>OV815999.1:26990521-29730603 GCA_929113495.1 Andrena minutula
CTGGGACACCCTCAGTCACTACCTGGACAAGCACGATCCTTGTCGATGCAGAACCTGTAAGTGAGCATTGAGTACTTAAGATAGGTACTAGGTGGTTCTACTAGCGATCAAAGAGACGGGATGTTGATTTAAATGAGGATGATGTCAGTGTCGTTGGAAATAGAGATGACTCGGGGTGTTTCGATAAAAAGATCCTTTCCAAAGCGGTACCTTTACAAATGGTAATTTTCTGTATGGAATTTGGACATTAATAGCAGATTTCATTTATGGTCATCTTTTGAACGTGACAAAACCTGACTTGGGTTTATGTAAAGACTCGCTAATTTGAAATGAGTATTCAATTATCGTGCAATCAGTAGTTATCCTTCTGGCGAATCCTGTTCGCGCATAGCAGCCGTGATTGTCCAATCCCGCGAGTAACACCTCTCTTTTTGTTTCCATTTCCTCACAGCGCATCGCTCGATGATCTCGGCGAAGCTGATTCAAAAGGCTGGAGGGTCCTTCGACCTTGGCAGCGCGCAGGTGCATTACGAAAGGTGAGCAATTTTCTGCCGCTAAGGTGTCATTTGTCCGACCGCGATCATTCCGGCGAGGTTGTCCGCGACCTAGCCGGGTCCAGGCCGCGTAATTGCCCGCCGTTGGCGCGACACGTGTACCAGCTGCTCATCCGCAGATCACCTCCTAGAACGCGGAGGAGTTCGGCGTCGAGCGTCGGTTCCTGCGCCGGGACGCCTCCCCAGCAATCCACGCAGCTGCACGCGGCCAGGAGCATATCCAGCAACCGATCGCGATCGCCCACGCCTCACCAGCCGAGCGGAAAGCAGCTGAGCGACGAGCAGAGGAAGAGCAATCGCTCGAGGAGTCCCACGCCGCAGAGGAAGTACCTCGGCAGCCCCAGCCACCAGCAGGCGGATTTTGGGAAGCAACGATCGAGATCGCCCACCCCCAAGCCCCAGCTCAGATCCGGCAGCCCGACGATCAAACCTGAACGCTCGCCCACCCACCTCGCGAAGCAGCAAGAACCTAAGGTCAGTGGTAGAAGGCTTCTTAGGGTGTCTTAGCTCTAGGCTACATCAGTTCTTCCAACAACCCCTCGATAGTTTTAATTACAATCACCCTGGGCCGCAAACTCCCAGAGGCTTGCATCCCAGTTCCCTCAAAACGCCCATGTATTGCCCATGTAGGACACCAAGAAGGACTTCCACCAAGAGACCCGGACAAAAGCGCCCGTGTCCGAGGAGTTCACGAAGAGATACGTGGTGGAGGGTGGAGTGGCGCGCAGGGCGGTCGAGAAGGACGACACCCCCAAGTACGAGCCGAGCATCTACAATTACAAGTGCCGCGAGGACTCGAACAGCCGCAGCCCAACGCCCAGTCCTCCGGCGATCAAGGAGGAACCCGCGCTGGAGAGCTTCGGCAAGGACGTGACCGGCGCCGTCCATTACACCAAGTCCCCCCACGGCGACGGCGAGCACTCGGACAATTGCAGCGAGGTATCCGACGAGGGGTACCGAAGTTTGGGCGCCGTGCAGCCACCCACCAGCAACGGGAATCCGGGGACGTGCACGCAGGGATCGCCCACGGTTGCCGATTGTCAAAGTGAGTTCCATTTTTCCTTTCTTCGCCAGCCGTCGAGCGGCACGATCTCGTTCGTTTCTCCGGGGCCACAGAGGGCTTTTGATTTATGTGCCATCGGCGTCGCGTGGGACGGCTGTTGTAAGGGGCCTGTAATATTTGGTTAAGGTGGTGTAATTCCGTTTCATTGAGCGGTCTCTGGCGACTGTTTCTGGAGATTATGGCAGTTAGTGATCGGTTCACATCGATTGTCACTTATAGGTTATCTTGGGATCTCAGAGGCTTCGGTGATTTTAGTAACACACGTGTTTAATATCCTTCACAACTATCGGTTCCTGTCGTAATGCTGTTGCACAGCTGAAACTGAACTTCTTTTGTAGACGTGTGGTTTCGTAACGTACGAAAGATGCATATTAACTACGACGCGAGTGAAATCGTCCCGAGAACGTGATAATCGCGCGCCCCGCTGCGGAGAAAACGAACGACACTCGCGCGCGATGCTTGATGAAAGCCAGTCATTGAATTTAATAAGAGCGCGGTGCAAGGGTGAATCGACGAACAAACGCCAGTATTGTGTAGTTCCTCCGCTGTTTTAACTTTACAATGGATCGATGGGCTCGATCTCTCTTTCTCTCTCGCCGAAGGTTTTTCTTATTCGCTTTCTAGCCCGATCGGACCGCGGCCCACTTCGTCGAGCGCTCTTATGAGTGACGTTGACTTTGCTTGCACGTGAAGTTGACTTTTGTACGATTTCACGAGCGACTGTTCCGCGGGAGTGAGGGTCCGGCTTGACGATGTGGGTGCATTCGTCGTTTTTGGGATCCAAATGGTGGATTCTGCATGTAGACGGGCGTGAACCGCTCGAGAATTTCTTCAGGTAAAAAGAGCAACGGAGCGCTGGCAGAATTCAGGTCTTAATACCTCGGAGCGTGTATTTATCTTCGGCCGTCTATCTGGGATTGTCAGATCCGACAACGGGGGATTTAATTCGTGTCTGAACTCGATGGATCCGCGCGATACCGCGTCATCCTTTCAACTCTTTTGTCCTTAACGGCGCCCGCAATCGCCTCCGTGTGTATTTTAAGCATCGTATCGCGTGGTACGTACCACAGCGTTTTATTTTTAGCACTTGTCTGCATTTCTGTGGCATCGTTGAACTTAAGAACATAATCGCGCCGCAGGAAGTTGGGTATTCTCTGTCTCTGGTTCATGAAAGGATCACAGAAATCAACAGTAGCGACAGTGAGTTTGCAGTGACGTCACTAGAGGGCTAGGAACTGAACTACTTAGCTTCCAAAAATTCTCAACTAGTGCTAAATTTTAAAAGTAAATACTAATACTAAATATTATAGGCTAGAGATTATAGCAAAACAGAATATAGGTGTTAGACTTAGTCAGACCCAAATATTAGAGGTTAGACTTAAGGAGTAATAGAACTTACAATTAGGGATATTAGAAGAGGGACAAGCAGCCCTCTATGACCTACATATTTCAGTTGATAAATCAGATACCTGCGAAATATGATACTAGCTTATTATCAAAAAAAAAAAAGAACTAGAAAGCGCGCAAACATTGAGGGAAGGCTAGGCTTTTGACGATTCTTCAAAGACCGCCAGGCGTCAAGTGCGTCAAGTAAGTCAAGCACTTGGAGGAGCACCAGGGCGCAATCTCAGATACACGTATTCGATGCAAGTGTGTAAACGTTATCGAGGATCGACCGATGGCGATTGTTCCGAGGACAGGTTGTTGTTGGAGATCGCCCACGCTCCCCAGCAGACAGATACCTGCCCGTATAATCCGTCGGGGCCCAGTTAAATGTCAGGCGAGCCTATGCGCGCGCGCGCGCACCGTAACGTGTGTTCGTGTACTTTGAATATTAATGAGCTACAGGGTGGTCCAAAATGTTGGGTAACCGGCCGAAAGCGAAACCCCCGATGACACTGGGGTCAGGTAAAGCTTCCAGTCGATATTATGCGTGTTTGTCTATGCGAGGCATGATCGTGAGGCTACCGAACCCGGCTCCTGTGTGTAAATCTCCTCGATGGAGTCGCTTGGATCAGTTTCCTTTTCGTATTGAATCAACTGACTTACGTAAGCACATGTACCTACTCGATTTTGGGCCCTACAAATTTTCTAATGGTTCAATTATACACGCGTTAGAATTATAAATGTAGAGTGAATTCGGGATGGATATGTTGCGAGAGTTTTTAAACATAAGGATCATCAGACGAGGTCAATTAACATGGACACTCGCGAAACATGGCAGGTGCGTCATTCCTGTCAACCGAAGGCGCAATAAAAAGGCCCCAGGTTGATTATCTCAGACCGTTCCGTTTCTTCACTTTGCCCACGCAGCTGGCTAAAACGGGAGATGGCTTCGTTTTAAGATCTTCGAATCCTAAATCGCGTCCCCGCAAGAGCCGTCTGAATAAACAAGGGGGACCAGTGACAGTGACTCTCTCCCGGTGACATTCGCGTTATGCGAATCATTGTTGCGTAATGGTAGTGACTCGATTGGCTGGCAGGCTTTTTTTAGATGGAAAATATCTTTAAGACATCTGAACGTTGAATTATACTAGTTAGGTAACTGCTAGAGAGCACTTAACAATGCTCCCCTGTTAGCCTAACAACGGAAATGTCCAATTCTCTGTTGCAGAGCAACCCACGAAGCCGGAGCAAGAAGAGAGGTCCTGCGTAGAGACGGAAAGCATCGAAACGGGCCTAAGAAAGACGCGAATAGGCCCAGCCAGTCCCCTTAGGGCCTCACCATCGCGAAGCGTGGCCTCCTCGTCGGGCGACCGCACTCCGCGCGCTGGTTCCATTGTTCGCGAGAACAGCAACGTGTCCAGAGCCTCGTCGGGTAGTAGGACACCAAGGGAGAGCAACTCCAGCCCAGAAGGAAGTCCCTTGAAGCGAGGAGCCGTCAGGAACAGTCTCAGAAAGCCGCCAACTGGTAGCCTCAGCAAAGCGTCTGCTGTGCCGAAGTCCTGCCAAACTCCCATCAGTGGCAGCAACACGTGGAACGGCAGACAGGCCAGGCAGAGGCCTAGTATCCAATCGGACACCTTCCTGAATCCCCAGGGATCAGCTACCTGCACGACGACACCCAGTTTCTCCAGGAAGAGCCCAGCCAGGCAGAGCCTCCCTAGACAGAGTTCGAATGGTAGCGTCCAGTACGACAGAAATGGGAGGAGGATCAAGCCGTCCACCACTGGATCACTTCAATCGTCCCCTACAAAGGTCGCCAATCCTCTTTTAGAGCAGATCCTGCAAAAGGTGGGCCATCTGCAGGACGATCGCGAGGTGATGCAAAAGCTCCAGGACCTGCTGAAGGACTACCAGGCTCACGGTACAGGGGATGGTATCGCCAATTTGGAGTTTACCAGGGCGTGGATCGATGGTAACGGAATCGTAGCCCTGCCCCAGGACAATCAGATTGCGGCCAGTCCAAGAAAGGATCCTAAACCTTCCTCGGAGAGGGCAGGCTTCTCGAGGATACCCGCGCCAGTTTACAAGAGGCCCATGTCCGTCGCGTCCGACAGCGTGTGAGGAAGGCTCTCGGTGTCGAGGAACAGGGCGAGTACGTCTCGATGAAGGCCCCCGGTGTCTTCCGAGGTCATCGGGGTCCTCGATCGGGCGGATATCTATCGCGTGCCGGACTCTGAAGGTGTTAACGCGCGGTCGGAGCTTCGCGAGTGATAGTTGCCCTGTCGTGGCGCCTTCGGCATTCAAGGATCTTTGAGACTGTGTGCTCTGCAGTGTCTGCGATGACGTGGAAGAGTTGTTGGTGCTGAAGAATTAAAGGGAAATTCGTTAAGGTGGATGTACCACGTACTGAAAGGATCTTGGTCAATAGGTCTGGCTTGAGGTGTCTTTTAGAGGTAGTCCAATGGTGGTACATGATAAATATTAACTCCTATCGCGAGAAGAACATGAAGAGATACTGTTGGACACGTATAATCCGTATTCCTGATGATACAGACCTCAAGAATCCCTTTAAACCATTATACCCGCAAATTGCGGCATACTCCCTAGCATACCACTACTATTCCTGTGTTCCAGTTTGTTCTATCATTGGGAAAACCCACTCTAACACCTCACACCTCACGGTACGAGCTAGAAGAAGGCACAGTCTAGGGTATAATGATGTAATTGGAGCCTAACAGAGTAATTGAACGCTGCGAATCTCGGTTGTCTCGTCGCGAAGGGAATTGATTAAGCGTGGCGGGGACTGCGGTCGATAAAGCGTTTGCAGGCGTTCTGCATGTCGCTTCTGGCTTTCGTGTCATCGCAGATCGAAGGCGCCCGATTAGAGGAAAACTTAACGGGCCTTAACGGTACGGGGTCAATCAGTTAGCAGCTCGTAGGAGTCACGTATATGTATATCGGGGTGGTGCTCGGAGATGGTGCTGGACGGGACGACGTTTCGCGATGCAAAAATAAGATAAAACACGTGGAAGAGGACGAGGGGGAAAAAAAAAGGTAGGCACGAAGGAAACTCGTCTCGTCGACTATTGGACGACGCGCGATTTCAATTGGTTAACAGGCGGAATTCAAGCGGGCAATTAGCTGGTGTGCGGGTCTTGCGTTAATGGCTTCCCAATCGATTTGCTTCCAGTCAGTTAATTGCACCCCGGCTGACAGCTCGTCGATTGATCCGAGACGGGAGATTACACCTTGCGCGCACCGTGGACACGCGATACTCGATCTCACTCTCTCTCTACCTCGTGACTGCGACTTTTTCGTAGCGGCGTTCCGCGTGATCGATAGCCGTTTCTTTTTTCTCGCGGGGAAACATTCTATAGAAGCGAATTACAGGGGAAAATTGATCGATAAATTAGACGTTACAAGTGTAATTTACAGGCTGCAAAAGTGAGGGCCCAGAAAAATCCGCGCCGCTTCACTATTGTTTATTACTAGCTTGATGATGATGCAGTTTGAACTTTAGCAACGCGGCACAGTCGGTCGGAGTGAAAGAAGCTTCATTCTTTCACCATTCAGTGATGTTACAGTCAACCACTGCTAAATACCGGGCGTGGAACGCCTATGGGCGTTCGGAGGCCGTGTATAAGAGATACAATAATGGGACATCAGCACGCGGTTTGTGGTTGAGTGTGTGAGCCAGTAATATAGGGACCAAATGTCCTTGCAAACGCTCTACCGGTAAAGGAAACCTTCAGGAACCATACGTAAGAAGAAAAATAGGTTACCAGGAATGCCGCAAAACGTCGATAGTCGCAGCACTACTAGAAAGGTAGGGAAGTATCGCGTGATCGCGATTTTTTAGCGATGGCAACGGGTTCTTCCGCTCGTAGGATCGTCGAAGGATAAGCAACGGGATATCCGGTCGGTCTCGGGCATGCGCAGTCAGAATTTCGATACGTTCGACCGTTCGTTCACGAATCAAATTTATTTATTTATATAGTCTATCGGTTGTATTTATTGAAGACGATTTATTTACGCGTTGTGAGTTCGCTTGAGAGGTGGGGAATGGGAGAGGAGGGTGGACGCGGCGGATCAGGTGGATCCTCGCCAGAGGAGATGGACCTCCGTGGGAGAAATCAAATTACCCCAAAACACAGACTGCATTATTGTAGATAGTGACGTGTCGTCGGACAAAATGCCATTCCAATGTTTCACTGTTTTTTATACCAAACGCGAGCGTAGCGCCATTTTGTATCAAGTGTCTTGCGGGGAGCTGGCGTTCCGGAGGGACGTTTTTGTTTCCGCGTGTCGGCTGCTAGAAAAATTTTTGTAGAGGTGGTAGATCGAGGTCTAACAGATCCGTGGAACTCGACTGACAATTAAAATATTACTTATAACTAATTGAGAACGAAATAAAATGACTAAATAATATTCCAAAAGCAGCAGAACGTCACAGTTGAACCGTCCTTTGAACGAAACGGAGCTGTTAGAATTGCAAGTAGGGGATTTCTTTTTGCAAGGATCAAGAAAAAACTGGCGGAGTCTGAACGCATATTTTTTCATACTGTAGATTACGAAAATAGGGACAAATTAAAATGGGTAATTTCAATGCTCCAATTCGCGGAGCTTTTCATCCAAGGTGGTGACGTTTTAGATGCCTGCGTCCAGAATGGTCTGAAAGCAGGGACCGGCACGCGTGAATGAAGCTTAGTAGGCTCACGAACGAAAGAAGCTCAATGTATTGAACAAGTATTTTTTATAACTAACTCGAGTAGAGGATCGTGTCCCTGAATCCCGGCCTAGAAGTTTTACAGAGCCTTTCGCTTTCCTCCGAGATTCTAGAAGACGCCAGCCGGAACCCCGCTCCCCGCTGATATTACGAGTTAAGAGGTACACTTCCGGAGCAAGGAAGCGGCAGAGGTGAAAGTTTATTTTGTTGACCAGAGAAGTTCGGGTAGAAATCGTAGCTGCGAAACGTGCATAAGAAAAAAAAACAAAGCACGGTGGCGAGATTTATTTTTTAGGAAGGCGTGTTTAGGTGGCCCTCCGCGGATGGCGCTGTGGCTTTTACGGTGTTCGAACGAAGCGCGGATTTATTTTTAAGACTTTTTTACTTGTTCTGAGATTCTTTTAAGAATTTTCTTACTTCAGTTTTCACGATAATTCTGAGCAGTGGGATTTTTAGAAAACAGTGAAGAAATATTCATATTTTGTGTGGTGAAACATCTACTTAAACTTTTAATCACTGAAAATTCGTGGAAGAATTCGTGATTGCATTTTAATATTTTAGGGGGTGATGATGTAATACAGCGAGAGGGATATACAAATGAAGTAGAAATTTAAGACAAGATGTTTGGAAGGTTTTGATTGATATTTTTAGAAAAATTGATCCTTCCGGTTTTATAGAAAATTGAGATTTCATTTTATAACAAAATGGAATTCTTTTAAACACTTCTTTTAAATTTACAGTAATGTATACCAAAGATATTTTTTGTACTGCTCAAGTTACCTCGTTTGAAATTTACACGTACTTAATTCTCTTAGGTATACATTAAACAAAACATCTGCTATAAGTTTGAAAAGAATATTTTTTAAAAAAAATTATATTTGCCCCTTCAAAGATTCCCAACCACCTTTTCCTAATTTTTATTCGACAAAGCGTATTTTCTCTCTCATCGAGAGACGTTCGAACATTGCAAAGAAGCAATGAAAAATATATGAAAATGGCCACAGTACATTCTGGAGGCCACGTTAAAAATTGCTCGTAGATTTCACGTTTGGAAAAAAGGGGTTCAGACCCCTGTCTTTTTAAGCCTAAGCTTTGTAACCCCAAGCTGGTGCGGTTGTTCCACCGCAACGACGAATAATAATATCGATGATTACCAATATTCATATTATTATTGCAAGAATTGCAACTACTGCTATTATTACTATGATTACGATTACAATGATTATTATTATTGCGATGATTATTATTATTATCATTATTATCAGGGAGATAATGATAATTGATTACAATGATTATTATATGCAACGTTGAGTATGTTATGTTATTATTTTATCTACGAGAAGTTGTAAATTGAGAAGAAAACTTGCATAAAAACAATAAAAAGCTTTAACAGAAGAGTGGAGACTGATTTAAGTTCTTTTTATAATCGTATTTCTGCTGAGAAAAATCGAAAACTTATCTTAAAAAGTACTTAAAGTTGTCTGTATTATTTTATTTTAGCGTATATGTATAAGTAGCAGCTAATGAAGCCGCTGGATGCTGTTTTGTGCAGGAGAGGTTGCTGCGCGCGCCGCTAGAGGGCTACGAGCGCTGCGCTCTCTCGCAAGACGTATGAGCGCTCACCGCTACATACTCCCCGCTGTCCGATGAACCACTATCTTTGTTTTTTATGGGATCATCAGGCCTCCTATGATTTTTTGTCCCTTTTGCTTTTTTACCCCTTTTTCTTTTTTCCCTTTTTTGCCCCCATTAGCCTCTTTTGACCCTTTTTGTTTTTTTAATTTCTTTTCCCTTAAAGACACTGCTTAGTGGAGTTTCCTTTACATATTCCCTTATAAATTTATTATTGTATACTTTTTCATGAAATCTTTTCCCACTTATTTTCATTTGTTATTTATATTCCTGAATCTTTCGAAACAGAAAATTCCTTTTTGATAGTATTTTCACGTCTAATTTAATGCAAACACTTTGCAAACTATTTTCAGTTGAGTCCAGATCGAGTTCTGAGAAGCTTAACATATAAACATCGTTCTTTTGTCAGACACCCTATTTGTACAACTGAGTTACTCTGTTTGGTGCTTCTCGTTTATCTTGAATCGTGGAATCCATACAGTTCCCCAGACTTCACCACTACTTTAAGGCCCTAATACAGCACCTCCTTCGAATATTTCGGTCGCTAAACGAGGGTAAGTACCCGTGTAAAGCTCGTTAAGCGGTCCGATACACAGTGATCGGCGTCCTTGCCACATATGGCGAGACGGCTCTCGTTCGCGGACACCAGCGACGACCAACAATGGTCCACGGCGTGCGTCTGCACGTGTACGTGAGTCAGCGCGCGGGCCTCTGTGTGTTTGTTTCGCCTGCCGGCTTCGCGGTACGCACGGGAATCTCGGAAGGAAACCATTTTTTAAATGGCCAGGCTGCGGCCCGAGAGATTTATGATGGACCGTGGTAGCCTCGATAATAACAGTGACGATTCTGCCTGGGATCTCGCATGTGTTAGGGTGGAAACAATGGGAACGATTAAAGTGCATTTTGTGCAACGTCGGTGGTACTTTATAAATTAGCTTGCGTGGGAAGAGCATAAGAAGAACATTAGACACTTAGGTTCTTGGAATATCAGTCCTGGGATATTGAGTCCTTGGAACTATTGAGTCCCTTGAATATTAAATTAGCTGTTTCAGAATGTAGTATAATTTTTCAACCGCAAATGAATATCCCGAAAACACGCTACAGTAATTTGCCTCGGTCGCACCTTAATATCACCGCAATATAATTTAATTCACCGTTAACAGTTGCCCCAGCGAATTCTTCATAAGTGTTTCGCAGTGGTCGAAGTAAATTAATGGCCCGGAGTAATGCCGGCAATTAGAAAACCACTTAAATCGTCTTAATGATTCTCATTTAACACGTCCAGCGGTGCGAACGCCTCTGTTCATTTCGCATTCTGCTCGCGCTCCGCGTGGCCTCATGGAGCTTCCACGGTACGTACACGAATCCCGCGATGCATACGAGCGTTTTCGCGTTTCATTGCATTCCACGGTTTCGAGAACGGTCGCATATTTAATTCGTCCCTGCGCAATGTGAGTCACAACGATTTCGTGACTGCTAGCCAGCCTTTTTTAAAATAACAACATGGGATTACTATTCGCTAAGCCAGTGGCGGACCCAGGAGTCTTTCTTGGGGTGGGGGGGCGAAACGAAACTTGTAAAAGTACATACCTACATTTTTTAATTTTCTTTTACGAGATTTAAAATTTGCTTGTAAATTATATTTTAATATATCTATCTGATACTATAGCCTGAATAATTAAATACACATTAATTATTTATACATCACAAGAAATCAGAATAATTGCAGTACTTACCTGTTATTGAATCCGCCACTGCGCTAAGCGCAAGCAGTTCCCCAAACCGCGCTGTTAACTCCGGGGATCCCCGTTCCCATCGGAATTAGCAGCAATTACAATTATAACGCGCACTGCCCGGGGATATTTCGAAGAGCATCCCTTGAGAGAGCATCGTTTTGTCTACAAGCTGGCGTAATGGACGTCGGAAGAATAAATTGGATAATTGTGATTAATGCAGATGCGACGTAAGGTGTATCGCTCGTGGTCCGCGGCTAGCAGCCGCACGAGATAATTTGTCAACGTTTGGAATTTTAATGGCCCGTTCGGCGGAGGCCTGCGCTTTCGGTATTATGTTTCGTGTTTTTCCCCCCTTAGCCGTAATAACGTTTATGTCGAGGTGAAAGTACTCCCACGCTCCCATGCTGATGACCTTAACTCCCGGCCGAATTTACGTCACAATTTTCATACACGGAGAGACGTGAAAATCCCTCAGAAATAGAATCCTGCGGGCGCTGCGCGCGGCAAGGCGCCTCGGCCAGGTTTCACTTATCGAATATAAATTTCCAGGGAGAGTTGCGCAACCGCCGCGCCAGGTGTGCCTTTGTCCCGCGTTATTTTCAAATGTGTCAGTTTCGCTGGTAATGGGAAAGACTCCTGTATTTTTCGACCGACACCCCGTTGATCGCCGATGTTATCGCGCCCCGGCTGGAATTTAAAGACAACGGCCGTCGGTGAAATGTGCGCAGCGGAGACAGTAAAGTTGCGCGAGTACGTATTACACGATAGACGAAGTGACGTTCGCTTGCGACACCTTGGACATGTGTAGCGAGGGAACTCTTAGGTGGTTGACTGCAGATGAAATGTTTAAGACTTATGCAGGATTGGGGTCTTGGGATTTTGGGTACTTGAGTTGGTGAGTTCTTGAGGAATAGAACTAGAGATGGGTAAAAAATTATTTGGAATAAAAATTTGTGTAGGAAGGATTGCTTTGATTTTTGGATATGTTTTAGAAAAATAAAATATACGTGCTTTTTTATACCGCTCCATTTTTATATTTAGGGGATGAAACCACCCCTCAAAATTAAAAATTCTCGGCTGTTCCTCTCCGCCTGCTATTCACTCTCTTTTCTAAAAAATTTTCCTCACCTCGAAAGCACTTATAGCGACTAAAATACTATTTACAACTGTCAGCCAAAGATTGCATTATTGCCAGCTGCCATCTGCCACTTAATTACTCGATGAAATACTTATGTACATCCAATTCGCTACGCCCACAACATGACCGACTGCTCTTCAGACTAGCGTCGTATCTTTTTCACCGACATTACAACATGCAAATTTCTTAATAACTCCTCAGCCTGCTGTATCTTCGTTCTCTTCTCTCTTAATGCGCCGCGTATCTCAGTCGAAGAATTCGGTTGCGTTAATTGGCGAAATTCTCGGTAAATGTAATTGCCCGGTCCAAGGACATCTCTCAGAGTTTTGACAGAGAGAAATATAAAAGAAGCGGTCCCGGACAACCGTTGAAAACATTATCTAAACCTTAAAAAAATATACGAGATAATTGATGCTTTCAAAACGGCCACCGTCACTAATCAGCCGCACGGGTTTACGATCCTCCGCCGGGAATAAATTAAGACATCTTAAGGTTTCTTTCTTAACCATTCGATGGGATGTCGTGATGGGCCACTTATCTAGTGTCACATATTTTAAGTCGATTTATTGTAATCGGATTTTACGAAGATCCCTGGCTGCTATGTAATCTTTGAGTCCACTGAAACATGTTGGGGCGTATCACATGTGTCACGTGGAATTAATTCCGCCGAGGACACGATTGTTAATTTCGTATAGTTATAAGGAAAGGATGTTACTTATGGGGACCCCTGATAACATTATTCCGGCAACGCCCCTGGCTGGCCCTAAGACGTCCAGAAAAAGGCCAGGCGAAGTGGCGTAACGGATATGATATATTGGCCAGTTAAGGGTTAAGATGTTCACCGTTTCTCGAGTAATATCGAACGACCGCCGGCGTCTGGGATGCGCCCCTCAAGCATTTACCTCGTGGGCGGCATACAGGTGCCTCTGGTTCCTCTTACAAATCGTCCCGAGTGCGTAACAGCTGCCTACGCCCTCCGCGGCAACCACTGCACCTTCGGGAACAGCCGAACGGCCGGCCTTTATGATCGAACATCGTTCCTTCCCTCGCGTTTTATGCCCCTTTGTTTCGCACGTCCTGTACACTGCTTGTTGCTGGCTGCAGAAAACGCGGCTTGGAGGAATGCGGCTTCCATTAATCAGAACTTTGACGCTGCGTCTTCAATGCGAGGTGGGTTGCCCAGGCAGGCAATAATAGTGTCTCTGGTGGTTCAATTTTAGAGAGTAATTGGATGGTGAGGGATTGGAATGCTTGGGGGGATCCTGGGGTATTAGGATTCTGAGGTTTTGGAACTTTAGTGTGTTGGGATCTTGGGGTATTAGGATTCTTATAATCTTAGGGTTTTGTGATCATCAGCTATTATTCTACATTTAGAAAGTTATTCTCTTCCAAAACACAAAGTTCCGCATACATTTGCCTGACCACTATCCGAGGGAGCTACTACCAGTATAGAAAGAAGACATTCGCGTTCGTTGAGGAGTAACTTTAGTGTGTTAGGATCTTGGGGTATTAGGATTCTTATAATCTTAGGGTTTTGTGATCATCAGCTATTAGTCTACATTTAGAAAGTTATTCTCTTCCAAAACACAAAGTTCCGCATACATTTGCCTGACCACTATCCGAGGGAGCTACTACCAGCAAAGAAAGAAGACATTCACGTTCGTTGAGAAGTAACTTTAGTGTGTTAGGATCTTGGGGTATTAGGATTCTTATAATCTTAGGGTTTTATGATCATCAGCTATTAGTCTACATTTAGAAAGTTATTCTCTTCCAAAACACAAAGTTCCGCATACATTTGCCTGACCACTATCCGAGGGAGCTACTACCACTATAGAAAGAAGACATTCGCGTTCGTTGAGGAGTAACAGCCTGTCCAGCTTTAAAGGGACTATCGTCCGTCGTAAGTCTTCAAGCCGTAGTCTTGCTTCTTCTAGTAATCGACTTTCTTCCACGCAAACCGAACTTTCTAGAGGAGGCAAGCGTGGCACGATTCCCCAGCCTATTATCATGTTAAGTCGATTAACACCGGGTCGTTGACATCGATTTGTCGCAGGTCGGGACGCGGAAACTTATATTCCCAACACTTTGCACATCCTGTACCGAATTAAGGATTCCGGGGGTCTGTTCCCCGCTGGCCGATCAGTAAACAATGCCCAGCCTCCAAATTGGCACATGCCAGCCTCTCGTAAACCCCCAGCCGGCCCCGCATCCAGCGATTTTCAGCTTGGATATCACACCTGGCCACGTTTCCACCGGGCGATTGTGATACTTACCTCGAAGCCGCAGATCGAAATGCGCGAGATATGCAAATAATCGGTGAACAATGACTGTACGGTCCCCTCCGCGGGGACTTAGACAAGCGATATCGCGTGGCGCGCCGGGATTGCTTGGCGAACGTTTCGCGAGAACTTCTCCCACGACTCGCTTAAAAACACTGCTCGCGTCTGGCTGCTGTTTTATATCATAATATGTTATCGGTGTTTACTGCGGCTCGCGTGCACGGCCAGATAGTAAACTGTCTCGATTACCAGCCACCGATCTTTCTAGCTGTGCTTCTCCTCCGTTTCACTCAATTTTTCCGCATGCTTGACGCGATAGGTGTCGCTTCCGGGTGACGTGGGACGACCAGAAAGTATATCACGACGGAGGAAGAGGGTGTTTCAAATATGAGGGACAGCTGAATTATTACAGTTTAGAATTTTATAAAATCTACCACTGTCAGTGGTGATCATTATTCAAGTTACAAGCAATAGTACTTGCCCTATTCCGCAAAATCTGATACCCCAGTCACAATTTATATCCTCCAACAATATCAAATATCAAACACTACATACTCTCGCAATTAGCATAACAGGCGTGTCTCTGGTTTACTCGTACCATTTGAACTACTTCATCCACTGCAATTGAACTAAGAGATTCAAAGCAGATCCAGACAAAATTCTGGCCATTGTCTGGGCAAACGAAAGGTCATAGTTCCCTGGAGAACAGGGGGACCGTCAGGGTCGCGGTTGACAGGTCGTAAAGGATGAGGCTCGGAGTAGGTTACGTGCTTGCCATATCAGTCGAAAGGACGGATAGCCTTGGAGGTCCTTGCTCGCTCGAAGGCCCACGAAATCGCAAACAGCCTGGCGGTCGTGTTCCCTGACAGGCCAGACTATTTCTCTTTCACGCTCACGAATTTACCTCCTCAATGGAACACCTCTAATGGAAAAGAAGCTCGGCCATAGGCGGTGCCTTTTTCAGCGAAACTGTAACGCGCGACTAATCGCCCCTTTGTCATTTAAAGCCTTTTTGGTGGAAGAAAGTAGCGCGTAAATTGTTCAGCAACTGACTCAGACCGCCAATTTGGGAAGCCTGATTGCTCCCGGCGCCGAAGACCTGAGCTCGCTGAAAAGGTTTTACGTCACGTTTTTACGAATTTTATAAACGTGACCGAGGCGCCGTGGAGGACGTAAGATATTCAATAGTGGCAATGATCACTCCGAGGAAGGCTCGCTATCGCGTTTAATAAACTGCACGAGCCAGACGTCGGGGGCCCGGGTTCACGACCTTCCAATTAAAATGTTGACCTTAGCTATCTCCTGGCGAAAATGCACCCCGTTGGCGGCTGAATGGTCGCGGTCTGGCTTTCGTGGAAAGCGTCGCCATCGTGGCTGCGCCGCGACGCTAATGAGAAGTTAATGGCGCGGCTCGCGGCTCTGTCTGAACGGCAGAAGTGGCGTTAGTTCTTCAGACTAGGGGCAACGAGCTGCTAAAGATGCCTTCGGGACGAAACTCATCGAGAAAGTCACCGTGGGCAGACGCAGAGGCCGGAGCCACCGATGGGCAATGTATCCGCAGTTTTATTCACCCGCGGGTCGATAAAGTGGCGGAGGTTACTGAAAAATTAAATTAAGGAATCGACGCGCCACGAGGAGTGGCTATGAATAACAACAAGCGCGCGGATTAAATGGCTCTTATGCTTCCAAAAATGGAGGCCAGTCCCTGATAATGATTAATAGCCATTTCCACTTTCGTTTCGGTGTCCTGGGCGCGAGCGAGCTTAAAAAATCGGGGCCATTTTAATTGCAAATGACAGGAGGCGAAGTGCGAATTAAAGTAGCGGAGAATCTGCGGCGGATCGTGATTAATAGTAATCATCATTACGCGTTGACACGTGTTTATAATGAACCTTTATGCGGTTTATTGATGACGAAGTAAATTGCCCTGCCGCGGAGGAAGCTTCGCGTGTCACGCAACGAGGCTGCGCAAAAGTGACCGAAAAGAGTCGCAGAATTTATTATGGGCACTTTGCATGAGTGTACACAATGTACGCGTTTGCCTTCGTGCTGCTGATTCACTTACATTTAATTTACCATTGACGTATATAGAAGTCTCCTGGAAAGGGTGCTCAAAGGTAGCCCTAATGTAGTTCTGCAAGATTGCGATTCTAGGGTGAAGGACCCAATTACTGGCAGCTAACCCAATTACTGTCACCTTGAGCTATTTTACTTAAACGTTTGTCTATTCGTTATTTTAAGTAAAATAGCTTAAGGGGAGGTTCTGGTCTAAATGTCGATTTTTTTTTATTTCATTTTTCGAATGGTCAATCTTTTAGGAAAACTTGTTTAAAAGAATTTGTTGAAATTCGTAAAATTCCCGAAGTTATAGGCATTTGGGTAGCGGCAAATGCATTGGTAACACCCGGCTACTCGGTACTCACGTAAAACTTTGAATGCGTTTTTCTCGAAACAGTGTTCTCAAAACGGTGGGACCTGTATCTTCAAAAGTTTATATCCGAATCGACTGAAACTTTTTTATTTTGAAGAATATACTTCTGGCTAGGGGGGAGTGAGGACTAAAAAATTGCAAAAATTTGAATATTTATAATTTTCAAAGGCGATGAAAGGACGAAAAATATAAGGAAAATGTGATTTCACACTTGAAGTGTCTTTATTTTCTAAAAAAAATGTTATTTTTGTAATTTTTAGTCCCCCCTCCCCTAGCCAAATGAATAATCTTCAAAATAAAAAAGGTTTCAGTCGAATCGGATAATAACTTTTGGAGATACAAGTCCCACCGATTTGGATCAATTTTTTGACGCCTTGACTTTAACGACTCCCCAGGGCTGTCTGCAATGATTAATTATAAAACAAAAAATATATTTCTATAATTTAAGACATCCTTAATACAATGCAACAAGTCCCATTAAATTATATATAGTAGTTTTCCTTTAATTAATTCCTAAATATCACCTATTTTTTTGGACAGTAATTGGGTCCTTTACCCTAGTTCTAGACCCAACCCAAGTCTGCTCAGTACCTAATCCCTACATAGCTTCTCAGTATCCACATTTTAATTTAAATGTGACTAACATCCGCACATCAGAAATTGTAGCACAGTGCTAGCTAATCCCGGCTACCGAAGCCGGCGTGTTACAAGCTAATCACGCGAAGGGGCGAAGAAGAGCATCGGGACGGCGCATGCGCGCGGCCGCGGTGGGTCATCCGCGGCGATATGCATCGAGTGGCTCGGTAGTTTCTTCGCCAGGTGTCTGAAAATGATTAATACACCTCGGCGTCTACCACGCGTTCCGACGCGAGCGGAGGCAGCGAGCGAGATTTCAATGAATATCGTTGGCGTGGCTCGCGCAATTAGAATTGACAGACGGAACAATGGCGAGCGCCGTGCGCGCGCAGATTACGTTTTTGCCAGGGGGACGTTAACGCGGGGCATGCCCACGCGGGGATTTGAATTTTTTAGGCGACCGGCCGAAGTGTATCGACAGTCCAGTTAGAGGGGAGGCCGCGGGATGTCGACATCGAGCGTGTGGAAGAGCGGGACCCAGTTTCCTATGGACTTTAGCCTGCTAATAACAGGTTCCACGCTGATCGTAGGAAGCTGATTCGATTGATCCTTTGGGTTGACCCGGAACACCGGGGGATAATAAGTGGGGATAGGATTAAGAGCAAACGTAAATGGTATCGAAGCCTGATAAGATACAGTCTGCAGTAGTGGTTTGAAAGAGTACATTAGTACTGTTCAACGGGAGGGACATTCGTCCGCTCGAGGCCCCGTCTGAAATTTAATTATTCAAAATAAAAGTTAAAAAAAAGGAAAAATAAATCAGGATGACAGGGATTTGAACCCGAGCTGTTTGGTTGGAAAGTAAGCGCTATACGCACTCACCCAACTCACTCTTTTGAGATACATTTAAAGTGAAGTCCTTTTATTTGACACATATGGATTGTTTATAAATAATACTCATTGGCAAAAGATATTTGGCAGAAAGTCATCCAGATGACCTCCAGATTCATCTCGTAAAATTTCATTAAAATCCATGGGGGATCAGCTATGGGGTTCCCTTGTGAGACTTAATCTTGCGGGCGCGACTCCTGGATAATGCAAACGAAGCGCGGGGACGGTGAAAAAATTGATTTCCACCACACGTCCCCGGCAACACGTCCACTCCGTATCGTGTTTGTTAATTACACGTCCGCGGTATCGGCGATTATTTGCATGCACTCGATCGGACTGCAGCTTTGATTGACGTCGATGATGTATGCGGCGAGGTGGGTGACGCGTAGATAGACACGCCTCGATTTCATTAAGCGATATATAGCCGTCGATATTCCGGATAATAAATAGAATCACGTGTCTACGAAACGAGTAGCACCGACGTCGGTGGTGTTCCGGTCTGATCCGCGGAGACCACTTTTCCCGCACGCAAATCCGTCGCGGGTAACCAGTTCACGTCTTAGTCCGACAAATGAGTCAGTTATGCTCGCCAGGGTGGAGATATTGTACGGTTATCGAGAAATTTGTTTCTGGTGTCTGAGGAAAAAGGATTTGTGTCCCGGGGGTACACCCGGTTGGAATGATCCTTATTGGTAGATGATGGACCCTAAATGTAGTAGAATCAGCTGAGCAGCTACTAGGACTTTTTTGGGAACTACTAGGACCTAGTGATTAACTATTAGTACCCACTGGTCAGCTATTAATTCCAACTGGTTAATTATTAGTACCACACTATTAGTTCCTCTCTAGTGGTAGCCTAGAACCATAGTGGTTACCTGATTAAAGCCTAGTGGTATACTTCTCATTAACATAGACCTTACCGAATGCACCTTCCGCGCTAATTCTATGCAACCATGGCCATCGATAGCCGAGATTGCAGCTCTCCGTATGCATCATTGAGATGCAAGCCTTGCCTTAAAGATACGTGTCCGTCAGCCGTTCGGGAAACAGGAGATTAAAGTTCGCCAGTCTATTTCTGCGCGCCGCCGACTTGGCATCGCTCGATTAAATCGAGCTTGATCGTCATCGCGACACACGATGACACGGAGAAGGTGTCTTCGTCGTGTTGGCGCCGGTAAACTCATATAAGGCAGCCGAAGGCCCCTTGCCCAGCGGAGCGGTCCGCGCGATGACGGGAGCGAAAACGCGAGGAACTCTGCGGAACAGGAGGATTAAGAGGAACCTGGTGGGGAAAAAAGAAGGAAGGGACACGCGGAAGTGAGGAGCCTTGGAATCGCCATTTCGGGACGTAGTCCTCGTGTCGCGCCGTATTAAGCCTCACCTGCCGCAATAATCTTGCCTAGAATTAGTTCTCCCGAGGGTCACCGATGATTTCCAGAAAAAGGAATTCAGCCGCGAACGGGCGACCTTTACCCACACGCCAATTTCTCCGCAGTAAACTTTAAGCCCAGCTTCACTTTTCCATTTCAGAAGGGATTCATAAACTGCGGCGTTACAAAATTTCCGCTCCTTTTGCGCGGAAGCATAAATCTCTGGAACGATCGCCTTCGGAGCCTCCCGGTCCTCTTAGCGGAGGCGCAAGGCTCGCGCTATTCCCCATGCGAGTAATAAAAATTTTACGGTAACTCGCTCGTTAGCCAGATTTTTATGGTTCGCAGGAGCAGCACGCCTTAAGGGGGGTGCTGTTGACTGCCACGCCGTTGAGAGAGGTTAAAGACAGTGATTTCTGGGATCAATATTGGAGTGCAGACGCTAAGGTTGGTTAGATGATCATATTTGTATTGAGGTATCTAAGTAGTTGAGTCGTGTAACTCGTAGGGATCCAGTATTTGAGATCTGTGACTCTAAAAGAGAGCGTATTTGATCATATGAGATATTAGTAGAGGTTATTTTTTCGATACGGGACAGTGCTTAGTGACACTTCCCGCTAGATGGCTGGCAGTGTGACATCCTTGTCGAGCGTGCGCTCTGTTTTACCCCGCAAAGATTTTTTTCTCTTCATTTTTTATATTCTTAACAGTTGACTTACAAAGATTTGTTTAAAACACTCTAAACTTCAATATCCTTACAATTAGTGGATAATTATAGATTTCTTAACAGTTACTTCAACCCGATTATTTTAAAATGGTGTGAGAACCTCTAATATTAAAACTTTTAGAGCGATCATTTTAAGCAGACCCTATAAAAAATTATTTCCCTTTTGCTTTCTACATATCCCAAAATATTCACTTTATCTCAGGACACTTGTATTCATCGAGGCCACTATACGATAGAGGGGAAACCACGAAATCTGCTTGGATCACTATTGCCCATGGTGCAAGGCACGGAGACGTGGAAAAACTTGTTTGCAAACAGGATCACTCGGTCTGTTAGCCGCGAGATCGCAGCGGACCATTGACGTTTTTACTTTGTCGTTGATTTGTTACTCGCCACGACGACAAGTGGAAACGCAGGGACCGGTCCTTTAGCCTCCCGTGTCACCTGGACCACGGCTGAAAGAAGATATTAAATCGGTCTCGTTCGGGAGTATGTTAATTAGGCGGACCGTGTACCAGCGTAGCTGGTTGACTGGCTTCTTTTCGATCAGCCCCAGAGCTAACTTACTGCTTTACGGTTAAGAGGATACGTGGAATGATGAACGTCCTGTGGACAGTGCCAGGGAAACGAGGAACGCGTGGGAAATGGCGCTCGAAGTCGCAGTAAAGTTCAATTAACGTCCTGCACCGGCCATTGTGAAATAATTGCGAAAGTGTTATTCCAGCTGGTCGCAATTCTGGAATAGTGCGAAGTGCGGCCTGGCACTCGCGGGGTGATCTAGCTAACGTTCATCTAGCCTAAGGAGCATGCACGCTCGCAGAAGCTATTTGGAGGATGGGCGTATTAAATCAGGAATGCAGCGAGAAAACGAGATCAGTTCTAATTTGCAGCTCCTAAATTGCCGCCGCCATTTTGCAATCTGTGGCGCTACTATTGCGCAGCACACCTCCGCGCCTAGTGCTCCACGGACATTGGAGGTGTGGATATAATGAACACTTTGAGCTCTATAAACTAAAATAACTGAATATTACGCATAGTTGTGCTTCATTTTATTCAACTATGATGACAGTTTAGGGCTATTCGCCTCCATATTGAAGATTGCTCCGTAAACATTTGCCAGGCAACTAGAGGACCACCGAAGCTCTTCGGGCTCGCTTCGGAGCGGTCAGCTGGTATGCGTAGTCGTACTTTGCACTCCTTTTCGTCGTTCTCCTTTTGGTACAGCCGCATACGCCGCAGGTCGAAAGTTCGTGCGACCGAGCTCGATTATTTTCAACCCGGAAAGAGCGGGCCTTTAGAATACCATGACGTCTCGTCAGTCGCGGCTGGTATCTCTTGTGCATCTGCCTGCGTTCATAGAGGGGTATCTGCGAGGCCTATCGATGAGTATCGGGCTCGATGTGGACCCGTGGATTCGAATCGATTCGATTCTTATAAGGCACGAGGCGGTCTGAGGCAACAGATGCGGCTGGGCTCGGTATTTTGGGGAGTAAGAAGAAGTTGGACTAAAATTTCGCGTGGGAGTGTGGATCTGTGTTATTCAATCGTCCTTACTGGTCGAATACTTAATTGCTACCCAGTTAACTGTTTCCTCAGAGATTTATTTTCTACAAATTATTCAGACCTCCTTCACCTGTACCGTTGCGAATAGATTGCCAGAAGATTTTATATAAATCTTCCAAGCTGATACGCCTGATTTGCATACCACCGCACATGGCGATTTCAGATTAGTCCACGGTGCGATATGCCGCCGTTCCTAATGCGGCTTAGAAAAACACCGGGTATCGATATAAATAGTGTAACTACAAGATCTGTGGGTGCAGACACCCAACGAACTGTCAGTTACTGAGGCGGCAACGCAGTCGGACAGATCTGCGGACACCTATGTAAGGGCAATGGGACGCTGTTAACGATTCCAACTAGTTCTCCATTAAAGATATCTATGTTCGACGAGGGATAAAGAGATCTCATAGAATTTCATGAGCGTGGCGTTGAAATCTTAATTTTTATTGCGCGCTAGGTGTCGAGATGCTGAAGAACGCATGCGGCGAACAATAATTTATCTGTATAACCTCTAAATATGTAAACCAACACCAGCTGGGTGTGACTACACCAGTTTAGTTCGGCTGGTCAAGTTTGAAAAGGGAAGCTGCGAATAATCATGGCAAATATCTCGCCGTAGCCGAGTCTGACACGTTACATTTCGCAAGCACAATCTCCGCGGCGGATATTTCGGAAGTAGCCTTCGCCCGTTCAGCGCCAGCAACAGGCAACCGGCGAGTCTCGTTGCGACCGGTTGACCCGCGAGATACGCCTTAAGCCATATACGGTTGGACACGGTGGCGCTAATAGGAAGTGTATCCTTGCCGGGTGATCCGTTCTCGGCCTCCAGAGGTGATCCCGCAGAAAAAATCCCGCCATCTAGGGGAGTCCTAAGGACCGCGGCCGCCGGCCCCCCACCGTACCTGCGGCGGGGATCACAGTGTCCTCCACGCCGGCTGAAAGAAACGCGGGCGATTCTTAAAATTAGTCACGCGGTCAACACCGCACGAAGGACGGCTTCGATGACTCGTCCACCGAGCCGATGTCGGCCCGCGTCAAATCATGCACCCGGGAAGCCGACACGCTGCTCTTTTTATTTTTCGTCGCGTTGTCCGCTCGTGGCACGTTTACCGATGGCCTGTCGACAGTGGCGCCGAGGGAACACGAGCTGGTGTTGCATTTCCCAAACCTAACCGAAACATAACCTAGTTTGGATGATAAACAGAAAATAAATTGGATGAAATTATAGTTATGGGATTACAATTATGCAGTTACCACTTTATCTGCGACTATTGGGTTCATTCTGTTCCCAACATAGATGTCACGCAAGAACCATGTTTGTTACATTAAATCTCGCATCAGAGCCTCGAAAGCAAAGCAGGCAAGAAAGCCAGCACGCTCATTACGCGCTGCGCCAAGTTGCATGTTCCTGGTCTACTTAAGTATCCCTTACAGGCGCGCAAAAACGCCGTGAATCCCCGAACACGGACACCAAGAGGATATCCCTGAGTGGCGCGTTCAAATCAAGAGATCATTTGGAGCCACGCGCGAGCACCGCGCAAAAAACGCGCGCATCGTTCCATCAGATCTGGCGAAATCGTCTCAGGAAACCTCTTCGCAGCTGTGGTATCCTACGTGGGATCTCCTTAGGAAGTGCCTCGCGGAGCGGCAGCGGGGGCATGGAGGGGGACCCTCGATGGTTTTTCCTTCGCCTAACGATCGCGATCGTCCGTGGAAAAAGGACGAGAAAAAACGGGGCTGGCACTGGTTTCTTGCGATCGGTGCCCTTCAATTACCCGAGTGTATTTTAAGAAACCGCCGCCTCCCTTTTCCCAGAGCGTGACTTTTCGCATTCCCCGCTGGATTAATGGATACACGAGGCTACCTTCGCGGCTCGTACCGTTAAATCGAAATAAAAGGTGCATACCGGGGAGGGAGAGGACGTTCGTCAGGACGGAGAAGCGATAATTGGCGGCCGCTTTAAGTCTCGTGGCGAGCCGAGTGCCATTATAGCAGCGAGCCCTCGTGCTCTGCGACAAATGAGGCGAAACGCGGTTAAGCTTGGCGGTGGGTTGCCATTTGCGCGAGAGCTGTGCGAATTCGGATGCCTCCTCGGACGTAACTGGGCTGGGTCTGAGGAGACAGCTACATCGTACAGTGAAAATCAGTAGCCAGTCACTTCATCGGAATCTAATGGTCGTTATCTACATTGCCACTGGTCCTAACACCAAGGGGTACGCCTGTGGCTATGCAAGACTTGCGACTCTCGCCGGTCCATCTAAACGCAAATGAAATGATCATGAGTAGCAAGCTGCCGCTTTGTCTGCTGCTCGTCAGAGGCCCGCAAACTCTAGCAACTCGTCTGCATTTAACGGTGCTCAGCTTTCGGAACGGGAAGCAATTTCCCGTAACCCTGATCACCCACGGCAACTCTGCCACCCAACTCTCACAGTATTTGCATCATAAGAGCTCCCCTATCCCCGTCCATCTGCACCGAGGCGACATTCTATGCTGGAAGACAATTTCCTTTGATCCAATTCCGCCTGTGCCCGTGTTCCCTCCTTCCCCCCCCCCCCCCGTCCTCCCCCTACCCCTCCAGATGGTCGGCCAGCTAGGTTTCATAATCGATCTAACTCGGAGGATCTACGGTGGTGCACGCCGCGCGGCACGATGTGTCTATAAACTATGTTAAACGTGTAAGCTCGGCAAGAACCGCTCTCACTTTTTCACCGGCGGCGGCTGGATCGGCCTCTATTTACCCGTCGTTCTTTCCAGAGCGTGGCTCCAGGTACGACGCGGCAGGAGGAAGGAAGGCAGAGAGCCAGCGAGGCAGCAGGCAGCCTAGGCGTGAGTCATCGTGAGACAAGATCTCGAGTAAGGAGGCGGCCTTGGTGCCGCGAAACTGTCCGTAATATCGGTACGGGCCCATGGATCGCTCGCTTCGATCGTCGTCATGCCGCTGCAATAACGCCGCCCTGCCTCCTCCGTCCCACCGTCTCCTGGTGGGAGTCGCGAGAAAACCAACTGGCGAAATGAGCCATTTCGCTGGGGGACGGACGATCAACGCCGTGCTCGAAAAGTCGAGCGCGATGTGGCTGTTTTTCAGATTCTTTGAAATCTTTACGGAGAGATCGTACAATGAGATAAGACCCTGGAAAGTGTAAACAAGCAAGCATCTACCCATATAGGCGCACGTGTCTAGACTTACAATTAGTGTGTTGGGTAGTTCCCCCTTCTACCATCCTTCATTCGATAAAGAAGGGTTTAATGTATTCCACAGTATGTAGTTTTGTACTTTCCCACAGGGTACCATAGTAATCGGAACTAGGAACATGCCTCGTTTAGGTTAGTCCGTATAGTTCTCGGCAAAGCTACGTAAAAGTATGATAGGATGCCTTTGAGCGTTATGGGATATGTAATGCGGACAGTCACGAGTCGGGGAGAAAGGCAGTTTCAATTTTCTTGCTCGTCAAAGTGAGGAACAAGGCTCGTGGATTGCGACAAAAAGGTGAGAATGTACGCGAGCAGCGTTGGTCCGCGAAATTTCGGCATGTGACAACGGACCAGGCATACCGAAACAGGGGGAGATAGAATTCTATGTTACTGTGGACAAAACGTCCCGCCTACGTGTTCTGGCATACGAATGCCGGTTGGTTAGGAATCTTCCAGGGTGCAGTAACGCGGGAAGACTCGCTTAATACATCATGGTCGACGAAACTAACCTCAATTTTCAGTTTCCTTTATGGCAACTGCTGAATATCTGCGGAAGATAATCACACTGCCTTTGATACTTAAACCGTTTCCCTAAACCTGTAATCCTTGGAACAGTCGAGAGGGTTTTACAAATTGCATGGGCGCAACGAACAATTCATTTCGCTTCGGTTGGTAGCGTTCGCGATGGCTTCCGTCGTTGCAAACTCAGCGTGCCACTGTCTCCCTTGTCAGATGGGACAATCTTGAGCTATGGGACGTGTCGGGCCCATCAACGGTGTGCGCGTGCACGCATTCGAATTGTCACTTTCTAGCTAGACCGGTGTCTAACTCCGGAGAGACGGCCTTGCGAAAGGCAAATCGCACGCAGACAACCGGATACGCGTTCGTAGGTACCGTGGGCAGCCTTGTCGCGACGTTCATGTCGGAAAACACCTGCGTTTCAGCGGCCCAGAGCAGGAGACAATCCTTTACGTCGGCGACCTTCCGCGAAGCGTTGCGAAACTGAGCTGCCAGCAAGATGCATAAGATGCCTGGTCGATTCCATTTGCTCCCCAGCGAATGCTCTTTGTGCATTGTCGCGACAGATGATAGAAAACATTTGTTACCGGCAGCCAGAACGTTCACTATGCGGTAGTCATCGGTGGAGGATATACGGCTTGGTGCAACAATGTGGTTGCGTGTTGCTGTAACACGGTGGGACGTTTACTCCTGATATTTTAATGAATAGGTTACGGATCTGCGTTTTGTATGGCCCGTTTAATATTGCAAGACTAGTGCACTGAGATATGCTTCCTGTCCAATGCCTTGGTGGCGGTCCTTCGGTATTCTGAATACTAGAAATCGACTAGATGACAGAATGCACTCCTCTACCAACTAATCAGATTCTTCTTTTACCCTGTGTGGGCGTATTCTTAGTACTTCCTTCGAAAGCCGCTAGAGGCTCAACATTCTTAGTAAATACAAAAGTTTAATTAATGCATGAAATGTAGCTGCCCCACGGCTTTCGATCAAGTAGTAATGGCCCGGCCTAGAAAAATTTTCAAGCTATCCAGCGGTTTTCATGTTCTTCTGTCGAGAGTTTATGGGGGATTCACATCAGGGTGCTTTCTATCACCTAGTATTTCTTGCCTCGAAGTTCAATACCACCCGTTGCGCGCGGTGGTCCTAAAAACACGACGCTGCGCGAGTAACGAGGGAAGAAGGGAGGCAGGAAAAAGTGGTCGTTGCCAAAAAAGACGCAATGTCGTCAATACAATTTACCGAGCGGGGAAATGAGACGTTCTGGATGGACTCATTATTGATTCGGCATCCAAATTGCTCAATTCGCAGATGTTGGCCCTGGGACCTACATAGCTTTTTGCAGACCGTAAAATTTAACAAGGTGACACAGCAAAGAAATGTCAGTTTCTGGATTGTGTAGGGCAGAATATGTTTTAAAATTAAATAAAAGAATGGAATAAGAAATTCAATCTATGGAATGGGTGAATTTGATTGTGCTCGCCATCTATCGGAATCTGACCAAAACTGGTGCTCTGTTTTTGGTCGCTGTCCGCTAGATGGTGGGCAACATCATGTTCGTGTGGAGTGTATATTCTGATTTACCCTACAGAAACCATTCATCGATGAATGGTCTGCGCTATATACCATTTCATTCTCACATGCAACGTTACCGGGAAAGTCTCGAAATAGATTGCAACGCTACTTGTGGTAGGAATTAGACTTCAACGCGGGTAAAATTAGATTATTCAAAACCCGAGGAAGAGAAAGAAGGATCACAGGCCACTTACAACCCAGTCTAGAGGTCCAAATCGAATCAAATTTACTTTGAATAACATTTTAGTTTAGTTCGGACGAATTTCATATGAAGAATTTATTTAAATTCAGATAGACATTAGAATAAATGTAGCTCTAGCTTCTCCGAACGTGTGCATTCGTCTACTAAGAGATACATGTGCATGCTGACAGTGACTCTTGCAAAAATAAGTAGAAATTATAGAAAACACTTTTTGAAAATACGCCGAGTACGCATTCTCTTCACCAACAGATAGCTCACACTTCTACGATTCTATTCTTGACCTCGGGAGTGCAAAAATTGGCACCGTAAAGAATATGGCAGATAAATTCTCCCAAATTATTAATTTTAACGCAATCACGGAAACCCTTAACTAGAAAACTTCCCTTATAACACGTTTGAAGAAAACGCGCCGCGCGGGCTTGCTTACGATTGGACTCTCCTATTTTTATTAATCGGTCAGGGATTTACAGCTGCAAGTGTTGGTAGCCGCCGAGCGGTGGCGTACATTTGTACATCCCAACCTAGCCTTCCCTTAAGATGCACCGTATTAACCATAAAACAGTTCTATAGAACAACTATAGCCTATGTTAGTACAACGAATACTGACGAATGCACAGTACATACAAAGTACAATGCTAGTTGACACTTAACGTGGTTTAATATACAGTGCATGTCAACTCAGGGTGTTTTCCGTTGTAGATTACTCTTTCCCTCAACCTTTGTCACAAAATTAAAGAAAAACGTATGTATGTAGTATTTTACGGTACTCCGTTTCGAATCATACATCCATCCAAATGAATTGCTAATTTCCATATGGCATTTTATTGTGGCAAGATACTAAAATCAACGATTCTTAACAATGCACTTACAGTAGTTTCTGGCATTCGATGCGAAAACATTAGACCATCAGAAATGTTCATTGTTGCACTCAGTTTGTAATATTTTGCTTTATTGAATTTGTACCGGCAGAACACTGAGAGATGTTCGAGTGGGCGTACGATGGTGTTAACAGTTCTATACCACGTAACGTAGGCCCAGAATGCGCCAATTACTTGAGCATGAAGCGAAGGATAATAGAAACATCTTTAGTATCTATATTTATAGTAGGATGCCTCGTCTGGGGCTATAAACGAATTAGTTTGCCAACTCGAGTGTCTTACATGAACCACGATCGAGTTGGCAGAAGAGTATTGTTGATTATTATGTCCTTAGTATTGGGGATGGAGATGGGTTTTAAATTCACCAGTAGGACAGTTGTATATTTATTAAATCCTTGTCATATAACAACGGCCACTCAGGTAAAATAGACGAGACTTGCTTAAAAGGAAGATACACGGCGCTCGTGTATCGTTACTTACAACCAGTGCTTTTTCTGTAACACAGCTGTATTTACTAGCAGCAAACCCTAGTCCGACAGTCACAGCTATTTTCAGGATACATTTAAACTTTTTGAACGGACCAGTTTTAGCGTTCTTGTTCCCAGAGACGGAATCTCGAAAAGTAAATTCACATTTCTGACGAATAATGAACTATCGCCATAGTTCGAATTCACATACGCACGAATTCTTCCAGATATTTGCAGACAAAGCATTGTATTACATTCAGCATGGCTTGATGGTAGTGATACCGTATTACTTACTGAGAGTTGGGGGTAGTTATTTGCTATTTACTTTGCATAATGTTCGAAACTCTTTGATTCGTTAATACATTATAATCTTGACCTGTAGGTGTGTACAATGTCGAGCCTCTGTCAGATATCAGTTGGTCCGTTTTCAGTTACGGACTGAATTTAGTGTATCACTTTTGGATCCTACAAGCTATTGCTTTGGTATGTCGGCGGTCTAGTTTGTATCTACACGTTCTGATTATTATTTAAATCTAACGTGACGATATTTTACTTTCTAGCCCATACAAGTGAATCTTAGTCACATGTTGTGTGCGGCCGTTCTCGATCCGTTCGAAGGACCAAATTATCGACTATGGGTGCTACTTCACCAAGCTATATTATGCCCTCTACTGAGCAAGCTATTTTGCTATGCGTCCGATTTCTTTCTAACGAAATTCCCGCCGACCAGAGTGAAATCGTCGCTCGATTGCGTACTTGCGAAAAAGAAACAAGTACGAAAATAGTAAAAAAAAATTCCACGGAGATACATGTACCTCAGGGAACGGACATATGTACACGTGAATTAGCCCAATACCTTGTACCACATGCCAACGTTATCCCTATGATCACTGCTGCAATTAAGTGAGTACTGGATAGTTAAAGAAAACAGACAAGTTTACATGCTAATAACTAACAAGTGCACCCCTTACTGAGCAGTTCTACTGCCTCTAAGAATTGTAGGCCCTTTATTCAGACGGATACGTTTGTTTTGCACTGTAGTGTGCAGATTGCAGTGTAGTACATTTTCCCGCTTTCAGTTTTAACAATGCAAGATCCCGGCGGTCTTGCCGAATTGATTCGTAATGAGTCTGTGCGTAAATCGATATATACGGGTTGGTTTCCTATGTGAAATCCGTATTTTCTAATACAGCACGATGGCGATTTTTTTGCATGATTTTTCTCTGTTTTAATCATGGCGGAACTACTACCTCGCTTTTTTCTGAAAAAATCATTTTACGCGTGCCCATAACCCGGATACCTGAAACGTACCGCACCGCAGTCTTTTAAATATCGCTTCAAAGTCGCGTTTTTATAAATTTGAGACATGCCTGGATTGGTTTAAGCTTCTTTTATAAAATAGAAAGTGACCACTTCGGTCACTTCGATCAGGCTTCGAACAATCCTGTCATATTTTTGAGGATTTTTGGAAACGGGACCTCGAAGGGATATTTGAAAAACAAAATCCCCACATCGGCCGGAAAACGCGATCAATTTGGCCTGAAATGATTCGCATCCATAATTGTAGCATCAATTATAGTAATCCCTCGTTATATGCAACCATTTTTCTCGTGTGCATGCAAACCATGGGGCCCGAGGGGCCTCTTGTCCACGTGTAGGTGGCGCGCCAGTAGCAATTAGGCCCAGGGTTCTCATTATTCTATTTCACTCGCTCGGTGTCAGTGAATCCCATTCACTGACCTTACTCGAGTAAGTATCCAATGAAATGTAGAATAATTAGCAGGACCAGCGTGCATGCATTCGGGACTTAATGGATTTGAATGTGTAAGAGCATTAAAGTATGGTAGGCAGTCGTTTTTTTATTCTGATTTATTTAAGTGACAGTGAAATCGCTCCGAATCTTATTACGCTGTGACTAATGGTAAACTCTGCCACGAAAATAGTGTGCAGAGTACCTCCTGTAGTTAAGAAAGAAATACATTCAGTCAAATTAGGAACTTTGCGATTTTTTTCTCAGTTACGAAGATGTAGCTTTATTGTGATATTTTAACCATATTCTTATTTTGCGTATTCTCAAATGATTTATTTATTACTACAATATTCCCGAGTACGAGGTCTTTAAACTTTGTTGCCCAAAACAAAGGGAAGAATTATAATTATACAGAGATTACATTGTACTTATCGAGATTATTGTTAAGGATGAATGAACAATTTACTTTAGACTTTTATCAAATCTCATGTGGAAATGATTGGGTTTTAATTGTGTGTACTTTTTACGCAATTACCTTTTATATCCTTTCGTCTACAAAATGGAGCAATGCAGCTATTATAAGCCAATAAAAAATATTCAAATTAGCGGAAAGTGGAGAAATAATTAAAAGTAACGAACGCGCGAAAGGATATACGAACAATGTTTGCGTTCATAATTATTGTAAAAAATCGTAAAAAAAAAACGATTCCAAAACACCAATTCGATGTCGTCGATATAATACGAAAACATGATCTTTCATTACACTGATTGTCTTTCGTAGTACGTTTTGTATAGCAGTGCTACAAAAACTTATTAATATGATACATGGAGGCATAAATACTATCTGAAGGAATCTTATCATGAATGTGCCATTATGTCATATAAGGTGCTCAGACCCACTGTGCCATGGTGGACTTAATAAATCAATACTAACAGCAATGGGTCAAGTCTGATTTAACTTAACTTTATGGAAATTATAATGTATTCAGAATCACATCAACATGTTCCTCTCAATCTCTATTGAACAGTTACTATTATACAAAGAAAGTTACTTTGTGAGCAGACTGACAAAGGTACCTATATAAATCGTGAAACCATTTCGTGCCCTTAACTTTAATTACTCGTCGAATTAATTCACTTAACAATTGACTGCAACAGAACGAGTTACATTGATGAAATTTTGAATTTTTAATATGTGTGTCTAACTAAAATACTACTAATATACGCATTAGTAATGAAGGATTGTGTCCTGTTTGTTTGAAAAGATGTGTAACAAATTACTACTATATTTTTGTAAGCTATCGTGATGTTAGCGACCATGTACAAACTTTTGAATATATTAATGGGATCTGTTTGGGAGAAAGGGAATGTGATATGGGAAAGGTTTGTACAGGATATTTACGTGCGAATGTCGGAAATAAACGAGAAATTCTTGACACACGATATGTCTCGACTCTCGCGAATTACATTCTCTTGGACGGTATGCAACAATACAAACATTAAAGCATTAAAATAAAATAATTTATTTACAGAGCGTTGTACATTTCTTTCTTTAAAATTATCGTACTCCTGATATACGTGCGAGTATACCGGTGTTCCAAACTTAATTTAGTATCCCGACTAAATCGCTGTCCCTCTAAACATTTGTACAGAATAGTTTCACGGGGCATCACACGATTATCTGTATGCGACGTGATCGACGGGTATATTTACAAAATATTATGCATTCCGTTGGTGGGCTGAAATTCGTTACATCTACGTTTAGACGTGCAACGGGCTGACGTTGATTAATATTCGTAATACTTAACGCTATCGTGCATCATAGCCACATTGAGATTACATGGAAAGAACCGTGTATAAGGCACCACTATACTCCACGTGTAATCACGGTAGTTCGTACTCGAAATAAGTTACAGTACACCATTTTGATTCTGTGAATGTTTTCACAGAAAACTGACTCGCGTTTCTTTATTTTTTTTTTTTCGTCGATCGAAAAAGGTATAAATTCTAAAATCAGTCCGTGACCTCTACTATTTTCTATTCGTACAGATGAAACCATTGGGCATATATGAAATAAGATTTATTTCGCCTTGTACAGTTTTATGATCATTATGTACACGATTCTGTACAAAAGTTTAGCCAAAGAAAAAATACTAATCTCACGAACGCTACGCATAACGAACACAACGACGATAAATATTTACAATGCAACGTGACTCTGCTTATGCATATCCCTAGATCGAATATCGCTGGTCACCGCGCAGACAATATTACTAAATAGTTACAAGTATAGAGCTTACGGAGCACAATGTACAATAATTCTCATGTGTGACCAATGAAAGACTTACACTAGACGCGTAAGTGAACTAAAAATTCGTTCGCGATAAATATGATATATTGTGCATTTATCACAATAGTGGTCACCAAACTTCACGCAATGATACAGCTTTCAATACTTTGCTCTCCATGTAAACGAAATCTCACACGGACAGCTATATCACAAACTAGCACATCAACAAAATAAATAAATAAAAAAAAGGAACTAAGGTCCTTCTAGCATAAGAATAAACTTAGTACAATCGTGATATTGTGTAGATGAATTTCACGGGTACCAGTTTTATTCCTAGCACTATCTGCTTCAAGTACGATTAATTCTACTTAAAGGAACACGAATGACTGTAATAATTACTATAGAAATCGACTGGATTTCACCTTGGTATTTTACAATTTGAAAGATTGCTTTGTACATTCGAAAATAAGATAGCTATGAACACTGTAAATGGAACACCCTGTATACTATTTCGTGAAATATTCTCGATCTGTTCAATGATTTTTCTACTTGAATCCTATTGTATGATATTAAGAAAATCTGTTCTTAATATTAGGGAATAGACATTAACATGAAATGCGCGTAAATAAATATAATAAATTAGAGAAAAAGGAGTAACTAGCATTTATAAAAAAAATCGTCCTCCTCCTTACATAAGATCTAGATAAACATACAACTAATTGTAAGCAAACCTAGGATGAAGCAAATAGGGTGAATCACAGTTACCCCCCCTCCCTCCTATTTACCACAAAATTATGCAAGAAGCATACGAATATTACGAATAACGAGTTTAATACTAATGGCAGACTCGTTGATATTAAATCGTTCATAAAAAAAATTGGAATGGCCGACTCTTCGGCGTATGAGAGGAAAATACATACAAAGCATTGGAACACCAATACTGTACGGCCGAATAAATAATAAGAAAACCTTTGCTTCTAGTTACGTAAACTAAAAGGAACTCTATGTAACTCAGACAAGCATTTAAACCAAAATAACCAAACACGCGCGATTACTTTGCGAAGGAACTCTCTTATTTTTTTGCAAAACTATCTAACGCAAATTTGTTTACATGATTATCATAGAACCACTAATGCGTCGCTCAACCTTTTTATACGGAGGTATTTTCAATCGCGGGTTTCAGACGAAAAGTTTCATTATCAAATATATGGACCTTGTTGACACTGGCTATTAGCAGACATATAATTTCAAGTGAGATTTATTAATGTTGATTGTTACGTAACTTACGACCGTTAGCACGGCAGAAAGCCCTATTAAGGATTTGTCGGTTTAAATGGAATGCTAATACTATGTACAATATTATTGACTGAACGAACCAGCACGGATCTTTCGTGAAGAATATTAAACAGTTCATTAGTGTGCTAGTTCCACTTCAAAGTAGACGTTCGGACGCGACACAAACAATTCTGTATCAACATCTCATCGTACAGCCTTAAATAAGCCTCGAAAGATATGTTCCTACTAGAAGTAATGTGTTAGCCATCTAGAGGTGGTCCTAAGTACACCATGGATACCTCGGTATTCCCATATACAGCAGAAACGGATGGATATAATCTTTTGTCTGGCAACCCTACATATTTAATTTCTTTCATTAACATTGCCAAAGCAGTGGATCTCAAACACACACAATGTTCAACGTTTGGATAGAAGAAAGGAAGACGAAGCTATAGTTTCGAGGAAGGTTACTGCTAGTTCTTAATAAAATGTACTAAGTATTTGAAATACGATACCTCTAAATGCAACTCCCAAAAATTCGTAATTTTTTTCAAAAGATAACGTGTTATCATCGCAATCTAATATTACTCTAATTCTTTCCCCAACCTGTTAATTATAAAATCACATGCCTTAGGGTATATTTGATAAGTGTGGAGGCATTTCGTCCGGCTATGGATTATCTTAAAACAGTACATCATACCTGGTATTTGGGGGCATTATTGAGTAGCGGGTAATTCCCCTGCACGTCTCCGTTGTGTAACAAATGATTATCCACCAGATTCCATCCCCATGAGTTCTCATCTGAACCCAATAATGCTACATACCCGTGGCACAACAGTGGTGCTTCTTTTGTAGCTATGCCTATGATCGCTACCGTGCCCAGAGGGCCTTCCCAAATCACCTCCCAGGCATGACGACCATGTCGGAAACCAATTTTCCCTCTACCAGCGTCTGTACTTTGCGCAACAGGGTTTCTGGAACACAGTCATCGGATACTGTACCACGTGTTTAATGCTTTAACGTAAGTTCACTTACGTTAGTCAGTGTGAAACAGTACTTAAAGCATTTTGTGAATGGTGTGGGGGATTATTAGCAATTGCCATGTGGTATTATAGGATTGCATGGTTTGTCCATGGAGGAATGAATTTAATAGCGACTAAGCATTTAGAATGGAGGGCAGGGGCACAATGAATGACTGAATTCATGATTCTACCTGTGCAGGGTGAATCCGTTGGCTTTAATGTAAATGTTACGAGAGCAATCATTGGGGTTCCAGGCGTGATAGAATGCACGCAGCTTCGATTTATATGTGGGAACCGACGACAATAAATCGGAGCTGAGCGCCTCTTGGGCCAACTTTCGGATGCAGTGCATCCTCCACGCATCATTATTTTCGTCATTTAGGAATCGGTTCCATCGTTTGCACACCAGCGAGCAATTTCTTAGCGTGTGCAGATCTAAATATGAGAAAATCACTTCTAAAACATGATCAGATGCTCGGAGTGCTATATCGTCCATTTTGCCGGCTCTGACCGAGTAAACGAGCAAAACATGTACACGCAGGAATGCCGCGCGGGGCTGGCATGCGTGTCTTATATCGAGCGTAAATGCTGGTTTCTATGCAAGCGGTGCAACCAAACCAACAACAAGAAAATTCAGGGTTTGCTTCGAAGACTCGCCGCTAGAGAGCTTCGAATTTCAGGCTGATTCTCGCTTCAGTTATTTAACAGCTCTGTATAGATAAATCGATCGTTTTGAATAGTTAGTTCAGCGCGCGTTCGGCAGGTGGCGCAAGGTTATTCTTGAGGTTAGCGGTTGAGTCTTCTTCCCAATTCGTTTCAGAACTCTGGTGGCGCTGTGTCTATCGTTCTGCGCGCGAAATGGCTGGCACGAGGTAAGCTTTTACAGATCGTTTATCATTCGGCAAGCGTAGAAGGAGGTTTGCCTCTACAATTATCACGTGTACGTTAACTTTGCCGTCACTTTATTCTCTCACGAACGTATTGCTGTGTAATTTTCGACTTAAAATGGCGAAAACCGACGACACTGTGTCTTTTATAAGTACACCGGGCTTTTGCTCGGATTGTGGGTCGATTTTGCCCCTGTTAAGCGACAGGGGAGATGTCACATGTTACGCCTGCAAGCGAATTTGGGGTCCTGAAGGTATTTTTTTGCGTTTATTTATATCCTAACCTAAAGTCCCGTGAAATCTTCCGATTTTCATCGCTCCGCAAAAGAACACGGAATTTTGTCCCATTGAACGATCTCGAAGTATTGCTTCTATATTGTTCATTGTATATTAGCGTTTGGAGATATGGCTATGTCCTATACCATTCGCTTCAACGAAGCAAATGTTTATGGCTCCGCCAAACACAAAGACGATGAGGAGGAGGAGACAGAAGGTCCAGTCGTTGAACGCAAATGTCCGCAATGTCAAAACGATAAAATGTCGTATGCCACGTTGCAGCTGAGATCTGCGGACGAAGGACAGACTGTGTTTTACACGTGCACTAAGTGCAAGTGCGTTTGTTTTAATGCTATTAAGATTTCTGTACTTTGCGACAATGTCGTTGTTGCAATTTAAACGGAAATCTAATTGTAAACATTTCTTGGAGAGAGGAGTTGTTTACCAGCGTTTAATATTCTTTCAGATACAAAGAAACAGAGAATTCTTAAGCTAGATTCGCATTCTATATTGGCTTTTATTAATTCAGGGTATTCATTAAAACATGAACACTCTGTGTTAATAAAACATAGAACTTTATTCATGATACACAACAAATTTCAATCAAGGGACAATAATAATTTCACGTTACCACTGGATTATCATACTTCTGCCCTAGTTACGTGCGGTTGAGTACTATTAGTTATGTATTTGATTATATATTTTGTACAATACATTGGAATAAAAGTTAACAATCAGTTCGAGAAGTTTCTGTTGATCCGTCTTCAAAACCATTACAGTGGTCCTTTCATTACAGTGGTTATTTCGTTATAAAATCTTTGTATTTAAAGAGTTAGTACGTTACTTATACTACGGATAGACTTAAATGCTACTATTAGTCACGATATTATAGTTTTAATAACAGAGAGAAATAGATGCAGTATGTTATGGAGGAATTTTTTAATAACCAGTCCAGCAAACTTAATTATATACATGATGAGGAAAGTCTTAAACTATGATAGTTGAAGGCTTTATCTTAACGTTATCTTAACATACATAAAAGCATTATCTTAACACTAGTAAACCCAACAAGATAAACTTTATTTTTCATATTTAAATAATCTCTCGTTATCGAATTATATTTATAGTGTAAAGCAACTTAGGTTCTACAGTGCGAAATGTAATACTTCCCACCTGTATCACAAAACGGATCGTAAGTAAACAAAAGCTCGGTTAATGATTACATGACTCGTGATAACAACACACGAGTTGCACACCGTCACCCAGAATTTATGAACAAAATAAAAATATTGAATATCGTCAACGATATCGCTATATATGTTTTTCGAACCTCTTCCAGAAAGAAGAATATCTTAGCTGGGTATTGTTTATAAGTACTCAGAGAGTTAATATCAATCGTTTATTTCACATCCAAATCTCATTTGCCTCGCATAATTGTAAAGTAACGTTTGGAATGAAAGAGGAACGTGTCTCAGAATTCGTTAATGGAAGCGCGTTACATGTTAAACAACATTTAATAACGTTTTTCCGAGATTGGCAATGTATTTGGCAACAACTTCTTTCTGTCAGAACTATCAAGTCCTTGCGGGAACACGTCCAACTTTTCATATGTTGATTCGGGGAAACTTACATCTATAGAGGGTTTCGTGTAATGTACGGCTTCCCCGTTATTATCTTATTACTTATAAGATCTAGAAATTCCTTGTCTCGGGTCCTTTAGGCCTTCGATGAACAGGCGAACTGGTCTCCCCAAAAAAGTATATTAAAAAGATTCTACAGACCAGTTCCTTGTTTTTGAACATCGCGTAGGTATAGTCGGCTCAAACAATCCGCCTGATCCTTGCAGTCCATTAGATAATGTATATAGGTACGATATTCGAAAATTTCCTTAAGATAATAACGATTTCACATACAGAACGGGATACAGATGATGTTTTAATGTTTAAAGTCTGAATTATTCTCTCCTTCCCCCTCCTCACGAAGCGTGTGAGGAGCGGGGACACATCCTTGAAGCCTTCGACTGTTTGCGTCGAGTGTACCTATTTGTTTCAATTTCAATTATATACAATAAAGCTTTCATATTACATATTGTACATCGAGTATGTACAAGTGGCAAGGTATTTACAAATGGAATGTGAGGCAGATGACGTGGAGGACTTAGATTGTCGTTTCCCCTCGACGCCGCGATCATGAGACTTCGAAACATTCATCCAAGAAGTTCTCCAGAGAGTGATAGAGATGAGCCCGTGATTGTGCGATTCCGTGATCCTCGTCTGTATAAGTCTGCACAAGAAACAATGTATTCAGCCTTTCATCAGAGTGCAAGAGAAAAATGATGAAATAAAACGTGAACACTTCGTGCATTCAAAAAAGTCCGTGGTAACCAATGCAGCAAGAATATGCTGCTTTCGCATGGGTGATTATTGTTCAAATGAATGGACCCTGCATGAAACTTGCGCGCATGCGAAATTTGTTTACAGAAGGTAAACTGTGCCCCGCACGCTTTGTACATTTTAATCGCCAGCGTCCAACATTGTGGTACAGGAAGAATGCACATATTTGGTTATTAAACGGAAACAATACAAAACATTGAAATAATTGAACTTTTGATTTAATAGAACAATGGAATAACGTTTTCAAGACAAAGTTCCTTGTTATCCATATTAGCTGGCTTGTTCTTTCATCAGAATATGAAGTTTGTCGTACCTGTTGCCGAAATAGGATATCCTTCTGCTCTAGAACCTTGGCCAGTAATAGAGATTGTTGATAATGCACGTTGTCGTCCAAAGTTCCGTGGATCAAGTAGTACATTTTGGTTTTAATATTGTCTACGTTGTTGAGCAGTTGGCCCTGCTCGTAGCCGCGAAGATTGTCATCGACCGTCGGTAAACCCATGAACCGCTCGGTATAAATGGAATCTGTAAATAGCGATAAGTGTAACATTATATAGACGCTCGAGCTTCCTTTACCCCTAGACTTTGAAGTCCCTAATTTTTCAATTCCTCAGCTTTTCATCAGCTTCCCAGATTTCGTTTATATTACTGTCACATTTTCCTTAATAAATTCAGCGCAGACACAACTACAACTGCCCTCTACCAACAAGGACAGCGGCCTCACAACTGAACTTATAATCAGACATCTTTCACCGCCTGCTGCGAATGGCGCTTAATTCAACCCAATCCGAGCCATTCAACGACGCCATGAAAAGGATTTTATTGAATATCTGGCCAGTCGTTTCTTAGAATTGCTGTCTCGCCTAAGAAGAAGCAACAAATGAAACCCCACGGTGCACGTGTTAATGTGGCCGTAAATTACACCCAACGTGCTACTTAATTAATCCCCGAAGGCTGCAGGGGAATTGTTTTTGCGCCTATAATACGTCCGCGTTCGCCTTGAGTGCCGAGGATATTAAGTTTTACTCGGATACAACAATAGAAGAGTAAAGAAGAAAAGGAAAGGCAAAGAAATTTCATCGTCTGGTGGAACCGGAAGCGTTCGAGGAAGGACGTGAAAAATGATCGAATCATTTTACATCGCGCTGTGAATAAGCGCTTTTAATAAAATGTTTCTCTCGATGATTTATAGTGGCCAGGAACGGTGCTGCTGCTTCGTTCCGAGAGAACATTGCGGGAGAACTGTTCGTTTCCGGTTTAACGGCGCCCAGTGGCTGCAACAATTGCCGCGAATGCTCCACCTCGTTTCAAAGATGTGCGCGTACTTTAATCTGTACGTGCGACTTTCCTCCCGTTCCCTTCCCCATTTAATTCAATTTCGTTAGTTTCCCCGTGTCTTCCCAGGGAAATAGGATTAATTACTTGGGATATGTTTGTCAGCATATTTCTATATTTACGGTAAAGCGTATTTACGAGATCTCGTTATGTTGACAATGAAAATACTGGACCAGTGAAATTGCGGAAGGCTGGTAAAAGAGTAAATTAATTTTACTCGGAAAATAATAGAGCCGTAGCACTGGAATTATTGGTAAAATCGTATTGTATGCGATATCCGGGATGGATGGAACATATTCATGAATGAAAAGACAGATCGGGTGACAGGATTTAAAGCATTCAGAGAATGAAAATATTATCTCTCATAGACGTACCGTAAAGAGCCCAATCCGTTACAGGTGCCACGGACATGCCGCACTTGAAGACACCGTGATAATCCGTGGCGAGCGTCATGCCTGTCGCGTAACCGCCATAACTCCAGCCCCATATCGCTGTTCTCGTTCGGTCGATGAACGGACGTGTCTCTTGTAAATACCTGCAACGGGTGAGAGAATCGTTGACGTGCGAAATTGATCGTTAATAAAACGTAGACACGAAGCGTCACGTGAACCGAGAAATCCAACATCCGTCTATAGGATTCTTTAAGGACCGGGTGTAATTCAACATGCGCAATGGTTTAACGAAATCTGGACTTAGCGGAAGTGCGGTAGCGCTTGTTAGATTAAAAGAATGGTCGACATAATGGCACGTCCTACTTTTAAAAGTGGACTGTACTTCGTCACATAAGCTGGAAACTTCTCCAAACACTCTTCCCTGGTGCATTCGATTTCCTCCACTCCAGACAATACGTGATTTCCGATAGGAAAGGGTAAAAGAGCTCGTACTCCTTTCTTCCAATCTTTCTAGACTATTGTCTCTCGTATCTCGCGTGTTCAATAATAATGGTCCCACGGGGAATAGAGGCGGCAGCCACACGGTTGCCCATAGAAATAGTAGCAGCCCTCCCACTGGTGGTGGATTCCTTTTTTCACGAAATTTATTTAGCTCGTAAATCGGCTGGCCCGCCCGTTGAATTCTATTCCTTTACCAACGACGCAGTTTCCATTCGGTCATCGATTTTTAGATAAAATTTCATTTTTCAGACGAGATCCAGTCGAATGTGATTTATTGCCTTTGACTGGAACCGTTAACGGATCAGTCATAAAAGAGGTGATCGAATTTACAAGTCTGAACCCACGCATTTTATTTTCTTCGAATATTTCATTCCACGTTTTGACACTACTAGTTGACATGACCCCTGTGGTGTAAACACCCGATGATCACACTCGTCATTCATCCTCAGTGACGTCATCCGGGCTTTCGAATCACGAGTCGGGCCTCGTGGAAAAAATTTATCTTTCGGTCACGGGGTCGAGTATTCACCGATCAAGCGATTGTGGGAGCGGAACAGCAGCATTGCTGGCTCGATGACGGGTGAAAGACCCGCAAAAAAAAGCGGGGGATAAACGAGCGGCGAGTATACAAACCCGGGAGTAAGCAAGAGGAAGTGAAACGGAGATAAGTGGAGATACTGGCGACTATAGTTTACCAAATGGTCTAAAATTCTTAACGGACAATTGATAGTGTTAAGTGATAGCAGGAGATACAAACGTGTTAAAAATCTCTCGTCAAGAACCGAACCCTGCTCGGTTTCCCTTACTACCAATCAAACATTGAACTCCTACCACTTATGAATATCGAACCACTGCTACGAGAGCCATCGACGCCATTCGCGATGATATCATCCCCATCGCTGGAGCGATAGATTGATAATGAATCGGTGGTGGGGGGATGGAGGAGGAAAAAGCTGGAGAAACGAAAGAAAGAAGGATGACGGGAGTGGAGGACAGGGAAACTGGGGTGGATGAAAAGTGAACGGTGCGGGAGTGGAGGTGGAGAGGCGGGGAATGAAAAGCAGAGAAAGCAAAAAGGATAAGGGACTGAAAGAAAAATCAGAGTGGGAGAGGGGGATAGGGAACGGAGAAACGACGGAGAGAAATGGGTGAGGAACGGTGACAGGGATGCAGGCCCGACAACACCACGCGCAATAGGCTAAAGGTTAAAGAGAGTTGGCCGATTCCGCAATCGCTTGGCCGGCTTCCAATTTCACGACTCGCTTTTTACAGGCCGGACGCGGTGCGACGCGCCAGCAAAACATTGCAACGTGAGTACGGGGGTGACCGGCAGCACAGGCCGCTTGGATGGTAGGAGGGTATCGGTTAAAATACACCACCTTCATCCGTGTCCTTCCATCCACAGTTTCGCCTCTGATCCTGCGTGAAGGTAGCTCGGTAGAATCGATAACCCGTGGCGAATAAGCGCTCGTCAGAGTGTCGCGCCGATAAAGGGCCGACGACTCGTAATTTGAGTGCACTCTTCGTTTCATTCTTTGGGTTAGCTGCATAGCTCCCTTCCGCCGTGCGGTTATATTTCATCTTCCCGTTATCCGTGGTATCCGTCACACGAGAATCAATCCACGCATCCTTACCCCTTTGAAGATGAAGCGATGTATTTGTCTACGAAATTGAATTTGTAAATAAAGTGCTGATAAAGCGTAGTTTGCTTCAGGCTGTACGTCATTCGCCGTAGGAAAGGGTGTAGTTTATTTTGAATATATAATAACCACTCAAGGATCCATGTCGAAGGAGAAGATGATACATTTTGAGACGTTCGTTTGATCTTGATCGCAGAAGGGAATAAATAGGTTGTCACGGAGAATTTGTTCAGTTTTACGGTCCTCTGCGTCAAAGAGGAGTCATCTCCTCTCTGTGGACGACGTTAAATCTCTCGGGGAGCGTTCAGTGAGGTAGTAGTGCTATGTGTGTGATGCCAGTTTCAAGGAAGTTCCTATCACACCGTTAAGCAACGAATGGTGTCGTTTAGTGTCATTTATTTGACAAAATATGACCTTTTTCATTATGAGTCATCTCTCAACATAGTTGGACCCCTCTGACGCTTGGGAAACACACGGACGTTTCCTTTTATCCTAGGGACCAAGAATCTGACGCGCTAAGCTTCACGTCGATTACTTATCCCATTTCAAGCTTTTTACCAGCGACATCAGAAGAAAATGCGAGCCGACGCGAAGGAGACCTCGTCCAGGGGGATCAGTCTATAAATTCAGACAGAGCCGAAAGTAATTCTACCACGGCTACCTGACCGATAACTGAGGAAAGAAGTTCATTTAAGGGGCAGGCATTCGTCCACCAGTGAAACAAGGGTTAGACGGCGCGAGTTTGTTAGCCGGATTAGTGGATTACCGCGTCGTCCCCCGATAAGTCAGCTCCCACTAGGGGGTGCCATGGCCACGGGGAGAGTTCTTCCCATAATTAGATTTGTCGTAAAGTTGGCCAGTGAATTACAAGAAACGTCGCCTCTGCTCCGCGACCCGGGAGCCGCGTGTTTCGTCGCAAATGTCCTCGAGTTTTCCACTTGCTCTTTGTTTCCAACTGACGGGAACGAAAAAAGAACGGAAAGGAAAAATAGGGACATTTGAATTTCGAGGCTCGAAAATGTGGAAAACGGGAACGCGACAAAAAACGAGACTGTCGTTTCTGCGTCGTTAATTTTGCACGCGTCGCGGTTTCGTTCCGCGCGACGGAAAAGCTTGAAAAGTTTTTGGCCCCCTTTGTCCTAACGGTCATTATCTATTGGAATTGCTTGAATTACGGTTATGTTAAAGCGACGCACTGTGAATCACAAGAGCGTGGACGACGGAAAAATTTTATTTTAATGATAAAATCTGGTTAGTTAGGTCTGTCAGTTCCGCAGTGCAATATTTTAATGCCTGTCAGACACTTTACTACTTTGGTGTAAGAACCTACCGCTAGAGGGCAATAGTTGGACACATCTTGCAAACGCTTGGGTAGTTAGATTTAGATTTAGATTCTATAGAGAAGGTTTCAAACAATCCGGAAATATTTAATTAAAATTTTTAAAAACGAAATTTTGAAGTGACTTTTTTTTTTATTAAAAATGTGATCGACTTATCTCGTTTTAAATTCAAGGCTTTTATATGCATTGAAGTATTGAATTATTTCATTCGAGCGAAGTTTTATAACAATTCCCCGTTATTTTATTTAAAACAGCTTTAAAGGTCTATGCATTGTTGAAACTTGTCAGATACGCAATACGCACGCCGGCCGTCGAATAAATCAAACGAGTGGAAAAAAGGAAACGAGTTACAGGGACGTCATAAATTGACTTATCTCGACGTCAACCGCAATATCGGTACAGGGGTTTGCAGATTCCAAAAAGCAGCCTGCATAAATATAAATCGCGCGGAACGCCGGGTCTTTTGTTGACGTACGAGCATTAAAAATGCATAGAATATCAAGAGCAATGCGTCTTTTTGCATTTTAAAGCAGCTCGGAGGACATTCGACAAATTGCACGGGGGACATTTTACATGTAAATAAGGGGAAGGAAGGAATTAGGACTGCTTTCGCGATCGGCGCCCTGTAAAATTCCGATCTATTTGCATTTTAATCATCGAACTACCCAAACTGGGACAGTTTTCTTCGAAAGGATTTCATAACTATGAAATTAGGATGGAATCCCCGTAGGGCTTGGGGGCTTGTTTCATGGCTGATTATTCCCCAGAATCATGTCCCCAAGACGGGAAGTAGCGATCCCGGGGTACCCGAGCTGTCTCACTGTCAGCAGCGCTGACACTGTGCAATACTCGCGGATGGCCTGGCATAATTATAACCGTGTTCTGCCATCGAAATGATCCAGTAGCTAATTCACGGCACGGAAAATCTGTCAAATTGGGACAAAATTTGCATCTTGTAGCCCGTTGAACAACACAATTAGAATTCCATTTGCTCTTAAGACCGGAGTGAAGAAGGGAACTGGGGCTCGACTCAGTAGTGGAATATGCAAACCATCGGAATGTTTATTTCGCTTTTGTTCGGGGCTCACCTGGTGACGTTAATCTGATCAGCGATTTCGACGGTCCCCAACTTCCTATAGCCAGCGAACAGCATACTGTTGTCCATTAAACCGGAGCCTCTGCCATCGATGGTCGCATAGATGATGTTCTTCTTCGTCACAAGATAGGTGCCCCAATCGACGTTGAACTTCTCCGTCACCTGATAGGAGTCTGGCCCGCCATATCTACAGAAGAGAGCGCGCACGTTTGCAAAATATTGGTGATTATAAAATATCTTTTTAACGAGGACCATAATCCGTACAGAATTAATTCCATGAAATCCCCTACCACTCGTGGATGCATAAATCTCTCTGAAAAAGTGGACGCTTCGAAAGCTCCCCATACGTTTCAATAAATACGGCGTAATTCGCGGCGATTTGATTCGTTAATTTTCATTTTCGAAGGGAATTAATCCCGGGATCGTTCCATAAAGATTCAGAGCGTTCATTTACATTGGGGGGGCTGAATGAATTTCGCCGCGATATTTCCGACGTTTCGCGACACCTTTTAATAGAATAGAAGGTCGCAAAAAAGTTTTTGATAAATGATACGCTGCGCTTGACGCACGATCCCGCGGCGATTCTTTTTTCCCCCGTGAATAATACGTATCCGCTCCGAAGACATTAAAGCGTATTCATACGGCTGGCTCCAATTTGCATATGGAAAATAACGCCTAACGAAACAAAAGAGCGCGGCTGAGAGAAATCAGGCTCGATTAAGATGCTTAATGCGTCTGAACAGTCGTACTCGTTGACGAATACTGATGAATATTGTGTACAAGCTTGAAAAATGAGGAATCAGAGGGTTGAATTGATTTCTGCGCGAAGTCTCCGCCAGGGGCCGTAAATATTTATAGCCCGCGGCAGATAGTGGACCGCATTATGGCCCTTTCTATAAATTCATGGCAGTGACGAAGATGGGAATATGAAATTTTGCGAGTCATTAGATACGAAGGGAGTTCTCCCTTCTTCTTGTCAGTATCTGACAAGAGACGATCGTTCATTTGCATTGAAATCGTTTAAATTATGATCCCCCGGCCGCGCGGGAATAAATTTACATTATCTCTATATTTTCCGCGGCTACGCTAGAGATATTTTGCACGCTTATTATAACGCGTCTGTCGCATTCCGTTGCTACTTTTATAACATCCACGTTAATTCCAGATTATGCGTGTAATATATAGATTTTTTTTTACACAGGGGCTGATCTTTGAGCCATTACTGCGTTAATGAATACCGCGCTGATTAAAAGCTGGTAGCTGCAACACATGTATATGCGGACACAATTTCAATTTGATTATTCATTGAACTCCCTCGCTATTAATACAAGATTAATTATAACCTGTGAATAATTCCTAAACGTCACATTGGTGGGTAATAAAGCCAATGCATTTGTAGTTAATTAGGGATTATTCATTGTATTAAATAATTGACGTAATCCCGAACAGCAATTTATACTGGCTGCGCGCGTAAAGTACTCTAAGCTGGCTCTTCTTCATAAAGTACTTACACGAAAATTAGCATCGGGTACTTCGTTGCGCCACTTAAATCAGCGTTCGGCGGAATCAGTAGTTTAACTCGAGCATTGAACCCACCAGGGACTGGTACGTTGTAACGGTGCACCACTGGCTGCGCTCTTTCCGAAATGATCTCCGAGACGACCTCGTTGTTTTCCCACGTCAGTAGTTTCGTGGACTTCTATAAAGGGGAAGGAATCCGTGATTCAGTTGAAGTGCCTATGTTAGGCTTGGGAAATCTGATTTCATTTGCTATGCGCATGGCACTAGTCTTAGCCAATTTTGAGCTGGATTTAGGTTAGCTCCGGGTTATATCTGCGCAAAGTTACTAAGGTGTCAGTTTTATATTGTGGTTAACAATTGGATGTTCTCTGGAGACGATATACAGATCAAATATCCCATCCCGCCTTACACGTAATCGCATCTCTCTTCGATGGAACCTTGTTACGTCATTGATACCCTCTTTCTTCCCCTCCATTTGTCGTGGCTGCGTGAAGAATGAAACCACCACCCACCCAGTTTCCTGATTCGCAATCGAAGGTTTCACACTTTGGGCGCGCGATCTTAGAAACAGATGGTCCAAGTTTTAAGCCACCATGCATCAATGTCGAACACCCAGCGCCACGTTTTCCACTCGACAAGAGACAGAGAGAGAAAGGGAGAGAGAGAAAGATACCTAGTCGAGTTTAATGTATTATTCTGCGCGTTTAATCTTCCACGCGGTCGACAGATTTAGTGAGTCTCCGCGGCTTCTTCCCTGAGGCTGGCAAAATTTATAAATCGTCATCGCGAGCGTTAATCCCCGGGAGATCAACCGCTGGATCCAGCTCTGGTCTATCCTCCTGGCTGGGTTTCCTGCTCGATTAAGTGTCGACTCGGGGAGGGAAGTCCTGGTGTAAGGATCCTGATGGGACCATTATTGTTCTTTCCCTCTGTCGAGGCAGGTAGACTTAAAGCACACGTGGAATTTTGCAGAAGTATTGCGAAGATTCGTGCCTATTACGTCATTCCTGCGCAAATCATAGCCATGTTGGTTGGTTCCGCCAGCACACTGAGACCCGATAGCTACATGGGCGAAGATGTTAAAGTATGGAAGACCCGTAAAGATAACTGAAATCCCCTGGCAACTATGCGGAAGAACTATAACTCGAAGTGGAGTTCAATTTCCTGCAACAGTCCGTTTCCATCGATCGTTCCTTGTACCCCATTAAAGATCCGACATTCGGCATCAGCGAATCAAGTATTTCTACTTGGATATTATTGGCCGGCGTTGGCGGGGCTCGCAGAGAGCGTCGATGACGCAAGAACAGAACGCTTTCCATTCATCGTTTCCCCCTTAAGAGAAGGAAATTAGTTCTTCCGACGTGGATCTGGACGGGGGAGGTTCTTGTCCGCGAGAAAATCCGATTACCGGCTGTAATCGTCCGGCACCGAATGGCTGATAAAGAAGCTGAACAGTCGAATCTTTGCCTTCGCCTCCACCTATCGCCCAGGCTCTTCGTTTTCGTCAATCGCGATAGACAACGCCTCCGTGTCGCCTCGGTTCCTTTCAATTTCCCTTTCTTTCCGCGATAATCTAATTACGGCCAGGACAGGCGAAGCTCCCCTAACGAAAATGCCGACGTGCTAGTGCTTTCCCATCCACCGTGCTGTTTTATACCTTGCCTCTTTCGCAGCCTGCTCCGAGCGCTCCCGATGAATTTGAATCGGGCATTAAATTGAGGCGGGGGGATGAAGGGTTCCTTTAACGCGGTGTAGTACCACTTTTTACTGAAATTGCAACGGGATACTTTCGAGATAAAGGTATCGAAAGCTGATAGGATCTTACACGAGTACTTTTAGAAGAGATGCTACTGCGTGAATGCGAAAATGGAATTCTAAACTAGAAGTGCATAAAGCTCTCAGAGTGTTTCGAGGAATAGTTTCTAATTCTAGGGATATTTTTTTCCCTAGGATATTGCGGTTGTTGAGTAGATTAGGTTGGGTTTATTTTTTTTTTGGTTTACATTTACACAGGGCCGGCCTTTTAAAAAGAGCGTAATATCTTTTCACAGAACGAAATCACGAAAAAAAAGAAAAATTATAAATAAAATAATAAAAGAAATAAACAAATAAACTTATGTATTATGACTTTTTATTGCCATATCATTAATAATATTAGATTATTATATTATTATATTAGAAATTATGTTCTAATTTTTTTTTACCGCTCCCTGTGGCCGGCCCTGTTCTCACAAGTCCCCAAATATGGCGCTTCAAGAAACATCTTATATTACCCAACAAAATCTAGTCAACCCCGGTTGTTGAATAATTCGAATCGAATGCGAACACCACCGAAACAATCGATTCGAATTCGAACGAGCCGCGACTACGACCGCGTTTTATCAACGCGTAATCGCTGTCAGACATCGAAAACTCGTATACATTATCGCGAATGCCGAACAAAATGGCTCGGCCGCGCCGGATCATGTTTGTTTGTTTGTTAAGCGGCGGCGGAATTTATTTAATTCGACTGGCTGATAACAGTTGCAGGCCGTGCAGTTGTCCCGCGATAAACGTGATTTTACAGTGGCAAATTGTCCCCATTGCCCGCTACAATTTGTCAAATGATCGTAAACAACATATCTCCGCTTTTTGATAGTCCAGTTACTCGTGGTAGTGTTTGCGAAAAAACGCGACGGTCACGATTAACATACTAGTTGGCAATTCTGTTCTCATTTTTCCCCGGAAAATATATAAAAATTTAACTCTGAAAAAGCGACGACGTTATTTTAAAATTTAATTGGAAAGTTAAACTAATAGTACGAGAAAAAGGGGATAACTTCTGATTTAACGGAATATTTTCGAATGAAATGGATCCTTCAATTAAATTGCGAAACTAACCTGGGGTGAAATATGATATTCAGTGAGATTTCGGATTTTCATTTCGATACTATCGAATAAATTTTCCACTTTTTTTACAACACCACGGGCGGTGGCTGGGAGCAGGCTGACTGAACGAAACCAGCCGCGACGGATGCGGGAACTCTCGTGGGGGTTAAGAAAGGGGGGTGAGGGAAATCCGTGGGGCAGGGTAAGAAGTTCGAATATCGAGGATCCACCGTTCTAGTTCCTCTCCTTGCGGATTTGCTCGTGTGTCTAAATCTGTCCCGTCGATTTGTTACTCCTCCACCAACCGCGGACGTTTCTAACAATAAGCGCCGGCATAAAACATAGATTCCGAGCGCGCGGTCGCGCGAGAGTGGCGCCACTCCCGGGACGCTGACAAATCACTGTGGTGCCAGTAGAAGAGATCAACGATTTATCGGGCGGCTTGCTTATGTAGCGGCTTCGCGGTCGATCGCGTGGGATTTTTTACGTGCGTGTTTTCCAGAAGTTCAAGTGTGCCGATCAATCTTCGTATATATACGCCCCTCCGTTCAAGAGAGGAATCCTATTTTCCGGGGCTAAAAATATAACAAAAATTGGAATCTTTTAAGAAACTAGTGATTCGTCATCTGAAATTTGGACTATTATCTGCTACTACATTTATTATTAACAATTAATAAAAAAAACTTCTTTAAAGATGCATACAAAAATGATCCAAATTTCCAAAAAAAATCTCATATTTTGCTATATTTTTAGCCCATAAAATGTGATTCCCTCTTAACAGAATCCGCTTTGGAAAACCTAGTTTCCACTTTCAATTTCAACGGCTGGAAGACCACCCGCAAAACCAACCCTTACTTTTTAAGCCGTCCGAGCAAATTACCCGGACATCAGTCGGAACAAGCGCCGATACTCCCCTATCGCGAGGCTCGTTAAACACGGCGTGCAACAACGCCCACTCACCCGGTCGTAAATGGCGATGTCAGGCACTCCGGGGCCGGCGCAAGTGAGCAGGTAGTGCGAATGATCGGTGGAAAACTTGGCAGTGTTGTACAGACACCGGTTTCTGTCCGTTTCGCGGACGATGCCGCAAGTCAAGCACTTCGGTCTGCGGTCCGTGCCCCGCACGGATACGCGGAACAGGTGCTGCACCGCGGACTCCTCCTCCGTTGTAGCCAGATAATATCTGCGAAAAAAAATGTTAAACAGTGATTAGCATAGTCCACTGCGCGCCATTTAATAGCTTTGTAATCGTGAGAAGAGTTTCGAATTTGCATTGCAACGAGCTCGCCCTTTGTTTACGGTATTAACTAACACGCGCTCCCACTGATATATTCATTGCTTCGGGGGGTTTAGCTACTTATTTATCGAGTGGAGTCACCGAGGTGTAAGTTCGTAAATATTTTCCTATGCATCGTCTAAAATTGGAATATGGATATATTTCTTACTAACTCTTCTTTTAATGGCGATTGTACGATTATCGGTGGCTTATCGATTCTACCGAATGGTGAAAGCAGTACAAATTTAGCTCGGAAAGAAGCCCGTAATTCGGGTTAATCACGCATTGATTAACTGTCCGCCTATCGATCCGCATTAATGCAAATGGGAGCCGGTGGTCTGATCACGTTACTGGCTCTACTACTCGCAGTGGTGGCGGAACGCATAAATCAGACTTAACTGCTTCGAATCGCAGCATCTGACATAAGGTCTGTCAAACTTGACCCTCACCTTGAAAACAGTTACCTGACCGCGCCTACATGCGGGTGGAGGGCTTCGCGACCTCTCCAGCGAATAACACAAGCGCTTTCGCTTCAGATAGCAGGAATAATTAGTTCCCTTGAGGAGACTAGACAGTCAAATCGCTCGAACACCAAGTATTCTTTGAGAATTAATTACAAGGAGATGAAAGCGAGCACAGACTTTTCCTTTTACACAATTTTTATTACTAGCAGGTAGAGTGGAAAAATATTTTTTCTGTCGAGATATCTATTTTAAAAATAACGCCACACGAGGTTGATTATACAGTGGTTTGGCTATTTTTTTATCTTGACAACCAGCGCTTTCACGCTTTATGCTGAGGTACACTCCAAAAAGGAATATATTTTGAACACGCTGTAAAAATCTCCTTGTAATTAATTCGTAAAAAATACATGACCTTCGAGCAATTTGCCTGCCTAGTCCCTTAAAAATTGGGGCGTATCATTTACGGCGAAGAAGCTTTACGAAATGCGTTGTCTCACGCTAAACTTACAGGCTGACTCACTTCAGATCCCCTTTCCGAAGTCTCCTACCCAGTAGGAAATTTCACGTCACGCAATTCTCTTTGTTTATAACCGACATTTGCATTGATTACCCTTCATTGTCTCCAAGTAGGGCCGTTTCTGCCCTTTATCTCGCGCGAAGATCCCAGCGGCCGCTTGTCTTATTCTATCCATGGATGTGAGACATGCCTTCTGCAATCCAATCTCTGGATCACCGTAGAGGGGGAGTAGACGGACGTCTGAGTAATTTCCGTGACGCAGATTCGATGTATCCGCAGCCAGATAGCAGACAGCCATGCCGGAACCGGAGGGCCCCTACATAGCAGTTTTCCCCGGCTAATCCGTGTCTAATCTAAATCTGCGTCTGCCGACTTACTCCACCGCGCCGCACAGCTTACGCCGCAATTTCTATGCGCATAGATCAGATGTAGCGAGCCGGGTGGACAAACACGCCGGAATCCTGCTGGCTTCGAGCCGTCCTTCGACGTCTCTCCCCGATTTCCTGCTACACCGGACTTTGGGGATAACTTGCTTTTCATTAAAAAATCTCTGTCACGTCGAGGCGTCCCAGTTAGACGTCCAGAGGTCTTCGAAGCTCGTGGCGCAACACGAGAAACGGATTCACCGCGTGAAAAGAAGGTAGAAAGTTGGTGGGAGTGTTTGTCTAACCTCGTTCCAGCGTTACAATCGCCCCCGTGGCCCAACAATTCTCGTTATCGACTTAGCCGGTGCTGGCGAGGCTATCTGAGAGTCAACCAACTGCGATACAACAATGGATAACGTTGACACAGTTCGCTGGTGCGTCGAAGCGGTTGTCAGCGGATCCGAATGACGCTCGGAACTTTCCAGCGGGGCGAAAAGTTAACGGCGAGACGTTTAGGGGCTCGAGCAGCTCCCCAGAAGACAAACGAACAAGAGGTAGAGCGCCGCTACGGCTTTGGAACTTTGACTGCTCCAAGTTATGGTCTCGTTTTGCGGGACACTCGGTATACAGATTTCACTGGGGGGTGAAAATGGACGCTGTTGTACGTCGGCTAGGGATCGATAACGATAGGGAAGACCGCTTTGATCGCGTTTAGATGCGTGCGGTGATATTTTATTGAGTGGCTGGCTTTTGGGACACCCGTTATGTAGAATTTAAAGCGTTATCTAATACTTGCGCGTGTAAACCACGGGTAGAGTATAATAGAAGCGAGCGTTATGATAAGCTGCATGTCCTTTGCCTTCCTGCGCGCGTATCAAACGTTGATAAGAAATCCAAAAATGAAAAAAGAAATCATGATACGACGGAATATCGAAAATCGATTCCTCTAAATCTCGGGCTTATATTTTGGCGCCGTATGCGGCGTTAAATTAAAGTACGACGATAAATTTGTGACGATGGACAATTTGATAATAGTCGACTTTTGCAGGGATAGAAACATTTCTTTAAAAAAAATTCGATGACGATTTTACTCGTTTACGACGCTTTGACCATCGATCGTTATTATATTGAGGGTACCCACTTACCAAATCAATCCAGAAATAGGTCATTGTTAGGATTTAAAAAAAAAAAATTGGTAATTGTCGCAGGGTCAAAAAACGAAAAATATATTTTTTTTAAATTTTATATAAAACTGATGACTGTTGATGGCTATGCAATTTTGCTACAAAAATATAAAAATAAAAGAATCCATTTTGTGGAAAATTTTAATGGGGGTGTACCCTTAATTGCTTTATCAAAGTATTCTTCACGATAACGAAAATCGTTATTGTACCTATCTGTTCCATTCTACGCTGCAAAGCTTTATTGCGCAACCGTTGCAGTTGTAATTCATTACGTGAATTATTATGTCTCCATTGAAGGCGAACTGCATGTCCTGTCGAGATAAAGCACGTTTCTACTTTGTTATACAAATCATCGCTTGAAAGTAGACGTATCTTTGACGGAAGACAGCTATGAATATTGCAGCCTTAGTAGGAATCTCGGGACACGCCAGGATACTGGCAATTAAGTGTCCTTATGTCAGACGCTTAGATCCGAAGCTGTTAGGTCTGATTTATAACGTTACGCTACTACTGCGCGCGGTCTGGCCTGTAACGCGATCAAACTACTGCCTCCAATTTGCATTAATTCGGATCGATTGCGCGCAGTTAACGAACGCGCGATCAATCCAAATTATCGGGCTCTTTTCACGACGAATTTCGAGCATGGTCTGTCGATAATTCACGGTGCCAACGATGGCGATTACATAATCGCATCAGATATCGATTTCCCGGATATCACTTTACTAATTTCCTCATCCTTTAGTGCGAAGCTTCCATCATTTTCTTACCGATCTTCTGCGAGACTATTGCACTATTTGATTTTATAATTAGTAACATCTTCACCGATAGTAGGTATTTGGAGATGGTGTATATGTTTGTTCGTCAATCAAATTATGCCCCAGCCTTAAAATTGTTTACGCAATCGTTCACGTCCAATACTGCGCTTTATCGATCGAAGTTGGACCGTTCCGACGGCGCTTTCAGTATCGCGTTTTACGCGTCCAAGTTTTATACCAATGCTTGGCCACGCGTCCCCCTGATGCTGAAGAAAAAACATTGGAGCATTAACGGTGCCGACATAACTACCGCCATCGACCGTGCAAATGACTGCACGAACTACCCTGTGAAACTCGGCAAATTAAAACTGCCAATACAAGGAATCGTTGAAATAGGTTTCCACTTTTCCGTGGCTGAGGATTGTGTGACCCATTAATACCAATGCGGTGGATCCTCAGGAAGATACGGGAACCGCGGATATCTGGTTCGAGTTCGACCGAAAATGGTCGGATACTCCCTCCTCGACCCAGCGAGAACCAATAGCGTCGAGGAATCAACAGAATCCGGGCCAATATTGCAAAATTAATAACTACGGGTGTAGGGGTATCAAGGTCGGTGTTTGCTTCGTTATCCAGCAGCCACGACTTTGTTCGTCAACTCTAACAGGTAGAACAGGATAATTCAATATCTTACGAGGGTTAATGGCTTTAGGGTTTGACAGCCGTAGCCCCAAGATGAGCGTAAACTCTCCTCCATTGGGGAAAATCGTGAGGGGAGTGTAGCAACCGGGCATACCCGGATGCCGAGGGGTATGCGAGAGGAGGTGGTAGTTTCGTTGGCAAGATGGATGAGCCTCGGGTCATTCAGAACGGATTAATTTCAATATCCTGTTAATTTGACCTCTCGCATCAACCTTAAACGAGCCCTGCTCTCCGGTGTGCTTCGACCCTTCGTGGTAAATTCGCCGGGGGTGGCGTTGATCTCCACCCGCCACCCCGCAAATTACGCATGATCGAATTTTAATCGGAGGAAAATAATGCTGCGTTAAAGGGATGACCGAGAGGGTAGCCTTCTTCTTTTTAAGAGGTTAGACCACCTTGGACGAAGTTATAGTCATTTTTGGCAATTTGCGTCTCGCAGTTCTACCGCCGCCATTTTTTACCAAAAAAATACGACTTTTCTGTCGAGAGTTGTACAATAACAGGCTCCACATAGAATTTTCTACTTATTTCATTATCGTCCTCAAAAAAATTGTCAAAAAAGGTTACAACTTTGCTTCGTCCAAGCTGACCTAACCTCTAAAGTCCACGTAATGGCGGTTGCTATCCCGCGTGAACAAAATGGCGGCATGTTTCACGCAATCATACATCGTTTCTGAACTGCAGAAAAAAGAGAATTCTCAGTGACGAAAATGTGTCGCACGAATTGCGAGAAAAATCATGAATCAGCGCCGTTGGGCCATTAAAGCCTGATGTTCGATCAATTAAATTATGCCCGGTTGTTACTGAATCCCCGTGCATCTGTGATACCTCAACACCATTGACTCGCCCATGAATTATTCCGCGCTTCATTATTACTTCACCGAACAAACGCTGGCCAACGAACTTTTAACTGTTCGATCGGTTTACTGCGCACCTTTGATGGGACGAATTTTTAAACTCGCCAAAAATTTCCGCCCTCGAAATTCCCCGCCAGACAGACACTCCAACCAGTCGAATCCGCCGAGGTACAATTACACTTTCGGAATAATCCCTGCGCCGTTGGCTCGCGAGCCCGCTAAACAAACTGAAACCTACGGAACGGTTCTCGCAGTAAGTGAGGAGCCATACCGCCGCGTTAGGCGGTAATTTCAGCGAGATGATCGTCAGCGGAGAGCACACATAAAGCTCGGCGCAAAGAGTACTTTCTAAGTTATGTATCTTATGAAAGCCGATGAGGGCTGGAGGGTAGCAATTTAAAGTTAGCCTGCCATATGAAGTTGGACCCGTGACAACGGATATTCGACCAGGCTTCCTTACCGTAGAAGGGGTGCCTTTTGTTCTAGAGCTCAATGGCTATTGTAAAACGATCCGTTCCCGAGGAGCATGTAATGCAAAAGTGAGAGGCTGCAGGCGTGCATGAGCGTGGCCCATCGATCGCTGGCCAATTATTTTGGACCAGTTTAATTGGTCACGAAAGTCAACATTGACTCTCGTGTCGCCGGCAACGTCCCAGCAGCAGCCGTGCGGATAGCGGCGGGTTTAAAAGAATCAGATCGCGGTTCTGTTAGCTATGATTTCCACTTTAATCTTTTTAAATTGATAGCGGCAGATCGAAGAAGAATAGAACGGACTCGATTTTTTGCTTCTGCTTTCGTGGCAATCAGAATTGATGAAACTTCCTCTCTCTGCTCTGTGTGCAGCCAGCCCCGCCTGGAGGAGAGCCACTCAGCGAATTCCTACGGAAGAATTCTGTTTCCCACGGCGTCAGCTAAGCACAATATCTCGCCCCGTGGATTACACGAACCGGTTGAGAAAGTTTGTCGTTATCAGGGCGATTTGTTTCGCCGCGGCGAGGCCGGAAAATAATCCCCGCGGCGAGAAAAAGCCTTAAGCCGTGCGTGCTGGCTCGCACGTGCAAACAAACCCGGGTCTTTCAAGAATTACGAGCACTCCGTGACAATTCCCGCGCATTTAACAGGCTAAAACGTGCACTAGCAAGCCCCGCTAAAGGCAGTTTTAAAGCCCGCCGCCATTGTTCCGTGAAGTAGGCGAGCAGAATGGATTCCCTCGCAAGCTTTCAGAATAATAGCGCCGAACGTCTCACTTGACAAAAATTCTGTGTCTCGAAGACTTGGGCCCCGCTTAGGAAATGTCAAGGAACTGGTGATTTTGTCGGAGTGAAGGGCCACTTGAGCGTTTCAGAGCAGTTGGCAAATCCTCGTCAAAATAGTGATGATTCAGTTAACAGAGTTTTACACATACCGGGCGCAACTGAGCCTGATGTAATTTTTTACATGGTGACTGGCAGAAAGATTGGCTGGAGACCTCGTTAAAAATAGGACGGGTAGTTTCTGCGGCGTTTAAAGGTACGTTTGTTAAATTTTACCATTTTTTTACCATTGAAATTATTTTTATAAGTTTATATTTTCGAATGAAATTTACACAATTGTTATATCAAAAATATTTTCAATAAAAAAAATTGTCAAAACTCTCCCTGATTTTTTTAATCGTAGATGTAAGCTGCCCTTTATAGAACTTCTAATTCCAAGAGTGTCGGCGGTACGCGTGCAAGTGTATCGTTCCCATTACGCACAAATGACTCTGAGTGGGAAACGAAGATGAGTACGCGTTTATTGCGAGAGATTACGGTTTAGTGCATTGTTATAGGAAACGGTTGCCATTCGGCACGCAGCCGCGCAGAAATAGCAATGTTTGAGCCAGCCTGCGGAAACCGGTGAGAATAATCTCGAGGATCTGAGGACAGAATTTATAGTCTGGGGACGGAATTAATGCCGAATTTCCATGGAAGTTGTTTGCGATTGAAACATGAAAGTCTCGTTGCTACGGCTATGTACAACTAGATACGTTTCTGTGGACTTATAACAGACTTATTAGGGGAAGTTTCTAGGTATTAATTATACCGAACCGTTTCGAAACTCCCGAAAGAGCAATACACTAGCGCCATCTGCCGGATCCATTATTCATTTCTCGTCGAATTACTATGCCATCTAGGCGCTTAATTCTTTATCCCGCTAGATGGTGTTGGCCGACTAATTACCATTTTTTTTTCGAATATTCGGATCCGCTCTAGGGCTCACGAGCGGAGACTTTATTAAGACCCACAATACCGCTGAGTTAGTAGACCAGAGGATCATTAAATATGATTTACGGGACTCCCAGTTTGTAGTTCAAAACAGATTGTTCGATGCAAATATATAGCAAAGCGATACTCCGAAGAATCAATAGCGCCCGGAAACAGGCAGATATTGGTCGCCGGAATTCACGTACCGGGTGTTTTTAAAAACTCCTGATCCCTGACGAATCGGAAGCACGATTTTTGATCAAGGCAAATAGAAAAGTTTTGTTGATTGAAACTACACGAAAAAAAATGTATTTTGTTTCGAAGTGCACTTTCCAACGGTGAATATCGCATTTCTCGTTTGAAAAATAGCGGAAGATACGGGGATCAGTGATCATGTTCGTGATTCCAGCTCGCACGCACACCTTCGCCGGAATTTCCGCGGAAACTTTACCCCCAGAAATTGATTTTTCAATTTCCATCCACTGCTCCTCCCGCAAAATGAGCACGAAAATCCACGAGAGGTTGAGAAACACCGCTGAGAATGGATTTTGCCCACGAAAAAGGGCAAAAAGTTGGTCCCAGGTTTTCCGCTAAAAAGTTTCTCTTTTAAACTGTGGGCACTGAGTGTTTCCACAAGACGTATAAAAGCATGCAGAATTAGGAAACAGTGCCGTGTGTTCCGAGGAAGTGCATTTTATACCTCTTTAAAAAAAAAAAAAAAACACCCCGAAGCAAAAAGACATGTAACCTGGATTCGTTATTTCACGTCGAATAGATCTCGAAACATCACGATTTCCCCGAAAACTTTATGTCGTCCATAAACCTCGCCGTATACTGGAACCGGAGACCGCTGTTGGCGATAAGACAAATCAATCGCGCCATTTTTTCCGTTCGTTTTAAACACCCTAAGCCTATCACGTTTCTCTGACGTGTCTCTGCACTTCGAGCATCTGGTTTTCCATATTATTCCTCGCGGCCGCGGCACAAATATCGACCAGACTTCGACGCATCCACTGTTCGGGGACACTCGAGACAGCTGGCTAAAAATTCCCGCATTTTTCTCTCCCACGATCTGGCTACATTGATTTTGCCATTGGGAGCAAGCTTCTGTTATATAATCTCACAAGGCATAACGTTATAATACAACATTCTGAAAGAAGTGGCACGACTCCCTCGAATATTGTTAAAATATCCGCGGGTCAGAACCCTTAATGAAAGAAATGCTACGAAAAGGGCGCAGCGAGGGGAGTTATTGATGCGTAGGAGGTTTCTCGCTTTTTGAGGGTATTCACTGTTTCATGCCACGTCTACGTGACCGGAGTGAAGACGAGCACGATGAAATGCAGACTTCGTTGCCCTCATATAGTTCCTTCCCATGTCAGAACTGGACAACGGCGGACAGAAACTGGCCGGGCTATTGCCAACTTTATACAGTTAGAGAAAAAGGCAACCCCGGAATTCCGGCGTCGAATAGAACGGTGCTCTAGATATGCCACTTAAACGAAATTGTCAGTTTTATGCGACCCGAAGATACCCAGTGACCCTTCCTACTTTCGTCAATTCGAAAAGCGGCAAAAAAGAAGTCCTGGAAAAAATAAAAAAAATGGCAAGCAATAATCGGACGCCGTTTAAAACATATAAAAAGTGTTCCTCGTGTATTTTATTATATTTCACGAAATAAATTCTCTTGTATACAGTTTGAACACTTAGGAAACTAATGTTGAAGGATAAAGGACAAAGATGGAGTGCCTATTTTACAAGAAACAGGGAACATCTTGGGATGTCTGACTATCCGCAGAGAAAACTACTTGCTGCATGTTGACCCAAACAGTTCATAAGACCCCGTCGCTCATATCTGCTATCGCAGCGAGCTGTTTCCGGAAACGCACTCTTCGAGGATGTGTCAGGGTCGTCGGTGGATATCCGCGTCACGTGCATCCGAGGTCTCCGAACGTATATCCATCGCGGACGTCCCATGAAGGCTGAGGGGCGGGGCGTCAACGTGCCGGATATATTCCCGTCACGTTTGCGCGGCGTCTTTGAATATACATTCATTGTGGATGGCCGGGCGCACGCCAAGGATTGCACCCGCCGCCTCAAGACACGTATTATCGTGCGTGCGACGGCCGGCAGGTGAGCCACCGCGTCGCGGAAACTTTGCAATTTCGATGGCAAAGCTTCTCCGCAGTTCGATCACGTTCAACTTTTACAATTAAATCACCGCCTAATTGGATTTTATGGCTGACAGGCGAGCGCGAATTTTGCGCTGGCCACGTTGGCCACCACGCGTGGAACAGACGTCGAACATCCTCAAGTTTTTTAATAGATTTGTCACTTGCGCGCGGGCACTGACCGCCGAGAGTTGGCTGGGTGGGTCAGGTGGGAGTTACTTTTGTGTAAGGTTTAAGGGTAGCTGTTTTTGTGGAAAATAAAGCATTTCTTTTTTAATTAATTACGCAGGAATAAATTGCAGCAACATGTTTTATAAATATTGTGGTGTTAATAAACATTGTGTCAAAGATCAAGTCCCAGTTTCAATATATTTATTTGTAATTAATTAAAAAAGAATTGCCCAGTACCCTTAAGTTAGATCTTCATGGATCGAAGACACATTTTTTATTCACCATTGCGCTAGTTGCGCTTGTAGGAGAATTTTTTTTATCGCGTCTAGAGGGAAAACTGGATGCGACTTAAAATTAACCGAATACTTTTAGACCGGGGGCAAAAAGTGTGTATACATGAGCGTTCCTTGGGACGGTGCGGTAAGATGACGTTGATTAAGAGTCTGACACGCGAATATTTTTTGGGGGCTAGTTTTTGCTAGAGGTTCTTTTCGAGCGACTTTGCTTGGATGTTTTTATAAGCTTCATAGTTCCCTCTCATTAGCTTAACGAAGTTCCTTTGCCCAATTAGAGTCTTAAACACTGTTATCGTTACGACGCTGGTCGCGCCTTTAAGCTGTGGCTGGTTTTAATTAATTTTGCGCCCCGCAAACATGCTACAAAAATTATTGCCTTTCTTTAATTCCAATTGCCCGGCAACGGCTGTTTTTGTTGCAATCCTCCCGGGTGGTAATATCTTTCCCGTCCGCCGGTTCACGAACTAATACCGTTTGGTCATTTAATATCCTTCGTTTTACGTTTCGCGGAACGCGTAATCAACCAGAATCCGTTAATTAAAGCCGGCCAGGAGGAATTTTGAGAGATGCTACAAGGCAGCCCCGACGTCCATCTATTAACGTAACAGTTAACGAAGTTTCGATTACACCACATAAGCCGGCTGAATGGGAGCGCCGGTTAATGGCAAAGTAAAATACAGAATTGCAGCGAGAATAAAACTTTCCTTCCGCCCGCAACGTAGCCGGCGCGAGAATTAAACGGATTATTTATAAAAGTGTATTTCCCGCTCGTTAACTGCGAGCAACTTAATGAAGCTGAAAATGTTACCAAACCGGCGTCGCGACGACAGAAATGCGCAAAAAAACCAGCACGAATAAAGTGAGTTACACAAGCCAGCGTGTTACCTTCTTGTTCGAGGATCCTGTAAATGAACTTGGGCGCGGTAAAATGTGAAATGTATTTTTAATAAAGGAAAATACTAAAAATGGTAAAAAAAATTTGGACCATAATTATTTATCCCGGAGGCGTTGGGAAAATTGATAATAATAAGCGAATATAGAAAAAATTATTTCTTTTAATTTATTATTATCATTTGTTACCATATTCCTCTGGGCGTTGCGATAAATTTAGTCTGCCCATCAACGAACTTCTAGAATCTGGAATATCAATTTCTGTAATAATTATTCTGCTGGATGCCAGAGCCTGGCTTCACGTTTGCAACGGCGAGGTACATATTATTAAATGCCGTTAAACGTTATCAAACGCGGCTGCGTTTCGATGGACCGGCTTCTATCGGAGGCATTTCTGCGACTGCATCGAAAAACGCTCGTGGCAACATCTCTCAGCCCCTGCGAGATGTTATTGCTGGAAGATGGTATTTCCTCCCTCGTCCCGGGGTGCTCCTTTTTCGCCGGAGCAGCCGCGCGAATTCAGTTTTTAGTCGGTATTTCTGCTTCATAGGAGTGGGCTATCTCTCTACAATGGTTCCGGTGATGAAAGTTCTACACAGACTCTTTCCAGGCCATTACTGGATGTTCCCCCCCTCGCTACATCGGTTTGCAAGAAGCGCCGGTCTGCTCTCCGCTGGTCGGAAATTGCTGATCACCGTCTTCGACGAGTAATCAAGTCTTCTCACGGTAACGAAGAAATTTTTGACCATGGTGCGCTCGATTCGACCGGCCACGGTTACTTATCGCTGTGCAGGAAGTTCGGGACAGTTGCGAAGTACTTATCGCTCTGTTTGTCTGCTTCAGTAGTTCTACGGCTGCTGGAGGCAGAATTCACCGAATGGACGGCTGAAATTTTATTACGATTCCTACGCTGCTAGGGGCTTTTAAGTGCCAAGGATACGACGTCGAGCTTATTTGCAAAAATCACTGCCTGTCCAGCAGGAATTTCATTTAACCCCACGCAAGTAGTATGGGTCGGGGAATAGCCGGACGCGGGCGCGAAATACGTGCTTCCTAATTGCACGTCGTAGTTAAAGGATAAACAAGGGGACCTATTAGTTATTGGCCTTCTGGGTGGGTGAAAGAAAGATTCGGGAGTAGAAATTTTTGAGGGCGGTGTTATTTTGGGAAGGGGGCTATTCTTGAGGTACACCTACGTAAACTTGCATCGTTGTTTTATTCTTCTCAAGATATATCTTGCATCGGAGAATAAGAATTCCTAATAAAATTTATTCACAAAAAGTTAATAAAAATTTCCATTTCATTCTCATTTTCGTTAAAAGTTTATTTATTTTATTTATAAAATTTACTAATTACTTCATTTTATTGAAATTCTTATTCGAGATCATTCGAAGAAAAATTTATTCGAACAATTCCCACTTCTGCCTTTCACCAGCACAATTTCTGTGATGCCACAGTCCATTCCTGGTGATAATTTTCGCAGCATGACCAAACTCACTCAATTTCCCGGATATACAAAGTTGATCTAACCTAATAAATGTGTTACGCTTCCTGCAGTCAGTAAACTTTATCAAATCCATCATCTTAATCACATTCGCAGCATTTATGGGTTGGTTAAGTTAAGTTGGTCAAGCTCACTGCATCCATTAAGCAGCTAACTGGGTAAAATTATTGAGTTTATCAAATGCAGTGCATTTGGTAAATGTAATCAGCCCTCGGAAATTACATTAATTTGTTGTATGTGCTAACCTCAGAAAATTTGCCTAATTCAACCCGCGGCTTGCTTACCAACGCCATGAAATCCCCTACGTGCGCAAATCCGTTACTATTATAAAATTTGCTTAAACCCTGCGTGCGCACGAAATTCTCGAAGTTTACTAAATACGCGCAGGTACATAAAGCTCATCAGTTTCCTTGAATACACGAAGCACCTACTACATCCTCAGCCGAACCACACACGCTAACGGTAATTCCTTAAACTCACCAGACGTACTTAAATTCGTCAAGTGTACCAAGCGCAGTAAGTTCGCTCAATCCGCGAAATTCGCTAACTACACAAACTCTCCAAGTTCACCAAATTCACTCAAAACCACCAAATGTACCGAGTCCATTAAATTCCCCAAATACCGGATCAAACTTCCCAAATAACGTTCACACTTCTTTCCCCGTCGAAACAGATTCCGCAAATCATCCTCGAAAGCCGCAGCTCGACTGCTGCGGACGTTAGCCTTCTATTTGTTCTTCGCCCTCCGACCATTTCCACCTTCAGTTCCACCCTTTTCCCTCCAATCACATCCAATTAACCGAGATAACCGTGGCTGAAAAATGTTCGGTTCCACAGTCGTCCCCCTGGCGCTGGAACCTCCGCAAACGCGAGCTTCTCGCGGGCTGAAACTTCATCAGACCCGACATCATCCTATTTGCCGGGATCCATGCGCATCCGTTTCTCCCAATGCTCCTCATAGTTCAAAAAGCTTGAGTTCCACAGTCTAGAACCAGCGGATCTCGAAGGCCGGAGCCTCTGCCGCGCGGTGCTTCCCCTTCAACTCACTCTACTTGCACTCCTCGCCCATCGCTATTGCTCCTCACCGCCAGTGGCACAACTTCCCCACTAGAGACCTACGGTTTTATTTGCTCGTCCCTTTCCTCGCCCACTGCCTCCTCCCTATTTTTACCGACGTGTTTGCCGAATCACAACAAATTAACCGAATCATCGGCGGCAGGAAAATCCTCGAGCTAGTTATGGCTCCCCTGGTGGCCGCTGGGACCGTCGGAGCGTCGCGAATTATTGACGGGCCATTAGCACGCGCAGCGGCGGGATTTTCTTAATGGATGGTAGCCTGGCCAGGGCGCATAGACGTTCGAGCAGCGTAAACACATCGCTAACTAGCTGCGTTTGAACCGGCTGCTCTGTTTACAACGTCCTAATGATTAATTCATGCAAGCGTTAGCGAGCCGGCTGTCTGCGCCACGCCGGTGCGGCCTTACTTCCTTCCCTCGGTTCCTCAGGCTTCCTAGGATAGCGCGTAACGAGGTTACTTCGTTAAGTTCATTAACTATGTGCGAATAATGATAGGAAGCGGCGGTTGCGTCTGTCGTTGTTCGAGGGGAGTGACAAGGAGGGGGGAGAGCCATGCCGCGACGTGGGGATCAACAAGACGTCGCGGAAAACTCGGAATAGATCCAGGCGCTGTGTGACGAGCTCACAGGGCTCGAGCTTCCGGCAGGCGCCGGGAGGTGGCGCTTTCTTTGATGCAACGGCTGGAGGGGGAACTCCGGGCCGAGACATTCGCGGATGCTAACGACGCATGAGATTTTCGCCTGGAGAAATTGTTCCCGCGTGGATACGTCGATATTTCTCTGCTGTTGTTTGACATTCACTTTCGCGGCTCCCTTCCACAGAAATTTATTTCTGCTCGGCTATTCTATCATTGCTCCAATGCACTATGCATTTCTGCGGAGGAATGGAGTCTTTCTTTTCGATCTCACGTGCCATTTGACGGGGAAACAACTCGCAATTCCTCTCCGGGCTGCTCCTGGTCCAATCAGAATTGAGAACCTTGATATGAGGGTGCAGCTCCATCTTTACTAACTTGGAGTAAATTAGAAAAAAGTGCTTGCTAAGGTATTACTTTGAGTTAACATTGAAAAGAGAACACTAATCTAAAAAAATATTCTATAATAAAAATAATAATATTAATAAAATAGAAATATTAATATTATATAAACTGTCTAAAATAGGGTTACATCCCTCTCGTTGCAAGGTCCACAATTCCTGCCCAAGCTGTTACACAGAAATGCCCAGTGGGGCACTCAGGATTTAATCTTGAGGAGAGCCGAGTTGAACGGATGAAAATATTTTCAACATAAATTCCACAACATTCATAAGGCGATTATAAAAATCTGTTCAAAGATAAAAACCAGTTTTCTTTTTACAAAGCCCCCTCTTTGTAGGGTGCCCCTTGGACCCCTCTTACTACAGCACTGGAAACACCAGATACATATGCTGCATTAACATCTACAAAGGGTGCGAATAATGTTGAGTAGAACATAGAAGCCAAATACGAAGGAAGATGTACACGTGCTTCGTCCGCAAGCATGGTCTCGGAACATCGATTGCTCTGCAGGCCTGAATTATGCAGGAGACTTAGACACAACTGCCCTGGCCCCGATTTAATCAGTTTAATGAAGGTGTTCACCTAGAACGCGTACATCAGACGAGCAATATACTTGGTGCACTCGAAGCGAGCCTCGTTCCTGTCTTATGTCACTCGCTAGATTAACGATTTTATACCGAAGCATATATGGCTGGGCCATAAATGGCACACTTATAAATAGTTGGCTTCTACCTTACTCTATTCTTCGAGGGAAACACAGCAGGAAAACCGTGTTCGACTAATTTCATCAAGTGTTAACGACGAAACATTCGGAAGCTAAGAACCTGCGAGGTCTGCGACAAGGATTGGACCCTGAACGGACGTCGACTGGGAACTTCCGGTCCCAAGCGGCTGAATTAACACCTTGGAAGGTGGTGAGGATGATGTGGGCGCGACGCGTCCGCGGAATTCGTAGCCAAAACCGTGTCGTCGAAGGTGGTGTAACTCGTCGCCTGTGAGGGTGAGCAGGAACTATGCGGAACGGGCGGCAAAGACGTCGCCAGAGCCCGTTGGAATGCAAACGGTGGTTTATCCCAATGATGTTCAGAAAGATAGTGGGCGCACGAAATGGCTCGGAAGTAATATGCAAAGTAAAAGCCGAACTCGCGCCACTTCGTCGGCTGGAAGTGGCTCCGGCCGAACCTCCTTTGGCAAGAAGTCCTGGACTTAATTGCGCGTTTATAAATTAGATTAAAAGCTGAGCTAGACGGAACAGCTCCCCCGCGATCCGATGATCCATCACGGATCTATCGAAGTTGGTGCACAAGTGTGAAGTTGTGAAATGGTGGTAGGACAGCATCTGCGTGGTAACTAATGTCCAGGTAGGTTGGCTACATTTCCTTCCTCATTTTCTTTCTACCATCTCTTATTGCCCCCGTGGGTTGTTCTAGTCTCTTCCTACCTTTCCTAGTATCTCCGTGTCTTTTTCGTCCATTATTGTAGCTTCCTTCCTCTCATAACCTCAATGTTCCTCTGTGGCGCCATCTATCTCTTCACGACCCACCTTTATGTCCATTTTATAGCGGGACAAGAGCACTTTTCAGTGATCTCAGCAACGCAGCAGTAAATCATGGTCGTAGTATTAATTAAACTAGTAAAAAGTTCTACAATCATTAATATCACTAGATGTCGTTGCCGTCAACGTGTATAAAGCATCGACTGTTATTTAGAGCAACGAGTTCACGTCACGGTCGCTGCTTCACGTTGCGTATTACACAGACCTGAATGGGCACGTTCAATCGTAATTAACGTAAGTGAAGTTCCACGTGCGCTTTCAACGGTGATCAAGATTTTCAGAAACGTTAATCCGTAGCCGGAACGGTTAAGCATCGATCGAGGTAGACTTCCACAGAAGTCTTGCTTTAAAATATCTACCTTTAGATTGTTTAAGAAGCGAGCCAATCAGTTATTGGTAAATTCTGCTTTCTCCCATAGTTGTAAATGTACTTTTTGAATGTCTACATTAACAGAGGGCCGCTCCAATTAGCGTAATTATTAACACACCATCAAAACGCCAGCGAACACCGACGCAAACGTCTGATGGAAATTGTATCCAAGCTTTGTTGAACAGTTCCCCGTTAGTCGCGTACAGCTCGCCCGTTATTTGCATCGCTGCTTATTAACTTTTCCCTTTGAAAACGCCACGGGAACGATTTTTCCCCGTATTTTTCTTGCCCGCCTGCCACGGGAAAGGATCCCTAAGGCGATTTTCAGCGTTTTCGCGAACAGATATCGCGCATAAAGGTGGTAAGGGGAAAGGTCTTACGGAAAATCAACTCTCCATCGACCGACAAACGAAAATATTGGCTCGTTTAAGTGGAATTTTCGTTGGAATTATGGTTCAGCGCACCGTTAAATAAAAAGGAATTTAAACGATCGCGGTTCCTTGCTTGATAAATGCATCCTCATTACCATGTTGTATGAGGAACGCCTCTATCGGACTAAGATTTCTTATGACATTTTACTATTGGAGAACTTTTTCCATAGGGGTGGGAGCAACTTTGGAGATGACACCGATGAATCGCCCTGTTGTTTTTCAACCCATTTGGTAGTGCCAATTTAATTAACAGTTTAAACCGAAATTTAAAAATATCCTCTTTTTTAGTATGAACTCGCTAAATATCAGTTTCTAAAAATAAGCAACTTTTTTCTCAATATAGTTGGAACAAAGTGCATTAACGACTCAAGAACACTGAACAACCTACGCCTACCATGTTCAATTATACGAATCACGCAATTGCTTTATGTAAAATCCATGTCACGTACCTATGTTCCTTATACTTCTATAATGCGCCCCACGCAATCAGCCGATCGTTAAATTTAATGCATAATGTATTTCATAAAACCGCTCCACTGAGTGTAATTGAAATTCTTTTATTACGTAAACAGAAAAGGCGAAAAGTTCCGATAGGAGTCGCTTACGGAATTGTGAAGCTAAATTCAACAGAACCATTTCAAATACAGAGGGCTGATATATCGTGTTAGGGAAATTCGTTTAGCCGTTCTAAAACTGCTTCGGTTAATAATTGAAATTCCGCAATCTCGTGAACCGAAAGACCACAATGTAAGATCGATTAAAGGCGGGTATGTACTTTAATAACGTTGTGAAATGAATTTTATAGCAAATGTTAGCATGAATCACGGTGATATAGGGGGCCGGGGATATTTCATCGAGCAATTTAATCGATGATGAATACCATTTTAACTTCTTCCACGGCGTGGAGATTGAATTAGGTGGGTCGAGCACAGTATCAATGCCTAACGGTGCGTTTACGTGATAAATGATAACGTTCTTTAGATGGGCGCTGCCACCCCAGACGACGGTTTGCGCGTGATTTTACGAGGGCCTCCAATATCGTGTCCCCGCGGCGTAATATCGCCCCTTATGAGCCGTATTTTATCGGGAAATAATGGAAAGTACGTAGGTAAGTCGGTGTACTTAATGTCGATATTTGAACGCCTCGGGTGCTCGATTGCTGTGAAGATTTAAGGTCGCGCCTTCCACTCCGAGAAGTCCCCTTTCGAACCTGTCGATACGAGCCTTTGTTCTATACGAAACAATTATTTTGTAGAACGGGACGAGAAGCTTCTTCAGCCTTCCAGAATTGCTCGGCCAATGCGACAAGGCGAGCGCTACTGCAGCAACGACCAAGCGCGGTCTTTGTCCGAATGTCTGTTAATGCATTGTGTACGATTGTCACGCAATTGGGGGTGCTCTAAGGATGCTAAATCTGGGGCTGGGTGCGAATGTTCTAAATCCCCTCAGAAACGCAAATTCATAGGGTATAACTAATGGTATGGCCAAGACGCTTTTGGTGAGTTGCCCATTGTTAGGTTATGGTCTACTATAGATGGCGGATATTATCTACTATAACATGGGGTGGCTAGTGAAGTTCCGTTTATCAAGACCCCTTTAGTTGGCTCAATAAGTAAAACAGAACTGCGAACGGTTAAGTTTTAGGAGATGTAAGAATTGGCACCGAGATAAAGGCTTAGATAAGTGATCCCAACCGCCATTGTTCTGCCTTAAAAATCGAAGAGATCAAGGTTTTTCCAGGTCCACCTAGTCAGGCGCTAATAAAACGGCTGGTCGCCGACCAGCTTAACAGCTCCCAGTCGCCCTAATTGAATGTTCCCATTCAGGGTCTCCACCCTTCTTATCGCAATGCTATTCCCACCCGTTCACGTTAGCTTAGGGTGAACTTACACGAGGCGATAGCCGGGCTCATTGCAACAGAACAGAAGATTTTCGAATGTACTTACAGGTACGAATTCTCTTCGTCCCAAGAAACTATCTCTGTTACGACGAAGTGGCCGGAAGTTAGCGCAGTGCTGGCCGGCTTGCCCGAGGATACGTTGGTAATGGCGACTACATGCCTCCAGTCCCTGGTGTCGCTTTGCTTCTGCGGCAGAATAGTCAGGAACGTATTCCCGTCCTTGCTGAACATCGGCGGCTCGAACTGCTCCACCCATCCGTGTTTCTCGAAGTATGACCACCCCTGGACAGACGAATATTTCATTCCGTGCCCCCAGGGCGTTAGGTAATCGTTTCGCGACAGGAAACTGTACCGACTGGACCAATTGTGGGAGTCTTTCATCGATAGCTAAAACTCTCCTCCATTCCACGTCAACTGCACGCAATTTTAGTTTCATAAAAATCGTAAAAATCGACCGCAAATGTTGGTCAATTAGACGCGTAAAATGACCCACCTCTCAGACTTTCAGCAAAGTGAACCCCTCGCGAGGAAACAGAGTTTTCACCGACGGCACTCTCGAAACTTTAAATTAGTTGAATCGGAGAAAAACGAAATTTGAGAAGCTAGGAAATGCTTGATGCACCAACATGATACTCAAATAGCGACTCGTGGGAAGTGCCCTTTCACCACATTCGGCTAAAACACTCTGAAAATTTTCCGGCAGACCTCGACTCTAATTAAAGAAGAGTCCCGTCGTTTATGGGCGATAAAACAGCCCTTAAATTTTAATGAAGATTGCCGTATATCACCCGGATTCTCATTCTTCTTCGACGGGGGTGAATTAGCCGAGGAAAAAAATCTGCTAAGCTCGCGGGCAACGGGACAAGAGTTATCGGGCTATCTTGTCAAAGCTAGAAATTAGCTGAGCGAAAAGGGCTTGGAAGGGGCCGCCAGGGGGTAGCGGATACGTACGGTCGTGCAATTTGGGACGAGATCGTCGACGTAACAGAAATGGAAGTATGTCCTGTTCTGCACTCTGTTCATCCAGGTCGCGTACACGAGATTGTCCGTAGGAAAAGCGACGGCAGATAAAATCCGCTCCGTGGAGGATAACTCGGTTGGATGTTCGATTTCAGTTAAGCTCACGTTACCTTGGACCACCTTCTTTAAGTCGACGTAAAACAGCTTCACCGTGGGATTGGTAGTGCCGCTCTGAAACAGAAAGCAGGGGAGGGTGGTTTGTACGATTGCCGCGTTCATCGATTAATAACGCTAGACGGTCGTTCCTGTTTCACTGCAGCAATTTCATTAAAACTTGTTTAAAATGTTATATTGTTTTCGCCGGGACGTGGCGGAAATTTCACTAATTAGTGAACAAACCGGGGATCGGATTAATACAATAAAGAGGAATGAAAAGAATCTCTTTGTCAGGGAACGAGATTAAGAACCGAGTGACATAAATTCTGCATGCCAGTATCCTTCTTCATTCAGCACACGCGGACGAGAATTTAATCAGAACGTCATATCAAAATTTAATTACTCCCCGCTGTAATTAGTTCCGGTCCCCGCCGGAAATCTATCTGCGATTCGAGTTTAAGAGGGGACACCATCGTTCCCCCGAGAAGCAAGCGTCACTTTTTCATCGCTTAACAGCTCGGCACGATTGTGTGGAAGACACTGGCCCTGCGATCTTATTAAAGCGAAACACATCTGACGAGTCCCGAGCACTGAATTGGCGAGAAATGTGAGATGGACCTATGGGATTGTAAAGCAACGTTCACGGTTAAAAGAAATTCGAGTTTGAGCTCTAAATTTGCATCTACAAATGGCGGGCTTTTCTCCTCCGGCGAACAAAAGAATTCGTTTTATACAGGTTTAAGTGAGCAATATTTTCCTCGAGCAGGCCATATTGTGGTTTACCGCAAATCAACAGGAGCATGCAGTGGAGAGTTGAAAAATGTATAGGGAACGACGGCGAAATAAAAGCGGGAAGAAAAATGGTCCGGGGACTTTTTCGCAAAAAGAGGATACTTTACATCGGATGGCGCAAAAAAAAGCTCAGCTCTCTGCAGGAAAAAAGATCGGGCGTGCAAAAAATCGAAGCTACTGTGCAACGTTCGAGGTGAAACGACTCGATGCGTTCGGAATTTATTATGGGAGATTCCCCACCGAATTCAGATGTTTCTGAAATATTCAGAACGTGAAATAGTGGCGTCGTAATGCCTTTAAACGATACCTTCACCGGACCTGAAAATTTTCTAACCCGATGATAAATGAAATGTGTGTTAAACTGTTTCCAAAAGAAGTCCCTGAAAATCAGAGGACTCGTATTACTTCCACGATTGTTCTAGGTAAACTGAGCTTTCCTGTGGAGCTTCCGATATTCGTGTATGGAAGCATCTCGGAAATACTCGTGAAAAACTTGGTCTTCCTCGACTGTGTGGGAGAAGCCGGAAATTTCTAGCTTTTCTGATACCCTTCATGGGTACAAATCGCTTCTTTGTCCTCGCAGTTGTCAAATTGGTCTTTCGTACAGCCTTTTGGTTTTCTTTTTCTGACTTCTTTACTGAAAAATCTCTGTGATCTTCAAATCGCACTCCCCGATCTTCAAACTTGTGAACAGTAAGAAAGGGAGTCACTGTGATAGCTGGAAAACTGGTTTAGGTCCATTTTTATCAATGCTAGGTCAAATAGGTCACTTGTTAAGTCAAATAGGCCACTTGTTAAGTCAAATAGGTCACTTGTTAAGTCAAACAGGTCACTTGTTAAGTCAAACAGGTCACTTGTTAAGCCAAATAGGTCACTTGTTAAGTTAAATAGGCCACTTAAGTTAAACAGGTCACTTGTTAAGTCAAACAGGTCACTTGTTAAGTCAAATAGGTCAGTTGTTAGGTCAAATAGGTCACTTATTAAGTCAAATAGGTCACTTGTTAAGTTAAACGTCCAATTTTCTTGCTTTCTAAATATATTCTCAATCTACAAGTCTGGCTCAAACACGGAATGTCAAAGAATTCTCAAATTCACAGAGTCTGCAACCCTTCTGAATGCAAGTGGAAAATATTAACTGCGATCCATGGCACCACGTTAAAGGAGGCTATGTTATTCATCGCTTGGGTCAACATTCGTAGAGCAGTCTTTTCCCCTTGGCAATATTTGCTTCTGGCCAGCGGCATCAATCGTGGCTCGTAAAAAGCCATTAAAAAATGCACAGGTGCCAGCTTCCACACCCTTCTGCAACCCCCGTTTCAGATTGCAAACCTTGGTCGAGGTTGCTTTTCATCTTTTCAGCGCCCCTACGCCAGTGAGACGAGGGTCGACCGGCGTAGTATTTGGAAGCCAGTCATTCAAAGACCGAAAGGTTTTCAGAGCTCAAACGATATTTATAACTCGGCCAGTGATAATGATAGGTAAATCGATAAATTGGTCGTGGCTCTACGGTGAATTTTCTTTCCGGATAAACGCTCGCGACTCAATTTACTTAGTCCCGCCGCATTACGCTCTTCCCGTGGCCATACTCGAACCCAATGTTCTTCCCATTTACCCCTCTGTCAGGCGGACGTTAGCTCCGCAGCTAACCGTGTTCATTTCCTGTGCTGACTTGGCCTCCTTTGAAGTTTTTCATTCCACCTTTTTTCCCAACTTTGTCTCGCGTATTAAGAGACACGAAAGGAGTTCCAGCAGAACCGAGTTAACACAGAAGGTTTCGCGGACTTGCAATTGGGAGCGCGTGGCGGACGAGAGGCACAACTCCCTCCGAATGCAGGAAAACTACGCTGGTCATTAGTAGTTGTAAGATTACAGGTTCAGATAAAATTTAATAATAATTAAACGGCCACGTATGTAATCTTCAATCCTACCCAATTTAATTTTCCGCGATCCAACGAGGGAATTTAAGGAGATTGTATGAAACGAGGAGAAATGTAAAAATGTGAGTGAATATTTAAAATTCTTGGAAAGTCCTAGAAAATGTTTGCTAGCTTTCGACTGTGTTGCCCCTAAAACCAGTGAAATAGGTCAGTAAGTTTTAATGACTGAACAAACGGGTTACAGGCCGCGTTACAGGCGGTTGGACGGGCGTATAAGTTAGATTGTGCAAGTTAAACTGAGCTAGAAGGAAAATCGTTGAAGTTGTAATGAAAAGTCGCCCTGAACGGGATTAAATAACTTCTAAGTGCGCCCTGGCGTGGATAATTTTTGTTCGAATAAGGGTGCTTGTCACGTATATCGTCGCGGACCACTATTTAAATTACGTGTCCCCGGAATGGCCGGCGGAAGTTTGTTACGACAGGGGCGGCCGAATTCAGCGCGTTAAATGGATACTGTTTTCAGTTAGCCCGCAGTTTCGCGAACAGGTGCAGGGAGGCAAAAATTGGTCCGCGTTCTCGATCGCGCGAAACAGCCGCGCAACTGGGAACACGAGTGGGCGATATTAATTTCGGTTCCCCCCTATCTCCGAAATAGTTTCGTGAAAAACGCAGTACATTTGCCGGCGATAAATGACTAGCGCAGGGCTGTAACGAATTTGAAGTTTTCAGCTGCAATTTCGGGCCAGCCACGCAGTCGTATACAGATGGTATCAGTGTTCCTTTGCCCCCATTGTCTCGCCAACTTTGTGGATATGATGATTCACATTTTTCCTCCCGCTTCCTTTGCCACCTAAATCAGTTGTCTGAAAGTGTGAAGAGTCTTCGGTGCTTCTCGAATTTCAAATGATCCCGTCTTCTCGGGCCATCGCGTTGAGACGGTGCTCCAAGTTCAGCCCGTCTCAGGTAGCGAGGCGCTGAATGAAAGATCAAACGGAATACAAAAATCGGCTGATCTCCGTGAACGCTTACCTTGGGGTAATGGATCGAGATCGCAGAGGTGTACTGAAACGTCAGGCTGCCTGGGTAACCATAAAACGGTATCGTTATGATTGGCGTGTGGGAATCGTCGAAGTAACCAAACGCCAGCTTAGTGCCGCTGGGAGAGAACCATATAGCCTTGTTTGAGCCGAACACCTCCTCTGAAAGAAAATGCAGAGACGTTACGCAGCTGTTAAAGAGGTTTTCATACGAGGGGTTCGATAGATTAGATGCATCTCCCTAAGTGCGCGGATTTCGTGCCACCCAAACGCGAGATATCATCAGTCGGCGAAATACATGGGGACCAATTATGAGAAAATGTAATCCTAGGAACTTCTAAGAGAGCGCAGCATAAGAAACGTAATCCCGGGGAGCAGTGATTCCCAACCTGTGGGTCGCGAAGTGTTTTCTCAGGGATCATTTTTTTTCTAAATATTATTAAGTCAGATTTATATTCCGAAACCTTTAAATTTAAGTTATTTGAATATTATAAAAGGGAATCATGAATCAAAAAGGGTTGAGAACCACTGCCATGAGAGCGATCCAGCAAACTATCTTCTTCCAGACAGCTTCCTCCATGGGAAAGTGCATCTTTATAACAGTGTTTTTTTGAGAAGAGAATATGCAACCGCTGCGAAATTACTTTTGAGAGAAATTACCGCTTCAAGAAGTTGTATTGCAAAAAGTCATTATTTAGAGGAACAGTTTCAACAACACGTTTCTTTAAGAGCATAGCGTCGGAAACAATTATTTTTCCTGGGAGATACATGCTCGTGCGTTAAGCTGTAAAGTAATGTATTAAAGGGGGAGGAGGGGAGGCGGAGGAAAAAGCGCATTCACAGCGATGTATTCACAAAGAATGCACTTCCTTGGGGAAGGCCTTCCCCACTGTTACAATTGCCAGCCAGTGCTCAGACCCTTTAACGCACGTACATAATTTCCTCCCCGGTTAACGCGACGCCATTTTGTTTACTTTCCCCCTCATTTTCGCCCGAAATGGTATGCTTGCTCTGCTGAAAACACACCCCGCAAGTATTTACCCCGGCAACTGTAAACGTTGCACAGAAATTGCACTGCGTGTTCGCTCAGTGCCGTTTTTCTGAAAAATCGTGGCAATGGAAGCGGAATCTTCAGGGATAGTATTACTAAGAAATAACTCGTGATATGTTCGAGTCTGAAGAAACTTTATTGGAAAAAGTTGTGGTATTAACGAACGTGCTAAAAGGGCCCATTCGTGCATTTCCAATACTTCGGCTAAGGGGAGACGATGCTCCCTCTCCATCCGGAAGCGTGCCCAGAAAACTTTCTTCCCTCGGCAGCCCGCCACGGCGCATACTCTTATTCTAACCCGGACCAATATGACTGGGGCGAGTAAGTGGTGAATACGTGATTTCTTTTAGCAGAACTAGCAAATGCTTTGTTAGAAGTTACACGGAAACGGAATTGTTTAACGGCTGCGAAGTCGAAGTGAGAGTGTCCAACCTAGGAAAGGTCTTACCTCATAGAGGCAACTAGACCTTAAAGTGACATTTAAATATTTATAATCTTCATGTTGAAAAAATGAATTTTTGGGACGCAGGCAAATTTTCTCAGGAAGCCTAACCTCTCCTGATTAAAACGCAAGCAGATTCAACTTCGTATGAGGTATAGTTCCGGAGAAAAAATTAATTTATGAATCCCATCTGCGCGGAAATAGCCATCAGCTTGAGGTGCCGGAAAATGTGAGTTGGACTTGCAGCGAGGTATCTTTGGAAGTTGAAATCGTGCCCCAGCAGCTCTATGTCTTGAAAAGGAGCCTTTGAGGGCCATGAAGGAATGTTTGGGAGTTGAAAACGTGTCTTTGTAACTAGAAGTGCCTGGGAGGAGTGGCCAAGTGTCTAGGCTTTAGGTCCATGTACACGCGGACACTGTCCCCCGGGGTCCCATCTTATACTTGTTCGCCTCCTGCAATCAGTTACCCCACACTTCAAGCGTGGGCCATTTATGCCACCACTAAATAGACGGTTATACGGTCTACGGTACTCGCGGACTCCTCGGCCATTCTACGGCTACTCCTGCTAACCACAGCGGCCGGAATCGGCTAAGTTGCCGCATAAATGATTTCCGGATCAATCCCGAGATAAATAATTAGTCGGACGTAAAGGGAGTGCGTCGTAACCCGAGATTTTCTTTTCCTTTGCGATGTCACCCTGCTCACCTTTCGACCCCACCATACCTCCGGCTGCCCCACACTGAATTTCACCCTCGGGATATTTCTCTCCCTCGTCACGTCCAGCGAGCTGCGCAACGCAGTGTCGTGTCTTTGTGCACCGCCCCATCCCACCTCCACTCCCCTTTCCCCCGTTCTTTTTCGTCCCTTTTCTTTTGTGTTTGCAGACCCCCAACTCGTTCTCGTCCTGTATCCTCTCCTCGTACCCTCTTCATCCCCATTTCTCTCCAACGACTTTTCCTCTTCCGGTTCTGCTCGCGGGGTTCCTGGGGTCGAAGGAAAATTTAGCCTCTACAAGGTTCGCCTAGGGCCTGACGTTCGCGAAATATGCCAGCCCCTACTACGCACCACCCCTCACCAGCGACGCCCTCTTCGAACGCTCGGTATTTACGTCCTCCTGCGCCGCGGGTCATTCCTTCTCGAGGACAAAGAATGAGAGCACAGTCTCGTTTCTCCTCCGGAGCACCGAGTGAAAATTAGTCGAAGCAAGAATAATTCCCAAAAGAAATCTAAGAGGTCTTCAGAGTTCCACCGGGTTCTCACGAATTCCCGGCTTCAAATACCATTCAGATCGGCGAGACTTAGCTGCCGGAGTATTTCGCGCAAAGCGTGCAGCAGCCAATTTTCACCTTCATTGTGAGTAATTCTTACGGCTTCCGCCAGTTTCAATGACTGGCATGTTTCCGCGGCGTTGAAGCGTCGTGCAGAAAGCCAGCCAGGCGCGAGGGAAATTGCTCTCCATTTACAGCCTATTTATCAGAGAGTAAATAAACCGCAGCCGCTTTGAATTTTCGTGGTACGAATTGCCCTGCTACGGGAAACTTGTCGATGGAACGTCTTGAAGAAGAGCAGTCATAATTGGGGTCTCTCGCCGGCATCTACCTCCTCGATAACGCGGGCAAGGGGACCGAGTTCGAAGGGCGGAGCACGATTGCGAGGGTTAGGGGGCTTCGAGGCGGCGGAGAATTGCTTCTTAAGGGTGTCTTCAACGCGGAATGTGCGAACGTTAAATCGCGGAGGCGTATGGTGAGGATAGTGCTACGTATCTTCTAGATTCTAGAAAATATGTCAGTTGCAAGTAGAAACAGAATAAACTTTTTGGAACTAGCAACAATTAAAAAAGTGGTCGTAGGACTCCTTGGCAAAAAAATTAAATCGGTAAGTATGTTAGCTCGATTTAGGTCAATTTAGGTCATTTTAGGTCCTCTTAAGTACGTTAAGTCCGGCTATGCCTGGGTTGGATGTGTTCTTATCCAACCTCCTGTACCTGCCCAACTCTACGTGAGGCTGAATTAAGCATAAAATGGCCCCTCGCTCTAATTGCATTAAGGGTAGGTCCTTAAAGGACGTAGGGAAGAATTTTCTTACCAGGTGGACGTGCCGGAATCTGCGCCACGTCACTTCATCGACCTGGATGCGCACGGCTGTTGCAAGATTCTACAGTGGCTCGTGCGGGAATGCATGCGAATCAATCAGAAACTCCTCCGCCGTGGCCTGGATTCCTTCACCTTTTATAAGTTTGTTTAAACTGAATTACGGGGAAAACGGACCGTGTTACAAGGCAGCTTTTTCTCGATTCCGTTGCCCCGTGAAGTGATCGCTTTTGTACGAGGAACTATTTCACTTCCCATTCTGTTGGGCTGCCTCTTCTGTTGTTAACATCCCCGCTGCTGTTTGCGCACCCCGTACTTTCGTTCTACGGTCAGACTCCTTTTTCCAAGCGAACAAAGAGCCCAGCCTGCTAGGAAACCTTGAAAAGCTGCATGATAATTTTCAGCGAACACTTTCTAATCCCTCTTCTTTTTTTTATGCTCCCAGCGTTCTGCTTCGAGAACTCTTTGGAGTTTGCCGGCGCCGGGAAATCACGGACGGATGTCTGCTGGTAGTCAAGCAGTAACCCAATTTCTCGAGACACGAATACGCCGGTCGAAGTGCGCGCCCGAAGGAAGAGCATCGCGGGACGTCGAATCATCAAACAGTGGGAGGGGCATTAAAATGTAAAACGAAGCGGCAGGACTGGCCCTCTTCGGGCTAGTAAAAGAATACCAAATTACACGGAACTCGTCGGGAACACGCGTTGGCAGGCGGGTAACCGATGCTGACAACCCTACCAGGAGCGGCTAAATCGCTTTAAGTTTAATAATGGCGGCGCCACCGTCGCGTCCGAGCGTAGAGTTTTTAATTAAGAATGGTGGGCGAATCCGCTGAAGACTTTCCAAGCCGTGACATCATAAAATACGCAAAAAGGGCGAGGTGGGGAAGGAGGGGGGGAACCACTGTCTCCAACAACGACCGCAAAACTTTTTCCTTTCGAGAAATTCCATAGTTAGCGCTGCGGGCGAACTGGGTCGAACAGTAATGGAGACGTAATGCCCGAGTAACACAGCTTTTACTTGGTCCCGCAGGATTTTCATTTGAACATCCTTTGTGTCGCTCGAGCAAATCGTCCTTGTTTAATAATCGCCCTTTGACACACGGAGTTCTGCACCACTTTGATGGAGGAATAGGTCACGATCTCTCGATTCATGTCGATCAGCACTCGAGGGCTGACGCTGAAGCATCCTATATGATTTTCATCGCTCCCTTTTTCCAAGTAAAGTTTCATTCGTTATTACTAATTAGCCATTGAAATCAGCAGCTCTTAGTGTTTTCTAGCTCCTTCAGCCACTTTTTTTTAGATGTTTGTAAATTTACATATTTCCACAAGGGAAAATAGGTCAAGTCGGGATAATCGTTTCAAATGCGGCAAAATCCCGTTAATTCGGATTTTCGTTTAATTCGGATACCCTCGCCTCGCTGGAATGCTACCGAACGCAATCCCACCCTGTCACTCTTTTTTAAAGCGGCCGCTCGTAAATTTTCCAAAAATAACTGTCGTTGGTCCCGCCCGATTTAAATGCACGCGTTTAGAGCTGTGAAATAAATTTAAATCCGCTCCCTGATTCACGGTATACTGAATATTATCGCTATCGAACCAAACGGAACATTTAATTAATCGCGGGGCAATGTTTTCTAACCAATTTAAAATTATTCCATGAACGATTTCAACACAAGGAGTGAGTAAAGAAGAAATTACGTTTGAATCCACGGATCACCCAATTAATAATAATCAAACTGATTTGACGAGTGCCACGCTCGGTGCTTGAATGATCGATGGTCCTTGAATGATTATTAATCGTCTCGTAATTCGATTGTTAATACGTTGCCGGGGCCGCTGCGCGACAGAAATCCAATTACCTGATTTCCGTTTTTGCGTGTTGACAATTAATCGCCATCCTGATTGACCGACGGTTCTGCTATCCTGCATCGTAATCATGTCTCCGTGGAATGATTCGCGCCGTCATTGACGTGTAACATGTCGATACACTGCATAACCGTCCCCGCATAATTCGCTACTCATTAAATCTATAATCCACCCGAGATTCACAACTCTTTATTAACTTACGCTCTCTTCACCCCCTTCCGAATGTTTCGGGCAGTTCGAGGCATTCTGCGACAGATCAGTAATAAAAAGTACAATGGCTCCTGGTCCGCTCCGTCAGAGATGGCGCCACTGTCGATCGAAAGTTTCCAGCGCCAAGGACCGGGTCACGGATGGAGGGACTTAGGATCTGTAGGAGTCAGAATGGGAAACAGGTACACATCACGGAATATTCACGTTCCGAACTATCGCCAGGCTAAGGGTCGTCGCGAAGTTGAAACTATTGCACGCTGAATTAGACCGAGTTACAATGTTACAACTGCATCGGATGAACGAACTTGGACGAACAATGCGTCGTTGCGCTGACGCTGGCACAAAGCGGGACATGTTTGAGTGCTAAAGGAGGCTATACGGATAGAAGTCGCGGGATTATAAAAGATCGAGACGCTTAAGGCAAAGAAGATTGTAAATTAGAAAATGTTAAACTACGTTCCGATACTTGTCAGGACCGTGGTTGTTGGGTTCGATAGCCCCAGCTGGGTGAGCTTTCTTGAATCCCGTATGTGATAATACCCGATGTTGCGATGAAACTCGTCTTGTTGGGACACTACTTGACCCATTAAAGGGTGATCTATTTCCTAGGATGGCACCTGCCTTTGGGTTAAAAGTCTGCTGATCATGTCCCAAAGATACTACGTGCTTCGACTCACCGACGACCTATTTACTAGAACTCAAACTTGCCTTCGCCAGATAACAACCTATTTGCTGAGATATGACTCGCCCCCGTTCGCCGGCGACCCTATTCGCTAAGATACGATTTGCTTCCGTTGGGTGACGTCCTATTTGCTACATTGCGACTTGTATCCGTTGCGTAACGACCTGTTTGCTAAGATACGACTCGCTACCGCTGCGTGACGACCCATTTCCCAGCATACGACTTCGCTTACGTCCCATCATGATCTGTTTATTAATAATCGATCCTCTCACAGGAGATCGCTACCAACTGGGAGTTGGTACACTCACCCAAGCCTTCTCCATTGAATGAACACTCTAACTAGCTCCTATTGCGCGAAGTTCGCTAAGCCTCAACTCCTTTCCAATGTTTAACGCGCGCAGCCTCAGAGGTAAAGACCAGTTCTCTGCTTTCAACCCTTCAATACGCTGCCTGTGAATGCACCAATCGCGTATGACGCCAGCTTTGTTCAAGTAATCTATACACCCCAATTTAGAGGGTACATTATCTGCGAGATTGATCATTTGGACCCTTCCGGCTGTCCACTCAACCAATTTCGATTTATTTTCATTACGAGCCTCCATTGTTCCCCGCGGCAGAAGCTTCTCGGTTCTTTCCTTTGAAACCAATACCACCACCATAACAACGTATTCACAAACTTCTCCCTCCTCGGTGGCCCATTTGTTGGTCGATCAGCCATTGGCTTGGTCTCCGCTGTATGTATATCGGTGACGCTCGACACCGCGTCCATACGTCGCCGGTCTCGATAACGTTTCCGGCATACACTGCATACAGGTTAAGTTTCGCGTAGGAAAAGTGGCCATTGTGCGGGTAGCCATTCAGTATGCATGCAACGTTTGCACTGGGCATCCAGTGGACGGCGAGGGCCGATATCAACTCTGGGCATTGCATAAATGTCCGGAAGATGTTATTGACTACGGGGATATTGCGCGCCCATGGGCCGCGAACGTCGGAGATATGACGTCCGAGAATCAATGGTGAGTTCTTTGCTGGACGAATATTTCCACGGGTGGGTTGGATGTTCAGGAATTTACCTGTTTAAGCTTGTTACTCTTAAATAAGTCCTTTGGGCTCGGTGGATGCTGGAAAAAAGACAAGTTCATTTGGATTGCTGTATTGGACCCAGAGCTAACATCAAACCCAAGTGGACCCAACATCGAACCTGGTTGGACCTAATATCGCACCTGGCTGGACCCAAAATCGCACCTAGCCGGACTTGTAGGACAATATCTCTCTACCAGAATTGTCGACTCCGCTTCCGCCCGTCACAGTCAAGTTACCGTAATCAAAAGCAGTGGCCTGATCGATTTTTATACTCCGCTGGTTATCACCTAGCGTACACCAGCTCTGTGCAACCATCTCAACGACAAAGAAGTACAAAGCTCCTCGATCATCGCTTTCCGCCCTACTCTCTTTTCACAAAATACATTTGCAGCAGAAGAAGACGCGTCATCGCTTACGACGTTTCCGCACCTGAACCTCGAAAAGTGATTCAAGAAATTGCTGCAAGTCCAGGCTGGCCTCCCTCGCTCCCTCTGCCGATGCCCCATCCTCGGTGCAAGATATGTATTTCGAGTGGTGGATCTCCGCTGATAAATATCTTTCTGAGCGGAGTGTACTTTCACGTGCGGCTGGTGACAGGAGATGGGGAGAATACGTCGGAACCCGATCAGAAATCGGAATCCCGTGGAAAGGAGGTTCCATTAGCGAGAACGGATTTGGAGAAAAGGATTTCTCTGAATCCTCGTCGTTCTATTAATGTCACATCCATCGCTGTCGGGGACGGAAGAAAAAGAGAAAGAGAAAGGTGGAGGGGCGGCTGAAAGCATGGATTTTCGTCTTGCCTCGGTTGTATCGACGCCATGGAAACTCTTACCCCAATTACACCACCTCGGCCCCACGCGAGGCGGAGGCTTACCGGCAACTTCCACCAGTTGCCGAACTTCATAATCGAGATTTCAAAAGATTTAATTCCTTTCGCCAGGCTCTGTTGCCATTGCCGCTTCCACGAATGGAAGTGATAATTAGCGTTCATTTTAGTGAATGGCGTCCTACGCGCCCCGAAGGCGACTAACTTTCGCTGAACGATGACCCACTTGCCAAGACGGAACGTTGCCCTGTTGAAGAACGACTTGTTTGTTAAGGTTAGACCAGGTTCTGTTGGGTAACGAGCCATTCACTAAAACACGGTCGGATCTCGTTACTGCTCGGCTTTCCATTTAGCACCGTCCAAAGATAACTTAATTATTGTGCTCCTCCCTAAGCAGTTGTCATCTCGTTTGGGTCCTTCTTGATCCTCTTCAACCCGGATTAACAATCCATCGCTTCCCTTACACCAGTCGAGTGACACATCACTCGCTGAAGTGCCTAAAGTAGGTTATACCCCTTGGGGTACTCTTAACTCAACGAAAGAAGAGACAATTAAATAACCAGTCACTCCTTAACCCAGGCTCACTGGCCGGAATCACGAAAAACGGGGACAGCATACGCTTTAAAGGCGGCGCATTTAAACCCCGTCGCCGGCTACTGGCCTCGACGATAAAATCCAAAAAGAAAAGGCCACTTTCAGAGGGGTGCATTTCAGCGAAACGACTCTCCCGCGCGTGCAGACGCCGGGGAACTCTGCAAGAGCCTGGGAAATGTTGCAAGCTGGTAATAATTACCACGTCAGCTTGCGCCTGGTCGCTTTAAGCGACCGTGGAATTATTAAAAACGCACCTTGCCCCGTGTGAATATCTCGCGTGGCGGCCCCTCTATACGGCCTTGAGAACAGTGGCAAAGCTGGCGAAAAGCGCGGGGCATAGTGGAGGTGGAGAAGAAACGAAACACGTCGGAGGGTGTAATTCATGAAACACGATTCCCTGGCTCGGGTAAACAAATATTGGCCCGTGGCACCCGTTATTTTTCATTTAATGCTTATCGGAGTATCCGGCGGGGGAGGGAGAGCAGCAGCAAATATCCTGCCAATCGGTTCCGGCCAATTGCGGTCCGCCGCTTTAAACCGATAAAACTGATTCGATTAGAGGAGATGCGACCTGACGCTTTATCGATTACAAGCTAACACCTAGCAACCGGTTGCCGGTTATTTAACGGAATGCAAATGTCCTGGTTTACCGGTCCCGGCTGCGCACTTGGGTAGATAGAATTACTCTGCAAGCGAAAGGCCAAAATTAAACCCTTACAAAATGACAAAATTTAGAAGAAAAAAATCGATTTTCCTGAAAGGCATATCAGGTGAGGATATTCGATTTAGAAAAACTGTGGACATCGAATTTTTTAGTTACCTCGGGTCAAACTGCAAGAAATGAAACACCTTTTTTTAGATCAAAGGTTTATATCCATAGAAAATAACTGCGGGGACCTGGAAATCGATATAAGTCTGCCATTTCCTACGTAGAAAGTGCGATAATAAGGGGACCGAGAGCGCTTCGGGCGGTTGACGTGTTACACGTTAGCAAACACCGTTTCCCATCCCCGATATTCGTGACTGGAGGAATGAATTTCCGCGGGAGCCAGGATAAAAGGAGATATCCTGCGCGCATTATGCCGGCGGACCGGTCCGACGTTCTCAAGGAGGAAGATATATTGAGTCGCATCGGGATCGCGATATTCCCTCCGCTCCGTCCGAAGAAAAACAATGAGGGATCGAAGTTGCAGCGCAGACGGGAGAATTGTTATCGCGTCCCTGTATACTTCAACGGAGGCAGAAATTGCGTTGACGTTTATAACGCTCCACTCGATATCTCGCGAAACTGTACACGCTATCACTCCGTGTTGCCTCCTGGAATTTATTGCCAGAATTTGAGATAACGTCGTTCCTCGACGGTGTCCTGGCTGAAGAAAATCCTGCCCCGGCTTGAATCGACTGAAAATGGCCACGCAGCGCGTCTTGAATATCCGGCGATTTGCGTTAAAACGCCCTGAGCTCTAATCGAGCAAGAACGATATTTCCTGCAACCCCGAGTGGAGGAAGCCTGACGCTGCGGCCACCGGGAAGACTGCGTAAACCATCAGACTTACTTCTGCATCTGTTGCCTCTGATTAATTACCGCGCGAGGGTGAAAGGGCGCCGCGGCCTGAAATTTCCAACGAACAAACGTGCCCAAGAGAATGTTTGCAGTTTGCATTTGAAAACAGCCGCTGGAATATTGTGACGTCGCCCAGCGAGGGGTGGGTTCGGCTTTTAAAGTTATCCCGGTGCCCTTCGTGTCTGATTAATTAAAGTACAGGGATCGGGACGCAGCTAAGTCTGAGATTTCCATAGACAAACGTCCCCGGGATAGGTGCGCTCTGGCCATATTGCTGGTGGGACGTTAATAAACAGTGGCTGGATCCGAACGCGAAAGTGGATACGAATGTTGTTTCATTTCAACAACGTGAGTTATTTGCGCAGTACCGTATAATTGCGGGAGCCACTCAGCATAATATTTCCATTCGGAACCGCGGCGAGAGTGAATCTTGGCAAATGACGAAATGCTGATAACATCCTGGGTATGTTTGGTTAACAAACTCAATTTAACAGTCTACTAGTGCCTCGCTAATTAACAAAGTTTTATCCCTCCGGCCGGACATTTAGATACTCCGCGACTTTTTCGCTCTTCATTTCCTCGTTATCACGGCCTGGGTAAACACAGTTCTAATTTGAAGTCGTCATATCGCTGTGTAGGCTGTGGGTAACCGAATCAACGCTGAATGTATCTGATATTCGGTCCATGGTTTGCATTTTCTTAACCTAAATATAACATAACCTCTAATTGGCAACTGCCGAATGGAAGAGGTTATGTTTCATAGAGGGAGCTTCAAACAATCTCCTCTTTTCTTTGGGGTTCTTAAAAATGCAACCTTGAAGCAATATTTATAAAAGAAGAGTTTGTTTATAATTCCTGCAAAAATGACTTTTTGGAGAAATAGTCCATTTTTGGGATCCTTTTAAAATTAATTTAATACGATTTAAAACAAAAATCTTAAATTAACAACTAAAGGTTCTGAACGGAAACATTCTTAGCTTTCCAAAACACTCAAGAAAATTTGTCTACGATCATGAGTTCACAAGTTACAGGTGTTCAAAGTGAAAAGCATCATTTTTGCTTTGATCGCGACTAACTCGGTTAATAAAAATCATACAGCAAAACTAAAAAAAACGAAATTAAAGGGAAATGTTTGCTCTATACGAGCTCTTCGTTGGATTTACCGGAAAAAATTTTTTTGGCCCTGTGCATACGTTCAAACTAGGCAAAAATTTCTGAAAAATCCTTCCCTGCGCTTCAGCTTTATAAAAAAGTATCATAATGGATTAAAAACATTTGGGTCCTTGATTAAAAAATTGAAGCGTTAAAATGCGTTTTCTAAATATTTTTTGCGACCGTTTTTTGCATAGATACAACCATCCCACCAACTACCAACGTCCAGCTGAATAATTACCGAATTTTCAGTCCGTCGTATTATCAATTCCGGGAGCCATACGAAGATGCCAAGAGATTGCATAACACCCAGCACAATGTTATCACTGCTTCCAAATGACCGCGCTCATTTTCATATCCCTAATGCCGCTAATGAAATACTGTTAACCCTTGTCAAAACTCGTGGCACTCGTGCCCCTTGTACATGCCGCGTTAGATAAATCCGCTTCATACAAATTTAATACCGTCTGGGATTAGAGGGATGCGTGGACACAGCCGTGGGATCTCTGCACTAATGCCTCCACGCATACGTCACGTTTCTACATAAACAAAGCGACGAATATTAACTGACCTTTTAAAATATTCCGCGAGCCCGGCAAAGCGTGGCGTAAAAGTAAGTGTCTTTTGCTCCTTTTTACGCTGCACCGCTCTAAAAATTACTCTGAAAATTTCGCTGCGAACTCGGATCAGCCGAATGGAAGTTAATGCGCTCGCGTTTCCCTGTAATTAGCCAGGTCCAAAGCAACATTTGCGAAAGTGGCTCAACGCGGTCCTCCCCGGTAATTAATCCCCACAAGCAACGTATTTCCCCGAGCAAACAGCTGCTCCTTTGCCCACGCGGAGGAAAAAAAAATCGGTATCCGTCACGGGCAAACATTTGTCCGACGATGTATCGCCGATATTTACACTGGTGCGCGCACACGGCCGACGAACAGCCGGGGCCATTTTTTAGAACGGCAGCGATCGCGCCCGGCTGGAAAACAATATTTTACAGTCACTTTGCATATGCATTACTGGCGATGAATCCCGTCCGTCCGCTGGCAGATTGAGTTTATAGAGGCGCTCTAAAAACAGATACACGCGTTTCGCGCGCGGGCTTGGAAATCGATGGGCGCGGGGAGGAGGCGGTGCTGGCGAGACACAGGGGGGACGCCCGCAGCCTGTGTAAATCAGCCTTTATCCTAAATTCTTGCCGACGAAATCCTTGGAGCCGCGCTCCAGGGGAACTGGATAAAGTATGTCGTCAGCAGGAAAGTCCTCGGCTGACGGGGAACAAAATACAGGCTGTTGAAAAGTTCCTGGCACGCCTTCCGTCGACGCTTTGACACTTTATCGACGTCCCCCATCGGAACGCGGCGCAATATTCCCTCCTATAAAATCATTCGAGCATCCATACGCGCTCGAAACACTCGAGAACGGCTGTTTAAAGGGAAATGTCTCGTGCAACCCGCGCCGCGTCTGGATATTGCGACTAGGCTGTGAAAATCAGAGAGCCGCCTGGCATAGCAAATGAACCGGCTCTTTGTGGCGCCCTTCAGGGAAGCGCGTTAAGGCGAGACCATTCAGACCGGGGATGATAAGCGCCTTGGGTGATCTGCTTCAACTGTCCACTTGGGAGTCCGGATGGACACCCTATGGTGTTTGACAGTGTCCTCGTCTAGGAGTGTCCATGCCAGCTGCCGCAGATAAAAGCCCACCCAATTCGTTTCATAAGTAAACAAGTCGCCGGGTTTACCCGCTCTTCCTCCGCTATCGATCGCCATTCAAAAGCCGGGAGCCGAAATCCTACACAATCCCCAACAATCGGCATGCAATTAATATCGAACGAGTCTCGCCCGGATTCTCCTACCGTCTAATCGAGTCCTGACGGACCGGACCGGCTGAGAGGAATCGCTGAAAGGACTCCTGTCGACAGGACTCGTAGCAACATTAATACCGAAACGCTTTTAAATATTTACAAAGCCGAGGAAATTCCATTGAACGCGCCGCGACGAACCAGGCCAGCCCCCGAAAGGGGCGAAAAAGTCTCTACTGGCTCCTTTCACTGGCAGGGCTGTTCTGATGAATTTTTATGCCTCATCCGTTACCCCGGCGCTGCGCCCGCGCGATTTAGCGAAACGCGAGGCGAAGGGTGACATAGGGGAAGAGAGACACGGCTGATGAAGGCTCAGAAATATGCAAACGCGTGCAACGTCCCCCCGAGCATCAGCTGTGTGAATTACGGCCGTGGTACATATTATTGTTCCAGGTTCCGGGGCGAAAACTCATCCGGGCACACGTACAAAGCGCGCCGACGTGTCACTAAAGGGCCGGCGAAAAAATATTGCTCCGCAGCGCGTCGACTCGTCAGAAGAATCGCGTTAGCCCGGCCGCGATAACGACGATTCGACCGGGGATTTCTTTTCCCTCTGCTCGCGGCCTGTTAATTGCTTCTGGGCTCTGCGCGTCGAGAGCTGTTGATGGAGACGAGAGGATGATTAGATTTGGGGCTAGCCGAGTGTTCAACCCTGGACGAGATACTGTCCGTGTGGTGGGAAGAGATTTTTAAAATTGGAAGGTGCTTCCAACGGCTGATGAGTTGATTAAGTGGCAACCCACACTGTTCATGAGCCGGGGATGCTTCTTCCTTTGGCCGGGCTGGGCATAGCCCGTGCGGTGGGCTATAGTTTGCGGACGCATCCCCATAATATCGGTGACGCTGGGTAAAAAAAGGATGAAACCTGTTTGGTGTAATACGTGTAATCTAGGTTGATGCGGAACCAGACGCAACGAGCAGCCAGCGGAACGGGCAATTAAAAATTTCGAATAGCCGCGGCCCCGTTAAAAATAATTACGCGGCAAATTGAACGCTGCTTGCGCGCAAAACTGCCAGCTCGCGGTTCGGAAATTGCGCCTACGCCCTTTCATTCGACTGGCTCGAACGTCCCGTCGCTACACGCGGTCCAGTTTATTTTGAAGTACGCGCCACATAGCGGGCCGTGCATAACTACCCGCGTCGCGATAACGCCGCTTCCGCTACGAGCTTCGTGAATTCAACCGTGTGATGCTTGTTTATTCCAGAAGAAGTGGTAGGCAGTGGTTTCGCTGTTATTACAGATACTGCGCGGGCTGAATGCATGGTGTTCCCGCTATTGTCCCGCTTGCTGACGTAAGACATAACCTCCAAAAAGTAGATGCAACGCTTGGCATGATCGTGCTATCGCTTTTCCAGGTCAAACGTAACGGGAGGAAAGCTTGCCGTTCTGGCGCAGCACGCGCTTCACAGAAGCCTGATTACAAATCATGTTTCCCCCACTCGTTTAACCAAATTGATACCTTCTGTTGGACACTTTGCTTGGAGTGGCACGAAAGACGCTTGGATACATAGGATGCCTCATGAATAATAAAATGGGTTCTGCGACGATTGTCAGTAAAGAAGCTTACCCTCGTACACCCAGTCTGGCACTCCATTATAAATGGTACCGAACACCCCCGTGTCCGTGATTTGATAGTCGGCAGCCACTTCCGCCTCCGGTCTGTAATAGATGTTGTTCTGGTGAACGTAAACCAGCGCGTTGTCACGCGGCGCCCAGGTCGCGAGTTGCAGGGAAATGGAGTCGTTCGCCATCAGTGACGTCTCCACCCTGAAAGAAGGCGTTCAAACATTTTTACCATTTTCAATGCGCAGCATGGTCAGGAGTATCGACAGTTAGATTTTTATTGAGCTTAAAGCACTTAACCTAGTTAGACTTGGGGACAATAAAACGACCGCAATAGGTGGATTGAATGAGTAGGGAAGGGGAATTAAAGATGGTAGGTATCGTTTGGGATTCTGTAAAATCTACGAATGCAATATCCGGGTATAAATAGATGAGGATAGTAGCTCCTGCAGTCACGAGCACCTGGTCGAGTAATTCTACCAGAATTATTGGAAAAAACTGGCGTTCCTCGATTCGAACAAAGACATGCGCGTAAATCCAGACCGCAAGCGTGCTCCCGATGGCATGATGACCACGAATGCATATATGCTTTCCCCGGGATCCTGAGGATCCTTATTTTAGGAGCAGTAAAAGCCGCTCGGACGTAAACCAAAGCACTATGCCCGTTGAGATTGCCGTGTTACAGAAAACGATCCCTACGGAGGGGACCAGGGGATTCCCCTTTCCGATCACATGCCTGCGAGCTTGATTAATATTTATTTCAAACGGGAAAATCGATAGCTGGCTGCTTATGGCCCTTTACATGCTTGCCCATTCTGTGAGTTGAATTATTTAACTCGATAGAGGAGCTTGCATTACTACTTCACTTCTATGGCATGAAAAATATAAACAAATTCTTGTGACGAAAGAAAACTTATTTATAATATTTTCAAAGTAAATGTTTTCAGGATAGATGACCTTTTCCGATTAAAATTGCGGAAAAAACAACTCTGTGTGATGTATAGAAATGGAAATAAAGTTTCTTTTGTTCACCCCGTACACCTTTTAATTCTAGGTTAGAATTGACGTTTATACGGTGAGTACTTCCAGAACTCGGTCACAGATGTAGTGGCGTCTGTGTTCTGTGACACTTGCGGCACGTTTGCGATTAATAAGGGGTGCTGATTCGCCGGGAAGCACGTGGCCATGTTACCCTGGGTGCTAGAGGAAAATAATTCTTTACTCCGCTGTTGCCGGCGCACAGCAGCTCCGCGTAACGAGCGTTAACCTGTAGCGGCAGAAAAGGAAGAAGTCTGTGCAAAAAGGGGGGATCACGAGAAGAGGAAACGCGGCGGTATAAAAGGAGCGGCGAGCACCGCTCGACGGTGGGATTTTATAGAATTTATAAAATGTACCATGCCAGCCACGACGGGGGAAAATCGATGGAAAGTTCTGCGACTCGGCCGTCGTGATGCCGGGGCTCTTTCGGCCAGCTCCTCCACTCAAAGGGAACTTCTTCGTGAAAACCCATAAATAAAGACGCTGGTATTCATGTAGCGTACAAACCGGGTTTATGGTCCAGTCTCGTCCGTTTCGCTACAAAGTGCACGGACACACATGACTGGGCTGATCCCCGATTCGAGACTCCTCGGTGGTGTAGCACTCTAATTGATAACGTGGCGGAAAATTACACAAGTGGCCGACGTTTGCGCGATAAGTAGGATGAATTATACAAAATATTCAACTAACTACTTGGGGCCATTAAACCAAACTTAGTGATATTGAAGCCGAATTGTACAATACGCAACCCCCACTGGGGGTATTTTTTGCGGCAGCTTTTCAAGCTGAAACCTCTGATAATCCGCAAGCAGAGTATCAGAAAGGCAGACAGCCTGATCGTGTGGAATGAAAATGGAGAGAATTCAATGGGCATGCGAAATCAGGCGGAGTATCTGGTCGTAATCAAATTCGTTTAAATGACTTGATCCGTACTGGGGGGAAGCTTGATTGAACAAACACAAAGCGGTCGAAAACCGGGGAATTCTTTCCCGTCCACAATGCTTCTAATGGAATTTTTCAGTCGAATCTGGAATGTTTCTAAAGCGACTCTACGGCTTGATCCTGTATAAATTCCCCCGGAACGGCAACAAAACGATCGAGATCCAGTCGACTCGTTAATCGCGTATGACAAATAATCGCTGCGGTTTGATTCCGCGCGAACAGCGAGGGATTTCATTGATTCAATTTTCAAGCTACATTACTCTGCCGTACACCGCTCCCTACGAACTTTCTACGTTGTTATTGTTGCTTTGGCTATTATGCGGCTACACGTTACATTTGCTTCGTGATGCTGTATTAACCATATATCCGCGACGAGGGAATTTTATTGTACGCTGTGCTGGCTGTTCTGGTAATTAATTTTCAACGTGAACGACGTAATAAGATAAACCGAGGGCTACTGAAAGCTCCATAATGGTTAGTAAATTCTGTGAAAGCGAAATTAGGAGAACCTCCCACACACTGAGAATATTGGAATTGAATTTAGTGGGATTGCCACTAAATTCAAGAAGAACACTTGTGCCGGTTTACGTTCCATTTGGAATTTTTTGATTAACTCTCATTGCTTCGCCTGGAACAGCAGAAATATTTCTATTGTTTTTATGAAGTTACCATAAGTGGTAAATTCCCTAGAGCGCCCAAGTGTTTATCAAATACTAATTCCCTATTACGGAAGTCAAATCAAGCACACCAACACAATAACAATTAAAGACAGTAATTGGTAATGTTTTATACCCTACTACTTTTATATCCAATTCTCGTGAGAAGTTCTAGTCGCGTCTTGCGCGCTGCAAAATGTCGGCTGTGAAACAACGCCAGTGTCAGGATGTTCATGGGGAAATTAAAGTCTGGGATTTATATCTGGACTAACGGCGGCCGAATTTTATATTCGATGCGAGCGGCGAAAAATTTCCACGTTCATAGCAGTCCCCGTGTCTCCGAGGGCTAAGAAAAATGTCACCAGCAGAAGTGGTAACATTTCACCGCACACTGTTCCTGGCTCTTTGCACGCCACTTCATTCATTGTGCCGGTCACGTCACCAGACTCATTCATGCGCGCTGCCCTAGTCGGCTGGCCACGAGTTTTTGTTCCTAACTTATCAGCTCATTCCGCGAATCCCTGGCTATTTAATTCCGCGAACTCGTGGTATCACTTTGTCTGTTTTATGTTACTGTTTCGTCAGTCCGATATTTGCAGTAATTATAATTATAAAATAATTCAGAAAGGAAATTGTACTGGAGGTAATCGTAATACGAGGGCATGCAAATTAATCCCAGAAACAATGTAGAAGCTGACTGCAACTTTTTGGCCTCCGTGACGCCCACCATCGCATGTACCATTTGTGATCGGTGTTTTGATAATAAATACATATATTTATAATTATTATTATTAGCTATTATTAATTATGTAGATGTAAAAAATAAACTTGCAATTTTTAGGTTAGAAAGACACTAAACCTGGCAAAAGAAAAAAAAAGGATATCAGAAGTCAACTTGAGCATAAGAAACTTTCAAACTTTTTAAATATTTTACAATTTTCTGCTTTGATTCTCATTTTAATTTTGAAATCAACAAAGTGGCATGCAGCTTCCCCATTATGGATTTCCCCTATTCATGTCAGGGTCCTAGGGAGAACTATAGTCCTGGTTTTAAACACAGGCATACCAATCTTATTAAAGCTTATTTTCATAAAAAAAATTACTGACGTACACATAGCAATTACAGTCGTAGAATCAACTGCACCTCTACGCGTGAATGTGGCAAAGATTACAATTGCAACAAAGCACCCAAAGACTCGTAACATAACCTAACATATCACTAAAAGCCCCGCGTACGAGCTGACGCCATTACTTAACCCATGGAGTGTTAAGCCAGCTTCGCAATTACAACTCAATGAGTCCGAAGCTTGACATTCTTTTGCCCTGTAATTCTGGCCACTTTCTTCTAAGGCAATTTCGCCGCAATTGCACCAGATGTCAAAGGAGAGAAGACTGTCGCTCTTCTTTGTTCCCGATCGCTAATTGGAATCGTTTGTTCGGCCGGGGAGAGTGTATGATGAAGAATTTTACGAGAGCCACGAATGGAATCGCTCTCAACTTTTCCTTGAACAGAAATGTTCTTCAAAGTTTTTTATACCACACTCGGTTGGTGGAGCTTTCAGGGCTTTAAAGCTTTTTGAGCTTCAAGTGGCAGGAAAGTTGGGAAGCAACGTTGGAAACGGTTATATTTTTCTTAAAAAGTTAATTAGGACCTATGCCCCCACAAATAACCCAGACTCATGCCTCCGTAATTAGCTGGATCCTATATTTAGACAGAGCTGGGTAATTCTAAGTAGCTCAAAAGTTATTACAGGGGTGCAATTTAGAAAACAGTGTCCTGCCAAATATTCGAGGTCCACCGTGTTCACAGCTGTGTGAAATTTAAATATTCCCCGGAAGTCATTAAAGAATAGCTCGGGCTAGCATCACGCGTCGTCCTAAGCGGTGCTTTCTTAAGAGCATGGTATTCTCTTCGAGTTTGAAAGACGGCTTTCATCTACCGCCACCGTATAACTCCAACTTGAAGGGCTGAAGTTTAAAATACAACCATAAAGAGCGGCAAAGTTGCGCAACTATTTTTAAACTCCCGGGAAACAAACACCCTTCGAACAATATTGGTTGTTAGGGCTTCCCCAAAGTTTCGTCTCACACATTCGGTACATAATATAAACCCTCAGCAATTTATCCTCAAATTCCTACCGAAAGAAACATAACCTCACGCGCTGACATCGGAAGCCTCCATTCATTCTACAGACCATCCTTTCCCGCCACCATAGGGGATTCCCATATCGATAACCTCTACCACAGTTGAGCATTAACTAAATAAAAACTAAAAATTACTTTAACTTTAGATCCCTTGACGAATAAAGTTAATTTATTATTCTACACATGACGAATAAATTTTTTAACTTTGATTCCTTATTTGAAATTTATTTAAATAAAAATTTTGCCCAACTCTGACCTCCGCACTTATTCTGAATCTACTTTTACACAAGTAATCTTCCCTTCTCTAATAAATCTAAAAGGTCTGACGTGCCAGGCTATCCAAATTGACTATGAATGAAAGTACTCGAGCCCAGGAGTTTTAGGTTATGTCTCCGCGGGACTCCCCGGTCCGCCATGTTTTTTAAACACGCTCGCCAACCTAACCTCCGCCAACTAAGGCGCGAATGGGCTGAGCCAAGTACGTGGAAGTACAAATAGTATTCGAGAGGGGCGACGTCGGGTCTAATCGTGATATAAGCACCCTTAAACGGCGGATTAACGCCTAGAACCGCTAGGCGGAGTTCGCCAGTGGCGTTGGCGGTGTCGCGGCGAAGACGAGCCTGAAATTCGCGTCAGTGCCCGTAATTTGCACGCCGCCAGCCGCTCCCGGCCACCGTAGCGCGAAGATTAAAATGCAAATCTAAACTCGGCCGCGGAATAAGTTTGAGATACGATTATCCTAAATGGCCCCGGGGCCGCGTGGCTCGTTTACTTACAAGGTTTTCAGGTTCACGATCCTGTAGTGGGCCAGGTACGTGTGCCGATAGAGCTGCAACAGAAAGAAGAGGAACGAGGAATGTTTATTAGCCGTGTTTACCGGGGCGACTTGCCGGCAAATTGGATGCCCGCCGCGTTTTTAAGGGTTGAATAAACGCCCCGGGGGTTACATCGTCACGCGGCTGTCGTTCTTGTTTTTCCCTTTTTTTAATACCCTTTTCGGGGGCTTGAATCCCATTTGCCGAATGGCAGATTGCGTCTGGAAGGTGGTGGATTTTGCGCGAGGCAACAAATTTTCAAGAACCTGCGAGACTGAGATCGAATTGGCACTTCTTCTTGGGCAAAGAAGCGCCCCCGCATTTTCGCCAAGCGCTGGCGCAGAAAGCCAAACCCGAATTTAATAAAACGGTGACACAGCGGATCTTTGAATTTATATTTCCGCGCTATTTTACGTGCATAAAATGCGATATAATTTAGCGGCGCAGGCGGGAGGTGGCGGGACCACAATTTGTATTCCCGAATGGAAAAAGATAATAGTTACAGCGCGCCGTAAAGTAAAATTACAGCCATAATTTTAATTCTCAAAATGTGGGACGATGATCCTTGTCTTCCCCGCGATGCATTTTAAAGCGCGTGTAAATTTCTCCTAACGCTGCTCGCCGAGAGAAATGTATCTCTCGAAGGAATAAAATTTCGCGGAGTTGAAATTTGCGAAGTATCTCCGAACCCCAATTCCACTTCTCCAATTTTTTTTCGCATTCTAATAGATGCCATCATAATTCTGCGACCGCGGTACGTGCTCGTATGCTCGAGATCGTTCGGGGAAGAACGTATGTAAGTGCCAGGTCGCTGCAACGAGTATTGAGATCGCCTCGGCAGTGCTTATCTTTGTGAATGTAAGTGGTTATTGCACTTCTGCGTTCTTCCCTTATGTTTCATAGGTCGTACGGAGAACCTTTATCGAGGACATTGTAATTTTTCGCCCGCAGGGAATTCAAATACTACCCTCCCTATCGATTTCCAGCCGTGACGTAATAACGGCACCTGCAGTTCAGTTCCTTTTACATCTCGAAGCGCTACTGCAGCCGGCAAAAAAACGATCGGTCAGTGTAAATGCATTATAAAACTGCGGATCGCCTCCGAGGCACCTTTATCTCCCAGGTAACACGCAAAATTCTCGGCCGATCGATTAACGAAAAACGACAAGACTCTGGCGATAAATAACAAAACGGGGGTAGGAGGTCGTGGGCTTGCGATACTATCGAACATGCCATCGACATAGCGTGCTACGATACCAAAGGATTCACGATACTCTCGCCACGCTGTTTTGCCTCCATTAACTCTTTCAGAACACGGCCCCGTATATCATGCTGACCCCTGATAAGAGCGGTATAACGCCACTTTAACGTATTGCGACGGGGCTGATTATCGACTGCGGAACTCGTTTCTGCTGGACAATTGTCACTTTTCCGTCACGCGCCACATCAGCAAGTCGTTTAAATTTCCCCGTTTAAATCGATGCTGATGTCCGCGAGCCGTGTTTGTATTTATATTTCTATTTTTATACCCTGGAAATTACGGCGACGTAAGCAAATAACGCTTAAAAGCAGCGATAAATGCGTAATATTCGCGACGAGCGGGTATAACCGGGCAGGGGCTTTTTCTACAAGCATGAACGCATCGAAAATGTAGAGTAACATTTTCCCCCCGGAAGCTCCGTTCCCGGGGAAATTGAGCCCGAAGTTGAGCCCCGCAAGGGCGCGCTTGTTTAACTCTGCACTACTTAGAAACCGTTCAAATCGGATTTGCTCGAAAACGAAGCGTCGTATAGGAAAACTGTACACCGGGTTTTTTGCTCGTTTTAATGCGCTGAATTTTTCTCCGTCCACGGTTTGGTCGAGCGTGGCAGAAATAATTCTGCAGGCCGGTGGGTATTCGTGGTTCTCATCGGACCAGATAATTCAAGCAGCTTCCTGTGATTTTTAATAATCGAGTATCGCAAATCCGGCGAAATTTCCTGCGGGAAAAAGGGCGTGGGAAAAAAACGGGCGACCCGTGGAGCAGCCTGCCGAAAGTTAATTAATTACGTTTCAGCCTCATGAATGGCGCAGTAACGATCAATCGGGCGGGATTTTCCAGCGACGGGTTGGCAAGAGATACGATTCTCGCAAAATATTTTGCACGGTGGATTTTTCGGCCGACTGAGCAGCAACGAAAATTGATTTACTGTTCGAAGATAATGGCCGCGTGAAAGCGACGGGCGGAGTTAAATCTTGATATCGTGGAATTTGTTTTTTAATTTGCCACGGGAGGTCGGGGGATGGCTGCGGCGCGGATTTTCCGCAACGGATTTCGGGGCGTCAGTTTTACGGGGCGATACAGAATCTTTGTACGGTCAATTCTGCGGGACGAATCGGGATTTCGGACGGTTCGATTTTGCGGGCAAATTTGAGGGCTCGCCGCCCTCGGATTTGCGGCTCCATCGGAACTTGAAGGGGTTTCTGTTTTGATGCCCGGCCGGGGGGAGCACGGACGCTTGAATTTTGTAATTAAATCAGAAACTAGGGAACTTCAATTTTATGGGACAAGAACCGGGGCCGTGCGGCTTCAACTTGTACCGTTCAATTTGGAACCCGGTCGCTTTGATTTTGCTATTAAACCACGAATTCTGTTGCTTTAATATGCGGTCGAGTTACGATTTGCAACTTCAAGGAAGTGGTGATCCAATTTCAGGTTAGTTTCGGCCGCTTCGTGTGGTTCATTTGGGATTTTATAATTGTTTCAGTATTTTGGCATTAATTTACATAAAACAATTTTTGCAATGCTTTTTAATGGATTATTTAATAGCGAGTAGTATAATTAATATTATTTTAATTTTTCTATAGCTTTTGCTTCTTTAAGTCTATGGCTTGGTAGTTTTTATAATTCTATAATGTTCACAAAATCGCAACGATCACAAAATTACGGGATCCGTACTGTGTTGAAGTAATTTTTTGCCACTCCGCATTCAGCTTTCCGCATAAATGGACCCAATTGTATATCGATTTGGCTTTTTAGTTCGCGGTCCAAAGTTGTCGCTTATCTTTGCAGGTCGGAATTTGTAGCTCTGCGTCACATATGGTAATCGATAGTTTCGTAATTAAATTCTATATGCTAGAACGTTGGTCTATTTATGAGATTTCAATAATTGAAACATACACATTGCATCTGCGCGCGGATAAAATGAAATAGGAAGGGGAATAAAGAATTTTCTAGGTCGTTCGTGTACACGTATTTATTTATTAACAATACAAGATCGAATAATTAATTATTCCAGGAGATGCTTGCGTTTCCTCGCTATTATGGCAGGTGCCATTCACGCTCCAGCAGCAAAGGAGAAGAAAAGGCCAAGGAACAGTCTTGGGGTCGCGTCCATTTATTTATGTTGCAGCATAAATACGGTCATTTAAGTCACATTAAGGTCCACGTATAATGGGAGCGTCATTAAAATGTACACGCTGCTCGCGCGCAACCAATGGAATATCCCCTTTATCCGTGGCAAACGTCAAACAAACTGCGCGGGAATATTTCATAAGGACGAAGCTTAAGCCCGCTGACTGTAAATTCTTCATAATCGTGCGCAACACGGACGCAATTTGCAATGCAGTGGCGCCTCTCTGCACACAGAGGGCCGCGAGATTCGTGAAATGCAAAAGGACCAAAGCAATGCCAGGAAACATGGACTCCTAGATGCGGCAGTGGCTGTTATCAGGGCAGCATTGCAACAGGAATTAGGATTCATTTGACCCTCGTATGTAATGGAATAATTTCGCGAATTTCTTGTGATACTTGTTACCTGTTGTGGGAGGTATATTGTTATTAAAACTTCTATGAGTTATGGAGAAGGATAGAGGAATCAGTTTTGACTGGTACCATTTTCCCATGCTGCGTCACATAACGAAGTTTGTGTTCGTAGCTGCAAGCAACATGTAACCCGCCATGCAGATTGCAGAGTGGCGACAACTCGCTGCGCTGACACCGTGCCTACAGCCAGACGCCCAAACGCCACAAACTTCAAAGGTCTGCAACTTTGTTATACGAGGTAACACTGCCATTCACACAGCAAACGAGGACGCAGCACCTTGCACATCACATTTACACTTCACGGATTACACTTTGCAAATTACACTTTGCAAGTTACACTTTACAAATTGCACTTCACAAATTACACTTCGCACACTACATTTCACAAATTACACTTTACAAATTACACTTCACACATCACATTTACACTTCGCACCTCAATTTCACGTATCCCACCACACACTTAAACTAAACAGCAGTTATACAATGCTTTTAACTCAGGAACTAATCGGATTTAGATGGTGCAGGTAAGTACTTATGTTGAGCGTCTCGCGAAAACGTAACAAAGTTGCAAACCGAAATTTCGCTTTCCGCAAAAAATGCACAAAGTTGCAAACCGGAATTTTATGTCTCGAACACCCCAATTTCATTTGCAACATTGTTGCAAAAAATTTGTCATTTGCAACATTGTTGCGTTTTCGCGAGCCTCAACAAAGTTGCAAACTAAAATTTCGCTTTCTGCAAAAAAAATGCACAATGTTGCAAACCGGAATTTTATGACTCGAACACCCCAATTTCATTTGCAACATTGTTGCAAAAAATTTGTCATTTGCAACATTGTAGCGTTTTCGCGAGCCTCAACAAAGTTGCAAACCGAAATTTCGCTTTCTGCGAAAAATGCACAAAGTTGCAAACCGGAATTTTACGTCTCGAACACCTCAATTTCATTTGCAACATTGTTGCAAAAAATTTGTTCTTTGCAACTTTGTTACATTTTCGCGAGACGCTCAAAACTTACCTGAATACTTACCACATGGTGCACTTGTGAAATAGGATTGCTTCCCATGTTGAAAATAGTAGATTATTATTATTTAGTATAAGAATGATGCAGCGATGATGTAGGTATAGTGTGCTGTGTGAATGTGATATTACAATTGTAATGTGCGATATGAGAACCATAGAAACTATGTTGTGGTTAATTATAGATGGTAAATTGCAGGCTTAATGATCCATTGCACACAGAACCGCAAGTTTGAACAAACAGCATGCTTGAAACAAATTCCAAATATTTCAGAATACCGTAATAATATTTATTTAAATCGAACGAATTACACATATAACTGATACACTAAAAAATAAAGTTGAATGAACGCAACTATTTTTCATTAAATTCCAATCAGCAGTATAATTAATATGTACTCGCCGATGAGTGGAGTGGCACCAAACAAAGATCTCATTAAACAAAACGTCAACAAGGCAATAGAATTGTATATCTTCCACCGGACAATTAATTTAATTTACACATCACATTATTGTCGATGCAAATAACGCTGCTTACTTCCGCATCTGAATATTAAGCACAGTTACTGCGCAAAGAAATTTTATAAAATTCTCAGTGCAGTGGTTAAAACTACCAATTGAATGCAACAACCCCCAGCTTCGCAGAACCGTTTTCATCGTGAAATATTCAGGTAAAAAGATTGCAGCGCGATATTTGTGAAAAGCCTGCATCAATTATTCACATGCCCGAGCGTTTACTGATGGAAAAATTTAATGATATTAAATTTCGCAGTGTTGCGACACAGCAGCAGATTAATTCCCAGAGTTGTCAATAATCCATGGCAACGAGACAGAATAAGAGAAAAAGCAGAAGCGAAAGGGTGAAAGAAAAAAATTCTCATTATCACCGGCTTGCTAAAACGGGACAAAGAAGACAGCAAAATCGCCCAGGACCGGAACCCCCGATTCAATTTAATTATTCGCCGAAAGTTCGGGCTTTCAATAACCTTTTAAAACGCGAGCATGTATGACAGACGAAATACACGATCCAAATAAAAAATAAAACCCACAAAGACGTTCATCTATTCTTTTCCCTAACACCCCCTCCAAAACAACCCCCAGAATAGCAGCGCATTAAAAAAATAGAAGCAATGCAAAAGGAACACAAAAAAAAACAGGAAAAGCAATGATGAATAATTGAGCGCGCCTTTCATTTCCTACCTTCCCCTTTCCATCCTGCTCAAAAATATTTTCCACCTGCAACCCGCTTAAAAGCGAAGGACACGGAAGAAACAGTCAAGTACATCCGCGGGGATGCATTCGCAATTCCACGAGAAAAGTGTTCCTTAAAAATGTTTTTTAAATAGAAAATAGAATAGAAAAAGCCCCCACTGTACAAGAGCCATGGTTTGCGGGAGGGAAGGTGGGTGGGGATGGGCATTTTCCCAGCGTGGAGTAGGTTTTAATTTAAATCCGCCAGAAGCCCGTCCGACCCGAATTTCTCTAGGCTAATTAATCGACCGGGCAGGTGCTGGAAAAATGGCCCCTATATAAACGAAACGGCCATGGGAATGATAATACGTCGGCGGCGGTGTACGCAGAAGAGCAGCGCGGGATAAGGGGTGCGCGGCGGGGAGGGGGATGGGGGTGATGAAGGGGGTGTGGGAAATACGCAGAAGATCAATACTGTCCTAGTGAACGCACAAGACGTAACCACCGCTGCGGTTATTTTCGCGTAAATGCGTTAGCGTCCTCGATTATGCGTTCCGAAATTCGTTCCGGTGGCGTCCGCATGCACCAGACGGCGTCGACGAGCTTCGGTGCCGTCTCGTTTGCCCTGCGAATATTATATCACCATGTGCCGCGCGCCGCCTACCACGTGGCCCCATTCGATCATCTTGGCAAACGTTGCCCGAGCGATTCGGTCGATTTACAATTGTATATTTCGAGATAAAACGAGCGGGGCATGTGTGTTTTTAGAATAAAGGGGATCAACAGAGGAGCGACGATTTTTTACGTTCAACCCTCCATCCACCGATCCCGGGCTGTAGAGTTTTTTATCGAAATAATCTGCACCGCGGTGGAGAGAAACTGCGAAACTGGATCCTTCCTCTGGCGGTGGAGAAAACGCTGTGTCAACACTGCAGCGCTGGAAATGCAAAAAGGATCTTCGTGCAACGCACACCGCTACGTGCCGGTTGTTATTTACCAAAACCAACGATGGCGTTTCGTGATTCGTGTTCCACTCCTTTGTTCCCATTCTTCCTCCCCTTTTTTTTTCAGCGTGCCAGGCTTTTGTAATTCACACGGAAGGAAACAGGGAGCACTCCATTACCAGTGATTCAAATAATTCCAGCGAAAAAAAGGAACGTGTTAATCCATCGACTTTTCGTCTGTATGAATTTGTAGCAGCAGATTTATCCGTATTGTTCTATTAAACTTGAGAGAAGTATCTTTATTGCCCTCCTGTGAATTAATTTTGTCACATCTGAAAGAGAGAGGGAAAAGTAATTTCTTGACCTAGGTCTCGTCAAACTGGGGCAAGCTTCCAAGCAAAGACGCCGCAATCTCTTAATCACCGTGAAAGAGAGGTTTAAAAAAAACACTCCGCACAATACAGCGCCTATAAAAAGTGACGTCGCGAACACTCCGCAGGACGTTTCGCCCATTAACAAAAGAATTTCCATACCCCATTGGCCGCGCTCCTTCGAGCTCCTCCCGTCTCAGGTTCCTCCTCGAATCGAACACCCGGCAAAAATATCGCGACACAACAAGCGAGTCTCTCGGCCGCGACGGCGCGCGGCACAAAGGAACGAAGGCAATAAATCTCGCCGAGATATCGGGAGAGAGAGTTTCGATCGCGCGTTCATATTTATGCACTGCCGACGACAAAAACGGCCACCTTAAACGCCGCCGCGATTCAATTGCCTAATGCCTCGATGCTTGCTCACGTTTCTCTCCCTCCCCCCCACCTCCGGGGCGCCCTGCCGGCAACAGCGCGCGAATTCGGCTTCGCCTCGGCGACGCGGAATAAAGCGATTCCACGCGCGACTAATGCCACGGCCAGGCGGCTAATGGCCGACTTTGTCAAAAACCACGGATATACCATTCGTCCGCCGAGAAAAAGAGAATGGTGGGAAACTTGGGACGCGATTGACCGTGGGATCAAAGACGCGACTGCGACTGCCGGTGCGCGGGGAAATCCCCCCGCGGGGGGAGTGGAATGGGAAGGGACTATCCGGAAAGGATTGCCGGGGCTGCATTGTTGGATGATTTTTAGCTTGCCTCGTGTTTGTTCGACGATATCGGAGGGTGTAGTGACACATTGGTGCTTGAGAAATAGCCCCTCGAGGTATAAAGCACTCGATCGACACTTCTAGAAGCCCGTACACACCGGTACGCAGTTTGTAGGTTATGTTGTTAATGGGATTATTAATTGGAGGCAATAATGCGCTTTTATTCTTGAGCCAAAATAATAACCCTCGGGAGTCTGAAAAATATAGATCGTTTCGCGAAGATTCGTTGTGAAAAAGTAGGTTCCACTGAGCCGCAACTTGGCGGCGTGAAAATAATTGTGCCGCGCATTGCTACTTCTGTCAACGAGCCTGTGTCAAACGATTACCGTGATTACCCGAAGCGGTACTCTGCTAAATTGCTGCGCGATTTCCAAGCCGTTCCGACGTTTCATCAAACACTGTTACCGAAGCGCGTGTACGCGGGCACGCGCACACATAATTGCATAATAACCTTGATGTGCAAAGATAATAATTGCGTTACATGCCCCTGTCTAAACGGTTCGCGCTAGCGAGACATTAGAATTCTCGTGATTCTGCCGCCGTCCATTATGCACGGGTCACGGGAACTCCCCTGTTCCGAGTTTTAGATTTAATTGTCACGACAGGGGAACGCATGTCGGGCATAATTACACGCGTCAGTGGGGAAAAAATATCGAGTCGGGCTCGTTAATACGTGATGGCGCTGCCTGTCCTGCGGACGGTAATCGCACTAACGTGTGAATTATAATACAGCACATGGGGTTCTGCGAAAACCTATGACCTGCTTCGAAATTCGCTGTTCCCTTTACCGAAGATACGCTGCAAGGTTAGGTATTGCATTGGATGCACTCCGGATATATTAATAGCTGTTCAATTTGCTGAGAGGCATCTAGCGGGGGAGTCCCCTCGACCGGCGGAAACCATGGGGATCGTGAGGAAAGAGCCATTAAAGATGATCGTAGGAGGCGCTCGAGTCGCAGGGAAATTCGGTCGGTTCATTTCGCGTGATCGTTTCAACAAACGTTCTATTCGATGGCAGCCTTGCGAGCCAATCTTCCCTCGGGTTATTCGCATGCCCGCATACCGCATAACCACAACTCACGTGTTTCACGTACCAGCATCCTACTCCATTCTATTGTAATACAGGCGCCTGTGCGTCCCAACTTTTGTCCCTTCTAATTTGAGGTTAAGTGGGCCGCTGCTGGGCGCTCTTTAATTATTACCGGGGAAGTCCCTTTGGAAGATTGGCATCTGAGAATATATTCATAAACACCGAAAGAATCTCAAAACTTTCGCAGATACCATAATCAAAAATGATTTCTGACGCCCTTTATAATTATAAATAATAATTTTGAAATATAATTTGTGACAGGGAGTGAAATGTTTTTAAGTATTTGTTGAATAATAAACACCTTTTGTTTTATAAACAGTTTAATATTCATAAATTAAAAATTGACCATAATATCCAGCATCAGGGGTTACGCGAAAAATTTCCACGCGGTACCTGCGATTAAAACGGTTAAATTCATTTACCGCTCCGCTCTTTTTAAACAGCAGTCACACGGCGATTAAACGATAAAATTTGTTTATCAGCATTTCGGGGTAGGAAACGACGGTGGGAAAATCACGGTGGAATTTTCGTTCGCAGGAAAATACAGATCCTTATCGTAACGATAAGCGAATCCCCGTGGCAATTCCCAAGCCAATACACTGGGTGTCAGAAAAATGTACGACTATATTTCTGTACACTCCTACGGTTCTAAAATGCGAAAAAGAATATTCGTAGAAAGCGAACGTTTCGAATTACAATTCTACTTTATATACTATACTTATACCTTATATGCTTTGTTCCCAAAAAAAACAAGCTCAAAATATTCAGCGACTTGATTTTTGAACCGCCCTGTACCCAAGCGACGAGTTCGTTTAATTCGAGGCAGTGGTTTTCCCACCTCGATCCGGTGTCTTCGTTCCGCGCGTTTTCATATCCAACTTGCCGGGGCGAATTGCATTTTCACGTGCTGCCAACTTCGTTTAATGAGTAATGTCGCGGGAATACCGATTTAGATCGAGTTCACTGGTCCGCGGCGTTTAATAACGCCAATTGCTCCGGCGGCCAGCAGATGCAAATTGCACTCTGCATTGATAATAACAGTTGATCCGCCGGCGAAAAAGGGGGAACAGGGATGCGGATGGACGCCACGCGGCGATAAACGGAACTAGTGGAGCGATCGAGCGGCCGCTCTATCGTTTCACGCCCCGCGTCTACCGATCTTCTATCCCTAACCTCAATGCGCACCTTACCGCGACCGCCATATTCGCCTGCCACGTGGCGACAGCTCGAAAGCTGTACATGTGCTATGCAGTAGATTGCACCCACAAGGGATCTAAGTGTACTTGTCGGGGTTGTCGGCGTGGCGTTTTTGGTTTCGCACGTTTTTGCTTGCACACACTTAATTTCCCAGAGGCGAGCGCGACCACCTATTCAGTTCAGCTGGCAGCATTCCAGCTGTAGTGACTCATATAGTACGTAGTTCTTGAAATAAATCAAAGCGCCGCTAAAAACCGTGGGGCTCTCGGTGTTTCTATCGACATGATCGATACACTGCCTACAAATAAAATATTCCGATCCCGAATGAATGTCTCCGGCATGCCCGCCTAATGGACCATTCGGCCAGCTCAATAATGGACGATTCATCGAACTGCGAGCAAGTCTTGGGCGATTAACAGGCTAGTACCTATTTCTGATGAGAATTAATAGTTGAGCGTGGTAGACGGGAGCACGCGCCATTGTTGTGGACCATAGTATCGGCTGGAGTTAATTCCAGACCCTGCACGAAATGGCAAAAAGAAGGTCCCGAGACACAAAGTAATCCGTACACTTTGGCAAAGCCCCAACTGCGTGCTCTAAATGCGGGTGTACGCGCGAACTACGTACTTCTCCATACTTTCCCATCTAATTTACATTTCTCCGGCAAGTTTATCTCTGCTCTTAAGGAGGTCTGAAAAGAGTGCAACGCTCCTAAACCCACCACATCCTAGATCTCTTTAAACAAAAATGCAGCCGCTGGGAAGTTCCCAGTGCTGCGGCTTGGTTACAATCGCTGCGGCTTCTAATCAGACCTCGCCATCTTTAATTGAATGCAAGCTTAAGAAGGGCATACACAACGGTGGCTTCATGCATGCATAAATGCTTGCTATCTGAGGATAGTACCGCGCTAAAAGGAACAATGCAGAGGAAGAAGAAGAGGCTAGATATCTTAACCGAGAGCCGTCCAGTTTTTCAAACTTCATCAGGGGGAATATGCAATGGTCCCGAGGGGCCGACGTCAGTCGTTTCTTGCGTGGCTAATTTTCCTACGCTTCGCGAGGGATCACGAAATTTCCTTGGAACCCCGGGCAGATCTGTTTTCCCTCCGCTTATACCGCAGCCACTTCTGACTACCCTCCGACACAAGGCGTTAGCATCTCGCCAAGAGCGGCCACTCGATTACCTTCGCATCTGCCTGCGGACGGCTTTAATCGACTCGAAACGCCGAGGCCGATACGAGGAAAGCCGCGCAACCAAATGAAAACAAATCCCATCGTTCATTCAATTTGCCTTCGAGACATGCTACATATATATCATCGAATGCATTTCGGGGATAATTGATTCAATAGGCACCGTGTTTGACGTTTCGTGGCTGTTCCGCTCGGATTCCGGCAGATATAGATTGCGAAACAATTTAAACAATTGACCATTTTCAGAAATTGTATTCAACGCAACTTTAAGGGGTCATTTTTATGAGAACCTTGCAAAAGTGATCAATTTTCAGGATTTTTTTTTGAAGCGATACGTACGTCTATCGTTCTGATTCTTTTTGTAGTTTATTTGGATACTCTTTCGGCACGCATAAATATTTTTTATTCGGTTTTAAATTAATTGTTTGTTTGTTAATTTCACCCACAATAAGCGTATACTTAAGAATCATGTCTCTCTGACGTAATTGATTGTAGCTCCCAGGGTGGACTAAGCCAAAAAAATCAGAAGATTCTTAATCAGTATGTTTCAATCCTAAAACATATATATTTTAGAAAAATAAAAAAAATATAAAAAATCAATTTTATCCAGGCGTCACAGAAAAATGCCCCTTGAAACTCGAAACTTGGTTCACCAAAATCTCCCAGCGATTTCACGTGTTTACATAAAGAAATCAAGACCACCGCCATAAGAAGAATTCTCCTCTACATGTAGCTCTGGAAAAGCACCAAGAACAATGCAGCGAACGAAACGACCGAGGGCATCCCTGATACCCGAATCCAGAAAATCACGCTCTGCCAAAGAAACTTCCCAGCAGCCGGCGATGGAGCGGGCTCGGCCCCGCGAGGTCGCTATTTCAATCGGCGCATCTAGCGATAATTCGTGACAAAACGAGGCCGCCATCCTCCGGGCGGCGGAAAAACGCGAGCAATGGCGGTCGTTAGACGGCGATGTTTTATTCAAAGGCGGCGTGTTAAATCGCAATAAATGCAGGCAATTCTGTTGGGCGAGTTTACACATTCTCAGGATACATAATGCATGGGCGTATTCAGCCTGCGGAATTCATAGCCGGGGACGATGAAATTGGGGCTACGCGATAAATACAGCCGCCGGTGGTTATTGTGTGTTTTCTCGTTTGCGTTTTGCCATCCAACTCTCGGGCGGGTTTGACATAGGGAATCCCCCCCGGTCGTCCCGCAAACTCGCTCCGCATGTGCGTTGTTTATTGACGCATTGACGGATGTTGCGCTTGCCTTACAACCTGCCATCGTTTTCCGAGATTTCAATACATCGGATGTATAGGGCGATTCAAAATTGGTGCACCTGATTTCGGTTTGCATCATTCAATTATTGAAGGCGTAATAATAATAATAAAAATAAAAATAGGGTACATCCGGGGGTGTTGGTGCGGCAGGTGAGTTGGCACAGTTGCTATATTTTAGGCTGTATTCGTAAAAACGCGGTAAAGTGCAGACCAATAGCGCCTTTATGTGTTTTTTTCCGGATTTATAGGTTATAAAAGGTAATTGGAGGTTATGGCATCATTTAACCTCTTTTATAAAAGAGTACTATACAGAGTTGTATTTAAAATTTACTTCTAAGTTAATTGTCACTGAACAGTGAAACTATAGGGCCATATTAACAGTTCCTTTCAATGTTAAAGAAGGAACCATCTCTCCCTGGCGAAAGGAGAGGTGGTGTAGTTATGGTCTGGATAAATAGTTCACTTCCAAATTGTGGGTGAGGGATGACCTCTTTTGTAAACTTTTAATCGATCAGTTGAATTTCCAATATATTGCCGGGGATTACTTTTTATTTATTTTTCATTTTTTATTTTTTTTATTTGCTCGCGAACTTCGCCGCATGCATTTGTTTTGTTAATAACCAGTAGGTAATCCGCAAAATAAACAAATAAAATTCAATAAATCTGCAGTTGTAAATAATTTTGCTATCTTCTTTGTTATTTTTTCACGTGGGTCATCTCTCCCAATCTCAATGCCACAACTTCAGTTTTCAATCCCCATCATAAAATCCTGAACACACTAGGTTCCTTCTGACAAAATAAATAATATCAGCGCTAGTTTTATCACCAATTTTACCTTAGGTGTACCAAGAGTCCCGGACTTACCTACCCTACAGACCAAATTTAGAAGTGAACGTCACTTCCGCGAGAGTCGTCCGAATAATTAAGCGGTGTAGGCAACCTCGCCAGCCACTATTCTACCGGCATTCCTTCGAATTCACGCCGAATCGATAATGAATTTCATTCGCGTCACTGTTCGACGATAATTTATTTACCCGGCCGCTTTGCGCTCCCAGCGAAGTTGGTACGTTGAATCGACTGGAGCCGGAGATCAATGTGCCGCGCGCCGTTGGCAACTTGTTTATTTGTCGTCGTTGGGAGGAGAGGTGGAATTCGTCAGCAACGAAAATTTGAAAATTAATGCCCGCCCGACTGTCGCTAATTATTTGCTCGATTTTTCGGCGATCGATCCGCGTCACTGCTTTTCCTTTACGCGTCAAAACTTCGAATTTATACGACACATAAATTACACCCGAATAACATTTCGTATATTTGCGTCCGGCTGAGGAAGATTTATTTATCAGTTGCTATAATCTACGCGCGGTTAAACATCCGCCCGGTTGGCCCAACTAATTATTCATTTATTGCCATTCCGCGCCAAGAATGAAATTAGTGGAACCCGGCAATTCCAATCGAGGACCAATGAGTGGCATCGCATTCATGTCCCCGCATCAGTTCGTCAATTTTCACGAGCTTTTTTAGCTACCACGAGGCAGGCAGTCTAGTTACGTTAAAATTCCGTCAGACGAAATTCCTCCGCCCGGGATTTAAGGATCCATCGAATTCCATAAAGATCCGGGTCAGAGGAATTCCTCGAGAAATTCCTCGAGATTGAATTTCCGCGTAAAATATAAGAATCCGCAGGATTTTATAAAAATCGACGGGCGCTCGAGCGGCGGGCCGCGATGATTTGGCACAGAATAGCCCAGACATCTGCCGCGAGCCACATTCTATGGTGGCGTTTTCATAGGCAAAACTGGGATCGAGCGGTACACGATAACCGTGGCCAGTACGGAGCGACGAATTCAGCAATTCGAACGAAACTGCAGCGATCGGGGTTAACGGTTTACACGTAAACCACTCGCAACAGATCGGCCGCGATCGACCTGCCCTCTATGCTCGATGAGTTCGTTTTGTTTTGCTAGCCGCGTGCAAATTGTTTCCCTTTGTTGTAGACAATAGCGCCATGATATCGTTGACGAGCGTGCCGCGTGCTTGACAGCCGCATCTATGAGTTTTCGAGTAAGAGTAATTGATTTGGTTGTATAAATCGAAGGGGGGGCGAGGGCAGATAAATCCTAGGGAATTTGGTTCGACCACTTGCCGTTCGGTTGGTGCTTCTCGGCCGATAGGCGGCGCGCAATTTGAGCCCCGAGACCCTTGTCTTCTCCGGGTAACGGTAGTTATCACGCGAGTCCTCTGGTTACGAGCTGCCTGCAGAATGCATGGCCAAGCAAACGAGTAAATTTCCACATCCCCCTATCGATTCCAATACGTTAAGAATTAATCCTAATGCAGTTGGAATTACCGTGGATTAGGGGCGATACACGAGGGTCACGAGAATTGCGGTCGGTGCACTTATAGTTCGACATGATTTCAGGCCGGCTGGTCAGAAATTCGGACGAAGTGGACCAATGTAAATCAGGAGGCGCCCGGCGCACGGACCCTTATCAGTTTCCGGGGAGATTCCGGCCGCGTTTTTCAGCCCGGGGTTCGGCAGCTGTCTTGGAAATTTGCATCGTTGGCTATTATTTTAGAGTTATTCGGGGGATCGGGGTGCCAGCTGCGGTAGGGCAAAATAAATCAAGCTAACGATCATTCTGAAGCTACAGGGCCCTTCTTCCCGAGGCTCCTAGTGGCAGGTATATGTATAGAGTAACGAGACAGATCAGAGGAATAGAGTAGAAGTACTTCTGGTGGAATAAAATCGGGGGGATTGGAGACCTACTCGTCGACAGTATTTTTTAAGAATTTTTTTCTGGAGTAATTTACAGTTTTTATAGAAAAATTTTATTAAGTATCTTTAGTACAGTGTCTTGAGAGACTAAATGCAACGGAAAATAGAATCATATAGTTTATAAAATAAAAATGAAATTTTATTTTGGACCTGCTGTTGCATAATTACAGATTCAATATTAATAGGGTTAAAGACCCAATTACTGCCAGCCAACTCAATTACTGTCACCTTAAGCTATTTTACTTAAACGTTTATTTATTCGTTATTTTAAGTAAAATAGCTTAAGGTGACAGTAATTGGGTTGACTGCCAGTAATTGGGTCCTTTACCCTATGTGTTTTTTATTTTGCATATTTAAGGAGTGAAACCACCAAAGAAGAGGCTTTATAAGAAGAAAAGAAACCTGGGTTTTATTTTTCAAATAAATTTTTATAATCACTAATAAATTTTATTCAATTTGCACTATAAATATACTTGCTGAGTTGGCTGCCAGTAATTGGATCCTTTACCCTATATTAAAATTGATCCATATTTTCTATTTATATTTTTTTATAGTCTCTTAAGACACTATACTAAAGATAGGTAATAAAAATTATATATGAAAACTGTAAATTACTCCTAAAAAATATTTTTAAAACAGCTTACATTTCCGGCCGTCACAGTGGTTCCCCTTAAATCATTTACATCCTCAGTTAGGTCGTTTAGGTCACGATTAAGTCATTTAGGTCCCGGTTGGGTCATTTAGATACGGGTTAGCTCTAATTCAGTGCGACAGACCTGTGTTTGTTTCGGCAGCTCAATTTAAACTATGTCACGTTCATATTCCACAGGGTTAGGTTTGATCCAGAAGAGAAATGAAATGTAACGCGTGGTCGTGCCTCAATTTACACCGTAGAGCGTGACAATACCAACGAAACTCGCGGCGATAGGATGAAACGCGAGCTTTATCAGGTTAACTGCGGTGTCCCCAATTACTTCAAAATTCTGCACGGACGGTCGACTCTCGGTTTTGAGCACGTATTTCGATCGGAGGGGGATCGGAAAAACGTACCGCTCTGCCAAAAACGTGCCGGTTTAATTACGGGGCGCGTGAAATATCGCGAAAATTCGGCGGTTTTCATTGGAATGTCAGGAGAGCGAGCTGTTGGCTCGCAAGGATCCTTCGCCAGATATTTCTACGCGCGTGAGAATGATTTAGCCTCGTTAGCAGTATGACGTCCGGGCAGCTGAGGAGTTAATAAACGCTGGAATACCTTAACACCCGTTTACAATAATTGCTTCTCGCAGAAATGGAAAGAATGGAAGGAGAACCTGTTAGGTAGTTTTCAGCTTCGCCCCGACTACTTCCCAGGTGTGCTCCGCGCGGTGCCAGTCGTTATCGTTACCATTCTCATTCGATGGCTAACGAAGCATCTGTCGCAAGATCGCGACTGTGCACTCGAAATTGCCCGAAGCGATTCATTATCATAATCAGCTCGCCATGCGTTCGCCAATCCGATTCCCCGAACAGTGCATGTACTAATGGGCTCCCCGCCGCATTCGAGATTAATGCAAGCAGCATCGGGGGTGTCTAAAGGAACGCGACCGAAGCTGCTTCTGTCATTTGGAATTGCTACCTTCCCGGCTCCCGCAGCAAGTCGAATAGTTTGCGTATTCGTTGCCTACAGATGAGCAGACGAATCGGATTTAGTGCAGGAGTCTAAGGAAAATTAGTTTCGACAAATATGGGGGTCGAAGAAAAATGGTCCCTGGAACATGGGATTAAATTTAAATTCGGATTTTTTAAAAAAATCTTTTGGAATTTTTTTTAATATTGCGGTAGACGAATATACGACAGATAAATTTTCTGTTTTATATATTGAGATTGAAATGAGCAGAGTCTAAATTGATGCTACCCAATCGCACTCTGATATATTCGGCTGGAATACCAGGGATTAAAAGAGGAAAGAATTGCATAAAGGAAGTAATTAGCTTTGCATGGCACACAGTAGCCCGTATTTCAAAGGATACGGAATGAGCCGTACAATAAAAGGCTTGCATGACGAAGGTAATTGGTTTCGCGTGTAGCGCGGTTCCCGTTGATAACTCCTGATTAGAGTATCACCTCTTTGCCGGGCAAAAAGTACAACGGGTGAGTGAAATTTAAATAGCACCTCCAATTAAATTACGATAAAACTTTTTAAGTTGTGAACGACAAATTGGGGGAATTTTAGCGAGTAATTGGATCGCTATGGTACTTTAGATTAATCTTTCGTGGTCACGCGGGGTGTATCGCGCTACACAGCAATTTTCGAGTTCAGATATCACACCTTTGCGACTTTAAAAGAAGATCTATCGCAAAAAAAAAATCCTCAAACGTGGAAAATAGCTCTTCTTGAACTACAAATTTCAAAACCAAATTTGAGATTATAAGAAAGAGTGTTAAGAAATACCAATCGGTTGAAAAATAACTAAAATTGCAGACTTCTACCCAGAGTGGAATTAAACGTGCACACGTGTATCATTTATTCCTGTCGAATAACGTCAAGAATTTCTTCCCCACGGCGAGACCAGGGCATCCAGGTCCCATACATTTTTAATGCTTACATGTAGATGCAGGAAAATTGGGGACTTGCATATTTACTGAGAGCATGCTTTCGTCTGCCTCAAAGTCTCAGTTCCCTGCGATGGAAGCATTGAATGATATAAAAATTGCATTACCACTTTCCATATATTCCAACCATGCACGTTATGATATCGATTTCGGAGCCCTTTAATTTCGAAGCTTTCGCGTAGAACGAATCCAGTACCTAATGGTCTCGTATTAAAAAATGAAAGTGGAGCTTAATCTGCGGAGAATTTTTATCCAGAACACTTTTCGAATCATCGGAACGCAATTCGAAGTTCTCGAGGCAACCACCGCTCTTGTACAGGATCTGTACATCCAGCGGATACTCGTGGCTGGACGCCCCAGAATCGAATCTGAAGTTAGTTTATCAGGTTCTCGAAGCGTGGCTGAAGCGGGAAGAACACGTACTTGAGGTTACCGATTCCGAACGGAACTCGAAGGTGGTCGGGCATTTCTCCGAACGAAGAATATCTGATCCAGGCTGAAGACATTTGCATATTGTCGTGCATCAAACACTTCCACACTCGCATTAATCTCCGCGGCGTTCCCGACACTACAATGCAACACACTAAGCTGCTGAATCCTTTGTGACTCCATATCCTGTTTGCGTTATACGCTCTATTCCGCGCACAGTAAATTTTGAAAAGTTTCCCTCATCGCCAAGTGAATTTCTTTTCACTCCGCGCGCTCGCTCCAATTTCCTGCACGCCTTTTACTCGTAATCGAGATGCGCCCAACAATGGGGATATTAAAAATGCGCGGGCAGAAAGGGCAGATGTAAAATTAAACGTGATTTCGCTGGCACAAAGGATGAAGAACTAACTGGAACGAGGAACGCGCCAACTATGTGTAATTTAATGCGCGTATGGTATAGCTTAATCTATTGTTATTTGTGTGTCATATGATGAAAGAGAAATTTACCATTTCGATTAGTATTATTAATTGAACTGAGAAAATACACGTGCTTCGGTTTGGTAGAATAAATGTTAGATGAAGATCCAGATTTTACGGTTTAAGGGTTGATTAGGGCGAAATTTAGAAATCAGTTTTTAGGTATTTGTGGTGTTAGGATAAAACTAAGTATTGATATCGAATTGAGCCTTAGAGATTTTGAGGAATCCGTGAAAATATATTTCATTCGTTCTCACCCCCTTAGGGGTTGGTTAGGGTAAATTCCAGAAATTGGTATTTAGGGATTTGTGTGGGTAACCTTTGTAAATAAAAACAAAGTTAATATCTAATCGGGCCTAAGAGATTTTGAGGAAACCGTGAAAACACATTTCACCCCCTTAGGGGTTCATTAGGGAAAATCCTAAAATCGGTTTTTAGAAATTTGTGGGTTTAATATTTATAAGTAAAAACCAAGTTGATATCTAATCGAGCCCAAGAAATATTGAGAAATCCTACAAAATATATTTTACCCCATTCTACCTTCTTGGGGATGGAATTTCCAAAAATTCTTCCTTAGTGAGTGCCTACGTCATAAATTTGATATTCCTAGGTTAAAGTGCTTGAGCTGAGCGTTGATGATTCAATAAATAAATCAATCAGGACTTCTTCTTTTATATATATACATATATATATATAGAAACAAATAGAACCGAAACCTTTGAAACATTTTTGCCAGCCTTCCCACCAACTTTAAATCATTACATACCATAGAAGTGGCAATTTTTCCGTTTAATGCTATTCCATATAAATACGTCGCCCAGACAGCAAACGACGCAGAGGAAGGCACATCGGAATTTCATCAACGGGGAATTATTCCAGCTTCAGGTAAGCAAATTACAAGCCACAGTTTTCGTGGATCCGCCGGCACATTTTTCGCTCGCGCGCCCTTCAATGTCCGGGTTAACTAACGAACGTAATATACCGCGCGCTACACGTCTGGCTCTTCATCAAATGCTCGTAAATGCTCGAAAATGCCTGTAATTTGTGCCTCCCCCTCCGACCCACGCACGCTGCATCACAGGCATCTTAATCCTTTCACGACCAAGCACGCCTGTGTGCAAGAGTCCCATTGTCAATCTGTAAGCGTGGAACAAAGAGAGAATTACTCGCGCGCTAAGTCCGCCATCAATGGTTCGAACAGAACTACGCGCCGAGGAGATTTCTTGTAGCCAATGGAAGCTGTCATCGAATCTGATAAAACTGTAAGTCCGTCCACTGGCCATTAAATAGATTCCGGAGCTTTTAAGCCGATTACTTCGAACAGATCTGAGTTAGGTCGATTAGGTATTGGTTAGGTCAGTTGGGCCAATTAGGTCAGCTAGGTCTGGGTTACTCGCGTTTGCTCGCTGTAACAACATTTGCTGGGGTTATGATATGCTTAACTTGGGGAAGAACCGGTTCCGGTAGTCCGGAACCTGGATTAAATTCAGCGCCAGGACGCGAGGGACCTTTTTCGCAAGATAAATAAGGAAAATGATTCTTCTGCGGCTAGGTCAGCTTGTACCGTTAAAAATAGGCATGACCTCGTTGAAGGGACGAGTCTTGATCAGCAAGATCCTCCCTAAAAGTTGGGGGACCATTCCGAAGACAGGGATGATTCAATATAGCGAGGGGTAAAGCCGGACTGACAGGTCCTGTCTCTGCCTCAATAGCCTCTGACACCGAGGGGTAATGCATCCAAACCCGGCCACACCTCCTCGCCAACAGATTAATAATAATAATAATAATAGGTCTGGGTTAAGATGCAACCTAGGTCGACCAAGGCATTGCGATTACTTCGAACTTTACATGAGATTTGGTCTGTATCCCATTATTCTAAGTACCTATTCTGTGTTTGCGGCAATACCCCCGTTGTAACGCGCGAGAGTTCCGCACGTGGCGCGCAATTAGGGCGTTGTGGACCGCAATGCATCACGAAAATTGGCTATCGGACGTGCATCGGACTCGTGACGTGCGTTTAAGTCCCGGATTAATTTCTTCGCGTTCAGGCTACCTCCGCACTTGAATCATCAGCAATTTTTCAAACGTTCCTCACACCCGTCGGCGCCGACACGTGTGCGGGGCCAACGAAATTATCAGCCATTCTCTTCTATGCCTGCTGTATTAACCTTTTCATGATTAGCCGCGTAGTTCTGAATGGGTATCGTGTGGTGAAGTTCAATTATTTAGAGTAGGCCAGGTCCTGCAATTTAGCTCTTGGCATTTGCGGGGCCCTGTTTTTCGTTTTAGGTTAAATTATTTATAGGAATGCTAGTTTCCGAAAGGCTCAATTTCTGTGCTGGATAAATTAGACCTGGCAGTTAAGATAAGTAATCTGTGCGAGTTGGTTCGCGTGTCGCTGGTGGGACGTGTCACAGTGGCGTGTGTGAAGCGGAGTGGTAGCTGAAACCGGCTGCCGTTCGATTCATCCAGCGACTTCGCTAATCGCAAATAAAAGCGGAAACTTTCTGATTGCATTGTAACGTTTGGTGCTTCCAAGTTTAATCCTTTCGGCTGCTTCGGGCCGCCGCGACGGAACAACTTCTTTAATTCCATAAACTTTCCTTTTAGTGACTGAATATATTAACTGGCTGGGTAGGGGCACTGAAACTGTAATTTATCTTGCGAGCAGGCCGCGATACGCGCGCCGCTCGCTACCCTATCTATTTCTTACACGCTTCGGCGGTAACTGTTAACGAGTAGCATAACGCGCGAGTTCAATTAGTTGACATTCATGAGGCGCAGCGTGCATCGACATCACCTAATGATGTGGCGTGTAAGGTTCTGGAACATTGATCGACGGGGTGATTGGAAAGCCTATGCAGTGGCTCAGGTATGCTGACAAAGGAATAGAACGGGGAGGCAGAGTAAACAAGAGCGTGAAGATGATTAGCGAGAACTCACAGGGGGGGATGGGGTCAACGAAACGCGTTAGACGCCAGTGGAGTCTTGACGTCAGGCGCAATCAGCAATTCTAATAAGATTCAAACACCATTGGGAGTTGCCAGGTAGCTGAGGATATTAAGAGTGTTATATTTTTACAGGAGGCTTTCTTGTAACCTCCCGGACCCACCATGGGATCGCGACTTAGTGTTCGCCAGCGCCGCTAGGGGTCTAATCTTCCTAACTCTTTCTCGCAAGTCCTAAGCTACAGTCTCGTTAGTATATATACAAGTTCCAAGTTTAGTGCTCCCGGCCCCCGTGCGAGTAGGGCGGGGTCTGTTGGCTGTAGCGCTATTGATGAGTCTAGCTGACGGATTCTAAGATGAAATTGGACCTTTCTTTGTTCTTTTCCTCTTCGTTATATTCTCGTGTTTAAATAATCGAAATCGTGAGATGGAGGAGGACACCTATCGAGATAGCCTTTCCTTCCTAATTAGTTTGGTCTTCCTCGAACATTCGGCCAGGCTAGATGGCGCCAGTCGACTCTTCTGATGGAGGGGCCTCTTCTACACTCTTCATGCATAAGTGCACAGTGAACAAAGCCTATATAGATATATATGACGTTTGTCGCAGCAATAAAAAAATACACCCTCTGACCACGTATACACAATACCTATCAATATTCCCAGCTTTCTATTTGCACTGTGTGTACCGAATCACGTAACGAACAACCTCCTTCACTTTTTCCAACATAAATATGGAGCTGGCCATTGAATCGAAATCCATCGACGCGGATCGCGAATCAGAGCACGCCTGAAATTATACGAAATCTCATTGGCCCCATGCATAATTCACCAGCTGGCGATTATTGAAAATCGGTTCCGGGGGGGGGGGGCAAAGCAGCAGCGGATCATAAATAACCAGGGTCAAATAATTCCAATATCAGGCGGCAGAATAAGGGGAGGGGGAGAGAAAAAAAATGAGAAGAACGAGAGGATCCCTGCGGCTTCAATCGTTGGAACGCTTATTGCTGGTGGCCGACGGGACGAGTGGAGCATTCGAGATCGGCGCAAAATCGATACAACCATCGACTCGATCGCGTTGACATTTTAATGGGGGCGAACCGTGCAGGAATTTTGCTAAAGGCTCCTTGTTGGTGCCGCCGGTCTACAGGCTATCGCCGCGTTCGCTGTTCTTTGTGGCCGGTGTCAAAGGCTCTCCGTGGTAATTGATCGGTCATCCGTTTCCTATAGTTCATTCTTGTTGCGCGCGCGCGCGCTCCCAATCTACGAAGGGCATTCATTCATCTGACGTCCCCCGCAAACGTAATGATTAATTAATGAGCCGGATCGCGGTGAATTAATGCGATGGTTTTTCCCGCTCCCGCAGCTGGTAGAACCGTGGTTCCGCTGAAGTGAGGTGCCGAGAGGGGCAAAACAGGATGCGTTCAAGTTGTCTCTACCTCCCGGTTTTACCGCATTCCTCTTCTTTATGCTATCTTTTCCTCCATCTATTAAATCTTCACCAATTGCAGTGGCGTGTCTCAATTATCTTTCCACGAAGTAGCTAACAATCCTTGGATCCGATGACCACTCATCACTCGCAGCTAGATGTCCCTGGCATATCGTGATCTTTCTCTGTCCTCCGCAAAGTCCTCATTGCGTAACGAACAAAGTCGGCCAGGAAAATGCCCGTTTTTAATTAGAATCCGGCCTCCGCGATAGGATCAACAAAGACGTCGTCAAGATGAAGCATATCCCTTCAATTTCACCGTCTCCCTCACCGCGATCGAACCGCCTCCCTGAGGACGGAGGACGGTTCGCGTAAACTTTCGAAATCGTAAAACTTGGATGAAGCTTCTCGCGCTCGGCGGTGTGGGGGTGTAAAGGTTTATCCTTCAACCGCGATCCCTGGAATCCTCTTACCCCGCGGGGCGAAAAACGGCACGGTAATTGTCACTGTCATTTGCGACCGATTTTGCGTATTCGCGATAACGGTTGGACAGGTGTGCCGGAGGAGGGGGGGCTGTATCGAATGGTGCCGGGTGTTTTATCGACGGCGAGCGCTGAATAAATAACGCCAGGCTTCGCCGTTGCGCCGCCGATGATGACCATCGGTATTAAATCTTCACGCTCGTCGGTTGAAAACGAGGAGCACGGTGCTTTATGGCCTCGACCACTCATGAACTGGTGGTTCTGCTCTTGATAGCGATCTTTACAAACCTGCGCGATGAGGTCATCTTCGGAGTCGTTTGTTCGGTAGATGGCGCTGTCACAGATCACGCGCGATGTCTCAACACCGCGGGGACATTGGCGACACGGCAACCCTGTGTGGGGAATTTTCGAAATGCCTGGATCTTCCCCGACAAAACGAACCCAGATATGTGAATTTTATCGAACCAACCCAGCTCCTATCTCCTACGATCGCAGTAATATGGTCCCCGCTGTGATTAATATTTCACGTGGCACCGTTTATTGGACACGTAAAAAGCGGGATGCATTGTGCAAATATCGCGGCGTGGATGTGCGCGCTGATAACCACCAGACTGCATTATCGCTATATCCGACGTTTACCATCGCGTTTATTCAAAACAACATGAAGCGCAGCAATTGCGATCGAACTATTATGTAAATAAAAATCGCGGATGACCATCCGAAATACTGTGACTCCAATATCTGTAGAGTCTGCTAGCAAATCGCAGCTGTAGAAAAATAGTCCTAAAAGCAACGTTGCCATTCTCAGAAATATTCTCCGGTATTTTTCATTGCAGTCGAAAAACGGGGGTGCTGGCTTTGATACTGGCGAGAAAGTAACAAGCTCGGCGTTAGGGAAACTGGGACCGTGGCCGATTTTCCACTATGAATGGCCACGTGACTTCATTAAACGCATGAAACACGACCTAACGTTCGTCGGCAGATAAAACTCGACGCAGAAGGTACACATTATGCGGCGTGCAGCGCGACATGCTATCGTACAAGCGGGGTTCCCCTAATGATGCAGGGGCCGGATGGTGGCGCAGCAACATTCTCTTTCGTAGCTCTTCTTTTTAAACCCCCTGCCGCCCTCGCAGCTGCTGTGACGTCGCGCCGAAAATCCCAATAATCAGCAAACTCTAGCGCAGCACTCGCAACCGGAAATTCATTAGGCGGGCATTGTGCGCGATGCTCGCGGCGATTAGTATTATTTTCAGTCGCTACGCTACGATGTCACATTTATTTTGCATCTTTATAAGCGAGCGTAGGGAGCGTTCATATTGAGTTCTTAAGGCGCAAGTGTTCTAAAAATCGGTTCCGCCTCTACCAGGGCTCATGCATACAAAGTGAAGTCGGCTGTTCATCGAAGGCTCCGGTACTCCCGCGCTCTACGGTTGCGAACCGCTGCCTCCCATTCGTGCATATCAACGCCAGCTGCTCCGTATTAGAAACCAACAGCTTCCGAGGATAGCTGCTTCTCACGATCGTGCACCAATATCGTAAATATGATCCTTAAAATTCCTTTAACTAATATTGCCTCCGCCACAACTGCAGCCGCCCGCTGAACCAACCCCCTCCCGCATACTCGTCGCGCTTCTTTTCATTCGGAAAGTTCCTCGGCGCGGCCGATATCATAAATATAGAAGTTTAAAATACTTGGAAATTATTCGTGTACCAGCCGCCTAGTTCGATAAATAAAAGAGCTAACCAGGGAGCGACGGAGGAGAGTGGAGGGATATTCCGCTTGGGGGATGATTGGCGCGAGAAAGATGGCGGAGAAACGGTGTCCTGGGTGCAAAGGCAAATTTCAATGAGGAGGAGTGCTCTTGTCTGAATGAGGAAGAAAGGACGCCCCAGATGTCCCGCTGCTGACGTGAAACTTTTCTACAAATCCGCCTACTAGAGGTGGCTACTGTTGGCGAAGTCAGTGCCTGACTTTGTTCCGGGGTTCGTGCGCTAAATAGATGTGACATGGTAATCTCTAAAATTGCGATTCGAGGCCCAAATAATAATATTTGCGGAGCGGCTGCCACGTAAGGACACAATGCGGGCGAATCCTCCCTTTGAAAATCCGACTGGGTAAGTTGGGCACACACAACTCAGGATTTTCCGTACAACGGTGACAGGGTCCGCTGCGGTTCGTTGGCGCTACACGCACCGGGGGAGACCCGGCTAGAAGGGTTTGTGCACATACAAATGTAGCCAAACACGGGGGATGAAGACTGGAACGCCAGCGAAATTCGTGCAAATAGAAAAGTAAGAGTAAAGGCCGGGTGAAGGAGGGGGAGCTGACATAGAAGCGGGCTGGTGACAAAACGATGAAAAAAAGAACGGGGGAGGATGAAACGACGCCGGGGTGAAACGAGGACGTGGCGCAACGCGATCCTAAAATAAATCTATTGGATTCTGTATTTGAATACGGGACGCGACGATGGCGAATGTTTTATTACGGGGGAGGCCGGAATGGGGCTATTGGAAACGCGCCTATCGTAAGACGGTGGTTCAGCGGGCGCCGGTAGGTGGCGCTCTTAAAGCGACATCTACAAAAATATAATGCGTACTAGCGCGGCGATTGGGAAATTGATGGGGGAGCTGACGCAAGGCTCTGCGCAGAGGGCGCCACTAGCGCATTTATTTACCTTTGCTATTATTATTATTATTATTATTGTTATTATAAAAATAGTAGGTTTACTACTCCGCTTCGCCCGAAATTTGGATTTTGATTTTATAAAAAAAAATTATTTATTAAAATTGTAAAATGTTTAAAAATTTTTATACTAAAGTTGACTTCTATATCTTTTTCCGTTTAAGTTTGTCTTTATAACCTAAAAAACGAAAATTTATTTTTTATATCTACAATAATAATAGCTAATAATAATACCAATAATAATTATAGATACCTGCACTTATCATAAAAATAGAAATGATGAAATAAATCAACATAATTTAAATACACCGATGACAAGTGGCGCACGTGCCGGTGACGTCACGGTTGGGAAAGAGTCTCAGTCAGCTTCCCCCGTGAAAAGATAAGTGTAAGAGTTAATTGCCAGCCACTAGTGAAAGCTGGAAGAGGTTTCAGATACATTGGCCATAATATATGGAATTGGGACGAGCAGTGTGTAACCTGCTAGCCTGTGGTCGATTATGCGTGGTGCTGAATGGCGAGGAGCCGAGGAAGCTGAGCACGGAGGACTGCAATGCCGGCAACCTGTGCGCTGGCTATGCATGTCAGGTATTATATGGTATTTAACGCGAATCTGCTGCCCCACGCACACCGTTGTTAACGTTCTGCAGCTGGAATTACGACGAAACACGTGTCCCAAGAATACCGTGCGTGTGGCACCCCGCGCGGGATTCCTACGTACGTGAAATCCGCCTCAAGTGCTGAAAGCCCCGCCAACTGTGGAGTATCAGGATCATACCGCCGGGGGAATATTACGTCGCCGACTTACGCGCGCGATAACCAGATTCTATGGCAGCGGCATCCGGCCGCGGTCGAAGAATTTGTATCCCATAATTCCCACCACTTTTTCGCGGCGTCGCTGCCTCGAACTAGGCCACCGATACGCTCGATATGCTCTTAAAATCAACTCGTATAGGGGAGTGCTTCTTCTGTGCGTATATTTCCCGCGATATGCTCAGCGCGGCCAACTTCCAGCGCCGACATAGTTTCGGAACTTGATAATCCATGCCCGTATGAAAACATCGGGAAATTGGTTTGCTTTCGGCTGAAGGGCGCTGCGCCCTGCGAACACGTGCGCGGGCTGCATCATGGAAATTGGAGAAATTAAGAGGGACCTGTCGACCGATGGTATATTACTCGGGGCGCATTGAAAAGTAATTAAAACTGAGCATTACTGACTTCGGCAGCCACCCATCTCTGGCTGTGTACAGACTGGTAGAGCTCGTACAGTGTGCGGATGAAATATGACATCTCATTTTTGAGGGCCGCGGCGCAATGCAATTTGCGCGCGCTTCAGCTGTGAGCATCAGTCAGATTTTGTGACCCAATGTAAATTGCAGCCTGTGGGGCTATTGATCGAAATTTATCGCAGCGGATAAGTCCGTGGTCAGCCAGGTCCGAATGTATGTACTCGCGCCTCGGTTTATGCGGGAGGGAAATTTTTATTTTTTGTTGATTCTGGTTTTGGTAAAAGGGGATTCCATTCGGGGTTACAAAAGTTGGGGTGGAAGCCTGTATTGTGTTTACGTAGATATGTATATGGCACCTTACCTTCTGGTAATCGATGGCGAGCAGGAGGTACCTCCGATCGGCGGAGAGTTGGTAGTCGAAACTCGATAGCAACGCCTGAAAATTGAAAGGAGTATTCAAAATTAATCAGTGTAAGGGTACTGTTATAAACGAAAATAATTTTTTTTTTCAAAATTGATACCCCATTTTTGCGAAAATGATCGAAAATTCTAAATTTAGACGACCTGTATTTTTTAAGGAAATTCCAAACCAGCTAAATTATTACTGAATGTACTTTTTGGTTTTATCAGAATCTCAGTCGTCGATAGATATAAGTGGTACTTACAGCATTACTTGAGCTCAGGATTATCTTCGGCTGCTTCGACGTAACATTGTAGATCACAAGATTTCCGCTTTCATCGCGAAACAGTATCTCGTTTCCTGCAACACAGGGGCAATATTTCTTCTTTAATAAATGCTGAGGTAAGTACAGACACTGGAAAAATCAATGTATCGAAATTTGAAAAGCAAAATTGGACCACATACAAATCGAACTCCTATTCCAAAATTTAAGTAAAAGGCAAATAAAATAATTTTTTACCAAACGATAGATCTAATTAAAAGAAGTATCTTTTCTCTTGAAACTTTTTTTCTATCTCTTATAATTCACGAGTTATACCACAAAATCGTAAAATAACCGAATTTTCAGGGGTTAATTTCACCCCATTCGAGTAAATTTGGGCTGCAAACAAAAACTTGCTTCGTAATCAAGAGAAATCAATCCCCAACATTTTCAAAAAGTTTCAGAATGTTTTGAAAATTCTTCCCTTATAAGTCACACCCTAATTAAGATAAAAAAAAATTGCAAAATACCAAAGAATTTTTAAAATCCCTAGACATTTAAAAAATTGCAAAATACCTAAGAATTTTTAAAATCCCTAGACATTTAAAAAAAATGACAAAATATCTAAGAATTTTTAAAATCCCTAGGCACTTAAAAAAAATTGCAAAATATCTAACACTTTTTAAAATCCCTAGGCATTTAAAAAAAATTACATTTATCCCACGAGATATCAATCAGCCAAGTAAATATATTCCGAAATCCCGGATAATGCCCCCACACTGAATTCAGCGTTGAGTCGTGCAACCGCAAGCATCACTGCTCCGCAAGGATAAAACTTCTGAAGACAGTATTGATCGCCAGGCTGGTGTGGTGCCATTGATCCTGATCAAATCCTTCTAATCCCTTTAACCATTACCGCTACGCGTAATTAACTCGAATCGCCGAAGTTTTGGAGACAACAATATCAAGCCGCAATATTCCCTACTATCCTTTACCCATTAACCACCTCTGTTTCCAATTTATCCAGATTACCCAGACTTCGGCTAGGCGCACGTCGGACGCAGGTTGCGCGTGTAACCAATATTCGGTTGCCAAATTCGATAGCATGTAAGTAAACGTGCAGTGACGGCGCCTGCCTGTGGACATTCTCTGAGTGCTTTTTCGTTACATAAAACTATGTTCACAGGAGCTTTTAATATCCGTCCGGACCTCGGGAGAGTTGTCGATCAACGACAACCGAGGTTTACATTCAAGACGACCTAATACCATTTAAAAACTACAGAAACCGGAGCAACATTTCCTCAGAAATTGTACACTAAAATAGTGTCCCTCTGTCGCACCTAACACACCCAGGCTTTCGTTTTGAACCAGAATTTTCGTTGCCCCGTGCGCAAGAATTTAAGCCTGACAGGATGTAAAAGCACACCATTCGTCCACCGTATAGTCGACGTTACAGGTGAGCGAGCCTGCTCGCCCGTTTCCATAGATCCCTACGATCGTTTCAGATTTCACAGGCCAATAGGTCTACCGATGTACACGCACGCACCATTACAAAGCATTATTCGCAAATATGAGAATGCCAAGCTATACCCGTCGGCAGGGCATCGCGTTGCATTGAATTTCGGGCGCGATGCAGTTTGTAGAATTCCCGTCGATGCACGATTTATTATCTCAACACCTGAACCCATATAGTTCGGTATATGCAAATGCCGGAATCTTGCCTAAAGTCGAGTTCAGATATATTGGCCGGTGAGTTCGATTTCGCGAGCAGCACGCGAGGAAAAATCAGCCACCAGTACCTGACGATCGTGGATTGGCAGTTGAAGTTGCTTAGGTTCTTGGTGAGAAGCTAGAGAAAAAAAGCACCGAAGCAAACAGCGGGCGGTGGGAGAATACCCCTCACGAAACTCACCGGCCAATAAATCTGAACACGACCTTAGTGTGCTTCAATCAGATTAAATGCAAAAATGGTAAGATCCGAGGGTATTAACCGATTTTTTGTGATGAAGAGTCGAGTATTCACTTCGCTAGCCAAGATTCCCCCAGACCCATCCACCATGCCGCCCTCGATTTTAACGAAGCTAGCTGCCCGTGCTAAGCATAATAGCGGAATGGTGTTCAAAAAACGCTGACACACCGATAGCCGTGTTAGCTTCTAATTTGCGTCACCGCGGCAAAGTGCTTGCAGCTATACCACCAGCAACCCCCGACGAATGCACGCGTCTCTCACCCTTTCCCTACCGTTCCGCCAGCATCGCGTATTAATCGAGTTCGTTCGCGCGGGCACACAGTGTGTTTTATAAGTGGCAGGCCACGTAGGCGCGCGGCGCGTGAATAATCACACACGACAGAGACTTTCCGCCCGTGGTTTTTCTGTAAATAAATCGAGCCCCGTGTAAATATAGCTCGGCCGGTAATTGTTCCCCCCGACTCGCGGAAAAATTTCTTCGTAAATCGAGCACGCGCTCCCCGAAGATTAATTAATTAATCCCGCTATGCTGCGGGAAATGTATGGAAACGCTCGAAATTGGGGCTTTCGGGCGAGGAGTGTTGAGCGGAGTCATTTCATAACCGCTGACGCAAATCCGCTCGGCCCTCGAGGGTCTGAAAAATCACAAATTCCACTTCGACGCTATTAACCCACCGCCAAGTATTTTATTTTAATCCATTTGAAAATTTTCAAACTCACGTGGCATCGTCTTCCTTTCCCTCGCACCTGACTTATTGAATCACGCGTAATAGCCGGCACGTGCAGGCGGGAATCTCAAATTCATCAAAGCTGCAGGCAATTTTTCGAGCGCGATTGGCTACGGAAAATCGAGGGCCGATGTTCGTGTGATAGGATGAAAAATCGCCTGTTACAGTTTGCGACAGAATTGATAGCGCCTCCCATCAGAGATAAAGATAAACGAGATACGAAACGGAGGGAAAAATTAACAACCCCCCTCTCCGCCTACAAATTTCTCCGTTGGCTCGCGTTTTATAAATCCCCGTCTTGTAGCGCGAATGACAATCGATCATGTCTCGGATTAATGCCGCTCGACGTTTATCCCCGCGTCTTCACTGCAGCGCGTTGGCAGCCCTGCAAGTCGAAATGGCCATGCGAGAAAAAGTGCGGGACGGCCGCGTCCAGCTTATGGGCCGAGTGTTTAAACTGAACGACGCCACTTACAAAGAGGAACGATCTCTTGGCCGTTGCCGCGTGTGCATGCTTTTATAAGGAGCTCTCAACGACGTGCTGTAAACCGGAGAAAACGCTTAGGACAAGGCTGCTGGCAACAGCCGTGGGATAGGGGAGGAAGCTTTATTGCCAACAAAATTACTAAACCCAAATTACCAAGCTCCAAGTTGCCGCGATCGAAGTGCCATTTCTAAGGGTCAAAGTTCCAGCATTAGGAACTCGGAACGTCCGTCACAGTGGATCCGGGTGGCATTTATCAACCGGTCGAGGCGGATCGTGAAATTGGAGCTACTGATCAAATAAAGGCAGCCTCGTATATTACCCCGTACATTACGCCCCAGCATGTACCTCATCAAAATTTCGCTCGTGTCCACTACAGAGCCCGCACACTCATAATTGCATCGACCTGTAAGTACCTCCGAGCGCGGCAGGTCGGTACAAAACCTGGTTGCCGAGAAACAGAAGCGGCTAGTATCCGGCGGGGCCATTACGCGTACATCATCATCCTCGCCAAGGGGGAGGTGTAAACGAGAACTGCCAAATAGTTGATGCGATCCTCGGAGGGGACCGGGCCGGCCTGGAGGGCAAAAAGGGGCGGCCGTGTCGCGACGTAACGATGGAGTGGCAACACCGGAAAAAAGAGTTATCGAGGCAACGAGCGGCGAGCACGTGAGCGCCGCCCCGCGGGACCTGTTACCGAAAGATAACGATGATCCTCGCGGAGTACAGCCGGCCAGGAATGTTAGCCGTAGAGCGGTCGTTTCGGATGACGTGCTGTTTCTCGCCATTACGAACATCTGGACGAATCGCGCGCGGCCCTCTATGGGTACATCCCAGGAGCATGCTACATTCCCCCGAGCGTGGCGTGTTAGTCGACCCTCTCTCCCGGCCGCGCTCGGATACAACGGGTAGCACGGATATAATGGGGCACGCTTTATGCCGGCCGTAAAATCCGCCGGCTCGATATTTATGTATTCGTCCCTCGATCCAGCTCCGCCGGGAGCTGCGTGTCACGAATATGGGTATTAATATTACAACGATTGGGGTGAATAAATTTTGCACTTTGCCTTGTCGACGGGTCCCCCGCGGAAATTTATATCGCTGCTCTTGTCCGAGGCCTCGGCGGATTGTTTCTCTGGTGTTCGAAGTCGAGCGAGTCGGATGTTTGCGAGTTGAATGCCTAAGGAAGGTAAAGGGGGGGGGGGGGCAGGTTATTGGATTAAGAGTCCAAGTGAAATGGGGATGTGCGTTGGAATTAGCAAATGCAGGTGTGTGTGGAGGGGTATTTGTATCGGGGGATGTCAATGTCCGGGAATGCGAAAAGTTGGGAGGAGGTAGTCTAGTCATTGTCGGTTAGCGTAAGGATGCTACTTGTAAGGGAACACCGCGAACCCGCAGGCGTCGATAAAAGTTTAATGGTACACTAAGCGCTGCAAACTTGCGTTGACAAAAATTTAAAGAGTTTTAAAAAAAGGATACCTAACGAAAAAAAATTCTTTTCAAAATTTTGTTAACGCAAGTTTGTAACGCTTATTGTGGCACTAAACTTTTGTCTGAAACATTTTTTTCTGTGTCTTGTACTTTAGAAGTTATACGCGAAAAAGTGAAAGTGTCTATTCCACTTTGAGGTTAGTTTTCACACTTTGAGGTTAGTTTTTTTTGTCTTGAGTCACTTTATAAACCCGCAAAGTTGCGTTCTAATCGGTGAGTGCGGGCTCTCGATGTTCCCTTGTTAGTTTCGCTTCCGCCAAGGTATGTACAAGTATTAGGAAGCGATGCTTCATCTTGTCCAGGCGACTGTAATGAAATTACTGTCGAAACGTGCGCTCGTGGCGCGCCCTGCAACTGAGCCGGCCAATTACGACGCTCATAGGGACGCTTTATCATCGCGAAGATTATAAAGGATTTTAAGGCCTCCTCGGCTTAAGGGGGCGATAACAATTTTTATCGGCGTAATTGCCGGCACGCGAAACTTCCAGCCTCCCTGTCCATTAAATCATCTTAATCTTTAATATCTCGAATACCGCGGAAAGCGTTTAAGGAATCCGTTCTCAGCCAATAAAAAGCCCTCGAGAGTCTAATCTCACCCGGGGAACCGATACTTTTAACGAGCCTTTCAAACGAACAGATTGTTCGCAGCAGGGTCCTTGCGAGCGGTTGTTCCGCGGGAGAATTTCGTTTCCTTGATAAACGTGGCCACTCCGAGGTTAATTGCGATCTGATTGCGCGATCGACCTTTCCCCTAGCTTCTCTCCCCGTGCGTTTGATCTTTCATATTTCCTAGCTACTCGCCGTGAAATTTGTCTACCTTTTTATGGCCACTTCCCTTTGACTTTCTAAAGTACGAGAGAGAATTGTTAATTTATAAATACGAACAATTTCGAGAGATACTTTTTAATTATATGAATAATTGCGCGCAAAGCGAGCGCTAAAAAAGAGAAGTGAATTATAACTTTGAAGTGCCAATCAAACAAAAATTGTGCGCGCAAGTGAATAGATATTTTCATCGCGCAAGCAATTTCTATGACAATTTAAATATTTGGTAAAAAAACAACGAGAGCCAGGGAATGTATTTTTTTCATTTGTGTGTTTGTAGATTGCGGAGGATATTCTATTCCACGAATGATTAATTATCTAGCGATCCGTAGTTAATTGCACTAATCACGACAATGCCGAGCAGTGTCAACAGAATATCAGGTGTCCACTTTTCATGACGGTTCGGATTGATACCTATTTAGTATTTAGATCGCGCGCCTGTAATGAGCTGTAGTTATTTCATTACACGCAACACGATACCGCGCAAAATTGTTTGCAAAATCAATAATCGAAGATAGTTTGCTGCTAAAGCGTTTGAATATTCAAGTGACGATTTAGCTAAAACAAAGTTTTGAGTTTATTATAACATATTCAGATGTTAATTTTACAACAAAATTGTAATACCACCTTAAATGTCATTAATGCAACTTTACAACTGACTCAACTCCGCGATACAATTATTCGCCATTGGAATACCAGTGGACTGGTGATTTCTTTATTATTCATCCACTGCACCTGTACTCTAATCAATATGTCACAGGAATATTCCCCTCGTCGGATTAATGAGACTATTTGTCGACTGCAACTAGCGTTATTTCATCGTTAATTGAGCTTATTTCCCACCGCCGCTTCCTTCCAATACGGATCACCATCGAGCCCTTGTACCTTGTAGCTGAATTAAACGAAGCCATTTTATTACATTTCAACCCCAGGGGTAAAGAAATTTTCGATTATCGATACCTCGTTAAGTTTCTCATTAGCGCACTTGGAAACACTATTACAAAACTTCTATGAAAATCCCCGGCGATCTTTTGACTAAAAGGAATGAACAAATCAAAATATTTAAAAGGAGGCAAAATTTTATGCAAATACATCCACCCGTGCACAGAGAAATGTCCAATTTATACCGCGCGCAAAGCTGAAAGCAGCAAATTGCCGGCGTCTGATCAGTAACGGTCAAATCCCCTGCGTCTGACTAATCCGTCCTCGCATCCCTGAAACCTCGGCGTCCGAGAAAACTCGGGCGTAACTACTTAGAACTCGGCAAGCTATCAGTGTCCACACGCGTGGCCAGATTCGGAATGAAAATTGCGAATAAACTGAAGTTATTCGATAATAAAAAATACTTTTTTATTTAAATTTATTCAAAATTTACTCAAACAATGCCCAACCCCGCTCGTGGCCGAGCACCACCTCCAAGCCCGAACTAAACAGACCCGAGTCACTCGCGGTGACTGGAAAAACGACCAACTTCGTCGCAAAACAGGCAAAACACTATCGCCCATTCACGACGCGGGGAACATTTCTGATTTGTTGGCCGGTCGGTGTGAACCTCGTTAAGTTCTTCAACCCCTCCGTGGCTGAACTCCAACGTAGGTGGGGAGGCTTCAAGTTCCGTCGGTGGACTCAGAACGCGACGCTTTCTTGCCCCCCGCGTAGGTCAGTTATAATGGCGGGGTGCTAAGTGTGTGTGAAAGAGGAAAAAGGAGACGCGCCAACTGAAAGCAGCCAGCGCGAAGAATTAGGGGTTTCGTTGGCCAAAAGACAGGGCAGAGGTAGAGAAAGCGGAACGGATAGGAGGAAGATCGGCGGGTGGGAAAAGTTTGGGCCACCAAGCGGGTGGGTGGATAAAGGTAGGAGGATGAGGAGGAGTTGAGGCCAAGAGGAGAGGAGCAAAAGAAAAGCTTCACGGTATTTTAATCCAAGAGTGGGTGTCCCGCTAGAAGCGGATTTAATCAACGGCCATTATGCGCGCTCTCGCTGGAATGATACAGTTTTGTTCGAGTTTCTTCGGGACTTTTCGCGCCGACGGCTCTGAAAGAGGAGCTATCCGTGCTGCAGGTTACCAATTACCACCTGGAAACTTATCCCAGGCCCGGTTTTTCCCGGCCCCACCTCTCCCGTTCTTCCTGCCCATCTATCGCGTCTTAATTAACGGCACCCGGCCTGAGGAGGCACACCCGACGGACAAACCGTGACTTCACTTTCGACGACGCTCCGGCAACTTCGCCTGTATGATTCTCCTGTCCCCGAGCCGCGTCTGTGTCCCGGGTGTTATTGAATTCCAGCCGACTGTTTCGCTCCCCACCCTCTGAATAGGTTTTGTTAGGGAATGCGAGGCGGGCTCCCAGCTGCTGGAAGAAGTTCTACAGATGCGCTTCACTTGGGGTAACAACTTGGTGCCACTGCTGCAATTGGGATGATTAGAGTGAGGTTCCAGGGGATTTGCCGCGCTCTCTGTCGCGCCTAAAAGACTCGGGGTATACCGATTAGCAAGAGTTAATGCCACCACGTGAACTGGTACAGCCTAATATCTAAGAGATACTGCTAGCTGCGAGGATGCGCAGTCGCAGGTGATGGTAGTTATCAGAGACATTAGCCGGTGCCTATTTGCGTGCAATAGAAGGCTCCCGCATTGGCCAGTGTGAAGTATTTACCGCATTCGATCGATACAGACTAATTGTAGGATTATCCCTTAATCTGACAGTAACGTTCGATTGGCCAGCAATTGCGCGATGTTTACTTAATTGGGGACACCACTGCCATATAATCGCATTGCAAATGGTGAATTTCCGCGGATCAAGCTTCGTCTGAGGACTTCCATGAAGCATCTGCCGCACCTGAGGAAATACATTTTTATGCAGAACCAAGTCAGCCAGACCTGGGCATAGTTAGCCCGGGTCTGTTAGATCGACTCGGTTTTTGCTCGGACAGCGAAAACAGATGTCCCCCATTGTCGGTACAGCGGTAGAAGAAACGTCGCAGTGGATGCAATTACAGGAAGAACGGACGCGAAATTAATGCCAACCGATTTCGCGGGAGTCGTAGATTCCCCGTCAAGGCGGGCTGACCGCTCTCAAAAATTAACGACGACAAGTCCATTCCTGTCGGTTTTTCTTAAGACACAGGTGGGGGGAGCGGCGGGGAATGGAGGTTAGAAAAGCGGGGCGATTGCAATAGGAGAAGCAGGGGCGGAAAAAAGAGAAGAGACGCAGAGGTAGAGGCTGTGGAAGTTGCAGCGGTGCACCAGTTTGCGGGCGAACGAGAAGGAGAAAGGTGTGCTCTATGGCGGTAATTATGGTGGTTGATGAGAGTTTCACGCTAGGCTGAACCGCAGCCACCATCGACCCACGTCGCGAAATCGAGGCGAATGAGTATTTAGTTCTGTGCGCGTTTCCCCGGTAAACCGTGAACAGCGGCGGTGAATTTCGCCGTGCGCGCCCGGCGTGATTGGGTCGCGATGCAGAGCGAATATTTCGGGGGAAAAAATTGCTCCGACGCCGATCGAATGTCGACGCCACCAGCACTGTTGCGGGCGCGGGCGCGAAGCCATAAAACCGACAAATGTAGCAATTTATCTTTTGGAAATCTGTTTCTCGTTTGCCCACCCCCGTGTTACCGTTAAGAGGCTTTATTCGGTCGACAGAGTTCAAACGTTTGCTTACATTTCGCATCTGCAGCGAGCCAAAAAGTCTATTTGCACGGCGAAATTCCTGTAAACGTTTGCCTAACCTCCGCGAATAGGTGGCGCTGGCGACGGCCAGGCGATTATTTGTTTAAAGTTGAGTTAAAACTCTGGAATAAACATTTTTCGTACGAGTCGTCTCTTCTGAGGAAATGAGCATTGAATATTCTTGAGGCATAGGCGCATTCGACTGGGATGCTTCAGTGGTTCGCCGCAAGTGGCGCCACTTGGTGTTTCCGTACATCGCCACGATGATGAGGACGTTTTATTAAAACACTTTCATTTGCAATGCATTTTGTCTTGAAGAATCATTCCGCCTGATCCACTTGTGAAGATACCTCGTTCGTTATTCTATTCCCACGCAAATCCCACCGATTCCAGATATCCGTTCTCGCACATAACCTCTAAAACAAGTCCGTAGAACATACATCAAATCACGCGTTCTTCAACAGGGCAAGAAGCTCCTTTATTCCTCTACTCCACTTCCGCTGATATTGCGCACAATACCGTGCAGTTCTTGTCCCGACCTACAAGATTGATTCGTACCTTAAAGACTGGAGAACTGTACGAGCAACTTCATCATACACGGGAGAAAGAAGCCGGGAATGCATGCACAAGTATGGCTGCAGTATAAGTTAACCGATGGCGCGGCCAAGTTTCCAAGACCCCAGTGTGGATACGCAAAAACGTAAAACAAGGAAGTTCGTAAACAGCTCGGAAGCAGTTGGCGAACTGTTCGTCATAGCCGTGCATGCAGCCCCGCAGCTCCTTGGCCCACACAAAGAAGACATTTGCGAACAATTTCTTTGATCTTATCGCGAGGCTGAAGGGCCTAGAAAAACGTCTCCCCCGCTGGCACGAACGAAAGCCAAGTTAGTTTGAAACCTTTCGCGAAACTTGTCATGCTAAACGCCCCCGCGACAGGTGTTACGCGACCTGAAGGATTGGTTGGAGAGTGACGATTCAACTGCGAACTTAAACGCACTTGGGTTGGGATTAAGTCAGCCGTTAGTTCCTGGATCTGCCGTTTCTAATTATTACTACACCGTTGGAGCAGGAAGTCCTAATAGTTCTCCATCCCGGTGAAGGTATCTCTAAAAACAAATGCCACATCGATTAACTCATCTAATTGAGTTCCACCAAGCTTGGAGCTAGGCCGGCTAAGAGTAATCTGATAAGGGAACTCCCTTGGAAAAAATAAACCAAGAGATATCTCCAGCTGACACTTAACTTTCAAGAAGTCTTCGCTCTCTAAAATGATCAGCCTCCCTCTGGCCAATAGCTGATGGCCTCAGTCCCTCGTCATGATTGCCTCTCGAGCCTGCTGGCGAGCTGCCAGGGCCTGGTCGCCTGTGCTCGTCTTCTTCCCAGGCAGAAAATTCTGTCCAGAACGATTCGTATCACTTGTTACGTGGTGGCATGCGGACCGTACCACGTGACAGTCGCAACTGCACCTCTGTAGGGATGCAGCAGCCTTTGCAGATCGATTATGCAACGCTGAACAAGCCACACCACGCTTCTCGTTTTACCCTCCCAGGATAGACCGGGCGGTTACAATTATGGTTCAAGTTGCTTCGTCGACTGGCAGCCGATAAACTCCCAAGTGTTAGGTTCCAGAACTGTTCCAATTAATTGCAACGTCCATCGCGTGACTCCCATGTCCCTCGATGCTCGCTTTTAAGAATCTCTGCATTATACATCTCGAACTGCCGTGTGCGTAGAGTTCGTAAACTGATAGGGATTAAGTATCCTGAGCACAATCGTCGAGATGCAAAGCGCCAACCTGGAAGTTCGCCGCATGGCTAGGCGGGATTTATTCAGCAAATGGCGTCTTTTGTTTCACGAACAAACGCGCACCCCGAAAGGCACAGCGAAAGTGAAGTTCCCGGGAATGCTTGAATAGTTCGAACGGTCGCCGTGAATGTTCGCGAGGCAAATTTATTTGACAAATCTCCATTCGTAGTAAACTGAATGATATAATAAGTCAGGCTCGCTACTAGGGAGATAAATCAGGATTACCACGCGAGAGGTTAGGAGGCGCAGTGCTCGAGGGTTTTCACTTGCGCGTGAAATATAAAGAGTTGCCTGTGAAACGTTATTTGCCAGCAAACGACAGAATACGGCCGCCCTTCGCAAAGGGGAACTTCATTTCCCGTGGAACTCATGAGTCACCAAAACACGGTGGAAAATCGCTTCTCTTTCTCTCGTCAACGATTGCGTTTCTTTGTGCCACTGATTTCTCATCAACGAGGCGTCACCTGGCCTCCTCTATCCGGTAAACATTCCAATTCGGTGTCAACCAGGACTGGAAGGAAAAACCGGCGGATGGCTGAATGCTGTTACTGATGACCGGCCAAGTCATCAAGGCGTAATTCGATGATTGTTGAAAATGATGTTTGCCGTACCTAATGGCGCAAATCGATAGCTCGTATAAGCAGAGGGAAATTAACGTCGTGCCATCCGGTACACAGGACGTGTACGGTAGATACAGCCGGCATCGAAACCCTCAATTTGCGGCAATAGCCTGGACCTCTCGTAACTAGGGACGCGACTACTCGCGCAGGCCCATGATCCCTAGCGCTTGCTAATTACTGCCTACGTCAAATTCCCTCGATTGCAAACCGCTGCGTCGGACAACCGCAATAAAGATTTCGCCGATTAATCGGGATTTCGGTGGACGAATCTTGATGAACAGGCGACTGCTTTGAGGTCGCGCGCAAACTGTGGCCAATACCTGCTTGGATCCATCGAACGATCAAGATTCTTATAGGGTAAAGGACCCAATTACTGGCAGCCAACCCAATTACTGTCACCTTAAGCTATTTTACTTAAACGTTTATTTATTCGTTATTTTAAGTAAAATAGCTTAAGGTGACAGTAATTGGGTTGACTGCCAGTAATTGGGTCCTTTACCCTATATGGTTTCTAAGATCATCAAAGCAGCTTCTCAGTTTTGAATAAACGGTTCGGGAAGTAAAATAAAAAAATAATTATTTTAATTATGGATTGGAGGTGGGGGTAACTTGAAAAGTATGGATTTTTTGATAATTATTTTTACGCGATTTTGCGGATATATAAAAAGGATGCAACTTTTGTTTAAACTTCTTTTCGATATCTCTCACTGTCTACTAAATAATGTCTCAGTAAATAATAGATTTGTGTTACGGATGAACTCCTCTACTTGCGCACAAAGTTGCTAACCTCCTTTGTTAGCCAATCGAAAATTGATCAGCCAACAGGGTCCTACAAAGCGGAGATCAATCTAGATCGAGAAGAATATGGGATATTTACCACTGATCCACGAGCCATTGAAACTCTTCGGCGATAACGAGCCCGCCAACCATTCTTCAAGGGAAATACTGGGCGCGCCTGTCGCCTGGCTGCCGGAGGCATTCGGGCTCCCGGTTAAAAGAATGGCCGCGGCGATAATCAGGCCCAGCACGACCACGATGACCATGCCGCCGACCAGAAAACGCCGCCAATTTCTCTGCTTGTTCTTCGTCATCAGGTCCTGCAACAATGAAATAAAACTAGGTTAGGATCTGCTGCCAGCCTGCCGCGACTCTCCCAGAGGGCGCCACGTGTTAGTTCCGCGAGACAAAGTAGAGTTAGAAAGGCCACAGATGCTGGGGACGCAAATGAAATGCAACTTTGCAACACCGCCGCGGCAGTTTCGCTGTTTTTGAGCAAACTAATTCTGCGAACTTTTATGAGCAGGCCAACTATAAGTTGTAATACGGTGTCGGGAACTCTCGAGTTTCTTACCGTCGCGAAGCATTTCCCGCGATTCGTCTACGGTAAACTGTTTATTATCTACACAGCTCCGTCGATTTTTGCTCCAGCAAGAACTCTCCGAGCGGTTCGTTTAGTCCCGCAACAACCCCGCCAAGTTCCGTCGCGTTTACTTTCGAAATCTTTTTAACGCCACGTTTAACTTCCCTGATGAGAACTCGGCGCTTTCACCCGCCCTAGCTAGGGAAAGTATTAAACTCCGTTAATATGTACTCAACAACTATTGGCATGAATGAAACTTCCACGATTGGAAGTCAAATTTCTTGGGAGTTCCCCCTAAACGAAAAGAAGCAACAGCGGCATAATCAAGCACTTTGCTTTTAAACTAAAGTGTGTAACAACAGACCTCGTACTTCGTTAGCTACCCTGGACTTTGGCTTATGAAGTGGCGTAGCGTTACGTCAGCGTGTCCCAAGTTTAGCAAACTGCTAGACGCAGTGCCATACTTTTCGCGCGGGGTGCTAATGGTTTTAAGAGTTAAGGGTGTTTATGCCTTACATCGAACGCAAAAGTTCCTTAAAGTGGCTAGGCGGAGAGGGCGGAGCGGAGGCCGTGGGCACTTTAATATAAAAGATGGCTGTCCGAGGGACGGGAATCCCCGAATCCGAGTCGTGACTGAACTGTGTCTGAAAGGCGAAGGGGGATGAGCCCGTGTACAACGGTTCGATCTGCCCGATTTTCATTTCGATTCCGTCGCCTCTTATACCATTCCGTCCACGATCGCGGGGGTTCCCATCGTCATCCTCCGGTGCTCATTAAATTCCAATCACGATCGCATCCGTGTGAAAGCAGCCTTAGGCTCGCCACGCGCGATCAGGTTTGAATGCGGCAGGACTCAAAGAGCGGAGGAGGATCCGCCGGGAATAATCGCCGTTTAAAATCGGCTCTTGCCCAGGAAAACTTAAACAAATATCGGATTAGAAGCCCGATGGGATTGGAAATCGTCTTCAAACAAGAATCAGCTGGGAGAGGAGGCTTTTCAATTATCAGAAGGGCGGAGACCGCTGGGAAGCCCCGGCAGGGAGGACGTGAGCGCGAGACACATTTTTCTTCGTCGATTACGTTATGTTCGAGCGAAACCGGAGAAATTTCTAAGGAGGACGTATCCCGGATAGCTGGGGAAGCTGCAACGGCCACGAGATTTCTGGAGATCGCGCCATTTTATTGTACCATTTTATTACACGTGGTTTCCAGCCGGGCGAGCACACCAAAGCGCCCCTGCACAATTTCATTTTCCTTCGGTACCCGTAAATTCTCGAATGATCCCTCAGCTTCTTTTAACGGACGCGAGCTGGGAAATACTGTAATTCCGCGAGCCGTTCGCGTGATTCATCGTGCAGGATAAATCTGCCATCGATCACCGCGTAACTTTAATCGGGCTGGCAAAATAGACGCTGCGGGGCTACTGCTACAAGCCCATATAGACAGATACCAGGATATTTGGTTATGCCAAGTTCTTGGTTAGGTCCACTTTAGCCTAGGTTTGCGCTAGACGCCGGTGGCGCCCTCAGAGGCGGGGCCAAAGACCCTGGCGCCATCTCAACGAAAAACAGAAAAGCAGATTAATATAATCACGACTTAAATAATTCAAGAGCTTTGCAAAAAGTAAAGAAAATTGGAATATATTGTTTAAATAAATTTTCAAAATCACCTAATGAATTTTATTTATTTGTGTTAAAAATATTTTCATCAACGCCAAGAATTTCAAAGTCGATTTTCTCGAAAATGAAGCGCGTTATCAAAAAAAGTTACTCTTCCTTTTCGACTTATAAAAAGGAAATAAGTCAAAGAAGAGGAATAATATTTTTTTATATTTTGCTTCATTTTCGAGAAAATCAGCTTTGAAATTCTCAACGTTGCGTACAGGAAAACCTACGTTAATGAAAATCAAGGGCGATATGGGCGTGAGTGGAATTCGCCCTAAATTAGCCTTATATCAGACTAACATTTTAGAACCAAGCTCATTTAATAACACGACTATCTTCGTGAATTTGAGGTTAGGGTGCCCTTAACCCACTGCAGTTACTTTCAGAAGATATCCTTGCGGAATATGTTTCGTGGACGAGCATTGGGTCAGACTTGACCAATGCCCGGCGTTAAGGGAACGTTGCTGGAGATAATCAGCGGGATAATGCGCTGTTAGGAAAATCCCATTAACGATTATCTTTTAAAGCAGTGAATGGATCACCGCGGATAGACCGGCAAACCTCCTTATAGCCGTAATTGAGGATTCGCAAGGTACTCTGTAGGAGCGATAAGGGATATATGGGCGAGACGTGAGGTAATATCTGGTGAATCTTATCCTGGCCCTTGGATTCCATATTCTTGGAGAAGCAGCAAGCCCCTCTGTGTGTTCTCAGCGGTGCAACTTAAACGATCCTCAACGGTGTGCACTTTTCGTTGTAAGCCTCTTCTATCAAAATTAAATTTGGCTCCCGATGGACGCATCCATTCTCAACAAAAGCCTATTAGAGAACTAGGGGCGAGGGGGCGACGAAAGGAGCCTCGTTACGTAGTTACATTTAACGAAATAATTATTTTTAAAGGGTACTTTATATCGAGTATCCTCCTTGTGAAGAATAATGATACTGGATGCCCGTGGTTCATCGGAAAACTTCAAGCTTTTGATCGGCCTCGCCCGGCGTGCAATACGCGGGTATCACAAAGGAAACTAGTTTAGTGCCCCTTTGTCGGTTTAATAACACCAGACGGCTAGTGATAATATTAGCCTCCACCGGTACCAGGATTTTTTTTCAAATACTGTTGACAATGAATTTGCTCGTCTTTTTAAGGGACAATATACAGTAGCATGGGCTTCAAGAATTTTTTGTCAGTGGAGAAATGTTTTTATCAAAGAAACATTATATGCATTAGAAAATTACCAATTTTTTTTAATAAAAAATTTCACATTTTACAAACAAATGTATATAATGTTTCTCTGATAAAAACATTCCTCCACCAAAAAAAATTCTTCAAATACCTACTTTTTCGCCTGCCAACTGTATATTGCCCCTCAAACACTCCAACCAATAAAAATGTCTTAAAACGTCAAGGGGGAGTGGCACAGGTGTGCCTAGACTTGGCAAGAAGATTTGACTCGCGGCAATGGTTGGTGGAGTGCGCGAATAGCGCAGTGCGAGGGAGCCGTCCACGACGGTAATTTCATTTATCTAAATTGATGAAACTACACTCTTCGAGCCTTCAAGAAAATCGACCGTTAACCGGTCGATACGAGCGCCCGTTGGGCGCCGCCACGTTTAAAGTGGTTCCAACCATTTTTTCTGATTTACGCGAGAGCACCGGCCGGCAGGATTTATCGGGCCGTCGTCTGGAAGCGTAACTGGATTCGAATACGGAGAAAAGGAGGCGTAAGTTACCGGGGGCCAACAATTACTAGGCTACCTGCTCGACTGAATAAACGAAATAATCTATGGGGCAAAGTTTAGCGAACGAATAAACATTGCAGGATAAAAGATATCGTCGTTTATACAGCTGGGGCCCAAAAAGGTAGCCGCGCATCATTTTAATTCCCGCGGTGTGCTCAGTGACAGAACAAACGCTGAGGATCGAATTTCACGAACAAAGGGCGTAGGGCAGGCTGCCGCCAAACCATCAATTTAGAGTAGGGCCCGGACAACATAATGCCAGTTTGCAATAAATCACTACCTGCCCTTTTGTCCATAGAAATGTCTCGAATTTCCGCTCGTATCAGGTTTCTCTTAATTTGACGCGTGATGGGATCAGCATACTACCAATTCCTATCGATTTAAACGATTCTCCAATATTCAGGGCGAGGGGCTGTCTTCCACCCCTGTTCCTGTATATATATTTCGCGTGGCAGGTTTTATTCTAATAACGCTTAACAGGCGAGTGGAAATAGATTGACAATGACAGTGACAATGCGCGCGTCTCTGTGTTTAAAGAAAAGAATTATTCAGTCCCGAGGGCTAAAAGGGAGAAAATGAGTAGTAATCCGCGCGATACGCGGCACATCATTATGAACGAAAGCGGAGTTACCGTAATTACAGAATTTTAATTGGACTTTCCCAGCGGCGAAGTTATAGCACGAGTGGCAGAACTCTGACTGCAAATCAAAATTCATTAAAATATCCCTACTTAGAAAAAATATTATCTGAGCAAGTCGATTTGCAAGTGCCTGGCCCGGAGGAAGTGTTATTTTATACAGGGAGCTTCAAAATATGCGGACATATTTATTTCAGATTTTTAAAATATCATTCCTGGGATATTTCGTAAATAAGAATTTATTTATCATTTCCATGTTGAAAATTCTTCAATTTAAAAAATTATTGATTTCGCGTGGAATGGTCCGTGTGGTATTTCTGGCGCTCACGTGCACCGCATTCATCCGCATTAATATTCGACGCGTTGAATTGATTCTTTGTGAGAAATTCGAGTTTGAAAAAATCACTAGGGGTGGTGCTAGGGTGGCACACGTGTACCCTCGCGGAGCTGCCGTATTAAGAACGGGTAAGTGGGTGCTTCGGTATTCAGCATCGAGAAGAGAAAAGGATGCAATTAAGTACCTATGCCTATCTTCCAGTGAAAGCCAGCCAGGCGAATGAAGATGCGGAGAGATCTGCTCACCCTTCGAAGATTAATGCCCCTTTCACACTGAGGCGAACCAGGTCATTCAACTGATGCATGGTAGAAGTTTCAACGCGAATGTTCACGGTCCGCGATTGGTAATTGGTTTTGAACGCGACCTGGTCACGTATATTCGACAACTCTCCTGTATTTCACGCAACGGCGAGCCATCTAAACACCGCCGGAGATAATTGCGAGCAATTATTCCTTAAATAACTTTCAACTATAATTGCGCAATCTACAACACCGCTTGTAATATTACTTGCAACATTTATAATTATCGATTACGAAGTTCGTGTTAATCAGCCTGTGATATAAAATCGAAATATAATCAGCCAGTCATTTTATCACTATTTACATTTAGAAATAAATGCAGGAAATATAGCAAGTCATATCTCCGTTCACTTTAAGTGTTTGCAAGAAACAAACGCATTGCACAATTAAGGAATAACGGCCAGGGACGAAGCAACGGGAAAATACTGTCGATTGTCTTCGCACGGAATATAATTTCTGTGGAGCCTTAAGGTCATTCAGAATAAATCTGAGACACGATCAAAGTGGTATTTGCCCCTCACGACTATTTTCGTGAACTGTTTCAACCGGTGATTCAGCTAAAAAACGGTAAACGATATTTGCACAGTCCCGATAAGACAGTTAATTTGCACACTGCGATAATTTGCAATGTTTACCTATTAGGAAGTTCGATATATATATAGACATGCGCCAGAGAAAGGCGCATGCGCGCGCGGCACGGAATTCCCCGACTACTGACCGTGCGAAAGCGAAATTCGAACTCCGCGTGAAATTAGAATGCATCTTCCCCGTTGCACTTATTGCGAGCCCGTTACATCTCAGCGCGAAGGCCGAAGTAAAAGCTTGTATATCGAGTGTCCCTCGATACAAGGCGCCGCGATAAGAACCTGTTTTCAATTACGGTCGCCTGCCCCAAATTCCCACTGCACGGATACATAAAGAGTTGCCTGAGCCTCGGAACTGTTTCGAATTACCGAAAATAATTGCGATAAGAGTGCTGGAGTAGCGAGGAGCGCGAGCGTGCATCTGGGTAAAGCAGGCAAACAAAGACAGGCCTTGTACTTTTTAACAGCGGGGGAAAGTAAAGCCATTAACATGACCTAGAGGAGAAGGCGATCTGACAGGACGCGGTGAGCCGTGTTCGTAGAAAGTAACAGAAGTGAACGCTCACGTGTCGGAAATATCGGGCCGAGAACGACATTCACGGGGCTCGGTCAGTTCTCACGGTCAGTCCAGGCCTCGCCGGGCGCGTTTTTCGTCGCGAAACCGGATCCTCCGGATGAATCGGTCAAGATTTATCCTCCACAGCTGGATAAAAATTCCGCAATCGAATGCGCGCGTACTATCGCACGCCCGTACGCCGCGCCACTACTTCTTTCTCAGTCTTTCTCACGTGACTTGTTTCCTCGTCGACCGTCGGTTACCCTCGGCCCGCCTCGGTAAGTAACTGTCGCGCCTGGGACTCGTAGAAAGGAGAAGTTTGCGCCGTATGCACGAACAGTGGTCCTCTTGGGTATCCCCGTGTGTAAATTTCGGTCGCGACGCGACCTTCGGCTTCGAAATCGGGGTTACCCACCGACCGGCTACAGTGGAATCCTTTGAAGAAACGAATTTCAGCTGAGATCTCTCAAAGTGACGGAGTAAATCCGTCACTTTGAATACTTCGGTTCTAGAGGAGTATTGCGAGCAAAAAATCCGGCAAAAACTCGGAGGCACTTTAACGGAATAAGAAATTGCGTAATGGCCATTTTTCAGCAATGCGACTGGGACGAATCTCTCTGCCACGTGTCGCACATTTCGCATCACGAAACATTCGAGATTATTACATTTTTACGGCTGTCGGAGTATTCAAACGTGACCTTTTGTTCGACAGTTCCAGCTACCTACGCGGTGGCAAGTGTATTTATAACCAGGTACATAAAACAAGACGATAAATACTGGTGCGAGTGTTAGTGAATGGCCCATCTTAAGCAGGGACGGGTTTTTAGATTTGGAGACCCTGGGTGGATATCGCTCTTTCCGTGAAATATTATTCAATGTTTTAATTTAAATGACTTGAGATAATTTTAAAGTTAATTAATTATTACAAGTTACATATGAGTTATTGCTAATTTTCTACATGAAAAGAAGTGAATTCTTTTTAGAATTATCTCAAGCCTCAGAAATAAAGATCACCCGGTCAAAACAACCGAAATAAAAAAAAATGGTTCTTTCTATTAAATTATGTCTAATATTTAATTCACATATTAAGAAAATAAGCAAATATTTAGGTTGTCGCCCTGGGCTGTATATACAAATCCGCCCCTGTTCTTAAGAGGTGAGAAAAGCCGATTACCATTTTAAAATTGGAACACAGCGTCCACGTTATTACGTTTGGATAACCTATGCCAAAATTCATTCGGTATTCTTCCGTAATCTTATTGTATTTTGTTTGCTGCTCGGGCGCATTGTGCGATCTTCCTGTATTCACGTGTGTCCCATTTACTTTAATAATAGAAACTATCATGTAACAGGTGGGACGATAGAAGAGACAGTGGCGCAGTCAAGATTTAATCTTAGGGGAGCCGAGAAAATTTTTAATACAAACTCAATAAAATTTATAAAAAATTTTTTTTGAAGAATAAAATTTTGTTTCTTTTCCTTTTTTGCAAAGCCCCACATTGGGAGGGGGGGGGGGGGGTCTAGGGCCCCTCGGTCCCCCTCTAGACGCGCCATTGTGAAGGAATATAAGCCTCGCATTGTTGTGCAAGAACTATTAGATTCGGCAAAGAGTTAACGTTAGAATTAAGTGGGCAGGAGAGTTTCATCAGCCGCTGTTCCATCAGCAACGTTCCGCAGTTTAACCATTAAGCAATGACGCGGTTGCAGTAACACAGGAGAATTTGTGTGGCTTAAGGAGTGAGGTTATGGCGCCAAAAATTGAAATTCCCTAAGAGGTTTCCGGCGAAATTGTTTCCACGGCTTCCACCTTTATTTACTATTATTTCCATGCGCTGCAAAGAAGTCGAACGTTTCCGCCAGAGGTCCTTGTTAACAGAATCCAATTGAATAGAGCCAAAGCGAGGGGAAAATGATTTTTTCCGTACATTTAAATAACGTAGGGGCGGAACACGCGCGGCTGTAATGGAATCGAATCGAATCCGGGTGAAATGAAGCGAGGCAAAAAGAATCGCGCAGCCATAGTATCCCTTCCGACCAAATATTTTTATGAGGCGACCTTAAGGCCCTTTCCATTTAACCGAGGCGAATAAATCGATTCGTAATGGCGACGTATCGACTGCAAGGCTTCCATAAAATGCCCCGGGGTACGTTCTAGGCTCGCCAAGGTATTCTTTAAAAGCGACAATACGAGCAACGTAAATATGTCGCCGAAGAGAGGGAGCTATTTCCAATTAATTTAATGAGACACGTTAATTAAAAGTAGCGTCGCCGAAATTAATTATCTTTATTTACAGGCAAAATTAATACCATCTCTTTTCGTCTCCAATGAATATTGTCTTTCAACTGTTCCGATTTGTTTGCGGGTGAGAAAGGAATTCCCTTGCAAAAACATTGGCCGGTAAAAAAAATATTCGACCACGCTTCGCCACGTATCGACGCGAGCCGCACTGTTTCGAATGCATGGGAAAGAATAATTTTCTCTTCAACCTGATTCAACGTGATTTTCCCTCGGCCACGGATAACCTCAACATTGCCGGGGAAAGACACTACGCGGACTGCGCGCGGGCGATATCGATTAATCTGGAAAAAACTTGGTGCGTTAAAATATCTAATAAAAACACGACTGTGACGATTACATATCGCAAGCAAAGCCTCCATACGCGGTACGCAGTTGCAGTATGTAACTACTATTTCATCAAATCATTTATGCCGAATTTGCTGCCAATCGACGAGAATTGTCGCGTTTGCGAACACGTCCCGGGTTTGCCGTGCCGCTTCAATTTGATTCGTTTAGACCCTACCCGTTCAATCAAAATGTTATCGCTTCGCATCAAACCGTTTTAATGTAAACGGGTTTCGCCGTGTCAATCTACCGATCCGACTGCGAAAAAGGTGCATCGAAAGGGAAAGATTGAAATGGAAATGTGCGCGCGAACGAGGCTTGCCAACCTCTAATAAAACTACTATAGTAACACTCTGCAAAACTTGAATAAAATATCTCGAAGTAAAGTGCCTATCATATTTATTTGCAAATTTTAGAATCGCGCGGAACAATTAGCACGTTCCGTCTCGAAATTCTTCATAAACAGCTGGACCTCCTCCCTCCCCTTTATGGTAATCTGTTCCGTTGGTTTCATTGCCTTTTCGCAGAGAAAGGGGGTGGCCGCTAATTACTTATAAGATTAATTCCCAGCCGGTTACCGCGGATATTACGGGATTAAGTTGCTCTTTTACGTCATGTTCAGGGCAGGAAACCATTTTTCTTCCGCGGGCTTTCTGCCGGGCGTAAAAGAAAAAAGCAACTTTGGGAGGATTTATCGTGTTCTAGCCTTGCAAACGACAATACGATTTCACCACCCTTGGCTTCAAGTTAAATTGGCCTCAACATATTTTGCTCCTACGCTATTAGTTGCCCCGCCCGCCAACTCCCCACTTTGATCCAACCTCCACCTCTTATCCCGACGCAGCCCCTTCCCCGCCCGGCGATCACGTTCAGCCTCCTTTCGCCCCTTCTTCCTTCCTTTTCTCCCCCCGCGTTCCAGTTAGCACCCCGTTTCGCTTTCAACTTGGGCGAAAAGTTGCCGGTTTTTTTATTACGTTCGAATTGCCCGATTGCTCTATGAGAAGTTAAATGGGGGCCCGAGGCGGGGCGGCCCCGAGCTTTACGAGCCGCTAAGAGCTGCCCCGAAAAATGCCGAGACCGTCGGAATCTTCAGAGCCGATATAGGATCGCTTGGTTTCAGGGCTGGCTGTGGTATTTCGATTGGACTTTATACAAAAGGAGGGGACTTGGGTGGCGACTAGCGATCCCTACCGGAGCGTGTCTTCTCTGTCTCCGGACGTTCCAATGATCCCTCCTCGGCGATATTGAAATATCGATGCGGCTTTTCCTACCTTCATTTGCAACGAAAACTTGCCGCTCACGCTTGTATCAGATTCCCATTCAAACGCAATCAATTTCACGTTCCTATTGTTGCGAGGGATAGAAGTGCGCTGCCGGCGTTCAGCGGGCGATTGAAAATGCCAGGTCGGATCTGAGGGAGTAATAGCATTAAACAGTACGTGATTACGGCGGGTAGGATCGGGCTCCCGTAACGCGGCAACAAAGAAGCTGCACGGTCAAAAGACGGGCTGAAAGATTCATTTGAAAAGGGAAAAGTCATCCAGCAGTCGGAGCACACCGGCAAGGGTGAACAAATAACAGGTATAGGCGATCGTGTGCAACTCCATTCCCCGTATCGCGAATTGGACTGCGGAATTAGGTCAGCCGGTACAAAGGAACGTGCAAATATATTTTTTGCCCATCGGTTTCCAATACACACGAATCGGCTTAACGCTACGTGGTAACCGCCTTTTCAGCATCCGTATGATTATCATCCCCCTTTCTATGACTGGCCGTGGTTCTTAGCTTCCGACTTTCCCATCGCACGCCGGAATAAAAGTGGCAAGCCGGGAGAAATTTCGCATTTTGCTCTTGTGGAGATATCGTAATATATTTTATTTTTGAATATTTAAAGTGGAGTGAATAATAGGTTCACATTGGTAAAGTAGTTTTAAGTTACTTAAATTTAAGTGACTTGACTAATGAGAACGAGGCTTTATTGACTGCTGCGCCACCTGATTTCTTTTATGAGTCAGTATAAGTATATGGCCGCAGCAGCGCGTAGTCTGACGTAACCCAAAACAGGTTATGTTCAATAAAGACACGCTTATATAGAGAAGCATAACCGGTAGAAGCAATTATCATTTATTACTCCCAAAGGTGCAAACGACACCTCCTGATACTAAATCCTCGCAGCATTAAATCTTCCTCTAATAAGGACATTAAATACTCATATAAATGCACTTTTAAGGTTCATATCCATGGGAGTCCTGACTCGGCAATCCCCGTACAACAATGCGAAACACCAATCTCGGGCAAAGAATGGTTGCCTTCATGCGGGGGGTTCACTCAATTGCCCGAAGCCTAATCGTTTGTCCGTTGCGCGCAAAGTTGCGGACCGCGGGCCTCTTCATCCTCTCGACCTCCATCACCGTTATCCCCCTTTCCCCCCCCCCCCCCCGTACGTCAGGGAATTACCTGACCAGCGCGCTTTCACCGGCAAAAGCAGTTCGAGGGGATTATTACAAGAAAGCGTAATTCGATGGAATACGCCGAATAACTCGGAATTACTTTGTGGCCGGACTGAGATCACCGCGGAAAGAGGACAGCGTAGGAGGATGGGCGACGTTGGCGAGAAGAAAACGGCAGGATCGTCGTTCGTTTTCGCCGTTATTGTGGTGGGAGCCGGTCCACCGGTGTACGTACACGCATTACAGGCGTGTACGTGTACGCGCGTAACCAACGAATTCCTTCCGGAGCCGCGGTCGTTCCACTAAATACGCGAGATCCAATTTGGACGAACCCCAAAATTCGAAGAAATAGTGCCGCATATATGTATGTACTCGTACACGTCGGCTTTTATGTAAGACATTCAGTGGCGTAGCGTTCAATTTCAACCGGGGACTTCCCGGAGTATAATACAATTGGTACCACTGACTTTGGCTTTAAAAGGGTTCCCCTCCCGATTCACGACTACCATCCCCTAACCCTAGCCTTCCTTTATCCCCCCGCCAATCGTTAATCGCTTCTAACCCACTAACAGCGAATGTACCCATAAAAATTCTGGCTTGCCGGAAATTTTGTGGTATCCCCTTACACACCCCTGCTAGGGATTTATATCAGGAAGATGGAATCAATCCACGAAGTTGGTGGACTCGTACCTTTTGAGTTCCATCGAAATTTTTTACTTTTATACGTAGATAAATCTTTCGAAGTGATACTATTTTCATCTGAAAAGTTTTCCCCCATGCGCCCCTGCATACTTTGGGGAAGGTTTCCAACCGCTTCCTCCTCGCCTCCTCTCTCAAGCACCCAGGCTGAATTTCTCTGGGAAAAATAACGTTCCGAGCGATGTCAATGCGTTCTACGTTTCTATTACGTAATGTTTCGGTTGAAAATTGGGGGCATTAAGTGCCGTTTCCAATTCCCAGACATAGCGCCAACATTTCACAGGTTAATGTCTGAGAGGAATTGAAATGGGAGATCGTCTTTCACTATTAATCCCAGAATAGCCTTCTTGAGTTTTAATGCGGCATATAAGAAACTGCGTAGGGAATTCCCAGCCAATTTGTACGCCGTGTATTTAGATTTTATTCAAGGGAAAGGTTCGCGCAATTCACGCCTCACGTTTCTAATCGCTCGCCGTGCCGAAATTCCCTTTTGAAGGCAAACATTCCAGACATTTCACTGATAGACAGTTCAGTAAATAATCCCTGCCTCCGACTTTACGGTACAGATATATATACCCAGCCGTATAGGCGAGCTTCGAGAGTCTGTCGTGCAGCTACACAAGATGTTAAACTCAAGGAAGACGAAAGTACAAAGTCTGCTCGTGACGCGAGTTAACTTCAAACGGTCCGAAATACCAAGATTTCAACTAGCTCGGTTGATGACAGCCTTGTTGTCGGCTACGGCGCTCGTGCGGAGACACGGCCGCTTGGAAACGCGGCGTAATACACAAAACAGGTCGGCTCCTCGAGGAAAAATTAGTGGACGATGAGTCGTACGCCTCTGTTCTTATTTTTCTTCTTTTCCCTTCTCCGCTTACAGCCACTTCTCTCGTTGAACTTTCGCATTCTATCACCCCGAACGCGTATCGCTCGTGTTGCATAAAGTAAACGAAACGCAAGAACCGGAAGATAACCTACAAACAGCGCTGGCCGGGCTGTTTCCCACGCGAGAGTGACGCAAGTGAGAAAACTCGCGAGTTAAGATAAACAGAATTTACAAAGGAAATTCCTTTCCATAATCAGTCCAGTTTCAGCAACTTGCTACATATTTTAATCCTAGATTCACGGCGCCGGGTAACCGGTGACCCCGTTGCTGCCGCGCTAACTACGAAGTAAGATGAAATATCCGAATTCCTTGAATTTCCGAGGCACGATTACACGCTGGATGAAATTCAATGCTTCCGCTTGCTCTCGCGCCTGGTAACTTTTATCTCGATTCATTAAACGCTATTGTTCCAAGCGACGCATATCTCTGGCCGTGGTTCGAAATAATACCATCATGTTTGTTTAATTAATAAAGTATCATATATATATAATTCTCAATTCATATATCCCCTTTGAAAGGTGGGTCAACTTCCGCTTGATCGAAGCCAACGGTGCTTGTTTGACCTTATAAAGTAACTAGACCGGGCACGTGATAATTTGCACAAATTAATGATTCATATTGTTCGTTAAAATAACATACGGGAATGCCGCTGATGTTACTCCCAAGTGACTGTTCTAAATGCTCGAATCATTGAACGATTTAATTAATTTTGAACGCTGAGAATGCCCTATTGGTCGCTCTCCATCATAATGCGAACTCTCCAGGGCAACAGTCGAAACACGAAGCACTAGCGTCCTGTCCACCTGTTTAACGGTAAACAGGGCGATTTAGCCTGACCTAACCTATCCTACAAATCCTTATTAGAGCGACACTTGGCTAATTGCGTACCAGTTCTATTGTGCAAGAGGGCATGCGGTGCGAAGTGCTCTCCACTGGTACGAGGTTTAGATAAAGCGATAATAAATGGCACCAGATACTGTTTATCCCTAATGAAAGCTGCTAGTTACAAAACTGCCGGTGCTCGCGCGTAATTACAATTACGCGTTTCGCTCGTTTAACTTTCTATTGGCCGGCGGCGGCGTGCCGATCGCGGTTAACCAAGATAGGTGCATTAAAGCCTCGTTTTCAACGGAATCGAATGCCTCGCGGACTTTGACAGGGTGGGAATTTTTCTAGACCAGAGTGGAACTAATAGATGCTTCCCTCGCGTGATGAATGGAACGGAAAGTATCGAGTAGAAAAGGAGGTTAGGGAGGTTCGCTCTTCCTGACGCCAGCATTATTCATGCGGGTGCACCGTGACATTTCGCGTCACTATCGCGTGACTATCTGTTATCAAGTTTTTGAGTTATTGACGGCTAAAGTTGGGCGTATTCGCAAACGAATCTTCAGAGATACAAACTCACGGTGCATCGCGTTTACGAGCTCTCACATAAACTTCACTGACGTCCGTAATCGCCTGCATTAGAACTAGACCTAATTCCTGCAGACAGGGCTGCCAAAAGTATGCGCCATGCCACATCGCAGACCCACAAACTAATTGTTCTGACTGCCATCGGTCTAGTTAATGGAAATACCACATAGAAATATATGACACGGCCGCCTTGTTTTTTTAAATAATAAATGCGACGCAATTAAGATTGCACCGTATCACTTGCGAATTCGGTGCTTTATTCAAGGCAATATTTCCAGCTAATTCCACGGGACGAGAGCAGAGTGACTTGAAAAAATGAGACCGTACCTTTGCCCTGGCTACACGACTTAATTATTCAATCTCAATCTTTGCAAGAGACAAAAGGGGACCTAGGGGGAGAGGATTTCGAAATAGGAAGACTTGAAAAAGAAAAATTGTGCAGAACGAGCGACCTAGAGGCATAAAACCTAGGAGGTTCAGAGATCAAGAGATCTAGAAGGTGAGGAAAATCCGAAAGAGAAATAGCTGAAGATCGCTGTTCCAGGGAAAATAGAGATTAAAAAAAGTGTAGTCAAAGAAATAAAATCCTAGGAAAATATCACCCTAGAAATAAAGAGGTGACGGGTGAAAAATGTTATAAAAGAACAAACAGAGGAAAGCTGCGGAAATAAACATTCTAGCTGAAGAATGTGGGAAACCTAGGGACAGGTAGATAAAAGGAAGCACAGAGTTGCTTGTTGAAAACAGTAGATTTACGAAGACAAGTGTCTAAATCTCCAATAAAGTATCACTGGATTTTCTGAAAACTCGAAAAGGGGAAACACAGATAGGTTCCAGGAAAATAATGTGGGAGAAAAGGAAAGTTACGTGAATATCCCTAGAAACCTAAGAGTTAAAAAAAACTAGGGTAAAGGAAACATAGAGAAATGGAGACCTAAAGAGCCTTAAATAATTGGGCTCAGGGGAATTGGTGTTTAAGGGAAAAGTTATCCGATCGATCCTTGTTTTTTAAAAAAAGCCACGATAAAATAGATCGCCGGAGAACCAGGGAGAGACAGACTTAGAGGTAAAAGAAATGCCTAGAAAAAGAATAATGCGAGACAATGAAATATTTCGGTAGGAACCTAGACTTAAATAGATCCTGCACTGAAGGCTGAGAACTTTTCGGTAATCCACGTTAGTATTCAGAGTGTTGGCATTCGTGTAGAAAATCTTAGACCCTTCAGTCATTAATTAATTAATTGTGATATGATAGGGTGCCAGTGCAGGCAACGTCCACGCTTGGATAATTAATTACTAAGTATATAGAAGGTCTTATGGTATAGTGGCAAAACAATCTTATCTAGTTACAAACAAGAAAATTATCTTCTGCTTACAGTTATGTTTGGCCCGCCTTCCGTCATCGTTGTCGAGTTTCCTTTGAGACGTTGTTAACAGGAACACACACACTTTTTTTCTTGCACATTGCAGTCTACACTCTCGTTTTTTGTACCTTCCTCCCCCAGCGGTTAACCTCAACTACTGGAGCCCCTTCGATTAGTGACTTTTTTGGGAACAGTATTACTTTTCAGAATGCATTTGATTACGACGTTCTACTTTTATAATTCACTACGATCGTCCGCATTTGCATTGATATAAAACTACGTAAATATATTCTGATTATTTTCTAGGAAATTTTTGGCAGATTTGGGGATTTTGCAAGGCCTGTCGAGTTAGTATAATTCTGCCCTTCCTCGAAAATTATTTCAACCCACAGAACGGAAGTCAGGTGAAATGAAATACAACTTCTTACTCGGAATGAATTACTTCATTTATCACGGAACTTCTGAATTACCTTTTTTCCTCTGCCAGGATTCCCCCTAGCGTTTTAAGTTTTTCGATAATTAAAGAGAATCGGTTTTCAATGCATCGTAATGCGATATAAGAATTATCGGCCGCTAAAGGATTAATATCGTTTGCAAATACTCGATAGTCATTGAAAATCGTTTCAGATCGGTGGATTAAGTACTTTTGTTACTCTTTGTTAAATCCATAAATGTTATCAAAGTAATACTGTGATAATTGCGCCTGGTTCGCAGTTTTTATCGAGGTAGAAGGATTTAATCGAAATCCTTTTAATTCCAGCTACTATCGTGTTCTTTAACTTCTTTCCGCCTAATGCGCTGCATTATATTGTTAATCCCGATTTTGACGCGGAGCAATTTCCAGATAAAACAGATACGAATTCTTTTCGCATGGATTTAATTAAAAACCAAAAATTTTCGCTCTATCCAACTAACTTTCTGCCGCTTTCAGAGAACATTTAGCCTGCCAGCATAATTAAATAGTAAATTATATTACTAATTCAAAATTTAAATCCCAGCTTTGCGCATTCCCGTAAAATACTTTACACCGATGATAATACAATGTATATTTACACCGATCTCTTGCTTTCAAATATTAATATTAATGCGTCTGGCAAAGCATCCAACTAAACCACAAGCGATTCGAAAATTGCTCCAGGCAACAATCAGAATCAACTATTTAAAGCCGCTTGATAAATTTACGTTAATCTCGCTATAGGCTTACGCGATTTAGTTCATTGACAAATACCAAGATATCATAAAGGCGTCAAAAGGTCGGGCTGCGCTTCCCACAAATGTAAACTATCCCAGATAAGATAAACGATGACGAAAATTTGTTGATGTTTAAGTATTTCCATTGAGCGCGACTAGGGAAAACTAGTGATGGCCATTCCTCAACAACTTCCATTCTTCCTCTTCAATTGTAATTGAAATCGCATCCTTTGCAGATCTGACAGACTCGCGCGCACGCGCGAACCTGCCTACGCGTAGACCAGAAAAAGCGACGAAGAGAAATGGGGGGGGGCGACGAGTTAATAAGCGATTCGCGGCCGTAGGAGGCGCGGGAATACAAAGAGGCGAAAATGGGGAAACGTGCCTGACACGGTGTATTTGCGTTCGAGGAACATCCAAAGCACTTACGGGTGCTACGTGTGTCTTCGACGATTGCGAAGCATCGCTTGGCAAACTTCTACGATTCCCCGTTAAATTTGTACACGTGCGGCGCGCACAGCCGCTGCGACACTATTTCACTTTCACGAGCAACGTTTCCGGGTTCTTAGTATCGCGCGCGTACCATTCCCAAACAAGTCATCGTTCAAAAATATATTAAACCTTATCCCCGTCGATCGATCACAATAAATTTTTATTCTAATCAGTAAACAAGATAAACAATCTCGAATTATTTACGAGATACCAATCCCCACTTCCGGCGATCGAACACCCCTCAGTTTAATCGACGGTCATCGACCACACGGATCCAAAGAATAGATCACTGACATTTATCACCATACACGCGTGCGAGTAATTCCGGCACGCCTCGCGCGAGCTTTGGCAGAGTTTAATAGAGAAGTCGTGGGAGTAAACAAAAATAACGCGACTCACCGTAGGAACCGCGACGAAAGACAGTCCTACTTCGACGGTCGGCGGCGTACTGCTATGGAAGCGGGTGGCCATGGAGCAGCAGAGTCTGCCTTACCGGCGCACTCGTCTCTTCGAAGGAGGCGCAGATCACTGATACCAACACAACGGCGCCGAGGGGGATACCGCGGCACACATCGATTGTATAGATACCTGTTGAATGCCCAGCTCGCCGGCACGCTGGTGGTCAACTGGCATCGGGAAGGGACGAACGAACCCGTGAAAAGTGCAGCAACCTTTCCTAATCCGGTTATGCGGCCCTCTGGATCGATGTTGACGAGTGTTGCGGCTGGTTCGACAGTACTGGCAATTGCTCCAGCAGTGTTGATCTTCACGGGTTGTTTACTACGCTGCTCTGTACTGCGCCGTTTAAACTGCATGCTGCGCGCCACTCTTTGTGCTCCGAGCCTACCTTCCCTATCGAATCGCGGTATTATTATCTTGTATTAACTTTCGCGACGTTGGTGCCAGTAGGGAGTGTAACAATATTGGAGAAAGTATCTTTCGACTTTGATTTCTCTGATGACCCGTCGCTGCGAGTCAATAGGTCACTTTCCCCATCGTCAATCATGCCAGACACGAATAGCGGTGATAGCAGTTATACCGCGCGAGCACATCCTACCACCATCAAGGCACGCGGAAAACTGGGAGGGAGAAATTTTCGGAATCTCTCCACCGCTGTGTCCCCTCTGCCGCATACCTGCCCCGCGCGACGCTTTGACTAGTAAATAGAGGCAACGTGCGATGGCACGAGGGGTGGGGGTCATACCTGCCTCGTCCTTCGGTGTGGGTATCGCCCCAACCTGTTTTGCTTCGGGAACTGAGTAAACGAAGGGCATTCAAACAGTGGAGATAATAAACAAATGTACGGTCGCTGGCAAAACCTGTCTACGTACTAGCCGCGTAACATCACCCATTTAATTTTATGCATTCCCGAGGTATTGTAGCACAGACGCATCCTGGGAATATTCCCGGCGCGTCGATGGTGCATAATTTATCCGCCGAGGCAAAAACAGAGGAAACTGAAACTTGCAATTGCCCCTGCAACAGCCGCAGTCTGGAACTATGCTTCTCCCGGCACGTACGCGGGAAAGAAAAACAAAGCTACTGGAGGCCTTGGTGCAGCCGATGTCCCGAACATCGGCTAACAGGAATTTATGATGCGTCCGCTTGAATTGCCAGAGTGGGCTTCAATGGGAAGCTCAAAATGGCCAATATTCGGGTTTCTGAAAATGGACTCTGGAATAAGTTTCATGGTGATAAATATTTTGTGTGGTGTGAAGAGAAATGGAAGGGTTATAAATATTTATGTAGAGGATGGAAATATATACGGAGGACTTTGAGATGGTGGAAAGAGATTAGCAAGCATTTTATAGAAATAAAAATTAGTCGTATCGATTTTAATCTTGATCCCAATGGAAATCACTTGTGGCGCCATCTACGTAATACATAGCTATGTTCACACTATGCAAGCTGATGAAGTTCTATGCGGTTCGGAAGTCTCCATCTATGCGTGAAATTTGAACTAAAAGTCAATTTCCAACTTAGCACAATGGGAGGATTGTAACTACTGTCTATATATTATTATTATATGTTAAACTTCGAGGGAATCAAAAAATTCGAATTACAAACTACTTATTCAATTCTGACTAACCAGGAGAAACTATAAAATAAACTCTAAAATAATGGGAACCCCCAAGTAATAGAGATCAGTATACAGTCTTCTATAAAAAAGACTCTAGAAAATATAATATCACTAGAGACCAAAATAATAACTGCATTTGGACAATATTTTATTGAAGAACGAAAATATTTCTGAAAATAAAAAATAAGAAAATGAGAAATGCATAGAGCTGAATTTCCGTGAAGATGAGAAGGACAACTTTCTCGTTTCGTTATAATTATATATTTATTATAAAATTATGCTTCCAACAAATTGTAAAGGAATATATGCATGCATGGAATTTAATCGATCAGACAGACGATCGTGAAAAAAATTTCGTAATCGAAAATTGATACACGGCTCTGTATGCGAACCGTTGTAACTGGTATTTCTAACTTCGAAGCGATTCACTGTACACGAAATTTCTAGAAATCTCTTTCGAACATGCTTGCTCCTCGGTCGAACGCCTTTCGTATAACTTACGAATTTTACGTAAGGAAGAACAAGAGACAATACTACACGATTCAAGCTGCCTAGTGATTTTTTTTCCTAAGGACATCCTTACTCCCCCTTACATAAAAACGTTCGACTATTTCTCACTTAAAGTTCACTTAAAATGTACTCGATTGTTGGCTCATTCCCACACTATCATAAAAAACGTATAAAACATTGTTGAAAATGAATGCTTCAACTTATCCGAGCTAACCCATTCGTGCCACAAGAAAATCATGTACATTAAAAGGAAATTTGCACTCCTCTTTTTCACACAATTTAAGCCTGCCACTGTGCAACAAGAAATGATCGAGCATTCGATACTCCATCGATAAGCCAGTAACAGTCTTCAGAAGTTTCAACGACGAGAAGTTTAATGGAGCGCCCTGACTACTATGAATTTTACAAACTTCAAAAATATATCTTAGATGTTGCTAGTATGAACGAATAGACGCAGTAATAGCTCGAAACATGCATTACTCGACAGACGCTTCTCTCGAGTATTGTTATCTAGTGTTTTTTTTTTGTTCGATCCCAGTAATCCCCCTTTATATCTGCAGGATCATAGCAACAATAAAACAAATTAAGAAAACTCGCCCAACTCTACCAACTGTTTATTTAAATAAGGCGTTTCATTAAAAGTATAACCTATTTCAATGAAAAGTTGAATTAAAAATAGTTTAATTGTTAAAAACTTCCCACTTAGAATAGAATGATTGTTTTACTTTTGTAATAAAATCCCCGATCAATGAGCCCCTTCGAGATTACACTGCGTTTGATAATAAGAATTGTTATCGATAAGAATGCTCATCGTGTTACGAAAATGGTTCGTGTAACAAAAACAGCCATTCGCCTTCTTGAAGGGACGATTAAATAGTAAATAATTTTTATATTTATCTCATTTGGCTTTAATTTCCGTTACTTTAATAATAAGTGCTAATCGTTTATCTATTCTCAACAAGTTCCATCCCTTACACAATGTTTAACATAACAGCCTGCCAGCAGCGCAAAAGACTAAACGTAGTTTTCTTCTTTTTTTTACTTAGATCGCTTTTTAAATTTCATTCGTTTCTATTCTTCGGTTGCTTCTTTTGCCTTCTCGTCTGTCCTCCATTTTTTTTTGTGAGCGACAAAACAGTGTAATAACCTCTCCTTTCTTTCTTCGATTAACCGCGAAACTGACGAGGCGACGGAGCAACGTTCACTTTTAAGCGTTCCTGGGGGGGAAAAAAAAGAATTCGCGATGTGAATATCATCATACCATCTGATAACGTCACGCATAACTCGTTGCTTTCCATTTTTAACGATTCTTAAATTATAGGCCTCTGGCAGAGGCGATTCTTGCGAATGCGTTCCACAGGCATCTAGGCACGACAGATATAAAAGTTAGTACGTTCAGGAATATTCAGATTTCATAACAATCGATATTCTAAAATAGTGCTATCACGTTCATATCTAACTCTAAAACGACGTTCTCATTTGTCTTTTTTCCATTTTTTTGTCTCTTTTTGTTCTTTCTGCCGCTAAATTATGAGCTGGTGTAGCGTTGAAGCAACTATGTATCACTTGTTTCATTAATGTCTGTCGTTTTGCGCATCAGTGGAAATCTCGCTCAGAAGAGTAGCGCCTCAAACTTGCATACTACAATTTTCATCTCTCTCTTTCTCTCTCTCTCTCTCTCTTTCCTTATTACATCAAGCACGCGGCCATTTTTCTCCTGACCTTTGTCGCGTTCGTATAAAATTTGTTTACTTAGAGCATATATATAGGGTGTTCGATAAACCATAAATTCCTATAATATGAAGAAAATCCCCCGCCAAAAGCAAGACAACATCTTAGAAACGATCGAGAATCATCTGGCTTTCAACATATCCTGTGCGTCACTGGTACGCCATCTCTATTCCCTTTCACGAATTAAACTGGACGTGTTCCGCAACGAATTTAAATGGACGAACGCGTACTTACCGGTGAGAAAAAAAGACTGTCTTATTGTCAGCGATAGACTTCCCCATACGCAAGAAATCTACAATTTATAAAATACTCTGCATACATATGTATACATACTTAGGACCCTTATTCGCTAGGTTTTCTTCTCGCATCTCCTGGTTTCAGTAGCGAGCACGTAATATCTGCATAATAATTCTCGCAATACTTTATGTAAATCAACTCGAAGAATGTTGTGTATGTGTGTGTGTCTGTGTGTATATATATATGTATGTATGTATATATATAGGAAGTTATCAGCTTTTCCTTTTTTCTTCTTCTTGTAGATTACTACGGACACGGATACATCTTCCGAAAGTGCTGGGTGCAATGAGAGAAAGCTTTTTCTTTTCGTTTACCGCAATGAAATAACAATTACATACATCTTGACAGTTTTGATATAAGGGGAGGGGGGGGGGGAGGGATTACGACATCGTGGCCTCTATACGAAAATCTCTGTTGTAGACGGTTATCGCCGCTTGATTAGATTCGACGGATCTCGCCGGGCGTGCGCGCTTTTTTGCTCTCTCCGAAAAAAGCTAACTCCCAATATCACTGCAGCAGAAGAGGATACACGGGAAGAGATTGCGGTAGAGACTAGCAATTGTTGGGATCCGGTGGCGTGACGAGGTACTCGTCCGCGCGTTTGTGATCGGACAATGCCCGCATTGTGTACGTGTCTTGGGGTAAGTCGCTTTTCCTTCGCAAAAGTGGCTTTGTTTTATTGGTGTTTGTCATTTTCTTTGCCTGCAACAACAAAAACAAAGGATCACTTTACGACGTTTAAGCGCCGGTGAGAGGGAGTGAAAGGGGGGAAATCTCAATCGATCGTACCTCGTTCGCTTTTGCCTCTATTTTCTCCAACGTGAGCGGCGCTTGATCGGTGTCGCCGTCGTCGTCGGGCGGAGGACTGTCTAACTGTTGCTGCGATATCGTGCTACTCGCAGTGCTGTTCGTCAGGCCCTTGATGTTCATAGTGTAATTCGGATGTCTCATCGCTAAAGCTTCCACGCGCATCCACGCCTCATCCCTGTCTTTTATCAGCTTCCTCTCCCTCTGACGGTCCTAAAAACGTGGCACTAAGTCTCGGGCTTTCGCTGTCGCGTCATGCAAAATGGTGCGACGTACTTGATAATACTGTTGAGTGCACTCGTCGAACACCTTCTGGTTCATCTCCATGAAAAGCTTCAGCGCGTTGTAGATCAAGCCGTGGATCGTCTTGTTCCAATGATTCCGCGAGTTTCTATAAAATGCTGGATACATGATGGGTAGGATGACTGAGTAATTATCCGATATTAGGGACATTATGTATTCGTTGTTCCAGTAGTAAAGAGCTCTTTCAGCCACCTAAGGAAGAAGGTCATCAAAGTTAATGAAGCAACGTTGATAACACCGGATCGCTGTAACAGAGGGAAATAGTGGCAATACCTGAAAATGTGGAGACGAGACGCATTTCGCTAATTGCCTAAACAGTGGGTCCATAACTTTCTGAAACTCGGCAGGCTCGATCACGTCCAGGATCTCCTCAAGCTCGTTCAAGAACATCACTTCTTTAGGGGAATGTGTTTTCGGCCAGAACTTCAACAAGCTTCGAATCACAGGCTCGGTCAACGACGGATCCTTCTCCAAAAATTGGACGACGCAGTACGCCAACTGCGGGTGATACACCGACAAGGATTTGGCTTTGTGCAAAGGCAATAGCACCTTTAGTAGGAAGATTTTGTGTTCCTCCTTCAATGGCAAAGCGAACCCGTTTATTATACTGGAAGAATAGAGAAAGCCATCACTGAGCTTGCATCGGGGATCTTTTTCTGATATTATTTACGACAAGTGGGCAACAGCTACCTCCCCAAAATCTCAAGGAGCTCAGCGATACCGTTGTGGTGCTCGGTCTCGTATATAAATCGATAAAAAACGTTGTTTATTTGCTTCCTGATGTACGCCCTGAGCCCCAAGAACTTCCCATAAATCCTATGAAGCGTTGTCTTCAGGAAATCCCTCTCGCGCGGGTCCTCCGAGTCGAAGAGCTCCAAAAGCTGCAGCACAAACTTTTGGTCTATGTAGCGTCTGGCAATGGAGGGTTGAAAGTCTTGGGACTCCAGCAACCGGAGAAAGAACTCGTAAACAAATTGTAAGTGAGGCCAGGCTGCTTCCAACGTCGGCTCGTCTTCTTCCGGGTCGAATTCGGCGCCATTCGGATTTGAGGAGGGCGGCAGTGTACGAAACAGGTTCACTGCGAACTACAAACGCTTGACTTTGTTAGCAGAAATTCTTATTCATCCTGGACGTGTAGTCTTAAATGCTTCGTCGAACCAACAAGCTTCCTTATTAACCAAAGTGTTAAACACAACTGCCCTGCACTTACCATGTTCACGGCTTCCGGGTATATAGCTTCCGTGATGACGTTTTTGTTTTTGGTAACGTACTCGACTATCTCGTGCAGAGCGGTGCGCTTCACTTCCTTCCACTTTAAGTCCGACAGCGGATCGGGCACGAAATCGAAAAGCACGCAACATTGTCGTAGCTTCTGTATAAAAAGTTCCTCCCTTTCGTTCCCTTGTTGCGTTTCTAAAGTAACAAAAGGGAAGAAAGTGGTACTTACGCGAACAGAATGTATCGGATCTTAGAGTTAGCACTTGGGGGAAGCACCCCTTTGTGGACACTTTCCCTCGGGTTCATTCACACCGATGCCACACTCTCTTCCACGCGCTCTTCGCCTCCGCTACATTCTCTCCTACCTTGGAGGAGACGTTTGCGCGCGCTTCACAAAAATGGCCCCATACGCATTCGCACAAAATGCACACAAGCATACGCCGCACTACTAGATACGTGCAATTCAAAAAACCGTGCATGGCTCGCACTTAGCAGAACGCACAAAAGGTGCGCGCGCAAGGCCTCTGTTGCGCGCGCACCCGGCTACGCACAATGTCACATACCTCACATCGCACACAAATTCCGTACACTGCACTTCACGGAGCATACAAATGCGCGCGCACTCTTGTGAATCTCATCCATTCCTCCCTCTCTCCCTCTCCGACTCCCTCCACTTCACTTCTGTCTATCTCTCTTAAACACTGCCCCCCTTATAGGCTCCTCCAGGGACTATCATTCTTTCACTTTTAGGTCCCCACATGCTTTGACACTTTTGTCCACTTCGTGGATTCTTTCCATGCCAAACACTTTCGCCAACAAGAATTCTTTCCTCTTTAGACTCTTTCCACTATAAGCACCCTTTGGACATTAATCCCCCCATTCTTAGACATCCTCACGCATTAATTCCCGGAAGAGACTCTAAAACGGACCCTCCCGGTCCTCGACACTTCCATACGCTTTCCCTCTTTCTCCCCGATTTTACCACACCACGTAGCATACTCTCTCAGACCCACACTTCTCGCCGAGCTCTCCCGTCTCGTATCCAATATTCACTCCTACTTGGTAAAGGCTATTCCTAGACTAACGACAAATAAGTCTCTTTACCGATTAACAGGGGCCGCAGCGGTTGGTAAGGCGAAGTGAAGTTGGTCAAGTAAGATTTGTTCGATTCACGGGATAGCACGGTGGCCAGGGCAAGCCCCTGGTGGAAGCTCGGGCTTTTCGGCAGGCCGCCGGACGAGAATGGAATATATCCGTCCACATGAACCATCCTGCCCTCCCAGTAGCTTTCCGCGTTTAAGTTTCCAATATTATCACCGGCACTCCGCTGGTTTTCCCCCTCCGATAAATTAGACCGCGCACGGCATACCTATTACGCACCGGCTTCCTTATTCACATAACAATCTGTTGCTTCGAGACGTAACTGGCCGTTCTTCCGAGCAAAAACTACACATATCTTGCTGGCTACGGCGACGCAGGTCGCGCCGAGATTTATCCGTGTATCGTCGCCGCACGCCTCACTCTTCTACCACCTCGAGATATTGGATCAGCTTGGGCAGATTCAAATTGGGGAAATGCCGCCGATATCAGAGCCCGTTTGAACGAGCAAGGACTGTTTACGTTAGAAAACCAGGAATCCCGAGCGATGGGAGCGCGCATGCGTGAACCACCGCGCCTTACAATCGATACGCTATGACGTAGCTACTTTCGCAATCCTGACTGACCGGAATTAAAAAGGCAATAGTAACTGATTAATTCACTTCTCACAACAACGGCAACATCGGCACGCGACGCGGCAGTTCCATTTCTTTCTTTGATCCTACCGGTCACGATCGTATCGGATAATATTTTTATTACAGGATTACGTCGAGGATACTAGTCAAGATACTATCAAAGATACTAGTATCGCACTTTCTATGAAAATGCCGAAACATTGGTACGGCGTCGATGAAAAGGAATCGCTTTTTTATCGGACGGAAAATTGGAAATGCATTTCCATCTTGTGTATTGAACGAATGTACCGAATGTGTGGTTATTGAAACAACAGAGTGCGCTGCACTGTCTTACATAAAGCAGCGGTAGGTAACCGCTCGGATCTACCCTCGCTGCATTCATTAAGCAGATTGCAGTTTATTGCTCCTACTTTGGCAGTGTTACACTAATTAATCATTGCTGCGGAGCAAAGTAGGTTTCCTTGAAAACGCCAGGGCCACTGCAAGTCCCAATGAGTGTGGTACGATGCGGGAAATACTTCGAACGTAATTATACTGCCACGTGTATTAAGTTCTGACAATTACTAGCGCATCCTTCCTTATTAATTTATCGGGAACCTTTACGTTCTTCTCGTAGTAATCTGAATGTTTTTAACTCCGGACCATGCGCTGGATTTTTAGTCGCACGGTTTGACGGTTAACAGGTTACATGCGGCCACACTGTTGCCAACCTTACGCTCTATAATCATGAGGAATTATTTCGCTAACTCACCAGACAACAGCGGCAACTTTTGAAGTTCTCGGTTTTTCGATATGTTGAACCTCGAGCTGCTTTGCCGCTTGTCCTTTTTTATCACAGGTCCGCCGGGCTGATACTTCACCTTGTTGATCAAGGTTGGCGGCGGTGGTGTGCTCGTGGCTGGCGGCCCTGCTGCTATCTTGTTGGTCTGCGAAACAGCAAAAATAATTCTGTAGCGCGATCGGCCGGAACACGACGAATTTCTTATCGGAAACCTTCTAGAACTGTCACAGTGCAATATAATCGTAAAATCCAAAGAGATACAATATCAATTAAACGGAGTGAAGTCCCTATACACAATACATGCATGAAAACAGCATACACAAAGCAATAGAACAGAAAATCGTTTTTTCAAATGATACACTTTCCTCGACGACCGAAACTGTTCCGTATCGTTACGAATGAACACCGAAGCTGTCTAGGGAAACTTTCACTCGCTCCGATAGTTCGCGTTACATTAGAGAATCCCCATGAAAAAACGAACATATCCGCATTACTCTCGTATTCACACCACACAGAAGGATCGCTAACCAGAAAAGCTTCCGTCTCTCTTTTTTTTTTTGTAAACACACTTCCAATGAAATCCACACAGAGTCCGAAGGTGTTTGAAAAAAAAAATTATTCTTTAAAAGCGAATGCGTATGCCAATCTATGCGTAATCCTCATTACATTCGACACAATTCTTCCAACGTTGGATTAATGCCTGGCTTCCATTGTGAGAAGTTTTGCAGATGATCTTGAAACCATTTATGCACTGATGATCTTGACCCTTCATCTGAGGTGATGTCCTTTTTGAGCATCTTCTAGTGGCCAAAAAAGATGATAGTTACTTGAAGATACGTTCGGCAAATGTACAGGATAGTGTAACAGTTTTATATTAGTCTTTCGGGTCTACTTCATTCTGGCACACTAAAAAATACCCACAATTCGTCAAACGAAAAACAGTGATACAGATGCGCAAGAATGACTTCAACACCAATCACAAAACTTCTTCACGAGGAGCCCTATACGTTAGCGAAGTCTTTGAGGAGGCGTGTTCCGCGCGACGACGAAACAGTATTTGTCCTTCTTGTTTGTAAGTGACGAATTTTGTTTGACACGTGCGATTCTAATATCAATTTCTTCTCGAGCTGTATTATCGTTCACCGTGCGCTCTTTCATGGAATCTTTGCACCACTAAATATTTTTGTGATTGATTGAATATTCTTGTAAATACATGCATGAATATTTTTATACTCTCTACTGCACTTTTCATCGTAACTCTCTACCTTTCCATATTACTGTCGCAAATAAAATACTAATAGTCGATGGAAGTTTAGTAACATGTAGTGGTAACTACAGATATATGTGTAGTATGTGACTTGCATGCCTCGGATAAAAGGCAGTAGTGTATTTCTGGAGTATTTGCCGATTTCTACATCGTTTTTAAATAATTAATCACAATCTAAATAAGTTAGTGGTCAACTACAACAATATACAATGTAACAAATAATTTTTAATCGTTGGGATGTCCATTTCGTACTTAACATTAATTTAATAAATCGAGGGTACATGATAATCGATTTGGGAAAACGAAAAATTTATTTCAATATGGTACAGAATATTTTAAAAAAATCGACGATCGTTTAATCGTTAATTAATCAATTCTTGGCATCGATTTTTTATCATCGATCGATAACTGGTGCGGTTTCGTGATTCAACGTGTTACACGGAATTTCGTAAGTAAAATGAATAGTACCGTACGGTTTTACCGTTTTGCCACTGATTTTATAATTTCACCTCGGTCTCATATCCCTCCACCGCGAATTTCATAAAGCATAATATTACAAAATTTAATAAAATCCTGCAGTAAAAGCTCCGTGTATGATTTTACACGGAGGATTTATGAAAGAATTTATCGGATAATGTGAAATAATAAGAAGAAACACGAGAGTCGAGATTAACTCGTCATACAACGATTAACACGTTGGTTTTTAACGATCAATTAACATTTCTTCACTGTACATTTATAATTGCGCGGGTAATTCCGTGCTCGGGAGTTCGTTGCATTGGTATCGCGCGAGGGGATTGATTCCGCGCGTGGAGTATACATTAATTACAATCAGGAAGTGTATCATAGGAAATATATGATTTTTACGAACGATAGAAATTGTTAATCAAAGCTACTTAACGCTGGTGAAAGAGACGGCGGCGAGAAAACTTGGGTGTTCTCATGCCTTTCGTGTACATCGTTCTCTATTTATGAAGTAAGCCCCGGCGCTTCGAGCGCCACCTATGCCAAATAAGATTTTTTTCAAAGGGGGACTTTAAAACCGTCACGGAGGCGTATTCCTATGGACGAGGCGATCTTCCATGCAAAAAGCGCGCTGAACAATTGCATAACGGAACATACACACACGTATGCGCGCGTTTCAACTAAATGCGTGTGTACAGAACTTGGCGGAGGGAAAGATTTCAGGTGGCACAAGGTGTCGAAGATGGACACCGCACCATTCTCGGGAGAAGTGTGTCTTTCAAATGAGAGGGCCTGTACAGTGTGACACCAACGGAAATGCTCGACGACCGAGGTGTCGAGACGTTAGGGCGGGCAAAGATGAAGCGAAAGTAAGCCCACGGTAGAAAAAAGGGGATCGAGGATGACAGGAGGTGACGGGAATTCCTAACGAGCTAATCGAGTGATGTCGATCGGTAGGACGGGAGCGTTAGGAGGGACGATATAACCTCACCTCGTCGCCCGTCTCGCCATCCTTGCCGTTCTTTCCCTTCTCCTTGCCGATCTTGGTCGCATCCTGGAACAAAACCGAGTTAAATCACCGGCTGCACGATCCACGATGCCACGACGGCAGCACACGGGTCCGCGTATTCGATAATACGACTGGCTCGGAAGAAAAAAATTCACCGCTCGCGCAATGTCACGGAACGGAAACGAGAATTAGCGGAGATGTACCATGGTGTCAGGTCCCTGGGTACAGCTCGGCCGTGAAAACGTGCTAGCGAAACGCTTATCGAGAAATCGGAAATCACGCTACACCCTTCGGTGTCTCGGCTACCGGGGTTGTTTCCCCGAACTCTCTTTTACTCTCCCTTCTTCCCTTTCTCTCTCCTATACTATCCCTGTCATCGTCTCCCTCCCTCTCTCTCTCTCTCTCTCTCTCGCTCTCTGTCCTGCACACACTCCCCCTCTCTCTTTCTCTCTCTCACTCTCTCTGTCTTTCTCCGAAGCGCGCGCGTGCCCGCGATCTCTCCTCGTCGCGAAGGAACTCCGCTTTCCACGTACGTGTCCCTCTGTGTATACGTGCGGTACCGATCGCCGTAAGGAGAGACGCACGATTCAGACCCAGACCAGAGATACAGGAGAGTGACCGTGCAACAAGATAAACGCACCTTATCTTTTTTTGACTGCCGGCTCGACATGATCGCTCTATCGTTCGCGTTTAATGGCTACGCGTGATCGTGCTGTACGCGGGATTGCACACTTCGCGGAGCCACGTAGTAAACACATCGATCACAGCAGCAAACGAGGAGCCGACACGAGACACTCATTCGCTGGCGGCCATTGGCTACGCTTAGCGATTGAACCTTTTGGCCAGCGATTCGCGCCACTCGCCGCGAACGCTTCCGAGCTTCCCCTTTTTCCCTAGCATTTCAAACGTCCACCGCAGGACTCTTTTTCGCACGGCTAATGTTGTTTAAACGGGAAAATACCGCCTGCCGTTGGCATTGCGCACGCAATGCAACCTGCGAATGGATATTATGAAACTTGTGTGCTAGCATAATTGGATCCATGCTTGGTAGCTTGGCATGTTATGGCAGCACTGAATGAGATTAATCAGCGGCAAAACTGGTGTATTATTCTGGGCGCTAATAAACTACGATGAGAAAATATTATGAACCAAGAGAAATTCTTTACTTTTCCTTATCCCGTTGTGTACAAAATTCTTAGTCGATGTAATGAACGCAAGTTTAGATTGAAAGGCGTTCAAAATGATAGGCACGAAGTGAGGTAACAATGAATTGGCGCCACAATTTACGATCAATGGCACAGGTGTTGGGCGTTTTAAAATGTTTTAATATAAGGAAATATTCATTCTGGAGTTCATCACACAGTGTATTATTCTACAATTCACTGTTTTCTGTAATATGAATGTGATCGTATTGGTCCGTATGCGTTTACTGAAATCTAGTAATTTAATGGTACAAGGTTTAGTGATTTTCCACACCTGGGGACCCTATATTAAATTTTTTTTTATCCCTGAATCCTGTGTTTTGATCATTACGTTTTCGAAGAATTGAGGGATGGTTGTTTATATTTATACTTTTATACTTAACAGGTATAACCGCCTCTAGTATAATAAATCAGAGCCGTGTATAATTATGAAGCAATAACTAAACTCGGTCCTTTTGAAAATAGATTCTTATCACCGACAAAGTGTGCAAAATATACATAACCTAAAAATGTCGGAGATTAAAAAAAAAATAACCGGGGAAAAAATGAAACCAATATTTCGTAGCCTTACAGCAGATGACCCGGAACCGGAAACAACAGTGATAGAAAGCCTCTGCGTGAATTGCGGACAGAATGTAATGTATTTTATAATTAAACATTAAAAAAAAACTTGTTCGTAATTTTCTTTTTTCGTATGTACAGGGTGTCACTAGGTTGCTGCTAACGAAGATTCCTCATTACAAGGAGATCGTAGTAATGTCCTTTGACTGTGAACATTGCGGCTATCAGAACAATGAGATACAGAAGAGTGGAAGAATCGCGGATAAAGGAATTAAAATAATACTCCAAGTTACAACGCCTGGAGACTTGAACCGTCAAGTCATTAAATCTGATTACACTAGCGTTCAAATTCCATCTTTGGACTTTGAAATACCCTCTGGATCACAGAAAGGGGAGATCACTACGGTAGAAGGAATACTAGAAAGAACCATCAATGGATTAGAACAGGATCAGTCCAAGCGAAGGAAAGAGCATCCCAGTGCTGCAGCTCAAATTGACGAGTTTCTTGAGAAATTGAGGAAGCTTAAGTCTTTGGACGAGCCTTTCACTATGATACTTGAGGACATTTCAGGAGAATCCCACTTAGAGAATCCGAATGCACCTTTGAAGGATGAAGGATGTACAGTAACAAGATTTAGGAGGACCACAGACCAAAATCATATTTTAGGGATTTATGAGGAAAATTCGGAAGATGTTTTGCTGAAACCTATAAAGGAAGGGGAATATACATTGGAGCAAATCGAGGGTGAAGTTCTTTCTTTCAGAACAAATTGCCCCGAATGTAATTCCCCATGCGAAACTAATATGAAAATGACCAGTATCCTTTTCTACGGTATTAAAGCTGTGCCGGAAATTGGCGTTTTTTCGCGCCGATGCAAGGGGGAAATATTGTCCGCCATGTTGGATCTAGGGACATTGATCTTGGGATTTTGAGAGACTACTTTTAATTGCAACATAGAATACGTTAGATTTGATGTAGGTGAATTTGTAGAAGCGGAGTAAATAAAAGAAGTGAAAATTATTACCGCAACGTAAGTTAGGATTAGCCTAAAGTTTACGATCAAGATCGACGTTGAGGTTAGAAACTTAGGTGGACAACAGTTCCCCAGAACAGCGCACGCGCAGAAAAGACTGCCAACCTTTAGACCTACTTCCGATTTCTCGCTCGTTCAAATTTTCTTTCTAATACTTAATCACATCACATATTGTTTTTTCTTTAATTTAATACACAGACATTCCGCACTTTAAGGAAGTGGTAATCATGGCAACAGTTTGCGAATTCTGCGGCCACAGAACTAACGAAGTTAAAAGTGGCGGAGGTATCGAACCCGAGGGGATGAAAATCGAAGTAACAGTATCAGGGAAATCCGACTTTAGTCGCGATTTATTGAAGTCCGAGACTTGTTACTTGGAAATACCCGAATTGGAACTGGAGATTGGTCCTTCTGCCCTAGGCGGACGATTCACCACGGTAGAGGGTATTTTAGTCGCGATTAAGGAACAATTGTCGAACTCGACCGCCTTTACTGGCGACAGCAGCGATCCCGAAATTGTGAAGAGAATGGAAGTCTTCATATCTGAATTAAACGATGTGTTAGAAGGAAGACGAAAAGTAACGTTGGTGTTAGACGATCCAGCGGGTAACAGTTACGCGCAGAGTCTATCAGACGATGGGCTCGACAGCGGCTTGGTGATTACCAAGTACGAAAGGAGTTTCGAGCAGAACGACGAACTTGGACTGAATGACATGAAAGTCGAACACTACTAATTCGTTGTAAAGATCTACAACTGAGTCTGCATAATGTATTATATTTGAATGCAAATAATGTATTATAAGTGTACACTCTGTCGTGTAAATACATATTTTGCAAGGAAATTGCAAAATTTTTACGAAGCCTTCGTTTTCTATTAATCGCCGACGTTCCTGAAAAATGAAAAAGCATTTGATTTTCGTATCGCTGAAGCTGATTAAATCGTAGCTCGATATCGAAAATATTTACACCACGGGTATCGAGTCGAGTTTCGTTAACTTGGGAAGTCTTCTGGTGACCTGACTGCGCCATGATTCTACGTCCATATTCTCGCAAATAGGGTTGTTAATGAACAATAAATCTTGAAGTTGCGGTATTTCTAGCAAACGATTAAATTCCGCCCAATCTTTCACCAAATTATTCGACATGTAAAGCACTTTAAGAGCTTTCAAAACATTCACGCCTTTAATCTTCTCAATCAGGTTATAAGATATCCACAATTCTTCTAAGTTCTCCCCAATTGCTTCTAACCCGGAAAACGTTTTAATGTTGTTACGACCCAAAGACAGAATCCGCAAGTTCTTCAAGGAATTGATACCACTGATCTTTTCTATCATGTTCGTCGAAAGCGATAGTGTCCTTGGAATAAGAGAATCTTTTACGGCGGCCTGAATAACTCAATCATAATTTTAAGCAAGCATAATTTAGAAAATAACTGACTCTACCGCGGCCAGCGCCGCTAAACTGTTGTCCATTCTCTCGATAGGAGGCCACTGGAAGGAAAAACTGATTTGTTTCTCTTCACTGGCAGTTAAACCAGTCTTCTCTTCCCATCTTTGAATAGCTTCTTTGCAGGTGGTCGCTTTAGCCTGCGCAATATCTTCATTTTAAAATATTGAAAACAAAGATCTTAAAATTTTTGAAAAATAATATGTACCATGTTAACGACGAAGCCGATCCACTCACGATTGAAAACGCATAAACAATACATAATCGCGACAACCGACTGTTAACTTCATTCTACTTATATAAAAATGCAGCTTTTATGAATCCCATGAGTCTCCCTTTTCTAGTACCATTATGTCATACAGTTTCGAATTATAATTGAATCAATTGCTCGTTAAAAAGTAGCAGACACAAATTTCTAAACGATGCCGCCGAAGATTGATTTAACGTCGGATGGCGGAGATAAGTTTGACATCGATCAGCCATTATGGGACCAGTCTACCTATATTGGCAGATGGAAACACTTTGCTTTTATCACTGACTGGCGCACAATTATCGTGCCCGATCAAAAATTATGGGAGGCAAAACAATTATGCGATGACTACAAGTAAGTGAACTGTTTAAATCAACAGAACTCCCAGTTGATTTCAAATACTTTCTAGAGCCGGTAAAACACCTTCGGATATCCCAATGGAGCAGCTGATTCGCGCGAAGAAACTCAGAGACAGTGCGTTTCACCCAGACACAGGCGAACTAATGCCCATTCTCGGCCGCCTATCGTTCCAATTGCCTATTTCCGTCATACTCACAACAGCAATGATCACGTTTTACAAGTAAATCGTTTAAAGCCTCCGTGCCAAAGAGAAACATCTCTCTTCCCATGCCACCAACCAAGAAACCGTTGTGTGCATTTCTTAGAAGTACCGCCGCTGTGGTGTTATGCCAGATAGCAAACCAGACCCACAACGCCATCCTAAATTACACGAACAGAAATGCAGCGGCCGACGATCAGGACGATACAGAGTCGGTGAATTGTGCTTTCATGTGCGCAGTATTAGCGAGCTCTATGATGGCCGCCACTTGCAGAAGGATGCTGCGTTGCAGCGGACCTCTCTTAAAAGTTATATAATTTCCTGTCACTTTGCGGCGAAGATGCGCTCCATCTTCTACACAAATTTGTACCACTCTAATAGGCCTTTCTTTACTATTAGAGACTTGTGCCATATTGCGCGGTGGTTACCGGCCACGCCGTAAACTTGCCACTTATGCGCCACAAAGAATTAACACATGGCATTCCTTTGTACGTTGGAGACTCAGAGAATCCCGTGATGAATTCCAAGGTGGCAGCGTTAAAGGGGATTACCGAATGCTTTATCACGAGAATCGTTATGCCCCTGCCATGCTTGGTCTTCCTTCCACTAGCAACCCAGAATATCAGGGTGTACTGTTTTTACCAGCGTCAGCCATGGGCGAAAATTCCCATCGAGACTTTTATCTGTGCGATATGGTAAATCTCTTCTCGTGTTGTTCGAACGATTCACTACTCACTGTAATTATTTCTACAGCTGCATGTTCATGATTCCCACGTCCCTCGCAATTTTCCCGCAATGCAAGTAAGCGACTGCGTAATATTCAGTTAACGATCGCGAGGTAAAGAGACTCGGTAAATAACACGCTTTAATTGTTAAGTACCATGAGCCCAAAATGGCTGAAGCTGTGCCCAGCCGAATACAAAGAATTTCAAGCAAACGTCGGCGACCATGTCGGCAAAGTCTATTATAATAAGGGGCTGTGAGCGGGGCGTTTCGATACAATATTGTTGTTGTAAGCTGACATGACATTTGTGGTGAGAAAATAGATGTATCGAGGTAAAAAGTTCTTATTACTAGAAGATAACATATTAAATATGATTAATGTACTATATCCAGATTCTTCTTCTTCTTCTTCATTTTGATAGGTATAGGTCCCGGCATTTTGAATACTGTGCTGCAAGAAAATAAGAAAAAGTGCGATTTATTACTTAACGCTTCGAAAAAAATATTTGAATAAATTAATTTGACGAATATACTTACTGGCAGGTGGTACAGATTGGACTGAATTTGCAAAATACTGTAAACAAAAATTGTCGATTTTTAATATTTAGTATAAATCCGGTAATGATAATAAAATAATTTCGTTTGTCTCCCTTACTTGATAAACATATCGAGCACACATAGCCAATATCAATAAGCTCTTGGTGGCAAAAGCACGCCGCCCGGTAGTCCACTTTCACTGGTGGTGGCAGCACTAGCTTAGACCTAATATTTGGATCTGGCAGAAATATCCACTAAAAAGGAAACGCTTGCATATGAATAAAAGAAATTTAGTACATGATAAAAGTAAATGCATTATGCCTCTCTTACTAGTAAATACTGCAGCAATCCACTTAATTGTGGAACCTTCAAATAATTCCCCCCAGTTATGTCGCAGCCTTGCTGAAGCAAAGTTAATTCCTGATCTAAACTGCACACATCCAATATTATCCCCTAAATATTCCAAAGAAAATTGTTAGCCTCATTTTGCAATCTTCCAGCTACAAGCATTAATCTAGAAAAATGGTAACGCACCATTTTCTGAGCAGTGAAGAATATATTCATGTAATTCATATACTGAGTCGCGGAGTCATTGCTGGCTGTGATCACGAGGATCCTGGAATACAATTTTTCCCCAGCAAGTTTCTCTCGCTCTAGTCTCGCGACGTAGCAAAGTGCCATGGTCAACGCCCCAGAGATTAGGCTCTCTCCGTTCAATGGATTGTCCATGGTGATCTCGTTGATGACCTGCTGCAGTTGTTGCCTCACAGTACGCTCGACCATAGTGAACTTCTCATATTGCCCATCCATTTGTCTGATTTCCGACGACTTTTCGCATGGGTACAAAAATTTTACTCCGTGACTGTGGCAGACTAGTAGAGCCAGTTGGTTGTTGGATGACTGCATTAAATGGGCATTTGCAAAAACGATAGTGGAGTCCAGGCATTGCGTCAATATTCTTGTTTCTTGCTTTATAATTCTTTGGATCGGGTTTACGTCTAGTATGATTAATAAAAGACTCGTCTCTATTTCTGGAATAAGTTGAGGGAATTTATTCAATAATTCTATAATTTAAATACATTCGTTTGTTAGGAACTCCAAGCCTGGCAGTGGCGTGCTTTCGCGCCGAGAGTCTGTATTCCTTCCCTGGCGTTGGCGTACTTTCCCGCCAACGCAAAGGGGAAATTATTGATCGGATATTTGATCTAGGGACTTTTGAGATCAGGGTTAACGAGGTCGTAAATTTGGTGAGACTCGACATAAATGAATTTGTAGGAATGGATGATTTTGTGGAATGAGAACTGTATCTGCGCAGTGGCTAAGATGAATTAGGTTAGGAATTGGACTGGACAATTATTTCCCGCGAATAGCGGAAGCCCGACGAAGCCTGCCAACCTCAGAGACCACTTCCGATTTCTCACTGCCAGGCGGAATTAAAGAGACAAACATTTGGCTTGTTTAGAGGTTAGATAACCTCAACTTACCACTTGACATTTTGAATTAATGTAAATTTATGCAATTACTGGTTTTATCGATCATAAACAGAGGCTTACGACAAGTTTTTGTAAGAATTCATCGTAGCTGCCCCATTACAGCGATAAATTGTAATAAATGACCGTTTAATCCTTCCGCAAATAAACTGTGCGCCCCTGCGAGTGCCGAACCACTAACGTGTGCGTACATGGTTCATAAAAGAATTAATATTTTGTATTCCTGGTTCTACTTTGTATAGCAAAAATTGTTATACCAAATTTCGGTAACGTTAAACGGTAGGTTTGGCTTTTTAAAAAAAGTGATCGAAACGTCGGCATGCAAGGACTGACGACTTCTTCAAAAACTCCCGCGTTATTTTCCACAAACGATCGCAGACGTGCGCATATTATCAGTGCGAAAACGCGCATGGTTGCATACGTATTACTGCATGTAGCAGAGGATTGGAGGGAGTGAAACAGAACGAGTGTGGAATATCATTGAGGTCACAGGGGTGTCTTTGAAAGGTTATCGAACGTCGTCTCCTCGAATTTGAAATCAGCCACATTCGTGCTCGAAGAATACTGCGAACAACATGCTGCCGCGATTTGTGAAGCCCACGTTGACCGTTGCTCAGCAAGGAGCAAGGCAACTCTCGACCAGCAGTAGAGTGAGTCTTTCGAAATACACTACAGAATCGATCCTATAAATTTTCCTCTCCTCTATTAGCGCATAATACCCTACATCCTCCGAGCAACAGAAATTCATCGTGAATACCGCGATCGTTACGTGCTGATTTGATTACGGCGAACTGTAATTTCCACTGCGATTTGCGACTATAGAAACCAAGTACAGTTATGCAACGTCTTTCGAAACGATTTGGAAATGTCAAAGCACGAGCGGCTATTAAAAATTCAGCGTTCGGTATTGTGCAGTACGAAGTGCTATTGTTAAAGAGGATAAAGGAACATTGTACAAACGTATCGATCGCATCGCGATCCAGTGTTATTCGACGCGATCCTTGACGTTATTGGTACCAACATGAGGAACGTGGAATTCTTGGGAAACCACTTGTACTCGATGGTTATCGGCGCCTTATAGGCGGCAGTTTCCCGCAGCTTATCTCGATCGACTTCTCGTAATGGTGTGTAATTTTTCAGCGCGATGTCAAGGTCGCCGTTTTGGGAGCCAGCGGTGGAATCGGCCAACCGTTATCGCTGCTCTTCAAACAATCCCCTCTTGTCACCGAATTATCCTTGTACGATGTTGTGAACACGCCAGGTGTCGCTGCCGATCTCTCGCACATCGACACGGCGGCAAAAGTAAAAGCCTATACCGGCCCTGACCAACTGAGGGACTCGGTTAAAGGAGCACAAGTAGGTGTTTCGATAGAACCAAGGAAAAGTAGGTTTAAAATTAAAAGAAGAAGCTTCTTCTCATTGACGCGTATCCTTAGGTGGTCGTCATCCCTGCCGGCGTACCCCGTAAACCAGGAATGACCAGAGACGACCTCTTCAACACTAATGCTTCCATTGTAAGGGACCTCGCCCAGGCTATAGCGGAAGCGTCCCCGAAAGCGTTAATCGCCATTATTTCTAATCCGGTTAACAGCACTGTGCCAATTGCCAGCGAAGTGTTGCAAAAGGCTGGCGTTTACGATCCCAACAGGGTGTTCGGCGTGACCACGCTCGACGTTGTCAGATCAAATGCGTTCATTGGCGAAGCGAAAGTTAGTTTAAAATGCGATTTTAAACCGGAGGACGATTCAGATGGAAATACCTAATTTGCGTTTCTTTTTCAGCGTCTCGACCCGCAAGCGGTATCCGTGCCTGTTATCGGAGGTCACAGTGGTATCACCATTATCCCACTGATTTCGCAATGCAAACCATCAGTCTCCTTCCCAGAAGACCAACTGAAGGCTCTCACTGGAAGAATCCAGGAAGCTGGCACGGAGGTCGTTAAGGCGAAGGCTGGCACAGGCTCTGCCACTCTTTCGATGGCATACGCGGGCGCCCGATTCGGTTTGTCCTTGATCAGGGCGCTGAACGGAGAGCAGGGAGTCATCGAGTGCTCTTACGTTAAATCGAACGTGACGGCCGCTAAATATTTCTCGACGCCTATTCTGTTGGGTGTAAGTAGTTTTATCTAGCCTCGACTCTATGGCTACGTATGATATATATATCCATGCCGCGTTTCAGAAAGGCGGCGTTGCGAAGAATCTCGGCCTCGGCACGCTCAGCAGCTTCGAGAAGAAGCTGCTGGACGAGGCTATTCCCGAGCTGCAGAAGAACATCAAGAAGGGGGAGGACTTCGTGAACAAGAAGTGAATGCTGTATATTCGAACCCTAGATAGAAGCGTGGTCAACGAAAATCAGGATGGAGCCAATGATGTTTCAGTATTCATCGCAAGAGTACTCGCGTTGTACGCGAACCAGAAAATATTCAGAGAAGGTGGATCCTTTATACCTGTCAATCAGTAGATTTACGCGTGGCGTGTATAATATAGATTATATTAAAATACATTTGTAACGATCAACACCAATAAGCAAACGTACAATACTGCGAAGGCGAGAATAAAGAATTTTATCATATGCGGAAAATACTCATAGGCCTCATGAAAAAAATGTCGATATGTGAAGTATGATGTAGCATATTCGAGAAGAAATGTTGTTTGAGCAGAAAAAAAAACAAATATTGTTATTATTTTCTTACCCATTTTTCCTCTAATATTTATTGAAACGAAGAGGGAAACGATCTACTTCCATAGATCGTGTTAACATCAGTCAGGCAACTCTCTAGAATACCGTCTCCTCTACCAGGATCAAAACAAATAATCACTTCGAACCAATGATAGCGGGCAACCTTCAGTGCAAAGTCATCCGCATATGCGACAAGTACGACGGTTGATGTATGTTAATAATTCAGAGTTAAAAACGTGACGCGTGGTTCTTGGGCACAAATTTATCTATCTTGGACACTTTTTACTTAAAGAATGTTAATACCTCGTTTGTGGATGATCCAACTACTCGTTATACGTAAAAATTGATCGAAGAGGATAAAGTGTTTACAAATATCAATGCCATGGCAAAGCGGAAGAATTATAAGAGACCTCGCCGCAAGCAGGCGTTATACCATTCCCAGGAAATGCTCCTGGGGAAGTCGGACACGTCTGACGATGACATGGGGAAGGAAGCTGCTCCCTTGAAGAGAAAGGGGCGATCGTCTGAGCGCCTTTTGGAGCAACGTTCCCCTGAGTCTGTACTCTTCGAGACGCAGCAAGTAGAGTTATCATGCTACGACGACCTGAGCCCAGAGATTGCGCCCAGGGTGCGACGAAGAAAGCTGGATCTGAATGGCTCGGATAAAGATAACGAACCGCACGATTGCGGCAGTCAACAGGAAGCAGAATTGGCGGAGGTGGAGCAAGATGGACCACCGACGGAAGCGACTGATATGCCCACAGGCAAATGCTTCCCAATGGACAAGACCTTGTCGATGAGCGACGCGATTAAGTTAGAGATGAATGACTGCGAGTCTCTGCGGGAAGATAAATACTTCTCAGAAACAGGACTCGAGGCTCGGGAGAGTAATATCCACTCCTCTAAGTCAGCCTACGATTTGCCTTGCGGGTATGTCTCGGAACCGGCGCAGCTTGCTACCTACAATTTCAAAGTGGAGGCCCAAAGTCAGGGGGTGTCTGAATTACTGGCAGAGCTTAGGTCCGCTGTTTCCGCTTGCGAGCCTATTGGTCAATTCGAGGAGGAGAACAAAGGTGAAGAAGAAGGTGCTGAGGTAGGCAACGAGACCTCGCAAGACCCAAGTGGCACTCGCTTTACAGCAAACTTGAGCGAATGCAAGCGGGTGATTTCGAACCTGCGGCAACTGAATAGCTCCAAAATGCGAGCTACCACCCAGGAATATATCACAAATTTTCTGTCGAAGTACAAAAAAAGCGACGAGGCAAGGTCGGCACAGACGTCCTTCTGTGGCCGGACGCCGTCGCCTCTTGCGTCGCAGGAAGATTCCAACGAGCGGGCGCATAAGCGACCCTTCGCGGAGAGTGACGAAGCTGAGGATAAAGTCGAGGAGCGAGATAAATACAAGGTTTTAGAGAATAACGTGACGAGAATAAGGGCCCGCTCAACTACACCCTGCAGTGGCTCGCCGCCTCCTGCTAAGAGGTGTAGGACTACGTTAAGATTCGACGATGACGAAGAGATAGATCAGTCTCAGAAACCAGCCGTCTCCACCACGATAACTGATCTGTTGCCGGAGGAGACGAAAACCGGGCAGAGCTCCTTCTGCCCCAGTGCCATAATTTCGAAGACACCTTGGAGCACCTGCACACCTGAATCACCGAGCACTCTCACCCTGGATTTACCGGTTGTGTCAGATTGCGGTTGTTGCAGTAGGTGCTTGCAGGAGGTGATTCAATATAACATCCACCAGCTTTCACAATTTTAATATAATTAAACAAGACTGATAAACTTGTAATCTGTTTTTACAGCATGAAAGAGAGACCGACTACCATAAAAAGTGCACCTGCTGCAGCTCTCAAACCCTGAAATCCCCGCGATTTCGACTCTCCAAGAAACCCGTTGTGAAAGTCGTCCTCTTCTGCGTCTGGTTGACGAAGAGGCTGACGAACTCGTTTAAAAAAGTAAGATATTTCTACGACTAAAAAATATTTCTCTAATTGTCTAATGATTCTTTCAGAGTTGCGGTGGCTTCAAGAAGACTCTCTTAATGTGCTCCTCGAAGAGGAGAGCTTCGAAGCTTGAGGAGCTTAACAAGCTCATGATAATGTTGCGCTCGGAGAACCAGCAGATGATTAACACGTTCGTAGAGAAAGTCAGCCACTTGTCTGAAGAGATTACTCAGGTGAGTGGGTGTTGGTGGACGTTTTCTTCGGTGGTGCATGTTGAAGAGATGTTAGCTTCTTCTTCGATGCAGGTGCGCGCGAGCCACGCGAGCGCCCTCGGCGCTTTAACCGCGGAGGTCGGTGGTATGCAGGATGTTACCAGGAAGTTGGCTGAAAACAATGAGACACTGATGCAGGAGCTGAAGAAGCTACAGAAGGCGTTGGAAGATACACGGAGGAGTTCTCCTAAACCTTCACACCCGATGCCATCGACCCTGAGGCGATCGTCGCCTCTAGGTGCTCCTCCTCCGCCGCCGCCTCCTCCACCACCCCCTCCGACTTTCTTGTCCCCGGCACGGCCGATGACGCCCATCACCCCCGGCAGCGGTAGAAGCGTCAGGACGCCCTCGAGAAAGTGCTCGACGCCGCTGCTTGGTAGGCCAGCCATCACCGTCGAGGATCTGCTGAAAGTCACCCTGAAAAAAGCACCGCAGAATATTAAGGCAAGTTTAAGGATTGTCGAATATAAAAATATACGTTTAGACCAGATGGGCAAATTTTTTTTTAAATAAAATTTCGACTAACGAATGAAAGTTAAAAAGATTATTCAACACATGGGGAGGAATTTTTTATTCGCTATTCGAAATTTTATTTAAATAAAAGTTCTGCTCATCTTCGGTTTTGACTTACGATAGTCAAGAAGAGCTGTGATTTTTGGGAAAAATAAGAAGTGCCTGGTTTTTTATTTTGGGCCCGTTTGCATATTTAGGGGCTGAAAGCACCCTTCAAATTTCATAAGAAGAGGTATAGTAGTTTTTTTTTAGTTTAAAGAATAATTAGACCTGTCATATTTTATTTGTTATAATATGCTTTAAACTAACAATAGAAACTTTTCTACCTCTTATTGTGTGCTTTGAGGGGTGGTTTCCAGTGGCGCACTCAGGATTTAATTTTGAAGGGACTCGAGTTGAAAGAATAAGTATACTTTTAATGCAAATTGAATAAAATTTATTAGTGATTATAAAAATTGATTTGAAAAATAAAACTCAGGCTTCTTTTCTTCTTATAAAGCCTCTTCTTTGGTGGTTTCACCCCTTAAATATGCAAAATAAAAAAACACATAGGGTAAAGGTCCCAATTACTGGCAGTCAATCCAATTACTGTCACCTTAAGCTATTTTACTTAAAATAACGAATAAATAAACGTTTAAGTGAAATAGCTTAAGGTGACAGTAATTGGGTTGGCTGCCAATAATTAGGTCCTTTACCCTATTCGTTATTGTTTAGTCCCCTAAAACAATCCAAACTCCAAAGCAATTATAGATGGATACTTCTTCTTCTTACGAAACTTCAATAGTAGTTTCACCCCCTAAAAATGAAAACTAGTAAAAATAAAAAAACACGCATCTCTTCATTTTCAAAAGCCATCAAAGCTCTCCTCGACCATCCCTTGTCCCTCAGCTCCAGCTCACAAAACCAAATAAAACATACATTCCCCACTACCACAGCAGCCTTCTCCTTTAATCATGTCTCTTGAATTTTCTCTCTTCGGCCCCAGCACTGCTCCACCTACAAAAAAGTTCGTTCACCCATTAAACGAAGAATCTCACGTTTCAGGAGAACAGAAGGAATACCATACCAGGGCCAAGGGGGCCAGTGGTTTCCTTAGACATGCTGCGCAGCGTGAAATTAAAGTCTGCCAGGCGCAGAACAACCGATCAAATACTGAGATCTCCGCGGAGCGCCCGGATGATTAAAACCCGGACAGCGCCGAGCCTCAGCCTGTCCCCGATCATGGCGGGTGGCGACAGCACGTTGAGACGGATCCTGAAACAGGTGGACGTTAATAGGCGTGGACCGAGGCGCCTGCTATCGGGCACGTCGAGCTTTCGCGAGACCAGTATCGCTAGAGATAATCAATCAGAGAATGCGGACGCGAGAGATAGCAGCACGCAGTCCGCGATTGTGTAACCACGTTGCAAGAGAGACTCGGCCGATCAACGGAAACGATACATGTGCAACATTAGCGTACTTCGATATCGTTTTGATTAATTGATTAACGCTACGCGATAGGTATAAACTGGGTCACCTGATACGGTCACATAAAACCTGCCATTCTTTTCTACCAGCAGAGTTCTTGGCACACATTTGACAAAGGTTCGACAGTGTGTATTATATAACGAATATCTTCCACAGGATTATACATAATTTCACGCATAACGGCAAGATACTTGCATTTTACAGAACGTGCCCGGCAGATTTGCATGGTTTTGTGGATCTGAAGGTCACCCCTGCTGCAACACTGCATATCTCCAATTGCTAGATTTAATTATAATTCTGTGGAAGATACTAATTACAGATTTTACCCTCGTGCACATTGCAGAATTTATTCCGGTGTATTATATAACGTTCAGTAAAAGACATTAAGCTGAATGTAAATTGAAAGAGCAGCGGAGCCATTTATCACACCTTTCAAGTCGAAACTGTCTCGTAGATTCTAGCATCAGGTGACTCACTCTGTACAGAACAGTGCGATATAAGAACCCATTGAACGATAGATTTGAATTGTTTTTAGATATTTGTACTGACGCTCGCTAAGACAATAAATATTCGGACGATACGATTAGAGAGTTGTAATTACTTTATTTGTAGCTTTCACGTGTGTGGTTTTACAGAAAAAGTTCGTATCCGGTGTAATCGCATTGATCGTATTAGTACAGAGCGCGAGAACGCATACGAATCGAGGAAAAAGAAACAAAAGGGCCGATTGGTCTCCTCCAAATGACGATAAAAGTCTCGATATCCGTGTCTAATTATTCGCTCGTGGGCCTCGGTTCAGCGACAAGATGGAATGATTCCGAAGATAATTACAGATACAACTAATATTTATAATACAGAGACAAGGGCGAGTAGTACATCTAGAGAGATGGAGTAATAGATGTGTGTCTGTGTGTTATATAAAAATCGACTAAGCACGCACAACGTTTACTGCGAATAAATGGCAAAAGCGGTCTTCGCCTCGGCGCAACCGATCGCGGCTATCTCCTCTTTAATGGTCTCACGAACGACCCAGGTGTCGAATGCCTATCTACAAGTTTATTTAGTCGGAACACGCTCTACATTTTCTCACTCTTTTCGCCTCGTTTGTGAGTCACGCTATATCAAGCGAGCGATAACAATAAATATCATCGCGCTCGGCTACTCGTCCCTCTTTCTCCTTAATCCATTCTGTAAGCAAGTAATTGGAGGAGGTATCACACAGTTTATCGTCGTTTGGAATTCGCTACGCCGTTATTCGTTGCCACTGCAAAGGTGTTATCTCTAAATTTTTAAGATTTCCCGCTCGTGGCGCGTGTATATGCATATTTATACTCGCAAACTGTACATAGAGTGTTTCTAAACCGCAGGCTGAAACGCAGGCCGGGAGAGATGACCGTTCACGAGGGATCCAGTATTTTTGGTCGCAAGTCAATAGTCCCTTGTACGATTACACACGCTAGAAGACTAATAAATGATATCTTCAATGTGTTAACAACTAATGACTTCGGAACCGCTATGCCCGACTCTCCCTTAATCCGAGCGTTACTGTAAAATGGCCCTTCGTGCTCCGAGTTCACTTTATGAATGATAACGCGATATTGGCAGCTTGATCGTATCACTAAGCTCTAAAGAAGGTCCTGGATATTTCGCGAACGGTTAGCTCGCCGGATTGCGTTTGAGTATATTTTTCTGTTCCTTTTTTAATAGTTCGAGCCTGCGCCTGGGATTCTGAAACACTCTGTGTAATTCCTAACCGATGTTTCCAGTTTCTTATGCTCTCTGTCTTCATCCTCTTTCACGCCAGTCCCATCGCCTTCCGTCGCACTCCACGCGCGATTCGAATCGCTTCGAACACACTCCAAACTGTTCTCTTTCTCTCCCATTCTCTCTCTCACCGTTATCGCACGAACGATTCGAGTCTACCGGTTATCCTCGATACCTTAATTACGCTCTTAAAATTACTCGCATATACTTACTTACGGTGCCGTTGATATTACTTTGAGTTATTCTTTGTAACGTATTTTATAACATGATTATCAATTTTTTTTCTTTATCGTTATTAATACCTAAATACAAGGGGGGCACGATGCACACCGATTTCTAGGGGGAGCTTGATTCTGCGCGTTCCCTTCGCCTTTGATATACGACATAACGCACCTCGCTTTTTTGCTGCACGCTTCTTCGTTCGAAACTGCGCCAGTCTGACGGATTCGGTTTTGCTGCTTGCACGAAACGGCGGTCAGAAACTTGCGGCAGGATTTTAAGAGCGAAGCCCCGGGGAAGTAGGTGCCTCGGCGCTGCGAGTAATTTGCGTTCAATCGCTCGGGGTGAGATGCCTCGGAACTTTAACAAATTATTCCAGCGTGCGACACCGTAAATCTCTGACCGCCACGGTAATAAATGGCCGAAGCCTCGGCAATATGCGCAAACAAATTTCGCGTTTAACAAATGAACTCTCCAGTGTCCTTTGGAATGTTTAGACGTAAGTCGACGGAACAGCTCGCCGATAAGAAGAAAAGAAATGGGTGGACAAACGCGCGGGCAGATCAGCCGAGATACAAATGGAATCGAGGACGGTGATTATCGAAAGTGAGCGCGGGTGAAGAAAAGTCGGGATACAATCGTTTATTCTGTAATTCGTTATACCACAGCGATCGTTATAGTTTACACAATGTGGGGGCATTATGAAAAAGTACAACCACAAATTACAGACTAGCTAGACGGCTACTTGTTGCTTCCTTTTCTCGTTTAACTTTAAACGTAATTTCTCTTCCGTTTCGCGCGCGTTTCCTTAGAAAGAAGCCTCGTCTACCACGACACACCTTCTCGTGCATTCTCGTCGATCGCACGTGACGCACTCTCTGAGCGGAGGAGCGAGAGAAAAGAATAAAGAAGACCGCGTTCGAAATGATGACACACTACTGGTTCGTCGTTCTTTTTCCAAATTTTTATTCAACACAAAATTTCGTTCGCGAAAGCCAGACTTAAAGACCAGTGACCGATCGTTATTGCGTTAAGTACGACGCTTTCGCGCAAGCGTATCTCTTCTTCGTTTTTTCTTTATTATTTTTTTTAATAGATCCTTCAATGACCGCACGAGAACTCATGCTTGAACTATGCACGAAATTATTACTTGAGCCGGATTTCCGTTCGGAAGTACATTCATAATAATATCTTATTACAGAAAGCAGCGACGAAGACGCGTGGTTGGAAGTGACTGCTAGCGCCACCGCGACACCACTTCCAGCTTCGTCCTGTCGGGGAGCGCAGTTTATCCTTACGATAAACGGATGATTTACATTCGATTTACACGCATACATCATTAACATTGTTATCTAGTCATAGTATGCGAGAGGCGACGATCATGCGCGCAGTAAAAAAGCGGGGGATGCGGACGAGGAAGAGGAGGAGATTTAGGGGGAAGGTGGGTGGCGGGTTTGAAAAACAAAACGAACACAAATGCACTTCGATCGACGTCGAGCATCGGGGGACACATTATTAATTCGTTCTCACTCACCGATAAAAGCCAGGGATTAAATATCCCGACAGACAGGCGTTCGCTTAATTTTCGTATGCCCCCTTTTTGTTTTAATTATCAGCTGACGCGTTACGCCGTCGATCGGCAAATCCGCTCAACGCTCTCGACATCGTTCGCGTAATTTCTTTTCGATCGGGCATGCACAGAAGAACGTAAAGACAGCGTTCGATTTCTTCATCGAGATACGCGAGAAGACGGCAAAGGATAGTGCCTCTCTAAATGCTTTCTGCAGTCTCTATTTACCGCGCAGAGTGCGTGTCCTTTTGCGTGTTACCTTTTTTTATTTATTTATTTTCCGTGTGCTCCGTAACTCAATGATGCGTTTATCGAATGATTTGGTATATATATATTTTTTTTTTCTGTTTCTTTTTGGAGTAATCGTACGTACGTGCGTGCTTAGGACTCACGCAATCGCTAAAGATCTCCCCTTCCCACCCCGAACTGCCACCTGCTGAATTGTTTTCGTTTGCTTACAAGTTATTAAGAGTTTTTTTTGCTTTCTTGTGTCTCAGTTTTATATGCGCAAGATAACACTCACTACAGTTAGAGTTACGATACGTCCTGATCTTCCACGTCTTGCAGCTGCTCCTTCTGTTCTCCCTCCCCTGTCCAGGAAGAAACAATTCATGTTAGCCAAACACCAGATACACATTAACCTACGAATAATTATTCTGGCGACGGTAACCCATCAACGATTAAGGTGGAGGAATTTCATTTCCATCTCGAATCACAAATCCATCTCCACCCTATCGATTAAACAGATTACCTCCGCCGAACCCCCGGTATCAAACAAACAAAAAATGCAGCGGAGTATTGGTACTTTTAAGGAGCAAGGAAGGTTTGAGTTTCTCACCAGGTGATCGTACGGTGCAAGGGCGTATCGAAAGGGGTGGGCCTTTAAGCTCAAGCATTGGTGGGAATGGCCGCAGCCTCGTTTTCGCGATCGGGCTCAATCTCTAAATTACGAAGCAATGATTCTTCGTCCGGGAACACGCGATCATCGAAAGTACCATTTGAAGCGGAAAATAAATATAAAACCTTTTCATATCATCGACGCTTTGCCTGCGCGACCGTGATACATGTGTGTGTGGGGAAAAAAAATCTGATAGAACCGGGGAAGATTTTATCGCGCTGCTGCAATACATATTATTGATCGCGGGCACGGCGCTTCTACGGCCTAATGGGAGCGTTTCGAAAGCGGCTAAAAACCTTTCCCCGCCCCCGGAAGAACGCGGAGTTTTTCCTAGTAACGGCGCATACTAACCCTCTCCGTGCGTATCCGACGTCCACAGAGTAAGGTTGTCCCTGAGGAGCTGCATGATAAGGGTAGAATCTTTGTAGCTATCCTCGGATAAGGTGTCCAGTTCCGCGATCGCGTCGTCAAAGGCTGCCTTCGCCAGGCGGCACGCTCTGTCCGGGCTATTCAGAATCTCGTAATAGAACACAGAGAAGTTGAGCGCCAAACCTAAGCGGATCGGATGAGTCGGCGGCAGATCTGTCATAGCAGTGTCGCTGGCTGCTTTATAAGCTACGAGAGAGTTCTCCGCCGCTTCCTTCCTGTCGTTGCCAATGGCGAATTCAGCTAGGTAACGGTGGTAGTCGCCCTTCCTATAAATACGCAACACCGGTGAGAATATATACACGCGGTCGTTGTATAAAGATAAGGATTATTAAGTAAAAATTAACCGTGCGAAACCCGCAGACTTTCGTGGGAGTTGCGCAAGATCATCGCTAAGCATTCCCAAGATTTTTATGGCACCGCGAGAGCAGCGGCTCGGGACAATAAGAATTTCAATTTAAGGATTGATCGTTATTTGTAAATTAGATCCGTGACGGGATAATTATCCTCGCGGAGAGTTATCGAGCCAGACGGCTGGGTGTTTTAAAAAGCAGTGGCTCGAAAATCAGTGACCGGGACGGAACGTTCTTCCGTATTTGCTGGCTACCGTGTTACGGAGGCGGTTAGCGTTTAAACAAATTCGTGATGCTATTATTTAATTATAGTGGTATACAGGCTGCTCGATGTAATGGTAGGGTGAAGGACCCAATTACTGTCAGTCAACCCAATTACTGTCACTTTAAGCTTTTTTACTTAAAATAACGAATAAATAAACGTTTAAGTGAAATAGCTTAAGGTGACAGTAATTGGGTAAAGGACCCAATTACTGGCAGCCGACCCAATTACTGTCACCTTAAGCTATTTTACTTAAAATAACGAATAAATAAACGTTTAAGTGAAATAGCATAAGGTGACAGTAATTGGGTAAAGGACCCAATTACTGTCACCTTAAGCTATTTTACTTAAAATAACGAATAAATAAACGTTTAAGTGAAATAGCTTAAGGTGACAGTAATTGGGTAAAGGACCCAATTACTGGCAGCCGACCCAATTACTGTCACCTTAAGCTATTTTACTTAAAATAACGAATAAATAAACATTTAAGTGAAATAGCTTAAGGTGACAGTAATTGGGTCAAATTATTGGCAGCCAACCCAATTACTGTCACCCTAAGCTATTTTACCTAAAATAACGAATAAATAAACTTTTAAGTAAAATAGCTTAAGGTGGCAGTAATTGGGTTGACTGACAGTAATTGGGTCCTTTACCCTAGATTTCGATAGCGACGAGTCCTTCCCTTACTTTGAACATGTCACCACTGTAACATGTGTTATGAGACTCGGATCAAAGTTTAAAGCAATTAAGAAGGGAATGCTTCCCGAGCCGCATCCTTGGAAACTGCAAAAGTTCCTTACATTTTATAATAGAAGACTTTAGATTCGCCGGTGGACGCGCACGGTATCAGATGTTTGTCCAGAACCCCGAGGATGTCGGCGCAGATGTCTTTCAGCTCCTCTTCTACTTGGGACCGGTACTGACGGATCATCTCCAGCTTTCCTTCGGCGCCCTTGTTCTCCTCCTTTTGTTCGATGCTCGAGATTATTCTCCAGGAGGCTCTCCTCGCGCCGATTACGTTTTTGTACGCGACGGAAAGGAGGTTCCTCTCCTCGACGTTCAGCTCCAGGTCCAGCGAAGCGACCTTCTTCATCGCCTCGACCATTTCTGCAAATCACGCCGGCGGGCGTCGCCGTTGACGACAGTGCCATTAAATTGAGCAGATGTGCGAAATCAGAATACGCGGGACAAAAAGAAATGTGGAAAAGTCCTGGGAGCCGATAGAATTTCATCGCGGTGTTGAATAATTTTTGGGCGAAATAACGAAAGGGTGGTTTAAATTTTGACGAGGGGTGTCGTATGAAATCACGGTAAACGAATTGGAAATGACCTATATCGATTATTGACACGCGGCCACCCCGGTGTGGATGTATTATTAGTTTCATCTGGGATGTTGGAGAGCCGGTGTGCAAGGAAGACGTGCACACAGGCATATATTAACCCGCTGCCCCTTGAACTTTCCGAGGAAGTTGGTTGGTATTATGTATTTATTATCTATAGGTGTGTACGGCATTCAAGAATAATGATATCGACCGAGATATACGCGCGCCCCGATACATTCGCGTCTCGTCGCGAGCCTGCGAAAGATTTGTAAATTTTTTTTAACCATCTTTTTAACTAATCTGCTTGGTTAGTTCTCCCAACGAAGTTACGCCGAATGAAATACTCGGCTCGCGGGGATTGATATTTACCCCGTGGTTATTAAGTCCAAGGAAGGCGTCATGGGGCCATTTAAGTAGAGATCGAAATCAAGTTCATGGTGGTTCCCGGGGCGAGAATTACCGCGAACGCGGTATACCCGTGACGAAGAGGGTGTACAGAGACGTAGGATATAGCCAGGCACAGATCAATACTTTCCTTCTGCTACGGTCCCTCTTCTCCCTCCAACCATTGCCGTGTCTCACTCACCCCCTTGCCGTTCTCACCCTCCACTCGTAATCTCTCCCGCCCCCCCCCCCTCTGCTCCCCTCTCGCGCAACCCTCAAATTTGCTCTGCACCCATCCTTCTCTACATCCAGGGCAACCGACGTCGCCTCCTCTCCCTTCCGCCCTTCTGTCATTCCTCTCCACGCTGGCCGGCCGTTCTTCGCCCGAGATCCACCACAGACAACACACTTTAAATACGCGCGTGCCTCCGCCGATTAACATGCCCACGCGGCGACGAAATTATGAAAAGCAGCCTCCTCCGCCCGATGAATGCGAGGCGGCCCCTCTTTGCCCGCTTTGTCCGCTTCATTGGTTAGTCCTCCTGGATCCTCCGTAGCGTGAAACCCGATTTCGAAATTTTCGGGGCCTAGGGTGCAGCGTGAAACGGGTCCCCCCTATGTATTTATTATTGGCCGGGCCAGCTCGGGAACGAGCTCCAGAAGGCCGTGCCGAAAGAAACGTTACGACCAACTACAACGTGCACCTCGCTCGAGCGTAACTTATTCTTAGAGCGCGTCCACGCTATGAGAATGACCCGAGGGAAAGGGAGACACGGGCCAGTTAAATAGCGTTACTCGAAACTATACCACCGGGAGGGGATAACGCTTCGCCTTCGCAAAACGTCAGATCCCTAGGAGCGTACGTAGGCCTTCGGCCGCGTAACAATTTCCAGAGAGATGTACGAAAACGAGCCAGCGATTTGACGGCTCCCCCCCTTCTACCCAGTCCCCACTGCGAGACGGCTTTCGCCGCGAGCGAAGCGGAGAGAAAACAAATTTATCTCTCCTAGCCGAAATCGTAACGGCTCGTACTGCGTAATAACGGAGTACGGGCCGAATCGGAGGAAAGACAACAGGGAAACGCTACGCTAATCGAGAGCGTAGCGAACGACTCGGCGGATCTCTCGGCTGGCCGATTCGGCCGCCAGTGATTTCTCTCCTGCTTTCAAGGCCAAATGCCACGAGCAGAGCACGCGTTACTACGTGTCTAAAGGAGTAACCCGGCAGCGATTGGTAAGTATCGTGCCGTGTCTATGCGTCACCGCGCGTCGGGAAGGACCGACTTTGTCGGTTATCTGCCGAGGGGCCCCCTAAACTAACCGAGGCACAGCACGCCTAGCAACGGCGTTACCCAGCATTCGACGAAACAACGGGAAGCCCCCCGAGAGCGACGAGAGACTGCTCCTCCACGGCCTTCGCCACCGGTGCCTGCTGAATGGGCCCCCGCGATAGTACGTGCGGGTATCGTCACAAGAACCGCCGCAGCGGTTGACAGAGGCTATAAATCCACCGCCGTTTAAGCAGAGGAAACACCGGTTGCGGGGGCCGGCGACTCCTCCGCGGCACCGTACCCTTGGTTTATCCTCGTATTTGACGTTTCCACGCTTTTGACAGATCCCCAACCTGATCCACCCGGACGGAGTTTTAAGGCTCCTCGGCTCCCGACGAGGGGCTCGCGGTTCTATTCGTCGAAATCGTGACACCCGGAGAGGTTCACCAGCCACGAGGAGGGCGGTGCTAGGCTCCTTTCTCTTTGCTGGCCGTGGCTCTCTCTCTCTGTGTGTCGGATTTCGTCGGTTTCATTTTGCTGCAGGCCGGGTCCTTTCCCGAAAAATATCCACTCACCGTCGTAGCGCTCCGCTTGCTCGGCCAATTTCGCCTTGTAAACGCTGTCCTCCCGTTCGGACATCTTCGATGCTCGTGGATTTCACGGGTAGACCAAGGGTTTCAGGGAAATCGCACGAAATCCTCGTTTCCACTGAAATACGTACACCTCGTCGTACAGCCACTCGCAAGCTCACTGACCAAGATGGCGGCGCCCGCCAACAATCGAAAGCAGTTCCCAGCTCGCGCAGCCTCTGCAGACACTCCACTCGCCATGCGCTACCCGGCGTGTATTACTACGCGTGACGTCAGCCGTCGTTGCCGACGCGACGCGCATGTCGGTTAATGCTCGCTGAATATCCGGTGCCGGAGCTGGCCGAAATTTCCATTTAAAAGCCACGGAAGGAATAACGTCTCGCCCTTTTATTCCCGTTAGCGTTGGAATTTTGCGGGATATCGATTTCCTAGAAACTAACGGGCGAAGAAAATAGAGAAAATATTACCGCGAGCTGGAGTAACCTATTCTCCAAGATCAGAGTTTTAGCGTATTTAAATGAAACTCATAAACTTTCATCGTTAATTACACTAAACGACAAATGCTCGAGGATATATTCCACGGATCATAAAATCGATGACACGCGAGGGCTTTCTAGTGCACGGAACTAGAAAAAACGAGGCGTAGAATGAAATCTAGAAACTTAAAGTACTTCCAGAAAGTTCTATTTGAATAAATTTTGATGGAGGGAATGCTTCATACTCGGCGGAGGTTGATTTTACTCGAAGAATCTAGAAAGATTGAATATCAAAAGTGTTCCATTTAGGGACCTCCCGCGTACGGGACTATTTTAAAGCCGCGGAGTTGTCCCGCGTCTAGCGCGCGAAATTCGAAAACCAGAACAAGCAAACTGAACGATCTTTGGTAGTGGTAATAAAATATTAAACAGCAAACGTTACCCGTTCAGATCGTCTGTTTTTAATTTGTTACAATAAATCAATACAATTTCGTTCAATGGAACAAAAAGGCTACGGTTATTTATCGTATAAATAATTGCACCATTTGTGCGACCAACGGGTGTTACATAGGAGATGCCGAAAGGCAATCATGTGAATGCTACAAAGAGATATTTTCGTTTCCATATTTCTTTTTTTTTTTTGTTTGTTGTTTGCAGCGAAGCATTTGCGTTTTATCGTTCCACACGAGTAGCTAATGTACAAGCACTATGTAATCCAAACGTCTGTTCTATCCGCCTTACCGTATGCCTTCTTCATTTAAATTATTTATTTTATAGTTAATTTGTATTTATATGTATACACATATATCCGATTATTATCATCTATTAAAATTATAATACAGCCGAATACTTAATCGTAACAATCAATTGTAAACATTGGTTGCAAGCTACGGGTGTTCCGTCCAATGTCGTCCTATACAGACCGGAATATATGTAATCATCATCATCAATATACAAACACTATGAACGGAACCAGCTGTACGACGTACTCGTACCAGGGATACACGATGGGTGTTCTTCTTTTTATTAATTATCATATGTACATACAGGCATACATACATACATGCATACATACGTACGTACGCGAAATCATACGCGCTCGAGTCGAGCGATTGTACCTGTGTATGGATGTGTGCGTGTCTACGTACTGTAGCCTGGAAAAACGGATTTCGGTTCCGCGGCGACTGTTCTCTGCTTCCGGTTCAGAAAACAGTCGGGGCGCGGGCGGGGGTGAGTCCCTCTTGAAAAGAACACAAATCTTTTTTTACAACATACGATCTCAACCATCAGGTATGACTTCAAAGTCTCTTTACACACTTCCAGTTAATTAATATCGATTATACATTTGTTTAACATTAGCTCGACGGAGTGTATAGTACTTAGGCTAGCCCGCAGGGCGAAACAGCCTAAATTTATGGAACATTCAAGTGTCTACATCTGCACGGAATATCGCAGAAATTTGGAAGCGTACACGTTATTACCATCCATCTTACATCTCCTCCTCAACTTGCACGCTACAGTGTGCATGCACCGTGTCGGACCGTCGCTGTCGCGCGTCGGGATGACCGTCTCAACGCGCCTAACCCATTCTCTCGTCACACACTCCATCATCCACAGGAACATATCTTCGTGGCCGTTACAGATTGTCGCAACGAAAAGTGAACGAACGCCGCCCTCTACTACAATTTCTTTTTTTCTCGCGTGACCAATTTGTAAAAAATGTCGTTCATCGATATCTACGTTTTTTTAAATAATTCAGTAAGGCTTCGGACACATTCGAACGCGGTTATTCGTTACTTTCTGATTTACTCGGTAAATACTATTTTTTAAAATTTACTGCTCTTTCTCCTTCGCGTGACTTTCTTTGAAATATCGAGCATCGCGGCAAGCATCGAAAATACGTTTTAAAATCTAGGTTGTAAGTACTCCTCGCGACGGATAAACGTAATAACCGTGTGTATCAGAAAGTTGACGGGGATTTTTTTGTCATACTTGGTGTTACGATCGATCTCGTTAGAACTTACAGTCAGTTCCGTTTTTCTAAAAAAAGAAGAAGAGGAAATTCAGTTACATACTAAATTCGATTGGAACAAATCACGAATACTGCGGTAGTATTTAAGTGGATTCTCCTGTTCAACTCGCGACCACTGTGGTTCCCCGTTAACACCACCGAATGGGTTTCTCGTAAAAATCATCGATCTTATTGCTATCTCGGTTTTTAAATTGAAGTAACAAAAGCTTTTGCAAACTCATTCGCTTATTAATAGTTTCTGTGAGTACGCTCAGGCTAGTGACAGAGCCGAATGGCGAATACAGGAAATTTCGGTGTCTATATAAAAAGTTCGTATGCAAAAGCATTAATTAAATTGGGCCATGTGGAGTCGAATGCGGTGTAATGTCGTGGCTGTTTAGAAAAGTGGGCGAAGGATAAGGATGCGGTGATAGGTACTATAAAGACAGAAGGGTGTGTAAGAGTAACGAGGAGGGAGCAATGACACGCTACAAAAAAAAGGAAAAGAAACGTTCGCCTTCTGCGTCAGAATCGCCGACTTCGATCAGTTCATTGGAAGAAGTAATGACTAAACTGTGTTCCCTAACAGTCCCGCTATCGCGTCAACATGCCTCAGAAGCAATGACCTCCGCGAATGTGATCTCTAATATCAACTATCCTCACTTTAAACGAATCCAAACGCTTCTGTACTGTATATTGGCGGTCACATTATTAATCGGTATAATTATATAATAAGCTAAAATATGTTCGGACATCGTGACCAATCACCTTTACTCTTGCACTCCCAATACTCGCCACCGTACACGTAGCATAGACTGTCTGTGTATGGATCCTGCTCTTTTTTGAACCATAACGGTTCGTAAGTTTCGTACGGCAGACCTAACAAAGCAGATTAAATCTTTTAGTCATGCTTTCCCACGGAAACGCCGGGAATCGCGAATGAATAGAAAGCGGTGTACCTTGGGCAGCTGCTTTCTCGGCCTCGTGTTCGCGCGCGCGTCGGACAACCCTCTGTTTCTCCTCTAATCGAAGCTTCTCCACGTTCGCCTCGTCCCACTGGCCGTTTTCCATTAGCCTTTGATCAGGCCTGTTTCGGGAATCCGTGGGAGCAACACCTTCTTCCGGCTCGTTAAGCTGACACGCTAATTCCGTGAAATTGTAATACTTATCGCTGTCATCGCTGCAGAAGCATCCAATTACAATTAATACCCACGGGAATGAAGATACAAACTAGCGACGATCTCGCCGGATACTTACGATGGCATGCGACGCTTCCAAGCGAGTATATGCGGGCCTGTTTTGTACACTTGATTGTCCGGCGCGCCAGACGTGCTAATTACAGGAGCAATCTCTATCTTGGAGTCCCACGTACCTTGTACAACCCACTTCACCTCGTTATTAGAATTCATTACTACCCCCTTCACTGTGCGTTGACTGTCCCTCGAGAAGTACGAGTACGGCGTGTACTTCAAATGGCACTTTATACCTTCCTTGTGATTGACGATGTCGGTGTCCCCGCTCTGATCGACCCATAATTTTCCTACTATGATATTGTGGACAGTAGTCGTGACCTTCCGCCACGTGTAGTGCTTCATGCCATCGTCCATTTCTAGGTGAGCAGTTCCCAACGGTATCACCTGCGTGGATATATAAATCGATTAAACGCGATTCGGAGTGTCGCGGAGGTGGATGTCGGAAATTGTTGAGACCCGAGAGACTTACTTGGAGGTACTTCCCGCGGAACTTAGACGCCATGGTGAATTCTTGCCAACAACGCCACTTCCGCCCCTCGCAGTGCTGCGCCAGCATCGGAGGGTGGTGGGAAACTTGCTCTGATATTGCTCGCCATCCTAAATCATCCACGCGATCACATTCGAACGTTTCGCCTAGTAAAGGGTTGAAAGGTTTGCCGGTTCTGGAAGCGGTCGTGGAGTAGCTGGATATAGTAAATGCTGCCACGTAAGCCATTTGCTCGTAGCTGTCTGTGCACTCTGCTGCCCTGTTTTGAATTAAATTAGATAGAGTTGCGAACGGTGTGTACAGCGATTTAAGGAGGAGATTCGGACTGAGTGTACCTGTCGAGAATGTCCGCGTATTCGTAATCTTCCGTGAGCCGCTGGAGCATACTAAGCGGCTCGGAGAAGTTGACGGGCATGGGAATTTTTGATAACTCTTTGCCGATACAATTTTTCATGATACTCCATAAATTTAAGGGATAATTTGGTTTCTCAGGTACCCTAGTTCTTCGTTTTCTTTTTGAACCTGTCATCCCGGCGCTGCCACTGCTGCCATTATTAGACTGCCAAGTTGTCTGTTACAAGAAATCACAAACCATGTCTATCATTTTCTCATTACATGGGGTGGAGGACCCAGTTACTGTCACCTTAAGGGGTCATATACGGTTCTCACACATATCGCAAAATAAATAAATAAAAAAATTGTCAGCCTAATATTTTATAATATTCCTCGAATCACTCACGAAGATTAGTAATTTTTTAGTGATGAGAAATTTCCGGTTTGTTTAGGTATACGCTATTATTTTTCTAAGTATTGAAAAATAATCTTAATATATAAAGCAGAAAGCTTCTATGTTTGTGTTTATCTGTCGCTTAAAAACTTTCGAACGATAAATTCTGGGGTCACGAAATGTACCCCAGCTCATTATTTTCACAAAAAAAAAAATCTTGCACAAAATCAGAATCTAAATTTCGATCGAAGCCGAGTAGCAAAGCTAGTAGCATGTATACTAACAAACCAGACACACTGTATATGACCCCTTAAGGATTGACACTGACATTATTGCAATTTGTGTACTTCTTGGTAAAAACTATAATTGTTTCTAATAATTCACTATTATTTAATATGTTTGTGACTCTCGAAACCTCTATTTCCATTGATAAATTCATTGATTTAAAAAAATATGTCGGGAGCTTTTACAGTGCGTTGCTGAGAAGATGTCCTGCGGGACGGCACGGGGGCAAGAGGAGTACACCTCGTCGCGCGGTGTCGCGATTTGATTCGTCGACGTTTTCGCGTCGACCAATAACGAACAATTCTATGGGGACTTTCAGGATAAAACCAGAGGTGACCACTCGGACCCGCGTTCCTTCTTCCCGCCAACACCTCAGCTACGCGCAGTACTTGCGCCCAGCGATTCCTGAATCGCGAAACGTAGGACTCCCACTTTCCTCCCATCGCGCTCCACACAAGCGTATCTCTATCAGCGATATAGGTAGAGATATGCTTGTCTGCAGCGCGGTGGGAGGAAAGTGGGAGTCCCACGTTCCGCGATTCTAGAATCACTGCTTGCACCCCAATTAATGCCACCTAACCAAATACTGTTTACCTCATTTTCAGGTTATGTCGCGTCTCGTACACCAGCAATTACTACCGCGAGAGTAATTCCAAATGCTTGAAACGCTTGTACCAATCACTGTCACCCAAATATTAAAGAAAAAAATTTAATCGGTGAATTTCGATCGATATTATTTCCCGAAAAAATATATTTCGTTATATTACGATTACGATTTTTTTTAAATGCCTTGATTTCTCTTTTGGTAGTCAAGAATTCATCGTTTTTACGCTTCTAATCTTCAATCGTTTTCTCAAAATTAATGAAGATAGAATGAAGTCGTATTTTTTTATATCGTATAATTATTTTTTTATGGATGACTTTGCCAGATTTTCTTAGTTTCTTTAAGCGAGACTGTTTAGGGTGGCAGTGATTTAGTAGCTGGCAGTAATTGGGTCCTTCACCCTACTCTTTTAAATCATGAATCCGTTAATCTGCTTACATTGTCCAGATTGTCTGTATTTGCAACAGTGGTGGGAGTTTGCACTACCACAGAATCGGTCACGATAAGAAAGGAATTTGCACCCGCGTTATCTGACAGAGGTAAAGGTGTCTGATCTCCTTCTGAGCTAGAGCCATCATCACTGCCCTGAGAATCTGTTCGATCTCTCGAATTGCTTGTAGCAACACCGGGAATACTTAAAGTGAATGTGTCTGATTCTTGCGCGTCATAGAATTCCGCATTATCTTCCTCGTCTTCTGATGGGGAAGATGTACCAGTTGTATCTGCAACAACAACCAGAAATACGTTCAGTTCACAGGGCTTTAATACACAAAAAAAAAAAAAATAAACAGATTAATGTAGAAAGGAAAGAGAGAATGGTGAAATAAGGGAGGCTCAGCTAAGCTGTTATTAAACCTCACCTAAGAAACTAATTAACAAAGAAAGTCAAGAATTGAGAGGAGGCCAGTGGGGAAGTACAGAGTTCAGTGAGGATTCAAGACCCGAGTAGAAAGGATTTGGTGGCACATATACGCGATCCAAACGAGATTAAGGTGATCAATGACACGGTGATTTAATTATCAAACCCAGCGGTAAACATCAGAACCTCGAATGGAGAAAACCTTCACGTGTCGTGAGTCACCGTGGCCGTTAAGATTAATGATAAAGCGCGACAACACGGAACACAAAGCGTCCGCGGAAGCTATCGACGCGGGTTAGTTACGCAATGGAGAAGTGTATTTCGCGCCAATAACGGGCGTGCAACGGAACGAACGGGAATATTTGCCGGGAAGTCCGCGGGGGATTTATCCCGAGAACTACACCGCCCCTCCGTCCCCCACCCCCGCCCCCCCCATCGAACCGAGAAACGTGGGTATGACAACTGCCATTGTAGATCGTACCCGTCCTTTACCACTCAATCTCGGTCCACACCTGCGGTACTGGTGCGAAAGAGCAACGAATGCCGAATCACTAGAAAAGTGCTGGTAGGGTGTACACACACGCACATATCTTTTTAAACACAGTGGCAACTAGTACAATATACCGCGCATCAGGTTATGCCGTGCCCCGAGATATCGGCTCTACGGCTCCGATATATTCGGGCGAAAGCACTTGATCGAAGCCGCGGACCGTTTCGGAGCCGTTGACGATGACAGAGACTCCTCCCCTTCGACTGGCTTTAAAACTCTATCGGTTTAGCATCTCCTCCGCCGTGATCCTCTCTCTTTTAGGCGCGATCGCCGAGAACTCCGGAGCTCGGCAAATTATCACATCGAATTTCTTACGCGGCGGGGGACACCACGGAGCAGCGATTCGTGGTCAGAACTCGCACGAAACAGCGATTTGCAAGGCCATCTGAGCCTGATTAAGCGCCAAGCTTGGGAGAAACGACAGCACACCCGTGCGTATACATATATATTATACGTAGGCTCCCTCCCCCCCTCACCCTCTTCCCGTAAGTCCGTCCGTCCGGCTGTGCTCTGTTGCTGTACTATACTGTACGTACAATCAGCAGAACGTAAGTGGGGGATATAGGTACAGTGCACGCTTCGCATGCAGAGGTGGCGACACCACTCGGACCAAGCGGGAAGCTCCTCGGAGCGCCATCTGGCGAGGAAAGCAGCGAGGCACGGGAAGCCGCGAAAATTCGAATGCACGTGCCGCGTGGAGGTTGAAGCGGGTCGTGAGGCGGGGAATGCGGATATTTGTGCGCTTGTATCGTGTAACAATTACAACATCCCTTCACCCCACGGATTTATCAACCAGTTCACACAGGTTTCTGTTAGAACTGGGGACTGTTACAGGGTTGGCAGGCATATCAGCGTCGTGTCTCGTGGACGGTGTAGAAAAAAAGTAAAAGCTCAACGAAACCATGGAGAATGGGCAATTATTCCAATTCATCTTTCTCTCAGCATACACATGAACTCGAGTTGCGGTACTACCAATGTTAGAGAAAAGAATGCAAATAAATTTACGCGATTGTCTGTGGCCCCCTGCCGGCGCCACCGAGGGGATCGCGTGCTGCGCGGCCTCTTCCAGGTGGGAGTGCTGCCTGGCCAGCTGCTCAACCATTTTCTCTATCCGCACCTTCTGATCCCGCTCGTGCTGCAGCATCTTCTTCCACTTTGGCTCCTGCAGCTGCGCTAGTTGCAAATACTCATTGCTCTCCTGAAATCACAATTTCCCCTATTTTCTCTACGCGACTGTTACGCCTTCAACAGAAACAGATTAGTAAACGGTGCGACAGGATCGACCGGAATCGAGATCGATAAATTATGTTTAGTCCCCCCGCGGTCGATTATTCGAATCGTTGTTCGGAAAGTCCCGTTAGCCTTTGGGATGCCCCCTCGCATGCAACAAGCGTTTAGTGGCGAAGCGCTACTGTCTTCCGCGGCGGGGCGTGTTGCCGCGCATCAGCCGCCAGACACTTTCACCCGTCTGCTACTGTCAACGCTGTGATTCGAATTAATTGATTCAACTCACATTAACCATAGCGCTGGCGGTAATGCGAAATAGCCTGGCGCGCTCGCTGACTGTCTTCATTATCGCCGCTAATTCCGGCGATGGAGGTTCGAGAGCTTCGAGGTCATTTAATGCTCGCTGGAGCATAGTCTCCCGTTTGTTTATTAAATCGTTAATGGCGTGCAAGTTCTCCCGACGCTGGGCCAGATCCTTTATCACCGACACCTGCTCGGGCTTTTGACTGTCGTTGTCCTGGAACTCTTCCTCCTCTTCTTCTGGAACAAAGTTTTCTTCGCATTACGTACGCCCTCTTACAAACGTCCCGCGAACCTTCGGACGAGGTTATTTTTCCATGACGAGTTTTAAAGTAATGCGGAAAGCTGGTGCATGATAAATTCCGATGCATCAACTCGTTTGTTGGGAATAAAAATGCTGTCCCTAATGACGTGTGTTTATCGATTATCTTGTAATGCATTTTTTAACATTGCTCTGATTTTTCAAAGATTTCTGGAAAGGGGAGGACAAAGTAACGCATGACGTCATATCGCGCAGTCACGTTCGAGATAGTGAAAGGGATTATAAGCAGTAGTCTATCTATTTTGAGTCATGATTTAAAGGTCGACGTGGACAACGCGGAATAGAACAAAGACCGCGAAATGGGGCCAATTATTCAAGACCGCAATTTTCATCTCTTTTAGTTGCGTTTATCTGTGTTATGCTCTTCTGCATTATCTCTTATCGAAACGCTTTATTTGTTCGAGAGGGTACACAGTTTGGAAGCTTAGGAGGCACGAATGTACCAGCAACGTCCCAATTTTAACAAAGAACTTTGGAGAATTTTACCACTAATTAGGTAGTCGCTGACGTGGCACTATACTTTCTGTTGTAAAGTAGAAACTACGAAATCTTATGGACACACAGCTAGAGCAATGAATACAGGATCGCAAGAAAGAAATTCTGGCCCGTGATTGAATATAATTTGCACCATTATTTAATCAGATTTCGTATCACCTAAATCATTGTTCATTGATCAGTGCGTGAAAAAATGTACTTGCTCTCAATGACACGCATCTCATAAGAGCCGCTAGAGGCAATTGCCTTTAATACTACATTATATGGTCTGCAGCGTGTTAATAGGTTCGTTGCTGAAGGTAGCAATTGATTCTTGCTCAGAATTTGCAGCCATTGTATAGCACAGAGGGATAGGAATCATTCAGTCGTACAGCCCCCGGGGCCATTATTTAAAGAAAGTTTTAATTAAATGTCCACTTGAGTTTATTAGTGGGGCGAGGGTGCATAGACTCCTCCTTGAAGTATTCAATCGTTTGCAAACAAAATGATTGCCTGGCGAGCGAAAAAGAATCAGTCTCTGTGACTGCTGGACCAAACGACTGCTCTATCAATTCAGCCATTCAGACTATTAATAGATTCCTCCAACCTAATATTCCCAATGGCTGCTGCCTACTGTTTGATCAGCCTGACAAATGCAATCGTCACAGGCTACGAGTAAAGCTCAGCATATCGAATAAATAAAACGGGACTCTCTGCTCTAGAACGCGAAGGACGTAAAGGGACAAGTTGTGCTTATTATTGGCCCGTATCTCCAGTGGCGGATTTAACGGGCGGCCGATGAGGAGTTGCCACCTAAGTCCCTACGCAGAATGACCCCCATCTTCCGAAAAAATTATGATTTTATCCGAAGACTACTTTTTTGTTTTTCATAATTTTCGTAAATTGATTTGCAATTCTGTAATGCCACTTGGGCAATTTTATTTAAATCCGCCACTGCGTACCCCCCTCTATTGCTAATTCCCAAGTGACTTGCTCTAACGAAGGCGAATAGAGGGAATATATATCGTCATACAAACCAGATTCCATGGCTTGGATGGCCTTGGCCTTCGCCAACTCGAGGGCCGTGACCCATTGTTGGCGCTCTACCTCTGTCCCTGCCTTGATGTGGAAGGTTTGCGTGCCGCCGTTGCTCACGACGAACGTGCAAGCGTCCACGGTGTGTATTAAGGCCCCGTGCAAGGATATCGTGCCGCGGCACGTGTGCGACATCTCCGCGGGATTTCTAAACAGAGAAGATAGAACGCGACAGTTCCGCGGACAGATTCTTCAGCCGCTGGATAGCCGGATGACACAGAGAAAGACAGATGTGAGTTTGCAATTAGTTCGGAGGTTTATCCAAGCCAGAAAGAACGGTTCCCGAGTCGCCCGGAGGATGAAATGTGCACACGCGTCACCGTGACAGAGAGCAATCGGTATCGCTATGACCGTCAGCGATTCCGCGCAATCAAACGGATCAAGTGAATGCGTAAAAAAAAAAGAAAAAGATTTACATCGATTTTAAGCAACGATTCCGCGAGATTGTCCTGGATTTCACGGAATCGCCGAGCGGAGTACATTCACCGCAACATGTACAGATTATCTTGAAATAAACAGCATAGTTTTACAGAGGGGATTCGTCTCCAAAAGACGAGTCGAAAATGTAGAATGAATGTTTTCAGCACGATCCTTCGTTTCCGAGAAATCGGCGTCGAAAGCGCGTCCGAGCATGCGCGCGCCTGAGCCCCCAAGCGTACCTCCTCCCTCCCCCCATCCCATGGGGGGCCACCCGTGCGCGAAGGCTTGTAAAGAAAAACGTTTATCTTACGTCTTCGACTTATTTTTGGCAGAGGAATCACTTGCTTACGCCACGTATGGTGGAACACTGTATACAAGCGTAACGATCAAATGAATACGGATAATCTGCGTTAATGCGTTAGAGCGCAGGTAACGGGGTGTAGATTAGCGGAATCGATTACGATTTTCTCCGTAGAGGTATTCCCATTACCATGTACCGACACGCCACCGTTTCTATTTGCGGAGATCTACTCTGAAGAGGGACCTATGTGACATCGTGGGAAACAATTAGCAACCAAAGGAATATATAGAAACAATGCTGGAGAGTCTGCCTGACGGTCGAGAGAAGGGGACAGATAGCTCGGCGGTTCGTGCCGTGCACTTTGGGGTCAGCGGAATTAAATCTAACACGCAAGGGATCGAGACATCGTACTCGGCAAAGGAGCGATCATCGTCGTTTTGATCATGCTAACGCGTTCAGAAATTATTATTGCATATTGTCCGCATAGGTTCAAGAGCAACGCGTTCGAATTTCCAACGATCGATATATATTCCGATTTCTAACACCGTTCGTCTTACGCTTCGTGGAACCGTCGAGTTACAGTTCGTTTATTAAATGCGTGTATATTTAAGTGTAATCGATCGAACGTAGTTTCGGAAGTATTCCTGTAAATTGGGGATCCTGTTTTATAACGCAAACGTAAATTGTGCGAGAATAAATGAGACGTGGATTTATGGTACGAATACGGATTATCGAGTTCCCAGGGACGGATGTGGAAAGCGTGATTTCGATTTATTCGTTGTTCAGTCGAAAGTCGGTCCGTGCACGACGAGAACACGGTCAGGTGGAAACCATTTTATTGAACACAAAATTACGACATAAATTGTAGGGAACGGAATTGTCGTGCAGCGTGTCACGAAAGGCCTGAAGCCACGTTCCAACGCGTAGGGTTCCAGCATAAACACGCAGGAACGCGGCTTAACGGGGGCTCTTACTGACCTTAAGTTTCAAAATTTAAATTTCGCGCCCCTGAGGGCGAGTAGCGTCTCGCTACACCACTACGGTAATCGTAAACGATCGAAAACGATCTACTTAAATTGTGGGATAATTACTGTAAAGCGACAATAGATTAAAATAATCGGTACTCGCTAATACCAGGCTACCCATCTACACTATAATTACTTCTTGGACCATTACCAACGGGCTAGTAAAAGCTTTGCACCCCTAAGGCCTTCGCGATACCTCCCGAAGGGAACTGGATTTAACAACAAAACGAAGCAACGTGTCCAGCAACGCGCAGCAAACACGGATAATACGCAAGAACATCTGTACACACAAGAGACACAGAAGTGTAGGATTTTATGCCACTTTCCTTTCAGAGTAACGATGCTTTAATTAAGAGAAACTGTCTTGTTCGGGAGAGGTGGTGTCGTGTGTAAATATTAAACGGTGGACAGGAAGCAAGTAAAATTATTAGAAACACTGACGATAATTGTATCAATAAATACGTAGAGCTTTGACATATGTATGTATAGTCTATATATACGGTAATATGGTAGGCAAGGACTGTATATATAATGAAACGTGAATGAAACTCCAACATCGTCTTTATCTGTTTAATTACAAAGTTCGATTCAAAAGAAGAGTCAGGATATTTCGGCTTTTTTTTCGATAATTTTACTACTTACTCGGAGGCTCTGCCAGCCTTCCGCTTGCGTCGTGTTGATATCTTTGGCCCCCCTGTTGGTTCAGCCCTAAACAATCCACAAAACAAATAGACCCCGTTCACATTGTGCAATAGTGTGGCGAAACGGTATTTTACTACTTCCTCTCTCTCTCTCTCTCTCTCTTTTATTTTTCGATAAAAAAATATACTCTCTCTCTCTCTTCTCTCGCCCTATTTAATCCGCGGATTCGTTAGAGGTCGCGTTCGTCGCTTCCGAATTCAGTTACATCGTTCTCCTCCACTCTCAATTTCCGTTACTCTTTTCTATCTATCTATTTACCTATCTATCTCCCTTGTTCTTTTCGTTTCTGAATGGCAACGGTGCAGCAACACCGCACACCAGCGTCCGTGCGTTGCGTGTATACAGTTTTCGTGCGAGAAGCCACCGACGTGATCACATTTCGAGGATCGTGCGAAGGAAGAAGAAAAGAGAGAATAAAAACTCGCGGGGCATTCTGTTCCGCTCCATATATCTATTTTTTTCTGCGATCCGGTAAAGGCATTGCAAACTCAAATCGCATAACTGTGCCAAGCGGAAAATCAAAAGAAGTTGAAAGGCATTGCGTGTCGTCAGGGAGCGCGGATGTTCTAAATATAAAGAACCAGAATAGTGGAATATCTTCGACGTGGTGTGCGTTATATTCGTCCTCGTCGGAAGTGAATTGCTTTGTATCCGCGATCGGTAACTGCGATCGCGAGGTTACAGGACTTCCGGGGCCTCGGCGAAAACTCGCCGCTCCGCAGCAGAAATTATATCAACAAAGCCAAGTTGAAGGGAAACTCAATGGAAGAAATCTCTCGCGCCGAAAAAGAATATTAGAAGGCAAATATGCAATAAAAGTTCTCTGATGCGTGTGGCAAATGTAAGCGAATATGTACAAAGTACAAGGCCCTTGTGTTCTCTCAAATGTTCAGAGTACCTCGAGGCAAATTTTAAACAGGTATTGGAATATTACAAATTGGTTTTGTCCCAACTAAATTGGATAAGTATGGAAACGTGAAAACAATTAAAAACTACTATTTAAATTCAATTAAAGGCACTTGGATAAACCGTGTTGATAATAGTATCCAGAACTGGGCCTGCACTGGCTGCTTATATACATGCATACTTCAAACCGTTAGATGCTTAGCACAGTACTTTCTTCATTACTTTCGATATAGACATGGTTCATGGTACTGATGGAATTGCAAGCATAATTTGATACTGTTGGATATCGATAAAAAGCTGTTCCCTGTTGTTTCTCGACACCTTAAGTTCAGCTATTAACGAACACATTTTTTCCTTATATTTCATATACAACGATCAAGCTTCTAGTTATACCGTGACTATGTATTTGCCTAACAGATGGACACAGTAGGTTAAACATACAAGCTACTGCTGTTACTTCCCGAACTATATTTCCACATAAAATCAATGTAAAGCTGTCATCCCACTGCAAACTAGATATATTCGACGCGCAAGAATCTGGGTGGAACTTCGAACCGGGAACAACCCTGTATCGTACCCAAACGATGAACTCTCTTCGCAGTAATAGTTATTGTTGTATTTGTTGCCAAAAAAGAAGAAAAAAAAATATTGTACTACGAGACGAAAACCGTCGCAGAGTGTCGGCTGAATTTACGAGAATTCTAATTCGCGCCAGCTTCTAGCGTGGCTTTTACGCAGCGCTAAATTGTGAATCAAAAAAACGAAGCGTACTGACACGTAGGAAACTACCTGTAATACGACAGTAGGCCATTGGACAGGACGAAATATCTTCGCTGGTAACCTTTCAAATAATTAGTCCACTTAAATAGCCATCCTTTCACCTCCTGCGTATTGTGCTGAGCCTTTGGGTCGCCCATTTTAAAATACGTTGCGTGTTCACACGCGTTTCTCCTGAAATTACAATACACTCCAATATCTGCGTACACATCACCCGTGTCGTACAGCCACCATTTTGATGAATTCCCCTTTGGCCCACGGACTTGTGCGCTCGGCTAGAGTCGGAATTGTAACACTGTTCCCCGTCGATCCGTCGAGGCACACCAGAGCCAGCGATGCCAACGGCACCCGAGAACCCGTGTGCGTAAACTGCCCCGATATTTGGAAACGGGTACGAATACCCCGTTCTGCGCGGCGTGATAGACCGCCACGTTCCTCGGTGACGGCGCCTAACCTTTATTACTCGAGTCACTTATACAGGGTGTCGCGAAACACGCGAGACGACGTCCCGAGAAATGGATTGAATTATTTGGAATGGAATTCCGTCGGGCGAACTTTCGCGATCGTTCGAGAAAATTGTAACTTTCACAGCGTCGCTCAGTGTGGCTTCGGTTTAGACTGCGGGCGTCCGAGGAATTGTTCATTTCTAATTGCGATGTATTCTCAAAATTTGACCAGTGAAATATGTTGTTTGTTATACATTGCTATTTATGTGCACACTCGAGCGATATTCAGGGGAGAGACGACACGACTTTTGCTCGGGCACACGTGTCTTTTCACAGCGGACTTTCGTAATTAATTTTCACGATGACGCAAGTTTGCATAAAAAAATGATATGTTTTCTACGGTAGAAAGAAAAAGAAATTGTGTGTTCTGGGACATCCTGTATAGTGCTCGTATATGTGTGTCCGAATACACAAGAAAATGTGATTACGGGTAATCTGTGATCTTGCAGATTTCTTGACATTCTGCTCTTCCGTGTTTCCCTCTTTGTCCTCGCGGACGACACGACGTTGATCGAAGGAATTAATAATCGATAGTTTCGGTAACGATGGATCCTCGTGCAAAGTGTGTTCGCGATTTAAATTGTAATTTAACGTTCCCACGGGGCACACAGCGCGTGTTGATTTTTTCGTAATAACTCCCGAATGAGTTCGCCTAACCGCGGAGATTAACAAAATTCTTACGTACTTTTTGAACTTGAAGCGATAACGCCAGCGAAAATACGTTCGTTCTGTCATTTGGCGAGATGTTTGTACGGTCTGCTCGGATGGATCGTTCTGCTCGAGAGAGATGTCATGAAGAAAGAGCACTCGGCACACTCTTCGATTAGATGCTCGATACTGACCATTATCTTCGAACCAAACCAAGCTCTTAATTTATCTGAGCAGATCGCACAACGCAGCGGCTGCTTGACTACCTCCTTATTCTACTTGCACGAAGAATATGTTACGAATTTCAATGTATTAATAGTTATCTAGACACTTCACGTGCTCGTAATATAGGCATATAAAACGCAGCCACGCGAATTTTCGTATTGGCTGCGTGTGTTTGTTGTCTGATTAAGATAATTTAATATCCATCCTATCGATAAGGCGATTGAATAAAGGAGTCGATGAGAGGTGGAGTTGAATCACAGACGAGGAATACGATAGACCTAACATCTTATGGGAATTTGAGTAACGCGAACTGAATTACCAACTTATTTCTAAACGTAAAAAACTGCTGGCCTTAGTTTTAATTCTTACCGTCAATGGCGTTGTAATCTCATTCTCTTCTCAGCCGATAACATTGCAAGGGATTTTGGATAACTCACGTACCTCGTTTGTTTATTATAAAAACTTATAAAAATTAGATGGTAGACATTTTTTCACGAAGCAGAATAACTTCGTTCATAATCAATAAACGATAAATGTACCGAGATCTGAAATAACATGCTATTCAAGTTGAAAAAGTTTTTAGGAATTAATGTATCCGGGTAAAAATTTATATTTCGTGCGCCTGCGCCGCTGAGAAACAACGGCGACATCTATGGTACAAATTCTACGATTAAGCATTTACCCCCTCTCTTAATTTGAATGGAAATAAATGTCTTCGGGTAATTCGACGGAGGGTCTGAAGGTTAATAAAATTCTTACTATAGAATTATAAGCTATTTCGAATGATTTTCAGTGGTCGTGAATTTGTAGGGATCACTTGGTACCTCTAACTGTATGGTGGCGCCTGCTGAAGCGCCTTCAATAATGTTTTCGTAACCTTAAAAGTACGGAGAATTTAACTGTTCACGGTTGAAACGAACGAAAATAAATGTCTTCGTGTATCATACGTATTTCGATGTGACGACATTTCTCAGAAAGGGAAACCTCGCTGGTAGGGGCTGGCCAAGCTGCATACAGTAGCGCGTTTGCCAATCCCCTCCCCGCGGCACGTTCGTCTAGCTACCAATACCATGACGCCATTTATGACAATCAGACGTGTTTACTTACTGCTCCGCGTAATCTATTTATTAATCTTCACGCATTATAGAATGAAATAACTACGTTCGTTTATTTTCTATTACGGCTTCGGTTTAGATTATAGATTAATTCGATTCTCATGTTTGGGAGCCATTCAAATGGCGGAGACAAATGCTACTAGCGCCATCATACTTGGTAAAGTTTCAGAGAACGACACCAGAGGGGTTACTTACGTTTATATTTACATACACTGTTTTCTTTGCCAAATCGTCTTGAGTCGTAAGCATTATACGAAACTAAGCTTAAGTTGAGATTTTTCCACTTTGTTTTATATTTATGATACACATATTTGACACAAAGTTAGTGCATTTTAATTCAAATTGGAGATACCTTACCACTCGAATTATAGACGCCCTCTTTTCAATTTAAATGATCATTCATGAACGAATTTTTCTTTTGAAAATTACAAATTATTCATATCGAACGTTTTGCAAAAATAATAATTTAATTTTGCATAAATGGTGGGGCGGGTGGGATCGTGGTTAGGGCGGGTTTCCATTCGCAGCAACCTCCTCGTGGTGAGACCTGGGTAATCTGTATTATCTTGTCTATAATTACTAATCGTGTCGCAAATAACAATGTAATACAATTATTAATTATATAGCGAATAATACGAGCCGATGGCTGCGACTTTTCTTGTTAGTTTTTTCGTCAGAAATGGTGTATAGGATAAACCCGAACGATTAGGTTTAGCCGACCGAGCGAGAGTGACGGGAGAAACCCTTTGGCCCTCCACTTATATACTTCAAGTGCATTCCCCGTGGAGCATGCGCAAGATTATAGAGAACCATGACAATTTATATCGAAAGAATGCACATCACCGTCTAATACTATCTTTCCGATACCTTTATTACATTCATCCATCTCCTCAATTTCGCTTCTCACAAACCCCCACAGATTTCGCCTATTCCGTCCAAACTCCGTGCAAATTCCTAGATTACACAAACAGGAAAAAAGATGACGTCGATAACGTTGGCATTTACTTTCACGTTATCGATAAAAGTGATCTAACACTGTGCTCTATGTCCCACAGTCTCTGTCCAGTAAGAATAATATCTTCTCCTTAATAAAACCTCCTTACATTCACAGACGAAGAGGATATCATTTATTAGTGATAAGTAACTTTTCGGCTAGGGAAAGAGGGGGCCGTCATCGGTCCTCCGTTCCATCGCGTCTAATTATATAATCGTAGAAGCAATCTCTCCTAACCTCCAACCGAAACGTCACCACGAGCTGGGTTTCTTACCCGAGCACGTTCTACGCGTGTCGCTCACATGAATCCTTTAACTTTAATCCGTCATCCAAACTAGAATACGCTCGCGCCCATCTCTCGGCAATTACACGCGCGCGTACTCACGTTACCTCGTCAAAGCCAATGCGTTTCGAACACCCAGTAGAGGAGTTTGACGCAGGCCTGCGCCTGTCAACCAGCAGTCGACCTGTACATACATACTAGCCGTCGGCTGTGCCATCGGACCGATCGCGCGCTAATATACATTTCTCGCGCGCTCTTCCTCGTATCGTTTCCCCGTTTCCTCCGTGAATCCCACGAACCCGGTTCGTGCGTCGATGAGGTGATGAGAAAGGCTACGGGAGGTCCGGACTTCGGAGCGCCCAGGTGAGAAGACGCGGGGGATCCACCAACATATCGCAAATGTCGGGGACATAATCTGGGGTAAGGGAGTAGCAACCTCTCGGGGCCTAGAGAGTCACGTGACCCCTCTGTTTACCAAAATGGTGAACGTCTATGTTTTACAAATGATACTCTATTCCGTCGAACGTTCCTCCGTTCGCCCGCGATACTCCGATTGAGAGAACAACGGGGGGGTTATGGTGATTGTACCGTTAACAGTAATATGTCGTAGGCGAACAGCACCAGCCTCCGGTTCGTTGCAGTCGAGTCGCGCTCGGTTCGCTCGATTGTAGCGAAAGTTTGAAAGTGCTCGCACGAAAGTGTCTTCCGCGTATAATCCCTTCGGTGACAATCAATCGCGCCCGCGAATGGTCGCGGCCCGTCCCCAGCTCCCCGAGTCCGCTGCCCCGCGATGCAACCACCACCGCGCTAATTACCAAACCCTTTAGCGTCGATTCACCGCTCGGAGCAGTGCTACTTTTTTTTTCTTCTCGCGTCCCATTTCTGGCCATCGGAATTCCATTGTCTCGCGCGATTTCCCCGGGTAGCGAATCCTCGTCAAATCGTCACGTGGCCGTCCAGCGGCGTAACGTTCTCGTTTTCCGAAGGGGCTGACCAAAGTTCCGCAAGGCCTAATTTCATTGCCAACAATGTTGAATTCACAACGTTGCAGGTACAGTTCGAACGCCGCCTTCCCAGCCCTCCGCTTAACTCTCCGACTGATTTATTTCTTTTCCAGCGATCGCAGGTGATCTCTGATGTAGGTTCACGCATTTGAGAAGCTCTCTGGAAGAGGACATCTAAATGTCAGGAGGCGCCCCAGCGTAGGGTTTCATGCTTTGGCCAGGCATTTTTAAAAATGGCCACGTCTCAAGTTGACTACCAGTGGTCAGTCTCCGTTTACTTTGCGCCTACACTCACCAACGATTTCTAATTTTAACTTCTATTTCAGGGCATATACCATAATGGATTCGTCTAGGATATCCACTTTCCTAATATCAATCTTATTGATAGTCTACGGCAGTTTCCGATCTTTAAACATGGAGCAGGAAGCCAGAGAGAGGGAGAGGGAGAAGGAGCGTAGTAATTTATTGACCGGGATACTGAGCAACAGTAACGCGGCGAACGCGGATGGTGCTAGCGGAAGAGTTCACACTTTGAATACGATGCACGCCCTTTGTCTACCTCTCGCCGCTTCCATTTCTCTGCTCGTCATGTTCTTCTTTTTCGACAGCATGCAGATGCTCGTGGCGCTCTGCACAGCTAGTAAGTCTCGCCGAGCTGAGTCGCTTTGAAATCCAGTTGGATGGCATCGAGGTTTAATCTGCTGTTTGTTTTCAGTCGTAGCTTCGGTCGCATTGGCGTTCCTTTTACTGCCCATGTGCCAGTACATAATTAGACCGTGCTCGGACGGCAACAAAATATCCTTCGGCGTTTGCGGGAGGTTTACGGGCGCGGAGTTGCTTTCGTTTTCGCTGAGCGTCAGCATAGTATGCATCTGGGTGTTCACCGGGCACTGGCTGCTGATGGACGCGATGGGCATGGGACTCTGCGTGGCGTTCATCGCGTTCATTCGATTACCCAGCTTGAAGGTGTCCACTATACTCCTGACCGGACTGCTGATCTACGATGTCTTCTGGGTTTTCTTTTCCTCGTACATATTCAGCACAAATGTAATGGTTAAGGTGAGCTTCGTGATTTCTGAGGAAGAGATCGCGCGGCGAGATCGAAGCTTGATGGGAATGATTTTGTCAACAGGTAGCGACCAGGCCAGCCGATAATCCAGTGAACCTCGTGGCTAGACGGTTGCACTTAGGTGGCGTGGCAAGGGAAGCGCCGAAGCTTTCTCTGCCCGGCAAATTAGTTTTCCCGTCGATGCATCAGGCAGGGCATTTTTCTATGCTGGGGCTCGGCGATGTGGTCATGCCAGGTCTCTTGCTTTGCTTTGTCCTGCGATACGACGCATATAAAAAAACGCAACTATTGCCCGGTGGTTGCGAAACAGGAGTTCCACCCCCACGCCACATTAACCGTATTAGTTATTTTCATTGTTCTCTAATCGGTTATTTTCTTGGTTTACTTACCGCTACTGTAAGCTCGGAGGTGTTCAAAGCTGCGCAGCCTGCCTTATTGTACCTTGTACCTTTCACCTTGTTGCCACTACTCACGATGGCATACCTGAAGGTATTTATCAATCGCGAGGCTTTACGTTCTAAACACGAGAACGAGTTAAGAATGGGTTTCAATGTTTCAGGGAGATTTACGTCGAATGTGGAGCGAACCGTTCATATCTCAACAACCTTCTAAGCACATGGAAGTTTGACAGTAGTCATGGGTTTGTGTATATTACACAGCGCGGGAGGAGGACTGTTTGTATGAACCCTGTTATCACTTACCATCATGCCCTTATTTTTATCGATGTCATTTACCGTGAGTAATTCCTTTTCTATACACAACGCGCAAATTACGACTCCGTGCTCGGCGAACGATGCGAGTGATTTGCAAAGGTATATCACGAGATTGATTTAACGCCGGTGAAAGGGGAATCCTTTCGCCGAATTGAGAGAAAAAAAAGAAACTGTTTTTTAAAAACGTAGAATACTAACATCGTTGGTATTCTTTTTGTGTCTTATATTTAATGTTGAGTACGCAAATGGATTATATATAGTAGGCGAAATAAATGATATCGATTATCTCACGGTTTAGTTAGTCCGCTGAAATTTTGCGAGGTTCGCTTAGAAACGATAAGCGTCTTTTTCTAATTTCGAGGCGGGGCTACATTGCGAGACATTCGTTCGTTTTTTCACATCGAACTAACGACGTGCTTACGTTTTAATAATCTCACTATAACTCCGTCATACATGCGTGTGATATACCCTGTGCAGAGAGTTTCGTTTTAATTTATTATTCGATGGATATCAGAATAATTGTATGTATCGCGTAGTTATGAATAGAGTAATTTTGACAATTATTCGAGAATTTCCATGGAGTTCTAGTGAACGTATGTGTGTAGGTTGTGACATTCTATTATTTCGGGCTAGCATCGGACAAAGCATCGTTTATGCAAGCGCGTGTATATAAAACCATTTCGTTTTTATAAATTTAAGAGTTGAAGAAAAATTTACAGTTTGTTATTAGAATAACAGGCAAGCATTTCAACTTGCCAAAAGCGTCTTGCTAGCTTTGTATAGCGTGGCCGGGATTTGGATGACGATGATTCGGGGGGGATGGAGGCGGGAAGAAGTTGTAGAGTTCTGTCGTCAGAAACGAATTGAATTGCATATTTGCTTCTTGATTTCTCAAGAGCCGTCTCGTGATAAGGAAGAGTTTATTGTCGCAAAATAGAGTTTTCTAACTAAGCTCTTGCTATGGATAGGCATCAGAAAGACTTTATACGTTTATTTGAAAACAAGACTGAAGATAATATTCTAATAAAGCCAATTTATCGAGAGGTCTCTCGGAAACAATCGATCCCTTTTGTTCGACTTCTCTTGTATCGGTTTAGCAGTACTATAGATCGGTATAACGGCGTACTATATACGATACATTATTATGCAATGCGAGGCAAGTGGAATAATGATCGCTTTCGTCATATATTTCTATAATTCCGCGGTAGTCTGCGCGAGAAATTTAGAGGCAGAAAATGGGGGTTGGTTTCTTTACTATTTGCTTTTACAATACTTTATTCATCACATTCTAGAGGTACAAACAAATTACATGTATATCTGGATTTTAGTCTGTGAATATATTTTATGGATAGGACATATTTTAAGAGCATTAGTACACCTTTTAAATGTAATCTGTTTTGCACCTAGAAAAAGGTATAACGGTATTAGGAGCGATAAATTATTGGGTACAGTAATATACAGTATCGATTTACAATAATTTAACTTGTACACTTGTATATTGACTTTAGAAAGTGGAGTTTAACCCGCGATGTGTGTGTGAGAGAGCGAGAGAAAATGTTACATTCGCAATGGTATTTGTTGGCGAAATTTCTAGCGATCTTAAGCATCTCATCCTTATTTATAGTACCAATCGATCAAACGTTTGTCGGTGTTATACAAAAACTAAACTACTTTCATCCACCCCGGGGAGAATTGATTCATAAACAGATATTTTTCTACTTACGTTAATGCAGTCGAAGCAGTTTATATCTCTTAAATAAAATACTCCTTTTGATACACGGTCGCGATTAGTTTTTGTATAAAACTATGATTCTTCCCAGCTCTGTTCATTTACCTGTCCATAGCACAAGCAGTCTCTTATTCATTGCTCGCTCTAAGGATAACCGATATTTTACGCGTAAAGGAAAACCAGCTTCACACGTAAAATAAGGACACAAGTGATAAAGTATATTTTAACTACTTCCGTTAAACGAATAGAAAAGAAGACTTTGACCATCCTCGTCGGGGATGGGGGACGAAACGCGTTTCTGTTAGATCCTCGGGTAAAGCGTGAGACTCGTTTCGCGGCTCGTTTCAATGAATTCCCCATTCGAAATCGAACGAACGTGCATCGCGACACAGGGTTCATTCTGCTGTGATGGACGGTTTAATTCCTTTTCTCCGTTCCCTTTCAATGTATATACTGTTAAGTCTGAACGTTTGATTTCGCATTGAAGAATTTCCGCGCACCCGAACCTGTAACCGACTGTCCGACTCATTGTATAAAACGACAAATCAATTTTTGTAAATTTTAAAAATAAGCATTTCAATTGAAACGAACGCGTGACCGGAGGTGTCGTGCAATATAAGGATACATCTGAACGCTTTCGTTGTTACGGGGAGCTTCGCGTTCTGGGAGAACGAACTACTGTACTATGCCCTTACTTTAATTACGACCCTTCTTCCTTTAATTCGTATCGTTTTTTGTACAAACAAAAGAGAAAGAAATTTTACGGCGTAATATCGTAGGGAGCGTCGATTCGCAAGGTCGCGAAACTTAGTTTATGGTGAAAATGAAAGGTGGATAAAAAAAGAATCTGTGTTGTTTTTTTTTCTCATTTATAGTTTAAGTAACAAGGCCACGCTCATTTTTTGATTAATGAGAGTCTTCAAGTCTGAAAAAGAATAATTTATTTGACTAGGATAACAAGTTCTGGAATGAAAGCATGTACATAAATCAAGTCACTCGTAACTGTCCTTCGGTTTTTTCCACAAACTAAGTGACAAAATAAAAGTCTATACATATAATTAGCGATACGGGCGTACCGGCGAAGCGAAAGCGAGCGAGAAACACATTTAAAAAAAAATGAATTGGGAATTAAGTCGTAAATAGGATATAATTAAATGCTAAAACAAATAATATAGCTAATATACTAAGAGCACTTTGCTTGTACTGTTGCAACTCTTGACTTGCATGTGTACAGCTATGTACATTTTTATATATAATAAAAACATGATCATTTCCGTATGATTGTGTTAAAAAAAAAAGAAGTAAAGTTATTGTATAAACATCCGTGTGTTCTTCTTCCGTCATTGTTACGTACGCATTAACAGCGCGCATTCGACTTTTTAAGTACAGCATCCAGCGATTACCATGCTTTCTGTTTGATATGCTGCGAGTAAACGCTAAGTATACAGTCTGGTATGTATTTTAGGGAACAACGATGCGACACAACTGTGACAAATGGCAATCTCCTAGGAATCGTTTGTTACACAAGCCGGCGATTACACGCTGCTCTGTCGCATCGCCACGTTATCTAAATTCCTCTTTATGCTCTCTAATTCGTTCATATCAGTCACCGACGACTCGCACTTGTAAACCACCAGCGAGTGATAGAAGTGTACAGCGAACGCTATGAACACTATCAGCACCGGGATCACGATGATAGTGCTGGCAGTGGCGGCTGTGAACGAGTAATCCCAGAACTTCACCCAGCAGAGTATAGCCACTTCGACCAGAAAGAGGAACAGCCCTAGCACCGTCGAGAACGCCCAGGCCAGCTCGATGAAGCCGCGCATCCTCTCGTGCGGCGACTCCGTCACCAATCGCGACACCTGAAGCTTGCTGATGGCCTCAATATTGGGCAATAAATACGTGCTTATCATTAAAGCAAAGATGTGCACTGATACTAGGACGGTCGTGCAAACAGCGAACATCACGAACAGCCATTCCGGCACTGCGGTCGGCTCGTTTATTTGCAGCTCTACCATAGCCACCTGAAAGTTGGAAAAGATACCGATGAAAGGTGTGAACGGCCACTGACAAAGCGGAAGTATGTCCCGCATGTAGAAGTCTACTAGCATGCACGTAAGCGCGAAGATACGGTGCTACTAGTTACGCGTTAATTCGCCGCGTTTTTCCTGAAACGCACGTTGCCTCGGGCGAATTATACTTTGTAATTTCAGAGGCACTAATCGAATATTCGTAAACGAAGAACTCCTGTGCGAGCCGGCAATATATTGTTGAAGAAAGTGATATTTGCCTTATGTAATGGTAGATGAGGCTGAAGATTACACAGAATTGTCGTCCGCGTCTGTTTAATGATTTTCAGGAAACGTTGTGTAATCCCCCGGCGGATTTTCTGCTCGTACAAGCAGAAGATTTTCTTGGAAAATTAACTCCAAAGAATCCGCGACACGGCAAATACTTGAATTTTAACGCGACTGTCATTTCCGCGACTAAGCGTGTCGGTGCATCTTATTACACACCTGGCATTTGATAATTGCGCATTATTCGGAAGGAATGGATGAGTGATTGATTGCGAACATTATACCATCCGCGAGTGTTCATTGTGACTGTGATAATAATGTTCGCGAGTTAAGTACTCACCATGGCGAATCCACTTAACAGTTCCGACGTGGTTGCAGTTGCTTTCAACTTAGCCCTGCTCATGTGAAGCCTTCTCCACGAGAGGCCTTCAGGCCCATCTTGCTCTTCCGTGTGATGAGACGAAGGTGTCGGCGGCACAGAGGGACCCGGACATGTACAGCAGCATGTGTAAGGCGCGGTACTTCCCGGGACATGACTGCTCATATGAGGATTCGAGAACGGAAGGCTGCTCATCGATCTCATATCCAAGGCTACATACCGATTCTGCCTGCTTCTAGGCGACAGGACCAATTCGCTTTGAGCCGGGGACAAGGTGCTCTTAGAGGTGTAGTAAGGGTAACCCGGCTCGCTGATGCGAGACTCCTTCGACAAGTAAGCTATGGAACTAGGTCTCACTCTCTGTGTGCCGTAAGACAATTGAGCCAGATCGATCTGAGTGTATTTACTCAACTTCCCTGCTATCTCTTCGGCACTCTTCTGCCCGGAGGTGGCGTTACTCTTCCCCTGCCTCTCGGTCGTTGCTTTTTCATCTTGATTAAGAACACCGTTCCTGGCCGAGCTATCCTTCTCTGTGATAGATCCAAGATTACTGTTCGGCATAGTTCGCAGCCTGTAGTTCTAGCTTCTTCAAATGTTCGATCCTCCGAGACCCAGGCACCCGATAGTATCTCCCTGCGTCATGGATGCTCCTCCTCCTGCGGAACAGTCAAAGAATCGTGGGCACAGTTTTCACGGACGCTCACATGTTATCATTGTTTCCCTCGGATTGAATCACCGCGGCCATACGTACGGTTTACACAATCACGTTGCTGACGATCATGCACTTGAGCTCCGCCATCGCGCTCCTTGGCCGGGTGTCGCCGAGTTTTAGGAAGCTACGCGGGTGGTCGCTAATAAGTATTATTCCTCCGCAGGCACAGCACTGAACGCTACGGGCGGCGAAGGTAGCCGCATAGCCGTGGACAACGCGCGCGGAGCAGTGGCAGGTTCGGTGTGGCGTCCCGTGGACGGTAACCGGGTATCTGCAACTATCCACGGTGGAACACTGACCGAAGGCTGGCTGGCGTCGCGCCGCTGAGAAATACACATGACGTATACTCGTCTGAATCATAACAATAGTATTAATTGCTTCAAAGCCATATATCGGATACATAATAACCGACCGTGTGTGGCCTTATAGCACACCTGTGTGCGTGTGTGTACCTCTGATTCTCCTCTCTCTCCTCTCTCCGGCACACATGGCACTCACTGAAAGATGCGACCGCGGCCAATGACGCTTATTTTCTCACCTCTCCAGGTGGCGATAAGACGAATCGCGGGCAGATATCCGCTCAGGCGCATCCAGCGAGATTATAATAATTGCGGCATTAAATCGCGGCTTTTAAGGGGAAGCCTCCGGCTGATTTCGGGTGCAGTTACTATGCGCTTTTTCAGTTCCTTAATTACGCTCTTAAATAGCATGAGCCGGCAAATGTGAACGCGCTGAGGTAGTCTAATTGTCACCACGTCCTCCAGCGTGTTTTGCGGATGGCTCTCCTTGGGACTAGAGGAGTGTGGAGGTCTGACGGTTTTGGGTGGCCAAGGTCATGGCACGTCGGAGCTATTTTCTAATCCCAAGGGTAATCAGAATCGGAGTTATGTAACCTCTGATTGGAATTCAACGTATGTATATGATCGTGGGATTCCTGATCGATGAACTTCCCGAGTTTAATGAACGGATATCCCACGAACAGGATATATGTGAAGCTGACGCGGTTTTCCCTTTCGGTTCTCGTTGAGAGTTGATTATTCTACAAAGAGCGCCTCGGAGTTGGTGAAGTTCGGGATCTGGAAAATCGGAGATCAATCTGCATAAGCGATAGGGGCTTTTTCGTCGCGTGTCCACCTGCACATGCGTGATGCGTGCTGTGACCACATCCGTTGAAATGCTCCGGGAATTACGACGAAAAAAAACATTGCTGATCGTAATCGCGCTGTGGAGGACAGCAGAATTATGTCTACAAAAGGCCTCCCATTCTGGCGCATAAATCGCGTCAAGACACACGGTTTGTGAACATGTTTGTGTTCACTGCCTAAGTGGATGACGGATGCGCGACAGGTTCCAAGGAGCCGTGCGAATGTGTGCTATCGGCGATTTACCGGGGAACTTTTATCTATCCGCGGCTCATTTGCATGCGTAATTGTACGTACAGTTTTGCCGGAACTGTTTGAAGTGGCAAAAGGATCTTAATTTCGTGTAATTGCGTTACGCGGTACTGCGGAATTCTGTGTAACAGAATATTTTCGAAATATGGATTAATGAATAAAGATTAATTGAAGCAGCTAATGACGCATATATTTGTATGATTATGTACTAATTTTCTGTAGCAGTAATTGCTTCAGCCTGGAACCAGGCAACTCGAGATTTCTATGCAGCTGTGTCTATCTGGTTGCGCTCCATAAGGCGCAAGTGGTCAACAGTGGCAATAACTTTTAAGGTAGGCTCTCGCTTCGCCTCTCTTCCTCAAAATATTTACGAGGAACAATTTGCGGCTCGGAGTCGCGCTGAGGCGAGGCGTAGTGTGAGTTAAATTGTCAAAATACTTGAGAAAAATATGGGAAAAATAAAATGAACCTCGGCGAGGTAAGGCACAACTTCTTTCCGCACTCAGATCTAGGCTCACGTCACCTCGGTATTTCCGTACTCGAAGTTATCTGAGCTTGTTTGGTCAGTTACTCAGAGAACCTCTTCATGTGCTGTGGCATTGCATCCACTCACACTACGCCTCGCTTCTCTTCCTTCAAATATTCTCGAGGAAGAAGCCGCGGCTTGGAATCGCGGCGAGGCACAGTTTGAGTCAAATTGTCAAACTAGGGTAAATGATCCAATTACTGGCAGTAAACCCAATTACTGTCACCTTAAGCTATTTTACTTAAACGTTTATTTATTCGTTATTTTAAGTGAAATAGCTTAAGGTGACAGTAATTGGGGTGGCTGCCAGTAATTGGGTCCTTTATCCTACATAAGAAAAGCAAAGGAAGAATAAAATATTGAGAGACTGTTTTTATATTTTCGTTCCTCGCGAAAAAACTGTCACAAAATTACCTTAATTATCATCAAAATGCTGGCATCTCGTCTCATCGATTCATACAGCTGTTGCTATATAATTCTAATTTACATTTCCCGAACATATGGGTTGCGTTCAATGGACTAAACCGTAGAGCTCAACCGTTGAGAACCCAACGGTGATCAGCATTTCAGTCCTAATCAGTGATCGTTCCGCTGAACGACACTTGAGGAGGGTACAGAGATATTAGTAGCAACTCAACACATTCCATAACAACCACATTATTTAATTAAAAAAAAACCTGACTGCCAGTATGTTTTAAAATAATAATTAATTAAAAAAAAAGATACTTTCTCTCCCTTCGTCGTTCATTTTATGTAATTGCCCGCGTGGGTCGAGCTCGATTTTAATTCTACATAGCCTATCTTACTCAGACTATTAAGACGAATCTAATGCTACCTCATTTGTCAAAATCGGTCCAGCCGTTCGGATGAATACAAACATAACAGTCAAATTACCCATTACCCTCCTTTTCGACTGCGCCCCAGTCGGATAAAAATAGTGTACTCTATCTCCGCTTAAAAAAAATGGCGACCGCTCACTAAACATGTAGCGATCCACCTATAGAACCACCATAAACATGTTGAGAAGTGAGCAACCTAGCGGTAGCATTGAGCGACAAATCAGCGACCAGCTACTCAACGGTTCAGTCCACTAAACCCCTTCATTCCTGTACTTATCTCCAAACTTTCAGCAAGAAGTGTTGCCGCGATCAGGGGCAGACATGCGCACAAAACACTCAACTCCCCAACTGAACTTAAAGTTCTAGGCAGTTCTAGCGCAGTCTGGACGCGTCAAGCGCAGAATGTTGACACTTGCGTGTTAGTGATTAGTGAGTCTGAAGATCTGTGTACGTACTCGAGCTCGACACAACTACATACGTTCTAAAACCGTCGAGGATCTCGCCCGCTCATCGCGCAATATTCCTTAAAAATTTCCTCCAATAATTCGACAATCCTCTACTTCCATCGTGCAAAGAGAGCGAGAGAGGGGAGAGAGAGAGACGAAAACAAATAATCCGAGTTCCCCTTACGATCCCAAGTTGCGTGGATAAATATACCCCAGAGCACGCAACTTTCCAGAATTTCTTCCGCCAAGATTGTCGTGCATTCGGTTTACCCAAACTCACGGCGCTCCCCAACACTGCCACGGCAAGTTGCGATTAGAGGTTAGCGTCCGATACACTACGCTCGAAGAATTCCTGCACGAAGCGACGCGGGGCGCGTTTATTTCGCGTCTATTCATCTTTCCCCCGAGACCCGTGCCAAAACTCGGATGTTACGCAACAGGCTCTCGTGAGATTCCGCAGGGGAACCACTGCTCGCCACAACGCACAACAAGCCTCAAGCACGTCCTGCCGTCTTTCGCTGGCCACAAATGACAGTAGGCAGCTAATCACTTACGAAATTTCAGGCGTTGCTTCGATAAACAGGGCGAGAACCGCGAGGACCCGCATGATTTTCTGCTGATAATTTTATTTCACTTCGCGTGGATCTACTGTACTTAAGGCAGCCTTGCCTCCGCCACTAATGTTGTTTTATAAATAGAAACGCTGACGCTAGCCGCTTGTTGCTCTTAAGTACCATATCTGTGTCTGCGCATCAAATGTATTCTCCTCCGGTTCAGAATGCAATGGGAGGAGCGAACCTCCACACGCCGCCGTCGATATTCCAGCACATGATGGGCCAGCAGAGCACCTCGCACCAGCTCGGGCCATGGATGCACATGCCGCAGGTGCCTCCGATGTCGATACCGTGGAGCGTCCCCGCGCTCCAGCAACCCGAGCTGGTCCGGTTCACCGGGGGAGTCACTTACGAGCCGGTCCTTCATCAAAAGAGAAAACTCGAGGCATCTGATTTGTTAGATACGTAAGTATTAGAAGAATTTTAAGTATTCGAAGAACATGAAGTATTTGAAGATTGCTTTTGCGATGGTGGTTCTTAATGAATCGTTGTAATTTTGCAGGAGGCAAGCGAAGCAGTTTATAACGGAGGAAAAAATGACTGCGCACTTCAAGGACTTGCACATCAGCTCCAATTATCAGCCGAGGTCCCCGGTGCCTTCGACGTCGGCAGCTAACGCACAGTCGGCTCCTTTGAGAGACTTAACTATGGATCTGGAACTAGAAGCGGCAAATGCTGTGGATGCGGAGCGGGCGAAATCTGGGCACCCCAGGTTGATGCTCTCTGAGGAGCTCAAGAGACTCCAACAGGAACCCATTTTGCCAACGTCGTTGTTGTCTAAATTGTAAGTAAAATAGCTTGAGTCATTGTGATGTATTTTTTGATACTGTGGCATAAAAGCTGCTGTGTGTTTCGGCGAAGCGCGGAGGTATGAAGAGAAAAGTTTTTAAACAGTTGATGAAGCGGGGTGAGGATTGATTAATTATTCATTTTTTATATTCGATTCGCCGAAATGCGCGTGGCATTTATTGCTGCTTTTTTTAATGCGTGTTCAAACGTTTTTGCCAAAAGAAATAAAGCTTTACAGATTTTCCCTTGCAGGGAGAGGCCCTCCATGGCTCTAGTTTTGTGGGAACCACCCAATAAGCATCTGCGTATTTTACCAGCAAGGGATCCGCCAACTCCGATTTCCGATACGTCCGACGATAATAATAATAATAATAACAGTAACAGTAATAATAATAACAACGAAGCCATTCCTGATTTAAATCAAGCGTTATCGAGTAGTGCGTCAGTTTTCGAGCCGATGGAATTATGAAGGTAAGCCATTTAGTATGTTGTTTTCACATTTCCTTGAAACGTTAGGAAAAGGAAGGAAAATTGTCACGTTTCATATTTCTTATTCAACATTGCCGTGGTTGTATAATATTCTAATTTAACGATGGTCTGAAGCCTTTTTGCGAGTGAAAGTACTCCGCCGATTAGACAATTCTTCGGGAAGACCTAGTTATTATTGTGTCTTAAGTTAGGATACATTTATTGCGACTAATTAAGAGATGGTACAATTGCAAAAATACTTAAAAAAAGGAGAATGCGATCGCAAGCTGAATGTCGGATTCAGTATTATTGTAATTATCTGTAACGTGTTGAACGTACTATTGTTATCAATTCTACGTTATTTTTTTCGATTTGTATGAAGTGTATTGCATCTGGTTCCAATGTGATCTGAATTTTAGCACAGTTAGAGTGTGTTGTGAAAAATGAAATGTGTTGAGTGAATGAATCAAGAGGAAGAACTTGTAACGAGGTAATTTGATTTCTATATTATATAATATATGTATATTGTAATATTAAGTATGTTGGGTGATGTGTACAGGCTGAGTGTATTCTATCGATTGTTCATTATGAATGACTGGCATGTTCTGCATGATGCTGATTTCGCATAGACATGGCAAACATTCATTCATACTGAACTCTTCGTTCATAAAGGATTGTTGGAAGGCATACACAAGTAAAAAACGTATATTCTGAAATCAACCATGCAAGTATTATTTATTTATGATAAACCTATTGACTCGACCCCACGACCTATAATTCTAATTCAGGCGTCATAACGCTTAGATGTTCCTTAAATTCCTCCTCATCGTCCAAGGGCTCGCCATTAATGGCCGCTGCGACTTTACTGCTATCTAATATCGACGAGTGGTTACCCTCGATCTCGTGTACTGTAACCCTTCCATAGGTAATCTAAAAAAAATTCAGTACACAGTTAAATATTTTCCCAGCACTGAGTAAAGATGTGTACTGCTTTCTACAACTAAAAACCAAATGGCAAAGATCACCTGGCGCAAACCGTAAGCATCGTCAGACATCTTGGCGCCTAGTAGTGTTGGTTTCAGTAACGTAATTGGTGTTCTCAGTGGTGTTTGAGAACTGCTGTCGTACGTGTCCGATGTGCATAGCCGATTGTAAAAGAACGTACAAATCGCTTTCTGAGTAGCGTGGTTGTAAATTTTATTTATTTCTTCCGGTGTGTGGCTGATCACTTTTTCTAACTTCTCTTCCCATGTTGTGCATTCCTTCAATTCTAATTTGTACTACAAAAATGTGGAGAATATTTATTATATTTGATGTTTGATGAAGAAGAATGAAAAGATCTGTATATTCAAGGTGGATAAGTGATGAGACTACCTCTGGGATGGCAGAGGGATTAGTGATGCTCAAGTAGGCGGTTAGAAGCACACTTCGGAACTCCGCATCCGTAGACGCTGGAAGATGCGTTGCCTTTAAAGCTTTCATATAGTCGGGTGATCCGTCAATCAGTATGAGATGACCGACGAAGGCATGAGCCTCTAATCTCCTCACTAGTTCGATGCCTATCAGTGAACCGTAAGAATATGCGACAATAAGAAAGTCTCTTCGGCCCTTAATCCTCTCTAATACATACTACAAAGAAATACAAGATAAATAAGTAAAATTAGGGGAGGGATTATGGCCCTTCTGACGATTCTAGGTACATACAGGAAGAAGACGGTCCGCCATTTCTTCTATAGATAGATCTGCTTCACGTAATCCCGTCTGTAGACAGATAACCGGGGATTTCAATTTGAGTGCCAATGTTGAAAAGATTGAAGCAGCTCCTTCTATACCCGGGATGAGGAATATTTCGTGCTTCTTTTCGTGGCATTTAACGGGAAGCTGCACGCAGGAATTAGCGTCTAGCAGTGGTACGCTTATCGATTGCATCAGCTGTTTCATGTCGGTCACCCTTCCTGTGTTGGCCGTGGACGTTGCACCTTTTTTCGATTGCTTTTTACCTTTGGTGGACATCTCTATAAGCTTAGCTATATTCAGGGCTCGAAGATCCTGAGGAGATAGGAAGACTTCGAAGTCTCGTTCGAAAGTTTGTTTTATTTCCATTGTCATCATGGAGTCCATTCCAAGTTCAGCCAACGAAGAAGATTGGCTGATACCCTTTAGATCCTTTACACCTGCAATGACAAAATATCGTGAGTGGGCTAGATGCAGCTCAAATAGCAAGTTAGAAAATGATCATACTTGGAACGCTATTACTCACTCATGATATTCATTACTGCTTCTAGAATAGTGCTAACTTTACTGTCGCTGGGTCGTTTCTCCGCAACCACCATGCTAGCTACAATCGGTCTGCTTTGCATCAGGAATTTGTCTAGCTCTTCCATACACGATGATATGCTCTGTGGCAGTGTTCCACCGACCACGAGTTGCTTATTGTCCTCCAACATATTCGCGACCAGCCCAACTTCAGCTACGGCTCCCCATTGTATCGCCATGCCCGGGAGGCCCTCTTCGACTCTTCTTTCACAGACCCTCTCCATCACCGCGTTACCCATACCGTAATTGGTCTGACCAGCGTTACCCCGTCCGCAGGAAATAGAGGAGAACACGACAAAGTGGCGAAGAGTTGGACAGATCTTCCTCGACAGCAGGTCCAACTGCTTGGTGATTAATGCCTTCGGTTTCAGGCTGTCTTCAAAATCTTTCTCGGTTTGGTTTGTACACAGGCAGTCCTTTAGCACTGCTGCGAGGTTGAAGATACCATCGACGGGTGCCTGTTTCTCAGCGGTTTTCAGGATGAACTCGCACTCGGTGGTCTCGGAAGCGTCCCCGCAAATTATTAGGATGTTCACGCCGTACGATTTCCACAGTTCTGTTCTTAGCTTCTGGTAGCCGTTTTTTATGCCACCGCGAGAGACGAACACCAGGTTCCTAGCACCACGAAGCACCAACCAGTCGGCCATTTCTAGACCTAGCCCACCTAGACCCCCCACAATCACGTAGCTCTTGTCTGGTATGGCGTTGAATTGCGGATAGGCGAGTATTGGAGTGTCCAAGGGTGCCTTCTCGTCCCCTACCTTGAGTAGGATCTGTAGAAGATCGAAGGTGTAATTTTTTACAAACATTGATTAGAATTGGTTATATTAAATTTATGAAATACGACAAATAGAATATTCACCTTTCCAATATGTTTACCGGCTGCCATGTACCTAAAGGCAGCCTCCAGTTCATGTTTCTCGAAGCATTTTCTATTTAAAGGCTTGATTGCCTTGCTGTGAATTTTACTTTTAAAGAACTCGTGCACCTCTGCCTGTATATGCGACATGGTGCCCTTAATTATGTTATCCATCAGAATTCCGTGGAAGCTGATTTCCTTCAGGAAGATTTGCATTCCTAGTTGATTATTCGCAGCCAAGTCGAATTTGCCAATCTCGAGGAACCGACCTCGATAACCCAAACAGCGAACTGACGCTTGGAGCTTTTCCTCTGCCAAGGAATTCAAGACTATGTCCACTCCCTTACCATTCGTCAATTTCTTCACCATCTGCTCGAAACTCGTGTCTCGAGAGTTACCGATGTGGTCGTCGCTAATGCTGGGGAATGTTTCCCTAATGAATCTCCTCTTTTCGGGTGTTCCCACGGTGGTGAATACCTCACAGCCCTCGAAAAGAGCGACGTTGATCGCAGCTTGACCAACGCCACCGCTACCGGCGTGGATCAAAATCTTCTCGCCTTTCCGTAGCTTTCCGAAGTAGTATAAAGCGTAAAAGACTGTAAAGTACGTGGCTGGAATCGTGGCTGCGTCCTCCAGAGACCATTCGTCTGGTATGGGCCATACACTGAACTTGTTGGGACTGACGAGGTTCGACATAGCCCTGGAAAAATCGGGGGATTAAAAGGACACTTACCTTTAAATGAATTTGGCAATTGGGGGAGGAATTCAAAATATTGGAGTCGATGTTTTACCTGCTTTCAGTGAAGCCCATCACTCGACGGCCACTGGCATCTACTCCACTGAATTCGAATCCAATGAAGCAGTCGCGGAGCTCCCGCCTTTGTGATAGCGCCTCCGGCATCAGCTTGCCAGTGGCCAGCATTACATCTTTGAAGTTCAAGGAAGAGTATACTACTTTTATAAGATTTTCATCTTTGACGTTAGGCTGGATGGGGCCCTGCACCCATTCCAGGGAACTCAAATCTCCCCTTACCTGCAGAATAATTTCATACAGCTGTCGACATTCTGTAGCCTTAGTATACTACGAACAAAGAATTTTTGCGTACCTTAACATTTGCATAAGCATGAGGGACTGGGATTGGTTTCACTGGCGTTAAAGGCAGATGTCTGTATGTACCCCAAACTTTCTGTGGCCGTAGAATGTTAATGCCAATATCAATATCGAGCTGTTTAGTGAAAAATGGATCGTCCAGAGAAAACTTTGGGGCATTTGCGTCTTGAACTATTACAGTCTTCACGATTTCGCCACTCGGTTCCCGCCTTAAACATTTTACTAAACCCAGCGCGCCATTTTCCATATCACCTTCCGCGACAAGTACCAGTCTCACCGTCTCGCCACTCCTCCTCTCTCCTTCGTTCTTCAAGATTTCTTTCACTTTATTCAGCCAGCTAAATTCATTATTGTTCACGTATACAACCTCTGTACAACTGGGAGGTTTCTCCTTCTTCTTTAAGAGCAGTAATGTCTCATTACCGAAGCACTTTTCTAACACAACATTCAAGCCAAGCCTTTCGACGTATGAGTAAGTTTTATTGTTCACCGTTGGTTCTCGTGTTAAAATGAAACCCCGATCCATGATTGCGAGAATAAGTTTGTCTAAAGAATTTTGTTTCTTCGGCGACAGGATGTTGTAGGCGGCTGCCATGAGGACATTGCCATCATCCGGCAGTTTCTTTGGCTCAACCGTTTTCACTGACTCCGGCAACGATAGTCTTTGGCTTCGCTGAGAATCCGCAGCAAGAGTCATCTTTGGCTGAATCATTGGTAGGTCTCCTAACACCTTGAGGAAATCAGGCGTAAGGACTTCTATGTCGGAGACGTTGTCATCGACTTCGATCAGTTCAACGATACTTGGAACGGTCGTCATGTGACATTCTAGGGCCAGCTGAGTCGACAGTACAATCATTTCATTTAACGTGACTTGCGCTTTATCACGATTAGCCACAAATTTGTACTCCTCTAATACTGGGTCCATCATTGGCTTTCGTCGTTGGATGGGATTGGCTGTTAGCTCTCGAATTTCGATACCTCCAGATTTTATGACGTCGTGACTAGAGTAGACGCGCACTGGGATTTCTGCAATATAAGTAGAATTGGTAACGACCTGATTTGGGACGAATTTGGGTATACGCTAAGTAGGCTGCAGCCTAGGGTGGTAAATGAGGGGAGGGGGAAGGTAAAATTTGGGGGACCGGAAAATTTTGGGGAGCGGAAAATTTAGTCTCCCTCAATAAATATCAAATTTAGCAAAATTTGTCGATCTCCAAAATTTGCAGACCCTCAACAAATTCCGCCTCTCAACATTTGCCGCTACCCAAGTTTGCCATAAGCTACAACCTGCTTAGTCTATACGCAAATCGGACCCTGGTTAATTTCTTGTGAAAAATGTCATACCTGTGTTTTCTTCGGTAAAGTTCAGAATCACATCAGCGTGAGCTTTTACGTCTATCACCAGCTTCTTGATCGCCGTTGGTACGTACAACGCCCTGGAGTCTAAGCCTAGCAACTTCATTTGCAGCATGTTGTCCATAAAGGCGGCCCAATTCTTCATCCATGCGATGCGACCCCTTTTTCCGCTGACCGACGCACTCTTTAATGCACGGAATACCCCTGTGTACTGATACCCACGGAGTTTCAACTCCTTGTATATGTCCTTTGTAGTCAAAACTTCGTCATCTTCGACCTCTTCTAAAAACTCGGCCGGAATCATTTCTTGTGCGGGATTCTCCGTTTTGTGCACCACCCCCGATATCACGGTCGTCGATCCTTCTGATATCTCGAATTTCCCAGAACCTAAACACGCGCTAGAGTATTTAAAACAACTGGGCTTCATACAGGGGATGCTTTCAAAGTGCAATGGGATTTACCTCTTTGAACTATGACTGTTAGTGGGATAGTACCATCCTTCGTAATATTCGTCGCACGTTCGAACTTAATGTTTTCAAAGACGACCGATAATTCGTCGCACATCTTTCCCTCCATCAAACACACACTTTCCCAAACCAGCATTAGATATCCTGTAGCTGGAACTAAGTTTCTTCCGTCGATTACGTGATGGGCCATATATTCGAAGGACTCATTAATAAGCTCGATGTCGACAATTCTCTCCGACGTGGTTATTTTCTGACGTTGTGCGTAAAGAGGAACGTACCAGTCTTCAGTATGTTCCCACCTGCAATATGGCGTTCCTGTGTTGTAATGTATTAGGGGATCATTTCAACAAGCTAGTGCTACTGCTTGACTCACTTCACGAGGGGGGAGATCATTGGTGTGCCACGACTGACGGGAAACGAAACGGGGGGATACAAATTCTGGAGCTGCAGTTGCAAGCCCACGTTATACAGCTTCCCAAGAGCTTGCAGGAAAAACTCTGCGTTGTCTTTGTGGCCGCGTTGAGTCAGCGCCACGTTTGTTACGTTGGGGTCCAAGGATCTTTTGAGGATAGCTTGGAGGAGACCGTGAGGAGCGATCTCGATGGTTATCGCGTCCGAGGGAATCATGGTGGCCGTTTCCGCGAACAGCACGGAGTTGAGAAGATTGTTCGTGTGGTATTCGGCGGAGGAGAGCTGTGCCTCTGGTGTTGACCACTGGCTACGTGGCACCGATGTGCTTACCCACTTGGGACTTCGTGGTTTCGGCTCGGGAATCACTTTCCGTAAGTGCGCCAGTAGTTTTGGTCCCGCCTCCGCGATGTAGCGGCTATGGTATGCGATGTTACTGCACGGCACTTCCCTGGCAAAAATCTTCTTTGCCTGGAACATTGAGTCAAGATTCATCACACTAATTGCATCTTCGTACACCCTCAGAGCTCTAGGTATGTTTCGCGGGTGAGTCTTCCCCGGAAACATGTCCTCGAGACGGGAACTGGCCATCCCGGTGCACCCGAGCTGACTCATTCGCGCTGAGACCGCGAAACACGTACCTGTAATATAGCCACAAACTGCTTCATGGACTCCGCTGGCCCACTGATGGTAGAACTATCGGCGCTATTGTGACACGCCACTACGATATCTGGTGGACACAGGTCTTTGATTTGTTCATAGCCCAGGCCGATCGCCGCCATTGATCCCCGAATCATATTTGTCTGGATAGAGGCCAGACCTCTAGAGTATGCGGAGAGAACCATTTGCTCAGCAGTGAAGCATCCATCTGCATAAGCACATCCCAGCTCTCCAACAGAATGGCCGATTATGTTGTCTGGCACTATACCCACGGATGTGAGCAGATCGACGAGACCGATCTGTGCGGGTGTTAATGTTAGTTTCGGTCGTGGAAGGCAATAATTGTTACTGGATATAGTTGAATAGTCATTGTACCTGAATTGCGGCTATCCCAACGAAAGAATTCAGGACGTTGTCAAACATCGTCTTATCTTTGCTCGTGATAATTTTAATGATATCAATGCCACGCGGTTTTAAAACTGCATCGCACTTTTCTATTGCCTTTACGAAGGTGGGGAATCTTAATAATTCCGTACCTGTTATGATTAAATTCAAGATTATAATTGGTAAAGTTTCGGGTCATTGGCCTTTATGGTGAGAGCTTTATTATGCCCAAAAATAATTTAATTTGTACCCATTCCTGCCCACTGGGATCCCATGCCAGAGAAAACGAACCAAATTGGTCTCTTTGTTCCCGGGAATTCCTGAATCTCCCTCGGTGGCTTCTCGGATACGTTAGATCCTAGTAGGGTATACCCTCTGATCAAGTGATTAGATATATTATCAGCATGAACTTCATGCAAGAGTCGAATATATTCGACGTCCACTGGAATACTTTCCACCTAGGGAGCAAGTTATACCTTATCCACTATTTTATTTCTAATGTCTGTGGCGCTCAGCAGCGATGATATTGAATTATCTTACATAATTTAGAAGCGTTTCTACTGCTTCCTCGGTGCGCCCAGATCCAACCACGAGTCTGGGCAAGTCGTCAGATGGTCTCCCATTGTTTTTCTTCTCTTTGGTATAAGAATTCAATAAAACGTGGGCATTTACACCTCCGAAACCGAAGGAATTCAATCCCACGTATCCACCCTCCCATGGCGTGGGCTCTGTGATGACTTCTAGCTTTCCCTCCTCGAAACATTTCATACCCTTTATAGGACTCGTAAAGTGCAAGTTTGGTGGAATTAGGCCGCTCTCCATTGCAATGAGGACCTTAAAAAGTGTATAGTGTCACAGTGTTGTCGCATGTCCTCCGAAGTAGAGCTGTAACTATTCGAATATTCGCAAAATCGAATAATTTCGTATACTTATATACGTATAATTCGAATATTCGAATACTCCTAATTCTCCGAATATTCGCATCCGAAATTCGACTTCGTTGGTGTTCGATTATGCGAATATTCGTAGCAGCCCTATTCCGAGGCTCACATCGCGCCATCTTTCCCGTTAGTGGCATTAATCATTAAAAGCACACCTTGGCAACCGAGCAGAGGCCACTGGCAGGCTCGGTATGTCCTAAGTTCGACTTGATGGAACCAATTCGAAGTGGTGTACTTCTGTTTTTACAAAAGACTTTGTCGATCGCCGTGAGTTCCTCGGGGTCTCCGACACTGGTCCCAGTGGCGTGCGCCTCCAAGAAGGACAGGCTCGTCGGAGGAATTCCACACTCATTGTAGAAATTTTCCAAGAGCATGGTCTGTATGGCACTGTTAGGGAAAGTGATACCCTGCTCCTTGTAACCATCGCAATTCGATTTCGTGTAAACCACCGTCGCGTATATCCTCTTGGCCACCTTCGCTTTCTGCAGGAGGATCACGCAGGCGGCCTCGCTGCGCACGTAGCCGTTAGCCTTCGCGTCGAAGGATTTGCAACGGCAGTCCATGGATAAAACACCTGAAATCGGACTGGTGCTTGTACATCTCTTAGGGTACACAACGTATCTCGACATGAATCCAGCCAAGGGACTGGCGAATTAAAAAAAGCTGCTGCTAGTTCGTACCTAGTCGCATAAATTGAAGCGACACTAAGGGGTGAAGACACAGATTCGCGCCGCCAACGATGACTTGGTCGCACGTTCCAGTTCGTATCATTCTGTATGCTTGATCCATTGCGACCATGCTGGAACTGCAGGCTGTATCTACCGTGTATGATGGGCCGTGCAGATCGAAGAAGTAAGAGATTCTGTTGGCCAGCATTGCTTTGCTGCTACCAGTGATGCCGAATCCGTTGGCCTAAGTCGTGGGGCATGTTTAATGAGCTCGGGAGGTGTTGATGGTTAGTGTGAAGTGTGGGGTTTACAAACTCATAAAATATATATAACATTTAAATGACACTGACTCAATAATTTGAGTTTAAAGTTTTGCACGGTAGGACTATAATTTCGAATACGTTAGCAGTCTTATCAATCAGTGGTTGTAATTGCGGGGGTAAAGTGTTCGCCTACTACGCTACAGGACGCCGGTTCTTGAATCCCCTTGGGGGAAAAAATTTTCTATCAGAAAAAGATCACGGCCTTTGTATTTCTATGATTGGGCGGCCGTCGCAGACACATATTATATTGTTAATACAGTTATTTATATTTTCGGTCCTACTGCCCGAAACGGTGCAGGAGGCGGACACAGAAATATTGCTGCAACGTTGCGACAATGTTGCCTGCAACACTTCAATTTTGCACTGCAACGATGCCGCAACTTTGATGCAACGAGAGTGTACTGTATGGGTAACTGTATTTAAGTTACACGGCAATAGTCACCTGCAGTTTTTCGAAGTACCATGTCTTCTCGGAGTCGCTGACACAGGCGGCCACAACAACGCCGGTGTTTGTTCCCCGTATTTGCTTGGGAGTTACTCCGGCGTCCATAATGGCCTCGTACGTGTGTTCCATCAACATCCTGCACATGGGGTCAAGTGTGTGGGCTTGCTTGTAATGCACTCCGAAGAAGCGCGCGTCGAATTTGGATAGGCCGGAGACTTTTCCGCCATCCCGTGGAACTTCCTCATGATCTACAAAAATACACTTCGTTTTACTTGCATGCTGAGCTGGCTAAAGCTAGGAAAAAATATTAGTGTGTCACCTATTTTCCATCTCGTGTTGTTGTCTGTAACAAGGTCCACCTTGTTCATCAGCTTCTCCTTCAGCTCAGTCACGGTGTCGCATTCCGGAAATCTACCGGAGATACCGGTGATCACCACCTCCTCCCCTGGATCCGGCGGAGTGTATCCCACGCTCGGAGGGGTTGCTTGTACGCCGCAGGACATTTTTCTCTCCGCTCAGGGAAATCGAAAATTGGAGCATGTACGTTTTCTTCAACTATCGCCAAGCTGGCTTGATTATCGCTTTCAATTTGTCACTTAAGGAAACTGTTTTGACTCGCTCTGAGATTGTTCGTTTAATTAAAGCACAACGCAATGCACCAGAGTTTTTATATACACACTTCCCACGAGAAATGCCGCGAACAATAGCAGATACTTTTATTGAATATTCCGGGAGTACTTTGCATAATAGTTTTCACAGGAAATGACATTTGCGCATCGAATTTCCTGACTTATTACTATTACATGCTGTTTACACTTCCAGTCTAGCTTGCGTTGCTAATTTTTTTGAACCCAATGTTTCCTAATCTTTTTTATGTCGCTATGTCCGTTTATAATATTCAAATAACCTGCGACCCGCCTCCACCCTCCCCCCGCTGTACATATAAAGTAAAGTAAATTTAATAAGGTAATGAAGACACATTATAAATAGGTATTTTAGAAGATATTATTATTACTTACAAGGAAAGTATCCCAGGTGTCCGCCTCCGATTGCGTTGAATTTTAGATTTGTTTTAGAGGACCGAAAAATAAGATATACGTGTTTTTTATAGCGGCTCGTTTTCATATTTAGGGGGTGAAACCACCCCTCAAATTTCATGAGAATATGTGGAGCCATCCTTCGTTTGCTTTTGAAATTTTACAACTTTGAGGGGTGGTTTCATCCCCAAAATATGGACACGGGTCGCTATAAAAAAATACGTATATCTGATTTTTGGTCCTTTAAAACAGGGTTGACTAACTGGTGACTCCCGAGTCGCCGGGGGCCTCTCCGCCTTGATGCCTCGCTGAACGTCCCCCCTCCATACCGACCAAACTCTGACGTTCGCAGTCGATTCCTGCTTCTTTCCTTCTCTTTTCGACTGGGTATGTTCAGCGTAGCAGCAAGGAGGAGGGGCTTCCGGTGGCTCGTGAGTCGCCAGTTAGTCAACACTACTCTAAAACATATTGAAATTTCAAAGCAATCGGAGGCGGACACCTGGGAGACTCTCCCTGTTACTAATGTTAAAAAAACCGTGGCGGTCTTCCACAAAACGAGGGGAAACTAATTACGTATTAAAATCTTCCGTCGCGAAAGGGTTAAGGGTTTAATCTTTTTGGAGACACCACCCGAGTCATTCAAATTTCAAAGCATGAGGAGTGTTCGTCGAAGTTAACGATTCGAATATTATTTCTACATTCGAAATATGAAAGAATACAGTGAATTCCTGTTTCCTTATCCAAACTGAAACAAAGTATGCTACTTTTTTTAATATTCCATTGCTGTATGAATAATTAATAGACTCTATGTACCTTTAACCTGCCAACAATAGGAACAATAGGTAATTTTATACTATTGTAATTCCCTGCAGGAACTGCTGGATGGAATCTGATTAAAAAAAAATTTTATCGAGATTGATGCCGTTTCCTTGCCGTAAAATCCAAATTGAATCGGGTGATATATTTTCTATCAGTTTCAAACCGGATATGCATGTAAAAATCTTGATGGTGCCTATCTATCTGTATTTCCTAACCCAATTTGTCATCGGTTTTACTCGGATTTATACGAAGTAACTCGCATATTACTAAGTAATAACATATTGGGGAACTTTATCCATTTTTTAAGCTGGTTCTATCTGGAAATCCAGATCCAAATCAATATTGAATCTATTGGTCTTTTCAAGTTATGTACTATACTGACGTGGTAGTAGAATTGGACACAGTTTAAATGCATTTTTCGCGGAAACCCGACGAGCGGAAGCTCGCCGGCTTCTAGCAGCAGCGGTCCGAAACAGGGGAGACGCAATGTGTGATTCCATTGCGTCACCACACCATGACTCAGAATTGAGTCAAGTCCGGAGGGGGTTTCTGGTATCCCCCTTCCTTCGGGGGGGGGGGGGGGAGGGGGATCGCATTGTTTTGTTTGGATGTCGCCCAAGTCTTCCCCCTTCCACCGTGTGAATCTCTCCAGTCTGGAGCCCACTGTGGAGCTTTTAGTGGGTGCAATCCCCACATAAGCCTGGCCTCCCCCCGGAGGACAGGGTATCCGTTAGGGATTTTGTCCAAGAAAAAAAAAGCTGGGAATACCGCGTATTTGTTGGTCATTTTTTTTCTTACCATACTCCATTTTTAACTTTTATACTTAACTATGAAACTGATGATATTGTTGAAAGTTTTGAAATTTTATTATGATTTCACACCATTTTCGCAATGCGTTCCGTTATTATAGAGGGATTGGTAGGAATACATCAATATCTTAGGTGTATAATAATTTAGGTTAGCTTGCCAATTCTGGCCCTCAGATGGCGCTATTGGCTGTGCCTAGCTAGTGATCCTCTACGGAGTGATCGGTATAACCGCAGTCATTTCAGGCCAAACCGGAAATAACGTAACCTAAACATTCATTAAATCGTCTGCTCTCCAAGCTGATTGTTTATCTATCTCTTTCTATCGGTATTTCTGTCTCTTTCTTTTTTAGTTTCTTTCTCTGCCTACTTCCGCTTTTGACTGAAATGGCGGCAACCAATCAGAGACGATACACGTTGTTCCGATCATTTTCTAGAGGATCACTATGTCTAGCAGACGGCAGAACCTGCTGTCCATCTGCTGCCGATCTGACATCAGAATTCGGAGTCAGAATCTATACCTCAGAACGTAGCCAAATGCAGACACAGACGACTACGGTTCTGACGTCAGATTCTGCGCTCTCATGCCAGACCCTGCTAGCAATCTGATGTCAAATTGGCGTCAGATGGTTATCAGGGTTCTGATAAACCCATTGGCTCGACCCCGCGACTTATAATTCTAATTCAGGCGACATAACGCTTAGATGTTCCTTAAACTCCTACTCATCGTCCAAGGGCTCGCCATTAATGGCCGCTGCGACTTTACTGCTATCTATTATCGATGAGTGGTTACCCTCGATCTTGTGTACTGTAACCTTTCCACAGGTAACCTACAAAATTTTCAGTACACAGTTTAATATTCTCCCAACACTCAGTAAAGATGTGTACTGCTTTCTATAACTAAAAACCAAATGGCAAAGATCACCTGGCGCAAACCGTAAGCATCGTCAGACATCTTGGCGCCTAGTAGTGTTGGTTTCAGTAACGTAATTGGTGTTCTCAGTGGTGTCTGAGACTTGCTGTCGTACGTGTCCACTTTGGATAGGCGATTGTAAAAGAACGTACAAATCGCTTTCTGAGTAGCGTGGTCGTAAATTTTATTAACTTCTTCCGGTGTGTGGCTGATCACCTTTTCTAACTTCTCTTCCCATGTTGTGCATTCCTTCAATTCCAATTTGAACTATAAAAATGTGGAGAATATTTATTATATTTGATGTTTGATGAAGAAGAATGAAAAGATCTATATATTCAAGGTGGATAAGTGATGAGACTACCTTTGGGATGGCAGAGGGGTTAGTGTTGCTCAAGAAGGACGTTAGAAGCACACTTCGGAACTCCGCATCCGTGGGCGCCGAAAAATACGTTGCTTTTATGGCTTTCAGGTAGTCAGGTGATGCGTCAATCAGTATGAGGCGACCGACGAAGGCATGAGCCTCTAATCTCCTGACCAGTTCGATGCCTATCAGTGAACCGAAAGAAAATGCGACAATCACAAAGTCTCTTCGGTCCTTACTTCTCTCTAATACATACTACAAACAAATACAAAATAAATAAGTAAAATTAGAGAAGAGATTATGGCCCTTCTGACGATTGTAGGTACATACAGGAAGAAGACGGTCCGCCATTTCTTCTATAGATAGGTCTGCGTCACGTAATCCCGTCTGTAAACAGGTAGCCGGGGATTTCAATTTGGGTGCCAATGTTGAAAAAATTGAAGCAGCTCCTTCCATACCCGGGATGAGGAATATTTCGTTCTTCTTTTCGTGGCATTTAACGGGAAGCTCCACGCAGTACTTAGCGTCTAGCAGTGGTATGCTTATCGATTGCATCACCTGCTTCATGTAAGTGACCGTGTTGGTCGTGGATTTTGCACCTTTTTCCGACTGCTTTTTATCTTCCGTGGACATCTCTATAAGCTTAGCTATATTCAGGGCTCGAAGATCCTGTGGTGTTAGGAAGACTTCGAAGTCTTGTTCGAAAGTTTGCTTTATTTCCATTGCCATCAAGGAGTCCATTCCGAGTTCAGGCAACGAAGAAGATTGGCTGATACCCTTTAGATCCTTTATAACTGCAATGATAAAATATCGTAAGTGGGCAAGAGGCAGCTCAAATATCAAGCTAAACAATGATCAAACTTGGAACGATATTACTCACACATGATATTCATTACTGCTTCTAGAATAGTGCTAACTTTGCTGTCGCTCGCTCGTTTCTCCGCAACCACCATGCTAGCTACAATCGGTCTGCTTTGCATCAGGAATTTGTCTAGCTCTTCCATACACGATTTTATACTCTGTGCCTGTGTTCCATCGACCGCGAGCTGCTTATTGTCTTCCAAGACATTTGCGGCCAGCCCAACTTCAGCTACGGGTCCCCATTGTATCGCCATGCCCGGCAGGCCCTCTTCGACTCTTCTTTCACAGATCCTCTCCACCACCGCGTTACCCATACCGTAATTGGTCTGACCAGCGGTACCCCGTCCGCAGGAAATAGTGGAGAACACGACAAAGTGGCGAAGAGTCGGGCAGATCTCTCTCGACAGCAGATCCAACTGCTTGGTGATTAATGCCTTCGGTTTCAGGCTGTCTTCAAAATCTTTCTCGGTTTGGTTTGTACACAGGCTGTCCTTTAGTATTGCTGCGAGGTTGAAGATACCATCGACGGGCGCCTGTTTCTCAGCGGTTTTCAGGATGAACTCGTACTCGGTGGTCTCGGAAGCGTCCCCGCAAATTATTAGGATGTTCACGCCGTACGATTTCCACAGCTCTGTCCTTAGCTTCTGGTAGCCGTTTTTTATGCCACCGCGAGAGATGAACACTAGGTTTCTGGCACCACGAAACACCAACCAGTCAGCCATTTCTAGACCCACCCCACCTAGACCTCCCACAATCACGTAGTTCTTGTCTGGTATGGCGTTGAATTGCGGATAGGCGAGTATTGGAGTGTCCAAGGGTGCCTTCTCGTCCCCTACCTTGATTAGGATCTGTAGAAGATCGGAGGTTTAATTTTTTAGAAACATTGAAAGAATTGGTTATATTGAATTTATGAAATAGGACAAATGGAATATTCACCTTTCCAATATATTTACCGGCGGCCATGTACCTAAAGGCAGCCTCCAGTTCATGTTTCTCGAAGCATTTTCTATTCAATGGCTTGATTGCCTTGCTGTGAATTTTACTTTTAAAGAACTCGTGCACCTCTGCCTGTACATGCGGCATGCTGCCGTTAATTATGTTATCCATCCGGATTCCGTGGAAGCTGATTTCCTTCAGGAAGATTTGCATTCCTAGCTGATTATTCGCAGCCAAGTCGAATTGGCCAATCTCGAGGAAACGACCTCGATAAGCCAAACAGCGGACCGACGCCTGGAGCTTCTCCTCGGCCAAAGAATTCAAGACTATGTCCACTCCCTTACCATTCGTCAATTTCTTCACCATTTGCTCGAAACTCGTGTCTCGAGAGTTACCGATGTGGTCGTCGCTAATGCTGGGGAATGTTTCCCTAATGAATCTCCTCTTTTCGGGTGTTCCCACGGTGGTGAATACTTCACAGCCCTCGGAAAGGGCGACGTTGATCGCAGCTTGACCAACGCCACCGCTACCGGCATGGATCAAAATCTTATCACCTTCCCGTAGCTTTCCGAAGTAGTATAAGACGTAAAAGGCCGTCATGTATGTGACCGGAATCGTGGCTGCGTCCTCCAGAGACCATTCGTCTGGTATGGGCCATACATTGAGTTTGTTGGGACTGACGAGGTTTGACATAGCCCTGGAAAAATCAGGGGATTAAAAGGACACTTACGGTATCATTTTTCTGAAAGTGGATTTCTTTTTCTGCATGGATCTATAGTATATTATCTGAGGAATGGTCAGGAAAAGTTATAAGACGAAGTTGACCACAACATTCAAACAAAAGAATTTGGCAATTGGGGGAGGAATTCAAAATATAGGACACGATGATTTACCTGTTTTTGGTGAATCCCATCACTCGACGCCCACTGGCATCTATTCCACTGAATTCGAATCCGATCAAGCAGTCGCGGAACTCGCGCTTCTTCATTATAGCCTCCGGCATCAGTTTGCCTGTAGCCAGCATTACATCTCTGAAGTTCAGGGAAGAGTATACTACTTTTACAAGGTTTTCATCTTTGACGTCAGGCTGGATGGGGCCCTGGACCCATTCCAGGGAACTCAAGTCTCCCCTTACCTGCAGAATAATTTAATACAGTTGTGGACATTCTGTAGCCTTAGTATACTACGAACTAAGAATTGTTGCGTACCTTAATATTTGCATAAGCATGAGGGACTGGGACTGGCTTCACTGGTGCTAAAGGCAGGTGTCTGTATGTACCCCAAACTTTCTGTGGCCGTAAAATATTAATGCCAATATCAATATCGAGCTGTTTAGAGAATAATGGATCGTTCAGAGAAAACTTTGGGGCATTTTTGTCTTGAATTATTACAGTTTTCACGATCTCGCCGTAGGGTTCTCGTCTCAAACATTTTACTAAACCCAGCGCGCCATTTTCCATGTCACCCTCCGCGACCAGTACCAGTCTCACCGTCTCGTCACTCTTCTTCTCTTCTTCGTTCTTCAAGATTTCTTTCACTTTATTGAGCCAGCTAAATTCATAATTGTTCACGTATACAACCTTTGTACAACTGGGAGGTTTCTCCTTCTTCTTTAAGAGCAGTAGTGTCTCATCCCCTAAGCACTTTTCTAACACAACATTCAAGCATCGCCTTTCGATGTCTGAGTAAGTATTATCGTTCATCGTTGGTTCTCGTGTTAAAATGAATCCGTGATCCATGATTGCGAGAATAAGTTTGTCTAAAGAATTTTGTTTCTTCGGCGATAGGATGTTGTAGGCGGCTGCCATGAGGACATTGCCATCGTCTGGCAGTTTCTTTGGCTCTACCGTTGTCACTGACTCCGGCAACGATAGCCTTTGAGTTCGCTGAGAATCCGCAGCAAGAGTCAACTTTGGCTGAATTAGTGGTTGGTCTCCTAACACTTTGAGGAAAACAGGCGTAAAGAGTTCTTCGTCGGGGACGTTGTCACCGACTTCGATCAGTTCAACGATCTTTGGACCTGTCATCAGTTGGCATTCTATGGCCAGCTGAGTCGACAGTACAATCATTTCATTTAACGTGACTTGCGATTTATCCCGATTAGCCACAAATTTGTACTCCTCCAATAGTGGGTCCATTATTGGCTTCCGTCGTTGGATGGAATTGGCTGTTAGCCCGCGAATTTCTATACCTCCAGATTTCACGACATCGTGACTAGAGTAGACGCGCACTGGGATTTCTGCAATATAAGTAGAATTAGTAGGGACTCGATCTGGGGCGGATTTGGGTATACGCTAAGTAGGCTGTAGCCTATTGCGGCAAATGGGTGGGGGGTGCGGTAAATATTGGGGAGTATCAAATTTGGGAGACCGGAAGATTTTGGAAAGCGGAAAATTTAGTCTTCCAAAGAAAATCCCCCGCCTCTCAACATTTGCCGCTACCCAAATTTGTCATAGGCTGCAACCTACTTAGTCTATACACAAATCGGCCCCTGGATAATTTCTGGCGGAATATATTCGTGTAGAAAAATGGCACACCTATGTTTTCTTCGGTAAGGTCCAGAATTACATCCCCGTGAGCTTTTACGTCTATTACCAGTTTTTTGATCGCCGCTGGTACGTACAACGCCCTGGAGTCGAAGCCTAGCATCTTCATTTGCAGCATGTTGTCCATAAAGGCAGCCCAATTCTTCATCCATGCGATGCGTCCCCTTTTTCCGCTGATCGACGCACTCTTTAGTGCACGGAATACCCCTGTGTACTGATACCCACGGAGTTTCAACTCCTTGTATATGTCCTTTGTAGTCAAAACTTCATCATCTTCAATCTCTTCTAAAAACTCGGCCGGAATCATTTCTTGCGCTGGATTCTCAGTTGCGTGCACCACTCCTGATACCACGGTCGTAGATCCTTCCGATATCTCGAATATCCCAGAACCTAAACACGCGTTATAGTATTAAAACAGCTGTCTTTTATACACGGGTTGCTTTCAAAGTGCAATCGTATTTACCTCTTTGAACGATGACTGTTAGTGGGATAGTACCGTCCTTCGTAATGTTCGTCGCACGTTCGAACTTAATGTTTTCGAAGACGACCGATAATTCGTCGCACAGCTTTCCCTGCATCAAACACACACTTTCCCAAACCAGGATGAGATATCCTGTAGGTGGGACTAAGTTTCTTCCGTCGATTACATGATGGGCCATGTACTCGAAAGACTCATTAGTAAGCTCGATGTTGACAAGTCTCTCCGACGTGGTTATTTTCTGACCTTGTGCGGAAAGGGGAACGAACCAGTCTTCAGTATGTTCCCACCTGAAATATGTCATTCCTATGTTGTAAAGTATTAGGGGATCATTTCAACGAGCTATTGCTACTGCTTGACTCACTTCACGAGTGGGGAGATCATTGGTGTGCCACGACTGACGGGAAACGAGACGGGAGGATACAAATTCTGGAGCTGCGGTTGCAAGCCCACGTTATACAGCTTCCCAAGAGCTTGCAGGAAAAACTCTGCGTTGTCTTTGTGGCCGTGTTTAGTCAGCGCCACGTTTGTTACGTTAGAGTCCAAGGATCTATTGAGGATAGCTTGGAGGAGACCGTGAGGTGCGACCTCGATGGTTATCGCGTCCGAAGGAATCATGGTGGACGCCTCCGCGAACAGCACCGAGTTGAGAAGATTGTTCGTGTGGTATTCGGCGGAGGAGAGTTGTGCCTCTGGCGTCGACCACTGGCTACGAGGCACCGATGTGCTTACCCACTTGGGACTTCGCGGCTTCGGTTCGGGAATCACCTTCCGTAAGTACGCCAGTAGTTTTGGTCCCGCCTCCGCGATGTAGCGGCTGTGGTATGCGATGTTACTAGACGGCACTTCCTTGGCAAAAATCTTCTGTGCCTGGAACATTGAGTCAAGATTCAGCCCGCTAGTTGCGTCTTCGTACACCCTCAGGGATCAGGGCATGTTTCGCGGGTGATTCTTCTCCGGAAGCATGTCCTCGCCGGGCGAACTGGCGATCCCGTGGCACTCAACTTGACTCACTCGCGCTGAGACCGGGAAACACGTACCTGTAATTCAGCCACGAACTGCTTCATGGATTCCGCTGGCCCACTAATGGTGGAACTATCGGGGCCATTGTGGCACGCCACTATGATGTCCGGTGGACACATGTTTTTGATTTCTTCATAACCGAGGCCTATCGCCGCCATTGATCCCGGAGTCATATGCGTCTGGGTAATCGCTAGACCTCTCGAGTACGCGGAGAGAACCGTTTGCTCAGCAGTGAAGCATCCATCAGCATAAGCACACCCCATTTCTCCAACAGAATGCCCGATTATGTTGTCTGGCACTATACCCACGGATGTGAGCAGATCGACGAGACCGATCTGTGCGGGTGTTGATGTTAGTTTCGGTCGTGGAAGGCAATAATTGTTACTCAATATAGTTAAATAGTCATTGCACCTGAATTGCGACTATCCCAACGCAACAATTCAGGACGTTGTCAAATGTCGCCTTGTCCTTGCTCGTGATAATTTTAACGATATCAACGCCATGCGGTTTTAAAGTTGCATCGCATTTTTGTATGGCCTTTACGAAGGTGGGGAATCTCATTAATTCCGTACCTGTTTAAATTGGAGATTAGAGATGGCAAAGTTTCAGGGCATTGGCCTTTATAATGAGAGCATAATTATGCCAAAAAATAGTTTAATTTGTACCCATTCCAACCCACTGGGATCCTATGCCAGAGAAAACGAACCAAATTGGTCTCTTTGTACCCGGAAATTCTCGAATCTCTCTCGGTGGATTCTCGGATACGTTAGATCCAACTAGTGTATACCCTCTCATCAAGTGGCCGGATATATTATCGGCATGAATTTCATGCATGAGTCGAATATATTCCACGTCTACTGGAATACTTTCCACCTAGGGAGCAAGCTATTCCTTATCTACTGTTTTATATCTAATGTCTGTGGCGCTCAGCAGGGATGATATTTAATTATCTTACATAGTTTAGAAGAGTTTCTACCGCTTCTTCGGTGCGCCCAGATCCAACCACGAGTCTGGGCAAGTTGTCAGAAGGTCTCCCATTGTTGACTTTCTCTTTGGTATAAGAATTCAATAAAATGTGAGCATTTACCCCTCCGAAACCGAAGGAATTCAATCCTACGTATCCACCCTCCCATGGCGTGGGCTCTGTGATGACTTCTACCTTTCCCTCCTCGAAACATTTCATACCCTTTATAGGACTCGTAAAGTGCAAGTTTGGTGGAATTAGGCCGCTCTCCATTGCAATGAGGACCTTAAAAAGTGTATAGTGTCACAGTATTGTCGCATGTCCTCCGAAGTAGAGCTGTAATTATTCGGATATTCGCAAAATCGAATAATTTCGAATACGAATAGATTTCTCGAATAAATCGAATCTGAATTTCGAATTCGTTCCCGTTTGTGGCATTAATCATTAAAAGCACACCTTGGCAACCGCGCAGAGGCCACTGGCAGGCTCGGTATGTCCCATGTTCGACTTGATGGAACCAATTCGAAGTGGTGTACTTCTGTTTTTACAAAAGACTTTGCCGATCGCCGTGAGTTCCTCGGGGTCACCGACACTGGTCCCAGTGGCGTGCGCCTCCAGGTAGGACAGGCACGTCGGGGGAAGTCCACACTCTTTGTAGAAATCTTCCCAGAGCATCGCCTGTATGGCCCTGGCAGGGAAAGTGATACCCTGCTCCTTGTAACCGTCGCAATTCGATTTCGTGTAAACCACCGTCGCGTATATTCTTTTGGCCACCTTCGCTTTCTGCAGAAGGATCACGCAGGCGGCCTCGCTGCGCACGTAGCCGTCAGCCTTCGCGTCGAAACATTTGCTACGGCAGTCCTTGGATAAAACACCTGAAATCGGACTGGCGCTTGTACATCTCTTAGTGTACACAACCTATCTCGACATGAATCCAGCCAAGGGACTGGCGAATTAAAAAAAGCTACTGCTATTCGTACCTAGTCGCATAAATTGTAGCGACAATGTTGGTTCAAGACACAGATGCACGCCGCCGACGATGACTTGGTCGCACGTTCCAGTTCGTATCATTCTGCATGCTTGATCTATTGCGACTATGCTCGAACTGCAGGCTGTATCTACCGTGTACGATGGACCGTGCAGATCCAAGAAGTAAGAGATTCTGTTGGCCAGCATTGATTTGCAGTTGCCAGTGATACCTAATCCGTTGGCCTAAATCGTGGGACATGTTTAAACAATAAAAAAATGACAAACTATAGAGACAATCTTGTGTATTAGTTCCCTACAAACAATAGATAATGAATTTTTGAAAAAGATGCACTTTACGCCCTTACGAATTAACATGGCAATAGTCACCTGCGGCTTCTCGTAGAACCATGTCTTCTCAGACTCGCTGACGCAGGTGGCCACAACAACGCCGGTGTTTGTTCCCCGTATTTGCTTGGGATTTACTCCGGCGTCGATAATGGCCTCATACGTGTGTTCCAACAACATCCTGCACATGGGATCCAGTGCATGGGCTTGCTTATAATGCACACCGAAGAAGTGCGCGTCGAATTTGGACAGGCCGGAGACTTTCCCGCCATCCCGTGGAACTTCCTCATGATCTACACAAATACATTTCGTTTTACTTGCATGCTGAGCTGGCTAAAGCTTGGAAAGAATATTGGAGTGCCACCTATATTCCATCTCGTGCTGTTCTCTGTAATGAGGTCCACTTTGTTCATCAACTTCTCCTTCAGCTCAGTGACGTTGTCACATTCCGGAAATCTACCGGAGATACCGGTGATCACCACCTCCTCCCCTGGTTCCGGCGGAGTGTATCCCACGCTCGAAGGGGTTGCTTGTGCGCTGCAGGACATTTTTCTATTCTCTCAGGGCGATCCAAGGTGGAGGGTGTCCGTTTTCTTTTTGCGCTGTTTTATTCTATTTGTTTTATAAGAGTACATCTTCACAAGTTATAGCTGCATATATTTGCAACTCTTCATAATTTTTATACATAATTAAAATAATTCAATCTTCAAAAATGGTGACGTTAGAAGCTAAAATGTGTATTTCATTCTAAATAGCGTGGTGTGTGGGGAATTTTTTTCAACAAAACACAAATCATATTCGCTTTCTACATTTTAAGAAACCCCAGGACACTAATTTTGTAAAGTTTTAAGGGCGTTCGAACATTGTGAATGTTCAACATTTTCACCTAACTGATGATTTATGTAGGACCTGCCTTGTCCCCAGATTGTCTTCCCAAGTCACCCATGATTCTTTAGAACATATTTAAATTTCATCCAAATATTTTCAAAATACAAAACATTAATTTTAAGGGCTGGTAGTGGGGGTAATTTGAAAAATATGGACTTTTCGAAAATTATTTTTTCGCGCTTTTGTAGATATAAGAAAACGATACACCTTTTGTTTAAACTTCTTTTCGATATCTCTCACAGTTCTCGAGATATTCTACAAAATAGAAAGATCGGCATTTTCTTCAAGGGATGATTTTACGTGCACACCAAGTTTCATAATTTTCTGAATTTCCGGGTTGCCGAACGTCCCTTGTGAGTATAAGGGAATACTTACCTTACTTTCTTTGACTTGGAATATTAATCACTTGGAATCTTAGATTCGTAAGGATTTGTCTATTACTCAAAGAAGGGGCTCTGTAAGGAGAAAAGAAACCTGAATTTTATTCTTCAAATACATTTTTATAATAACCTCGTGAATTTGATTAAATTTGTATTATAAATATTATTATCCGCTCAACTCGGCTACTCCAAGATTAAATCTTGAGTGCACCAATGCGACCATTGTACTTGGGCCCAGATATCGCTATCAAAGCGTTAAATATGATATCTGCGCAGGTGTTCGAACAGTGCCTCATTAGACGCGCGCCAAAGATAAAAGAATAAATTAAGGAGCGAGCCTCGGTCGGCCACCTCTTTATCGGTGCATCACAAACCAAGGGAAAAAAAGTGTGAACAACTAGCGACCAGAAGAAACAGCGAAAAAAATCTCGGACACGTGTAAAAACTACCAACAAAGCCATAAACGTGTGCAAGGAAGACGGCCGAAGTTATACTCGCGTGCAAGAGGGACGGGAATTATCCGCGCGGATTAGAAACGCGACAGTCAATCAGGAAGACCAGAATTTCCTAAATACCCAATAAGAACGTGAGCAGAAAAGTGAGAGAAACTAATTGCGAGCGTCGTACGCGTGTGAGAAGGATGGAGGAGCTTGTCCGCGCGGAGCAGACGAGCGGCTGTCAATCGCGTTCGCTTTCGATGACCAATGAGGCGGGGGGAAGTAACGCGTAACCAGTGCCGTGGAAGGGACAGACTCGGTCTTCACACGCGTGGAAAGGGGACGAGCGGAGTCTCGGGCGCGCGAGGGAGAAAGCGTGCGGGAGAGCGAGAAGGACGAGCCGAGTTGTTTACTTAAAGCGAGAAAAAAAAAGAGGTGAGCCCGAGACGAACAGGTTTTTTTCTCGGTGCTTTCGTGGAATCGTGGAGAAAAAAGGTGTGAACAAGTAGCAGAAGTTAAGGAGGAGTATACGTTCTCCTAGAAAAAACTAAGGGGGTCGTTACTCGAGGCGCAGCGGCTTCTTTATCATCGGTGCACGATAGATCGGGGGGAACACGGTGCGAACAAGTAATTTCAGAAAAAAGGTGGACGGTGTTCTGCACGTGTGTGAGAAAGAAAGGAGTAAGAATAGGGTTGTAGGCGAGGATCTGTAATCCTACACTCTAATCGACCAGGGAAGGTTTAATATGGTACTTTCCGTGGGGACACCTGTTAGAGCACTTGTTGTGATTTGGCCTGATAATCTCACTCGTAATGATTCCGCGAAATCCGTTAGTCATATGGTTGTACGCGAGCTATACAAAAGTAAGTTTGTAAGCACCGTGATGCTTTCCGCGGTCGTTGCCCGTAATCCGCTGTTCCGGCAGCTCGTGTGGATTTAGGGATCTTCGCAGCCGAAGGATTAACACAATGACTCGAAACGTCTTTTAAGCAAAGCGGTTTATTAGTTTTAACCAGGGCTTGTTCGCACTATTTATGAAAGTGCATTGTTGAACATTGATTGCGTTTAGACATTAAACATTGACACAGAACATTTATAGAGATGGTTATCAATATATAAAATGTGTTTATGAGCGTGACATACAGTATATCTTTTAAGATAGAATGATATAACCAGTAATCATTGATAAGAACATGAAATATGATTGCGATGAGCGTTAATAATACAATATAATAAAGCAACAAGCGTAACAAGACAATATAATATGAAAGCAATTAGAATAGTAATACAAAATAATAGGCGAATGCAATACGCGTAGAAATACAAAATACAGTAGTCCCCGGACTATTGACAAGCTTTTTTCCCCGGATCATCGGGAAAGACCTACCCATCCCACAGTTTTGCTTCCTCGGTGCGAGCGAGGGCCTTCGGTCCCAGGTAGACCGCCCGTTGACTGCCGGGAGTAATAAAATCGCTGGGCCAGGTAAAATACTCAGTAGAGAAAAATAAAATGTTCATGTTTTTGATAAACGTTCATGAAAGTATTGCCAATGGATTTTTTAGGATTTCCCAATGAAAATCAGTTCAAATATGGAGAAATTTGGTCCATTTTTAGTGAACGTCCCTTAAACCGGGGAACTGGAATCTAATCGTGTTATCGTAATAAAAAATTAACCGAATTGTTTCGTGTTTGGACTTATTTTCGTCGACATAAACTCCTCAATCCATCGGTAGTACTCCCATCAAAGTGTAATCAGTAATATGAAAATTTTCATATTCAATACTGAATTTCAATTCGCCGTAGACCGAGGGTCTCCCGCTGGTGCGCTATTTCACTCACTCTCGGTTTACGTCGTTCACTCTCCTTGTTGAAAGGTTCGGACGAGGGTCCTGACAAGGGTCAGTTTATTAGGCGCAAACTACTTCCCCTGCCCCGGTTTATGGAGAATCCCCAGTCCCGAATCTTTCTCGATAATCCGGGGACTACTGTAATATGAATGGAGACGATACGCAGTATTTTAAATGGTAATATAAATTCTTACGGTAGTTGCCGTTGAACACTGAATTGAAGTTTTATGCGGTGACAATTTCTTGAATTTATGCGTTGTATAACTTTGATAGATCTCCGTAGAACGAGAACGAGCTCTCGCGGTTCCTTGTATTTATACTAATTACAATCTTTTCGGCTTGAAGGGGCGTGCGCAGTACGCACCTTGACATATTTACGCACATGCGTCGCAGTAACATTTTCGGGGTTTTTGTAAGGACCAAAGGTTGGTCTATATTTGGACTCGCATTTTCGGCACGTACGCCAAATAATTCTCGCGATTATCTTTCCGGGGTTTTTATACATGTGATTTGGAAATGTTCAACTCCTCGAATGGGTTTTGGGTGTTTTAATAGGAAAGGGGTGATAATGGATTTGACTTCTTTGGTCATTTAGTGGGCTTGAGACGTGGTCTCGATTTAAGAGATATAAGGGGCGAGGGACTTGTTTAGATTCGATAGGAGGGAAGAGTTTGTGCCGCGTTGGGCGAATAGGTGGGGAAGATTTAATAGTTGACCGTCTTGAGCTGGGGACCGCTAAGGTACATCGCCAAGGCGGTCGAGGTCATGGAAAAGGGGTAAGATTTGAGGCTTGGGGAGATTTAAGTGGAGTTGTAGAATGGTTTATGAGTGAATGTTATTTTAACTGCGCGCGAAATTTTGTGGGACGTCACAATATAAAACCCGACTTTTGAAAAAACCGGTAATCGAATTTCACTGTTCGCAAAATAGAAAATAAATGTTTGCACTTATTTGAACAATTTTCATTTTTTTTAATATTAATGGAATTACAAAAATGCAACAAGATAAAATATACTCTATCTGTACGAAACCAAATAAATAAAAAAAATTAAAGTAACTAAAATCCGTACAATCTTTATTATTTAATATATCGCAATAAAATACAAGCTCGCGTGAACACCGACTTGAAAGCAGCCTATAACCAGAAATCAAATCAATTTAATCGCAATGAGATCACCATGTAACAGTTACGGAAAAAATTGATTCGTGTGTAACTTTTACAATTTTTGTTTAAATTCACACAGCAAAATTTCACACGATTTTTGTTTTCATTACTTGTCAAAGCATACATAAAAAAAATTGTGAAAGTGCCGGTATGGTGATTATTTGGTATCTAAGCAATCCAACCGACAAGAAACCGTCGATTTTCGTCGCTCAATAGTCCTATACCCCATTAAACCACTGCGATATGTTGTTTATATATTTGAGTAGATTTCGTCGAGAGCTTTAAAATGATACTTACCTTGCACAGTCGTGTTGCGCTTAAGGTTCCCGAGATATTGTGAGTCAAAGTGGCGAAACACCTACATATTTTGTGTTATTTTTCCCGCGCACTGGGAGTGGGGAGAGCGTCGGGGTGAGATAAATACATTGTAAAGTACGTGAATTGCACTTCATGCTCTTCACGAATATGCAAATATGATTACTGTACGGCAGATATTTTTAACGAGATAACGATTTCAATTGTAATATATTTTTGTCACAGGCGGTTGGCCGTAAGTCGCCCTATACTACTCTGACTCGTTAGACGCAGTATTACGTCAAAATGTGATAGAATTAAAATTGGTATAATTGACAGATTTAAAAATCAGGTGGAATAGATGGAAAATGGTGGCCCAATCAAAAGTGGCCTTTTCGTGGCCAGACTTTTAGTATAGGGTCGATGTCCCTATTACGGTGCGTGTCCCTGCAACGGTGTCTTTATATTTAAAGAAGCCGTACAAATAAAGTCGCATAAATAAATAAGAGAAAAATGTTTTTTAATTAAGTCGAACTATTCATGTATGTGTTGCAAACGCGAAGGTTGCATGTTTAAACCATTAAAGTTTAGTAAACATTGTTTAAAAAATGCATATGAAGATTTCGATGGGTTTAGTCAAATCCTTATCGAATACGACAAGGAACACATATATTAACATGTATATGTATGATAATTATCAATTTAATCACTTTTGTAAAGTATTAACATATATATGTATGATAATACTTTACAAAAGCGATTAAATTGATAATAATCATGATCTGCACTTACGTAAAGAGTGAATTATTCATAAAAGCTTCTAATTTTATGAAAAAATAGGAAAATAAGCACTTTTTTAACGTTTTCGTATTTTTTAAAGTGAAGTCCGTAATAGGGACAGGAATTTAACGCTCGTCCCTATCACAGTGTTCCTCGGTACCCATTGAATTCCTTTGTAACTGCTAACCCTTCCCTCACTTTCGTTTCTCAGAACGGGTGAACAGAAATTTATATTTGCATATTTCGATTTTGTATTGAAAGGCTAATATTAAAATTACATACAAATACCTCTCGAAGAGAGAAAATGTTTTGAATTGTTCAAAGTTCGAAGAAATAACCTAACCGCGGGAACGTTATTAAAAAAGGGCATTGTAACTTGGGGCACCGTAATACGGACAACGCACTTTTCAGGGTATTGGGGACAATAATAATATGTATTTTTAGTTCAATTAAAAAAATATGATACTTTAACATTTTTAATCCGACAAAAATGCTTCAATAAAGAGAAAGGTTCAAAAAATCAATATAACTTTTTATCCAGCAAAATTAAAGTAAGAGAAGTCACAGTAAAGTAGGGTACGTGTCCCGATTATGGTGCTTTGCGGCCGACATGCTCACGAAGGAATTAGTGTGGTAGTAGTGTCATCGACAAAGTACAGGATAAACTTATCACCTTATGGAACTTCGTGTCACCACAGTCCAGGTATAGAATATACCTGATCTGTGTGACTGGCATGTTCTGCATGATTTAATTTCGCATAGGCATGGCAAACTTTTATTCATATTGAACTCATCGTTCATAAGGGATTGTTGGAAGGCATACACAAGTAAAAAACGTATATTTTGAAATCAACCATGAAAGGATTATTTATTTATGATAAAGCTGTTGACTCGACCCCGCGACCTATAATTCTATATCAGGCGACATAACGCTTAGATGTTCCTTAAATTCCTCCTCATCGTCCAAGGGCTCGCCATTAATGGCCGCTGCGACTTTACTGTTATCTAATATCGACGAGTGGTTACCCTCGATCTCGTGTACTGTAACCCTTCCATAGGTAATCTAAAAAAAAATCAGTACACAGTTAAATATTCTCCCAGTACTCAGTAAAGATGTGTACTGTTTTCTATAACTAAAAACCAAATGGCAAGATCACCTGGCGCAAACCGTAAGCATCGTCAGACATCTTGGCGCCTAGGAGTGTTGGTTTCAGTAACGTAATTGGTGTTCTCAGTGGTGTCTGAGACTTGCTGTCGTACGTGTCCACTTTGGATAGGCGATTGTAAAAGAACGTACAAATCGCTTTCTGTGTAGCGTGGTTGTAAATTTTATTTATTTTTTCCGGTGTGTGGCTGATCACTTTTTCTAACTTCTCTTCCCATGTTGTGCATTCCTCCAATTCTAATTTGAACTACAAAAATGTGCAGAGTATTTAATATATTTGATGCTTGATGAAGAAGAATGAAAAGATCTATATATTCAAGGTGGATAAGTGATGAGATTACCTCTGGAATGGCAGAGGGGTTAGTGTTGCTCAAGAAGAACATTAGAAGCACACTTCGGAACTCCGCATCCGTAGGCGCTGAAAGATGCGTTGCCTTTAAGGCTTTCACATAGTCGGGTGATCCGTCAATCAGTATGAGGTGACCGACGAAGGCATGAGCCTCTAATCTCCTGACCAGTTCGATGCTGATCAGTGAACCGTAAGAATATCCGACAATAAGAAAGTCTCTTCGGTCCTTACTTCTTTCTAATACATACTACAAAGAAATACAAGATAAATAAGTAAAATTAGAGGAGAGATTATGGCCTTTTTTACGATTGTAGGTACATACAGAAAGAAAACGGTCCGCCATTTCTTCTATAGATAGATCTACGTCACGTAATCCCGTCTGTAAACAGGTAGCCGGCGATTTCAATTTGGGTGCCAATGTCGAAAAAATTGAAGCATCTCCTTCTACACCCGGGATGAGGAATATTTCGTCCTTCTTTTCGTGGCATTTAACGGGAAGCTCCACGCAGGAATTAGCGTCTAGCAGTGGTACGCTTATCGATAGTATCAGCTGCTTCATGTCAGTCACCGTGTTGGTCGTGGATTTTGCATCTTTTTTCGATTGCTTTTTATCTTTCGTGGACATCTCTATAAGCTTAGCTACATTCAAGGCACGAAGATCCTGTGGTGTTAGGAAGACTTCGAAGTTTCGTTCGAAAGTTTGCTTTATTTCCATTGCCATCAAGGAGTCCATTCCGAGTTCAGGCAACGAAGAAGATTGACTGATGCCCTTTAGATCCTTTATACCTGCAATGATAAAATATCGTAAGTGGGCAAGAGGCAGCTCAAATAACAAGCTAAACAATGATCAAACTTGGAACGATATTACTCACTCATGATATTCAGTACCGCTTCTAGAACAGTGCTAACTTTGCTGTCGCTCGCTCGTTTCTCCGCAACCACCATGCTAGCTACAATCGGTTTGCTATGCATCAGGAATTTGTCTAGCTCTTCCATACACGATGATATACTCTGTGGCAGTGTTCCATCGATCATGTGTTGCATATTGTCCTCCGCCATATCCGCGGCCAGCCCAACTTCAGCTACGAGTCCCCATTGTATCGCCATGCCCGGGAGGCCCTCTTCGACTCTTCTTTCACAGACCCTCTCCATCACCGCGTTACCCATACCGTAATTGGTCTGACCAGCGTTACCCCGTCCGCAGGAAATAGAGGAGAACACGACAAAGTGCCGAAGAGTCGGGCAGATCTTCCTCGATAGCTGGTCCAAATGCTTGGTGATTACTGCCTTCGGTTTCAGGCTGTCTTCAAAATCTTTCTCGGTTTGGTTTGTACACAGGCAGTCTTTTAGCACTGCTGCGAGGTTGAAGATACCATCGACGGGTGCCTGTTTCTCAGCGGTTTTCAGGATGAACTCGCACTCGGTGGTCTCGGAAGCGTCCCCGCAAATTATTAGGATGTTCACGCCGTACGATTTCCATAGTTCTGTTCTTAGCTTCTGGTAGCCATTTTTTATGCCACTGCGAGAGACGAACACTAGGTTTCTAGCACCACGAAGCACCAACCAGTCGGCCATTTCTAGACCCAGCCCACCTAGACCCCCAACAATCACGTAGCTCTTGTCTGGTATGGCGTAAAATTGCGGATAGGCGAGTATCGGAGTGTCCAAGGGTGCCTTCTCGTCCCCTACCTTGATTAGGATCTGTAGAAGATCGAAGGTGTAATTTTTTACAAACATTGATTAGGATTGGTTATATTCAATTGATGAAATAGGACAAATAGAATATTCACCTTTCCAATATGTTTACCGGCGGCCATGTACCTAAAGGCAGCCTCCAGTTCATGTTTCTCGAAGCATTTTCTATTCAAAGGCTTGATTGCCTTGCTGTGAATTTTACTTTTAAAGAACTCGTGCACCTCTGCCTGTACATGCGGCATCGTGCCGTTAAGTATATTATCCATCAGGATTCCATGGATGCTGATTTCCTTTAGGAGGATTTTCATTCCTAGTTGATTATTCGCAGCCAAGTCGAATTTGCCAATCTCGAGGAAACGACCTCGATAACCCAAACAGCGCATCGACGCCTGGAGCTTTTCCTCTGCCAAGGAATTCAAGACTATGTCGACTCCCTTACCATTCGTCAATTTCTTCACCATTTGCTCGAAACTCGTGTCTCGAGAGTTACCGATGTGGTCGTCGCTAATGCTGGGGAATGTTTCCCTAATGAATCTTCTCTTTTCGGGTGTTCCCACGGTGGTGAATACTTCACAGCCCTCGGAAAGTGCGACGTTGATCGCAGCTTGACCAACGCCACCGCTACCGGCGTGGATTAAAATCTTATCGCCTTTCCGTAGCTTTCCGTAGTAGAATAAGGCGTAGAAGACCGTCAGGTATGCGACCGGAATGGTGGCTGCGTCCTCCAGAGACCATTCGTCTGGTATGGGCCATAAATTGAGCTTGTTGGGACTGAAGAGGTTTGACATAGCCCTGGAAAAATTGGGGGATTAAGTGGACTGAATTCAAAATATTGTACACAATATTATAGATTCTGGGATTATGGGTTTCCAGATTTTTGGAAACAATGCTTTACCTGCTATCAGTGAATCCCATCACTCGACGGCCACGGGCATCTATTCCACTGAATTCGAATCCGATCAAGCAGTCGCGGAGTTTCCGCTTTTGTGTTAGAGCCTCCGGCATCAGTTTGCCAGTGGCTAACATTACATCTTTGAAGTTCAAGGACGAGTATACTACTTTTACAAGATTTTCATCTTTGACGTCAGGCGCGAGGGATCCCTGCACCCATTCCAGGGAACTCAAGTCTCCCCTTACCTGCAGAATAATTTCATACAGTTGTGGACATTCTGTAGCTTTAGTATACTTCGAACTAAGAATTTTTGCGTACCTTAACATTTGCATAAGCATGAGGGACTGGGACTGGCTTCACTGGTGCTAAAGGCAGGTGTCTGTATGTACCCCAAACGTTCTGTGGCCGCAAAATATTAATGCCAATATCAATATCGAGCTGCTTGGAGAAAAATGGATTGTTCAGAGAAAACTTTGGGGCATTTTCGTCTTGAACTATTACAGTCTTCACGATCTCGCCGTAGGGTTCCCGTCTCAAACATTTTACTAAACCCAACGCGCCATTTTCCATGTCACCCTCCGCGACCAGTACCAGTCTCACCGTCTCGTCACTCTTCCTCTCTTCTTGGTTCTTCAAGATTTCCTTCACTTTATTGAGCCAGCTGAATTCACAATTGTTCACGTATACAACCTCTGTACAACTGGGAGGTTTCTCCTTCTTCTTTAAGAGCAGTAATGTCTCATCCCCGAAGCACTTTTCTAACACAACATTCAAGCCACGCCTTTCGACGTATGAGTAAGTTTTATTGTTCACCGTTGGTTCTCGTGTTAAAACGAATCCTCGATCCATGATTGTGAGGATAAGTTGGTCTAAAGAATGTTGTTTCTTCGGCGACAGGATGTTGTAGGCGGCTGCCATGAAGACAGTGCCATCGTTCGGCAGTTTCTTTGGCTCTACCGTTGTCACTGACTCCGGCAACGATAGGTTCTGGCTTCGCTGAAAATCTGCTGCAAGAGTCATCTTTGGCTGAATCATTGGCAGGTCTCCTAACACCTTGAGGAAAACAGGCGTAAGGACTTCTTCGTCGGAGACGTTGTCATCGACTTCGATCAGTTCAACGATGCTTGGACTGGTCGTCATGTGACATTCTAGGGCCAGCTGAGTCGACAGTACAATCATTTCATTTAACGTGACTTGCGCTTTATCACGATTAGCCACAAATTTGTACTCCTCTAATACTGGGTCCATCATTGGCTTTCGTCGTTGGATGGGATTGGCTGTTAGCTCGCGAATTTCGATACCTCCAGATTTCACGACGTCGTGACTAGAGTAGACGCGCACTGGGATTACTGCAATATATGTAGAATTGGTAAGGACCTGATCTGTGGCAAATTTAGGTATACGCTAAGTAGGCTGTAGCCTAGGCGACAAATGAGGGGAGGCGGAAGGTAATATGTGGGGGACCGGAAAATTTAGTCTCCTCCCCTCCTCAAAAATATCAAATTTAGCAAAATTTGTTCTTTCAAAATTTTCTTCTAGAAATATGTCATACCTGTGTTTTCTTCGGTAAAGTCCAGAATCATATCAGCGTGAGCTTTTACGTCTATCACCAGCTTCTTGATCGCCGTTGGTACGTACAACGCCCTGGTATCGTAGCCTAGCAACTTCATTTGCAGCATGTTGTCCATAAAGGCGGCCCAATTCTTCATCCATGCGATGCGTCCCCTTTTTCCGCTGATCGACGCACTCTTTAGTCCCCGGAATACCCCTGTGTACTGATACCCACGGAGTTTCAACTCCTTGTATATGTCCTTTGTAGTCAAAACTTCGTCATCTTCAATCTCTTCTAAAAACTCGGCCGGAATCATCTCTTGTGCGGGATTCTCAGTTGCGTGCACCACTCCCGATACCACGGTCGTAGATCCTTCTGATATCTCGAATTTCCCAGAACCTAAACACGCGTTATAGTATTAAAAGAGCTGTCTTTTATACACGAGTTGCTTTCAAAGTGCAATCGTATTTACCTCTTTGAACGATGACTGTTAGTGGGATAGTACCGTCCTTCGTAATATTTGTCGCACGTTCGAACTTAATATCTTCGAAAACAACCGATAATTCGTCGCTCAGCTTTCCCTGCATCAAACAGACAGTTTCCCAAACCAGCATGATATATCCTGTAGCTGGGACTAAGTTTCCTCCGTCGATTACATGATGGGCCATGTACTCGAAAGACTCATTACTAAGCTCGATGTTGACAAGTCTCTCCGACGTGGTTATTTTCTGATGTTGTACGTTAAGGGGAACGTACCAGTCTGCAGTATGGTCCCACCTGAAATATGGCATTCCTATGTTGTAAAGTATTAGGGGATCATTTCAACCAGCTATTGCTACTGCTTGACTCACTTCACGAGAGGGGAGATCATTGGTGTGCCACGACTGACGGGAAACGAAACGGGGGGATACAAATTCTGGAGCTGCAGTTGCAAGCCCACGTTATACAGCTTCCCGAGAGCTTGCAGGAAATATTCGACGTTGTCTTTGTGGCCGCGTTGAGTCAGCGCCACGTTTGTTACGTTGGGGTCCAAGGATCTTTTGAGGATAGCTTGGAGGAGACCGTGAGGGGCGATCTCGATGGTTATCGCGTCCGAGGGAATCATGGTGGATGTCTCCGCGAACAGCACCGAGTTGAGAAGATTGTTCGTGTGGTATTCGGCGGAGGAGAGCTGTGCCTCTGGTGTTGACCACTGGCTACGTGGCACCGATGTGCTTACCCACTTGGGACTTCGCGGTTTCGGCTCGGGAATCACTTTCCGTAAGTGCGCCAGTAGTTTTGGTCCCGCCTCCGCGATGTAGCGGCTGTGGTATGCGATGTTACTGCACGGCACTTCCTTGGCAAAAATCTTCTGTGCCTGGAACATTGAGTCACGATTCACCCCGTTAATTGCATCTTCGTACACCCTCTGAGCTCGAGGCATGTTTAGCGGGTGATTCTTCCCCGGAAGCATGTCCTCGAGACGGGAACTGGCCATCCCGGGTTACCCGAGCTGACTCACTCGCGCCGAGACCGCGAAACACGTACCTGTAATTTAGCCACAAACTGCTTTATGGACTCGGCTGGTCCACTAATAGTAGAACTATCGGCGCTATTATGACACGCGACTTCGATATCTGGTGGACACATGTTTTTGATTTGTGCATAGCCGAGGCCGACCGCCGCCATTGATCCATGAATCAGTTCCGACTCGATAGACGCCAGACCTCGGGAGTACGCGGAGAGAACCATTTGCTCAGCAGTGAAGCATCCATCTGCATAAGCACATCCCAATTCTCCAACAGAATGGCCGATTATGTTGTCTGGCACTATACCCACGGATGTGAGCAGATCGACGAGACCGATCTGTGCGGGTGTTAATGTTAGTTTCGGTCGTGCAAGGCAATAATTGTTACTCGATATGGTTAAATAATTATTGTACCTGAATTGCGGCTATCCCAACGAAAGAATTCAGGACGTTGTCGAACATCGCCTTGTCCTTGCTCGTGATAATTTTAACGATATCAATGCCACACGGATTTAAAACTGCATCGCACTTTTGTATCGCCTTTAGGAAGGTGGGGAATCGCATTAATTCCGTACCTGTTATATTTAAATTCGAGATTAGATTTGGCAACGTTGCGGGGCATTGGCCTTTTTAACGAGAACATAATTTTTCCCAGCAATAGTATAACATGTACCCATTCCAGCCCACTGGGATCCCATGCCAGTGAAAACGAACCAAATTGGTCTCTTTATGCCCGGGTATTCCCGAATCTCCCTCTGTGGCTTCTCGGACACTTTAGATCCAACTAGGGTGTACCCTCTGACCAAGTGACCAGATATATTATCAGCATGAATTTCATGCAGGAGTCGAATATATTCCACGTCCACTGGAATACTTTCCACCTAGGGAGAAAGTTATTCCTTACCCACTGTTTTATATCTAATGTCTGTAGCGTTCAGCAGGGGTGATATTTAATTATCTTACATAATTCAGAATTGTTTCTACTGCCTCTTCGTTGCGCCCAGATCCAACCACGAGTCTGGGCAAGTCGTCAGAAGGCCTCCCATTGTTGACTTTCTTTTTGGTATAAGAATCCAATAAAACGTGAGCGTTTGCGCCACCGAAACCAAAGGAATTCAATCCCACGTATCCGCCCTCCCATGGCGTGGGCTCTGTGACAACTTCTACCTTTCTTTCCTCGAAACATTTCATACCCTTTATAGGACTCGTAAAGTGCAAGTTTGGTGGAATTAGGCCGGTCTCCATTGCAATGAGAATCTTAAAAAATGGACAGCATTATCGCATGTCCTTCGAAGTAGAGCTGTAAATATTCGGATATTCGAGAAATCATAAAATTTCGAATACTCCTAATTCTTCGAACATTCGATTCCGAAATTCGAATTCTTTGATATTCGAATATTCGAATCTGAAATTCAAATTTGTTGATACTCGAATATTCGAATATTCGTAACAGCTCTATTCCGAAGCTCACATCGCGCCATCTTTCCCGTTAGTGGCATTAATCATTGAAAGCACACCTTGGCAACCGAGCAGAGGCCACTGGCAGGCTCGGTATGTCCCAGGTTCGACTTGATGGAACCAATTCGAAGTGGTGTACTTCTGTTTTTACAAAAGACTTTGACTATCGCCGTGAGTTCCTGGGGGTCACCGACACTAGTCCCAGGGCTGTGCGCCTCCAAGAAGGACAGGCACGTCGGAGGAACTCCACACTCTTTGTACAAATCCTCAAAGAGCATCGCCTGTATGGCACTGTTAGGGAAAGTGATACCCCGCTCCTTGTAACCATCGCAATTCGATTTTGTGTAAACCACCGTCGCGTATATCCTTTTGGCCACCTTCGCTTTCTGCAGAAGGATCACGCAGGCAGCCTCGCTGCGCACGTAGCCGTTAGCCTTCGCGTCGAAGGATTTGCAGCGGCAGTCCTTGGATAATACACCTGAAATCGGACTGGTGTTTGTACATGTCTTAGGCGACCGAAAGTATCTCGACATTAATCCAGCAAACGGACTGGCCAATTCAAAGAAGCTACTGCTACTTCGTACCTAGTCGCTTAAATTGTAGCGTCACTAATGGATCAAGACACAGATTCCCGCCACCGACGATGACTTGGTCGCACGTTCCAGTTCGTATCATTCTGCATGCTTGATCTATTGCGACAATGCTGGAACTGCAGCCTGTATCTATCGTGTACGATGGACCGTGCAGATCCAAGTAGTAAGAGATTCTGTTGGCCAACAGTGCTTTGCTGGTGCCAGTGATACCGAATCCGTTGGCCTAAGTCGTGGGGCATGTTTAAAGATCTCGGGAGGTGTTGTTGGTAAGTATGATATGTAGGGTTTTCAAAGCCATAAAATATATATATAAAATTCAAAATCCACTGACTGACTCACTCACTCACTCACTGACTCATCACAATTTCTGTGGAATAACCGATCCTATGATCATAAAATTCGGTAGGTGGGTTCCTCTTTTTAAAAACTCTCTCCCTTTCACCGCAAAAAGGTATAGATTTTTCGAATATAGATTTTCACTCATTCGAATTTTTAGTAATTTCAAAATATTTGAATCCATTTTCATTTACCTATGTAAATATGGTTCCTACATTCCCTCGTGGCAGTTTTATTAAAAAAAAAATAAATTCCCATACTATTGGGATGCTTTGGATGTTATGTGTTCCATATTGATTATATTTACCCTATCTGAATTTAAGTTGCTGATACACCCTTTAGAATTATCGCGGCAATATTAGTCACCTGCGTCTTTTCGAAGTACCATGGCTTATCGGACCCGCTGACGCAGGCGGCCAGAACAACGCCGGTGTTTGTTCCCCGCATTTGCTTGGGATTTACTCCGGCATCGATAATGGCCTCGTACGTGTGTTCCATCAACATCCTGCCCAGCGGGTCCATTGTATGGGCTTGCTTATGATGCACACCGAAGAAGTGCGCGTCGAATTTAGACAGACCGAAGACTTTCCCGCCATCGGGTGGAATTTCCCCATGATCTACGCAAATACACTTCGTTTTACTTGTTGCTGAGCTGACCAAAGCAAGGAAAGAATATTAGAGTGTCACCTATCCTCCATCTCGTGCTGTTATCTGTAATGAGGTCCACTTTGTTCATCAACTTCTCCTTCAGCTCAGTCACGTTGTCACATTCCGGAAATCTACCGGAGATACCGGTGATCACCACCTCCTCCCCTGGTTCCGGCGGAGTGTATCCCACCCTCGATGGTGTTGCTTGTGCGCTACAGGACATTTTTCTCTTCTCTCAGGGCGATCCAAAATGGAGGGTGTCCGTTTTCTTGTTGCGCTGTTTTGATCTATTTGCTTTATAGATTACATATTCACAAGTTATAGCTGCAAATATTTTAATAAAAAAAGAAGAGTTCTCGAGAAGCTCGTGGTGCCCACATATCGTAGAGGCTGATCCCCGAAACGACCAAAACCACCCTATAAGTGGAATTTAGAGAGTCGATAAAATCGATCAATATAGCAGCGGAGAAAGTCAAGTGTTTTAGTGACATCTCAATTTGTTTTTACGTTTCGAATAAGCACAGTTTGGGACGGTGATTTATTTTTATAAAAATTCTTTTAATACTTTCAAACAATAATCTTTTATTTGCAACAGATTTCATCATAGCTTTTCATTTTCAAATTTAGAAACAGGATCATAAAGAGTGCTTTATTTTCGGGCAAAAAAAGTACTATGCCCCTTAAACCACTGCGATATGTTGTTTATATATTTGAGTAGATCTCGTCTAGAGCTTTAAAACGATACTTACCTTGCACAGTCGTGTTGCGTTCACGGCTCCCAAAATATTGTGAGTCAAAGTGGCGGAACACTTTAAAATTTTGTGTCATTTCACCCGCGCACTGGAAGTGGGGAGAGCATCGGGCGCGAGATACATATATTGTGAAGTACGTGAATTGCACTTCATGCTCTTTTCGAATATGCAGATATGATTACTGTACGGCAAGTTTTTTTAACGAATACAACGATTTTAATTGTAATATATTTTCGTCACAGGCGGTTGGCCGTAAGTCGCCCTATACTACTGACTTCTTAGACGCAGTATTATGTCAAAATGTGATACAATTAAAATTGGTATAATTGAGAGATTTAAAAATCAGGAGGAATAGATGGAAAATGGTGGCTCAATCAAAATTACTTAAAATAGGGTTGATGTTCCTATTACAAATAGTACAAATAAACTCGCATAAATATATAAGGAAAGATTTTTTTTTAATTAAGTCGATCTATTCATGTATGTGTTGCAAACGTGAAGGCTGCATGTTTAAACTAATTAAGTATGGTAAAAATTGTTTTAGAAATGCATATGAAGATTTCGATACATTTACTCAAATCCTTATCGAAAACGACAAGAAACACATATATTAACATTTATATGTATGATAATACTTTGCAAAAGTGAATAAATTGATAATTATCATGAATTGCACTTACGTAAAGAGTGAATTATTCATAAAAGCTTCCAATTTTATGAAAAAATAGGAAAATGAGCACTTTTAAACGTTTTAACGATTTAATTCACATACAGAGAGGCAGTTTTATGTCATGCCGACATAGTGGGGTAGTAGTGTCATCGACAAAGTATAGGACAAACCTATCATCTTATGGAACTTCGTGTCACCACAGTCCAGGTATAGAATATACCTGATCTATACCTGATCTGTGTGACAGGCATGTTCGACATGATGCTGATTTCGCATGTACATGGCAAACTTTCATTCATACTGAACTCATCGTTCATAAGGGATTGTTGGAAGGCATACACAAGTAAAAACCTATATTCTGAAATCAACAATGAAGGGCTTAGTTATTTATGATAAACCTATTTAGCTAACTTTGCGACTCATAATTCGATGGTAGGCGACAGAACACTTAGATATTGCTCAAACTCTTCCTCATCGTCCAAAGGCTCGCCATTAATAGCCGTTGCGACTTTACTGCTATCTATAATCGACGAGTGGTTACCCTCGATCTCGTGTACTGTAACCCTCCCGTAGGTAATCTGCAAAATATTAAGCACATATTTTAATATTCTCATAGCATTCAGGCAAGAAGCCCACTAGTTTCTTATAGCTAAAAACCAAATCGCAAAGTTCACCTGGTGCAAACCATAAGCATCGTCAGACATCTTGGCGCCTGGTTGTGTTGGTTTCAGTAACATAATTGGTGTTCTCAGTGGTGTCTGAGAATTGCTGTCATAGGTGTCCAACATGCTTAAGCGATTGTACAAAAACGTGTAAATCGCTTTTAGAGTATCGTGATTGTAAGATTTATTATTTTCTTCCGGTGTGTGCCTGAGCATTCTTTCTAATTTCTCTTCCCATGTTGTGCATTCATTCAATTCTAATTTGAACTACAAGAATGAGGAAAGTATATATTATATCGGATGTTTGATGGAGAAGAATCAAACGATCTGTATACTCTAAGTGGGAAAGTAAAGAGACTACCTCTGGGATGGCAGAGGGGTTAGTGATGCTCAAGAGGTCCATAAGAAGCCCATTTCGGAACTCCTCATCCGTAGGCGCTGAAAGATGCTCTGCCTTTAACGCTTTCATATAATCAGGTGATCCGTCAATTAGTATGAGTCGACCGACGAAGCTGTGAGCCTCTAATCTCCTCACTAGTTCGATGCCTATCAGTGAACCGTAAGAATATCCGGCAATCACAAAGTCTCTTCGATTCTTACTCCTCTCTAATACATACTGCAGAGAAATACAAGCTACATAAGTAAAATTAGAGCGGAGATTATGACCATTCTGATAATTTTAGATACATACAGGTAGAAGACGGTCCGCTATTTCTTCTATAGATAGATCTGCTTCACGTAATCCCGTCTGTAGACAGGTAACCGGGTATTTTGATCGGAGTGCCAATGTAGAAAAGATCGAGGCAGATCCTTCTATACCCGGAATAAGGAATACTTCGTTCTTCTTTTGGAGGCATTTAACTGGAAGCTCCACGCAGTAATTATCGTCTAGGAGTGGTACGTTTATCGATCGCATCAGCAGCATCATGCCAGTCACCGTTTCTGTGTTGGTCGTGGACTTTGCATCTTTTTCCGATTGAATTTTATCTTTCGAGGACATTTCTATAAGGTTAGCTATATTCAGGGCTCGAAGGTCCTGTGGAGTTAAGAAGACTTCGAAGTCTCGTTCTAAAGTTTGCTTTATTTCCACTGTCATCATGGAGTCCATTCCGAGTTCTACCAACGGAGAAGTTTGGCTGATACTGTTTAGATCCTTTATTCCTGCAATGATATAATATCGTAAGTGGGCTAGATGTAGCTCTCATAGCAAAATGAGAATACTTGGAACATTATTACTCACTCATGACATTCATTACCGCTTCCACAATCGCTTCGCTGGGGTTGGGTCGTTTCTCCGCAACCACCCTGCTAGCCACAATCGGTTTGCTATGCATCAGGAATTTGCCTAACTCTTCCAAACACGATGATATACTCTGTGGCAGTGTTCCATCGACCATGTGTTGCATATTGTCCTCCGCCATATCCGCGGCCAGCCCAACTTCAGCTACGAGTCCCCATTGTATCGCCATGCCCGGCAGACCCTCTTCGACCCTTCTTTCACAGATCCTCTCCAACACTGCGTTACCCATACCGTAATTGGTCTGACCAGGACTACCACGTCCGCAGGAAATGGAGGAGAACACGACAAAGTGGCGAAGAGTCGGGCAGATCTTCCTCGACAGCTGGTCCAACTGCTTGGTGATTAATGCCTTCGGTTTTAGGCTCTCCTTAAAATTTTTCTCGGTTTGGTTTACGCATAGGCAGTCCTTTAGCACTGCTGCGAGGTTGAAGATACCATCGACGGGTGCCAGTTTCTGCGCCGCTTTCAGGATGAACTCGCACTCGGTGCTCTCGGAAGCGTCCCCGCAAATTATTAGGATGTTCACGCCGTACGATTTCCACAGTTCTGTCCTTAGCTTCTGGTAGCCGTTCTTTATACCGTCGCGCGACATTATCACTAGGTTCTTGGCACCTCGAAGCACCAGCCAGTCACTAAGCTCTAGTCCCAGACCACCTAGACCCCCCACGATCACGTAGCTCTTGTCTGGAATGGCGTTGAATTGCGGATAGGCGAGTATCGGTGTGCCCAAGGGTGCCTTCTCGTCCCCTACCTTGATTAGGATCTGCAGATGATCGAAGGTTTAATATTTGATAAATATTGAAAAAATTGGTTATATTAAATTTATGAAATGCGACGTAGGAGTATTCACCTTTCCAATATGTTTACCGGCTGCCATGTACCTAAAGGCAGCCTCCAGTTCATGTTTCTCGAAGCATTTTCTATTCAAAGGCTTGATTGCCTTGCTGTAAAGTTTTGATTTAAGGAGCTGGTGAACCTCTGCCTGTATTTGCGGCGCGACGTCGCTTATCATATTATCCATCAGTATTCCGTGGAAGCTGAGTTCCTTCAGGAAGATTCCCATTCCCAGTTGATTATTCGCAGCCAAGTCGAATTTGCCCATCTCGAGGAAACGACCTCGATAACCCAAACAGCGCATCGACGCCTGGAGCTTCTCTCCAGATAAAGAATTTAAGACTATGTCCACTCCCTTACTGTTCGTCAGTTTCATCACCATCTGCTCGAAACTCGTATCACGAGAGTTACCGATGTGGTCGTCGCTAATGCTGGGGAATGTTTCCCTAATGAATCTCCTCTTTTCGGGTGTTCCCACGGTGGTGAATACTTCACAGCCCTCGGAAAGGGCGATGTTGATCGCAGCTTGACCAACACCACCGCTACCGGCATGGATCAAAATCTTCTCGCCTTTCCGTAGGGTTCCGTGGTAGTATAAGGCGTAGATGGCCGTGGAGTACACGGTCGGAATTGTGGCTGCGTCTTCTAGAGACCACTCGTCTGGTATGGGCCATACATTGAACTTATTAGGACTGACGATATTTGACATAGCCCTGGAAAAAAGGGGGATTATAGGGACACTCTCATTAAAACTTTTCTGAATATTGATTTCTTTTTTTGCATGCATAGATTGGGCACAGCATTACAGATTCTAGGATTCTGGGTCACTAGATTATTGGAAACAATGTTCTACCTGCTTTCGGTGAATCCCATCACTCGACGGCCACTGGTATCTACTCCACTGAATTCGAACCCGATGAAGCAATCGCGGAACTCCCGCCTTTTCGTTATAGCCTCCGGCATCAGCTTGCCAGTAGCCAGCATTACATCTCTGAAGTTTAAGGAAGAGTATACTACTTTTACAAGATTTTCATCTTTGACGTCAGGCTGGATGGGACCCTGGACCCATTCCAGGGAACTTAAGTCTCCCCTTACCTGCAGAATAAGTTAATACAGTTGTGGACATTCTGTAGCCTTAGTATACTACGAACTAAGAATTTTTGCTTACCTTAATATTTGCATAAGCATGAGGGACTGGGATTGGCTTCACTGGCGCTAAAGGCATGTGTCTGTATGTACCCCAAACTTTGTTTGGCCGTAAAACGTTAATGCCAATATCAATGTCGAGCTGTTTAGCGAAAAATGGATCGTTCAGAGAAAACTTGGGGGCATTTTCGTCCTGAATTATTACAGTCTTCACGATCTCGCCATGGGGTTCCCGACGTAAACATTTTACTAAACCCAACGCGCCATTTTCCATGTCACCTTCCGCGACAAGTACCAGTCTCAACGTCTCGTCACTCTTTCTCTCTACTTCGTTCTTCAAGATTTCTTTCACTTTATTGAGCCAGGTAAATTCATTATTGTTCACGTATACAACCTCTGTACAACTGGGAGGTTTCTCCTTCTTTTTTAAGAGCAGTAATGTCTCATTCCCGAAGCACTTTTCTAACACAACATTCAAGCCACGCCTTTCGACGTATGAGTAAGTTTTATTGTTCACCGTTGTTTCTCGTGTTAAAATGAAACCCCGATCCATGATTGCGAGAATAAGTTTGTCTAAAGAATTTTGTTTCTTCGGCGACAGGATGTTGTAGGCGGCTGCCATGAAGACAGTGCCATCGTCCGGCAATTTGCTTGGCTCTACCGTTTTCACTGACTCCGGCAACGATAGTCTTTCGCTTCGCTGAGAATTTGCAGCAAGTGTCATCTGTGGCTGAATAATTGGCAGGTCTGCAAACGCCTTGAGGAAATCGGGCGTAAGGACTTGTTTGTCGGCGACGTTGTCATCAACTTCGATCAGTTCAACGATGCTTGGACTGGTCGTCATGTGACATTCTAGGGCCAGCTGAGTCGACAGTACAATCATTTCATTTAACGTGACTTGCGCTTTGTCACGATTTGCCACAAATTTGTACTCCTCCAATACTGGGTCCATCATTGGCTTTCGTCGTTGGATGGAATTGGCTGTTAGCCCGCGAATTTCTATACCTCCAGATTTCACGACGTCGTGACTAGAGTAGACACGCACTGGGATTTCTGCAATACAAGTAGAATTGGTAAGGACCTAATCTGAGGCGGTTTTGGTATACAATACTTAAGTAGGCTGCGGCAAGGGGCCTGGAAATTGGGGGTGGTAAATGTGATCTCCCAAAAAAAAATATGGCCAAATTTGTAGCTTTTTAAATTTGCCGTAGGCTGCTGCCTACTTAGCCTATACACAACTCAGCCCCTGAATAATTTTTCGTGGAAAATATTCGTGTAGAAAAATTGCATACCTGTGTTTTCTGCGGTAAGGTCCAGAATTACATCCGCGTGAGCTTTTACATCTATCACCAGTTTTTTGATCGCCGTTGGTACGTACAGCGCCCTGGAGTCGATGCCTAGCAACTTCATTTGCAGCATGTTGTCCATAAAGGCGGCCCAATTCTTCATCCATGCGATGCGCCCTATTTTTCCGCTGATCGACGCACTCTTTAGTGCACGGAATACTCCTGAGTACTGATACCCACGGAGTTTCAACTCCCTGTATATGTCATTTGTAGTCAAAACTTCGTCATCTTCGTCCTCTTCTAAAAACTCGGCCGGAATCATTTCTTGCGCTGGATTCTCAGTTGCGTGCACCACTCCTGATACCACGGTCGTAGATCCTTCCGATATCTCGAATTTCCCGGAACCTAAGCACGCGTTATAGTATTAAAACAGCTGTCTTTTATACACGGGTTGCTTTCAAAGTGTAATGGGATTTACCTCTTTGAACTACGACTTTTAGTGGGATAGTACCATCCTTCGTAATATGTGTCGCACGTTCGAACTTAATATCTTCGAAGACGACCGATAATTCGTCGCACAGCTTTTGCTGCATCAAACACACAGTTTCCCAAACCAGCATGATATAGCTGGTAGCTGGGACTAAGTTTCTTCCGTCAATTACGTGATGGGCCATGTACTCGAAAGACTCATTACTAAGCTCGATGTCGACAAGTCTCTCCGACGTGGTCATTTTCTGATGTTGTTGGTACTGGGGAACGAACCATTCTTCGGCATGTTCCCACCTGAAATATGGTATTCCTGTTTTATAAAGTATTAGGCGATCATTTCAGCGATATACTGCTACTGCTTGACTCACTTCACGAGAGGGGAGATCATTGGTGTGCCGCGACTGACGGGAAACGAAACGGGGGGATACAAATTCTGGAGCTGCGGTTGCAAGCCCACGTTATACAGCTTCCCAAGAGCTTGCAGGAAAAACTCTGCGTTGTCTTTGTGGCCGCGGTGAGTCAGTGGCACGTTTGTTACGTTGGGGTCTAAGGATCTTTTAAGGATAGCTTGGAGGAGACCGTGAGGGGCGATCTCGATGGTTATCGCGTTCGAAGGAATCATGGTGGCCGTTTCCCCGAACAGCACGGAGTTGAGAAGATTGTTCGTGTGGTATTCGGCGGAGGAGAGCTGTGCCTCCGGCGTTGACCACTGGCTACGAGGCACCGATGTGCTTACCCACTTGGGACTTCGCGGTTTCGGCTCGGGAATCACTTTTCGCAAGTACGCCAGGAGTTTTGGTCCCGCCTCCGCGATGTAGCGGCTGTGATATGCGATGTTACCGCATGGCACTTCCTTGGCAAAAATCTTCTGTGCCTGGAACATTGAGTCACGATTCAGAAGCATGTTCTCGAGGCGAGAACTGGCGACACCGGGGGAACCCGAGCTGACTCACTCGCGCTGAGACCGCGAAACACTTACTTGTAACTTAGCCACAAACTGCTTCATAGACTCCGCTGGTCCACTAATAGTAGAACTATCGGCGCTATTATGGCACGCGACTTCGATATCTGGTGGACACATGTTTTTGATTTGTTCATAGCCGAGGCCGACCGCCGCCATTGATCCATGAATCAGTTCCGTCTCGATAGACGCCAAACCTCGTGAGTACGCGGAGAGAACCATTTGCTCAGCAGTGAAGCATCCATCTGCATAAGCACATCCCAATTCTCCAACAGAATGGCCGATTATGTTGTCTGGCACTATACCCACGGATGTGAGCAGATCGACGAGACCGATCTGTGCGGGTGTTAATGTTAGTTTCGGTCGTGGAAGGCAATAATTGTTACTGGATATAGTTGAATAGTCATTGCACCTGAACTGCGGCTATGCCAACGAAAGAATTCAGGACGTTGTCGAACATCGCCTTGTCCTTGCTCGTGATAATTTTAACGATATCAATGCCACACGGATTTAAAACTGCATCGCACTTTTGTATCGCCTTTAGGAAGGTGGGGAATCGCATTAATTCCGTACCTGTTATATTTAGATTCGAGATTAGATTTGGCAACGTTGCGGGGCATTGGCCTTTTTAACGAGAACATAATTTTTCCCAGCAATAGTTTAACATGTACCCATTCCAGCCCACTGGGATCCCATGCCAGTGAAAACGAACCAAATTGGTCTCTTTATGCCCGGGTATTCCCGAATCTCCCTCTGTGGCTTCTCGGACACTTTAGATCCAACTAGGGTGTACCCTCTGACCAAGTGACCAGATATATTATCAGCATGAATTTCATGCAGGAGTCGAATATATTCCACGTCCACTGGAATACTTTCCACCTAGGGAGAAAGTTATTCCTTACCCACTGTTTTATATCTAATGTCTGTAGCGTTCAGCAGGGATGATATTTAATTATCTTACATAATTCAGAATTGTTTCTACTGCCTCTTCGTTGCGCCCAGATCCAACCACGAGTCTGGGCAAGTCGTCAGAAGGTCTCCCATTGTTGACTTTCTCTTTGGTATAAGAATTCAATAAAATGTGAGCATTTACCCCTCCGAAGCCGAAGGAATTCACTCCCACGTATCCGCCCTCCCATGGCGTGGGCTCTGTGATGACTTCTACCTTGCCCTCCTCGAAACATTTCATACCCTTTATGGGACTCGTAAAGTGCAAGTTTGGTGGAATTAGGCCGGTCTCCATTGCAATGAGAATCTGAAAAAATGTGCTGTCACAGTATTATGGCATGTCTTCCGCAGTAGAGTTGTGAATATTCCAACATTCGATTAATTCAAATAATTGGGAGTATTATTTCAGGATAAAGTGTGAAAATGTATGTCATGTTCAGATGACTATTCGATACAATCCGAAATTCGATCACTCCGTATATATAACTACTCCTAATATTGAATACGTCTAATAAATATTCAAATATTCGAACATTATTCGAATGCTCCTATTTATTCGAATATTCAAACATTATTCGGATACTCCTATTTATTCGATTATTCGAATCTCAAATTCGAATTCTCTAGTATTCGAATATTCGAATCGCTAATTCGAATTCTCTGGTTTTCGAGTATTGGAATGCTTAGAATATTCGAATATCCTTAACAGCTCTATTCCGTAGCTCACATCGCGCCATCTTTCCCGTTGGTGTTATTAATTACTGAATGCACACCTTGGCAACCGAGCAGAGGCCATTGACAGGCTCGGTGTATCCCAGGTTCGATTTGATAGAACCAATTCGAAGTGGTGTACTTCTGTCTTTGCAAAAGACTTTGTCAATCGCCATAAGTTCCTCGGGGTCACCGAAGCTGGTTCCAGCAGCGTGCGCCTCCAGGAAGGACAGGCACGTCGGAGGAATCCCACACTCTTTGTAGAAATCTTCGAAGAGCTTCGCCTGTATGGCACTGTTAGGGAAAGTGATGCCCTGCTCCTTGTAACCATCGCAATTCGATTTTGTATAAACCACCGTCGCGTATATCCTTTTGGCCACCTTCGCTTTCTGCAGGAGGATCACGCAGGCGGCCTCGCTGCGCACGTAGCCGTTAGCCTTCGCGTCGAAGGATTTGCAGCGGCAGTCCTTGGATAAAACACCTGAAATCGGACTAGTGGTTGTATATCTCTTAGGCAACACAAAGTATCTCGACATTAATCCAGCAAACGAACTGGCAAATTCAAAAAAGCTACTGTTACTTCGTACCTAATCGCATAAATTGTAGCGACAATAATGGTTCAAGACACAGATTCGCGCCGCCGACGAGGACTTGGTCGCACGTTCCAGTTTGCATCATTTTGTATGCTTGATCTATTGCGACCATGCTGGAACTGCAGGCTGTATCTACCGTGTACGATGGACCGTGCAGATCCAAGAAGTAAGAGATCCTGTTGGCCATCATTGCCTTGCTCCCGCCAGTGATACCGAATCCGTCGGCCTAAGTCGTTGGACACGTTTAAAGAGCTCGGGAGGTGTTGGAGGTAAGTATTATGTGACGGTTTACAAATTCATAAAATATATACAATTCAAATACGACTGACTGACTGAATCATCACAATTGTTCTGGAACCACTGATACCATGACCATGAATTCCGGTGGAAGGTTCCTCTTTTTGAAAACTCCCACCCCTTTACCGATAAAGATATACAGGGTGTTCCAAAATTCAGGGACAACCCGGAACATGCAATATCCTGATGCAAGAAGGAATCGAAAAGTCCTTTACCGTTTTCGGATTCAAGGCTTCGTTCTCGAGATATTAACTGTGGAATATTAGCGGTGGAGCTTCCAGGCCGCGCAGTTTAAAGCCGAAACAGCTGAGCGCGAGCGGTGACCCCTAGCACGCACGCGCAGGGGCATGCGTAGATACAGTGAGCAGCGAAAATATTCGGACACGCTTTAAAATCGCATAACTTTATTCAAATTAATTCAAACGACTTGATTCTTTTATAGAAGCTAGATGGATTAGTTTGCTAAATGATGTGTTGTGAAAAGAAATGCACTTGGTCGGAATACCAAGAAAAAAATAGTCAAGGTCGGTTTCTTAAACATTTTTTTGTGCGCCTGTAATTAAAATTCAGAAACCCTGTTTGTAGATTGAAGTGAGTTCATGAAAATCGGTTACCCTTGGACCGCCGAAAAGTTTAGAGGGAAATGTTGTTTAGAATGATGACTTTGACAACATATGTCAACATAATTCAAGGTCATCCGAGTTACTTCCCCTAAAGTAAACATTAACCCACCGATACCACTTTTCCAAACACCCGATTTTCACTCTTTCCAGTTTTTCTAGTATAATTTCTCAACATTTGAATTCCTTTACATTTGACTATTTAAATATTTGCCCCCTAATGTCAGTTTTATTTAAAATGATATATTCCCTTACATTTGGCAAGCTTTTGGAATCAGGTGTTCCACATTGAATACGTTTACCCTAACTGAATTTAAGTTGCATCATACGCCCTTTCGAATTAACACGGCAATACTCGCCTGCAGCTTTTCGTAGATCCATGTCTTCTCGGACTCGCTGATGCAGGTGGCCACAACAACGCCGGTGTTTGTTCCCCGTATTTGCTTGGGATTTACTCCGGCGTCGATAATGGCCTCATACGAGTGTTCCAACAACATCCTGCACAAGGGGTCCATTGTACGGGCTTGCTTATAATGCACACCGAAGAAGTGCGTGTCGAACTTCGACACACCAGAGATTTTCCCGCCATCCCTTGGAATTTCCTCATGATCTGCACAAATACATTTCGTTTTACCTTCACGCTGAGCTGGCCGAAGCTAAGAAGGAGTATTAGTGTGTCACCTATCTTCCATCTCGTGTTGTTGTCTGTAACGAGGTCCACCTTGTTCATCAGCTTCTCCTTCAGCTCAGCCACGGTGTCGCATTCCGGAAATCTACCGGAGATACCGGTGATCACCACCTCCTCTCCTAGTTCCGGCGGAGTGTATCCCACGCCCGTCGGGGTTGCTTGCACGCTGCAAGGCATTTTTCACTTCTCTCAGCCCGATCCAAGGTGGAGGGTGTACGTTTCCTTCAAGTATCGCCAAGCTCGCTTAATTATCGCGGGTATGTGAAAGGAGCCGAGAAGGAATTTGGCACTTGACAGGGAAACTGCTGCGATTCGCTCTGAGATCGCGTGTTTAATTAAAGAACAATGTAATGCCCAAGTGTTTTTATAATCACGCCATTCCGCGAGAAACGTCGCGAACAATAGCAGCTACTTTGACTGAATATTCCGGAGAGTAATTTGCATAATAGTTTTCACAAGAAATGACGTTTGCGCATCGAATTTACTGTCCTTGAATTATTACTGTTAGACACTATGTACACTTCTGGTTTAATCTTGCGATACTCATTTCCTTAATCCAGTGTTTCCTAACATTTTTTAAGTCGCGATCACCTTTAATAATATTTAAATAACCTGCGACCCAACTCTCCCCCCCCCCGGCCACCCCCGCTCCACGTATAAGATAAATTAAATTTAATAAGGTAATGAAAACACATTATAAATAGGTGTTTCATAAGATATTATTCTAACTTACAAGGAAACTATCCCAAGTGTCCGCCAACGATTGCTTTGAATTTTAGATTTGTTTTAGAGGGCCGAAAAATAAGATATACGTGTTTTTTATAGCGGCTGGTTTTCGTATTTAGGGGATGAAACCAGACCTCAAATTTTATGAGTATAGGTGGTGCCATCCTCCGTTTGCTTTGGTTTTTGGCCAAAGCAATCGGAGACGAACAGCTGAAAATCTTACAATTTTGAAGGGTGGTTTCATACCCGAAATATGAACACGGGCCGCTATAAAAAATAAGTGTATCTGATTTTTTGGTCCTCTAAAACGTATCCAAATTTCGAAGCAATCGCACGCGGACACCTGGGAGACTCTTCCCGTTGGTAATGTTAAAAAAAAAAATTCTAGGAGTGGCGACCTCCTAGAAAATGGGCCAATCTTTTTGGAGACACCACCCGAGTCAATTAAACTTCAAAGCATGAGTACCTAACGTTCGTCGAAGTTAACGAGCCGAATATTGTTTCTACATTAGAAATATGAAAGGATATAGTGATTTCCGTTTTCTTATCCAAACTGAGCACGCAGTACGCTTTTCTTCTTAAATATTCCATTGCTGCATGAATAATGGATAGACTCTATGTACCTTTAACCTGCCCACAATACAGACAATAGGTTATTGTATACTATTGTAAGCCTCTGCTGGAACCGCCGCAATTATAGTGCTCGGCACTATTTTGAACCGATCCTTCACGCGACAATTTAAAATAAATTTATGTAAAGTAAATACTAAATAGTGTATCATCTGATACTTAGATAATAATTCCCTGTTGAACAGCCATCTGGACTTGTAACATTCAATATATATCTTTTGTCACCGCTAGATTTACACAGTGCAAATGACGAAGCGTTGACTTAAAATATATGAGAGTCGTAGAATAAATAAGGGGAAAAATTATTTTTTACTTTTTAGCCCATTTTTATTGTTTTCAAGTCGCTTTTAATTTTTTAATTTTTTTGTAAAAATTAAATGAATTAAGTATAATTGTCAAGGTATCGATTTTTTTAGAATAGATTTTCGTCAAGCTTATAGACGCATGAAGTAAAGACTCTATATACGGTTATTTGTTTTCAATTAGTACTTTTCAATAATATCAACTTTTGCTCCGGGCCCCGCAAACTCTAAGGGCAGCTCTGCTCAGTGCTGAAAACGAATCCGCAAACCGTTTGGCCCAATCACCCTCAGTTCTCGAGAAATTCGATTTTGAACAAAAATGCAAATTTTCAAATTTGTACATCTTTTGTGTCCAAGTAATAGTAGTTATTCAGTTGGTTGTTCCGTGAAAATATTCTATGAACCCTCCCGAATACAACAACGCAAGTTGTAAAGGGAAAAGCACCCCCGAGATGCACCAATTTTAACAGATATCTTTCAATTTATTTAAAACACTAAGGGTTTAGGAAAAAATCTGACTACTCCTCGCGAAGCAGCAGACATTTTTCCCCCGGAAAACATCACCAGAAATCCTAAGTCACGTTTTGTTGTCAATGCAGAAACGAAATAGAAAGTGGTACTCAACGTCGGCGAGCGTGTCCAGTACCGCTCAGCGTAAAGGTGGGTATCCACTTGTTAATGTTGGTACCCACTTGTTACGTAGGAAATCCAGATCGAAACCAATATGGAATTTATATCTTTTTAAGTTATTTTGTTACCAGTCCTTACCAAGATTTGCATATCATAAATGAATGTAGAAACACACGTATTTCCGGACTACTATTTATTTTCTTCAAAATTGTGACAGGTTCTATCTGGAAATGTAGATACAATTTCTCATTGTATCTATCAGTATTTCCAAGTAATTTTGCTACCAGTAGTTACACGGGTTACGTAGGGTTCCGGGACTTTTCTTTTTGCGGGATCTGAAGCTATCGACATATATGTTCACAATTTCAGCTAATCAGAATTCTCCAACTCCAAACGGTTAGGCACTTAGCAAAGAGTTACATTGACGGGATTTCGAGATATTTGCACTTAAAACGAAAAGAATAATCGCTTTTCATATATACCCGAACGTGTTTTGACGGGTAAGGCAGGAAGGTAGCGGAACACACATGCCCAGTAATTTAGTCGAGTTGTCGATTGATCATTATGAATGACTGGCATGTTCTAGCTGATATGCTGACATGCAGCTGATATTTCGCATAGACATGACAAAGTCACATTTTGTGACACTGAACTTCGTTCATACGGGATTGTTGGATGGCATACACAAGTGAACAGTGTTTATGAAAAACGTATATTTTGAAATTAACAATGAAGGGCTTAGTTATTTATGATAAACCTATTGACCTGGCTGCGCGTCATCTAATTGCATGGCGGGTGACCTAACACTTAGAGGTTCCTTAATTTCCTCCTCATCTTCCAAGGGCTCGTCATTAATGGCCGCTGCGACTTTATTGTTATCCAACATCGTCGAGTGGTTACCCTCGATCTCGTGTACTGTAACCCTGCCGTTGGTAAGCTACAAAATAATGTGTACACAGTTAAATATACTCCCAGCACTCAGTAAAGATGTGTACTGTTTTCTATAACTAAAAACCAAATGGCAAAGATCACCTGGCGCAAACCGTAAGCATCGTCAGACATCTTGGCGCTTGGTAGTGTTGGTTTCAGTAATGTAATTGGTGTTCTCAGTGGTGCCTGAGATTTGCTGTCGTAGGTGTCCAATAGGCGTAAGCGATTGTAAAAAAATGAGTAAATCGCTTTCAGGGTTTCGTGATTCTGATATACACTATCTTCTTCCGGTGTGTGCTTGACCATTTTTTCCACTTTCTCATCCCACGTCTTGCATTCATTCAGTTCTAATTGGAACTACAAAAATGTGGAGAGTATTTATTATATTTGATGTTTGATGAAGAAGAATCAAAAGATCTGGATACTCTAAGTGGAAAAGTGACGAGATTACCTCTAGGATGGCATAGGGGTTAGTGAAGTGCAACAGGGCCATTAGAAGCGCACTTCGGAACTCCTCATCCGCAGACATTGGAAGATGATTGTCCTTCATGGTCTTCATATAGTCGGGCGAACCGTCAATGAGTATGAGGTGACCGTCGAAGCTGTGAGCCTCTAATCTCCTGACCAGTTCGATGCTGATCAGTGAACCGTAAGAATATCCGACAATCACAAAGTCTTTTCGGCCCTTACTCCTCTCTAATACATACTACAAACAAATACAAGATAAATAAGTAAAATTAGAGCAGAGATTATGACCATTCAGATAATTTTAGGTACATACAGGTAGAAGACGGTCCGCTATTTCTTCTATAGATAGATCTACGTCACGTAATCCCGTCTGTAGACAGGTAACCGGGGATTTCAATTTGAGTGCCAATGTGGAAAAGACTGAGGCACCTCCTTCTACACCCGGGATGAGGAATATTTCGTTCTTCTTTTCGTGGCATTTAACGGGAAGTTCCACGCAGTAATCAGCGTCTAGCAGTGGTACGCTTATCGATTTCACCAGCACCATCATGCCAGTCTCCGTTTCTATGTTGGCCGTGGACTTTGCACCTTTTTCCGACTGCTTTTTATCTTTCGTGGACATTTCTATAAGCTTAGCTATATTCAGGACTCGAAGGTCCTGTGGAGTTAAGAAGACTTCGAAGTCTCGTTCTAAAGTTTGCTTTATTTCCACTGCCATCATGGAGTCCATTCCAAGTTCAGCCAACGAAGAAGATTGGCTGATACCCTTTAGATCCTTTATACCTGCAATGACAAAATATCGTAAGTGGGCTAGTTGCAGCTGAAATAGCAAGCTAAAAAATCATCATACTTGGAACACTATTACTCACTCATGATATTCATTACTGCTTCCAGTACATTGCTAGCTTCAGCAGCGCTGGGTCGTTTCTCCGCAACCACCATGCTAGCCACGATCGGTCTGCTATGCGTCAGGAACTTGTCCAGTTCTTCCAAACACGATGATATCCTCTGCGGTAGTGTTCCACCGATCACGAGTTGCTTCTTCTCCTCCAACAGTTCCGCGGCCAGTCCAACTTCAGCTACGGCTCCCCATTGTATCGCCATGCCCGGCAGGCCCGCTTCGACCCTTCTTTCACAGATCCTCTCCAACACCGCGTTACCCATACCGTAATTGGTCTGACCAGGACTACCACGTCCGCAGGAAATGGAGGAGAACACGACAAAGTGGCGAAGAGTCGGGCAGATCTTCCTCGACAGCTGGTCCAACTGCTGGGTGATTAAGGCCTTCGGTTTCAGGCTCTCCTCAAAATCTTTCTCGGTTTGGTTTACGCACAGGCAGTCCTTTAGAACTGCTGCGAGGTTGAAGATACCATCGACGGGCGCCAGTTCCTCCGCGGATTTCAGGATGAACTCGCAATCGCTGGCCTTCGAAGCGTCCCGGCCAGAAATTATTAGGACCTTCGCGCCGTAAGATTTCCATAATTCCGTCCTCAACCTTTGGTAGCCGTTTTTCATACCACCGCGCGAGATTATCACAAGGTTCTTAGCACCTCGAAGCACCAGCCAGTCACTGATCTCTAGTCCCAGACCACCCAGACCTCCAACGATCACGTAGCTCTTGTTCGGTGAGGCGTAGAATTGCGGACGGGCGAGTATTGGCGTTTCCAAGGGTTCATTCTCATCCCCTACCTTGATCAGGATCTGTAGAAGTTCGAAGGTGTAATTATTTACAAACATTGAAAGAATTGGTTATATTCAATTGATAAAATAGGACAATTAGAATATTCACCTTTCCAATATGTTTACCGGCTGCCATGTACCTAAAGGCAGCCTCCAGTTCATGTTTCTCGAAGCATTTTCTATTCAAAGGCTTCATTGTCCCGCTGGTAAGTTTTGATTTAAAGAACTCGTGCACCTCTACATGTTTTTCCGGCTCGACGCCGCTAATCACGTTGTCCAACATAATTGCGTGGAAGCTGATTCCCTTCAGGAAGATTTCCATTCCCAGTTGATTATTCACAGCCATGTCGAATTTGCCAATCTCGAGGAAACGGCCTCGATAAGCCAAACAGCGAACCGACGCCTGGAGCTTCTCCTCGGCCAAGGAATTCAAGACTATGTCCACTCCCTTACCATTCGTCAATTTCTTCACCATCTGCTCGAAACTCGTGTCTCGAGAGTTACCGATGTGGTCGTCGCTAATGCTGGGGAATGTTTCCCTAATGAATTTCCGCTTTTCGGGTGTTCCTACGGTAGTGAATACTTCACAGCCCTCGGAAAGGGCGACGTTGATCGCAGCTTGGCCAACGCCACCGCTACCGGCGTGGATCAAAATCTTCTCGCCTTTCCGTAGCTTTCCGTAGTAGAATAAGGCGTAGAAGACCGTCAGGTATGTGACTGGAACTGTGGCTGCCTCTTCAAGGGTCCAGGTGTCTGATACCGGCCATATAGTATACTCGGTGGGACTGACGACGTTCGACATAGCCCTGGAAAAATTGGGGGATTAAGGGGACACTCCCATCAAAATTGTTTTAAATATCGATTCCTTTTTTTGCATTTAGCTATAGTAATGCAATTGAGCGGACAATTCAAAATATTGGACACAATATCACAGATTCTGGGATTATGGGTTTCCAGATTATTCGAAAACAATGCTTTACCTGCTATCAGCGAATCCCATCACTCGACGGCCACGGGCATCTATTCCACTGAATTCGAATCCGATCAAGCAGTCGCGGTACTCCCGCTTTTTCGATATAGCCTCCGGCATCAGCTTGCCAGTAGCCAGCATTACATCTCTGAAGTTCAGAGACGAGTATATTACCTTTATACGGTTATCATCTTTCACGTCAAACTGCATGGGGCCCTGCACCCATTCCAGGGAACTCAAGTCACCCCTTACCTGCGGAATAATTTCGTACAGCTGTGGGAATTCTGTAGCTCCAGTATCTACACTACGAGCTAAGAATTTTTGCATACCTTAATATTTGCATACCCATGAGGGACTAGGACTGGCTCCACTGGCGCCAGAGGCAAGTGTCTGTATGTACCCCAAACTTTTTGAGGCCGTAAAATATTTATGCTAATATCAATATCGAGCTGTTTAGCGAAAAATGGATCGTTCAGAGAAAACTTGGGGGCATTTTCGTCCTGAATTATTACAGTCTTCACGATCTCGCCATGGGGTTCCCGCCGTAAACATTTTACTAAACCCAGAGCGCCACTTTCCATATCGCCCTCCGCAACCAGCACCAGTCTCACCGTATCGCCACTCTTCTTCTCTTCTTCGTTCTTCAAGATTTCCTTCACTTTATTGAGCCAGCTAAATTCATAATTGTTCACGTATACAATCTCTGTACAACTGGGACGTTTCTCCTTCTTTTTTAAGAGCAGTAGTGTCTCATCACCGAAGCTCTTTTCTAACACAACATTCAAGCCACGCCTTTCGATGTCTGAGTAAATTTTATCGTTCACCGTTGGTTCTCGTATTAAAATGAATCCTCGATCCGTGATCGCGAGGATAAGTTTGTCTAAAGAATTTTGTTTTTTCGGCGACAGGATGTTGTAGGCGACTGCCATGAAGACAGTACCATCGTCCGGAAGTTTCTTTGGCTCTACCGTTGTCACTGATTCCGGCAACGATAGCTTCTCGCTTCGCTGAGGATCTGCAGCAAAAGTCATCTTTGGTCGAATCATTGGCAGGTCTCCTAACACCTTGAGGAAAACAGGCGTAAGGACTTCTTCGTCGGAGACGTTGTCATCGACTTCGATCAGTTCAACGATCTTTGGACTGGCCGTCATGATACATTCTAGGGCCAACTGAGTCGACAGTACAATCATTTCATTTAACGTGACTTGCGCTTTATCACGATTAGCAACAAATTTGTACTCCTCCAATACAGGGTCTGCCGTTGCCTTTCGCCGCTGGATGGCAGTGGCTGCTAACCCGCGAATTTCTATACCTCCAGCTTTCACGACGTCGTGAGTAGTGTGGAAGTGCACTGGGATTTCTGCAATACAAGTAGAATTGATAATGACCTGATTAGGGGCGGCGTTGGATATAAGCCCATTAGACTGCAGCCTAGTGCGGCGGTAAATTTTGGGGAGTGTAAAATTTGTGGGACCGGAAGATTTTGGAGAGCGGAGAATATGGTCTTTCCAAGAAAATATAAAATTTGGAAAAAACTGTCGCTTCTCAAAATTTGTGGCTCCTCAAATTTACTGTCTATCCCACATTTTCCGCCCTACACTGCAGCTTACTTAACCTACGCACAAATCATCCCCCTTATATTATCTTGTAAAAACGCATAGGTACGTGTAGAACAATGGCATACCTGGGTTTTCATCGGTAAAGGCCAGAATCATATCCGCGTGAGCTGATATGTCTATCACCAGCTTCTTGATCCCCGTTGGTACGAACAACGACCTGGAGTCGACGCCTAGCAACTTGATTTGCAGCATGTTGTCCATAAAGGCGGCCCAATTGTTCATCCATGTGATGCGTCCCTTTTTTCCGCTGATCGACGCACTCTTTAGTCCCCGGAATACCCCTGTGTACTGATACCCACGGAGTTTCAATTCCTTGTATATGTCCTTTGTATTCAAAACTTCTTCATCTTCGATCTCTTCTAAAAACTCTGTCGGAATCATCTCTTCTGCAGGATTCTCAGTTGCGTGCACCACTCCCGATACCACGGTCGTAGATCCTTCCGATATCTCAAATTTCCCGGATCCTGAACACGCGTTAGAGTATTAAAACAGTTGGCCTTTATATGGCAGTTGCTTTTAATGTTCAGTGGAATTTACCTGTTTGAACCGTGACTGTTAGTGGGATGGTTCCCTCCTTTGTAATGTTCGACGCACGTTCGAATTTAATGTTTTCGAAGACGACCGATAGTTCGCCGCACACTTTTCCCTGCATCGAACACACACTTTCCCAAACCAGCATTAGATATCCAGTAGCTGGGACTAAGTTTCTTCCGTCGATCACGTGATGGGCCATGTACTCGTACAGCTCATCCCTAAACTGGATTTTGACAAGTCTCTCCGACGTGGTTATTTTCTGACGTCGTGCGTAAAGGGGAACGTACCAGTTTGCAGTATGGTCCCACCTGAAATATGGCATTCCTGTATTGTAAAGTATTAGGCGATCATTTCAACGAGCTAGTGCTACTGCTCGACTTACTTCACGAGAGGGGAGATCATTGGTGTGCCGCGACTGACGGGAAACGAAACGGGGGGATACAAATTCTGGAGCTGCGGTTGCAAGCCCGCGTTATACAGTTTCCCGAGAGCTTGCAGGAGAAACTCTGCGTTGTCTTTGTGGCCGCGTTGAGTCAGCGCCACGTTTGTTACGTTGGAGTCCAAGGATCTTTTGAGAATTGCTTGGAGGAGACCGTGAGGGGCGATCTCGATGGTTATCGCGTCCGAAGGAATCATGGTGGCCGCCTCCGCGAACAGCACCGAGTTGAGAAGAGTATTTGTGTGGTATTCGGCGGAGGAGAGCGATGCCTCTGGCGTCGACCACTGGCTACGATGCACAGATGTGCTTACCCACTTGGGGCTTCGTGGCTTCGGCGCGGGAATCACTTTCCGCAAGTATGCCAGGAGTTTTGGTCTCGCCTCTGCAATATAGCGGCTGTGGTATGCGATGTTACTGCACGGCACTTCCCTGGCAAAAATCTTGTTTGCCTGGAACATTGAGTCACGAATCACCCTCCTAATTGCATTTTCGTACACCCTCAGGGCTCGAGGGCATGTTTCGCGGGTGATTCTTCCCCGGAAACATGTCCTCGAGGCATGTTTAGTGATGATTCTTCCCTGAAACATGTCCTCGAGGCATGTTTAGTGATGATTCTTCCCTGAAACATGTCCTCGAGGCATGTTTCGTGTGTGATTCTTCCCCGGAAACATGTCCTCGAGGTGGGAACTAGAGTTCCCGAGGTACCCGAGCTGACTCATTCGCGCTGAGACCGCGAAACACGTACCTGTAACTTAGCCACGAACTGCTTCATGGACTCCGCTGGTCCACTAATGGTGGAACCATCGGGGCCATTGTGGCACGCCACTTCGATGTCCGGTGGGCACATTTCCTTGATTTCTTCGTACCCAAGACCGATCGCTGCCATTGATCCCCGTGTCATTTTCGTCTTTATAGATGCCAGACCTTGGAAGTACGCGGAAAGAATCATTTGCTCAGCGGTGAAGCATCCGTCAGCATAAGCGCATCCAAGTTCTCCCACTGAATGCCCGATTATGTTATCTGGCACTATACCCACGGATGTGAGCAGATCGACGAGACCGATCTGTGCGAGTGTTAATGTTAGTTTCGGTCGTGCAAGGCAATAATTGTTACTCAATATAGTTAAATAGTCATTGCACCTGAATTGCGGCTATCCCAACGAAAGTATTCAGGATGTGGTCAAATGTTGCCTTGTCCTTGCTCGTGATAATTTTAACGATATCAACGCCATGCGGTTTTAATGCTGCATCGCACTTTTGTATCGCCTTTGCAAATGTGGGGAGTCTCATTAATTCCTTACCTGTTACGTTTCAATTCGAGATTAGAGATGGTAAAGATTCAGGGCATTGGCATTTATAATGAGAGCATAGGTAGTTATGCTAAAAAAATAGTTTAATTTGTACCCATTCCAGCCCACTGGGATCCCATGCCAGAGAAAACGAACCAAATTGGTCTCTTTGTGCCCGGGAATTTCTGAATCTCTCTCGGTGGCTTCTCGGATATGTTAGATCCAACTAGTGTATAGCCTCTCATTAAATGACCAGATATATTATCAGCATGAATTTCATACAGGAGTCGAATATATTCTACGTCCACTGGAATACTTTCCACCTAGGGAGAAAGTTATTCTTTACCCACTGTTTTATATCTAATGTCTGTAGCGCTCAGCCGGGATGATATTTAATTATCTTACATAATTTAGAAGCGTTTCTACTGCCTCTTCGGTGCGCCCGGATACAATCACTATTCTGGGCAAGTCGTCAGAAGGCCTCCCATTGTTGACTTTCTTTTTGGTATAAGAATCCAATAAAACGTGAGCGTTTGCGCCACCGAAACCAAAGGAATTCAATCCCACGTATCCGCCCTCCCATGGCGTGGGCTCTGTGACAACTTCTACCGTTCCCTCCTCGAAACATTTTATACCCTCCTTGGGACTCGTAAAGTGTATGTTTGGTGGAATTAGACCGGTCTCCATTGCAATGACAACCTTAAAATTGTATAGTTTCACAGTATTATGGCATGTCTTCTGAAGTAGAGCTGTAAATATTCGAACATTTCAATAATTCTAATCATTTTGAAGTATTCGAAGAATATGGGATATTAATTCATGATAATGTGTGAGGGAATATTTCATATTCAGATTCCTATTCAGAGTGATCGAAGTTCGATCGAAGTTCGATCGCTCTGAATATTCCCAATTCTTCGAATATTCGAAATTCAAATTCAAATTCAAATTCTCCGGTATTGGAATATTTGAATATTTTGTTAGTGGCATTAAACATTGAAAGCACACCTTGGCAATCGAGCAGAGGCCACTGACAGGCTCGGTATGCCCCAGGTTCGACTTGATGGAACCAATTCGAAGTGGCGTACTTCTGTCTTTGCAAAAGACTTTTTCAATCGCCGCGAGTTCCTCGGGGTCACCGACAGGGGTCCCAGTGCCGTGCGCCTCCAGAAAGGACAGGCACGTCGGAGGAATTCCACACTCATTGTAGAAATCTTCCAAGAGCTTTGCCTGTATGCCACTGTTAGGGAAAGTGATACCCTGCTCCTTGTAACCATCGCAATTCGATTTCGTGTAAACCACCGTCGCGTATATCCTTTTGGCCACCTTCGCTTTCTGCAGAAGGATCACACAGGCGGCCTCGCTGCGCACGTAGCCGTTAGCCTTCGCGTCGAAGGATTTGCAGCGGCAGTCCTTGGATAAAACACCTGAAATCGGACTGATGCTTGTTAGGCGACCCAAAGTATCTCGATATTAATTCAGCCAAGGGGCTAGCGAATTCAAAGAAGCTGCTGCCACTTTATACCTAGTTTCATAAATTGAAGTGACACCATGGGGTGAAGACACAGATTCGCGGAGCCGACGATGACTTCGTCGCACGTTCCAGTTTGTATCAATCTGTATGCTTGATCCAATGCGGTCATGCTGGAACTGCAGGCTGTATCTATCGTGTACGATGGACCGTGCAGATCGAAGAAGTGAGAAATCCTGTTGGCCAGCATTGCTTTGCTCGTTCCAGTGATACCGAATCCGTTGGCCTAAATCGTGGGGCATGTTTAAAGAGCTCGCTAAGTGTTGAAGGTAAGTGTGAAGTGTAGGGTTTACAAATCCATAAAGAGTATATAAAATTCAAGTGCCACTGACTGATTGACTCAATCATTCACTGACTCATCACAATTTCTCTGGAACCAACAATCCTATGACCATGAAATTCGGTAGATTGGTTCCTCTTAGCTCCTAGCTGCTCGCTAGGAAATATTTTTAAAAACTCCCTCCCCTTTCCCGAACAAAGATATGCAGGGTGTCCCCCAAATTCAGGATCTTCCCTGATGCAACATGTAATCGAAATTTCCTAGGTGTTCTATAAGTTTCGAACTGCCGACTTTCACTCTTTCTAGCTTTTTAGTATAATTTTTCAACATTAGAATTCTTTTACATTTGACTATTAAAATATTCCCCCTAATATGAGTTTTATTAAAAAACATATGTTCCCTTACTTTTGGCAAGCTTTTGGAATCAGGTGTCCTTAACTCACGTTAAGTTCCAGACACGCCCTACTGAATTAACACGGCAATAGTCACCTGCAGCTTATCGTGGATCCATGTCCTCTCGGACTCGCTGATGCAGGAGGCCACAACAACGCCGGTGTTTCTTCCCCGTATTTGCTTGGGATTTATTCCGGCGTCGATAATGGCTTCGAACGTGTGTTCCAACAGCACCCTGCCCAGCGGGTCTATTATATGGGCTTCCTTATAATGCACACCGAAAAACTGCGAGTCGAAGTTGGACAGGCCGGAGACTTTCCCGCCATCCCGTGGAATTTCCCCATGATCTACGGAAATACACTTCGTTTTACTTGCATGCTGAGCTGGCCGAAGCTAGGAAAGAATATTAGTGTGTCACCTATCTTCCATCTCGTTTTATTGTCTGTAATGAGGTCCACCTTGTTCATCAGCTTCTCCTTCAGCTCAGTCACGGTGTCGCATTCCGGAAATCTACCGGAGATACCGGTGATCACCACCTCCTCCCCTGGTTCCGGCGGAGTGTATCCCACGCTCGGAGGGGTTGCTTGTACGCTGCAGGACATTTTTCTCTCCTCTCAGGGAATTCGAAACGTGGAGCGTGTACGTTTTCTTCGACTATCGCCAAGCTGGCTTGATTATCGCTTTTAATTTGTCACTTTAGGAAACTGCTATGACTCGCTCTGAGATTGTTCGTTTAATTAAAGCACAACGTAATGCACAGGAGTTTTTATAATCACGCCATCCACGAGAAATGCCGGGAACAATAGTAAGTACTTTTACTGAATATTCCTGCGAGTGATTTGCGTAATAGCTTTCGCAAGAAGTGACGTTTGCGCATCGAATTTAGTATTCCTGAATTATTACTGTTAGACACTGTGTACAATTCTACTCTAGTCTAGGTTCCTCACTTCCTTAACCGATTAAGACCAATTTCCGTAATATTATGGTTCTAATATTTCAATTTTATCGCCGCCAGTTTTTCGAATTTAATTTATGTTTTGCATTATTTAATTATCGTATTGCTTTGTTAGAATTTTCAGTTATTTCTACCATGGAAATAATTTCTTATTAATTACTATTATGTATACAAAAATCAAAGCTTCTTTCGAAAAACTTAAAAGTGGGTTGTAATTTTTGGACGTTTCTTTAAAATTCAGTGAGTCGTTAAAGGGTCGTAATACAAGCACACGTATTTTGGAGATTATTGTTTTGAAAAACTTGGAGAATTTTTTTAATAAACGGTTGTGTATTCGAAACTATATAATTCCTTTATTTAGAATAGAAAACCGTTTATTTAAAAAAGTCTTCAAGCTTTTCAAAAAAAAATCCCTAAAGTACATGTGTTCTCAGATCTCACAGGTAAGAATGACGCCTTAAAGTCAACTTGAAGGCACGAGTAAAGTTTGTCCAAGTCAACGAGTTGAAAATGGTTTCACCGCCGGAGATATGAGAGAACCCAGTGAGTTCCTGTTCTCTTGTCCACTTCGTAACGCGGTACGCTGTTCTCTTAAATAGTCCACTGCTGCATGAATAATTGTAGCTTTAAACTGTCTACAGTAGAGACAATAGGTAATATATACCATTGTAATCGGACTCTCCATTCTGCCATATTATTCCACAATTTCATTCGTGCTTGTTGCTCCTATTTCTCTCGCGCTTAAAATACAAATAAACTAATTTTCAAGACAAACAAAGTAATTTCTATCAGGGTAGATTTATTTCTATGCTGTATGTATAAATTGATACATAGAAACGTATGAATGTATGACATAGAATTTCGATTCGTTGTGCCGGTGCAAATCCACGACGAGAAAAATTAATATCGCCTCTCAAGTGAGACTTCAATCTCACGAGGCAATTATTTCACGATGTGTTTCCACTGACGAGCAAATTTTAATTTTTCACGCGACTAGACAAGTTTCATGATATATTTTCAACAATCCGTTGTTTTCAACAATCCCATGGTAGAAAAGTCTCATATAAAACGTCATGTTGGATTCGCGCCATATAAATGAACATGTCTCGCACGATTTTACATAGGTACACAATTCGACAACGTTCCCTTCGCATTTCATTCCTCCCTTATATTATACACGATCGAAATGCGTATTTCTTCACGACATGCCCGCGGCTTTTCCAGATTTGGCATGTAGCTCCCTCTCGTGGCCGACGACCTTTAGATTCTCCTTGAACATGTCCGCGCCGTCTATGGGCTCGCCGTTGATCGCTGCCGCCACCATGTCGCTGTCCAACATCGACAGGTGGGTGCCGTCGATTATGTTTGTCGTTACCCTTCCGTAAGTTAGCTAAAACAAATATTCAGTACGACAGTCGTTAGTATCCTGCTAGCGCTCGGTGATAGAATAATTTCCCACAGCGAAGAAGACGAATCGTCCAGTTACCTTGCGCAAACCGTAAGCATCGTCAGGCATCGCGACGGCTGGCGGCGTTGACTTCAGGAATGTAATGGGGGTTCTGAGCGGTGGCAGAGAGTCGCAGTCGTAATTGTCCAGTACGCATATACGTTTATAAATGAACGTGCAAATTCCTTTCTGGGCATCCGGGGAATAAATCTTATGAATCTGAGCCGGTGTGTGGGCGACCAGCTTGTCCAACTTCTCCTCCCACGTTGTGCATTTATTCAATTCCAATTTGTACTGAAAAGATGTAGAGACTCAAGACTACCCCCAAATTATGATTTTATTCAATGATCATATTTATTCTGTACTGCTACACTTAGCCCATTTTTATTACACTGCTCTTCATTCCACCCACCCCTAAAAAATGGGCCCCTCAGTAGGTTTGCCACCTGGGCCATTTTCCTTAAACCTGGCACATTGATGAAGAGCCCAAGGATGTGCATGATCCAAACACTTACCTCTATTACGGAAGGCGCTTGAGTAACACTCAACATGTCGACTAGAACTCTATTTTGGAGCTCGTCCTCAGTAGAGACTGAAAGGTGCTCCGCCTTTATGGCCTTCATATAGTCAGGTGACCCGTCAATCAGTATGAGATGACCGACGAGGGCATGAGCTTCTAATCTTCTAACTAGTTCGATGGCTATCACTGAACCGTAAGAATACCCGACGATCAGAAAGTCCCTTCGGCCCTTACTCCTCTCTAGCACATGCTACAGAGAAATACAAGAGGCATAAGTAAACTTGCGGCAGAGATTAATGGATATCTTGACCGTTTCAGATACATACAGGTAGAAGGCGGTCCGCCATTTCTTCTATAGAGATACCAGTATCGTATATTCCTAACTGTAGACAGGTAGCTGGGCCTTTCAGTTTCGCTGCCAGGTTGTCGAATACCCCTGCAGATCCTTCTATACCCGCGACAAGGAATGTTTGGTTCTTCTTCGTGTTGGGTTTAACGGCAAGCTCCACGCAGTAATTAGCGTTCAGTAAAGACACGTTCAGCGTGTGCATCAGTAGCTTGATACCAGTCAATTGCTCCACGACGGCTGTAGTCTTGGTACTCTGCTTCGTCTGCTTTTTGGTATCCTTCGCGGACATCTCTATGAGCTTAGCTATGTTCAGGACTCGAATATCCTGTGGCGTTAGGAACACTTCGAAGTCTCGTTCCAAAGTCTGCTTTATTTCCACTGCCATCATGGAGTCCATACCGAGATCTGCCAGCGAGGTAGTTTGACTGATACCCTTTAGGTCCTTTATGCCTGCAATCACAGCACGTCGTGAGTGGGCTAGATGTAGCTCAAACAGCAAGCTGAAAAATGATAATAATTGGAACACTGCTACTCACTCATGATATTCAATACACCTTCTAGAACACTGCTAGCTTCGCTAGCACTGGGTCGTTTCTCCGCAACCACCATGCTAGCCACAATCGGTCTGCTATGCGTCAGGAACTTGTCCAGTTCTTCCAAACACGATGATATCCTCTGCGGCAGTGTTCCACCGACCACGAGTTGCTTCTTCTCCTCCAACAGATCCGCGGCTAGTCCAACTTCAGCTACGGCTCCCCATTGTATCGCCATGCCCGGCAGGCCCTCTTCGACTCTTCTTTCACAGATCCTCTCCAACACCGCGTTACCCATACCGTAATTGGTCTGACCGGGACTACCCCGTCCGCAGGAAATAGAGGAGAACACGACAAAGTGGCGAAGAGTCGGGCAGATCTTCCTCGACAGCTGGTCCAACTGCTTGGTGATTACGGCCTTCGGTTTCAGGCTCTCCTCAAAATCTTTCTCAGTTTGGTTTACGCACAGGCAGTCTTTCAGCACTGCTGCGAGGTTGAAGATACCATCGACGGGCGCCAGTTCCTCCGCGGATTTCAGGAAGGACTCGCAGTCCGTGGCCTTAGAAGCGTCCACGCCGGAAACTATTAGGACCTTCGTGCCGTAAGATTTCCATAGTTCTGTCCTCAGCTTCTGGTAGCCGGTTTTTATACCGCCGCGCGAGATTATCACTAGGTTCTTGGCACCACGAAGCACCAGCCAGTCACTGAGCTCTAGTCCTAAACCACCCAGACCTCCAACGATCACGTAGCTCTTGTCTGGTTTGGCGTAAAATTGCGGATAGGCGAGTATCGGCGTGTCCAAGGGTGCCTTCTCGTCCCCTACCTTGATTAGGATCTGTAGAAGATCGAAGGTTTAATTTTTTACATACATTGAGAAAATTGATTACATTATGAAATAGGACAAATAGAATATTCACCTTTCCAGTATGTTTACCGGCTGCCATGTACCTAAAGGCAGCCTCCAGTTCATGTTTCTCGAAGCATTTTCTATTCAAAGGCTTGATTGCCTTGCTGTGAATCTTTGTGTTAAGGAACTCGTGCGCCTCCGCCTGGGCACGCGGATCGACGCCGCCAATCATGTTATCCATCAGGATTCCGTGGAAGCTGATTTCCTTCAGGAAGATTTCCATTCCCAGTTGATTATTCGAGACCAAGTCGAATTTGCCAATCTCGAGGAAACGGCCTCGATAAGCCAAACAGCGGACCGACGCCTGGAGCTTCTCCTCGGCCAAAGAATTCAAGACTACGTCCACTCCCTTACCATTCGTCAGTTTCATCACCATCTGCTCGAAACTCGTGTCACGAGAGTTACCGATGTGGTCGTCGCTAATGCTGGGGAATGTTTCCCTAATGAATTTCCTCTTTTCGGGTGTTCCCACGGTGGTGAATACCTCGCAGCCTTCGTAAAGGGCGATGTTGATCGCAGCTTGACCAACGCCACCGCTACCGCTGTGGATCAAAATCTTCTCGCCTTTCCGTAGCTTTCCGAAGTAGCATACGGCGTAGAAGACCGTGAAGTACGTGGCCGGAATCGTGGCTGCGTCTTCTAGGGACCACTCGTCTGGTACGGGCCATAGATTGAGCTTGGTGGGTTCCATGAGGTTAGACATAGCCCTGGAAAAATCAGCGGATTACAGTAGATCCTCGTTATGAGCCCGACGATCGGACTGGGGCGGCGGGCTTATAGCGCGTTATGGACACTATTCCGCGCGACCAATGGCGCGAGTGAGAAAACCCAAGAGCGAGAGTGAGGAAACACGAAAGAGCCTTTAAAAAACCCGTGGTAGAAATGGGTTCATTCCGAGGATTTACTGCAAACGAATTTGAGGATTGCGGGAGTAATTGAAAATATTATAGGATCGCGGAAAAAAGGATCCTCGGCAACGGGATTCGAACCCGCGATCTCCAGTTTTCGTTGCGCGCTGGACAACCGCTTTAGTCACCTCGGCTAATACCGACTCCCCGGGTTTTAGTTCTTCTTTTATGTTGTGGGTTCCTGATCCCACAATATTGGACACGATGTTTTACCTGCTTTCGGCGAATCCCATCACTCGACGACCCTTGCCATCTATTCCACTGAATTCGTATCCGATCAAGCTATCGCGGAGCTCCCGCTTTTTCGTTATAGTCTCCGGCATCAGCTTGCCAGTGGCCAGCATTACATCTCTGAAGTTCAGGGAAGAGTATACTATTTTTACAAGATTTTCATCTTTCACGTCAGGCTGGAGGGAGCCCTGCACCCATTCCAGGGAACTTAAGTCTCCCCTTACCTGTAGAATAATTTCATATTTATTATCCGCCAAAAAAGTTATCATTTTTCCGATCCACTCTACTTCTATTACTTTTTAACACCAACTCAAGACTACCGCATCTGCCCAATAATTGGATTTTATACAGCTTTAAATTCTACATTATACCAGTTCTAAGTTATTGCTAAAAAATAACAAAAATCGAAGAAATGGTAACTTTTTAGTCCCCCACTGCAGCTGTGGAAATTCTGTAACACCAGTACACTATCACCTATGAATTTTCGCATACCTTAACAGTTGCGTAACCATGAGGGACTGGGACTGGCTTCACTGGCGGTAGAGGCAGGTGTCTGTATGTACCCCAAACTTTGTTTGGCCGTAAAACGTTAATGCCAATATCAATATCGAGCTGTTTAACGAAGAATGGATCGTTCAGAGAAAACTTGGGGGCATTTTCGTCCTGAATTATTACAGTCTTCACGATCTCGCCGCAGGGTTCCCGCCTTAAACATTTTACTAAACCCAGCGCGCCAGTTTCCATATCACCCTCCGCGACCAGCACCAGTCTCACCGTCTCCTCACTCCTCTTCTCTTCTTCGTTCTTCAAGATTTCCTTCACTTTATTCAGCCAACTAAATTCATTATTGTTCAGGTACACGAGTTCGGTCCTATTGGGAACCTTCTCCTGCTTCTTCAAGAGCAGTAGTGTCTCATTCCCGAAGCTCTTCTCCAACACAACATTCAAGCCGTACCTCTCGATGTACGAGTAAGTATCATCGTCCACCGTTGCCTCTCGCGTTAAAATGAATGCGTGGTCCGCGGTCGCGAGCATAAGTTGGTCCAAAGAATCTTGTTTCTTCGGCGACAGAACATTGTAGGCCACCGCAAAGAAGACAGTGCCGTCTTCGGGCAGTTTCTTTGGCTCAATTTTGGTCACAGTCTGCGGCAGTGATAGTTTATCGTATCGCTGGGAATCGGCAGCGAGGATCAGGCTCGAACGAATCATCGGCAGGTCTCCTAACACCTTGAACAAGGTGGGAGTCAGAACTTCCTCGTCGGGGATGTTATCAGTATCGTCGATTAATTCGGTGATCTTGGGGCTCGTTATAATGCGACTTTCCAGGGCTAGGTGAGTCGATAGCACGATCATCTCTTCCAGCGTGGTTTGCGCTTTGTCGCGATGAGCCACGAACTTGTACTCCTCCAACACCGGGTCCGCCATTAGCTTCCTGCGTTGAATGGAGTTCGCTTTTAGCCCGCGAATCTCTATGCCGCCTGATTTTATCATGTCGTAATCCTTGTACATTTTGACGGGGAGGTCTGGAAGATAAAAAGGGTGTATATTGTTAAGTGGAATTGAGAAATTTCGATACATTTTTGGGTGCGAACAGGGCAACTGCCCAAAATGGCAATTTTGGTCACAGAAGTTTGAAACATACCGACGTCTGCCTCCGTAAAGTTTCGGACTTTGTCGTTATGAACCGTCACGTCTATCACTATTTTCATGATCGCTGTTGGCACGTATAGAGCCCTGGTATCCAGGCCTAGTAACTTGATTTGCAACATGTTATCCATAAATGCCGCCCAATTTTTCATCCACGCGATGTGCCCCGTTCTACCCCCGAGAGAAGAGCTCCTCAGTCCGCGGAACATTCCTGTGTAGTCGTAGCCACGGAGTTTCAATTCCTTGTATATATCTTTGGTGGTCAGAACTTCTTCATCGTCGATCTCTTCCAGGCAGCTGGTTGGGATCATCTCTTGCGCAGGGTTCTGTGTGGTGCGCACCATTCCCGAAACTACGGTCGTGGATCCTTCCGATATTTCGAATTTCCCGGAACCTGAACACGTGTTATAATATTACAATATTTACAAGAGCTTTGCAAAAAAAAGAAAACTGGATTTAATTTTTGTAACTTCTGGATGGCAAAAGTGTTTTTCCTTTTCCACAAAAGGTTGCGAAATACTACTTTAAAGTAATTTGTATTATCACCCAGTAAATTTTATTGAATTTGTATTGAACATATTGTTATCCGTTTAATTCGACTCCCCCAAAATTAAATCCCGGAGTAGGCCCCTGATTATATAGCTGTTGATTGTAAAGGATCTCTTTAAAGTGCAAAGTAAATAGTGTACCTCTTTCGATCATGACAGTCAAGTCGATACCACCCTCTTTCGGAATGTTCGTCGCGCGTTCGAACTTGATGTTTTCGAAGACGATGGACACCTCGTCGTACAGTTTCCCCAGCAGCAAGCAAACAGTTTCCCACACCATGACAAGGTATCCCGTAGCTGGGACCAGGTTCCTCCCGTCGACCACGTGATGGACCGCGTACTCGTAATTCTCATCGCTAAGGGTGATCTCGATGGTTCTCTCCCACGTGGTTATTTTTTGACGCTGCGTGTAAAGTGGCACGAACCAGTCTTCAGAATGCTCCCACCTGAAGCACGGTGCTGCTGTTATACGAAGGATCTGGGGATTAAGTGAATAAACAGGCGCTAGGAGTTGGCTCACCTTACTAGAGGGGAGATCATTGGCGTGCCACGGCTAACGGGGAATGCAACGTGAGGATACAGATTCGCGATCTGCGGTTGCAAGCCCACGTTATACAGCTTCCCAAGAGCTTGCAGGAAATACTCGGCGTTGTCTTTGTGGCCGCGTTGAGTCAGCGGCACGTTTGTTGCGTTGGAGTCCAAGGATCTTTTGAGGATGGCTTGGAGGAGACCGTGAGGGGCGATCTCGATGGTTATCGCGTTCGAAGGAATCATGGTGGCCGTTTCCGCGAACAGCACGGAGTTGAGAAGATTGTTCGTGTGGTATTCGGCGGAGGAGAGCTGTGCCTCTGGTGTTGACCACTGGCTACGTGGCACCGATGTGCTTACCCACTTGGGACTTCGCGGCTTCGGCTCGGGAATCACTTTCCGCAAGTACGCCAGGAGTTTTGGTCCCGCATCTGCGATATAGCGGCTGTGGTATGCGATGTTACTGCAAGGCACTTCCTTGGCAAAGATCTTGTTTGCCTGGAACATTGAGTCACGAATCACACCGCTAATTGCATCTTCGTACACCCTCAGGGCTCGAGGCATGTTTCGCGGGTGATTCTTCCCCGGAAACATGTCCTCGAGGCATGTTTCGTGGGTGATTCTTCCCGCAAACATGTCCTCGAGGCATGTTTCGTGTGTGATTCTTCCCCGGAAACATGTCCTCGAGGCGGGAACTGGCGATCCCGGAGCACCCGAGCTGACTCACTCGCGCTGGGACCGCGAAACACGTACCTGTAACTTAGCCACGAACTGCTTCATGGACTCCGCTGGTCCACTGATGGTGGAACTATCGGGGCCATTGTGGCACGCCACTTCGATGTCCGGTGGACACATGTCCTTGATTTCTTCGTACCCAAGGCCGATCGCTGCCATTGATCCACGAATCATTTTCGTCTCGATAGAGGCCAGACCTCGCGAGTACGCGGAGAGAATCATTTGCTCAGCGGTGAAGCATCCATCTGCATAAGCACATCCCAGTTCTCCAACAGAATGCCCGATTATGTTGTCTGGCACTATACCCACGGATGTGAGCAGATCGACAAGACCAATCTGTGCGGCGGTAAATTTTATTTATATTCGTGGAGGGTAATAATTTCTTCATATACCTAAACAGTCATTGTACCTGAATTGCGGCAATTCCAACGAAGGAATTCAAGATGTTATCGAAAGTCCGCTTATCCTTGTTGGTGATGATATTAACGATATCAACGCCATGTGGTTTTAAGGCTGAATCGCACTTTTGTATCGCCTTAGCGAAGACGGGGAATCGCAGTAATGCCTCACCTGTTACATTTCAAATTCATTACCAAAGTGCTATGCTGCTTAAGGGGTTAAAAAATAAAATCATAAAAGTGACCATATTTTAGAACCCCTTAAGGGTATTTACACTTTAATGGTTTCCAATATATGCATACCCATGCCAGCCCACTGGGATCCCATTCCAGAGAACACGAACCAAATCGGTCTCTGGATTCCCGTGTATTCTTGAATCTCTCTCGGTGGCTTCTCGGACACTTTAGATCCAACTACGGTGTAGCCTCTGAACGAGTGGCCGGTTATATTTTCAGCATGAATTTCATGCAGGAGTCGAATATATTCCACGTCCACTGGAGTACTTTCCACCTAAGTAGCAAGTTATTCCTTATCCTCTATTTTATATCAAATGTCTGCAGTTAATTAATTATCGTACAAAACTTAGAAGCGTTTCTACAGCCTCGTCGGTGCGCCCAGATCCAACCACGAGTCGGGGCAAGTCGTCAGACGGCCTCCCATTGTTGATCTTCTCATTGGTATTAGATTTCAATAAAACGTGGGCGTTCGCGCCACCGAAACCGAAGGAGTTTATTCCCACGTAACCCCCTTCCCACGGCGTTGGTTCTGTAATAACTTGGATCGCTCCCTCCTCTATACACTTCATACCCTTCATAGGACTTTGGTAGTGCAAGTTCGGTGGGATTAATCCCGACTCCATCGCGATGACAACCTTAAAAAGTATTAGCAGTCATTGCCCAGTCACTCATCGCCTGTAACCACTTTTATAGGCAATAGTCAGTGGCGGATTTAACAGGTGGATACCCCAAATTTATTTTTCAAAAACCTTTTCCTTCAAATTCGCCACTGGCAATAGTGAATATATTATAACCCACACCTTGGCAACTGAGCAGAGGCCACTGGCCGGCTCGGTGTGACCCATGTTCGACTTGATGGAGCCAATTCGCAGCGGGGTGGTTCTCCCTTTCAAGAAGACTTGCTCGATCGCCCGGAGTTCCTCGGGATCGCCTACACTGGTTCCGGTGCCATGTGCCTCTAAGAATGATAAGGACGACGGGGCGATCTTGCACTCCTTGTAGAAATCCTCTAAGAGCATCTTCTGCACGTTACTGGCGGGGAACGTGATACCCTGCTCCTTGTAGCCATCGCAATTCCCTTTCGTGTGAACCACCGTCGCGTATATCCTTCTGGCCACCTTTGCTTTCTGCAGGAAGATCACGCTGACAGCCTCGCTGCGCACGTAGCCGTTGGCCTTCGCGTCAAAGGATTTGCAGCGGCAGTCCGTGGACAAAACACCTGAAATTGGACTGGGGCTTGCGCATCTCTTAGGCGATACAGAGTATCTCAATATTAATCCGGCCAAGAGACCGGTTAAGTGAAAGAAGCTGCTGCTATTTCGTACCGAGCCGCGCGAATTGGAGAGACACATAGGGGTGAAGGCAGAGATTCGAGCCACCGACGATCACTTGATCGCACACTCCAGTTTGTATCATTTTGTAGGCTTGGTCCAGCCCCATCAGACTCGAGCTGCAGGCTGTATCTAACGCGTAGGATGGACCATGCAGCCCAAGGAAGTAAGAGATTCTGTTAGCCAGCATGGCTCTGCTGCATCCGGTAATACCAAAGCCGTTTGCCTAAATACGGGAACGCGGTTTAAAGATCTCTAATCGGAGCAGGGCCGAAGGTTTAGAGACCCTAAAGGTACATCTCCTATACGCAACTGTGCGCATCGTTAAGAACTTCAAACCCGATTATCTCGAAAATGAAGCACGATATCGAAAAAAATTACTCTTTCTTTTCGATTTATAACGAGTACATAAGTCGAAAAAGAAGAATACAATTTTTTGATATTGCGCTTCGTTATCGAGAAAATCGGCTTTGAAATTCAGCACCTTGCGCTAAGTCGCGTATAGGGAAAGCCATCGGAGCCGCATTTACCTCCTCGCGATTCTGGGCTCCTGGTCCGGCGCCCAGAAGCGCGAAGAGGTATCCGACTCTGAGCGGCTCTTAGCGCACCTCTGGTGTACGGTATTCACCTGCAGCTTCTCGTAGAACCATGTCTTCTCGGACTCGCTGATGCAGGAGCCTATAACCACCCCGGTGTTGCTTCCTCGTAGTTGCCTTGGATTTATTCCCGCATCGATAATGGCTTCGTACGAGTGTTCCAACAGCATCCTGCACATGGGGTCCAGTGTGTGGGCTTGCTTGTAGTGCACGCCGAAGAAGATCGCGTCGAATTTGCCCATGTCGATGACCTTGCCGCCATCCCGTGGAATTTCCGAGTGATCTAGCCAAATACACTTTGCCTCACTTGCGCGCTAAGCTTGCCAATGCTATGTAAGAATATTAGAGTATCACCTATCTTCCATCTCGAATCGTTGTCTGTGACGAGGTCCATCTTGTTCATCAGATTGGTCTTGAGCTCTGACATATTGGCGCATTCCGGAAATCTACCGGAGATACCGGTGATCACCACCTCCTCCCCCGGTTCCGGTGAGTCGTAGCTCATCTTCGGCTTCGCTTGCGTGCTGCCGGACATTCTTCGGCTCCTTTCAGGGCAATCCGCGAGGGAATAGGACTCAATGTTCTACCTCCTTTCTCGACTATCTTTAGCCTGATTGGCGTGTAGTTGTTATTTAATCCTGGACACGCAGTGCGGATAGGAGCACTGTATTTTCGGCGTCTTTCGGGTCGGTCCAGTGTTTGCGGTGTAATTAATCGGTATCGCTACGCTTAACGATGAATCGACTTATGGGACTGGAGAACGAAAAAACGGACATGGTCCTCTTATAAAAAATGCTGCCCCTCCCATTGTAGTAGGGGAAGGCACAAAATTTCCTCTGAATATTCCTCAAGGTGATCTGCATAATAAGGTACGCTCGAAATGACCTCTGAAAATCGGATTCATTGCCCATAGCTCATTAACATCAGATACCAGTACTCTTAAAGGGTATGGTAACGTGGAAAATGCAGGTGACATGAAAAAGCCTGAAATTTTGACGAATGAAGACGCTTACTTTACATCCATTTTTTTTGGTTTGAACGTCTTAAAGGAGGAACCATATTTTTTTTTACACCAGCGGACGACGAATTTTGGGCCGCGTGTTGGTGAGTCATGCATAACTCCTATATTTATTATTAAAAATTAATAAAAAAATTCACTACTTCAAAGATTCATAAAAACATGGTCCGATGAATCGAATCGCTAGTTGATAATAAAAAATAAAAAAAAAAAAAATGTTACGTTCTTAACCCAGGGAATAGGATTCCCCTTCAGGGGGAACCTCAATCGACGAACGCAAATTCACATGAAAATTTGGGAGTGTTTTTTCCCGCAAACTAAACACAGGATCCATTTCAAATTGGGAGGGTATTTTTTATACTTATGAACAAAGGAAAAAACCATTAGTTTTAGGTAATGAACCTCCGTTCGCAGCAGAAACTGTAAAATTAACGAATTGGCGACAGTTTGAGGAGAAATATCGATTCGTCGTTGTTATTGCATAAAATCGCTTAGATTCAAATTTTCATATGAATTTGTGCTCGTCAATTAGGGTTCCCCCCTTAAAAACGGACTGTTTTGTAACATTGGACATCATTAAGATGCTTTCAAAACTCTGTCCGCACTTCATCGTAATGAATTACGATTGTATTACAGATTTTTCACTCTGAATTGCGGCGTTTATGACATGAGTGAATTAAATTACGCTTAAAGGCAATTGTTATGAATAATGCATGCAGTCAACTGCAATTTGTTACAAAAGATAACGACTTTCCGTGTCATAAAATACCCACCGCCCATTATATAATACCAGCAGGCATGAATATCATGCAACTTCGCAGGAAATGAAAAAAAAAACTCGAGTAAACAATAAATTTATTTTTTATTTTTATTTAAACGATTACTGTGTTACAAATAATAGTTTGTCCCTAATTTTACGTCGTCATTTAACAATAATGCAACATTTGCAATCAGAAAATAACATTGTCGCGAAGTTGATTAATTTTTGTCGAAATAACTTTCTGGAAATGGAAACTTCCGTTCTTTAACCTCTAAATGCGATCGAAAGAAATTAATCAAGCGAAAGAATTTCGTTCGGGAACCGAGCGTTGATGTTGATAATGGAATATTAGTTGCTAGTCGTTGCTTTACAATGAGTATTTTTCAATTGTATCGGCCGTTCCAATGAATATTCGTTGGTCTGTTAGCACGAATGTCAGGGGTTGCCGGAAGTCGCATTATTCTGCATACGTATAAGTTATCGTTAGTGCCTCCCATTGCAAATACGACCTTGAACTTTTTAATGAATTTATTTATACCGATAATTCCATGAAATATAGCCTTTCATTATCAACGGAAATCGGTCCAATAACGCGTATAATATTAACGAATATTCTAGAATGGGATTAAAGTCGCGAGATATCTTCTTTCCCTTGGCCTCTCTCGCTCTCAGAGGTGCTGCTCTCTATGTAAGCTTTATTAAATATATGAGTCGAGGAACTAGAGTTCGTTGGGCTATATAAAAAAAAATATTCTTGAAATGCCACTCTTGATATAGGGTTATATTTTGTAACTATACCAAGGAAACAATAAACCTAATCTAGATATATGAGGCATTGAGAGCAAAAACGGATTAACTCCTAATTTTTTACAAAATTGAGTTAGCAGAAGTAATGTATTCCAATAGGCTTTACTAATCATATAAAATAGGAAAAATTCCTTTTTTCAATGTGGGTTAGTCCGTCTTTGCTCCCACTGCCTTGTACATGGGAATCCCATGATGGGATTGTAAAATGATTTTCGGTTTTTTCCTTAAGCTTTTACGAGGCAACGAAAAAAAAAACCCAGTAAATCTTGGTTTTTTCGTATTGGCTTAAAATGAAGCCAAGAGTGGACTGTAATAATTATTGATTCTACTTTATGAATAATCGTTCGCTTATTTTCAACTTATTCACCATATGTAGGTACAACAGTTTCCCTGACTTCCGCCTCACTGCCTTGCAATTATACCTCTTCATATATTCAGAAGGGTTCATTGCACTTTACTTATTTATCAAATCCACGAGATCGTTAGTAAGGGAAATCCGCCTTGGAAACAAAGAAGCGAAGAACAATGCGTGTATCTTCTATAAATATTTATTTTGTCACTGCTAAAGTCTTTTATTTTAAAGTACAAAATTACAAAAATTTTTGTCTGCGTAGTCAGGAATATATTATTGTTGCAATAATATTTCTTTAATATTGATAGAGTACTTAAGTCTAATGCGTAGTTACCACTACTAAGTATCGATCCCATACTTCTTCCAATAGAAACTCCCATTACTTAGTCCAGTAAAAAGAAGCTCGCGGAGAGTAACAAATTACTTCCCGATGTGTATAACTATATATAAAATTTGGTGAATTAATACTATATAGTACCGTAGCAATGCTTCGTCGTAGGAAACGTTCGAGATCCGACTGCGATTTTATCGCGAAAAATGAAAAGAGAAATAAAGTAAGCACAAAGTAAATGCTGATTAGGCACTAATAACGGGGATTGCGAGTCGGCAAGCATATGTATATATTAAAATAAATTCAATTCGCGAATTTCGTCTGCAACGTATTCTTCAGGATTCGCTATGCATCCACATCTCTATAAATGCTTCTGCATACTAAGTCCTACAATCGCGCGGAAGTCTAGAATATCTATTAACCTGGGCAAAAAAATATATTAATGCTTTGAAACAGCAGCGAAATGTACTTTCTTTCCTTGGCCGTCTAAAGCTTCCATCAAGCTCGACGTGAAGCTAAATTCTGAACTGCTTTCGTCCTCTTGATCTCTGTAAAATGCAAACATGGCAATTGTTACTTCACAGTTCTCCAAACATCGAGGCGTGGTCGACAGAAATGCATGGACGTACAGGGTATCCAAGCTTGAAAAACTGCCATTTAATTCCGGTATATTCGATGATCCTTCGACTTTTAATAGTAATGAGAAGGCATTTACTGTTGCCAAGTAAATCCCCTTTGGTCCAGCTACCCCCAAGTAACGAGGACTAGACAACTCGATTAGTATTCGCTCCGGATTATTTTCTGGCGAGGTGTAAGAATCTCGATCGAGTTTCACGATCTCCACGGACGAGAAGTGAATGATGAACAAGTAGGGTTTGCGGAAAGCTGCGTGAAATTTTAAAATAAGATCGACATATAAAATCAATGTTCATTAACAAGTTTGCGAGTTGGTCTTACAGAAGGCAAAGGGTAAATGATTCCACATAGGCTCGACGCTCCGAGTTCTTTCGCCGTTTTCGTTCACAAACATTCCGAACTCGTTGTAGCAAAGCAGGAGCTCTACTTTTCCAGGTACAAGAGACACGTTTAAAACGCAGATAGGGAAAATGCCCAGTTTCGCTACTCCCGACAGGGCAGCTTTCACCGAGCTATCGTCTTCCTCCGGGAAATCTGCAACATCGTGCGCGAATTTCCTCCGTTAATAAATAAACGAATATTTCCTACCGCAAACGATCGATTCGATTGTATACCATCGACACAGTAGTTCGTAAGCTCGATTTGGAAGAACTTGTTACATCCTACGATGAGCACGTTTGGGGTAAATATGGCACAACTACATGGCTCTGTTGTCTCCAGTTCGCGAACACCAACAAATTCTCCGGAGTTCTCTTCAGTGTACCACTTGAGCAATCTGTGTTTAAGAGGTTCGTTAAATAGAGCACGCCGTGTAATGTGGATCGAACTTACATTATATGGGTGGCTGTTGCTGCGCAAAGCATATCCCCCTGCAACTGATACAAATGGCAACTGTCCGTGCCGGTTAGAACTGGTGTGGTATTAATTGCCGGCCTGGAGCATTCGGCAGCTACCGCGTTGCTCTTCAATTGCCTTAAACAGCAAGATACTAATTGCCTATTTTCACCAGCTATCATTAAAGCTATGCTCAAATGCGGATGCAATGTTAGCTGGTGCACCATTTTCACTCCGCGAATGGCAGTGAGCGTTCTTGATTTAGCACCGCGATACGAAAACAGGCCTTCTTCGGCGCCCAACAAGAGTACGTTTTCTTCCGCCAAGTGCACGGCGCAATTCAAATCCAGCTGGAAGATATAAGGATCGTTGGTACATCCAAAATGAATCCCTCTACTAATATCATAACACGCAACAAGTAGATTTGCTTACTTGATTCTTTTCTAGCCTCAATATAGTCTGATATTTCTCGCCTCTGTAAACGCTGCTCGATAAATTTTGACTAGTCACAGATTTCAATGCTTTCAACCAATTTCTCTTATCGTTTTGGATCAGAGCCATCACATCCAAACGCGACGTTGGCCAGCAAGTGGTCGGGGAGTTAGATTCTATTCTGAAGATGAACGGTATGTCCGACTTCACGGTTCCCATAACTTCTGGTTGCTGTACAGTCTCGGACACGGTGAAACCGTCCTTTTCAGTCAGATCTAACCGACTCACAGGCGCCATATTAGGAGACGGCTGGTGCTCGTAAGTACATAAACAGGTTCCTTCTAATCTAAGGTATTTTCTTTCCCAGCAAGTTTTCGAGCGCTCCGGAACTTTGACCCAACTCTCCATTCTCACGCCACTGTTCTTATTTTTAGTATCGTATACAACCTACATTAACATTTCATGCAAAGTGTTAAAAGGTACAGGTATTAGGGTGTTTCAACAGAAACAGAGCACCGAATGATCTCCTTTAAATTACGCTTAACCCCTTCGCTACACGCGCCGGACATATCCGCCATCTGATGACCTGTGTGGCCGAGTGCCGGATATATCCGGCGCCACGGAACGAGCCGTCGTTCCTAGCGCCGACTTTATTCGGCGTATCCAATAGCAAAAAAAAAAATAGTTAAAAGCACTTTTGCGGAAATGTACGCCGTAGCGAAAGAATTAAAGTATATTCGAACTATGGCCACAAACGATCGTGGTCCTCAACGTCTACATGATTAAAGGAGCCAAAGGGGCACCTTGCTTCTGTTGCAATATTCAGTATACATGTTTCAGATTTCATACCGTATCCGGTTTATCCGGTTGATCAATGGCTAAAGTCTGAACGCTTCCGGATATAGTGGACAAGCTTTCGTCGCTGTTCCTCCAGTTTTTGCCAAATTGCTTGGCAAAGCCACCGGGCAAGCCGCAATTGCTAGGAATGTTGACCGCGCATTTCAGATGCGTCATCACCTGGCATTCGCTGCAGATGGCGGCGCGTTTGCCGAATTGAATGGAGTCCAAGCATGCCGAACATTTTCCTGCGCGCATTGGTAAACCGACCTCGAATCGATGGGGAATATTGTGCCCCATTCTCTGAGGAGACATTCGTTTAGATGCCAAATTTGTCGGGTGCTCCATCGCGTAGTTGCTGGTTTTCGCCTCCGGTGCTGTGGGGGACGATGGCGCAGAGGCGGAGGCGTGCACAGCTTTCAGTGCTAGCAACTGGTCAGTTAACGTTTTAACTTTAGCGCGCTCTTTCGCCAGCTGGTTCTCTAGCTCTCTGTATCCAACTGGCATTCCAGTACCACTCGGAGGTATATTTTCCTTTTGTTTAGTACCCAGTATCTTGTCGCAAACTGTCTTCTTCTTCTTACTACATTCTTCCAACTTGAATTGCAAGTAGTCTATCAACTTGGTCTGCTGCTGCCTCGTACTCTCAGCTTTCACCTCCCTTTCCTGATAGAATTGGCGCATTTCTTCCAAGATACTTTCCAACTCCGAGATTCTCGTACGAAGCTCTTGGCCTTGATCCACGCTGTTCTGCAGGTCATTCATCAGCGCGAAGTTGGCTTCCTTTAGTTCGTGGAACCTCGTCAAGTGCTGGCTGCTCTCCTCTTTGACGACTCTAGCCTCGGCCTTCGCTACATCCAACGTGCGTTTCGTTTCGGAGAGATCGCACTCCATCCCGTCAAATCTGCTGGTTAAATCTTCGACTTGCAGGGTCAATGCTTGCGCGAGCTTCTTGTATTGATCCCTCTGGGAAATTAGACCGTTTCTCTCGCTTTCTATGTCACTTGTCTCCGATTCCAGTCTCTCTAGATTCCGTTCGGCCGCTAATCTCAGAGACCTCTCTTCATTTTGCGCGGTGCGCGCTTCCCGAAGCTTCGTCTCAGTCGCCTCCAAATCTTTCTGCAACTTCATTTTGTCCTGAATTAAGATGTTCTCTCGGGTTTCGTGGTCGCTCGTCAATCTCTCGTAATCTGTTAGCTGTTCCTCGAGCACTGTGCACGTTTCCTTTAGAAGTTCGATGTTCAATTCGTTCCCCTTGATCTCCTGCTCCAGCTTCTCTATCTGGGATTCAAACTCAGTATTTTCTTCACTGTGCTTCGCAATCCTTTGCGATAATCGTCTGTTCTCCGCGTTCAAGCTGTCGGCTCTCTCTTGGCTCGCTCGCGCTTGCTTGCGAGCTGCGTCCAATTCCCTTCGCAGCGAAGCGCTGGAAGACTGAAGCTCTTCTATCTGATGATTAGCCTGAGTTAGCGCCTTCGATGAAATAAAAAAAAATAACAAAAAGAAAATAAAATAAAGAACACAGGGCAAATCAAATGAAATCAAGTTACAACTGAAATAAATTCGAAAATATTTACTCTTTGGGCAGAATCCGCATGCATTTTATTCCTCGAGGACTCCTTCGTTATATCATTCAACGATACCTGCGCGCTATCCAATTCTTTAAGCAGTTTCCTAGATTTCTCTTCTTCCTCTTTAATTTTATTATCCAATTTTTCCGACAATTTCTGCTTCTCTTCTTGCAGCGTTTTAATCTTATCCTCCGCCTTCTTCCCCTCCCTTAACGCAATTCTCTTATCCAAATTCGCTTCCGACAGTTCCTTTTCCTTCTTCCATAAATTTATCTGCGCCTGCTTCGATACTTGACGCTCGGCGTTTAAACCTTCTCTCGCCGTTTGAAGTTCTTGCTGCAGTTTCTGTGTCTTCTCTTCCAAATGACTATCCCTTTTTACATCTCTGCTGGGCATCGCGCTAGCGTTTGGTCGCACACTTTCCATTTTAAGATTAGAATTCTCCGCTTCCAGTTTAGTCACGCTATGTTCCAAGCGTCGTAACAATTCCTCCAAGTTCCCAACTTTCCGCAAATGCTCCTCTGCAAACAGTCGAGAAGTTATTTACCGCTACAAATACGCTTAAAAAATTAGCGGTCATTTCTCAGGTGCACACCTTCTTTCTCCAGAGAATCCTGCAACCGTTTTTGTAACGCTTCCTTATCTTGAGCAGCTTGTTCCAAGTTCATCGCGAGATTCTCGCTCTGTTCCAAATTCATCATAGTCTCATTTAAGTCCGACTTCATCACCTACAAACAACACTTACATCAATAAAAAAGAAAGAGTTACATCCAGAATTTCAGTCAACGTTAATCGCATACTTGTAGCTGCTGCTTCAGCTGCTCACTCTCAAGCTTCGATCGGTTCAATTGCTCCTGCATCGTGGCCACTCTCTTCTCCGATGTCATAGCATTCTCTAACTGGTTCGACCTCTCCTGCAACTGCTTCCTCAAAGCTTCTATTTCATTGTCTCTGGCTGGTATCATGGCCTGTATACTCCGCAACTGTTCCTGACAGTCTTTCAACTCGTTCTGCGCCAGTTCCAAAGCAACATTTAACCTCGACTGGCGGCAGTGGTTGGAATCCTGCTCATTCCTCAGTTTACTCTCCAAATCGGTATTTCTCGCCGTTTCGAAGTCCAATTTCGCTCTCAACTCGGCAAGCTGATTGTGCGCCCGCGTAGCTATTTCTTCCAATTTAATCTCTACGCCCTGGACGCTTTGCCGACTAAGCTCTCTAGTCTTTACTAGAGACTCTTTATATTGCATCTAATAAAACAATATCATTATGTTCTTAACTGAACATTCGAATTGGCGCGTTTGTACATTAACGCGACAGTGAAAGTATTGGCCACACTCTCGATTTATATAGGCGCTGTATTTTAAAAATATTCGAGATCACTGTTAACTACAGCTTAGATTTCATCGAACTTGATGCAGAGGTATGTACACGATCTAATTAAATGGACAAACCGTGGAAGAAGAAGAAATGAAACCCGCGCGAATGCAACGCCAAGTGTAACTTAGGGTTCAATTTGAGGTTAGGATTTAGGATTTAAACCGGACAATACTTTCCCGTGAATGGGTCGACCAGTCGACTTCTACTTCCGGTTTCCCTCTGCCAGCCAGTTGGAAATCGCAAAATATATCGCTAAATCTGATGTTTATGACCAGCATTGTGTATTACTAACCTGAAATACTCTAAGCGTGTGCAATTCCGCCTCTGCGGTTTTAAGCTCACACTCTGTTCTTTGTAATCTAGAGCTCATTTCATTATTGCTTGTGCATAATTCTGTGATCCTCACAGTTTGAGCCTCGATGTGCTTATTAAGTTGCGCGGTCTTATCTTTCTCCGCATTCTCCCATTTACGCTTTGCATCTTTTATTAAACTAAGGGCTCTGGTCTCTAGATCTCTTCTTTCTTGGCGTTCTAACTCTGTCAATATCAGGATGTGTGTAATATAGAAGAATGTGGAGGCTATAATTACTAGAGCGTTTAAGTAAGATAATATTAAAAAGGTTTAACTATGAAACCTAGGAAATTTGGATTAAAAAATTGTGGTCACGAACCAGGTAGTAGTTCTTCATGACCCTTGCATCGATTAGTAGGGGCTAAAGATTATTAACTTTTTTCTTAAAAATAAATAATTATATTACCTAGGGTTCTTTTTATTCCAGTTATCTCGGATCTCGTCGATACTAATTCCCTCTCCAGCTTATCTCTCTCTTTACTAAACGCCTCCAATCTGTTCGTTTTCTCCTGAAGCTGATACTCCAGCTGTGTCATGTGGCTAACTTTGTCCTCGAGCTCAAATATCTTCTTCTTTCCCTCTTGAAGCTCTTTCTTCTTGCCATCCAACTGCGACTCCAGTTCGCTCTTTTCCTTGGAAAACTTATCGAACTGTGACGAGTGGCGCTTGTGGAATTTAAATTCGGAGATAGAGGAACTCTCTTTTGCCAGATTGGTGGAAGGGTCGTCTGGTTCTGGTGCAGGGATGCTTTTATCGCCTGTGCCTGTAAATGCAAAAGATGGCAATTAACGGGTGTGAAATATCTAGGAAGGAACGGTGTGGATGAGATTTTCATGTACGTCGCTTCATTTTTTGGGCAAAAGGGGCAGTTGCTCCTCCCTGGCTTTTTGGAAAAATTTATTATTTTTAAAAACTGATATTTATTAAGTTTTTACTAAAAAAGGGAATATTCTTAAATTTCGGTTTGAAATTTTTTATTAAATTGGTATTATAAAAAAAGCAAGAGGGGTATATTTTTCTTTACGATTATCTCAAAGTTGCCTCCCCCCACCCCCTCCCGGAAAAAAATCCCCGACGCCTCTGATCGGATACAAAAGAGTTTTTTACCTAGGCTTCTCCGAATCACAGCCAGTTCACATTTCGCCGTCCTGAGTTCCCTGTCGAATTTCTCCCTCCCGCTCGTCGACCCTTCACCCCCTTCTGCATTTTCTTCTTCGCGAGTCCTGTACCTGGAAGACAGCCTCCTCTCGCAAATCTTCTTGTAACGTTCTTCAAACTCTTTCTCCTTATTCGTGCAATCCATTCTCTTTATCTTTCATTTGTATGTTCTTTGTTAAGGAATACTATTTTCTCGGTGCGTTTTGAGTTATCCTAACATTTGATAACAGAACTGTTTTACTACGAGGAGGTTAATGTGCTCATTTCTGTTGACTAGCGTAACGTAATAACGTTCCATGTTTGTGATTCAAAAACTCAGACGCCGAGAAACGGCAGAACTTAACGGCAGATGGCGGAATATTCGGCGCGTTATGGCGCTGGTGTGCGTGTCTAGTAGATAATGTCGAATATTAGACTTAAAAGCGTCGACTAATTGACAATAATTACGTTTAGGCTTGCACGCTATTAATTAATATTTATTGTATGGAATTTTGTATACAAATTACAAGTTAATTGTAATTAAGATAAACTACCGTCTGTCGGTATGGTAGATGTCGTATTTATCGACCAATTCATTTAGTTCCATAGATGGCTGTACTAGATCGTGGCAAAAGTTGATTTTTTTTCTATATACTTATTACACTATGCGCTAGAGGGCTACGTTTCTCGTAAGTAACGTTGAGCAGCGAGAATATGTAAGCAGTACAGTCCTGCAGCGACACAGTGGATGTCAGTGGCCGGAAAAAGGAGGGTACAGGTTAATTCGTGTTTCTTTGATAAAAATCAATTTTTTGCTTGTAAAAATGAAGAATTTTTATTCGATTCTGCTTTTGGTTTCCTAGGTATAGATCTTACATCTGTGGGCGATATTTTGGGTTTCGTCACTAGCGTATTTATATTGGTAGAGGGTACAAAATAGTGTAGTGCTTATGCACTTCCAATGTCCGTCATTAATTTTGGAGAATCGAAGATGAAGCCCTAAAAATACTTTTCTCTAATTTTTCACAGTATTATGTTGTTGAAGCACACGTGACAACAATATAAAACAATACTCATGTTTGCCAATACATAAATGCTTCCAATTCTCTCTTTAACGTTTACTAGGTGGGAGAAAGTAAGAATCAGGAACTATTAACACGAGTAACAAGCGTAATGTAAATTAACCACTCGACCTCGTGTGATTGGCGAAATGTCAGGGTTGCGATTGAGTCTGAATACTGCTTTAACAATTTTTTCTCGATTCATATGACACGGCAAATTTATCGACTGCACTTGTATCCGATTTTGAGGTTAGTCAAGGTAGCGGGAACCTCGCGCCGAGCGTTAATGCTACATTTTATCATTACGTCACCTCTCACGGCTTTCTACATCCTCTTCGTGGTACTGTTATAAAAATTTCCTCGACATTTAATCACGTGAAAGGAATCTTACGATCCCTGGCTCGTCGTTAATACGTCGCAATAGCATAATCAGGCTCTCTCCTATGATTTAAAGAGGGAAGTAGAGATGAAAGAATTCCGTGTCATTGATTGCGATAAAATATTACCAATACGCTCCGATCGACCGGAAATATCGAGGAGAGCGGCAGTAAAACTTAAGTCCGTTTCCACCGTAATTGAATCGATTTTTTTTTAGCGCCATAAATACTCGGAATTGGTAATTGTCGATTTCTATTAAAAGCAATTAAAGTTCACGGCTTTAAAATCACAGAGGGTTGAAGCTTCCCATAAATTGCGGATCGTCCTTAAAGCGTCCTTCTGCGGCGTTTTCGCGTCTGACGTTACCTCGAGATCGTTTACTTTCTCAGCGGCGTTCTACCGCCATTCCATTCCCGCACGTGTCCCTTTTCCTGTTTTCCCTGTCTTTTTCCCGTGACATTACCCCGCGATTAGACGCCGCAGAACGTTACGTGGAATTACGCAAGCTCGTTTCCATGAGTTTCAGAGCGTATTGCCGGGTAATCGCTGTAAGCCGTTACTTTGATGAGATTGAACTTCCTTCGACGACCGAGCATAATGCTCGTGGACACACCGTGTCCGTATCCGGTTTAAAAAAAAGTATTGTCGCTTCATGAAAACGCGACTCGCCGATTTATAGGTTATAGGGCGACTAACTGGCCGGCATGTTGATGGTTTTGTCGAAAAAGTGCGTAGGATCGTGCAATAACAGCTCGCAATTTTGTTGGCATTTTATTACTGCAGCAAATAGGTCAGATAATGTAACGGTATGAAAATAATGGCGTCGATCAGTGGTTGCTATTAAGCTGACCGGCGAAGAAGCTATTGTGATACTCATTTGCAAGCAACGTAGGCTGAGAATTAGTGTTTTCCGGGACGTACAATCGTTTTTCAAATATAGTATACCTTTCGGTAGTTGGAAAACACCGAAGCTTGGTTATACACCGATCCCAAATATGTAGGAAACAATGCCTCTTCGTCTTCTACATGGCGAGTTAACAGTATACGTAACTCGTTTTAGTCCTCTACGGCTTAAGTGAATTGTCTCGTCGTTTCCGCACCGATGAGCAAAACTTCAGGATTCTATTTTTCAGTCATCCAGCGGATCTTTCTCCTTTTTCTCCCCTTTACTTTGTCGCTTTTCTACCACAGTCCCGTTGGATTTTGCTCGCAAAACGTGTCTCACATTCCGCGCAACCGGAGGGGCACGCATGCCATGCTCTTTTGCATTTTGTTTCGTCTAATCGCTCGCGGAGGTGTAAATTAGTTCTCCTGTCGCGTGGTAGGAGTTGAAAACTTAATTTATGTTGCCTCTCCGGATAACATAGACTTGAGGAATTCAGAGGTTGTTATTCGTCAGCTTCTCAAGATTCTTAATTATATTTTTTGATATCTAGTTTATTTCAAGCCGATTTAAATCACGATTGATTCAATTGGTTCACGCATCGGGCATATGCAATCCGTCCTTGCGAATCGTCTCACATATTAATTGACCTGAATAAATGACAAAGAGAAACACTGAGATTTCGTTTCATCGTGGGCGTTCATTTATATTCTACAACTGATTCTGATCCATGCGTAACGGATTAGTGCAATCCACGACTAAAAATGGCCCCTCGTACGCCGTGTTGGACAAATTAAATACACGTGTTAATTAAATAATACCAAAAACAGAAAAGGTGGGGAAGAGTGGCGAATACGATATAGCCAATTCGAAGCGTCGTAAGTGAAGCAACTTGGAAATTATTTTCACCTAATGCAACATACCCCTATCTCTTTTTTTATTTTACTATTTGCAGTGAAATTGAAAGCATAGCATAAAGGACATTAAAAAAAAAATTAAGGTGTCACATTGTACGATTCTTTTCCGAACATCTTGCTTGGAGTGAGGTGCGCGCGCATCTTCCACGAGTTGCGCGCGCATACCCTCGAAATGCCCGCCTTTACGGTTTCAAATTATAGGCCAACGTGTTCTCCGATAGGGAAACCGCAGCGTTGCTGCACACACGCGCCATGGGAAAGATACAAAACGAAATATATCACGTATCGGCAATGATACACCCCGCCGCGCACGAACGAAAATAAAATAGCACCGCTTATCCCTGGCGAGCGTCGGAGTCCCGAGCGATGCGGCTCGAATGGCAGCGAAAGTTCCAACCCGGCATATATTGCGGTAGAATCGAGGATAAAACGACGGACACCGCCATTATCGCGGCTCGAGTCGACGATGAATGATTATACACGAGGGTATCGAGGGATCTGTGGTCGTCGCTCCTTGAAAATTGACGATCCGGAGCATGATCTACTGTATTAAGCTGATTATCACATTGATATGCTTCCTCGTGAAGAATATGTTGCACGAGCCAGGCAAGCTAGAGGATAAAACTCGCTATAAGCATCACCAACTACTGAATTACGCAGTCTCATTTCTTCACCGACCGATGCGCCCAGAAATTATAAAGCCTTCCTGGTTGATTAAGTAACATGCTCCAAAAAAGCGGTCACACCGAAGGATGGATACTTTCCAGCCCGTTAGCTTTGTGCGCGGGTGTTCCAACGGAATTAGTGCAGTAAGAAATAGAGTCATCAGACTATCGATGAAGCTCGACCCTGAACGAAATTATCGTGTGACGCTGGTGAATATGAATTCGGCCTTCGAAGCCACGACAAATTGTAAAAGCGGTAAGAAGTTTTCTATAAATACGTTTTTACGACTGGTATGTAATGGTATTTATGAATTATGAATGCCGTTGTGTAGCGGGATAGTATGAGAGGATGAGAAAGATTCGTAGGAATTCGAGTTTAAAGGTGCCTCAGCCTCCCTGTTTGCGGAGCTGGTACACTCCGAATTAATTCCCTACCAATTTAAGTACCTACGTAATGTAATAATATGTAGGTTCCCCGCGGATCGGATAATCGGATTACGCTACTCGGATGATATCATTCTCCGAGCAGCCGTACACCGGTGATCGCGGACGCTCACGCATCCACCTTTGCAGAATCGTCTTCCTCGGCCTTCGTTTAATAAGACCACACAGGTCGGGGTCTCTTCGGCAAGCTTAATTGCATTAGACTCGTCTTGAGCAACAAGAGAGGGAGGTGGGAGGCACGAAGGGCCCCAAGTGCAGTTCTAGGACTAGCTTAAATGCACCATCTCCTTCTGGGTCTGTAAACTGAATCCGCGGGAGGTGAAATTGCCTCGGCATCGTTACTGGATCAAACCCTTTGATGTTGAGCATCACTCGCTGATCCGCACACCCTATAGAAGCACCTGGCATCGGGTTAAGCGAGTCGAGGAGTATCTATATAAACGCGTAGGTGGAGAGGGGGACTTCAGAGGCCTCGTCGACACTGCAGAAAATCGTATTGGGGAACCGTTTCAGGATGGACAGAGAGAAGCGCTTACCCTGGGCGAGAGAGTAAGGAGAAAGGCGCGAGTGGAACCGAGATGGCGCTAGTTGAGACGTGTCCGCAGGAGGAATCATGGGCCTGTTGGTTGTATTAGAGGTAGCGATGGGATCGACTTAATGTTTGTCGAGTTACGAAACTCTATAACGATTGGAATATCTTAATTTCGTCGGAGGGAATTCAGGCTCGAACTTGAAGGGAATATATATCACCAAGAGATTTAACTTTCTCCCACGTGGGACCCAAATTCGTAGCTTGGCACCAGAGCGGGACTACCGAATCAGCGCCCTCTGTCGTTTGACAGTGGAAGCTTCTTGGGATGTAACAAGTGGCCCGTGTAATCTAGCTTCAGGGGTTGCGAGGAATTTTATTAAATCATTGACAATACTACCAGAACTCTCCTGATCGCTGATGTTCAGCTCTACTAGGTAAAACAAACTGTCTGAACCTGCGAATGTCTGTTAGCCCACCTAACGTGGGCCGCTACCATCCGCAACAATCCGCAGACAAGTGCAACGCAGGTGAACGTCCACTCGCATACAGGCGCATCTACTCGATTTCATGCAACATTGAACTTGACACGTGATTTAGCGGGCCCGCGAAGAACGGTCGACGAGTAATCTCGACATCGGTTGCATGTTGTCTCCATCGCTAATCAATGGGGCCTCTTTCTACCTGCCCGGCTTAACCTGCCATCCTCCTGCAGGGGCAACGTAGCGAAGAGGCTAAAACCAGACGGGCAGGGTGGGGGGTGCCGGGCGGGGAAGACCAGCTGGTAGGGAGAGAGAGAGCGAGAAAGAGGGAAAGGAGAAGGGGCCCGGTTCTACCACCACTTCTCTCGGCGCCTCTCTTTCCCACCGGCGCGACTGTGCCCACCTCGGTCCCGCCAGGGCCCCGGGACTAAATTCAGGACAGAAAACCGTCCGGTTAGTTGGGGCCTGCTGGCAGAGAACGCGCATTACCCGCTGATCGCGAGCCGATCACGACAAGGTGTGGCGGCCCGTCCGAAAGAGAGAGGAGAGGAGAGAGCGAGCGGAGAAGATCGAGACCCGTCGAAACGGGCATTCGAAACGAGAAGGGGGGGCCCTCTCCCAGCAAAGGACAGACACTCGGCGAGTTGCTCTGTCGGTCTCTCTCCCCCGTTCTGCCGCCAAGGTGGCTGGACTCCTCTCTTTCTCACACTCACTCTCCCTCGTCCGCGTTTCACTCGAGCTCTTCACGGAGGATCACCGCCATGGACTCAGTATCCCGTGATGGTTAGGTACGCGCGAAACCACTCGCGCCGCGTCGCCGACGAGTGAACACTCTCCCTCAAGTGCGGTTTTCCCCTCGATATATATAACGCTCGGGCCCGAAATTCCACGGAGGGGTCCCTTCCGTTCTCCCCGTCGGTTTCCGCCGGCTGGCCCACTCGACGGTGCGCCCGGACTCCCGCAGCTATCGCGAGTGTACTTCGGCTACTACCGCAGCTGTCAGATCAACCGAGGCTCCTCTGCCTCTTTATCCGGTGGTGCGCCCAGCTTTCGTGTATATACGCGCTGTGCGTCGAGCCACGCACACATACGTGCCGCCTGTGCGCACCGTACAACTTGTTCCCTCCGGCCTCGACGAAACCAACGGCTTACGTACGAAGACCCGTTGACTGCTCCCCGGTGTTGCTCAATTTCTGCGAAAATCGCCTGGCCGCCAGCGCTGCGCATCTTGGACCCATTGCTTGGCGGTTGGTTTTTCTTTTTATCCTCTCTTTTCCAACCTAACTTGGCTGGCTCGGGGGAACAGTGCGGGCGAATGCTTTCGAGTACCTAATAGCGGTAGAGGTGGGATCAAGTTCAGTGCGCGCTTGTGGAGTTGTGAGTTGGGTTCACGCTGAACCAGGCACTGCTGCGATTTGAATCGCGTTGTAGCTATGAGAATTGACAGCTCGCTCGGCGTAATTGCGGTAGGATTTCAGAGTGTGGGAAAGACGAGTACTCGGATTACTTGAGACCACCGGTCTGCTTCTTTGAACCTTTTGAAATTGTTTATGGCGTTGCTGGCGAAAGATTTGTGGAGATTAAATTCCTAGGATTAATTTATCGATCGAGAGATAAACCGTTGCCAAGCCGAGGAGATTCGAACTTAATTACTTCCATTGTGATGATGAAAGCGGCAGATTTGAAGGCTGTAATTTTCAATTGCGGTGGACGCGAGCTCCCTGTTTAATTGAATCGTTGGAATAATTATATTTTCGTAACGTTTAAACGGCCACGCTTGAAATTCTTTCGCCGAGACGTCTGTTAGGAAATAATTGATGACTCGGTCAATCGGCGATTCGCATAATATTTTCGAATTCCTTTCGCGTAGGAAAGCTTCCGTGAAATGCGAGCAGGAGAAAAACATGTTTGTGTCATGAATAATGAAAAGAAACTTTTTCATTCAACGGTGTGGAGTTATTTGCAATTAAATCAAACATTATTCAACACCTGAGAACGACGATGTTATTATTAAAATTTGAATTTCGTAATTTAATCTAAGCAAACAAATGCGAATGTAAATATTGACACACGTGCGCGTTATACGCAGTAAATATAAAAGGCGGAAATCTGCATTAAGAGTGACGCATTTAACGGTGTGCAACCAGGTAACCGAATGCGATTCATTATTAAAAGAAACATAACTCTTCTCGTAAACGGTGCTGTGCCCCTAGGTATACCGGGGCCTATTACATATTTACGGCTACATGCGAGCGTATGGGATTTCGAAACGCGTGTAATGCATAAGTAAAGAGAACAAACGTATACCGTAGGAGTGGACCGTACAGTTTTTCATACTTTCAAACGCGTGCGCATCGGATAACTCAAATTCGGTTACATCGTAAAGATTTTAATTGTTAAAAAAATAGTTTTATTTCTATTGGGTATATTTTATTTCTTGTTATTCCTTTACAATCATTTTTAATGGATTATTTAATATTGACTAAAATTAATATTATTTTAGTTTTTTATATTTTTATTTTTAAGCCTAAAATGGAATTATAGTTTCATAATTTTAATAATTGTATAATGTAAGAGTTGTTCCATGGGCTGGTAATTTTCTGCAAAATAAAATCATCGGATCTGTACCGCGTTTAACTAATTGTGTGCCATATTTTGAGGACTGGTAATTTTCCGCATGACCAGGCCCAATTAATAATCGTTCCTAGAAGATTGACATTGATCTTCACGCGATTCCTTCCGGTTCCCCAGGTATTTCCGCTTTAGACACGGCATCGATGCGATGCAGATCGGTGGGAACCGATTCTTCGCGAGACGGATAACGTAGAAACGGGTTTAAGCGTGAAAGTAATTGAGGAAGTGGATGAACAGGCAGGCTGCTCGTGTTCTTGGTGAAACAGGAACGGTGTAAGCTTACCTCGCGGAAAATCGTTCCTTTTACTCGCGGGAAAAGTTCTGGGCACCTAACCGAAGGCTGGGAAAAATAGCAGTAGTAGATTGCCATTAGTACCTATCTTTATCTCTTGTCATTCCGAGAATCAAATTCGAGAACGGGGAACTAAGCTAAAAGACCCAATACGTGGACACGTCCCAGTAGCTGGACACTGGTGCAAAAATACTGATTAGTACATTTAATATCCGCTTTATCCAAAAAATTTAGTAAAATATATTCATATATATATTCATATATATATTCATATATATATATATTCATATATATATTTTACTAAATATTTGAATAATTGAATAAAATAGTTCTTTTGCACCAGTGTCCAGCTACTGGGACGTGTCCACGTATTGGGTCTTTTACCTTATCCTAAAATACGTCTACGAAGTTGAACCGAAGCCTGTCTTCTGTTGCATGGAGCAGTGAGTGATGGCCCTGCGGTTGAGGAGCAGCAAGGATGTCAAGAAGAGCTCGTACTACGTTTGGTACCTGGGCGCGAGGGAGGCCAAGGGGGTGGACGCTATGCCCGGTGCCATAGCTTACCTGCTCGAACGAGAACGACTTCAGGAGCCTTTCAAGGTCACGCTGCAGGTGAGCGGTACCATTCAGAGATCCGGTTCGCACAGCCGAAAATATATCGCGGCAAGCAGAATTAATTGTCCGCTGGGGGAGGTTAGAACGGGGGGGTCCGTTCTTCTGCGCACTTGTTTTTTCTCCCTCTCGAGAGTGGCTCGTCCATGGGTGGCAGTGAAAGCAGTGTCCGCGGGTCGAATATAAAAATCACGGATTTATGACCTCAGCCTACATACCGAAATCTCCGAGCCTCGACCCGCTCGCGACGGTTATCAGCTTCCTCGGGAACCGTCGTGCTTTTCGGCCGAAACGGTCCCCGAGCGGGGAAACTGGAGGGGCGAGGGCCCCGGATTAACGATCGCCCGGTCCTTGACGGGCAACCTTCTGAAATCGGAGACCCAACAAACGACGCGCGGACTCGCGATATGCAAATTCCTTTGATGGCTAAATCTCGGGGGACATTCTCGTTTCCAGGATCGACCGTAAAGGAATTTTTCGGGCGGGATAATGGGAGGATCGACGGTTTATTTGCGCATTTCATTTCGGCTGTAGGACTCTTTTCGTGCGGGAATTCGAGTTTTCTAGAGTTTTCTTTTCTGCGATTATAGTCTTCTTTTGAGGATGCTTGTCAATCCCGGGCATTGAAGTCTCTAAAATATATCGGGTTGTGCACTATACACTGGAAACTATTTTTTGTGGGTCGGTTAGGGGAAAGTTAATCGAAATTCATATAAAGTAAATAATGTAATCATTTAATATATAGATGTCATTGTTTTTTATTATCAATTATTAGGTAGAAGAAGATGGCGTATTCCTTCAAATTTAAGAATCAGTAAACAAGTGACTATTCAAAGGGGCAAATTCAATAAATCAGCCCTCGTTAAAATTTTTCGAAAGTTATATGTAAATCCAAATTGTTTTCTCTGTCTTATTTACTTCTTATAGAATTTTTAAGAAGATTGCATTTGCCTTTTCTTGGACATTTATGTTTTAATAATTAATGTACACATAATCATATACCCGGCAGAAAATAGTGTCGACCAATGTATCTTTCTACAACTCTCTCGTCTTTATGGGCGTGGTACGGTCTCTCGCGGATTCAGAGACAGAAATTAATTTGCCAGAGAAAATTAATAAAACGCCGCACACTGGCTAATTAGATAAGCGCAGTAACAAATTCGTTGACCCGAATCTTACAGAAACCGGCACGCCGCTAATATATCCGGCTGGTTCGATATGGGAAAGAGAAAATAAATGGATGACACCGAAATTGTCCCGCGACCGTTAAGCTGGCATGTTTGCTCGACATTCCCGTTGCGTGTCAATCGAAATTTGCAAAAGGGGCTCGCGGGCTAGTTTGAAAAAGCCCTCATTGCTGGTCATCGCAGCCGCACGGAGCAGCAAATTGCTGACACGCTACTCGCGTGCGTGAAATCTGACGGCGAGAAAATGGATGGCCCTCCGGTGCCTTTGTATCCAACTCTTTCGCCTCAAATCCCGCAATTCTTAAAGGGCAGAGATTTCTTTGGTAAACTTCGGTTTGGTAAAAATACCACTTCTCGCGCAGAATTGTATTTCGTCCCTGATTCTTTGCGGAGGATGGCGGATAACTCAGGGGGTCGAAGTTTTATTTATTTATTTTGTTACGGATTTATTTATTTACGAATTTATTTATTTATGAATTTATTTATTTATCCTCGGTTTTTTGGACCACAAACTCTTTTACCATTTTTACCAGGACATTCCTTAATTTAATGTCCTTTTTTTATCACTGATTCAATCTATGTAGATGAAAGAAGGCATGCCAGAAAAGTGTCTCACGTCCCAGGGAGGACCTCTGCGTTGTTTTTCGCGCTGTTTGACACCCGTGAAACAAAGGTGTCCTTATCGCTTCATCTTAATGGATGCGTTTCCAGGTAGATTCGGTGGTCGTAGGTCGCTGCCTAAAAAGAAATATTACGAAACCCCCAGGCCCCCGCTAATTATTGTGTAAGTGTAATTGTAGAGTTGCGAGAGAGCTACGCGCTCGCCTTGAGAATACTTTACAGCCGTGAATTTTCGCGAGGGCCACGACCGAGCCTCGGCGAGCAATTTTCTGCAGAGTGAAAATTGCATGTCATTTTCTGCGGTCGATTTCGTCGCGACCGCAGAAGCGAGGACACACTGTGATTGTCTCTTCGTTCCCGTTTTGACGACGGACATTCGCGCTGGTTGCACCACTGGGTCCTTTCGCCTGGGATTGTCCCTTCCTAGCCTCAAAATGAACCCTCGCCGGTTTCCCTTTTGTGGGCCCAAGAAAAAAATTAGAAATCTCGTTTGTGTTTTGGCAGTCTCACTGGAGGAGGAGTGTCTTTTGTGCTACATCATGTTCGCGATTGAAGCGCGTTGAAAAATAGTCCATCACTCATTGGAATGAGGCAATGGCCCCTAATGGCCACGCTAATGAAATGCCCGATGGCCTCCGGGTAATTTCAATCCTCTAGGCGACTATATAATAACTATCGATATGCTATTATGCTTGTTGCTGTCGTAAAATAGAGAAAGTTCTATTTTTGTAATATCGTGTTCACTTTCATCGTTCCGCTGTTATTATTTGCTTTCCAAAAGGAAACTGTGTTTTTACGCGCCCGTGGACGGTAGGCGCGTTGCATTGTCCTGGGGAAAGCCTTTCCTTTTTAATAATAAACCATGTTTATTCACTAAACGTGGCGATCCAGGGATATTGAACTTCAGTCGCGCCATGTATCTATTAAACTCGCCATGGCCATACATTCACAATGTGGTCAGTGCTTTTCCATCTGAATATGCAAAACAGTTGGGTCACTACTGATTCATGAACGCCCAGTCTAAGCCGCTGAACCTAGAAACATGAAATTCAGAAAGTATATTTTTTTTATATTCTGATAATTAGGGATTTTATTAAATTCCATCTGGTCTAGAGCCCATACAAAATTAAACCCGACTTCAAAAAAATAAAATTGCACTAAAAAGTAAAAAAAAAAAAATTTCCTTATTTAATCTACGACTCTCAATTTTTTAAATTGGCGCCAGATTTACACAGTGCAAATGATGAGGAGCCGACATAAAAAATATGAGAGTCGTAGATTAAATAAGGAGAGAATCTACTGTTTACTTTTTAGTGCAATTTTATTTTTTTTTTAAGTAGGTTTTATTTTTTTTACTTTTACATTTTTAGTTTTATATATATATTGACACAACATGCTGAGGACAAATTTAAAAAAAAAAAAAAAAAAAAAAAAATGGGGGTCGAATCTATAACCTCCTGGTTTTTGAAGATGGTTAAAAAAATACGTGATTCCGCGCGCCACACACATAGTTTATTAAAATGATCGTTTTACGGTCACCAGGTGAGCAATAAAGGGTTGAAGATTATACAGACAGTCCATCCAGGAGGATCGACGAGGTCTGCTGTTAAACATTTGGTACCAGGCCACGCTGTCCTAGCGGCTGTGCAACGAGAGGATGTAGTGGCGGCCACACTTTTACTCCCTAATCCAGCCACCAACAATCCTGTGCACGTGCACGCATACAGGTCAGTAGGAGTCAATTATTCCTCCTTAATTTAGAGGAAATTACAATGTTCCACAGTGGAAGTGCTGCATACGTGATTACCTTATTATACTAGAACTGAATTTTAAACTTGAGAGTAAACATCACGGTGTTACTACAAATTGATTCCTCAAAGTATAACTAAACTGAAGCCTGTAAAACAAAATAACGCAACACGTTCGCAGAGCCTAATAATAGACAGCGATATTAATTAGCAGATAATTGCCTACAAAGCAACATAATCGCATTAACGATTCCATAGACTCTCCTGGGATTATCCGACGCCCGTTAATTTGTGGTTGCAGCTTCGTTAGGCAGGCTAACTCGTTAATTCTTCTTCTCTGCGTCGGTAGTGTCAAACCGATTGGCAAGAATTTTCCGATGACCCACGGAAAAGTGGAATCGACTTCTTCCACTGTATAAATCGCTTCAGATCCCAGCTATTATACGCCGCGCTCTGTTCGCTAATTAACAATCTCCACGATTCTAACGGGCCGTTAATAATGCGCGAGTTCGCGCTCGCGTCATGCTAATTCCGTGGCCGCGAGAACAACCTTGGCATTGGAAAACAAGAGGATCGGCTTAATTTTCATTCTGTATCCGATCCGTGGGAAAAAGGCTCGCGGATTATTCTTCTCTTCTTTGCCGCGTAACGCTCGATTATACAATATGGCCGCTGAATCCATGAATCGAAGATTTCGATCGGAACCAGGTAAATGGTTCATCGGGGCCGCGTGATAGTTCGCTGACCGCGATTTCTTGCGGAGTTCACGGCAAATAATAAAGGTCGCTGATTACCAGATGCGATGATAATTGTGGCTGATTAGAAATTAAAAGCTGGTCGCTTGGGAACGCGGCACGAAAGGTTAATTCGTTGGAACTGTGTTGTTAGATCGGTATCTACGAGTTCTCGGCTACCTTTGTGGCTTTATAGGAAGCGAATTTAAAAAAAATTATTCTGGGTTGGTTTAATAAACTTCTCTCTGTATTTGGTAAACGTTTAATGCTTCTGACTTCAGATGCGACTCCGTGGAAACGGCCGAATTGCTGGGCGGCCAGTTGAAAGCGTTGGCCTCGCACACCGACAATTTGGCCAGGGTCACTTCGCTGGAAGGCAGAGTTCGTAGTAATTTGGGCAGCGATGGTAGGAGCACCAGGGAGTCGGAGTCCTCGGAGGGCAGCGGCGAGCTTAGGCACGACCCCGTGCAGACCACCACGATATATGAATCATTGGCTGCCGAGCTACGCGCTAAACTGGGTAAGTACTATTTTTGAAAATGGCTATCGCTGTTTGACCAACAAAATTTCAAGTGTTTTGCAATCATTTTAATCACCTTAAAGTAGCATTAAAATAAATAAAATGGCAAATCAAAGAATTTTTCTGAAATAACTGTAAGGTACATTACACTACAACACAAGCATTGACACAACCAGAAATGTAAAAGATTGGCCGCAATCAAATCTCGCTCCGCGGACCGCCTGTGGCGCAGTACCAGTGTCACGTGACGCTCTTGCGTGCGCCACATGCGCGCGGCGCACGCAGGCGCGTCACGTGACACGAAGGCGTGCGCCGCGCGCGGTGCAGCGGTACGTCTCGGCAGCAAAAACGCGCGGAGGAGCTGCGGGTGCGTAACGAAGGTTGCATAATGGTCAGGCGTCGTCGAGCTTCCATGACGCGTAAAGAAATGAGCGCAATGAAACTTTGATTAAGTTAGGCGGATGGGGTGTCACAGACCCCCAAAGTTTTTAAATTGACTAGAACGTAATTGTAGGTTCCCCGCATATATTATTTGGGTGGGTCTGTGGGACCCCACCTTGAAATTTTTGTTACACTCCCCACATGGGTTGATTCCACTTTAATTAAAATTTTTAAGTTAGGAGATACCTAACTTAATAATCCCGCAAATACATTAACAGTTAAAAATTGATAGAAATCTAGGGGATAAAGTGTCTTAACAAAGGACGACTTGCCTCGTTTCAGGCAGGGGCAATTCGGGGGACAATGATGTCGGTCCGATTCTACTGCCTCCAAGGGATTACGACACCGTTCACAGACACCGTGGCAATTTAGCTGGCATCGAATTCAGGCGTTGCCTGAATCAAACGATCGTAGGCGGTAGCACCATGGTTGACAGAGGCGGCACAAGAAGCGCCGCCAGCAGTGGAATAGGTTCAGACAGTGCTGCTACGCCCCCGCCTTATCAGAGCCATCATCCTCTGGGCCCAAGACCGTCCAGACCATCCAGAGATTCTTCCTCGGGTGAGTGGATTATATCGAATTTGGTCATCAGTTACGTCGCATCATCCTGCCGTTCTCGTATTCCGAGAATGTCCTACCTGGCTTTAGTGGATTAGTCAATCTATGGGGGTGTCTGTAAAAATGATGTCACGCGCGAGGCATTGAAAGTGCTTTGCGACAGATACCGCGTTAAGTAGTACGGAGCGTCCGAGGATTACGACGTAGCGTGGGCGTGTGAATAACTTTTGTAAGGACTCTATAGTCATGCCGTGTGAGGTTTGCGGTGAATGAGAGGCGCGAGCGAGCGCAGAATCCACTGTGACTGCGATGCAAATGACGTCTCGATTCCGCACCGCCGCTGGCGCTCCTACCTGTTGTCCAGCTTCATCGCGAACGGTAGTAAAATAATTGTCCCGCTAATTGCGCCGTGGAAAGTGGTTCGTCACTCTACTAGGAAATTAGGCGGGCGGCTTGAACGCATCATTACGTCGTCTAAGCGATTGCACCCGCAGCTGATGCTGCACGAAAGTGAAAGTCCCGGGCTTCATGTCTTCCTGGTCCCAGTCAGGAAACGATTCCGCGTCCCATAATAATTCTCTCCATGGCGAAGCAGATGGAGCGTGGAAGGCTCCTTTTCCTTCAGCACACTTGGAGATCCACCGTGTTCCGCGTAGCCCTTCTGGCTGTCGGATGACTCGGAGTTCCGCGATCACGGATGATGCACCAGACAGAAGTGTCTAATGATAAATTACACAAAATGAAGAAGCTTGAATTGCCATGCAATAGAGTGTCTCATCTAAATCCAAGAAATAATCCACGTTGTCCCCCGCACGTCTAGGGTCTACGTTCAGCCACCAATGGAACCCGATGATTGCGCAATCGCAAGAATTCGAAATGAGAGAGAACGGAGACATTCCAATTGATTCATTCGACGCGCCTTTCTCGTTTCCAAAATCGCAAACTTTCTCCGGCTAGGACCGTGTTTAGCAGTCGGGACCAGGCCCCCGGTGAGATTCGTCAACGAACTGATCGCTGCTGTCAGATCGAAGTGAAAGTGGACGATCGAATTCGTTGTTAGACGGACGTCCACGGTGGACGTTTTCGCATTCCCAGCGCGGACACGAGGAGAAAGAAAAATCGAGGAGGCTCGCCATCACGGGCGAAGAAACGATTTTTCGTTTAGCCGACGCGAAACTGGGTTACCGGGTCGCCTTCCGCCCGGTTTTCTACGACCGCCGATAAGATTCGAGGCGGAACACACCTGTTCCAGCTGGTAGAAAGCGCCCAAATTTTTGTCACCGCCGCTGCTATGAATTTCCGTGTGGCAACTCGTTTTCACTTGCGCATCATTGATAAGGATACAGATAACACACCTAAAGCTAGTTTGGTCACTGGGCTCTCAAAATGAAGGCCCACTTCTTCCAAAGTCTTGGTCCCTGTCACTGAAGACTGCAGCGGACGAGGCTGCAGTCCGCCAGCATATAAGTTTGCCTGAAGAATCGTGGCCTCGGATCGAAGCTTCAAAGTCAGCCCGCGAGTTTTGTTGGGCGTGCCTTCCTCTCGGGAAACACGTTTTTAACGGACGACTGACCTATATAGAGTAAACGAATAAATTTCGTCGCGAAGAGGGAAAAAAGAGCAAGGATATTCCTCTCGTATCCGCGGCTGCCAAGAGACCTGACTCGGCGTTAACTACGTACACGAGAGAGAGATTGTGTTGGGCACCTGTTACAGCGGAGGGAATACCGTTAGGACGTCGTGTCAGCGGCAGGTACCAGCCTACGGGTATACACATACATCATCCTGGCTCGGTGGCTGTACCAGCCGGTAAAAATCGGGCTGCTTTGACACTGGGGGACCGGTGTCGATCCCTGCTACCGGAATTTGTACAAGCAGTGGAGAACATACGCAAGAGCCTGTTGCTGATTTCTTATCTACGAGCGGGAGGTTGTCTGGCAGAATTGAAACGTAGAAAGTTCGATGACTATTCAGAAGTTGCAGGAAAATCTCTGGACTCTGTTTCCTTGCCAGATGCAATTAAACTGCGAATGGGTTAAGAATCGTCCGGCAGATTTACGACCTTAACGAGTCCGTGCATCATGTCGCCGGGTTTTGATTATTTTCTAGCCGCACGTGCCACTGACCGACTAAACCGGCTTTTCACCGGCAAATCGAAATACCATTGGTGTTTGCGTGGGGTTGTCATCAATTATGCTACATCTCTTCTTTGACAGCCCAGCAGTGTTACTAGTGGAATAGTTAAATGGTGGATATCATAACTGGGAAGATTGTCATTCAAAGGAACTATGAACTCGGTCTTAGAGTCCCAAGAACTGTTAAATGCTTCCTTTGTACTTGGAAGAGACAGGGAACTGTTGAACACCAAAGCAAAGCTAGACCCGCTGGCAATAGCTATGTTATATGATTCGTCTTTCTAGGGCCAAGGAAGAACCCGTTTTGCAACAGGTGTCTCGGGGACACGGTGCAGGACTCTGATCACGATTTCCACGTTCGTATCTCCATATAAGCGCCGCTTCTCTGCCCTCCTCCGCCTCTCATGTAGACCGCGATCTGGCACACTTTGCCAGTTGGACGTGCTCACGATTTGCGTATGCGCCGGTGGACTGGCGCGGCGATGCATCGCGTGAAACTATCCCGAGCTTCCCAGATTCTGAACGGCGATTAGCCCGATGCCGATTAATTTATCGCCCCGTTGAGTAACTACTTTGCCACGGATATGTTACTCCGTTTCGACGGTTTCAGGCTTGGCTGGTTCTAGTGGTGGGATTAAAAGATGATCGCGTGTAGCCCGGCTGAAAGTTTCTCGCACGAGTCACTCGGGGATCTGTCTTGTATGCCCAAATGTGGATCGAGTGGATTTTTTAACATTTAAAGAGGTTTATCTGCGATTCGTCATACTGATTAGTTCCTACAATTTAAACTGTTCCCCATTCAAATATCTAATCTCATCTGTTATTTAAATTTCCCGCCACTCGCGCGGCTGAAAAATCAATGGCGGCACCTTATCTCCCAACGCGCAGCCGCGAGTAATTGCATTGGCCTCGCAGAAGCGGCGAACACCGGCGTTGCATTACCCTCGGCGATGATATTAAGAAGATCCCAGGCTCTTTGCCTTTTAACTTTTACCTAGCGCGGCAACGGCATTCCACGTTCTCGATTATTGCGCAAAGGAGCTCTCGAAAGGCGCATTTCCATGCGGGAGCGGTGGCGCGCGAACCAGCCTGGTACTGGGTGACGATAATAACTATGATCGCGATAGCAGCGATGACGGTATAATGATGATGAGGATGATGATGGGACACCGAGTTAGCCTACGAACCACCTGAATTCGCGTGTAAATCGACCTCGCGGGAGGTCACCGGGAACAAAGTTCCGCATTCTCGGCCCACAGCCCGGGGCTCCTCTCAGCCTCATCGTGCCTCTACGAACCTCGTCTCCTTATTCGTTTCCAGCTTCTTCTCGAACCTCCATGACCTCTTCCCCGAGAGATACCAGAGTACTCTGGCGACCAGTCTCCCGGCTGTCGCGACAGGTTGCCTGATAAAAGAGAAATTGTGGCTTTTACCTTGAAGTTCCTTGCTAGTTTTTCTCGTCCCACTGACTCGGCCATGACTGGGGACAGGTTTGCCCCGGCGACAGGGAGTATTGCTGTTCATTGTTCGGATGAACTTTTCTCGGCCGCTTTCAACAGAATAATGAAAGCGACGATTGCCATTTGGTTCAGATGACGACTGGGGAGCGCCGGCAGAAGAGAACGACTATCTCCCAGAGGCGGAGACAACAGCGACGAGCCTGACGCTGCCGCGGCTGCCTCGGAGCCCCGAAAGGTTGCCCAGCCAAGTGAACAGGGGCGTCTCGCCGAGCTGCAATAGAAGCCGCAGGGCTGCGGAGTTCAGGCAACGATCGCCCAGCCCTCAGTACCAACCTAGGATCAACCCGGGAGAGGTGACCAGTCCCAGGGAGAGATTCCACGACGCCAAGGAGATGTTCAGAGCTATGGAAAGGGAGGCCATTGGGAGGCCTGTTCTATCCAGGCAGAGAGAAGTTGAGAGTCATCATCCTGTACACAGGTAGACCGCAAATATTTCTCCTCGATATATTTCGCCTGTGCATGTTAGTAGCCGCAGGGAAAGTGTATGAGGATCTACCTAGCCCTGAATTCTGATAGACCCGGTCCTTCTGCATCCTAGTCAACTTTCAAGTAGCCAAGAAAGTCTCACGATCACTATGTCAACCGGCGACCTTAACCACCTCGTCAGTTTCGTTTTCTAATCCAGAAAAACCTGACGGACCAACATCCTCCCGTAAGAAATAGCTATCCAACTTCATTTTCTCTCGGCCAACCAGGCGGACTAGTTTCAAAAGGCCGCGTATTATCCGCGCGTATGGTTTTTCCCCGTCGCCGGTCGTTTTGGGCCAGCAACCACGGGTGTCAATCCCGAGTAAAAGCCGTCAGGCCGCTTAGAGAGTCAGTGAGCACGCTTGCCGCTTCTGATATTCGCCTCAGGTGTGCGCGCTGCTGTTCGCATCACGCTCTGTCATCCCAGAACTTTTAACGTTTCTGTAACCGATTTGGCGCGGCTCTCGCGCAGCCTCGAACAGTCATGATATATGTCCCTGTCGATGAGCTGCAGCTCCGTTGACGATTTATTTCGCGGAGAACGGCTGGCTGCTAGAAGTGGCACGTTGCAAGTGGAACGAATTCGGAAGTGGCACGACGATTCACTGGGGTTCTGTAGACGCTTTGGTCGGAAAATAATAGAAGCTTTTCATCTAGCTATATGTTGTTGCATAACCCCAAGTCACACCTTAGAGCACGTGATAAATTGTAAGGAGTAGTTTTTAATTGATTTCTTCATCTGAATGCGACAGGGTCGAGTCAGCCAGGCAGGCCCACGAGGACCAACCGGCTCGGCAGCATCCAGCCAGCAACAGTTCAACGACTGGCCACGAGCACCTGATCAGACGGAATCATTCGGAAGTATCAGAACGGGAGAACGAAGTTTCTTACAGAGGCCGTCCACGGCCGCGAACCCATCATTATGCGATGGAACGCCCACCGGAGCAAGAGGTCTCGAGGCCCCGGCCGAGAAGCTTCTACGAAAACCCGACGGTTGGAAGAGACTTCCGAGATCAAAGGAACCTCGTCGATCCGAGAGAGGTAAGGGTCATTGATTCCCTCTCTTCTCCCTTCAAATTCTTGATATAGCAAACTCCCTCGGAACAGTATACCTACAAGTCTGAATCTCTTCTTAATGAAAACACACAGAGTACTCACTGTATCAGCTTCTGTATATCTAGTAAACAGCTAAAAGGTTAAGTCAACGATTACGAAAGTGCTAAAATCCCGTGCAAACGGCATCTCTCGTGACTCACACCTAAAAACGTTCATCTGCCGACAGGTTCGGGACTTCCGCGACCGCGCGCACGTGAGGGAAATACGCGAGAAGGTGCGCGCCAGAGCTGCCACCTACCAGGAACTCTCCGAACACGAGCGATACCCCGGCTTGGATCGCGACAGTGCCAGACCGCCCCTGGAGATTGTGCCCACGCCAAGCAGATACCGCCACAGCTACGCTGAACCGCCGCGGCTCGGCCTGGCGGCGCTGCATCCGTACTGAGCAGAGGGCCTCGTTGTTAACTAATAAATTATTTAATTAATCGACGTATCGTTATCGTACTACCCTAGTGTCTCGACCAGACTGTGCGACGCTTTTAAACTGATTTAATGGAAATATTGTTTTTGATAGAAATAGGAGGGTTGGTCGAATGGGAACCTTGGGACGAAGTTATCTCGACTGAAAGCAATGTTAGAATGACTTCTTTGTCCGGGAGCACAGTAGTCACGGAAAGGTATATACGATTTTTAATACTTTCACGCGATTGCGCCGAGAAATGAGACTTTGTACTGTTTGCGCGGAATGTCCAGGGTTTGCGTTCGCTCGATCCCTTGTAGGTTCAAGGAGACCCGTGCATTCCTTGCCGAAGTCTGAGACGAATGGAGATTTGAAAATTATTATTCTTCTTGTATCTACGACCCCGCGTCCCGCTGCGTCGTCGTCAGGATCGAGATCCTCGATCAGAGTGTCGCTCGTTGACTCTCGAATGCGACTCCGTCCACTATATTGTTATCCGAGCCCGGACGCCAGACTAACGATAATGCTAGGAATAATAACAGTAAGTAACACTGACAGTAACAGTAACAATAATAAAGATTAATAACAATAAAACTTGCTCTTTTTTCATTCCTCGGAGGTTTTGTGAGCGATATTGAAAAGCCTTTTACCGGAGTACTCAGCGAAAATGTACTTCAACTATTCGCGTCACGATGCACGAGGGAAACACAAAGGTTCCGAATAAATGCGCCATGCAAATCTCAGAGGACTGCGTAATAAATGTTTCATGGAGAAAGAACCTTGCACTATGCAGAATTCTGTTTCCAATTTCTTTTACATTTTCAGTACCTGATTGAATCGATTCGAATTGGACACCCAGTACATTTAATCACCACTTATTTTCCTTCCACCTGCCGCTCATTTTTAATAGCGTTGAAGAACGTTTTAGAAGCAAAAAACCATTAACTCGTTAAAACAAGTGCTTCCAGTAATAAAGTCTTACCGGATTATCAGTTGCCAGGAATTTCCTGCTCAAAATGCGATGCGAGCATTAACTTGAGCGCGCTAATACGAGCATCTTCTCGCTTTGCGTATACCACTTCAATTCATTAACACTGTTGCCAAAGTGATTTGGAGAAAAAGTTTCTCTGGTAAACCGTCGGCACACGTCCGACCAGGATCACGTACGGCGGCTCGTTAAATTGCTTTCATGGTTAACGGAGCAGGAAGTGGCCGGTTTGCATTGTTCCAGTGTCTATAGTTGTTGCACGAATAACAAATGAATAGAAAGTCTTTCGTGCCGTGGAGCAAATAAATCTCGAGCTCATTCGTTCCGTTTTTTTTCCTCCTCGGTGCCTCAACTCGTTGCGATTTAAAGACCGGGAGAGATTTAAAGGATTTTCTTTTTACAGAGCAGGAAAAACACTAATCTCCTTCAGAGATCAATGTTTAGCCGCTCTTAATCGCGTGAAAAACGTAAACATGTTATCTGTATCGTATAGCAGTGTGCTCGTAATTTAATAGCCCATTCACAGAAAATTACCTTTAATGAAATCAACGTTATTATTAACACAAAATTAGTTAAAACAATTTTCTCCATAGCATTCCCTGCATAGAGAAACATATTGCTTTTATTAAATTCTTTTTCTACTTCACTAACCCTCTTCGATTAGTTCCTCCGTTTTGCGGTGGCGGCGCCACCTGTCTCTTCCCACTTAACCTCGCTTGCACAAGGCGTATCGTCAGGCTCTATTAAACCGTTACACTTCGATATAACATTGAAACTTTACCTTGCAACATTGTAATATACATTACGAACAATCTAAATTCAGTTCTTTCTGAAATTATGAATACACAATAGCCTGCAAATAACACTAAATGCAGGAACTTCTGTAATTAAAGTCAGATCAACAAGATCGAGCCTGCGATTCACTTTCTTTGATTCCTAACCTCTCATTAACATTGGAAAACTTGTTACAGCGACACTTTCCATTGAAGCCTAGCTATAACCTATGCAAAGCTGATTATTCTGAAGTGTATTGATTCGCAGCGTACGTAATCACTGAGAGCAAAAGTAACCACCGACGTGGGTCAGAGTACTCGTGCTCACCGCAGAGGCGATATCCACTTACCCCCGATTTCTAATGCATCTCGGTTGGCCTGCGGTTTTCCTCGTTTCTCGGGGACGAAGGAATTTCGCAAGTCGAGCGACTGCCTCGTTGCATAACAGGCCACGATTCCAAGGGACCGTTCCTCGGCCGAAAAATGTTCCGAAGGAGGCTTGCCAATGCGTTCTTCCCACTGGCGAGTCCCGTGATCGGCCGAGTGGCGGCCACGATCGCGAATCACCCGTATACCGGGTGACCGTTAGGTCACAGGCACGGGGAACGGTATTCCGGAATGGCTCTGGTTGTCGTTTGCTAATGAAATTCGCACGGTCGGGTCTCTAATGTAATTCAGAAATTTGATTACCGTTGCGAACGGTCACGGCAACGCATTCTGAGCAGACACCTTGGCCTTGGTGGCGTGCAAAGAGAAAGAGTGACCAGTTGACTGTGGAAGAATGCGAGGAAAGAGTGAAACTTCATGTTCCGACGAGCACGCGGGGAAGATGACACTTTGATTCAGGGAGGAACTTAAAGGCACAGGAATACCCTGGCATTTGCGGGGTTCAAAAGCAGACTTGGCACCTTGAATTAAACTATCAAGATCGTCTAACAGGAAGCTGATAAGGTATCTTCAGAAGAATGCAAAGGAAAATTGAGGCTTCGAGTTGGTGGATTGTGAAGAGGGTGGCTTGGACTTTCTTATCCACGATAAAGCTTCAGGTCTCGAAGACACGTCGATTTCTAAACCTGAAGCGCATCCACCGCGCTCGAGCCGTGAGAGAAACAGATTTACGGATTAAAGAAGTAACCTGAGCGTGTCTGTGTCGGCGGGCACGTACGCGAATAAAGTGGATCCCCTTCTACCATAAAGGGACTTGGTGCTACGAACCTGCTCGCTTCTCTCGATGGCAGTGACCTGCTATAAGGGGTCTCTCACGGGCCCCCCATCGCCTTTATGCTCACGTGCGACGGTTCTCGGTTAAATGCCAGCCTTTGTGCTGTTAGGAAATTCGTGTTTCGATATTGTTCGCCGTTACGCAAACCCGGCCGCGTGAAAATTCCGCCGGAAAGGTAGCGACACCGTGCATTCCCTTAAGTCGAGGCGCTACTGCAAATTCTTCTTCCTGGAGGCGATCCTATATGGGAATACTCCCATCTAGAGGGCCTAGACGACGCATAAAAACACAGTTTTTACCGCGGCCATCTTTCAAATATCATACATTTAACCTCCAAGGGATCCGACTATCTTGCTCCCGAATGGAATCGGAAACCGTACACGGCGTGTCACGGTGGATCTCTAGCGATGCTCGGATTTGGTCGAGAATGCGCGCCATTCAGCGCTGCTTTCGCATGAGTTCCATGCGCCGGTCTGCCATCAATAGTCACGTCGATGCAGTTGCAGGCTGCTGCCTATCTAGAGGCACGGCTACGTGACGGAAAAGCGGATACTCGGTGTCGGAAGTTCCGTTGCTCCCGATGCGCGTACGGGAAAGAATTTTTCTTAGTTTCTCCTACGGCACTCGCGTCGCGGTTATGAATATATTCCTTGTCCCCCGCGCCCGTTCGCGATCCGATGCCGTGCCCGCGAGAACCCGTTCAGATTCCGCGGATGCTTTTGGTGATATTAGAAAGTAATTAAAAAGCAGCGGCGCTTGAAAGTATCTAACCGACGGCAACAAGTCTAAGCGATTCTAGCCACAGGCTTTTTCGAGTGGTAAAAAAAAAGGAATATTCTGAATTGTAGAAACTTTAGAAACTCTTTAGATCAGCTCCTACGGAAATGGATAGGTATGGAGGTTTCTAAAAATTCTTCAGAAGTCGTTGGGGGAAGAGTGGGACGTTGGGAGTTTGAATGGCGCGGTGCCATTCATAGTTTCACGCAATCCGATGGTAAACCGTCTTCTTGACCCCTTGTTGCAGTTGCGATGGGAATCTGGAGTTTCTAAACGACTTCGCGCACGTTAATGAGGCCTTAATTACTGGGAGGAACATTGTATCGAGCAACACCCGTTAGATTGGTCGACGGGTCTCCAGTCGATTGCATTAGTAAAAGTGAACCGCTACAACACGCTTCATCTCTTGTTCCCAGCGCTGCCGGCTCCCGTTATTCTAATCGGCCGGCGATTTCAATGCGCGCATGTGCCATCTGCGCAAGGGTAGCCAACCATGCGCGAATTTGTATCCCCGTTGGGACGTGGCTTGCGATAGATGCGTAGGAAAACCTGATTTTGATTGAGGAATATATGTGCCAGGGATTATGAAAGTGGTGTGAGTAAAAAAAATAAAAATTGAGATTTATATTATTTTATGTTGTATTGATTTCTAATTTAATATTATGAAAGAATTGTGGTAAAATTGTCATCAAGTCAATTGCCATCGAGTCAGTGTCATTTGTTCTTTGTAATTTGTGCGAAAGGAAGTAATTAAAAATTTTTGTAATTAAAAAATAAAAATAAGAAAATAAAAAAGAAAGGAAACGAGAAATATATTTAATTATATAGAGAATATAAGAAAAATTAGGAGAAATAGTGGCAAAGAATATGGTTGAAAATAACAATTACATTTTAGTACTTTTGGAATTTGGCAAGCATTCAAATGTTTAAAAAACATATCGCCAATTATCGCCAGACGAAATCGTTTCTCGCGCCTTTAAACGAGGGTCACACGCGACTCACGCCGAAAGGAATCTCTCCAGAAAAATTTCCACTGCAGCGCGCCGCCCCTATCTTTATGTTTGGCGAGCTTTCTCGCGGTGTCGTCGCTGATTAAATAATCTCCCGAGCGTGGAAGAGCCTTCGGCGTCCTTGCGGAGTAAAAGAAAGTAGGAATTGTTTAAATGAAATGGCAAATACTTGGCGAATGATCGTCCGGCGAGGAGAAGATTCATAGATGCTGACGAGTGTCGCAGAGGCCGTGGTTTATTTGCATAGAACTTTCGAATTGTTGGCGCGATACCACGGTAGAAAGCAGTTAAAATAGTCGAGGCGATGGGTCGCTGGCTGCTGCAAGTTAGCGCCTTCTCGAACGCAGTGAACAAATGTTTACAGGAGAGGAATAAGAAACTTAGGTTTTTTTAAATTTCTTCTTCTTTGAAACGCCTTTTATTCGATAGAAGAAAGTTTGGTCTCTAAAAAAAATCCAAAGAGTCCCTAGTTTTCAGTATTTAATCTTGGAAGGAATTGAAAGGATAAAAATATTTTTAATGCAAATTCAATACGGTGAAAATTCATTTATTTAAAAAATAAAATCCAGTTTTCTTTTCCTTTCACAAATCTTTCGAATTACTTCAGTAGTTACAATAATCTCCTCTTTCCTTTTTCTTTGGGAGGTGCCAGTGCCTCGAATTATCAAAAAATATTACACCAAAGCAGGCGGTCCAAAAATAATCCTCGATTCGGGGAGAAATAAAGGTATAAAGGAATTTTAAAATGCACGCTGCTGCGCCCCGAAGAGGAAGGATGCTTTCTTTCCTTTTTTCAAGGCACCGTGGCTGGAATCGGTAGCGGAGAGGTTACTAGGTTTCCTCGACGGAATTCTCTGCATATTTCATGCTTTTTCTCTATCCACGTTCGAGTAAAAAAACAGGACAGTGGTTCGTGAGATGCCATTGACACATTCCTCTAACTCAGCCTGAAGAAATCTCGCTGAAACGAAATATGGTAATAAAATTCTATTTTTATTTCAAATAGCGGATCTCCGGTTGAGAATCTTTTCTAAAGTCGCCTGCGAAATTCTACAGTCTCAACTCACAGATTAAATGTTCCTCCATTTTCATTTCACCGCTGCGCCGTCAAGAAGAAAGCAATTAAATTACGCAGAAATGGCAAAAAGGCGCTGCAATCGAAAGGTGAAAATTACAGTCATCATCCTCGACCGAGTCGGATGGAAAAGAGCAAGGGAAATGATCGTTTCTTTAGCGCAGTTAACTCGGTGAAGGATCATTGATCGTTTTAAGGATATTCTTGGCAAATTCGAAACGGTACTTTTTCCATGCCAGAAAGAAGGCGTTCCTTCGCTGCTTCAAGCTTCCAGGCAAAAGATTGTTATGCATCGGCGCTTAGAATATCTTGACCGATATTTTTCTTACTCACGGGATGGCTTTCTATCGACACAGAGTAATCTCTCACCGCCTAAATATTATTTTAAAAGCTACAGAATTCGTGTAAGGGGATCTGGTTAAACCGCTCGAAAAATAAAAGATTTTTATGAATTTTTTGCAAGAACAGGTTACAACATATCCCAAAGAATGTTTTTAACTTTTATTAACATACTCGTTAGGCTACAAAAAAAGTGTTTGCCATTTTCAAGTGTATTTTGCTAATTTTATTAACCCGGAAAAAGGAGAAAGAAGATTGCCAAGTGTTTTGAAAGCTTTCCCTACCGCCTCGAGACCGGTATTGCTGTCTTACCGGAAGTCTAAAGTGGAATTTCTTTGTGGCTTCGGGCTTCCCGAGGTAAAAGTTTGTCACGGTTTCGCTGCCATTTATTATTTGCTCATTTCCCAGCTACCGTGAATGCATTACAGCTACGTTATAGACGCAAAAAAATTCTGCCAACATGAGAACCACATATTTCCACTAAGAATGGCACATTTGTTTTTTCTAAGTTTTTTTTGCACCAGGGGAACTCAATTGTAGAATGCATTAGGTTGAAAATGTTGCGAAGGTTGGAATAGTAGGTAGGAAAAATAAATGCATCGACAGAAGGCGATTGCTCGAGTTGCAACTCCTGGATTCCTCGTAATTAACGTGACAACGACCCACTGACCCACTCCATCCTCGATTTCAGGAACCTTCGAAACATCGGGGTGAAAAATGGCACGTAGCGTGTAATTTGGTCGATGGTACTTCAGTACTTTAATCTTCGAACAGTAGATGCATTTAATTCTTTGTTACTCGTGCAGGTTTGTCAGTGCCATTTGGGCCTGCCATGGTTGATCCAATGGCGATCTAGGCGATAGATTCTCTGCGCGAAACAAAAGAGAAGAAACGTAAGGAGAAAGGCAGAAATTCCTTTGGAGATTCGAATAAGAGTATTCGAGGATCGTAAACTGCGCGCGTGTGCGCGTCCTCCTGGAAATCGGCAGAATTTACGTCGACGCTAGTGGAGGAACCGGTGATTTCAACGATCGGCAGGCGGTTTCGTAGAACCTTGTGGTCGTCCTTCGACCAAGGATAAAGCGGTTCCATCTTCTCGAAATGAATACTGGGACGAGTGGGGCCTGGTCCCGACGATTTGCATAGTAATGTGACGTTCTCGATCGCCACGGAATGCACGTTTATTTTCGGGACTCCTCTGGTTCTAAAGTACAACTGGAATCTTCGACGGCTGTGTTGTGCGAAATTTTATTTAATTTAACGCGCAGCGAGTAAAGGGGGGTGGTTAGAGACATTTATTGTGTGATTTTGGCCGGTGATAGTAAAAGGGTTGGGCGATAGTAAAGAGGGATGGTGGGTAGTGTAGATCGGACTCGGATCGAGTGATTATTGTATCAGTGGAATTGTTTGAAATGATAAATAAAGTTTAAGTAATGTATTATATATGTGTTTATATTTTTTATACACCCTACATCCTTCCACTACTCCTATATTATAATATATTACAGTTTCATAGTGTTTCCTCACAATGTTGCAACACTACATCACTTCATAGTTCGCAATTCACATTCTACACTACACATTCTACACTGCACATTACACACTTCACATTACGCACCTCACATTCCACACTTTACACTCCACACTTCACAATCTACACATCAAACACGAAATTAGTGTTCTTGCGAAAGTTCAACAAAGTTGCAGAGGACAAATTTTTTGCAACAATGTTGCAAATGAAATTGGGGTGTTCGAGACATAAAATTCAGGTTGCAACTTTGTGTATTTATCGCAGAAAGCGAAATTTCGGTTTGCAACTTTGTTGAGGCTGGCGAAAACGCAACAAAGTTGCAAAGGACAAATTTTTTGCAACAATGTTGCAAATGAAATTGGGGTGTTCGAGACATAAAATTCAGGTTGCAACTTTGTGTATTTATCGCAGGAAGCGAAATTTCGGTTTGCAACTTTGTTGAGGCTCGCGAAAATGTAACAAAGTAGCAAAGGACAAATTTTTTGCAAATGAAATTGGGGTGTTCGAGACACAAAATTCCGGTTTGCAACTTTGTGTATTTTTTACAAGAAGCGACATTTCGGTTTGCAACTTTGTTGAGGCTCGCGAAAACGCAACAATGTTGCAAAGCGGGCCTTGATTCGCGAACAGCTAAATTATATTTGCAACATTGTTGCAAAAAATTTGTCCATTGCAACTTTGTTGAGTTTTCGCGACAAGCTTAAAACCAGTACTTAACTTATCAACTATTTTATGTGTGTTGTGTGTTGTGTATTGTAGGTGTGTTGTAAGAGTGCTAGTATCGTAAGGGTGACAGTGTGATAGTGTTGTGAGGGTATAGTGTTATAAGTGTGAAAGGGAACTGACAATGTGAAAAATATGTAGGAAAAATGTGGGAACAGTGTGGAAACAATATGGGAACAGAGTAAGAGTGATGTAGCAACACTGTGGGTATAGTGTTGGAATGTTATGGAAACAGTATGAATGTGATGTAGCAATAATGTGGGAACAGTGTTGAAATAAAGTGGAAACAGTGTGGAAGTGATGCAACAACCTTGTAAGATTAGCGTTGGAATGTTGTGGAAGTAGTGTGAAAGTGATGCAACAATGTAGAAATAGTGTTCAAATAATACATTCCTAAATATTATTATTTATAATTTTTCTAAAAAATCCACAATTCCTTCCATTGCCTTTCGTTCTACTTTTCCTTCCCCGTTCAAGGCGTTGAAAAATAATCGAAATGTCCGAAGCATGCAAAACGCACCGCTGACCGCTCCCCAAGTACACGAAATTTCACAATTCGGCCACAGTCAGGGTCTCTCGGTCACGTGACCCCGATTCCACGTTTTCTGGCCTCACATGACACCGGGCTTGCGCTGCAGGATCGCCTTCTCTTCCTCTTCCCGGCTAATTACAAAGAAAACATTTCCGTCGTCCGGTTGTATCACATGTTGGCCACGCATTTAATCTAAAGAAGACGTAGAAATTGCAGAGGAAACGTGTCTGGTAGCACAGGAAATTCCAAGCAAGATTTGTCGTCCCGCAGCGGTGCAAACAGGATATTTGCCTGACCCCCAATAAATTGTACCGTTTACACAAATAAATCGAATAGAATTTTCTGCCTGAGTTTACATTTTCTTTATTACCAATGATCGAATAAAAAATAACAACACATTTTAATCTAAGAAAAAAACGTAATTCTAAACATTGAATCTCCGCAAATAACCTCATCAACTATGCGCAAGATTATCGCTAATTACACACATTCTTCAACTACGTAAAGAAGATATTGCTAATGTTACAAATGCACTTTAGTACTAATTTCTTTAACGTATACCACAGTTTTACCGACTGTGTCAAATTTGCAGCTCACTGCAGCAATTAAGCGATTACCGGGGGCAATTAAAACTACGAATAATCAACTTAGGGAGCGCCAGGCTTGGTGCTGGAAAAGGGTGAACCATATAAATCATTACACGTTGTTTCCTTTATTATCATTAGCGATAAAGATCCGTAACTACTATGCTTTAATTTAAAATAAAATTCTCATATTCGAGAAAGAATTATTTAAAAATACATCTTCGGTACAATTAATGATGTCGGAAAATATATTTGACAAATTTTATATGACAATTTTCCATAAACGCGATGAATTAAAATAGACAAGTGCAAAAAGAGTGACCATTAAACGACGCTTGATGGCTCAATTCTCCCTGCAGTAGCCTCAGCGCGTCCCCCTTATGGATGGCAATTACCCGACGCTTCGATTCGCGCGGGTTGCGCAACGAATATCCACGATTTCGCCTTCGCGGCCAAGCCGCGCGGTGTACGACCGAACGGACGTCCAGACACCTCGACCTGGAGACCTCGAATCGGCGTCCTGCCAAAAGAGAATCGCACGTATTCGGGCCTCCCATGGTTAGCGGGGCACTCTCTGACCTATAAAGGGCAGAGCTGTGTGGTTGTGCACAGGTGCGTGGTTATCTGAAGGCTACCACCTGCCTGGAACGTGGGAGCTTTCCCTTCTCAGGTAGACCTGGCCCCCGGTGTCACGGGAAGTGTCTGCAAACGTTGAGGCATTGACTCGGCGCTAAGTAGGAAATGGATCTTTGGTAAAGACGGATCCTCCTCGGGAAATCTGATCTTCAGAATTCCACAGAGGAACTCCAAGTGGATAGATACTCCGCAGAGTCCATACGTTACCACTGCGTCACTGTTTCCCACTAGCAAACTGATGCAACGAGAAACTATTTGTATACATATGTATGAAGATAATTTATGGTTCGTGAATTCAATTACACAGTGTACTCTTTTCATGAGTAATTTGTGACGGTTCACTATCCCTGGTGCTTATGCTTTGCTACTTTCTTGATAAATTGGAGGCCCAATTTAATTGTCATGCTAGCAGGTTTATTTTATATTAGTGCGTATATTCATTATCGGTGGTCCTTTTTTATGAGTGGCTTTGAGATGGCTTCGGAGAAACTTTCCTTGTGTCCGATCGATGGCTGGTACTTGATCATCGAAACAGAGGTACACCTCGGCGAAGCGTTCCCAACTGATTTCGAGTGCCGCGCTAACGAACGCGTACTACTTTCTTTCCACGCGCCAAGTCAGATCTAATCGGCTTTGATTAAAATTGTAAATGCGGCTCGATAGGTATTCAACTCACTGACACAGGTGCGGGTTTAGTCTTTCTCGGTAAATACATGCAGATAGTGCGTCTACCTGAGGCCGTGCCGCGTTTGTATAGTGCAATTAAAAAAGCCACTTCATTTCCTTTTAAGTAGCTCGATACACCTGTGATAATAAATTTGTAGTTTACAAGCCTCGTAAGTGTCGTAACACGATATTAACGATGCGGCTGGCACACCGCTACGCTGAGAGCGCTGTTTTGGGTCAGATGATCAGTGGCCTAAATAATCTCGTAAAGGATTAAACATATTTTACAAGAAGTATCATTATCAGAAGTTTGAAGCCCTCCCCCAGTAACCCAGCGAGCAAGAGCGCAAGTAGCGGCGACAAAACGCGTGGTTGCATCACCAGCGGGGAAAAACAGCGAGAGCTATTAGCGTTCCTCTATAAACTCCGCCGAGGAATGTCCGTTTCCCTCGGCACAGTTCCAGACACCCCATAGAACGAAGGGTTCCCGAGGTAGGTACGGCGACACGGCGAGCCAGGGAGTGCCTCACCTGAAGCAGAAAAGCGGCACTCGAGAAAGAGAGGGGCCCCGGTGAACGTAGTGGGGCCTCCTCCGACGGAGTCTCACGCCTTCCATCAGTCCTCAGTCCGAGAAGGAGCGTACAGGCGGCTGCAGCGCGTCATTCCGCTCGCAAACGTGCGCGTTCGGTAGTCGAGGCCACGGCGCAGGCCAGTGGAACGGTGTGTTTGCTTTTGTCGCGGGTGAATACGACTCCCCGGGAACCTAAAAAGACAGGAGGATTCGTCAGTAGCTGGCTGTTGGAAGAGCCAGGCGAGCGCAGAGGCAGCGACATCTGTGAGGCATTCGGACGTCCGCGGCCGACGCGAGACGGCGAAGGATTGCGGTACTCTAGGCGGCTGGCTCGCAGGAACGCGGAGGCAGCGCCATTTTCATAATTCTCGGAGCCGATGAGGATCGCAGAAAGGTCCGAGACGGCGGTTCGCGTGGCTGACGCCTGCGGCCGCGCCTTTGGATACCACCAGCGCCGACGCACTGCTCGACGTTGAATTCCACGTCGTGCGCGGCGGTGTCGGTGTGCCGGGTGTGTACCTGTCGATCGGTACACGTGGAGGTGAGGGGCGACCGGGCGGACGGCGACGCCACTGGCGTATACCGCATACCACAGGAGGACCCGGCCAGGTAGTGGGAGGTTGGAAAAGGTTGTCGGGAGCTGGCTGGAAGAGAAAGAAACGGAGGAAGAGGAGGTAGTGTTGAGGTGAGCCAGGTAGAGGCGAGAGGAGCGGTCGAGGCTGGTGGGGAAGCCGTCAGAAGGCGGCCATAATGGCCTGACGCGATCTCAAGCGAGTGGCGGCTACAGCTGCTGCGAAATAGCCGAGAGCGGCTCTCCTCGTCGTCCACGCACGCGTATTTTGCAACGTCTTACGGGCCGCGTCTTTGGAAAGTGACTGCGTAATCGCGAGTGGAGTGGAGTTTTGCCTGATGGAGTCCTCGGGTTTCCGTGTGCACGGTGATCGTACGAGCCGCGTGTGTGCTTGAATTGTCGATACGGTTCAATGGTGTTCGATGGCTCGGGTGTTCTGACTTTGTCATAGCTTCATCGGGATCGTGTAGGCTCTGTTCGAGTTCCAGAGTTTTTTTTTCTTCTTGTGCCAGAGGAAGGAGAGAACCGCGAGGCTAGACTGCCTCTGCCTGCATCGGTCTGATCAAGCGAGTCAGGTAGAAAAATGAGGGGTGCCAATCAAGACACGGCAACGCCATACTGTCGGTGTAGAGTCCTTTATCTGGGCAGCTCCGTCCCTCACGCGAGTAAAGAGGGTCTGTTGGGTGTTCAGGAGCCTCTGCGGGAGTTGTATCCCGAGCAGGGTGCCTTGGGGGCACGTGGAATCGACTCCTGGCTGAGTGTCTGGAGCAACGGCCTCCTGCTGGAGAATGTCGACGAGCACCGCAAGAAGGTCACCAGGTTCTTCCCGATAGAGGCATTGCATTATTGCGCAGCAGTCCGGCATGTAAAAGGCGGAAGCGGGGATTCCTCGAACACGAGGTTCCTGCCCCTGGACTCGCCGTTCGCACGGAACCCTAGCGCCAATCATCCGCCTCTTTTCGCTGCTGTGTTGAGACGGACAACTGGCATCAAGGTTCTCGAGTGTCATGCGTTCATCTGTAAACGCGATATGGCGGCCAACGCCCTGGTCAGGTGTTGTTTCCACGCATACGCGGACAGCAGCTACGCCAAGGGTATGGACCCGAGCACGGCGACGACAAATGGCGTGACAACTGGCCATCCGTCTAGTAACAGCCTCTATCATACCCTCGGCGGCTCTAGTACAACCTTGGACAGCCCTCAAGCGACACGTTTGGATGCTACCTCGACGGATGACCTGAGCCTCTACAATGGTGATGAGAATCACAAAGTCTGGGCCAGAGGCCGGGACGAGGTTGACGGTTTATACCAAGAACAAGGGACCCTGAGAAGTACCAAAGGTTCCAGGCCTCGTCAGCTAGTCGCTCCACCTCCTCCGCCGCCCCCACCACCTCCCCCTTCTCAGCCCCTGCTTCTGGAGGAGTCTTCATCGTCCTCCGTCCGCAGGAAAGCTAACAAGAAGCTGAAGAAATTGAAAAACAGGGCGGTACACGAAGATCCCCTGCAACAGTCGCACCTGCACCCCCTACATCAGGGAATATATACCAACGGCCATGGACATCATACTCTAGGCCATCCAGTCAGACAACAGCACTATCATCCTCACCCTCTGCCACCTAGTAGTCGATCCGTCGCTGGGACTCTAGCCAGACCAGCGCCAGTGCTCTTGGTACCAGCTGCAACGCTACCCAGAAAGGCGCATCATCATCCTCGAGGGTTGAGACCAATTCCAGCGGCCGCACCAATTGTCCCAGTTTATGCTCCACTGCCGGTGGTGCCTCCGCCACCACCGGCAGCGATCTACGCGGGCGGGACGTACGGTACAGCCGGGAACAGGGGCAGGAGACAACATCCCGAGGGAGACACTTCCACTCTGGGTGCTTCCAGACGGCTGGCAGTGTCTCATGCGGACCTAACCACAGCGGAAATGAATCGTTCTGCTGACAGTCCAGAGAACGAATCTCGATTTGGCACTGGCATCTACCGACGGAAGGGCCACTTGAACGAGAGGGCGTTTTCTTACAGCATCCGAGCAGAGCACCGCAGCAGGAGCCACGGTAGCCTGGCCTCTCTGGGATTCAGTGCCCAGAACGGCAACGCGCTGCCCAAAGAGGAGAAGAAGGACAGAGAAATCGCTCAACTGGTGGCTGGGCTGAACCTGGACGACAGCCCAGAGAGAACGCAGCCCACGGCGAACTCTCGGAGCGGCTACTCCCATCATCAGCCGCAGCAGCTCCAGCCACTGCCCAGGCCCAGGCCTCGTTAGGACTTGCCACATATCCCTTGTTGACTGATAAGTGCGTCAGAGCCTGAGAACGGTAGTTGCTGAGCGTTTTTCGTGTACAGTATGCGTTTGGGTTCAGGCGAAGAGCGTTCCACTCAGCAAATGGACTGACAGTGCGAATCAATGAATAATTTTAGGGATCTTTCGACTCTGACTTGCGGCCTCGATTTGAATAACAAGTAGAGCCAAGGGTTCACGATCATTTTTCGAAGGGAGTGTTTCTGTAGCCGGAAACTTGGACTCGCTTCGAAGGGTCCGCAAAGGACTATTGATTGGGGTACACGTTTGAGGAGGAAGGAACTTTTTTCCCACCAGGGAAAAACGGCCTATTCATTGCCAGCGTTAGCGTGGAAAATCGTGATGGGTGGCCTAGCCAAGTCGCGGCCAACTGGTTCAGGTGGTTTTCGTTTCTCGGAACAGCCTTCGCCCGAGTAGGAAAATTACTCGGACAAAAAGCTGCGGGAACCTGGTCTCATCTTCGTCCCACCGGTTCTCTACCCGATGACCTCGTTAATCTTATCTCGAAAGTTGATCGCCTTTGTCGAATTAAGGACTTATAGATTGAGCCAGAGAGTTCCAAGAACAAATTATAGGTCGAGGATGAAAAATCGGTCAACTCGAACGTTTTGGGAGAAAGTAGTCCCTCCAAGAATCTCTCAATTTCAAGCGGTTCTCCTTTCCGTCTAGAATTCTTCTTTGTTACAATCAATAAACCATCAGTCACCAGCTAATTTATTCAATTAGAAACCAAAGCAATTAAGAGTATATAACCTCTATCGATCGTTGTTTATGGAAGAGATTGCAGAATCAGAATGACATAATGTCCACGCGAAGCGTAGCGACCTTCCTGTCACGACACGAGCAGACTAATTAGCTTCAGCTCGAATTATTGTCGCCTAACCAAGAAGATCGTTCCGATGGCTGGAGAGCTCGTTAGGCGACGAAACCGCGGAGGCATGGTAACCCGCTACCTCGCGATGTTTCCTCCGAGAAAACGGGTCGGTAGTTTTGCTGAGAATTCAGGTGTCCTTACATCGCAAAAACTTCGGTTTCCGTATATTTCATTGCAGGGGAATAAATAATTACGAGACTAATCACAAATGTAGGACTTACAAATTGGGAAATCCCCTAAATTGTAATAAAGTTAGGTTAGTTCCTATTTCAAGTGGAAAAGCAATTTTGCTCCCCAGGTAGGAGGTAACGCGACTATATAAATTCCTCCGGCGAGCAAGTTTCTGTCGGCTCGCTCGTGAGAACGCGAACGTTAATCTTAATTGCGTGAGAAAAAATAACGACGACGCAGGGGAAAATACTTGGAGATTCTAAAATATTCGTGGCGTGGAATCAAGCCGTCGTATTTCACCTCTCCTCATTCGCGTCGATAAGAGGAAAAACAATCGCCGTATTTGCTCACAAAAAGAATTATATATAAAAGGAAACATAACCGTAAAAAAGCTTACAAGGTGAAACTCATTACAGGATCATTTCCACAGTGAATCAGAGTTTCGCAACTGTAATTAAATGAAACCAGAGTCGAGATATTTCTCTCACATCCATTGATAAAAATCAATTGCGAGAATACATGAAATGTGTAGGAAATATTTGAAGGTTATGTTGCCCGATGGTGTTTGCCACTTTATGTGTATAGCGTGGTGACACTGTAATGCTTCCTGTGAGAAAATATGTCGTCGAGATTGCAATCCCGTCAACTTTTCCGTGAGAAAATTAAGTTTCATGATAAACAGCGACGATTTAATGACGATTGACGCGACGTAAATAATTGCCTCTGGAAGTGGTGGGACGGCATGGAACGAAATCTGGGGAATCTTAATGTAATCTTGAGTACAGCGCGGCAACATCACTGGCTGACGTAGTTGGCAATACGTTCCGGACAATTAACGTGATGAAGGTAATTAGAAGGCGGCTTAATGGGGGGGAAAAGTTTGTGAGACATATTCGAGGGTGGGGTACAAGTGGCAGTGGCGGACTCAGGATTTAATCTTGAACGGATAAAAATATTTTTAATGCAAATTTAATAAGGCGAATATTCATTAGGCGATGCTAAAAATTTATTTAAAGAATAAATTCCAGTTTTCAGATTAAATAATCTTAGGGGAAGCCGAGTTGAACGAATAAAAATATTTTTAATGCAAATTCATTAGGTAATCATTTTTTTCTTTTTACAAAGCTCTTGAATTATTTCAGTCGTGGTTAGATTAATCTCGATTTTCTTTTTTATTTGGGTAAAAATCACTACATAAAATTGAGTCCCCCAAAAATTGAAAAATTAAAGACTTTGACAATTGGGACACTGGGTATATAAAAAATTAAAGAATTGAGTATTATTCATATCGATTACATAACCAAATCAGCTTGAAATTACATTAAGAATTTCAGATATCGATTAAGCCTGCTCCCAAATGAATATCGACATTTTCTCGATTCAAATTAGCCGCGTGGACGTCAAGCGCGGTCATTTCGAAACTGCTTACTCTTATGCGTCGACGAGCGCTCATTGCCACCGTCGCGTATGCATATACAATTAGGCTTGATTATCATCGACTCGCGGTCGATGTCGACCACTCACACACGCCGCATTTCGCAACTGTAGACTGATTTCTTTTTCTGTCGCGCCCGGCGTCTCGTTCATTCGTGTCAAAGAAACAATTCCGCAACTCACTCGCACACTCAACAACTTTTAATCGTGTTTCTTTTCCAGAGCAAAAGAATTCCAGAGCGAACGTCGTTAGCGATCGGCGGAACGTATGCAAATTGCGTCGGTAGCATTCAACGTTCCCTGGAAGCGGCTCTCGGTATTTGCGCTTCATCGATCGCATTGATCGCCGAGTGAAAAGTATCGCTTCTGTTTCGCAACGAGCCTCTCCGCTATATCGCGACACGTAACAACGTTTATAGGCGATAAAAAAGATGAACGGCCAGGTAATAGCTCAAGGTATCGCGAGAGCAATGGACCGAATTAGCTCTGAATGCATAATCCTTGCTAATCAAGTCCCACGTGCGCGACATAGTTTCATTTGCTCGACGGACTCACTGCGATTCTGATGAAAAAGTTGAACGCGAATTCAGAGATATGCAAATTGATAGATAGGCGCATAACGTGACTGGTAGGAAACGAAATCGGTTTTATTTTTGGAAGTTTAGTTACTCGAGGTAGTGAAAGCTTCTATTGCTTTCTAATTATTTAAATAAAATTTCGAATAAGGAGTAAAAGTTGAAAAAAAAATTGATAAAAATCTTGGTTATCTCTGGCTCAATTCAAAAGCCTTGTTCTCCGAAGGGGAACGAGAATGCACAGTCCAGACACGATCACTTTTCGTCAGCCTCTAGCGGTCAGTTTATGAAATGCTGACCCACTGACACTTATCGGCCCAGCGAATTGAACTCTGTTCGTGTTTGACTTGCGCCACCATGAAAATTCCTTTCACTGTTCACCATGAATCAGAAGTGGATGCTAACACGCCGCAGGCTATTTAGAGAGACTAATTCTTCCGAGAGACTATAATACCACGACCCCAGAAGCGATTTGTATAAAGAAAGCACTTTACTGGCAACCCACGACTCCACGCAAGGGCTGGCTCTGTTTTAAAACAGCGATGCCTTCCTTTCGTCATTATTCTGTTCCGAGATTTCGAGCGTCCCCCTTAAAAAATCCAGCATAGGAATCAGTGCCAAACGCCATAATGCGTCCGACTTCGCGAACCACGCCCCTATTTTTATTGCTCCCGACGGTAGTTTAGCCCTTTCGCTATGGCACAGCCCACGAAGAAGTGGAGACTTCTTGCAGCAACCTGAAACGCGCTTAATATTGTAGAAACCACACGCGAGTTTTACTGGAAACAATCAAAATTTTGCAATAAATAAATCGCTACAGTGGCCTTCCACAGCGAAAGGGTTAAGCGGTAACTTGACACTTTGCTGTCTTCCAGGTCCTCGAATTTTGCTCTTCAATTGAATAATCGAATGTTTGAGGGGTTGAGAGAGATCGCGAAGCGTTGATTTAACGAGAAATTGTAACGATTCTTCTCGAGTTTAAGTCGCTTTTTAAGTTCCAAGTCGGACAGGTGCAACTGGAACTTATTTATTTAATCGCATGTGCCAGATGATTGTATAAAGCCTCCCAAACGGAGTATCTTCAGCTCGACGATAATAATAATTATCTCCTTCTAACATAATTCCATGTATCGCTCCGAAAACGAGGCAGAATCTCCTGTTCCGTTCCCCCCCGACTCATTTCGCTCGGAGTCGTGCGAAGTTCTCCCGCGACGCGCTTACGTAACCCTTCTAAAGATCACCGACTCGAATGCAACGCCTAGAACGCTGCCTCTCTGCGCGCAACGTTCTTCCAGAATGAGCTCGATGCGGCGAGGTATGGGATCGAAGGGAGTGTACCGGTGGCGCGCGGGAAATATCAGCGAAACGATTCTTAAGCCGGGGATCCACTTGAGCGCTGAGGTGACCTAACCTATGCTATAGAGCATAAACAATATAGCATAGTTTAGCTTATTTTTTGGTGGAAATGATTCCACAAGGATGTATTGAAGCTGATTTTTTAAATTTTAGCTTACAATTAGCTTTCAAATGGGTTTCCGGCTTTATACCGAGAAAGCTACGGGAGATGCGCGGCTTCGTCTTGAATTATTTCTAAACGTGTTATGTATGTTGTTACGCGTCGATTGCCATTCAAAATCAGTTAATAATAAACTAACAATGCGACTAAAATCAAGCATTCAGTCATTGCCATCCGCTTCTTTCACAAATAATCCTGAGATGCGAGTGACGTTTGCAAGGTGCCGTTTATGAAAGTGTGAGATGGGAAGTGGCGATGCATTTTGGGGTTCCCAGCAGAGTGGGGAGATTTTGAGAATCAATTTTCGGTTAATATTTTGCAAAAACCGTAATTTGGGCGATTTTTAAAAAATAAATGGCTCTTTCATTTTTTGTTCCTTTTTTATTTATTTTTTGTATGTTATCCGTTGCTTTTAGTATAGTTCCATGAGAATCCCCCTTTAAGTTACTTTTATATTTGTATTTTTATTATCATCTATTCCAAGGAAGCCATGTGATTTGGTTGGTGGGGCCATTGGGCCCTTTTTCCTTTACGAGTTTGCGGAGGCTTCTGAAATCTTTCCACACTGGTCCCCAGGAGTCGCGCTTGAAGATTATTATTGCTCAGAGTGTTGGCCGAGGACAGCGTCTGCAGAGGATCGATGGGCACACGGAGTCTGATGGCAACAACGGCGTTCATCGTGGCTGGAAGTCAAGCGTTTCCCGCACGGCGCACGGGTGCATACCTCTGCACTCTTGGACGAAAGCACGCGAGCCCTCGTCGTCGACCACATTCCGTTCTCGCGTATAATTTTCAGGGTTAACCACAGCCGATGATACGCTAGTTTCGCGACCCCGACAAACGTCCCTGGAATGCAAATCGCCTTGATTGGCAGCTTAAGTGGAACGCGATTTTGCTTCCCCTTCCTATCTCCTGCTGGCTTAAGGGGGAGCACTGTGACGGCTGGAAAAATATACTTTTTTAAGAATTTCTTTCAGGAATAATTTAAAGTTTTTATATTAAATATTTATTGCCTACTTTTAGTACAATGTCTTTAGAGACTGTAAAAAATTGAATGGAAAAACGTGCATAAATTTTAATATATGAATTAATTCCCCTCACAAAAAATATAGGTAACTATGGAATAATAGTTTGAAAAACGGATTTCTTGATCGAAAACAAATTTTTTTAAATTCGCTAAAAACTGACCATCTTAGTTGCGGATTTCGAAACTTTTTCTTTTAAAAATAATTTGTTTAATAAATCGGTACGTGCAACGGAAACTACACTCATATAGTTTATAAAAAAAAATATTAAATTTTATTTCAGGGCAATTTTTGTGAGGGAGCTAAAAGGTTAATTAATATAAAAAAATTATGCCTGTTTTCATTTTATTATTTTTTTAATCTCTTGAGACATTGTACTAAAATTACGTAATACAAATTTAATATGAAAACGGAAAATTATTTCTGAAAAAATCTTAAAAAGTGCCATTTTTTCCTCCGTTGCAGTATCTCCCTTTAACTTTTTGTTAAAAATCAATTTTCCCGTCTCCTATTTAGCATTAACAATCTCTGGCCTTTACGAATGATGCAAAGTACTGCATAAGAATTTCTAGAAATTCCATTCAGGTAGTTAATCATTATAAAAATGATGCTTAAGCCTCATCGACGATTGTCCTGTGTAATTTAAGCGATGACATAAAATGGAAAAATGTCTGTTTACCGAGGACACGTAAGCGTCGGCCTTCGAGAAGCATCTGCATCCTGATGGAACGTGAAATTCCCTATCTCATCCAACTGACAGCTCTTCATGACATATACGTTCACCGTTAAACGTTTTTCCTTCGATTTCTGACAGTTACGTGGCTACATTATCAGCTGTTCAATAAAACATTCCATTTTCCAAGACTCAAGTGCAGTAAATAATCTCAGCTTCCACATTCACAATCAAAAAATTTTAGACTTCCCAAGTTTCGATTTTATGATCCTGCGATATTCATTAGGGATGTCGAGAATGATGCTGTACTTGCGTAAGCCTGCAGGTAACATTTCACGAATCGCTATAGTCGAATTATAGCATCACCCATAATTTTACTCACGCCAACATGAGTACCAGTATTGCGCAATAACTTTTGCGTCACTGTCGTTTTCCTTACATAAATTGTTTCCCTAGGAACTTCGATTATAGTACAAGCGAATGGGACTATTAAACTTTTGCAGCGCTGCCGTTCAATAAAAGTATAACTGTCGGTAGAGAATTCCTGCACACAGTTCCGCGAGCAAAAATCTAATTTCAATCGAGGAAAAAGTGTCCCGATTTTGTTAGCACCTGTTGTGGGGCACTCGACGCGTGGTAGTAGCTAGAATAACAGTACTAAAATGTAGTAGCACGAGCGGTACCGTTACAGATTATAATTTACAAACAAGAGTGGCAAGCCGCCGGGAATAATCCATAAATTATAATCTTGCTCGTCATATCGCTATGCAAATTCCCTGAATACGCGATTCCTACGGCAATCTGCCTCCCATGCGGGGTATTTTCTCGAATTAATTCCAGCACGCTGACATAAAACACGAGGAGTGCGTTGAATTATAATAAAACGATCCGCTCTGCCCAATATTTATGACTTAACTTTCCTTGAGTTAATTCGAGTGGCTTGGAGCAACGTGCGAAAGTGGAGCAACATGGCGGCGGCGCGGTAGTTTCAATTTGAATTTCGAAGACCTTCACTGTTATGGCGCCCGATAATTCTCGTTATTGATACCGACGGAGGGCAATTACGCGTGGCTTCGTAAGACGATAATATAATATGTATTTGAGGGCAATGTGAGAGGCAGTGGCGGATTTAATTGGGCGCCCGATTTAAAAAAAAAAAAAAATTATGATTTTATCCAAACTATATTTTTTTTTTCATTTTTCTTAAATCCGCCAGTGATGAGAGTGGATGGTGAGAAGGAATGGGAGAGCGTGTGTGTAATATCTATTCTTATGTCAAAGACGAGCACCGATAGGAATGTGCCATCGAGGATACGAAGAAGAAGACTCATTACGTTGCAGCTGCGTGTGTACGATTCGCACGCGCGTGAGACGGGAAAGATGTTTGGGTAGAAATCGCAGGGGAAATTCACTGCATAGAGTTCCGCGAGCCATTCCCAACGAGACTAATTGCATAACTTATAATAATTTGATGCATTGACTTGGGGAAGTCGGCGGAAAAATGTAAGTAAAATTCGTTTCTGTGAACAGTCATCATATTTCTCTGTCTACAGGCATGCGAACTGTTTAGGAAGCATAGAGAAATTGTGTGTACACGTGTGTGTGCATCGAATAAATACCCAACCTGTATAAATTATATGTATAAATCAAATGTTTAAGTTCGGTTCTTGTTATCTTTGTATAAATATATACTAATGAAATATGATACAGGATAAATTAATAGTCTCGTGAATTTATGCCTCAACTATTATCAAGCTCCGCGATTTAACATCGCAATTGGCAGGAAACGTTTGAATTTATTGACGCCCGCGTAATTTCACTAAGGGGGACACTAAATGTCCGAATTACAGTTAGAATATAACACGACAGTTTACAGTTACACCCAAGTAAGCGTACACATTGGCGTGGAAATTGGGTCAACCACGAAACGACGTGGAAGGATGAATTTCGTTCGTGGAGGTATCGACAAACATCTAATTAATCCCGGCGAATTTAATTTTCTAACGGTACGCGAACAATTAAGGCGATCTGTGAACCGAAGTTCACAGTTACCATATTTAGTGGGAAATGCACACTAGCGACACTGGCGGCAGGTCCGCGCACTACTAGCCTCCTAGATGGCATCTTGAATTACACATTCGTAAAATTCGAGCTCCGTTGATTGTTGAAGATTTAATTAGATTCGTGGTGGAACCTAAGTTCAGGCTCGAGTTCACCTTCAATTTCAAATTGAACTCTCACTGATTCGGTCGAAAAGAGACTTGAAATGAAAATTTCAGAAAAACACCAGATTCCTCTATTGCTAGTGCTTTATTACCCTTAATTAACGCGATTCCATCCACGTTTTTGTGTCGTCGACGATCAAACGTTCCTTTTCGCACGAAGCAGACTGTGTAATTGCATCACGCGTCGCTGTAATTGTAGTCTGAATCGAAAGGAGCACAGCAAGCAAGGAAACATCGATGCATAAACGAGGAAGAGGGGATGAAGAATGGAGCTGGGGGTGCTGGTTAACGGGTTCTTTACTGGACAATAAGCGAGATGCACTTTTTTTTAAACAGAATAATGGATTCTTTTTGAAAATCAATTTGAATTGGAGTTATTTAAATAATAATCGCGGTCGAATTATAAATTGACCCAATCAATCACCAATGGTTGCAGACAAAATCGATGTCGTAATTCTGCGACACGAGGGTCCGTTTAAAATTGTCGCTGCAGGATCAAGAATTAATCGCGTTTCATCTTTCAGCGCGCGAATCGAAGGCCGCGTTAAAGCCAGACAGCTCCAATTATAGTACGTTCCACTTTTGCGTGGAGAGAAATAATTGGCGGGCGATTACGTGAAAACATTATTTAAACCTCGTGTCCAGTGCCTTTAATGGAAAACGATGAAGCTGGTTGCAGAAACCAGCTTAATCGGCGAATTAACGATCTTCTCCGCTCGGCGAAATAAAATATTTTGCAAAACCTCCAAGAAGTTACGTCAGACGGGTTGATTTTGAAAATGGCATACATGTGTGGCAAATTTCGAAAAAATTCAGAGTGACGACAGGTGCGAAAGCGACTTAAGGAAGAAGTTGCAGTCGTGATAACTTCCGGCTTCGACCGGTCGAAGCGGTACCCACCAGCTGTCGCTGATGCAACGATAGTTAGAAGCCAGAGTGATGGTACAGTGCATAAAATAACTGAACATCATATTGTAAAGAAGTCGTGACACGTTTAATGAAAGGAGAGCCGCAAACACGAGAAAGGAGGGACGTTTTTGTGAAGTCAGTATATTTTTAGCTTCCCAGGTGTATCTAATCGCTTCTTTTTATGACCGAGATCCATGTTTTTTTACAACATTTCACAATTTCAGATTGCCCTATTTATCTTTCATTCAGTTGCAATTAGCTTCAAGTTCCCGGAATTAAATCCGTCCTGCTACCCCTAGCTTCTTTTCTAATTAATAGAAATGTCTATAATCAATTTCTATCGGGAGCCCACAGAGTGCATTCGTGTCTTCAGCCATAGTTCCGCAGAGCGCCGCCAGATGGCCGTCCGAACGGTGCTGCTTATTGATTGCCTTACCCGTGTACATGAATGAAACTTCTACTGTGGTCCCTCTAACCTTGCCATACGCAACTTTTCCAATGACCAAATCGATTTTCACCGGTCTTCCGGTATCCAAACCGTCGCCAATAGACAATACCCACCTGAATCCTGTTTCCCAGTGACCTTTTTATGACTTCCCACCGCTTTTCGTATCCTAAACACAGTCTACGATCCATGCGAACGTAAGAGTGACCAGTGGCAATCTGCGTCGGCGTAGCTCCTTTCGTGAAGGGGGAAAGCAGAAGGGGGACGGAGAGGAATGGCGGGGAAGGGAGTGGAGCGGAGAGGGCAGCTGCATCGTCGGGATAACAGTACTCTCACATTGGTGAGTGCCGTGGAAGTATGGTACCGTTATCGGTTACGGCGTTACCACGGCGCGGAGGACCAGGGAATCCAGACGCAGCTTCTCCTCCTTCCTCCTCGTGCTCTCCTTGCCCCTTGCTTCCTTGACCCCACGCGTCCTTTCCCGGTCAACGTAAAAATGTTGGTCACTGGATGCACCGATAACTGTAACAAAATATCAAGAACGTCCGCCACATGGGGACTTATATCTCCACATAATCGGGAGGTTCCCCCGGGCTTCTTTCCATTAAATCCTCCCGAGCCAGAAGCTATCCGTTTCGCAAAGGAAAAATTGCTATTAAATTTCCCCTCGGCGAAAATGATACACTGTCGTAACGCGGAACAATGGGGGCTAGGTTTCTCCCGTAACTCCGTTTCAATGCAAATATCTCGAGCGTATATTATAATGGTGATGAAAGCCACTGGGCTGTCCAACTGCCTGATAATTCCAGTGTTGCTTTCAGACAATGATTGCAGACCGAAAGACGGTGTAATTAGCGTAATACACGTAACTATGTAGTCTTCGACCCACTTTCCAGCAGCTGAATTTCTGAGAGCTACTAAACCGCAGAAATTTGAATAAATTATTACCATTGTACCATATCTGGTGTTTTCCAAATGTCTGCCGAAATAGCTAGACTACAGAGGTCTACTAGCCTGGGGGATTTTCTCATTCTTGAGGAATAAATTACTCCGTTACAATACATGCAAGCAAAGAGCACTTCGGCAATGAAAGTCTGAAGAGAGACTCAGAGCCGGCGCTGAAGATCAATGGTAGGATATTCAATTAATCACGATGACAAGTAGGTGTCATCGGCCAGACGCGGCATGAAGTTTCCGCTGAAAATCTTAGCAGCCAGACGTTCACCCTTTCCGGGGGCACCCAACGCGAGGAGAGGCTCTCTCCGTCGATCTTCATCCTCCTCCTCCTCCTCTTCGTTCCACCGTGGAAGAGCCGACTCACTGACTAGAGAACTCGGGAGTCTCTCCTGCGGAACATCCCCGGCAGTTTCACGTCGACGGTCATCCGGATCGACTCGAGCGGCCAAGGTCGACCATCAGCGGGAACGTCCTCTTCGCGTGGCACCCACGGGACGCCGGCTTAGGATTTAAACGGTCGGCGACGTCGCCAGCAATTGGACCCCAACGTTGGACTCAGTTGGTCAGAGGTTCCATGTTAGTGAAATAGGTGGTATCGATCGTTCTGTTTGGATTTCGGGATCTACGAGTCTATGTGGTGCCATTTCTACGATGAGGCCAGCGGTGGTGATGTGCAAGTGCAATTTGGGATTAGCCTGTGGAGGTTTCTGAATGTTCACCAGTGGATATCGAGGTTGGCCTTTTTCGAAGGATACCGCGGAGGAAGCGAGTTGCAGAAGTGAGTGGAACGAAGGAAATTTGTTTGTACTAATTCGTGGTATTAATAAGTAGCACTTGCTAAGTACCACTGTAGCGCTGAGGCTAGGGTCTAGGAGTCTTCTAAGGGGTTCCTCGTCCATCAATTACCATTTCGTCAACAGTCGGTTGCAGTCACTGAAGAGCCAGTAATTTTACAGTAGCCGTAAAGTAATTTCTTTCACTTCGTGAAAGGTTTGAAGTGGCTCGACACGATTTTTCCCGGCGGGTAAATACGCGAGGTGTTTCGTGTTGCGCGGCTTCCGACCGTCTATTCGATTTCCATTAAGCCGAAGGCGGACAGCAAACGAGCCGTGAACTTGGTAATTGTAAGTTGAACGATCCACGCTTAAACCCGGGCAGAGTGTATCGGATAGCCACGCGATTCGCCGACACGTGATGCTGTAATCTGTCTGTCGACCCTAATACTGGTCGCCCGTATATGTCAATCGACGCCATGACAGTTGCGGTGAGGAGGCTTTTCGTGAGAGGAAAAAGTTGTGGAACCTTTTTTTAAGTATTAACTGGTGTCTTCTTCAGTGATGGATTTAAGGAAAATTGCCCGGGTGGGAAACCTTCTGAGGGACCCATTTAAAAAAATGGGCTAACAATAAGTGTAGCAGTACAGAAAAAGAATATAGTTTTTGGATTTTTTTTTTTTGAAAATAGATCAGGGGCCAATAATAAAACGCGTTTTTAAAATTGTAAAAAGCTTGAGCACACTCCCACTTAGAGTGCAATTCCAAATAAACTAATAACAAACATTCATTAAAATTAGAAGAGACTTCAAAATGGTATTTTTAATTCGACTGCAGCTCCAACTGCGCTTGATTGAATAAAAAATGCGATGGATTGATTCAGATAGCCCCGGCGACGTTGAAAAGAAAATGAGGCGGTACCAAAGCAGGTACATCTTGAGCTTCCACGTATCGATCGGTTCCCGTTGCTGCAATTAGGTGGGCAACGGATCGTAATGACCGGCCACTTTTCAATAATCAGCCTGGTCATGAGTCTGGCCGTGCAACGGAACACGTACGCAGAGATGAGCTGTGTTTTAGGCGAGAGAGAAGCTTACGAACACTCGGGCGACAGTTATTCCATAATATACGGGGTGAAATTGTTGGGAGCAAGCCGTTTGGTGGCCGAGACATTGACATCTATGATAAAAGACCCCCCGTTCGATGCGTGCGATCCGCGTAACTGTAAAAAGCGCCGTATGCTGAGGTGACTCGGTCTTGGGATGGAATTTGAATGAGAATTAGAAATTAAAATCACATGTATATGATTTTATGGAGGCAGACTTTTAAACGGGTTCTATTCGGACCGTTCTGTGGACGAATGTATTTAGGAATGAACGGTATTGCAATGAGGAATACTCGAAAGGGATGTATAATTCAAAATTAGAGGGATATTAGTTTTTTAGATCAGAATAAATAATTAAAGACACAGAACTACATTTACTTTGGGTTATCTACGAGCCTTAAAACATTCATAACCTCAATATGGTCAATGAAGAAAATTTTTAAACTTATTTTCATAACACTCTGCCTAAGTTTTCTACTCATTTGTAACCTCAACTTCCTAAAATAACCATTTGTCGAAATATATAAATGGAAACATTACGAGAAAAGTAACTGTCTCTTCTGAAAACATTTTTCACCTTAATCGTCCAACAATTCGGTCTTTTCCATTAAGTCCCGAGACGTGCCGAGTCTCACGCATCGCCGGTGAAAATCGTGCAACAGTCACTTCGATGGCATGCGCGAGATAATTTTACACGAGTGGGTATTAAGTTGCGTGCGTCTACGATTTCTAACCCATAAGATGGTAAACACTGCGGTGAATGACTCTCTGAACCGCAAGGATTAGATAGCTTTGGAATTTCTTTCCAAAAATTCACTTAAATATAGTAAATCTCAATATTAAAAAATTAACCCTTACGAACTAAGTTTAAACAGAAAATAAATACTTAACGGATAAATATATAATACAAAATCAAGACTTTTCGTCAAATGCATTCCTGAGAACTACAAATGGTCCCAGGAATGGTAAAATTGCGATACCTTGGTCACTTTTACTCCGTACCAAATGTTCTAATGGAGCTAGCCCATCAAAAATGCCCTATCCAATCTCGTCTGTAATTACAGTTTTAATTGCCACCGTCTGACGTGCTGTGTTCACGCATAAATTTAACGCCCGCCGCTCCGCAGCAGCAAGGGTCCGTGGAAACGAGGTGAGATCCTGGGAGATCCCCCGGATTGGCGCCCCCCGATCCTTGAAAATATTTTCATCGACGCGTATCTTTGTAAAACTTTTTACAGTCCGCTCGCGCGCCCACAACATTTTTTTCTCGCGTTGCAAACGCTGGGTAGCGCAGCTAGCCTCCCTAGGTAGATCCCGCGGCGGCAATCGATATCCGTCCACATCGTTGCGATCACTGGTCCGATTGTGATAAAAATCGTGTGGAACTTTGGTCCAGGCTCCACTCTTTAATTCCACATCAATATTTTTGGAAACCCGTCCGAGACAATCATACTGCACTTGATTTGGTTTGAAGAGAACATTGATTTGATTGTTTCAGAACGAATGACGTCGTTTAAAGGAAACACGTCTGAGACATCTCTAGGGAGCTTGAAAGGGACTCAGCTGTACCTGCGGATCGCTTAATTAGCCCAGGACATTTAAAAATGTCCTGTGTAGGCATGCCTCGCTATGAGGATGGCTTTCGATTAGCCGGGCCTGCGTCGGAATGCTCCCTCAGGAGCAAGGCTCGGATCGATGCGCTTTTTGAGGACTCTAGGTATGACAACCTTTTTAAAAAGTTCTGTAACCCCATGTTCCCACTAGTAGGATCGTCTAAACTGTGTGGTACCTTGTGGTGGACACTCTTCCTTAGACTAAAATCAACTTCATCACTTTAGGTCCATTTACGGATCCACCATGGGTGGCTGGTACGGAGGTGTCTCCACCATGAATTCGCACCACATCGAGGAGGTCGGAACAGACGAGCAGAAGAGGGTGAACAGCGCTGTCCAGGCGCGAATCGAGGCGATGTTCGCCTCCGTGGAAGCCGAAAGCGGAACACCCGGGGAATGCGCCGCCGCGATATTGCCGGTAAATATATATCAATTACTCTCTTCTTTATTTTGTCCTGCTTTACGGGTCACTGAGCACGCCCACTGCTTATCAAGGTAGTGCAGAACTGGGATGAGATAAGACTCGGCTAGGTTCCGGGTAGGTCTACGTTAATGTCAGAGGATACATAAACTTAGTTTCTTTTTGTGGACAATTTGGAGGCTGAGGTTTCAAGAAAATGGCCCTTCGATTTTTTAAGATTCTAAAGAACATCGATTCTGCAGACCTCGGTATCCCTCCTCGTTCTCATCGCACCAGCTAATCTGCACACAAAGATTTCACTGCAATTAGATAAGATCGAAAAAGAAAAAGAGGATTTTCACTTATGTTAATCGAATCTTAAGTCCAGGCCTTCTCTCCCTTCCTCAGAAAATCTCGTGGAACGGCCATTCGTTCCACTCTCGAGACAAGTTTGCGCCTCTTAACGAAGGATTCACCTACTTCGTCGATGAACACTGCCTCCGATCACGCATCAGTCGCATATTTTATCTCTCGGCACGTAAACCTCCGATTTTTACGGCGCCTTCAGCGAGATATCAGGCATGGTCAGTCGTTGCAGAGCGTGTCTCGTGGAAATGAAATTCTTCTGCACCGTTGAAAGCTTGCAGTGACGTCGACTGTGCATGCCTGCGCTGATCGAAACGAGTCGTGAATTGCTATATTTCACTGTGAAAAAATATACAAGCTGTTCTATTTATTGAGGTCACCTACAGTATCGTCATGAAAAATTGGACGGCTTCCAAGATTTATGCTATCCTAATCGCGGCTTTATCGCGAGTTTTGAGCAGCAGAAAAATGAGGAGTTCGAGCAGCAACGGTTCAGAAGTAAAATTTAGATCGACGTATAATTAGTCGTGAACTGATTGCTCCTTCGAAAAAAGGAAACCGCGCTGGGAGGCTTTCAAAGAGAAACGGCAGATTCGCGAATATCGGACTCCTTAAAAAAATTGATAAGCGAATTGTGATTATTAAACTTGGTCGAGTTTTTGAAAAATGAATTTGTCTCGAGTGATTCTCTTCAAACTGCACTTTGGAATTTTGAGAAGTTTGGGATATCTGCAAATAGGAGTACTCTTTGAATCAAATTTATGTTATGTATTGAATTATGTTTTATAGACTGTAAGTAGAACGAACGTGCCACTACAGATTAAGAACGTTGTAACACTTAATAGTACGGGCTACTAATTATGCGACGCGGTTGAGTGCAATTTTCGTCAAGAAAGAGGATAATATTCTCGATGTCTAAGCAGCGATGAAAAATCTTTTTGAAAAATGGCGTCGAGTGCAATAATAACCGTGTTTCACTACTTAGTTTTTTTATTTATACAGCATAAAGTAATTGGAGAAATTATCTACATTAAAAAAAACGTAACCACGCCTACTCATTTCTTTCGTTTTCTGCAAAAATTTAAATAAAACCATTAGTGAAAGTTAATATAAACTTTTCACAATTCTTTAATCGCTAATTTCTCTAAAATAATTAAGTCCCATAAATTTGATTCGAAAAATTAATTTCCAAGTTACTCACGGGCAAATTAAAAATTAAACGAAACTAACTTTCGTGCATTTATTAACAGATATGATTATCAAAAAGTTGAATTTTAAAAAGAATAAAAAGTGGAGGACTTTTACATCTTCCAATTAAAAAAAGAAACTGGTTAAGCAATTATAATCTCAAAATTGATTCTCATCTCTTTTTTTCACACACTATTACATAACTACTTTCTTTGAGAAAGGGGATGATAGGATTTTAAACTACCCCGATGCAGAGATAAGGAAGGCTGGGACTTTCCTCGAGGCAGGCATCGCCCTGGCATTTTTAATCGTCACTTTCATTCCGTTCGTGATTCGCGGAGCGTGACAGACTACCGAGCCTATTTGGAGCATTGAAAATTCTCCTTCGTTGTTGCATCGGCATGCGGATTTTTCTTATTGCCCCGATTTTATGGGCTTCTTCTTCCGCAACGTGCCGCTGCGCGAAGAGTACTATCTTCAACGGGAGAGATCCTTTGTGGCGTTTCGTGGAAAACGTATCAAAGACCTGGGGTATGTCCAGAGAGTGCTCAAGGAATGTTAAAACGCGTAATAAAGTGTGTCCGATACGTTGTCGCGGATCCTCAGCGTCAAACTGGCATCCGCGAGGAACAGGTTTCTATCCTTTCAAGGCAGAAGCTTTTAACGACCGCGGCTTTGAAACGGTCGTCCATCGTTAGTGCAATAAAAAGGTGTATAAATTTTCTATGCTCCTCGAAAGAGGGTGACTCTTTATCGCTGCGTGACATTTTCGCAGTTACTTGTTACGAGTTTGTCTGATGTAATGTGCAGACTTGGTATGCATGCTACTTAAGATGTCTGGTAACTGTATACGTGAAGCGAGTATGTTAATTTAATATCGCACTTTATATTGAAAGAAACAGATACATTAGGAACTAAAAATAAACGTCCCAGACAAATGTATCTCTCGAATTGCCGCCTAGCAAAATTGAAAATATAGGCAAAGAGTTCATGCAAATTGGCTGCCTGTGCGTTCCCAATTTTGAATCCAACATCTGCCGCATTTAATTACGAATAAAGCGTCAGAAAAAAAAGAAAATAATGAAATGGTCCATAATTAAATACGCAAATTTTTTAAATTAATAATTGTCTCCAGGTGAAGTATATGGGCGCAGCCCCAGTTGGTGGCCGCGTGGCGAGTGTCCGCGGCCTTCAAGAGCCTCTCCGCCAGCTTCTGGAGCGCATGGAGTGCTCGGTGAGAGCGGAACTCGAAGTCTCGAGACGCGGATTGGCATTTCGAACTACGGACGTTCCCGAGAGAAACAACCCTTTTCGGAGAATCGCCGTGTGGAGTGCACTCAGGCTTCGTAGCAAGAGAATGCCGTCCGGCGATTTGCATCACGCTTTCTTGCCGCTAGTTGGCGATCATGATCAGAGCGCGGGTAGCGAAGATAAGCACGCTGATCTCTACAGGTGAATATAGTTGGACGAAAGCCACGGAGAGATTAATCTCGTTGAATTAGGTTACGCGGAATATATGGGACAATAGTTCTTGGGTGTGCCGCCAAGGGTACTAACAGTAGCCCTTTCCTGTCCCTTTTATTCTAACGCGTTCACCCACCCACTTGCATTAACAGAGGACTCCTGTCAACGAAAACTATCATTTACAGGACAATGCGGGGTTTGAAAAGCACGGCAGAAAACTACCCACCCATATTTGCAGTAGTGATGCGGCGATCAGGAGCGACCAGGCTGTTGGAGTGCCACGCGTTCGCCTGCGAAACTGAGGAGGATGCAGTGGCAGCCGCAGCGACCCTCTACAGAGCTCTGCTCGCCGATTTGGACGGCAATCGACGTCGTCCGAGGCACACGAACGGCGTTGGTTGCGTGAGTCTGGCCTCTATCGCGTCCAGCGTTCGAGAGCTTAGTCCAAACAGTAGGATCAGCAGCAGGATGAATGTCCTGCAGCCGGAGCAGGCTCTGCTGGCAGCCTCGCACCCGGTGAGACCACCTAGAACGAAGAAGACTTCAGTTTCCAGCCTCGCCGCGGAAGACGAGGCTGGGAAGTCAGTGGAGGTACAGCAAGTACCCAGAAGAAAGAAAAAGAACTCTGATATCAAGGCGGAGGACATCTTGGAGGCGCGGGGGAGGAGGCGAGAGCCAACCCCGAAAGGAAAAGCGAGTCCCATGGTTCAGAACCTCGGCTCCAATCAAAAGAACTTCGATTTGCGGGTGTCCAAGGAGGAGGAGCGGCAGAACTCTAAGAACAAGTTGTATGGGATGAAAATACAGCCAAGTACCCCGGAGAAGATCCAGGTGGATCAACATTCTGTTGATCAAATGGAGAAAGTCTACGACACTGGTTCTATCGGGCTCTATGACAGGGTGTCCAATAGGTACGAGAAGCTTCCTCTGAAACCAAGAACTGAAAAGGAGAGTAGCCCAGGAAAGAGTCCCTCGAAAGACGTGGTGGATTCGAAAAAGGATTACGACAAGAGGTACAGCTCATGTGACTTGAATCCCCCAGAAGACGCTATGGGAAGACAAGGAGCGTACTCTCCTAGGCAAGAAGCTCTGATCTACGACAGGATTGAGAAGTCCAGTTACAAGAGCGAGGAGAACTCGGTGTATGAGCATAGTAGCAAACGAGGTAGCAAGGAGAGGCTCTACGAGGACCACTTCAAAGACGCGGAGAAGATCTACACCCTTCCTCAGGAAGACACTTACAGTGGCAGGAGCAGCAAGCTTGACAGAGGCAAGGTAAGAAGTTCCCAGGAAGACATTTTCTTTAGCAAGTCTGCGAAGAGTGATACATACCAAATCATCAATGAGGGCTTCGGAGAATCGTTGTACCTGGAACAGAGGCGTTCAAGGGACCAGGAGAAGGTTTCCTCGGGAAGAAAAGTCAGCAGGGTAGTCACCATGGACAAGCCGTTGAAAAAGCACTTGAGTGATTCCTCGTCGAACTTGAACATGCCGGAATACAGTGAGCCGAGAGTTAGAAAGAGGAGCAGGGCTGGAAGCGAGCCGCCCCTTAGTCGATCCGACGATGCCATGAAGATTATGCAGGAGAGCAAATTGAAGAGGTCCCAGAGCGACGTGGACATGGATAGGGGGGATCTGATGACTAGGGTAGAACTACCTCGAAGGGGTAGCTTCCTGAAGCCTGGGAGTGCCAGAAGGCCCAACAGCATCAAGGGTGGAACTCCTTTGGGATTCACAGAGTTGTTCGACGAGTTTAGGAATCAGGAGGGTCTCACCAGCGTTGACGACATCTTGGCAGCCATTATTGGTAATAATTTTACTTCTTCTTTCACTTTCGCACTTGGAAATATCAAATTCCTGTTGAGCACTGACCATCTTCCACTCTCTAAATCCACAGATCCCGAGGGGATGTCCTTCAACGACTTGAAGCCCCTGTATAAAGAATTCCTACTGAAGCTGGCAGCGACGTTAACCCAGGACGAACTCTACCAGAGATCCGCCAGTATTATGAGGAGGCGTCGAAGACCACAGCGAAGGCGATCTAGTCGCCGATCTTGCCTCCTAGGCAGGGCCATCAAGAGATCAGTGTCGAGACTGAAGTGTGGGCCAACGGAGTTCACCTCTGTGATTTTCCCAGCCAGGAGGCTGAACGATAGCTTCGGCAGTAGCTCTTCTTGCGATGCTAGGAATAATCACAGGAATCGTGTGTTGGCTAGCAGGACAGGGAAGAGGAGGTCATCCTGGCGGATGAGCAAGAGTGGAGGTTGCCACACCACCTCGGAGGACAGTGATACATGTAAGTTCACACTTGGTTAATATTGGCATTAAGAATGATGGGTCATTTATCCTCTTTAGGTAGACGACTAAATCGGAATGCAGGCGCAACCGCCAACAGGAGCAGCAGCGGCTACGTGAGCTGCAGCGAGTGCAGCTACGACTCCGAGTCCTGCACCTGCATCTCAGCAGACAAATGCTATTGCTCGCTGTCCAGGAGGATCACTGCGCAACCGCAAGTGGCGTCCAATACAGTGGTGTGCGCTTGTGACACAGACAGCTGTTCCGAGAGTAATAAGTGCTACTGTGCGCGCCAATCTATCCATCCGACGATACTCGAGCAACTGAGGCAGAGGGGCATAGTACCGTCCGAGAGCACCTTGAGCAGAGGTGGCAGCCCCGAGGGAACCCAAGCGGCGAAAACGAACAGGAGTCGAACGCCATCCCAAGGTTTGGATGTACTCAAGGTAATAGTGGCTTGAATAAAGATGAAACGCTGGTGCCAGTGCGTAAAAGGATTCTCTATCCAGGATAGCATTAACATCGTTTCTCTTATCTTTTAGAAGCAGTCGTCCTCAAGCTGCAGCAGTTCGAACAACCTCGCCCTGGATTACGATCTTTTTAATCCAGGAAGGAAGTCTCAGCAGTCCTCTGACAGCGAGAAGGTGTTAGTCGTCAGTGCCAGAGACACTCAGGGTCGATTGGTGTATGTTGGTGGCCCGGACAGAGACAAGAAGTGTCTCTCCCACTGTTCTACTAGATCTGGAGCGCATCATGAGGCCCTTTCTATTAAGAAGAGTGCAGAAATAGCCGCTATCTTCGGGGCTGATGCGAACAGGATCAGCAGACGAGCCAGCAACGCTTCTAGCATCAGGAGTTCCATTAGCTTGGAAGCTGGACTAGGGTATTTACCGTGAACATCTCTTTGTAGACATTTTATTCCGACATGAAAATCCAATGTCTATCAAAACTCTGCGCTAAAAATATACAGTGATATGGAAAACAATGACGTAAATAATTTTCCTTCTATCGGCGATTTCTCGCAGCTGACTGACTACACTCAAGTCTTCCATAATAAACTAATCTTACAGCTACTTCTAACATTTAAAAAACTTCGAAATTGATGGGGGATCATCTTTTCCTGATACCATTGTGTTGTATGACCTCTTGGAACAAAGTTATAGGCCTTTGAAATTTGATCCCCAGAGCACCCTGACTCTTGGGATACCAACATTGTGGAATCTGTAGATTTATTATGTGATATCATATGGGGAATTTATCTGTTTTCGTTTCTCGTAAGCGAGAGTTTCATTGAAACATAGAAATGGAATTGTAATTTTATGATTATAATATCTTTGGATACGTAACCTACAAAAAGATGATTAATTTTGTATGCATACGTGCCTTAATTTTTTCGTTGCTACGTTGGACCTGATAATATAACTGAATTTAGTTTAATAAATTAGAGAAGAGAACAATGCAATTTTGTGTATCACGCAACTTCGTTTGTTACGAGGTATATCATCGTTTTATTATAATCCGCCAGCACATAAATGATTGTTACGAGTATTACGTGTAATGTTAATAAAATAACGAGACATCTTTTATAAAGTTTATTATATCAACGTTTTATTATGTACTATTAATAAAGTCTTGATCCATCTTGCAAAAGTTTTCTGTATATTCCGAGGGAACCTCTACGTCCTTTAAATTATCCAGACCTATTTCTTCTTCGGTTCTAAAATTGATATAATCTGTAATTAAAGTGCAAAGTTTGAAAATGAAGAACAGAAGGAATTTCTTATTGTACCTAATTAAAATGTCCACGACATTTTCACAAGCTAACAACGCGTTTTTATTCTTCTCCCACTTGTGATATTCTCTAAGTATCACATAGGTGTTCTGCTCCCTGAGTATTTCTCGTCCTTTCTTGGTCGCACAAAGTTGACCTAACGCCTCTAACAAAATGATCCTAAAATACTTAAAAGGTAAGTGCTGCTCGAATACAATATCAGCTATGGATTATCTTTCTTCACCTAATATCTACGTCTGGCTCCCGTTTCTTTGTTTCCGGCAAATATTGTAAACTAATTGGTAATTTATCATTATCTTCGTCGTCGAGTTCTTCAGGTCCAGCCAATGGTAACAAAAGATACGACAAAATATCTACTTCGGGGTTCAACAACCATTCATGATTCTCAACATCGAAACAGCAATTTTTCAAAGTGCCAACTATACCGCCTCGTCTTATTATGCTGTCCGCGTATTCCGTGAACGGAAGTAATCGTTGGATAACGCTACGACCCCTGTCCATTAAATATCTGTGCCCGATTGTAGAAGAAAAATTACTACGAGCTATATATCATATGCCTGAATATATCATATATCTCGTAATTTACCCTCGGACTTGCGGAGACTGGCTGAGGTTACTAAAAACGGGACCTAAATAGTGCAGTTTCGCCCCGGTGTTGTTATACTGCTTCGTAGTAAATGCATTCACGATACTGTCCCAACTGTACCCGCTTTCTTCAATCAGGGTTGTGATCCTGTCTACTAAATGCAAAGGTCTAGTTACATTGGAAAGTATCATGCAGCATGGGTCTGCAAGTGTGCTTTCTTTGTCCATTATGAATCTGCGATCGATAATTTGTTAACTTAAAACGGAACATGGACGCCATCTTGACTGCAGAACGACATAAGTACCTAATGCAAACATGTATCAAATTGTAGTTGTATTTTGCATCATCGCTCTTCTTCGAGGTCTCCGAAATCAACACGAAAGCATTCGCTCCTGACTCGTCCCCAGTTATGTTTATCAAAGCCAGAGCTGCGTCTTTGGAGATTGCTGCGGCGGAGTCCTGCATCAGTGCTATTAACTGTGTCAATAAATTTGGAAGCTTCAGCAGCAATTCGCGTCCCTCAGTGGTTCCCGTGATACCTAATTATCGATATTAGATCTTGTCGTGTGAATTATAGCATAATTACATTTAAGTTTCTTTAATACTTCGTTGAAAATAAAACAGGACACAAAAGTAAGGTTAGGAAACGTTTTTGCTGTGTAATTACTCACTAAGTACGTGTTCTAAGGTGATTGCTTTTAAGTCCAATCTCGTGTCGGGGTTTAAGAACTGGCACATTTCCTCGAGCGATTCCATTGTACGGAAACAATTGTTTAAAAGAAAAATTACGAGACAAATATACACGTGTAAGAAGCGCCTAGTAGCGACATCTATCAGAGACAGTTCTAACTAAAACGATTTCACAAACGTATCGTCTGCGGTTCAATGTAGTCTCGGAGTATCCATTTTGAAACATAGAGTGCGCAATAAGGCAATTAACATCACCAGATGTCTCTGGGATGCACCAGAATCATTTCTGGCCTTGAAATTGTCTACCCGAACCCTTAACCTATTTCATTTGTGTATACATTAAAAAGCGCTGATTCTTTCGTGTAGTAAATATATCTGAGAGGCTGCTACTGACGAAATGGAGAGTGCTAGTGAAGAAATGGACACTGCTGGCGAAGAAATCGAAACTGCGGAGACAGTGACGAGGGTAGAAGATATTCTAGACGCGAAGTCTACTGACACTGTCGCAGCTGCACCAAATAAGGAGACAAAAAAGAAGAAAATTAAGGGGGAAAAATCACTAGAAAAACAAATACCAAAGGGCAAACCAAAATCCGGCAGAGTATGGAAGGAGGAGAGAAAACGGTAACTGAATCTGGGAGAAATGTGTTAGCACTCACGATTCTTAATAATAATAATAATAATAATCTTCTTTGTTGTAAACAGATTTTCGTCCATCATTAAAACACGTGGTATACATTTATCGGTGGATAAAAAGCAGGAGCTGAGGGAAGGCTTGAAGCGCATTAAGGAAATGTCACAGGCCATCAAGGCACAGAGAGCTGCTGACAAGGAAGCCAAGAAGCAGAGAAGACTTTTAAACTTGAAGCGCGCTGAAGAGAACCGCAAGAAAAGTGAAGTTGTGCAAGTGGTAAGTAGCATTCATTACAGACATTCAGTCAATCTTTAATATATGTATTGGTATCAAGATTGTAACAAGGTAAAAATGTATCAAAATAATTTGTTTCAGATCACAAATACTTCGAAATTGAAAAAAATTAAGAAAAAACAGCTGAGAATGATAGAGAAAAGGGACACCGTCAATCTGCAAACGAACTAAATATCTTCTGTAGGCTTATGATAATTTGTATGACTAATTCCAGATATAAAATAAAATATAAGATGATAATTTTTGTTAATTTTTCGCCATGCCGTTTGAAATACCTGGAAATACGAAAACCTAGGTTAACTTGCAATAGGAGCTTAAAACTACCACATGCTTAAGAAATGAGAGGGAACAGCTTTTTTTTTATCAAGGATTATGACTAGTTTTTTTTAAAATTAGATTTTTCGTTTTTTAAAACTAGTTCTTCGTTTCCCTCGCTTTCTGTCTCTTTACAAAATTGAGAAGATCTTCTTTTAGGTTGTATTCACTTTGATTGACCCACTGTAAAAAAATTATTTCGTAAAAAATATCGATCGAAATGAAGTCGGTACCTTACGAATCGAATTTACCATTGTTTTCACCCACTTAGGAAGGTTACTTTGGTTCGTTTGTTGTAGAAATCTGAAATACGTGTAAATAATTGATATAAAGTGAAAAGTTTCTAAATATGGTTCGCTAAATTTTGCAAACCTTTCATCCACTAATAATACTGCTCCCCAATCATTGATATGTCTCAAGCAACGACCCAGTGCTTGATTCAAAGCTCTAAATGCTTGGATTGAGTACCAGTTTGAGCCACTTAAAAGACCTCTTGCTTGATTTAAGTCGTTATACTCCCGTTTCATTTGAACTGCCGGGTCCTTCATTACCGCAAACGGTATCCCAACCTATAAAATGTTATTCGAATTTCTTGGTCTCTTCGAAACAGGAAGACAAGTATAATATGCTTACAGTCACTACACATCGAGCTTCATTATCCTTAAAATCTATCCCTTCAGCGACCTTGCCGCGAAAAACTGCTAGAAACAAGGCGCCGCTAATTCCTCCGCTTGGGCCATCGGCGGTGTCCCGGATAACCTCGCGATAATTCCTCATAATGGCATCAAGGTGAGTCCCCTTACGCGGCTCTATGAATACCTGCTTTGTGGCGGCGATCTTGCTCCAAGTGGAGGTCTGTTTCCACCTATCCATTTGTGTGTTCAGCATTTTGTAAGAGGAAAAGAAACAGAGAATTCCATGCGGCACTGTCTCACAGATATCGAGCAAGACGTGTCCCAGTTGATCCTGCGAGTAGGATAGAATGTTTTGCGGAGCAAAATGATGCTCAAATTATAGGAGGAATCAAACGGTGTTAATAGTTATACCTGAAAAATCCAGGTATTCACATTCTGGTAGGTGGCTTTCAAAGCGTTTCCATTTGGTCCCCTCGGCACGCAGGTCGCGTAAACCTGATCCTTCGGAATCACGTGAGCAGTGTTGAGTACGTGCCTGAATGTTGTGTTCAGCTCACTTTGGAAAGAAGTAGTTGGTGTCAAAGTACCAGAGGCGAGGATTATACAGCGAGCGGATTCAGCGAGTGGCGAGAATATCACTCCAGGATTCATGCACAATAACTTCAGGGTTCGTATTTGATTCTGCTCCTCCTTTCTCACAGAGACCCAAGTGTTTTTCGTTACCTGAAATTTTGTCACGAGCACGAGAATGTGCAATTCGTTTAGATATTTTTATCGTTTACTCTTACGGGATTCCCCAGAACAGATCAGTGATACCAACATGCTTGGTAAAGCCCATTTCGAGATTATTCGGGAATTACCACGCAGGAAGATACTCCGAATACTTGTTAAAGCTTTTAACTTATACTCACTGGTTTAATATCCCTCACAGTGGTCTCGATTATACATGCCCTGTAATCATTCGTGAATTCTTTAGAGGTTATCATTCTCATCGCAAAAACCAAATTCTCCATCATTCTTTTAGTGGCGTTACAGATGACCGGCTTCACTGATGTCTGTGCAAGTCGGTTGTTCTCCTTCGCATTCATAAAATTGGTCATTGCTACATTGACAGCTGCATAGAAAGATTTGTATTCCGAGTCCCCAAGCTTATGCATGCACAAAAGTTCGAAGAACTCCGCCCCAGTCCAGTATTGGCTTGACAGATTGTCGCTGTTGTAATCCTGCTGGCAAAGCGTAGTGATTAGAACAAATGTCAATGTGATTGCAATCTGTTTTCAATGTCTACGTATACTTACAACTTGATCAAGCATAAAACTTTTGAGGAAGTCCGCTAGCTGGAGGAGGTACAGTTTAAGATTGTTGTAAGTTGCGGATTCATGTTTTCTCTGCTTTGCGAGAATTTTGCACTCCATCGCAACAGCCCTAAGCTCATCTTCGCGGAAATTAGCACTGGCCACATCTCTACAAATATCTTCTATGTTGTGAGCCTCGTCAAGGATGATCACTTGGCCATTCAGGTCTAGTTGCATCTGTGGAAATAATAGGAGAACTTATGGAAATATAGAATTCAATATTTGTAGGGATATTTTGGAACTCACGGATTCGCGGATATCAGGATCAAGAATGTAATTGTAAGGGCAGAAAATAATGTCCGCGTGCTCCATCAAACTTCTGGCAGCAAAGTACGGGCACGCGCATTTCTCTTTCCCTATGGCAACCAATTCTTCAATGTCCCACACTGGACCTAATCCATGCCTTTTAGCCGCAGGAAATGTTGAAAGGGTCTTTTTGTTGGTCTCGTTGTAAAATGGACACCCCTTGCGCTGTAAAACAACCATTCTGTCAGTACATGTACACTAATGTAATCGTGAAATATAATTTAAGGAAATGTAATACACATTTGTAGGATCCAGGAGGTCATTGCAAAGCTCTGTCTTGTTCGTGGTGCTCTCTTGAATACACGTTTGATCTCGACTGCTCAAAATGGTCATTCTGCAAAGCCATCAATGTTAAAACACTGTATCAAACATTCCACGTTGCGATGCGAGAACTACTTACTTCTTATGCTTATAGCAAGTCTTGTTCAGCTCCCTGACGACCTGCTCGATCTGCTTGTGCGTTCGAGTACCGTAAAATATTTTTGGAATTTTTTTCCTAAAATTTTAATAATTCCTTATATAAATATGTCTTTCTCTGGTTAAAAAACAGCTCAAACGGAGTGTACCGAACGTATGTATTAAAGTTATTCTCACAATTCTCCATTCGGGTTACCACTGGCAATGCCATCTAAGACAGAATGGCAATCTCCAGCCTCTACACAACATTTAGCCTCGGATCCTTCACCAAACTCGTTTGAGAAATTTTTTTCCAACTCATCGTGAAAATTCGATGCTTTGTAGTCCCCTGAAAGCAAATCTTCCTGAACAAGAACCCTTCGATCTTCTGTAGCAAGATTTTCAGAATAAATTGAAAACTTCTGCTCTCACAATCTATCTTTTAAAACTTCTCTTTCACAAGTTCCCAACAATCAACTTCTCCTCATTTCCTCCCCTTGCATCGAACAGAATCTTCTAACAGAGCTACCTCAGCTAAAGGTCCATCCCCAAAAGCCCCCCTAAGTAACTTTCCAGCAATCCGCTCAAAAAGTCACACGTCAATCTCCTCCATTTTACATCTCTTCAGAAGTAACATCGCCAACCCATTTTCTCCTCGCTGCTTCAACCGAAGAAGCCTCCTCAAGAACCGTTCCTCGGCCAAAGACTCCCCTGAAACCACCCTCCGCTCCAAATACCTCGTACTTCGAAGCTTTGTGCGGCAAACAAAAAGCGAAGGAAGAAACAAGCAAAAACGGCTGTGATCCGACGTCGAATCGGGCCAAACAAAAAATGGAGGAAGGAAATAAAAGGGTGAAAAACGGCGGAATAGGGACAGGAGTCTTTCTCCGGTTCGCATCAAGGGTGCATCGTCGCGATTCGTGAGGGTGGGTGGGGGCCTCGACTAACTGAAAAGGATTACGCTTATTTAGGAAGATCTTCGCCGTTGAAAGGATCCACGGAGATGGAGCGAGAGAGCGGTGCCCTCGGTTAATGCCGTGAAATGAGCGAGGACGAGCGAGAGGAATGTCAAAACACCGTGGATCGGTGGCAGGTGAAAGAGCAGGGAGTCCATTGAGCGGGATCAATAGGGGTGGCTTTATCCACCCTCTCCACGGCGATCGACAAAAGGGGCCCGGCTTACTCGAAGGAGAAAGAGGGGGGGCGGAAGGAGGGCAACGCGAAGGAGTCATAGAAGAAGCCACCCCGCTCCCACCCCCGCGCGGGTTTAATCCTTTCGTGCGATTTACCGAGTCAGAAAAATAGAAATGATCGTAAATGACGATGAAAGGCATGAAATGGATGTTTATTCGTAAGCGGATTTCGACGATCGCGAGCCGAACCCGGGTGGGGGAAACTCCTCGAGAGGGGTCGAAGAGGAAGAATTCGAAGGAGACGTTGGAATATATCCGTTCGCTCAGAAACGAGACGATTCGATGGCAGAGACTTCTCAAAAAATTTGAAATATAGTAAACTGTATTAATACTGGCACTGCGCTCTTGGCACTCCTGATTAAAAAGCCAAATATTAAAAAGTATGAGCTTAGAAACTACTTTTTGATAATTTATTATTTTTCTTTCACCACAACACTGCATATTCCGGTAGTTGAACTACACATTTTGCATCTGGCAACGGCACAAAATATGTCTTAAAGGTAGTGGTGGAAGAAATGAGTTTTAAGCGTCCTTTTTTTTTAAATTTTGATAAGGAATTAGTATATTTTGTCGCTTTGAAATTAAGTAATGGATTGAAACACAGATTTACTAAGTGTTGTAGATATTTAATACAGAATGAAATAGTTTAAACTTCGTTTTTAAGGTGCCAACCTTATTTTTATGCCCATTTTTATTTTTCACTGAATACTTTCAAAATAAAATACTTAATAGGTACGTACTCAAAATGTTTTATTTTTACGAGAAATCCATAATCATAGAGAATACCTGAAATTCAAGACCATATAAAAACGTCACAAAAAATATAGACATCACAATTGAAATTTCCGAGTGTGCCAATGATGAAATTTTTGGAAGCGCCACATTTCAATATTAAATTCCCCGAAACAAAGGGAAACGTCCCCGAGGGCCCAATTACAACTAATCCAATTCCGCGGCACGCGATAAAACCAAAATGCTGCCCGACTTTCCATTTTCGTGCAGGAGCCGCGGAGAGCCGAGGGGGTTGGTGGAGCACGGCAGCGGGCCAGCCGTTGCCTCGAGGGTGGTTTTGATCGTCGATAGGAGGCATGGTCGCGCGCGGCTGGGGCTGATTGTCGAAGGGGGTGAGAAGAGAGAGGCTAAGACAGGAAAAGTGGGACGGGGCCAATCAGAGCGGAGACTTTGAGGGTGTCGTTGCCAGGCAACGAAACACACCCCAACACCCGAGGGGAGAAAACCCCGAGGGGGTATCATCCAGCGATACAGTCGACGCCGAAAGTTATCGCACCCTTGAGAGACGCCCCCTTTAACATCGCCATCGAATTACTGACTCCGACGTTCGGACACTTGTGGGGTTGTTGCTGAACACGGGAGACAGTTTGGATCCACTGAAACCTCCACCTTGAATTTGCTTTTCCACTTTTCCAAAAAAATCATTAGGGAAAAATTTTTCTAGAAAAACCCTAGGAATAGAAAAGGGAAGATTTTTGAAATAAAAATACCCTCCTTTCAAAATCATCCCACGCCGTTTGTTGAATCAACGAGGATCAGTGGTCGGTTGTTACCACGCCCGATTTTAATTCAGTGATAATTGCAAAGGGGTTTAATAAATGCGTCGGGGTACGGTCGTAAATCGATATTAATTGGTGACGAACCTTCCTCGGGCAAGAATCAGGGTCAAAATATCGTCGATAACACCATACGCTATCGAGGAATGGCTAAAAGAGCCGTTCACCAGCGCGCGTCTTCTTATCAGCGAACAATTCCCGCCAAAAGGAAAGAGAATCGAGCGGAACAATACGGTATCGTGTCCCGTGGCGCATTTCGTTTCCATTCATCGCAGCAAGTATGAATGAACTCGTTTCACGTCGATCACTCGCTCCGTATCTCTCCCCCCCCCCCCCCTCGACCACCCTCATCCTGCGCAGCGCGTATCGCGAATAAATAAACAGTCGATCCGCGAGTATAAAGCCGGCGATTCTTCGGCTCGTTTCGTTATGGAAACAGAGCCACCTTCACTGCGCGCTAATTAATTGTGCAGGGAGCACAGTGCGGCGATATCTACCGGGAGTGCTAGAAATAAAGGCGCGAGTGTGTAATTCTAATTCCGATTTTTTTAAATTCGATTTGATTATTTTATGAAACTGTTGGGGAGCATTGTGACAATTCAGGCTACCTACACAGCTGGAGTGATCTCAGCGAGGCCTTCCTTTTGTCGGACGTCGCTGGAAGACCCGAAGTTGCCGAGAGAATTAGGGATTATTAGCGGGGACTTGGAGGTATCGATATGGCTTTTGTCTTGGCCAGCCGCAAAGTTTCGCGAAGCACCGCAATCCGGCCAATTAGCGACGATTTGCTAAATCAAGCCGCAGCCACGAATTAATTGGTACTCGACTTTCTTTGCTCCCGCCCGTACTCCTCTTCTCTCATCATCGACAACAAATCCTCTAAGTCCCCGTCGACGAGAAAACCACTCGTTGGCTCCCCTCGGCCTGCTCGTCGTCCTTCTTTTTTTTTCTACCGGTCGAATCGCGTTAAGAACGCCGGAAGACATTGCGTCTCCCGGATCCCAATTATTGGGTTCGAACGGGACCATTTCGTCGAGGAGGATTTTTATTTCTTCCTTCCTGAGTTGTATTCTTTATTCGCGGTTTTGCTGGCGGGAGTACTGAATTGCTAGTTGAGAAAACGCTCGGTAATACAGGTTTAGAACTTATTAGTGCGATGTGAAATCAATTTGGAAATGTTCATTTTATAAGAAGTCTTATTTTATAGAGAAAGTTTCACACAATCCGTATAAACGCAAGCTTCACGCTCCGTGGTCACGCATTATAAACACAAATTGGTCACTTGGCCTTCACTGCACTCCAGCGCAATTTTTGAGTTACCATTTTTGTATTTTTGTATCTTTAAACTTTTCAGTGATAATTGTACATTCGTAATATTCGTAAAATCATGCTGTAATAGTCTTTTTCTAAAACTGTAAATTTTGGTATGTTGAAATTTGTATTTGGAAAAATAGTTGTGGATAAAAGCGATTTTTTTTTGTTAACCATTCGTGTTCACGTGGAGTGTATTTTCGAGTTCAAATATCGCGCCTTTATGATTTACAAAGGGGATTTATCGCGAAAAAAAATAAAAATATCGGTTTTTCCACAACCGTGAAAACTCCCTCTTTTTGAACTAGAAATTTTACGATACTAAAATTTACATTTCTAGAAAAAGACTATTAGAGCATGATTGTACGAGTATTAGAAACTTACAATTATCACTCAAAAGTTAAAAAGCTCGAAAATACGAAAATAGTAATTAAAAAATGTCTCCGGGGTTCGCTACACTCCATGTGACCCATTTGTGATTATAAGAAGGTGTGATCACGGAAGATTAAATCTGTATACCAAAAATAAGAATAAAATTAAAAGACGAAAGAAGAACCACCCTCGTCTGATGTATAGGGTAAAGAACCCAATTATTGGCAGCCAACCCAATTACTGTCGCAGTAATGACGCAACCCTTAAGCTAATTTACTTAAACGTTTATTTATTCGTTATTTTTAAGTAAAATACCTTAAGGTGACAGTAATTGAGTTGACTTCCAGTAATTGGGTCCTTCACCCTAGTCCCGGAGATAAAAATTCATTTACGATCCCATTTTCACAAAAATCGCAAACAATGACGTCCCGATCAAAGTCTGCCACTCGACGAAGTTTCCACACTCCAGTAACACCCATAGCTATAACTTTTACACTGTACCGGGACTGTTGACTCAGCTCAGGTACCCCGGGACCACCAGCACCCGTCTTAAGGACGTGTTCCCGTGGACCAGTCAGCCATGAAACGAGCCCCGAGCCCTGGGGGAGGGTGAATTAATCAATGGTCACGTGGTGTCCTCGTTCGAGGGTAGCATCATAGAAATTCCGCATTGAAATTGCCACGCTTTCGCGATTCACCCGCTGCGCGGGCGAATGCAGCGCGCCTCGCGGGACACAATGCAACTCCGGCCCCGACATATGGACGATGCACTGTAAAACGCGGAGAATCAATCACTTAAATTCACGTAATCCTTTTGTCGCCGGCTGCCAGCAGCCTGATCGCAGAATTTCTAATCCCCCCGATACAATGGCCCCGCGGACCGATCGATTTTCATTTATCGCCGGCGAGAACAAAGGGGAGAGGAGCGCGCGGGGCTCGCGTTTCGAAAATTGAAGACGCACCAGGACTCGGGACGAGAGAGACAATAAGAATTGCGGACCGGGCGGTAGGCGCGGGGAAAGGAAGCAGAATCGAGAGGGTTGGCCAAGTCGATAAAGTCTGACGTTTGCTCAGGGATTGTCCCCCGGAACGATGTTACGCGCTTGGGAAGCTTGCTTCTACCTATTGATGAACCATAAGGTTATTTTATTCTGTCTTAAGGTTGGCACTCCAGCGAGCAACTCTTTGAGTAGCTACAGCTGGGAAGATGAATCGCTTTCATCTAATTTCTTAAGAGCAGCGAAGAGTCTCGGATATCTAGTTTCGAATACACCTCGAGGTCCATCCCCAGCTTTCATCCACCTTGAAGGAAGCCGACCCAAGGAAAGTTCCCGATGAAATTGCGACGGAATTGGTCGGTGCCTACGTCAATGGGTGCCAAACGTGTTTCAGGCCACGTTTCCTTCTCTCCGCGAAATCATTACATTCCTGGACGAGGTGGGGAGGTCTCGACCACGGTGATCGCTACCCTTCGCAACGTTACAGTTCAACAGGGGGGAGAAAGGGCCGAGCGAGAGAGGCCGCCAAACAAAGCGGGTTGCTCGCGATCGAGGCCCACTCTGGGTCCAAAGAAAGACGGCAAAGAGTCGAGGAGAATGCGGCTCGTACATCCAGGGTAGCATCCCCTACGTGGAATGGAGACATTATTAGCGCGGGCTCGCGCATCCGCCTGGTGACCCGTCGTCGCCGTGCTGGTCCCTCTGCCTTACAGTTAGGGCCACGGCAGGGTGGAAAATAGCGACGAATGGGGAAAAGGGAGCAAGGAGGATGTGGGGGAGGGTTGGGACGAGGTCTCTGAGTGATACGTAGAAGTTGTTGTCGAGAAAGTCCCGGCCGAGGGTGGAAGCGGAGAATGAAAGAAGGGGCGAAGGGCGCTGAAACGGCGAAAGAGAGTCCTCCGCTCGAGAATATTATTTCTAGAGCCGGGGAATAATGGGAGACGCGAAAGGGGAGAATGGGGAGCGAGGAGGCAAACGGGAGTGGAGAAGTTGCCGGGAAGATGGGAAGAAAAGGTGAAAGGGAATGGAGACTGAGGGGAGGTTCTGCTTGGCAAGCACTATTCCTAGAGTATGCGTGGTAATCCAGCCGCTACGCGCTCTATAATTATTGCCGGAACTATGACAGTGGGAAATGCTCATTGGTGACGAATCCTGCATGGCAGAGGCGTTGTTGGGCTGGGATGATGATTGTTTTGTAAATAGGTGGAAGCTGAGAGACATGAGGTCGCCAATGAGTACTCCCGAATTGTGCGAATTACCGGCGCAAACTATTATCCCTAAATTTCACCACTCTCTCCAGGTTCTTCACACCCGTAATCCCGGCAGCGAGCCTGAACAAGCAACGCCCCGTTGAAAAGGGGCCATCCAGACTAAACTTTCCTCCAATATTCCGGATCCATCGCGATGCCAACACTCACCGCGAGGCCAGCGTCCGAAAGGCCACCCTTCCAGCGGACGTGCGCGCGGAGTGCGTGGAAACGCGGTAGGGTGGGTAATGTTGGGAAACGCAGCTAACGAAGTTTACGAAGACACTTAACGGAATTACGCCCTCGCCAGGAATGGTCTCCGCCGAGCGCGCCTCCCTTTCCCCCGGCCGCCGCCCTGTCCTCTGCCGCCCCCTCCGCCTCTCTGTTCACCCCGTTCTGGTGGCAGGGGATCGTCGCGTTAATTACCGCGAGCGGAGGCAAGAAGCCGGGGAAAATCGCGGCGAGAGAGCGCATCATCGTCGTGGAATATAGTCCAGGGGCTGGCTGGTGAAAGGTCGCGGAAGGAAAGCGGCTGGAATGGGACGAGGGAGCGGGGCAGGAGGGTTGGAGGAGGGTGGCTCGAGGGGTCGCAGCTAGGAGGGTGGTTGGCTCGGTTTCGCGTCGAAGAAGGGTGTTATTGACATGGTGGGTGTCGCGTCGTCGGCCATCTTGGCCTGCCCGCACCCTCTCCTCCGCTCTCGAGTCTCTACGTTGCGCGCCCGCGCCCCTCCGCGCCGACCCCCCGTCCCTCCTGCGCGCCACCCCTCGCCCCCAGGACATCCTTGTGTCCCCCTTGTGTCGAGTGACATTCGGGGCTATACCGCGCCCGGCCTAACCTGCCCGACAGACGCCCTGGGCCACCCTTTTCGACCAACCCCGGCGACGAGCTCCGTGGGTCCCGGGGGTTGCTTGTCGCCATGGCGACCGAACCCTCCTCGCCCAACCCCCGCCGGCCAAACACTGGTTCCTGTCCCTCGGTACACACTTCCATCTTCGTTTCTCCGCTGTCTCCTCGCTCCTAGAGCCGGCCACCCTCCCAGCCGATTTCTCTCATCCCCGTCTTCCACCGATTCTTCGGATTCTTCGCCAACCTTCTTCTTCGACTGCTCCATGCTTCCTCCCATTGCGGCAGACCGTCCGACTGCCGAACGCGTCGTCGTCCTCTCGATTTTAGCCGTCTGGTTTCGAAGTCAAAGCTCTTCTTACGTTGCTCGCTCCTTGCTCCTTTGTGGGGGAGCGGGAGTACTCCCGAATGGAGGAGTCTGTTTTCTTCGTGTTTCTTTGGTGTCCATCCTCGAGATTTTGTGATATTTTCGAAAGTCTTACTGTTTATCTGCACACTCACTCGAAATATTTCTCCGGTTTTCGTAGGAATACAACACCACGTATGGGGTGGTCCGCTCAGGGCTTGTGTGAAATGCGGGAGCAGTACTTTTATATCAATTTGCCATCCATATTACCATCGCGATTGTTAAAATGAAATTGCGATCGATTTGGTGACATTAGCATGACATTGCATATAATGAAAATTAAATGAGATTAATATCTATCAATCCCTCTTAACCACTCGAACCATTGCGATAATAAAATCGTTTCATACTATGCACACCTTAAATAAATAGCGAAGAAAGTGTTACGAGAAACTCGATCTAAGAAGAACTCGACCTTCGTAGAAACCGAAACTGTTCCACGGGCATCGATAAACGCGAGCTCCGAGAACAAGTTCGACGCGGTTCCCGTCTTCTTTCGAGATAATCGATGCGCGTCGGGACTTCCCTTTTAAGCCGAGCCCACGTGTCTGCCGTTTCGGGAAGCAGATGTTGCAAAATCGACCCCGGCTTTATTAAATATAATAACCGACGAGGGTTTTCATGCTCAAACGGCTCGGAACGTGTTACGTAATATTCGTTGTTCTCGGTCCAGCACAATGGAGGCAAAAACCTGGAAGCTTCTGGGTAATGCTCCGCGTCCGCTCGAAACGGAGCGGCCTCGACTCGCAATTCAGCCGACTGTTACATTATTTTTAATATTTCTCGAGTATCGGCGCGATGATATTCCTTTAACGAGAGTTTTTTCCCCACATACACGCCGCGAACTTTTAACGAATGCGTTTAGAACAAGCCCGGAAGCCCAGTTTTCACAGAAACCTGAAGCAAAGTCTTCTGCTATCGTATTGCAAGAAGGAGTAAATACGAAGATTCAAGTATTAAGTTAATTAAATACAGTCTAGTTTTCAACTTACTTAAAAGGAAAGATTAAATTGTTTGATGCAACTCACCACCACCTTGTTGCGCGTTGGAGTCCCTGACTTCAGCTGAAACAGACAATTGGCCATTTTACTAAGAGCACAGTCGAACACCTAGTACTTGAATCTAGCATGACGTTTCCCACAAAAAGGGACAAAAGACACCAGTCAAAACCTGGTCGTAAAACAGTCCCCAGCCCCACAGAGTCCACTCGAAGAGCATACCTCATCCACAGATCAGAATCATCCCCAAAGTCCAGCCACAAAAAAAGGCACCCGAGCTCTGTTTTACGAACGGCAGCGTGACTTCTCACAGATCCTGGCCCGAGATTGCCGCCAGTCGAAACTTATCCCTCTGTCCCGGTAGCACCCTCTGGCACCAGGACAGAGGACAAGGAAACGCGGTGGACGGAGAGGCGTGTACGGCGGTGGAAATAAAGAAAAGACGGAGGCGGCACGGAGGAAAAAGAAAATACAGATCGCAGGGCCTGCGAGGAGGCTGAAAGGATCTCCGCTAATGGGCATTATATTTTTCGTTGCCAGAGGGCCGAGGATTATGGGCCTGTCAGGGGCCTAATAACTGGTCCTCGCGATATATACATACACGGGAAACCGGGGCCCTTCCCTTTATACAATGTGCGCATTAAATACTAATCGCAATGCGCACGAGCAGGATCGCGTATTGTACCAGAGCCATGGGATCATCAAAGGCCGCCGACAGGGGTAAAAGTGCTTTGCACACGGACCACTCGCGCCGACCTCGTGAGACTTCTTCAGAGAAAGAACCAGGGAAGAGTTTATATCGCCGCGATACCCTCTCCCCCACACACTTTTGTCCGGCGCTTCTTTCGCCCCGGAATTGTGCAGATTAATTTCTTTTTTCTTCGGCTCCTCGAGGAGGTAGTACCTCTTCTCTTTACGAACACGTCGAATGGAGATGCAAGATACTTTCGGCTTCGACGAGGAAACTTTCGGGGCTTGAAAAGTGGCATAAAATAAGAAGAAAAGTTCATGCAAACATGTGCTCGCAATGGCTTAGTTTCCAAGATACAGCGACGCGAAGTTGCGGCTCGATATTTTCTCTTTGCTAGCCGCCATTGTGGTAAATTGCTTCTTGCATTTTATTTTTTTTTAAGAATATTGCCAATCATCTTTTCTAAACACAGTAGTCGTGGTGTAATTTTTTAACGAGATATATATTGCACAAATAAAATATGGATTCTGATAATTCCCACCCACTCTGACCACCACATTTGAACTCCACCAGCGCGCACCAGATTCATCGCCGCATATCTCGAAAACTAATCATCTGCGAATTAAGTTGTTTAGAGATTTTTTCCTCATTTTTGACGCCTCTACACGTCCCACCAGGTTTTACTGGAAAATATATAGTAAATCCTGTCTGAAGACCTCGATTAATGAATTCGCGCGAAGTGTGCATCGGCCATTTTCCGTCACCGAGTCGGCTCTTGGTCGCGGGAACGTCCCTGCGATTTCCTCCGCCGATTCGGGAAGGGGTTGCGAGTTCTCGGTGGAAGAAGGGTTCTCGTCTGTGACGCGAGGAGGGTCGGTGGCACGGAATTCCAAGCCCGTGGGGACGGCCAGCGAGATATCCGAGGATATTATCCCTCGGGAAGCCGTGTAATGAAACCGTTCCGGCACCCCCGTGGTATTATCCCCCCTGGCAATATAAGCCGGGGCGAGCCGGACAAGGATATAGGTGGCTGATACGTGGCACAGCTGCAACCCCCCGCGCGCCGCGCCACGCCCCGTCCCTCTTATATCTCTCCCTTACGACCGGGAGAGATAAGTGGAGGCGCAAGATAGGCCGCGTCAGCGAAACTCGACGTCATCGTCATTAACAGAGCCGCGTAATTGCCCGAGCCCTCCGAGAATCGAGCAGCCGCCATCTCGCAACCCTTTCACCGGCGGGGGATGCAGCGGATCGGTGGCGGGGGTGAGTCGATCCGAGGGAAGTGTCCGACGATTACTGCTCGGTCAATCAAGCCTGCTTCTCACTTTTCTCCTCAACGACTTCAGCTTCCCTCTGATTGTTGCGAAAGCCTCTGCTACGGGGTGGTTACAGCAGAGGGGGTGGGGCTTCCGGGAACAGTAGAATCACTCGAATCAATCGCAGCGATGTCATCGGTACACTACCCACCCAAAAAAATTACCCAATGCTTCAGCTCTGAAATTTTGCGAAATTCCGGCGATCGGACCGCGGCTCGAACAAAGCGCAAACGGTGGATGCAGCGTACGTTTGAGGCCGCGAGATGAGAGACGGAAGGTCGAAGGAAGGAGGTAAAAAAAAAGAAAGGGCGAGGGGGAGGAGGGGAGGTGGAGGAAGAAAACGAGAACGATATTCCGCCGGCACGTGCACGCGGTTAAAAAGGTTCGCCGCAGAGAAGTTTCGACGTGCCGGCGCGCGGGCTTTCTAAAAGCGGAACCGGCTGTCGTGATACGGATCTGACCAATCATAAAAGCCGCATAATGGCCACTTATTCATCCATCCCCGAGCCGTGGAACGAACAAAGGCGGAAATTAGTCAGGTTCGGTATGCTTATTAATTGACTGACATTTCCGTCATATTATTGCACAATGAATCGAAAGCGGCCCGTGAAGCCCTCTCGAAACCACCGCGGCCGCCCCCTTCCAGCCCCCCCCCCGACCCCCCCTCATCGGTCCTGTCGTTGCAGGAGGGGTTGCCATCGGCCCCTGGGTTGCTTGGAACGCAACCGCTACGTTTCTGATCGCCATCAATGCCATTTATGATTAATATTCGTCCCTTTCAACCCTTTTCTTTCAGCACTTTGTTCAGCAATATTTGGGATTCCCAAATGCGGAAACCTTTTCGGGGAAAACGAAGGAAACTTAAGGCGAGACGGATCGCACCGTGGTCTTTAATCGCTCGCTGTGAAGTCAATTTGTATTTAAATGCCCAACTCAAATAAAGCCTGTATTTTTCAAACAAATTAAAAAATTCAGAATCGAAGTACTACGTTGAAAAGTTTGCTAGCTAGTTGTACCAACATCTTCCGCGTTCCTCTTCGTTGTTATTGCAGCTTCATCGTCGATGCTGTTATTACTGTTTTCGTATCAGAGTTTCCTATCGACTCCTTGCAAGTGAAAAGGCAAGGGAAATAAACTCCGGTTGCGGTGAAACGAATATTTTCATATGCAGTCGCTAGTATAAAACTAGGGGATGACAGAAAATAGTCCAGTGGTACCAACATTAATCGCCAAACAAACGTATTAATATCCAAAAAATGGTACCAGTTCGTCAATTTTTTGGAATATCTATTATTAAGTAAGGATTACCGATCCAATAAACGCTGAGGAGTAGAGAGAGGGAAGGGGAACGTGGCGGGACGTGAAGCCTTTCTAAATGACGAAGTAACGTCCGACTAAATGGAGGCTGGTGTGCTCGAAAAGCGATGACAGTCGAAAAACGCGATCACTTTTTAAACGAACGGGGATGCGCGGGCGAGACAGGGAGGGTGGAAGCGAGAGAGAAGGAAACAGCTCATGTCTCAAGGGTGCTTGGTGCAATTCCATCGCGAAGGACTCATCCTCGGCAGCCTGAATACTATGGGCATTCAAAGCCCTTTTTTCCACGATAATTACACGCGAAGCCACTAATTACGGCTTTGCATGGCGCGCATCCACCGACAGGAGGAAATGGAAGAAAGAAGGAGGAGCGGCGGGCGGGAGGGGACGGTAGGAGGGAGAAAAATCGCGGAGGAAGAGTTGACGTCGGTGGTTGGAAATCGTCGAAGGAGGGAAAATAGAGCGGAAATTAAAACGCTCGTCCCGCGGTTTCTTCGATTTTGTTCAACATGAATCCCCGCCGGTTCTCCTTTATCTATTTCTCCATCGTTTTTTTTTTACGGGCAGATTTTAAGGGACGGTTATAAAGGGGGTTTTCTACAGATCCTGAAAGAAGTCGGATTCTGATTGGCAATTTTCCTGATAATACCGGGGACTCGGTTGATGGGAATCGCTATTGCGAAAAGTTAGGTTAGGTCGATATTTCCCTAGATGAAAATCCCTAGATAAACGGAAGTAGAATTTTGAAACACTCTTCACTCGGGTAATTTGTTACCTTCCTCCTCGAAATGCGCGAGTGATAAACGTATAGAAATATGGAGCCACGTTGCGGATAAATAGGGACGCTGTTTGTTTACGTTCGGGTTCTGTTCGAATTACGAAGCAAACAAGCAAAACTCTCGGTAATGAATGCGCTGGCGATGGTCAGACTTTTTGTTTCAATCTGTTGTTGAAACACGTAGAACTTTATGCTCGAGAATATTATAGAAAGCTTAGAGGCTACAAAAATAACTGATAGTTCGAATTAAAAGAGGTTAATTTTCCTTTTTAGCTTGCAGCGCATTTATTTCAGCTAAATCGAGGATGAAGCGCACTGCAGTTTTAAGAAACCAGATCTGTGTTCGACAATTCAGTAGTCGCATTGGGATAATTCTAAAAGTGCAACGTTTCCCGGAGAATAAACTTCACAGCGGAATATTCTCAATTACCTTTTAAGCTTTCATTATTTCATCAAAGAGCCGCCACGAGAACTTTCAAGTTTTTTTTTTAAATGGGAATGCAACGCTGTAGCCTCGAGGAAGACGCGAGGATCAGTAGGGCGGTGGGAAGCATCCCCCAGTGATACCTTCATTCTGATTCCCATAATTAGAATATTAATCGCGAGGATCCGCTGGATCTCGGCTTTCTTCATCCCCTCAATTATGCATTCCGCATCGATCGCGCGCCCCTGTCCTCTCCGCGTATTTTGTTTCCCTCGTCCCTCGAATAATGTCGCGAGAAGGGTTGAAAACTTCGGTGAAGATCGCCCCGGCGCTTTAAACGTTTTCATTTCGCGGCCCGCTGTCTTCCCCCGTTCCTCGCTCCGTCCCTGTTCCGCCCTTTCGGCGCGCGGAAGAAGAGGGTTGCGTGGAAAGGAGAGGAAAAAAGAAGATGAAGGGGGAAAGGAAGGAAAGCAAAAGGGGAGAGAAGGGTCGCCATGGCGTCCACGGATCCGTTGCTGATTGGACGATGGCTAGGGTACGCATTTTTAGCCTCCCTTCGGATCTGCCCTCATTGTCATTTTAATTTCAATCCCCTCGGGGCCACAGGGAGGGTGGGGCGAGCCAGGGGTGAGTGGCTGCAGGACGCACGCACCCTTCGAAAGATTGCTTCGACGACTTCGTAACAGCGTTAATGCCGGGGCCCTTATAACGGGTGTCCCGCGAGAAATTTTGAAAATTCTAGAGGGACTCCCTGGGGGTGGGTTTTCAACCATCTGCGTAATAGCTTCGGTTCTTCATAGCTTTTAGGAACAACCAAGGAACCAACTAAACGCACTTCGCAATGAGAGACGGTGGCACAATTACCTATTACCCGCAAGTAGAAATCTCGTATTCCCTTGCACATACCATACGCACAAGGGAAGCTCGTAAAACCTTGCTTCATCCCCCAGCGGAAGTAGAAGTCACGAAGTCCCACCCCCTGTCCCCGAGCTGAAGGACCAGCGAGAGAACACTTGGTACCCACTTCCGCGGAGTTCTCGAGGCAATAAAAAAGGCCTAATACTTTGCTACTTCTGCTAAACGGCTGGCTACGTCCGGCGAAATAGATTGGACCCGGAAATTCGGGGCGAAAGTCGCGAAGTGCCATGGAGAGATCGCTTAGATCCGCTGGCCCCCGGGGTGGGCGAGAAAAAAGCCCAGGCAGCCTCGGCTGGTTCTTCCCCGAAATTAAACGAGCGCGGTTCATCCCTCAGCCGGCAGCTTTTATTCGATTCGCGATGCGACAGCCGAGATAGCCAACACACCGCGGCGTTCATCCGCTCTCCCTCATCCCCCTCGAGTCGCCTCTGAAAGCTTTTCCCCCAACGGAGATAGGGGATGGGAGAAAGACACAGCCGGAGGGAGGCGAACGGCGGATGAGAGAGAAGGAGGGGGGGATGAGAGAGAACCGGGAGAGTAAGAAAGAGATCGGCGATGGAGGCAAAAGAAGCGATAGGAGGCGAGAAAGAGGGAGAGAGATGGGGGTGAGACAGGGTGAGGCAAGGAGGATGGCTGATGTTCCATCATGGGGAATGAAAATCAGGGACCCCCCTAGGGGCTCGGAATTAAAATGGCTGTCACACGCAACCGGGGGTTGTGCTCTTCCTGCGGAAAACCTCGGCGACAGGAGGCGGCATGAAAAGAACCCCTTCCTTCCCTCCGTTTCCACCCTCTTCCCTACTTTCTGCCACATTTTTTTTCCCTCATTACCTTATCTGCCTCCTCCTTTCCTTCTCATTCTTTTTGTTCCCTGCGTTATCTCTCCTCTTTTTTTCGTGCCTCGCTTTTCGAGATGGGCTCGGCAGGCTGAGATATTGGGGGTTATGCAGACGTTGCTCTCCACGCTGGGGGTAAATCAGATCAAAACGTAGGTGGGGTTGTCTGAGATTCTTTTTGTGTTCCGTGGGGCCAGCTCGACACCTCCTCTCTTTATTAATTTTATAACATTCGCGGGAAGACTGGAAAATATTTTTTGCGTCGGGTACGAGCCACCGAATGGAAACAATCAGGGCGACCCGGAGCCGCGATATTAATGGAGTGCGTCGCTCGAACGCGACGCATTAAAATGCTGCGCCAAATGCATGGATGAGGAACACATTTTTCCTTGGAAATGCGTTCGTTGACGGGGAAGGAATATTTGCACTCGTCTGTTTCGGTTGCAATATATTCCCTCGATTTTGCACCGGATGGTGAGTTTCAAAAGTTTGAGAATCTTTTGTCGTTCGTTAAAAAGACAAGTTAACGCGAGCAACAAAAGTGACATCGCGTTTTCCGCGGGGATCATAGTTGGATTTGGAATTGTATGAAACTTTTGGCGAGCGTTTGAACGAAGAAAATGGTTATTACAATCACGAATTCGCAACAGCTTCGGTTGGTATAGTGTATCACGAAACCAAACCGAGTACTGTTGGGTTACAGTTAATTGGTAATCAACAGTTATCGCATTTGACGTGCTTAAAACGGTTTCAAAGAGGGGAGACCGTTGGCTACAATGCCAATGGGCGCCAAATAATTTCGGCCGTTAATAATCGATCCGTGGACACATGATACGTGAACTGTGAAACGGAAAAAGCAGCACAGTTTTATTCCAGCCGCGATTTTCGTTTCAAGGGGTTACCGTAGATTATAAGGTCAGAGAAATAATGATTCTTTGAGAATTTATTTCAGAAAGTACATGCATATTTTTATGCAATGGTTTTTGCTTTCAAATGAGGGATGTAAAAGTATTTATTATGGAATTTTTTGAAAGCTATTTTTAGAAATACGTTTTGCGGTGACCAATATTATTCAGAACTGAGTTATCTAAAATCAAAAAATGAAGAAGATTTAGGTAGTACAGTAGTTTATCTAGTTTTCAATCGTTCCGTTTTATAAACTATTAATCTGGAACGAAATGGCGGATGTTAAAGTGGAATGCTCGATTTTAATAGAAAAAACACTCATTTTCATTCATAAAATAAAAACTATGCATTGGAAAAATAAATGCTTCTATTAAAAATTAAATTTGAACGTCTAGAAGAAATCTACAATGTTCCAAAAAGATTCACAAACCCACTTCGGGAAATTTTACACCAAAACATAATATATCAACCTGTTAAACTGTTCCTCCTCCGAATACAAAAACCTTTGCATAAAAATAGGCATATACTTTCTGAAATAAATTCCCAAAGAATTGTTTTTTTCCGACTTAATGTACTTTTCAGTTACTCAAGCCACAATTTAAATACTGTCTACTTAAACTATACTCGACAAATGAAAATTTAAAAAAGCACGGACCTAAAGTGAGGTTAGGTAGCGGAAGAAGCCGAGCCGGAGTCAATCAAGTTGATACCTGCTTTCTCGCAGTGAATTCCTCCAGTATGGGTGAAGACTAACAAAATTTGTCTGACAACGAGGGCCAACGAGGACTCTGGCCACCATTTCGAATTATGTAGTCCCTAAACCCCTTATTACCGCAACACCTCTACGCCGCGAAAGTTCGAGACAAAAGGTGGAGGAGACAGAGAGCAGCGGCAAAGAAGAGCAGAGTATCTCTAAAGAACGAACTGATTCGAGCCACCCCCGACGTTCTTTCTTAGCCGCGAGGCTAGACGAGGGGTTAATCCCCGGCGTTGCGACGGGGGTTGGCGGACGACGCATGCGAAAATTGCGCCTTTTTTGCGCGAGGCTGCCTTTTTCCCGGGCGTATTTCTGGGCGCGCGATATCTCGCTTGCGCGCCGTCTTTTCTTCTCATTACCCGTCCTCGCCATTCACTCGCCCACCCCCCGGCCGACCCGGTAGCCGAGCGTCGCCCGTGCAGCGTCGTCATCCACCCCTGGCCTCACTGACTCATCGGGGGCGTCTAATAATGTCGCCAGTCAGGCGTTCCGCGTTCCACCCCCGTGCCAGCCACCCTCCCATCTAGCCCGCAGGGGAGGGGGGGGGGGGGAGTCGGGAGGAGGGCGACGGGCGAGATAAAGCGAGGCAGACGAGGAGAAAAACAGACGGGGAAGTCGAGGAGGCGGCGGCGGGGCGCGGGGGGCGCAGGTGAAAATGTGAACGGAGAGAATATATACGGGGGTGAGAGGGTGAAAGGACCGCCGAGGGACAGAAAGGGTGCGAGCGCTGGCGGAAGGGAGAAAGAGGAGAGACTGCACCATCTCTGCCGCCGACAAAATGAGCCTCGCCAGCCACCGTCCTCCACCCAGCAGCCATGCAGCCCCTTCTTACCCTCCCCGCAACCCCCGATGCAGCCGCGGGAAAAGCAGCGAGAAAACGATTCGCGCCACCCGTCAGGATCTCCTCTCCGTCCAGCGGGAAACTTTTCCACCGGGCTTGTAACTTGTCCTCCGATTGTTTCGCCCCTTTCTTCCACCCCTCCCCCAACCCCCTTCGCCGCAGCTCTCAGGGTTCCTCCATTGTTCCCAGCTTCTCCCGTGTTTCTCGTAGGCGACTGCGTTGTCGGCGGGATTTTTCGATGGACGAAATTCGGATAGTTTTTCCACGCTCGGCTCGATGCTTGTTTGACAACTAACAGCGGCCCGGAGCCGCTGCAGGTGCACGTTAATTGGGTTACACTTCGTTAGTTTGCTTTTCGCTGCGCCGTGTATTTTCCGGCGCCGCGGACGTTTCGGCGGCCAGCGATGAAATTTGGATGTGAATTAATTGGAAACTAACCGCCGCCCAACGTAAGATGACAGCGATTTTGGTACATAATTTTTTAGACTTTGCGTGTAGAGAGAATATTTCAGTAGAGGGGGGAAGCTGTGTGAACGGCGGGCTTAGCAACCCATCGCGCGGGTTTCTTTTGCCATTATACTGGCGGCGACACGTTGCACAGATAGGTGTGGTGCTCGCCTCTGTGTAACCACCCCCCGCGTGAACACCCGCGGCCGCCGGAGCGCGTACGCGTGTGCGTGAAACGGCGAAAGAGCGGCCTGGATCCGCGACGAGCGGCAATAATTAATGAGAAACTAAATAAAGTAACCTTGCCGTGCAATTTGCCGCGCATTACCGAGCTCTCCAGTCGCGTACTTTGCGCGCGAACCTCGCAAACTTTGCACTTACTCCGTCTATTTTTTCACTCTTTTTTGTAGTTGCAGAAATAAGCTGTAAAAATTTGCACGAAAATTTAGGGACATTTACTGATAAAGGGATTTCTGAGACGTTCGTTAAGATTCCAGTAATTGAGCAAACACTTCTGTGCAAAGAGAAAATTTTCATTCAGAAGTCTACCATTTCAAAATTTCAATCCCAAAAGACTGAAGTAGGTAGAAATGGAAGTGTAATGTGTTCTTTGAATTAGCTCGCCGCGGAGCTCCAAGAACCGTGGAATAATTGCAATTTAAACGGTCCACACTGCATCGCATTAATTTTTATGGCCGCGGGTGCATCTGCCATTTTATGGACGTTTTATTCAATAGGATTAAATGTGGGGAATTATAATAGAGAAGCTGTTGTATGGTTTTACCTTGCGGTATGATGAGTAAGCCCTTAATTTTTACAAAGAATTTTTTTTAGAAAAAAAAGATGAACCGAATGAGTTGAAAAATAATTCGTTAACTGAGAATGGACAAAATTCGGGCAACGATTAAGCTGAATTTAGTGAATGGGATTTAATTAAATGGATGGGAATTTATAGTTCCATAAAGGTACAGGGGCTTTGAATTAAAAACAGGTATTACAGGTGAAGTGCTATTTAATGAGAATAAAAGTTTGTTAATTTATGGTGCGGGATACCGGCGGGTGAAATTTTGATGCGAATTTGAGATGCTTTTAATCATCGTTAATTACATTTCACTTTTAAGTAATCAATTTCGTTTGTTATCTATATTGCGTTAAAAACACGATCGAGGCACCGTAATGCTCAAAACAACTGCGGGGTAATTGATTTTTGCGTTACCCCGCGATAACGAATGTAACTAGATACATTATGAAATAATGAACTCTTTCGCGTGGCTGAGATTTTTAAGGGTATATTTATTCGGAGCGGCGCAAAGCAAGCGAGGATAATTAAAGCTTAAATAAATGAAGTTCGTGCTCGTTAAGACGTGGTTATTTACGCTACCATTCAGCTTAATAAGGTGTAAAATGTAAATAATTCTGCCCCGTAACAGAGATCGGGATACTCGAATTCCCGATTCTGCAACGAAGTTAGCCGATACGTAATAATGGTAATTGTGACAAAGTGAAGGCAATGAATTGTGAAGGTATCAGAGACAGAGGGAGCAAGGTGGTAATGAAAAAATAATGAAAATTTCACATGGTTCACAAATTTTTTCACTCCACAATTCCTATAATTTTTGAATCCTGAGAAACTTAAAAATATTTTAACTTTTTCATCCGAAACGGAACAATTTTGCGTCACTTAAAAAAATGTTACATCTGCCGACGTACCTGCCTGTGAATATTCTCTATCGAATATTCTCAATTACCTACATGGAAAAAGAACGCGTGGATGGACATGTCCGAAAATAAATATGACCGGTGGCGTTCGCGCTGCCTCGAACCCGCAGCACATGCGGGGGGGGGGGGGGGGGGGGGTGCGCAGGGCGGCGACTGTATTTCGACTTCTACATCGTTCGTTCTCACCCCGCGAAATATAATCTCGTCGATCGCGCACGGCCATCAAGTACCAATATCCTGGAGTAGACACGTGCAATGGCGGACAAAGCGCGTCGATTTCGGTGATAGCGATCAAAGTAACTTTGTTCGTGGTTCGCCGAGCTCCCTGTGTATCCTCGTCGACGAAATTGTTTCTCGTTCACGAGCTTTCGGTCCCGGTTGCTGTATCCCTTCAAAATATCCCGAAGATTTATCTCCAATAGAGAACTGGGGGGTTGCGAGGTTATGTCTAGGTCTACTACCATTATTTCTTATGAGTAAAGAATTTTTTAAAGGTACAAAATTAAGAACGAAGAAGTCAAATTTGCTGGGGATATTAAGGGAGGCGATGGGGCATTGAAAATGGAGTGAATATTGCTGGCTTAGGGCACAAATAAAATGTCACACAAGATTTGAGGGTATATAATGAAGAAAGATATTATTTTTGACAAATTTACGAAGTAGATATAAATATGATTTTTATTGATATATATACGAGAAGAAGTCTTCACTGACTGACTGACACATCAACCCCAGTTCAAACCGTTTAACTTGGGAACGTGAAACTTGGAAGGGTTTTTGGGAATTTCATCCCCAAGGGGGTGGAAAGGGGTGAAATGTAATTGTCGAACTCCCTAATATCTCTTAGGCTCCATTAGATACGAACTTGGTTTTTACTTTGAAAGATTACCCACATAAATGCCTAAAACCCAATTTTAAGATTTTTCCCAAACCAACCCCTAAGCTAAAATGTATTTTCACGGATTCCTCAAAATTTCTTAGGCCCGATTAGATATCAACTTAGTTTTTATTTCGAAAGGTAACCCACATAAATGCCTAAAAACCAATTTCAAGATTTTTCCCTAACCAACCCCAAAGGGGTTGATAAAAATGGTTGCAATGTGTTTTCATGGACTCCTTAATATCTCTCAGACCCGAAGCAAAGCGCGGTGGTATTTTTCTACTATATCATAAAGAAACATTCAAGAACTATTTTTTATCTATAAAAACTCAAATTCCCCCAAAGTCATCGATACAGTAATTCAGCGTCAGCTAACACGGATCCTTATCGAAGCCCTCCCGAAGCCAACCTTATCCTGTGCGGAGACCTGCTTCACATGGAAGAGTCCTCGCGGAAAAAGGAAGAAAGCCCGGAAGGCGGGGGGCGAGCCTCGTCGGTGGCAGGCTAGGACGGAATTTCGTAAATCGAGTTGGCCTTCCCGTGGAGGGTGTCGGTGCGTCTGTCCACCATATTGATCGCGCAGGCACCCCGACTGCCTCCACACCAGCCTTTCGCGAGGCTGTGTGGGCACACGCACACCTCGTCCGACTCCCTTGCACGTACGTTAATCGATGCACCCACACGCGGGGGCGGGCGCACCCCCACGGTGCACATAACGTATAATATACGTGTGTACATGCGCGTGCATGTACCGAGGGAGGCAGGAGTACATAGAGATCCGTTACAGGACCGGGGTTTAGGGGTGGCTTTCACCCTACGGTCCAGAGGGGGTTCCGCTGGTGTGCGCCGGAAGGAGAGGGCGAACGAGAGGGCTGTCGGCTGCTGCAGGCTTGGGCGGGGGTGGCTCCGGGCGGGGGCGGCTAGAAAAGGAGGGAGGCGAGGGACTCGGGTGGCGTTGGAGCCGACACTCACGGGTGCCGGCGTTTCCATGGCTACCACCACCCTCGCTGTGAACAAGCCCTCCACGTCATATTGGCATAGTATATTCCCCGCACCATAAAGCCAAATAATCTACCGAGTGATCCAATCTGAGGGACCGCGATGGTCGCGCAGCTGCGGCATAGGTGGACGGCGTATAGTGAGGTTCGTTGCGAGCATCAGGGGGGAGGGGGAGGGAAATTGTAGCACGCTTGAGTGCCGGTGCTCAATAACCCAGAGATGGATTCTGCAGAGTTTTTAGCCACTAGACTTGATAGAAAGTCATCGTTCTTCTTTTAGACTGGCTAGCTGGGTGTCTTTGATGCTCCGGGGATTCCTTAGTCGCAAGATGGAACAAAGGAGTTGGTACGACTGAATGATCTAGGGGATTCTAACCTCCAAATGATAGCGTGCAAAGGTGGGATCGTGAATAGATGACTAAATCTGAGGAAACAACCCAGTCTTATCAATTTCTTCGCTGGTTAAAGCGAAGACTTTCATCAACCAGAAAAGTGAGGCAATCTAACTGCTCTGTGCTCTTTATTATACTTCCATTTTTTCAATTTCAACCGAGTAAGCACCGCGGCAAAAAATACACGGTTGGTTAAAAATTAGACGCGGCTCCGCCATACGATTGGATCCAGGTAATAAACCGACCGCCTCCGGGAGTTTTGCGCGGATCGTTTAGTTACATTTCTTTCTTCCTCTCTTTTTTTTTGCTGCGCTCGCCATAACTACTCGAAAATATTGCACGATAGCTGCGGACGGTGGCGATTCAACGCCATCGCGCGGACCGAATTACGAATTAACTCGCGGCACGGGGCCAGCAAAAGAATCTGCCGTGTGGGCGAGCGAGGATTTTCGTTTTTTTGTCCCGTTTGGCGAGTGGAAGATTCACGCCGGGTGGAAAATTTGTCCTCGGGGCCGCGAGGAAGTCGAGGACCATTCGCTGGGAGTCGATCTTCGCGAATTTGTTTAACAAATCTTCCAATAAGCACACAACATTTCGCCCGCAGCCACTGCTCGGATGGAATTAAAATTCAGCACGGGAAATGAAGAGGAAATCGTCCATCGGGCGGTTTTCCGGAGGATTCGTCGATTTGTTCGATGAATTTGAGAATTCATTTATGACGAGAAGCTATGAAGCGTTATGATTTTAGGAATAAAAGTAATTTGTTGAATATATTTCAGAAATAAAATTAGATAATACAAGAAAAGGAATTAAAAATGCTTTTGGACCATTATTCGACACACTAGGGGCCATTTTTCAAGAATAAAATTTAGGTTTTCCACAGGGTCGATTTTAAAAGTTGTAAATTTTCTTTCGTTCGCCACTGTACATACTTCTTTTGGTTTAAAGAACAAAAATCGTTTAAAAATAGCCTCGTGAAGAGGAACGAAGAGTACAAAAAAATTTTCCATCAGGCCGTGGAGTACCCTTACAGAATTTACTGCAACTTTACCAATTTTCCCTGATGAAATCGATGGACCCATCATTCCCAGCCCGATAATTACCATCCAACAGCTTTACAATTTCATTTCACGCGCCGCTGTTATATCCTTAACTGCCACAGTAATCTCCACCGCGCCAAGAATTTCCAGAATCCCATCCCCTTTTTCCAGCAAATTTGATCGCGCACGTGACGTCGTAAATTAAATTATAGCAGCTGCAGGATTAATTATATCGAATTAACTGGCGCGAATCAGTGGAACGGGGCTCGATTAATCGAAACTCTTGCGATAAACTCGACGCTGGCGCGTTCACGCGGCCTGTTGCGAGAAACGCGTCGCGCAAATGCGATTCAATTTTCCGTACATCAAGTTCCTCCACCGCTCCGGCGCGATAAGAGGGAAGTCAGGCCTGAATTGCCAGTCGCGATAAATCAGTATTCCACTACAAAACCTGAATATCACGGTGAAAAATATCGAATCGATTGAACATTAACACGCGAACGAATCGAAAAGCCCATCACTGGTGTCCCCCTTCATTTTGCCAGCGAGATGTCCACCCCCGCTTCCCGTCCCCGCCGCTGACCCCGCGAATCCACGAAAGGAAGCCGTCCACGATTTATTTTACATCCACTCTTTCTTTTTCTCCTTTTCCCGTGTGTTTTATTGTCGCACCGGTGTTCACACAGGCCGAAGTGTGCTGAAAGCGGTTAGACGGTTGAAACCGGAGAAGCCGACGAAACGCTTGCTCACTCGCCGCTGGCGAACAATTCAAATTTCAAAGGGCCAACTGTCGCTAGCCTGACTTTGCCTTGCAAAGGAAATCCGCCTGGGAGCACCGGATACCCGGTATCGCGATTTTTTCGTTTCGCTCGCCGATCGAGCCGCTCGAAACGCGCCGATTTTCGACTCGAGACTCTATGGTCAGCCCTACTCATTCTACTTCCTGTTTCAACGCTGCCTCTGTCGGAGGGTCACATCGCTAGGTCGAAGTCGGAAACAGCTTGTATAATTTTGGAAGATGAAAATAGCAACGGGAGCTGGGTGGGTTTTTTAAATGGAAAAATGGGAGACCGACGAGAATCCAATTTTCTCGTTGGGAAACACAAAATTTCCCAGCGCTTTCCCTCCTTGCTATTTGGCGCACGGATTTTTCGGAGGGATTAGCCGTGTCGCCGTCGGCGACAAGGTGTGCACTGGGAGAGAACGAAAGCAATCGGCCGTAGGCGAGAGATTAAATCCCGGTGCAACCGAGAGTTTTCGGTAATTTCGGCCGCGGGCTTGTTTGCACACCTGAGCCCCGGCCGGAGCCGTCGATATAATTCCGTCGGAGCATTATTAATTGCTCTTCCACGCGGCACGCCACCCTGGAGGGGTTTATTAACCGTGACGAATTTTTTATGAAAACCGAAGCCTCTCCGAGCGCTATTCAGCCGTCTCTATTTTAGGCAATCCTGTATCCTTCCAGTGGAATACTATTCCTTGGTCCTTGAAGCCTCCCGGCTCCCGTAGCATCTGCCGCGATCGGCAATAGACTCGTGGAAACTTGCATCGATTCCGTTGTCTTTCGAGGAATGCCATTGTGAGTGAAACTGATCGGCGCTGAAGATTTCACGGGGGGATCTATTCGAGCCGGGGACCTATTACTCTGCTCCTCCTCTGCTATGCAAGAGTAGCGATTCAATGAAATAGGATTGCGTGGCTAGATACCATCGACGATTGCGAAGGAAACTCAATACTTTCCGAGGAACAGCCCGGAAGCTTGAGGGCATTGTGTTTAGATGCGGTCTGGGCTAGTGTATCTTCCTAATTTCGGGATATCCGATCGATAGTGTATGAAGAAAAGAGAAACAAGGCTACCCAGCAAGCACCCAACCTTGACGGGGGTACAGTAGGTTCCGGGTCTAGAACTTAAACCAAGAATATCGAGTATCATCCTCCGCAAAGTGTTCATCCTGGCAGTGACGGGCAAGGATCAGAGCCAAGGAAGGTGTAACCAAGATATCCTAACAGGCTCGTGACTTAACGATGAAATGGGACTACCCCCGGGTTGTGCCAGCGGGCACCGAGCAAGAAGTGCGCGAGGAACAAAGGGGGGCTGCAGGATCTCTTAAAAGCCTCGTGACTCGGCGAACCAAAACATCCCGTATCGCGTGTATCGAGCCTCTCCTGCCGGCAAACAAAGTTACACGTCCGGTATTGCAGGCGCGTGCGGCCGCGACCATCTAGCTTTAAACCGTCCACGGTGCGTGCAATTAATTCCACACATGGAAATTCAATCGAGGGTGGAAAAGGACAGGCGGGTTAACAGGGCTTGGCTGCAGAGCTACTTCTACACGCACGTGTACGCGAGGGGGGGGAGGCATTGGAAGCTACGGTGGAACACATAAGGGATCTGATAGGCTTCATAGAGTGGCCGGGAGGCTTTGATTGGTCAGCCGGCGCGTGCACACGCGCGCACACGTTTGTACATGGCCGGTCGCATTACTAATTCCCAGCTTCGGGCTTACCTAGCGGGGGCTGATGCTTGTGCCTCCGGTCCATCTGGCCACACGTTCGATCGTGTCCTTATCGCATTAAGTCCCATTACGCATGCAGCATGAGGCACAAACAACCAGGCACTATGCGTTCGTTGGCGCGGAGCTTGCGCGCCATGGCTGTGCTTATGGAAATGTCGAATGCGGCACCCATTGCTGGCAACTCCTACCGGGCACAGGTCTAGTTTATACTAAGACGCAAGCTGAGGAAGCGCGCGGGTCAGTTGCCAGTGTCAATCTTTGCTGTATTCGTATGAAGGTTTCTTGAAAATTAGCTGATGATCCTCGTTGGGGAACAACTAGGTACAGCTATCCCACTTGGAGTCCCAATTATACCAAGGTCCCCAGCGCGAGGGACACCCCGAGCTAGCCAGGGAGAATCTGGGTCTCCATATTTACCCTGGAAACGCGAAAAGTATCGCCCTGTCGTGGAAACGAGGCCCTGCAAGCACTCGAGCCTCGTTGTTCCTTCGCGAACACACCCGTTGTTCGTCGTTTGCCTGGGGGTTTGTTTGCCCCGGCCATCCTCGCGTAGATACCACAGCCTATTATCGCGATGGCCGCTTGTTTCCTTGGCGGCAGTCTCGGGGAGCGAAAGTAGCCAAGAAAAAAAGGGTCGAGGGAGAGAAAAGAGTCGGTGGGAGCTGGCTGCTTGTTAGCCAGTAACTTGTTAGTCGAGCCACTCCACTAGAAACTAGAGGAACAGGGAGCGGAAGACTCTTCTTCGCCTCTTACTCCGGCTTCCTGGAACCCGCTAGCGCGGAAGTCGCGGCAAGTAGGAGATCCCCCAAGTTCCTCGTGGACTCTTTTCTTTCTGCGAGATTGGAGGAGGAGCCCCGATCAACTGGAGAACCGACAACGTCCAATGCTCTCTAGATAGAGGGTCCAGCTTTTGTTTGAGTGACCTCTACCCCCTTCTTCCTCTCATTGTTGTCCTCCGATCGCCTCCTTCATCGAACTTCCTTAGGCTTTTCCTGACCGCGATTGCCCAGGTCGATGCAAGCACGTGAAAGCTCCGCGGATCGTCGTAAAGTTTGTACACTATGGTGGCTTGTTACGGGGATCAGAAGCTGGATCGCGGAGTTTGCGCGCGATTGTCCCCCGTGGGTCGATTATCCTTTGCTTTATCGACCTTTTCATGGGTTATTTGAGACAGAATTTTGCGATGAAAAATTCGATAGCAGGGAAAAATTATGGTCACTGTGATTTTAATGAAAGTGAATTAAATATTAGAGAGTAAAGGATTTTAGTGGAGAATGATAAAATATTATTATTTCTATGGTGTCAATGTTTGTTACGTATTTCTCCGAGGAGAAACGCGCGAGGCGTACTTTTGACGGCAACTGTACACCACTTATGCTGGCGAATATGGGCACCATGAGTGTAGAAGCCCCCAGAGGGTTGACGATCAGGGTAAATATGGCCACTGTAATGGCGTCCACGCGACATTTTACTCTTTGACGCGCCGCACGCTTTTACCAAAGGGACACCCTCACCTGTCTACTTTGCGAAACTGAGCCAGTGTATTAAATTTTTCGCTTGGGGAACCCATCAGCGGAGAGGCTGCGATTGAGGTAGAACGAAGAGAAATTGTTTTTTACTTAATTTTATCGAGCTCCCACCCGAGGGCATATAAAATTACTCGAGCCTTAATTTGAAAGAATTATTCCACTCACCTCATTAACACCAAACACTCCCTGGCGGCAGTAATCTCCTTTCAAAAACACTGTTCCAAGAAATAACTACTTGTTATATTCCCCCAGCAGCGTGGTCACTATTAAACCGAATTTGCAAGAGAAAGCCACAGGAGAGCTCCGTCTTGAATTTCCAATACAATTTTCCCGATTCACTCAGACTTGAGCCACCCAGCAAGACTACCCAAGATCTTCCAGAGGCCAGATGATCGTCATCTCACAAATTCAAATGAGCCCTCTCCGTCAATCACCGAGCCAAGAACGCCGTTGCATCTCCTGCTACCCCTAACCAGAAGCACGAGCAAGAAGAAGCCCTTGATCCCGTTTAAAAAACACAACCGCTTCCATCCCTTTATTACCGGATAAACGGCCGAGGAGAACCCGTCTCAGGGATCGCGTTCTATCCAATTAGAAAAAAGACGAGTCCTCGCATCGGCCAGGGCCTCTCCAGGATCGATCCTTCCGACCAACCCTCCGCGGTCGTAGGGTACACAGGGGGAGAGAGAGCAGAAGAGAGAAACGCTGGCAACCTGTCTCTGGTAAGGGTGCACTGATCGAAAGGAGCCTCTGGAGAGAGAGGAGAAAGGGACGAGGAGAAAGAGACAGGGAGAGGCGAGGTCCTGCAGGATCCTCTGCCGCCCACCCCGCACCCCACCCCTTCGTGACCCCTCGCGGAAACGAAAACCTCGGACAAAGAACAAAAGGGGGACGAGGCTCTGCTTCCTTCATAAAGGCACAAAAGTACATCTTTCTCGAATGAGAGGCGGGGAGGGAGCTTCTCTTCTCGCGCACACAGTGGGAGAAAAAGACAAGTGCCCTGAGCGACGGATATCTATTCGGTAAACAGACAGACAGATAGACAGATGGACAGACAATAATGCTCATCGTCCGATGGACAAAAGCGTCTATTGCGTAAACACTCGAGGAGGACCTGACCTGGGGCCAGCACAATGCCGGGGGCCGGGGGCACAGCTCCTGGAGCAACTTTTCATTCCGTAGATTAGCAAGATAACCGAGGAATCGTGGCACCGAGCTGTTTCCGCGGCCGCTGATCGATCAGGCCCTCGATAGGATTCACCGGTAGATCCTCGAGGAAACAGAGAAACGGGGATCACATCCGTCACGGGGTCTGATTACCATCGATTCGGTCATCTCTGGCTAACAGTGATTTTGGGATAGCGTACAATTTCGAGTGGACAAGATGGTCTTATTTCTTGAAGAAAGCAAAGCTTGTTTGGGAATCTTGCAAATTTTACAGTGAAGTAGTTGTATAATTATATATACAGCATTATGTGTTTTTTATGTGAGATAAAGTTAGAAAGCTTGTAGGGACCACCGGGGTTATTGAAAGCGAAAGAAGTGAAGAATATTCTCGTCAGAATTTGAAGATTCGCAGCAGAAACGTGAAACGCAGACCAATCTCGAGGAAACAGTAAAACACGAGTTACGATAAGTTTCCAGAGAAGCGCTGCTTGCTTTCGCCAATCTAATTTCGATCGATCCGAGGAATCCCGCTAGATGGGGACACTTGAAGACGACTATCGAAACAAGGTTTGCCAGAGTCGTGGCTTCGATATTTTGATCATGATTCTATTTATTCTGGCCGCTAGAAGATGAACGCACGTGGCGTAGGAATTATGGGCGATCGAAGGCAACCCCTCATATTTAATTAAAGGAATTAGATACGATACAGCGACGGATTAAGAGTATATACTTAACGGAGAAGAGGGATACCCCAACTTGAATGCCTCATGGGACGCTTCACTCGTTCGGATTTCCCACCAACCAGCTTGCTTCCCTCTCGGGGGAGTGTAAGTCGACGAAATTAATTTCGCGACCCTCCCATGGGGGTAAATTAGAAGCTGCAACACGGAGATTAAGTTTGACCCAGCATTTTGCAAAGCTTTGGGATCCTTCTGCGATCCCTGAGCGACGGTTGACGTTTTCTTCTTCTACAGGTAATCTATTCTCAAGATAAACTTCGTCAAAATGTATATTAGAGTCTTCTTGAGCGAAGAGAAAGCGGAGATTGTGGGAAGAAATGTGAAGATTTAATTGCGTAACTAAAATAATGGGAGGATTTCCTGCTCCAATTAAGTTTTCAAATTTTATTTGGATTAATTAATTTGATCATTAGCACTCCTTCCGAGAACACTAGCCTCCATTCGTTATTTCATTCTTATCTGTCGAGTACGGCTCTTGAAGCTCCGTTTCTGGACTCTCCCGCCATTTAGTTTTCCCAGCCGATCCACCACTTATAACTTTTCCCCTTCACCTAATAGTTCGTTTACTGACCATTTCTCTACAATTGCGGCTCCTGATGTAGTCCACGCTTCGTTTTTCCTTTCTTCCTTTCTACGTACAGATAAGTACAGTTGGAACAAAAAGCATGACAGACAAAGTAAAGTTTCAAGGTTCAAATTAAGTGAAAACGAGAATGTAGTAGTCTGGGAAGAGTCCAATTTATAACTCCCCTAAAAAATGATTCCAAAAGTTGGCAAAAATTGAGAAACAAATGACAAGATGTCGCAGTAGAATAGGCGGAGTCAAGTCTCAGGCGTGACGAGGTGGATCGTGAATAAAGGGCTCGAATCAAAATAGAAAGTGATAAAAACGTTACAAACAGTTCGACTGAAGTAGAAGACAAACACTTCCTGGATCGCGAGTCTCGGTTCGCACAACACCCGTTATACCGTGCGTCAAGAGTGGCGTCTAATGTCTGCGCTCTCATCTAACTTCTCTCGGCCCTCTCTCACTCGACTTATAGGGACACCCGGCGGGGGTTGGGGTGGAAAACGGAAGGGCGCGGAAGGGAAACTCGGAGGATGAAGAACAGACACGCTTTTCTCCGGAAGATGGAGTAATGAGTACGGTCAGCTAGACGGAAGTCTAAAGGGCGAAGTACCTCCGTACTCCTTCACATGTGTTCAACACAACAAACAGCTTGGCTGCCACTCGAAAAACTCATCAGTGTTCCTAGATGTGCCTTGTCCCTCATAGGAGACCAACTCAGCGAAAGCTTCGACCCAACCGCGGTTAGAAACAAGTGCATGATCAAGAGAGGATGACGCGATGAACATTGGTACCTTAGTGTGTTGTGCTGTACTCCATAACGGAGTCTGGGATGTTGATTATAATGATCGATCTAGGTCGAGCTAGTTGAGAAGTGATAATACCAGGGGGTACTCACTTAATTGCCTCGAAATTTTAAGAGAAAATTCGTATGGTGTCAAAATCGAGGGGGCTTCAGATAGGAGGTACTCAAAAAGGTACTAAAACCGAAGAATTAAAGGTTCCAGCCCCTAATTTCAGACCTCCCACAACAGTTTCTTAAAAAGGGATAGAATCTCAAACTCTGACCAACCCCAAGAAGACCCTCCCACCTCTAGGTGTCCAATTCATCCCTCCACTATCAGCGTCGTTACCACACTAATTGTAAGAGACTTTCCTCATTTCCACTCGTCCCAATGAATTCCATTCTGCAATGATAATATTCCCCAAGTTCCAACAACACACCTCCAAACCTAGATCTGAAGTCCAGAACCAACTTCATCGTCGAGATCTTCAGGGAATACGCGAGCCTCAAAGTATCTCCCTCAAAAAAGCCTTCCCACGTCCGATACCCATGCCGCAGAGTGTCCCACCGCCACTCCAATCGCCAATCGCTTAATTACCATCGCTCCAGCCTGGGTATGTTCGGTATCATCAGACCAACGCAAATGAACCGCCCAACCAGCGCAATATATTCAAATGTAATCGTTCAATCGTCCTCCAATCGCGAATATTCGTCTCGTTAAATCGAGGAGTCTGCTGGCTGGCTCGTACGACAAAGGAATAAATTCTTCCCAAGGCGGATCATCGTCGCTGGCGGATCGGAGCCCTCGCTAATAGCGCGAGGGTAGCCTGAATATCCCCGGTTACACTCTTCATCGTACGCTCTCTCGGTCCCTCCGGCTGGAAACGGAACCGAATAAGAGACCAGGAGCGGTGTGGCGTGGCAAGAGAGAGCCGGAGAGGCGCAAGCAGAAAAGAAGGGTAGGCGGCTGAGACCTAGGGGGTGTAGAGGGCAAGCGGACCGGTGCATGTGCAAGGAACGCGTGCACGCGCATCTACACGCGCGCGCATACACACACACACACGCGCGCGCGCACACAAACACCTGGACGTGCTCGAGAGAACCCCTTCTTCGCGGGGGGAGAGAGAGTGAACAGGAGGAGAGAGAGAAAGAGTCTCTCTCTCCGAAGGTATAGGTGAACCTTCTATAGAAGGCCAGATGGGCGTGGTGGCTGTGACGGTTTTCGTCCAATGGGAATTCAGGATCCTCCTGGGCTAGAAGGACAATGTACATGGGCATTTCGCGTGTGGATGGAGACCATCCGCGGCTCTGCTCGACAAAGAGCACCAAGTCGAATGCCATCCGCCGCGGGGAGATCCCCAAGTGCCTCTTCCTGAGGTCCAGCATCCGGTTAGCCGTCGCAGAGGACCGTTTCACGGAGTTCTGTCGATTCTCGGATCGATCTATTCTATTTTGAAACTGGCTCGTCTCCGTGCTCGCTCTTGGACGCATGACATGGACCAGAATCTCGTGGAAATTTTAGTTTTCGTCGCAATAGCGCAGTGTCCGATAAAGAAATAAGAATTTGTGGATGCAGAGCTAAGTAGGTTCCTGGGTTAGGCCTGGCCCTTGGTAAATTGATTCTCAGTATGTAGAAGATTATTTTGTGACTTCTTTGGAATTGCTCTTATCGACAATGACGGAGTTAAAGAATTCACTATGAAGGTATCAGCGCTAATCCCTAAATTGAATTCCCCATTAATCGTGTACCTACTGTCTGGATCGGGCGTCAATTAAAATTACCCATGAGTAGTTCACTAAATAAATTGGCAATACTTTGTGGCATATCCAGTTTCGCAAATATTAACTTGATAGCTCTCAACACCTACGCGAGCAAACATTTCATGCACACCCACGGTGATTAATTGGAGTCAACGATGACGCATAAAATATTCAGAAAATTCGTAAAAATTTTCACCATCATTTGCTAAGCGTCAACTACTTTCCACTTTTAGCGACAGAACTAATTGGTGCCAAATTAAATATGAGAAAGTGGAATTTTCTAAACTCCAACGTGCTAACTTTGCTATAATTTATATCACTAGTCTTCAAATAAATTCTAACCTTAAATAGTAGCACGAAAATGTACTAAAAATATCCCCAAAATTCCACCTGTCTACTTCAGGAAGCGATGAATTCATCAAGTTAACCGCCACGGAGCTCCCAATCTGCACCTAATTCCGGCCAATTATCGCCTCACGCGTGCAAAATGAAAAGAAAACACGGGATTCCCCTCTCCTCCAACGGGCGGGGAACGAAAATGGAGGAGGGACGAAGAAGAATCACGGCCGAGTCTCGTTAGACTGTCGCGAATGAAACTGGTCGTGTCCCCCGGGCACAGGCCGATCGATATTATCATAACAAATTCCCATCGAGCTCGAATGCCTTTCTCGATGAAGCCTGCAACGTACCACCGGTGGTCTCATTAAACGCAGCGCTCGTATAGCGCGCCGGCTACGTAATGAGAATCAGTTAATTAGTGCCGTAGCACGGGGCGGTTTCACTCGGTACATGAAGTGCATCACGTGTAGGCACGCCTTACACGTGGAACCGGGGAGAACAGATACGTAAGCGATGCGAGAGGAATGAAGAGGTTACGACAAAGAGGAATAGGCAGCAACGTAGCGAGATGGACGACGAGCTGGATAAAAAATTTATCGCAACCTGGAATTATCCTCGTTGACAACGGGTGGCCGCCTGAGTCACTCAAGAAATTTTAAGGTTATGGTCGTTCCCAGTCGGATGCTTTCGATTCCGCGCTTGGACGGTTAAATGGATTTGACAGTGCTGTGAGTTGTTTTAGCGTGAAATCGGTTAGTATAATTTCAGAGTTGAAGTGCAGTCAGTTCCCAAATGAAGGTTGACTTGGGCTCGCGGTAACTCCGATGGTAACCAATCCCGATCGAGAAATTGTCCACTCAGAGCCACAACCAGGGAAACAAAAAGTCACCAAAAAGGGCCGCGGCAGCCAGAGGGTTAAACAGATTCGAAATCAGTTCAGCATTCCCGTAAAGTTTCCCGATACGCCCCCAGACATCGGGACCAGAAACCGGAGTCACAAAAGAGGAGAGGCGGGGTGGTGGGGAGGCGAAGGAACGGGGATAAATATTCGAACGTAGTTTTCATGGAAGTTCATCGGCACGCTGGAGGGCTCATTGACGCGAAGGCGGCATTGTTTTCCAGGCTTGGAAATATCCTGAAATCCGCTGGAGGAAACCGGCTGCCACTCGTCCCACCTCCTTTCCTGCCCGTTTCCAGTCGCATTTTTAATTTCCATTGTCGTCGTCGTGCCTCGTACTGGATGCACCACGAACGCCCACGACGAGCAGCTTCCCTACCCTCCACACTTGTCCTCTTCAACCCCTTTGGTTGCATAGGCGACGGATACGAGTCGGACTTTGTGATTCTCGGGGAAATAATTTTTCAATATTGGAGAAGAACAGTGCCGAGTCCAGAGAAAGAAATGAAGTTGGAAAAATTTAAATACTCCAGCAGTAAAAAAAACGAAGGAACAGACAGTTTTATGCGTCTAAGAGTCACTGTGCAAATTTAATTCCAGTTTTCTCTGTATGCGGCTCATTTAACGTTCTCCATACACGACGGTATAAATCCTGGCCGAATTTAATAAAACCCCGTTTTGCGACCGGTGCGCAGCCTTTCTCCGAAATTTATATTAGATTCGAGCTTTTTGCGCCTACTTCGAGGCATACCCCTAGCTCAGCAGTTATAACAGTTTTTAATTATTGTAAACTATTGTGATTAATGTCTTGATTTTTTCAAATTTAACGTAGAGTCAAGTCACAACCGTCTTCCACCATCTAATTCAAAAAATTTAAAATCACCATCGTCACTTATCATAAAAATGCCTCAACATCAATAAAACACAATCAAAATCCTCGCACGCTCAAAGTCACTAGCTTGCCCTACATTCCTGACGCCTGGTACAAGTGGTTCTGTTCTCGACTAACCCGGGGAGCAGCTTCGGCGCGGCGCCGCGAGGCGGCGCCACGAACACGATGGCCGTTGCGGGCTGTATGGCGATCGAGGAAATTTATGACCTTGAAAGTTTAATCACGGGGCCCAGAAGGGATCGATCCATGTGATTCAAGCCGCGGACAGTGTGGGAAAGCGAGGAGGGCCCCGAAAGCGGCTCTCTGGAGAGGTACGGGCGCGTGAGTACTTGCAGATCGCCGTGATCGTCAGTGACCAATTAAAAGAGAATTAAGGGTCATTAATTAGCATTCGCTTCCGTGCCGCGATGCAGGAGGAGGATTCTTTCGCGCTGTGGGCACATTATCCGCTGAACGCCGGCTGCTCTTCCGTTTCACAGACACTTGGGCGAATCCCAACAGTTTCTTTCCGAGCCGGTAAGAATGTTCTCACCTCGTTTAATGCGCGCCGTTTCCCGCTTCGATTGCACCGGTGGTCTAGTACAAAGTCGATGAGGAATGGTGATGGTCGAAGGGGTACGAGAATCATGAGTGGAATCATTCTGCTGCGAAGAACAGTATCGTATATTCCGGTCGTGGGAAACTAAATAGCTTGCGAATGAAAACTTCTGGTTTTGCATTTCGGTAGGCGGCTCGGCTAAGCTTGACATAACCTAAGCGTTCAGTAACTGAGCTCAATAACTGCCTTACGAATACATATCGAAGTTTAAATAAAGCTTCTCCTAAAATTGGGTCCTTCCAGTCGTGCCGTCCCCAAAAATCATCCCCCTCGAAAAAGAATAAACGCATCATGTCCCATTTCCTTCATAAAACCATCCGCATACCCATCGGTTCGTCAAAGTGGCGAAACCGCGCGCCGGTCGCAGCGCAAAGTCCCCGATTACTTATTCAGCCGGTTTCCGCAAGGGAGGACCGCGATTATGGCGGCGGCCGCCGATAAATTTCGCCGTGGAGCGCGGCGGCAGAAAATCACGTGCTCCGTTGGCAGAAAAGGCAAAAAAGGAACGGAAGAAAAGGCCGATGAAGAAAGAGGGGAGGAGAGGGGAGAGCTGGAAAGGAGGATACGCTCGCGTAATGTACACTCGCGCGAATAAAGTGCGATGGGAGGAATGAGAGGGGGGTAGGCGAAACCGCGGAGGACGAGGGGAAAAAAATACGCGGCGCGCGAGAGCGACGGAGACGAAATTTCAGCGAGGGCAGAGCCGCGGAGTGAGAAGAAGAGCGGCGAGGGGGGGCCGATTAGCCGGCTGAAAGAAAAGGAGAAGGAGAGGATGGCGAGGCGTGTGGAGGGGGGCGATGGGGGCATAAAGAAGGTGGGCGGCATCCTTTGATCTTACGCGCGCGCACACACGCACGCCGCTTGGAAAAAGGACACGCGCATATCTTCCGCAAAGACCCAATACATATTCATGATCCGGTGTGCACGCACGCGCAAAAAGCCGTGCGCGCGAGCGCGCTCAGCCAGCGGCTTTTGTTTAACGTCGTGTGCACGCATATTGTGCGTATGCACGCTATAAATTTGTATAGTCGCACGAGCGTGCGCGCGCGCGCTCGCGTACGGGAGGCGAAGTGCACGCGGCGCAGAATGCGCGGGAGAAGTTTCTGCACTTAAGTAAGGGCTCGAGAGGGTGTCGCCCCTCTCCCCCCTCGCTTCCCAGTCCTGTTCCTTTCTGGTGTTCTTCCGCCAGTCGCTCCTCTGCGAGCGCGGAGGGGAGGGGTTCTGATAATGAAAGGCTGCCGTGGATTCTAGCTAATATTCGAGAATGGAATGGAGCTTCGCAGGTTTTTAGGAGGACCGAAGCTGACATCGTGCTTCGGTAAGTGGGTTGACCCTAATTTTTAACGCATTCCAAAACTTTGCAACGTTTACGGTGATCAATTTGTGGGGTCACTCTGTACAAAGGTCGAGCTTTCAACAAATTCACACCCCTATCACAAAAGTCGCCTCTAAATAAAGCACAATCGGGCAACATTCTGCATCACAATGCAGCTCTATTGATCCGTCATGTTGTAAAAGTTGCAAGAATTCCCGAAAAAGATGTGCCACGATATATCCCATAGTTCACTCTCCCTTTCCTACCGACATTGAATGAACGAAAAAACCATTTTTATGCCGTTGAACACAGTGAAAAGCGCGAGAAGGGTTGCAGCGATTGCTGGAATCAAGAGGCGACCGCTCGATAGGGTCGAACTTTTGCTGTGGAACAATCGAAATTTCAATTCCGTTAATCCTGCAGGCGGAACGGGGATTCCCCGTCTGCGGTTGGAAACCCTCCGCGCAGCGAAACGGGTGTATTCGGGCGTTATAGTGACGATGAAAAAGCCGATTGATTGACGCCGGGCCGATCGAACGTCGCGAGAGCATCCACAATTTATTTATTTGAAGAATCGTCCGCCGTAATTCGGCAAACTGAGTTTCCAAATATCGATACTGTGAGTGGTAGGGGACCCCGAACGTCGAACGGGAACGACCAGAGAAACAATTTCGCGGTGTGGCATCACTATTTTACTCCGTTCTTTTTATTCCAAGTTAAAAAATATACAGCGTTCTCATCTCCGGATGGAATAACACTTGAAGGTTAATGTAATAAGACGACTACTGCTCCAAGACTTACAATCTATATACTTTAATTCTAACTCGACTTAGTTACACACAGCTAGGAAAACTTTAAGCCCAAATCCGACTGCAGATTATAAAAGCTTGATTGCAATTATTTTTCCAACACATCTTTAAAAACACGACGGCTACGCAACCGTTAGGCACGGAAGACGCACCAGTGCGCCACGCGCGACGCACGCAACCGTGTCACGTGACACATATGGCGCACGCGAGCATATCACGTGACAGCGGTCACGCGCCTCACGTGAGAATAGGTTAATGGTGAATCTCACACGTTCACTATTGTCCGGGCTACTTTCTCTTAATGCCGCCGATACTTTAATATCAGCACCGAGCTACATATTTGCAGTGCGATAAAGTCTACACAGCATTCGGTCTACTAATGACCGCTTAAAAAACGTTTCTCTCGTTCGTAACGAACGACGCGAGAATGCGGATCGAGCGAAATAGAAGCGACGGCAAAAATTGGGAAGTATGGGGCGTCAATCGACGAATCGGCCGTCAGCACGACACGCCTGGGGCGCCTGGCGCCCGTAATTCACCTGCGAAACATTTCCGGTCGAACGAAAAATACCCGGCCACGGCAACGTGTAGGGGCCCTACACGATCGATTCCACGTGAATTACATCGGGGAATGCGCGGTCGAATTCGTCGAACCGGCCGAATTCACTGTGGCCTGCGGATTATTCAAGGCCAAGAGTCAATTTATCTCCCCGCGCGGTTCATACGCGTCATTTTTCATTAACCCGAACGCGCGCTATGTCGAAGACATTGGGAAATCGGTGTGATGGGTCCAGAGGATGCTGGTTTTATGCAAGCGAGATATGCGGTCGGTGGTGTACCTGAATTGTGACTTTTTAATGTTATTTCGAAATAGTAATTGCGACAGTCACGACGTGGACGAGCGTTTTAAAGCTGGATTAGAGCTTGAAGATGAACAAAGAAGTATATCTTCGACAAGAAGTGACCGAATTTCTGGAACGGCGGGTCCCAGCGAGATCCTAGATGAGGAGCAGGGGACCAGGCTATCTGGAATCGTTAGCCCTGCCTTGGAAATCCTGGAATGGGCGATTCCAGGACATCCCGGCAGGGCCTGCGGATCGTCCAGGGCATGTGAAATTATGTAAGATCGCGCGGGTCGTCTGGAATTCGCAAGGGGCGGCGCTTTTTGAATCGCGAATCCCTTCTCGGAAGGAGAGAGAGATCCTGGCGTGTCCTGCCGCGGCCGAGGCAACCGAGCGTGCAAGCGTGGCTGGTCGATCGAGTTCCTTGCCCGGCAGGTCCAATGATATATCAAATCGATGGTCGAGACGGTAAAAAGAAGGGCCAAAACGTGATTCCTCGTCGTTTGCAGCTTCCACAAGGGATCGGGGCAGCTGATCTAACGCTGACAGTGGTGATTTCAAATTATTTGCAAGAGCTTGAGGATTCCTGCATCGCTAACGATCTTAGAGAGCTAATTGCGGACACCTATCGGACATCTATATTGAAAGCGTGACGGATAGAGCAGAAAATGATGTGTGGAAATCGCCAACGAATAGTTGATCGAAGGACGAGCAACGAGAGGGAAGAGGACCGCGGAAACAGCGAGACGGCGAGAGGGCCGTAGAAAGGGGGAGGGGCATGGAGGGGCCCGAGAACGCTGGGGACCACCCGAGAGAGGAGTTCAGGACTGGTTGGGAACCGGCGGCGCACGCCATACCTTTGGGGGGTCCCTTATCTTCCGCGTCTACTTGGGACCATCCGGGACTGGCAAGACCTGTCCGCGAACCTTTTGCTCCCGCTCGAGGATTCTGCATCCTATTATCGATCAATAGGTACATACACTCTTACATAACGCTCGAACGTTGCTACGTGAGACTACCTTCTGCAACGGCAGGAATCAAAGGCGTTTGAAATCGAGAAGATCCTTTTACACCTTTGAGAGCTTTCCTTCTACCCATGGGACACGCATATATTTGTTGGGACGAATGTTTTGGTCTAATTGGCGTCTACTTGTTAATTGATAAGCCGTCGGATCGGTGCATACTACGTAGTAAACTGAACGAGTATTAGCTAAGAGTAATTGGTCTCGTTAACCGCTGCCAACTAGTCACTCCACTACCAGGGCTACTGTTTAGTGAGAACTCGATGCATCAAGATATCCGAAGAAAAATTCAAATCATCGTTCACGATGCCCCAGAACAGTAGACACGATTGAACGAAAGATGCTACGGAACGGTGAGAGCGAGAGAGAGGCAACAGATAGAGCGGGGAAAAAAAAGAATCGCGCAGGCACGAAAAGGAAAAGAAGACACACAAAGCGGAGGGAAAAAGCGAAAGGGAGCAAAAAGAGGGCAAGAGGCAGAAAAGAGAGATCGAACGATAGAGAGACAAGAAGAGAGGAGGAAAGGGGAGGAGGATGTGTAGAAGAGCAGGGGGAGTCGAGGGAGAAAGAGAGAGATTCTCATTGTGAAGAAAGCCGTATGCGTACGTAGAAGACGTGAGATCCGTTGGACCCGCATGCGGACCTTATTGTGTCCCAAAAGGGCGTATACGGTAGGTACCTTAATGTCGGCACGGATGAAAGCGTGGGCCCTCCTTTGTCTTTCCTTCGTGAAGCTGCCACAGCAAGTAGCGTGCTCTGCGGGTAGCCCTGCACCATTCCTCAACTACCGTTCCACGCTTCTCTCTCCCTCTCCCACCGTTCGCTCAGTCTCTCTTGTCCTTTCGCGAATCGCACGAGGTAACGTTAGATCGAAACCGATTTCTCGTTTGGGGCTCGCCTGTCGCTAGAGATAGGCAGGGGATTATTCCGGAGGCTGAGAAGCCAAGTGGCGAAAGTGGCTCGATAAATGTGCGAGTAACCTTAAACCGTCGATGAATTGGACAGTAAGAGGTTAGGACCGGCGGTTATTTGTTCCAAAATTGGGCGATCAATGGATCTGAATGTTGCCAAGTTCTATATGGGCTTAAGTTGAGAACGAAATGTGATCAGGATAGCAGCAGTTTCAAAAATTGGGGTAATCTATTTTTTCCCTTTGCACTGCATACACTTCGAAGAAAAATTCTCTCAAACGTTCGGACAGGCTCTATCAAGAAACGCAATCTCACAGACATGTTATGTAACATCAAACCCAACCGGAGGAAAAATTTTCACTGACGGTGAAATATTCTGTTTCAGAGGGAACGGACTTCATTTTTAGCTTCGTTTCAACATCAAAGTTTCCACCGCGCTCCCATAACCAAATCTAACAACTTTCATGCGCGAGCTGTCTGAATTTTAATTAACACGAATGTTACAAAAAAATGAGGTAAAAATGACTGGTATGATTAGTTTTAACAAAGTATTCCGCTTAAAATCAGATACCTAACCTATACAAATCACCTGATGGGAGATAAGAAAATAAAATTCGATATCAAAGAACTTAAATAAAAGAATGACTCACAATCTCGAAGATACCTGAGGTGTTATTACTATTACCATGTGGTATTGAGTGGGCAATTGATTTTGTTACAACTATAATCCCTTTTCGAACAATACGAAGAACGATTAGACTGTTCCTGGGGGCCGTGCTCGACGATGGTACCACGGTTGGTACCTCTGTCGCGCAAAACCCGGGACCAGGTCGCGTTATTAATGTCGAAACGTCACAGAAGGGCCTGCATATTCAGCGCGGAATCGTTGCATGCTGAGGCGCAAAGACGATTCACGGCGACGACGACGTCGACGATGCCCGGTACACAATATATAATTCCTCGTTCGCCGATAATTATTGCGACTCGCCAAGTTTCCAGGCGCACACAATGGGTCCCCCCTTCCGCTTAAACCGCTGGTTATTCCCAACTCGTCGACGTCGTCTTTCGCTGTCGGTGTAATAAAGTGACATTAGCCGGCATGCGATCCAGCGATAAACTTTCGAAATTTATATTCCCCCACGGACGACTCTCGATTTCCCTAACTCCGCGCCGCTAGCTCGCAACGCGTCACGATCCTCCTCCTCCCATAGAACAATTCCGTCCTGCGGATTCCTTGGTAATTGCGCGGGACACGTCTCCGGCTTTTTAGCGATCGCTGATTAATGCTCTTTGCTGGGGACTTTAGACACTCGTAAGTCGTTTCTAGTTGGAAAGCCGCGGAGCTTCGGCTTCCAGTTCGACAGTGGGGCTACTTTCTGAACTTGGTCGCAAAATTTAGGGTGCTCTTTGTGGGGATTTTGGTCGATTTATGGGCAGGGTTTTGACAGTAAGTCACTTTGTGTGGTTTCTACGATAGTAAACGTGTTCGGGTGGGACATAAAGCCATTGCTAGAAGCCTGCTAATCTCCAAACTAAATTTCCTACGGCAATTACTAGAGTACGTAAATCAGCAAAGTAAATTGTTTTCAGCCACGCGCTTTCTCTGTCAAGAATAGTTGCTAACCTCTAATTACAGACAAAATTGTTCCCAAACCGACAGACCTTTCAATCGAGCTGAAGTTTGATTGCGTTTCCAAGGTGCTTCAGAATAATGCACCTTTCTGCGGGTAGGGAAACAGGTTTTGAGGCTAGCCAAAGTAACAAGACAAACATAATTACAAAAGAATCACCTCGATCCATCAAAACTTGAATCGCGCTTCAAGGTTCTCCGCCGGGTCACGACTTGAGTCATCTTCGAATAGTTTGTAGGGATGAACGACACGCGAGCAAGCCAGTTCAGGAGAAAATTTCGGTCAACGAGAGAGGACTAATCGATTAGACCAGGCGACACGTAAAATTTTCTGAACCTCCTCGAGGATATAATTTATTCGACCTACCAACAAGTTTAGAGTCTCGGTGGCTAGCAGTACCACTCGATTATTTCGAACGGAGCGTGACAGTGCCAAGTTTAAAGCATAAAAATGAATTATAACTGAGGAAAAAGGAACGGGTGGCTGTCATGACTAACGTTAATCGAGGCGCCTGGCATATACACACATACTACTTCTCGTTCCTCTAATTACGAGTGCGTATCAGTGCCATCTAGTGTCGCGCGACATAAGCAGAGAAATAGAACTAGGTCGCCACTCGTTAAATCCGTACGCATCAACTTACTAAATGTCCCTTTTGTCCCATCATATTCATTTAAATCTTAAAACCCGAATCGCCAGATTATTAAATCAATATTAACAAAGGAATAAATCCAGAGAGAAAGAAAGCAACTAGGAAGGAAAACTGTGGCCAGCAATGACACGCTACTGTCATGGAAGCTACCAATTAATCCCAGGATTTCCTTCCACGGGACAATGTTCGAGTCCTCGGAGCGGAAAAGGGTTTCGCGTGCTCGATAATTCCAGATCAGCGAGGATGATGCCACTGGGGAAAAGGAAGAGGAGGAAACTAGGGAGGGTACCGTGATTCCGGAAGCGGAACGACGCGGTGGTTGGATTGTTCCAGCTGGTTCCTACGACTTCGCGTTCGCCAAGCCACGTAGAGAAGAAATATGTCGTTGTAAACGCCTCGAATTCAACATTAACAACAATCAACGTGATTAGCTTGAGCAGCAGACTAAAAAGCTATTTTCTCAAGATAAAAGTGGGCAAAGAAGACACCAACATCCGTACTATAGCCATTTTTGCAAAACACCTAAGTGTAGCGGTGAGAACGCTGCCAAAGTTCAGCCAAGGATACTTGCCAGTTGCAGTCAGAGGAATTATCATTCCCGGATTGCGCAACCACTGCGACAAAGGAGGCAAAAGTATTATGCAAACGCGAAATAATAACGCAAACCCGCTATCAAGGCTGCCCAATCCCCGTGAAATTACGTTTCTGATCGAGGCGTTCGCCAAAAAGGCGTACGGTTGCCTACCACCCAGGGCGGTGTTCGCGAACTGGTACCGCCAAGGACGGGCAATATGTACCGTCGAACCTAATTGTTTAGAAATTGCGCGAATCGCAACCAATTAGCGGCATGCACACGACCATGGGACATAGAAACGGTGGCGCGGCCGAGGGGAAAGCGAGACGGTTGAATAATTTAAATTAATATGGCGGTCGAGAATGGCTGAGTTGGAGGACAACGGAGAACTTTCTTAATGTCTTTCCCTCAGCATTCTTGTCCGCGGCTAAAAGTCCCTGATTATACGCTTGATACCTTCTACATAGGCATCCGCGCGCACGCTACACGATTACCGCATGAAAGATTCCCTATTTTGTGGAATTAAGCTTATTGCTATCGAGTTAACGTTCTGGCAGCAAGTTACAACGAAAATGACAGTGCGGCAGAGACCGATACGTGTACTGTACTACAGTCTAACTTGAATAAATAAATAATGATAAAGAAAGTTGAGACTTTACTCACCCCGTCTTTATACGCATGTCCTGTTGGCCATCCCGATGCTACGACTAAACCGGGCTGCCAAAATCCGCAGGTGCCCAAGAGTTTAAGAAGCCATCAGACTATGCAAACTCTTGCACCACTATTGTCCTAACTTTTTCAAGCGTATTCCGTGCCGATATTAAAAAATACATTCTCCCCGGTATTTACGGGGACGACGGCCATTGGGGGCGAAATAAGTTCCGTAAAACTTTCGAATGGCGTGCAACTTTCCGAGTGGGAGCGGAGGCAGCGGCCCAATTTAGACGCAAGAATTACTCGACACGAGCGTTTTGCATCTTCCAGCGAGCGGTGGAAGTTGTCGTCGTCATCCTGACACGCGTTAAGAAGTTGTCCGGATGAGTTTTTAAACTTCTGACGAGCGAACATCGGGAAGACTGAATGAAACTTTGACAATGCCGACGGGCTGGGGCTCCCCGTGTACCGAGAAACACGTTCTAATGTCGAAAATGTCTAGAACACTCGAGAGCCTCGCGTACGAAGAATTCGAAGATTTGGTAAGCGATTCACGAATAACGACCGAACACGCGGGAAGTTCGTAGATAACTGACGAAAGGGCCTCGTGGTCACGCGGTTAGGTAAACAGACCGAAGGTGCTTGTTTTTGTAAATTCCCCCCCGATACTTTAATGTTGTTGATATGCTCCACTCGCCCAAACGCAGGTATACCACGGGGGGTGATCCCTAGAGCCTCTGCGATCTCCCCTCCCCCCTCTTTTCGTGAAGTTGTAGAAAGGTGTATGTACTTTCTTGTATAGAGGTGATTTTTAGAAAGTAACTAATACGATTCCCTTCAAAATTTGAAGGTGAAACGATTGTTTATTACGTGGAGGCGTCAGGGAAATCTCAAGGGCAAATTAATCCCTAGGAGACACGTCATATTTTGTATTATAGAAGCTAAACCAGGGCATTATTTTAAAAACTGAGATTGACCTGACACTGGAAACTCTAAAATAACTTAGGGGCACCTAAAATGACTTAAAAATATACGTATCTATGACTATCATAACATATCCAAAAAACACAAGTGATATCGGCGCATTTGTTCAGTCAATTAAACATGTAATTAAAGATATTATGCAATTTTAATAATTCTTAACTCCAACATTTCGGTCTTTGATTTCGACCATTTTCAAGGACTATCATAACCTCAATATCAAATTCACGGGGTAGATACGATCAATATGATCGATATTTCACCTATCAGGTTAATCTAATCTGACAAGAGAACATCCCGAACCCGAAAATTAAAAAAATTCTGAAACAATTTTGTGTTATAACTCGTGAACTGCAAAATAATTTTTCGCCAAATGATAGATCTAATTTAAAGAAGTAACTTTTGTCTGTAAACTTTTTTCCAAATTCTTACAGTTCACGAGTTATAACACAAAACCGTAAAATAGGAAAATTTTCAGGGATTAATTTCACCCCCTTCGAGTAAATTTGGGCAACAAACAAAAATTGCATCGCAATCAGGAGGAAATCCCCTACATATTCACAAAGTTTCAAAATTTTTTCAATTTTCGGTTCCGGGATCTACCCTTATGAGACTACAACTATAACTATTAACTTGAATGTACTTTCAATCGATAATTCCTTTTGTATTAAATTTTGCAATTGTTTAATTTCGAACATTGAGTAATCCAACAGTAAATAAACAGTACTCACCACAATAGTGATCATGCCATGAGAGTACACCACAAAGCAGGGCCAGCGTCTTTCCACTTCCCGTCGGGCTCTCCAGGAGACAATTCTCTTTTTTCACACAACCTTGTATAAGCTGAAAATGATATTATTATTATCTGTTAATAGAAAATGACAAATAATAATTTCTTTACAAATAACGTAAATAACTTACCTTACTCATTACAGCGACCTGACACGAGTAAGGTTTAACAGGGAGCTTCACTATGATCCCCGATATAAGTTGCTCATGTTGTATCCCTACTTCAGGTAGCGAGTCTTCTGTAAATTCACATTCGTTTAATGTACAAGCTTCCAAAGACAGTTTGGCCATCTTCTTCTGCTTGCGATGAAATAATCCCGACTCGGAATCTGAACCACTAGAAGACTCAGAATCATTCTGCCTTTCGACAGCGTGTCTTTTATCATTTTTATTAGGGGAATGCCAGGTAAACAGCGATAGGTTGCGTTTAGCAGTTGACGCAACGGAAGGCGCAGAGCCTCCCATATTTTCATCGGATTCTAGGCTGTCGGTGGATTTTTGAAACCGATGCATAAATTCGTCTTGCGACACAGCAGTGCCTCCTGGCGAGACTATTGATTCCGCATCGCTGCTTATCATTTCACAAGCTCGTGAAGTGTCAGATTCGTCATCTGATATTTCTATAATTTCGATTGGTTTCATCTGCGGAATATTTTCACGAGGCAGTTGCTTGTCTGGACTATCGAGTTTCTTCAGGCTTAGTCTGCTCATCCTGCGAAGACAACGTTGAAAAATAAATTGCAATCTTCCATCAAGGAGGAGGTTAAATGCGACGAACGCTTCTTGACAACATATGTACACATAACCTAAAACGGAAATGATAGCCACGTATATGATGACACACCTGTATCTCTCGAACCAGTCTTCAATCTTTGTCACTCTATAAATGATAAATCCAATTACGATAGTAAGTGCACAAATCAAAAACATCAATCAGCGATAATCAAAACGTCAGACTGCACGAGTGTACTGTACACGACATGCGTTTCCCGCCTTTTTTCACACTTCGATGCAGAACTTAATAATGCTTTTTGGGCAGCTAAGTTGATCTAATTGAGCATGTGGAAACATATTTTTATACAGTTTTGTACCTATGAGACTGCTAAGCTAAGCAAATAGGTGTTATATATGAGAAATAATTCTCACTAAGATTTATTGAATGTCAACTGTCTAAAGACCACGTGACTACGGTTTTACGTGCGTATACTTGAGGATTTCTCGCGGTAACACTTACAATTTATTAAAGTTGTAACATAAAAATAAATACTCAGAAGATTGTACATATTATTCTGTTTCGTAATTATGCAAATTCTGGACGAAAAAATCGCTGAAATATTAAAAAATAATTTAGAAAAAATTCTTCCCTTCCAAATTTGGATTTTTAATAGGAAACTTTTTGGTGGAATCGTGCTCTAAATCTTATTTGAATGATATTCTTAAAAAAACATGTCATGTAAGAAGAAATGTAAGAAGAAATTCTGTGATCGAATTTCTGATGATTTATCCTATTTTCTTGAGTCCATCTTGTTCCGTACAAGTGACTATATATAAAAAACGATATTCCGGACAGATTCCACGGCGGAAACATTCGTTTTAAAACGAACAGGATTGGACAGGTGGAATGGACGAGTCCCTCGATCTTAGCTCCAAAGTTGTTCGATGACCTTCGCAGAGGAGACACGTCTCCTCTCGGGGAATATAATTTCTGGCGGTGATTTATGCTTCTCGGTCGGTCCAACGTATCAAACTTCTGATTTACGTGGATGTTGTGCCGGAGTTTCGAAAGCGGGCCCCATCAAAGGTGGGTCACGGAATTTAAAAGCCATCCGGGCAGGCGTGCGACTGGAATAAGGAATTTCACTGGTACCGCTGGAGCATCTCGCACTGGCATGAATCCTTATCAAATTATCCGAAATTCCCACGCGCTCGAAACGCTTTCTCGTGTGTGCCAGCGCGTTTCCATATCGCCAGCAGCGTAGGATGTCCGAGGAGCAGCTCGTCACGTATATGCAATGAAATTACTCAGCCTGGTGAGCAGTTTCAGCTCACGTACCCTCGCTGAACAATCCTGCCGAGTAGTCCTTTGGCGTTTTCACACGGTTATGATGTATATCTTAATGATAACACGCTCCGCGGTAGGAATAATCCCTTCAACAGCTCTGTGCCCCTCTCCACTTGGACGCCGATTAATGTTTATAATTTTTTAGGTTCTACTTTTGTCCGCTGCTTCCCAGGGAACACCGTTGCTGAAGAGATGAGAGAAAAGGGGGAAGATTTTGCGGATCCAAGGGAGATCCTGACGGTGGGGAGAGTTGGTACACCTGAGGCTACAGTTGTTTTGGGGTATTGGTAGTTCCAACTTGGTCGTAACGACGGTACTAATGGGGTTGATTCAATTATTCGTTATCGCACCACTTAATTCTCAAGTAAACGTAATATCCTGAATATATAGATGGCGTGACAAGTACTTCAAGGATTGCTCTAATGTAACTGAATCGAATAAATGTATCCTCGATCATGGGTGTTCCACAGTTTTACGATCACAGGATGTGATTTACTTCCTCCTTCCCACCGTCTAGCCGTTTTACACTCGACGAGAGATCACGTTGCCCGTAAGTTCAGGCACTGGGCTGTAAGTTATGCACACCCCAGTATGATACTCATAAAATATGTCGAAGGGTCCGACGGAGTCATTACTGGCAAAGTGTGGCAAATTGCGTGTAACACCCTCCCTGGAAGGACACAAAGCACCGGATAGGCTTTACGCGTCGCTAACTGTGCGACATTTTCGGTGAGATTCAACTCTTTCCCCGTGCTGGACTTCCTCCCATCTCAGTGAAAAGAGAACTGCAGGCCAATATTTACCACAAATGGCCGTAATCAAAATGAATGAATTAAGCGGACCGTGTGTGTACCTTACATTTCCACACGGATCCCGAGTTCGTTGCGCTGTTTTTAAACAATCTGCCCCTCCCCAAACAGCCGCGAGAAACGGATAAATAACAGAGCGGTCGGAATAACAACAACGATTGGCACTTCAATAAATGAACACGGATAGAATGCGCGGCGTCCAATTAATCAGATGAAGCCGGGCGGGTGTGCAGGGGTGGTTGTCACGTGATTCCATCGAATGATTTGGGTCAACCGCGGTCTCCCTTGACCGTGTCAGCGCGAAATACTTTCGACAAAAGCCTGGGCGAAAATATTCCCGAGGCCGGGCAAAGGGGAACGCCGTGGAAAAATGGGGATGGCGAAATTACAGGGCACGGGCGGCGGGACGGGGGGGTTGAGGGAAAAGAATATAAAAGATCTCCCCGGTATCCCGTGGTCACCCTGTGCGAATCCGGGGAATCAAGCTTTCTCGTGGTCACGGGAGAGCCGAGCAACGGCGAAAGAGAAATATGAAATATAAATAAAACATATTCTTACCGGCGGCAAGTGCAATAAAAATGCGGGGAGATCAAGAGGGATGCCGGAGGAATACGTAATGGGGTCTCTTCGTCTCTCCTCCGCCACCCTTCACCACGACTGCTCTCTATCTCCTATCTCTTTCGCCGGGTCGCCTATGCCCTTTTCTTTCCTCCTGCCTCGTCTTCTTTTTATCCCTCGTTCCCCCCTCGCCCCGTCCGTGGATCCCTGGACGGAAGTCGAGACAGCCAGCGACTGTTTGGACCGCAAATAATGGGCCCGACATTTTTGGCAGTGACGATCGCTTTTATTAATTGCGCCCCCGAGAGCGTAATTAGCCCGGCGTTCCTTTTTTTACGCTCGGGTACCTACTTGCTCATCCCGCGCGTGTTCGACGCGAGCGATATGACGTCCCGGCTTAATGCGCACAATTCGTCATTATGCCTGCACGCAGCGCGCGCCCCCCACCTCTCGGCGAGTATTCCTCGAGCGGCAAGGTCTCCGGGAACCGAGCTGAAACGGGCGACGGAAGAGGGCGAGAGAGGGAGGAGGAGGACGAAGAAACAATTCCATAAACGGCGGAACGTTCCGGCAGCGGAGTATCCCTCGGCGGCGTGTTCGTCACCAGGGGAAAGTACGCGGCAAACAAGCCAATAAACCGAATAAACGGTCGTCGGGACTTAATTAAGGAATGGCGACTGCATCCACGCCGGCCGTGCCTTCATTTCGCCCAGCAGCTTTATCGCCGGTGCTTATCTATCGGCCGTGAGATAAGATAAAAGGGTCAGAGGTACGGCGGCGGATAGGGGGAGGCAGGCGAGATAGCCACCCCCGTCGTGGACATACGGCGAAACTTTCGGGGGTTGGCGGCACCATATGCGACCTTCCTCGTCCTCGAACCCTTGGATGGGGTCCACCTTCGTCTCTTCACGCTCCTACTCCTTCACGAGACTTTTCCTCTTTGTTTCCTCGGGACGAAGTAAAGGCGGGGCGGGGAGGAACGGGGGGGGGGGGGGGGGGGGTCAAATCGAGTACGTCGTGTCCAGGAGCACGGCTGAAAGTAAAATAAAAGAATCATGCTGGCTGGGGACCCGAGGAAACTGTTCGTGCGCTCCAGTGCCAGCTCCTGCGGGATGCATATGTTTTGTCCCGGATTGCACGGCTCCTCTTTAAAGTCGACGGCTCGGAAGGCTCCGGGATGCGTTCCGCGTTGGCGCTATGTGCCGCCACCGAAGTACAGCATTGGAAGATGGGGTGATGGTTGTACGCTGATTTTAAACCCGAACTTCATAAAGTCAAAGCTGTCGGACGTAAAATGTTTGAGGTATATGTGTAAAATCCTGGAACGAAGAATCGTAAAGCGTTGCAGTAGCAGAATTTCAAAATGTACCAGTTGAAACACGAAATTCGAAAAACTGAATTATGATAAATGTGGTACCCCGGTGTCTAGAGCTCCAATAGTAGAATTTAAATTTAGTCTGTGTGTGAGGTGGATTAGTTTTAGAGCAGGCTTTGTGTAATCAATAGTCCATTGTTTTCTCGGATGCGAGAGGGAAACATCGATTTCAGCTGGTGGCTCTATTGCGGAAGACTAAGGTAGGCTCGAAGGAATACAAAGGACAATAACTTTTCTACGGGGGCAGTCGAGGGACATCGATCAGATGCGATCACGGTGGAATTAGCCGTCCCTTGCAGGACTCCAGAACTCCTTCACCCCCCTTCCACCCTTCCGTCAGGAACCACCCTTGTCTCTGTTTCCTCGACCTCGACAAAAGGTCCGACGACGATAAACGATTCCAACAGTGTACACTGCAGAAATGACACAATAAACAATCAAACAATACATATCTCTATTTAGACAATAAATTCACAATAAAAATCATAGCAGGATGATTCCGCCTCCAAAAATGAATAAAAAATGTTGAACGCACTTTTTTCCTACAACGCTTCGTTTTTTAGAAAAACTCTGCTAAAGGTGTTAGCTCTGATGTACCTACGTCACATTTGGTGTCGCGTTTCTCGAAAACGGAGCCCTGTACGAAAAAACTTTATTTCACATTTTCGACTCGTCTTTGAGTTGGGAATCACCTTGCATCGGTGTCGATCACAAATTTCGAAGCTTCGTCTAAAAAAATTCTCTAGACGCAGACACCAAGTGGAGATCGGAATTAACAGGCATGATGTTCTTGGGCCCCATCAAATATTACCAACGTTTCAGCCGTCGTTCCGCCAGAAGAGGCGCCTGCCCGTCTGACATTCTTCATACGCGTCGCGAAAGTGAAAACAGAAGATGGGGGTGTACGGTGGTGGAAAGCACGGTCCGCGGGGGCCATGAAATATGGATAGGTTTGGCCTGACGCCACAGAAGAATGCGTCACGGCAAATTAATCGGCCGCCGAGGAGCACGCGAGACGTGTGATTTAATAAAAAGCTTCCCTCTCGCGGGGGCGAAAGGGATGGAAACGAGGCGCGCCCCCGCTGCGTAATAAGTTTAGTTTCCACGGCGAAACGGCCATAAAACGGGACGCGTATTCACAGCGTGGTGCCTTGTTCAACGACGTCCGGATTTCGCGGGGACATTAAAGGGGCATTTTTTCCTTTACGACTATTGCCAACGTTCAGACATTGTTTCGCGGGTTGGCCCACGAAATATGATTAAAAGTATTGTCGTGTTAAAATACTTCGTTGCGTGCAACAAAGTGACGTAATAAATTTTCTCTGGTTTTTCATAATTAAGGCTCTGGTGACTTTTGGGGATTTCTGGGGAATTCCTCAGTTACTGAGAGCTTATGCGAGAATTATGCTTCAGCTGCTGCCCGACTGTACGATATCAAGTGTTGATTCGAGATACGATCAACAACGGTGCTGCTTCAGTCCGAATCGCCGAGGATGCAATTAATTTTACGCAAACGCGAGGTGCTAGTTTGATTTAGTAACGGTGGAACAATTCCTTGCGCGTTTCTTAACATAGTATTTAATTCAGTCACGCCGCTTATCTTATTGCTCATGCGATCTTCAAGCTGCTGCTTTGATAATTGCATAGCCAGTAATGATACAGTGAGTTATTAAGGAAGTTACAATTTTATGTCCATATTTTATTCGATTCGCCCGTAGGACGATAAATATTCATGTACGCGCGTGCATGAATTGAACAAAATATCATTAATCACAGTGATTCTTACAGTTCTAAATATCTCATTAAGTAGTCTCCTGGAACTCCAGGATCACAATCATTAACAACATTCGTAGACACCTTACAGTACAGAGTGTGAAACTGAAATAAATAAATAAATTGTGAAATCAATCTCCAGAGACAATAAAGTAAAGCATCACAGGATTTTTCGTGGGTGCCTCCTTCCACTTTCCTCCTCGATCACACACAATTCATTCTCCCCCACTCCACCGTCATGGTGTCCGCGTTTCTGACACTACACAGCTGTCATGCTTACGCCTATGGGTGTACGCGAAAGAGCGAAGAAAACAACGGAGTTTCACGTTAACCTCGTATCAACACGCGATCGCCACTCGTCACGCGCTGGACATTGTTAATTTTTCATATTTTATCACTTCCTCCCGCTTTATAATCGTCCACGAGGCTATTATTAATTCATTATCGCGACAGCGGGCGGTCGTACACGTAGGCCTCGCGCGACCGGCCGCCTTTAAGGTTATATTAAAACGTTGTTAGTAACTTTTTCAGGCGTCTCTTGCCAGCGCCGAGCTTGGAACGATATACTTTCCCCGGTCATGCGTTCTTTCTCTATACCGTCTGCAAGAAACTATTGCATAATTAACCTTTACCAACCTAACCTATATTTACTCCGTCTTATCACACTTTCGTCTCAAGTTCCACCGAAGAAAACGACAAGCGTTAGGCAAAAAGTGACAGTATCGTGTTCCCACAACAACAGCCGACCCCCTTCCCGCGGAAAAAAAACTGGAAGCTATTAGGGTGTGATTTCATTTCCGAATTTCTCGCCAGGATACCGTGGCTCCCCATAGCAACTCCCTTGGTCCCTCCCGTCGGACGGTAGGTTAAATGGCCGGTGCAAAAAAGTCATAAAATAAGTTATAATTTGGCGCAGTCGGCGTCGCGATGCTCAATGTCCTGTATGATCACCGCCCTCTCACTCGACTGAACTTTACCCCCCGCTTTCTTCAGTGGAACTGGGATGAGTTGGTGCTCTTCCCCCCCTCGACTCGCCTCCTTCTCCGACACAGTCCGGCTTGGTCGTTCTCCCTCTCTTTCTCATCCAAGCGCCCCCTCCGCCCGTTTTTTCGCCGTTCCCCGATATTTTCGTGGCGCGTTTCTGCGCCACGGAAGACAGTCCTATCCAATTCCAGATTAATTGCTGGATCCAGGAGGGAGGTCAGGGGTCAGCGCGAAGCAGAGACGCGGGTGAAGGAGGCGAGGGGCGGCGAACATGGGGTGACTCGTGTCACTGCGGGGAAAACCTTGACGCGTGTCGCTTGGGAGACTATGTAGGCACTTGGATCGTATCTGTTCTTGCTGATAATAAGTCGGCCACGTCGGGTTCTTGGCCTTTTATTGGCCCTCGAGTAAATTGGGAATGGAATTTCGCGACGGAGGGCATTCCTATTGCGCCTTTGGACAGGGGGTGACCAACTGTTTTATTAATATGAACGCGGATATGGATTTAAAATTAAGTATATTTTACTGTGGCTATTAATACTACTCCCAAATCGTGATGTGAATATTTTTACTGCGGGGTGCTCTGGTTATTATAAAAATTTTGGGTGAGTTTAACATATGAAAGATATTCAGAGAAGTTGCCTGGAAATTTTTAATACACGGCTACGTCAGAAACACTGCTCCTGTCTCGTCCCGATCCGAAATTCCCCTGTCGCCGCGTCAAAGGCGTCCATCCCCATCCTCGCGAGCGTAAAACTTTTTATAGCTTTTCCCCGGCTGATGGCCGGCAGATAATAAAGTTTTCGCGTTAAGTGAGGTTCCTGGTAGCCCCGATCGATTACGCCAGCAATAAACTAGATAAGGGTAATTACCGTGATCGATAATTTTTCCGTTGAACGGCATTCCGTGAGCCTGAGTGGGGCCCGAATGACGCTACATATGGTGATTAGGATGAGTGCCTCGGGGGTAGAAAATGTCGCATCGTCTGCTCCCTTGAGCATGAGTCAACTTGACTTAGGGAACCGGCGGGTTAAAGGTCAGCAACGGTAAGGAGGGACTTCTGGGACGAAGTACACCTGTTCTCCTCCATAAACGTCTTCAGTGGCGTCTGTGATGGTTCCAGGACACTGGAAAAAAATATTTTACCGTTTCCGCTGACATTGATGGCGCGTTCTTGGTCTCCGGCACTACTAGGACCCAGGAAAAATGAGAAAATCGATCTATCTGCGGACACCGTGGCTAGATTGCATTTTTTGGATGGGGAGGTTTAACATAATTTGTGCAAGGGAGCGACCGCCAAAGATTTATCACGTCCACTCCCAAACAATTCGACTTTTCCCCGTCACGCGATACGATTAGCTTTAAGTACCACTATCCCATTGAGACGATCCACCGATACCCGTTTCACTTCTTGGGCGCACGACAAGCGATCTGGGCTTATCTGCTGAAAATAATCTGTTCATCCACACCGGGGGCTAATCCCTGGGGGTTGATCCCCTTAAGCCCACCATCCACAAACCGACGGGCTGATCTTTGAGTGTCCGCACGAATGATCGTCCCTAAGACAGAAGGAAAAAAGGGGCCAGCGACTTTGGGAAAGTTTAAAGGATGAAATCGAGCCGGACACGCCTAACTATCTGGTCGAGGGGAAAATTCTTTTGGAAAGCTGCTCGTTGTCCGCCCAAGTGGGAATTTTAATTTGTGTAGTCAGTTGTGTTGCCTATTAATTACTTATTAAACGCACTTGTATTTTGTAAATATTATCTGTACATTGCGATGGACACGAAAAACCATTGAAATAAACAATCTCTGCGGAACAAATGCTCCAACCAGTTCGATACCCAGGAAGCCCTTTGCGCGTCCATCCGTCGGACGGATCTTTTCCCGTTTCCGGCCGCGCCGCTGACAAATGGATCGGCCACTTCCTCGAAGGGGTGGGCCCCGCGATTTAACGAACGTCGACAGAAAATTAAATGACGCTAATAACCATTACAATATACGCTCGCGCATTAACGTCGAACCCCGTTCCCACGTAGCCCTCCACGATAATTGCTGAAATCGCACAAAGAACTGCGAGCCTAGCGTTCCGGGGGAAGAGGGATCGATGAATCGTGAAGGCGATAATGAGGGGTATGAGAGAAACGAGACCGACGAGATTTCAGGGAAATCACCTGGTGTATTCCCTGATCGTTCGTTACCCCTAATGCGGACTTCGCGATGTCTACATGCGCATCAGTAAATTGTCCAAATAGAAGACAGCACGATGTATCTTAAGTTTAGAGTGCAGTTTTACTAAAAATAGTGGGTGTTTTACATCAAGGCTCACACCATTACCTACAACAAGATATTGATCACTAGATCCTTTTTCCCCGACCATTTCTCTGTTCACACAACTCCAAAGATCGTCCCTAGAATCTTCCAGACCTCTGCAGCCCAGCAGCCTTCGAGGCAGCTTCCCACGCTGCCCTGGACTAACTCCATTTTGCATAGGAGTCACGAAATTCGTCCTCCTTAATCTTCACCCTAGGCCCCAGCTTCCTTCCGCGCCAGCGGCCACGGAGCGGGACAACGGCGGCGCTAAGTTCAACAAATGACCACTGGGTGCGCTGGCGACGGCGCGATAAATCACCGAAAAACGGCAATTTCCGCGAAAGGGGAAAACAGTCGTTATGCCAGTGACGAGAACATATTACAGACGGCGTGGAGGTGTGCCGTGTGTTTGACCAGCGGTCCCGCAGCCTCGTTTGTCCCTGCGAGCGCGCAAAGACACGCGCAGCGGACCGTACACGCGTGCACCGGCGGCCTGCGCCATGGCGAGGGTGGCCGGGGGTGGCCAGCGGGCCTTTATAGATTTGTAGACGAGACCACGGTCATTCGACACTGCGTTTGACCACACCCTCGATTGCACCAAGATTTATGGCCACCCCCTTTGCCACCCCAGCGAGCTGCTATCGGTCCCCTCCGCCCCCGAGTCAACGTTGTTACCAATTCCGATCGGCAGTTTGGATTGTAACTACCGTATTGCTCGATGCGTAGCGTGTACGGGTCTTCCTCGTTGCTGTTCACCAGATAGGGGGTGACTTCTTGGCTTTTTGGGGTGAGAGGTTAAGCTTGAGAATGGTACTGGAGGGACGTAATTGGAATGCTCAGAAGTAACATCGAAAGTTAAGCTTCATAGTTTCAGCTTCAACCGCTACTGCGTAATTGGGAACAGTGGCGTATTTGGGTCTTGATTGCGTGCTGTAGGATTGCGGTAAGCGAAGTACTTGTCCTCTCAGTTTCTCAAAGAACGTCAACGTTTAGCCCACTTGCCACGCAACAGAAGGAAAATAATTGACGCCCACATTACCCACCTGTTCAGAGCCCTTGAAACTGCACACGAATCCCGCGTTCCGCCGTTTAATTTCCACGTCCGGCGGGCAAGCGTGACGCTTATTGTACCGCGCGTGCACTCCAAGACGCGGGATAATGATGGTGTATCGACGGTAGGAAGTATCCCATATGTCAAATCGTTGCTGAACGACTGCGGCACGCTGATCGTTTCGCTTCTGGTGTTGCGAAACGTTGGGAAGATCGCACAGGAAGGCGGGTCAGAGACCTACCGAATTTTCGGTGGGCTATCGCACCCGGTCCTGTATGCCTTATGGAAGACAAAAATGGGTCGCACGTCATGTGCAATTTTCTTGAGAACATTAAACACCTTCACGGAAGATTGTCGACACTTCTAGGACGCATTGCTCTCAGTAGCTTGAAACAGGGTGGTACAACCCCTTCTAGTCTCTTTATAGCACGCCTCAGAAGTCCCCTGCGTATACTTGAAGGGGAGTGGATCTAGGGATAATAATAGGCGAATATCTACTGGTGGCGATTCGCAGGAAGTGACTTCCGGCGTGGCGTTGAAGCGGCAACTTCACGGATTCACCTGTGCTCCCTGTTCTTCAGGTGTCCCTTCCTGTCTTGCTGTGAGAAAGTCAAAGAAACATCTTTTGCAAACGGTTAGTGGGTGCTCATCAGGAATCAAAGATCCTATTTCTACCTACAATCCCCTTAAGTAGGCTTGTCATCGCTTATCACTGATCCTTACCTATCGTATATCGTGCCGCCACATGTCTCAGGCAAGGAGGTGGCCCAGCAAAAGGTTAAACAGTCGGGGAATCACACGAAATTCTAAAGTCGACTCGGCCGACCCCTAATTCCCTGTGTATCCGGTGTGGTGGTTCAGCGTGGTTCAAGGCGGACGCGTAATTCGTATCTCGCGCGGCCGATACGGCGTATTAAAGTGACAGAAATTGGCCGCGCCCGAGGTGTGCTGTCCAAGGGACGGCCGTTGGGTCCCCGTCATTTCCATATTGTAATGCCCCGTATCCTGTCGGTCGGCCGGCTGATATTATGCGCTAACAAACCATTTAGGCCAGGTGTTAAATTGTCTGTGACGGGTGAACGGTCGATTCCCGGTTGTCGCCGGGGACGGTCCTCCAGGAGGACTCTCCGCGCGTGTAGCGAAAGGTCGGCACCGGGACGAGCCGTTAATGGCTGCAAATTGGTCAGAAAAACGGGCCGCGGCTCCTCGGACTTCGGGCGGCTGAAAAAAGGCCCCCGGTTGTTTCCTGTTTACGATCCCCGGCGACGTAGGGCCGACGCGACGGGAGGATCTCCCGATCTCCTCGAACGGACGAAACCGTTCGGTGTCGGCTTTTTGCTTTGTTTCGCCGCTGACTGGTTATAATCGATTCGATCGACCAATTCGTCGGACGGAGTCATTAGTAGACGGTCGTCATGAAATTTAATCCTTCGCTGCATCACACGCCCGGCCCCGCTCGCCTCCCGTTGCTCCTTTTCTCGCCCCGATGGTCGTGCCTGATAACCGGCCGGTCGCCGATCAAACTGTCCACCTAATTCCAACTAATAAGCCGCGGGTGAAATAAAAGTCTGGCTTCCATTGATATTAACACTTCGGGGACTAGGTGGTACGCGTGGCCGCGCGAGTTACCATTCTTATGGACGTCGTCGCCCGCTTAATACGCGTTTCTTGGGCGATATCTATACATTATAATCCATAGTAGGAACTGAAAGTGGTACTACGTGATTCTACGTGAAAAAATGAAGCGGAAAGGTGGAATAAAGTTTCCCCGTACGAGGTTTCGTTTTCGAGTAAATCGAGTTTGAAAATTTGTGGACGCAGGGACCAATCAGCGGCGCCCTACATTACCGAATTTTGAAACGCGATTTAATCGGAAACGAAGCTTCGTATGAAAAAATGTTATACCACATATTCGGTTTGTTTTTTAATGAGGAATCAGATAGAAAAGTTTCACCACCCCTGTACGGGTATCCTTTATAAACTCTTCACTTTTCTTTCATCGTATGTAATTATTCTGAGTGGGACGCTTAAAAAAGCGCGCGGCGGGGGTGGTGGGTCGGGCGACGACGCGTAATCGGTCTAAATTGGCCGGAAAACAGGCGAACCCTATGTTCGACGCACCGAAACGCGATCTTAATCCACGGAGCAACCGATCCTTGAACGATTTTAATGCCATTCCTCGCGTCCCCTAAGCACTTCGACCACCATTAAACGCATTGAGGCATTAGGTGTTTAAAAACATGAAGTTTAGTCGCCTTGAACCATGAGAGGGTGGAATAATATGACTACACATTGCGTTCAAATCAAAGGTTAACTCAGTCGAGTCACAGATGCAAAGTTAAGTGTTTCGAAAATTAAAGATAACCTCGGAGAAAAAGAGCGCACGAGGCAACGATACAGGAAATGGCCCGGGAATTAATTTCGAACATTCAGCAGCCTGTTCAGGAATGAAAGTTTTTTTTCGAATAGCACCTGGTGGGCTCACGGAATAATCCTCATGCCCAGTGCGTCTGTAAAATTTGTCTTTATAAAATTCGATGAACCGGGCGATTAGCATCTACAAAGTTGGGAACATAATTTATGCAAAGGAGATAAATGGCCCCAGGGTTAACAGGGTGAGTTTCTTTAAATTCGCCTGACTCCGATCACTTACAGGCCAGCTGGTTTTGGGCGACTTAAGTGGCATAGATGATACACATATAGACGACATCTTGAATTAGAAGCTTTTAGAGGTTGCAACACTTTAAAACGAAGTTCGATAACCCCGAAAACCCGAGAAGAGACCGAAAATTCCAGCTTGAGAGCGGCTCGAGGCCGTCGCTGGTCGCGCGGTTGGTCACAGTAAGCGAGCATACCTCGTAGCGATAATTTCTCCGCGGAGAACGTGAAACACCATCAAATAAATGCGTGGCCCCACACACTCGGTCGGACGTCGGGAGGGAAGGGAGACAGAGCCTTGGGGCGCTCGAGTTGCGCGACAGAGAACGCCAGCGGGGCCTGTGGTGGGGAGTCGGATGGCGGTGGCTTCTGTGTGGGCCCTAAGCAGGGCCCCAAAGGGCCTTAAGTACGGTGGGGCGCCTTATCTCGCCTCGTTACTTCGCCTTAACGGCGGCGAATGCTTGAAATATCGGCGCGGCGGCTTCCGTAATTCCGTATAGAAACGCCGCTTAATTTGGCCATTAGTGGGACGACGGTAATTCAGACGGGGCCGCGATTACGCCTGGAAAGCTCGGTCCGCCGATTTTCACCTGGCACGCCCCGTGTTATCGGGATTCCGAGGCGTACCGACGCCGGCTCCTCCACGGTGGTTACGATTTTTGCTGCCGCGGAGAGTGGGGGAACAAGTGGAAATGAAAACCTGAGGCGGCCATGTAGGCAATTTGCTCCAATATTCAAAACTCGGGACTTTACAATCTCATCAAACCCGTCATCATCCTCGTCATTTTCCAATACCATGTTCCGCCATCTTGCGCCCCAATTTGTCCTCCCACCAATGGGCATGACAAACAGGCAATACGCGCGCATCTCATTTAAGTATACATCGTTGGTCATTATGCAGATAAATGACATGTCATCGATAATCCAAGAGGTGGTATCCGTTATCGACGGATCTGAAATCGTCGATTCGTCCTCGATTCGGGCGAGAGGCGATGTTCGATCCTTCGCAGACGTCCAAAAGACACCCCGTGGGGGTCGAATAGGTGCCTTTGGAACCGGTTCCGCCCGTCTCAGCCGCGTTCCTTCGTCTTTCGCGATATCGGGAGATTGCATGAGACACGCCACGTTCGGGAGGTACCATTACGAATCAATAAGGGAAGCGAGGACGAGGACAGAGTTTCCGTGGGACATTTAATTTGCCTGGGAGATCGCGGCCCTTTTCACGACTGAAAACTGCGCTGAGGACGCCTTGGTACCAGCTGTCACGGAGCACTGGAGCAGGACGACAGGCTAACGAGACGATGACGGTCCAATTAGGTGCTAGACGCGGCTCCTAAATTGCGTCGCAACGCCTAACCCGGAATATGACGCGTTCATGAATATCGAACCAACCACGATGCCATCTATCGGCTGCAATTTCGTATCTGATTAGACATGCCCAATTGGATCGTCCCGATGACCAGTCTACCTTCCCTCAGGTCCTCACTTCCAGAATGAGCTTTCATGCGACCGTCAATCACTATCCACGCGCAAAGATCGCAGTACCAGCTGTCACGGTATCTCAAACGAAAAAAAGGAACCGTCGTCAGCGAAGGGAGGCGCGGGACACGAAGACAAGATAACGAGACGTTGACGAGCCAATTAGATTCCAAAACGTAGCAATAATTCCCTTAGGGATGATGCATTTCGGTGCACCGGTTTCCGGGACTCCCATAATTGGTCAGGGATCCCCTAATTCCTTTCCTAATCGATAGCGCCTTCTGTCGCCGAGTGTAAAAAGAAGAAAACACTAGCTCCATTACAGGGCTGGCTACCTGACTATCGTTTCGGGCTTTTAGGTTATAGAAGCTTTCTTCTCGATTCTATATTTCACCAAACATGCCTATCAGTTTCCCCAGGCTACTTACCTTCAACGCTGAGTATCTTGGGAATCGTCGGAGCCAAGTGGTTGAAACCTTTCCCTAGGCTTGCTACAAGGGGTACGCGATGGTGTCGAATCTCCCACAGTTTGACGTAGAATTGCTCGCATACCAGGACGACAACGACTTTATGGCCGGGGGCTTCAGAGACCGAGATTCTCGGTGAATTCTTTCAATCGACGGGAACGGGGCACGGGGGGAGTACCGTCGGATTTCTCGATGGCATGTCGCCGGTTTCACACCCTAAGTGGCGCGGTGCCTCTGTTCTCGCCACTCACACAGCCCGCTGGACCGCGTCGCACTGAACGCACACTAGCGCCACCTGGCTGAATAAAAGATGAGATTCACACCGAGTCTTGTTCGCGGCTCTCTTTCGCTTTTTCTGCCGTTTCGCCGGCCTGCCACTTCTGCCGCCACCCCTTCCGCGGCTATGCTTAATAAAGTGACTTCGGGAGCGGCTCGCAAAAGCTTCGAATGCTGGGACCGGTCTCCCAGCGAAGACACTTTCTGCTACCGAAGCAGGGGGCTCGCAGAGCAGGTCCTCGAAGAGGCGACGAGATGCGCTCCTCATGGATGTATTGATAAATCGGTTGGTAGTGTTAAAATACATCAAACACCCGGTTGTTCCTCCATATTCCCATGCTGAGACTAGACAAGTCTAACTAGGCTAACTGGTATCCGTGTTGGGATGATCCGTTGGTCAAAGCTTCCTCTAGGTACATTTTCAGAAGTCTTTTATGTTTTATTGGTTACTAGTGGGTGTGTTCTTCTTGGGGAATATCTGCATCACTATTCACTTCCGCATTTGAGTGATGGTATATAATAGGATAGCTGCAGAAATGGCCCCTCAAATGTTAAGAAAGAAAATTGTTTTACCAACGTTTTAAAAGGAGAAGAATAATTGGTCCTTCGACAGTTCGTCTCGTTTCTCCTCGTCGCCACGGATCGTTCTTGCCGATCGCGTGCATTCTCGCGACGAAGAATACACGGCACGCCAGCTACGTAGCTGTGAAATGCACAGCTGTTAACCCGCAGCTAAAAAGCATACTAAATGACTACCATAAAAGCCGCGTAATGACTACCACGGGACACGCAGGGTGTCGTTTGCTCGAACTTTGTCTGCCGGTCGCGCCCATGCTCTCGAATAATTGATGATGACTATGACTGGCACTGTAATTCCAGCAAAAATCGTTCGGCTGTAGTGACTCTGGAGCCTTTAGACCTCCTTCGGAAGCACCTTTAATCACTCCTCACGCGTACACTGGAATCTCTGTCCCCTGGAAATCGGCACTGACGCGATTTCCGATGGCACAAAAAATATATGCAATGCCTCGGGGCCGTTTCAACTTACCTCCGTCACTCTCGTTTTCGTAGAAATATTTTGCACGAAAGCAAACGATCCGTGTTCGACACAAGCTTCTCGTTAGACGCCTATTTGCAATGCAATTGCGTTCCTCGTTAGATGGTTTCAAAGTGGCTTCCTTTTTCCTGTACGAGAGTTTCATGCCGCTAGTTTGGCCAGCCTGAAGACATACGCAAGGCGGTCGTTCGACCGGGAAGCCCCTTAAAACTGTTTGCGTGTCAACGTTGACGGAGAAACGGAAAGGAGGGGTGGAGGATGCGAAGGAACGTCGTCCCCACTTCGAGATTTCGTTTCTCAGTTACTCGGTTATAGGAACGCGGCTGTCAAAGTAAAAAAACACATTTGTCCCACTAAGTGGCACAATATCCCCTATGCTATTTCATTCTAGTAGAGTTAACCTAACCACTCTAACCTCAAAAAATGTGCCCAGGCTCTCATTTAGGTTATGCGCATTAAATTCGAGATCTGAGTTAGAAACATAGCTCTTAAACAATCCACAGTTGATAGAATCTCCTCACTGTACTAACTACCAGCCAATTTGCAGCCTCGTAGGTGTGATCATAAACAAATTAAAGCCTTCCCAGCGGGCTGTAAACCGATACGATTAGAGCGCCACTTTAAAGGGTTGTAAAAGCCAATTAACATGAAACGTGAGAGAGGGATTATAAGTCACTCAGGTCGTTATCACTGTCGCTGCAAAGTCTACGTTTTAAGTTCTCCATTTTTGCTGTTCTAAGTGTTTGCCTTCTTCCAAAAAAGGAATTCACATATTCTTCCAACTATGAAACGATTAGCTGAACCATTTCTTCGAAATCATCGAGCCGATTCGTCATTAGTGGATAATTTAATCCGCCTCTGAGGGTGAGAAAGAACATCAGATCATATGTTGCAAATTTTAACGACCTCGGAGTACATCGCATTAAATCAGAGCGAGTGAACGATTCCAGGCGGACGCGAAAGCAATAAAAATTATCCTTGCCGCGATAAAGACTACTCTGGGCGCATATAATAATATAAAATGATCAGTATGTCGAGTACGCATTATGTATTCAATTTCTTTTGGTGCGACGCGAATTCAGACCTAATGAATTGCGTTAATAATTTCATTAATAAGTTCCATTAGCATCGTACGCGAGATCGAGTACGATATCAATGCTGGAACCGTGATTGCCCTTTGTCCGTGGCGTTTTATCTTTTTAATTAAAACATGAGGGGCAAATGAACTTAGTCAGATTATGCTGCTGGGTATAAAATATCCCATAATTGCACGGGCGTCCGCTGTTTCTTTCCATTTCAATTCATAGCGCCCCGATTAATTCAACGACTGTGCATCTTCTTCGACAAGTCTGATTGTTCTCGGATTACGTAGGAAGGCGGAATCATGCTGCAGATTGAAAAATGATAAAAAGTTGCAATTATTCTTCCACGATTCCATTGCCAATGGCGATCAATGCTAAAAGATTCTAAACGTATACGATTTTTGCACACCATTATTTATCCCCAGCAATAAAAAGGTGATTTACAATCGCGAGGTATCAGTAATAAATTAACCACAGTAAATTACGCCCGCTCGCGCAAGTTAATTGCAGAATTCATTTACCCGATAGAAAAAAAAGGGCGAACAACGGCGTCGACTCTGTCGAACAGAATGCGGGAAAACGCGTGTGGCGGCTTTCTGTGTCTACGCGTGTGCGGCTACAGGCGCATTATTTTCCATGGAAAACTGCAGGCTGATCGCTGGCAATTTGATCGTACTTAATTTAATAACAACGTGCGAATTTCAACGCTTACGAGGTTGCATGTGAACATGATGCAAGAGGGAATAATGAGGGATCGTTTTGTTCCCTTTTGTTTTTCATACATTTATGCCACTAATTCTTGGTTAGGCCTAGCATTAACGTTCTTTCTTCTGTTCTATTCGACCCATAATTACTATCAGGCGCAATTAACTTCTTTTCCTTTTAATTAAAATCACTACGGCGTTGTTGTAAATTTCAATGGGTGATGTAACAGAAGGTGCCCTATTCCCAATGTCTACTTAAAACATTCTATTTTACTGGACGAGCCTTTCAAGCAGCCAAGAGGCAGCCTTTATCTCAGAATGATCACGACCAACCCTACACCTCGATCCACCTAGATCCTATCAGCTCTGCCCGAAGAATCCAGACGCTTCCTGCCGGATAAACCGTGCCCGGTGCAATTTAAAATTTCCCCGCGCATCGAGTGTCACGTGCCCGCGTTAAACGCGTTGTCATTATAATTCCCTAGCCGTGGCAAAGCAGTGATCGCCCGAGGAACCCCTTAAATAACGAAGACCAGCTTATCTAGGCGCATCAGCGCCACCCTTTCTCCTGGCGAAGCGCGTCCTCGAGGACCCGTGGCTCTTTAGAAACGTGCGCACGCGCGTTTCTGGGGATTCCTGGGGGCATTTGGAAAAGGCTGATGTGTCGACCTTGCTCGGGGGGGCGGGGGTGGATCTGAATGGGCTTCCCAACGCGTTACGTGAGGCGACGAGCAGATGTTTGCATTCCTCTCCATTTAATTAACCTGTACCCTCTGCCGGTGCCCTTTCCGTCCCACGCGGTCGCGGGGTCAGTGTCGTGGCCCCGAGTGTCCGGCCGTCGAGTCCACAGCGAATTGGGAAAAAGCCTGGAAGAAAATCCAACAGGACGGGTAAAAACGCGGGGCAGGACGTAACGGGGAATTCACCGCTGGAATTAAGGATGGTGGACGGGGAATGAGGACAGGAATGGTCCAACGACGCCAAGGGGTGCGGGGGGCATCGGCTGAAGATGCCAGAAGACGAGCGTTCACCGCTGATGGATGGAGCTCAGTGTCCCCATTGGCGTCGAATCGTGCGATCTTCATGCTGGCTGGAGTTTGCGGCAGGCGCCATGATGAAGAGTAATAAAGGTTAATTTGATTAGAAACAATTGTTGATACATTGTAAATCGTATTTTTAGGTATTATTGTAGTTTTGTCGATGCTTTCGAGGTAACAGTTGTTGTCTATGCCATCTGTATGAATATTTTTAGGAGGCTGCTAGGTTAGAGGGAAGAGGTTAGGTGCTGCTTATAAATGGCACTAATCTGCGGCTATTAAATAGTTAATTACACATTTAGTAGCAAAATATAGTTGCTTCCCTATAATATTATGCTACTTTTTTTCATGGCTCCATCAAAAGTACCCAAAAACGCAGTCCAGATCGCAGAGCCATCTACGCTGACGCCAATGGCCGTCGACCAGGAACGTCCAGTTTTTCACGAAGAGACAAGTGTCGCCCGACACCATTGCCCCCTCGCGAAAACCACGTTCACGTGTGCTACCTGCTCCAGAGGGATCCTCTGACTGCTGACGTGCTTCCACCGGCCGGTTGGACAGGTAATAACGACTCGGAGGTCGTTTTCTCGGCTTCGCCTCACCTGACATCCTCTTCATCCGTTTGATTCCGCTGCCGGCATGTCGCTGGAGAGAGAGAGGAATTAATTAAATTGTTGCTGGGTAGGTTTGTTTGAAGGATCCTTGTAGATTTGGGTTCTTCATGTGGAGGTTAAGACTGCTGCGCCTGGTTAATTGGGGCCTCTGGTGGCGTATTTTTGAATTAGCGAATGTCTTTTGATGAGTCTGGACTTGGACCCACTCTTGTGCCAATTTTATGCACTGCCTCTCAAGAAGAATGTCAGTTGAACTTTAAAAATTGTGCTCGGCAATAAATAGGAGTTATTACTAAAGTAGTGACTGTTTTCAATGCGCCAAAGCGATATTCCTGAATAAACAAAAAGCTGACAAGTTGCTTCCGGAACGTATCGTCTTTATCGGCGATCTAATTGATTGCGAAGAGATCGAGGGAGCCTCGTATAAGGTCACAGCAGCCTCCAGTGAAATTCCGGTTCCCGATGCGCTCGATCCTCCTCTTCAGCTTCCTCCCGTTCGCATAAACGGCCGCTTAAGGTCTCGCTGGCCGACCAAATCACCGGATCGTATCGGCAGGCATGCAACAAGGCGAAGGAAAGCGGCCAGGGGCCAACGGTTATCTCTAGAAGGAAGAAGGAACTGTACGAGTGCTTTTAGATTCGCTCGACGGCAGTGCTGAGATCCTCGGAGGCTAACGTCAAAACGTACTGCTCGATCACTGTTCAGAAAAAATTCAGTGACGCATTCACAGTGGGACGTTTCTTAGACCCAGCTTGCACTTAGCTTAGACCTTAGTTCAAGCTCATACCAGATCCTATATACCGTACAGACCCCACAGAAGTTACATCAATGTCTTACAGGTGCCACTGACTGTCAGACCCCAGTGTGCCCGAAATCGTGGACGCCATTTTCGACAGTGATCTTATAAACTCGTAGCTGCATTAAGATGCCAAGCCATGAGGAACCCCAGAACTTTGATTATGCCACGATTGTCGGTTATTAGTTATTAAAGTACACGCTGCCCATTACACCGCCTCCTCGAGGAACCTTAGTGTACCGGGCGCCTTCTTCCGAGTTTAATAGACTTTATTGTTTTACGAGCCAATTATAGATTACTTTTACGAGGCGACTGACCCAGGCCACCAGTACGGGGCTAATCGTACGTTTCTAATGAATCTAACAAAAAACCCTCACAAATTTCCTGCCCCTCCACGCCCCGCTCCCTTTGTTAGCCCGTCGTTCTTTCGCCGCCATTAACTTCCTCCTCGATCCGGCCGCGCCACAAATTTTATCTGCTTCTTTCGGGAGGCCGTTATCAATCCCCTCTCCTGACGATCTTCCTGATCCCGAATTGCTGGAATTGTTACCTCCACGGGGGTGGTGGAGGCGAAACTGCCGACCGCGGTGAGTGCTCTGAGCACTTTTTGAGGTTAGGTTTGCGGCGGATGAGGAGGAACGGCTTAATAACCGTCATAGCAAATGTATTTGGTGGTAGCGTCTTGATATTGTAGCTGAAGATGATATTAAAGGCATCGCAGAGAATGTAGAGGCTTCATTCGATAGGTTAGGTTATCTAAAACACGCTACACGTGGCATAAAATATATCTGAAGGAACTGATGTGCCGTAAGATGAAAAATCTCCTAGCAATAATAACAAAGTAAGAGATTAGCTGGATGATTTTCGTCCACATCGCAGGAATTAACTTTCCCAAGACGGTCTAGCCGGCCATTTCGCCTTGGGACAGCCGCTGCACCGCTCCCAGTGCAATACTCATCTCGAGGATGCACGACAGGGTCCACAGCAGTCGATCTTATCGGCACGAGAAAAGAGTTGAGAGGATATTTCGTAGTTTCACCACGTTTTCGGTTTTCGGGCGGTTGAAAGCAAAAGGAAAGGGGATCCGCCCCCCTCGCAGAGGGAGTACGTGCACCGGAAACCGTGCACGGACCGCGCTCTTTTATCTCGAATGCATCTGACACCCGCGTCTCATCCTCTGGAGACGCATCCCCACTGATATGCACATCTTGCACGCCGGTATACGCGTTTTCTGCCTCCCCGTGGCTGACTTCGGGTTGGGCGTTCGGGCAGAAAGAGGTTATGACTCACCGGAAGTCGCGGTTTCACCTGCGCGTCAGAAAATTCTACTGTATGACTTGGAGGACAATCTTCACCCTCGATATAGGATCAAAGACGGCAGTGAACTTGATGGTACATTGTTTTTACAGTTTTATAAACTAGAAACAGGTTTATCAAGGATCTCCGAGGTATCAGAATTCAAAAGCCTTTTACCAACAATCTTCCCGATTTCACTGAGGACTAAATCGACAGATATCAGTTCCCGAACCCCCAGATTCATACATATTAATCAGTATTCCTGAACGTGCCCCCACCGCAAGCTGCGCATTAATCACTGATTAAGTAGCTCAGCGATGAAAGTCCAAGAACTTCCAGTTGTCAACCACAGGGGGACCATCTGTATGGTGTTCTTTTTACGAAAACAGTGGTCGCCTGGGTAATTACAGGCTACCGACACTGTTAAGATTAATCATGTCGACGTCTTTTTGTCAACGTTTACCGCTGTAATCAAGATATTCACATGGGGCGAGCCTAGCGGCCCCCTTACGGCCAATTACACATATCATGTATTCCGCTACCCTCCTACTTCTCTACCAACTAATAAATTCAACGACAGGTTACGTACCCCGATCGTTCAGGGTTTCTGATACTCTTCGTCCATTTCTTTGAGAGCAGAATACAAATATTCTAGACCCTCTAGGAGTGAAAGTGGAATAATGGGGATCCCAACACTCCACACTTCCTCGGCAATTATCTAAAATAAGGATTACGAAGGAAGCCATAGGAAATCGCTGACGTTAGCTGCACTGTTAAACGCATCCACTTTGACTACACCCCCTCATAAAAACTGAGTTCGCACTACGTTGCAACTAATCCTCTCTCCCCAAGAGGATTAGAAACATAAATCGCATATAATTTTCTTTTACTCGTCACTCCTTCGAACACACCCTCACACCCTTACGAAAGACCTCCCCGTCGGCGGAGTAGCAGTTCCAGCAAATTAATCGTCTGCTTTCGGCGTCATAACGATCGTAACCAGGCGCCTCTCGCAGTGTCATCGGCTCCCCGTATCGTACCATCTCTTAAACCCCTTCCCCACCCCGCGAGCGCCCCTTAAATCACCTGAACGGTCGGGGAATAAGAGTGCAGGGAGGCTCGATTTATTCCTCATACACAGAGGGCCTTGGTGTGGTCGGGTGTCGAAACACCTCAACCAATTATCGAGAAACTGGAATCCGTGGCCACCCAGGGGCCACCCAGAGGGCCCCGTCCGTTCTCGGGCCCCGCAAATGAGCTGGCCCCCTCGTCCACTCCCAGAGTTAATTAAGGCCGGCTAAGGACTTTCGGGCTTACGTCGCGCAGAGTCCAAGGAGACGCGATATGATTGTTGGGGCGCGGGAGGGGGACAAATTGGGTTTGGGTAGAAACATAGGATTACTCAACTATATACATCACCTTACTATTTCAATATTCGTCGTTGTGACACTTATTCGTAGGTTAGGTCGAGGACTATCATTACACCGCCACCTGTACTAGGTTAATGCACTGCATTATCGACGGAAGAATTCACATTAGAGGGAGATGTAAGGCGATTCGGACCTCGCTATAGTCCAGTCCCTGGAGGACTCGCAAGGCGGGGAATCGAGTCACCGTCTCTACTCATGGGATGCGACGGCACGAATAGAGAGATCGGCCGGTTTCGGCCGCGCTGGACGCCGGTTTTATCGGTAAGGGTGTCGAAAAGATAGACATCGCCGGGGAGCACGGCGACCAAAGCGAGATCTCACCGCCACCGGTCGAGATAAGATCACGCCGGCCCCGCCAATACAGATCGTTTACCGAGACCGATCGGAGATCGGCTTTATGGTGTGTCCCTGCGGGATCGTTTCGAACCAATGCAATTAGATCCGGCCAGCCGACATGGACAGAGAGAATCGAGGCGTTTTAGACCGTAAAACGGCCAACAATCTCCCTGCGTCCCTCATTCGAGCTGCATTTTTGGCTGATCCTCGTGTCGGTCTTGGGGATTCGAGCCTATCCCGCGTATCCAGATTGTCGTTGCTTTGGGACTTGCCGTTTGCGTGGAGATTTGAATCAGTCCTGGTTGCCTTCGATGGTGATATTTTACTGAACAGTTCTTAGTCGTCGCCTTCCAAAAACTCAGGGACGTATAGTCCTTTATTCAGGATTAATCAGCAAAGTTCACTTGATTCAGGATCCTCTTCGTCAATCCCACAAATCCTCCAACATTCAAATGGAATTCCACGATCCGCGGAAACGATCCAGGGATGACCGAATTCGTCACGAGGATCCACGATGATCGATCGCCCACTGTGACGGGATCGCGGCCAGGCCAAGTTCAATCGCACCCCACTGTCAGGGGGTGAATTCTTCGCGAGGGTGAGTCCGATTCTGTCGGCGCAGCTGACTCATCTCCATCAGACGGGTGTATCGGTATCACCCCATGCGTTATCACGTTCCATCCACCGCCCCTAGCTTGGTCTCTCGGCCGCCTTTCGCAGAACTTCCTACCCTCCGTCGTCGTTTTCCACGCTCCAACCGTTTCTGACCACCCCAGGATCGCGTTTATTCGTTTGTGAAATTAGTGCTGGTTTTGTCGTGTCTCGACCACTCGGCGGGGGAGGGGTAAGAGGGTGGGGGTCGCGTTATACAGCTTGTCCGTGATCTACTATGCCCCACGAACTGCGATATTGGTGTAACTGAGGGTGTTCGAGTCGCGCCACCATGTCCAACACGCTAGGGTTAGCCGTTATTAGGCTTTTTAGATGATTTCGGACAGATTTATAGGATTTGCGTCGATGATAGTGGCGCTTTGCGATGGGGGGTCTCAGAAATTTTGATGCGAATATCTCCAGTCTCACTTTCTCGGGGTCTCTTTGATTATTGGGTTTTGTGGTGCGAGAGTCTGCTAGAGCAAGATTCATCAGTGTAAAAGTCGATTCTGCATTTTAGGAGGCAGTGAAATCCACTCCCACCCCGACTTCTTCCGGAGCCACAAACTTTATAAAATCGTCGCCGCGAATTCTGCAGAGCAATCTCGTTCCCGATGAGATTGAGGTTAGCGCTGATGACGTGAGTCAATTGTCACGCGAACTGGCTGAATCCAATCGACCGGCGACGCCCTTAATTTCGGATTTTAACAAGCGGCTTAATCCTTTCCCCCTGTTCTCACTGACTTCCCCTATTTTCTCTTCCTCCCTGGCTTCCTGTCCCTTCCACCTCTTGCCTGCACCGTATCCCTCAACTTTCCTCCTTTCGACCCACGTATCAAACTAATCGTTCCCATCCTCATCGCCTGTACTATTCCTACTTCTTCTTCTATTCATCTACTTCCTCCTCCTCTGCCATTCCTCCGCCTCTCACACCCACAAATCCTCCCCCACCCGCCCACATCACCCCAATCACCCTTCCCATCAAAAAGTGCGAAAGCTTAATTGGAGGAATTGGATCTTCCGCTCGGCTGCACGCAATCAGATGATCCCTGCAGTTCAACTCGCAGAAAATCCGACCAGCCAGGGGAACACGGCGGCAAGGAGGGAGAGTCGGGGCTGAGGAGAGGAAAAGTAGATGTAACAAACGACGGCCAAGTGTGTCTGCTCGCCATAAGGGGCTTTCCAGCTTCTGGATTATATAGGGAAGGCCTATGGACAACTTTATACCCGACCAGGCGCGGCCAGCTTACCCGGACGGTCCTCTAGCCGCTCGCTATCGATCCTTCGATCGCGATTCTCCGTCTTTGCGTGTCGAAGATCTCCCGTCGATCCTGGTAATTCCGCGCCATCTCCGGGGCCTCTTAATCTCTCCAGTTACGTAAAACGGTTTCCCACGTGTGTCCCTGCTCCTTCATTTCGCTTCCCAGTTGCATTCGAGCCACTCGATGGCGAATTTGTTGCATCGGTGACCTAAACGGTACTTGCTTTAGATCACTGTACTCCTACTCGTTGATCAGGTTGGGATGCTGGGTGCGCTCAGATCACTATCACTCATTTCCTCCTGGCTTCGGTACTTCCCCCATGTATTTATCTTGTGATCTTCGTCGCCAATATGATAATTTGGGCCCAGAGTAGGTTAGGATCAGGCGTAGATTAAATTTATAACGCTGCACTGGCGACACCTGCCGGTAGAATTTAGTAACTAGCTGCTTTAGTTCCGTTTATAGTAGAATCGTGCAATTTACGTCTAACCGGAGTTTTACTCTACTCGTTTTTATGCAATATCCTGTATTTCGCAAAACAATCTTCAAGAAAAATACGGCGGGGATCCCAATTTCAATTAATACGAGCAATTGCGAGCCGCGGCGACTTTAAATATCTCCGTAAACGTTGTCACCGGTCGTAAAACTGGCGCTCCGTTATTCTTGAACCGCTGATAGCTCCGCAGGAACAGATCTTATCAGGTGGGACACCACTCGGAGCGGCCGCGAAGAGTGAAGCTTTACAGCGACGAAACGTCGCCATCTAATATTAGCGCGCGCTAATTAACACGAATGCGTTGCTTTCGAACTGATTTATCCCCGGCCGCACAGCAATTGAAACTCACTCCTCGGATGGAACTGTAACATATAATCGTCGGACGAAGTCAGAAATTGATTTAAATGTTAGATAAAGGCGCCGAAGGCACCTGTTAATGGAGTCGGATTTGTGGAATCGATTACTAAGTCGACAGGTTGGCGCAAAGCTGCCACGGGCGAATTGTAAGACGCTGTTTTACTGTCGGCTTAAGGCCAAGCCGATTACTGAGCGGTTTTAAATTCGGCCGGCTGAAAACCGTGCCTTGAACCTCTGCGATGATAGATCTTATCAGATTACTCGGCACTTGATCCTGGCTGCTCCCTTTATTTTAACCAATTAGCATTAAGTGTACAATAAATAACAGGGTGATAATAAATCTTCCAAGTATGTCCGACGGCCTTTGCCACTGGCGCACTTGCTGGAAAAACCTCACCGCTGACGAACCCTTTAGTAATCCTGTGCCCCACCTCGCACCTCTAATACCCGTCCACGCCAACACCCACCCTAGCTTTCCTGCTCTTGGGTTGCCAGGGCCCAGCATCATACGCAATAGCGATTTCCTCGACTATTAATTCAAACAGACTTTTCCTAGGTCAGTTTCACAGATGGGCCGCAGATAGCCCGCTCTGACGAGGGCAGAAGAAGTTTTCCTCGCTCCCGGCCGATTCATCTCGGTCGATCCTTCAGGCAGATAAGGTCTAGCCGAATGTCAGGGCAGAAAGAAGAAGCCGGCAGCTGTGTCAGGCTCACCTGTTGTCTCTCGGCCTAATTACGCGGCCCGATATAAAGCGGCGTGTATACAGACACGAGCACGCCGTTATGCGGCCGTGCATGCACCGAACGCTGGACAAGATTTATCGACTCGTTTAACCCCTCTGCCGGGGGACCACACAAGAAATTAGCCAGGAGTAAGGAAACGTTGGCTTAATTCCGTTAGCACCTTCCGGCCAGCGACCGATTATCACATTTTTTTACCGACATTCTTTGCCGTTTTTGTTAATCAGGTCGGGTGGTTTTGAGGTTAAGTGAGCAGGGCCATTCTTTGCCCTTTGATTACGTTTCGTCGAACGTTAGATAGAAGCAATATACACTGCCATTGATTGTAGAAAGCCTAGTCCTTTGCCCTACTAACAGCGGAAGACATGTGACAGTGGCAGTAAATGTTAGGTTAGGCCTGCACATATGCCGCACTTCGCGCACTTATCTTTCAAACTCTCCTAACTCAGTAAATAAGTACCGTACAATCTTGGCCGATATAACACTTTCTGCTCAGTTCATGCTCCAGATTTACCCCTCGATGTTCAAAATGCATATGAGCTCGATCGTTTTTTCGAATCGCTCGTAGCTTGGTGAACATAACCTATGTAACCCGCAAGATCGTATATCATCCCTTTTTCTCCGCTGCTCCAGATTTATCCCTTGAAATATCGACGCGGGGATTAAGAAGCGTCCTGTGTGCTGTACGTACCGGCGAGTACAGGGTCTCTTGCGGAGATATTAATCGCGAACGTCGCCGCTTTGCATAATTTTGTAATGCATCCCGTCAGCGGCCGATAGCATCTTTCGCACGGCAAGAAAACGCACGTGGGTGTTTTGCGCCGCGAAACGACCAACTCCTACCGCGCTTACGTAAGCCTGATAGATTGGAATTATTCGTGAAATTTATGTAGCTCGCCGCCATCGCAGCCGCACAAGAAAATCCCCCAGCGTTCTGCATCGGCGCGCGTTTATTAAGTGTTGCCCGCTGTCGTCGCCAACGAAATCGTTATGAAGTCGTACGGCGAGCTCCGCCTCGCCGTTTCGTGCTGAATCTTTAACAAGGAGCGGGGTTCCCGATCGCCGCGCGATGTCTGGGAGACGTTTTGTTGCGAATCGGGAATTAGGCGCATCACGAGACAAGATGCAGAACCGTTGACCCTCCGCTGACGGTGCATTTGCAACCACGGGTAGTAAATTGGTAAATTAAAAAAAGGGACATTTCCCGGTGTTCTTTAAAGTAGTCTTGGTCCTGTAGACGAGTTTGTGCAAAGAAAAAAGTGCTCAACGATGCTTCACGATCCTTCGTCTCTTCAAGGCAGCACTTCTAAAAGCGAGCACGACTCGTTTCACTCGGCCTATTTGTCGCGGCAAATCACGGTGTCCTGTAAAAAAAAACAAACAGGCGGCTTGACAAATATCCCACGGAGGATGACGCTCGTGTAACGAGCCGTCTAAAAAGCAAATGGCCGACCGCTGCAAGGAAAACACGCGCCGCGGACATTGTCATCCTTTTGCGCGATAATTTAACGGGCCGTCTGTCGCCTGTAACGCGAGTGTGCCCGTTCGTGTTTCATTTCACATTTTCGATTAGCCGAAACACAGCACACACCCCCGCCCCTTTGTCCACTCTCTTATTAAAGCCTCTCTATTTCCTGTCAGGGGGAGCCTGTAATCTTCTCTTCCTCCTCTTGTCGTCATCCGGATGCTCTCTTCCTTTGGTGTTTTTCTTTTCCCTCCTCGTCGTTTTGTCGGGCAGTTTCTCGTTTCCTCCGTGCAATCCTTTTCTATTCTCGATTTATTCTTCCTGTCGTTTAAGTCTTCTGAAGCTTCTTCATTGCTACCAATGGACTGATAGTGTACACCTTTCCAACAGTGATCTTCTCCAGTGTGACCAGTTTCTCTTTACCTTCATTTTTGTAACAACTTCACTACCTCAATTCCTCTTATCTCACCCTCAAATTTCCCACCTCGCCTCTCATCACACTATTACACCTCTGCTCTCTCTCTCTCTCTCTGTCTTTTTGTGTCTCGTCTATTCCTTTAATTCTTCTTTCCCCAGTCTCCCTCAGTCCTCCCCTCCTCCCTCCTCACTTCTCCCACTCCAACGCCCCTCTTTCCTGCCCCTCCCGTGGTCCCAGGCTCTCGACGGCAGGCGCGGCAATAAATTTTCGCGCGCCGACACCGAGCAATATTTCCTTGCCGTTTGTACGCGCCAGTTCCTCTTTTTGCCGGGGCCCCCGTACACACGGATAAACGCGCTGCGTATTACGGTTAAACGCCGAGAAAAAAAAAGGGAGGAACGAACGAACGTTCCATTTCAATTTGCGAAATGGCGCTGCGGCTACCGGCAACAGCAGCCCGCTCGTTACTGCTGTTGTCGCTGCTGTCGCTAGCCGCCGCGGCTCCCTTTGCCGTCCGATCCAGCCATGGAAAGCAGATTTCATATCTCGCGTTCCCGGAATACCGGCGATGATTCCCCTGAACGCTGCCTGCGATTTCGCGAACTCGCGCCGAATTGGCCGTCACCGCTTCCCCTACCCTCCACCTCCCATCTTTGGCGCTTCGAAACTTTTTCCCTACAGGGGTGCTCGTGTGGGTGTACTTATTTTCGTACTTATCGACCGTGATACCATAGCTCAGAAGAGTCTCCAGTGTTAGGACCGAGTTATGTGAAACCTAACCTCATTCTCACAAATCCATAATGTGCAAATAAATATTGCGATTCATCCCTTTACTGTTTTTGCCAATTTGCGGTGCTTCACTTGTTCCTTTTGGGTTTTCGGAGGTGTCTAGGAAAAATATCAGGTCATGATGATTATCAGGCCGTGACAATGAGCATCGAGAGGCCAGAAAAAGGGCACGAGCACACGCTGCCTTTCCCTTGCGGTTTCCGCTGATGGTTCCCGCGCTCTTCCTCGACAATGGCACATAAAATGCCACGGCAACGTAGAGGCCACGTTATTAAATTATGCTCGTTAAAGAAGTTTCCAGTTTGAAACGGCACGTTTAACATTCTGCCCATACCTCAGCTTTGTCCCTGAATCGCGATGATCGCGGGGAATCGAGCTGGGGATAAGTTTCCTGTGCAACGGGGAATTCCCTTAGCCCTTTTCTTAATTTAATGCGAAGTTACTGTTTACTATTGCTGAATCATTTCTAAAATGTGTTTAAAGGTAGGTTCATCGTTCCGAATCCTACCATTAAACTGTTAAAGAAATCCAAGTGTACGACGGTGCACTCGTCGATTAATGAATCATTGATCTCCTCCATTTCAATTCTCAGATAATTTCCTCCCTGTAAAGTTCACTAGGCGCTCGATAAACGTCGATCGCTTGCAGGAACGAAAAAGCGAATACCCGAAGCTTCGTTAGCGTGATTGATCGGAAGAGTCCTATAGCGTAGAACGATCTGGGTGTCTTTCACTTCATGTTTTTAATTTTTAGTGAATTTTGATTATAATTGTTCAAACATAACCTAATTAATTTTAGCTCCGCATTCATCTTGAGTTTTTATGGCGCTCTGAGATAAGTAGCTGCCATCTAGTGACATCCTTATGCACTTGTCATAAATTTTCGATCTTTTGTAAGTACTTGAAGGAGAGGACTTTATTTCCCATTCTTCCAGGCTGATCCAAAGTCTATTGTGAAGGCACAAACATAAATCACGATGATCGAAAGCATTTTCCATGGCACCCAAGTTTTCCCCGATATTTCTCATGATAATTATTATTTATGACATCCATGCTTGGCGCTACGTTAATCTCTCATCACTTTTTCGTTCGTTTCTTTATGTGTCCTCTTTATTGGCGCCTTCTTCTCATCGAGGTTTCCTGTCTCGCAGCGAGATGTTCCCATTTTTGCTAATACGCCCTTTGTTATTACCTTTCCCATAATTGTTGCTCTTCATTGTACTCTTTTAATAAAGATCCTTGCCTACTATTAACTTTGACGATCGTTATTACGATTTCTGTTTGTAGAATATCCTCCATCTTGTTGATTTAGTCACGTGGTTATTTACTCCATAACTCTAACCTCAAACTCTAACTAATCCGAAGAAATATGATTGTATTATAATAAATATCGGAAAATGGAGTTCAAAACGAAACAGCTGGGTTCACGAAATTAACCCGATTAATTGTACACGCGATATAATCTTCATTAACTCCACTCTTTATCGTCATCTTCCTTGATGAAGTCTCATAACCGTCTTATCTGTCCCATATTAAAATTAATAAAGAGAGATCGCGAGCTGTGCAGCTGCGTTCACTGGTGGGTCCTCGTTCGAACACTGGGAGTGCTTGAATGGCGTCTCCTCATTTATAAATTGCAGCCTTATAATCTTTATCGAATCCTAATACAGTGACCTGTATAAGAACTAAGAAGTATCAACGAAAACTAGTCTAGGTTAGGATAGGTTTGTGATGGATCTGGGTTAAATCTCATAATCCCATTACCCCTTTACCTCAATAGTCTATATCCCATAAAAGCGGGTGTCCGAAACTCGTGTCGCGTTGGTGCACACTGGTGTACTGCACCGAGCAAGTCCCTCCCAAGCTGTAGCGGAGGTCAAAGCCATTGCGGCCTGTGGGACTCCGCAGCTCCCAAAATCGCGCCGGTGAAACTCATCGGCAAAGAGATAGGGACGGCGGAAGAGAGGGAAAGAATCGGCGCGACGCGGCGCCTTGCGCCGTAAATCCTGTTACTCGGTGCCGGCGAGGAGAGCGCGCGCAGGTGTTGCCGAGGTATCCTCGTTATTTATTGATTTACTTAATTCGGCCAACGGAGGACCGCGGGCCCCTCGGCGTTTGAAGAGAGCCGGCTCATTTCGTGATTAAAAGACGTTACGGACGCCTCGGCGCAGCATGTGTGTGGCGGCGGGGTCCCTTCTCCGCTGCCCCACCCGTTGCACGTCGTTTGCACCCCTCCGCGAGCCGATGTCCATATTTTTGTGCTTAACGGCTCTCGCCTTTCTCGGTTTATTGCGATTAGACGGAGCGCGGGAGATAAGTGCGAGGAGGAGACAGCGGCCGGCCGAGTTATTTAATAGCGAATGGCGCTCCCTAGAGGGGACGGTCCTGGGGATTTCTAGAGACACTTGTGTGGCCACCAGCATGTAATGGGTACTAGATAAAATTTAGTGTAATAAGGTACAATACAGTTCACCAATCGACCACGGCGTTCCGAAAACTATTGCGTATCCTAAAGATTGATACCCAAGCAATATAACCTGAAAATAAGTCCCAAAACAAAGAAGCTGTGGACCCAAATCCTCGATCGTCGAAAGTCATCAGATCCGATGAGCCACCGGAAACCGTGCTCCGTGATTCAAGCACCCAGGGGTCCCTATTAATGCCCATTTCGCATTTAATCCGGCCGCTGATCTCTCAGGACGCGAAAGCTTGCAGGGGCCTTAGCGACCAGCCTGCAGATAGAGCGCGAAAAGTGATGAGAAGTGCGGAGATAAGGGTGAAGAGAAACGGGACGGGAAGGAAGAAGATGACGCCTCGATGGACGAGCGAGAAGGACGAAGGAAAACTGAGAAGTGACGGGGGAGAGGAACCAGCGGGTCCGTCGCTGCGGGGGGGCCTCACACGCACGAGCCAACACACCGGCTCAAAAACCAACATCGGCGCCGACAAATAACTACCCATATTATCCGATCTTGTAGGCTACCATCTCACCACGAGTCCTTTGTGAGGGGCCCAACGTTATGTATGGCGGGCCCCGTGGAACCGAGACGGTGAAATACAGCCGTCCCCACCACGGATTTCCTCCTGGTCACCCCCGTGGCCCCATGTCTTCCCCTCCTGTTTTGTGGAGAAAATTTTGATGCAACTAGTAATTCATGATGCCCAAATTTGGGGACTTAGTGGTCCCATGCCCACAGTATTCTCCCTTTGTGATTCGGTGGAAATCTTAGTTCTGTTTTTAATTGTAGCTTTACTAACGTCTTGTGCTTTAAAGTTTTTGCCAGCCAAATAATGAAGTAATTAAAACAGAGTAGACACTGAATCTCCGCTCGAAAACCAGTCTCTCTCACTTATCTCGCAATCACCGTTCAGCACAATTTATGTTTCCTGTCATTATTTTTGCCACGATTCCAGCAGACCTGAAAGCGTATAAAACTCCTAAAAGGTAGAAACGAAACCGTTAGTCGTAAATCCGTCGTCTGCCGTCTGTAATAAAGCGGGCGTCTCGTTTGAGGTGTGAAAAACGTCTTGAGACTCTTTGAATCCGCTGATAGAACGATAAAATGAGAATTAATCAAAGCGATAGAAATATTCTGGCTACTCAATCGTGGCCTCAAGAACAGCTTCAGCTGAGCTTCTTTCCGGAAAGAGCATTCAGGCTGAATTGGGAAAGGAAATTTCGCGGTTTAATTGAATTTCGCGCTCTCAGACGTGGTTCATTAGCTTGTCAACTGTCTTTTTGTTCTCTAAAAGTGTATTCTTACTGAATGTCCCTATAAAAAGTGGATTCATTGAATGGCACTTAGTAATATCAAATGCATTTCAGATATTCGAGGTTAGGTGCTGATTAACTCCATGTTAGATTGGGCCCAGGTCAAGCAGGTCCGTTGTCTTACATTTTGGGCCCAATCAATTTTCCAGCAGAGCCAGTAAAGACCCAGCAAGGTTTACAAGCCATTCGATTAATTTCTCGTCGGCTGGGATGAATCTTTAGGTCCCCGAAGGAACATGAGGCCCACTCGGCGTGCCTTTCATGGGCCGGCGACGCTGGAGGCACCGCAGCCAAGGGCACCGATTGTAAATTAGGGCAAATTGATCGCAAATCAGCCGCGGCGGAGAGTCACTCCCACACGATTCGTCTGTGAAAGGGGAGAGAAACACTGAGGCGTACTTTGTTCGCGAGGGCCTCGGACGACGATGAAAAGTAATGCCTGGAGACTTGCCGTTTTATTGGCCACCTTCCTTTCGAGTTGCTCGAGGGTCGATAAATCCTGGGCGTGATAAATTCGTTTGCAGCAGGCGCTGGTATTTTAGGGAACATTGCTTGGACTCTTTGCTGGGTTATTGTTTTCACAGGCAGTTGTAGTTTTTCTGGGCATTTAAGAATCTTTTAAGGAAAGATAGAATCCGCTACCATCTATGCCCACTACAATGTTTCTTCATGTCTTTTGTTCACATTCGTCTACCAATTATTCTTTACAGACACATCGCTTTATCAGCGTTCCTAAAATCCCATATTTTAAGAAGACCTAACAAGGGTACCGCAAGGTAAGGCCCTCAGCCGGTTCTCCATTTGCACCTGGTCTCGAAAACGGTCCTCTGGTCCCAACCGATCTCAGTTTCACAGGAGAACGAGGCGAGGCTGACTGCGTGTATACCGCAGCTTGGGAAAGGGTTGGCGGAAGGAGGGGTTTCTAGCGGGACAACGTTTGTCGGCGCGTTTGAGGGCACCGATGCCGCCGCCTGCGACCGCTTAAAGGGCCCGAGCTGTTACATCGCGTTTCGGGCCCTGTGCCGCGTTGGTACAGTTCTCTCACCCTGAAATGGAAGGTGACTTGGGTGTCCAGGTGAGAATGGGTGGTTGGACTCTGGGAGGTGCTTGAAGAGAGGGATTGCTGAGGCCCCGATTCTGGGCCAGCCAGATGCGCAAGGCCCCAAACACGTTTGAGGATCTAGGATTCTTGGTCCAGTCTGGGGACTATTGCTTTCCGGACGATTCTCAGGTTGGTGGGAGGAACTTAGCTCCTTGTTAAAGGCCTTTAAAACGTTTCTGAAGCCTTCAAACGCCACTGGTTCAAGCCCGATGGTGTCAACTAACATTCCCAACGGGGGTCAATTAATTACCCGCGGCCAGACTCCCCTGTTCATAACCTAAAAGAGACGGGCAGGAGGCAGCGACAAGCATCAATCTCGCGTCGGTTGGCGTCGTAAATCCGCTCGAAATACAGCGGCCGACACTCTCCGCTCCCATTATTCCTCTTTCCATCGGCGACGACGAAGACGCCGGCCAACCAAGCGGATATCTATAGCCACGGCGAAGAGGTACACGACTAGAGGATGGCTCCCGGTCTCGCTGGATGGACACGGACAGGTCCGCATTGTATTCTGCGGCCAGTAAATCCTGCTGCTCGTAGTGTAAATGAGAGCCAGCCGTGGCGGGGTGCAGAGGGGGCAGGCTACCCTGGACCAGAAAGGGGCTTCGACGGTGGCTCCAACTAAGCGGGAAAGGTGGAAGAGAGACGGAAAGATTTATCTGCGCGCGGCGCTGGTCTCCAGCAGCCCTTTGTCGCCCGCCGCGGTGAGAAGTTCGCATTTTTCGCCATTTTTTTCCAGGCCGCCGTTGTTTCGCGTCTCCGTCGTTTCGTCGGATTTTTTTCGTCGTCCCTTCTTTCCGCTTCCTCTCGTTCTCGGCCCTCCGGGGAGCGCTGCTTGGAATCGGGGGAATCCCGACGGTTCATAGGCCCGGTTGCAGTCAATTGCAGTTGTATTAAATGATCTTTAAAACCTTCCAGGGATATATACGTTGCATTCCTTCCTCATCCCAGCCGCCCCACGTATCCCAGAAATGCAAATAGAAGACCAACCTCCTACCCCCGAATCCATTCAACCTCGACTGCCAGTTTCAGACGACGTCGACGACAGATCGATCGATCAGCCCGAAAACACGTCTCCATGGACGCGTAACCTTAATTTCTGGCTTGATCGCCGTCCTCGCCGGGCCATCGCGTTCCGGAGCGGTCTTCTCAGCGGCTGGGATCGCTTCACAGAGCAAAAGCCGACCGTCAAGTCGGCCACTTTGCATAGTTTAGTGCTGCGACACCTACCGGTGTCAATTAAATCCTCGTCGCTATCGAGCTGTCGAGTGGCCCTCGGGCCCCTTCAACTTCACCAGACCCCCCTCCCCCCCTCGCGGCCCCCTCGGTGGGATACCTCGGACGCGTTTCGATGCCGATCAAAGGCCACCGGGCATTCCGATTGCTTCCTAATCTTCGTTCCACGCGAATCGTCCGCGAAGCTTCTCAAGCTTCTTCCACCTGCTTCCTCCTTTCACGGTTATTCAGTGAGCATTTGAGGTTAGGACGTTGGTAACCACTTGCAGTCGGCCGGATGGCACTTCCCCGTGTCAGGTGTCTAGTATCGAGATTCCTGGGTTTGCAACGATCCCTTTGTTCCAAAACTGAAGGTTCGTCAAAGAATCCTAGCCTTCTAGAATGCAAGTGTATAGCGTTACCCTTTTGCGGTAACGTCGCCGCACGTTTCAAGCTCGCAAATCGTCTTCCACTAGCGGTTGCTCTCCATTGATTCGTCCCCCTCAATCGAAATAGACTCACGATTTAATAGTCCCAGAAGTCGTATCCTAGTCGCCGATACACGATGACAGATTGCATTCCCGACGATAAATTCACGTCCACCCCCTTCCATGGGGCCGGGCAGAGGGCGGCCCGGTACCAAGCGTGTAGCGTGCCCCGGCCAAAGAGCACGGTTTAATATCGTTTATAAATTATTCCGCGGAGATAGCCATCAGCATACAAATTGGTTCGGCGAGGACCTCGGGCGGGCCGCGTGTTTCCTTCGATTCCCTTCGAACACGGATCCTTTTTCCACTGAAACGTCGGCTCTGTCGAATGCCACTCCACGGGAAAATGGGCAGATTAACGAGCCTGGTTAACGTTAACAGATTTCTGTAGTGGAACCGCCAATCCCGTATACATTTATCGCATAAATCAGCCAGCATTTCTTATGCAAGATTTTTGGTTATAAAGTCCTGGAGTCTCGCAATACCACAGCGGGTCTCTTAAACGTAACCCATCGCAATAAAGAAATATTGGGGATACGCTGAGAACGTTCGTTTTGCGAATTACTTTTTAGGAAACCGCTAATACACCCTCGAGGGGGAAGTCATGCTAATATCGTCGGAACTGCCGCAGGTCTATCGCGTTTAAAGACAACAAAAAGACGAGCAGCTTTCGTGATCGAATCGATTACAACGATACCGGCTGGCTGCTCGCGGAACGCGGAATAAAATCGAAAAACGAGCCGCATAAAAGTCAACCGATACGTATCTTACTTCAGACGGAGCCCATTAATTTTCTCGAGCCCTGGTTCCTCTATTCATTGCTCTTACAACCGAACGCTTTCGACAGGCATTTCGAAGGATGACTAAAGAGAGCTCGCATGCACCGGGGGTAATTTCACTTGGCTGGAAAAGACATACCCGGCTGCCCCCTCCTACTATGCAATCCCTTCCGCCACTAATTAATTTCATTTAGCTGGAAGCGCGCGCCGACAACTCGGACGAGCAATTATCGCCAATTGATGGTGGAAAAAATCGCAGCAGATACGAGTGAAAGGATCGGAACGGTGTCAGCGGCGTCGAGATCGATTGCGTTGCATTAATTGACCATGAAAATGGAATGTCACGGCTCGTAGATTTTCCAGATTAGGCGCTGCCGTGACTGCCGCCCGTTTTAGTACAAGTCTCTGACGCCATATTTTCCACACCGCGTATGGTCATCGACGCATTTTTTAGTCGCAGCATACGTTTAAATAGGAAAAGTTTTCAGACTGCGACTACGAATTACAGGTATCTAATACGTCCCAGGTATGTAAACGATATTGGGGGCGCCGTATGTAAGTCCACGGTTCTGTAATTTCTAAGAGCATTAATTTAAGCCCAATTACGAGGGGCCAAAGATCTCTTCAGAAGCGGTATCGAAGGGAACTTTCCCCACGTCATAATTGGGACTTGCCCCCCACGTCATTCGTATTACGCATGTTTGTTTGCGGTATATTTTTTATGACTCCACAAACGACTCACGCGTGCACATGAATTATTTATGGTTAAATGGGAAGCTTGTTTGCGGCAACGCGATATTTTAGGTTATGTAGAAAAGAAAGAACCACGGAATTCCTCGTTTCCGATAAATATACCGGCTCATAGGGATCTGATCGAGTGGCTTTAATTATACAATCATGTAATTTGTGCGTTCACGTGCGATTAAGTCGTTAGCGTTTATGGCGGGCGGGGCGGAAAAATTGCGAGACTCACCTTGAGGTGGTCGTGGTATATTTTTAACGGGCGAAGTTTGTTTATTTAACTATCGAGTGGAGCCTGAATGGGCATGTTCTCGGTTGCACGACGATTACTATGGTAATTCGTCCAGAGATCGATCACGTGATTAACAGAGATTACTAGATCCGACACCAGGTGGCGAAGTTTTGTGTGCGCTGCCGTACACCTTTTACGGATTCGTTTTTTTTGCCGTAGTCAACTTCTATGAATATTAATGACGATTTGTATTTGAAAAGTTCACGAAACGTTGCTTCCTCGTTAAAAAACACTAGGAATTGCTCACTTACCTCGAAACATCGATGATGATAGCAGGAAATTAGTCGAGCTGGGTGCAATCTCATTATCGGGAGAGTTGCAGTTAAACAGAAATTTCTATTAACATTCGTGGATCTAAAAGCACTGGTAATCACAGATCGTGAGTGGGGGTGGCAAGAAACAGAGAGAAAAAGACAGTTTCGTATTTTTAAATTAATATATATATAATTCTTAGTCACGTGGATCTCGGAGGGCGTTTCTGGGAGGTAGGGGTGAAGGAGGGGAGGGCTGGGAGGGTGTACAATATACAATACAAGCCACGGATATCACGGATTCTCGTGTTTGTTTAAAACATTTCGATTTTCGCTGCGTTACATTCTTGTCTTTTTCATTTTATTGCTTTTCTCTCGACAACGTGTTCTCCTCCCTTGGTGCAGGACCGTGTGCAGCGCGCTTCGGAAATTAATCGTAATGAGAGTGAAACGAAGGAAACAAATGAATCGAGGATTGAGCAAGATTCTTTGTACGTCGAGGGACAATTGTGTTAGTCTGCTCTGTGCTTGGGTAGGGCCCCGTTACTAGACGATACGGCCCTGAATTGCGCATCAGGCTGTGCGCGCTGCAGTCACGTTTCTTTCCGAGCATCATTTTATTTGAAATACGAACGTTCTGCCGTCGCATTTTTCGATTATTTTCAATTATCGCTCCGCGTCTCTCCTACATCCCATTTTTGGGCCTTCCCCGAGGACCGAGCCAAAAGGAAGCGGTATTCTCGTTTATAAAATCTTCGGCGTGACTTCGTTTCCGCTCGGGTCGAGGAAGGTGTACGGTTTTTAGTTTCAAACCCTTCGGATATTAAAACTTTTTGTGTATTTTCACGATAGGTGGAGGAGAATGTGTGTATGTGTGATCGTTAAAAATAACGGGATGACTTAAGTGAGCGATTTCGTTCCGTGAAAATAATCAAGTCTGAAAATAAAATTACTTATTAAAATTGTTCAGGTGCGACTTAGGCTCGCAGGTTTGTCACTAAGACAGATGGACGAGAAACTGAGGAGAACAAAAAAATAACAACAAATAATACCGACGAACGTTTAACAGACATCGCATTTATTAAAAATTTTAAATAGGAAAGAAATATTTAAAATAATCAATATAATGACAGTTTGTAACTGGCAAAGTGGCATTAATTAATAAAAAAGAAGTAGGAACAGGTGTAGGCGTATATATTCACATTTTTATACAATAAACGTGATAGTGTCTTAGGTATCACGAGTCTCTCCACAATTGAAATAAGGAAATGTTCGAGGAATAATTGTGGCGGCACTTTTAGACTGCCGAGGTGTTACAATTCCGTATTCTGTACAATTAGAACGATTACACTGCGTAGTAAATATTATAAAACACGGTATTCCAACATTTACACAGGAGAATTGTAAAAAAGTTCGTCGCTAATGACAGTTTACAACTGAAAGCTAATTGACACTAATCACTAAAAGGAAACTGAACAAATGTAGTTACAATTTGTACACAATAAGAACGATAAACTTATATAGCAGGCCCTACAGTTCGTTTCATTGCAACATTTCGGTGAAAAAGAATAAAGCATAAAAAATAGGAATTTACCAAGGGAAAGTTGATGACAAGCTCTGCGAACAGAAGTCGCACTCCAACATTCTAATCACCCGTTAAATTAAGTTTCCCAGAACTGCAATTTTTTCTAATACCATACTTGCTGTAGAATTAGTACCAAAATTCAAAATTACCGGCAATCTGAGGGTTAATCACGAGAGCACACTGGACTCATGCGTCGGCCAGAACGAGGGGGTGACCACCCTTGGCTTTTAGGAACGACAGGGTGCTGCACAATCGCCAAGCACTGCATTCCTGAAAAGTTCACTGCTCGACGCTCCGCCGCTTTTTTTTCCCGCAGTTATCTACATCGATCGCTAACGTTTATACAAATAGAGGAACGAGGGGCGCGGGGTGTTAAAGCAAAAGGGTGTCCATTCTCCGAAGCAACAGTGTCGAGAGGGTGTGGACGAACGTCTTCACAGAGATCGTTCGTGATTTTGGTCCGATTCGGTCTGACAACGTTGCAGAAATGACGTGTTGCGAAAGTGGCGCCCTCTACGTCCCATAATTCCAAGGACGACGCGTAAGTCCCAATTTTTCATCTATAAAACCCGCTTAGGCGTGATTTTGATACCGAGAGGCAGACAAGAGCGGAAAGGAGACCGAATCGGATTGAAATTGTCATTTGTGGCATATCTTTTATATATTCTTTCACCTTCTTTTCCTTTCGCGTTCGGGGGCGTCGTGGCGTTATCGGGCAGCGTGCGTTTATGCGTCATTTACGTCTCTCTAATAATTAATATAATATTATATTCAATAATTAATACAGAGAGTAGTTATTTATATATATAATATATATATAATATAATATAATATCACTAGGATACATATGTACAGGGGCTGCAAATAGTAGGAGGTGCTTTTGTATTGCAATGTCTCCCTCTCTTACATCTAAAACGCACGCGGGCAGAACGTAGTCGTGCCATTTATCACTAGCGACGTGCATGTCACTCTGTCCTTACCAAGCTTCCGAACAATTGCAGTGTACAATTTCGAAACACTTCGAGTACTGGTCAAAGCTCGTTGCTGACAGGCTATCAGAAGAACATTGCAAGGACTTTATATGACGTCTGAAGACGTTCACATCGTGCAATCCTCTTCAAGATAGTTTGATCACCTATATTCGATAGTTTCAACGACCCCTGATTTCAGGCAATACTCCAAGTGATTCGAAACGTGTTTCGCGCTTACAAAGTGACTCCTCTGCCCATCACTAACTTTCACCCCCTCCTAGCCACGCCCGTCCCACCCTACCGTGCCCCGCGTTAATGTACACCACCAACTCTCGCAAACCGTGCAACGTCCGTAAACCCCGGGCCCCGCGCGATCCACCCCGGCCATATTATATACACTCACAGGGAACTAAGCCCAGCGCCGAGTCCCAGATATCAAAGGAGAACACGTCCCCAGTCCGTAGCGTAAAATTGCACTTCGTAGTCTCGGGCGTCCCTCATCCAGGTCGCCGCCTGTCCACCAGAGGGACGCGGAGGGGCCCGGGGCGCCATGAAGCATCCCAGAATGGGGCACAGAGGGTCCCGGGTCGAACCGACGACCCTCTCCCTCGCTACGACAGCTCGGAGGTCGAGTCCGGCTCCCTCTCGTCGCCGTAGAGCTCTTCAGGGTCACAGGGTTCAGCCAACCGCTTGTCTTCGGGGTCGTCGTTCGTGCTGGTCACGGGCTCGTTCTCCTGTCACGGACTCCCTCCCCCAGCATCCGCATCGCCCCTGTGGCCAGGTGTCAGGCTGGGGCTGCGCCTCCTCTTCTCTTGGAGCCCGTTCACCATGTTCTCGATGGACTTGAGCTCGCCGGCGGAGCTGCTGCTGGACGTCAGGCCCGCTGTTGGCGTCGGGGACCCAGTTGGAGGCCTGGGTGGAGGGGATCTAGGACTGAGAGTCCTGCTACCGGGGGTGACAGTCTCGAAAGCGGAGCCGTGGGATGGCGCTGGCAAGGTATAAGGCGCGTATCGATGTCCCTTCAGCTGATGTAACGGGCTGGCCAACGGGTGGTGGTAGTGCGCAAACAGGGCTGGATGCTGAGACGCGGCAAGAGCCAGTTGCGCGTTAAAGAGCATGCCTGGTGACACTCCACCGTGGATGCCCAGGTGACTGGGGGGTATTAGAGGACCTGGACCAGGATATAGGCCGGGTACTGGTGGGTAGAGGTATGGTAATAGAGGTGGATGAAGCGGCAGGCCCACTGAAACTTCTGGTCTAGGTCCCTCTGAGCTTGTTGGCCCTGGACCACCTCCACTCTCAGAGCCTGATGAATCACTGCCTTCGCCCCTCTCACTGGTCCTGTCGTCCCTTTCACGGGAGTGCTCACGTTCGCGCTGATGGTGTCCGGGGTGAGGAGTGTCAGGACCCACGACGTCCAGGAGCTTGTCATCGTCATCGAGGAGATCATTGACGGAGTTCGAGGAGCGACGCTTCTCGGGGGACGCTGGACCACCTGCTGTCAGCCTGGAACCGCCTCCCGACACTGTCAATACCGCCTGCCTTCTGCAACAACGACGCAGAGTTAGCCATCTTCTAGGGCAGGGTACGCGATCTTATTGAGGGTCTTTGTTTCAGGATGATTCGACTGCGTCTGGGGCTTTTAGATTCAGGAATCTTAAGTGGTCACGGGTTGAATTGAAAATACATGTCAGAAGAACAATGGCATTGATATTCCTCTTACAATTACTCCCACTATCCAAAATAGGTTACAAAGGGTCTCCATACACAATTCACACTTAATGAATCTACACATTTCGCACGGGTTTGGTGTAACCGTGGCAGTCTCGTGTGTGTCAACCGTCACCGTTGCGCGCCTCGTATCATTAGATCGATTATATTAGGGTGTCTCTATATAATCCACAATGAAGTGATAGAACTCCCATGCAAATTACAGTGATATACAATGACTTCCACATTTTGGAACAGGGGACTTACAGAACCAATTTTCAGAATTGGCCTCGAAGATGTTCACATTCCAGTTTCCACACTCACCGCTATTCCACGGAAGCTTGACATCCCAATTTGCAACCCAATTCCCCTCAAAGCCACCGTTTCCAATTCAGAAACCAATTGTCCACGATACCCACCGGGTTGCAATTCCAAAACGGTCTTGCCCCGAAAATCTTCACAGTGCTGGTTTCCCACAGGCGGTTCACTTCAAAAATCTACACCAGCGAGCGACACGTATCGCGTTCCCCATGTCCACGTTGAAAGAGCCACCGGGCAAATCAGCGAATTCGTCCCGCGGCGAAGCTCATTAACCGAGAAGGTACGCATCCCGTCGGGAATGAAGGGGTTAAGGGAGAAACAGAACGATGCAAATCAGCGTATTTCAACGGACACGCCGAACAAACCTAAGTATCGTGTAAGACTCGACTAGGGCCATGAGAGGAGCCGGACGTAACGAGAGGCTTACCGATACCTTAATGCCATGTAATGCGATCAATGCACCGACACAGGGAAAGCAAAACGACGACAAAGTGAAAGAGAGACGTATAGAGGGAGGGGGGAGAGGCAGAAAGAAGGGGAGAAACAGAGAGAGATGGTCAGAGTGTGTACATCGTCGGTGTACGGATGAATCCGTGAGGCTCGAAAGGGTGTTACGCTACGGTTCTCCGGTTTCCGACGCGCTTAAGTGCGAGAGCACGTTAAAATCAATAGTTTGCGTAGACTACACGGGATTTTGTAAGTGACTCTCCCTTCCCTCGGCTATCTAACGATATTTTGGTCATGAGTTTTTTTTTATAGACAGGCTGTTCGATATTCGAGTTCACCTGACGTTCTTGGGGCTTCGGCTAGTTAATTTAAGAAATATTCAGATTAGAGCTGTCTGCATTCTGAACATGTGCTGATAGTTTTCTATTTAAATTAAAGTAGATCGACCAGGAAGTGAGGATATGATGTCTCTGATGATGATCGAACGATTGTTATTACCATTGTTTAAGATTGTGTTGGTAAGCCTGCATATTTTTCGTCGAAAGTAGCCCCTTATTCCAACTTTACTTCCGTCAAACATTAATTTCCATGAATTCCAGATGCATCATGGAGTAAACAAGAGTTACGAGATTAGTGTTTCGAAAGCTAACCTTAACCTACTCTCAAGTTCTGCAACATTAAAATGCGAAATTCCCTAAATTCTGTGGTTATCCGTGAAATGCGCGCTTCTTTGATCGATTCCACTATCTGTACTTACACGTCGGATGGGGTAATTGGATTCCCCAGACGTGCTTCTGTCGCGCGCTCGCGCGCAGCTGTTCTAGTTTCGAAACTGTCGAAAGCACTTGCTTGTGAACGGGGTTTCGAAAATTATTAAAAGCGGACCCACCAAACCTCCCACCCTTAACAGCTTGCCAATTCTCATTTCACTCCTCATTATACGTGCTTAATTACTATTCACTACCTGATAGTTCAATTTCATCAAACCCCCAGACATCGACCGCAGGGACTGATCGATTTCGCGTGGAATGACCCCTGCATTACATGGCAGACAATATCCCGTCCATCCCTGGTACGTAGTTAATCGTACAGAAGTCCATAAACGCGATGTCCAATTACTCCTAACACCGCGAAAGCCCATACCGTGGCGCACCTAACCTCAAACTGGTACGCCTTCTTGTCGCAATTTCACTCAATAATCACGCCGACCGGGGATATATCGATCTCAATCGGAGGATATTTCTTCTATCTGCCCATTTTGGCAAGCCGGGTGGCCGGTACGACTTTCCACGATGAATTATGCATATCCCACAGAAATCCATCGCGGCCGGCGTAATTGAGCTATTTCAAAAGTTGCCGCTGAATTATCGTGCGGTCGGGGAATCTCTTTGATCCGCGATCGGCCACGTGCTCGCCTTTGTTTCCTGTACGGCTCGAAACTTGCCGAGTTTCTATCGTTTTTCCGGGAACCCAGCCGGCTCGCATTTCTCCGCGGCTTTCACCGGCACGCGGTCTCCCAACGCACGCCGCGTCGCGCGGTTCACCGATGAATTTTGTGTCTGTCACGCCCTTTACCAAGAATCCGGCAGATCTCGCTATTCTTAATAAGTCCACCCACCACGTGATCAACGACAATGGGAATATCCCGTGATTGGGGTGCCCCAGCTGACCCGGCACCCCGCTCCTAAATCTCCACAATTTCTCCTTAAATCGTCGCGAGGGGGCGCTCGCACGCGTCGCAAAAAGAGGAGGTGGAAGGAGTCAAAGGTCCCGTATAATTTCGCCATAATTATGGGACGTCTACTCCGCGTTGCTCATCGAGTGAAGCCGCCGTCTCATCGATGGTTGACGACGTTCAGAGACAGAATGAAAATTCAGCCCCCGGTCGCCTTTGACGTTCGACTATCGGTGTCATCCCACCCCTGTGTCATCGTCGAGGATTTATAATCACCCCTTGAACCCCGGGGCCCTCGTGCCGGCGCAATGAACCCCGGCCACGCTTTTTTTGTGTTTCCACCCCCGTCCAGCATCCCTGAAAGCGCAGCACCAAGTGTGGCGCGTTCAGAGTGATTCTCTATGAAATCCTAGGAGTCGATCGTTCGAAGTTGAACTGTCTTGACAAATTCTCTTCTCCCATAGAAGAATCTGTGGTGTAATTTGGAGTGGGGTGGTTATTCAGTTGTTTTTATGAGAGTTAATTTTAATGTTCAATACACGAGGAAAAGCGGAGGGCGTGACAAATAATAACGGGGATCCGTGACAATCTTCCCGCAGACAGATTCATTCTTCGCGTACACGGATAGGATCGTTCCGACGCGTGCGGTGATAAATGACGTGACAACGAACCGCGCCGGGCCAAGTGGTCGCCTTTTTTTCCCATTTGGCTGAAAATATTTCTTTTTAACCGGCATGACGAATCGACTCGACACACTCGAGTGGCGTTACGCCGTCTCGTGACTGGACGGCCCCGGTCTGCATTGTTAAAAAGTTAACGAAATAATGCGCCCTCGTGCGAAGCCAATACACTGACAGGCGGGCGTAAGCTCGTGACTGTTGAGGAAGTGGTGGGGGGCGATATTTTGCATACATGTCATGTTAGTTGCCTGAAAGTGTTATCAACGAACTGAATAACGGTAACAAATTTACACCGATTTTAAGTAACGGCTGCATGAAACTTCAGAAATTAGAGAATTTCAACGAAAATGAACGGAAGAATCTTTACAAAAAAAAGAGGATATAAGGCCATCGACACCGAAAGTAGACACCACCACCTCTAAAGCGCCCTTTTATACGCCGGTTACTGGCTGGTAGCGGCAATATAAAATTCAAAGCTACAACCAAGTGGCACCCTCCACGCTAACGACAGCGCCGCCCCTGAGCATCAGTATGCTAATCCGATGATTGGCTATGTTCCAACCCCGCTCTCTCCCACTCCCACGGCTACATCTCCCGTTTCTCTGCGGCTTCCTGATGGGATCCGGCCACCCTTAACCGAAACCATAAGCCAAAACTAACCCTTATTCTAATTAGACGGCGCCACGACGCGCCCCCTGCTTTGCATATTTTCTCGATTAACCTCGCCCTTTCTTTATCCGTGGGCCGTGCCGGGCATCGCTTCAATTTCCGCGGAATTTTCTCGGTCCCAGCTTTTTTCGCACACCCACACGTATCTAAGGAAGAGTTGATGCCCTGAAGCTAGGTTGCTAAATAAATACTGTGGTCAATGTTGACGGTTGGTTTAGGAACATTACGTTTAAGATTTTTTTTTTGTACTGATAGGCCAGTGGTACCAACATGATGAGCCTACTTCTGAGATCACCAGCACCTCTGTAGATAACAGAATCAATTTAGAACTTCAGGCTGTGCAGATTAAGCTTAGATTAATCTACAAAGTTTACCTAATCCACAGCTTCAGTAAAAGGATAAGTGGTTCTAACATAACCTATCATACGCTGTAGTATTCACAAGGACATTCAAGCTCATTAAAGTGTCAATGGATTCCGGACTTCTGCCAGCTACTGTGCATCATAAGACAGCTCATTAAATTCAACCGAAACAGTCACAAGCATCATAAACAATTTTACCCTCCATTAAAACCCTTTTCCACAACGTCACAGCACCTGAATGCGCCAGCGCTAATGCCATTCGCGATACAGACAAATTGGCGGAGCTTACACGGGCTTTGGGCCGGTGATAAGTGCCTAACGAGGATTAGCAACGTTAACGAGGGCGCCACGAGACCTATGCATAGCAACTTAACCTCGTCAGAATCCACTCGAGAGCCTCTATCACCCCCTAGACGCGACCAATGAAATTGAAATGGACCTCGTTGCGGCCAGGAACCCTCGTCCTGACATATAAGCTCATAAACCCGCGATATTGAATACAAATGGACGATACCAGCCGACCGGGGTGCAAATGAGCCTCGCCAAACCATCCCCAGGCCCTAGGGGCTAACCCCGAGGTCAACATGTTGATCTTAATAGCGCGGATCGAGGGGAGAAAACTAAACGCTCCGTGATCAGTTAGGTCCACCTCGAAGACATGGTTTAAAATTGCTTTCTGGTCGAAATTACTTCCCTTGAATTTTCAGATTCCTCAAACGCGCCATGTGGTGAACTTCGTTTTTATAGAATAATGTTTGCTGATTTTATCCATTTACCATTGTTTTTCTGACAAAGTAGTTGGCAAGACAAAGAACTTGCCGTAAAAATGGAATTTTCATGGAAAACAATAACCACGAACCACAAAAAAGTTCGAGTAAATGATTCTTTTTCGATTCTAGACTTTCTGAATTTTTTTACGGCAAGTTCTTAAGTACCTATATCTTTACTTAGCTCAGTTTTGAAAGCGATACTCACTTTTTCTCTCGTTTCCCTGCCCCGGTGTCCCGGAACCCTTTCGCGAACGGATTGTTGTCGATCTTTAACTGGGTGATCTGCAACAGAATTAAGTTTTCACGTTATTTTATGTCCTTAGAGATCACATCCCACGAAACAATCGATCCAAGCTACGACGAGGCAACTGTTCTGTCGATCGTGCTCAATTTAGTGGATTTCAAGAAACGCAGAAGGCCTTCGCCGTTTGGAGAGATCCACAGAAACGATATCCTTCTTCCGGCCCCAGATACCGGGAAGGGACGACGATAACGAAGGGGGAGAAGAATCGCACAACGAAAAATCTGGACAAGGGGGCCCTTTTGCGCGCTCGCAACATCAAAAATAATGCGTACCAGGAACTACGGTGGTTCCCCGAACCCTTTCGGCTCGATCGACAGCGGGGGATTTTAATTAACACGCCCAACCCAAAGAAAAGCTTTCCGTTTGTCCCTGTTTTCGATCAAACGCTGCTTTCCACCCTTTAATTTTTCGAATCGTCGTTTCTCTAACCATTCAGAAAATAAAATATATTTTCTTCTTGGATAAGAACAGAATTTCATCGATTTCTGTGATTATTAAAGTTTTCCTATCTCGTCGACAATTTTAGAAATTTTGTACAAATTTCTATCAATGTATCATAATTATAACCTCTTATTTCACGTTTCGTTTAATACCATAATTTCACAATCCCGACCAGTGGACGAAAATAGATTGAAACGCAGAGCAGATGTTCACTCACCTTTTCGTTTTGGTAGGCAGTAACCGCGATAAATTCCGTTTCCTTGAAAACGTAACTCCTAAATGTGGAGTAGGCGAGCTGCGAGATGTGATTGGCTCTCGCCAGGTGAAACCTCGGCTGGTACTTGTGCATCGAGTTCAATATTGTCTGAAACAGAGAGGTGATCGTTCATTGGGACAGATTGTCTCAGTGCAGAGCTTGTGCTCTCGCGATTCAATCTCGGATCCCGAATATTTTCTCTAAAAATCAGTCGACTGCTGCGTTGCGCTCAGCATCGATTCAATCGATTTCGAGTTCCCGCGGTTTTCTGGCTCAACGAGGTTGGTAACAATGCCAACTCCTTCGTCTCTCTCTCTCTCTCGCTTTCCGCGGACGACGAGCTTACGCGAGTGAGTGTTTTACGAGGTAAGACTAAATTATAATCAATTTTCATTAATTATTGAGTTGAAGTTGTGGTAGTATAGAAAGTCGATGTTAAAAAAATTCTGCCTTCATCGTACGTTAGTATTTTAATGACAATTAATTGTTTGTGTACGTTATGTGTTGAATTATCTGTCGTCGCGGCAAATCTAACCTAATTCATCGCGAGATTGATTGATGCTACTGTCGTCTAGTGTTTCTGTAGACCCATAATGAATGTACTTAAAGAATGTATATTGTTACATGTCATAGTGCTTTGTGAGTGAAATATACGCGCGTAAACATAACCATTAAACGTCAACGAGACGACATGCTAACCTATTATGCATTATGGGTCGCTATTAATAAGCAAAGATTCAGAGAATGTTACGAGAGAGAGAGAGTGTAGCAAGAGAGAAAAGACCACGAATTCTAGTAAAAGTTTATCGCGTTCGGCGACGTCGCGTTTTTCGACGAGATTATTTCGTGAAGCGTTGTTAGAATCGCTGCTACAGTCGCGTCATGCAGCGTCGATCGACTCGAACCGTAAATACGTTCTAAAGCTCGCGGTTTCTCAGTCGATTTCATATCTCTCCTCGACGATGACGATTTCTCTTTTTTTTACTTCTCTAATTAAAAGATCGATGTTGTGTAAATGTTCATTAAGTTTTAACCTCAATTTTATTTCACATTTGGAACACATCGGTGTAGGATTTAATTTTTAAAAAGGGAGATAACCTTTCTTTTGTTTTTGCACAAGCTGGGAAGTATTAAAGAGGAGATCTACATAATTATTTTCAAGGAATAAACCAACGAAGGTGGCAGCAATCGTCTTTTTTAGTGGTGAAAGTTTTGTGATACATTCAAGGCGAATAAAACGATTGATTCACTCTTAGTCGCGTTTCGCTGCTCCTTCAGCGTCATGCAAATGCACTGGTACCGTAAGAGCTAACAAGATTGCACGGGACATTCCATCGGGGAATGGATGCTCCTGTGCTGGCCACTCGATAAATCCACGTTCCACCGTGGCACCGCGGTAATTACGCGGTGGAATTTTCATAATCGCGAGGGCGAAGTCACTAATTTCATTCTGTGCGTCATCAATTGATTTTACAATTCGACGAATTTTGCTGCCAAAAACGAAATACTTTTCAACATACATTTTCCATAATCGCTTCAACCAACCGCTTTGAAATTCACCTTCTTTTACCGTCACAACCGAAGTAGAATAAAGAAAACACAAGGTCGCGAAATAATTCATAGAAGTAGAAGTTTCTACTGTAAGATACGAGCATCCACGGGTGGCAAAGTCCTCGGAAACATGTTCCTCCGCGTTGGCAGCGACCTCCTCCGGCGAACAAGGGGCAGACAGAGGATAAGGGCAAAGGTCTGTACCGCGAGAGCGGTCGCGATAACTACAGGCAGAGAGAGAAACGGTGTCCGTCCAATCCGTGTCCCTGTTCGGTGGATCCCTCCCGATCCAGTAATAAATAAAACGCAGACCAGCGCTGCCTGCCGTCGTGTGTGGAAATCGCGATCATACGGGGAGAAGCTGTTGGCCCGCGGCAGTCGCCATTATGCGCGGCTCCGTACAAAGGAGAAATAATTAGCGCTGCTCGGTTGATAAGCCGGCCAATCTAGGCGTTTGTCATTAGCCTATCAAAGCCGAATGCCTCTTTCCCTTTCTCTCTCTTTCTCTCTCTCTTCGGCTGCGCGCAAAGCTATCTCCTTTCTCCTGGACCTTCGGCCTCGACACGCCTCCGGCGCCGTGGAAAATATGTGCGAACGCTGATCGGAGCAATTAGTATTTCTCCGCAGCCTAATCGGGGCTTGCTCGACCGCGAAAAATGCGCGTCTTTTCGCCATGAATTTTAGTGATTGAGGGGATGGGGCTTTTATCACTTCTGATGATATTTCTGGTGCTTTAGCTGGAAAAGCCTATCCCCTCCTCGTTCTAGATTCCGAAACATGAAATGTCCCTGTAATTTCGGATGGGGGTTATCTAAGGAGAGGGACTACCGTAGACCAAGAGTTATGGGGTCTAAAGAGTCGGTGGAAATCGGGAGAGGCAGGCATCTAAAGGACTCGAGCCGTGTGTATATCGTGCCGCGTGAATTGACCAGCCCGATAACGGGGGAGGGGATGGTGGAGTTAGAGAAGAGGGAGGTCGAGGAAAGTGAGAGAATATCCTGACCGACACAGAAGCCGACGCTGCTAATGACTCTGTCCGCGGTAATCTCCGGGTGTTATCTGTCCTGGCTACCTGGGGCCCACCTACTTCGAATCACGAAGCTGCACACGCTTCTACCTCGTTTCTTGGCGATCAGCCGACGTTCCGACGCGCGTCTCCGCTTCGTCGAGGTTGCTTGAGAATGGGACCGTAGATGTTGAAACGAACACACACATAGGAACACGGATGGTATAGGTCTTCAAGTTTATCGACCACGCTCTTAAATCCTGCTAGTCTTTTTTCTTTAGCCCTCTTTTGGCGGAATTCCTCAGCGCGATACCACGCTGAAAGGTTCTTGAATTCGCGGGGAATCAGTCTGCGAAGAACTCGCGAGGGTTGAAGGGATTTCAATTCGAGAAATTGAAAATCGGGCGTTTGAGAATGTTTGATCTGAGTTTTTAATTCTAATTTATGGATTCGTCGCGACGCAAGTTCGCCAAGAAGAATCCTCGGTGTCACGGGTTAAACGCAAAGCCCTACACCCTTGTTAAAGCAACCTCGACGAAAGGAAACTGGGAGGTGCGCGCGCGCGGAACTCGCGTGAAAAACGAAAAAGAAGAAGAAAGGAGGAAGCTCTCTGCTGGTTTCAGAGCCTGTGTGCACCGCAAACTAACCGCGCACAGTTGCCTTATGTACGGAGTCTAAGTAATCCTCGAACCATCAGCTAACTTCTTAACCCTCAAAGTGAAAAGGGCCGCCTTGAGGCGGGGGATTGGGGAGAGCTCCTCTTTGTCTCCTCGTTTGTTCGCCGGCTTGCTTCTTTCGCCGCGTGAGTTTCCGCGCGGAAAGGAGTCGTCGATGACGTCGCCAGAGCCAGCAAACCCTTTCGAAGCCAAGAGAGACTTGTTTGCCCTTCTGTACGATCAGTTGGTCAAACAACTCGGTTAAGACTTCGCTCTTCTGACGTGGTGCACGCGTGCACGGAGGAATAACTTGCGGCACCTCAAAATACCTTCCTACCTCCTAAACACGAGATCACCAATCAAAAGCAGAGTACGCCTGACATGATAAAGTGAATGACTTGTGACCAATCGATCTTGGAGTTGGCAAGCAAAGAATTTCCTGGAAATATGGATATTTGAAGTCTGCCGGTTCTTAAATTTAAAACTGGGGAACATCAGTTGAAGATGAATGGTTTGAAGTACATAATACAATAAACAATTCAAATTTTCCAATTCTCAAAAAGATCCCCGTTAATAATGTCTTAATTCCTTAAACTCAAAGGGTCTTTTTGACAATCTCCACTTTGAAAGGATTAGCAAGCACAACTTTCCCCTCCGAAAGTTCTGCCTCCTTCCGAGCCAAAAACAACAACCGAAAGAAGCTAAGAAATGCAAAAAAAAGGAGCCGCCAGAAGAAGGAGGGAAGACGTCGAGCCGTACGCGTCAGACACGATGGGCGGGTAGGGCGAAAGGGTGGCGAGAACAGTGGTGCCAACTCGGCAGGAAGCGGCAGAGGAGCGAAAGCAAGCAAGCAGAGGGTCCTCCGTACGTCGGGGGTGCGAGAAAGAAAAGGCGAGGCACACCGGCGACGGGGATGGAACGCGGAAGAGGAGAAGGAAGGAGGTGGTCGTCCTGGTATCGACCGGCTGAAAAAGGGGTGGATTTTTCTACCCCTGGGCGGAGGACCGACGTTGGGGGACGTGTTCTGGACTCGATTGCGACTAGCCCACCTCTGATCTCTGCGCCGAAGGAAACCGACCCAGTTGCTCTCTTAAGTTTCACTCTAGTTTCTTGGAGTTATCTGGAATGAAACGATTCTTTACGTCATCTCATTCTTCTCTCATCTTCGTTTATTTACTATGAACAGTGTTGGTGCGCGAACATCCTCTACGTACAAGTGAGTTTTTCTTTCTTCAGTGACTGAATATACCCAAGAATGAGCATCAACTGTATAACACTTAAATAAACAAATGTACAATAAAAACAGCAGACTAGTTTGAACCTGGAGTGCTTGAAATTGAACGGGTTCCAAGAAAAACATCTATTCCTCGACATCAACGTTCGCGACGGTTAAAATCACTGCTGAAGGCTCTCCCACGCGAATCTTGCTCCCATCTTCGCTGAATGGAAACATCACAACTGCTCGGAAGCGGCCGTTTATTGGCACTAACAAACTTTGACACCGTGCTAACCAAGCTGATTCCACGGAATTCAATTAATCCCCGGATTGGATCTAAGTTCGGGGAAGAGGCGCGTGGGAGCGCGGCCGTGCTTCTTCGCGCATCTTCCCGGAACGAATTAGGCGCCGTTGCTCGTACCACGGCCTCGATTTTCCGCCGGCTAGAATTGCGAATGTCGACGGTGGCCGAGGATTTCGTGGCCGTGGAAGAAGCGGGGGAAGAGAGGGAAAGAAATGGTTCCTCCGGGGGTTTCTCTGCCACTTACTCGGCCGGAAGCTAATTGGCCCGGATCGAGGGTGGCTTTTCCATCATCCGGTTCACGGCATTATGGCTGACTCGCACGTGAGCCGGCCGACCAATGGAAACGGGAGTCGATGCCCGAACGACCGGGAGGAACTGCTTCCAACGATGTTCTTCGCCTTCCTTCCTCCGGCCTAATTCCTGATGGCCTTCCCTGGGATGGTTGGCGATAAAACGCGATGGGAGCTTGATAAAGGTGTCGGGGGTTGCACGGAGTAGACTATACGCCACGGAACATTGGCATTGTTCTTATTTTCTTGAGAAATTTCGGGTGTGTACCGTTGGCCAGGGAGGATTAATTGGCTTGATGAGATTCGTGTGCGTGCTCGGCAGGCGATCTTTGAACTACCAGTTCCCTGTGCCAAGGCTACCAACTAATAAACAAGCGAGACGGAAGGAGCACAGCTATTAATGGCCAAATAAACGGCCCTTTACTATCGAAGCAGACGCATTTCAATGAACCCATTATAGTGTTTACTGTATAATGAATAGAATAGGGTCACTAGCTCCGTGAATAGCGATGGGGTCAGTCGCAGGTTGTGTCGATCAACTCTCGATCCGCGAGAGTCAGATGGAATATTTTAAAATGGAATATGCCACGATCAGTGTCCCCAAAGCCCAGCAGGATATCGATGCTCGGTTTAATCGTAAATTACCAGGCCGGTGTCAAGTTAACGGACGACGATAGTACCTATTTACTTTCATTCAATGATCAAAGAACCACGTTAAACCGATAACGCTTATCTACCCTTGCACAGTGGTCCCATTCAACTGGGATTCACTCTGATCGAGAATTTCTGCGCAATTCCGTCGTTAATTTGAAGACGCCCCGGAATCAGGACCGCGTCGCATAATGGCCATCGATGCCTCGTGGCGGGCTTGTTAAGTTCGCGCCAAGTTCGGCTGTTATTCGAACGAAATGGCCCCACTTACTCCAGTGACAATTCACTTTAATCGCTGCGACCATTTCCGCGCGGCCACATTTCGTTGCTCGGCGCTGTAATTAATTACGATTGTTTAAAATAAAATTTGTTTCACTGGGGGGCCGAGTTTAAACACTTGAATTAACTCGATTTGCCTCAACTGGTCGGAGGCAAAAATTGCTGAATAAGTTGATTAGCAAATTGCTTGCGGAAATTGTTAATAATGAGGATGGTCGGGATTTGGTGTAATCCCTTTTCAATACATGAAAATTAATATGATTTAAGTGCTCCTTTGTGACTCTTCCACGTGTCCGTAAAAGAGAAAGGGACAAAGATCGAACGAGCATGCAAACCATCCCCTTCAATTAATCGGCATATCATTCCAAATAACAAACCACTACGAAAACACCCAATCCTGAAGGGGTTAACGCTTCCACGTTCCCTCCATGTTATTAACGGTTTCTCGTCCGCGAAACAGGGGGAAACAGAGGACAGAAAGCGCTCTCCAAAGAAAGCTAAAAGCAGAGGCACTGATCGGCGAGCATCCCCAGCGACATCTTTTGAAAAACCACCCCCTCGCGATCGTGGCGATGTTGCTCGATTTCCACGGGAGTCGGGACGACGAGGAAAAAATCCGGCATAGGAAAACGTTAAACGGAAATCAGCCGGCCGCTTACAAAGCGCCGTCGGCCCCGCGGGGGTGGTGGAGGAGAAAAAAATCTCTTTGATGGCTCAGCCCGGTCTCTCTGCCGTTGAAATACGCTCAGAAAGATGGAAAATGCCGTGGGGAGCTGTGCAGGGGTGGGGTTAAGTGTGAAATTGCGGCCAATGCACCGCGGGAACCAGAATTTTCCTCTTCTGTGCGAAACCGTTTCGGAATATTTGATGGGGTGGCGTTTGAGACACCGATAGACGCGCGAGGCGTCGAAGGGGGTGAAATTTACCTTCCCGATGGTTATATCGACCATATTTTACCATTGACCAACTATTTTCAGAATTTGTGGAGTTATTTTACAATTTCCAAATATTAAGATTGTAATCTCTGAATTTAAATTCACGACTTGGCGTGGTTGCTCGAGCTAAAATATAAGATCGGCGCGCAAACAAGGGAAATGCGACGCAGAATCATAATCAACTTTCCTGGAGCAATTAGTACTCGGGGAGCATTAAAAGAGCGGCGTATCAAAGTTATCTGACTGCACTACGCATTGTGTACGCGTCGGATCGTTTCTTTTCAAACTTTCCTCATTAGCTAATCAATTACAAATTTGTTCGATACTGAAGCAAATAACACTATAAAATGTCGCAAAAAAGTCTTTATCACCAGTGGTGACAAACAAGATAAACGACCGCGCGGACTCGTTTGCCAATGCGCGTTGCACAACGAGCAGTGGCCATTTTACATATAGAGTTTTATGAACCTGATACCAATCTTGCTCTCAAACAGAAGCTATTCCTGAGAACAAGCGCATTTGAACTTAAAGAGTCCTTCATATAGCTGCGTAGAAGAGAGTCGACGTCCTCAGTTCTTCTTTTTAGTTTGAAAAGCATGAGGATTTAATTTCCGTAGACGAAACGTTAGAAAAACGTCAGCAGCATCGTATTATTCTGCAGCGCAGCTTCCCTAATCGGTGCTCAATCTCCATAACAATTTCCCGCCTAGTTTCCGCCCGAAATACTGGCCACCCTCACCCCCGACAGTCCGACGATCGCAGTGACCAACAATGGTGCTGATTGAAACCAATTATCGGACCTTTCTTTCGCGTACTTTTTAACTTGCCGCGGCGGTGGTGACACCCTTAGCAGCGGCTTCCGCCTGAGATGCCGCAACCCTGTGATTTCCACGGGGTGACGGGGTCAAACGTAAAAAAAAGGACAGGGAAGAAAGATGGGAGAAGCTGGAAAAAGGGGGAAAACAAGCAAGGAAAAGAGAGAGAGAGAGAGAGAGCAAAGATCTGAATGCTACGAACGAGCGAGATCCACCCCCTTCGTTTCCAGACCGGCTTTGTCCACCCCCACCCCCTCCCGACCAACCCCGGTGGCTGGTAATCGACCGGCGTTTTTTGGAATACAAATGAACCCTCGGAGAAATGTTCTCCTTGGTGGTTGTCGAGCCACTGACCACCGACTAACTTGGTGCATTGATTTTTAGTTATAGTATTAAGTTCCCTTGTTTTGTAAAGTACTCGAGTTAATAAAAATACGTCAGTCACTGAGAAACGTGATTATTCTATGAACCCACTTCAGCCTTACCGCCAGTAATAAACTAAGAAATGAAAGTTGCGGCCACTAATGGGTTAAGCCGAATTCAAACAGCACTCGAAGACCGAAAAAGAACGCTGCTTTATCACCGTGCTCGACAACCTATAAAAATAACCTCGCAACTTTCCCTTCAAACAACGAAGAAACGAAAACCGTGTCCAATGGGCGAAATTCACGCAAGCGCTATTTACAATTTCGAGGAGGGAGCCACAACCTCTGTCCAGAAAAGGAAAGGATCAGTGCTTCCGCACTCGAATGCAAAAAGTGCCATCATCACTTGGCTCGTTTATCTTAAAAAAAAAGGGAGAGCAAAAAAAGGAGCAAGAGGCAAGCTCGTTAACAATTAAAGCGTTGACAGAGAGTTACAAGGCGTCTGTTTCGTGATGGCCACGGGTTTCCAGAAGGATCGTCCGAAAAATCGTAAATATGGATAGTCGCCGCTCGTAAAGAAGATAAATAGGAGGGGCAAATATCGAGAATTGACGCGTGCATTAAGTGTCCCCGGTGCCATGAGAGCCCGTCGACACGTCTTCCACGGCTTTTTTCTCCATTCCCCCCCTCTTCTTTTCCTGCCCGTCGGATTTCGTGGCACGAATTTATCGTTCCCCGAGTATCCGTGACCCCGGGGGACGCGTTGGATAACCTCAAAGTTCACAACGCTCTATCACAATCTATCTCAATAACTCGAAGTAACGATGCGCGCGCTCGGGCGCCCGTAATTGACGTGTCGACCAGTTTTTTCGTAAGAGACTGTGCCCAATGTTCGGTAATCGAGTGAATGAAAGAGCGCCCGAGTATCTGGAACTCAGCTTTCGACGCTACAAACGGAGATGAGGGATGGGACGCTAAGTACCGCTGGCTCTTGGAACCTCCAGGTTCTAGTAGTTAGTTGAGGGAGGAGACGACACGGAACACTGACATAGATCAGTTGATCTATCCACCGCTACAACCAACATTTCCAACGAACGAGTCACCAAGCATTTCCAATCAGAAGCTCTTCAGCAGAAACTTCTAATAACACTCAATTACCGAGAACAGCTAACAACACACAATACCTAGATATCAGGGAGCCTAAATCCGGGGTGGTCCCATTATCAACTTCCCATAAAACTTGAATGATTTCTGTACTCCAAAGTACCTGAACCCATACCAAAACGCTTCTAGCAGACCCACTGTCGCCTGGGCGGCTGGACTAACCGCGGTTCAACGGAAAACAATCACAGAATTTGGATCCGTGTACCCTGCCCCACGGTAGACAGCCAGGAGTCCATAAAGGATGACACGAACCAGGAAACCGACGTGTGTAATTAAACGTGTTTGCAGAGGCGTCCGCGGAGTGGCACAAAAGGTGTCCGCGGGTCCCAGGAAGCGCCAGAGGACCCGGTAGGACGAAAGAGACGTATCGTGCAAACACTGCCGTCTCCCACGGAGGCAGTAAGTGAGTCGGTTCGGGCGGAGGTTCTAAAACATTCAAACGACAAACAGCAAGGAGTCGCCTTTCCTCCGACTGTCGTTCGACCGTCCGTTAATGGAGTTTGCGCGTCGGCCTCTCTGATGTCCGATCAACGAATCCGTGTCCCCACGGTCCTCCGGTAAACGGGGGCCACGGGTGTTCGACAAAGGGGGTGCACAAGCGGGACAATTAAGGGGGGCGTTGTGCCATGTCGTCCATATTGTAAGTCCGCGAATGTTTGCATGATGTTACTGATATTCAAATTCTTTGACAATTTTTTATAGCTATTTGAGGGATTTAAGAATGAAGGTCTGAGGTACAGAGAACTGTGTGTGGTATAAGAAAGTGGTCAGCATGGAATCTTGATAATTTGAACTCGTGGTTGGAAAAAGTTGAATGTGCAGCTTGAAGCTAGAGAGCTACAGTTTTAAATTACTCATACTAGCAGGTCCAATCAGCTCTGGATACCAATCCCTAATGCCCCGCTCGTGCTCCCATATTCCTAAAATACCAGCAGCACCGGCGACTGGTGGAATCATTAATTGAAAAGTCGCGCGGCTTAATGAACCCCCGGCTGTTCTTCGTGCCGCGGAACTTCAAACAGCTGGTTCGACGAATCGACGAAACGGCGGTTCGCGAAATCTAATTATCACCCTCGACCGAGGTGATAAGGTTCTTAAAGGCCACTCGACACGCCGCGCTTGTCGATTCGCCGCTTTCGACGGGAACCGGCCTCCTTTTTATAGGAGCCACTAATTCGGAACAGCTGCACCGCCAACGATGCCGCTGATTTTCGGATCGGCCGAGCAGCCGAGATTTTTGGCGTTCGAGCGTTCCTCGGGACCTCGAGCAATCGATCATTCAACGGAACTGATTCCCTTCGGATGTTTCTGCTCTATTATGAAGCTGATGCTCGATGCAAGTTCGCTATTCGAGGCGTAAGCGAAGACAGCAGTCGTTGTAATTGAATTTAAAAAATCACCGTTCCACTATTGCGTCGACTAATGGCCGACAAAGGTAACCGTGAGCGCGGAATGAAGACCACGTATGGAATCCGAAGGATCCTAAAGAAAATCCCTTTCCGAACAATCGACGCCTGGACTTCTTGGAAAGTCTCGAAGGCCAATGGTCGGAGACTGCATGTTAGCAGCGGCGATTGTTGGGTCGTATCATCGGCCTCGATTTTATTAAAACTTAATCCCAGTGGCAACACATAAGCTGTGTTAGAAACTAGAACTTGGACTATTGTGTATCCCAAAAACTCCTGCAATGCACACTGTATGCAAGTGTCCGCTGGCGACGTGCAGCAGATGCGCAGAATCTTCAGAAGTCGACTTTCGCGAAGAGAGAAATCCACGAACTACCGAGTTCTTCGTAGTCGGGTGGCGCCAAACCGGGGCCCGTAGAAATCCCCGGGCCAGACGTCTATATCGCGCGGGAAAACAGAAGGACAGAAGGGGCCTCATTATGTTTCGGTAATTGGCCGAATCCAACGATGTTCTCAATTTGCTCAAAGGCGCCGCTTATGCGTGTTCAGAGCTGGCGTAGGTGGCCGAAAAGAGAGTAGCAGGAGGCGATAGAAAAAGAGAAATGTAGCGCGCGCGTCCGAGGCCAGACGAGTGCAGTGTACCGTCTGCTGGACAATTTTGCGAAAAACAACACTGGGGAACTAGCGAAGATTGTATCGATCAAAGTTTATAAGAGCGATGTTTGCTTTCCTGTTTGGTGGACGATACATTCTATAAATAAGAATACTCTATAGACTCCTACAATAAAACACAGGCATTATGCAAAGCAGGCAATAACCTTGTTTTACTGTATTTCTGGAAGCCATTTTTCCGTTCATTGGTGGCGATTTGCTATATGAAGAGGGAAATGAGCAATAGCTACCTCTAATCTACGGTACAATGCGCAAACACGTAACTGACAGACATCATACCAAGCACGGGAGACATCCTCAGCTGAATGTCGTCAATGTAGGCGAACACCGAAGTGGAAGTGGTCACTGGAACGCGTGGCAAGATTGGCCGAGTGACGAGAGCAGCGGAGACAAAAGGCGTCCGGGCAATCTCGTGATTGTTGGCTATCGTCACCCGGAGGTGGCTCTGATAGAAATTATGATTGGCGGGCTGATCGAGAGTGAGAGAGAGAGAGAGAAAGGGAAAGAACGAATTGGGGAACGAGCGGACGTGGCCGAGTGGCTCGGCGTTAAGCAGGAAGCCGTCCCGACGAAGCGGACCCATTAACCGCCCCTCTTCTTCAGCCGCGAGATTGCATTTTATCATTTCAACTCATTTTTCAATATGGCCGCCTCGACGCGCCAATCCATCCACCGGCTAGACACACTGATTCCCGACTATTATTAAATTTTGCGGAACCCAATTGGGTGCTTTTTGTTTGCTCCATGGGTTGGCCACTTCTGGCAGATATTTGTGGGATTTAAGTGGCGCTAATACTGTTTCAAACACTGAAACTTCTCATCTCCAGACCGTTCCAGAGTTATGTATACCGTTCCTTAAGTTCCACCTTCCAACAGGTCCTCCTGTCCCTTTACCCGTAATCCGCATCTTCTGTCTTTCTATCCGTCCTACTGTGACTCTGATGAAAGAAATTTTCTAAGAATCCTTTTCCCCGTAGCAGAAGCCAAAGAATTTTCCTGAAGAGTCTCTCTTCCCTTTTTACCGGAGATCTTCCTTTCAGAGAACAAGAAATTCGTTAAAGAGTTCTCGTCAAGATTCTTCCTTTTGAAGGATATAGGATTCACGAGACTCCTTTATTTTAAATTGGAACAATGAAAATACTCAAAAATGCTTTCAATCATCTTTCGCGTTCCAATTCTGCTATCTGCACCGAGGCATCCACGTGTAGAGGACGAAGATTATGTTCTGAAGCTGAGAGAAATTTTTTGGAAGAGCCGTTCGGTCGGATCGAGACAGAGGGGTCGGTGATTTGCCGGTACATTCAACCGTCTAGCCGATTTACTCGCCCGACCACGAAAGAGGCAGCCAGTGACGTCAGTTTTCGCCGGCTTTCAGCTGAAATCGCGGCCAACTTGCCATTCAACGCGTTTGAAACGCGCGTCACGGAAAACCGTACGCTGTTCCTCGAGAGTGGCAACGGGGTAGGGGTGGGAAAGGGTCGGGAAAGCTTGGTCAGAGAGAGCTTTCCGGAAGAGCGAGGTGAGCGCGTCAAAGAAGCTGCCTCGTCGCGCACACCTTTCCCAGCCGCGATTGTGCGAGGAATCCGCGTAATTAAGCCGCTGTTGCTCGGCTCGCAGCCACTCCCTGAAACTCGCGCAAGAAACGGCAAGAAGAAGTGCCAGGTATGGGTTAGACGCGCTCGAGGATTCACCGAGCTTGCCACCAGCTACATGTTTTGATGTGTCGGCGGCCGGAGGCTCATTCTGTGGGAACGGAACTTGAAGTTTGGCGATCCTCCGCGAACGAACGCACACGAGGCTAGCGTCTGCGATACCTGATGCTCCATTAAGCTATCCGCAGTGAATCAACTTTCAACTAGGATACAATGAATCAACCCCTAAACAGACGTGAACCCGGAAGCTTGGCGGATCGACAGGAACACAATGAAGGCCCGAAAACCATCAGAAGGGCCCTAAGCTTCGGACAACACAACAGCCACGGGTCGAAGGTGGTCCAATAGGCTCACTCGGCTACTCGAAAAACCAGAAACCCTCTCTCCGTCCTTCTCCTCCAGCTTCTTCGTCTTCCAGAGAAGATGATGGCGTGCTACGTGGCCTGCAGGCCACGGTTCGCTGCCTCGTCGATTCCTCTCTTTTTCAGCGCGCGCGCGCGCGCGCTCGCAAGTGAGCGAGGGCAACTGGAGATGATGGATCCAGAAGGAGAGGAGGGATAGATGGTTACCTTGGTAGGCAGATATAATGTAGCCAGCTGTAGGCAGTCGGTAATCATATGTTTGTTTAACCTCCAAAACCCCTCATCTACGGGGTCGTCCCCTCAAGCACCCCGGACCCGGGCCACCATGAGCTTCGCCAAACAAAGATGTCGTTTCTTCTTTCTCCTTTTACTACGTCGATCCTCTTCCTGCGCGGATCAGCCTCCTCGTTTCTCCTACGGTCACCCGTCCTCGGAGCCCTCGGCCGCAGGTCGATCTACGGGCGCCAGATGAGAATGATGAATGACCTCGGTCCACGGCGCGTATTAATGGACCAGAGATTTCACGCGTCTCAGGCACTCGTAAACTATGGATTAGACGGGGTTTTCACGCACTAATCCGGCGTCCATTTCAATGTCTAGACGATGGCATTTTTAGATGGGATCACTGTACATATAGTACAATCCACTAAATTTCGCAATAAAGTCTAGAAATCCTTTACGAGAAATCCAAAAGCTCATAGGCATGCTTCTCACTGCAATTATGCGCGATGATAAGGCAACTTCCGTCGGGAATAAGCCGGATCATCGTGGCGCTCGATAACGGCCCTTGTAATTCCTGTTGCATGGCCGATTCCGAGCATAATGTAGTCATAAGTACCCGCAACGAATTTGCAAATGCATGTGGAATGAGCCCGGTGTTACCGTTGATCCGGTACTAACAGCGTTCTGAAGGGATCGCCTTCTGCTGGGACATATAATGGAAATTATTCTAGTGCGTGTGGTACCCAATCAGCAGTTCCTCGCATCAACAAGAGGAATCCAATTTTCAAATCCCCTGACGAAAATCCAAGACCTTGGTCCAAAGCACGACTTTCACCGTAACCCCAAAACGCTCCATCAAATTCCGATCGACACGGTGCAGCGGCCAAGATCCGAGGTGGTCGCACGACGTTGTTCCACGCCGGGCAGAAGGGGACTCCTGAAGGCGGAGCACCCTGGCGCCATGTCGCGGGGGGTCCACGGCACCCACACACCGGCGGGTTGAGCCTGTGAGCGTGTCGATGCCGTGGAACACGAGTCGAGGACGCTCACCAACACTCCTCAAACCTTTGGGGGAGGCGCTCACCGACGACGGCACGGTTATTAACCGTGGACTCTATCGCTGGAGGTGTGCTGATGGAGGCTGAGATTTGTGATTTAGATGAGCTCACCTCCGGACAACGCTCGCTCCCCTCGTCTCCGCGCCCCCGCAGGCCCGTAGGGCTTTGTTTTAACTGTTCAAAGTTTCAGCTGCGGCGGCGGCGGCAGGCCCTTAACTAGTCGCGGCCAGGTATACATCGACCCCGGGACCCCCCTCCGTGGATTGGGGGAAGGGGTGGGTTGATAGAGGCTCGCGTTGGGGGTTCCAGGATCTTGGAGGAACGTCCTCGAGACTGGTCCACTGCGAGAATTTGAATATGGGGCGGAGGATTCCTTTTTGTCCCTGGATGGCTAGCTACTCGGACCCTTTGCTGAGCGAGCTCTGTTCCTGGCGCACGTGGTGTGTGGAATATTTTAGCGGTTCGTGGTACTACGCGTGTGGAAGAAGTTTGAGATATAAACATTCCAACAATTAAGAGTCCTCGAATCAGAGTAATTGGAAGGCACTCTGGAAAGGCGGTGAGCCGAGCGCAGATCGAAGGTGCCTAGCGATTCAATGCAACCGCGGAGCAGCGAATAACAGAAAAATGAAAATATCGCAACGTTTCGTTGTATGCGGCTGAATGTCCATGTGAACAATTTATTCCCAGCGGTTTACACGAATCAACGCGCTTTTACTTAACCGACACCGAACGTTTAAAACTGCCCCTGATAAATGCAACCCATGACAAGCGTCTGCTGCGCGCTATAATTCACTCAGCGCTCACGATCAATTATAAATTTTCATGATCCGATGACGTCAACGCTCGAATGACGGACAATGAATGCTGCATATCGCGGGGACGGTCCCATATACCTTGGACAGTCAACAGCACAAACTAAAAGTGATTACGTGGTTTTCTAAAGTTTTTCTTGTGTTTAGAAAAAATTGTTTCTGGAAGTCGGAAGTAGAGAAACGGAATGGTAATGATAATGATACCTCCGCAAAATACGTGTCTTCTTGCTTTTAGTTTCTTTTAGTTTCCGATGCCGTTTCAGTTTTTACCAACTTGACGCCACCAACTACTTCGACTTGCAAAATTCATGAAAATGACGTGTCATCGCGTCAAGTGTTATCCAACTCCCTCCATTTTTAATGCGCTCTATAGCGCGATAATGCGCTACCTGCTAGGAACGGTGCTAAAGGCGATGAAAAAATAATGGTAGACAGGTGCTGTACTATTGGTGAAGAATTTATACACGAGTATCGACGAATCAATGCGTCACATTCCTAGGAGGCAGACGTACGAATGAACAGAACTCGCTAGGAAGGGCAGGCTTGCCTGTCGTTTAAGCAGTTTCTTCGCAAAGAACAATTTTCTTGTCAGAAACTGATTGGCGAAGGCATAACGTCGTCATTCGAACAGATAAAGCTCCTAGAAAGTCTACGGACTAAATTGTCCGATATACCGACTGCATTCGCATAAATCACTGGTGCAATAGAGAAATAAGTGAATCGAGCGCGGTATTAAACTGAACAGCATGATGCAGGGTGAGATGCAGTCGTCAGAAGGCTCCTTTCCTGGAGGCTAGAATGATTCTCAAACAAATTTTCTTGCGAACATCAAATCCGCCGAGCAAATTCGCCCAGTAGTGGTGTTGCGGGGAACCTGAGTCCTCCTATCTATTTCAGGATTCCGGAGGTACGGGTTTCTCCCGTCCTTCCAGGAAGATGGAAACGGGATCCTGTGAGCGGGGACGCGCGCGTCGATTTAATCGGTAGCCGGGAAAGGGGTCGCATAAATAAGATCTATCTCGCGTGGAACACGGGAATCCTTTACCGCGTAGATAAAAGCCCGGGACACCCCGTAGATAAGGCGCCGCCTTTCATCGCGCCGCCGCGCCGACCCGATAAACTGTCCCCGCGGTTGACGTTCCTTAAATCCCACCGGGCACCACGGGCTACCGCCGCTCTCCTCGGCGTTTCTCGCCTCGACTGTTACCTGCAGATCTAATCTCGATACTTTGCTCGGAGTGGCGAGTGTGATATTGAATTTTAATGCGGGCTACTTTGTGCCCGAACGCTGCCGGCGTTCGATTAACTCTTTGAACTCGCGGTTTCCTCGGGATGGGGGGTGGCACTCCATAAAGACAATCTGATGGAGGTGGTTGGCCTCCATTTCGAGTCGCACGAGATTAATCAATGTGTGTGGTATTTGACCACCTGTTCACATCGGATTCTGAGGCGGCGGATCGCCAGATGGAACTTAGAGGTCCGCCTAGTTCATATCCAAGGCATTATCCAAGCGCGTGAACGACATTGCACGAATGCAGATAAGGGCCCAGTTTTGAAGCTCCAGGCTGTGGCAACAACCCCAACAACACTCTTTACCTTTTACTAATTAAACGCTGCACGCAACAATTCACTTCGTGCAACTGAACAGCGCCACCGCAGAGCGCGTGTCTCTCGTGTGGCGCCATCTGCAACCCTTGTTTCCATTGCTAATGGGTTCTACGTTGTAAAGATGGGCCGAAAGGAGGTCGTACTACTTTAAGTGCTGGAGTGTAAACGGGGTATTCTTCCAACAGTACGGTAGTCCGTAGGTGAGAGTGTACGAGTGAAACATGTGGTGGTAGTTTGTCGAAGGAAACAAGACTCAAGTAACAAGTCTTACCAGTGGAAGTACTGCCCGTCAGATATCAGTATGCTTCTCACCAATGCTGTCTATCGCAGTCGCATGCCTTTAGTGGCAACGAAGCCGCCAATTGCAGTAGTAAACATTAACATTAATACCGGTACCCATTGTGATCGGTGTCCTCGAGACTGAAGGTGAAATCGCAAGGTGGAGGTAGAAATGGATGCTCAAGCGAAAGCTCAAGGAATGCCTGCGTCTATTCAGCAGTTACAAAATCCAAAATATATGCATCCTCCAGAAAAATTATTGGGCATCATCCCGCAGACTGTTCGAGGGAACATGACGCAGCGTTGCGCCAAAGAAGCGGATCATCACCGAATCGCCCATAATTATCCCTGGATTCCACGTCTTCATTAACAAAATCCGTAACGAGGCGATGAAACACGGCCGAAGAGGTCCGCGCGTTCCCAATTAAACCCGCTCTATACCGCGTAATCCTTAACTCTGCTGATCTTATGGCCAGTCGTGGCGGAAAGCAAGGAAACGACCGACAGACACCAGCGGTAAAAAAGAAACGCGGGGATCGGTTTCCCACGGGGGCGCCACCCACGGTGGGGAGCTCGTCCAGGTAGGTACGCGGCTCTATACATACGCACACACCTCCAGGAGCTCGTCGTGGCTAACGAGTCGTTATGGAAATACGTCGGAGCATAATGACCCAGTGTAATGGGGATGATGCCCACCTACCGGCCAGAAAATTCCGGATGGAAAGGAGAACGAGCCCCTATATTGGCTGGCCAGTAAACCGTCCACATCGGTAGGCCCTAAGTATCGGTATTTAGCCGACCGACACGCTACATGCCACGCTGTTAGTCGGCAGCGGTGCCTAGGCGCGATACTGGCCGGCGGAATGGCCGAGCTCTGTGACTCATCGGCTTTCTATCGCGGAATATCTTTCCCAGCGTCTGAGTTCCATCGGTAGAAATGTCGATAAATGAATGGGCCGACGGTTTTTGATGGTTGCTTCGAAACTACGCTGGGACGATTATCCCTGGATGCCTCCGGTAGCCCCACTGAGGTGTAAGTATATTAGGAAACTCTGCAGTGGGTTGCAGGCACCTCTGACAGAGATCACTTCTAGAAGCCATTGAAGAATTTAGCAAACTAGTTGGCGACATGCTTCGATCAAGTATAATGAATTGTAAGGAAGACATGTGAAGCTTCCCTATGCATCAGGCATCAGCGATCCGGTGGACATAAATGTCGCGGTCCGAATAGAAGAACCAAGCCAGGTGAAATGAGCGGGGTAGAAAAAAGAAATCCATCTAAGCGTACGGCGTGACGATCAGCGCAAGCCGCGCCAGCAAAGACAACGCGACGGCGAAAAAAACCGCGGGGTTTCCTGGCGCAACAGCGTGCCCTAGATGGGAATAATATGTGGCGCGGACACTTTTATGGTCGCGAAGGCGACTAGGCCTCGATGCACAGCCTCTGACTGCAGACAGGTAATTTACAGGGACCTTCCTTGCCGATTGAGACGTCTAGCAGATCGCGTGGAGGCATGCAACGCTGGCTGCCGCGTCTCCACCGCACCTCCTTCGCCCCTCGTGCTCGATTATGGTGTTTCGCGGTAACAATTAGATTGGTGTGCCGTGCCGCGGCTCGTTCCCCGGTGCTCCACGGATTCCTAGGAAAGTCCTACACGACCGTTCTACTTCCCTAAAGGGTCCCGCAGCTGCGGAACCCATCTGCATACAGCTGACTTACGTGAGTGCATTTGCAAGTCGCCGATATCACGCTATATCGAGGCAGCGAGCGAGAGGAATGCGGCGCGAGGAGACTTTCCCCCTTCATCGGTGCTCTAAAGCGAATCCATGGCGCATTTTTCCTTTTGCATCATCCTTTCATGGTCTGGGAAGGCAGGATAACCTTGAGATTGGAGCTTCGAATTCTATTAAGAGTCTGCGTGATGTCTAGATCTAGGTTAGGTCTAGAATCACCATGTCCGCGACCAACTAGCCATCAGTCGCATCTTATAATTCGATGGAATTAAGTCTACCCCGGATATAACGGTTCTTCCACCGCGACATGTTCCTGACGCAACGTTGCAACAGCACAGGACAATTTTCGTCCAAAGGGCCCCTGGTCGCCCCAGTTTCGACGCTTTCCACCATGGTGTGGCTAGGTGCGTGCACCGCTTGGGGGCCGGTTGACGAAAATTGGAGGCAATTTTCGGCAATTCCGGATAATTCATGGGGCGTAGCGGGATTTCTCGGCGATGGGGATCCGCCTTGCGGATAAATAATACGAGAGCAGGAAGAGACGATGGAACGACATATGGCTCGTGTGCCGATCGGTGAACGTGATAAGGGGCCCAGTGAGTTCTATCGTATTACGAGGAACTATCTTTTACGGTGGCTTTATATGGGGTTCCGGGATTACGGTCCACCGCAGGGACCTCAAGGGATCATAGATTCTCGATACGATACATCAGGAGGGTATAACTGTCGTACTCCTGGCCTGTGATTTGACCACTTTATCCTGCAGAAAAATCGACGTCTTTTTCGGACTTCCTCCCCTGCCTCTCTGACCCGGCATCCAATCGGAATTTCCTCTATGTGTTACGTTTTATGCGATCAACGTGACTTGTCTAGTCGAATGTTTGAGGGGTTTCGATGATAGCGATCTGTCCGGCATGCATTAAGGTTAGAACGATGGTGTAGGACACCTAGCGCCACCTAGCCGGGTTTGCCAAAGTTTCCCTTTTTGCGCACTGTATTTTTGTATATTACTGGGTCTTCTACCCTTCACGTTCTCATCAAATTCGAGGGAAAAATAGGCTGACAAAGTTTCTAGAGTCCCGTCTGCTAAAAGACCCAGAAGCAGAAGAGTTTCGCCTGTGGAGGTCAGGCCGCTGGGCCATACCCACGTCAGAATCCAAAATTGACAGCCGATTTCCCATAAAATTGATGAGCACCGTGGCCGGCGCCACGAAGTCACACTATTAGCCCCGGGCGTCCGTGGGTTATGAATGGGCCAGTTTCCCCGATTGTTTCGCGCAGGTACACGAAAGGTGGGCCATGATGAGACACAGCAAACGACAACCTTCAGCGTTTTGGGCCCGTCTCACGAGGAAATTATACGGTGCCGCGTGGGATTCGTTAAGAAAAATTAGTGCCCCCGGGGCCCTGAACGAGTTCTCCTCGAAACGATCGATTCGAATACCAATTTACCCCAGGACCAGGTCGGAACGGAGAAGTTCGGATGTCAAGTGATAAATAGGAAGCGGAGATGCTTCGCCCTGAAGGGTCCAGGTCTCAGTTTGGACGGTAGGAGATGTGTCAGTGACTGATTTGGGGCCGGGACTTGATCAGCGAAATTAGACAGGAAACGAAAGCCGCGAGAAACGCGGGACTACACCCACATGCCTATCGTGCCTTTTTATCTTGACAACGCTGAAGGGGGAAGAAATCAGAAGAACGTGCAAAGTAATCAAACCTCCACTAACGTAAGCCAGGATTCGATAACATGAAACGCCGTGTAATCGCTCGGACTGCCAACAACCCCAGACAAGCCACCCCAGATGAGCGAAAGTCCCGCGAAAGAAACGCTTCCGACGGGAACTTCAAAGTTAAACACAAACGGGGAAGAATCATCCGAGGCTCTTTGTGCACCGATCCTTTGCTTTTTCATCTGCGGCCTACTACTGTGGGCAGAGAGGGATTGGAAGGGGCGACGTAAGCTGATAATTGAACCGTTTGCGTGAATTTTAAATTCGATGAGTCCCCTATTTGCGCGTTGCTCACCGTCCTACACTTCCGCGACCATTGACAAGTTTTAGCCTCGATATTTGGAGGGATATCTTACCCTCGTTGAACAACAATTTTAAGGGCACAGTCAATTGAACCATGCCAAAGGGCGCAGAGGCTCAAAGAATTCCTATTTTTCCGAATAAATTATGCAACAAACTGGATTAAGGCTTCTCACATGATTATAGAACTTTTCGACATCACTTCTTCGAGGAAAAGGAACAGTCCGATTGAAGAGGACAATGGAATCGACCTAATATCTACAGATAATAAAAAAGCAAGGCCCTACGAGTCAGTCCTCCATTAAGCCATTGAACCTCCTCCTTTGTCATTACATTGGTCTTAACCAAAAGGGAAATGTAAAACACCTAAATTGCGTGACTCATCTACTGCGGGAGTTGTTCCATTTGTGGGGTAAACCATACCATTTTTGCATACTTATGTCCTGGTGGCGTTAAACGATATGTAATTTTTTCTGCATCATTCCCTATCGACCTGGATAGTACTTTCTCTAACTGATGGTTATCTTCAAAGCCCCTTCGTTTATTTATCTCTGACAATTATTATACCAGCTGCCGTCGGGCGGAAATAGTCCTTAGACTCTATTGGTAGCTACCAACTATTGCTTGCTGGGCAAATCATCCTTCAGAATGTTCTCAGACCAAAAAAGGATGAAAACCGAGCAAACCGCGGTGTTTTCTCGAGAGATCAGGCGCCCATCGTCGTGAAATTCCCTAGTAGGATTGCGTAACGTGACGCGGTGAAGGATGCAACGTGGCAGGGCGAGGAGAGGCCTAAAGGACGTGTCGTGGTTTTCGAGATGTCGCGCCGGCTTAGCCGAGACAAACGAGGACGAAGAGCCGCGGACTTGTCCGCCTCACGCTTCGATGGTGAGCGACAGAAAACTGCTCCTCCTTCTCGCCAACCCTCCCGCCCTGCTGCTTTTCATCGTCACCGACTCTGTTGCGTCTCTTTTTTTCCTTGGACACGTTACACTTCACAATTCGTTTGTTTGTCATCGAGCCGGGCGACGCTCGAGGGATCGGACTATCTACCGTCTTTGGTTAACCCTCGACCGCGACAGGAGGGCGGGAGAGCTGAAGTAAACGTAAGTTTTTCTGATTATAGGTTAGGATTATAGGTTAGGATTTACCCAGAGGAGTTTAACTTCGCTAAAACCTTAAGCTCTTCCAAGGACACGGACTTCGTGATTTTCACGAAATGGCCCCTGCTAAATTCCCTTTTCGGAACCAACAAAGATTTGCGCAGAATTCTGCATGCCCGGCAGAGCGCGTGGCGAGGGACAACGCGGGTAATTTTGTCGATGCACGGGAAATTCGGCGGCCGGAAGTGGCGCGTTCGGGCTCGTTTAATTACTCGGGAAAGCCAAAATCCCGGAAGGTGTGACTGGCGCCGGGCGAAAATGTGTTTATTCGGGTTAACGCCGCGTTCGGAGGAACGGCGCCTGTGTAAACGAGGCCGAAAGCACCAGGCCGGCGTGCAACGAAATGAACACACAGAGGCACGCTAATTAATATTTACCCTCCGACAACATCGCGCCGCCATCACGAACGGTGCATGAACTCTGCTGGAGAACGTCGGCAGTAACCCGAAAAACAACTCCGACACCGGAAAATAAAGGAGCTTCTGGCTCAAGCGACCCAGTAATTGCATCGACCAGTTTGTCCGCTCCCCTCCCCCTATTTTTCCACTTCTTTCCAAACGACCTCTTTTCTGGACAGACTTCGAAGTAGGGGGAGGGAAAGTTTTAGCGTCAATTGCAGTTGGATGAAGAATTTTGTAGAGGCTGATATTTTTTTACAGTCTGTTGCATTTTGGTAATTGACCTTGAGCTATATATAGTAACAGGCTTATTGATGCTTCGAGGCTTTCCCTGTCTAACTTCTGTTTTTAGTAAAAGTGCAACCCCCTCTGCCGGCACATTTGCAAGCAGCAGTATATTTCGTGTAACGGAAAACAGGAAAAGTGAAATTTACGTAAGAACGCAACAACATCCCTACACTATTCCACTTTCGTGGCGCCATCCACGAACTGCCGAGGCCGCGAAGGGGCGCCCGCTGAAAGAACTCCAAGAATTCTCGTACCTCTAACCGGGAATTCTTGACGCGGCGCGGACCACTTTGTCCCGCGACCTTTTATTTTCCTTTCCGGCTGCTTTTTTTCTGCGGGTGAGCGGGCGGCACGCGCGGAATCATCGCGGAAACCCCTGCCGCGAGGGAATGCATGAAAATTTTCCCCAACCTTCGACCCTCCAACACGAGGGGGAGCTGTCCGTCCCAAATTTCGGCATTCCCGACTTCGGGGTATGCGAGATTGAGTTATGACACGTGCGAGAAGTGAAGCTTTTCTAATACGTCCCTCAGGAAAGCGAACGAGAAGGTCCTATTTCGCGTCTTGGACCTCCGGTCTTCAGGAAAAATGGCCCCACGCCTTCCGCGCGGAATTATGACAGCTGCCGTACCGAAATTCCTTGGCAAAACAAGGAAAGCGGATCGCCGGATTCCCCAGGCGAGCTTAATTCAACAAACCAGCCCCACCCGGCCGCCCGTCCCACCCCCCAGAAGCCCTCGCGCCGTCACCATTCCCGGAGCGTGACGTATAGTCCGCGCGAGCAAAGGAGCACGGACACTTTCACGGTGGAAGGGACGCTGCCCTTGCCCAGGATACGCTCTACATTTCCTGTCTCGCTCACCCACCCCCCGCCGCCCGGCCCTTCGGTAGACGCTGGCCACGTGGTGGGGACGACGACCGCCTCCAGAAACGCCCTTCATGCTTCCCCGACGTGTATTCCCGCGACCGTACGTGCAATATGTGCTTGCGCGTGTATGTACTTCTTCACGCGCGCGGGCACACGCACCTGTCCGTGTGTGTGCGCGGCGTTCACACGCGCGCGACGTTGGACAGGGGGTGGGTGGGGAGAGGGGCGGCGGCTCCCTCCTCGGCATTGTCGTCCCCCAGCTCTTTGTTAACGTGCTTTGCAAATCGCTTCGTCGGGAATTCAAGCTGCTTCTTGTCGGTTTCCTTGGGCTTTTCGCGTGTTTCTTCTGGGGGACGGAGGGGAGGGGGAGTCTGTTCCAAGAGATTTTCGGGTGTGTTTTGAGGGAAGACTTTGAGCCGATTTCTTTGCTAGTTAGTTGAAGAAGTGGGATGAATTCTGGGGAGTGTTTTGGTAGAACTCTGGGATGGTTTCGATTTCTGGTAGTGTAGGCGCAATATGTCTGGTGGGAGGGTATTTCTGCTCGTGCAGTGGAAGTCTCTTGGAGTTACCGTTTAGAGAAAAAAATATCGCGGATCGATTTTCCTTGCTTCTCCGTCGGAAGTGGGCGCAGACAGTCCAACGACATTCTCACTCCCAGAAACCTCGCCCCACGTACACCCTGTCTACACGAAAAACATCAGCAAGAAAAGCACGACCATCGGCATTCGTCTCCCCCTCCGGGGGTCGCCATTACAGATCAGAAGAAGATCCAGCCAAGTAGGAATCCATCAGTCTCGGCTTGTCCTCGAACCGGAACGTCCGTTAACGGGCGAGGGGTTGGGGTGCACGGGGGTTGTTTGTCGACTTCGAAAAGGGGGAGGAATGTCGCGACGCGCCAGCACGGTCTCGATTGGGCCGCTCAACGGTAAAAGACAGATCGTCTGGGATCGCCTTACAGCCTGTTTGATTCTATTAAACCGACCTACTACCCTCCCCAGGCCCGTTACACGGGGTCGCGACAGCCCTGTCGACGAAAATCCGTCCACCCCTGGCAAGATCCACCCGGGTAATTCTGTTCCTTGCTGTTGTGGAATCAATCTACGGCTTCTTCCTCGGGTCTATCACCGGCGAGTGTCGCTGCGGGGGTGGATCGGCGGTCGGATTTACTTAGTCGGTATTATTAATGGATTTGCAGCGAGGGAGGTCGAGTGTTTGGTTTGGGAGGAGTTTCAGCTTTCGAGGGACGCGTACGAGGGTTTAAAATTTTAGATTGCGTAGTTGACTATTCGCATCCCCTTGGCCCGCGCTACTAGGTTGTAAAACGATACGTCAGAACTGCCCACAGAATGACGTAGTAAACAGGCCTAACGTACACCCCAGCGTAGCCAACAACTCAGCTACTTTTCTCTCCCAAATTATAATTTATACACAAACACGAGCGCTACTTCAAAAGCGGGCACACAAAGGCATATTCTCTCTCGAGGTCTTCCAACTCCGCGACACGGAAGTCCAGAAAACCTCAATGCACGCGACCAAATTATAGTGGAAACGCGAACCGGCAGGCTGACCTCATGGCGCGATCTTGAGGCGGGTGCACAATAATGAAACAAGTAACTGTCGTTTGCGGTCGAATGGGAAACGAAACGCGAGGCGAAGACGTAACTGACAGCTGTCACAAGGCATCGTTGCTGTGGTGAATAAACTCGAAACGCAGGGATATCTGGAACACGGTGGAGAACGCGAAACCGCGACAGCTGTTAAGCTGGTCGATCATCCTGAGCGGTCCTCCTTTCAGGTTCTAACGCGACAGGTGTCACGCCTCGCTATAAATCGTGAATTAGAATGTCAGCTGGCGTTATCAGGCCACTGTTCGACTGCCTTCCGTGAATATTGTATCACCAGTGAAGGGGAACAGGAGGGAAGCGTTGGAAGAGGTGTTTCGTAGGCAGGATCGATGGCGGTTTACACCTTTGTTGATTCTAGACATACAGGTTAACTTGGCTCCCTGGAAGTTAGTGTTCCCCAAAGTTAGACTGTCAACGGCACATTACTGATGCATTGGAGAGGTCCCTACGAAACCTATGTCCACTATTCGCCTCCGCCAGAATGATGATACCTATACCTTCATGAATGTGATCCTTCATCGAGCCCTTAGTGGCGCCATCTAGGCCTTAGAATTCCCGGCAATTAGCTTGGATTAGATTTGCACAGACCTCTAGACCTGACAATGCGATTTCCTTGATCACTGCCTCCCTGTATGCCTGCACCAACAGCGCAAACAGCATGGACACCCAATTGAAGACACGTTGAAGCTGACGAGAGGGTGATATAGCCTAGGTTGCTTCTAACGCAAAGCCTCAATTTCTGGAAACTGTACCCGCCGAGCGAATTGCACGTGTCGAATGCTAATGCGTGGTGGCACCTGCGCGCTCAGCAATAAGAACGGAACAAGGCGAACGGCAGTTATTCATGAACTGCAGGCGCGCGCGATCAAGAGGGACAGAGGGATAGAAGGAAAAAGAGGGACGGCGGTATATGCGGGCGCTGATTAACGGCGACGGAGAAGAAGAGGGCAGTTGCAGCCTAGGCGACGTAGAGCTCGCGTTAAAAGGGAGATAGCGAAGCCGTTTCACAGGCTGTGGTAATTTTATCATGAACAATGTATGTGCCAGCACGATTGCTTCGCGCCTGGCAAACAGTCCGCAATGCCACATTCTGACGTTGGGAATAGTGTATAGTTCTTAGATTCTTTTTCAATCTTGACTTTCGCCTGAAGTAACGTTGGAAGACGGTACTTGTATGGTGAGACCTGTACAGTCAGATCCATTCACCTTATTGGGTATACTAATAGTATGTCCAGGTCTAGTAAAGTCTAATTCCTATGAAAAGTACACCAACGGCTCTTATTTAATCAGAAGGATCCCTTTTCCTTGACTCCCACAAGGGGACCGTCGGATGGCGCCTTACCAAGAAACAGGTAGGGTTGTTCTTAACGTCAGCACCAGATCACAGAGACATTCACAAGATGAAATATACGTCAGATACAATCTTCCCGACGTAAACAGACCGTCTAAATCGACCACTCTTGGATTCGCTCGCAAGCTAATTTTATTAGGCGGCTCACAAAAGCCCCGACTGGTAATGCTAATAACCACAGTGCGTCGAAAATGCCGATTGCAATCGTAGTTAACCGGTATCAACGGGGATAATTGCACGATACCGCTTTATATCGCGGCCGGCGACGCTATAACGAACTCCGCGCCGCGACGAGCAACGTACACACGCCACTATAAAGATTGTAATCAGTCACCGAGCGATGGACGGGCAAGGGTTGTTAAAGCCGGAGGAGTAGGCGCTAAACAGGAGATAATGAAACGAGTCGACATAGCAATTTTATCGTGAAATTAACACGGTTCAATCTACCTACACGCACGTCTCCCCGGGAAAACTGATAGAGGCCTATAAATAGTGTCCGTGGCTCTACGGTTGTTGTAATTTCGCTGGCCGGTCTCCCGCAACGCCCACCTAAGGTTCTCCCGATGCCGCGGTAATGAGACAACGATAATTTCGAGATTTTTCCGACGGGAGTTGTCGAGTTGATGAAAATCACCGAGGATGATTGACTATGTTGCACGCGCGGGACATCTACGTGCGTTGTTTAGAACTATTAGGGTCACGTGACACTGGCCCACGCGGTCACCTTAATAGTAATGCATATTTTGCACCATAACTGCGACAAAGATGGATGTATGGTTCCAAATAAAACGGATATTTGGATTAATCCTTAACAGACACAAAGGGACAACTGCGCTTTACACTTTTCCATGTTTTAACCGGTGCAAAGAAGAGAAGCGATTATTCACTGGCGATCAGATGATAGCTCAAGAGCTCGAAAACGACGAGATCCACGAGGAAACGAGCACGTAGGGAACCGCGACGCCAGCGAAACGCAATAATTACGTGGATCTGAGGCCCCCTCTAGCCCATCGTGGTGCCCGTTATGTCATTATCCCATTTATTATAACGATCAGGAGCTACCACGGACCGGATTCCACGCCTGTTTCGCGCTCGACGAACGCAAATTGCCCGGCACTGAATCGGCCGCCGCGATGATGTCTTGATACGGAATGCGCAATCGTTAATCGAGTATAGAACCTAACGCTCCGCTGCCAGCCGAGACGTAGTACTACGCCCTGCCCAGCGGGATAACACTGGCCGTCGTTCATGTGGTGGTATGGGTATTTACTTCAAAGAAGTTGATAAACCCTGATGAAACGACTGAAAACGGGATTGTTCGATCATTTACACCAGCAGTAACCCCACATTTTTTTCGAAGTAATCCCTCTTCCCTCGGAAAAAAGGAGTAGAGGCAACGGGAAAATTCCTTATTCCAGTATAATTAGACGCCAGTGACGGACATGCAAATTCACTCGAGGAAAAAGGAACGTGTGAACGATCCCTCGTGAAATCTACCACCCTCTCGCCCGCTTGCCCCGTTGCCGCCTAGAATCCGCCGCAGAATTTGCGCACGATCGTTACCGGAGAGGCATCCCCGAGGGAAATTTGCAGGAGTGCGTGCCGAATGTGGTCATGGCAAACGATTCAGTAATGTCTGCACGAGAGGGCGAGCCCTTTTCTGCAGCGGGGCTGAAGACCATATTGCTGCGTGTTATTTAAACACGCTTAATGACACTTTGAAAGATATCCTTCCCTTGATTTTCATTGGATTACATCTAGAAGGCAGTGAGCTTCGTTAAGTCCCGCCGAGCAAAGGAGATTTCGAGAAATGGAAATTTTATTTTGAAACTTCACTGCTCTCTACCACTAGAAATCCTTTTTCAGAATGGAATCAAGTGTCCCCGCATTTCCAAGTTATATAGGGCTCAACCCCCTTTTGTCTAGAGAGAATAGAAGATCCTCTTGATTTTTCAAATTGCCTGGATGAATCCCCGCTAAAGGAATCGCGGCGAAACAAGAGGCCTCGATGGCGCGTGTGACGCGCTCGCGAGTGCACGACACGTTCGTGCGCAGAACACGAATCGGATCGGTGTTCGTTGCTCGGTGAACAGCAAAATGGCCCCCGACCCCGGTCGAAGCTCACACGCACGACGCCTTGGCGCGCACGCGATTCAGCAATGAGGGCCCGTCTGTGTGAGTGCGTGGGTGTTCGTGCACGCAACACGCCGCGACGGAGGCGTAGGAGGAAAGCCGAAAAAGTGCGACGACAGACTGCGAAAAAACGCTGACTTAGAATCTCCTTTGCGAAAAAATTCATATTGTTGCAGTGAATATGGGTATGTTCCGAGCGAAGTAAAGATGAAACAGCGCGATTCGTTGTTCTTTCAGATTATTTTAGTATTTTAAACTGTTCTGAATAGTATGCACTTCTCCCGACTTACCATCGTGTTCATGTTTTTGCAACTGTCCCGAGTTGTTCACGTTTAAATCAATTTCCATCGCGAGGCATGGTGGATAAAAAGACCCGATCGATAGAGCGAGAAAGCTCGGTAATAGAATACTAAGCGACATGTCGGAGGTGATGCGTCTAGCAGCGAATGCAAACTGCGTAACTACAGGTGTGTAGCTACACGCTAAACAAATCACGACGAGTCGAGAGAGAAAACGAACGCGACCGTGCAATTTCACCGTGCACACAGGCGCGCGCGCGCGACAGACACGCACGTGTGTCGGACACTGGATAATTAAAGCTACGAGGCACGTTTGATCGAGTTTCGCTCGATTCGTTCGCCCACGCTGATTGTTTCCCGTTTTAATTCCCGGGCAATTGGAAAAAAAGGATCTCGCTCGCTGAACGGTCGCGTCCATGGAGTGGACATTAAACTGATTTCCCTGGGAATTGAAGACGAAAAGCTATGATAACTTTCTGCTTCTGCAAGGCTCCAGATAACAGTTGCGGACTCTTATAGACCACTTAAACGATTCAGCAGCTCTCGAGGTTTTCCTCATGCCCTCCGAGTTCCCCTGAAAGTTGTCAAATTCGACAAGTATCACGAAAGTGTTCGCGATAAATTGAAATATCTCCCAGCTCTAAAAAAGCCAGAAGAAACCGCCTCGGACCCCCCAACACGCAGCGATGAAGGAGGTCGCGCGACTTGATTCCAGTATTTCCAGTATTTCAGGTATCCATCGATGTCCCGCCGCGAGAATATCGGCTGGACCGCTTCATTAGCGACAGACCATGATCAGCACAACGCGATCGGCTCGAAAAATCCAAGGACAATTAACGAGGAAGCTGCCTGGGATCGATCCGCCTCGAACGATGATATCGACGGGCGAAGTTGAAAGGTTGCTGGGCTGTGCTTTTGTCGAACCACTCGAAACGAGGAGTCGTCGGATCGTCTTTATGCAACGGACTGGTCGATTTGGGTGAAAGGACGAATGCCTGTTCGCTTTCGGGCGGCGCGGATTAAACGGTGGGATCAAGTGTTCTTGATAAAGGAGGGTCGAGAGCCGCGAAGAACGACTAAAATGCGGGAAAACCTCGCGGCACGACATCCGTTGCACGATGGATTTACTCTTTCTGTGTTGCCCCCTGCTTCTGCCTCCTTGAATTTAAACTTCCCCCTAATTGAGCCCTCGGTTTACCAAAACGAAGTAGGCCCAAGAAATGGGATAGACATCATAGCGTTTCAAACGATGAATCGACCAAATCCAGATCCATTAACTCCCGAGTCACCCTTAGGCGACCAGAGTGTCATGCTGCCGACGTGATTCCCACGAAGAGACAAAGTTTAGCTAAGTGTATGGGGCGCTGCCTTTAAACGGGAGCAACAGGACCGATGGTTCCCCGTTTTCCCGCTGTTTGCTGACCTCGTAGTCCTTTCGCCGGTGTTTGCTCGTGTGCTGTGGGGTTCGAGACGCACTCGAGGAAGCCGTCTCGAAGGACTCGAGGCCGTCGAGTGTCTCATTTTTGTTTGCCGCCTTGGGATTTTCCCGACAAAGGGCCCGGTGCGACCGACCCCGAGCGAGGATTAGAGATCTATCCGCTCTCTCGAGCGGATTCCGAGTGCTGTTTGCGCTAATTTCCCTGCTTTCCTCTGACCTGCCTTCCCAGGAGGGTTCCAGGCAAGTGTAATTAGGGTGAGACGAGAAGTCAAGTCAAGATTTCAGTCTTTGGAAAGCAGGGGATGTTTTCTTGGGACATCCCCCTTTGTTGAAAGGAACTAGGTAGTGTTGCCGGATGTTCTTGAAAGATAGTAAATACTGATGTTGCAAATGACGATTTGAGGTTCAAAGAATGGCTACTTGACTCTAGAAGGCAAACCGAAGACATAATGTACATACAAACCCCAACCCCCTCTGGTGTCATAAGACAACCGCCCATTTTTACAAAGAGGCAATGACCGAGACATCGATATAAAGTTCAGAGGCGGCATCAGCTAAGCTTCACAAAAAGCCATCCGTGGTCTCAGATACCTAGGATCGTGACCCCCTAAACACCCCTGCCCAAGAGCAAGAGGCGACCCAGCTGACGAACGCATTAATCCTAGCCACCTCATCTTCCGCTCCACATCCCCCCGACTAAAGCGTACCATAGAGCCGCCTGAAAAGCCCCATCAAGTATCTTCCATGAATCCGGAAAGGGTTGTGCCGGCTGGACGCCGCGCATTAGCCCCGTCGATAGAGTGGCGGCGTCTCGGAGGGGTATTTTCTGGGCTCATGCACAAACTGGATCTCCTGAGAAGAGCTGAACGTAGGTGAACCGTGGCGAACCTTTCGACGACTGCTCGCGAGGCCCCCTTCAACCCCATCATCCGGGGCCCGACCAGCAGAGAGAAAGGGGAGGGGGGCAGAGCGGTGGCGCACCGCGCGGCCAATAAGACGAACAAGACGATGAAGAAGAAAAAGAAGAAGAAGACGAAGAAAAAAGCTGGTCGTAACAAAGGTCGGGCTGTGCCAGCGCCATTGACATCGCTCTGGGCCCCGGCTGCTCAGCAGAGGACTAGATTTCACGAGCCAGCGATGCAGGATCCTTCAAAGGACGCCGACACCGGACTGCCGCAAAAAGGATTCGCAAAAAAGGGGAACGGGAGGGGGCCGGGGCCGGGGGAAGGGGAGGCTGTTGAAAGAGCCAGGCTTCTTTGCTCGATGCTGGCTTCCGCAGGCCCTTCTTCTTCTCAGAGAAAAGGTGAGACGACCACGGGGGCTAATAGAGAAGCGGCCACGGAGTTGGAGGGGGCTCCTGGGGAGCGGCAACTACTTGACGGCGAAATCCATCGCGATAACTTAATCCCGAGATTACGGCGTGGCTAGGAATCCGCGCGGAAATCCGATCGCGTGGGCCGCTTGTGTCCCTCCGCTACAATCCCTCTGTTTCTGCGCGCCACCAAAAAGGAAACGCGGGAACGTTGCCCCATTTCCGGCTTTTTGGCCTGGTCTTCTGATGCTGGTGCCCCGCAACCGGCTGTGCGAGATTTGCGGGACAAGTGTACAGGCAGGGACGCTTGAAACTGTCGGCTTGATAATTTAATGGTGCTAGTGCGTGTGGTGAAAGATGGGCCAGGAGGGTGTCGAGTGGCATGCGAGGCGCAGATTGTTGCTGGGATGGTGACTTCTGTTTTCTGAGCTGGGGACGTACCTAATTTCCATGGTGGCATTAAATTAGATGGTATGCTCAATAAAAAATTTGTGGAGTTTACGAACTTTTCAACTCTCCCTCACATATCCCAGGCCCCAACTACAGGTATACCCAGTCGGGATACCATAAAAACTCCCTAATCCCTGTGTTCCAAAGTGAAACAAATCGCCCCCCAACATCACAGCCCTACCATGGTCCGAAAGATTGCGGCGAAATGGCTAGGAATTCACGAAATTATCATCGTCATCGTCGCGGAGGCGCAGAAGGCGCCTAACGAGCTTTTAATCGGACGATCGTTAGGTCGTTAGCCGCGACTTAAAGTTAGCGATTAATTGCGAGACTCGGCGCTCCGCTTAGTGTCTAGAGTAAGTAAGTAATTGTTTGGTTGGCGGTACGTACAATACTTACAAAGTCGTGCTTGTCGCTGATGTTGTTGGTGAGTTTGAGTTTGTGGAAGCTCACGACCTTCTGCATCCATTGCTCACCGGTGCTAGGTGAATCCGGATGGATATACATCCTCTTCGGCATCTCTGGGTCGGCCTTCCCCGCCACCATCCACCTGCTGCTCGACAAACACATTAAGGATGGTCAGAAACTGGTAGAAGTCTCAAGTTGCAACAAGGAAACATACAAATCTACTTTAAGAGGTTAGGGCGCCTATAATGGTGAAGATATGAACCGTCCCATGTGGACTATATAAAAATGGACGGATGCCATGAAAAAGACTATTCCTAAATCCTTCAATATTAAACCCTATTGAAATTCTCAATCAGTCCACCCAGAGAAATATTGCCTATGTGAACAAAGCCACCTGGGTAGCTCGTGAAAGAGAAATCGCTATCAACCGTAGACACGATCACGGAATCCGCGGTGGCCGGTTTCGAGCTATCACAAGGAGGAAGCGGAGGAAAGGCGTCGAGGCTGAAGTTTCTCGCTGATTTCATGACCGCCTGACTCCTCTAAGCACCGACTACCGCGATTGTTGTCGTTTAAGGGAGGCGTGTCTAACCGTTCGCAGTGTCTGATCGTCGCAGGTGGGTCAAACAACCGAAGGAAGAAGAACTCGTTCGACGAGTTCCAAAGTGGCTGCGGTCGCCGACGTGATGTAATCGTTCACTGTGGTCTCTGTCTTTCGATTAGACGTGTCGGTGGTACCGAGCTGGCTTTTAGCGAGCATTTTCTCAAGAAAAATCGTTTCAAATCTTTTTCCTTCAAGCGGGAGGTATCATGGTTGTCAATGGAAATTAAAAGTGAGGTTATGTGATCAATATTAGGCTGGGGATAACCTTCCAAATTAGATCTATAAATTACTCAGTGATATTTGCTGACAGTAGTATGGTCATATCACCAATGGACATTCTAGGTCTATAGAATTCTGATGATTGGAACTAATTTCTATAGAAACTGGACATGAAATGAAGCTGAATAATTCATAGAACATATTATTACTCAATATTCCACTACAAACTTCCTAATATTCTCCCCTATAAAATAGTCCAACGCAGAATGGAATATAACCAAAAGTTAGGTTAAGTCACACCGCGCAGCTGCGCGCGCAACACTTAAGCTCCTTTAACTGGTCATAACTCTAGAACGAACGAATCTACATCATATGTTCGCATAACATTTTTTTTTCGTTTCGATCTCTACATTCACCTCTCCAAATACGAATGTGAAATTTAAACGTGAATACTGACATGAACACGGTCGCTTCAAACGCGGGAAACTGGCGTCTTTGAGCGATTTCGCGGTTGCAAAAAGCAAACAGGAGGTGAATCGTTTAAAGTAGGATCCCGTTTCATTCGTTCACGTGGGAATTCGCGAGCGGATTCGACCCAGGATCGCCATTTACGCGGTAAACTCGCTGAGGATGCTGATATCGCGCTGACACGTTTTCTCGAATTCCGCCGCTTTGTTTCGCAGTCGACCGTTGAATTTCCTCCCGACAGCTTTCCCGGGAGAGCAATTATGTTCCATTTAACACCCTCGCGACACGCCAGAATGCGGACGTTCCGCTGGAAAAACGTTAAACGAACCCGATTGTCGGCTGATGCGCCGTGAGACCGCGCATCTGAATGTCGACCGCGGCGGAATCTCGCGGATTCTTCCGAGAAAAGTTAATAGCGAGCTAATGACCGACAGAAGTCTGAATGTAGAGAGTGAGACGCATAATTAAGAGACTTCGAATACCAAATAAATTGTCCAGCGTTTGAAAAAATCTGTTTAAAAAGAGCCACGTCGTGCGATACACAATAAGATTGAACCGTAGATTCTCCCCCTACCAGAGTTTTCTTTATGGAAAATTTGTTTAAAACCTGAATCAGATATGTCATCGAAAGCTTGAATTATATATTACAAGTCCGTGTACAAATTTCTCGCGGAGAAAGCAGCGAAGTTAAGTTATAAAGGGAAACACGACAGTTAATGGCGGACAGAAATTTTAAAACGTGTAATTTCGAAGCGCGCAATTTTGCCGGCGAGAGGACGTGCTTATTTGAACGAAAGTGTCGCTGTAATAAGACTTTTGAACGTGATAATTTCGAAATATAAATCCTTTCTGGGGAAAGCCATAACTTAAATTATAGGCTGAAGCGTGGCGATAAGCAGCATCGGTGGTCATAACGCGTAATTTTGGAGTATAAACTTATTTCACCCGGAGGATCTTAAATGATAGAAAGTTCAATGCGCAAATAATCAAGAAGGAAAAAGGAATCCTTTCCGAGCTCATCACAAAAAAACACCTATAACTCGGCGCAGCGTGCAAGTGTATTAAATAATCAGGTAATTGTATTAATTTCCAAGTCCCAAGAGTTTCGGAATTTCGGTAGGACGCAACAGTTTACCGGATTCGTGACCACTACTCGAGGACCCGTCAGGATCGTTAACACTGCGACCCGCCCGTTACAATTAGACTTTAATGAGTTTCGTGAACGCCTTACCTGTTGTGGAACTTGTATCTGTAGTCGTCCGCGGCTACGATGTCCAGCAGGAGCATGTACTTGGCCTTCGCGTCCAGCCCAGAAACTCGGAACTTCATTTGAGGGAACATCTGCCTAGACCCCCGATCAACAGATACATTTTGATTAGATAATAGTAACAGTAACTGCAATACGAATGTACATAATACAATAAAGAACTACCCCTAGTAAATTATTCAGCAAACACAGCACTATCCGGGAAAATTTCATACATCGCGTGCGTGAGACGCCCATAGGCGTTCAACAAGCACGCTAAAGGTGCGCGCTCTCAGAGGTTCCGCACGGACTATGCGCAGTGTCTCAGCATCGACAGGTTCGAGGAAAAAGAATCGCCTCAGAGGCGTCATCGATCGAACGGGGAGGGAGGGGCGGGGATATATCGCATGGACCGAGGGCTGACGATCGGCCGGGGCCACGACACTCCATGGAATCCTGAGAGGTCGGAATAGAAACGTGCACGAGTCAATCGGCGATGCTGTCAGACGACGACGGTGCGTTCCCCGGAATAAAAAGCAGATCTTGCCGGTGCGCGCGAGCGGCCATCAGCGCGAGGGAACCTGGCGAGCAGTTAGGGAGGAACTTGGTGCACGTCGGGGAATTATAATCCCCGGGGCACGAAGAAAAGGCGCCTTCTGCCCAGGACCAAGCCGATCGGAGAAGATGCCTGCGCCCTGGCATTTCGTGGACCATGCGTGTTTTCACTTTTTTCCCCGTGGGCTTCTGTAAGACACTGGCAGTGACAGGAATGCCGCGGCTTCGTGAAAATACCGCGGCTGCCTTGGTGACGCGGAATAGGAGTGGTTTTTGGAAGGAGGTTGTTCTTGCGAATCGTACACTGCTGGCCATCTGAAGTAGCCTCAGAGAGAAGTGGTGAGAATTAATGACCGCTCGGAGGTTTCAATGGCCAGAAGGGACAGTTTGGACTTGCACCTGTTCTTTCAGACTAAGAATTTTCTTGAAATATTGGGAAAATAGGTATTTAAATGGTTCTGGAGTTTGATTAATGGCTAACAGAGGAGAACACATTTGTGTAATTACAGTGCTACCTAAAATATAGACATTCTTCGATACCTCAAGTGCTTTCTTTATTATATAATAAAGGTTTTTCAACCCCTTAAAACGTATTTACTGAGGAGAAACTGGAAATGAAACTCGTTGCAAAATCGTTCGATTTTCTATAAAAAAAAAAAATATGTCACTCCCCCAGCTTTCATTCATCTGCTGGGTTTGCGTAACGAGCTTTAACGAACCGAGAACCTCAACATTCACGCCAAATCCCCTTTGAAAAGAGCGCGCAACGAGGCGCTGAAAACCGAAGGAAGAAAGTCTTCTTCTGAATGAGATTAGCCGAGTCTTGCGAGAACTTCGTTATTTTCCTTTCCTCCGTGCAATTACGAATTTCGCGTGGTTGCACCGCTCCTTGCGGCCTCTGAATAAAAATGAACGGTGGTGGTGCCATCTACTGGGAGGAGCTCCGCCGAACTTCAGCGTGCAGCCGTTCTGGGACTCTGTGATGCCAAAAATTGGCCAATTATTCGCAAGGATTGCACCGTAAAGCCGATTCCAAAAAGGAAATACTCCGCGATTCATTAACGTGCGTTTTTACCCCGCTTTTCAGGTTATGGTCCTTTGCAAACTTCAGTACCGAGTTACTTACCCCGCAAATATTGAAACTCCCATATAAAAGTGACTTCCAACAGGAAATCTTGAAAATCTCAAGGTACTTTTAAACTCCACAGCCTTGATGTTACTAGCTTTCCCCCAGGAACTTCTAACCTATAACCCTTCTTTCTGCAAAAGACTCTGTCCTACACAGGACGACCATCAGTCTTGACACACTCATTCGGAAAGGCTTAATGCCTCGCGCAAAGGGCGAATTAAAATTCCAGCGCAGTGTTGCCAACGTTCCAATTTACACGGGGGCCCTGCCGGGAGCCTGTTTACTCTCCTTCCCTCAAAAGTTGCGCCTGGGATCGAGCCTAACGCGAAAAGATCGCAAAAAGAGGAGAGCGTGCGGTACGTTCGAGAAACGTTTCGCCATTATGGAAGCTGCGATTGCCTTAAGAGAAATCGCCGGTGCGCGCCCCTCGAATTATTGTACTTTTGTATGCTAACGGCGCGAGTAGCCTTAAACGTCGTCGTTATAACGACGGGACCAATTACGGTAATTAGCCGCCATAAACGAGTAGTGTCTGAGAAAGCACCTCGTGGCTGCCCCTCGAACGAACAATACGTTGTTGCCGCGCCGAGTTGCCGATAAATATAAGTCAGGATGTCTCCGCGGACATCCACGGCCGTGGATATCCACCGGCTGGATCCATTGTTCCCACTTTGCAGGGTGGCTGTGCGTTGGATCGGCCTGATAATCAATTAGAGGCCTTAACTACCTCCACTTCGATTCTCTTTTAGGCGATATTTCCATTAAAGTCTGATTCAGGGGAGTCTAGTGTAAATTAGTAAGTTGGCAGCAATGTGTCCCAGGTTTTTTATAGAAAGCAGTTTGCGGCATCAGCGGAGGATATGGTTCTCTCGATTTTCCAGTAGTTTATAGACTAATGGATCGACGATTTGAGGGAAGAGAATCTGTGAAGAGAGGTTATGGAGAGATACCCCTGGCTAGAGAATAGAGGGATGAAGGATCGGTCGATCACACATCGCGGCTGATTTTAAAGGTTAGTCAGGGATCTCTGGTAGCATCTGCCCACTGTCCCAAATTTCGTGATGAGGGGAGGATCGATCTTTATTCACGTCGAGCATGCTGAAGGATACTAAGCCGGATTATCCCTGCTATGTGAGCCAAAACATCCCGCGGGAGGATATTGCGATACTGACGGGCAACTCGAATCGAGAGATCAGCCCTGAGAGGCACGAGAACTGGGAATCTAGTCCCCTCTTATGGAGATAAGTTAGCTCTCCTGAGACTTCCCTCGATTTTTAACAAACCCTCCGATATTTGTAACCAGAGAGAGAGCAGGCAGCTACTTGCCGATCCATCGCTAAAAAATTAATACATCGTCTCCGGAGCCGATACACTCCCACAGTTTCGTAACGAGCATCGCTACCGCCGATAAACCGGCGTTCCTGGCTCCTCAGCAGCCGCAACGTTGCACCAATTCCCTGTCACATAACTCTCCGCGAGCTTGTACCGGGCGGCAATAAGCAAATTATCTGGCCGAACGACATCGTACGAGGCTGCTGAAAGCTGTAAATCGTCTGATAAAGCTCTTTGAGCAGCCGAAACTGTAACTTTTAAAAGGGGCCCGATAAGACCGAGCGTGGAAGCACGGCTTGCGGGCATCACCGAGCAGACGAACGGATGCCTCGGACATTAACGAGCAGCCAAACCGGGGGCCGTTTTGGTCGATGAGAAAGGGCGTAACCCCGTGACATTCCTTTCACGAGCAGCCGTTCTCCGGTTTAATGGTCCCTCGTACAGATTACGGGAAAATAAATTTCGGGACTAGGACACGTGTTCGGCTGGCACGGTGTTATAAGGACCCCGCTACCTTTTCCCGCGCGACGAGTCGCCCGAGCAAAAGCTGAGGCGCACCAGAACTTCCAGGACACCCAGTACACCCAGCCTTCCGCGGGTTTCCGCAGTGTGTGGCAGGTGGAAGCGAGCTCTCGCTTCCAGGAAACCTCGGGAGCCCGCGGTGATGTGCGAGAACGACGGAGAGGAGGGCGAAGGGCCCAGGATATAAGCGCGCGGTGAGCAGCCACGTCCCTAAATTCTTCTCTCCCTTTCCCTTTGTCTCCGCGCGTCTCCTCGTTCCTCCCCATCTAGCGGCCGCGCTTCGTCCTTCTCCACTGGACTTGCCCCGGCCGCTCCTCTCCTCGTCTTCCTTTTTTTATTATTCGATAGTCTCCGGCCGGCTCTCGTCTACTCGCTTCCCCCCATCGGCCCCATATTTGTTTCTCAGACGGCGCTAATTTTCGGCGTTACGGCTCTATCGGCCGAGGCCGATCTGGCGACCGCCTCGGGCCCTGCACTGTCGGTATTTCGTGTCTGCCCCGCGGGCTCCCGGCTCGTTAACGAGAATCGAAGAAACGATTCGGGGTGGGTTGTGGGGAGTTGCAGGCAGGATCGATGGCGCAAGGCGACGACGTCTTCTAGCCACGGAACACCTGTAGATCGACGACAACTGCGTGGCTTGCGTGCCTAGACGCCGCGTCTATATCGAGGGAGATCGGTGACGAAGATTGCGGCGTCAGTTGCCAGCGGACATCTATAGCCGAGGCAAATCTAACAGGCCGCTCAGGGCCGTCCGGGGATAAACGCGGCGCACATTGCGACTAACAAAAACGCAGGCGTGCTTTTTTTTTAATCTCGCCATAAAACGCAGCGGGTCTTTCGTCTTTATTGTCGCGAGGCGCGCAGAATCGCTCGCCGGGGGCGGCGGCAAATCATCGGCCGGCGAAGCTCGGTGATAAAATAAATTAAGTGGAAAGCTACCGGGTTGCTGAATGCTTTCGTCGCGTGTAATGACGACCCGTAAATAACGACGCAGCATTCGATTTCGCGACTGCAACGAGCCACCGCATAAAGGACGGTCTTCCTTTGCGTGACGAGGGCCAGGGGGACTGGACCCGATGGGGAAGCCACGATTCATACGGGACGGAGAAGAATGGTGGGTTCAAAGGCAATTTAATTATTTTCCACGCTTATCGGAGCACGGGTGTGCAAGATGAGACGTTTAATCGAAAGAGCAATCCCTGTGTTTGCCTCCCCGACGCGAAACAGGATCGTAACTCGATAGAGGCGGAGGATTGCGGCAAATTTCAGGTTGGATCGTGCGGAATGATCGAACGATCCAGGGATCGCCGTAAATCCGCGGCAGGTTTCATCGAAACGGCGGGTGTATCTCGATCTGCGGCTCTGCGCGACGATGCGCGCACACCTGTGGGCTAGCGGCCTTTGCTTTCCTCCCCTATTTGTCGTTATTATTCATCCAGTATCTCATAAAAAGGTCCTCCGTGGAAGGATAATCCTTCCCTCGTGTCCCCGTCTTATTTACGATCGCGATTCCCACGGCTCGACTTAAATACCTCGATTAAACGCACACCGATTCAACAGTGTATAACTTGCATACGGTGGAGCTTAATATTTTGCCAAGGCGTCGCACCTGGAGACCCTGAAATTCGCGCAAATCATAATCGGTATATGTGCTTCTATTCTCGTAGGACGAAATTCATGCTCCGATGGGGGAGTATCGTCCTAATTGCACCCTGCCGCCGTGTCGTTGGCTTAACGTAATGGAAACATCACGAGAGCCGTGATCGTGAGGGCAAATAATGCGACGCGCGCCTCGTTTCCACGCGTAGCGCCGGTTGTGAGGGAAAAGCGCATTGTCGCGGGGTGGAAGTCGCGCACGAGTATCCCCCAGAAGCTCTCATCAAGTGCGAACGCGGGCGCGGGATCACCCGGAAACAAAAACTGGCGAAGTCCGGGCATCGTGGATTCTGCTAGGGTTCTCAAACTATGCTCCGTTTGAAACGATGCTGCTCCGCGATGTTTGCGCAACACCCATGAATTTTATTAGTGAATATGGAATCATTGATACAAGTGATAATTTATCTCTAATTGCCAAGTGTCTTTAGAAATCTTTTATTTCGAGATTATGATCGTAGTTGCTTTTTATATAAAAGGGTCAGTCGAAAAGCAAAAGGAATCCGTTTTTGGGTGGGGAACAACGTGGAAAGTGAAATTAATTCATCCGGCGAGACGATCTATCGACGTCCCCGCCCCTCGAGCCCAGGAACTAGGAACCTGTCAACGTAAAACGTAAATTGCGTGGACGAGCCGCGCCGAGACGCGACTTTGAGACACTCCGCTAGACCTTCTCTGTCTCTCTGGATCGAGTTAAAAAAGTTCCTCGCTGCGGGGGACCTCGAGCACGGTCCCGAGGATAAAAGAAGCCCTCGAAAGCCCGACCAGCGACTATCGGTTTCCCTATCGGGGCTGGTCATCTCCGTTCGGCCGCCTCCACGGGCCCCTGCGAACGAAAGGCGTATATAAACTCGCCTTAACTGCTTTACGACGATCGTTTGTACCGATTTGTTCGACAAGACTCTCGTGGACTCGTGAAGGAACCGGCAGGAGCCCCCCACTGCTCCCCTTTTCCACAATACCATTCCCAGTCGCAAGCTGACTGCCGTCCTATCGTCTTACGAGAGCTTTCCTGAATTTTAATTCCATTTTCTTTGTGTTAATTCATAATTGTGACTGTTTTGTGAGGTTAGTTAGGAGGTTAGGAACAATAGTCAGAATTGGCGGGAGATTTGAGTTGTCCATAACCTCAAAAACATTACGCGCGTTGTTGGCGGACGGAGACTTGAAATGATTAATTAATTAGGGGTAGAATGATTCTTTAGAAGTGCTCCAGCTGCCCCAACGAAATTAGTAAATTAATATTCTAGTAATACTACAATTGTCGGACAACACTTGCGTCCAGGTAGACGGAATACTAATTCGATCGACGGGAGGCGTCGAATTAACATTTCGTTAACGTAGGAGGAACGCAGTGAAATAAATTTCCCTCGACACGTAGCCTTCTGAAAAATGATTCACGGCCTCCGCTCTGTATGCGTCACCTCTACAAAGAACCGAGCAGCGTATCCACTTGAGTGGTTGAAAGGGGATCTCCGAGGTCCACCTTTCACGCCCGAGGACAATAATTACCCGCGTCTCATTTATACGGGGCTACACCAGCGGCTGGGGAAAAAATCTCCAGCTCCTCTATAAAATAACAGTCGGAGGATCTTACTGTCCGCTGGAATGATTGGGGCCCCAACTATGATCGACGAACCGTGATTCCATATTCATGGGGTAGAGGCTCGTAAAAAGAGCTCGTAAACGCTTCGACAAGAGCTCTTGGACATTTATCTCCTAGGGCATAATCGTTGGAAACATCGACTTTAAATTTCCCTACTTCCCGGCTCACAAGCCAGTGCAACGACCTAGTCTATAAAAAAAAAAGAATCACCTTTTTCAAATAGTATCGAGCAATCCTCGCCGCTGACGGATCGCCCGACTATGGCTGGCTCTGCCTCTCAGGATTCATCGGACACCTCCTGTCTGAAGACCACCAGAGGGTTCACGAATGGCCAGCGAAAGATTGGCGCCGCACGAAACGCGTAACCGTTCAATTTTCGCAGATTCCCCGGCTGGAAGCCGTGGTTTCCTTGTGCTGCCAAGGTCAGTAGGCGAAATTCCCGCGGCCGCCGGACCCCGGCATAATTTCGGCCGTTTATGACTCGCCAAGAACAAATAATAATTTAGTGGGCGTCTACCGGCTTCATCCCCCTCGAGAGCCGGAGAGAGATGGATGCCCAGCGCACGGCTCCCTTCACGGGACGGCCAGCACTGTATAAATAACGAGTGGCGCCAGCCAAACTTCCACTGTTACATTATCTCTTATGGTTTACACACGCCACGGCCACCATTATACCCGTCCTGGCCGATTCACGCACACGCGAGGGGACGTCGGTGTGAAAAGGTGAAGCTCTAGCGTCCTGATCTCAGCCTTATACGATTTCTTATTAGTCCTCGGGGCTACTCGAGGTGTGAGAAACCTGGAGATCGTTGATCGTTATACCGGGTGTCTCTTTAACGATAACAGGTGATGCTGATTGGACGAAGCTTTCGAGGTTCGGCTCAAAAGTTCTGATCGAAAAGGCGACTCCTCCTGGCTAGGGAAAGAAGACTTTGAATGCCCGGAGATCTCTACCGAGGTCGCCTAGGATTCTCAATTCATAGTTGGTCCTAGCTATTTTAATTAGAACTCTATAAAGAGTTTGGAGATGAATGGAAATAAAGAGGGAATGCCCCCGCATATACGCCTGCTAGGGGTGCAATTAACAACATCAATTGCCCTGTTCCGAGTATTCGCGTCTCAGGTTTAAGTAGGTTAGTCTGAGAAACAAACGGCGAGTTTATCGATCCTCGTTTCTTGGTAGTGGTCGTTCATCGAAGGTGCGAAAAATGCAGAGACCTCTTCTGAATTATAATGACGCGATCAATATGTACCGGGTGCTCCGAAAGAAACGAAGAAAAATCAATTCCATCGCAGCCAGTTGTCTGAATACGAATTAGAAATAAAATTCCCTAGAAATCCACGATCTTAATGAACAGCTTCAAAAACCTTCGGCCATATAAACCAGCAATTTTTAAGTCCCACGTCCGGGCGATCCCGTAAACGTTCCCGAATTGAAACGAGTCAATTAATGCATCGGTGGTCCGCGTATATCGATTTAAAATCCATTCGCTACGAAGGAGTAGCGTACTCCCGCGATTAGTATCGTAATACGTGCTCGGTTGAATCGGCGTTTGCCCAACCCGACATTATATTTCAGCCTTCCGTGTTATTAAGATCTACGATAAAACGGCCCAGACACGAAACCCACGAACAATCGTTCCGAGCTAGACGGACGAGGAGAGGATACGCGAGCAGAGGAGCGCTTAGAGAGCACGCTCCTTCCGACAATCATCTACGCTGCGCTACCGTGCAATTATGTCTTTGCGTTAAATTTCCCGCGCGTCACGCTCGCCACACGCACCCGATGAAAAGTGCAAATCGTTGTTGCCACCGGTCCGTTCCGTTTATCATCACTTCTGCCCCCGGTGTAACTGAATTACAAAGCGCGGGATCGCTGTTTCAATGAGCGTAATTGGACACCGATAGTCCAACGATATACACGGATCGTTAATCCGGCATTTATGTATCTATGCGCTGGCGGATTCGAGTGCGCAATTTCCGAATAAAGATGTCTTTACCGGCAGGCCTGTTGTACGCAGCATTCTGATCATTGTAATAAGAGGACAACTTGCTCGCCGAGTGGATGATACATCTGCCCTCGATCATTGGGGAAAGACTGTGCGCCTATCGCGAGCAGCAGGGTTGCTAATTATATGTCTGGATAATTGAGAGTCGGCGAAGCAACTTTCGTGTAATTATAGTGTTTTGCTGTGGCGGAGGAAGTGGCAACTTTGTTTTATTGGCAACTCCTTCGTTGGCTTAGGCTGATGAGAGGAGCACGAGTATCCGAGGGGTTAATGGGGAAACTGTGGCACTTCTGTTCCCAGTTTTTGCGTTTGCGCGATAGATCGGGATATGGGAATACGTCCATTAGAGTGGATTAAATTGGAGGTTGGTTGAGGTTGGTTGAGGTTGAGCGAGGTGCGGGGTCTAGTTGAGCCAGTCAGTCAGGTGCGAACAGCCGAGAGGACGGTAATGCCGAGGAATTCAACCGACGTTCCTTATATCGCGGGGGTGGCGCGGGGATGACGGCAGATACGACTCGGCGTCAGGAAGGAAGGAAGGAAAGAGGTCGCCGCGGTGGTTGCCGGCCAATTTCTGAATGCAAATAACGCCGGTGTCGAAAGGGAGCTGGCGAATGAAAAGGGAGAGAGCAGTATGCAAATAGAAAGCTGTTACGGCCGCCTTCTTCGCCCTCTTACGACCTACACCCCTCGGATACGACTCGCCTACCCCTTTCTTTTTCACCGAGTGTACACGCGAGACGTGTGAATTCCATGTGAAATGCAACCAGATAGATGGAAACCGTGGGGCGAAAAGGAACGAGCATTGAAGGGGCGCCCGGGGTGGGAGAGAAAGGAAGAGGGATTCTAGACGCGCGAATTCATTTCGCTCGCCTCCGCCCGCGACATTCTTCCTTTTGTGGTCTATTCTTCTAGACCAGCTCCGTCTTCGCGACACCCTTTTCGCCTTTCACCCTGGAAACGTCGTCTTTTCGCCCTCGCGAATTAATTGATACCGTCGGTCCTCCCGCTTTCTTCCTCAGCCGCGATTCTTCATAGACCACCGCTGGCTTCTGTACGCCCATCGCGATTCGCACGCCTGTGCTACCCCTGTTGCTAATAGCTTCACTTAAAACTTAGGCGCTGTAGATTCTTTCCAGACTCCTATGTCCCCTCGATGAAGAACGGATATGTCGATGCGTATCGCTGTATAATTGATCGCGATATGGGATAACCGAAAATTTACCCCGCTCAGTAACATTCCCCACAACAGCGGCAATGTTCGGTGGGAAAAATGTATTTCGATCGGAAGATCGTTTTACCCCGCGCAGCCTACGTGCATCGCTGGCCAAGTACTGAACTGGATCTGATCAATTACACATTGCATGCGGGCAATTAATCTCGCGCTTTATCTAGAGGACTTTAATAGGTACCCCGCTATTCGCCAGCTGCCACTGCAGCCTGCACGGGATGTGGCCGGCACACTTTTAACGGGCCGTGTAGTAAATCGAAGGGCAGGCAGGGATCATTCGCGCCGCCAACTTTCGACAAAATTTACGCACTCGAGTTTCGTCGTTAAAACGTTGACGAGGACGATGCTAAATTAGTTGAAATTAAAAAGACTGAATGAAGAGCACACCCACTGGGGCCTATTTCTATCAGGAAATCTTCTGAAGTGAACTCTATACAAACGCATAACCTATTAATTAATTTGTGGGCCCGCCCAGATGTCGCTGTCTGTTCATTCTTAATACACTTCAGAGCGCTGCAACAGTAATTCCTCAAACAAAAAGAATTCCGGTTTTCTCTCTAATCCAAATGGAAATCGAAACCTAACCTACTTTACCATCCACCCCCTTCCCCCCTAAAAGATCGAGTTCATCGGGTTCGATCAACCAATGCTCATCGACGTATCGTAGATCGTCCCACGAGACCCCGCAACGGGGCGCGGTTGCCATTAAAATCCCGTCTACCACAATCTGTCAGCGGGTCTCGAGCAACGCGGGGCTCGCAACAACCGCGTTATATATTCGCAGATATGCTGATAGGCGTAACCAGCCCGAGACAAAGCGAGAAAAAAGTGAGAGACGGTCTTGTCCCCGTAAACGGTCGTTATCTATTCACACCGCTCGGACACCAATATAAATGGTAAGCGGGACACACGGGCGTGCGCTCGCGCGCGCATACCTATACGTGTTCCCAGCTCGCGCCCTCGGTGTTCCAACCCTCGCGATTCATTTTTCGGTGCTAAACAACTTTGCAATGTAACCTGGCCCGGCAACGTCGATTTCCGTCAGTCTTTGTTCTTATGGTTTCAAGAATGAGGGATGATTTTTTTTTGCCCTGAATGTGGAAGGGAAAGAGCGATTGGTAAGTGGCAATTTAAGGTTAATATATTCGAGAAGAATTGGATACGATATCGCGACTCGAGCATCGACATTCCCCCCACCCCTTCTCCACTCGATCACGACTAGGTGGATCGGTTGAAACACATGCCCGTGGTTACACGGCCGATCGATCGGCAGACCGTAACCGTCGATCGAGATGCATCGGCTCGAATTCGACATGTGCTGTTACAGATTATTATGTGCAACGGGTACACGTGCGTGCAGCGAGAGCATCCTCGGCGGTGAACAGCGCTGGTATCGATTTATGCACACTTCGACGTTTCGTATCACGGGGGCGAGATGCTGCGTATTAAAGTTACCCAGTCGAATGGAAAAGTGCAAGAAGGCAGTCGTGGGCTGCGAAAACTTTGTTTGGGGAAATTAAAAAAATACTACTGTTTATGTTTATTGCTCAAAATGTGAAGAGAGGGGTGGGGGAAAATGTTGAAGATATATTTCAGCAAAGAATACATATTTGAATCGTCTATATTGATGAAGACAACTCTAGAAAACGAAAGTGGAATCAACGAACTCATAGAATAAAAAGAACATAAATGTTTTACGTCAAAATAGCAAATGTTCACGTTACACTGGCGTAAAGACCGCGAAAACGTGATACTTTCTCTTCCCAACGGATTCCTTTTTCTTGAACCGAGGATTTACAACTCTCTGACGAATTGCATTCCAACGATGGCATTATTTCCGCCTGTGATGCTCCGTGAATCAAACTTTTTTGCATTATTCGAGCGTCCATCAAGTGTCGCGCGGCTCGGGCTTGGCCTCAGATGCCATGTTGATGATAAGTTATTTTAAGTTATGTTAACAACTATCTCTGAAGAATGCAGACGCAGTGTACTGACTGACAATAGTTTATGAAAAACTATTCCTTGGAATATTAGCGAGCTAATTCGACTACTATGGGTCTAGCCAGATTTCTAACCTTACTAATTGTTATGGATTTTCCTTGGAGTTTTATATTTTTTTATTAGACACTTTGGTACTTTTACGCCACTTTTGCCTCTCTGGTGCCCGTGAGAAAATCGTCCAGTAGCCTCGCTCCTAATTGTGAGATAAAGGTGGACGTTCTGCGTGGTCTTATCAATATAACGTGCCAGTTACATGCTCGTAAGCCCGCATTACGCATGCCAGATAATGGGACGCTAATTATTTCTAGCAGCGGCAAATTTATTATACCAGTAGGAGGATTTCGTTTACTCGTATGTCCACACCATGCATCATCACTGCGCGATTCCGCACGGGCGGTGCGTCAATTCCGCTCGAAACGACTAGGTTTTGACAAAGAAAAGAATTCCTGATACCAGTTTCCGGGGAACATTGATATCTGAGCAGGACAAATGCGGAGGAAACGGTTTGGAGTGAAATACAATCTGCATTTTCAACTACCACTTTTGAATCGCCCTGTAGAACTGATCTTCACTACGGACAGTTGCTTATAAATTACCCTGTAGCACCAGTAGCTGGCTCAGAAGTAAAGAAGTTTAGAATTCGTCTGAGATAAGTTCCGACTCCTAACAACGAACTTTGAATCACCCTGTATACTCGGTGATCATTTTTAAAGAAGCCCATATCCACAGCAAACACTTAGCATCGCCTTGTCCTTTACCCATCCATTCCAAGCCCTCCTGCACCTGTGGGAACTCAGCAACTTCAACCCGCACCCTCTCGAATCGTTTCTAAATCACCCTGTATATACATCTAACTGCCCAACAGCTTATCCTTCGACGCCTCGAAACGACGCCCTTTCACATCATTCACGCCGATCCTTCCACGTTTCTTGCTCGCTCCGTTTGGCTTTAGCGGCTCGAGGAGGAGAGCGTGCTCGCGTGCTGAGCGACGCGACGCGATGCGCTATCTCGTAATCGCGTGTACAGGCTTTCGTAGCCTTGAAACACGCTGCAAAGTGCCGTCGCAGATAAGGACATTCGTGTCTGAATAAAATGAAAAAGCAGCGGGAACATCGGTGCAACGGGCCTGTCCAAGCAACCAGTAAACACGGTGGGATGAGGCGGCCCACGGTGGGGGACGAAAAGCCGCGGAGTGGGGGCAAAAGAGGGGCGGAAGGGGCCTGGGGGCGAACGATGGACGCGTGTCTGCGAGCACCCTGTTGTTACTCCGTCGCGGAGGAAATTACGCCTTTGCGGTTTCCTTTTTTCCCGTGGCCCCTGATACGCTCGTGTCAGGGAACAATTTACCAAACGAAAAAGAAATACTTTAGAATAATAAGCCTAGCAACAAACTGGCGATTCCTGGTCAATGTTTCTGACGGACTAGACACTTGATGTCTGTAATTATCCCCTTCTTTTTGTGGCATTCCGCAGCTTTCGTCGAGAATAATACTTTTCCAGAAAAGAAGTCCTGATAAATTGTAGTACAGTGCAATCTTCTTTGAAAGATCAAGTGGGTCGACGGTGGCGCCACGGGCGGAAGATTTGAATCCTAATTGAGAGTGACAAACTTTTCAAGCTCCGTTATCGATTAAAGCCGGAAAAAACAATTCAGTAGGGGCCTGAATACAAATTTGCACAAGAAGCATGGCGAAATTGCATTCGCAATTTGCTCAATCACGCGTAATGGAAGGAACACAACAAGCGTTGGGTATAGATACATTGCAACGAAGAAATTAATTACACCGCTACCGTGCGCACGATGAAACGTTTCAATAAACAGTAAATAATTTCAGCCACGTATTCAGTAGCTAGTGTCGCAACCGAGTTTCATAGGAAAAATGTCTATATTTACAGCGCGTAACGTGACGTGTAGAAATTGTACCATTTCTTGAGAGGGAGAAAAAACGGCGCAGAATTAATATCGCGCCGGCGTATGGACTAAGATTTTCGCGAAACGCAGATAGTCGGAGCCAATTAACGGCCAGATTTATTTATCATTCGCTGAGTATCTTACTTTATTTTAGGTGAGCTCACCTCTCGATAGTATGGAATTTACAATAATGTTCGAGCGAAAGACTGTGGCCGTTTGATACTGATTTCGTCATTGTTTGATGTTATGCGTCATATTGAGAGGGAAAAAATTGAGCTGCAGAGGCGGTGGTAATGCCAACAGGTAGAAGTTACAGTATGATTAAAAAGCGGTGGTCCTAACGACGTAAAAAGGCTACAAAGTCGACCAATCAACCAATAAATATTTTAGACAAAAAATAACTTAGGGGATCATTTCAGAATCATCTTACATCGCTACCTAAAGCACTCTAGTTAGAATAGCCACTCAACTATCACTTCAGTTAATGCACTCTGCACACCTAAAAAAAAAATAGTCCAACGCTTACCAGAAACCGTTGCTGTCCATCCCCGATTCACGTGACAGCGGGCACCTCGATGTTGCCGGGTCGCCACCACGTGGGAATCGCTGCCGTGGGGCGAAGGGGTGCGCGTGTGGGTAGCACAAAAACCCGGTGAAAAACGAAAGGACGCTTTGCCGGCGCGGCGTGGTCGGGGATTTCGGACGGGCGAGGGGGGACGCTCGCTTTGAATGGCTCCCACCCCGTACCACGGCGCAAGGAAACGTCGATACACGGCCGCCTACGATACTGACACTTTCCCACCACAATCGCAGAGCGCATTTTCAGGCGCGCTCAGGCCACTACGGCTAATTACCAGAGCCGGGGCAGAAGACGGGACACGACGACGCGCGACCCTGACGAGAAAGCGCTCCCTACGCGGCCGACAGAGTGACTGAGAGGCCCGCACATGCGCTCGCGGCCGAGATAAAGACGGGGCGAGTGCTCCCTGGTGGGGCAGAGAGTGGAAGAGCACGAGAGAGAGAAAGAGAGAGACGCGATGGGCTCGGAGAAGGGATAGGCAGCGATTGCGGGCTGACGCCACAGGTACAGGGTTGCTGGAGGGCGAAGGGCGAGCGGACGTGATGCTAGACCCTTCGAGAGGGCAGAAGGGCCGCGGAGAGTGGGGGGCGGTTGGGAGCCGTTGCGCGCGGTATTTAGATGCTTCCGAGGGTGGTGGGTGTTGGAGTGAGTGGGAAATGAATTTTTGGGCGACAAGGGAAGTTTTCGAGCAGCTTCGATGAATGTTTAGGAACTTTCCTTTGTTGACCAGTTTTCGGGTTTGGGGTTTTTGAAGGGGGTAGATCTTGTTTTTGACGTAATGAGGATAGGAGTTTGACGCCAATTAGGTTATTCCAGTGACAGACACAACTGACACCCCTCCCCCTGATGAAAAGTACAATCGCATCGATCGCTTCGAGATACGCACGCGAACGCGTGACGGAAATCGTTCTTGTTTTGGGGGAGCTATTGCTCGAGACCAATTCGATAAGGTATGAGTGATTATTTTAATTTCTTTGCTAGAGTTCTTGAAATTCTTGGATTTCAAACGAGGTTTGATAATTTATGGCAATGAGTGACCATTAAAAATATTTTAACCACAAAGGTATTCGTATGTAATGAAAGATAGGATGCGAGCATTATGGTCAGCCGAGCACGTAGGCCGGTCACTTGAAACGGCGCGCACCGCGGTCTTTAACAGTGAGCTGTGCAGTCAATTTGAAATGGCCACCTGAGAAGAAGGCTTGTTTTACAGAGAGGGCTTCGAAGAATCTGAAAATATTTTTGATGCGTGATGTGTGACGACAAAATTTCTCAAAATGTTAGAAATACAGAATATCACTCTTATATTCGATGATCATATTCTGCCTTTTTTTAGTTTTCTTTTTTCTGGAGAATACTCATTTCCCACAAAGTGGACGTGAAAATTAACATTCGCCAAAGATAACAGTGACGAACAGCGTTAACGATAAATGCGAATTTATTTAGACGTCAAAAGAGACGTGCATATTTCACCATGTGATTGCACGTAACGCGCTGTAGCTGGGTTCATGATCTCTACATGAAAGGCAATGTCGCTTATCGTTGCGTAACTGCAAAATTACCGCCTAAACAGCTCTTAACTATGTCCATGTTCGTTAGGGAAAAAAGGTTAAAAAAAAGTTTAGGCCGAGCGTCTTCAAAAAGAGAAATATTGAAGGAGCATAAGAAAACGAGGCAGGCGACGATTCTTAAGTCAATTACGTAAAATTTCATTGGCAGTGACGGCCGGTTTACGGTTTGTTGGTCCCGCGCTTCTCCAGCCTTTATTTGATTTAAAAATCAGAGAAATCAAGGCCCATAAAGCAGGCGCTAAACGGCCTCAACAGACAGCACAAACAGTGCGCCGCCTAACCACATCAAATCGTCAGAAACTTCTCCTTTATTTACGGCGTGAACACGTTCCCTCGTGTGTTCAGTCGCTGTCTAATTGACTCGTTTAAGCATCCGTTGTTCCTCTCCCGGCGAATTGTTTTGAAATTTAACACACGAAACTCGTTTGCGCGCAAACAGCCGATCAAAACCAAGCAATTAGAAGGCACTCTTTATAGCCTGAATGGCAAAGAAGACGTGTATTGACTAGGAGTTACGCGCTGATGGTTGCACATGTAGTATAGGCCGTGCTTTCATTATTAATCTTCAATTTTTCCTACTACGAAATCTACTCGAATCTTAATCCCCCCTCTCTAATCCAATTCTACCAAATTACTAAGCCAATTATTTATTATCTTACGTTTGAAAAGAAACTTGGGACCACGGACTGCGACGCAAAAATCTCATCGCTCTAAATGCGGCAACTGCGATGCCAGGTGTCGCCACTGTCTCCTGTCCTAGCTCTCAGCGCTGCCTGCTCCTTCCCGTGCGTCGATCCTCGCGCAATCAATCAGAATCTAATTTTTCTTGACCACGATTGTCAAAGTATTTGACCCGCATATTCCACAGAAAACTCTCGAAAAAGAACCATAACTAAATCCCGAATGCATCACCCAGAGAAGTCAAACTCGCGCTGCAACGATGCTTCTCGTTCGCTTCGCTCGCAGTATTTCGCTCACGAACACGTACGTGGAACTGGTGAATGGCCACCAATTTGTGGCTCCAGTGGGGCAATTTCGGGGCCCAGATACCCCTCCACGGGGCCACGAGTGCGAAATCCCTGTCCCCCGGGCCGCACACCCACCAGCTTCGAGAGTTCGTTTCGCGATGGGGCCCGGGTAATATCTCGTTTAGAAAGATTACAGGTTTGAGAAGAGGCTGCCAATGTATAAAACAAACATCGTTAAGCCAGCCCTATACTTAGGCCCCCCCAAACCCCTTTCTGCTTTGGGCCCGAGCACCGGAGGCATTATGCGAGTCGTCGACGGACACAAGCCTGGATCTTGGGCTGGCCGGGCCGCTGGTAGGTCAGGAACACGCACAATCGGAGAGGACGCGCGTACCGTGTATTGAGACGTAGACCACCGGACGCAGATTGGGCCAGGCAGACAATTTCCGCGTGTGTAATTATCCGTGATCGTCGTCTGGAAGGGTGCTCCTCGCTGGGACAGCCCTAACTCGACGGTCGTTATTTATCGATGGAGATTGATTTAGAGCGGAGTCATGCCTCGGCCAGGTGATTTTGACCGATTATATGTGCATGGAACATCGGGCCCGCATTTCAACGTTTGGGGAATACCTAGACTGGGATGGTGGGGCAGAACCAGATGTCCCTAGTATAGTGATATAATCGAAATGTAGTTCTATCTATCTAGGATTCAGTGATTTGAAGTTTTTATAATTTTTTAAATGCCCTAGTTGCGAGAATATGTCGATCTTTTATAACAAATAGTAAAGTTTCATAGAACTTAGCTATGTAATTTCTTATTCTTATTCCACTGCTAATTACTGGAACACATGAAGAAATGGCCTGAATTATTCAAACCGACAGGAGTTACGCACAAGAAGCAGACCCAACTAAATCCAAGCGGTATAGTCTCTCGCCAGCTGGAACCGCAATCCGGATACATACGCGCGTAAGTTTTCACGCACAGCTGTGTGTGTCACATATGAAATATGTAAATATGCATGCTCACCCTTTCACTCGGCGTATGCACTGTCCCAAGCTATTATAGTTCTTCCGACATATTCGCCGCGGGGAAATAGCGTTTCGACTGCTCATTCGATGAAACTACCCCTTCTGACTCTCGCGGCCTATACCCCTTTGGTCTTTTTTTCTCCTCCGCTTCGAAGCTGTCGTCGAGTTTGCTGTGCGTTTACAATTGAGAGCATTCCCGATTGCCCTCGGTGCCGAGGAAAAAGCGTGGCAGAGGCGAAACAGACTTCCAGTGACGGTAAAGGCTTTGAATCTTTAAGTAGACGAAATGCATTTGAAAAGGGAGGTAGTGCTGAAGGTAGCTCCATCGGGGAGCAACTGAGGATTCATAAAAAGTAAGGTAGAAGAAGGAAGATCTGAGGGAGAGATACCTCCCAACTATAGGACAAGTAAGGAGTACCTAATTAATGAATTTTAATAGTAATATGAATCAGCTCCGAGCACTTTAGTTAATGTTCTGCCTACCCTAAGCCCGGTTTCTCTTCTAAGCGACCAAAATCCTGTCCCGCGAATTCGCGAACGAGTTTAACCGGGGACCAGCGCGATTTTCTGCGGTTTCGCGAGCCACTTCTCGTGTTTCGCTTGCAGCCCGTCATTTTTCTCACGGCTCTTGCCTTACGCCGTTGCCTTCTATCACGGGCAACACTGCTCGCCACTATTGGTCCACAGAAATCGCAACACATTACCATACGTCACGTTCGGCCGAGCACCGCGCTTAACTAGGGAACCGCAGAGTCCATCGTTTAGCCAGGCCAGGCACAGTGCAAACCACAGCAGCAATTTCCACTTCCGTTTCACTTGATCAGCACGGGGTATCGAAGTTCTGAGCGAATAGACGCCCCGGAGTCAATTTTTCAACGAGAAACTGCCAGCCTACCGCCTCCCTCTCCATGGAAAAAAGCTAACAGAGCTCATCCAAGTGGTGATAATTCGCTGTTAAACGCAGAAACGTAATGCTTGTGACCTGGACGTTCGACGAATACACTTTTCGAAGTAATAGGGAAGGGTTGAACCATCGGCAAGGAACCACCATTCTCTGGTAACCATCAGCGTTTAGGAACGCTGTTGATTGCGCTAATGATATTCAATGAACAACGTTGACACTTACCGGCCACTTTTCGTGATCACCATCTCCGTGCCAAGCTTGTGGAATTTCTCCCAGAGCTCTTTGCCCTCCAGAGTCACCTTGGGATCGTCCACGACACCGTCGTCTTCTGGGGGAGGCATGAGGGCAGGGTGAGGGCCCGCGAGCGGGTGATGGGGTGCCAGGGGGTGTGGCGATGCGTGAAGCATCCCTGGTGGTAGGTGAGGCCTGAGTGGCCTCATCCCTGGCCCACCAGGACCACCCTGATGATGGTGGTGCAATGCTGCCGCCGCGGCCGCCAGGACGGCTGCTTCCTCGGGGGTATGTGGGCCCAGGCCTAAACCTGAAACAATAATTATAGTTGTTCTTTACTTCACCCCGTGTTTTCACCGTTGCACGAGCTACAATGAACCCCTAGGCTAGACAAGTGTCATCCCCATTTGGGCCTATTTACATTATCAACCAAATTTATTACTAATACCTTAATAATAATGTAAAATTGAACATAACGTTGCAATAGACTGGAATACTGCCACGGGAAATGAAAATTATGATTGCAGGACGGGCAAACTGTTGAATAATTTGATACCGAAATTACAAACATCACCTCTCGCACTCACTGCCAATCGAACGCGAATTGGTGATATTCGATTACAGTTCCCAGGCTATTTAAGTAAAATATTATTAACGCGTAGTTTCGAATTGGTTAAAATTCACGCCGCAAAAACAATGGCACGGTATCAATTTTCACGCTGCCCTACATGAACATAGTAAACAGAAAATACAATAATCGTGGTTGGGAAACAATGGGAGGGAGTGGGACTACTTAATCAATTACAGAATCGTCGCATTCGGTACCAGAATAGAAACCACAGTTGCGAGCAACGTTCCACCAACCAGGCAGAAGGCGCCGAGCTGATAAACAAGTAGAAGAAGACACCACTAGCGCAGCCATTTTATGGAAGACCACCGCGCTAGTCAGACCTCGCGTCGCGTCCGCCCAATTCACAAAAAAGTTTTATTTCCAACTTAAAAAAAGTATCCCTGATATTATCACGAGGCAAACGCTGAAAGAACTCTGGCCTCGCCTAGGATCGTATCGATCATCGTACGAGAACAATTGGACAGCACAGATTGCTCTATTGACCCCTGGAACGCGTCAGCTCTATTTTTAAGGTGCTGCGTCTGTTTGAACCAAGAACAGTAAAGGCATCCGCGAGCAAACTCGCGGCTTTTCAATGCGACCGCCGAGAAAAAGGGCAAGCAGAAAGGAACGAACTACCTTGAACGAAGTTTCAAACTTCTTTGAGTGGAGTCAGTGGGAGGGGGGGGGGGGGGCTAGGCGGATGGAAGAAGTAACGAGAAGTTTCCTCCAGGTTCGCCAACTGTCGGCCGTTCTACCCTCGGGAACTTTAAGCGGCTGTCTTTCACTCGTTATCCTTTAATCCCGTTTATCCTCGCGGTTCCAAATCTCCCGTCCACGTATCGAAGTCACCATTGATCCGATTTTAAGCGGGAGAAATGAATTTTTTGGTGCATTGCTTTTTATTCCAGTGGTCTGAATTGCGTTCAAGATCCCTTGAATCTTCAAATAGATTTGGGTAGATTCTTGGTACAGTCTGAGGAGAATTCGTGGGCATCTTCGGTAGATGTTGAACCGATCTCGGCATTCACTCTTTCAAGGCTTAAATTCCCATCCCATTAGCGTAATCACCGACTTTCCAAATTGCTAAAGTAATTACCGAAACGGTTTTCGTTACTCCGCTATTTGTATAAGTACGATAATAGTCCGCGTAGACAGGAGTTTTATTTATTATTTCCGAGTACGAATGCCACGGCTAGCGGCGTGATATCCTCGTAAATTTGTCGGCGTTCCTTTCAACTAAATCGACAATCAATAACAACCGACGATTAAGATAACGAAAGAAGATTCGATCAACATCCCGAAATCCTGATCTCTGCGCGTCCACCTTTCACTCCCTCGGTGATCAAAATTAATTAATTTTTCTTGCTTGCTGTTGTCGAGCAGTGGAATAAAATTACTGTTTCAATTAACAAAACTGCCGTTTAATATCCGATTAGTGGAGAGGAAGTCGCCGGTAGTCCTAGAAAATTTTAATTGTTTATAGCGGTACATTCTCCACTGCCGCGCTTCTTTCTCTCAAAATTATGTTTTTTATCCAAATAGTTAAAATCTGTTTTTTTTTTTCACTAACCAATTAATTTTTCGCCGCTTTGAATCTACTGCTCCCACGTTCATGTCGGTAGTGCATTTTTTTTACGACGTGAGCGACATTTTTATTCATAACTGTGGACGTGCGCTTGGTGGCAACGCGAAATTATCATTCATAGCGATGCAAATCGTAATTATATGTTTATGACTAATGACGCGGTTAATAGTTAGCGGCACGGACACGGCTCCCTGTATTTTCTTTCCGTTTCAATCAATTGCTCGGGCGAAGCGGGAAAAATCGCGGAACCTGTTGCCACGTTAATGACTTCATGATTGTTATCATACAAAGCCCGCGCGAGCCGATCATTAAACCGATACCGTTCATCTGTCTCGTATTTCTCCGTATCTGGCGTTCCGCGAACCGCCGCGCCGTTTCACCACGATTTTAATTCCTCCGCGTTTTCGTACGCGGTTTTCCACCGGTTTCTTTTTGTGCTTAATTTTCGATTGATACACGATCGGCATTCCGCGAGCGTTATTGCCACGGAGGAGGAGTTATCAGTAACTGGAAATACGAATGCAAATGTATGCATCTGTTTGAAAATACAGACTGAAATTTATGGGGCTCGCTGCGCGCGTTAAATATATTTACAACTTATTTCGAAGGCGATTGAATATGAAACGTGGCTCTGATACGTTACCGTCGTCCTCGAATTTCTAATTTTTTAACGATTTGACAAATGGGAAAGAGTCGTGGAAGCGAAAGATGGCGAAACGGTTGTGGAAATGGTTTCAACCAGCAAATTGTGCTGGCGTGGAAATATATGCGAGCTGCGCACGCACTCATGGCCTAGCCTAATCTGCGTTTCAGCATTTTTCTTTAACTATCGGCGAGGGGGAATGTTAAAAACTCGATAACATAATGCTGTCTGTTGCTTTTGCCCGGTGATAAAAAGGTGGAATAATTTGGTACACTTATGCTGAACTAATGGATATACACCTAATTTCATACACGATGCAGCGACCACTTCCTTTACGTCGTTGCATTTAAATTTAAAAATACGACCCGGATGAGTTATGTTCGTATTATAATTCCTCCTCTTTTTATGGTCTATACTATTGTATTACACGAGCAAAATTAAACACTGCAAAATGTAAAATCCTCTCCCCTCCCCTAACCGAAGCATCTCAAATTCCTTGCATCATCAGCCAAAATGCAGCGCAGGTAATAATTGCATTAAAGTGTGCGTATAATCCTCGACAAACCGTGCAAATATTGTTATTAGTAGCGTCGATAATAATATTATAATGCAAATGATCAGACATGGCGCGATTTAATTGAATTTCATCGTTTCGCTACATTGTTACTGCATCGTGATTGAATTAATTGTGCTCCCAAAAGTCGATCGAAATGTTCGCTGAATTTTGGGGAAATAGACCACTCCTGTTTGGAAATTCGACGCGATTTCATGCAGTTATTCAAGCACATTATCCTAGCTTTCGTATTTTATTTCTCACGCACGTCCGGCGCACGCATTAACGAGGACAATACACTCTATACACTCAGCCCCAATTTTATAACAGCACTTGTTAGTTCGAACATTGTAGTTCCATCGATTCGAAGGTGTTTGAAATTAACGGAGACAACTAGAGCAGGTTAAAAATACTTTGCGAAAGAGGTTGCATTTCGCAATTTAAAATAATTGAAGGAGAATAATCGCTCAAAAGCCGGGAATACTGGCATTAGATATAAGTTTCTGAAACTATTTCCTACTGCACTTCCAACCGGACAATCAAAGACTAAAACACCGGTTGCATTGCCAGCGATTTCCCGAGTAAATCGTGGAAAAAGCAAGAAAAACTGCCGCACCCAAACCCGATAACCGATCGCTCCATTTTTCAGCCAGATGAATTTCACCTGGAAACGCGGACAACAATGCTAGCCGCCATTAATTGCGCCGCTTTCTATCGGTCCCTTGTTTTTATTTTTCTTCGGCTCTCACTGCACGGTGCCTTGAAACGCGGCACCCAACCGGGCGGAAAGCGATTCTACTTTAAAAAACACATCGAAAATGTAGAATAACGTTTTCACGCGGAAGCTTGTATTTTCGAGGAAATCGGGCCGGAATGTGCGCGTGCCCCAGCCCGCGCGATAAACGCGCCTCATTTTCAATCTCGATTTTCTCGAAAGCCTAGGCTCGCGTGAAAAATCGTTGCGAAACGTTTCCGACGTATTTCATCGAGAGCGATCGTTCCGCGGTATTTTGAACGCGCCCTGCCCTTTTCTCCGATTTTTTTTTCGCGCTTGTTCCCCGATGCCGCGCGTCAAGTGCCCAGCGACACGCAGCGAATTTCGAATACGGTGATCGTCGGTCATGCCCCTGGCAAGATTAATCGCCGCGAAGCTGCGGTCAGTTGGCTGGCAGCCCGACTAGAAAAGAGGGAGAATACGAAAAATGACCCGGGAAAGACGTGCAATAACAACGACGGATTGCACGTTGTTGTTGATGCATTGGGGAAAACCGCTACTGTTCGAATTTCAAGCAAAGCTTTCTGAATAAATACTTGATCCCGTTAGTGCTTACTATCTGCCACTAATACAGAATATCACTTCCGAAGCAACGCTGATCGCGAATATAGGTTATGTCTGACCTACCCTAATTAATGCAGGTATTGTTCTAGAACAAGGGTCAACCTGCAAGTGCCAAGTTCCTCGAACAGAAACTGCCCACCCACCTGCCCACCGATTCAAGCTCGCGGTGAAATTTCTACCGAAAGGAGCGAAGCGAGCAGCCACGAGAGCCCAGCTGTTCCTTCGGGTCGCCATTGCTGGCGCGGCGTGCTGAAAGACAACGCGTGTCAACGGGCGAGGCGGATTAATTCATCATTGAAGTTAACGAAGGGAATAACTAGTTGTAGCGGATGAGGTGGACGCGTGCAATAATGAGATGTCAGATAAGGGGCCGCGCAGCGAGCCGGCTGAAAATCGTTTCTCCGCAGTCCAATTCGCTTTTTCACGCGGCTAGCGTGACACGTACGGCCGCGTGCGCGCGCGATACTCGCCGGCGATCTCGGGGCATACCCTTCCGCTCGCTCGAAAACGCGGGGAAACGTAATCGTCGATCGTGAGAAACGATTTCGACAAGCCGACGACAGGATCTCTGGACATTTCTGACACGGAAAGGGGGCATTTTTGATGGATGCTCCAGACCCGTTTAATTGTAAGTGTTGAGGTAAATCTTGGAGATACGAGCTTCCTTGCGGGGATATATTAAGCTTTAACTGGGAAGATGTAATTACGCGGATGTTCGCGTGGCTTGTAATTCTTGCCCGGGGTTCGAAAATGCCCCCAGAAGCTGGAAAGCCAGGAGAAACTCAAGAAATTCGTCCCGACCGATGGATCCCAAAGATTCGAAAGTCTCGAAGGACTTGATTGCACTGCAGTTTCTACGCCGTTTCGGATACAAAGGAATTATGCATGGACTCAAAACGCAAATGCGAGCAAAACGATTGGCTACACGTCGAGATATAAGCTATGGTAATACGAATAATTACTTTTTTTTTGGAACAGACTCATTACTATAATTATTAGTAATTATGAATAATATATTCATCGAGAATGAATAATTATGATTTCTACCGTCAGTTGGAAGATTGTAACGTCTCGGAGCCTTCGAGATTTATTAGAACGATCAGATTGAGAATGATCTTCTGAAGAATCCAGACTTCCTGCTTTCGAGTAATCAGAACCCCCATTGTTCTTGAAAAGTTTCGAGAATAACCCACTAACACGAATTTCGAACATTGAATTTTCCTCTATTTTGAAAAGAAACGATGAGTATCCTTCGATAAAGCAGAGATTCTAGTCTGAGAACACTTTCCCTCACAAAATGGAAGCATTTTGAGGTTATTCCAAAATGGATCCCCATCAAACCCCGACGCAACTGTCAGTTTCCAACGTCAGCGACCGTCGACAGCTCGCTTGATCCCGCAAATAAGATGTCCAGGCGAGTCCCAGCCGCGTCACGCACATTTTCCCGAGCTTGTTGCTTCAGGGTAGGCCAACGCTCGCCGCTTTTCCTCTCGACAGCCGCGTCCGTCTTTCCAGGCGAACGCTCGCCGATGGAACGAAGACAATGCGTTCTGGAAAACGATATCGGTGCTCCTTGGCGTTGCTAGTTTAACGGGAGAGAGATATGCCAGATCGATTGCATTATCGCCGCCCGAGCGGTAACGTATTGCCGACGTGCGGCCAGGATTTTTCACCGCGGCGGCGTTCTCGCCGCATTCCCGATCTTATCATCTTTCCTGCGTTATTGCAGCCATTGCCCAATAGGATCCGGACATAATGTTCCCCGTTGGGTCTCAGGTGCTCGACATACGTGGCTGGATCGCCCGAGAACATCGATGCGCGGTAGTTTCCAACATATTTAGGTCCAACGTTCTGCGGGCGTTTTATTTTAACAATAACAGCCCGGGGTGGTTCCCAAGTCCCAAGAAAGGCGAAGGGATCGTTAAATCCCACTAGAACCTGCGGCCGATCTATTAATTTCTGCACAAAGACCAGCAGACAATTCTGGGAAGACCAAAGAACTTGCTAATTAATCCTCGCGCTTGCAACCCACTCTACCTCAACCAAGTGCAACGATTTTGTAACCGAAACTCCATAAATAAACAGCACAGCGTTGGTACCTAGCGATCAAGGGGATTGTTACCATTTTTTCCCCGTTGGACCTGCATAAATTGAGAGTCTGTAAAGTGTGACCAGCTAATTCCCACTTTTCCTTCGCAGTTCTTTGTCAGAATTTTAATTTTAAGTGACAGAATCTTTGTTATTGCCATCGAAGGAGGCCAAGTTTCGGTGGACCGTCAAAGGGAAGCTTCGCCAGGTGGCCGTCCTTCGGCCAGCGCCACCGCTCGTCCTCCGATAGAGGGCCGGACGAAATATTATCGAAAAACAATTAGTTTTACGGCCGCCGCTAGTGTCGCGGCGCTCCAAGTCCCGCGAACCCGGCGAAAGGGTAATTAAGCGGCCTTAATTAGCGGCGTTTTATTAACAATGTCCGTTCCAGGCAATCAGGGGATGCGCGAGACGCATCGGTGAACGTGCTCGCGTGCTCCCGAACAAAAGCCGCGCTTTTTCCAGAGTTTCGCCGTCGGATGTGTTGCGTCAGGCGGGCGCGAGCAGACGAAACGCGTGCTACCTGCGGAAAACGGCGGCGTTTCCGGTTTGACAACAGCAGAGGGCCAGGATAACGAGGAGGATACGTGGCCCCGAGGTTTTCGGCATTGAGGGAAGCCTAATCACGCCTCGCGAGCTTAGAATTCACGAAACCTTGCGTAATTTGTGGCGAGCTGTTAATGGTTAAAATGGTAAAATTAAGATTTAATGGATTTAAGGCTATAAATGACGGACTTCAGCGTAGCCGTCGATTGGTCGGAGAGATTTTCAGGGCGACGGTCAGTGGAATAAGTGAATTGTTTTAATAATTTCGATTAAATTTATTTCAACGAATTGTCGACGGACGCAGCTGTTTGTGAATGCCAGAATTTGCGGTTTTTAGCGTAATTCTCGGTTGCTCCGCTAATGATTGCAAGTGAAAGCCTCCGTTTCGGTTTCATTTTAATTGAAAGGTGATCGGCGAGGACGCGAGCTGGCGGATTGTTGAATTAATGAATTTTCCTTCAATTTGCATTTAGTAATCCATCGATCTGGCTGCGAGCGGGGGCTTTTGTTTTAATTTGGTTTCAATCAACAGTTCATGAGATGAAACACGTGCCGACGATAGTAGGATTAATGAATTATACCTTAACTTTAATTCAGCCCGTTAATCCGCGCGAGGAAGTGCGGGCTTCCGCTCCGATTTCATTTTAATTGCCACTTGGCGCGAAGAAGCGCGAACTTTTGATTGCGGGAATTAACGAATTAACATAGAATATCGTCGACGTAAAGCAACGCGCGCCGCCGTTTTAATTTCCTTTAAATTGCGAACTGATGAGATTTCGAATCGGAAACATTAACACGCTCTCCATCAATCTGATGCTCCCCGGCGGTAACTACAACCAACAACGTTCTCCCATCTTCAATCGCCGTTCAGAATAAAACTACACCCTCCAGACAGCAGATAACCAGACTCGCAGCAACATCCGCTTCAGTTTCAGGCAAAATGGCCCTGTCGACGAAGATCGTCGGAAAAGGGCCTTTTCTGGCCAGGTTAGAAGCAAGGGCCGCAGCAAAATTCTGCCCCAGAGCCAACGTCATCGGCACAGTCGTTAAACGGCCGAAAGATAAATCATTCCCATCCTCCGTGAACCCGATCGACACGCGAGGCGAGCAAGGCCCGGCAAACGGAGCGTCTAACAACGTCGTTGGAAGAGATTGACAGGCGGGAGGGCCGGCCAAGTGAAAACACAGCTCGCCACGTTAACAAACCGATCTCGAAACGGTAACGGTCGATCCGTGGAAATAAATGTATCTTGCCATCGGGGCCGATGAATAAACGATGAAACGGTCCTCTCACGTGCCCGCGCGTAGATCTTCCCATCTGTATACGTTCGCGAGCCATCGTCGCTGCCTTTCTACCATCGTTTCCTCCGTTTCGCGCGAAAAGCAACGGGGAAAGTGAACGAGGCACGCGAAACGATACCCCGCCAGCCAGGATCCCGGTCTGCCGCCGAAATAAGCATTAGAACACGGATATCGGTTTGCGCAAACACGCAACAAGTTCGCCGCTGTCGCTCGTAAAACAGGCCGCGGGATACGGTAATTAAATGCCAGACGATTTTTCTCGCTCGGGAAAACGGTGCAACCAGCGGCCAGGAGCAAGGAATTCTGGGTAATCGGCGAGCCTGGCGGAACGATGCTCAGGCTCGCTACAGATAAAGACACTGTGCCGATGATTTTTCCGGACCGGCGATGACTTTTACACGTTCCTAGATTGCTACTAGGCAGACATTCGCGGTTGGAAACAGGGTTGCTGAGGATTTTTAGAGATTCCGATGGACTGACGAAGACCTGCTCTTGGGATTGTAGATGAAACACACCTGGGGATGTGTTTTGAACGTTTCCGTGGGCGAGGGAGTCTCTCGTTCTGAATCTGTCGATTTTGCTGACGCAGTGGAATGTCTTTTTGTATTTTTAAGAAGTTTCGGTTTAATTCTCCAAGTTGGCGAACTTGTTTACTTAAATTCGGCAAGCAAGAAGTGCTGTTGAAGACACTTGTTTTAAAGAGGTGTCTGTTTGAAACTGAGGTACTAGTTTCTCTACAACTTATATCCTGAACTAGGCACTTGTGGACGTGAGTTTACATTCTAAACCACAGATTGCAATGCTGTTTTTGGGGTTCCGTTTGTTTTAACACTTAATATGGCTGGTTATGAATCTTGTTTAGAGAGGAACAGGATGTTTATCAGGCCTGTGATCTCTGTACGAATAATAATTCATATTCTCTGACGAATTTGAATTCACTTAGGAACCTCAAACCTGTTTTAACGTTTCTGAGTCGTAGTACGTTCCGAAACATTATTTACTTTGCGAGTTTACACCTCATTCCTAATAACAACTGCTGTTCCTTTGATAAATGTATCTGAGGGGATTGTTTCTCTAATTTGGACGCTGCATACTTCAAAATAGAAGCTAGGACATCGAAATTCAGCTAAGTTCGGACTGTTTTAGAGTTCTAAGACTACAATGCATCATGAGACAAGATTTAGTATCTGTATTTTGATACACTTTGGTGGATCTAGGTGTACTGGGAAGCAAACAAGACATTTATCACAATTTCACTCATATTTCCTCAGTAGAAGCCTTTACGAGAAATTTGTAAAGAAACTAATCGCAAGTACCATTGCATTTTCGACTCTGGCTGTTCAAGAACTACAACTTTCGACTCTGTAGATATCCTAATGCAATTCTATCTGCGCATTTCGCACGGATCTACCACCCTGACACCCTTTTGCTACAGACTTCATTCACAACCTTACTGATAAGCCTACTGAACCTACCACAATACACTTTCAGCTGTCTTTATCCCTCCTTAAGGAAGAATTTTCCACGAAATCTCTACCATCACATGAAACTAACAGCTCCCAACTTCTACTAGCCTTTATCACCTGAAAACAGGACCTGCTCCCTAAAGTTCATCCACTACACGCCAGTTGGAGCCGTGACGAGTCCAGAACATTCGTATCGTGCCCTCTTGACACGAAACTCTGCCCACTGACAGATTAACAATCTTAATCACTGTCCTCCAGACGCCCCCGGACAGAACAAGACTGAATGGGGGTGATCGGTTTGGCAAAGGAGGAAAAGCAGACGGGATTCGCTCACCTGGTGGCGTGAGGCCGTGCGGGTTAAGATGAGGATGATGATGCGCGCTGCTGAGGATGCCTTTCCCTGACAGATGATGGGCCGTCGGGCCTGGTGAGCTGGTCACCGGCAAATGGGCCGCCGGATTGTAGAAACCGGCCGCTGCCAGGGTGGCAGCGCTGAAGTAGCTAGCCACGACCACCGCCGAGGACGGATGCGACAAATCCCTCTGGCTGGGCAACGGCGGCGGTGTTTCGGGCGCCGCGGCAGGGCTACCGGGCCCTCCGGGCGGCGGGGACGCGCTACCTTGGGACGACGAGCCGCCCAAAATCGGCGGATGAGTGCTGGCGGCTGTCAGCAACGAGGATACGCTGAAGTCCGTCGGTCTCGGGGCAGCCGGGGCCGGCAGATGGCCCCCTGATATATGTCCGTTAGGGTTGCTGGACGGTGTGCCAGATATCGAGGTTGTGAAGGGCGAGTGCTGATTCAGAGCCGTCGCTGACGCGGGGTACGCCATCCCAGGCCCCCCCGCCTCGGCCCTCGGCCCCGTGTTCGCACCCTCGACCACGTTAGCCTCCAATTCTCGTCTACGTCGTTGACCTTCGATGTCCTTCGCGGAGGAGTCCACCTCCTCCTCCACCACCTCCTCGACCCGTGATCGCTGCTGCAGCGCGGAGGGTTGCGGAGTGCTGGCGCAGTGGGTACCCCTGCACGCCGTGTCTTGTTCGAATCTCATCGAGACGGGCGGGTGTGCCGAGTCGCGCGAGATTCCTCTTCGAGTGACTCAAACCGAGATACTCTATACCTAACTGACCACACTTGTCCGTTCACTGATCGCGGCACTGATCGGCCTCTTTAGTCACACGTCTGTCGAGTTCGTTCCTATATCACTGGCGCGCGCGCTGATTGTCCGGCTATTAACTGTTCGGTTGGTTCTCAGACATGTTTGGGAAACGACAAACCCAGGCCACTCAGGAGCGAAGACCGCGATCTTCGCCGCGTTCTCGTCGCTCCCACTGCGATCTCTCGATCACCTCCAGCCCCGTCGCGAGCCGGCCAGACGACATCGTACGTCGCGACGGTCCGGCTCCGTTCACAGTGAACCTCCGCCTCGGAACAGCACTCTGTAGGCTACGGACAACTAGCAAACGGAACACCCCGGCTGAAGCACCGTAAAACACCCACTATCATTCAACTGAAACACACTTGGCGGACGTCGGTTGTATTTCGTGCTAGTGTCCACTGGCCACCTCGGTATAATAATCACTGCCCGTCGTTTCGGAGATAGTATCCTGCGTTCCACTGTTCACTGACGTGTGCACTGTGTCCACCGGGAAGCGTTCCTTCCTGCACAATCAGATTATCACCACACTTCTGAAATCCGTTCTGTGGCGCGGCGCGAGCGAACGCGACGACACGACAGGGAGGAGAAACGGGGGCGCACGGCCGTGATGCGGCGTCCGACGGCCGGACGGGGCCGAGGACAGTTCAGACGCGCGTAGATCCGCACGCGAGTAGCAGGCGACAAAAAGGTAACAGAGAGAGGGCTCTACAGCTTGGCTCCGCTGCGATACTCTGCCGTGGCTGGAGAGCGGACGAAAGGTGTTACTTGGGTGGCGCCGCGATGGTCACTGAGCAGCGCTAGGATTGACACCTCCTCTGGGGGCTCACCCCCACACCTCCCGCGGAGGTGTTGGTGTGCTAAAGTCCGCGTCCGGATTCAGGGCGTGTGTACGCGCGTCTACGTGTACGGGGACGGCCGCGTGTGCGTGTATACAGACGAGCGGAGTGTGCCTGCGCCGCCGAACGGACGCGGGAGGCGTGAATGCTGGAGGGCAGCGACGCGAAGACTGAGACGGTGCAGGGGCTCCTCCTCCCTTCCCCTACGACCGTGGCTGGCCAGCTTGGTGGGGGAATCCCGCTCGGCAACTCAACACACGGAGCGCTGGTGCGCACGACAAGGACGGAATTACCATAAGCGGTGAGTTAGACGAGCAGAGAAAATCCAGTCTACTGGCGCCCTTCCCTAGCGTCCAGCGGGCGATAATGAGCGCTCGTAGTCCGGATTGGCGTTCCGGCGCCAATCCGAGCGGCGTTGCTCTCGACGCCTTTTCCGACGTTTCGCGTCCCACTCTTCTCTCTCTCTCTCTCTCTCTCACTCTCTCATCACGCTGTTCCCCCCTGTCTCTCTTTCCCCCTCCCGCGACCGTACTCGACACGGAGCTCCGGATGTTCTTCCCTGGTTCTCTCTCCCTGCCTGTGCACATCCCACCAGACCGCGTGTAAGGGTGTTAACCGCGAGTACGCCCATTAACACCACCCTCCCCGCGGTTCTATGCAGCCAAGGCGGGGGTGTCCACAGGGAAGGGGAACGCCGATCGACGTTGCTCGAACCTTCGCTGCGAGAACGTTAACGATTGTCACGCTGAAGTTTTACCGGTGATGAAACGACAACTGATGCCGATTTTCTGGCCATCAACTACGTGCCATCAAGGTGTTTGGTAAATAAACCGTCCCTATTGTCATTCTAATACGAGTCCTCGAACACACTTTTTTTTTATTTATTGCTTGTTTATATAAATTCTGCGCATTATATATTCTCAATAGAGCTGTAGGCTTAGTAACCGAGATAGATTTGTATTTAATAGGGTAGATGACAAATTGAACAAATATGTAATTGATACGTACGAAGGAACTGCCTTTTTCTTGATGAAAATTCAGTTATATAGCTTGAAGATAACTTTTAGCCTTTAATTCGAATGTCTTATCATCAGAATCAGAATTTGAGCGCACCTACTTGCAAATAGTACCTCGCAAACAAGTGTGAAATCCCGTTGAACTTAAGACGCGTTGAAAAATTTATTGCAACAGCAAAAATTCACTTATTTCTACCCATTCATTGTCTACAATACGTGCAACTGTCCAGATATGGAACCTGCGATCCTCGTTCAACATGATTGTCCTGCAATGCCAGTATTTCGGTCTGTTCCGGCAGCCTGTTTTCTCCATTAATCCGGAACGACACTTCATTAGTCATAATTCAAGCCGATTGGCCGTGTCGAGAGCCCGTCCGGGTTTTCCGCGAAAAGCCGAGTGAGAAATTTTCGCGGCCTGTGCCAAAATTCGCGCTAGTCAGCGTCACGAGCATCACCATTCCCCCTCACCAACCGCCTCACCTCCTACCCCCTCAGTCAGTCGCTGGAATTGACTTGCGCTGTGCATGTTGAAACCACCAACGGAGGAGAAACCACTGGATCCGCCCATTCCAACCCCACTCGGGACGTGATTCCCCACCAGCCGCTGTCATGTGACCTCCCCCTCCCGCTCCGCCGCGTAAGTCTCGCGCGTCCCTTCGTCACCTTCCCCTACCGACTCGCGGTTCCGCCCCCCACCTCAAGCGGAGAAACTTCACGGTTTTTCGCTTGGTCGTCGTGTGGCCCCCTCGTCCTTCGCGCCGTCGAGTGTCAGCGAGACGCCCAACGCGTCACAGTGTTGCCAAATCCGCGAGAGCTTTTCCACCGCCACGGGGCCACCGTGATTTCCAGAAACACTTTCTGCGAGTGCCGGCGACATTCTTTTGCGATGGTCAGCATTACGTTCGTTGTTTTTCTTTTGGGAATCTTTTTTTAAGAGAAAAGGGCTTTGAGAATCTTTTACTTGGAGAAAGTCTGAGTAGTCTTTCGATTAAGAGTTTATTCGGAATAGATATATAGGGCGTTATTGCCCCATTTAGCGGAAAAAGAGGGAAAAACCATATCTACGAGGTTTTAAAGGGCAATTAGATGCATAGAAAACAATCTATCAAACAACATCATTATTCGCTAGTAATTAGAGATTGGTCTACAGCTTTTCAGTGAAAATATTTGAAAAAATTTATTCGAGTTCCTTATCAAAGTACTATAGCAGTGTTCCATTATATCCAGGTGCGATAAATTAATCTGATCGACTGTATATTTTGCCTCGCATGTCAGATCACAACGATCTCATCACTGAGCAAGATAATCCTGCGACGTGAACTTACGCGATCAGGCAGGATTAACAAGCCTTTGCGTCTGACTGCATATCATGCCCCTCAAAGACGTGCTCCGGAGTAATACAGTTTCGATACTCGATCCGGCAACAGGGAATTTCGTTGAGGGCACATCAAACCCTGTATGCGCATTGTGATCGTGCGCTAGTGTAAATAGAGACTACAACCACAGTCACGATCAATCCAACTGGCTTTATCCGTTTCGAGGGTGGACGGTATTTATTGTCACAGAGGCTCCAGTATTTGCCCTGCAATTCTTTCATCCTTTGACAACATGATACATTTGAATCAGGGTGTGATGCTGCACTCTTGCAGTTGGGAGAGGGAAATTGTCTTAGGAAACTGGTTAAAACAATGTTTTTCTGATAACATCCCTCTTAATTGAATGAAGGAGGATATTACCTGATAAATGAGATCAATTATTGAAGAACTGTATAATATTTTCAAATAAACTGGGTTCAGGTAGTTACAGAAGAAGTTTTGCTGTAAAGAATCGACTTATCCCATTACTTTACAAACTTCATTCATGAGAACCTATGCATATCTGACGGAAAAAGTCATAACGAAACGAACACAACGTAGGCCTAGTCTAGATCTAATCTAAACGTAACCCAGACCTAGTCTAGACATATATTCCCCAGCAGAATTTATCTCAAATGTCAATGATTTGTCAACAAACTATGAAAGCTCTCAACCTTCCGAGTTTGCCCAAACCACATCAGACAATCAGAAGATTCGTAAAGCGGCATGTCAGGCGATCAATGACTTTGATTAACCGCACGCAGTCGGTAGCCTCGATAAGAGGAATCGCGATATCCGTTGAATCGCGAGCAATCCAGGCGGCTAGCAATGCCAGCGAGTGTATATGACCGATTGGCCGCGTTCCTCTCCCGCGTCTCACAGTTTGTCTCATTGTGCCGGCGTCCTCGGGTCCGGTGAATCGACGGCTCTCTATTCTCTGCTCGAACGATCCAAGGAGAGAGCGACGATCGATGCCGCTAGAGCTGGTAAGATAGGACGAAAGGATGCGAGCACGAATCGCCTGAAGCTGGAACGAGACGAGGCGAGCGTGGCCGGTCGAACGCGAGTCCGACGGGCTGGGGCAAGAGCAAACTTCGTCCTGGAAGGAGCACCGAGTCCCTGAGGAAACAGAAAGAGAAGGAAAAAATCCAGCGTCGAGGAGGAAAGCGCTTAAAGATAGGGAGAGAAAAAAAGGAGGAACAGGGATAAGAGGACAAAGAGCGTGCATCGGGGTAGTGTAGGCGAGGGAGACACGGGGAGAAGGAGAGAGGTGGTCATAATCGCGCAGACCGCGTCATAATCCGCGACGAAAAACATTTGACGAGCGCGCCTGGCTGGTAAACGGGCAACGCGATGGGGCGTGGCCCAAACGTGGCACCGCCCATCGTGACCGAGCGCCCCCCACCATAACACGGCGTCGCGGTAGGGGATTCTCTGTGTCCGCGGAACGCGTGGAGTCGCCGGTACGAAGGGTGGGGGGGTCCGCGAGACGAGGACGGAGACTCGCGCGGCATTCGTCTCGCGACCACGATCCGACCAGGACGGAGAAACTGGCCGCCGCTTCCTGCCCTCTCTTTCACGCGATTTTTTTCTAGGGTACGTCGACGTGTTTGTGGCCGCGCCACCGGCTGTGGACACCTACGGTGGACAGTATACCACTATTCGAGCACCGCGATTGCGACGTACTCTCGCACGAAAGGCACTGGATCTCCAAATTAGTGGTAGTAGGTGTTTTAGGAAATCTGCTGAAAATCATTTTTGGAACGGGTGTAATAATTTACTCATTACTTCAAAGAGCCTTATATTTTTATTTCTTTTAATACATAATCACAGCTCAGTATTTAGGTATGTTTGGCATTAGTCCTACCAAACAATGGGCATAAAATAAAAAGAATCAATCCTGCATCCGTTTAAGATTTACTTATAGGCACTACTTATCTTTGTACCTTCATAAAAATACCTATAAACCTCATCATTAACAAATTTTTCACGTTCCGTGCACTCTTGAGCTTAGCTTCGGATGAAAATTGACTCACAGAGGCAAGACCATCCGACTGCCAGCATCGATCCTGCAACCGGACAGGTGATAGGAGATTAAAGCAGACGCTGTTGAAAGGCGGTGGAGCGGATAAGAGATCAGCAGCGTTCGACGATAGCTACTTGCTTTTATTAGGACGCTTGGCCAGCGGCCGCTCGGCCAGCAGAGATAGTCCGCACCAGATATTCCGTATTTTCTTGTATAATACCGTCCGCTAAAGAAGGAGTTTCCAGGTGACCGGATCCCAGGGCTACGCTCCAGCAGCCAATCAGCGAGTTCCGATCCGATCAGGAATTTAATGCCAGTAATGATCACGAGCATGCCTCACTCGGCTAACTGGAGTAAGACCTAATGCGTAATTGTAAGTGTGAGAGCGAGCACAGTTGTTAACACTTTGCAAAGCGGACTATGCGGCGCAGAATGAGGATAAACGTTTGGAATCTTGTTCTACCTCCGATGGAACTATCTGCCAATTATACATTTGCTATAATCCTTATTGGAAATTGATCCTACTGCATGATTCATCTACCTTTGGTCATATTAGATGATAGCAATCAGAAAATACCTAAAATCAAAAGGATCGGCAAGACTTTATCATCCCCGCACATCTTCAGACGGTGTGCATTTCCTTCAAAAGTGTTTCCGTCGCTTACAGCACCCGCCACTTGCACTTGTATACATTTATCGCAATGCATCTGGAGAATTCTTCATCTGCTATGACAAAAACATGGGAATGTTGCACCCATTTTAGCGCGGAACAACGGTTAATGAACATCCTGATGGCGCTCTGATACGTCAATTGAATATTTACGAGTCCCTTGTGCCTGCTGATGTCAGGATCCGAACGATCGATTGGTTCGGCGTTGGGACGGAGAAGCAGGTTGAGTTTGCATGAACTGAAAAATCTTTGCGACAGCAGTTCAAATGATTTCGCCAGCTCCTCACAGACGTATCTACTCCCAGCTCCCTACCAGTGAACCACTACGCCAAGATGACATCCGACTTTATCCAGAACGCCGTAGCACTTCAACTCAAATTACTCGAAGAAGGTGTACACGAAAAGCGTCACAAATAGCACAACACTGATCCAACACCTATGCCCCAAGAAAAGGGCCCATCTGCTAGCCCCTATTCTGTCACCAGGAGGACACTCGATCAGCCGAAAGTTACACGATCAGTAAGACTATCGATTCGAGGAACCCTGGGCCTTGCGGTAGCCGATAAGTCCCCGTAGTCCTCGGTCCCGGTTTTTCCGCGCGCGCACAGTCAGTTCTGTCTACCTGTCGCTGGCCAAAGAAACGAACTCCTCCCCTCGTCATCGTATTTCGACCGGAGATCTAACCGCCATGGTGCATACCGGGGCCGCTGTATGCATATCGTCGTGCAGCCTATAAATCTCCTCGGCCCATAAACAAAGCTTTTGATGCAAAAGGTCGCTGCAGCATGTGCGTGACGAGCTCTCTGCTAGCGACTCGCGATACAGAAAGGGGGTGGGTGGTGGTGGGGGGGGGGAGGTTAGGGGAGGGGGAGGGCGAGTGAGCGCGAATGGAGTCGAGAACACGGACGCTGGAGGTGGAGGATGCGGCATGGAGGAGGAGGAGTACAGGGGGGAAAGAGTTGCTGACGCTGTTGCTGAACCCTGCTGAAAGCTCTGACGGCTGAATTTAACGCCAGGACCATCAAGGCAGCGTGTAACAGGCAGCCTCTACCCGCTGGAGAAACGTGGCCAGTTTTCCGCCGCGCTCTTTCGCTCCTCGATTCCCTCTCGCTCGCAATTCCCGCAGAAATAGGGTCTCGTGGTCTTGAAGCAGAAACGACGACAGGAGTGCTTCCGTTCCGTGAACCTGCCCCGGGTTCTCGATGATGATGACTGAGAGTACGCTGGGGTAGCGTTTTTGATGTCATCGCCGTGCGCCTGATGCTTTTAGGCTCGCGAGTTACGTGCCGGGTAGAGGAATGTCAACGTATCGATGCCCATTAGAGCCACCGCCGACTGGTAGCCTCTGTTCAGCTGCTCGCAGAAGCCATGGGTTTCGAGGTAACACCAGTGAGTGACTCGTTCCCGGCGTAGAATCGTCGGCGACACTAATGAGCATCGCGTGATACAACTCGTCGCAGGTGAGTGCACCGGGATTCCCCTGCACACCGCAGCCTCCTTCCGGATGCGGGCAGTGTTTCCATCGGTTTCGTGCTATACGCGACGCGTTAGGCCCTCCTTCTTCCATTTGGCAGACGCTGATGGGACCTTGAGACACTTACACGTACAGACATTCACACGAATGGAAGTTAGTAGAGAACTTAACTCTCTACCTAGCCAATGGATATTCTTCAGTTACCTGGTGAATAGTATCGAGTAGTCGGAACTACGATACCAGACACTACTATAGGTCATTCGTATCCTCCTCCCTTCATCGTATTCCACCCAGTCACCTTAGCCACCCAAAACCAACCTCAAATCCCCGGCCGCTTAGAGGTCCCAGCTCCGCCAGGAATGGAAAACCGAAAAAACCTCGTTAATCACGGCCGCAGACGAGCGATGGCCGGATTTCGCGGGTACGTCCGCCGTGACAAAGAGCGTAATCGTACACCGACGGAGGCCGAGTATTACTTGCGGCAAAACTGAGGTAACATGAACTGTGGAGCAGCCGTGGTGATTCCCACATTCCCGGAATAGCGTCACGTCGACGGCGAGCGAGTTTCATCCACGTCCACAGGCGCTGCCTGCCCCTCAGAAGTCTGACAAACAGACGTCACGGGAACGACGAGGTGGAAGAGGGTAGGCGGGGGGGGGGGGGGTGAGGCTCGATAAAACGCATCGACGGAGGCGAAAACCGCGAGAGCAACGACAAACCAATTAGCCGCTCCAACAGGGAGGGGTTGTAACAATCTGATGAAACAATCGGGACGACATTCTACGGCGCCATGGGGTGATCGTCGCACAACGGACGGGGTATGGAGGAGTGTCAGGGGGAAGACAGTCAAAATTCTCCACGTCACTCTCGTTGCGCTTCGGGCGTGTAAATTTGCGTGGATCGATCCCAGGAGCGGGGGGGTAGATAGGGAAACGTGGATGGAAACGTGAAAAAGCGGTTGGAGGGGATGAGCCGGGTACCTAACCGACGAAACGCCCGGAACAAACAAACAAGCAGGCGAACAAAAAGCAGTATACGCCGTCTACGCGGCGCCTTGCCTCGCGATTTTCGAATTCTTCGCTGTGCTCGATGATCCGCGCCGCTGGCGGGGTCGCTTCATGTCAGCCGCGCTTAGCAGTCCTCGCGATGCAGGATCTTGGTTGATCGATCTTGGGCGTCGTTCAGGCTTTCGCGGGGAATCTTTCAACGCGGCTCCACGTTCTCGTCGAAAGTTTGTTGGTGCAGGGCATGTCTGCACTACTCACGTGGTACCCCAAGTTGATGGTGGGAGGTTGTAGACGTGATACAAACACTTGATGTGCTCTAAATGGATTTGGAGCATCGAGTCAGGCAGCTATTAGTCCGATTTGAATACCACCTTCCACCTAATTTCGTGATCCCCGCTACCTTTTTACCATACAACACGAGTCCCACTCTCATTTTCGAGACCCGAGAATGCGAAGAAAACGCGAGTGGTTGAACTGCAGTTCTCTTTCATCGTGGGCTTTCAACAACGAAGACATCGAACCACCCCCATTCAGATCGACTCGCTCTCCGTCTTCCTCACCCCCGTTCACGAACTATCAATTGATGTCGGGGCACAAACAGCGTGGCACGGTTTACACACACGCAGCTGCACCCCCGAAACAGCGAAATCCAAACAGAGCGGATATATCTGCTCGTCCATCTGTCGTTGTGTAACGGAACACCGGCTAATAGTATTAGAAATATATATATATCTCTCCAGCTAAACTACCCCACTGTCAAACCACTCAATCGAGGCAGTCCCCTCATCCTAGCCGCTGCAGATTACGTCTGTAAACGCCTACCGTGGCGGGTTTCGATCGCTGCCTGAGTGTTACCCCGAAAATCTGCTAAAGCGGTGCATTGTCCTCGTGCGAGTGGATGTTGAGTCACCGTGTTACTCGATTAGTAGTTCTCTTACGAATTTTCAATAGATTCTGGGTCAGTGGAGTAGCCAGCAGTGACGCCCAGAAGAAACCACCTCAATTCACTTGGGCCATCAATAAATTATTTCACCATGATTTTTTAGGTCCCTGTAACCAGGACCTGGGCTCTGCACATCGATAGGAATGATTTGCATCCATTACCACAATGAGAAGCTGATTACTAATAGCGAAGAGAAACTAGAGGTGCACTCACGTCTTTATAGACCTCAGAAGGAAACTCAGAAAGGTACCTGCGATTATCTGCAAATAGTGGAAGAATCGAAATAGTGCTCCCACAGCAGGAAGACACTTTGAATATAGGTATATCTAGAGGCAGGCTACACGAGGCTAATTGAATTATCGTGTACATGTGCAGCTTGCCACCCACTAAACGCAGAATATTGCATTAGAATCTGAGTGGTGGCGCTGGGACCAACGTATCCCCAGCTCGTGAAAGTTGCAGGGCTTGTAACAGTGCTGCAGGTAGGAAAGAGGCGACTCGCCGTGAAAGGACTTTTAAGTGTAACAAATTTTTATACGGGTATGTCAATGCTACTATATTTTCGTAACGACAGAGGTTATGTCCAGTCCCCTCGAATCATCCGAATGGATAAGGTTCTGTAGCTTCCGAGATTATAGATCTATTTTCGTTCCTTCGCTGCGTGACGGTGGCTCTCTGTTTATAAACATAAGCACAGTTAGGGTTAGCGACGGCCATGTGATGCTTCGTGTATCTGAACGACCTCAGTTGTCTGCGCGTTGCGGTGTCGAACGTTGGGCCCCACCGTGCATCTCACGATGGCCGACATTAAGACGTAATAAGTGAGTACGAAAATTGTTGTTGTATTGGAAATCAACTTCTAGCAAAGGTACGTGTGCTTTAGGTGCTTTGGGCTACATTGTTAAGTCCAATTAAGCTTGGTTTAGGTGTCAATTACATATACAGTTACGTATGTATTTAGGTTTCAGATTTACAGATGCATATAGTGGCGGACGAAAGAAAGTTTACAACTTTTAAAATCGCATAACTTTTTTAGATTTGGTCCAAAGGACACGAGGTTTTTTTTGAGAAGTTAAAAGGGTTAGTTTTGAAAAAATGCAATTGGTCGGAATAGCAAAGAACTAGTAAATGTCGTTTTTAATTTTTTTTTTGTGAGCCTGTAATGAAAATTAAAAAAAAAACATTTATTATTTTTTGCTGTTCTGACCAATTGCATTTTTTTTCAAAACGGTGAAATACGTCACTTAGCAAAGTAATCTTTCCAACTTCACAAAAAAACTCATGTCGTTTGGATCAATTCTAAAAAAGTTATACGATTTTAAAAGTTATAAACTTTTCTGATCCGCGGCAGTAAGCGTTTCAACTAAGAATTGCAAAAATGTGAAACTCAGTTTCTTCTAAATGCGGCGTATCGATTACATATCAACGTTTTAGGTTATGGGACTATATTTAGTGCAAGTGAAATTGATCGTGAGAATTAACCGAATAGAGGAACTTTCATTGTTTGCATTTAACGCGGTTGTTTAAATATCGTCTTTGATACCATCTTCCATGTAAGTTGGTGATATTTCTACTAAATTTTCTAGGAACAACCCCGTTGCATTCCCGTTGATTGTCCGTGTTTCGTAATAAAAAACGCAACAGCCCCACAGCAAAGGTCATTGCCTTGAAGGAAAACGCAATGGAGACGGTACGATCGACTCGACTTTTATTTTCGAATCTAATCACCAATGCAACAAAACTATAGTATAACTTGAGAGAACTTCGCTGTCTCCCCTTGCTTTCTGTCATCGCGTTTGCCTTCTGCGTTGCGCGAGCTTCTTTGCCCCCTCGGCGACAAAGGAATAATATTGTCCCTACGAAGATAACCTAGACGCAACCAGTTAATAATTGAAGAGAATAATAACGCTGTGCTCGCTGTTTACGTCAGCGGAAATGTCGTCGGCATATAACCGTCTTCGAATCCGCTTATAAAACCTATTGCCAAGATCTATCCCCTAACTCACCTGCACAGTATTTACGGCATAGAAACTTTATTTAACTTCGTATAACCTGCAAATATCCACCTCCATCGTTACCGAAATTGCTCGACTCAGTTTCCAATCGTCTCAATTTTTGGGGGTCCGGGGTCTTCAAGCGAAGTGAACGTGTCTTTCGAGAGGGTAAGAAATGACGACGGTTAATTAATGGATCGGCACGCGAGGGAGGCCCAATGGGCAAGCAGCCGTGTCTCGGCTTCAGCTCCCGGTGACGTGAAAACGCGCCTCTTCCCTTCCTCTGTCACTCTGCCGTGCATGCGGCTCCTCTCGCATCCTCCTCCCATCGGGCCGAATATCGCGGAGAAGACCGAAACCCCCCCTCTATTGTCGGACTGTTTTGTCCCGTCAGTCCCGACCGCGCAATGCGATATCTATGGGTTTCTTTTGGGGGCCTGTGCCGAAGCCGCCATTATACCGGCGGCCCCAATTCCCCCACCCATCGGTCTCCGGCCCCCGTGAACCCCATTTAGCGATGGGCATTCAATACTCTCTCTCGCGCGAGTTTTCGAGCAATTTAATCACACGCAGTGTTCTGAGAGAGAAATCCCCTATCTAAGAAAAGGAGCGGGACTATCCATATCTCAAAAGTCCTGATCGCTACGGAACTCTTATCGCGACACTCGCCTCCGAGCTGGGGGACTCGGAGGACTACAGATCCTACACCTCTAAGGATCCACCTCAAGAAGATACATCACCCCTCAACTTTAGAGACTATTCATCCGGCCATAATATGTAAATTCGTGACTCCAGTCAGTAAGATCGTTCAAGGGTGTTCTAACTCCCAATCGCTTCGTACATCTCGCATAATCCTTGAAACAGTCCGCGACACGTTCAAGCCCATTGCTACCCCGAGCTCCCAGCCGCGGGCACCGACGTAAAGTGCAGTTCACAGGGGACGTCAGGCTGCCGGGACAAGTCGACGCTGATCGTCTCCTCTCTTTCTACCCTTTCACTGGGAAACGTGTGTGCCTCGTGCCCCGCGGAGGACCGGTGCCCTCTCGGTACCTCTAGTTTTGCCTATTCACGGGCGGCGCGCACGTCGAAAGGGATGAAAGGCCACGGGAACCGACACAACTACCGACGCGTCCACCTCCGGGCCCTCTTCGAGGCGACAGAAAGAGCCGGCGGGGCCCTCTGTGCCTCCGCCTAGCCCCTCCTCCCCCACCCCTTCCGCGCCTCCATCCAGCTCTTTAAGCAGCCTAATTATTGCCCTATCGACATAGATGTCTCGGATCGGATTACGCCGACAGAACGCTCGGCCAGCCGACGGAGGATGGAGGACTGGGATCACACGGGCAACGATCCGAATTTTCGGGCCTCGTCTGAGGCGGGAGGACAAGCGGGGTGGCGTTCCGGTGATTAATCTTTATGGGGTGGACGCCGCGCCGCGCCTGGGATTTTCTTTGTCTTCTTGGGTTGTTCGGTGGGAGCTCGATCTTGACTGGATCTTTGATTAGCTTCAACTATTGTTATATCAATTCCAGTTTACTAGTATTCCTGAAGAATAGAAAGTTCTGGATACTGTGGGGAAAAGCGTATCAGAATGTAGCCTCCCAGAACTGCAAGCAGCAGAAGGGTTCAACGACTCTGAATGGCCCTTCCGGAAAATATCTTTCGCCGCCGGACGAAGAACTCCCTTCAGCTAGGGATGCTCCGTTCATCAGACTTGCAGTAGAGAGCAGAGGTATACCGCGCTCGTGAAATCGGTAGCGTATCGATGTTTGCATGTTTCGAGCGTCAGAACGAGGGAATTGACAGACTTATGTGCAGATAACCGGCTCGGGCCACCCTCAGGGCCTCTTCAAGTAGAAATGTAACCCGAGACTTAATTCTTACTTACAGTACAATGACTACTTAGACCCACGTAGAAGCTCCAAATATTGCAAATGCTAAGTTCATAGCTTTTCCAATACCGGAAATGGAATATCGTCGTTCACTGTATAACAAGAATCAGTATAGTTTCCTTGCACTGAATCCTACAGTACCTACCACCCGTGCTCGATCCTGGGTGCCGCTCCTCCAAAGAGCGCCGCCGCTAGAGTGTTTAATTTACGAGCGCGCTGTACCTCTGCAATCTACTATAATGTCCTCGATGTCGCTAACACATGAATATCCAAACACGCGGCGACCATCGATAATTCAGCATCGCACGTACAAGAGGCCCCCTTTGTCGTGGCATGTCACGCCATAATGACGCGTTTCATTCCTCGTGAAATTTTCATCGGCCTTGCAAGACCTTGCCAGCCAGGCGGGTGACGTTGTGTTTAGCGATGGATATCTTCGGGACGACAATGCCGTTCACGCGCACCCTGTCATTCATGCTCAATAATTACCAGATCCTCGGTGTGTAACTAGGTTGAGTCGTGTTGGTGCGCTATCATTGCGTTTCCGCCAGAAGCATCGGCTCGTGAGGAGAAGACAGGGTGTAAGTCTCGAAACTGCCGTGGCGCAAACGTTGTTGAGGAACACATCGGAGGGAACAACTGGACCAACTTGGCCCACTCGAGGAATCGGGGAAACAGAAGGAAAACGAAGTATCGCGACTCCTCGAGAGCACTTCGCTGCGCTTCTATCTATAGATATGCTCCAGTTTGTGGGGAGGAATTCGCGGCGGAGGGAACGAGGACATGTCCAGGAACTCCAGTTCCGCTTGCTTAGGCCGCTGAAACTTCGTCGGGGGATCGATGAAAAGTTTTGGTCTCGCTTCTCCTGCTTCCTCCGAACACCTGCAATCCACAGGGGATTTTACGTATTCAGTCCTAGACGATCGAAGCTCTGTAGCCAGCCATAGATGCACATGGGTTGGTGGGTGGGTGGAAAAGGTGTAAGCGGGTGAAGTGGACACCAATCACGAGTTCAGGATCGTTCCGAGACTTAGGCTTTACCAGTTGGTGACATTCACGTGGCCTCACCCTTTCCTGACTAGTGTTTTGCGGCTGCGTTGTCTGTCCGCACATGCGGGGGGTGCATGGATAACTTTTAATGTGGTCACGGTCAAAATTATGACACTCGTGCCTGAGCTTCTTGATTCTACGTATTAACCAAATTAGGACACGTTTGCTTTGCAAAGGTTTGATTACGCAAAGCTTAGTGAAACCGACAGCTGTCTTGTTTATCTATTTGGAATAAGAATAAGACCATGGTTAGTACCGCGTAGCCTGGAAAGGGGACTATGTAAAGACGAACAGTATTTACGTTATTACTTTCTATCTTTGTAGCATTTGATTGTAGAGGCCGGATCATGACAAACTGCCACTTTTATGCTCGATCCGACAAGATATTGACAAGTTGGGGTTTACTATAGCTATGTTAGGCCTACGGTAGAAAATAGTAATCATTTTGTTTGAGAACACAGGTGAGCCAGTAGTAAATACCTGTTTCCTCAGTATCGTTTACTATTGCAAGGGAAAGCAGCCGAATTTCTACCTACCACAGCCCAAATATAAAAGCAGAGACATCTTCGATCAAATGTCCACCAATACCCCGCTGCTACATTGCCTGCAGGACAAACATTTCACCGAGACGTGTCCACAGATCTCGTCCCTTCTGCCACACACGCTACCACAACATCAGGAGCAAACAAGCACGCTACAAACCTAGAAAACAACCCCACCAAGAGTCCACCCACGAGTCACGAAAACACCCTGTCCAATCTGTCTGCCGGAGAAACGTACGCCCAGCGAAAAGCGGGGAATTCACAAAAACAAATTCCGAGCGTCTCAGTGAAAAACAAGCCGAGAAATCCGCCGAAAGCCTGCTCAAGGGTGGCCGCCAACCCGGGGGCACCGAAACACGATCCACCCCCGTTTGGCCGTGAAAACGGTAGGACAAGATGGAGAAAACTACGAAAATTCCGACCATTCTTCGCTCAACAATAGGCGCGCGTATATATTTCGGAAATTCCCGATGGTACACGCGTCGTCGGCCGGGAAGGGGGGGGGGGGGGGCGTAGGGGAGGTGTACACGTGGGGAAAAGGGGGGGTCGTTTCCATTATGAGAGACGCTTTTTTCCTACGCTCTATCCGAGGGTGTGCTCGTGCATCAACGCGAAACATTTCGTACCGGCGTGCACAAGGGTTCCTTTCTTCGGGGCAGCTCGGCTAAAAACCACCCCTGAGGTGAGGGCCAATAGAAAACCGGCCGGCCGCCTCCCCGTGGAACCCCCTGGCCTCTGCGTTATGCGTCCTACCGCCATCGTAACGCGTCCCCCTTGCAACAGAACTCGAAATACTTGCTCATAGAGCAGAATCTCTTCGGGCGCTAGGTGGCACCACGGAAGGTTATCGTTTTTGCGTTGTTAGTTTACGGAAATACATTAAACGTGGTGGTTGGCATCAATTGCTATGTTGGTCGCACTGTTGTGTCGCGACAAAAGTTGCTCTATCGTGACAGAAGCGGTTTGTGTGGGTGCAGGGGTGAGGGATGATTTTCATCATTTTCGTGATAAACTTTACTCGTACTGGGCTCTATTACAGGGACGCTTGTAACGTCACTAAATTAGGGTACAGGTTATGTTGGGCAGAGGACTTGGTGGGTTTCAATCATATATGTGATTTGTCGTTATTACACTTTTGGGGAAGTCTACATCCAATGGGGTTTAATGAATCCTGAAACCCTGGCGTTAATTGATCCGCTTCCCGCTGGCCAGGACCGAAGATCCACGAGGCTCCGACGCCTCGGCGACAGCATTCATCTGCGTACACGTGGATATTTCATCGAAATTATAAATCGCCCAGCTCGCGCGGAATGCCGGGGGTCACATAATACACGCGGGTCGGCGCGAATTGCAGCCACTGAATGTCTGATGCGCAATCAATGTCAGCTGACATTCGCCGCCCGTAAAGCGAGCCGGTGGACGCATTGTGTCCCACCCGTTGAATATTCTCCGTTGATACGGGGCCCAATTGATGCACGCGGCTTTAGCGTTTCGTCTGGTTAATTAAAAAAAATGTTTCGTAATTGCGAACAAACCTGTCGCCCCTAGAGTACCGCGTTGTCAATTGTTGCCGGCCTGCATCAAGCTTTTCATGACTTTTCATCATTCAGCTTGGAAAGCTGATGGGATCGTACATCCCTGATTTACTACGTACAACTTCAGACATAGGAACAAAGGGATCTTGAAGGTGGATGGTGGAAACATATTTTGAGAGCGAGGATTCTAGCCTCTTGCTAGTTCACACTTGGACTAATAAAACAAAAAACCAAAGCCGTCCTAGACTCTTAACACTTACTCAATCATTTATTTGAAGTTATCAAATCCAAAGCTGCATCCAGAACCCAGACCTCCAATGTTCTTGAGCCATATGCAAGCGATGAACGGCAGCCGATATCGACGCTTCGAACAAAACGAATAATTCCCGCAACCGTGCGTGCGCTCCACTTAATAACTCCTCCCCCTGGTGAAAAAATCGAGACAGAAGCGGTTCGTGTGGGTGCAGGGGGAAAAATAAAGATAAATCGCGGCTCGTATCGGCATTCTTCGTCGGGTGCAACATCATGCGAGGCCGGGAATCATGCAAATTCGCGGGGAGCGGATCATAACGAAGCTCGTGAGCCGGATCCATGTGGATCCTGGTGTTCGATAAAGAAAGCACGGTTAACGAGTTATGATCGAATAATGATAAATTCCGCGAACTCCCGGCCAGCTGCTGGCGATCGTTAGCTGGCTATCGTCCCACCTCGGGCTCAGGTTCAAGCTTTTTCTCAACGCGAGCATCCCGATTAATGTCTTCATGAGCGCCGCGAGCCACCACAGCGGCGGACGACAGACATTTTCGTTTTGGTTGCCGACTGCACAGAAGCGACGTTTCTGTATTTCTGAAACTGGACGATGCAAAGATTTCTTCAACACCGTATACCGGATCGATGCGATACTCTGCGATACAGGTGGGGAGAAATTAGTACTAGTAAAGAGGTTCTGGAAGCCTTAGGGGGCTACTGTTTTTTTTTTCGCGAACTAAGTGCTAAGAAACTTTGGAAAAAGAGAAGACTCATGCAGGAGGTTTCTAGACGCGCGATTTCACGTGGTACGACTCGCGTAACGTGGTGACATATAACCCCCGGGGCTCCCCCGCCGCTCGGGCCACGGCTACTGGAAATAACCCCTTATTATCCCAGGCACTCCTACCGACGATACACACAACTGGTATTCGCGTTGTAACCTGCAGCTCGCAGCCATTGTGAAACCGCGGCCGGCGTTTCCACGGCTGCCTCTTCGACGTCTGTCATTAATTCTGCTTTGGCCCGGTAACGTGCCTTTATTATGAACGCGTACGCGAGAAAAAAAACGGCGGGGGGTCGGCCATCGGCGTGGGAGATGCAGTGAAATCGTCGCGACCTTAACCCGAATTCGACTCGTCAATTCACTGGGATCCGATTTTGCGCTGATAAAACTGATGAAAGTTGAGATTCTTCTTCTATGCGCATCGTGTATGGATAGAATTGATTGCGTTAGAGTTACATGATCAAAGCTAATTTTGATTTTTAAGCTCCGGCTTATGCAAGCCTGTTCATCAGCTGGAGACAAATAATTATTCCTAGTAACGACGATTCCAACAATAATTTCACGACTGCTCTAAGGATAACCAGATTGTCGTCGTCTATACAAAAGGATCCACGGAACAAAGAGACAGCGCATACCCGAATTTCACGACACCGCGAAACGTGACGCAGCAAAGGGACATCGGTTTGCGCTTTCCGGCCAGCAAGCCGGGAGAAGATTTAAGCAGAAGCTTGTGCGTGGACAAGCCAGAAAATTAGCGACATCCGCTTTCAGCGCTAAATCGTTCCCGTGTTCTCCTCTTCCTATTGTCGCTAGCTCCTCAACTGTGAAACTTTTGTTAAGGCCTCGAGGGTTTTCCGCGGAAGCTTGCTCGCCCGGTCCAGGCTGAGTTCCCCATCGACGACCACGGGAATCGATACCGACGAACAGTCCGGATAACCGTAAGATTTACTACTTACTTTCTGTCTAACCACGATATCTATTCTATTTCTCACAATCAAATTGTTCCGTGGACAGCATCTGAACCCTTTCGATAAAATACATCGAAAATGTGAAATGGAATTTTGTCGTAGGAGGCTTCGTTGCCGAGTAAATAATTATTGAAAATGCGTGGGAACCAGCGCGCGCATGCTTACCAGATTTTTAAAGTCGTTTTACCAAAAAACTAAGGGTCGTATGAGAAAACTTCATTACATATTTTCGACGTGATTTGTCGAGGAGAATTCATTTATATAGACACATTTCGGATTAGGTAAAAAAATATTTTTTACACCGCGCGGATTACATAAGATGATAACCGCGGCTGGTTTTCTTCTTGTGCGCTTTTTCGACGAAGAAATGGGTAGTAAGGGTAGATCTTGGGGGTTGGTTTTTACGCACGAGCTACACTCCCCGATGAAGGAGGAAACATCGATCCCAGGGTGAGCCATACGCGCTGCTACACGAACGTACACACACAGTAGTGCGCGCTTTTTGGGGGCGAGAACGTTCCACATAAAGGGGGATGAAGTCTTATGGGGTTGCGTCTTTATGTGAAAGCATTCCGCGGGTTCTCATGCCGGTTTACGTATTCTGGAAGGCCGCGCACCCTCCCCTGCCCGATCCTACTCCACCCGGTTATGTGGAATTCTTTGCCGCGCTACCGTCCCTTCGATTTTAAGTTCGGCACCAAACGAGTATACTAAAATAAAAGGATCGCCCTTTTTCGGGTGTGCAATCTTCTGCGCCGCCTGCTCCAGCCACTGTTCTAATAATAATAGAAAAGTATCAGAACTAACGAGAACCGGTGGCTCACAAATTTGAAGTTTCTGGTACATGAGGGTTCTGACACTGGAGATGTTGATTTGGAGATTCATAATCCTAGTTTTATATTTTATTTTACATCTTTTTAAATAAAAATATCCCCCTTTTGCGCTAAAAGATAACCCAAACAAGGGTTTCTATTAACCAATCCTCCAATCTTCGCCTGGACCAATTAGTGTTGATTTCGACCTGGCGCGCTGGTGGCGCCACTAGTAGGGAGTAACTTTTAAGAGAAGCCTAACCTTAGGCTGCTACCTTGAGGAAGCTAAGTAAATAAATTTTTGATACATACCTCCTTCTAGGTTCCTAGAACAAGCGAGTTAATATTAAGTAATGTTTTGCAAATAATCACTCAACATTTGTCACTCCACTTGCGCCAACCGTTTCACATAAAAAATAATGGTTCTACCCAACAAAAGATGGGGACTACTCGAAACTCCTGTTAACTGGATTCAGAGGAGCCGTGCTCGTCGTGAAACTTCATTTCCTCTATCCGCCGCTGGCCAGCGGTGAAGGAGAAGCCGATTAATCGGGAGGGATCAGCAAAGAGGAGCCGACGAGCTAAGTTTTCCCGACGTCCGAGTGGTCCAGATAGCCACGGGGATGGCTCCCAACTCTTTCTATCCTGGACTCCATTCTTTTTTATTCCCTCGTGGCTGTCAGGAGCGCTGACCATGGCGCCACCATACGCGGCTCAGCAACACGGGGAAGGAAAAGAGAGTCCCCCCCGTATACAGGAACGAACGAACGAACGAACGAACGAACGAAAGTGCGCGCTTGCTGGTCGTTTTTTAAAAATAAAATGGCGGCCGGCGAGCAGCGACGTTGCAGGGGACGAAGAAAAGGGTGAAGAAGGGGGCTGCCGTCGTCCGGGGGGAAGAGGGCGGAGAAGGAGGGAAAAGAGCCGAGAGAGGACCACCGGAGAGCCGTTCTGCGATTAGACTTACAAAACAAACGGCCCGCCGGTCCAGGCCGCGCAGACCAATGGCGTAGCACACTGATCCCGACAAGGGACATGAGATAATTGGATCAAGACCCACCGAGAGCGCGTCGCGGACCAGCGCCTCGTAATTTTCGATCGGACCAAGGTCGACGACCTTGACTCCCGGCGTACACCACTTCAATACTGTTTCCTCTCGAACGTACGACTGGCGTAAGACGTTTGGTATCGATTCCAATCGCAATACCAGGAGCTTTTCACATTGCTGAAGACGAGGGAAGAGTTCTATTCCTCGGTGCTGCGAGGTGGACGCTCGGGAGGTGGGGTGTAGCGGCCACTGAAAGCTTCCCTTGTAACCAAAAATCCACACCCCCCACATTGGCATCGAACAAAAACTTCTTCAAGGAGGAAGCAAACTACCCCAAGGGGCAGAACCGAGGTCCCCCTCGACAGCGGCACACATTCCATCCCCCTGGTGGCCCAAATCGCCGTAGCTTGGACGATTAAACCACGGAAAAAGAAGGTCCACGTCCGTGGTCCAGGAATTTTACGGAAGGTAGCTCTCCACGGCGCTCCTCGGCGTGGTCGTGGTGTACGCTGAAGAGGAGGGGGTAGCAGAGCAGGGTGTCCACCTCCTAGAAACGTGTAGTAGCCTCTACCCTCTATTGATCGAACCGCCCTGGGCTCCACTGGAGTGGACTGGACACACCACTAGCAACCCCCTAACCATCTTGTAGGGTGGTTTGGCGCGTTGGTGTGCACACGTACGCGGTCCACGTCGGCCAAAAGACGGCCAAAACGGCTCGAGGGTGGTCATCCTCTGGGGGTGAGAGGGGTGAGGCTAGTTGGACGTGTGGCCGGAGTGCTTGGGCTTCCCGTGAATCCGTGCACACGTCGGGGTGTGCTTGTGTGCGGTGTAACACGTACACGTGGGTTTATTGGACACCGGGTATTGAACGAAGGTGATCGCCTAGAAGGCCAACGACTAGCTGGACGTGAGATATGAAATTCCACTGCACAAGGACGCCTTTGGGGTGGGAGTATTTTCTTTTGATTATCGAGCTTGCAGTTCGGCGAATCGCTGAAACTCTGGGTCCTCTGGCCGCTCTGACTTTGGCCAGCTACGTTACTGAAGTTCCCGTGGCGAATGTGAAACGACCGCGGTGTGTCGAAACGCTGCGCACACACACTACGCGGCCGAGTTGAAGAAAGCGGCTACGAAGCACGACTTCCGAGAACCCCCTCGTTTCCTACCGTCCCCTGACAACGGTGGGCGAACGGGAGGAGAAAATTCGTGGTCACGCGACAAGAAGGGAATTTTCGTCGCGTTCAGCAACCACGTCGCCCGATTAATCGGCCGATCTATTTCCCGGGGGTTGAAAATCTGGGCTTCGTGCGCCGCGCTCGCGTGACAATTCCAGTTATAATGCGAAATCGTTGACAGTTCCATTAACTATCGGCCCCGGCCGCGTTATTACCAGCTTGTTTGTCTTTTTCGTGCTCGATCGAGCGGCGCGTGCAATTCAAATTCACCGGGATAACCACGGACGGCGAGCCAGTAAATCGACAACGATCATAATTTGTCAACGGTTCGACACGAACGATCGGTATCTTTTTATTCAGATGGCATTGTATTGTCCCGGAGAGCGGGAATGCTATTCCAACTGTCCCGTAATAGTGTCTAAAAATTATATTAAAAACTGACACCTCATTCGACCCAAACGAAACTTCGTCACAGACTCTTCGTTAAACCAAGGCAAGCCAGATCATGCCACTAAATTTTAAACTGAAACTAATGCCCATATCCTCTCCACTTTAAAACACAATTGACAGAATCACATCAGTGTCAGGAAAGTTTCTTTGCGAGCACAAACTTGAATAAACATCTTGCCAGCGATCAAGCGCCCGTGTTTATGCTCGGAATGCCTGCGCATAAGATAATGCTCGGTGCAAGCCCGTTACACAATGTAAGATATCTGCTCAGCCAGTTTTTTCGCGTCTACACTCCGCCGGGAGGAACTCGAGCGTGAGCAGGCGAGCGGATGAAAGTCGTGCCGGATAGAGATATTTAGATTGTCGATCGGGACACGGTCGTAATGGAGCTACTTAACTTACGAACGATTTTCTAAAGTCGATTCTCCTAAGTACTGCTGCCTTCCCCTAGTCGACAAGTTCATTGAGAAAGAATCGCCTCGTATGGACGTGCCTCTCAGTTGAAAATCAATTCTGATAATTTCGCTCCGCGAGGCAGTGAAATGCTTAGACCTAGCTTACAGATAAACTGGAGTAACCCAACTTGTGCATGAGTTAGGTCAAATAAATTTGGATAAACTCTGGGCTAGGCGAAGTCCTGCTTTCTGGGTGGGAGTTGGCAACCGCTGCTGGGAGTTCCAGCTTCCCCGGGTCCCGTATTAAACAATAACAAGATCAACGACAGGGAACACCCCGTTAATCTACACGGACACGTTCGCAATCCCGAGCGATTATCCGTGTCGTAAGGTATCGTGGAACCGGTATACGGGGGTAAATATATCGCCTCTGCGCAGTCCTGGCTACCATACATCTGTCCATAATGAACTATTTGAGTGGTCGTGACTTAAGCCGATAGTATTTATACAAGCAAGTCACCGGAACTCCTGCCACTTATTCTGGAGCCCATGCAGCAATTTCTGTACTTGAACGTGGATTTATCGTTCGTTATACGAGCTACGCCAATCTTCCTTCTTCGTCTATAGAATTTCGGCTTTTGTTCCCTTTGTTTCGCGTGCAGTTCCGATGTCACGTATCACAGCAGCGTTTCGTACAACAGTGAAATGGTGAAAGCGTCATGATCAACGAGCATTGAAACATTCTGGCCCTTCCCAGACGACGTAATTTGCACTCGCGTCTCGCGCGTAATTTCGCGCATAATTAAACGAACCGCGGAATTTCACGAACCCGCGCTTCGGCTTGCGGCCAATCCTCGACGCTCGAGCACACGCGGACGGTGTTTATTTCCGACCTGGACAGTAAAATCCATTGAGATGCCGCCGGTGAGCTGTATTTTCCCCGGGCGTGCGACTTAATGGTGGCTCGAATCGCGTCGTCACGTGACACGTTGCGACGCTGCTACGCTCGAATGCAGGTTAGCTCAGTGCCAGCTAGAAACTCTGTTACTTTGTACACCCAATTTAGTCTCTCCTAATTTTTAAGAATTGTGAAAAAAAATATGCACACAAATCCCACCCAAACTCAGGCAAATTTGTGAGACGATTAGTCTTCGAAAATTTCTAGGGGAGATACCTATATCGAGGGTTTAGAAACCATGGAATTCACTCTAGTGGGGGCGCCGTTATCGAGTTCGCTCAAACGATCAATTCGCAAAATGGTTATTGAATTTGCGTGGCACGGGCTTGGTACAAAGTGTGTCCACGGCACGGAATCAACAAGGTTGCAGCCGAGTTACGTCTACAGGTATCTACCCTGGAAATTCAGGATAGTCGACCTTCCAAAACGATACTGTCCTGTGGCCGACGTAGACTTTATTGAATCGAGTTACGACGAGACACTGATGCCAATTTTGGGGAACATTTTGTGGCCCTATCTAAAGTGATTTTCAATAGAGTATATAAGTGAGCAACAGCATACCAGTTGTTATTTAAAAAAGAAAAATTAAACCATCAGTTCCCACAGATTACTGGAAATATTTTAATAAAAATATTAGGTATACCGTAAGACGTATTTTATTAACGCGTCCCCATCTAATAGTTCTGACAAGGGAACATCCCGAACCCGGAAATTCAAAATATTCTGAAACTTTGTAAATATTCACTCGAAGGGGGTTGAATTGACCCCAAAATTCTGATATTTTTCGGTTTTATGTTATAACTCGTGAACTGTACAATATTTTTTACTACATGATAGATCTAATTAAAAGAAGTAATTTTCGTCTTGAAACTTTTTTTCTATCTCTTACAGTTCGCGAGTTACAACACAAAATCGTAAAATATCCAAATTTTCAGGGGTTAATTTCACCCCCTTCGAGTGAATTTGGACAGCAAACAAAAATTGCGTTGTAATCAGGAGGAAATTCTCTACATAGTCACAAAGTTTCCAAATTTGTTGATGGTACAATGGATTATAATTCAAAATATATAATAATAAGTTATAAAATACATATCAATTTAAATAAAAAATAAAAAATTGTATATTTTATAATTTTAATGATTTATTACAAAATTTCGATTAACTGTATTATTCAGGGATAATTAAATTTTTGAAAATGTATTTAATATTAAACTTGTGATTTAATGGTTTATTAAAAATATTGAATAAAATAAAATGAACAATAAAATACCCGTAATTGTGATCGTTTACGATTTAGTTAAGAGTATGTAGTGTTTCTTCCCCCAATATTGTACAGACTATTGTAAGAACAAATTGTAAAGCGCAAAGTACGCCAACGCATGTACGTCACATTCCCATAGTGATTTCTACAGAGATCTTCTCCTGTATTAATTCCTTCCACGGAAAGTGACGTTAGTCAGCGACCCCAAGGCCGTATGAAATACGCAAGGGGGTGCGGCACGCGCGTCTACATTGCCGCGAAAGTGTATCCGGGGGAGAGTTTGCTCGTGTACGTGCGTGTCGCGGCACTCGGATCCTTCCAAAGGAATGGAAGATGCTAGGCGTCCCTTCGAGGCGCCTTTCCCGTCATCTATCACTCTCTACTACCCACCCCCTTTAATGTCGCGAGCAAGAGGGACGCAGACGGAGATAGGAGGACAGACCTTCGAGTCACGGGGTCGTAAGTCAAGAGGAGCTGGGGAGGGGGAAGTTATCAGAGCGTGGAGGGCAGTCCGAGGATAAGGAGACATCCCTGCAGAAGCTGTGAGCCGAGGCTGGGAACGGTGGTTGTCTTAGTGAGCCGTGAAAGTCGAGGACGGAATTAGGGGTCTCGTTTTATGCGCTGTTGATATGTCGACGATGCTAATTTCGCCCTGGCTATAACTCGAAGGAGACCCAGTAAGACCTCGAGCTGGGTGAATACAGAGATCCAACGAGTTCTTGTTTGCGCACTGTTTTTAATAGTTTTTAATAATTCAACTCTCTATAATTGTTAAATACTTTATTAAACGGTTGTGACTGTGGTGGGAATATGGGCACAAAGTTTCCTGATGTGCTTCTTTCCCGCACCCAGCCTCCGCATACGCACGTAGATATGTATGGGACGAAACCACTAGGGGTGACAGAAACATTCACTGGGGTTGTTTTCGTCGGTTAGATACGAAGTCGGATAGTTGGTTTTTGTGGTCCGTTTTGTAGATGACAGTGGAGTTGCAGTACCAGCAAACAGTTTGTAAACCCCAGTACATACCACATTTTTTTATTAGCGCTCCGTACCAAGCTATCCTATTACCTACCTCACGAGCTTTGTTTTAATTTCGGAACATAATTTGTAATTCGGTCGGATCAGTGTCCAGGAACCACCCCATGTTGGTATATAAAAGTTCTCATCGATTGTTACAAGTGGCAAGAGAATCAGGAGGGAGACAAACACGAAAAAAGGACCATGAAGAATGGTCGTACGCGCGCGCGCGTCGGGCCCCGCCGAAAAGGAAGCAAAAAGCTGTTTGGCCGTTCTCGGCCGGTCGGTCAAATGTTTAAACAAACGAGCAATTATCTTAACTCGATCTCGGATCTCCAGGATGTTCCTGGTCCCGAACTATCGGTCTCTTTCTTCCACGGGTTAACTCGGGCCCCACCTCTGTCCTTGTCGCCCCCCTCCAGACCCCTTCTTTCGTTGGGCCTCTGGCTCGTTCGTTTCAGGGCCCCGAAGATGTCGTCAAACCACGTAAAACGCACGGGACATGCATTTCATTTGCTGCTCGTGTTGAGCTCCATTCTCCTTTCTATCCTGCCGCTTTCGACCGCAATCCCTTCACAGAATATTGGGCCTGTGCTGTATGGGGTTGCTGCACCATTTTCGGCGCGTCGGTAGAAGCGAAGAAGAAGAGAATTCTGGGTAAACTGATATCAGCAACTATAGTTTCGAGGAAATTGTTAGTTACTGTGGCAATCACGAAACCTTGAACACACCAGGCCCAATATCAACTACCCCAAAGGGTGCCCCACTGGACCCAGTTTCACCCAGTCCCAAACTCGTCAAGATCGCTCTATAAAAGCACTACTGACAAACTCTATAAATCCCGATGGAAGGAACAGTTGATGATTCCGAAGAATCGAATGGCATTCTCGGAGAATTTTTTGCCCCAGGCATAGAGGGATACGAGTTAGAGGATCGCGCGACGAGACGAATCCTTTCGACGGCGCCTTGGGTCAGGTCGGCTGGCCGGCGCACGGCTGGTTGCGCATAGACGCGCACAATGGTTGAACAGAAAGAAGATGCACCGAGCCAGACAGTCGTAGAAACCATTTTGCGGACGGTTGATATCAACAATAAAGGGAAACAGGGAGAATGAACGGGACAGAAGTAGCAGAAGGTATAAGAAGTGGGATCTGTTTAACGGGATGATCCCGGGTGGAAAAGAAAGGGCCGCGGCTACACGCGCACCGTCGATCATTTTCCCGGCCATTTCAGGCCTAATTTCCCACTGACAATGCGGACCCGTGGTCCCAGGGCTTAAGGCCGCTTTTCGCATCTCTATTCCAGCCTGGCGACGCTTTTTGTCTAGCCGAGCAAGTCCTCCGTTAAAATATCGCTAACTCGACCTGCCCTCCGCAGCGGACTCGCTCCTCTGTCTTCCTATTTCCCTCCTGGAGGACTCTCTGTTCGGGGACCGGCTTTCCTTTGATGTCCCCAGCCTTCCCACTCTCTCCTACCCCGTCTCTCTGTTCGTCCCGGGATATGTGCCCCCCTCCTCCACCTTTTCGTCTCTCGTGTGCACTCAGCGGGTTCGTTTTTCTGTCTCGCGCCCGTTCCCGATGATTATGCTGATGCCGCGTCCTCATGCGTGCGCTTCTTTATGGCTGATTGGCCTGACGGCGGACGTATATTGCGCGAACGGCCACGGGAGCGCCACGATAAAGCGCGCGCCCTCGGTGGCCACTCGAGGAGAACACGCTCCGGGGAATGATGCTCGGTCTGATTAGCGGGATTCTCGAACCTGGGACGGTGAATTTTTGGGACTTGGGTGGCTCGTTCTAGCGTTGCTCGGTACACGTACCGCACTTCCTTTGAAGTATAAGATAATGCTGTTATGTCTTGTGTCGCTAGGTGGACAGGCTGATCAAAACAATTGGGGGATCATGTTTCTAGATAATGTTTTACCAGAACGTCCCCTACTTATGGGGTATATCGTTGACAAAGGTAAACTTTTAGTTGACTGGTTTTAAGCTGATCCTTTGGTTTTGAAGTACTCGCTATCTTAGGCCTCGGTTAGGGTGCAGTGTTCCAGTAGCATTCGAAACATTCGGGGACATTAGATTTGAAACATACGGATGGTAGAATTTCGAGCTGATCACTGCGAACAGAGTTCCATCGGCCCGGAACCCAGGAAAACACAGGGGAAGAAAGGATCTTCCTTCCGAAAACTCGTGTAATTCCTCTCCTTGGAAGTTACACGGATGATCCCTCCGGATAGGGAGGCATTGTCCGCCGCGAGGATTTGCGAAATTTGAATAACGAGCGCCGGCCGAGAGTTGTGGGGGACCCATTTTTGAACGACAATGGTAATGGATACATTTAATCCAATTTCTACAGAGTGGTCCCAGGCCCAATGTCGACAATGACGAAGCAGTACCTGAGGCGGAGCGTGACAATGTCGAGAAATATTGGATAAGCGTGACATGCCGAGACCTGAGGCCAGGTAGAGAGGCGACACGCTTAACCAATTTTCGGGAGAATGGGTCCCAAATTTGCTTAAAATTAGGCCTCCTTGGGAGCCAGATTTGCTCAAGTGCTTGGCTCGTTGATCGCCGCCTCCATCGCGGTAACCCATGGAACTCGTAAGCTCCTTTTCTGATGACGACGGTAAATAGGTGATCGAGTTTAAAAAAGTGATCGGTGAACTTCCTTGCAGTTGTAGATTCATTTGGCTTCATGTCCCCGGAGATAGAACAGTCCTCGAAAATCATGGATCCAAGGCTCCGTCCAAGTCCCACTTGAACCTCACCCCCCAAAACCGCCACACCCTGGCTCCCAGTGAGCAGGAGGCCGGATCCCGATTACCGATCGCGCCGATTTATTCCGTCAGAGCGACGAGCAGGCTGCCCTTTGTTCTCGGTGACTTACATCGATAATCCCGCTCGGTCCCGACACGGTGGCCCCTCCCGTGGCCCTCTGTCTCGTGGCGCAATATCTCGACGGCGAGGCTCGCACGCATAAAGGCAGCAACGGCCCTGCTGGGCCCAGGCTCCGTGAAACCGGCGCTTGCCCTCCCCTCTCCGCCCCGTCTCACTCCCTACGTTCGCCGTTCCCCTCCCCGCTCGTACGTGGCTAACAAGAGGATTCACCATTCACCTGTCACCGGGTCCGAGGGCGGTTAGTTATAGTTTATTTATCGTTTCCACGTAGGCTGGTGTTTGAAATACGTTTACACCGCTCGTATGTTCACCCTTTCTTTCAGTGTGGGTATGGCGCCGGCGTGTGTGGTCTGGCGCATACCACGCACGCGGATGAACAACTATTGTCCGTCTATAGCGCAGCGCGCTCTGGTGCATCGCGCGGACAGTTACAAGCCGCGTGGACCGAGATGTCTTAAGCAGATTGGCCGGGACCTACGTGCACCGGCCGCCGAATCGCGGCATGGGTATGTATGCCAGCTTTTCGGGAAGGTTCCTCTTTTCGCCCACGTGATTTGCTTTCTATGTTCTAACGTAGTGTTTCCTAGATGTTTCTAGAACAGTTTTTCTTCTGTCGTTAGTCATCAGCTGGCAGCTAACCCTACAACATCACCGCCGTGCTCCTTCCATCTTTAAAAGTCAGCTTGTACCGATGCACGCAACAAGATCTAGCTCCCCAACGGGACTCGGTACATATTACGCGGCGAGGACAAGAGAGCCCCTCACCCTCGTTTACCGAAATAATTAACGTTCGAAGAAAGGGGCGCAAGGCCTGCAAAGGGGTGGACCGAGCCGCTCGAGGTATTAACGGGACGCGAACATTAAGGTTATCTGATCAGGAGATCTCGGCGAGGACGACAGACGGCTTGGTGTTTGGTATTTCCAGCGTGTCCAGGCTGAATCTACGAAGGAAAGGGTAGTTTTCTAGGGCCAGGGGGTGGCCCTTATACCTGGATATCATAGGCTAACGTTTGACACGTGCTGACAGCTCGTGGCGCCACCTACCCCCTGGAGTTCCTAAACTCCACAGGGGTCCTACTTCGGGTCGAAAGACTCTTTTGTTTCATGCTCATTAACGTGTTGCCAAACCCTCGTCGTTCTACCTCCGGAAACATCATTGTCCGTCAACGACTTGGTAGAGAGCCATGTGCCGCGTCCACACTCTGCCGAATGTTTCTAACGGTTAGCAGAGTTGAATGACAGAGTGTCATCCACCGAATTCACCGAAGTTTCTGCTTCAGATGATATACAAACCATATCATATAAAGAGGGTTATATGCTCAAAAACTTCCAAGGGTTGTGTCTGGGTCATGCGCGGCTTAGGCTCCAGACTTAATACAAATGAATCACACTGTACTTTCGAGAATCTTGCATTGTACGATTCACGAGATGCCGTTTCAGTCCGTGGTGTTGTTCCTTTCTCTACAGAAGGAGCCGGCGCCGTCTCATCAGCTCCGCGGTTCGGCTCATCAGCGTAACTTCGACTGTCAGGCCGGACATCCCGCCGGTTGAAGTGTTTATCGGCGTTGGTCCTGAACGGCCGAACACGCCGCCGTTACAAGGGCCTGGCCGTGTCCGTCGTGTCGTACCGGCAAATCACCGAATCTATCGCGGGACGCCGTGGAATCCGTAGCATTCGGCAGCGCGACTCTGGCATCTGGGATTCGCCGCGACTACGAGTCCCCGAAAAGGATGGAATTGCGATCGTGGCGTGCCCCAGACCGAGCCTCCAGGTTGGCATTGAGCTCATCTTGGCTATTTCACGTGGAATCGGACTTGCGCTATGTCCGCTGCGTAATAGGACACCGCTGTGGTGGAGCGATATAGGCGGCGCCTTTTGCTCATGATTCATGAACTGCTGCTTCGTTTAATACGATCTACAAGAAATCCACCAGGTCATTACAGCTTGTGCACGGCTGAAGTTTTTGCTGCGCAAGTTCATCGAATTAGTTGACACAGTTAGTCAGGGCTATCAGCTGCTGAAGAATCTCATGTAGGCTAGCGGTTAAATCTGATGGTCTTTAATTCTTGTATTTCTTTTAAGTTCCACCACCTCGGCTGATGCTTAGAGCAGACAATCTACAAAGGTGCATTCATGGCGCCCTGTATTGAACGTCGTGCCCAAAAACCATTCCACGGATCGTTTCAGCCGCAAAACAGCGTCAATCACGATCCCGCTATGGAAAAGTAGCCCGATTCTCTAGGTGGTCCAATAATAAGACAATAAGTTAGGCGCACCGGGACGAGACCCAGTTGATATCAGTGTGGGATCGAAATGCAGGATGGAAGAGACGTATATACGCGAGGTGGCCAGGCTGAGGGGGCGAAGGGGGAGGGACTGATCGGAGCCCATGCCGGACGAAAGCAAGTGGTATGCCCGGAGTGGCGCCAGAAGTCTTTCCTCGTCCTTCGTGCTCCCTTGGCCGGCTCTCGGCCCTCTCCGTCTCTCCCTGGGCCATTATCCTCCCAGCCAGAGGACTGCTATCTCCCTTGGCGTCCCTCTCGAAACGCCGTCGATCCAATTCTCTCCGCAGCCTGTCGGGAGAGCCGGGTTTCGACCACGGGGAACAGAAATTAATAATCTCGCCGAAGAGGCGCGCTTCTCTCTCTAACTGGCTGCATTCCTCTCGTTAAGGACGGGAATCCGCGTGAACGGCGTCGTGGATTCCGATTCTTATGTAGTCGGCGTCAGTTCCCTTCAAGACTGACTAATTAAAGAGGAATCGTCGTAAAGGGGTCTCAACCATTCGACTTTTGACTGTATTAATGGAATACCGATGATATTATCGAGGTCTTTATGCCCTGGCCGATCTATCGAACACTCTTCATGCATAGTAATATCGTCGGTTTATTTATTCATGCGTCGCCTGACCCCCCGTCACCTCCACCCCGTGCACTTTTCACACGATTCTTATTATGGTGGAGCAGGGGTACAATTGGGCTTTGATTTTTGTGATACTACCTATAGGTTTCACGATCTCTTAATTGTAGACTTATTCCATGGACAACCTTTTATTCTAGTTTCTTAAAAATCAGGTTTCTTATGATCGGGCTTTCTAGTGTTCTGGAAAGCTCCTGAACCCTTTAGCTTGCCTGTAAGTGACATTTCCATTCGCCACAATTGAAAAATGTCACGGATCCATAAGACCGTCCGCTTTATTCCCTAATTTACCGCGCTACCAGCTTTGGTTGTGATCGCAGCTGTCATCATTCTATACAATTTACTACTTACTATACCCATAAGTGGTCGTACTGGCGTCCTACCTAGGGCGTTGCTGTATAGAACCTGCTGCTTATTTCACGCTCAAGTGGTACCAATATTGCCAACCGCGTATGTAACGTTGGCTCGTAGAATAATCGACTTTATTGTCTTACCTGTGGCGGTACCCATTTCACTTATTACCATAGGCAACACTTTCATAAGTTTTGCAACTTTCCTCCATTCAGCCGATGCCCGCGTAGACGCTGAACATACTGTCTCCTCTCGCCTCAAGCGTCACCCAAACACCCAGGCATCCATCCCGGCAGGGAGAGTGACAGACCCTCGGAGACTTCCTTGCCAGGGAATCCTCCTCCGCAGTAAAGCAATTAACAGTTATGGTAATAATCGCTAACGATCCCTGGGACAGGCCGTCTCCTCGTCGGGGAACAGAAAAAAGGAGGAACGAGGGGCGACTCTGAGGAAGGAGGCCGAAAAAGGAGTGGTCTGGTCGAAGCTGAGAGGACCGTGAAGGGGGGGAGGGGCGGCGGTGGTGAGCAAGATGGAAGGGAAGAGCGATCGAGCGAGGATTATACGACTGGACATTTCGGGCATTTTTACGAAAGGGACGCGCAGGAACGCGTGTTCTATTAGCTAAGACAAAAGAGCGGCGCCTAGACGGGGGCGCCCGACTCCGGGACCCCCGAAACTGTCCGACAGCGTTTATTTATGCGGCGAACCGCGGAAAAAGATGTAAGTCCCCGGGCCCCGTTGCATTCCTGCGCCAGGTCCAGCACGCCCGACAGGGATATTATCTCCCAGGATATAATCGACGTGTCCTTCCAAGTCGTAAGGACACATTTTTGCCACACGAGGCACTAAAGGAGCGGCGCGCACGCGCGTCATCGGCTGTCGCGTTTGATCGTCACGCTAGCCTTGCGTTTCTGCTCCCGGCGGCGGGGTCTGGAACAATTAGTCGGCGCGGATTTACTCTTCTTCTTTTTCCGTTACCACGAGGCCCATCACGTTACTCGCGCTGAGTGGGGGAACGTGTCTTAAGATTAGGTTGGTTCAGTTGGTATAGGTCCACTGAGTCTGTGCATGACGTATTTTGGAAATGAGTAGGCGGTGCATAAAAATCCGGTAAAAATGAATTGCTACCGGGAGAGTAACGAGTTTGTACAACATCCAAAATGGCTTCCGTATTTTTGCACCATCCTTCCTTACTTTTCCTCGTTTTATTTTGCACAATGTCGAAAAGAAGAGCCGGTTGGGCGCAATAAGCGATGCATTCTCGCGCAACTTTATCGTAATCCATGCAAATTTATTCCGTTCATCTCAAAGGACTTTGTTCCGAGCGATCTCCGATACTCCTTCGGCCTTCCTTCGCCCCCTTTAAGGAAAGTAGATCTCCCATTCGAGTTTTTAATGAATAAAACAAGGCGGATCCGTCGTGTAAATTCACTATTTCATGCCTGACAGGGAAAAGAATTGATAATCGTTCGTGTCTACGACAGTATAATCAATTTGAGTGAATCAAATCGGCGGACTTCGTCGAAGGACAGCGGGTGTAAGACTCGTTCGCCTCTGTAGATTTGTTTTGTCAACTTCCTATCGGGGATCTATCCTGGTAACGAATGTAAACCGTTCCCCAGGTCATCGCCCGGTGAAAACGCGATGCTCGGATGTCTTCTTCTCACGGAGCTGATCATCTAGGTCCGCGAGCGTCACCGTTTTGCATGTCTCGAGCAGATATCGCGCGAAGAACAACAAACCCGTCCTGTTCAACTCGACCCCGCTTGATAAATTAATCGACATTAAGGGACATAACGCCGGCACCGTTCGTCGGGCCCAAATCAGGTCGACACATCAGACCCCGAATGTGCTGGGTTCGAGACCGCTTCACGATAGATCATCTAGGAGCTGTGAGATCATCAATAACTTATCTAGTGGTACATCTAGGCATACCAGGAACGCGTGCAGTGTTCCTGATGTAGTCTAGCGTGTTTTTTTAACTTGGTCAAGATGGAGTCAAGTGAGAAATAGATACAAGATACAGCAAAAACACACGCAGCAAAATACGGGCCATTAATACTATAATTCCTCCACTGTTGCTAGAAAGTGGAAACAGGAATATCGAAGTGGGAGTAACACTTTAACCGTGCCATAAACGCGGCCGCCAAGCTCACAGACGCATATACAGAGGGTATACCGCGCCGCTAGTAAAGACGCGCTCCTTAAAAAACTTTTACGTCTCCATAACGTAAGTCCGACGCGCATAAACGCTGGCCCGCCGGCTCTCGACTTTATAACGCAAAATTAATAGAGCTTATCCCTGGCCTTTTGGCAATTTATCATGGGATTACGGTGCAAATACGTCAACCGAGGGACCAGCCCTCCTCCCTTTCTCACCCCACCCGGCCGGCGCGGTCTACGTCTTCCGTGGACCGTTCCCCCTCGGCCCATGGGCGCAGCAATCACTTCCTGTGTCAATAAACACAGCTCACCCCGCTGCCGCGGCCCTAATTCAAGCCGGCACCCGGGGTGATCAACGAACCGGTGCCACCCCTTCACCCTAATGTTCCTTCCTGGATTTTACAGTCTTTCCTGTGTCTGGTACCGCGTCATCGATACTGCGACTTCGCTGATTGATAGAGTGCGAGACCCTCCGTCTTGTAATAGAGGGGACAGTTCTTTTAGGCATCAGAGGCATTCATTTTTTGGGATGGTAAAAGGAGTGGGCGAATGAAACCATTTGATAACTAAATTTTGTAAGAAATTCTTACCAGTATCTATAACTGATCACCCCCAAAAGTAACGGGCCATCAGTTTCCAGTTTCATTTTGTCTCCAGCAGACTTTCAATCTTGCTCACGTTAGCCTGGACCCCAACTCTGCTGACAATCGGGCGATTCTTTCCGACGGGGTATTGCGCCCAAAAAAGGGTGTCTCACGGGCGATTATGCGCGAAAGGATGCACACCGGTTTGATTTTGACCATGGGGTTCGCCGAAGACGACACCCCATATCGTTGTCTCCCTAGCCGGGGGGTTGCATTATTTGTTAGCAATTTTCCGAGCCGTCGGCCGGCCCCCGACCCCTACGCGTCTCTTCCGATCTGGCCGATCGTTATTGCGGTCATTGTCATTGTAATGCAGCCGGGAATAATGCATAATGCGAGTGTGCGCGTGCAACGCATCGAGTCACGGCTGGCGGCGGTGCAGCATCACGTCCGCGTGCATTTTGCGAATTGATTGTGTCACGGATCATGGCTAACGTTCGATTAATCATAAGCTCGTGGAATCTTGAATTTCCAGTTCGCCGTGTGGGAAATTATACTGATTGTAGTAACACTATCATTGGAAAATACGTATACAGTATGCAGGCATATAACTAGGCGCATCTCAGACGGGGTTCATGCCCAAATTGGGCCTAGTGGGGTCTCGAGTCTAAATGTAACCCACACTTGGCGCAGGCCTAACCCAAATCGGCGAAATGGGTTGTTACCGAGTTACAGGTTCTTACGTCCATCAGTGACGGCTGGCCACGTGAACGGCTGATGTCGAAATCCGATTATGCAATAAAGATTCGCGAGGGAGCCCCGCGAAACCGCAGCTCGTCAGAACGTGTTCGGCGGGCCGTTTATCCCGCCGCGAATCGTAATTTGTAATATACCGACATGCAGAATGAAAAATAATGCTCTCAAATGGTGGATAACGCGTCGGCGATTCGGCTTGTCGAAGCAGTAGCGGGGATGAGGCTTGGAATGGTAGATATCGGGTGAGAAAATTGACATCGATGACTGATCTATTACAATTCTTAAATACCTGCGCTGCTTCGACTTTCCCTAGTCTCTGAATAATCTAGGAGGCTCATCAGAACATGATCAATACTTTTCACTGGTAGTATTAATACAAGATGGACATACGATCACCGGTAGCATGCACAATGTTAAACAGTACACTTAGACATTAATCAGCGGTTCCTCAGTTAACCATACCTTTTACTAGATCAACCAGATGACTATGTCCCACCCGTTATATTACAGGTATCAGTTCTGAGCGCAAAACAGTGTTAAAAAAATGACACGGACTGTCACCTGGTCCTTTGAACCGACAGGTACATAAAGATACGCAAGTGCAGGCGTCGCGAGCTGCAATTCGGCTGGACCGCGACGTGTAATCACGTATGCAAATAGGCCGCGGTGTGTGCGTGCGTCGAACGGGACGTCCGAGTAATGCGTAACTGTCGATATCGCGGCCGTTTCGCACGCTGACAGGACAATGTGCACGCGCGACCGCCCGCGTGCTGGTAATTTGTATCGGGGATAACGTCCGGTTATGGTCACTGGAACGAGCTGTAGGTGTTTGGACCTTTGATACGTTTTCTACCAGGTTCTGTCCATTGGAGAAAGTCTGCTGAGCTCATACACGCTGACTATCAATTGCGAGCTGAGCAACATCTGAACGTTGGGATAACTAGATCGCCTTAACTCAATTCCACAAGGACTTCATCCCAATGCCCTAAATAGGCGGAGGATCCCTTACAGCTGTTCTGTCTCACTCACTAGTCAGTGTATCTAATTTACTCCCTTTAGTGAATGGATCAAATGAAGATGATCGGATTCTTGGGCGGGCATACAGAGAGGATCAGCGAGCGTATAGAGAGGCAATTATGTAATAGCTACCTACAACATCCCTCCAAGGTGCGAGACATCTCCTACATCAACCGCGTCAGAGTGAAGTATCCATCCATTTCTCATTTACAAATATTTATTTAATTCTCCGTGCATCGCAGCAGTCGGGACTGCAAGACCACAGCAGACTGCGCCTGGTGAAGCTCACAACTCGTTTGATCACGAGGATTCAGCGATCCCGCACCACCCTTGGCCTCTTAACGCAACCCCCCGAGCGGTAACAGAAAGGGGGTTGGCCTGGTGGACCGCGATCGCTGGAGATCTGCCGGGAGAACATAAATCAATGGCTGCTAGGCCTGGGAGAGAGCTGTTACGTTTCCACGGACAGATAGAGCCGATGCTTTATTATGCCGGACACAATTGCGTGTTGGCTAAGCCACGTGACCGGCAACTTCCGGCCGTAGTTTGGGTTCCGCTCCGTGACGTCCCCTTCCTCTGCTCCTTTTTCCACAACGGGATGGGCGACGATGATCGCGTGTCAGGTCCACGAGTGATGCTGAATGGGCGGCATGCGCGCTCTTCCTGCACACGGGGACTTTGTTCTTCCGTCACCGAGCGGATTGTCACAACACGGACTGGGAAACCGGGGCGCATAGGCCTTTCGTGGGGTCCGAGACTTGGAATAGCAGTTACTATGTAGGAACAGCGATTGTAATGGTTTGCCGTTAGTCATATTTGAGGCAGCAAGAATGCCTGTTGGGCCCAGTTTTCAGAATAAATAACGGGCTCCTTAATCTCTCTGCTGGGAAGGATCACAAATTTCCCGCGATATTCGCATTTCGGACACGTGCTAAAAAAGTACATACGGACGAGGGAAAAAAATCACTGTAATAGAGAGATCAGAGGGAGAGTAGTGTGTCGAACGAATCGGTCACGGTGTTCTTATGTTAATACCGCGACGGTTCCGTCTTGGTTTTCTATTGGACCACCCTCCGGCCTCCACCAGCGTGGCGAATCCTCGAGTTTATCGTGGGGGTGTGTAGCCACTGTAACCACTAAAACCATCGTCCGACTCGGGGAAGGTGCTGGCAAGGGGATAGGGACGACAACGATAGAGAAATTTAGTGTTACGTTGTGGGAATCAGAAAATCGATACCGTAGATGGGTCGTAGTCCAAACAGAGTAGTAAAACGAATGAGCAGGACTTGTTGAGGTATCTCTGTGTAATCTGCAGGAAGTATGTGAATTAATTAATTAGTAATACGTAAAAAAAATCAATATACTAAATTCAATACTTCATCTATCACCAGAACTAACCGTTAGCCCAGGTAGGGCAGAGCTAACGCAACCCGTCGGTCAGAAACCTCGCTCACGAATTATTAATTACGTTTCAGAGCTAAATCAATCAAAACGCCGGCGAGCAGCCGTTGAATGAGCAAACCCCGATAAGACCAAGGGACCACCCTCGAAGTCATTCGCTAGCCAGAAACCGAAGGCTTAGTCGATGCCAGTAGTTTCCGCGATTGTGAGAAACCATCTCTACCTGGACCTCGATGCAGCCAGAGAAGAGAGTACACGTTTCTCCTTGACCTGGGAGGGGGGCTCTGTACCCTGCGGTGGTTGACTCCGGCACGGTGGTCCAGGTCAACAAATCATAATCGTGCCCGCGACCGAGTAACGAGGAAAGGTTGAATGCCTACTCGAGGTTCCTGTATACAGGGTGAACATAGTGAACTTCGTTCATCCCAGGATGTGTTGCTTCTTTTATACTTAAACCCAGTCAAAACGGACATATTTCATAAAAAATTAGATGCTATCTTCGTCTCCATAGTCTTCCGAGCCAAGTTCTGAAAATAGTGTTGCACTTTTTTTGGACACTGTTACTTGTTCATGTTCTCCTAATGCTACGGAAACTGTTACGCTCTTAAAAGAGTCCTACCGAAGCCCACGTAAGGATGTCCTTATCAGCGACACTGGTCACGTGAACCTGTCATCATCCCGTTTAACGTGTCAAGGTGGCGAACAAAAAAGAAAGAGCCACCCAGTACACGCGGGAAAAGAGGAGGAACCTGGTCAAAAGGGGGGTGCGGCGGGTCATGAGCGAGAACAAGAGCAAGAACAAGAGAAGCAGGTAGGTCGTAACGTGGCGCACGGAGCGTCTGGGGCCCACGCTCTGCCGCGCCACGACAAGGTGGTCCCGGGGCCCAATGGGCCCCAACTTGCGGACGTGGGGCCCGCACGAATGCCCTCGATTTATGAAGCACGAATTAAATACTATCATCCTAGTTGTCGGGGCTTGTGGATCGGGTCCCCGCTCCGCCGCGGCGGCATGGAAATTGAATTTTGCTACGGCATGTTGGCTACCGTCGGAGCCAGGGGGGCCTGATGTCGCTGTTGCGGTATAATCGTTAGATTGATAACTCCCGCGGCCGATCCCCGACAATGCCACCACAACCAATTAACAGAAGCTCCGTGATCAGTTCCTACGCTCTGTTCCCCGAGCTCAGGTTGCGCGCGGCAGTTGAAGAAACAAGGCGATCTCCTCATTATCCATGCACGCTCCTAAACCAATTCTAGTTCTCCGCCGGTGCGCGAGGGCTAACGAGACGTCTATATTATTATACCATCGGAAGAGCGGCGCAACGTGGGCCCCGAAACGGGGAGGGTTGCGTCGGATATTAGCCGCGGGGGCCCCCCTCTCGTGAGGGGCCAGCAGATAGAGACGAAGAGAGCCATTCGGAGCCACAGACCACCGTGAAGGAAGGGAGTACTCTTTGGACCAGCAGCTCCTCCTCGTTCCACCTCCCTCCCTCCCCCTTATCCCCCCTTGCCCCCCCCGTACCCCTCTTTTTCGCCGTTTTTGCCTCTCCGCTCGCCGTCTACTCCGTTCGACTCGTTCTCGGGCAATGTGAGTTTCCTCGGCTTTACAGCCTGCCTGCCAATAACCGCGAACACGTAATTTCCTACAGCGCCTACCATACGCATTACCGTTCATTTTTTGCCCCCTAACCAGGTGGAATTTATTGCAAGGAAATGTCAGTTCCTGGCGCGGCCGTTCGCCACCCTGCGCGAGCCCAGCGTCGATCTTTAGATTGTTGCTCCGCGCGGAACATGGTTGATGGAGGCCCCCCATACAGTAAGACGGAAGCTGAGAAGCATTACAGGAGGTACTTCATGCTTGCAGAACTTACTGTGTGAATGTTAGGCTATCGATCTTTGCGAATCAAAGACAGCCTCTATTGAGATTCTGCCAGAGGAGAACAGGTTTGATAGAACGGCCTGGCCCATGTCCCCTATTGCACCTGCCAAGCAGGTGCGCAACCGATTCAAGCTACTAACCATGATACCCAACCGTCTAATTGTCCCTCCAATCAGTTCCCCCTTAATATCTCAAATTCCAAGATAAAATCATAATTTTTTATTACGCGTCTAATTTTTAATAATGCACTATATTCCCAGCAATCTGTGCACAGTTGAACAACGAAACAACGAGTAACGCCGGACTGATCTCTAACCCCTCCAACAACTACAGTGTCACCCCCTCCTGGCTTGAGCATCCTCGCGAAAAATTAAAACGTCCGAGGCTATCTTGGCTCCACGGGGAAAAAAGTCGGCGGCCAGCGTGGCCGGGACATAAATTTTCCCCGGCGGTGGGGGATCACACAGGCAGAAAATTCGACGAGCGTCATCCCTGAAAACCTACTGATTAACGGGGATCGCCCGGGTGCGGTGAACAAAAACCCCGGGGAGAAAGTTTATGTCCCCTGTGAAGGGACGTGTCGTCGTAGCGCACCGGTTCCCGCCACGGTAATTAAAAGACGCAATTGTCACGTCGCGAAATTAATGCTCGCCGCGCTGCTCGGCGACGTATTTATTAGCCAGCTCCGCGGATCGATGCGTCTCAGGTGGCGCCACCGGTCCGCGCGCGGAGACGCGGCGCGATCAAAAATCAAATTCCTGCGGCCGGTGTTCGGCAACTGGTATACGAAGGGTCAACCATGGGACCAGGCGGGACAGTGATTCCTCCCCAAGGCGATCGTGCCCGTGTGGCGAACGTGTCTTATGTTTTAATTGTTCTCCGCCGCCGCGTAAATCCTAATTAAGACTGAATTATTTGGCCACGGGGCGCACCGCGGTAAGAAAGCCGATACGAGGGCCGTTCGATCGCGAGAATTCCGGCCGCGTCCAAGGACGATCTGTTCGATCGGGCCCAGCCGGAGCGCTGGCTGGGCCCCCTCCGTCCTCGAGCTGGTCTCGCTGCATCGTGTTCGACTTCCTTTTTGCCTCGGCCTCGGCGCGCGCGTCTTTGTCGCGGACCGACTGCTGGGATCGGTGGGAATCGACGACGGACGGGGTGTCGATTTTCTTCGAAACCCCCCCTCCCACAGAAAAAAGTCCGTGAGTTACAGTTTCGCTGCGATTGGGGACATGTGGAACTGAGCGGAGTGCTACGTTGTGCAATTTCATTGGGCTAACAGTAACATCACTAAGAATTTTGGCAAGTTCCCTTCTTACCCAAATTTGCTATTCTGACAGCTATTTTTAGATGATTGCACATCCTTCTCCTTTAATCAGTTATTATGGGAGAGTAATATTCTGAATGTTTCAACATGTTGAAATGAAATTTTCTTCGTAGAACTCTCGGTATTTCTTGCACGCCAAAACGTGATCTATCATCCCGAGGCCAAGAGGGAAAAGAAACGAGGTGAATTTCCCGGGCGCAGCCCGCGAGGGTGAAATTTCACGCTGCACACACGCGCAGCCATTTAATGCCGTCTGCATTTGCGGGAATTTCGTCGTGCAGCGATGCACCAGCGAGGAATTCCGCTGCATTTGCGGGAGATACTGTGGCCATGGCTGCATGTACGAGACAGAAAATTGAGAAGGGCGGTTTAAGAAGAAGAACGGGCACTAAAAGTCCCGAGGGAATTACCTGAAGCCGTCTAGTACTAATTTGTCAAATGGACTTCTCCTTTTTCGCGTTTGTCTATGGATTCGTGCGCAGTATCCCTGCTATGTGCTCTCTTCATGCTCTTGTTTAAAGTTACGGCATGCGGGGAATGCCGGGGAACAGAAACACTGACAATTATTTAAATATATCAGCGAATGAAAAATTAAATACCAACTCGATAATTAAATATACGCTGTTCAGGACACCGGAAATTCGATCCAAACCACGAAGCATCATTCTACCAGCGAATCTGAATGGAGGAAACTCGATTCGATGCAGGCACCTTTAACAAGGATACCGTTTAAGCTCGGCCAGGATCAGGATGACTCTGCATTATCGCTGATTCTGGAGCCAGCCACGGGATTTCCATGTCCGGGCACAGAACCCACCGCCGCCATCAGCATCGCAGACCCCACAGCTCGACTTAGCATAGATTAAACTCGCGCACACGCGGGCAATCTGGCTGATGTGTGTGAGCTCAACGAGGGATCAGGTGGGAGGAGGAGGTTTAGATAAAAATCGGGACGATAGCTTCTCCACCTTTACGAGGTAAACGGCTGCCCCACGTATTCAGTAAGAAAATCGAAAATTCTGCTGAGCGTATCGCTCCGTAGGCTACGTGGCACATCAGCAGGTGATCAAATTTGGGAAACTGCAATGAATATGAGGCGCCGGACGGAATGACTGTACTTCATCAGGTCAGTTCTTTCACATTTGTATTCCGGATGTCATTTAAGCGTTGATTCCACACGCTATGCTCTTCTATTCAACGCAGCAATCGTTAAATGGACGAATGCACTCTTCTTTTAGAGAGCGCCACATTCCGCACAGTCACCGGTGGGTGCAGGTAGGTGGTAAGTTTATTAAGGCAGAATTGAGGACGGTGTTTAAAAATTCACAGCCAATTCCGTGTCCCCTTTCGCATTGTTCACGGTTGGAGTGGCGTCGCCGAGGATGTTGGCAGTGAATTTTGGCGCGGGGCCAGCATCCTTGAGAGGATTTACGTTTGTTTAATTCTATGGTATTTCACGGTCCAGCCGAGGATGAAGTTGGACCAGTGTTTCTCAAAATCTACGAAATTCTGCGTACATTTGACTCCTGCGAGCAGAATTTTCTCTCGTCTCAGTTGGTTTTGTGATGTCAAGATGCTGCCAGGGTACCGCAATACGTGGTAATCAGTTCTCGCAGTTCCATGGTGACGTGAGCGCAACACCTTCCTCTCACTGAGACCGGCGGCCAATATCAGCGGCGTGCATCTATCCGGGCGCAGCGTGCGCTCGCGCGCTCATTAATCAAGGGGAGCCGTTTTCCATAAATTTTCAAGGCAATAACCGCGGGAAGGCCGCCAGGTGTTACGCCAACGCGCAGCGCAGACGACTTCCTCGAAGCAACCGTGCCAGAGACATCCTGGCTAATTGCAGCATCGCTCACCGGCCACTTCCATTATGTCCTTTTTGCTTTCCGCTGCGCTTATCGCGTCGCCAGGATCCGAGTGTCCTTTCGAGGCGACAACCACCTCTGCAGAGGCCGCGGTATGCGCTACCAACCGTTGAGTCGTTCATTTGGGATGATCAGGCTCCAGGGAAGTGGACCATAAGTCAGGGTATGGATCTTTGAAAGATTCTCGACTGAAATCCTTAATAAATACTCCCATTTATGGGCAAGTAAGCGTTGTTTTTCATAATGAACAACCCTTAGTCACTGGTTGGTGAAACAGAAGTGTAATTTTAAAACTGGTGGGCATTAAAATGAACGTCCACTGGTGTATGCAGCGATGCCATCCAACCCTAAATGATTCCATCATCTATTGCCCCCTAACGCATGCCTCTATGTAGGCCTGGGCGCTAATTAAATACCCACAGTTGCACCCCATCTAGCAATCCGAAAACTACCCCTATCGCGCCGCTAAATGAAACACTTCCATCAAACAGCCTCTAATACTCGATGCAAACTGTCGAATCCACTTATATATACAAGGCGCAAAAATACCGACGTCCGCGGGCACATAAACTCCCAAGATCACGGAACCAACCCCCCCCGGGGACAAGTAGCGAAATTAAATTCAAATATAATCAAATAAAATTTAAATTTTAAATCCGTCTTGGCTCCGCGCTGTATATATATCTCTCGAGCACGCGAAATTTAGTAGCCCGCCACCACCGTCTCCTTCTTCTTTCTCTACCCTACCCCTTCTGTCGCACTCCACCCCCTGAATCCGAGCCGAGATTTAACGGGTCAAACTGGGGCCAGGATCGACCCATGGTGGGGTGGCGGCGGAAGGGGCAGGGGGTTTAGCCAAAACGAGAGAGGGTGCCTGATTGAGAACACTGTTTTGTTTGTTCCCTCGAACACCGAGCTTTCAGCTGAAGTCTGGGAGTGGAAGCAGTGCAGAGGTGTTACAAAATCAGTCTAATCTACACAAGTTTTACTCATAAACAATTCTAACTAGTCTTGCAAGTCGGAATAAAGAATACCAAAACCCATCCTGATAATTTCACAATCAAATTTCAACCCTGAACAGCCACCTCCAATTTGCAAAATGTGCGTTTGAAATTTCTACGGACCAGCCAGTGAAAACTATGTTTCCTCGCCAAAAAATTGATATCTCTCCGCCGGTAGACGGTCCAATGAACCACTCGACCTCAAAGAACTGTCCCCCTCCACTTTGAAAGTGTCACTTCACCCTCATTACCATCCAAGGCTAATCAACCCCCACAAAACTAGGGGCTGATTCTCCGTGCATGTTTGGTCCTGCCGGTGACGACTATTTCGCTGGCGCGGTTGGTCGGGGGTGGGTGTCATTCTGTGTCAACCACAGTGCCCTCTGACGATGACACCGCGGAACGCGAAAGGGGATGAAACTGGCTCCGCGTGGAACTCTCGGCCTGGCCCCAGCAACCGAGCTGGTTTGCAGGGTTTACTTTGCCCGGCACATCCCTCCGCCACCCTTTATGTAAGTACGCCTACGCACACCACCGCCGCCGCCACTACCACTGCCACGGAACGCCGTTTCACACGGACGCACCCGGGGGTGGCGACGTAAACGCGAACATAGGTAAAGCCTCCGGCGGCAGTCGTCGGTTTAAAGCGAGGGGGTTGGCTGGTCTTATTTGGAGACAAAGTGGATCGGATTAGAGATACAGATTTCAATTTGTTTGCCCCCACCCACCCCCCTCAACCACCCCATTCAGACTATCGGACACACCGATACTGATACTCGTGGGGTGAATATGTTCGATTTCTTTATTTGAGGGAGGATTTTGGCGGCTGATTGGTTTCTTTCGAGGGTTGATACCCCTTTTTTATATCTTTCATTGCACTTCTAGTAGCGTGCAAATTTTAGTCGCATGTTTTGTAATTAGCTTTGGGGGTGATAAAGATGATTAGGTTCCATAAGGTTCTGGTTGTGGATAGACGAATCGTGGAGGAAAAAACCTCAACGCATTTGTAACGCATCTCAATACTCTTGCTACAGGTAGGAGATTAAACTTATAACATATTTTCCATAAATTCCTCGAAACACTGTTTTCTGCTGACGCCTTATCACCATATTATAAATTGCTTGATGTTCTTAAATTAGAAATCTATGACCCTGAATATCTTAACACCTTCGTATAATACGCACCCTATCCAATAGTTTCCTCTCCCACAAAAAAGGAAGAATAGTTCATTCCACACGCACCCCTCGCCAAGCACCCATATTTATCGTATAAAACAAGAATTTCCCAAGAATTTCTCCAAGAAAATATAATCCAACAGGAAACTTGCTCGATATGGTTTCACTCGAACAATGGCGCTCGGTCTGTCGAATAATGACCGAAACGAAGGGGGTTGCTTTTCTTAAAAAGGGCCTAGCTCGATTCACAAAGGAACACCGTCGTTCTCGCCATTTTCAACCGGTCGCACGTATATATCGGGAGGAGGGGGGAATTACATACACCGTCGTCAAGTCGGAAGTTGCGGCTCGGTAGTCTGCGCCACTTCCTTTGAACTCTCTCTTTTTCGGGAACGCAAAAGAGCTAATTAATTTCTCTCCTTCCTTCTCGCTGTCCTCCGTCGCACACCCACCCGCAGCCACCCCTAAGTCGACGCGTCCCCGCCGTTTATTTTCACTGGCAGCTCGAAAGGGGATGGAAATCAGGGGACAAAGGGTGGAAGAAGGAGTGTTTCGAATTTTGAAAATTTTTGTCTGGTAAACAGAATTTTTCTCAGGCATCTAAAAATGATAAATTCCTGGGGTTGAACATGCCACATACAAATCAGGAACATTCAGAGCAATTCACTCTGTATCTCTCAGCTAATTTTTCATCGACGTTTTGAACGATTTCTTGCAAACTTTGTACGAAGTCCTCCCATTTCTATCTTCTTCTGCGAAGCGTCCAATAATCTAGAAATGCAAAATTCTAAATGGGATTGTTTGTCGAAAGGCAGTCAATATTGGTGAATGGAAAACGGTGGCTCGCCTTTAATTAAGTCGCGAGCGAGACTAATGAAGTCACTCTATAATTACTAATTAATATGAAAAAATTGCAAGATAACGACGACGCTGGAACGAGTTTTTAGTCAGTTTGAAGCACTTCGCAGGCCGCCGGCTGACTGTAGACGCACTCTCGCATATTCAACACGCTTTTGGTCGGAGACACGCACACTGCGCTCGCGTTTTTTGCCACCGTGATATACTACGTACATCAACGCGTGCCTCCTCTGGCGATCTGACACCACACCTGCAAATACGTTTAAATTACACACACCTAATGGTCATTAAGGCAGCCCACTCAGACCTAACACGAGCCTAACACATATCTAACATACTGCCACCACTTTCTTATTACTCTTACGCTCGTAGTATCTCATGATCGCCTCGTATATGGCCGTGTATCCCCTTTTACTACAGAACAACCCAAAAGGTTGATAGGCCCCGAGAAACATTGCGCATACATCTGAATTTATCTGGCATGGAAAACCAAAATGACGCCTAACGAAATCGTTAGTGACAAAAGCGACGCCGACAAATAGCCGAGGCATATATTAGTTGCTGGTAACCGACCTGGGGCGACATTATCATACTTCCGGCGTGGGTACGTTTGATCCCAGAGACAATCCTGTCGCGCGCAATCGCGGAATACGGAGATTTACAGCGCGACGCGGTGGCGCGGCTCGTAATTATCAATGCGAAACGCGAGCCGGATAATTGGAACGTTTGCTAATTAGAATATTGCGCGACCACCTGGGCTGCGAGACCGCCTTTGATGCGGAACGGCATTCCATCGTGACAAAACTGGGGTTTTGAACCCACTTCAGCCAACTGCCTCTGGCTGTGATCTTGGGTATCTTTTCAGTGGTGGAGCGTTGCGAACAGGATCACAGCGACAAGACTTTGACATTTAGACATGGAAACAAAAGTGTTTGTTCGCTCAGTGCAGGAGGTTTGACGTATCTTGACTACATAGTGTAGAAACAGGCTGTACGCTGAAGTAGTTTTTTTGTGGTTGTGTTTAAGAATCAAGGGTGCCCATTTTCGGAAAACCTAGTTCCATTACCCGGATACAATGTTGAGTATTCATAGAATAGATCGCAGTTGCGAAAAAGGCCTACGATTGATACTGAATAATACACTCCTCAATTCTTCGCAAACCACATTGCCAAATGATTGTACAATCGCAGCGATTTGCATAATTCTACAGGATCCGGTTGAAAATTCCTAATTCCCACCCTGCGATCTAGCCTGCAATTGAATTAACGATACCAGGCAATAATTGCACCCAGCTCGAGTGCAGTTGCGATTTTCAGTCCTGTCTAATCTGATTCGCTAGTCACGAAAATACAAGTTGCTCTGGAGGAGATTCTAGGGACCGCAGGAAACTTTAGAAATTTCTTCGTGTCCCCAAACATAACAGAATACCATAAAATTGTTAATTTCTTGAAAATAGCAACTAAACACCTTTGCGATCCAACCACAAAATGAAAATTCCGCAAGACAAACGATCAACCTTTTCAAACTACCTACCTTCCCTTGAAGGAGACAGCCAAACTCCACAAATCTCACAATAAAAAACGAGAAACACCAAAAAATTATGGAAAACTTCACGAATCGAGAAGCAATCAACGCAAAGACACAACGTACCCCCGGGAGATCCCTTCTCCTTAGCGCGGAGCCGCGAGAACCCGGGGCTTCCCCTCTCCCATCGAGTGGAGGAGCCGGGGAGAGAGCCGTCGCGTCAGGAGGCGACTCGACGATCCTCCAGAGGGCTCCAGCTCTCGTCGCAGGGGCACCAAAAAATGCCAAGGGGGCCGGGAACAGGCCGCACTGGAAGGTGGGAACACGAGGGAGAAAAGAGGAATCGAGGCAGCCCGCGGAAGGTGTGGCTAGCAGAGTGTTCCAGAGTGGTTCTTCTGGTTTCTGGTTGGCTCCACGGCCGACGGGAGGCCTAACCAGCGAGAACCGGACCTGGGGCTTCCCTTCTTTCATGACTTTTTGCCCGACCGTGTCTCATGGCCAGTCGTAGGTGTCAGAATGCGCCTTGGTCGGCCGAGGCTGGGCCAGGCCAGGGGGCAGAGGGAGCCGCGGAGCGGAATTACTCGGCTATTGAGATCGGCAGATAGCCTCGAAGAAATCATAGTGGCCACCCACGAGATCGGGCATGGTCGGCCGTGCCCCTTCGACGGCTCCTCTCCGTTCGTGAGGACCACGTATGTTACGCTACACCTCGATTACCGTGATTACTGAGACCCCTAGGGACACCCTCTTGTCCCTAGATCGCGCGTCTGGTGCTTTTTAATTGGTGGCCCACGCCACCAACTGTGGAACCTTTACCGAACTTGTGGAGAACTTCTAGTTCGGGTAGTCGGGTTCTTCAAAGAAGATTCAGACCACTCCCTAGACTAGGGCTACTCTAGGGATCATGTAGCTGACACTGCAGTAGAAACTTTCTTGCGGATACCATCGGGTAGTTGAAATTTCATTCATAAAACAATCTGGAGGTAGTAGACTCAAATGCATGGAGTGCTTTTCTTAATTTCTCGTCCCACACAATTCTGTCGGCTCGCGAACTACACCAATGACTTCACGAATCATCGTAAGCATCACCCAGCTCGTTTAATGAGCAGGTAAATGGCGGAAGCGTCGCCGCGCGTATATTATACTCATCTCGCGTCGCCAGGATGCGCCGTCCCCCCTCGCGAATCGACGTTATTTATTATCCGGTGGTGCTGACAGCAAATAACACCGTGCACCAACGTTGTAAAACCGTCGGAACACATTTGTCCACGCTGTCTGCTGCTTAACAATCAAGACAATATGCTCTTCCCGCATTACGTCCTAGCAGTTCCTTTACTCCGCGAATGGTAACAATAGTGTCATCAGCTATCGAACGTTCGTCCATCCGTTTATTTAGAAAAGATGAATATAGCTGCCGTCAGATGGCTACCACTCTCTCGATCGTCATACTCCGTCATATTTTGCCCCAATTCCTCGGAATTAGAACTGGCAATGAGGGGAACGTTGCAAAGTTCGAGGCACGCCTCTAAAACAGAAACGCCGTATCCCTGCAGCGTCGAAGTAGAAGAGAAAATCAGACACAGACATACTGGAAAACCCAGCGACGCCATGTTGGGAGTCGCGTTGCCTAGTGGCGCGTCCATTTAAACAATCGCCGATGCATTATTCACCACCGCGTGCATGCATTTCACCAGTATCGAGACAACTCTGTCGCCGTGGTCGTTGAAAAATCGATCTCAGCGTGTGCACAGATGTGCAGAAACGCGAAACGGGCCCACAATGGTGTCCGCGAACGGCACGGCCGCTCGTTAACCGCCGCGATCGACTCGTTACACACGGGATGCAACTCCTTTCGCGACTTTTCCGCGACGTAACGGCGCGTGATATACGATTTTTCGCGGATTAATGCGCACCGTCGTTGGGAAATAAGCACCGACGAAATTAGAAGTCGGACCTTGCCTTCGCCGGTGGAACCGTAAATCGCCATTACCCTCGCTTCTACCGAGCTGATCGCTTTTCGATGCTGATGTGTGATGCGAATGCCATCTGGGACAGAGTAAAGTAACGAGGCGTGTAGGGTGCGTTTAAAACGCTCCCGTCGAGAGTTATACTCTTCCCGTCAGAATGAAGAAATCCCGACTTCCAAAAATATACAGAAGCTACTGAGAGCTACCGATTTCGTACCAGCCTCCATTGTCGAGGCAATCAAGTTTGAGAAGTGCGTCAAGGAAAGCTATTCCCTCCCGGAGCGAGGTTTCGACTAGAAATTATCATCTCCCAGGGGAAATTACCCCGTTCAATGGATCTAACTAGAGCATAAATTTCTGACATCACTGTTATAACGATTGCCGTGACAGGTGATTGAATCACATTGTTTAATCCAGCGGTGCAGAAACGAAGGGCAGATAGATTCCATCGGCAGAGTTTCACAAGTTTGATTAATTCATTCCGTGGAACGCGAGAAATTAATTGATGGAGTACGCTTGAACGGCGCAAAATTATTTCACGGCCGATTATACAGGAGGTGCGATCGTTTGTAAATTTGCTGAAAGCGAAGGCGTCGGGCCACGCGAACATCTTCGCGGGTTAATATTAGCATAATGCGTGGAATTAGCATATTTCGGCCGCTGTTCCGACGTCGATTTATTTGCGCGCTGTTAACTGCTTGAAATCCGATTAAATTCTCGAGATATCTTCCCCAATATTCTCTTCGGTTAAAATTTATTTAAATATTCCAAATATTCCAACCTTCGCGTCAATCGTGCAGAATTCCTCTATATGCCGCATTGCTGTGGCAATTTCTGAGCACTGACGGAGTGACGATGTCTTTATTTAACTATTGACACACCGTTGGCGCGAGATCTTTTCACACATTCTTGAGGTACACCCAACAGTTCGCTTCGTCACCCAGTTTGAACGACTGCAGATTAATATCCACCTACCTCCAATCCAGATTAATGTCGTTTATCAATCACACGAGTGAAAAACGAACGCAATGACTTGCTCTATGCGTTCACTATGAATAATATAGCGTGTCATTATTTAAATCGGCGTTAGTTCGCGCCGAGAATAAGAAATGGAGGTGCCCCTCGTTACTCGCGCGTTGTCGGGAGCTAGTTTCGCAGCGGCCGTGTAAATTTCAGATTCCTACGTGCGTTCATGCGTGCAGCAGCGAGATTGATAGTCGATGATGAGGGGAATGCGAAAGATTAGAATAAATTAAGCTTGTTAGAACTGAACGATTATCCCAACGTCTTTTGCGTCTCGTTTACCCCCGCTCCATTTCAACGGGATTGAGGGAACGAGCCCAATCACCGGGGAATTGAATCGATCGCCACGAATAGCTCAGAAACCTTGCGTTTCGGCTTGCTTTCTGGAATCAGGTATTATTTATTGGCCACCAGCAGTAGACGGCCACGAGGTGCGCGACGAATAACACCGAGCGACCCTAACCACCACTTAGACGTTGATAACTCTGAGATTTCTGCCATCGATTTGCAACTCGGCTGCTTTACGAAATCGTTCAGTAGGAAAGCGTGTACGTTGACGGAGCACCACTTCGGGAAAGGTAAACTCAAGGGTCCTCTTAGCTTCAAAATTTTCGAATGAAAAAAAAAAGTGATTCTTTCAGTTTAATGTAACACTTGATGAAAGTTGTGAGTAATCGTACAACTTTAACCGAGAAACCGATGCGCAATAGCTAGGTGTAGGGATTGCGCTAGGTCCAAGTAGTCGAGGATCATACTGTCAACGCAGGTGGCGCCACCTACTTTGACGCCGAAGAAGTACGGCGTAACTCTCGATAATTTCGAAACTCGTACGAGAAAAAAAAAGGAATAATGGAAAGAAACGCTGTTGAGCGTCACGACGCCGGGCCTCCTCAGCGGCTAGTCGCACGCTCGCGAAGCGAGTCGTGCACAGCCGTGACAAGCGGTCACGCGAGTTCCTCTGGGCGCGCGGGTCTCGCGCGGCTGCCCCCAAATTGCCCGAAATTATTGGCTTCTTTTGTTTTCCCGTCATACGCCGCATGCTTCGTCGTTCCATGTCATTTCTACCTGTCCCCGTGACGCGGCTCCCACCGCCCTCGCGCGCTTTCCTACTCCTCTGGCTTTGTGACGGTTCTCGCGTCGCCCTCCTCATGTGCACACCCGGTTCCCGCGCGATTTTTCCTCGTTCGCGCTTTGAGGATGCGACGGGTTCACTGAACTTCGAAGGCTTTTGGATCTAGACACTGACTTCGGCCATCTGGCGATGAAAGTGTGACTGCTTGTGTGCATGCGTGAGGTAGTTTGGCTAGCGAGCTGGTACACTTCATTAGTGATTCACTTTTAGGTATATTCACAACGAACTTGCTCGAAACAAGTAGAGTAAGCACCACACACTTCACTTAATCAGCCTCTGTGCTTCATAGTTAGTTGATTTGTAGATCAGACCTTGTCAACTTTTGCTCCCCTTCCTTCCATATCAATGGGAGCTTTCTATGGTTGGCCGTATCCCCTGATTCAGTAGAATAGGCCACTCTACACTCTTCTTTATTCCTTGAACAGTCTCCAACTTAGGCTTAGTCTAACGAAGAGTTGAATATGAACCATGTCCATGGGATTAGTTTTCATTCCCAAAGTAAGTAGTTAAACCCTACAGTTGGGCCAGCCAACCCGGTCACTTCGTCACAACTGTCTTCCTGTGCAGACTTCCAGGGAGAGCTCTAATTCGTGCATGCGCATTACTCGTTTCCTGATAACCCGAATTTTCGAGGGGCAATCGAAACAGCCCCCGAGAAAAGAAACCGCGACGACACAGGTAAAAGTTTCTTGGCCCGAGCCGCTCATTACAGCTTCCATTGTCGTCGTTAACGTGGCGGCATTGTGACGCAAATGGTCTGTGAATATTACGGTGTCCTTTCCTGCAGTCTAAAACAGGGACTCCTCGGTGCCAGTCTCACTGGCAGCTTTACGGCGACCGTCGAAATTCCACGCGAGTATCGAGAGTTTCAGAGATTTACGCGTTTCCGTCTTCCGGTGCTAGCGACGGGTCTACGAACGCGCGGAGTTAACATTTCAAGGTCGACAAACTACCAAACTGCGGCATTTCTTACTTCTGCCACGTGATTCAAGACACACCGATAGCCGGTGTCTGGAATAGGGCTATCTTAGATTTGACTTATTCATTTCGTTTTACTACATATTTTCACTGCGCGTTCTCCCAAAGTAAAATATACCCTCAGAATTAATTCACGTTACTAATACCATGTGGCGCACTGTTTAGTCGCGCGATCGAAACACCTTTCTCCCGCCATTACACCGCTCGTTCGGGAGCCATTACACGAATAAAATTAGGCGATGGGCCGAGCGGAGCGACGTGTTCCGATGCGGCTCGAAAAAACCGCGGGATAAATCTTCGGGGGACGTAAGAAGCCCAGGGCGAGTGCGTTCCTCATTCTCCGCGGGGCGGATCCCGATCAACAGCTGATTCCACAGCGCCCTGGCGCGGATGGGCAAAAAAATTGATTCTCCGATTCCGAGTACCGGATCCAGCGTTGCATCCCCGTTTCAGATCGGCCGCTTCGCGGAACGGAGAGTCGAGCAAATTTACGATCAACCCTCGCCGACGATTCGTCAGTCAGGAGGAGGGGGAGGAAAAAATCGGTCACTTGCCTCTCTCTTCCTCTTCCTCCGTGTCTCCGCAGCTACCCTTATGCTTAATACATCGGGCACTCGCCGCGAGCTCGCGTTTTTACCGTCCCGTCGAGACCGCATGAGATTTCGTCTCCTGGAAAGGTGATGTCGCCGTTCGAGGCTCGATATCTCGATCGACTTGGCAATTAATAACGTTAATCCACGAGCGAAGGAGAGACGGAAGTGGTGCCGGTTGGAAGAGTCCAACAGAGAGAGCGAGTGCAGACGGAATCTTGGGTGGAAGAGGGAAGGAGGCATGGATCTTGATACGTCGGACAGAGATGCAAGCGCAGAGTGATCCGGGGCAGGAGAAAGATGCCAGGCGGAGGCCAAAAGAGAAGACAGGAGGGAAGAAAGGAGGCGGCAAAACGTCTGAACGAAGGAAGATTGACTCGGTGCGTGTGGGCCGCTCTCTCAGCATCAATTAGACGGCTGGAGAGGAGTGTGCACACGTTGCACGTTGCGTTCGTGTGCAGAGAGCACCGCTGCACCGCCGTGGACCGTCCATTGTGTTCCATCGGGCCGGTGGGCTCGCAAAGATGGCCGTCACCGTGGCGAGGCGAGGCTGGAAAACGGCAAAAACGGGGGTCGATCAAGCCGCCAAGTGTTCGGGACAGCGACAATTAATGACCGCCCGGGCGAAAATTATTTTATGTTTTCATCTTGACCAGTGGCGGCCAGATCACCTGTTCTTTTGGGCACCTCAGCCGATGAAGTCTGCGAATGGGGTACTTGGTCACTTTATCTTGCTAGGGAGTACTCGAGGCGGGTTGCGTCAGGGTAGTTGAGAGTGTTCTTGAGAAATCCTGTCATGTTTTAAGGTTTGGAAGATTTTGAAGGCAGGCAAAAAATCGGGGAAAATAGAAATATATAATATATTCCTCTAACGAGTCCAAAAGCGTTTCAAATGTATCAGAATAGTCATGCATGTTCTTCGGAAACATGGTTAATAATGCTAGCAATAATGAGGCCTCAATTGACTAAGTAATTAAAGCGTGGTATGACTGGACACAGCATCCCCCTTAATTACGAGTAAATTGTTTCACGGTCGCATTTATAAGTACGCCGAACCGGGTGTCACTATTAAAAATTCCCGGCACGAGAAATCGACAAAAAGCGAACCGATCGGTTCCGCGGGGTATCAATGGTGATGCACGCGACAATTAATGGCCGCCAGACGGAAGTCGCTTTATGTTTTCATCTGGGCCCGTCCGCCGCAGTGTTAATTACTTGTCGTCTTTCTTGGAACCAGAGAATGAACGGCGTGCAATTAACTCGCGCTCCAAAAATATTTTTGAAACTCTTTTTCAACGAGAGTTACATCCGTGTGAACTCCAACTTCGAGTGATGGCTATTGCGACTCAATTTACTGGATTTATTCATATCATCCCCTCGTTTTTCTCCAACAGCTCGCGCATGGTGATTCATTGTTGGAAATGCGATTTTCCAGTGCAATCTCATTCGATATCGAATTTCCCCTTTTCGATGAATTTTATTTCAAAACACCTCGTTTTTCATGCCGCGGCGAAATGAATAAAGTAAAAGAAACGGACGACGTTGCGGAAGGAACTCGAGCAACCCTCCGGATATATGTATTTGCGTTCGTCTAATACGAAAACGCATGCGCACTGCGATGTGCGTGTATGCGACACTGGAGGCGTTTTCCCTCTCTTATTTTCATGGATTTGCACTCGCGGAGGGCGCTAGCATTATTATTATTATATGAAACTGCACCTCTCGCCTGAAAATATTATCAAATGCACAGAATGGACACACCCTCCCAAGTAGCTTCGCTTTTTTCATGCAGGCAGATTGATTTATAGCTAGCGGATCATAATAAAATGACCAAGTGATTGCAATTTCTGAATATTTGCTAATATGAGCTCTGGTTTCCGTTGCATTCTGGCGTTTGAATAATTTCCAATTTCATGCTGCAGGTAACACAGCTTTAATTAAAACCAGCGTTATCTCATTAATCTTCCTTGTTCTATTGACTCGTGTTCGATGAGAGTGGTGGAATTATCCGTAAATGGTGTCTCACCTTCAACACTAATTGACTCCATCAGATCCATCTTTGTGACTTATTTTTGGGTTGCTCCTATTAACCTTTCCATTCAATGTCCAATAATATCGACGTCATCACAGAAGGGTTGTATATCACTCCTAAAAGTCCACTATTACCCAACACTGAGCCCGATGACATCAGGCGACACTCGCACAGGAGTGACTGTCGTCACTCTACCCACACTAAACCCGCCAAATAAAGGAAAAAAAAACATTCGCCAGGACGTTCTCCAGAAACAGCCGCCCACCCTTATTCCCGAACAAAGAAACAAAACGCGCCCTCCCCACCACGACCCTTCCCCCCACCCCCAAATTATCCATCGTGGATGAATAATCCTTCATCGACGAGCCTTCAAAGGCAACGACAGCCGGCTCTGTCGGAAGCAATCAAAAAAGATTCAACACTTGGCCAGGCCGACTAGGGCCAGGCTCGCCCAGTCGTCGACGTAGTCGTCGTCGTCCCCTCTGTCACCGATAAATCTCGTCGTTTTGGATTTCGCCGTATTAAGGGAGGAGAGAGCGCTCTGAAGGGAGCCTTTTCTCTCACGGCCGAAAATAATACCGGGAACGCACTGGGGCCTTTGGCGGTGTCCTCGCCTGTGCATAGCGCCGGCGCCTGCGTTTTTGCAACGCGTCCCGTCGCCGAAACGCCTCCGTGTGTCCGTGGCCGACGCATGCACCGCGGGAAAATAAATCCTCCGGAGCGTGAGGATTACTTCGTTTCCTGTGGAGGAAGCCGCTGGAACCGTCGCCACCGAGCCCCGCTTCGCGTAAATTCACGACCCCGGTTCTTACCCGGCTCTCGCAGCGGATCGCAGAGAGGTGGGTGGGGTACTTGGTGCGCTTGGTCCAGCTTCCCACTGGATTTCGGGAATACTTGAGACGAGGAACTGTAGCTAGCTCTGCGGTACTCGTCCTGAACCATGCCACCTGTGTTCCGATGCATCAGCATACCCCGTCGGGGTATACCGCAAACGGGGTTATCGCCCTGTGAGACTATTGGGACTTCGGCTGCGCCAGTTTCGTTTTTTTGCCACGAAAGTACACTTAGTCGGGGTTGAATAGCACGGGGTAAGCAATTTAGCGGTGGTGGAAAAATGGGAGGAGCTATAAACTTAATATGTCCTTGGTAGGAATTGAACCACGCGATGGCACAGCTTTCCCAGGATACCGGAAAACGCCGAGCTGTGAAATTAAAAATTCATCTGCCCCGAAGCATGGCAGAGGGGGCGTGGTCCTGTCGTTGGTGAAAAATTGGCGGGCATTTATTTTCTCGTTAACCAGGGAACGGCGTGTCCTGGACGCGTCCCCCTGAACCGATACTATTAATTTTGTCCTGGTTTTCCTTGGACCGGCGGAGAACCGGGCGAAGGGGAGATGATAATGAAAAGTTTCTGGCGGAGCGTTTTTCGGCGGTCGATTTCACGCAGGCACCATCCACGGAGCTGAATTCCCCAGGTTGTGGAATTGTATAATTGTTTCTTCGGTGAAATTCCTGCGCCGCCATTGAAAATGTTTTTAATTACTTCGGCTGACCACTGGCGCTGGTTGTCACAGAAACTTGGGGCCTCATTTTTTATGAGCAATCCCTTGGGTAGCGATGGGTCGCACAGTTTTTAAAAGGCGCGCGCTACCCTATAATTTCGATGGGTTCTCCTACAAGCAAAGAGACCCTGTTTCTTTTTGCCTGGCGAACTACTGATTATCGTAACTACTGAACTTCTTCCGAGAGCAGCTTCCTGCAGTTTCTTTTCATTGTGGCCCATGCACTTTAGGTGTTTCATTAACTCTGTTCCTTCGCTCGCGTTTCACTGCACCATCCCGGTCCCCACTTTTCTCGAGCTGAGTTGAGTGACCCAGCGGATCAAATACTACCGTGTGTCCACCGTTCGTTTTATTCCATAAACAGAAGCAACGAACACGTGGGGAACCACAGAGGTCAGTTCCCTTGTAATTCCGCTTACCACCAATTCTTCGACGGCAAGTCGTGGTAGTTCCGCTCGTGGCCGCAAGTCGGGCATTTTCAGGCAAAATATCCGGAAATGGGCTGATTGTGCGTTCAGAGTCGTCGAACGTGTGAAACGTAACAAAAGCCAATACGCATTCGCAGAAAGGGGCCTTCTATAGGGATCTTGGGCGAGGAGGAAACACCGCAATATCCTTCCGGTCCCGGAAGTGTCTTCATTCATCCCCGAGACGTTGATCGCAGGCGCAAAGGAACGAAAATGAGTGAGGGGGAGGGGTAGTAAATTGCACATACTATCGTGATTTCAGGTGGATAGAACAGGTTTACCGGAAGTCAGCGGACTGAGTAAGCTGTTTTGTGAGAATCAGTGTGGAGATCGCTGTAATGGAATTATACGTAGATCTAAAATGGCATAACGAAGTATTAACCGAAGAAGGTATAATCAACGCTATGAATTAAAGAAGTTCGACATTGTTCCAATTCCGGTTTCTTTCCACGGGTAAAGGGGCTTCGAGCCGTGACTATCTGAGATCGCGCTGGTCGCGTGGTACCATTTACCCGAATGACGTACGATACAACGGCAACATTAGAGTAATTTAACCATTCAATTAACGCTCGAGGTGTATCATTATGCTGTCTCTTGGTGTTAACAGATCCACACTTTTTTAAGCCTAGCCGCATGCAGAGCCTAGTGTCCTCGTGGTCCCTTTAGACATTCCACTATCATTTTCATGTATAAATGAACAGGAATAGTTTCCTCATCCCTCGAATTGCAGCCCCAGTTCCTTCAACAGTCGGAACCGGTGCGAAAGGAGTCCTAAATGTTACGGGGGTTAGACCCTGTCCCCGAAAATTCGGGGCCTTAGCGAGGTAGCGACGGTTCGCCGTCCGCAAAACCGCAGAAACGTCATGCCGGTCTTTTGTCCTAAGCACGTCTGCCGTCTGTCCAACGAAACTAGGACCATTATTATTACGTCACGCGAGCCGCGAAGCTGCGGTGGCCGTTTCGTATCGACGAGGAAGCGCAGATGGCACCCCAGTTGCGTGTGTGCACATTGAACCGCGCATCCCGGGAACGAGGAAATCGGCCAAAGCTTCCGCTCTTTGGGAATTCGACAGCACTTTTAGAGGCATTCCTCAATCCCTAATCACTTTAGGGGATTTTTGGTGTAATTCGGTGGTATCGACTTAAAGCCATTAGAAAAGACTCAACTGCCACAGGATTATTTATCGAAGAAATTATTTCATTGCGCAATAAAGCGGATAATTCATTATTAGTAAGTGGAACCCGCCATTTTCATCCGATCTTTTTTCAACACGGACCAAATGGAACATATTTTCCTGAGAAAAGTAATGGAGCCCTTAAACCACCTCACGCCGTCAACCAAAACCAGAGGAAAAGAGAAAAAGGGGCAGAAAATACGCGTGGACAGTGGAGTAAATGCGAGCGTTATAGGTACCAACTGCCCACGGCTTGTTTAATTCGATATTCGAAGGGGTGGGCCATCCAAAAAAGCCGGCGACCAGAAGAGAGCTTTTTTCCTCAGCTCCGCTAATGAATCGACAATTTACGAGAGAGTTTCATGGGTCGCTGGAGCGCCGTGAGTTTTGGCATGATACGAGCTGCTCCTCCATTCATTCCCTTTCTTTTCAACCATGGACCGGCCAGCGATTTTTTCCTTACTAACGGAAACGGCCAAAGATCCTCGAAGGGGTTTGTCAGTGATCGATGACTCCACTCTGCGGAAAGGGTGAGTTTTCGTATGGAAAACGACGAGGGGAAAAAGCAGTCGCCTTCGCGTGGTGGACGTGAGTCGGAGGAAAATGTTGCTCGTGTTCCTGAAGGTTCCCTTTTTCTGGGGACACGGGGTGACTAGTTGGAAATCGTGGGATTAGAGCTCATCTAGAGGACTGAGACTTCTAAAAAAGACACTTCCTTATTTTTAAGTGAAGTGTCACGACTGCTCGTCACAAGGATATAACGAAGTGACCAAGAATTGCCAGAAAAGTTTGCATGCTCACTCAAAATTGATTGAGCCTAGGCAATTTGAAGTGCCGCTAACAGGATGTAGCGACAATCCAATAAGCAACTTCGTTACACCCACGTTTGAAGTTGAAGATTACTGCGGACAGACGGGTCAAAGCGACCACGAAAAAATCCTCCCAGCGATTATAATGTCATTTGTAGACACGGTATCGTGGCCGTCACGCCCCTATTTCCGGTTTTCCGCTGGTAAACGATTCAACGGTGTGCCTGGCGCGACGCAATTGTCGGCGACATGTACCGGGAGTAGGTAAAGAGAGACTTCACTTTCACTGCAAATAATCTGTGCTTGACTGGACGACAAACATCACACTCGAACTTGCCTCTAACTAATCACTTTCGAATTGTAGGTGGCGCCACAGAGGAACCCATCACCGCGTAAAAAATACATGGAAGGAAAAGTAACAGGAAGAGCGTCTAAGCACAAGGGGCCCACATACGGGTTAGGAGGCAGGAAGAGAAGGAAAATGAGAGTGTTCATTAAGAATAGTACAGTCAGAATTTCACGGTGAGTAGCCGACAATGGGATGGCAACCAGCGACACACCATCGAGCCGCTCTCGTATCGGCCACGCATAGTTATTTTCACGACATCCGCGCGGCAAAAGAAGCGACTATTCGACACGGTTCGGTGAAACTGCGATGATAGTGGTTTCAGAGTGAAATTGGTCACTGTGCTCCGGGCAACGGCGAAGGCCGTTGGATCGACCGCAGTTTACGGTCAAGCAACCCCGCGTAATTTCTATGGGGCACACTGTTTCCTTCCTCCTCGTACCGTGGAACCGTCCAAGGTACACCCAGGTTGCTCCTCTGCGAGAAATTTCTATTCTTCTAAACATTGTTCCTCTCGTTATGAAACTAACATTCTTCCGAATAGCTGAGGTACAGTCAATTTATAAGGTTTCATTGAAAATGCACAGCATATCAATGTTCTCTTGTTAATACTTTAAATTCTGTAGAGCAAGATAATATTACTTTTCTTTATGGTGATGCGTATATAGTATACAGGGCAAAGGGTGGGAGTAGCGACAGGCAGGCTAGCCGAAAAAGCGATTCCCTTTGACCTCCAGATGGAGAACAATACAATATCGCGTCTGCCATTATGATTCAAATTTTTCGACCACAGCCGGTTTTTCCACCTCGGTGTTCACCCCTCCAGTGATACCGACGGACGCGCACAGCGTTTCCGCGACGTTTACAAAACACCGCTTGCCCGGAACACCCGTTAATCGTCCCGGAAACGCGCGTTCCCTCTCGAAATTGTTTATCGCCCGTTTACCCGGTGTGATTTCATTCGAGGGAGATGTGAAAATACTTTTGCCCATTGTTGCAATTTACGTTGCGGCGTTAAATGAAAATAGAAATGGAAGGGAACACAAGCTGACAAGGGTGGAATAATGTATCGGGTTCCCTTCGACGTCGAACGTGTCAGTCTCTTTGCAAAACGAACACAGTTAATTACGATACCCCGTTCGCTGGGCCTCGTAGCAAGGAATATTTGTAAATAATTACCCGGCGGTAATTAACACTGGCGCGGTGGCTTTGCCGCGGTGCGTTAATTAACGCGAGACCTCTACCACCGGTGAAAAATTTGCGGTTTAATTGTTACTGTTGTTTCCGTGGTTGTGTTTCGAGTCGGTCAGCGGGGAAAGATTTGAATTTGATTGCGGATATCGAGTGGCAAGAATAATAGTTAAATTCTTCTCCTTGCCAGGGTTCATCATGCTCAAGTGGCTACGATCAGCTTTAAGCAGACGATCCTCGACCACACCCCCGAAATGCTGTGACCCCCAGCAGCAGGATAAGGCCCGGGTGGCAGCTGAAGGGGATGTGGGGTGCTTTAAAATGAAAAGGTAATGACTTGTGACCGGAGATCATTTCGAGTAGACGCGTATCCGTCGGACAATGGTCATTGTTGGACAACACGGCCGCTGGGGGATGATTGCGCGCACCTCCGCCGCCAACGCCAAGGGGATGATTTATTTTTCCTCGCTTTTAGTGCGCTACCCGCGCGCGCACACGGCCTTTCTGTGCCCGGTAACAATGAAGGTATGCTTCTGTGTTGACGATCCGACCATCTCGCTGTCAAAATAGGGCATTATATTGTTACCGTCGCTCGTGGGAGGCAACAATGAGCGCCCTTCGCGTTAACAGCTGTATTATGTCGCGTGGACGCGTTTTCGTGAACAGAGAAGGAGCGATCCGTTGTTTTCTGGAGTTATTTACTACTGCTAGTGGAGCAGCGGACGTTTCCCATAAGAACCTTTCTTTTGTGGGGCTAGAAATAGGGTTGGGGGATATAAATGGTAAATTGTAGATACTTGCTCTTAGAGAATGTTAGAATAACGAGATCTGATAGCCCGTCGAAGCAGACTATATTTAAGAGTAGATAGTCAATTAATGTCAATATGGCGTCAAACCAATAGCGCCACCAAGGGTATTGATTCCAGCTTTTTTCTGACAAATCTGACTTCTCATAAAATATTTTTCACCAATCGGTACGCCAATTCCATCAACACCCGCCACCACCAACTGCCTGACTTGCTAGGCCCACCGATTTTCTCGTCATCTTGCTAACAAGACCCCCCGTCGGGCATGGGGAGTGATCCGCACGCGAAATCGCTTAATTTCCATTTCGCAGGGAACACCCAGGAGTCTGGCCAAGGATTCTCACCGTGATCATTAAAACTAGAGAGCCATTTGCAACTAGACGGAGAAGAGGAGGAAGAGAGGCATGGAACCTGGCCCAAAACCGAGGAAAGAGGTGCGCGGCAACCTAGGGATTGCTGGATCGTCTATCGAATGATTTACGAGCGGCGGGGGTTGGACGCGAGGGCGAGGATGAGAACCCCTGACGCAGCAGAGACAAAAGGACCCCCCGATACCCAAGTAGGGACGGACTGTCTGTCGTCGGGCTGTCAGTGAGCGTCTGCATCGGCGTTTCGTATAATCCGTGTGTAGAGGGGGGAACGGGAATAGCCCGGGGACCGAGGCAGTCGGAGGCGCCATCTTAGTCTGCATTCCATTGTTTTAGATGATTCATACGCGGCCCCGGCCACGGAGGGCCTCCTAATTTATTAGTTTGAATATCGAGCAAAGAGGAGCAACGGGGCCCGCGACGAGGAGAAAGAGGACGAACGAGACGGGCCAAAGAATGGCGAAGGGCGAGAGGAACCGACTAGCTGGGTGGCCGGGGACCGTCTCTTGTTTATACTCTCGCCCCCCGCCCCCGGAGGCTCCAGAACTGTTCGCCGTCCTCTTTCTTCCAGTTCGCCGTTCGACTTCCCCAGCTTCATCTTCATCTACTTCCCCCTTCGATGCCTCGACTTTGGTAAAACAGCCCCTTCTGTACGGATTCTAATCAATAGTTGAGATAGGAGGGAATTTTTTAAATTGTCAATTTTCTTGTTTCTCTTTTCTTGCTTTCCACTTCCTACAACTGTAGTGTTATACAGTGTACCTTGGAGATTGCTAAGTGGAGATTTTCCAGTTTTTTAAATCATCGACCCAAATAACTTGATATCATCTAAAAGTCACACCATAGATCTCATCTCTATGCTAATACCTTCCCAATAATACGCCGCGTTTTTCTTTCAATCGGCTCCATTCTCGGGAGTCGGCGGCTTTTTCCCGTGGATTTGAACGTTAGACAGGCGGATCACGTACGGCAGGTGTGCCATGGATCCGGGGAATAATATTTTATTCCCGGAATTCCGCGAGGGAATCGCGTGTGGACGAACGAGTCAAAAAGAATCCCGAGAAGCGAATTTACATAGCCCGGCGAAATGCATTCCGAAAATGCGGCCCAAGCCGCTTTCGATGAATAATTTCACTTTCGGGATTATTGATAGAGGGCGGTCTAGCCGATCAGGAGTAGATCTTAATCCTCGTGTGATAGGATCTCGGCCACAAGCCAATTGACATTGAATCCGTCTTCACATTGTTTTGCCTTTCCGCGCAAACTAATCCGATAGATCATCAGTCGCATGTGTATTCTTGACCTAGGAGCACTTCTTTTTTACCGTCGTCTACCGGATGATCTAATAGCATCCAAAAGAACACAGCCCCGACCGGTACCCCTTCGGTACCCTTGACTCGCTACCATTGACCAACTACCTTCATTGTCGCTGAATTAGCCGCATCGTTCTCTCCTTCCCTTTCCGCGGGACCTTACGCAGCCGTTTACGACCGCCGGTCCCCATTACCCTCCGCTATAGGGCCCCATTCAGCTCCTCTTCTGCCACTATTCCCTCTCGCGGCGTGTTGTGGGCCTAGTTTTCATTCATCTCCAGTCCACTGATGGCCCTGCTGACCTCGACCAGGACCTGGGATGAATATTACGTCGACCATGCCGCTCGTAATACACCCCCCTCACCCTCCCTTCACTGCCTCATCTCTCCGTTCCTCCTTTCTCTTCCTTCGCCCGTTGCTTCTCCCGCGACGTTTGCCTCGTCGCCCCTCTTCCACTTTTGGCGGCTCGCGGCCACCTTGCTCTGGCCTTTTTTCCCTAAGCGCGACCCCGGCTGAAACGTTCCCATAAGATGCGTATCTCGATACGTGCCGCGGGGCCAAATCGTTTGACAGAAACGCGGCTCCTCGGCTCTTACCAATTCCGCAGCCGGAGGCGTTCTCCAAAACATCTATGTCGGACGTGACGACCTGATCTTAGGAGTTAGCTCTTTGACTAAGCTTCGATTCGGATAAGGGAGTATTTGGTGTCATTAGAACTTGATAGCTTTTGGGATGCAGGTATCCATATTTAGGTTACACTATAACTGTATACATCTAGTATAGGACGGGCTTGTCCTACAGTGCGAACTTCGGTTAAAGACTCCAATTAATGTTCTTTGAAGTCACCGCCTCTAAAGTCTTATTCCTATTACAAGGCAAAGTGCGCTCAAGGAGACTAACACCCGAGGCATGTAAGAAAAGGTAATGAAAATCATTTTCTATTCGGATACCTTTAAATTCTTCAGAGGCATAGCGAGTAGACACGAAACTGGAGATACGTAAAATGATACTATACTGACTCAGAGCACGCGAAACTCTTGAATGGAGCACGTATGCTTCCAAAGTGTGGGAATCTTTCTTTTTCCTAACGTATTTCAACGAGATGTGCTCTGAATTCAAACAAACGCGGGGATACGTTCCCGCGAATACAGTCCTATCTTCTTCTTGCTAGCAAAAAGGATTCCACAAGTCGCGGGACACGTACGAACGCCGTCCTTCCTTGTCCCGCGAAAAGGAGGCGCGCCAAACACAAGAATTTTATAATTCTTGCCGTTGACCAGGGGTTCTTCACCTGGACCTCGAGGTTAGGCTTCAAAATACCTTTTTCGGACGGGATGTTGTTTCTAGTAACATATCATATAACGCCTGAAGCACCTCTGTTTCGATCTGAAATGACAGTTTTTCCGTAGACACCTGTATTTAACGATATAAACCGCGATCAGGGTGTTTTTTGGTCGTTACTGCCGTGAATCCACAGAACCTTTTGTTCAAGAAAGAAACTTTATCTGCACATTACTTGCTAGAATTTAACAGCAGCTCAACAGCAATCACATTTTAATCATGGTAGTATGCAGATTTGCAGCCATCGACATAGAAACACCCTTCACAGCAGAAACTAGCTACCTGTCTGGGACATGGCTGACATGAAAGGGTGCCGATCGCGTGCTAATTAAAGGAGAATAAAAAGAACTATCAGCGGCAAGAGTTTCGCTTGGCCATGCCAAAATCACAAAGAAAAAAGGGGTTGCAAGAGGAGGATTGCACTCCTGCGGCCGGGAGGGTTCCGCGAAAAAAGCTAGAGTCATGGGACGGCCGAGGAGCGAGGGAGGATGGAGAACAACCCCCTTCGTTAGGAGACGAGGCAAGTCCTGAGAGGTTCGCCGAGGAGTGATGCACTCGAGGCTTGCATCCCCTAAGTCGAAGGGATGAAAAAACATGGCCGACGACTCCAAAGGTCTGCCATCGAATTCATTATCGACTCTCCGCCCCCACACCGAAAGCAATCGTGATCCTCTGGCGGAGAGGCCAGTCAGTCGCGGAAATATATCCGTTTACTTTTTTTTAATTTCACTTGCAAATTGAAAAATCCTACGACGAGTGGCGCTTACCGATAAGGGACTAGTGTTTTGCATTGCGGAACAGGCGATCCTTTCTCTAAATGTGTTAAGAGCGGGTTAACTGTTCCACTTTATGTACTGAGTAAGTTTGTTCAGCTTTCGTTTTATTCAGGTACGCAAAGAAAGATTACACTAAACTACGTAGGAGACTTAAGAAGTTGAGAGAAATTGTACAACCTCGTTCGCCACAAACAATTTCCTCGAAATAAAAACGAGGCAGTCAAGATGGTTCCAGACAACGATCGGCATCGGCCATTATTTTCGCCGGTAGCTGATTAAACGATCTCCACTTGACCGCGTCGCATTTTCCTAATAAGTCCTGACTATAAATCCATCGAATTACTTTTGTCCAGCCCAACGATTCATAATGCTTCTTTCGAAACCTCCGGCGAATCAGGCCGTCGAAACGTGCAATGAATCTTTGCGATACCGATGGAGTCCTCCACCAGCGAAGGGCTGCGCGTCTTTACGCTTAATTCCAGCTGCCTTTCTGGCACACGTGAGCGTTTATGGTCAATCGGGGAGCAAGCATTACCAATTACTAGTACTATGGGTACCCATGCTACCCTGGAACACGGTGGAGTAGCCAAGCATCTCCTCTGCTCTTGATTTCTGCCTTCCTAGTACAGGCAATGGTAGTAGAATTGTATTTTATTCAGAACTCAATGACGATAGCAGACACCTTGCCTTAATTCGAGTCAGATTTCTTTCCATTTGTAAGTTTTTCTATATGAGAGTTAAGACGACATGCGTAGAGGATCAAAATATGGGAAATACTACAACCCTCTACCACTTTTGGAGTTAAATTGCGCAAAACTTGAGCTCAAGCGCCGGAAGTAGCTGTACAATATCAAAATCCCTATCAAAGCACCCGGGTAAAGCGATTCACGGAAATGCAGACGCAACCCTCAAACTCTCTGCATTTCCTCGCGTAACAAGAATAACAGGCAGAAGTCTGGGTTGGGTAGGTGCATTTCACGTACACCACACGCGTCGTCAAAGGCTCAATATCAATGCCGATCATAAATCCATCAGGCCTTTCCGCCTCCCGTGCCAACGTTGCCTATCGAAACAGATCCTGGAAACGTTGGAGGACTCTCTGGTAAAGAGCCGCGCGTCTTTGCGCTTAATTCCCTCTGGCCAGTCGAGTTGCTCGTTTATGGCCATTCAATGGTCAAGTATTGCCAATTAGTCAAGTCGTACCATCGAAGACGCTTTCGCTCGATGGTCTCTGGGAGTCTGGTTGCGCATGAATATCGTATGGAACCCTTTCATGGTCTGTCATGAGAGGCAAATCAAGATTGGTGAACCTTGGTAATTGCGGCCGACTAAAATAGTGGAGACAAATGTAAATTTATTCGATTACGAAATTTGTACGTAACTTTCTATTACTCCTCTGTCGTAGCTTGATCCCAACTCCAAATTGATAGGTACCGTCAAGCGACAGCCCAGTGAAATCCTCAGAATATTCAAGGGAATCACAACCACCTAAACGAATTTCAAGCAGGATCCACATCCTCCTAATCCCTAGTTTACCAATAGTCGAAAGAGGTAGAGCCTTAGAGATACCGAAAATCCTAAAGATTTTCACCAAAGCCACTTAAGAGCCAAACAGATTGGCTAGTGGAGCATGCAAACATGAAAACGAAGTCCTAGGCACCAAGTCACGAACCCGTTCCACCGCGTACACCGTACGAATCCCCTTCATCGGCGATCCTTCCACCCATCTCTGTCCCCAGTTTCGCAATCAAGCGGCGTAGGCCGGTCAGTTTGTTCTAATCAGTGCTGACCGCGAGCTGGCTAACTCAATCAGCTAACGAACCTAATTTTGCGCCGTCGAACCGGCCAATCCTCGCCCGCCTAGCTCACCTACCCAGCGATCCTGGCCACGGCAAACACTTAACCCATCGCTCCCACGGGGGTACGGGCTGGAATCGGTACCACGGTCACGTGGCACTCGAAGACGAAAGAATATGGCCCGCGGGTAAACTATCCGCGACCCGACTGATTCGAACAAATATGTACTACCAATAGCGTGAACGAGTGTAGCCCTGGGTCGTCCTGTTTCGTGATGGCTTCCCACTCGAGTTGAGAAGATTTGCTCTACGATCAGAAGATTGAGATAGGGGATGCTGTGAATGCATTCGATCCCAGATACGCGCCGTGTTTGTGGAACAATATGAAATATTGAGGGTGTTTGATGAAAAAGAAGAACGAAGCAGCATCTTCTTGATTCCAAAGTTGGGATGAACATCAGGAGTCACAGACAGTCCCCAACAGAGGACCAGGATCTGAATCGAAGATCGCTGTGTTGTGTAATACCGATAGTTTCTGCAGTACAAGAACGGCGACGGTGGCGGCACACTTGGGCCGATTTGCATGCGTGGCAAACGAGCACGAGCCTGGTCCTGCATAAATCCAAATTTGAGTACGCCGGGGGACAAGTCCTGCTGGTCGGCGGCATCCTTTCATGTTAAATCATACTTCTGTTTGTCCCCTAGGGTCCTGTTGCTCGCGTCCTTATGGACTTTGGCTGATCGCGAAACCTAGCAACGACCCGGACGCGAAAGGAGGGAAGGGGGTGTGCGGGCAGGGGACGGGCGCCGGTAACCGAGGGAAGCAGGAGTAAAAAATGAGTAAAAAGAGCCGCATTGTCCTGGCGGATCCGCAAGGATCTCCGGCCGCCGGATGTGCGGCTCGAGTACAAACGCGAAACCGTCGTCTATGGAGCCGTGGGGCCTTTCTTCACCTGCAACCCCCTTCGATCAGCCACCCCGTCGATCATCCTTCATGAATAGTTATGATACCGTTCACGGGGAACGGTGATGGTATCGTCGAAGGACCACACATGAAGGCCGCGCGTTGATTGCGGAGTGCGGTTGTTGTAATTAGTCGGTGGACGGGTTCAGTAGCGTTTCACAGCCTCCAGAACGGTAATAGTGCGCTTTTTGTGACTGGGTCGTCGGTATATCTGTGGCCGGACGAAGTATGATGAGATACCGCGCTGGTTTCGCAACTCTGGATGCTTCTCTTCGGTTATTCCGATGTGTAACCAATTTATCTTCATCCCTTTAGAGTTTCCATGGTCTGAGATTAGAGGGGAATGCGATTCAAGAAATTCCCATTCAGACTTTAATGACAGCCGGTTACAATATATGCAATTCGCCCCAAGTTCCTTGCTGATTCGTTCTTGAATATACATAAGTGGCTTCTCAATTTAGTAGAAACTTTCACCGCCTGGTAACTTCTCACGCAACGTGTTCTTTAGCCGAGGATCGACTTTTTCGAGCGGCTTTCCAATTTCGTGCAAAATTCCTGCGTTTCGCAGGTGCACGCCGCGCGCTACAAGAAACTCGCAATTCCTGATGCTGTCCATCGGTTTTTCTTCTCCTGTTCGTTCCTGATCCGTCGTACCCATAAATCAGTCTCGTTTTCGTGATACGTGCGTGCGCGCCTCGTGAGAAACTAGAGCAGAACGACGTGTTTCGGCAGTTATCGATACATTCGGCTGGTTTTGTCACTGGATGGCGTGATTTTCATGAATTATTTACACGTGCATTATGGTTCCAATAGGCGAAGCGTCATTAGACTCATACGCTCAATAGAGCTATGCAAATCCCAATGATACAGCCTCGTCTATGATAAGGAAATCTAATCCCCACTATGCAGCGGCGGTTGCAGTCTCCAAATCGGAACAATAATCGCCACATAAGACCGCCTAATGGACACGGACACCTAGTCTGCCAGTATAACGTTCCTCGTGATACAGATATGTGGTGTAAACCATCAAACAACAACTATGCCCCATGAATCTCGATAGGTTCAGCAAGCGACGTCTATCCTCTTAGTATGGACACCTGGACTCAACAATCAGTCATCGATTATAGCCCACGCACGGTCCTACACGATTGTCCGGTGTGTCGAAAGGATCACCGCACGCCTAGAACAAGAGGCCTCATCAAACCACCGTTTTCCAGGACTTTAAGGTATTCAACAAACGTCACCGGGATCGTTTACTATCGGTATCGACGTCAGCTATCGCATTAAAACAAGGCGAGATTCATTCGTGTCCGTTTCGTCATCAACGCTGGGCCCGCGTTAAAATGATAGTCACGATCGCGTGACATATTGCATCGAGCTAGTTCTCTCGTCACCTGGTCCCCTTCGTCGATCGGGCCTCGTCCCTCCCGTGTGTCTCGTATTCCCGCAGCGCTCCTACGCCGGCGACCTTTCACCGAATTTCGCTGCGTGTATAGCCGAAAACGAGCGCGTTTAATAGTAGTCCGTGGACGCACGTAGTTGCCGGCGCAGGATCAAAGGATCACGTCGCTCCTACGCAAGCCGCATCGTCCGGCCGCGGGTCTGTGGCACGCTGATTCGTGATGGGCATGGGACTGATTGCATTATGGCCACCGGCTGGCTCGATCTTCGAACAAATACGATGACGAGACTATTTGGATGCCCATAGAGTCTAGAAGAGCTGGTCCTGCTCTGCTACTTTGGTTGTGTTCGATGACGGACAGTGTATTGGTTTTTATTAGCCTATAACACATGTAGCTCGTACGTGTTCGTGACTTAATGATCGCTATGTGAGTCACTTGATATTAGAATGTCCGTTTCCTTAAGAATTCAAGCTATTATTAGAGCAATGCAGGCTTGATTTTAGATGCTCATCTTGGGAGGTATAATAAAACAATAGTACATGTCCTGTTGTAGTACTGGTAAAGAGTCTTTATCTAAACCTTCCCTATTAAGTGAAGCTCCGAACCTAACTCAGCATTCAAAGGTACCATCAATATCCGCCGTTTACACTCTACCCTCCACGCCAGCCATGGTATCCCTCTGAGTGGAAACTGTCGCAGCAACTTTCCAACTCGCACAAAAGGTCCTCGCGTCGAGGAAACCGACGAGGACAACGACGCTCGCTCGAGATTAGTGTTAATATCGAAAATGGGCCGTCGAGCGAAACCTCCAAGGACGAGGGGGGCAATCGAAGGGACGAAAACCAATCGGGATATATATCTATCGGGCAGGCAAGGGGGTTTTGCTGCCGTGACCGCTAAGAGATTACTTGCTTGACCTAATACCTCTCAACCGGTTGCATCGTGAGGCATCGGCCGGTTACACAACCGCACTAATCTATTTTACCATCGATCCACGGCGAAAGGCTCCGTGGAGTGACGACACCTTGTGAACATCGTGGAAAGTGGGAGGAGAAAGGAGATCGGATGAAGGATTGAAGTGTGTTCCTTCAGGGAGAACAAGGTGTTAAGGAGTGACGAAGAGCGAGTCTTCGTGGAGATGCATTGGTGGAAAGTTTTCTAGCTGATGGATAAAGTATACGCCGAATCTGTCGCACTTGAAGTAGTCGGCAAGCGTGTCTGACTACTCACGATTCCGTGTCTTTCGAAGAATCCTTTGCGTGGCATTACCAAGAGTTCTCCTGCGAAAAACACTTGCCATCTGTAATCAGACACGGCTTCGGTGCTCTATGTCCGTTGGCAAAAGCGTCGAGCAAGCCGCGCAACATAGATCATCGTATCTTCCGCGGCGATCTCGATGACGGCGTCGTCGACGACGCAAAGAGGCTACGTCGTGACGCGCTGGTAACTCGATGACTCGCTGGACCAGGATGAAACGTTCCCAAGGAGGGATGGAGAAAGAAGGGTGACGTTTTGCTTTATCAGATCGAGGGCGGCTTCCGAGGCAAGCTCAAAGTGCTAGGCCAAGCCAGGCCGACACGACTTCAGGAGTCTAGAGCTAGTGATAGCTACCGTGTCGAGCGAGTTCAGTGCAAGAATCAACAATGTACCTATATAAATTCAAGACAGAGAGGTATAAAAGTCTGTCTTTTTCTTGTAAGCTCTATTTCCACAAAGAGCCAACAGGTGCGAGCATGAGCAATGTAATTATGGCAGGTTCTACATTGAAGAAAATTTATGCAGGGTTGCCTTGCAGCCATCGCTACCTTCTAGCCTGCCTCATTACCGTAATTAGAACCCTGACGATGATCTCGATGCAGCATCTCGCTGGGGAAACGAGTAGCTGCAGAAAATCCGAGTAGGAAGTCGCGTGTCCAGATTCGGAAAGGTTACAGCAATGTCTGCAGTTGTTCCTTCTAAACTTCCATAACGCCAAGATCTATTATTTTATGGTAGACTTATAATATTTAATTTTGGTTTGCAAATAACCACGATGGTTGGTCCTAACAGCCCCAATCCAATGTAAGAGCATCATTACAAAGCGATAAATGGAGCAGCCCACGGTCTTATCGGTAGAATGTCACGTTCCACTGTAGCTGGAGCAATTTGGTATCCGAATGCCGATCGATAATATCGTTTAATTAATAAATGACGCGTCCATTCTGACATCGCAAGTGCTTCGCGATCAATTGGAACCGCAGTGGCCAGGTCCACTCGTGCGGACATCTTGATCGTCACGGTGATCCAGAGCAATCAGCCGTATCTGCTTGCACGAGACAGTACTGAACAAAATGCATTCCCAATACTTCAATCAAGCTTGATTCTCATTAACGTTGAATGGTGATTTATATGTATATCAATTTTCTTCTTTACAGAAGCGAACTTGTGCTGAGCCTATGGTGTACACGAATAGAAAAGCAATCCCAAAGATATCCTAGTATCCCATCCTATTTGATGACCGTAGAGCAACTTTAGTACCAGGAGTGCAATCCCACAGGATCTTGATGACATGTGCATCGAAACTCGGGGCATCGCGAGGCCAATTCGTCGCAGTTGATGCTCCTCGAATAGACACTCTCCGGTCATCTCTATTTCTGGCCCCGGCAGCGGTCCTCGACGTTACATCACGCACAGGACGCGCGCATACGTGCACGCGTATCGGCAGATGCAAATAACGAGGATGACGATTAGCGTCCGGCGACCCTGCGACCCCTTAGTCGGTGGTCCAATTTGCGGCTGCTTTGTCCAATTACAAGCTATTAGCCATTACCAATGCTGGCGCAAGACTCCTACGCTACTTCCCCGTCGCTCGAGCAAAGCGCCTAGCATCTTCCTCCCCCGTCCAGGAGCAGCTCGCCCGAGAAGATCGTCTTCTATTGGCTATGTAATGAGTACTATCTGTGGACGGAATATTGAACGCCCAATACTCTTGCTAAAGCACGTAGAACGAACGCATTTCTATGACGGTTCAATTGAGAGATGATTCTACATAGAAAAATGAGTAAAAAATGTGGAATAAAAAAGTTCTCCCGTTGGAAGTCTACTCCAAATTCGTGGGACAGTGGTAGGTGACGTACCTGGCCCTCTGGATTTATCAGAGTATTCGCTGTACAGTCGGACAACTCTAGCGGAAGTGCAAAGTACGACTATCAATGAGTCTCCGAAATAGTACTACCAGAAACGAAACGTAAATTTCGTTCTGCTCTGTTCTAGAAGCCAGGATTGCAAGGGGAAACGAGCCCCGCGATGCCAGCTCGTCGATTTGTCGCGGCCATTCTTACGGCCGCTTTCGAATCGACGCCGGTGGGGGACGCGAGTTGGCACGATTGCCGGGAGCCGATTTGCATGCAGAAACACGACTCGATCCCCGTAAATTGGGTAAATCGGATAATCGGACCGGATACGCGTTTTGGCTCGCGTTTATTGTCGCGTTTTGACAAAGTGGATGGCGAATAGAAATGATTCTTCAGGGTGGAAATTGGACTGGCGCGTTCACATTCATGAAGAAGGTATTATAGTTGCCAATTATTTCAGAGTAAAATATTTACACTTCAAAGACGCATCCACCCAGCATTCTAACCTATAGCGATTTCATTCATAGACACAAGGAATGTTCCATTAAACAGGAAACAAAAGAAGGAAGACTGATGCCCGGTTACCGTAGAAGAATTATCAATGAATATCGCCCTGGAAAAAAAGGAGCCCTGAAATCACAACCTCGTAACGTGCACTTCCACGAGGAAGACGGGTGAGGGAGAAGAAGGCCTCCGAGAGATGAACGGAGCCAGCGATTGCGGATACGTTGGAGGCAGAAATTCCCCGAATTTCGAGCAATTTTAACGGCGCAGGCGCCAGCACTCCTACGAGAGGGGCGCTGAATGAGCGGCTGAATATGGTCAGCGGGGCCCACCGGGCTAACAAGGTGGGCCCGCCTCGCGTAATGACGGGTTTCGCGCGGGGCCCCGCACTTATTGCCTTTTATTTATTTGGAATCTTCCGCCACACAGACAGACAACGGACGGACGTGCCGCGGGGGGCTACATCCGGGCCCCAGGGGCCACCGCGATCGCGGCAGGCGCGGGCCCCTCGCGATTCATTAGTTTCATTGGGCCGGGCGACCGATTAACGGCTGAACATCGCGATGCGGCCCGATTTATGGGCCCCCCTTTTGTCGGTACCGCTCCGTTCGATGCTTCGTTCCTTTCTCTCGTGGGCTTATTAATTTGTTTGGACGGCTGATGCGTCGGAGCTAATTGCAATCTGTCACGGGAACCTGGAGCTTCACTGTCGCGAGCACGCTTTGGGACCGTTACTTCCGGAAGCTGCGTGGCAATTGAAGTTAGTATTATTTCCCCAAAGTGTGCTGCTCCTTTTTAATGTTTCAGTCGAAAGTTCTAACACTTCAATGCAAGCAATCCTTGACAAGGTATCCTCTTTGTCCAACACCTCCGCCACCTACAGTACACGCCCAACAGACCTGATTCCACCTCCAGCAACAAAGCATCTGTTAAACGAAACCCCTCTAGCGTCATTACCACCGTCGTTATTCTCATAATCGTCATCCTGCACAGTCACCGGCATCATCCGGCTAATGGCAGAGTCCCGAACATCTCACCGTTTAACGACTCCGTGGATCAGCAGGTCGTGTGTTTTCTTAACGACACCATGGGCTCGAGGATTCGCGGCAACATATAATCAACACATTTTTATGTCCCGCAGCCAAACTCCTCTACTGAATGGCGTGTCCACCGTCCCCTTCAACCCTGGCCCAGGTCCTGGCCACCTCGTTTTTCTACCTCTCTCTTTCTACCAGCTTTTTTTCTTCCTCTTCTCCGTTCAGGAGGAGGCATGGGGTGAGGCAGAGGACGCGAAATTACTCGACCACCTTGGGCGCCGTCGCGCGCGCGGCCAGAGCTGCCTTCTCTCGCAATTTGCCAATCGGGCTTGGTCCCGGCGATCGTTCATTTGCATTTTACGATTTTTCGAAGTGAAATTAACGCGGCGCCTTCCGCTCCGCACACCGCCCTATATGGCCTTTCTCTTTCTATGCCCCTGACGAGTCTGTCTGCTGGACGCGGCCCACCGACCCAGAAAACCGTTTATGGAATTCAGGGCTCAAGGAATTGCCTAGTACTGTGCGACTAAAACAAGTTCTATGGTACACAGATCTATGACAATGGGAAGTGAACAAGTTCCCCTGAAATTATTTCCACTAAGTGATCCATAAACGTCGCAAGTTAGGCGCAGGACAGCAGCTGTAAAAAAATGGTAGGCTTTTCAATGGCCGTTCCACGAACGCTTCCGGAAAGTGTTTTACGAGAACCGATCGCCGTTGGGTCGTGGCAACACTCCGATTATCTCGTTTCCGCGGAAAGGGCCGTGAAATGCTACCTTAAGAAAGGAGGAGCAGCATAACTATCAGGTTGAATTGCCATTTACCGATGCGGCCACGAAGATCGTCACTCATGGTGCTCTGATTGCTCGTCATTGCATGTCGCGTTATCAACTACCCACCCGATGGTAGTTATATGGACGGTAGTAATTTCGGGACTTAACATCTCCAAAAAATAGCCAACTACCTACGAATACTAAGTCAATCAAGGCCTTAGTAACGTGTTCGAAGCGGAGGCGCCTTGATCCCATCGCTAATAGCATCAATGTAACAAGGTGAACGTTTTTTCCACAATGTAAGGTCCAGTATTCGTGATCAGATGAGCGTACCAGGACTCAGGACGAGGAACAAACCTCGGAGCTCGTTACACGATACTTACGCCGGCTCATTGGCGTAATCACTCCGTGGTGAATTACTAGAAGCCCAAGAAATGTTGCAAACAACATCGAGTTAGGTACATATGGGATTCATCCCTATACTGGTTTCCAATATTAATTACTAGAGCATTGCGATGACTCGTGGGTTCAGGGAAACAGTAATCCAGTGTCCAAATTTAGAGGAAATGTAGAACTGAGCATTAAACAGTAGCGACCTGTCCCTCGAAATGTGGAAGACTTTTAAGATACATCCACGATGTTCGTGAAAGGAAATACGTGATCGAGGGAGATATAATCAGGGGAACCTCGATTCCTTCAATAATTGCCACCACGAAGCTTACTGCCCCTCGGACTTACGGATGCCAGAAGCTAGAATCATTCCGTACATCGAGAGAATACATCACGTTGCCTAGCAAAGATCTCAATCTCCACGCTCGCGTCCAACCGTGATTGCTCACCGACCGTAGATCACGGATAAGGTATTAATAACCGCGAATACGGCCTAGATGCCTAATTGACCGTAATGCTGTCCATTAAACTGTCCTTTCGGGCATTTCCTCGAGTCTTCCCGCGGCTTTCCGACGTGATTCACCTGTCCGTTCCACGCTGGAACGCTGAGACCTCGCTAGTGTCTCCCCAGGAGTCCCCCAGTGTTTGACGTTTAAACGTGGCTTCAAAGCAGATCCTAGCTCCAACGTGAGCAGCGTGTTCCTGAAACGACGCGAGCCAGGAGCATGTCCCAGAAATCGTAAAAGGTAATTTCTCGATGGCGATCGCGGAACGAGCCACCGGGATGGTTTTTATTTCGCGTAATTAAGGGTTGGCGAAAGGGAACGGTTCTCTAGTGCTGGAACTGGTTAGCGGATGAAGACTATCGAAACATCGAATCTAAGTTGGAGTCCCTTCCTACAGATTATAGTGGAACTGAAGTATAAACCAATACTGAGAGTTATTGAACCTGTAATGATTTGTTCATAACACTCGCTAACAACAGGGACTCTTGGACACTATGTGGTCTCCATCCTGAAGAGGTTAGAATTTCAAAGGACGATGATGGGAACATTAGTTAATAAACAACTTTCTTCAATATTGAATGTGGTACTTTAGCTTCGTAGTAAGAAACCTACGGAATAGTACACAGAGCAACCCAATGTTTTAGTGAATTTTCAACGACGATCCTCGAGACGTTGCTCAACACCCACCCGGCAAGGAGGGCAGCCGTTCCCCAGGGGCTTTCACAAGGAGCCTACGCAGGAATCGGGCTCCACGCCAGTGACGGACCACCAGGAAGCCGCCACGCCCCCGGCAGGCCACGTTTACCCACACGTTACCCGCTCGCGTGTACGCTCCTGCCTGCCCTGCACACCTTTATCCCTGTGCGCGCGCGGCCGCCCGAATGATTTTAACGCAACCAGGAGGAAAAGGTGGTGGCCCTGGCGGGTTAACTAACGCGCGCGAACGAGCCCCGAGGGTGGGAGACGGTGAACAAAAAAGGGGGAATCAAAGGGATAAAGGGAGAGACAGAGGGAACGCGAAAGGAGTGCAAAGGGAGAGACGCAATGGCGGATCGCGCGAACGGCGGCTCGTGGTTTCTGTGCCTCCTCGGCTTGGACGAAGAGGCGTGTCAGGGGGTGAAGAAGCAGTGTCGACAGGATAATCGTCGGGTCAGCGGCAGATTTGCCCTGTGCAAACATCCAACACTGGGGATAGACGAGGGACCATCCAACAGCCCCCGAGCTACCGGTGAGCTTCGCCGTTGGGAGCATCCTCTTTTGGGGTGTCGATTGGAGGCCGGACTATTTACAAGTCTGCTTTTATTCTTCTCTTTCCTGTATAGAGAGGACTTGTAGATTTCAGTGGAATCGGTGGGTGGTGTCTTAGAATCTTGACAGTCACCATTAGAGGTGTTTAACACAGTGCTACTGAATTGCTATTGATGAGAATTTGTATCTCAAGATTGATGCTGAAAATAGATAGCTTTGCTACTCTTTGCCCTTCTTTGAAACGTTGATCTACGAACACTGATTGTAAAATCGATGTTCTCCTGTCTGCAACTCATACATCATATCTCACAGAAGCATCGCGTGGGCTGATGGCAGGTGGGAAGATCGAGGGGTGTGGACCAGGAAATATTCTTCTCGCGGACTTGCAATTAGAACGGACGCAACGTGGGTGAGTAAAGCTGAGCGGTAAATCAGCTCGTATTCAAGCTGTGATTGCCTCAGGAGGGAAGCGAAAATCGAGCCGGGCAGAGACAAGATTGTTACATCAGGTGCCACGTTAGATAAAATGCAACGAAAGGTTCATTTGTCTGACGGATCTCCTTAACAGGACGATCCATTGTTATGGCCTACTAGACACTAGCCATCGTGAAATCGAACCCTACAAAACTGATGTGCAAAGAGTGCAAAGAACACGCAGCAGAATTCAATCAACGTTCCAGCAACCACCTAAACGACCAATTTCCAAGATCCACAAATGCAGGACCCACGCTCCGAGCTACAAATGTCGAAAAATTAATCACACGGAGCAACCCCAACTTCCGGACAGTCCCAATAAAGCCGAGAGGGCTGGATAACAAGAACCATGGCACGGATACCGCGATAAAACCACACGAGACAGATCAGCCAGGGATTCGTCACGGTGCCGATAACCAGAAGGAGCCCCCGTGACGGACATTCCCTGACAAATAGACGAAGCCACCATGCAGGGGAGGGGTCGCTGGAGTTCTAGCAAATTCATAGACGGCCAGGAATGCGCAATATTGTCGGCAGTCTGTCACACATTCGATCCGGTTGGGTCCTGGGGAGGAGAGACAACGCATCGCGGCCCCCGGATCTCCTCCTCGTTTTATTACGCGCATCCTGCGGTGGCCCGCAGATGTATCAGACAATAAACTACGGCCTGTTTGGGATTTGTGGGCCGCGTATTAATCTTCCCATATTTATGTCGGCCCCCGAGAAAAAGCGGACCCGACGTCGCCGCGCGAGGGACGGTCGCGGGGTGGACGAAGCGCGCGCGCGCGCGCGGGCGCTCGCGCGACGAAAGCATCGATTTCAGATAAAATCGGCTCTACCCTTGAAAAAAAAGGGATTCGCTGGTAAATGGCCAGACCCTGGGATCGTTAAAGGAGAGGTTATTGGATTCTCGGTTGTGTCCTGCTCGTCGTAGCCACGTCCTGTTTTTCGTACCTCATAGTGGCCGCTAGTCCTCCTTGGGGGCGAGGGTGGAGGGATACAGGCGCGGGAGTGGGGAGGGTGGCTGCATCAGGTGGTCAATTCAAAAGGGTGGCATTTAATTAACGCATTTGTTTGAAATATGCTTGGTTACAGAGATTGTAAGCTTGCTGTATCTACTACTGGTGGTGGCCAGGCGTGATTCATGAGTGGGTGGGTGGGTTGCATATTGTGGATGCACGTTCGTAGGCGATTTTATCACTCCCCCTGTGAATTTCTCTTTTATTGTTCGCGTTCTTCTTGGGAAAGACATCATAGGTGAGGATTTACAGTTTGTCGGCATAGGTTCATTTCATACTGGCAGTTTGAGTTAGGTACAGTTCGATCCCGATGCAAGTAGCCCAAGGTTACTCCCAAAACGAATCCATTATGATAAATGTGTCACTAATCTTTGAAAGCGAGATCTTCGCATCCTATAATAGAATATTAACCAAAGTATGGACCATTTAGTCAGCTTTTAATTTCAGAAAATTTATTAGCATAAATGTATTTCACCGACCGTGCGAGTATTACTATTTAATAACACGGATAGCAGTTAATAAAATTTCAAAGGATTTATGACTAATTAAGCCTCTTCATTATGGCAGCAGTAATTTATTTCTTCCTCTGTGGAAGAATTCAAATCGATATCTCGTCTATAGAGATCGCTTAAGCTATCTGGCATGTCAGTAGTACGCCAAGCTTTTGACATATGTACATTAGTGATTCCACACTTTCGATAACGTATCACGAGGATTATAGGCAATCATTCAGCCGACATCGGAAGGTAAGCGACACAAGAAGCTTGATTCTCAATGTCCTTTCATTGTAAAACCCCTGAAGAAGCTAAGGGGACCGAAAGACTTGAAAAAAGTGTCGAATACAGCGACAGCGCAAAGAAGTTGCAGGATCAAGGGGCTGTCAGGTCGTACCTTTCGCGTTTTTCATAGAGCAGGTGCGGATCGACGTTATGTTAATGGGCTTTCAGGAGATTTCAGCTAACCATATGTTATCCGATGCGGAGGAGGGTGATGTGGAGGCATAAGTACTAATACAAGTCGTTCGCAGAAGCAGCCTCGCAGTAAACGGGGCCTCATCCAGCAAGGTCTAATCATTTCTGGGGCTTAAGAAACTATCCGGCTGCTGGAACAGAAGCCAGTTTGTAAATTGCCTCGATAAACCACCAAACCGATGCTGAATTTGTGGTCGAGCATTTTTCTGCCCCTTGGCTAACGGATGCTCCGTAGATTTTGTGTGGTATCCGGCGCTGTAATTAGGGGAGGCTTCTGCATTTTATTTAATGGAGATGGCCTGTATTGGTATTTTAATTATTCGGTTCTATTTTCTTAATAAGCAGACCGTATATCCTTCTTTTATTGGGAAACCTTCAGACATTTTCAAAGCAGTACAGAATTTCTGTTCCAAATTGTGCTCCACTATTGCCAGGGTGATAGATGGCTACTCTTCGAATTAATTCCTCCTGTCTTGAAAGCCTTACATAGCATAGAAATCTAGTTCCATTATCCCCGAAACGATAAAGAAACCGTTTTCTCAGGTTTCGTTTTCTGTATTCATTAACCACCATGTTCCAGTAACATATCTTCCCTTAAAATTGCCCATATTCTTCAGAAGGTTACTTATGCCCTCATAAATACAACTGCCTCCACCCCAATTGCCTCCTACATCGCCAAACCCTCAAGAAATGATACATAATAACAAGAAATAATCTTGTCCTATGCACCTACAATTCTTGCGCAAATACGTACACTATGACACCTCAGCCACGACAAGTATTTTACTTTTTGCATGCGAATCCCGGGTGGACAGCGACGAAAGGGTTGGTCGGTGGTTAAGGGCGCGTTCTGCGAATGCCAGCACGGATCGCCGATAAAAATCAAGTTATCTCGCCGTTTTGCGACGAGCAGCCGCGTAATGCAACCGCTGACGCCATTAGAATATCGTGGTCGCATACCAGGGCCCCCCAAAAGTGAATGCCATACCATGGAAAAGGGGTGACAGGGGCGGTTGGAAATGGAAGGGGTTAGCAGGATCGCCGGCGCCTTTGACCAGGAACCCCGTGGCGCGCGACATGCCTCGTCTGACCGCCATTTAGCGTGAACCTGTCTTTGAATCGAGCCACTCCGCTCGGAACTGGCTGCCATGTTTTCGAAAATGGAATGGTCCTTGGCTGACAAACATTTTTGCGCCGTCAAAGAAAGAAAAACAGATCTACCACTAGCGAAAAGAGAGTAGGGGAGTGGATCATCAAATATCTTTAACGACGATTCAAATCCTCTAAGTTGGTCACTGAGCTATCTTATATATGCTATAGATGTCGGTAAATTAAATTCCAATACTTCAGCAATTACAATTACCTTCAGTTTGATGCATTTGGATTAAGATACTTCATACCGCTTTAGTCCAACCCAGCTTCCCCAAAAATTAACCGCCTCGAGTACAACAATTACCCGCGACTCTAACAAGCAAACCGACAGCGTCCTTCGCCGAAGCAAAGTGTTCCCAGGACGCTACTCCATTCCGCCCACGCAAAGTTGTCTCATCCCGCGGTTCGTTGGTCGAAATTTCTGTCTGCGGAACAGCGGCGGTGGTCGGTAGTGGGTCTCGGAGTTATGTTACGGCCGGCCATAAACGAAATGAGAAAACTGTCCGGCGGCCGGCTGAAAAATCTCCGCGGAATACAAATGCTCGATTTTTTCGGGCGGCGCACGCTTTTTGTCGGGAGCGCTTACGACGCTTCCACGGCCCCCGGGGAAACACTTCTGCGTCCAACAAATGATATGGTAATCGTAACGGAGAGGACAGTAGTGATCGGGGAACCTGTCGCGCGTCCTTCGGATCCAGAGCCGGTTTGACGTCTACGGATCGCGATGTCAGTTTCATCAGACTGGTTGCAGCGATTGATCACCCATTTAGGTATGAATTTTGGTACATTTTCTTAGCACTCGTTAGATGTTTGGGAATTGCATCGATCATCCCAGACATAAATAAAAATCTCTTAACGAAGCCCACCCTTACATTGTTCAATTTCTAACACAAAACTCTAATATTTTAAACTCTAAACGTGTTTCCAAATTAACTAATAATTTAGCTCAGCGCCAGGGAGAATCGGTGAGCACAGACTCAGTCAATCCGGATTTTCTTTCGATTCGTGGCTCGCAATTAATCTCGATCTCATCCCCGTAGCATGCTGCGGTCGTTAATTCGGCGCTGACGAAGGAGAAACGCGGGAGGGGGGCGGGTGAAAGGGTGGTGGGGTACGGGCGAAAGCGGGCCCCGTTCCGCTTGTAAGAAGCGAACACGATGACATTCGTACGGGCACTAGAGAACGAGTCGGGCTACATGGAAGCCTACACGAGCGAACGGACGATTCGGAATCAGATGTTATCTTTGACGAGGGCTGCCGTTGGTGGGGGACGACCGTGGGCCCTTTCTCGGTGCCCCGCGCCAAGATACGGATCTCCTTGGCGCCACCGTCTCCTGCAGCCCTTCCACAGGGCCACGCAAATAGCGATGGGCATTCATTTCTTCTCTTTTTCCGAGCAATTCATATATTTGTATGAGTGAAAGCACAATCATTTAGCAATGTCATTATAGGTACAATAATCCTTAACAAATTTAATATAATTCGCCGAGTAGAGAGAGTAATTTTGTCACTTGTCATAAAAGTATAACTTTACCATTAACGTCACAAGGTGTCATCCGTAACTTTAAGATTGCATATTGCGGCTTAAACTGAGACCTCGTATCATGTGCTCCCAATTATTCCCTACCTACAGGCCTATTCATGAACAAATAAATCACGTCCAAGTACTCACAGGGGCTGGAAGTCTCTCAAGTCCATCACTCCGAGAACAAGGCTTCTGTCGGGCCCCAGGAAAGCCGGCTTTCGAGGGCCCTAAACGCGGTTTAAGCGTAACCGATACCCCAGCGGGGGGCCAGCACCGGTCTGCTTTGCCTTCGCCATCGAAAATTCGTTTCGCCCTGGCGACGATTGACAACGGGACTCGGCGATGAGGGACGACAAACCGATTCCACCAACGGGGCACCGGTTTTCGTTTCCTGGCCCCGTGCGTTCATTATCGAGCGCACGTGTCGCCTGCCCCGAATACCTGGATGATCCTCCTCCGTATCGGGGAGATCGATCGAAGCTGGACGCGTCCAGTTGAATTTACCGACGGGACACGGCTCGAGGCATGTTCTGGAGACATTAATCCGCCTGGACCCGTGAGTTATCGTCATCCGGGGCGAGGGAAATGCGGTTAATTTGGCGCTGGGAAACCATGTTCTTTCCCGATGAGCACGGTGATACCGTAGATGATAGATATTGGGGTGCAGTGGTTGAAAGAAAATTAGAAGAAAGAATTCTACTTGATTCCGGTTCTGGTAATTAGAAGAACAGGCTCTAGAAAGGTAAAGTTTACTCTTCCAGTAAAATTACGCGATACTGGGGCTACTATAAGGTAGTAACAGGAATGTTCAATTTTTTAATTTAATTCGATGAAAACGTATTTGTCTGCACAAAAGGGAAACTACGTACAGACATTCCATGTCGGAACAAACGAAGTACGATTTACAACGAGCGAGGTTCCATGCAAATATCGAGAACAATGACACGACGAGACTCACATTAATTAAATCGTAAGCAGAATAGGAGAGAGAGGCATTCTTCAATTTGTTGATCAAGCGTCTCGCAAGAAGCCGAGCTAATTGGCTCGCTAACCAAATAATTGACAGTAAGTAGGAAATGAGAAGTTATTCCTCGTAGGAGTTGTTTGTCCTCTCCCACTTTTCTTTATCCGCTGTGTCCACTATCGCAATTCGACGGCGGGAATTAACGAGCGAACAGTGTAATTAACGACTGTCGCGGAAACAAGACCTTCTTCGTTCAAATTCATCTTCGGCGACGCCATTATGACAACTGTCGGGAATACTAAGCAATTCGTACGTTTGCTAGTTCCGCACTTGAACCTTCACGTTTGAAATGCAGGCAAAGTTTTGGCAACAGAAGACTTAGTCACCCGGGAAATAGGATTTCATGGGACCAATAATAGATGTATAATCTTTTCAAACGTGTCCCACCCGAATAAAGTACCACTGTCTGCGACAGGAATTGCCGCAATAGGCTTAACGTGTCCTCAAAGGATTTTCCTAGTTTCCGGTGAATGGGGATCCATTTGGCGCCGCACAGAATCATTCTTCGGCATAATCCTAACTAACCCTGCGGTAAACGATCCAAAGACCCCATCAGTTAAATCGCGTGTACCTACGATAATGCTGTTTCGACATTTGTATCTTACATCTGTTGGCAAAAACATTAGTTACAAGTCAAACGTATGAACCTTTCTGGGTTGAGCTTGATTTAGTCTGATTTGGTAATTATAAGTTTATAAAGGAAGTACACAAAGACAAAAGAGTGGATATAATGGAAGACAGAAAAACAACGTCCCTAGTAATGGCCGTGGAGAATCGTCCCTGGCGCCGTCAAAGATGGTCCAGGAAAACGCCCAGTCTGGGAAAGATGACGTTGTAAATATTTTCTGTCATCGGCGGGTCCCTGTCACAGGGGCCGTCTTGTCTCCGCTTTAATAAAGGTACAGCCAGCATAGGTACCTCTTTGGAAAGCGTGTCACCTGAGCCTGGTATCGGACACTGATGGTGCGGATAGCGGCGCTTTGTGTCTTTCGTGTACCCCTCTCGGTCGAAAAGATCGCCGCACTCAAAAGACCTGCCCTCGCCATTCATCACTTCCGCTCTCTTTTGGCCCCGAGGCAGCGAAAAAGTCAATCCGTAGATTCTGTGTGGATGTTCAGCCACTGTTCGTGGCGAAGACCGCAGAAGGAAACTAAAGAAAATGTAGCACTTTGAAGAGGACTATAACAATTCTCAGTGATAAAACTCGAAACCGTAAACTTGGATTGGGAAAGTACAACCACACATTGCAAAGCAAGTTGTACGTCTGCTGGTTTCGTTTAACATGCACGGTATGCAATGCGTCAACGATTTTCCACACAGCCTTTGAACGTGAAGACATTCATTTGCACATGCAACACTTGGTGTAAGATCGCCGCGTAAAAGGCACACTCCCGCCACTCCGAGCGTCCGGTGTCCTTTATATCAAATCCAGCAGAAAAGGTAATTCGCAGATTCCAACGAACAGGTTTTACTGAACACAGTCGGGGTGCTAATTTGTCCCGACGCGGAGATAAGGATCTGGCGAAATGGTTTGACACAAAACGAAGTAATTAAAATGATAATAAGATGGGGATGGGTTTTATAGCTTTTCAGCTAAATCCTATGAAGACTGACACCACCAGCATCGAGAGAGTCCATTCCACTGTTCTGTCTGCCGTTGTTAGAGTTATAAAGGAATTTCATCAAGACTGTAGTTTTCGCCCAAGTGATCTTCCCAAGGGGGAATCCTATACCCTACAGTCCCAATAAACCATCCTCCAAGATACAAACCCTATCAAAAGTTCGTCATAACATCCTTTTCCTTAAATTCCTACGTGCTTTCAACGAAGACGCCATAAAGTTAACCCGCGTCATATATAACGAAGCATATACCACGTCAATTCATGTTTCCCAGTGTTCCACCCTCCCGAAAACAATTCGGAAAGTCATTTACATATTCAATCGGCTCATTCCCAGGATTCCTCGTTTCCTTAGAACCGATACGTCACATCCCAGCGAGCATCCAACGGTTCCGTCAGCCTCCACGATCCTCCTCTTACGGAGGAGCTAGGGCAGCGACATTTACCTGGCTGACGATGTCGGATGCCTTTGTCTCTGGCACCGGGGATAATTAAAAACCGGGTAAAACTGGCTGCACAGAAAACGCGCAGCAGTCGGTAAATCCGGCTCGGAAAGGGACACGAGATCGTATCACGAATTTACACCCATCAGCCGCCACCTTGTTCGAGCCACCTTCATCCATCTACTTGCGTGTAACCAGCCGCTGGATCGTGGATCTCGATGATGACCGCGATACGGCCATGCTGGCCGCTGTAAAACCCACTGTTCGACAGCAGTTCGGCCATCAGGGTACACGTAAATATCCCCCGTTGAAGAAACGTGGATTCAACGCGGCGCGGCGTGTCCCTCGGCCGGCGTACATCATTGCGTCTTTTCTTCCTGCAGATCGCTGGAATTTCGGGGCCGAAACGATGCTGTTTTTCGTCGGAGATCTTACACAGCGATTCGGCCATTCTTCTCGGCGTTCCTGCCGATGGTTTACGGTGTCGCGTGAAAATTGAAGTCCGAGGTGGAAAGGGGGAATCCCGCCTTTGACCGAGCCGGGCGTGACGAGTTTATTAAAAAGGTCACTCGTTAGAGGACAGTTAAAGATCTTCAAAGCAGTTTTTCATTTGGGGATTATCTGATATGCGCCTCCACTGGAGGAGTTTTCCATTTGTTCGGGTAAGGATTATAGAGATATGAAGATTTGAAGATTTTTTAAACAAAATTGTACAAGTGCTAGGAATACTGAGAGAATCGATTTTTTAGAAGAGAAAACAGGAGAAGCGTAGCAGGGTTGCATAAAATTTGTGGATAAGTATAGAGATATCACGACCAACCCCACTGAGACTGATTACTCCACTCCATAACGTACAGCTAGGTAGTCGGGCGCCCGTCTGCTCGAAACTTTCAAAACAAAAAGGACGCGGGGTCGTCAGCCGTGTTATCGCACCATTAGTCGTTCGACCTCTGAGGTGTTAACACGAAAGTGATGCTTGTGAAAGTGAAAGAAGACATACTCGAGATTCTACGGGAGATTGCGTGAAACTGCGATGAATTTAACATTATTTATACCCCAAACACCGGCGCCATGGTACAAGGATGATATATTGTAAATAACAAATTACAATATTTAGAAGGCAAATCGCGTTTGCATTGATTATGCGTATAATATTTTGCAAGATAAAATTGACTCGTTCGTGGATATTGTATAATACAGCACAAAATATACAAAATAATATTCTTTAGTATATTAAAGTGTTCAAATACTATTTAAAATATGAAATACTACATTATTAAATTTTTTGTTGTGATAAGTTAATTTGATGGTCATTAAATAATATTATACTGCGTTTAATCTGTAGTCCTTAATATAGTAATCTCTTATTACACGAATCTCCTGTTACACTGGTTTCACTGAATATCAGCGAAAAATTATGGAGAAACACATACTACCACTTCTGCTTTAAAAAACCTCTATTCGAACGCTAGTAAAATTTTTTAAAAAGGAGGAAGAAAGATAAAATACGTAAAAATCAGTAAAGTTGCAAAGAGTAGACGCAGGATCTCAGTGTCACACGTCGCCGAAAACTTCCGACATGTTCTCGCGGTGGCATAATGTTGCACATAGTGTCTTATAGTTGATACCAATGTTATTTGTCATTAGAGGAGGACGGCGAGTCTCATTATCCGAATAATTAAACCTTATTATATGATGTAGCGCCGCTCGTTATCTAACCGGTTTGGTCGATGCGCGTCGCAGATAAACTTATCTGTCGTGTAGGAGCGCTTGTAACGAATCAATTATATTACTTATGTAAGCGTGCCTGTTTCGCGCAGTCCGCCACCTTATCGCGGCGAAACTGCCGCTGAGAACGTTTTATATCGCCCACGATAAAGAGCCATGTTCTCATTAAAGTACTCGAAAAACGCCATCCACGCGCCCGTGGTTCCTCTCGAGACCCCTGCACTGATAGTGTCCTGTTCTCGTTAAGGTTTCACTTCAATTCGCTCTACTAAAATCTTCGACTGTCATTTTAAAGCAGATTTAGTAAAAATACTAGGTGATGTGCTTTGCAGGCAATTGCCTTTCATTTTACAAATCTTCCTACTCTTCGGACACTTCAAATCAAGCAGCGTTAAAGCTCTAATTCCTCTCCGTATTCACTCAGTATCGTGAAATCTCCCCCAGTGAATTCTTGAATCGGTTCGTCTTTCAAACGTTCTTCCTATCACGGATCATCCTCCGAATTCAGTCAATTCACGTTCTGGAGTCGTATGCATTTATGTCTGAATACGAAGTGCGAGAGTCACCCTCCGCCCCTCCCCTCCCTCCACGAAAGAAAGGGAAAGAGCGGAAAAAGGAGGAAAAGAAAAGGGAAACGCGTAGACTCTCCGTAAATCTTCCATGCGTGTAACTCTTCTGACGAGGAAGCCATGGGCGCGCTCTCGTTGCGAGAGCCTGGGAGTTGTTTATGCTTTCCTGTGCAGCGCGCTTTCTGAAATATGCAAATCGCGAATTCGCATAATGGCGTTATCGCGGTGGGATGCCGCCGCCGCCGTCGGCGACGACGACGTCGAGATCGCTGGATCCAGCGGGTCGAGCTCTTTCTCGACATCAAACAGCGACCGCCGCTGGCCAGCCCCATTGATTTGCCCCTGAGAACAAACATCCCAGGCGCGTTTCGTCCCCGTGATAAATATATGATCTGCGAATCTGATCGGGGATCGCCTATGACTCACGAATTCACCACGGAATTTCTGCCTCTTAGAGACCAGAGCTGGTCACTCTGATCGATTGGTGATATTAGTTTTGACCCTAACAAATGGATTTGGTAGTGAGTAAAGTGAAATTCCTAGTAGTTTGAAATACACTTCGATTGCACTTGGGTTACACATGTTAGATTTTGAATAGACTTAAATTATTGCAGATACAGATTAGTTCAGACTGTTTGAGTTTGATGTCAGTTAGGATTTGCATATAGCAGTCATTCAACACTTAATACCTTAAGATTAATCATGAATTAACCTCATGAGTGAGAAGGTGGGCATATTAACACCTTCCGAAGGAAATTTCGTTAGGGATTTGATTTATATTTGTATACTTTTATTTTATTTTATTGGTAAGGGGAAATCAAGTGTTTTATTAATCAGTATATGATCCATACATCGCCAATTACTCCGCTGGGTAGAAGCTCCCCTTATTGTGTCCTCTTCTGATTGCTGGTTCTCCATATTTTGCTGTCTAATCCATCCGCCAATCGTTCGATGGGAGTCAGATCACGTGATTTTAGAGTCAGCTACTTAATTCTACATTCACATTTTTATTGTAAGTGTTTTAAGCCTTTACTTAATCCATACTTGGATTAGAAAGAGTTAAACAACTTTTACAAACATTTCGTTACAAAATACTTCAATGCTCTTCTTATCGAAGAACTATGTTTTTCTAGCCCAGCATCGACCTCATACCAACACTACACTATCACAGAACATCCTGCATGTTTCATTTGAGAGGTATCGCACTTGACAAGTAATACCTCAGTAATATCTTACGAATGAAAACATGCTTTCATCATCACGCACTTCTTCCTGGAACTTAGTAACCACCCACATGTTTCATCACTTAAAAACATTGTCCACTCTATGTGTTTCCTTGCTCACAGAAGTCATGTCTCACACTGTTTCGAAGTTATTCCAAAGATTCCTTCATCACAACATGCATTGGCAAAGTAGCATGTAAAATCCGCTGGCTTATCACTGCTACTCCAATAGAATTATATCCAACTGGATTCATTTCTGCTTGGCTTACTAGTGCAGCCTTGATGTATTACGTTTACTTAATATTTCGACGTAATGATATGCCGATTCGCATTTCTAAATTTTGCCACAATATCACGGAGTATCTCCAAAAATGTTATTCACTATAACCATAGTTTAATTTCTCACTGATACTTCTCTTCTCAACCACTGACACTACACCAAACATTGACAAACACCGAATCAAATCACAAGTACACATTCGCATGATTCTGCCTCTTGCACAATAAGCAGACTTGAGGTAAACACGATTATTCCACCCCCACTAAGCATTACTGGTATCCAATCATCAATGTTATTACTCATGAAACCAATAGTAACTTTTATATTTGATTAAAACACAATGAAATGACACGATCACTGTAAAAGCCACTATTTGCAAACCCAATTCACGTGTCTCTCGTCTTTCGAGGGAACTCCGTGTTTCATTGGGTTGTAACGTTCCATTGAAATCACGACTTATGGAAACGCCATTAACGTCTCATGTCAACATTACGTTTCCACTACGAAACAGCGATAAAGTCACGTTTTATTACAACGACGCGAACCATGTAAAATTATATCGATCCGCGACACGCGAGGCTTAAAACGTCGCGTTTCACCAGCCTGCATACGCTGCACCGCCGGCAACTTCGATGTCCTGCCATGTCACGTTCATTTGCATTCGCGGAGTCGACAAGTAGATGAATAAATTATCCACTTTCGTGTCAATCACGCGGCCAGCACAAAACCGAAAGTGAAAATACGCTTTCCCGATACATCGTAGCTCAAATTACAGACACAAGGCAGCATCTGTCCGAGGCACCCCATTTTACGGGTAAAAATACCCTAAAATTTGGTTCACTTTATCTAAGTGATCATTGCAATCGCCAGAGGACAGAAACCGTGGCGAATAGGGGTAGCGCGAGTTCGCCGGATTTCAATGCGAGCACGCATAATTATCCAATTGCGATAACGCCGCGCAGAAAATAAGATCCGTGCCCGTTATACCCGTTCGATTCAGGCGGTTAGACCCATTCATTTATCTGGGAAAGAGAGCCGAAAGAATCAGGAAGGAAGAGAGAGAGAGCGATGCGCGCGCTGAAACGTATCCGCGGTTTATTATTATTTTATTCGGATGTTCCTCGCCGCGTTATACCCCATAACCCACCCTCTTTCCTACACCTTTTCCTGCAACACCGTCTACACGACCCACCTCCCGATCTACCACCATCGTTCCGGCTCTCCCCCATTCGCGAGAGGAGAGAGAGAGAGACCACCCCTCTCGGTGGTTCCATGCTCGCTCGTCGCAGTCAAGTCGTAATCCCCCTTTGCCAGGCCCTTAACAGGCAGGGCAGGGCACGGCGGAGACCAAGGCAGGAACGTTAAAATTTAAGGTTTCCGTCGACACGTTGCGACCCATAAATTTCATCGCTCGAAACCGCCGCGCATTTCCTCGGGTCGCGCTTGACAAATCGCCAACGTACCCGCGAAAAATCCGCGGACACGAACGCGATCGAACGAGTTCTTTATGTTGATACGCGGTAGAAGCGGTATTTGAAATAATACGTAGGCAGAAGTGTTCAGAAAACCGAATTTCTTGGTAAAATTCATTTTTTTCTGATACAGATTGCTTAAATTTTGCATCTGCGAATACGAAATGCTAATACAGTCGACATTCTTTCGATAAATCAGTCACAAAATATATATCTAATTTTTACACAATAGTGAAACAACAAATAAAAAATCATTATACAACATATCACACAATATAAAATGCAAATGGACCACAAACCATCATTCGAATACTTTTCCAATCAAATTCTCCCCACCTCAATGATTACAATTATCGAAATTAATCAAGGAATTCATAGATTTCAGGCTCAAAATGGCTCATTACTGAGTTAAAATTCTTCAAAATTCGGCGCTAAAAATTCGCCACAATGCAATTCACATGCTTAGGTTATGAAATTACAAAATTACAAATCTTTAATATTATGTCCCGATAGATTCTTGATACTACCACAACATTATAAAAATGACAATATCACAGAGGTTATTTTAAGTACTAAATGCGTAAATAAATTTCATGCTTTCGCATTCAGCCCATTCTCAAGTCGATGACGCGACTTTTCGTATGTATATGTACGTGCAAGAATATACGTGAGACGAATTCTCGTCAAATATTCTCTTATTGAGATATGTAACATTTTGGACTATCATTTCAAAAATTTAGTACATTGTTTTCTGCTTTATATGCATATTACTTTATACTCCCGTAATTGACGTGATTGCCTATGCGAACTTGACGTATTCTATGCGTTGCATTCGCGATCAGACAAATCGCTCAGCTAAATTCATTGAAAACTTGACAGCCGACTATTATTCCCTTCTAAATATTTTTAATACCATTCACAATCATCGTGACATTCAATATAAATTGTATTCTTTCTTTTAATTCAGAAGTCAGTCGCTATCCTTCGTACGATAGAGGTTAGATTGCGTCCGTACGTATCGATTTTATATTGATTCACTTCTCTAATGTATCTTTCCTATCATTACAGTTTTACTTGCTTTATGACATGTGTCAAGCTTAGAAATATCGTTCTGGCTAAAGTAGAATGCAAAACAACGTGGTATTCTAACCTCGTGGATAGTCGTTCGGAAATACTAAGGTTTTCACATTAATTATGTGATGTCAAGCCTCAAATTTATCATTCTCGAGTTCAGCGTGACTGTTTCTTTGAATAATTAGTCAAAAATGTTACGTAGCATGTGTAAATAATTAGATTTTCTAAAAAGTAAGTGTTAATTTGTTGAAATACCTGTTGACATCGTAGAAGCCGGTTTACAAAAGACCGTAACACAGTATGCTTGGACCCTAGTTACTTTTTTAGAGAAATTTGGATTCTGCGTGTCTGAAACAAAAACTGAAGCCGAATTCTCTCGAAAATGTCTCTTTAAAATTGAACTTGCATAATCTTTTAAGAATTTCTCTCATTATTTCACTTTCGCTTTCATAAATATAACTCCTAAAGTGACCATTGATGACACAGTCCTGACCATAAGGCGACTTCTAATTATCGATAAATTTTGATTAATGAGATCTTCCACAGGACCCTGAATAATCAATTAAACTTAGTACTGGCACAAAAGGGCTGTTCTAAATTTTCGTTTATAAAATAAGGTTATAATAACCTATTGTCCGTTTTCAATAATCCGCTTGGCGCGCTATATTCGTCAAACTTCAGAAGTAGAATTATAAGATACGCTAATTAACGACAAGTAATTAATTTGGAATTCAGTGAAAAACGTTTTATTCGATCAAGTGAATGTTACTGGGAAAAAGTAATCTGTGGAAGGGTCATAAATATTCAATAATAAGTTTAAACATTTACACGGTAAATGATAGATGGAGCTAGTCTCAGGGAAGCTAGTCTATTAACCGCCAGAACTTTAGTCCCGGTTGAAACTGAAAGTAAGTGTAGTTCGTCGCGTTTCGTCGTAGCACAAAACGATTTTCACTGCTTTAATAATTGAATCTACTTTTAATTGGGTCCAAGCGTTAACAAATAAGTATTCACATTTAAAAGAATATAAAAAGTTCGGAATTGATCAATTATTCTTTATTTTGCGTGAATACGGTAAGGCTGTTTCACAATGATTCGCAAAGAAGTCAACTTCAGCACAGTAATTTCCAAGTGTTTCAAAATCAAGTCAACAAAATGTAAGTCATAGTGAATTGCATTTGTATTACACGTTTTAACTTGAATTCGCGATGTTTCTTCTGATTCGAACGCACTTTCGCAGTACGAACGCACTTGCATCTATCATACGCGAACAGAATTTGAAATTAACTGCTAACATACTTTGTGGTTTTCCTCGAAAACGATTTCTGTGGTTTTATGAAATTTGAATTCTGCATAAATTTAGTTTTTCATTTAGCAAAACGACAGTCTGATAGCTGCTGCCATCTGTTCCTTAGCTCCCACAGCTATCTCATGGACCACTACTTGCTGGCAGTTGATAAACGTGTTCGTCTTAAAAAATCGAACGCATTTCAGAGTTTCAAACTAGTTGAACACTACCAAATACAATAAGATTTGGCAAATCACTTATTAGCCAAATTATAATATCCAAGGAATACTGGAATAAATACAGTTCATACTCTCAACCATTTATTCTTCTTTTTTTCTCTCTCTGTATTACTAAAATGTTAAACAGAAAAATGTGTCCCCTAATCGCAAAAGTTTCGCAACCGAAAACAATTCGGAAACGTTACAAGTAATAAGTACAAAAGATTTACAATTTCTGTCGTGGAAATTTTGAGCAATCGTGAGGAAATATCGTGTTGGTGTCGCCAATATAAATAATTGTTTATCTGTCAACAAATGTGCATTGTAAAGAACAACGTGCTTCATTGCCCAGTCTCTGCTCGACGGTCCGTGTCGACACACATATGTATTGCTTACCGTTACGGATACACCAAGGTCCATTTTCTCAGACCGAAGAAAAAACTTTGTAAGAAAAATTTACATACTTCATTGTACTTTTGGGACTCGTTAAATGAGGCTTCGTAACATATTGCTGATCAATTAAGTTACAGACAAACTTCTATATTTCAAATAGACAAATTAGGCCATTATTTAAAGGCAAACTGTTCCGCGGTTAACCTCAAAGTCGCAACCAGTGCCTAAGCGCGCGAAATCTTGAATTCAACAAGTGCAGTACATATGTATATGGTGACGCGATTCAGTGTAAGAGCATAAAAGATAATATACAGTTTATTTGTAAAATAATGACAATACAGTCATTTGTCAGTTTAGTTTGGAACATCTTTAACAATAATATGATCAGCAGTATGTTATCCGAACTTCGGATTCCGAAGAAATCATCAAATCGCGTTCCTAAGTTCTCTACGAAAATACGATTAAAAAGTTACTTGCAAATGTCCCTTACAAAATCTTTTCTCGTAAAAATATCCACCATGTGCTCTTCTACAATTTGTTTCTGTTTTTTCTTCTTTTTTTTTAACAAAGTGTTACATTAAATATGTCGCATGCTCTGATCGTGTTTCTTCTGCTTTCCCGCCGCTACATCGTCGGAGTGAAGAAAAATAATTTTTAATAATTTAATGACGAGCGCACGCTCCTCGTGCTCTCCCGTTCGAAAGGTAGAGCAGAAGGAGCGTGGCAATTTATAGAGACTATAAAAATAATGTGTCCACTATCGTTCAGGAGGTGTTCTTCCTTTTTACAGAAGTTCACAGAGTTCTTTCCTTTTGTGCCCGTCTCGTGTCTATAGGGTTCCCCTACTTTGTGTATACTATGTTATTTATGAGTAAGCAACGATAACGGGATTAATACTGTTCGTTGATAACGTTTCACGAGTTCTCTCTGCTCGCTTTACGTACGCACACTATCGCGTATACAATTATTCCATTATAAGATTTCCATTCTGCTTGCATGATCTTAAAATGTTATTCACACACGCCCGCCCTTTACGCTATGATTATTCCTTCGTCGAGTACAACTGTTATTACTCGTAATATCATTCATTTTTCCATTCAAATAATATTGAAAAAAATTGCTTGCAAATTGCTTCTCTTCACACACACCGAAGAATTAGAATTGGGGTTCGTTTCTTAGCAACAGTCCCTTAAGTTTACTCCGCAATAGATTTTGCTTCGATTACAGACAGCTTCAAAACACTTTTTATCACAGATAACAAACATTTATTTGATGTAATGAATTAAGATGCTTTAGCATAACGACGGGGTTGCGATCAATAAAATTTCTCGTAAAATAAGGAAAACAGATTTTAATGCTTCCAATCACATAACTTAAAAGACATCGAATAGCAAAGAAACACGGGCAACAATGTAAACAATTCTTTTTAACGCATGCAAGAAAAATTGTAACCCTTTATCAATTGTTTATATAAAAAAATCTATCAATGCTTCGTTTAATAAGTCATAATCATGCTGTTCATTCTGTCTCGATAAAATTAGGGAACGTCTCGCTTACGATTAGAATGTAATAGAATAGAAATACAACTTTTTAATAGTATCAAAAGAACTTTCGTCTCTACATTATCAATATAAAGCTTCTTCACTGTTAAATATATACGTTTTGTGAACAGTGTTTTGAACATGACAAATGTTGGAATATATATACAAAACTATATGTACAATCTTCGTATTATACACATCATACTACTTCGTTGTCATTTATATCTTTGCCACAATAAGCGCAAGCATTAGTTACAGAACGAATAAAATAAATAAAGACAAAGTAGTCTTGATTTTGTAACTTACGTATTAATGGGAAGTAATGGGTATAAGTAACTTACAAGATCAAGAGCATTAAAGATAATATCAGATTGGTGTCATTCCATCCTCGAGACAAGTAACAAAGATATAACTGACGACTCTGAATTTATACATGTCAATGGTCTGTACATGCACACCACCATCATATATGCGGATAATATTTTACAGTACGATGTACATATATATCCAGTCAAAGATATAGTTTTTTTTTATACACTCTATTCTACAAACTGACTCTACATAACGTTTACATTCTTCGAAATATAATCCTGTATTTCCAAAGAGAAATGAAATAATGGAGATGCACCGATCAGACCGACACAGCGTTCTAACGCGTTTCAATTACCGCGCATTGACTTGACCGGCGCGGTTCACACACCATCTATCGAAGCTCGCGTTAGTTCCAACTGCTTGTGAACTCATCAAGATATATTCTGGATGGAATGCTTTCGTTAGTCTTATAAATACTTGAACTCCCACTTTAAAAACTCACGAGGCAAGATTCTGCAGGAATGCGAACTCTTTCGTGTGAGCTACTTCGGCATACCACTCGCTACCGTAGTATCCGAATGCTTGAGAACCACATGAAACCGATAACAATGAGATTCATTAATACTGGACGTCAAACTGTTAATACTTTCCCTACGCATTGTTATGTAATACTATAACACATTCAAGGAGAAACTTGATGTGATCGTACGGTTTATGCGGTTACAAAAGTTAAAGAACGAAGAAACTAAAGGAGTTAAATTGCCCAGATCTTAAAGATTAACCATACACAGAGATCAAATTAGTAGGGTGAGATTCGTTTCGTTATAAACATAGTACGTTACTCGGGCGCTTCGTTCGCGCAGGCCCTTCACAAAGCTGTGCTCTCTATCGGAGAGGCTGCGCGGTTTGGTGTGCAACACCGTTCGGGAGTATGGCACAAATCCGGCGTGTGCCTGCCATCTCTCAACTGAACGAAGTCCAAGTCTGCGAAAAAGTCACTCTTCATAGTACCTACTGCGCTGTCCGAACCGAAGCTGTCTTGTCTGCATAGATCCACATTCTTGTAACATCCGCTGTACTCCGCCAAGGACATAGGCAACTTGTTGTCGTACGCCGACTTGGTATTGATTACTGTCTTCTTAGGATCATTAGACTCTAGCTTCATGCAATCTTGGATGGATGTGGTGCAGTCTTTTTTGTTCTCGACGTTAGTCTCATTTTGCGTATTGTATATAAGGAAATCGTCGTTCTTGGAGAGACTCGAATTTGAATAAACACTGTCCGCGTAACAAAGTGCAGAATTTTTTCCGCAACTGCTGTCCTTGCGGAGGTCGTCCTTTAGCAGCGTATTGTAAGGCGAATAATCTTTGTACCCTTTATCTTTGTATTTCGCTGTACAATCTAACACTGTCAGACTTCCTTGCCTGGATAGGATACTACCAATGTCCGACACGTTGCTCTCCTGTCTCGATACTCTGTCGTCGGTAGGTTTACTTTTCTCGATTTCTCCTGAACTTATAGTTACTTTTGATTGCAACGAAGTACCAGCTTCGGTGGATAGACTCTTTTTCTGCGCGGAGAATGCATTCTTTGGCGTCTCTTTCGTGGGAGAAATCTTTGTCCTCCTTAAGTAAGAACCCGTGGACGATTTTGAGTTGTCGTTGCAAGGCTTCTTGGACTCGCTCTCGTTTTGGTCACCGATCTTATTTTCCTTCTCCATGGCACTCGCGGATTTTCCGATTTGCCTTAAGTAGGAGTTAACCGAGCTCGGATCAGACATTTTGAATTTGCTCTCCAGCTTCATTCTCGAGTGACCGCTTCCAACCGAATTATGATCGTTGGACTTCTCCGCTGACTTAGAGTTCAGACTGCTATTAACCTTGTACGAACACTTGTTATCGATTATATATTCAGGAGTGTCCGACAAAGAGCATGGACTCGCTCTGCCCACGTATCTAATCTTCTCGATAGTGGGTATTCGTTTCAGGTTGCATTCGGTTAGATCGTTTTGCCTCACACAAGCGTCTTTATCATTGGAAATGTGGGAGGCTGATTCGTTTGATTTCATATTTTGCCTGGCGAAGTATCCAGTGAATCCACTGGACTCTGGGGAGATAATGATATCCGGTTTCTCCCTTTCGATCGTAGTCTCTTTAGACCTCGAGTTCTGCCTCAAATATCGCCCTGCATTTCTAGGCGATTCGTTTGTTTTGCTGTTCTGCCTCGTATATCTTCCCCTGGAACTTATCACTTCGGGCACTTGGAGCGTGTTACCGCTCTGCACAGATTCCTCGCGCTCCAGCGTGCTATCGTCGCAACCGCTACACCGTTTCTTTTCCTGGTGCACCTGGCCCTCCTTAATGGGCTTCAACAGCGGTGCTAGGGTCTCTGGAGTCGTCGACTCGCTGGTGCTCGCACTAGGTCCAGTGTAGTTTCTGATGTCGAATTCCAAATCCGACGGCAACTCGGCGCCCACCGATAAATGCATCGCTAAACCCTCCAGCCAGATCTGCATCACCTCGAAGGGCGGTCTTTTGTCGGGGTTTAAATCGCAACAGAGAAAGGCGATCATGTAAAACGCTTCCGGACAATTAGAGCAGAATTTCTCTTTAAACACATTCTGATTTAGGCCGAAGTCCGAGGATCGCGGCAAGTAATCTGGATCAGCTTGGACGCGTCCTATGATCTCGCACACGACGATACCGAAGCTGAATATATCGACCTTCTCGTCGTACTTGTTACCCTTCATCATCTCAGGGGCCATCCAATATGGGTTCCCCACTACTGTGTACCTCTTCTTCCTCTCCTTCTTTGACGTTTTCGCCTCCCCGTCGGAATGTCTGTTGCATTTGCGGCTGTCGGGTGAATTGCCGTTCTGTATTATTCGAGCCAGACCGAAGTCGGCGACGACCACAGTCTTGTCCTCGCGCACGAGGCAGTTGTGCGAGTTCAAGTCCCGATGAATGATGTTCATGGAATGTAGATAAGCCATACCGGCGGCGATATCCTTGGCGAACGACGTTCGCTGTTCCCATGGCAAGCTTTCGTTCGCGTCGTGCAGCAAGGCTCTCAGAGTCCCGCCTGCTATGTGCTCAGTGACCAAGTGGAGCTTCTTGTCCTTGTAGAGTACCCCGATGAATCGGAGAACATTATTGTGATGCAACGAACGTAACACTGCGACCTATTGAATCCGTACACAAATAGAAGAAAATAGGGTGACTAATGCAAATATGTACATACGTGGAATACGAACCGATCGGCGATGCCAGAGCTACGTTATTTCCAAGCACAGGACTTACCTCCTTTAGGAAGTTCTTCTGGGCTTCCTCATCCACCCTATACAACTCCTTTAGCACCATAACTTCATTAGTATCCCTGTGCGTGACTTTGAACACTTGCCCGAAGAATCCCGTACCCAAGAGTTCCCCTTTCACTAGATCACTGGCTCGGAATATTCTTTGATTCTTTGGCTCCACCCGAAACGATCTCGTCCTGCTCAGGTCGCACGTAGGATTTGCAGGTGTAGATCTACAGGGATAGCAAAGTAACATGATATACTTAAGCGTTCGCTGTAAAAGCAATTGAAAGTGCAGTGGATCGCGCACCCGTCAAGCAGCCGCGACATGGAGCTGCTACGCTCTTTGTGCATAGGATCCCTCGTTCTTCTCAACTGCCTGCTTCGCGTCCCACTGATGTAACCTTCGTCCCGACGCTTAAACAATCGCTCCTTATTCTCCGGGCTCGTTCTCGGACTCCCAATGGACGTCAACATCGCCGCGGACGGCGATGGGAACGTCGGTCGCCGCGATACCGCATCGGGATCGTGCTCGATGGTCAGCTGGAATATTGAATACACTTGTTTCTATATTCAGTCCATAGCTAACAATCATGCGATGACAGTATGTAGCTGAAATTTCGGATGAATTTGCATTATAGCCGGTTCTAGAGAGGAGAATCACCTGCAGAACTGTATCTGAATGTTGTATGAGATTCTCGATGCTCTCTATAGGCTGATCCTTGACTGGAGTGCCATTCACTTCGAGTATTCGGTCACCAATGTGTAATGATATGAGATCACTGGACATGTTCAGTCTGTAACACGTTCCATCTGACATCTTCAACGTTCATAAACACTCTTTTTAACGGGACATGCAAATTTTTGCGTGCACTTGTATTCGTATCCGAGTATCGTACTGTATTAAATATTACATATATAGTGTCGTGATAAGGAAGAAAGTAGAAACTAGATAGAGAAGCCGATATGTCGCATGTTTATTTGCGACCTCGCACATTTTCCGAACTATTCGATGCGCATACGACGTGAAGCACAATAGGTACAAAATACAAAATGCAAGACTCCGCTTAGCAAACGAGAACAAAGGGGGAAATTCACTGATTACCTAAAAACAAGTATAAGGAACAAACATATAACATAGAAGTTTGAAATAGAACCGAGAATTTCATTCTTCAAACGGCTTTTAGGATGATGGAAGTTAATGTGGTGTTATGTGTCGATTATATATTACTGTTCTTAGGAATATGAACCGTCACTTCATCCTGAACGTTACATGCTTTCCGATCTGCGGCACATACTAAATGAACAAATAATATTACACAAAACAAGACTATTCGCACAACATATGATTTCTGCGTGCAGTTACGTAGCGAGTACTAAAAACACACAGCTAATTCGTAGAAAATACAGTATCTAGTGCGTATTATTTGTTATGCTGTACCTATGATTAGAGAAGTGGCAGCATAGCCTAAATAGAACCTCCATCACAGAGGCCAGCAGCTTACTGATCTTTCCACGAACATTTCTCATTAACCTGCGTTTTAGTTCAAAGTTATTAGAGCCTGAGCATCTGTACTGGTTCTTAAGTAACCATAGAATTATTCATGCACGGTTAAACATTTTAGAAAAGCTTTATTCAGTATAATTTCGTAAGGTACACAAAAGGGGAATTCCCGGCCAATATCGGGCGATGGATGAATTTTGGAACGTCCGTTTTTAAAATCGTACATATTATTTTCTGGATAACTGAGATTCACTCTATTGGATAATTAGAAGTATGAGATCCATGTAAATGATATTATTCTTCCAAATGTTTTTAACAAACTTTCGTAAACAGGAGCATATGTAAAGCCAAAAAGTATAGTACAAGGATATAGAAATAAATTGTGTATATTTTATATACATACTCAGATATACGGAGCAAAGCACCACAATTTCGAGGACTAGGAGTTGTGTCTAATGTGAGTTTGATCCCCCGCTGTTTTTCAGGATCTGACGCGTTGGGGGGTATTTCCACCAGCCTGATGCTGTGCGGCTTCCGGGCGAATGGGCAATTGGACGTCCTGTTGATCGGCTGCAGCTGCCTCTTATAACAACACCCGCAATAGAGCTTGGATCTTTCAACCAGCGCGTAACTCTCGCCATCCCCGATGAAGGCTCCGCAAGAGTTGCAGGCGAAGCATTCTGGGTGAAATTTGTGATCTCCTGCCAGCATAACGGGGCCTGTGATGATTTGGCCGCAGCCTTGGCAGGCTTCCCCGTAAGCGGCCCAATAATCATCCTTGCAGAAAAGCAGGCCATCCTTCTCGAAATACCACGAGGAGAGACCGATATCACACGCCGAACACCTATAGAATTTTTTTACCATGAAGATTAAATTTTCACCAGTCGGCATCAAACAGTCCCTTCTTACCGGAAACAATCGATATGCCATTCTTGATTTAGTGCCTGTATGAATTCATCCTCGTCGATCGCGTTAAGGCATCCAGCGCAGGTCAGTGTCCCTCCACATTCCCCACTTCCCGGGTCTAGAAAATATTCATAAGAAAACATTTAATTTGATAACAGCGGACAGGAAGACATTACATTAAAGTTTTGGTAGCAAGCTGAGAAGTCTATGTTCTGCTGAGTTCATGCTTGCTCTGCCTGCTCCTATGTTTATATATTTTTTGCCTCGTGTATTTACATACACGTACGTGCGTTTTTGCACGGCCTCGGGTGAAACGTCGGACGTACCGATGGGCGCATCATCCAGCATCGAATGTCGAGAAATGGTACCCCGTCGGCGCTAAGAAAGCAAATGCGACGCGGTACCATGGAAAACCGAGCGCGTCGGGGACGTGCGGTAGGAAGGAAACGTGATTCACGGTTGACGTTAGGTAAGCATCATCGGCGGGGCATTTATCAGCCAGCTGACAAGGAACCGCGAGATTCCGAGACGTTCGGGGCTTGTCAATCGGGAAAACGCGCGGTCGAAATCGTGGGGGATCTCCCGACGCGTCGGTGCCTTTGGGAACGCATAATTGGGAAAGTGCAACGGGAAGGAACGCGTAAATAAAGTGACGTGAGGAGCGTGGGCCAGGGGACTTGGACGGCTGGACGCCCACGCGCACCACGGAGCGTCGAGCGTACACACGAAATTGCCGATCAATCGATGCGCCGTGAGAGGCATTCGAAACTTAACGCGTTCTACTTGGCGACTCGCGCCAATTGAGCCGCAACTAAGCTTCTACTTTGCCGAAAAAGACGTACCGTTCGACGAAACTTCATCCATCACAGCATCTAGAACTGACACACTCCCACTCCACGCTTTGACCACTGAATATAGAGCGAACAGAGTTGGGATCCATTGTCAGCGCAGCGCGCTCCGCACCGTGGCGAAGGCTTCAATTTGGTACGCGGTTTTCAGCGCTTCGGGGAGTGTCGGAGATTCTCAGGATCTAACCTCCATGGGATATCGCCAGAGTTAAGGTTGATGGGAAAAAAAAGAAGCTTGTCAGGAGGTAGTCATTTATTCTAACGATATTTGGTCTTCATTTTGAATGTGTTTTACAACTTAAATTTAATGCAACTTCTTGATGTTGCTTTAAAGATAATATTACTGTACTTGCATCGACGCACAAGCGTACACGTGTTATGATAGTAATCATACGAGCTTATGAGCAAATTACAGGCAAATATGTTTATTGATAGCGCGGTGTAAACTTGGTACTTCGTTACTCGCGCTGCTGCAGCATCGAAGTTTAATTGTTTATCAATATGGTTAATCATAATTCGTAGCATAAATATTCTCTGACGAAAGCTAACACGAAGTATAGTGTGTGTAAATAATGGAATAGAAGCAGTCGTGTTACGTGCAAATGTTAAAAGCTAATTCTAATAACGTACACAGTAGTTAAAAAATTAATCGGATATGCTTATAAATATTATTCATTCGCGTTCGTTCTTGCAGTGGAATCTCCTTAATTCTTAACTTAAAATCAGAATTTAGAAAGAAGTTTGGGTGCTAAAACGTTTCCTTAGCAAGTGTCCATTAACTTCTCTGACGGTTGGTTCAATTTAAAAGTCGAATTAACGAGATTCTACTGTACGATCGAAGACCAATCGAAGGTCGTTAGGAGACAATATTTGTCACCTAAGGACAGAAATCGATTGCACTCTTCCCCGGCCGACCTCCACGAGGTATTTAAAAATCCCGCCTTTATTCTCGATCATCTCGCGGACTTTCGATTTTTTCTCTGGTCGCATCGATTATTTGCAACCGAGTGTCGCAAATAACGGACGGTGGTTTGTGTATCTATGAGTAAAACCATATAGGTACCTATGCCAAGCTTCTACGCTGAGTAAAATCTTAATCACAGTAAAAATTGTGCTGGATCGCCGTCGTCGATTCTTCACATGGGTAAGGTTCCTGACATACTGTTTCAAATAATTGAAAGATAGCCAATCTTTCAATCATTTCGAGCAGTGTTACTACGAACTTTATAGGCTAAACTAGTTTGATTAGAATTCGAAGACAAGTACCTGTCCAAAAATGTAAGCTATCAAAGAGGATAGAAAATTGTAAATCTCGAGGAATTCGTTGGTACTCTGTTTCTATACGGTCGATGCAAAAGTAATCCCACTTTTTTATTCCGAAAAACGAATGTTGATCATTTTTTCATATTGATCTTCAAACAGAGGTTAAGAATCTTCCCTTCCTTATTCCGCCAAGAGAAGTGCCCTATTTCTGACTAGAATTGGCATTTCTTTTGCATCGACCCAGTAAAAAATCTTAAACTAAAGGGTATCGTAGCGATGCTACGACTCGTCATGCATTTGCGCGCGCATCCTGCGCGACAGCAACGACAACGAACGATATGCAAGAAATGCGAACCTTGTTGCAGCGATATAGTTGCAGTAAAACCTTCCTCCATCACGCCTGAACGGTAATCACCCGCCAATATTCAAATTTTCGGTCATCATTCTTTACGTTATTTTCCATAGCCGAAATATTATATAATTTTCCCCGCGTAATGTTAGAAGCTGATCTGCACTATACCATTTAAAAGTGCGTACACGTTAAAGAGTATTATTGAGCAGTAATTGTAAAATCGTTTCACCGATGGCACGCATTTACTCCGATCTCCAAAAATGGGTGTTCTTTTCTCGGATTTCGCTTGAATGTTTCAATGTCCCGTCCTTTGCTACGGCGTCTTTTCCTGTGCTCTAATTTAGAGCTGCGGAAGAAGGGGTGGAATAGCACGTTGGCCCCGTGCATATGCACCGTAATTGCAAGGACGACAGGTGTTGCATTTACATAGCCGTTTCTCGCATTCTACCGCCTCTTTCTCACCATTGGGCTCTTTCCTTGCCCTCGAATCCGCCTGTTCGCGTTCGAGGGCAACCTTCTTACGAGGAAGATGCGCGTTCTCCAGCTAAATATTGAAATAAAACAAGAGGCATATAGAAAAGGCGTTACCCAACTTTGCCAACAAAGATCCTTAGTTCCTGAAGGATTCACTGCCCCATGAAGAACTGATCGAAAAGAAAGAAACTCTAAAGGAAAGCAGCATCAGCTGGCGCGCAACAACTGGACGTTCACTCCCATTGGCGCGAGCCTCTGCCGAGTGAAAGACAAGGTAGCATACGAGGAACGTGGCCATCGTTAACGCGTGCGTGCAATTAGCTTGCTCATTGGAACCCTGTTAACTGGCGCTGCTTCAAAGACTGTCGGGTCCGTTCTTCTTGCGCTTTCGTAGTAGCTAGTTCACGTTCAGGGGCATCAGCGGCACGTACTTATCGCTGGGACGGAATTTGTACTGAGAGCACAATCGATCCGACACGGTCTCCGAGTAGCCGTTTCTGCAACAGATCGGTACAGGCCAGGATTATTGGTCACACCGTCAAAACCCGCCGCATAGAAGACAGCAATTCAAGGAAGCCACGCGAGCCCATAAAAACCGTCACCGATTCGCCACCGACACCCTGCAAGACATCGAAGCTAATCGTGCAAAATTACGTTCACGGAACCGGATCCCGTCATGCTCCGCCGAGAAGGTATTGCTGCTTCCGTTTGAGGACCTTGCGCATCGCCTGCAGCAGCGTCTTGAGAAACAGCACCTTGTGGGTGTAGTGGTCATTCCGTGACTCCGTGATCTCGAACTTTGGCGAACTGTCCCAGTATAGGGAGCAACTGAAGGGACATTCGACGAGGCAATTGTTAAAAGTATCATTCATCTAGAGGACTGTGCTCGAACGAAGCTGTTTTTGCTTCGGTTCTCTGCAATAGGTGTCTGGACGGTGGAAGAACTCGGTATTGAGAGATTATTAGGAAAATTGGCTGTTTTAGGATTTCGGAATGGTGTTCATAATAGTCCTCTTTGAAATCCAGTGGAGAACACTAAAATTGGGGGACAAGTCTAGAAACGGGAGGATATATCCTTCCCAGAGAACCACCCACTGTAGCCAGCGATTTTAAATTAACGATCTTAGACTGTTTTCTGTTGCAGGACCTTACCTCTGCCACTGGGAGCACGGTCGTCTCTCTTTGAAGCAGATCACTTGTATGACGTTGAAGAAAAGCGCGCCTAGAGTGTTCGCCACTTCCGTGTTGAGAGTCTGCAGGCATCTGCGGAACTTGGCGTCGCAATCACAATGGGACCGTGTGAATGGGGAACGGTTGCATATACCGTGGATGCACTCCTGGGGCGCTATCGTGACGGGACAATGGTCGTGTTCCCTGCAGCAGGCATCCTCGGCAGCGTGTTGACCCAGGTCGTCGTACGAATTGGCTAGGGTGCCAGGCCCGCACCATTTTGTCCCTGGGTAGATTATACCACCGCCTGGAGGCTGGTTCTGATGAGTTAGAAACGTTATTCCAGGAAGAAGTGTGAACTATGGCGAACGTAGCTCCCCCAGAGTTCTTGATAATGAAACCCTCCATGAGGAGCTGCGTTCGTTAAGTGGGATGAATTGGTAGAAGGGTGGAAAAATCTAGATGGATGATGTTAGGAAAGTCCCTACCTTTCCCTTATCACGAGAAGCTTTGCACGTTTCCTCGAGGTCCGCCACGAGATTGCTAGACATTTGTCTGACTTTCTTGGGGTCGGCGCCAAGAACCATCCTCTGTATTACCCCGCGATCGTGGTATAGAGCACAAAATGGGGCGTCTGCGTTTAATTCCACCATCCTCGACATGGTGGGGTCCGCCACCAGGACGCTGGCCCCGGTTTCATCCCCCCAAAGGGTTGATATGATCAATAAGAACACAGCAAGCATCTGGAAAAGAAATCCCAGTTGGGAAAATGGAGGTCAGTTGCGCCTAATACGAGGCTAGGCTTCTCTTAATACGAGACGGAAGAAATAGAAACGCCTGGGGATAAAAATTGCAGTAGAATTTTACTTCAAAGCGTTAAATGAGGTCAATGTTGAATAGAATTTGCATCGATATGAATATTGAACGGAGCTTGAAAATCATCAGTAGCATTTCTTCCACAGACTTGAATGACAACATTGCATAACGATCGGCACATAATAAAAGAGACGTGCAAAAAGTATTCTTATTTAACGCGGCCATGGAATGCCACGAAGGTCGTGGATGACATCATTCATTGGGAGTGAAACGCGTCCTCTTAATAGACATTTAAATCTGCAGAAGATTGGTCTCAGGTTTATTTGTCTTTCGGTTACTCAAAATTGCACCTGTTAACAGGAACGCCAACGCAGGGAACGAGGATAGCGTGTCAATGATTCGCAAATATGTTTCTCAACTTTTTACTAACTCTGGCGTACAAATATCAACGTTGTTGGTACTTTAGCCGCAATTTCACTTGAACACACAGTGCTATCGGCATAGTGAAGCTAGGTTGGCTAATTACCTCCAGCAACAAGTGAATGCTCTCGTAATTGAATTAAGACAGTAAAGGTCACTCTACTGGGATAACAAACTCGGTGTCAATATCTCATTTGTGTGGCAGTTCAACCAGGCAGACCACAACCTCCGAGATATTCTTTTTGTGCCATTCTTCTCAACACCCCCGTGATTCGTTTCAAAAGTCAAAGCTTGCGTTTCACAGTGGTATACTTCGAATTATTATTTAAACGAAATCTCGCCCGCCCCATGACAACCCAATCAGTGCTGCCATGATCCCAGGACAACGGATCTAATGGGAATTGATTGCGTTACGTGACAGAACAGCGTGACGTTTTCTTTCTTAATCCGGGCATTAATCGTCGCTTGTTGAAACGCAACGGTTCAAATAGATTGGCCTGCAGGAATTCCGGTCGCTTTAACGAGCAAGTCAGAGGGGTAGATTAATTAAAACATCGTGGAACTGATGTGTTCCTTGGTCGAACTGCCCAACTCATCGCATCTGCGACGTGGAATTTTTACTTTCCTTGGTAGATCGATGTATTTCCTTGTTTTCTACCTTAGCATATTGAACCTTGAATTTATACGCGTCGAGCACAAGTTCTGATCTCATGAATTTTTTTCATTGGCCATCACCAGATAGGTATATGTAGATGCGGGCTTAGCATATGCAAATTGGGGAATTGAATGGACGATTAATTCCCCCTTATTTCTATTAAACTTTTTTTTCGGTACACAGTTGGACGGTAAGCAAGTGGGAGGGTTGGGTTTTTAGACTGGCAGATTTGAGGCGTCCGCAAACTTTTTTTCAGGGGGGGGGGGGGGTCATTTTAGGGTGACGGTAAAGAAAAATATATTAGTGTTAATTTAACTAAAAATTTAAAAATATTCACTTTTTTAGTATAAACTTAACAAAGATCAGTTTTTAAAAATAAGCAATTTTTTCTCCCTTTTGACTTCCATCCCTCTCTCCGGACGCCCATGCTGGCAGAGCTTAAACTTGCTTGCGAATAATTTCACGGCCACAGTGTCTAACGTTCTTGCACGAACCAGTTCATTCTATTATTAACATAATTTGCAACTTTTATACCCATCAATGAATATTTTTCTAATCCTGCAAGGCGAGCGTCAAGGTGTTCGCGCGTCCTTCTACATATTCTATTACGTCGCGACGTTCCTGTTACAAGATCGGTATTACGCTTCATATCACCCATGCGTGTTATCCTACTTCGCAACACCCATGCGTGCTATCCTACTTGCTCCATTTTACCGCCGTTATTAACCCAACCGAATAACATTCATGTCGCGAAGAGGGGGAGGAGGCACGAAAGCACTTACTGGTGATTTATGGAAATGAGTCCGTTGCAAAATTACGTCCACGGCGAAAGATAAGATCCGCACTCCCCTCTTTCTTTTTTCCCGAGGACCTCACTCTTCACATTCCGTCGGACTTATCCCCCACCGCAAAAAGAGAGAAAAAGTCTCTTCGGGGAAAATCGAGACTAATTTACCGTCGCGGATTCTGGAGACATTTTTCAACCATGCACTCCGCGAGAACGGAAAGAAAACTCGGCAAGACTCGGCGATTCGAGTTCGTTTAATGGTGGAGACCAAATATGACGCGAATATTCGAAGCAGTGGCGGCGAGGGACGCCAAGCGACTGATGGGGGCTTCAACTTTCCCGAGAACCGTTCCCAAAGATTCCTTCAAGGCCTGTTCCCGGGTAAGGTCGACGCGGAGATAAGGAACAAAGACCGAAACGAAGGCTTCGCACCGGCTGTCCTTCCTCCGACGGCGTCGCGAAGAACGATTTCGATCCAGCCAGTCCCATAGGGGAAAAACGAGGAGATTGTCTGGGAGACGATGAACGACCTTGCGAATCGCCTATAAGAGTCTCGAGGCGGTCCCATTCCGAATACCACTTTAAATGGCACTCGAGTGGCCGCCGGAGATTGCTATCAGATTTCATGTAACAAATTAAAAAGGAGCTGCTTGTAATCCGGAGGATATCTATGTCGACGATTTTCACAATGTTGGGCAACAGTTGCTGGCTACTAAGGAAATTATAAATATTTTGTGAAAGAATGATTCTGGGTAGCCACGGAATATTAAACATCTACGAAGGGGACATTATCTATTAAAGTGTTGATAGATTAAATTGGGGTATCAGAATCGAAAGTAATAGAGCCGCTGGATATCGAGATCGATGTAATTAGCGTCTCCCAATGGCTAGCTCTGCCCGATCGATCGGAGCTCCATTCAATTAGCACGATTAGATCGTCCCAGTTTAGGGGCGGGTGATCCTGAAAGCGTCACGCGAAGCACCCCGCGTATGCTCGGAAAATTGAAGCAGATATCGAGAATCTGGGTCAGCGGGGCTCGTTGACGAACTTGTCTCTTGAACCTGTGCCGAGTCACGTCACTGGGGCAACCCTATAATCGACTGTGACTCAATCGACTGTGACCCACCTTCGACGCTCCGAGGGTCACTCGTCGTAAATCATCGCCGTCGATCCTCCACTGGCCTCTGATCGCGTGGAAAATATCGTTCAAACGCACTCTGCCTGCTTTCCCCCACAATACCCATCGACAAAATGAACTCTGTGGTAATCAAGCTAATACTCGAACCATTGATGAGTGGAATGTCAATTACGATGACTCCCTGCTCGCCATTACCAAATTACCTTTTAATGGTCACTGTTCTTCCCCTTTAAAAGAGATATGCGCTAGAAGCGTGACGAGATACGAATTCATAGTTCCGAAAGCGACTCTGCCGGGGCCATTTACTTAGTTAAGATTTTTCGTCGAGAAAGTTCACAAAGTATGCGGCACTCGCGAAGGGGTTGAACAAGAACCATACAGCAGACATTCCGTCGCGAAAAGTTGCATGGAAGAAGCAACCGTCCCAACGGACGCGGGAAACTCTTAAACGAGAAGAACGGCGAGCACCCAAGGAGCACCCAATCGCCGTTGCCGCGACAGAGTGCCGCGACGAAGAATTATAGAATTAGCGTGGCGATCTGACGTCAAGAACAATTCCCGAACGAATCGCCGCTCGTTACGATACAATACGTCGTGCACGCGCCCGCTTAAATCGATGAAATTACCCTGCGGCGAACTCGTGCACGTGCAGTGGCGTGCGTGTGCATCCACGACGCACCGACCGCGAGCCTAAGGGACGGCCAGGAGACTGTCGAAGAGATTGGACGGAACGAATCTCGGAGCTGGGGATCGATCGACGAGATCTCCGAGGCACCGGGCCGACGGTCGGCGTAATCGACGGCTGTAACGGAGGAGGCACTCGAGCCGGGGGAATAACGCGAAACTCACTGAAAGAAGAGGCAAGCCGCGCGGGCTACGCTATAGCGCCGCCGCCACCCCCATCTGCGCACCCCCGAAACCGCAACGCGACTCGGGGCTGCTGCAGTGCGCAACAGCCCCTCGAGCAGCCGACCGACTCGGGACTCGCCGTCCTGTGAAATCTGTCGAGTGGGTGTTTGTGATACTGTGTTCGAAATAATTGGAGGACCGGCTATTCGGTATTTCGAAGGCCACTGTGGGGTTGGCAAGAGTAGCTACTGTCTGGCAGCCCTTTGGAATTCATTATGGAAGTGTCAACGTCGCGGTCGCTAAGTGAATGGATCCCTATTTTGATAGACACAGTAACGCCGGTTTTGGTACTTCGGGCGAATTCGAGGACCACGTACTTGGCTTTTCGAAAGCTACTTTGTTCCATAGACGGCTATGCATTCGCCCTGTAGGTGTTGACATTTTGTGGGAACTGGTGGAACTGTGGCTACGAGACGAGAAGTGCTTTGGTGGGCATTATGAGTCGCTGGTTTTAGTAAAATGTTTAAAAAGATGGCTATCGTTGGAATTGAGGAAGTTTCTAGACTATTGCCCTCTAATATTTGCGGTGTTCTTCCTGATACTATTGCTTACCGAGTCCCATCACGTACACTCGTTAAAGGATATATATTTTGAATAATGTATGCGTAAGTGAGTACGTGAATGGCATGTGACTTCGTGTTTCGTCGTTTCGGGATAAATTATTGAGGCGGTTGAGACAGGTTTTGGGAATCCTGCTGTGTATCTATTTTTCACGTCAGGAAAGTAACGGACACGAGGAATAGCACCCTTTTCCCGCCATATAAATATCTACTCAACCGTAAACTTTACAGCATCTTAATCCCCTGAACAGTCTGGCAGTAAAGAACTAAGCAAATCGTAATTAATATACGTACGTTTGAAAAGCTTTGCTCTTGGAACTGTTTTAATTCCCGTTTGGCAATGACGAGAGACCAGACGTCTCGTTGGTCCCTTACGTGGCTCTGTAGATCAGCGACAGTGCAAGAAGGGTTGCCGTCGTAGGCTGCCTTCCCTTATCTGTGCAAGATTGGCTTATTCTCCTCAACGGTTGCTATCAGACTGGTCGTTAAAACGGGTCGTCAGGATACTGATATTCAGGGGCATAGATATATGGACCCGTGGTCCAGATGAGTTACACCGGGGGAGATTCCATATCACGTGATATGCCGCATGTTTATAACTCTATAACATATAGAACTGTCTGTTGTAAATAGATAGGATCGCTGTTGCATGGGATGATCGAGAGGGTCCCTTCTCTCAGAGGCGTTAAACTCGTTTGACATCATTTATATCTATTATGGACTGGAAATGATACCTACTTAGCTTTTTGTGTCAACAATGTTTTTAAGAGAAATTGTAGCTTTATTTATAAGGTTGTATAGGATGGATAGGAATTTCCTTTGCTCCAAAGTGTATAATTCTTTCCATCCTAAAACCTCAGAATCAGCATATCGAGCATATTTCTGAGTTGGCAGAAAAGCATAGAGGAACAAAAACTTTCTCCAAACACTGGAACAAAGGAAATCGTAATTTCCAATTTCTGTACTAGAGTAATCTTGTAGATTACAATCATTTGCCAGGTGCAGAAGAAGAACACTCTATGTAAACTCCTCAAAAAGACTTTATTTCATCATGACAATCGTCAATGCTAACAATCTCTGTTTATTTATAATTAATAAAGCCGTTATATGTAAAAATATCATTTTATTGGTCATGGCTAGTCTTTCGTTCTCGTCCTACTGTCTGTAATCCCCCTATCGGCAACTATCTTATGAAACTAGATCCTTAAAAGTGGAAAGTATTTTCATAGTCTTAGTGATGAACCTGGTTCTTCAAGCTAATAAAACCCATCGAGATCAAAGTGGCTACAAAAGTACTCCTCGATCCTAACATTTAGGGGATCCATTCGACCTCGTTCGTCTCGTAGTTCTTGGTGATAGCAGCCCTGGTGTTTTCCTCAGGCTTGCTAGTGCTCTTCTCCTCGCTTCCGGCCAGCTTGTGGTAAACCTTGCTGCCGGCATTTGCCACCCACTGTACGCCATCGCCAAGTTTCTCGCCAGCTTTGCGGACCACGTTGCCGAAGTTCTCAGCCGTGAACGTGCTAGGGTCGACGTTGATGTCCAGTGTGTTGTTTCCATGTGGGCAGCCGCTCTGAACGATGATGCTCAGGTCGAACGGGTCCACGCCGAAGTTGCTCAACTTCTGGCGTATCTTGTCCACGTAGCTCTTGTCCAATTCTCGATGTCTAGCCAGGATCGTGGCGCTCTGACGATGGGCGAACGCCAGCTTCTGGCAGGTGAAGATGCCCGCGTAGTTTTCGTAGTCGGTGGTGAACACCACGTGGGACGCACTTCCGGCTACGCCTTGAAGAAGATCATATCGATAAGTTTTTTTAGCGCGGCTGGGCTTAATTGCATGAGTATCGTGAGGAGCAATTAGATGGTAAAAGAATTGAGCAATCGAAATAAAATATATCAGCGCATATTTACGACTGCAGACGTGAACCCCTAGATAGGAATGACCTTTCCTCGAAAGGGGGCTCCAAAACGAGCTCGATTCATTTGTATCCATCCTAAGCAAAAGTTTATGGTGTAACACTTACTGAGGGGAAAACGAACTTGCATTCGAGCTGGCGTGCTCGGTTCCGGTACGCTCAATTCGCCGGTGTAATGATACTCGTGCTTCAATGGCGTAAGACCTGCGCATACAGAGAGGCATCGACTTTATTACGGATAATTCATCCCACTTGCCAGACAGTTATCCTATTGACATGCTTTTATGAGTCCCGATGGGGCCCGGGAACTTTCCTCCTTCATCAATTCAACAGAGCCACGATCGACGTGACTATAAAAAAAATCCTGGCCTATCGCAATCTCCCGTCCATTGTCTATTACCCCGTATATAGACGCTATTTTTGATCTTCGTGTATCTTATCTTAGACCCCCAGAGAATTCTTACCAGTTTGTTTCTTCGATTTTTTTTTATTTTTGTTGACCCTTTTTCTTGTTCTTACCTATAACAGGATGATCAGAATCCTGAGCTATTATATATTCCCCGGGTTCTTCGCCACGAGTGTAGTTGTAAGTGATGCACTTGCTGGCAGTTGCAGTTTTCTGGATCACGTACCACACACCCAGGAACTAAAATCCCAAAGCAGAATTACGTTAAAAAATTCGATAGTATCTTTGTGACTATTTTAAAAGACGACTGAAACTTACTCTGTTCATTTGGAAGCCTGGCATGGGCTCCACAATGGGACAAGCGCCCATATGATACGTGTGAGCGTCGATGAAGACAAAGCATCCCACCAGAAGTACAAAAGAAAATAGGGGCTTCATCTGAAAAAAGAATTTTCACTTTTTATCATCATCCTAAATTAATAACAGTAAAACTGATCGTAAAATCGTAATACTATCGATCGAATACATCGCAATCTACTCAGTAGTTCTTTGTAAAATTCTAAGGAAATCCCGTCTAAACAACGGACAATGTTAAACTTCTATTCCTTTATCTGTATTTACAAATTCTAAGTAGAGATATCAGTTGCAATATAATTAATATTTGGACTCAAAACGTCCACGTCCGCCGCTCCCGCAGAAGAAAAACTGGCGTCAACTACCACATGCGAGATTAATATCAACCTTCATGACCTCACTCCTCGCCCCGCGATGGCGTCCGATTTATCGAGAAAGACTCAGCTTTCTCGTGTTCTCTATAGCTAACGCGAAACGGTACACTGTTTGTCTCCAAAGTATTAATTAACATAGCGGGAGGCACGCTACCTCGTTTATGCATAAATAAGCAGTATCCCCACCTTTATGTAACACAACTCATGGGCTAAATACTCTATTTCGTGTAATACTGTCTTTAATCAAACCCGCATGCCACCATTTTCCTACTAAAAACAGGAAATCCTTTCACTTCAGTTCTTCTCTGCTCGAAAAAAATTGATCAATAAAAATTGGTAATTTGGAGTACTTACTTTGAAGCGTGTACTTGGAAGCGTATACACTGGTATAATTGAGTGTTTATTAACGCCACAAGCCTTCAGAAATATAGAAATTGCAAATCCAAATGGAACGTAAGGTTCTAAATAAAGAACCTATAGACTCAAGGTGAAGTGATCCTGTCAGTCTCTGAACTGGAACTGTAAACAGTAGATTCAGTGGAAGACTTTATGAAACGTGCCCCACTCTAAAGCCAATTGCGCGTCACGCACACTTTGAATGAACTACTACAGCGCTGATCAAATACATTATTCCTACAGAATCTGAGGAAACTGACTCATTTTCTTAGTAGACTTCCACGAAAGTGATGCTTCTTATCATGATTTACAACACAATGTGAAGGAACTTGGGGGGGGAAATGAGTCACATCATTAATACCCGTATGTTAATTGTTGAACTTAAGAGGAAAGAAATGAGAAGAACTGCCTTGCGATTTCTGCTTCTAATTAAAATAACGAGTATTGTGGATATACAATACCGTAAAATTACAGAAGAAAGTGAAGCTGCGGGTAACATGTAAGTTTCTTACACCGCTGTCCACGATGAGTCATCAACATCCCATAAACGAATGAAGTTCCGAGAACCGTTAATACCACGTACGGTTTCATTCTGTTTTCCCCCCGTCGCAATATAACTTAATTTGCATATTAAGAGATAAAGGGCAACGTTGCTGCGGAAATATAACGGCTTAAACGCGCGTTGCCTAACGCTACAGGGGGTAACAAAGTTCCAGTGGCAAGGATCATCGGGAAGAACACGTTCGAATAAAATATCGTCGTTTATTTCAGCATAAAAGTACAAAAGATACATCTTAACAAGCGTGCGAATTTTTCTGTGATATGTACACATGGCAGTAGCGGATTACAGGAAACGAGTTCTCGATAAATATGAAGTTGCGCTGCCTTTCTCAAAAAGTGCAGCACCTACGACGCACTACGAATAGTGGAGTAATCTTCCTAGTTGGTAGAATATCAGCTTAAGGCACTTACGACTCCATAATACTTCGATTTAAATCGATAAATGATAGGTAATAGAGAATAAGCTAAAGTAAGTTCTAACGAAATAAGTAGTATTGTCATATCGTCTTAGCGACGGGTTCGTGCTTTTACGTGGCGAGGATGAACCACTGAGATATCAGGCTGGTACATTAAACTTCTTGCTCAAATACACAGCGACGACGACTTGCCACGACGCGGCGGATCATTTGGAGCTCCGTCGAAGCGTGATATGCTCGCAAATACGAAATGAAAGGAAGTTCTTTGCATGAATTTCTCATTTGGAATGAGCAAAGTCATAAAGGAGAAACTTAAATGCGTTCTTACACTCGAATAAATTAACTTTTCGAGATTACCCTGAGACGTATTCTCTATATAGTCACACGATTAAAACGTCACAAAATCTGAGCAATATATCTATATCATTCTCCCGTAGTTCTCTCGCTCTTATGCCGGCGGCAGCTTAAATACATCCACGTCGTTAAAATACGGATGCTTCAGAGCGGCCCGCGCCGATATTCTGTGCACTGGGTCGTAGACAAGCATCGCTTGCAGAAGATCGAGCCCATCGGCGTCCAACGTTTTCACTTGTGTCTCCAAATTATTGGATATCCAATTTGGAAATGTTGCCTTGTAATCCGACAACTGCGTCACGCCGGGCCATATGTCTTCGGTAGGTGTCCTCAGAATCCTGCAAAACACATCTGTTATTATCAACGATTCAATAAAGCAACAATTTACAATCTTACCGAAATATTCTGAACAGCTGATCGATCTCGCTATCTCCCTGAAACAGTGGCTTCTTTGTCGCCATTTCTGCGAATATACAGCCTATGCTCCAGATATCAATGGCGCACGAGTATCTGCTGGCACCGAGCAGAATCTCCGGAGCTCTGTACCACAAAGTGACCACTTCGTGCGTGTACACTCGAACTGGTATACCGAACGCTCTGCCAAGACCGAAGTCTGCTACTTTAATCACCCCCGATTTGTCAATCAGTAGATTCTGGGGCTTTAAATCGCGATGCAATATTCTGCGCTTGTGGCAGAAGAGAATGGCGCGTGTGATCTAAAATAAAAAAGATGCAACCAACATTAACAATTTTTAGGAAGTCTTAGCTACTTGAAGCATGGCTTTATGCTTCAAATATCGCACATATTGCGATTATCTCCTCGAACCTGATATAAATAAGATTTGACCATCTTTGGTTCCATCAGTTTCCCATTATCCAAGCTATCCATATATTTCTTTAGATCCATAGTAAGATACTCGAAAATGAGGTACAATCTGGTCTCCTCCATCAACACATCCATTAGTCTGACGATGTTGGGATGTGGCAACTCCTTGAGCAACGAAATCTCGCGAATCGCTGTCGACGGCATCCCCTCGTCGTCGCTCTCCAGGCGAATCTTTTTCATAGCTACAATTTCACCCGTTTTCTTGTGCTTTCCCTTGTACACTACCCCATACGTACCTGTGGAAACTTTCAACTGTATCGCCCCTCATATTTCCTCGCGGTGTACAAAGAAAAATTATTATCAACAATTTCCAAGGGAAACACGCGGCTATTTATAAATTATTATTTAAGAACTTGTTTCCTAGTAGCTACGATATCTGAAATACAAGTCTTCCGATAACCTCGACCAAAGGCCCCGAGCTGAATGAAATTTTTAAGTCCCACCCTAGATCGCGATGTATTAACGATCAATGAACCAGAGTGGTCAATGCAGTTTGCAAAGATCGGTGAGAAGAACATCGAGGAACACGGCGGAGGAGATTCAATTAGGGAAGCACAACCTATAGAACAGGCGTCGACAAATCACCTTCACCGATCTTCTCGATCTTGACGAAATTCTCCATGGTGAATGTACGCAGCGTGATCCAAGGCTACCTAACGATCGATCTGCAATTGCGAATGCTCAAAGCGTGTACAGTTAATGATAAAATTTCACATATGTTTCACAAACTTTCCAGTGTGCCGTCACGTAACGATCAAATTCAAACGTCGGTTCGCCATATTGATAAACACGTTTGAAAGTGGCGTTCGGTTCGTTCCGTGGCGACTCGGCCATGCCTCGGCCAATAAGGACAGTTGCCGCGGTCACTAGGCGCCAGCGAGCACCGCAGGTGTTCCTTTCAGCCCGCGTTTTTGTACCCCGAAGGATAGAAATTTTTGGACACTATTCGAAAGAAGTTTTGTTTAGATGGAGGCTAATGGTGTTTAATTAAATTGTGCGATTTAAATTGTATGGGTGAAGTAGATATAGCGCGTCAGTGGCGACAAATCTTCACTTCGGTTTGTCTCGCTTTTGACTCACTTCCGGTGTCTTCTGTTTGCAGGAAATTGTAAGTTGCAATTTTTCTAGATTTTTCGTTTCGGTAGTGACGAGGGATAAATTACGGGAGAAATTACAAGAATCATTTCATAACCTTTATTTTAGAAAAAAAAAAAGAAACAGCAACCTTCGTCTATGTATCTCATATGTATTTGTACATACAATGTTATAGATAGGAGGAAACAATATAAACGATGCTGCAGAACACTTTCGTAGCATAAAAAGATTCATTCCCATTCAGATTCCCCGATGTTCCGCAACAAATCGGGGATAATGGCCAAGTCGAAATCGCCGAGCCTCGTTAGAGACTTAATAAATTCATTTCCAATGTTTACAATATAATTACATAACCCCTAACAAGATCTCTCGGATCTGCATTTCGCAAGTTTATCCATATTAGTCTATAGTAGTCGCTATACTTGAATGGCTCTGAAATGAAAACTCTGTTCTGCAATCGACCTGGCAAGATTGCAAAACCGAAAGGACAAAACGTAACGTCGCGCCCATGATTGTGGCAGGCACGTTGTTGATCGTGAACATGACTGTTCAAAAAATTTGATTTTATCGGGGGAATTGATAGCCACCGGTAGCGTATCCTAGTCCAACACCGCGTTGTGTGTGCGTGGTAGCGCGTGCTACTTCGTACTGCTGCTCCATGTTATTGAACATCTCCTCTTGCTTCTTTAATATGTCTGGCTTCGCGCCTGATGGTGGCGGAGCCGGCACGTCGTCTTTGATACCCATTAATCGCTTAAATTTCGCCGTTACTTTGCCATCCTGGTCGTGAGTGAATGTCGTTCCCACCCAGGTGTTCGTTGTCGAGGCTGCTGTAGAAGTTCTGCCCTCGTCTTGCTTCGACTGCAGGCACCAATTTCACGGAGAATGTAATTGACATAAATTCGCAATCTGAAAACTAACGCAGTTATCCTTACCTTGTTCGCCCATAAAAGCTTCCTCTTCTGTATCTGTTCCGCGTATTTTCCCTGGCTCGCAGTCGCCAAGGGATTGTAATAGTTCTGCTCATTCTGGACACCAGGCGGCACTGCGTCTCCTTCCGGCGCTTTCAGCTCGATTCCCAATTTCTCCAGCTGGGCCAGCTTGTTCCTGCCCTTCTCCTCTCTGTAGCTCATCGTTCTGAAGGGCGGAGGCGCGCGATCCCTGGACCTCGATCTCGATCTCGCGCGGTCCTTCTCCTTGTGGTAATTGGACCGATCGTCCCGGTGTCGATCCTTGGGTCTGTCGTCCCTGGAATGCCGACGATCTCGATGATCCCTGCCCCTGTTGCCGCGGCCCCTGTCTCTGTCCCTGTCGCTTCTATCGCGATTACGATCTCTCCGATGATCGTCGCGGTAGTGATGATCCTTGTCGTTCTTCTCCTTGTCATCGGTCTTCTCGTCCCTGCTCGATCCCACAGAGCTCCTCTCCTTCCTTTTGTCGTCATCGCGAGACTTTCTGTCGTCGTCCCGACTCCTCTTTGAGTCTCTACTGTCCCTGTGACTATCTCGCTGCCTTCTATCATCGTAGGACGACCGCCGACCTTTGTCGCTCATGTGTCTGCTACGATCAGATCGATCTCCTCGTTTGTGATCGTCTTTCGAGTTCGCTGTATGATTTTCATGATCAGATCGCCTGTAAAACGATTACGTTCTGCAGGGTATACCACACAGATTCGTATTATTATTCTGCATGTATGGGAAATATTATGTGGTAAATATGTGTCTCGCAAAGTTTACTCTTATTAATTCTACATGGAACGCATTTATTTCATGCTCGGAGGAGAATACGTTGATAAACAAACCAGCTCACCTCTGGTCTGAGGGAGAAGGTAACGTTCGCGATGCCTCTGTCCTCGATTGCGTCGCCGGGCTATGTGTACGCTCCCTACTGGACTCCCTGGACGAATTGTTGTTGTTGCTTTCCTAAAGAAATAAAAATGACGCACGTTACTATAAACTTTTCACATAATTTTCTAGTAGAAAAAAAAACATAAATCTCAATTTGCATTGCGAGAGCTACATATAGTATAGATCGTGGTTTTAGCACCCTCAATTTCGGCAAAAATCAATGATTTAAGCACTATAATTTTGTGGCCCCTGGCGGTAAAGTATAGTACTATGGTGAATGCCATAATCTTCGTAGCAGAAGGAATTAAGTATCACAAAATTGCAGTGTACCCAAATATTGAATTTTGCGACATTCGTAATTACTGTATTAGGATGACCAATCTTAATGTTTCATATACTTAACCCTAATAATTTTTCGCAAAAATAAACCGCACAACGCGATTTCGGTTCTCTCACATCCTTGGTTGTACTTGATACAAAAGTTTTCTTTTTTTACGTAGTACATTTGTATTCACTGCAAATTTCATTGTGAAACATGTATCCAGACAATGTCCAGGAGATAAATAGAATGAAACATAGAAATAGGAACATGAGGGCCCTTCACATTTATCTGCTGCAGCAGTTAGTTATATTACCCGAATATGTTCGTACATGTGGTTTCTTTGATGGTTGATTTTTTTTTTTTTTGTTAGTGTTACCTTCTTCCGGCTTCCTCTACTCACCTCTGTCTTCTGAATAGGACTTGGGGAAGTCTTGAAAGACCCTCACACAGCATAGACCTTGCCGAGGTGCGTAGATATTGTATCATGTATTACCAACAGAGCTACGTGTTAATATTTTCTCACGAAATGGCACTATTCCCATTTACTTATTATTTAAATTTCATATATCTGAGTCTCTACCCCTTTAAGGTCATGTCTCGTACTTCGTAAATATTTCAGCATCACGTGCTGCTGTTCTTTAATAATAACTCATCGAGAAATCTTATCAGAGCGATCAAACAATAATGGTGCATTGCATTGTGATATAATGTAAACAATACCATGACTTAATTACTTCTCAAGACACTCCGAAGGGATCAATGAAAGCCACTATATCATAGTATTATGTACATTACGTTGCAACTACTCTGGGTGTTTTTATTAATTAAACACAAATGGTGATTGATAATGGAACTTCCACTAAATTCAATGCGAATCATTTCTCTTCTTAGACAATGCAAAAAGGGTGCGCTAAAAGTGATATCGTGAATGCGTATTTTATTCAAATTTTCTGGCTTCGAGGTGACCCCCTGAGAATCAAATATTAGGCCTTTAGGCATATGACCCTACATGTACATAAAGTCATCACGGTATCTTCCTAGTAATTGTCAAAATGTTTCGTACTTAATCCTAAGAACAAGAGTTTGCGAACATTCAGTTTCACTGTACCTCACTCATGTCCATTTGTACCGGGTCGTAGTTGGCGTCACTGGCCCTTTTGCTGACATCGCCGAGCATTTCGTACGGCATCTTTGAAACACAATGTTCAAGGCATAAAATTAAATGGTCTATAAGCCGCAAAAATTGCCTATTATACTGACATCTGACAGTAATATCGCGCGAATAAAAATCGTGGAACAAATATTTGAAGTACATTTATAATTTATCAATTGTTAGGATTTTTTGCAATAATTTGCAGTACTTTTTACGCAGAAAATGAATTCATTTCCGAGCGAAATTCTGCTTAATGATTTCAGAACCTATCCCAGAAGTCACGTCGCGACTGTGTGTACACTAAAAAAATTCTTGGGCGCCATGGATGCCGAGGCAAGGCCGTTGCGCCATTGGCAAAGCGATTGCGGATATTCCGTGAGTACTTAATATCGTATATCCCTCACCTTTACATCCTCCGAGTTGTTACTGTTGTCCCCGTCACTGCCGTAATTTGCTAACGAATCCATAATGGCGTGAAAGCGGGGCAAGATCTGTCCGAAATTTTGTTACGACAATCGTCGCGCGTCGATCCTCAACTGCGCTGCGCACTAGCGCCACTGGGTTGTGAATGTTTAACTCGGATTCCGCAGCGCTTCGATCGAGGGGGAATTACCGAAGCGGAAGTGGAGCGAGTAGGAGAGATTATACAGGAAATACAGCGCGGAGCGGCAAAATTGGACTCGAATGCGAAAATTCCGTCGCAATTCCTTTGCCATTGATGGACCTTTAATGAAATCCCATGTTGCTGTTCGATTTAGTGGATTACTTCCGTGGAACGACTCCTTTTGACATTATGTTCGTAGGAAATATTGATTATCACATGCTTAGGACATAAAAGCGAAATTCTTTTAAAAATCTTTACATAGTTCTTCTGTAATAGCTATTCTTTTAACAATTAACATTTTTGAAGTCACTACAACGGTTCTAATTATTCCAACCACCCTCTGTACTTGAACGCCAGCAAGTGTGAGGGTAAATCCATAGATTAAATGCTAATTAATTCACCCAACGGTAATAAATAAATGCAACCCTTTCGGTGGTACCCGGAGAGGTGACAATTTAATAATTCCTGAGGCCGTATTTTAACATTTTTGAAACTTGTAATTGGGATGAGGTTAAAGTCGGTCCGTGGACCGTCTCTATTTACAAACTGAGCCCGCGGGGCCCGGTGGGGGTACCGGAGGTGCACGAAAGGTGTTGCAAAGGTGGCCAGTTACTAGAGAGCACTCGCATTGACGTTTACGCGCGGGAGAAGCGCGAGCCGGCGTGCAGGGGAGCCGTGACCGAACCGGGACGCAACAGTCGCTCGCCAGGCTTCGTACTGGAGAGTTCACCTGGAAGCATGGTTTCGCGTGTCCTCGACACTTCGTGATTCTCTGCCCTGGTGTACCTGCCACGAACGAACCAGCGGAGGGAAATAGTACGGCGAACCGAGCCGCTGGGGTGAGTGATACCACTCGTGCTCCCTTTAATCGGGAACACCTTGGCCGCCCGGGCAGCAACCCTTTTCGATACACCGATCGAAGTATCTCGGTACACGCGTACGCGCGACCGTTGCGATTCTCTCGCTCCACTCGGATCTACGTGACCCCGTTTTCGTCTTAAATCGTGGTCAATTGTTTTTAACGGACGACATCCTCTGCGCGACGGGTATTCCGCGACGCCACTGGTCGGAACACGTTTCTCACCGCTGTTTTAATTAATCCCGCGACAACCGCCCGGGTTAATTGACAGAAGCGGCATGACGTCCCCGTGATTTACGCGTGCCCCTCGCTCCGCACGCGTACCCGTGAGGCTCGATTTCAATCGCCCCCGACTGTCCCGCCTCGCGACACAATGGGTCGGTGATAGTCGGGTGAGTTGAGTGTTCGATCGATTCCGGAGATAATTTGGTCGAATCACGGAAAGATGCCCCGCTTCGAGGGCACTCGGGCGTCCTCGAATTTGCGCGTCTCGCGCCGCTCGCAGTGTTTACGACGGCGTCTCGTTCTCGGGCGTCTTGAGCCGCTTACTGAGCGAGATAGATGAGCCGTAAGTGGCGATTGTCATCGATCGAAACGCATATATGCTATGCTAACATCGTCGCCTCGCGAAGATCGTAACAATTACGTGTCGGCCGAGTTCGCTTACGCGCGAACGTGTAAGGCATTACGCTGATTGCATTGGTGATTTAATTGCTTGACATTCTCGGTGAAATGTCAGCACGGGGGTGGAGGGGGATATCAATTTGGAGCATATGTAACGACGGGAATGAAAGTTAGGTGGCGTCATGCGTAATATGTATCAAAATGTCTATGAAAATGAGGAGCGTGCGAATATATTATCGCTTTGAGCTTGTTCGTGCCATTTAGGTGTGTCGAAGTAATCCGCGCAATGTAAACACTTTCATCCCTTCATGGATTAAGCTTTCAACATTATACCTATTGGTTGTTTTGGTGGCACTGGTAATTGGATTAGTGTGATTTATATGAAAAAAATGATTACACGAGCGGAACGGGTTGTAGTTTTTTTGGCGTTAGTTGTATTGCCTTGTAGAACACTACAAGCGTGCAAGATACGGCCTGCTGCTTAATAGAATTCGTCGGAACCGGTTCATTCTGTTTGCAAGGATGATATCACGGTCGATATTTGTGGTCGTAAAAGATTCAAAAGTGATGCGCAAAATCTCTCTCTTTATAAAATTGACGTGCTTCTCGAGATTTTGTGGCACGAAAGGCTATCTGTACTTGGGTATCAACTGCATTATCAGAATGCACGCTGGTTTTCGGATTATACGCGAAACCATGGGTAATAGATGTCGCAGATGGATTTAATGTAATTTGTGAAGCTGCAGTGCTGCCACAGAAGTGGGTCTGTGTAATTATAAATTCAATTCGATACCTATAGCTTCTCCACTAAAATCACTAAAATGGTATACTGTTTTCCCTCGCAACAAAATGGTTTCCATTAATTGACTCGGAAAAGATGCCACAGAAAATCATCCTTCGATCTCGTTATCAATAGAGTTCAAGTTAAGGTCAGAAACGAAGTTAAAAATCTGGCAAGCCTAATCAGAGTCGTCGTAGCGAGAATCGTCTGACCTTCGTGATTTCGTATCGACCGAGACCTACGTACCATTCGGTACCAACGATAAAAGGTCGCTTGAGGAACGCGATGAAGGGCCATCGAGTTCTTCGCCGCGGAAATTACGAGGAACAGGTAGGAAGAAAACACGGCGGGGCGGAAATTAATTTAGAAAATGCAGTTACCCACGATATTATACTTCCTCTGTGAAGCCGGCAGACTTGGCGGCGGGCACGTTCGATGGTTATTAATTAAATCTACCTCACACCGTTGAACTTTTTGTCAATAGTCTCGCCGTTAATTACGGAACGACAGACTCGATTCTTGTCGCGAATCGCGAAGACGGGCTGTTGAATTTCCGGAAACGTAACAGGGCAGACATGAAAGTCTGTTTCGGTGGGATCGTAACTGGTTCAATTTATGGTGATTTTCGTAAACCCCACAGGAAGGCAAACAAATTCCAGTGGTTTTAACTGGAATTAATTATGAATCGGTGGTTGCGCTACGGTTAATGCAACCCTGACTTCGCAACGCATTTGCATTTATTACACCTCGAACATAAAGATTTCAACATGTTCCAACGAACGGAGGAACGGGCGTCATTAAAGTTCCCTCCGATACTTGTACCAGCGACTTATGAAAAAACTCTTCTGAAACTCGCGCAACTCCGAAGACTTGTTTATACGACTACGTACCAAGTTGCACCGAATCCTTAATTCGAAAGCCTTTTATGCCTGCTGCAAAGTACGCCTCCCGCTGCTGGACACTTCAAATGTTTCTTTGAACCGTCTTTGTGCTCGTTTCCTGTTTGCGCGTGTTTCCGGAACGAGGCTGTGAAACTTTAATTGTAAACGCGAAAACTACAGTTCTAGGATAACAAGAGTTTTACTCGTCCATAATCTTCGCACTATCGTTTCCATGTATCGTAGCCAGGATACTCATGAAAAGGATCTATACGTTGGCCTTCCCTAGGGACTTTTAAAAATGTCACCGATTTTCGCCGCAGCGTCGCTAATTGACTCTTATAACCTCGCTAATAACTCGTGGCAACGGAGCCTTTGATTCGATTTCCTCTTTGAAACGTTGGAGATATCGAATCCGAGCGAGCTGCAGCGCGATGCAATTTCCCGGATAGATCAACTCGCAGCGTACGCCCTGGTATCGACTACCGTTACCCCGTCGAAGACAACCGGCGAACATGGCACGGCGAAATCCATTGTGCTCGCGCGAGCGCCGGCGAGCGTGGTTTTACTTTTACCTACCGTCGTAACGCGGGCGGGGGTTCACAGTGCGATCTCTGATCGAAGAAATCCTCTGGTTCACCGTTCGCCCGGATGACGATACTGTACATATACACGGGTTCCTTCTCGTTTCTTCGCATCGCCCGTCGTCCCCGTATCTATACACGCGCGTCTGTTCCTTTTTGCTTGCTCGGTTCCTTGCGCGCGCGCCAGTGCAACAAGGAAGACACGGGTTCCGTTATCCGCCGCGCGGTAAATACACGTCGGGCATCCTGTTCGTTTTGCCTCTGGTGAAAATAAACAATATATATTCCACAGCGTAGTATGTTACCGATACCCTGCACACGGTGTGCGCGAAATCATCGTCCCATTCGCTTCTCCTCTCACCTAACCTGGCCGGCTCCGAACGAGTGATTGACAATCACTGATTGTTCATAGATGGCCCCCTATCCACGGAGTCCAAAAGTTCTTGGACAATTAACCTTGTTTTTTTTTAGCAGACATATGCATTCATCGATAAATACAGGAATTTCGTTATCCACGCGGTATTTACCGACAGTGTTAGTTCATAGGAGTTTAAAGCTTGGTGATGTAGATCTAGTTAAGTAAGATAAGGCGCAGAATTCACTATAACGATGGAACCAAGTATTTGGGTCAATTCTCTCAGGGTCCTTTATTTATAGATCATAATAAAAGCGTCTGAGGTAATCCAGCGAGATGGTTATATTGGGAAACATCGGGAAATCAATGGAGTAGGGGTGTATGTATTGGAAAATGGGGACTGCAGTTTGGCGTAGTTTCGTAACGAACTTCAAAGTTCCGTTAACGACGAAAGTACATAACGTTTTCGAGTATAACTGTACTTAGAGTCACACTGTAGTGTATGGTTCAGAGAAGGAAACACTCTTGAATGAAATGACCTCTTCATATACAAAAAAAAACACTATTACAAGCTGTACTATAGATAGTACTGTAGTATAGCTATAATATCAAAAATAGTGCGTGTATCAAGTAACAGCATGGCGTCGATAATGCTATAAATATCCTCCGCGACATCCCCATATTAAAAGATAATGTCGAACGTCGAATATCAATTTTTCAAGCAATTTATAATCCCAATTTCGACGATCACCAACGATGCCATTAAAAAAGTGCCCAACTGGACTATGCAAATCGTCGCAAAAAAAACGGCGTGCCCCTCTGGGAAACCAGCCACGCGACAGCTGCGTCGAAAACTAGGGTCATCAAACGTGTAATCACCGTGTGCAGGGAGAGAAACATCGCGTCGCGCTGCCTCGTCTACGCGGCTGCATAATGCGCCCTCGAAAACAGCTCGACGTGCAGCTTCTTGCATCGCTCGGAGGGGGTTGCGAACGGGAGAAAACTGCCCCGCGGGGGGATGGGACGGATATGCGCGCGGGGTTGAATTAGGCGCTGAGCCATGCGAACGGGTAATTCGAATCGATCGTTGAAATGCGTCTCGACAGCTCCCCCCGATCCTCCTTTTCGTACCCGTCGTCGCCTCGATTTGAAAAGAAAGCTTGCCTGACCCGACACGTCATCGCTTGGTATAGAATCGACCCTGGCTGCAAGCAAATCCGCAGGAACGCGCAACGGCTGCCCGTCTCGGTTTACGAGCCTGGATTCGAGCAGTCTGTTTCAAGGATACGCCGGTTGTCGGCTGGTCCCGGTGTTAGAGGGGCGAATGTCTCATTAGCAATGGGAAGTTTGTGGCTCGACACGGTTACATAACCTTGAACGTGGACCCACTAACTCCCGAGGGGCGATGGAGTTTCTTGTAGGAGTGCACTGTCATCCTACGATTATCGTATGGTGTTCATCGTGTATCACTTAACGGGATGGCTTTCGATGGCCGCATAGAAATATAATGCCGGCATTTCCGGCTCGAACAGGAAGCCGTCGTTTGCTCGGTGCCGACCATTATCTCTGCAAGGGGGCACGCGATAGAAATTCATATTCATCCCCGTCCGTCGGTTGTCCAATCTCGTAATGGCACGTCTTGACGGTGCAAGAAAACCGGCCACGAGGACGACTTTTTCGCGTGGAAATTCAACGTCGCTATGCTGAAGAATCCCAGAGAAATGTGATAGATGTTCGCCTCGTGGCTGCAGTACACCAACGTGCATGTCTCAAGAGGACGAAGGCTGAACGTCGACGGAATTGATAGGAATAATGACGACCGCAAGCGGCACTCCATGAATTCGGGTTGATTGAAACTGTATGAAGTGACTGGATATAAATTGCGTCCTTTTAAAGAATTATTTTGAGGTTGGGATACCGTCACGGACGTCCAAGGGCGCGTCGGTGCCGTTAATTGAAAATTGTAGAACGAGGGGTCGAAGACACGCACGCAACACAACGATCTGTGAGTGAGAAGCATCATACGTGTCCTTCCGCCCACGCATCCCTCTAACACGACAGCTACAGCCTCGAGAATTGGGTTAATGAAATCGTGGAAGAGGAAGGCCCAACTGGTTGTCCAAACATGCACGCTGCTTGACCCTAGGGACTTTCGTAGTGGATAAATTACCCTAGTCACTGATCGGCCTGTCAAGGCGATCGTCGCTTCCTACAATTACCGACAACAGATAAAAGTCTCATAAATATCTAAAATAATTGCATGGGAACGCCGCAGGCTTCGCATCTGCGCGTGGGTCATCAACGTCGAACGGGCTAAGTGACATTTTCCGTTATTCGAGATCCCGTCGGGGAAGAGTGGCTTCTTTTCAGTCAAGGAGCCGTAGATCACGCTCAATTACAAGTATCATCAATCGCCAAGATAGGTTTCAAGGTATACAGAGCGAACGTTGACGTAATCGGCAACCTGTTCCCAATGACGTAAGGAACTAGTCGCATGGAGGACACCCAGACACCGTAACCGGAAAAAATCGTCATCTATGTATCCATTTCTAAAAAAAGGTGGCATTTTGTCATTAGCACTTCCCATTTCAGTCAGTTGCCTCTGATGAATGAAAAATTATCGCTCTTCGGAGCATCCAGCTTAATTTCGCCTCGTTCTTTAACGAAAATTTGCCCAAGAAACTAAATTTGGAAGTGGAAAAATGGCTCAAAAAGCGATATATTCCGATCTACATTTGACGCACGCGCGTAATCACGATTACGACTTCCGGTGCCCGTGACGATGCGAACCCAGCTGGCCATTAAATGAATCTCGCCGGCTTAAAAGGGAATGTTCGCACGTAACTATTTATAGAACGCGCATTTGCAAGGGAAAAGAAAGCTGGTGCAAATTACAGTGTGAACAATTTACACGCGTGAAGAAGCTTGCTCGTAGAAAACCTCCTACCAGTCTTCTTTATCGAATCTGTACAGGATTCAGCTCAACTTTCGATAGATTCTAAGAATCTATCGCGGCATTCATCTCTTAGACTACGACTTTCTGATTTCCTCCTGCATCGCTTCTCTTTTTTGGAAAAAGAGCCAGTAAATCACTGATTTTCAAAATTTGTCTATTCTTCGTCCCCCCAAAAGCCGGGAAAGAACAGTCGTGGCTACTAAGACAATGTACATCCAGCACGCAGAGATTCATCCTCCTCTCCGCTGACTCCGAGCTGATTACGCGACGAGACGTGATTGTCACGAGGGAATCAGAAGATGACGGCACCGTGCTCGGTCACCTCGCTCCTCCTACGCACAGCTGTCCACAATTAAACGTCCGCCCGTTTCGTTCAATCGTCCTCCACCCTCGCGGATGTCTCGAGCGGTCAGCAACCGTGTCTTAATGCCGTCGAGAAGGAAACGCGAATTACCGTGCAGCTCCAGCGATTCCGGTTCCCAGCGCACGAGCAGTGCGCAACCCTCTTCATACGGCCAAGCGCATGGACACTTCTTGCTCCGCAACTTGTGCTATAAGAATTTCTATGGAGGAGGAGAACTTGTCTCGGACGAAACGAGAATACTAATACAAACAAAGTATTGAAAAGACAATTCTCTTCCGGATGCAAAATAAAATATTGGGACCATTTTGGAAGCACATATTTAGGGATGACAAAGAACCACATTATAGTCCAGCGTGGGCTCATAAGCGGGGCAAAGTTGTTACGGTAATCGAGACTTCCCCCGCTTCGCTGCTCCATTACGGTCCATCGCGATCCCACGAGCCGCTTTTCGATTGCATCTCGCAATCAGCCTTCCAGTATGGAATAAACGTGCCCAGAGGCCTGTAACGACAAGTGCGTGCTCTGGAATGGCAACCCTAACTGGGTTAACGACGGGTCACGGAAGCCTCGAATGTTTTCGCTACGAGAATCGCCTGTAGTGTTTTCTGCCGCGAGATCGGAGCCTTGCTAGCAGAATTCGTCCGTGAAATACGATTGCCGTTCCCTGACGATATGAATGATATCGCTGGGTCTAATTCGAAACCAGCAAAATGATGACTTAAACCCCTTCTAATATCCCACGGACTACATCATATTTCAGTTTCACAAAAATCCGAGACATCGAGCGCAAAAAGTGATCGACTTGGCATGAAACAGCCCCAGCCACATAATTTTCTGCGATCATTTATTTGTGAGAAGGAGGGTCACTTGTTAGTGGCTTCTATTTCTTGGCCGACATATGCAATCTCCATTCCCTCCACTTTACATCGCAGAAGAAACCTGAAATAATGTCCGCATGCTAATTGAGTAGTTCGTTAGTCGCTTGTTCCTCCTTTTCGTCGGTGCTCTTAACGAACGCTGAAAAGCTGCGCCGTCGGAGCCGCGGTAAAAAGGATAATATCCTTTAGAAGCTTATAATGGACCTGCTGAATTAAACAGAAATGCGTTAAGGGCCTCGCTGCTCACCGCGAATCCCGAAATATCCGCGGGATTGTTGAAGAAGTCGCGTTCTGCTTTAAAAATACAAGAGATTCAAAGAGGTCTTTTCCAATCCAGACGCTGTCTGTAAAATTCCAAGCGACCCCGTTTCGGAAGTGACATGGCAGAGATGCAGGTCCCGATAAGCAGCAGCGCTCTGTCAGATGAGTGACACCGATTCCTATCGATCTGCAAGTCAAGATTCTCATCTGTAATTCTATATTAAGAGCGTTCGTTTTCCAGAAAATCGAATTCCGACGCGCCGATGCCATTCGGGCCGCGCACTCCACCCCCTTTGTGCACTGTTATCGCGGCGATTACAGTCTGCGATACTACTGCGACATCGCGCGCGATTTATAAGGGACCCTGATCCTCGGAATTGCGCTGTCAGTGAAACGCGTTGTAGCCGATTTCGCCTAGGAAATTTAATAAGCTGTAAATGCTGGAATAGTGTTGGTCCCTCCCCCTCCATCTTGTCTGGCTATTTGATATTGCAGCCTCACCCCCGGCAGTAGACTCGGCGCTTGAACCCGAGGGGTTAAGGGCGCATTAAGTGTGTATGAAACACTCAAGTCGCTTGCCTCTACAGATATATATATATATATACACGTTCCTCCAATCTCCCTCGCGAAATTGAACCAATGCACTCGCTGCAACCAACTGTGGCCGAAACGCCGAGCCTCGAACCACCTTACAATTACTCACCGGCCCGCTCACCAGATCGCTCTGATCATAAATTGCATGCAAATGGAAAGCTCGGCGGGATCGCGATTCCGTTCTCATTTGTAATAAGCACATTACACGCTTGTCAGGCTTCAGCAGAGTTTTCATTCGGTCGGGGAAACGGGTACACAGATTTTTACGTTAACGAGCCGCTCGATGGTAATAACACGCTTCTGCATTTCCGGCGAGCCGCGTGAAAGTCGGGCTAACAAACACTATAGCGTTGTCGTGCTAAGATTAGATCCACAATGGTGATTCATTTTTCCCGAATTGTGAATGACGATGTGTTATTGTATCGTTCAGATACACCTACGTAAAAGTGGACCAAAACGATGGCGACGGAAGGAGAACCGTCGGCGTAATAGGCGACCCGGGGTCGTCTGGAATTCTTGGATCATTTGTACCTGCCTTTGAAAGAAGCTTCCTGATATATTCGAGATGACGATAACGGCGTCCACCGAGAGGATGGAGACGACGAAGGATTTACCGAAGAGGAAGTTTATCAACACTAATCTCCTCTCGCTGAAGCTTTTACTGTTCCTCTTTTTTGGAGGTACGTTTGGAAACGCGCATTGGTATAATCCGCTCACAATCGTCAATTGAATATTCTAATCATAATTGCCTCTGCAGGAATGGGATGCCTCTTCCCCTTTCTCCCGCTGCACATGATGGAAATGGGCCTGAACATCGACCAGATACGAATGATCTCCATGATCTCGCCAGCAGTAGCGATACTAGGGCCCCTCGTAGCTGGGCCCATCGCTGACAAGCTGGCGGGCCACCAGGGCAGGAACAACAAGTCGTCGACGGGTCGTTACCTCAGGGTGATGATCGCCATCGCCTGCATCCTGTCCGCTATTTTCTACGCTTTCCTCTCGATCATCCCGACCGTGCACCCCGTCGAGCCCTCGCGGGAAAGGAGACCGGACCTGAAGTTCACCTGCGATCAGACAGGCGCGGTGGTGCTGCAGAAAAGGTGCAAGGACCGATACTCTTGTCACAAATGGTCCGACGACACTCGGGCGGGGCCGTTGATTTTGGAGGCATGCAACTACGCTTGCTACCCCGCTAGCTCCAAATACTGGCGGCCGGATGATCCCACCGCACCTGGGACTGTTGTGCCAGGCGTGGAAGACATCGAGGGTAGCGGCGACACCACGGTGATTCCACTTGAAAGTGAAATGTACGCGCAGGTGAATATCGATGTGGGTGTTGGAGTGCTGTTAGAAATATAATTGAGCGTCAGGGTGGACTTAGAATTTATTGGGTGTCCGCAGGAGCCAGAGGAATCGAGGAAGACTCGGAGGTACGCCACTGCGGACAGCGAGCCACCGCATTTGTGCGTGAAAGACGGTGACAACGTGGTGTGCCACGTTTACACGGAGAACTCTGGTAATTTGTCTATAAACGCCACCCTGGGACAGGCTTCGCGCAATTATAGCGATCGGGAGTGGTGTGCCTATCCCTTGGCTGAGTACTTCGCTTGCCGGATACCCTCCGAACTGGAGGCTAGGATGGCGGAGGTCTATCAGAGCTGTGTCATTGAATGCAGCTTGGTCGATGCGTACACTATGCCAGGTAGCATTATCTTTTTTAAACACCACCATCAATGTGCTTGCAAGCTATGCATCATGCACTACCTCGACTTTACTTTCAGACAGCGCCCTCATAGAGAGCCAGTGCCAGCAGACGAAGGACTGGTCGCACCTAGTGTTCTGGACCTACCTGGCCATTCGATCGGCTGCTGACATTTTCCCAACGACAGCCGTGGCCCTGATAGACGCCGCGGTGGTGATTGCGACCAGAGAAACGTCCTGCGGACGCGGCGACGTGGGTCGTCAATTAGCCTTCGGCTCCCTCGGCTTCGCCATCTTCGGCCCCCTAACAGGCTACCTCTGCACTCTCGTAGAGAACCTGAACTCGTTTTACTATCTGCCACTTGGTATGCACGCTGTGATGATGCTCCTGGCAGCTGTGGTTGCGATCTGCGCTAATGGTATGCCTCTCAGCCCACCAGAATGGTGGTGGCACACCAGAAGCGGCATGCTCGCGCTTCCTATGAGCGCGATCAAGAGGTACGGCAGCGAGACTGCTGCTCTGGTGATCGTCCTGATCGTGATGGGAACATTCTGGAGCGCCATGGACAGCTATCTGCCTCTGTACGATATTTCAGTGGATCCTAAGCCGACGTAATTCCGCATCTAGAAGGATCTCAAGTCCTATTCCTTTGCTTAGACATTTGCAGAAGCTAGGGGGTGACGAGCTACCCATTGGCGTGGCCATGACCGTGGGGGCAGTTCTAGCCTTCCTGTTCCTCTGGAAGTCCGAGCACCTCGTCGACTACTGTGGTCACAGTAATCTCCTCATCACTGCCTTCACTGTGTATATTATTAGGTGGGTAAGTTATAATATTACTACAGTATTGTTCTGGGTTAAAAACTCCTTTATTCCATTGCAAGGACTCTTACAACTATTCGAATCGTTAATTTTCAGGTTTGCTGGACTGAGCCTCGTCGCGGGACCTTGGTGGTCCCTAATCGCAGAGGGCCTTGAGGTCTTCACTCTAGGAATTATGTGGGTTACTGCCATTCTCTATCTGAGACACCTTGTCCCACGTCATTTAACCGTGACCGCTCAAGCGCTGCCTGTGATAGCGCATTTCTGCGTTGGTATGCATCTTTAAAGTGCCACTTCTGTCATCGCTTACTTCGATCGTTAAACACCCTGGATGTGCTTGATTGGTACAGGTCGATGCATTGGCGCCGTGATCGGTGCTTACATCAACGTCGAAGACAAAAACATCGTTGACTCGTTGAGATTCGTCTATCGTTGCATGGCAGTCGCAGCAGCGGCGGTTGCAGTACTGTATTTCGTCCTGTACCACGGCCTACTGAAGCCTCGGTGTCATGCCCACAACATACAAGGCCCTCGACAACCGCCTACGGTTGTGCAGGGTAAGCAGATTTGTAAATATATATATGTACAAAACGCGTTCACGACTAACGTAACTAACACGAAACCTATTTGCCACGCAAGCCGCCATTAAGGAGTACGAACTGAGTGAGTATCCTGCATTCACTCAAATGGTTTAAGTCACGACTATGATTTCCATTGAGCATTACACAGTACATTGGAATGGCTAATGTTTTCTTAATATGCTCTTCATTTATAGGCCGTTGTATTAACCTATATTTTATGCTTTACAATCAAGGAGGTTATTAACAATTATAGTTTGAATGTATTTCGACTTCTGTTCAGAGAAATCCTATGTTAATTCATGTAACAAATTACAGAACTTCTGGAGTCTTTGGTAAACAGTTCTTTTAATTCACCAACGTTTCCTCGAGTCTCCATGATAGAGACGGAATTCGTTCTGCATTAATTCATTTATTTTCTGTCATCAATACATTTTATATTACATTCTTGTGCGTCGCGGTTCATTTTCTTATCAGTTTTGATTGTTTCAATTATTTTTCCGTTTGCGTCTGCATTGATTATTTTCATCATTCCTTTTCCCTGTTTCTTTCTGTGCACAGCGATGAACGGAAACGGAAATTACACGCCGCTCAGGGTCTACCACAACGGTATGGGCAGAAAAGGTCAATTCCGCTATTGAAGATTAAGAAATGGTAAAAAAGAGAAGGTCGTGAAACGACACTTTATCTGTCACAATTAACGGTGCTAGTGATTAGGCTGTCGCTGTTGTTGCGATTATAAAATGAGAGAGAAAAGAGAATATCGTCATTGTTATGCGACACGTATACATGTTAGCGTTTCCCTGCATTCTAACTCGCGTCGGAGGCGTCGCCCTTTTGATACTATCATTGATTTCTTTCGTACAAGCAGTCACTAGGGATTCATTTGCTCAAGCGTACTTTAAATCATCGACACGAGCTTCAGTCATTTACCGATGCCGATATGAGATTACGTATCAGAGGTGGGAGTACTCAAATTTCGAGCCACGTATATATATATATTTTTTAATTTTTTATTTTATCCATTATTTTGCGGAGGATGTCGTAATTATAAAAGTTTATTATTAACATATATTGTTAGTGCAATGACTGATCAAGGGCAAGACGTTTTGTTCTAAAAACGAATGAAACAAAATTCGAATTATTTTCGGAGTTACACTTCCGCCGCTCAGGTTTATTTAATTCCCTTCTTCTTCTTTTCACCTTTGCAGCACTATATATTCCTTATATTTGCAAATAAAAGCAAGATTGGAAAGGCAACAAGTGGCAAAGGAGGTTAATCTTGGCTCATAATTCCTGAGTACTTTGTGCCTACCATCTCTGACGATAGTAACGAACGTACTACAATCACTACAGCGACTCTAAGCGTAACATATGTATTTGTAATGCTTTCTGATTCTCAAAGTCCCTTTGTATTCTTTGTAAGTATGGTACAAGGCATTCCTTCGAGCCTCGAAGGAGCGCTACGAACTTATTTCGTAAACTACGTTGCGTTCGATTCTTTGTACACTAGACTGCGATCACGTGAGGATTACGTATTCATAATGTTTTTATGAAAAGATTTCTATGGACCTGTTGTATGTATATCTATACACTGAGATATATTCGTCTCTCTGCATAGCATAAGACTATACCTGATACGTAAGAGAAAGTAATATATTGATTTCTGGGATCGATGTGTGTGTACACGAAGAAAACAGAGAAATAAATAAAAAAAATGTGGACCTCAAATATGATATTACAATTTATAATATTAGAAGGCGATGGAGCAGCAGGAAACCTGATACACCAATTCGAAGATTGAATTAAAGAGCTGGACACTTCTCTGCAGTCTATCCAAAGGAATAATTGTTGTTGGATAGTTTATAATAAGTTTATTCGAGTAGACTTGGAGTCACCTTGCATTAACAGATGAACGTGCGATCACCATGGAAATGTTTATGGCTAAAAGTGAACCTCCTTGGCATAGTACATAGAAAACAGCGACCACCATTTAGGGCACTCGTGCCATTTTACTCAAAATCGTTCATTCAAGCCTATTGTACATAGTATTACCTATTCGATTGTAGGTATATCTTGGTATTCAACATATTTATATAAATTTGAGAAATGTATCGGTTCATATATCGGTACATTAACATAACCTAGCCGGTGCACGCGAATGCACCGCAGTGAATTTCATTCGGGGGAATCACTCCCCCAAAATACACAGTCTTACGGAGTAACGTTATGCGCCGAATGGTCTATGAATATACAAACCTACTACTAACAAATCCAGCAAGAGAAATGTTTACTCCTAACGAACAACCACTACCAGATGCCAAATGCATATTAGAAATCAAAATTATATCGAAAGGAGTTAATTCAATTTCTTTACATTATTCTACGTTACACAATCCACTATATGTATATACAGAAGAGTCGTTCTTAGGTAGCTATAGATTTATTTCCAATAAGCAATATTCAGTAAATTAACAAAATACATTTCGATTCACGGGAAATGTACGTAGCTGTCCCCGGAATATGTCAAGTGGTCGATCGGAAAGTTTTGTTGTACGATCGAATGCGCGAGAATTACTTCGGTAAATTTGGAACGATGCCTACCGGTATCATGGATAGTAAAACCTATAGTACACCGATTTCTCGATTACTTTGTGCAAAAAAAAAATGAAAGAAATGGATTTTCCGTATCTACCATTACGTTACAGCTAAATGAAATGTTACAGTTACAAAACGAAATGAAAAAGTATACGACGAAGCGTGTAAAAAAGTTACAAATTTGCCCGTAACTATCTCGGTTTCTTTGCATCCTCTCAAAGCAATACTCGGACAACTGATTAATTAAATAACGATTGAAGTGTTTCCGTTCCGAAAGAAGTATTCAGAGCTCGTCCGAGCTGCGATGGAACTTACGAAACTGTTTCATAACTATTCGATTAATTGTTGGTAACAGCACAGTCGTCTCCGTGGCTGTTCGCCGAGTTCCGCGTGACCCGTTTAGACCTGCCCGAATCCTGTTTGGCGTTCTTCAGCGTATTTACTACACGAATATCGTCACTAGTAGAAAATTGTTCTTCCGGACCCTTAGTTTTCTTACTATTTATAGCGTCGTTTATGTTGCTAACCATCTCATCGAATTCGTCCGCGGGCTGTGATTTACCTAAATTCGTTACTTGATCAGCAGGTGACTTCGGATTGCTGTCTTCTTTCCTAGAGCTGTTTAAATCACTAACATTGTTCGAAACTGATGTATCCATAGTTTCTAGCATCTCGGAGATGAACGGCGAATTGGCCTCTATTAAATCCTTAAGAGGTGTCTCGTTTGGGTCGGGCAGATCCTTGGGCTCTTCCTCGTCCTGAGAGTCCTCAGGCAATGTACGCGTTTGCAAGAAATAAATAAACTGTTCCACGTACTTCTCGGGATGCTGGCGCTGCTCGCCGCCGGAAGGTATCGAGGGATTGCCCTGTGTTTTCACGTGATCGGATACCTTTATCGTGGAATGCCTTATGCACTTGTCGTAGTCTCGCAAGTCGACATCGTATATCTGCACAGATTTATCCGCTTGGAAGGGATGATCTTCGCCTACGGATCGAGTCACGGTGCTCCGTTTCCTGAAGGACTTCATCCCATCCACCACGTTCGTAGAACCAACGAACTCGGACGGGCTTATACCAACATTCTCCGAGTCGCTGTCTGGATCCGAGTCGGATTCATTCACGCAGATCATGTCGAGCGGTAACTCCTCGCTTTTTACTTTATCGGACGCGTTGTTACTGTCCGAAGATTGAGTAGCGCCCGTCTTTATTTGAAGCCTCTTCCACCTGTTGTACTCGCGCACCACTCTGTCGTTGATGCACGCCAACTGAGCGACCGTGTCGCGTATGTCGTGATGGAAATGTTTGATCATGACGCGGGCCCCGTTCAGCTCGTGCTTCTTCGACTCTTCTTGCTTCCACGAGTCGAACACACCTTGTAGCTTGTTCTTCAAGCTCATCAGCACGTTATCGATCTCTTGGCCGTGGGGCAGCAACCTCTGGTTAAGAGTCTTGCAGCCCCGTTTCTCCAACATTTCCGGCTTCTTTGGAATAATATAGGTATTTTTCGAGCTCACGAGGGCGACGGGCACGGCTTTATTGTTCCCCACGTGATCTTTGAAGGAACGGGAATTACGGGAAGGACCGATCACCGCCACGTCCTCTGAATCACTCTCGATCTCTATCACGCTCGGAGTGGGTACAGCCACCGGCCGCTGCAATTCCGACCGAGGGAAACGCGGCTGATTCAACATGCTCGCGCTCTGGTTCGGTATGGTCACCATGGGTGTCTGAGCACAATGCATCGCCTGGTACAAGTTAACCTGACTCAACCCACCGGGCACGTGCCGCAGAGGCACGCCCGTGGAGACAGATTGCAGGAAGTTAGGCGACGCGACTACGTTCATGATCGTGTTGAATATTGGCTGCTGAACGACCGGTGGCTCGACTCTAGCTGGCAACGGTTTTGGCGGAGGCTGGGTGACGACTATATCGTCCGTGTCGATAGTGGTATTTTCGCATTCGACCATTGTCTGCTCGCAGGAGAGCAACGACGGCAGCAGTTCACTGTGGTCCATAGAGCTCTCCTCCGATGCTCCACTGTGCGACATATTGGACATGGACGAATCGAGGCCGTTGTACTTCGGCTTACGTCCCCTCTTCTTGCGTCTGACAACGGTCGGTACTATCTGCTTCGGCGTGTAAGTCTCATCCTCCTCCTCCGAATTAGACCCGGTTCTCCGACGCTTCTGTCTCCGCTTACGCGGGCAACACTTCGTCTCGTCCAGATTCATTTTCTCGTCTATTTTCTGCTGGGACAGCTTGCAGTTGTTCTGAAGAAGTCTAGCACAATTAAAAAGCATGTATTTCCGTTCAATCCCAGAATAACTAAAACCAGCTAACAATTCTATATCAACAATTACCTGTTCATTCTCTGAATATATTCAAGCAGAGCCCAGCAAGTCGCTCTCGCCGGATACAAATCCGTGGGGTCGCAGACAAAGCACTTCCACTTCTCGTCCGCTTCAATCTTTTTCCTCAATACTGGGTCAATATTTCTTTTAATGCACTTGTAGCAGAAAGTGTTGCTGCAGAAGGAACAGCAGTACAAATTCCCTCCGTTCGCGCACCACCTGCAAAACATGTCCGTGGCATCGTCACCTGCAAAGTGAAATTGACAAAATCATGAAACATAATTACACTTCCCTAAACCGCCAACATTTCAAGTACCTTGTTCAAAGGTCCCATCTCCATAGAATTCACGGCACGCGGAACACAGCAGCGTATGCAGCACAGGATGCTCGAACATGTTAGACGAATCTACCGGCGCTGATCCAATGTGAGCATCGCAAGCCGTGCAATGTAATCTTTGAAACCGTACTGCAGAAATGTCTGAAAAGCAAAACTCCTTGATACCGCTACTCATAATTAAGAAGCTGTTGCTGCAGAAATATACATTTATATATAAACTCCAGACATAATTCCATTAAAAAATTCAGAGGTGGCCTATCTAAGCATGTACTTTATCAAAAATGATCAACTTCTGAAATCGCAGGAAGATTTATGAACTACTCCAAAATAACGCGTCTAATGAGACCGGCAGATGCTCGTTCTTGGGCAACAGCATTGAACCGAAGGGTGGCCTTAAACATGACTTTTATCTGAACCTCTACCACATCTGTACATTCTACTCGACGATCTGGAGAAATATTTTACAGGTCAAAGGAATTTTGCAGGATGAACTCAGCACGCGTCATGACGAATAGTGTCAAATAGGCATTCCCTTGGGAATGGAGCGAAGGGTGATGGGGCAGAGGAAGCTTCCTGCTCACCATAGCCAAACAAGAGTTTGTAGTAATTAGTCTCGTCCTGTGAAATCGACGCCGGGGTGTTGGTCGTGGTTGGCAGCAGATCCTTTGGAGTCACTGGAACACGATGTGAGGTTAAATACATCGCCTTGCGGGGATATGTACGATCTACTTAGAAGATTCATAAATCTCACGATTTTCCTTGCTGTCCACCTCCTTCACCTCGTTCACCTGTACCTCGAGCATACTCGAGATATCCATTTTCAGCGTGCTCTACCCGAGCCGCGATTGCGTTCGATAAATACGTTTCAAAACACGGGTTATCGCACCGCCATTTTCCTGGGAGCGCATCGGCCTGAAATCCCGGCACGAGTTGTTCGAACGTTCGAAAAAATCTGCGCTCGAGGAAAATTCCCTACCCGGACCGCCGAAACGCACCGAACGCGGCAAGGCCGACGAGAGAGTTTGAACGACATTGTAGAAATATTTATTAAAGTCTTTGTAACAGGGTAGTTTTATGTATTACAGTTCCTTTATTCCTGTCTGGATGGGGCTTCTTCTGTAATTAGAGAATAAAGGAAAAGGAAGTAACCTGAAATTAATATGATGAATTGTTTGGGTATCCCCCCGCGGGAAATTAGGGCGCGAGTTGAGAGTTTAATTTCCGCCGGATCTGGGGAAACGAGTTTTGTTTACAAATGGCGTTCGTTTTCGGACATTTGGTTGTAGGATTTTCAAGGCAGTTAAGGGTTTTTAAAAATTCGAGGGATGGCCGGGAAAACGGGGGATTCGAGGGAAACGGGGTTGAAAAAATCCGCGGAGAGATTAACGGAGGAAATTCAAAGCATGGCTAATTATAAAAGTCTCTATACTGAAATCCAGGTAAGTGTAGAATTAAGATTATGAAAAGTGGAATGTGACAAATGTATCGCAATAATTACAGCGTGGACCTTGAAAATGGCTGACTCATTGTTGTTTCAGAAATCGAGGATACAGGGTGTTTAAGAAAATTTGATACTTCAGTGACATTTTTATTTTCAGAAACTCGTTGCCTCCACCGCGGTGAAGAGAGAAGATTTCAAAAGCACGTTGCTGGACGCGATGAAGACCAATGGTTTGGAAACGGAAATTAGAAATACGGTGTTCCATTGGGCACGATCGCAAGTTCGTAATTTATATCGAAAAAATTTATTTTACCGTGAGGTTTGCTATTAAAGAACTACTTCTGATAAGGGTTCCTTATCTGCGACATCGGTGCAATCCACGGAGGAAGTAGATTTAAGTTACTTGAAGAAGGCTCAGATTCAATGGGAACGTCGTATTCAAAAATCATTGAATTCCACTTGCAATGAATTAAATGTTCCTCTGGCTCGCATACGACCGAGCGCAGATCGCGAAGAGCTTAGCGAAAAGTGGAACGAACTGAGCACTTACGATATCGGTAAATTTGCATCAAACACTTAAAGAAAAAAAAAAGACCAGCAATTTAAGTATTCGTACTTTTAAAAATGTTCCAGATTTATCGCAATATCGGCCGCTCTATGCGCCAAAAGATTTCCTGGATGTTTTATTCTCTATAAGGAACCCTTCGTTTAAAAGACAACCGTAAATATCCGTGTATTTTATTGCGCAGTGCTTGACCCCGCTATTTTAATAAAAATTTAATTAATCGATATTTCAGAGATGAATTGAATTGGGAATTCAGTCACATACAGATTCGCGTGAAGACCCTCGCCCAATTGGTATGAAGTTTAAAATATGAGTTTTATAGAAAAGTAGCTTTACTACTCGGCTATGCTCGAAATTTAGGTTCTGACTTAAAAAAAAATTCCTTTAACAGAGACGCGTGTACGTAGAATTGGCGAACGGAATGCCTCTGCTGGGAGTAAATCCAGATATGCCGAGTTCAAACAATTTTGCGAATCTAGAGGAGGAACGGATGCACCTCGGTGAAAAAGTGTTGAAATCGAAACACGCCCCGATAGCGCAGGAATTTTTGAAACGTGGAGCTCCTAGATCGCTTCGCGGGCGCCTGTGGTCTCTCCTGCTGGGATCTGTAGTCAAAGAAAATGTAAAAAGTTTGCTCTACGCCGCCGTCACTGATAATTTATCATACGCTACTTTTTTTCTAGGACATAGAATACTACGCAGAATTAAAGAATATGGTGTTACAGTACGATATTGTGATAGACAAATTAATAATAAAGGTATCTAACAGGTGTTTCTCAACTGTGTACAGTACGCACTCGTTATAAGCCCGTTTCTACCATGCGTTGTACGCCCGAATCCGAACCACTCGCATCATTAGCCGCGCGGAATAGTGTCCACAACGCGCTGTACGCCTGCCGCGAGCCTCGTTCGTCGGGCTTATAACGAGTGCTCACTGTATTCATAAAGGAATTTATAACCATTTGTCTTGAATTTTTTTTTAGGACGTGCAGCTAACGGCGAGGAACGACGACCAGTATTTCGTATTCGAAGATGTTTTGTACAAGACCATGCTGTGTTTCTCGCGCGATTCGGAGGTATTGGCGCCGGTCACCACCGACACAAGCGCGGGTGGTCAAGTAATACACGCGGTTTTGCAAGGGAAACCAGCCACCTTGGAGAACACATTAGTGTTCCCACCGAGCGGTGTGATTCCATTTCATGGATTCACGATGTACGGTATGAGTTAAAATCTGTTCAATGAAGAGAAACCCTTTAACCCTTCGGTAGTCTTTAAAAATCCAAGATCTGCATTATATTACAGCTACTCCATTTTGCTATTTATACGACGACCCCTGCGCGATGTATTATACATTTAGAGCCTTTTATTTGCGCTACTGGTTCCGCCTACACACCGTGTCTAGTCACGAGCAAGGTATCGTGGCGCTGTGCCTACTTTTCGAGAGGTTACTTCAATGCCACGAACCCCTCCTCTGGTTCCATTTCAGAAATATCCATATACAACCGTAAGTTCGACTGGGTTTTCAACTTTTCCGGTCGCAGAATTTATAGGATTCTTTTTGGTCTAGGGTGAAAGTAGTTTTCAAATGGATTATGAGAGGTTTCAGTGGTCACCTACCCCCGGAACAACTGCTCTACCTTTGGGACTTAATCCTAGGCTATGATTCCTTGGAAATCATCCCATTATTAGCGGTCACCATTTTAAGTTTCAGAAAGGAAAATTTAATGCAAGTCAATACCCTACAATGTATCGAGGTAAAAAGATCATTTTAAATATACTATATTTCGTATATAAATGTTTGCGAAACAATTTCAGGCTGTTCTAGCGGATCTATCTTCTCTGAAGGTGATCCCGCTGTTACAATTAGCTTTGCTAATAGAGTGACGAAAGAAACCAATTCGTACGCTCCCGCGACACAGGCGACTTCCATTTGGTTTCGAATTCAAAACTCCGGCAGGGGAATCCTTCCGCGCTTGCGCGAAATTTTGCGAATCTCTATTTTACGATTCACAGATTGCTAATTACGGAAGTTCGGACGAGCAGTCTTCGAACATAACCTGTCTATAAATTGTCTGGCAACAGCGCGCCAAATACGAAAGCTACGTAAATTTATAAAACGTCATCCACGTCCTCTAAACTCTGAAATCATCGATATTTCTTCCACATATGGCTGGGAACGGAGAGAAACCAATCAGCTCATTTCGCAACGTAGCTGTGCATCTAAAGGGTGTCTAAAAGATACGAATGTATGTCTGGCGAAGAAAGAGTTGTCAATAAAAACGTTCTACGCCTATGATAACCACACCTCACAAAGAGGAGAATCGCCAATCCTTTCTCGAACGAATCCTTCCCGAAATAACTCCTCCAGTAAATCGTTAAAAGGCTACAAATATAGCTACTCTTTATTCCCATTTTAATCTGTTCTTTCGAGTACAATATACTCCACACTTTTAATATCTACACAATAATTAACACTCCCACTATGATTTCTAAGTGCTGACACATCCTCTAAACACCTATCAGCTCAGAATTCGTATATACAATTACTAATTAAATCGCTCGCAATGCTGTAGGTAAAACAGAGACTCGTGTATTGAATTTTCGAGACTTCTACTCGGGCGCATATTTCGTCAGAGTGTATTTTTATTGAAAACGATTGATTTCCTACTTGCCTACGTAGAGAATCTTATCTCTCCGGGGACACATTGTATGATGTAGTTCGCGAGATTGACAGAGACAGAAGAGGTCCCTTTGGAGGGGGACTTTCCTGTTTCCGCCTGTCAGCCGTCGAGTTCAGAGACGCCTACCTGCCATCGTCGTTGTGTTTATACTGGCAAGGATCGTCTTTCCCCAGTCGATTCGCCCCGTGATAATATCTCGTGAAAAGCGTGCGAAGCCACGCCGAATACTGGCACGTGAGTAATCAGAGCCGTGCCTCTAAATTTTCTCTGCTTAAGTTTCCCGTTCGATTGTCATTGTTGTTACTTACGGCGGCACGGCGATTAAGGGTGGGGTGGTTCTCACCCCCGAAATTATTAGTCATGCACAGCTTTCCGCCAGTGTCGATAGGCCCCCGCAGCGTTGTCCGCTACGCACGCCAGCGAAACATCGGCCACCCGTTTAATAATTAGAATAATGATTTTTAATAAATTCTTTATTTAAACAAAATAATTCGAAGCTTCAGAGATCAGGGGGTGGGAAGTGAATCAGTCTCTAAATCTGCTTCTATCTTCGTCAGATTACATGGTTTAAGGGGGAATCTGCCCAGAGACTGTATCGTTGCCAACGTCAAAATGGCTTGGCGTTTCAAAGCGTCAAAGTACAAAAATGCAGCTCCGATCGTGCCCAAGCCGGAGGCTTGCATTCGAGACATTTCCGTCGGCTCCTACCAGACCTACGGCAACAACATTACTGCGTCCGCCGCGTTTATGGCGTTCAACGTGGATCATAATGGTACATTTATAAGTTTTAATATATTCTACATCTGGGATTTGGATATTTTGTTAAACGGTCCGCTTATTTTATCAGGATCGAGTCTCGCTGTATTGCCACTGGAAGATTGCGGTAGGAAAAGCAAGACTATGCCTTTGCTTCATGCCCACGCAGACACCGTGACGGACATGGACTTCTCTCCGTTTCACGATGGCTTATTAGCCACTGGTTCCCAAGATTGTCTCGTGAGTTGGGGGTAGTTTAGATACAGTAATATATGCAACTCCATTGGTATTTTTACTCTCTCGATTTTGGATTACAGGTCAAGCTGTGGCACATTCCAGAGACTGGTTTAGAAGAGTCTCTCTGCAACCCTGAATGTACATTTTCCCATCGCCAAAGGCGAGTGGAAGCGGTGTGCTGGCATCCCGCAGCTGAGCACCTACTGACGACAGTGTCGTACACAAATTTATCCCTGTGGGACGTGATTTCGCAGCAGGAGCTATTCTGTAATTAAAACATTATGTTTCTTATGAACCAAGCGTTTTCTTCGAACGTAATTGACGTAATATTGTTTCGTTGTATCGCAGCAAATGGCGATCACACAGAGGTGATCCAGTCTCTAAGCTGGAAACAAGACGGCGTGCTTCTAGCCACGTCTTGCAAAGATAAGCAAGTGAGAATCATAGACCCCCGGGATTCCACTTGCATCGTTAACTCCTGCTCCAGTCATCAGAGCATTAAGGATTCCAGGATCGTCTGGCTGAATAATAGCGACAGGATCCTCACTACGGGATTCGACGCGGCTAGACTCAGACAGGTCTATATAAGGGACTTGAGACACTTGAGCGAGCCCGTGAAAACGCTAGAATTGGATTGCAGCACTGGGTAATGAATGGACTTGGGCTTTGAACAGTGGCGCACTTAGAATTTTATTTTAAAGGAAGCCAAAACAGACGACGCGAGACTCATACTTCGTCTCGCTCCGTCTTTGAGGCGTTTGATACAACTCCGTTCCTTTTCTCTTTTTCTCTGGATGCGCCACTGGCTTTGAAATTAACTGTACGCGACTGTTAATATAAATTCTATTCCGTAGAATCCTAATGCCTCTCTTCGACCCCGACACGAACATGCTTTTCCTTGCTGGAAAAGGAGACACTACTATCATGTACATGGAGGTGATGGATAAAGACCCGTGCTTGGTCGAGGGAATTCGCCACAGCGGAGAACAGACTAAAGGGGTGTGCTTGGTGCCGAAACGAGCGTTGAACGTCATGCAGGCGGAAGTTAATAGATTGCTGCAACTCACATCCAACATGGTGATACCTATTATGTATCAGGTTCCGAGGAAAGTAAGTGGATTCGCTCATCTATCCAATTATCGTCTAATCGTGTTACACGTTACGTGATTCATTTTCTTTTTTCGCAGACGTACAGAGACTTCCATGCAGACATATACCCGGACACAACAGGTTGCGTTGCTCAGAATAACGCGGCAGCATGGATCAAGGGGCATGACATGCCTGTTCCGAAAATATCCCTAGATCCTGCTAAGAGGAATAAAGGGGAAGAACCCATCGTTGTAAGTAGAAGCTCTCGCTACACGCGTCGCGCATCGGAGCTTCTAAAACGAAACTGCATTTTCTCGTAATTGGTCATTCATTATAGATACTTGACTTGAAATTGCATGTTTATCATTATTACGTTTCATTATTTTCGATGTCCATTTGCCAGCCCCGAGACGATTTTTATTTAGAAACGTTTTTCTCATGTGTTGTGTGATATTTGAAATATTATTTTTGCGTATTAAGTAATTGTCTGGATTAGCTCTGGTATCAATGGAAGCGTGAATCGGAGGTAGCAAAGTATTGGAAGGTGTGAGGAACATTTCGAATTCTGATACATTGCTATCTGCGTGATAGCGTGTACATTGCAAAGTGATATAGAAGTAGAACATAATTTAAACAGTCGGACGTGCTGCGAATGTATTATACAGAACTTATACATTTCGCAGAATAATTCTGTTCCGACTGATTGCGTTCGTTTTATTTTGCATCGTTTGTTTTTTCATGTTCTGTGTATATTTTTTCACGTTTCAGATACCCAATGTATGTTTTATAGTTTATACGTTAGCACCATTCAAAGTGTTATTCCTGGCACGTGTAATTTAAGTGGCAATTGATGTTCTGTAGCTTATTCTATCAGCGTAAGTAATACCAAGTATGATGTGTGAATTTATGTTCGTAGGCAAGCGCTTAGACACCCTTGTTTCTCCACATACGTTCTAGAATTTTGTTTGCCACGTTCGAGCGTAAAATAGGATCTCACGAGTGTTGCGTAATTGTACCATATGTCCTTAGATTCTTTAAGACACTGACGTGCAAGATAGTGTGTATGCGTGCGTGAGAAAGCTTGTAGAAGTTACGCGGCATTAATGCCCCGCTATAAATTGACGCGCTTAGAAGTAAAGTTAAAAAGATATCAGAACTCGGACTTCGCTAGTTCAGCTTAAACAGTTTGCGTCATTAAGGAATTTACCGTACCTTTAGGTACACAAAGGAAACTTAGCCACGCTTAAAGAGAATGAGCGAGAAATAAAATTGGAACAGAAGCAACCGAAGCCGACGTTCCCGTCTGTACCGAAGGGATGTGCGAAAGCTCAAGGAGCGAGCGAGAAGGAGCCGTCGCCGGAGAACGACGTCGAGAAGATAGAAGAGTCGAAGAAGGTGGAGATCGGCGAAGAAAAGAGCAAAGTTCAGAACGGGGGGCAGCCGGTCCCACCGAAACCTTTGCCACGGGCCTCAAGAACTAACAGCATCTCCGAGGATGAACCGAAGCCAGTCGCGAGGCCTCGTGCTTCGCCGAATCCAGGCTCAGTAGTTACATCTGTGAATCCTAACGCGATCGGTGGATACAAGGTTGTAATCTGGCCATAAACGAAACTAATAGTATTAAGGAAACAAATGTTCTACTTCTGTATGCGTGACGATATTGAGTGCAGTAGTATATATTTATATCCCGTTTCATTTATTCCATTGCAATCGTGATACAACGCCGCGAATTATATATCATCAGCTGGGATTTTGTTCGGCAGGAGATAACGTACGATTTTTCTCGTGTTTTTAGCCTCGACTCGGGCCAAAACCGTTCCAAGCGAAGTCCGGCAGCCAGGAGTTTTCGTTCGACAAGATCTTCTCAGTTCCCATCGCGCCGAACAGCGATACCAACGGTTACCAGAATGACTTGAACAACCAGATAGAAAATAACATAGAACCGGAGAAGTCGCCATCGTTCAACAACGATCGCATCAAGGAAGCGGAGAACGGCAAGAGTGATTCCAGTTCGCTGGAGGAAGATGCGAACTCGAGCGATTCCGGGTACAAACCAAAAACCCCGAGCACGGCACAGAGGCGCAAAGTCTTCGAGATAAAGGGGAAGGACGAGTCGCCGGAGAACGAAGATGTTGGGAACTTCGAGCGCGGTAACGCGAATAGAAATTCCATCGCTGAAAGGCGACGACTTTACGAGAGCCGCTCCGTGTCTGTGACCGATGGAAATTTGGCTGAGAAGGCAACGGGCTCGCCGACAATGAGACGCAGGGATTCTTTCAAGACGAAGAGCGAGGTGATTAAAGAAGACGAGGTGAAGAAAGTAGTTTCTATGCTACGTCAACAGAGCATGGATCCGCGCTTGGAAAAAGTTGATAATACAGCGCCGACTCCTAAGCGAACATCTACTGTATTTGGTAAGATACAGATCCTTTTTTAATACTTTTCGTTATGGAAGAAGTTGAATTAACAAATGTATTTTCTGTTACGCGCAGGTAGAGTATCAAAGTTCCGCCACTTGAAAGGTACTCCCGGCCACAAGTCTACCCACATCGAGAACATACGGAACATTAGCAGACAGATCTCTGGAGAATGCGACGGCTTTCATGGTGATTAGTACTTCTTTGTGTCTTGTATTATGCATTTAGATTTCTGTGTATCATAATGCCACTTGATTGGTACAATTACAGCAAATCCTGACCGTGTCGCTGTGCCGTTAAGTGGACCCGGCGGGAAGATAGCGGTCTTGGAACTGAATAAGACCGGAAGATTGCCGGACGGTGTGATGCCAGCCTTAGTGCACGGCACCACCATAATGGACTTCCAATGGAATCCGTTTGACAACGAACAATTAGCAGTTGGTAAGGAAATGACTGTTTGTATTCTTGAGACCATTCGCCCGACATTTGCACACTGAAACAGCTGTTACTATTTTGTAATAGCATGCGACGATGGAATGATTCGATTGTGGGAGATACCAGAGTCCGGACTATCGGAGCCAACGAATGAATCGAAGCACATGATAAAAGCGCACACTGACAAAATATACTTGATCAAGTTTCATCCCTTGGCGTCCGACGTTCTGGCTTCAGCTTCGTACGATATGACCGTAAAAGTCTGGGATTTGACGCTTCTGTCGTCGAGCGAAGTGGCGGTAGCGAAAATAACGTTAATGGGACACACCGATCAGATCTTCAGCCTCGCGTGGTCGCCTTGCGGCCAGTACCTGGCAAGTACATGTAAGGACGGAAAGCTACGGATCTATAAGCCAAGATCTAGCGATGTGCCAGTGAAATCTGGGAAGGGACCAGTCGGTACCCGAGGCGCGCGAGTTATTTGGGCGTTGAAGGGGCAGTTCCTCGTTGTGATAGGTTTCGACAAGTACGTAGACACCGAAGCTCGTCTCACGCTTTAATTAATCTTCAGTTGTAGTAACGTCTTCTCGTAGAGTTTCAGAGAGGCAGATATATGTCTTCAAAACGGACAATCTTAATAATCCGCTAACCACGGTTGGATTGGACGTGTCGCCTGCGATCTTGATGCCGTATTATGACGAAGACAGCTCGACCCTTTTCTTAACAGGACGCGTGAGTAGATTAAAGTTCCTCGGAATTGAAGTAACGAGTAGAAATTGTTTTATCTAAAAAGAAACTTGGTATTTAGGGTGATTCCACGATATACGCTTTTGAAGTGACGGAGGAAGCTCCCTACTGTTGTCCACTCAGTCATCATCGATGCAGCAGCTTACATCAGGGTCTCTCGTTTCTTCCTAAGAACAAGTGCGACGTTGCTGGCGTGGAATTTGCATCGGCTTTGAGATTAACAAACAACACGATAGAGCCCTTAAGTTTCACTGTCCCGCGTATAAAGGTTCGATCGAGTTGCAGTTACGATGAAGGTTTAAAAAAAAGTAGGAAGCTGATGTTCGTTGATTATTCCAGAGCGAACTTTTCCAAGATGACTTGTTTCCACCAACAAAAGTTACATGGAAACCGACAATGACTGCTACCGAGTGGTTTAATGGAGCTAACAAGCAGGCGTACAGAATAAGCCTAAAGCCACCTGGTATGGATAACTGTAAGTACGACTTTGTAACTCATAAATGCACGTTTTTGAAAAGGGCCATTTAATTTCTAGTTGGACGAACGAAATTTTTCGTAAATTTTGTATAAACTAAATTCTATTTTAATTGATTACGTTAAAATTTCTTGTTGGAGGAGCTTTTTTCATAAATTTTGTTGAAATTATCTTGTATTATAATTGATTACGTTAACATTTTTTCATTTACAGTGAGTGATAATCAAGGCCAAGGTGTAGTTACAGTACCAGTCGCAGCAAAGCAGCCACCAATCCCATTCTCTGTATCTTCGCAGCCCTTTACCAGACTCGGATGGAATCCGGATGTGAAGGCCAAGCAAGATGAGGTACAGTAACGTTTCTTTGTACTCAACATGCATTGCACAAAATATTTCAATACGCAACGTGATATCAAAATGTCAGCATGGGTTTTCCATTTGATTTAATTTCTATTGCAAAGCATTCAAAAGAGCACAGCTTCCTTAAAGTATCTTGTGAAGCTGTATTAAGAAATACCGCGTTCGATCAAGCTTGCAAATTTTCTTGACTTGACTTCGGTCTGAAAATGACACTATTCTGTAGCTCTACATCTTATTTCGCCTGTGTTTCGTTTCATGTGTGTGTGGTAGCTCCAGAAAACTATGAGCAACTTGGTGGGGGATGTGATAGAGTGCGCATTGGAGCAGGATCACATAGAAGGTGTGGAGGAGCATGAATGGGTAAGTAATTCGAAAATAGAGAAATTCATTATATTGGCAATGAATTTGATTCGCGTGACATAATTCTGTCGTTCTATGTTAAAAAGGTATCTTTATTCGCCTAAGAAATCATTTTAATTGCAGGACGAGTGAAGATTGCGTAGCGTTGGTAGGTCATTTAAATAAAGCGGTAAGATAAAAAGAATTTAAACGTAGCTGTTCGAACCGTAATTTATTTTTAAGTTAAAACCACGGCATATGCGAAAGTATTTCGATGTCGGTGTGTACGTGGTAGGAGATATTTATAGTTAGAATAATACTTCCAAAAATCTCCCCTCTCGAACAGAATCAATGGTACGCGTGCGTTTCTTTCAGTCGTGGTAATTTATTTACCATAATTATGATTCCTTCGGATTACGCCAAGTTAATTTAAAGAAATATGAAACCTAAGGACTGCACATCAATCTCCAATCTCGCAACGATGATTCTCGTAAGGCTTTATGATCCTTGTAAAAATAGACACGATCGCAGTCCTTGATAACTTTTGTTACCTGCCATTTTCACATTCGTTTTCGGTATTAAGAGTAATTACGTAGGATAATTACCGTAAATCTGTACTAAAGACTTAGAGCTACAGATACTCACGAGAACTTATCAGAATTTGACAATAGTTTCGATTACATATTTAAGGGGTGTCATGTGTTTGCGGCGGCTAAGTGTAACCTTGGAATCGGCGGTACTATATTAAAGTACATCTCTAATGCTGAGTGGATGCGAATCCACTGATTAATAATTCCCACTTCTTTATTCCTAAGAAATGTTTCGAGACGTATTAAAAGCGCGCAAACGGTACGTGCCATTTATGATTGAAGAAGACAGGAAACTTTAGCGTATTATTAGCCAGAGATTAGGCATCGCTTGAACCTTATACTTCCATAATTCCAATTCAGTATTTTCACTTCATCTGTAACTGTCCATTCGCGTTTCAAATGAAATAAATAAAAGCATTTGGGTTATCGCTGCTCATTACGTAAGCATTTGCGCAAGAATTGCTCATTTCTATTGCTAAGCAACAGTATTCATAATCCACGAAAATTCGTCTCAATGAAATGCTATATGATTTCTATATAATATGTATCTGTTAGTGCTGCGTTGTTTCTTTAAACGACAGAACATTATCAATGATAGTCTCAGTGTATACATTATCATAATGTAATCATCATACTGTGTGATATTAGCGAACGATACTTTTTCCACGAATCAAGAATAGAAATTTCTACGATATTTCGTAATACCCACACGCACATACTATAAAGGGAAGAAATAGGCGAAGGTAGCGCGTACTAAATCATAAGTCGATAAATAAGTCGCACGGCGAAGTATATAAACAATGACTGATAGGTACATTCAGCATATTCCGGGATCCGAAAGGTAATCGTGTAACTCCCTTAAGCGTAGCGAGTAAATCAACCTTTTTATACATTTTAAATTGCCCCGATGGTATTTGTAAAAACAGCAAAGTCGAAGGCTCACCGTATGTATGATAAAAGTGAAACTGTTCTTTCAATTGATCGCGCATCTGTGATCGCAGCGTCGAGATGCAAATTCCATGTGTGCGAAGTGGCGAGCGAGATATCGGCGTTAGTTAGGCGCGAACGAAATGTTTTAGATTCCTGCTCAAAGACGAGTGTGCTTTTCTACACAGTATACTATAAATTTGTACTTTTGGTGCTCTACTAGTGTGACGTAGTAATGATTTACTCTCGAAGCTATTTTGTATGGATACATTGTACCGTTTAGATAGACGATTTTTTAATGCCACGATATAGCCTAATTGTCCGTAACGATAGTTTCTTCTAACTACTAAGGATATACTCGTGTTCCTACTTGTACAATTAAAACGCAATTTTGTATGGATGTGGGTCCCTCCACTCGCGCATCCACGGGCAGGCATGGAATTTGCGTTCGGCCGGACGAATCGCGCCCAGTTTACTTTTATATTCGAGCGTCGTGAATTTATTATTCGTGTGTAAAAATTATATCTTATGGTGCTATGCCCTTTCGACAAGCCCTAGTTGGTAGTTTGCCGATGAAAGTACGACAGACCGCACGAATTTCTCTCGATAAACGAACTTGATTGATCCGCGCAGTTTGCTCGACTGTCCAGAGTAACATTCTACTTTTCTATCGTACCAGGCTTGGCACGGAGTCGCAAGTTGCGAGGGTTCACGGAAGTGCCAAAGAATTTCGTAAAAAAAATTGGAAACAAAGCGGAAGGCTCATGAGTTACGTTTCTTACACAGTGGGCAGGACACCTTGAAAGCACATAGAAGTTGTGCATATATTTCTGTACGCTGGTCATACTTTTTTCTAACGTCTTAGAAACGTAAGGTTTCTTCGCATAGGTCGCGAGTAGTAACGAGACTTTCGTACCACGAGTAGAAAGACTAAAGGGAAAGAGGAACAAGGTAATACTTCGCTACAAAAAAGAAAAGATATTGTTGCCATTCACATCGTCCGCAGTATAAGTCGCATTTCTATGTCTAACTAATCATCCGTCGAATACTCCAGAACTGGGAAACATCATTGTTGCATATTTCATTGTTCCGTAGCCTTATTTTTTTATATTCATACTCTATTTTCGTGCAGCTTCATACGTGACGCACCGATCGAATGCCATATACATGCAATACGTTTTCACAATGCGATCGTTAGTTGCGGGGAGGCGCGAGTTGCCCGCAGCTTACGATACTTTCCAGAAATGCTATGTCGTAGATAACACTGTAGACCGCGAGTCTCTTCTTTAAATGCAACAGTAGATTTATAATCACCCCCCACTAATTATGTGCGATCTCTCGTAGCACAGAATTCGAAAGGCTCGTTAGCAAGCATTATTTCGATCGCGACAAAAAGTTAGCGTTCAATATTGCGCTATGATTGATCGCTATGTAATTTTATCATGTAATACCTTTGTATCAACCTTATACCTCTTACATGTATTTCACCTATAAAATCTTTTTACCAAAGACGCATACTTGTTTCATTCAATCCTTTATTACATACTTGTATTTACAATTCGGCAGGAATTTGCTACAATGATTGATAATCTAACACCAACGTAAGTGTATGACGTATTTATTACAGATCGTTGTATTCATTAAGTCTCGACGCATCGATGAAATCTTGTAATAAAATCCCGGGAATGTTTCTTATACAAAAGCGATATTAATGAGAACTAATAAAGTCTTAGGAAATAATTTATGCACAGATTAATAGTTTAAGGACGCCGCGCGCTTAATTTTCTAACTTGTGCGAATCATCTACCATATCCAACTCGATCTCGAGGAATTAATCGGAGCTCGGAGCCGTGTTTGAGGAAAACGTTTCCTGAAATCAAAATCAATTACACGTGCGTCACGTTAATTTCCTCGCCCTCAGAATCCTAAGTAGTTACCTGCTGTTTGCTGCGGGTTGATACCTATCCCATCATCTGTAATTATAGCAGATGTGGCCGGCGATACTTTAAATTCTTCAGCGGCAAATTTCAACACAGCAGTGAAAGGTGTATTATCTGGCACACTGAGTCTGCAATGGTAAGTACATAATATCTAGAGTAACTCTAGATATTTCGTAAGATTCGAAGTTTGCGCAAGACGCCCGTTTCCTCTTTAATGATTCTATATACAAGGATTATTGCTATTACCATCCTATATCTTTCTCGATTCTATGCCAAACCGTATCATCGTGATGCGCTACAATTAATTGCAGTTTGTTCTGCATTATTTCCGAAGTTCCCCTAGGGCCATTTAACAACGATCGCACGATTTTAAGAATATGCTCGTACTCTAATTCGCAATCCGATATCCAATTATTTTCAATTTTTTTCATTTGACGCGCGAAATAAAAAATAGCGTCGAGGAAATTCGTGTAAAGCTCTAAGTGACTTTCCATCAATTTCCAAAGCGATTTCTTCTCTACATTCCCGAGAACTAAACAAACGTTCGCGTCGTGTCCCATGAGCTTACTTGACAGTAGCTGAATTATTAATTGCTTGATTTTATGGTCGTCATTTAACTGAGCAGCGAATCGAACGAGTTTCGAATGAAAACCATCGTGAAACATTTTTTCAATACATTCTGAAACCTGATGCCGATCACCATTGCTGAGCAATGATTCCCAGGTCATGATTAAAGCTTCATCCTGCATATTAGAAGCTGATATGCCTAGTTTCTCTAAAGACTCTATGACAATATTCGCACACACTCCGTTAATTAAAGTGTGTCTAAAAAAATCATTTAATCTATCACTGCCACAGTGTTGTATGTACAATTTTATAAATTCATCTACAATATCGGTCGAAATAGCAGTGTCTTTCAAATAGAGTTCTAGTAATCTATCGCAGGCATTTCTCAGCTCTGAACATTTGTATAAATTTGATCTGCTCTTTTGTAGCCAATGGTTATGCAGATGATTCTCAAGAACAGTCTCTTTGCCATTATCACACGCTTTAGCAATTGCAGTTTCAATGAAATGCGCGCATTGGAAAGCTTTAACAACGTTGTCTGTGTTTGTAGCTTCACTGAGAGTTGGATTCTCTAAGATCGCAATGAATATATCGAACATTCTCAATACTTCATGGAAATCTTTTTCTGACATGTCCACAGTAGCTCTAAGATATCATCGATAAACATTGACTGAGATTTCGAGCATTAAGAATAATGATGGATGTCCCGTCACCTTTTGGCACCAGCTTGCTTACTATCTGTTTAAAGAAATAAATATTAACACGAGGATACATTAATGCCAGAAGACTCAGGGATGTACATAAATATTTTCCTATAATCCTTGTTTATCTCGTTGTAGTTACAACACCTCCACACAGTGATACGGATACATGGTAGCGAGTCGTCTTGATGATTCAACTTACACTTTAAATGGCAGTTTTGGATCTGAGGTAAGTGTTATTTTGAATGTTACTTTGGACCTGCAAAAAATCAACGATTTTATTACGGATTATTGGAGTTCGTATTTACGTAAATTACAGAATTATCAAAACATATGTTTCTTAAAATATACATATAAAAATTTTGTGTTAGTAGCACATGTAGTGACTCTTTGTTAATTTTGGAGCAGCTGTGTTGTATAAAATACTTACGCCATATTTTGTCAGTGTGGTTCTGTTAGAAAATAATTTAATTTGCAGTGTGGTGAATACTCAAGTAGAATTGACACACTTGACACAGTCTTCAGTTCACATTCACACACTATCAATATAGTCCCCTTGATGGTGTGAATGGAAGCAGAGAAATGTACGTTGCTCTGTCGGTAATCAGAGACTTACACGTTACAAGATTTAAATATTTGTGACATCACAAACGAGGTATAGAATAGACTAATAGAGTTTACATCTTGTGGGAGTGAGTTCTCGTGAGTCACTCGTGTCATAGGGTAGACATGTCACCTTGTGGGACTTCGTGTCACCACGCAAACTGTGTTACCGACTCATATTTTGAGGACTGAATTCAGCGACCTCTGTTTCTGAACGGCGTCCTGAGTTTGCGCTTCAGCAATCTAACAATATTCCCGCAAGTACTGTTTTTTCTCCATTGGAGCATCGTTATATATAATTCTTTTACCATTTCGACACTTCACACTTTATACTTACTATACAATTACTATACAATACTTACACTACTCACAAACTGCTTCAACACCATTCTTACACTTCAGCAACAAACAACAAACAATACACAACACACATAGTAGTTGATAAGTTTAAGTACTGGTTTTAAGCTTCCCGCGAAAACGCAACAAAGTTGCAAAGGACAAATTTTTTGCAACAATGTTGCAAATAAATATTGGCTGTTCGCGAATTAAAGGCCCGTTTTGCTACATTGTTGCGCTTTCGCAAGCCTCAACAAAGTTGCAAACCGAAATTTCGCTTTCTGGGAAAATGCACAAAGTTGCAAATCGGAATTTTATGTCTCGAACACCCCAATTCGATTTGCAACATTGTTGCAAAAAATTTGTCCTTTGCAACTTTGTTGCGTTTTCGCGAGCCTCAACAAAGTTGCAAACCGAAATTTTGCTTTCTGGGAAAATGCACAAAGTTGCAAACCGAAATTTTAGTCTCGAACATCCCAATTCGATTTGCAACATTGTTGCAAAAAATTTGTCCTTTGCAACTTTGTTGCGTTTTCGCGAGCCTCAACAAAGTTGCAAACCGAAATTTCGCTTTCTGTGAAAAATGCACAAAGTTGCAAATCGGAATTTTATGTCTCGAACATCACAGTGTCATTTGCAACATTGTTGCAAAAAATTAGTCCTTTGCAACTTTGTTTCGTTTTCGCGGGAAACTGAATTGCTTACCTGAATACTTACCACATTGTGCCCATATCGTAAGACGACTACTTAGTTCCCAAGTTAAGAGCAGTGTATGACTATTGTGAAGTGTGAACTGCAATGTATGGAGAGTGTGATGTATGAAGTGTAATTGTGTGGTGTGTAATATGTAATGTGTGAAGTGTGATGTACGAAGTGTGGCTTGTGAAGTGCATTCACCCAGCCAGATGAAATGCTAATCGTTTTTATTCATATTTAGTTTTTTTAATGTATTTTATGTGTTTTTTTTGTATTGTTATTAATTAATGAGTAATTATTTTGTAGGTGTGAATTTAAAATTTAATTTAAGATAATTTAACAATTTATTTAATTACTTGAAAAATTTAAAATGATAAATTACTAAAACGAGTGTTTTAGGGAGCCGCAACATGTTAAAAAGAACATCTACAATGATCCTTCCACACTGAGTTGCTTTTAAAAATCTTTGCCATTGTGAAAGAATTCTTTAACTACATAAAGCAGAGCAATTCACTAATACTAATAGTTATCGCATTTTATTTAGATATTTCGGTATAACAAAACTTATTTTCAATAAGGCTGCAAGATAGAATGTTACATTGGTTGGTCATAAGACTACCGATTTTCCAGTTGAATATTAACTATTAGGGATCGGTCTCCCGTATTTTCTAAACTTTGTCGGAAGAGTTGAGCGTGTTGCCAGGCCAAATCGCCGTTGCCCCCACACAGCAGTGCTGTCAGATTCAATTTTACTGCTCCCTTCAGTTCATCTGTATGATAATTACTGCAATCCTCGATTACCAGAGTTTTGCTCGAGTCTGTATCGTCAAAAATTGCTTCTATTTGCCACTGTATAGTAGCCCCATGGAATGCTGCTACGGCAGCCTGTAAATCGAAAGCCGCCACACAAAACTTCGGATTCGATACTACGAAATTCCACTTCAATTGGCCGGAATTGGTTCCCGGAGAACGAGCCAAGTAGACCATTTTCCAATCACTTTCCGCTTTGCGAAATATTCCATTTTGTACATCATTTGCTCCATTTTGCCAACCAGAGATTTCTTCTAGTACACTGCCGTCGTCGTTTACTATTCTATATATGTCTTCGACAATAGAATAATGTACATGGAATGTCGGTCCATACTTCGAAATATCCCAGGAGTAGTTTGCTTTTGAATTTTCCTGAAAAATATGGGAATTTAATATTTTCCTTAAATTCTTATGAGAAATATTCCTCTACCTGGGAAACTTCTCCGCGACCTAGTCTCCAATTGTAAGAGCCGCTAGACCGCTCTTCGTAACTTTCACCGTTGCCAGAATTTGGCTCCTCGGGCATGCGTATCAGCTCCACAAGTTCTAACAGCGCCCGTTTGGTCACATACTGCCTGCGAGAGGCGTTGTAACCGCTGGAACACTGGCGTTGCCTGTTCAGCGATCGAATAAGTTGCAGCAAACTGTTTTCCGAGCAGAGATTTCGCCTTTTCATTACGCTCGGCTGATCGCGCGTGTAGCGCCAGGTGACATCCTGCACCTCATCTTTCGAATATGCTATTACATAGGTCAACTGCTTTTTCCAACCCCTCTCGTACATCAGTGGGCGATCCATAACATCTTCGCACGGATCCACGTGAATCCATCTATTCTCAAACGCCGACCACACCTGAAACATCGATGTATACCCATATTATGATGCTACCTGCTTTCAATGAGCTTACAATGCCTTCCAATACCTTTGCGTTCATTTCTCATTAATGTAAGGGCAGTCGCCATTACACACCTCTGTCCAAACGTGATCTGTCTGATCATTCACCCATCTGGCATCGTATCCCAATGATCTACACAACAGTGTAAACACGTTAGCCCATTCTCCGCAACGGCCGCGTCGTAATTTCAGCAAAGGTTCCGGGTCCGAGTAGCGGGGGAACTTGACGAATGCTTCGCAATTAGTGCATCTGAAATTATATTTAATTAGTCTCTTATTCGTTCAAATAAAAATCGGAGTATGCCTGATCACCTGTGTATTTCGATTCTGGAGCACCTAGGATCCTTGGATGGGACAATCGTGTGAGGTTCACAGCTACTGAAGCACTGTGAACAGTTTGGACTGTCAACCCATGTGAAGAATTTGTGTTTGAACCAATGCAGAAGCTCCAAGAGGAACAACTCCTTTGTATCAAAGGTAGTCTCAGTTAATGGTCCCTTGGAATGTTTGTCTACATTTGCTCCATTCTGTTTAATATGCCTGCAAGAGCATCCAGTGAAGAAGCAACATTGGTTTAACAGAAGAAATAGCTTCATACAATGAATTATTACTTTTGCAATTCTCTAACCCTGGACATGGTTGCAATTTCAAGTTCTACAATGGGTATTAATTTCCTTGCTTTCTCTTGCAATGCTGGATCCTCGTATCGCATGACACCTTGAAATTCTTTCATAATTTGTACCAAGAAGTTCTTCTTTGGCGGTGCAGGGATTTCTGGTAATAAATCGTAATTATAATTCACTAGGTTCTCATTGATATTTGTCTTTGGGGAAGAAGTTTTGGAAAGTGAGTTGCATAGAGCATGCAGTTTCGAGAGTGATGCATCTTGTGGTAAGACAAGGCAGTCGGCAGCCTGTGAAGCACATAAAAAATATGTAATATAAATTAATTAAATAAAAAAATTGGAATTTATTGTTGCTTGGTGTCACTTACTTCAGTAAAACCTATGTCAAATAAACATTCCATTGCTCCGATAGCAGGAAGCAATTTTTCCGCAACTACTGTGTCGTCCAGATGCACTTCCCGATATTGCATGTCATCCGGGTGCGACAAGATATTCTGGCATATAGCGAGCAAAGCATTTTCTGCATTCTTTCGTACCTCGCCCACGTTTTCCTCCAACATATCCAAGCATCGTTGCATATCTTCGCCCATTACTTGTGTATGCCAAGAATCATCAAGTATGCCACGTGTAAACTCACGCAAAAGATGCAACTCGGTCAAAAATACAACTTTCACGTGAAACGTGTGTGTTGCCTTTGGGTTCACTGGCATAATATGTGAGATTTACTACTATGACATCTATGGTTGATAAATAAGATATTATTACAACCTACTGATGGTAATATAGACCTTAACTTTCGCATGATAAAGAAGGGTTACCATGTGGTGATAATTTATACAAATTCAAGAGAGTTCTTCTTTATCTACTGGTATATGCTGTCGCATTTTGCTTACCGTCGATAATTCAGTTATCCATTTTATCGTTAGACGCTAAGTTACCTTCAGAACATAAAATTACATCAGTGCTTTCCTCGCTGATGAGAAGTAAGTATTCGAGTTGTGGACTTAAAACAGAAAATACAATAATATGCTATATTATATAATTTATTGTAAACCGTCAATCCCGTATTTTACACGTTTATAAAACATTCTATATTCTTTTAACCTGCGACTGATTATCTTTAATACAAAATAAAATACAATCCCATAGAACCCGTGTGATACTTTTAAATGAAACCTGTTTGACAGTGTCGAAGTCTTTTCCGTTCGAAATATAATGCGGTGTCAATAAACAATAAGGAAAGTTATTGTACGTTACCGATATCGTGAAAGTGCATCGTATACGATGCTATAGAATGGCGGGGAGATAAGGGAAGTGCAGTTACTGCAAACTCGGAACTGCTTGGAAATGTGTGTGACGTTTGTATGAAAACGATATCATGCGAGTATACCTGCGAGATAAAAACTACATCCCCGTAAGTATCGCCATGATGTTCAATTGGATCGCGGAATAGCCTTCCTCCAATCACCGTGCAAGTAGGATTATTGCGAGGAGTGTTTCCTGTAAATTTACTTTTGTATTAAACCTATTAGAGAAATATACACCCTGCATTTTTCACACGTTGAGTAATTCTATTCTCCTTTCCCAGAAAATGCAATAAATAATTTAAATAAACTTGTCGAATCATTGCTCTCGTGTTTCATAATTTGGGACTTTAAGGCGGAAATGAAATTGCACATTGGGAATGCAATTTTCGAACAGAAATATGCTCGCGTTTCTGTTTTGGGGATTGTATTACGGCCTGATTTTCTACAACGTCACCTTCTTTCAACCTCCGGACAATTGGTTGGAAGTGGAGCAGCCTCTTTGTTCCATTTTTGATTATGTATGGCTTTTAGCATCGCATTCTTAAGATTGCCAACCCTCGGAAGCTGTGCGATTCTCTCCCTCGCGGAGAACTTACGAATATTGATCTGCTGATAGTGGCTAAGCCGAATTTATTTCTAATTGGTCAATACTTTAGTGTTTTATTGGCCTAATGCCTCAGTGTACCGATTCCTCAATACCCCGGGACTCCAATATAGATTTTTAGGCGCGAAATAATCAACAGCTTTTGTGTGTTATCGCGCTTTCGTAGAACAGAAATTTCCTGGGCCAGAAATTGCGTAATCGAATATGCGCGGGAATAAATTATTGAGTGCACGCGGAAATAAGCTTGATGGGCGAATACGATGCCGGAGCTTCGAGTGGCACAGCTGTTTGCAGTCGCACAATATTACTGATTTGCTGCAAGTTTAGCAAAACATTTCCTTTCCGAAGTAACTATCTACAATCGGATGATCATAAAGTCTGTAATATTTTTTTTCACTTTCAAACATTCCAGTGCGCATTGTTTTAATATAGAAACCGTTAAATGAAACAGTTACCAAATTGAAAAACCGATATATAATTCCAAATACTATTGCTGGAAACGTTTTTGAAATATAACTTTGACCTTTCAAGTTGCTCCTTTTTTAAATGTAACAAATGAAATAACGGAAATAAAGTTTCGCCCAGTATACGTTACAGAAGCTGTATTGCTTTTAGAAAGCAGCATTTCAACAGTTAGAAACTTCGCGCAGAGGTATATCGTTAATCGGTTTCTGTATCGAGCGAACGTTTTATTGAAAAACTGCGTGAAAACTCAAAACATCGGTCAATAAATAATGCACCGCCTGCGCTTCAATTTAATATGGGAGATTCTACTGGAAAAAAGTATCGCAAACTCGTTGAAAGCGAAGGTATATTTAAACATATAAAATATTCATCTCGTTAACGGAATATTATAAACTAATTGAGAATGGCAATTTCTCTGAAGTTATTTTCGGTCTCCCTGACGCGTCCTTTTGTTAATTCATTATTTACTCGGGCAGATTTCGTCTTTGTTCCCCAAAAATTTCGCAGAGATTATCGTGCCCTCAACACTCGCGCCTAGTATGGCCATTTCTCCCATTTAAGGCACCCTCCCCGTTTCCCTTTTGTCTCGTAATAGTTTCCAGCTCCCTCCACAGCTCTTTTCACCTTTCTTTTTATTATCTTTCGCTAAGCTGGCTTCTGCGTCTTTTCATACTTGACTCGAAGGCTATTTAAGGCCAACCATCACTGTTGTCCCTAGATATTCTTTTTCCCAGTTTCGTTTCAGCTATGGGAAAATGGTATTGAAGGGAAACAGGACGGTTCTACGAGAAAATGCCGAGACCCCAATTTCTCAAACAAACATAACCTCAATATTCCAATATCGCAATACTGCGATACTTCAATATCTTAAACTGCCATAACCTCAATACCCCAATACTTCAGTATCTTAAACTGTCATAACCTCAAAATCCCAATATCGCAATACCCCGATACTCCAATACCTCAAACTGCCATAACCTCAATACCCCAATACTTCAATATCTCAAACTGCCACAACCTCAATACCCCAATATCGCAATACCCGGATATTCCCATATCTCAAACTGCCTTAACCTCAATATCCAAGCATCCGAATACTTCACCATCTCCTGTATCGACAATCGGTCTCCTTTAGTACTCCTGTACCCTAATAACCCAGTATTTTAGTACCAGCAGTACCCCAGTACGTACTCCAGTACTCCATAAACGATAGAGGCAGATATTTGACGACACTGTTGCGTAACCAGCACACGTCCCGTTCCCACGACAATTTTTAATAACGCGACAGAATTCATTAAGCCTCCAATTGTAAATACCAGCTCTATTTACAATTTCATTCCCGATACAGAAAAAAAGAGAGAAACAAGGAACTCTGTTTGATCACAAGAAAAACAGCAAATAGTACTCATCGAGGAGCTTCCACACTAATTAATTACGCTTCTCCTGATAGCAATGCCCTCGACCAGAGCCAGCTTAACAGGCAGCCTCCGATGGCCGGAGCGAAACGACCAAAAAGAGTCGCGATAGATAAACGGCGATCTGTGTAACAGGGACAGTGGCGAGCTGGCGATGCCGCTACAAAGACTCGAATCCGATAACGGACTGCACTCTTGACCTCTATAAAAAATGTTACGCCGACGAGTGGAGACTCGACGGTTCTTCTCAGAGTAATTGTGGTGTTTGTACGAGTTACTTCGCCCGTGAACCAACGACTGTCTCCCGTTCCGTGGCTTTATTTCGCTGAAAAGTTACGGCGGAACGGGTCTTATAGTCTCGCCGGGGGGTCGTGCAAGGGACACGGGTCGAAAAAAGTGTCGCACGAAGAGAGAACCGCTCCGCGTCGGGGCAATAAATCCTGGAATAATTGTTGAGCGTACGCGGTAGGCTCTGGAGGAGGATTTGTCGATTGTGGAAGCTGCGCTGCAACGGATACAGGTACTGCGATATTTATATATTGTTTTGGAATTAATTAACCGTTTAGTAAGGACGTCCGTACTTGTTATGGACAGCTACCGCTGTGGACGGCTGTTAAAATGATATTACTATTACAGTTCGATATAGGTAGTCGAAACGGGACTTTCCAGAAATGAGAATCGAGGTTCCACGTTTTTCTGTGTGCTGGTGCTTCCTGCTGGCGGCGCTGACATTTCTGTGGCAGGTACAGTTCGTCATGGGGAAGCCCTTTCGATTTCCGACGGACGACGGCCGATCGAATGATTCCGGTGCAAACACTGTCAATATACATATGAGGACCCTGCTCATCTTTCCCAAAATATGTCCCCCCAATCACATTCTCGTTAATGAGATATGTCGGAAGAAATTCAGAAAATAAATGTTGTGTCCGTTTGGGGGGCGGGAAATTTATGACTGGATCAGCAATCGTATCATGGATGCTATTTAGGTTCATCATTCTTATCAGCATGTAGCTGGAGATTCCCCATGAGTAACAACGACTAAGAGATAAATGAATTGTATCACTTTGCCCCTTCCTTTTTACGCTGATATATAATATGTTCTCATCATACATAGTGTCTTGTTTTTTAAAGTATTCCCTCATTAATTTTCTGAAAGATATATACAATACCCTGATATACCAATATCGTAATACTCCAGTACTGCTATACTTTAGCACTTCTGTTCCCAAATACCTCAGTACCCTAGTACCTCATTACCCAAATACCTGAATACCCTAATGCCCCCAGCGCAATGCATCAGAGTTTCTAGAAACCCTATAATTAATTCACACAGAAAAATTGATGTAGTAAAATAATCAAGAAGATAATTGCCGCACATTCTACCCACCTATGTCTTCCTGAGTCAGGAGTTGAAGTAATCGCGCCCCGCTAAATATTTCTCGCAATAATTGGGGTGTAACTTATCCTAATGACCATTCCTCGGAAGGACGACTTGGGGCATTTCAGTTCCGTTCGGAGGAATTCTGGGGGCGTGAGGACGGTTTGGCCAGCAGTGACCTAGAATATCTTCTGGTTGAAACGTGGGGAAAGCTAGCAGGTACCCGCAGAAAGGCGACGCGATAACAAAGCTCTCGCAGGGGGCAGAATTGTCACGAAATCCTTTGAAATACGGCTGCACCGTCTCCGATGTGTTCCTCGGTGGCTGGCTGCCGAGATTTCCGTTGCTTCGGGAATCTTTTCCAATAGCATGGCTACTCGACCTTTCGGAGTTATCGATCTTCATTGTTGAGGCCGCGGATGCGGCGAGATCATTATGCTCGGGAAAGAAGTTTCGTTGGCACCTCCATTTTTTTTTTAGTACACCAGTCCCTTTTACACGCTGCACAGATATTTTTGGAATGGGCAATTTGTCGAAGATGTTGCGTTGATAAATTCTTCTTGCTTCTTTATCTAATACGAATTACTATAATAATAATAATAATGTCTTCGGACTTGAATGTTGGTAAAAAAGCTTGCGAAGAGTAGTTAAGTACACTCAGCCTGAATTAATTCCCCGGATCCGGTGTGTTCTTTAAAGTTGCTAAGTACATCTCGTCCGCCGAAATCTCTCAATGTTTCACGGGTCATTAAGTATTAAAGAGGAGCTTTAGCGAATTTCGACGACGCACTTCTCGGTACGTACGTACAAAATTCAATATTTCAATTTCCGCCGGAGGGGCCGGGCCTTCAAGGTTCATCCACTTATTCCGCCTTCGATAAATTTTCAATATTCAAGCCCTATTGTGCGCGCAACCGGCGTCCGTTTATTCGTCCGGGTATTCCCACTCGTTTACACCTGTACACACGAGATTAATGCCAGAACGTTGCTTTGCATTTCAAACGTTGCTTACCACGACTAACCGATCAATCGTGGGCTAATCGACAAAAAGCTGATCTCGAGGAACAAGCGAGAAAGGTGTAAATTCTACCATTTTAGTTGGAGCGATGTACGTCGACAGCAGTGACATTAATACACTAAATTCTCGTTATAGGCGATATTTCAGCCTCCACGCTCTGTCCGAGGTTACAACGCATACCGACGACTGTTCCGTGGCCGCCGATGAGAGTTTTGGGGGAGTTCCTTCTTACTCTCGACTGAAGGATTTCAAGAAATGGTGGGGATAGCGACCGAGCATACAACGTATAGTGGAAATGAACTTATAACGAAAATTCCGCACCGTTCCCTCGATATTAGATCGACGTTGAGTTGAAAATGTACATCTATGGGACGTTTTTAAAATTCTTCTACAGGGTGACAGTTTTGCAAATTTTGCATGTCAGTTTTTTTTAGTAATAAATATAAATGGAATATTGATTAACCTTGAAATCCCTCATAGTCCCAATACCCCACTGCTTAAGCACCCTTTCAAATCGAAACCCTGGAACAAATATGTCCTAGTTCTCCCCTTCGCTGGTAGGCTCATTGAATCATTAACTTATTACTGAAAGTTACGGAAAGCGAGTTGGCGACGGGACGAAAAAATCCAGGGAAGCGAGGAGAAAAAGTTTCGCAGGCGAAAGTTGGTCGCTGCAGTAATTTTACCCATTTAATGATCCCGCCGCAATGTTGCTGGCTTCGAAGTGGCTCTCGATGTAGAGTTCGGTGGCCCTAATAAACGTCATTCAAAGTCTCGCGGAAAAAAAGGAAGAGGAGCAGAGGAAGCCAGCGTCACTTCAATTCACCTGAATAAGAAGATTTAATGGGCTTATTATACACGAATTAACTTGAGCAAATAATACGTGCCTGGGGCTCTCAGACACTCTCAGCTCAGGGGAACTTGAAAAATTGGAGGATTCTGGTTTACTCGCATAATAATTTTCACGAATAACTATAGAGATATCTGGTGATATTTTTCAGTATACACAAATCCTTATTAACACTAGAGCTACCGATAATAAATTTATAAAATTCGCTATGCAAGGAAAATAATTTTTTTTTCATTTTTTATATTATTAAAAATATATAATTAAAAAATATGTGTTAATATTTAAAGCCTTTAACAATAATTCCAGGAGAAGCAACTTGCCTCTCACCTCGCCTGGATTCCTTTATACATTCTCTTCAACTAGAGAAGACACAGAAGGGCATTTGCCAGCCAAAAATGAAAATTCCTCCGCGAAGATTCCACTGGTTGTATGAGGGTCAAATCGGATGTCACTTGAAAGTATCTTTTGCCGAATGCCTGCATTCGCAATCGAGTTATTTACAGTTCGAGGGGCAGGGATCTATAGTCACGGATAACCTCTTTTCCCCGTCTTCCTCGTAATAGGGTTTACGTAATCTCTGGTAATAAACGAATCCATTCCCTCGTAAATAGATTTCCCCTAACCTCTGCTCCCCTTCGTCCACGCTGCTTGACGGTCGATCGGCTCGATCAGCCTTTGATCAAGGGATAAAAATCGCTGCTCATTGGTCACCCTTCCCTTTGAACTTTTCGATTCGCCACTATCCGGACCAGAATCCTTTACCCGCGCTCAGAATTAATGAAATTACAGTGCTCCTCGCCGCGACACGTCCAATGTACGTCCGAAAAGAATAATTTAGAGTAAACTGTTAGTTCAACCTCCGAAATAAAACTGTCCGTCACGCGAAGCGCTTTGGTCTCGTTTATTACTGCGTTAAAGAAGGTAAGGCGGGGTACTTGGCGAAGATGGGTGCCCGTATTTTCTCGAATAACATAAATCATTAATGATCTTTGACTCTGGTGGCGAAGAACGGACACGTGTATTTATTGCGAGACGCAGAACACGACAACGATCAAGAGAAGATGGCGAAAGGGCGGATGAAAAGTTAATGGGGAGAGAAGGGTGTGCCTCAGGTGTGCTGCGGGGGAAGAAAGAGGAATTATCAGGGCGAAAAGAGAGGAACAGAAGATTTGTCGTGTATGCGAGAAATAAGAAGCTCCCGAGCAACGAGAGGCGGCTATAACGGAATGGAAGATGAAAGTAGAATTGAAAGCAATTCTACGGGAAAACGGACGGGACGCCCGGATGAGAGTCTGAAGAAGATTGCCCAGACAGGAAAGAAAATCGAACGAGCACACACGTGTTTCGGAATCCTTGTGAGTTTCAGTGTTGTAAACTGTGAAAAACATTCGTGTCTGAAACAGTCAGTCATGAATATGTAAACCGATAGAAAATAGGAACAAAAGGTGAGGAACATTAAAGAGAGAAAATTCCAAGCGAGGAATGGAGTTAAATTCAGACTTAAATAAAAAAAAATGGACACTTTTGTAAAGCTTGCAAAAATTGAAACAGGAAAATATGGAGAATGTTATTTTTTTTTAGCAAAAAGTGACAATTATTTAATATATAAGTCAATTATAATTCGAACGTATAATTTACGTAAGAAAATGTTTAAAAATTCTTACGGAAACGGGTAGGCAAAGTTAATACTGTCGCAGCAAGTAGTACGAGTCAACCATTACGCACCCCAGTCACTTATTTCCTGTATATTCAAATATTTCAAAGCAGAATTCTCCGAAAGTTTCACATTCCTACGACCATATTTCATCGTCGAAACGATACTGTTTACTGTTTCAAAAATTTCTACACGTTTTAAATTACAAACCCGGGGCCAAACCGGGAAGATGGATAGTACTGCAAACAAATGTTATGTACCTTAGATTATAGGGAATATGCGGTGTTGTAATAACGCAGGGATCATCGATCCAACAGTGTTGCAGACAATTTTTGCAATTCAAATATAATACACTCAGCGTCTGACCCGAAAATAGATCGGATCAATTAAATTCGATTGTGAATACGACTCTGAAAGTTTAATGAAACGTCAATTTGTCCAGACGGTCCTCGACAACTTGTGCAATTAAAAAATCAATCAATTAAATACTTGCCCCACATTATTGAATGGTGGTTTTGGCAATGGGTAATAATTTGTTGCGCCAATATCCTTGGACGTCCTTTAACGTTAATCCCGCATTAGATACTAGCTCCCAAGTTCCATGCAATAATGAACGAGACCGTGTTAATAAGTTGCCAGCTACTTAATTATTAATTCGAAGGGAGGTCGGTGGAACTGAGACGGTTATAAATTTCGGAGCACGTAACGAACCATATTATCACCTTAACATCCAAGTATCATGTCGCAAGCTCGTGGTGCGCGCGTGGTTTATGGAATAAATTCAACTCCGCCCATCCAAACAACTCATAAAATATTCAACGTTGACCTACAATATGCTCGTCATTTGAATACCGTGTCACGGGCATAACAACATCCACTTCTGCACGGATTTAGTTATGTTAATTTAGATCGCCCGCCGCGGCGGCCAACAGATTTGGCGGATCGATCGATCGTTCTATTTATGAGACGCCATTTCTACCGGAATTATTCGAGACGCGTCAGTCCAACATTCATCTCGTTAACGGTCCCCGTCCGGGAGGATGTATAAATGCAACAACGTGGGTCGATCTTCCGACGTCACTATTTATTATTTTAGTAATATACCGTTTCGGCGGCATCGTGGAGAATTTTGGGAGTGTTGAAATTTCTAATTATTCGCATTTTGACATCTCAATGTTTCGTAATTCATAAAGTCACTATTTCACTATATAGGTTCCTTTGGAAAGGAATTAAGTGAAAGTTATCCCATTTTAGGGCAACGATGGTTGGCCACAGAATTAGCTACACATGTAAACCCAGTAAGAGAAGAATGGAAACGATACCTTTACAGGACATTATTTTTTAGAGCCCCAATTTAGGGTGGAAAAAAATACAGGGGCACAATTTTTTTATTTTTCATGACTTCTAATCCTTGCCAAAATCTGAACATCATTAATAAATGTTTTAAGGTGCCGCAATTGACTTAAAATTTTTTATTTTTATTGATCTTTAAATCATTGTTGCCTACAGTTTACTGATTCTAACCAAACTGTATGCATAAATAAATATGCCGTCCCTTTAATGAACGAAAAACACGGAACCTCCGTGTAACGCTCCTCCCCGCAAGCTCGCAAAAGCCATTTACCTATTATTTAAAACAAAGCCAGCGCTTCCAGCAGACGAGCCGAATTCGTACATCCCCTAACGCGGGCGGAGTTAATCACGGAAAGTTTAAATTATCCGACGCGAAACTGCCAAAATATTAATAGCCGGCGTTTTACCGTTGCAAGCAGAAATTGGTAACGGCGAATAAACTCGCGTAACCGGAAACTGAATTAGCCGTCCCGTTCCCCTCCAACTATGCGCGACTAATGTCCGCTGGAGGGGGACGGGTGTGTATCGGTAGCAGAAGCCGCTAGAAATACCATCGCAACGATCGGAGTAGGGGCAAGGTGGCGGGGGGAAAAATTGACCGGGGGAATTTGTAGTTTGGAAGAATACAGCTGATATCTTCGGTATGGATCTGGCCGCGGGCGACAATGGCCGCCGCAGCTATTGGCCCGTTTCACAAGCACGGCCCATATCAATACCCCTTTGTTGCACATGACTGAGTTCGGGATAAAATCCTCTCTCCTTTCTCCAGCCCCGACGGAAAGCCGAGAAATAATGCGCGAACTTCAACTCGCCGAGAAAATCCTTTGGAAAAATATTTCTTACGCTTCTATGGAACACTTGGAGCGTGGCCGCGCATTTCTGCGCCAAGATATTACAGTTCTCGGTCTGCGTTAAGACGGAGATGTCGCGATGAAACAATCGGAAATTTTTTGAAAGCCATTCTTGAATAATTTCGGAGACTATACGGCTGATAATTATTGGTGAATGCCGCGCCTATGTGGAGGAACAAAGGCTGAGTGAGTGGGGCTTAGGAAGGGAGCGTGGTGGGGATAGACGGTCACTGCCGCTGGTGGCAGTCACTCAGGGGCCTCGAGTGGCCGATTGATTTCGTTCAGACTATAGATTCCGTTCTTTTCTTACCGCGGTTTAAAATTACACTGGAAAGCTTGGTGTTTATATTTGCAGCTCCTTCTGTGGCCAACCATCGTTGCCCCAAAAGGGGATTAGTTTCATTTCATTCCTTTTGCAGAGATTTTCACTGCTCAATAGTTATTAACGTTTAATTGAATGTGAATTGGTGGCGCCGGGGCCGCGTGAAAAGGGGCCTTAGAACTCGGACGCATTCAAGCGGCTTTCCTTTCGCGGGAAAAGATTTACCCGCGTTCTTTAAATATGTGCCTGACTGAAAACGTCGGCTCGTAAAGACCGGCTCGCTTCAAGAGCGCGCTCAAGTACTACTTTTCTTCTAATCTGCAAGTAAGTTGTCGCCTTTGTGGCGACACGGTTATTATAACGCCACCGTGTGGGTGGGCACACGTACACACACGAGCAGGCGCCGCTAATAGCATCCCTGTTGCGTTCTTTGCACGAACGGAGAAACAGGCTCGCTGTTTCGACGAGGAAAAAATTAAAGACCGACGTGGTTTAATGCGAACAGTCGGTGAATTGCAAATTTGCGACTCCCTCGCTTTATAATTTTGATTTCCACGCCGATGTCCGGTGGAAACGGTGCGGAAGGATGGATAAATTTTTTAAATCAGCAGCTGTCGCTGGAATTGAAGCTCAAATGGTGATAAATCTTCCGGGCGGGGTACAGTTTTGGACTCTAAATTTATCAGAGGTGACAGAGTTGTTAATATAGTCTCGAGCTTCCCCTCGCTGTTTTAAACAATTTACCTCTTCAATCGATTCCACCTAGGGTTAAACCACCCTTAACTCAAAAACCAATAATAAACACGTCCCTCATGCCCGAGGGATTGTAAATTATTTCAACGTGGCTGTTGTCTAATCGCAAGTAGTACAAGTCGTTAAGCATTTAAAAGATTTTGAGGTTCCCTTATACAAGGTGATCACTTGAATTTGGGTAAAACTTGTTTCTCAATAAAAGTTAGATTTTAAAATTTGGAAAAATTTCTACGCTGCGCCCTTTTCTCCTGATATCCTAATTTTATTTGTTAATACAGAACTGTCTAGGGCCTCCAAGAATATAAACACGCCCCTGACAGTACACTTTCTAATTCTTCCCACCGATATAAAAGTAAAACAGCACCCCCTTTGTAACTAACAAATCCTTGCGGCGCAAAACTTTCGCAAAAAGTCGAGGAATGCGGCGACGAATAAAATGCAAGTACTAGGAGGGAAGGGAGAAGTGTTGGAATAAAAAGATTCCGCGGTGGGTAACTTTACGAGGGTCAATGAATCTTGCGTCAAATGAAATGTGAAAAACTTATCGAATAAAGGTTCCGTGTAATTTCACGGTGCGCCAAGGAATCCCCTGTGAAATGAAATGTGAAATAACGCTCCGAATGAGACCGTCCCGCTTCGAGGAAATTTGATTTACCTACAACCCGATGCCTGTCCTCCTAATTACTCCAAACTGACGTAACAAACCGCGGACTCGCGAATATAAAATCCAGTTAACATCGTGGCACACGCAAAAGACGACTCGCCGTTGAAAACGGCCACTATTTTACCCTGTCGATAGGTAACCCCGGCTTTCCGGGGTCTCGTGTCACTTTTATCGTTGAAAGTAACGTCTGATCGCGATAGCGATCGAGGCCCGCCGTAAAAGCGGCGGGAAGCCCGCGGAACGGTGGATATTTAAGGGTCGCGGGGCGACGAGTGAAACGCTGGAACCGCCGCGACATTTATCGTAAACGGTCATTGAGTAAATTCCTGTTCCAGTCAATTAACAATTACGATGGTCGCGAGTTGATTCATGCTCGAGTCGCGTGACACGTGCCCCGGCACGCCACGACTTTGAATTAAAACACGACGATTATATACGCGCGGCTTATACACGCTCGCTACGCACACATACACGCCGGCACACACAGAGGCTGGGTAGAAATGGCTGGCAGTGGTGAATGAAAGGAGAGCCGAATTTGCGTGATCGCTAATTGTGAATGTAGTCGCTTTGTGACGAGTCGTGCTCCTACTCCGGCCGGCTGGCGTATTCGAGTCAGCCAGATTTTGTGCTCATTGTCAGAAGTAAAGACCCCCTCGACACTTGTTGCTCGCCATCGACATTTGTCTGCTCCGCGGTTATATGCCCGTGCGCATTTCGCTTTCGTGGCTTGCATTCTTTGTCAAGTTACACGTGCAGACGGGCACGGGCACGTACAAGCGCGAGCGCGCCCGTACGCACACAGTGCCGGGGGACTTCATAATGCCGTGACTGGTATTGCGTTTTCAGTGCTTACTCATCTGCGACGACGACCGTCGAGGAGCGTGGGACACAGGCCTCGCGAGGGCAGGCGAACGGACTGGGGAAGCGAGAAATCTGTGGACTGTCTTCTCCGGGCTTTCATTCCGGTGATATTTGCCAGCTAGCTCCCCCCCGAAGTGTCAAGAACCGCGTGGAACGGTTGACACATGTGCACTGCACGTGCGAGACGTCACCGCGCTCCCCACCAAGCGGTTGGGTAGGCTAGGTGGGGCTCTGGGGTCAGAGGCCCGTGGAGGAAGGAGTGGGGCTCGTCAGACAATATGTATACAGACGGAGTATAAGCTGAGGGAGGGAAATCGGGTAACTTCGGTCGTCTTCGGTGCTTTTCGGATATACAATCGCGGTATATGGCTGTGAGAGATAGTCAAAAAGGTTATACATAAAAAATTCCGCCGTATCATGTAGGTAATAAATATTTGAGAAAATTAGTAAATAGTATTAAGATTTTTTTTAAATAAAATCGTACTTGCAGATATTCTGAACACAGCCACTAAAGGGCCAGTCAACTGTGAAGCCGTGAAAAATTGTCATTTTTTAGGATTTATTTTTTAATAAACGGAATCTCCAAAGAAAATAATATTTGCCTTCTTATTAATACACTTATTGCCAGTGTAAAAAATCTATTTTAAATTTTTAATAAGGGGAACATAAAAACATCTTCAAAAAAATTATAACTTTATCCAAACCTTATATTTTTTTTGCTTCCCATAATTTTTATACCACACGCGCGTAAATTTATTTGTAATTCTGTTATGTATACAGGGTGTCCCAGAACGCTTTTCATTCACCTGGCCCCTTTTCCTTAAATCCGCTACTGGTACAACCGCAAAAATATGATTTACAGAATTCTTATAATCCACTGTTTTAATTGCGGTAGACTGGAATCTTAAAGGTGAGGAATAAAGAGGAATGAAAGTGAAAGCACAGTAATTCTTCTCGTCGTGCACGCCACGCTAGCTTGAAATCGAGCCAACGTATACTTGTGGCAGCGTCGAAAACTGCATAAAAATGCCGTCAGCGGCGTAACTTCATCTGCATTTCTAATGCATCGTGGCTGTCAAAACAAATCCTTTCACGCGAAGCAGCAAACTTTTTCCCACTTTCCATAAACGCCCTTTGTGGACAAATTTCAAAGTGTTTAGGGTCTCGTTTCCGACGGGTTCAGGGAGCGATTCTTTTCCACGGTGCCTGTCGACGATGTTTTGTCTCGAGGAGAATGGGAGGATACTTTCATTAGGAAGCTGTAACGCGTTTCGAAAGATGTGACACCGTTCTAATTAGGTGATGCCGCGCTGTCGATATTTCGTGATATATTACCCGTAAGATAGCAGCCGAGAAAATATAGCTCCATTTCACTGCGAGTGGCAGAAACACATGACAGGATATTGCCTCTACGGCAATAATCCATTGTCGTTACTTCGTCACAGTTTGCGCCATTGTCTGCTAAAAATAGGAATCCCGAGCTTCTACATTTCATTGACCACCGACGATCCATTACTTTTCATTCCGCCACGAAAGAATAGTCCCCAAACTTGGACGAAAATAATTCCCTGAGCACTATTCCTGATGGCTTTGTTATATCCCTACCGTTCCAGGTCGCGATATTTTGCTCCCGGTCAAAAAGATAAAAAAAAAAGTAGGTTTTCATCGATCGTTTGCAAAAGGTCTCGGCTTGCCAGTGGCAGCGCGAGATATTCACAACAAATTCCGAAATACCGTTTTATAATTCGGCCCCTCCTACCGATGGAACCGGAGATAAATGGATGACGAGGAATTATAATTTCATGGAAAGTTCAAAGGTTGAGGAATACTCGAGGAAATCCGATCCCTCTCCAATAACTTTGTGCTACTCCACTTCGCGGACACTCGGACCCGCAGAAATAGGATCGAGCCAATCTCCCAAATATTTCTGCTTCCCCCGGCCGATTCGATCCCCGTGCTGCGCCGCCGTCGCAGTTTAAACATTTCTCCATTTCAACGGTATCGTTGCGGGATCCGACAAAAAGGAAAGGAGAGGAGAAAAAAAACTCACCGTTGATTCTGAAAGTTGATTTAAAACGTCCCCCTCGAATGCGGTGGAGAAAGGTGGGGAGAGAGGGGGAGAAAAAAAAATGGAAACGGAACGGAAAAATTACTCGATTCGATACAACGACCGACTAAATACAACCACAAGCTGATTGGTGGTGGTGGGAGGACGAGGGTGATGCGGGAGGGAGGGGAGGGGGTTGGGGGTGCGTGACACGAAAACGAATTCGTCTCGCGCCCACGGCTCGTCAAACACCGAATTTTTCATCCAAGCCAATATCTCGTCGAGGGAAGCTGGGGGGGGGGGGGGGGGGGAGTGGACGCCATTTTTGCATATCCATGAGCTGGCCACGTCGAACAGCATCGATAACCCATAATCATTGGTGTCCCGTCAGTTGGCCAGCCTGGGGGCCGTGCAGTCGGCATGAATAAAACAAACATAAGTTTCGCGGCGAATTCAATATCGCGAGATGGTACGCGAGCAATCAGTTGCAGCCGCGTGCACGGACGTGCATTCGGATGCGCCAGGAGGGGGGGAGAATCGGGCGTCCGCGATCGTCCGACAGCGGTGGAAGCATCCTGTTTCGCGGCGCAATTCTGCCTCTACGAGACACTCATTTGGATACGCTCGTTTCGCGTAGACCGGCGATTGTTATTGGCAAAACTAACGCGGGACGTTATCGAAGGCCATTTTGCTGGGAATCTAGCGATGGGTCGTTCAAACAAAAATACTCGCGGTACGTTCTAACCCATCGCTACTTCCACCGAACGACGCCCTCCTCGAAGTATCCAGGCTATCGCCCAAGAAGATGAGTGGATGGAGTGTTCCTCTTGTCAGAATGAGTGATGGAAGGTCTCTCGAGTCGATCCCCCTCTTCGAGGCCAGGATAACTGCTGGCGATCGCTGCCCGATGATATATTCGCACAAAAGAGCCGGAGCTGGTTTTTCCTAGATTCCGGGGGAGATGGAAGGTGCGTGGAGCGTACCTGCGATGCCAATCGCCAGAGTTCGGAAAGGCTCCATCCCTTCCACGTGCACGCAGGAATCGCAGGAACGGCGAGGCGTTTCGGGCAATGCCGCTTTGAAAATCGATAAGCGGCTACGCCGTGGTCGACCGGTCGGGGGAGCTTTTCGGTGTATCCGCGCCGGAGATATCCTCGCTGGGTCACGCGAGCGCCACCATCGACGACGTAATTCTCCTCATCGCCGTCCCGTGGATCGACCTTTTGCGCGAAAAGATCACGGACAGCCCCGTGGACGGGCAGCCCTACGTGCGTCCGCCCGATCGAACGAGTAACGCCTTCGCCGTGGAGTGCACGCGTCGGCGTCGCCGGCGTTGCCTAGGGCCGGGCGAAAGGTCCGATTAAAGGGACGTAATTGCGTCGGCAACGCGGATGACGTGGGGATGATTGATCGAATTAATTAGCGCGGTCAGTCGAATCGAGGGAAAACAGGGTAAAAAAACACGGGACGCGATAATAATCGTAGGCCCTTATTGCACGCCTGCTTGGCTGTGGCAATAAGCAGCGAGAAATATGGATAAGTGGGGTCTGTACAAAGGGAGAAAATTCGACAATGATAAAAGAACGGATTTGGAGGATGTTTAGGAAGTACGGTAGAGATGGTGAAAACCTCCAATGAAATTAAATTTTGCCAAGTTCGAATTCGCTGAATATTTCAGTATCTAAGGGATATTGGAAACTGGCGAATCTTCGATAGCTAGGTAATACTCTAGGGACTGTTAATATTCATCGACTTCTTCACTTAAAGTCCAATCGCATCCGAAAAAAGGAACGTGTCCACCGGTAGCGACCCTCCTTCCCCCATGAATCCGGCATATATAGGCGTTTAATACCAGCAAATGGAACGTGGCCAATCCTAAACGCGTGGTAACGAATTCAGCTGCCCCGGTGACTCGATAACATCCACTCAGGCCCATTGATTATCCCGGTGGATGTTCCAGGGGGGAGGGTCAAACGTCTCGAAAAGGTCGATTCATTAGAGATCGGGAGTCGGTGGAGGGAAGGCTCCGGCGGCCAGGTACAGACGTAATATCCTCTTTCCCGTAAGGAACGGTGCCTTCCATCCTCGCCTCGTCCTGAAACGCGCAGAGTGCGCAGACGTCCTTCGCCGACGAGGAACAGAGCGGCGTAGGCGCGAAAAGCTCGTCCCCGTTCTCCCCCGGAAGCATCGATGCGGCCGAACGGCGGCGGCGGCGGCGGCGGGTCAGAGAAAGAGGAGCGAACAGGGGGAACAGAGGGGTCGAACGAGGCTGGCCGGTGCGAGAGGAAGCGCCGCGGAAAGCGGCGCGTGCGCGCCACCAGCCTCCAGGAGGGCCGACAGAGATCTAGATGGAGTACGGATCGTAGAGGGGTAGCGCTCGAAAGAGGGAGAAGGAGGAACGTATACGCTCTGGGTTCTCGTAGGGCAGTCGTTCCTCCTTCGTCGTTCCTCCGCGAGGCGCCGATCCGCGCTTTTAACGAAATTATTCCGTGGGAGAAAAAAGCTCTCGGCCCTGGGCCAGCGGGCTGCCCCGTGATCGCGCGGTACACTCGCCACAGGAGCGGCGTCCCTCGCGGAATCCTGACGCTGGGACTCGTGCTGGTTGCGTGCGGTGACCGCTGCTCCCTCGTACGAACGGTGCAAGCGCCGGCGGAGGTGGAGGTGGAGGTGGTGGCGGTGGAAGAACGCGACGTCGTCCTTTTCGTCGTCCACGGTCAGTATCGGCCGAAAGAATCCGCTTCGCGCTCGCCGTAACCGCGGCTCCGTGGCTTCCCTCGGTAGACGCTGCTGCTCGACGGGGCATCGAAGAGGGAGGTGGGGGTGGGGGATCCAGACCCGAAGGATCCTCCGTTTCTAGTGTCCCCGCGATCGCCGTTTATTGATTTCCGCAGGAGCCATACCCGTTTACTCGTCACGCGAAATTTTGGCCGCACCATCGCGCGTTTCGCCGATCGATTCGCACGCTCGTCCTCCCACCAGTCGCGCGCGGCCGACCCTACGCCTCTGTCTCTCCTCGCGGCGTTCGGTGGCCGTTCTTTTTTTTTTTTGCGCGATTTATCCGAATCGACCGCGGCCAGGAAGGAGGAAGGGAGATCGACGTTTCAAGGGTGAACGATACCTCCTTCGGGGGGACCTCCTCGATCGACCGATTTTCCTGCCCTCCCGGCTCGAGAGGACTCCCTTTGGTGCGAAACGTGTGCGCGAGTGTGGTGCACGGGAATGTGTACGGTGCACCTCGGTAGGAGTGTTGTCCTCTGACGCCCGTTCTCGCTGTCGCTGCCCTCTTTCCGTAGAAGGATAACGGTCGAAGTGTCGTTGAACTGCTTCAAGCTAGCTGGACGCCTTCTATGGGACGAGTCGACGCGGGAGGGGAATCAGCGAGAACCGTGAGTCGAGTCATTGCACTTTGCCGCGGGTGAGAAGGGTTAATTGTTCCCTTCCGTTGCTGTAGGCAAGGGTCCCTGTAGCTTCAACTGCTAAGTAAAAAACAGAGGGGAAAGAACAGGGTAAAGCAATGTTTTCGAGCATTCCTAGCTGTTAGACTTCTGAACCCTAATGATAAACTAGTAGTGATGGACTCGGGTAGCACAGACAGGCGGTAGGCTTCTATCAGTGGGCTAGAGACTTCATAAGTCCCACGTCCAGGTAGACCCCACGTTTTGGGTTCGCTACATATCCGATGAAACACTTTACACATCATGGGAGTATACCCCAAGTACCCCGCTTTGTGTCTTCCGCGCGCAATACGCGAAGCCGATCGGGTTCTCTTCGATGTCCCATTGGTGTCCTCAGCGGAGGGACCAGCGGGACGCCAGGAGGCGCGTCGATGAACGGAACAATCGTAATCGATACGCGACAGCGTGACAGGTCGGCGGAATTCAATGAAGAAACGAAAGAAAAACGAGGGACGGGGCGGTGAGAGTCGAGTCATCGTACTCGCGGAGGGCTCTTATCTCGATCTCGCGCGGCGTACGCTAAAGAACATCCCCGATACACGAGATCGGGATCGATCGATCGGGCACTCGAAGCCAGTCCACTCTCGAGCTTTCCTGACCTAAGAATACACCGTTGGAGTGCCGTGGAACGGGGTGGAGTGGACTCCAGAACGAACTATAGTGGGGGATCGAGTAGAGGAACCCCGCCCCCTTTTCAAGCATCCTGCCCGACAACGATGCCTGCAGATTTGTCTTTTCTCTCTTGTCCAAGCTGTTCCTCTTATCAGCGCCGGCACACGTCGCCCTCGAGGCGGCTGAGCAAGTAGGCTCAGCAGACCCCGTCTTCTTCATAGACCTGGGGATCCTCCACCCCGCGATATCTCGCGCCACGTTGGCTAATTCAATTGGACTTTTCATCTGCTAGTCCTGACGAGTACTTTGACATCCTCCAGCGGATCGATCTTCGCGTCGGTATCCTTGCTCCTCCCAGTGAGTCTCCTCATCCGTGATCTCTGCGGGGTAGTCGATCTCTGTTGAAGGCTACAGAGTCGAACCTAGGGGACGCAATCTACCGCCACGTGCGAGGAACGCTGTAGACACGTGTCCCGTCGCGTTTGGATCAAGCTGTAGCGTTTTTTCTTTCTCTAACCCTGTCGCAGAATCGAGCCGAATGATGTTCAATTGACGAAGACCGCGCAGCGCTAGGAATGGCCCCATTCAATTCCGTCTTCCTGGGCGTCTGGGGAGTGTTCGTGATCGTTTTGATACAAGGTACTAAGACCACCCCGTGCCTATTACCAGTGGTCCTCAACCTGGCCAGTCTCCTTCCTCGAATGCCACTGGAGCCAACTCGTTCTGCCGGCGTTGTTGTCACCCTGAGCACAAGGAAAGTGTCTAATTGAGACGAGTGGCTCGTTATTCGGTGGAGTGTGCCCAAATATCCTTGCCACTTGACCTGTGACTGGTTCTAGGTTAAGGACTGCTGGTGTGCACGTGAAAGGCATTGCACGGATTCTTGATAACGAACTATTTGCAGAATCTAGGCCTGTCAGCTGGGACGATTGGTGGACCTATGACGGTATTTCCGGTAAGGAATTCCGCACTTCTACCCCCGTGGCAATTGTTCGTTGCCTACTGAGGATGCCTAGGTTTAAGTAGATACGATGGAAGCTTTTCTTCGACTAGCTCGCAGCAGTTAAACTTACGCCCTCTATTTCTCACGAAAATACTTGTGTGCCAGTCAGAATAATTTCACAGCCCTTCAGTGATTCTGCAGCTGAGTCGAGAACTTCGATCCCCCGCAGCTCGACTCTCTAATCGTTTCGATTTGAAGGTCCTGGCTTCTGGGGTCTCATCAATCCCGAATGGTGGCTTTGTCACAAGGGCAGACGACAATCACCGGTAAACCTGGAGCCCTCCAGGCTTCTCTTTGACCCGAACCTGCAGCCCCTTCACTTGGACAAGCACAAGGTTGGAGGTGTTCTGGCCAACACTGGCCACAGCGTGGTGTTCGCGGTGGACAATGACACTCGTCATCCCGTTAACATATCTGGTGGACCTCTCAGCTATCGTTATCAGTTCCACGAGATTCATCTGCACTTTGGGCTGGACGATCGGACCGGCAGCGAGCATACCGTCGATGGACACGCGTTTCCAGCGGAGGTATGTAAACGCCCTAGTAACATGGTACCTCTGAACATCTGGTTTTAGTTTACATTATATAAATTACTTGTGTTTTATAATATTAGTAGAGTATAAGGATAATTCACTACAGTTTGCGGGTTATTCGGTTAATTCTGACTCTTTCCATTCCGAAGTATTTAATTGGACATTATCTGTGTTTGGAATTTTTGTGAAAACACTTGCCGATTAAAGAAGAGTTAATTTTGAGAATTTAAATCCTCCCCGTTAGATTGAAATCCGCTATCTCTTGTAGCTTCAAATATCCCCCAATTATGGAAGTTACCTTCATCTTCTTAAGTGGAAGCTTAGCATCTTGAGTATTAGGATTAGGCAGTAAGACTCTGTCGATAGTGTAGAAAGCTGAGCTGGATATAGGAGTCCTAGTTCGAATCCTGGTTCAACAGTCTCCGGAAATGGGATTGGCCTTATCAATTTTACATCTAGCCTTCCAATTATCGCCACTTCTCACAACGATTACACAGATCAGACCTTTGGAAGCCATTTTGAATACGAAACTAGAGAATTGATGGGCTAAAAAGGCTTGGCTTTCGAATTTGGATCCATTAGCCCCCATCCGCCGCCGTTTCTCTTCCCCTGTCACTGTAACCATGCCATTTTCTTCCTATTATCGACCTCTACTATAATTCCGTTTTTCTATACCGTAGCTGCAAATATTCGGTTTCAACTCCCAGCTGTACAACAACTTCTCGGACGCTCTGCACAAAGCGCAGGGTATCGTGGCGGTGTCACTACTCCTCCAGGTACATGCCTAATCTCTCTTTCCGCCGTAATAAAAAGCGATAGATTGGATCGATGGCGGCGGGAAAGATCGCAGAAAGCGATACGTCATAGACACCCTCTCTTCGTTGGCTTTCAGGTGGGAGACCTCTCGAACCCGGAGCTGCGAATATTCACCGAACAGCTGGATAAGATCAGATACGGAGGTGAGAGCCAGAGTAATTTAATACCTTAGGAGAGTCTTCGCGTTCTAGAGAGTCTCGGATTTCTTGAGTGTCACGTGTTCTTCGCGACGATATTGCAGTATCGCGTGCTTTCCAAGGAAAAATGGGGGGTTGCAGAAAAGTTAGGGTGGTTTAACCCTGAAATGTTGGGGTGGGAGGTCAGTTTGACTGCAGCCAATAAAATAGCTGAATAAACGAGACAATTTGCACGATTACATGTACAGGGTTTTTCATATAACGTGGACAAGTTGTTTTCTCAAAGATTGTTAAATGCGGAGGAATTTTTTTATACATTTTAGGGCTCATTGGGGTTCGTGATGGAGTGGGTTATGTAAAGTAGTGCAAGCTGGACCAAATTTGTCTTTGATGGCTTATGGCCCACTTAAGTGCTCTGGGCGACATCTCTGATGAGCTCGTTGAGGTGATGCCTGAGTAGATGGCAGTACTAGGTGCTTCCCAAAATTCTTATATGCAATATTGTATTAAAATTACCATTTATTCATATATCATTTGTGATTTTGAAGACACAGAAGGGCCTCGAGAAAAGGGACAAGTGGGGATCAGACATTAACTCCCACTTTGAAGCTAGATTCCTTGCACAATTTCCTCGGTGTTGAAACAGGTCCTGGAAAGGCGAAAGGAACTGCAAATAATTGGTTGCTGTTCCCCGCTCCTTCGATTCTTGATAAAAACAAAGCACGCGAAAGTAGTGGTGGGGATATTAAAGCCTTGAATGAGCAAACTTCCTAGCTGAAGTAGATAAACTTGGTCCTTCGCCTAATGATAAGGTAAAGACCCCATTAAGCTGTCATTAAGGGTTGGCAAGTCAAAGCTTACGATCGGTATCCTTCATAAATATGGCAGTTGATAGTAAAAGCACCATCAGCCGAGCGATCTATTTAACCAACCAGCTTCCTCCGCACACGTATCCCAATATCGTGGGGGGGCATAAACCCAAAGTGTCCCTGGGAAGTTGTTGAAAGGGGCCATCGCCTTGAAACTCGAACGCAAATCGCTGTCACCTGCAGAGTGTTGCCCGTTTCCCGGCTGCTCTCGATACACGGCGGAAACTTGCCAACTTTTCGATCGAAATTGCGGCTGGTTCGTGAGGACACGCGAACTTTTCGCTCCGCCATTAGCCCTAAGTGACTCCCGGGACGTGTCGCGACGACGCGATCCCCCCCGAAAATTATGTTAGCCTTGGTAGCGGCGCGGGTGCAGGAGCGCGGATGCTAATTGGGGTACGTATGCGGCTGGCAGTGCTGGGCTAGATCTCGGCGCTTATCGATCCTGACCGATTGCACACAGGCCAGGCGATGGAGATCAAGCGTTTCGTGGTGAGGGAACTCCTGCCAGACACGAAATATTACATGACGTACGACGGCTCCACCACGATACCCGCCTGCCACGAGACCACCACGTGGATCATCCTGAACAAGCCGATATACATCACCAAGCAGCAGGTGAGAACTACCATGTCCCTTGATCTAGGCCACCGGTATATCGCCCCAATAGATCTCGCGGCTGGGTCTCTATTAGCTTCCACCCCACGCGATTTCTTTCATCCCCAAGTTTGCAGTGGGCGAGACCTCACCTAGGCTGAGTGTCCCAACCTGACTTAGAACTTGGACCTATTGTAGAGCACAGTTTAAGTTACCCATAGTGTGGCTTGTATGGGTACATTCCTGCACCCCACATATATCCGGTACCCAGGGAACTCCAGCAGAGCCACTCTATACCTATCCCAGGAGAAATTTTGTAGAAGTATCCCGCCTCGGATGTTAAGAAGCAGTTAGTGGGGCTGAAGATTAACCCATTGACCCTAAACTTGTCGATGCCAGCACAGATGCGAAAGCCACGTAACTGAACTTTCCAACTCGTCGGCCATCGAAGGACTTTCCATAGCGCGCACCATGTAACCTAGAAACGTGTGGCTCCCAACACACGAACACCCCTATTAGCTTCATGTTTCTGCTCTCGTGTTAGAAAAGGCGCGAAACCACGCTTTTTGTTCTCTATATCCCACCTCCAAGGTCCCTCTTTTCTTTCCGGAGCAATCGAAAAAGCACCTCGGGCTCTAGAACTTCATTTCGTTTCCTTCAACGCTGGGCGGGGGGTGGAGGAGGATCGTATCTGCCCTAGACGACTTGAAGAATCGCGGTAGCTCACGCACGAAAGTAGTTTCTGATGTTCTTTTAACGATTCCGCGCGGCACGCACGCCCCCCGAACAAAGAAAATTGGTTCGCGGTGGGTTCTTTATCACCCAGAGATTACGTACTGATGTCTTAATGTGTTTTTTCGTTCTAGATTTAACGATACGGTTCGGCGAATTGTATTGCCGGGTAATAAAATCAGAGGTGGGTCTCGCGCCCGTCAGATAATCGCATTAAATAGATTATTAATTAACGAGTGGCATTGTGGCAGCATCTTTGATTTTCCATTTCTATTTCTTCTTACTTTATGTCCAGGCCGGTCACGTTTTTTTAGGTTAGAACGCGCGTCTCATGTTTTCAGAGTGATTAGTAGAATTAGAAAATGAAGGCTTCTATTCATATCCGTTTACCAACTTTTCTTCACTCGCCTGAAATATTAATCAGTGAACGAAACGGTCCTATGGCTTCGATCAATACATCGACCCAAATTGAAAACTGAAAATAATTTCATCGCGGAATTTTAAACATTCAGAGTGACGTTTAAATCACTGAAGGGCTTCCTCGCATTCTCTTTCGCGCGCCATTTTCGCCCCTCGTTCTCCGCAATAATAGTGAAAATTATACGACGGGAATGGCGTTTTCCTCGCGTATAAAATGCTCCAGCGAAGAGAAACAGCGTTTCCAGCTACGGCATAATGAAAATCCGCTGGCAGATCAATCAGCTAAATGGGACGACCGTGCGCGCCGTGTACATTTGCACTTTTGGAAATAGAAAAAAAATAAACAAGTCCGCAACGGCGTTCCACCGTCTACGGCATATTTGCGTACGCGTTTCATATTTTTAATATCGCGCGATCGGCGGATCGACAGCGTGTATTATCGGGCAGAAAAAAGTCCCAGCTTTGTCGGACGGCACGCATAAAGCACGGCAAGTATTGCATTCTTTGAAGATAAAAAAAAAACTGGACAAACAATATCTGAAACTCAATAACGGACGAAATCTATTGACTTCCGGCGGATGTGTCGCGCGTCCTTTGTCGTGATTGGACGTTCGAGCGGCTCCCATCCCGCCGTGCTTTCGACTGATAAATTAATCCTCGGGACGCGCTTTAATTCGCCGGAATAAATCAGAATCTCCCCGGGGGCACGAAATATCACTCTAACGTGGAAAAATAGGGGAAACGTAGTCGCAGACGTGGAATCCATTTTCGCCAAAGGGGAAATGGCTGGATAAGCCTAGTAAACGGAAACAAGTCGCCTTTGGGCAGTCGTGATTCGGTAACTGAAAATGCTTGCAAACAAATGGCCCCTGAAATTACGAAATGAAAGCAAATTTTACGGATTAAACGTAAAAGAACGCGATACGTGCTAGGAGTGCAAAATACCTGGCACTGGGATTAAGCCGTTAATTTGCAAATGAGGGCCGGGCTCAGAGGCCGACTCGTCCGCCATAAATTGAATTTCCCTGTTAACCGGCTGCTCAGAAAATTAAGCACCGACGTCCGCGCAACTTGCATTTTATGTTTGGACAATCGTGGCGACGGGCGTGGGATGTTTCGCGTCGCAGTGATCGTGTTACGCTCAATTGTGCTTGTGGAAAATGTTTCCGTTTCCGGCCGGGGCAGGTAATTGTTTAACGCGTTCCGAAATTATTTCCTTTTTGTGGGATATGCGCTCTCACGGCTATGATCAAAGATTCAATGGCCACTTTCCGCGGCCGATATACCGAACATACATAAATTTACAACGGATTTTAATAAATTTATCGAAGACACCGCGGCTGGCGTGCGAAGCATTATACTTGCTAACGGCGGGGTTCCGCGAATGGCGTTTTTCGGGGCAGGTTACACCGGGGCCATCAAAGGGATGCAAAATAACCGAACACTGTGTCGTTCGTTGCTCCGAAAAAGATTAAAAGGGCCACACATCGAATATTCCGAGGCTCGGTGACGCGTCGAGAGGTCAATTACAGCGATTGGGGACTAGCACTCATTTTCCAAATGAATTTTCTCGAAAACGAGGGCTCGTATGAGAAAACGTAATTTTTTATGAATTTTGCGATGGTGAATCATTTTTTCCATTTACATAAATGAGGAAAAAGGGCGAAATTTCATTGTTCTTACTAGTGTGCATTAATAGCTGAATTTATCGAAGGCTATTATTTATGAGCTGTCTTCAATTTTTGCAGTATTGAGCCTCGGTAATGGAGCAAACAGAAATGTTCATGTGGATGTTGATTTTTTTGTCATTGCAGCTTCTCGCCCTGCGACAGTTGATGAAAGGAAACAAGGAGCACCCGAATGCTCCGCTTGGGAATAACTTTAGACCGCCACAGCCGCTGCACCATCGCCCCGTGCGAACGAACATCGATTTTAACATTCAGGTACAAAAAGGGAAAGATAACGCGATTATGTTTCCGTGCAATCGCCTACAATTATCTAAACTCTTTGCTCCTCAGGGGCCGAACAGTGCGAAAAACTGTCCGACGATGAATAGGCAGATATATTACAAAGGTATGAAATGTAGCGCGCAGGATGGCCGAATAATGGTAAAATGGTAAAAGTTCATTGAATATTCGCTGGAACTAGGTTACGATGCAGCTCAATTTCCCTCCGAGCATTTCTATTTTCGTGCGAACGACGGAGCGCCACGGCAGAAACGGGGAAAATGTGCGAACGATGGCTGGAATTGGGGGTATTTCGATTAAATTTTCGACGAAGCATGTTCTTGCGAGCAACGTGTTGGTATTTAAGCAATTACGTTATTGAATGTGTTTACTGAAAGTACTCGCTCATATGTAGAGCGATATGATTGACCCGTACCACTGGAGTACGGGTGGGGAGAGCATAGATAGCGCGCGGGCAAGTGGAATAGGGCGCGCGTAGTCAGACACGCTCTCCGGACCAAGGTGCGGGGCTTTTGTCTTCATGCAGCTCCTCAGACGTGCGTTATTTTAAAAATTGTTTCGGGTAAAAGTTGTTCGTATTGATGAGTACTTTGGAAAAGTGTAAATGTTTATCAGCAATTCTTTTGAAGATTTTTAAATTATACTCTTTCAGGAGAAAAAGCCTTGATGTCTGCGTACTACTTAGCGAGAAAGAATTAGTAGTAGTAAATGATACACGAAAATGATATTTGAACTAAAATTACCGTAGGTGGTGGCGCTCCCTTTCATCACATGATTGCAAATTTTCATGAACTTGACCCAATCCATCAAATACCGATACACCAAATACTACAGACCAAAATTGGTTGTTACAGCAAACAGCTGGAAATAACCCCATGGAGCATCGAATGGACGGTGGCCGGTGTTCGCAGTTTAACTACGCTTTCCCTGGGACGAGATGGAACTTCGCTGTTAAGAAAGATAAATCCACTGACATATCAATTATAAAATCGCGCGACCGGCGGTCGTCGATCGGATCGAGCCGGATCGAGGTGGCGCGGATCGAGACGGAACGAGGAAGAGAGGGAGATGGGAAAAGAAAAAAGAAAATGCTTCGTTGTAATATTAGACGTGAATTGCCAAGTATGTTTCCAGTAATGAGAAAAAAAAATGAAGATATACCTATATATATATACATAAATATATATATAGAGATTAAAATTTAGAGGAGATAAGGTAACCGTAAGATTACACGCAAGATATATTATTATACGTATATCGATCAACTATCGAAAGCTATTGACTATCGTGGCCTGCGTTTTTTTTTTGAGGGTGGGTGGGGGGTGGGGAATCGACAGGGAGAGAAGACGCGACTCTATGTATAATAAAGATTCATGCGTGAGCACACACACATACACGAACACACGTACACGCGTATACACCGACACACTATCGAAACGAAAGTTTATACTATATTCTTGTAATAAAATGCTGAAAACGTAGACGAAAGTGCGAGACCATCGAAACCTTATAGTTCAATGTGAAAGCATCGTGAGCAATCCCCTCCATCCACCCCCTCATCCCATTCCCCCGCCTCTTTACCGACAGTGCTCCATACGGCAAAATTTTTACCGACGCTTTCCTGCCGGTAACAGCGATGTCAATAATAACAACCAGCCTCGCTCGGTCGATAAGGCAGATCCATTCAAGGGGTTATGAACCACGCTGAGATGTCTTTTTGATCGATCCAATCGCCTATACCGCCTCTGCGAAGCCAATTAATTCTCCCCAAGTCTTGGTACCCCGAAGTTAGGGTGCCTATGGGAGGGCCATGAACCTTCAGCCTCATCCCCAATGCTTCATCCGCCTCGTGCACCCTAGAACACGTTTCAGGACGGGATTCTGTGTCGCAGCAAGCGGCTACAGGGGTTGCTGTCGCGTGTAACCGGAATCTCGACGAGGGAAAGGACATAACTGGGGTCGAAAGGTTGTTTCTGATGGCGGGAGGGCGGCGGGGCGGTTTTGGTGGAGGATTTCATTGAACCAGAATTCGACGGTGCTGCCCACGGATGGCTATGCGGCAAGGGCGTCAAAAAGGGATAGCGATGGGCGACGAGCGAGAGGGCGGTGGAATAACGAGAGGGAGGAGGGGGGGGGGTGGTTTCGCCAGGAGAGGGGTGGAAGAGTTCCGGTGAGGGAGGGGGAAGCGAGAGGAACAGACACGGGAACACGGAGGCATCGTGTCGGTGGCCTCTGCGGCAAATCTGCAGGCTTTCCCTGTAGTACGCACGACGATACTCGGAATAACAACAGCCGGGGTGTCCCTTTTGGACGGGAAAGTGCGCCTCGGATTCGGAGTGTCGCTCGAGCCGTGGTCTATTCGGGGTGTTCGGTGGTGGTTCTCTTAGTGGTGGCACAGGGAGGACGGATCTCGGGGGATGAAAATCTTCGATGGAGCGCCGAGGTCGCAGCATCCACCGTCCCTGTCCTCGTCGCGTTTCAAGGCAGACGGCCGTTTCGCAAACCCGGAAGCTTCTTATCGTCGGGCATCACGCGACCAGATTGATTGATCGGCCGAGAGGATAATAGAAAAGAAGCAGTCGATGCCAGTCGACGACCCCGCGGCCCAGGTGGGGGGTGTCCTCTCGTGAGAACGGGCGAGCACACGCGTGGAGAGGAAGCTGACAAGTGCATCGTCGCCGTTTCTGTGGGCTTCCGTTCAGGGAACCTCCTCATCCGTTCTTGATCGCGATCGTTGGTTACCAGCTCGCTGGAGGGCTTGCCTTTCTCGCGTCCACGGGGAGGATAAACAAAGGGACAGGGATCGGGAAAAGGGAGAGCGCATCTCCTCGGTCGAGTGGTACAGTGTGCTCTCGCCTTTAATCCCTCGACCGCCGCGATTGGCAAAGCGTGCCGGGATTTTTCATGGCAAGTACACCAGCAAACGAATTGTCTACCCCTCAGTGCTTCGATTTCCACGCACGGAACACACAGGACTCCGATGTATCGAGAGTCCAATCGGGACCCCCCTCCCCCTCCCCCTTTAAAGTTCTTTGACGTGAATCTCGTTGGATTCAATTATCTAGATTCCGTCGTTGCCACGATGTATCGATGCCACAACTTCGACTGGACTTGCCGTAGTGTCGTTGGATTGAAAATTACAACTGGCTCGGCTTGCCGACTAATTTATGATCGATATAAATTTCCCGGCGCATTACACGGGCATGCCATTAGCCGAGTCAGCGATTAATATGCCTTAGAGGCAGGAAACGGTCCACCAGGCGGGCAACCGTGGCCTGGAATCCTATAGAGGCGTTCGAAATTCTCGTAACCCCGATCAGAAGCGTTCCCATTGTCCCCCATGAGTCATTGTAGCCTCTCGCGGATGGGAAACACGCCGAGCGGAGATAGTTGCGCGAGGGATATCGCGTTTCAAACGCGTTCCCAGCTCCAGCGTCGCTTTCTCCCGTTCCAGCGCGGGTCCTCGAAAAACGTTACATAATCGAGTGGTGGTTGTTTTTGTTGCAGGTTGATCATTCGCCCGGGAGGAGGTGCGAATGGAAGAGTAGACTGGCTGGCGGCGAGTGTGCCGGTGCCCGTGGAAAAACCGGGCTCCGGATCAGGATGAAATCTGAGACGTCGCCGGCAGAAGGTTCGTGTTGACCAGGGAGAACCAGTCGGCGAAATGAAAGCACCTGAGAAACAATGGAAGCGTCCACGCAAGCATGACGGCCCCATTCAGATTCGCAGACGGCATGCCTAGTGGTGGCCAGAGGAGACGCTCAGGTAAAAACTGGATGAGCACCTTGCTTCTTCATGCACTAGATCGGGTGACAATATTTCCTGACAATTCGTCCTCGAGTGTGCTCTTTGTTCGTTCTCTTTTCCAACGGAGATAAGATTAATTCGGCCTGGGTTAGGTTGTATCAGTGGGCAACTGTAGATTCAAATATAATCTTCAGACACCAAATTTTTAAAAAACTGCTTGAGTTATAGTCATTTTTGGGTTCTTCTAGTGTATAAAAAATGCTCGAAGTAATCGTATAAATTTAGACACTTTGTTTTCGATACTTTACTCGCAACTTTTCCTTTCCAAAATTGGGATGGAAAGATCTAGTCACCACGCCAGAAACTTTTGCACGATACTGTATCTTGATCCCTACGCAGGATGCAATTAAAAGTGAGCTTTCTGCCGTCGTTATCGCTGCTCGTTGTGTAACTGACAACAAAAGAGGATTTAAATTAAATTTTTCATTCTCCATTAACGACCATTCAATGTTCCACGTCCTTTGAGTAGTTGAGAATCCAACGATTTTACATCATATTTTATATGGTTATTGATCCCTTTACTCTTAAATTCATTCGCTTTTGTGGCTTTTTCTAAAGACATCAAAGAGGAAATATCGGTCGGAATAACTTGGTCAAGTATTTGTGCGGATTTCCATTCAGATCGATTGCATTAATATTCATAATCCCATGGACAAATTGTTGAGCTGTTGTTGGCGCGCCAGGTATTAAGATTTGTTGCAAATCAGCAGAGTTACATCAATTACAATGACGGAAATTATATTTCTTTACCCATCCCGCGTTCCATTAATCATTCTGAACGGTGTCATATTTTTGCCATTTATCACTAAAAACGAAGTCCTTTTTACAGACTTTTTTAAAGTTATAATACTGTATTTTCATTCGTTCTGCTTCATTAATCCTGCTAATGTCCTCGCCCCGTTTTCATCCGTCTCTGTACTCGTTCTTATACAAGCGAACATCAGTTGCTTTTTCCACAATAAACGATCCCTTCTGATAAATAATTGTTCTTCATACGAATGGAGGTGTTTCTTCAACGGTTCAGAAATATGTCACAACGACCTCCACTTATGGTAGAATTCTTTACACCTTTCCAACCGTAAGGAATCGAAAATTGAAAAGTATGATAAATGTCAAAGTATTTTAAGACAGAAGCGATTCACTTTTGCGCTCGAAGCCCCTTCAAGTCCCTCAGTTTTATAAATTCTATAGACCATTGGCCGTGGTTACCGTGCCAACAGGAGAATCCGAGCACACAAAAGAGTGTAAGCCCTTAGTCTATTGTAAAGGAAAGCATATGCTGACCATAGTACGAGCAAATACTATCTCCCTTCGCGTATGCAAACATTATACGTCCATTGAGCAGCGAGCACGTTACAGACCAGCCGGGTACATTTACAGTACCACATGCATGAACAGTTTTAAACGCTGGATTTTCAAGGCTGAATGCCATGATCCACGTTGCATCACTAACTTCCGCCACGTGGCCCACGTTTGAAAAAGTTTCTCTTTTTCACCACCATTGCTCCAATGGAACACGAGAAATACCGGATTTACGTTTGCGTTTAGGCTGACCTTCGTCGCAAAACTGCGAATTTCATGCTACAAAACTTTCACTCGTAGTAAAAAAGTCATTCTATCGTTTTATTGGCCGATAGCAGCGATGAAATATTCGTGAGTCGAGGCACTGCTAAAAAATGCTGCACTTTGGAATTCTTCAACGACTGCGCTACCGCATTCCATGCTTTTATTCCTCGCTTTTCTGTTCTTCGCATTCTTTTTTAATTGTTACCAGAACGGGGGCATTTTAGTCGACGAGCACGTGTCACGTTTAATCAACATGGTGTACAATGGCGCGTTAAGTAGCTTGTGTCGGTGGCGAGAGCGTGTTAATCCGGAAATTATCGCGCGTAATTTTACATGCTAACGCGAATGGGTTAAATGACGGCACCGTTGCCGGGGCGATACAGAAGGTTCCAAAACATTTGCCTGGGAAATAGTTCCAATTAGCCGTCCATGTGTGCCAGGTTTCGCGCGAAACTTGCTCTTCTATTTCAGTGGTACTCCCTATACTAGGCTGCTACAATTCAAAACCCTTCCTTTTCGCAGGTTTCTAATCGGTGTAGGAGGGGTCCACAGGAACGAATAGAAGCTGCAGAAGAGAAACGGACAGTGGCATGTTAGGGACAAAGCATCACCCTCTAGGAGGGCACATACTGCTTGCCCTATTCTTCCTGCTGGGTATGTTCGCCCTGCTGTCCCGAGCGGCCGCGTTCCCAGATTGGACAGACTGCCCAGAGGTGTGTCGGTGCAAATGGACATCGGGGAAGAAGTCGGCCCTGTGCCCTGACGCCGGCCTAACCTCGCTGCCCGCGTACCTGGACCCCGACATGCAAGTGCTGGACCTGTCTGGTAACAAGATACCGGCGCTGCAGTCGGAGGTGTTCAAGCGGTCCGGCCTGCTCAACCTGCAGAGGGTGTTCCTGAGGAACGCGGGCATCCACCAGATCCACGCGGACTCGTTCAGGGACATGAGGGGCCTGGTCGAGATCGACATGTCGGACAACCATGTGAAAAGCCTCGAGCCAGGCACGTTCCAGGGCAACGAAAGACTGAGGATCCTAATTTTAAGCGGCAACCCATTGGGCACACTGAGGAGCCACCAGTTCCCTGTCCTGCAGCACCTGCGGAACCTCGAGCTACAGAGGTGCTCGTTGACGGAGATACATGGGGAGGCACTAGTGCACCTCGCTGGGCTAGAGTCGCTGAGGCTCGATCAGAACGAGCTGCAGTACTTGGATGTGTCGGTGATATCCAGCCTGCCGCGCCTCAAGACGCTAACTATGGACGGTAACAGGTGGAGCTGCGACTGCAGGCTTCGGGAATTCCGAACCTGGCTGATCCCCGACGTGCCCAACAAACTGTATTCCGTGCCGCAAGTGTGTTCATCGCCGTCGCGGTTAGAGAACCGCAAATGGGAGGACGTGAAGGGGGCAGAGTTTGCTTGCGAGCCAGAGGTGTTTGTGCTGGCCAATAGCATTCAGGAGGAAGTGAACGGGAACGTCAGTTTAGCCTGCCATGCAACGGGAGATCCGGAGCCGGAGGTGTGGTGGCAACTGAACGGAGGTCCAGTGAATGCCAGCAAGCTAACCGACCAGACTTATCCGGGGACGTACGTCGTCTACGCGACGTCCGACGTCGGCGTCACCTACAACGAGCGATCCGCGTCAGGGAGTATGACCGACAGGTGGAACAACCTAACCGTCTACAACGCCAGCGATGGTGATGCGGGGGAGTACGCATGTTTCGCGAGGAACATAGCTGGTTTAGCGAGGGACACTGTCAGTATAGCCATTCCGCGCGTGTACACGGCTCCAACGCTCTCCCAGAGCGACAACTGGCTGCTCTGGGTCAGCCTGGCTGGTGGCGGTGCAGCTGCCCTGTGCGCCTCCATTTCCGCGGTTTTATTGGCCCTGTGTGTGTGTGGTGGTTCCCGTAGACAGAGTGCTCGCGAGAAGGTGAAACTCCAGGGCAGTACGAGCTTCGGGGATCAGGAGAAGAAGCTTCTCGATTTGTCCGTTACGACAACGACCCCGGGGAACAGCAACGATCAGGGCAGCGGCCACGGTAGCATAGTGGAGGCTTACAGTGCTGGTGACCTCGAGCTAGCTGAAAGGGGCTCGATCTGCGACCCCATGAACGCAGCCACGGTCACCGTCGAGAGACTGAGACCAGAGATCAGCAGTGGCTCTATGAACGCAGTCAGAGCGGTCCCCTGCACCGCCATGTTCCCCCCGCCGCCGCCGGAATTCACGAGCGGCGTTCTTCCGGCTGGGATCTTCGGGAACATCTTCATCTCAGTGTCTATGCCGCAAGACGCTTCAGATCGCTGTTACCCAGACCTTCTAGACATTCCTGTTCACGGCGCTAGCAGCGTGGTGAACAAAACTAGCGTAGAGCTACCATCGGCCAGTAGCGTCTCGAGCTTCGCGACGCTACCACGACGAGCGCTGCGCTCCAGCGACCTATGTTCACCGTACGACAATATGGGGCCCCGTGTAACGGCCAACGGAAGCTCCGCGTTCTCCCTGACGGATGCGGACTTGCGGCTGTCGCCTCCTCCGCCGCCGCGAATCATTCAGCCGCCGCACGAGTTCGTCTCTTTGTAAAAGGACGCGTCCGTTTGCTCGAGAAAACTGTTGGTATACTTTATCCCGGAGCTGATCCGTCGCTTTCTTCCCACCGTTCAGTCACGTCGTCCTTTCGTTGTGTTCGTCGTCGACGGTGTTGCGTGTGTACTCGCGGATTTTATACGGTGAGACATCGGCCTACCAGGTGAGGCAGGCTAGACTGAGACAGTGGAACCTCTGGTTATCCAAACGAATGACCTAGTTATTATATTTCGCCGCGACGAGTAACGCGTGGTCGAAGCGGATGGGATGCCTGTGAATTTGATAGTTTTCTTCGCGCTTATGTCCCGTTTTATAATCCTGTTTGAAAGGTTACTTGCGCTTTTCACGGTGGTTAAATGTAGAATCTTCATTGTAGCGCCGAAGTCTGTTATTCGTTGTTTCACGTGATGTAACAGGACTGTTGCAATGACCGACTGATTTGGAAGACTGCCTGACAGGAGAATACAATTTTATAATTTGAAATGGCCCTCCAGGAACAGGACACTTGATTGTCTTTACAATTCGATATATGAAAATAGTGTTCAGAATAAAGTTCGAACAATTGTATGAATTATCACCACTGGATATGTCATTAATATTACCTGGTTGAACAGTATTTGGGTATTCGGGGTTCTGCTGTAGGTGCATTTCGAGGAATTTTGGAATCAAAGATACTTTCGTCTCCAAACTCGTTTTACTTATTCCCTGTTAATACTATCCCTACAGTATTTTTGTATTTCTTATATCGAGTGCTCAGTATTTTGGTAAAACGTTGAAACTAAGCTTGCCAGTTACAAAATGAAGTTCAACACTTTCAAAATTCGACTGACCTTAACGGATAAAATACACTAAGACCAAGATACTAATAATTGTGCCACGCCCGAATCAAAATATCATTTTTATATCACACCGACCATACATTGATAATTTCACTATTCGAAAGGAATGTTTATTCTCGCCACTTGGTAAGCGAATGGCTCACATTTTTAACCATCAGAAACCACTCCTCAAGCGTACATTGAGTAAAGGGGTTGTATGTATACAGGGACCTAGAAAGTTTGTATCTCGTGCGTATATTAAAGACGTCCGGCAGATTATCGAAAGTAGTATACAGAATATTTGATCGAATCCAATCCAACTATGTCTGTCCAAACCTACTCGATTACGTAAGACATCGAGTTTCGAAACTGCACGTGTCCCGCATTAAAATCGCGCGAAACCAAAAAAAGCCACCAACCCTCTATTGCAATAGCGATGTTCTATCACTTTTTGACAGAGCAGAGATTTCACTTTGTAAATAGCTCTAAATTCAACCACACAAGAAACATCCACGAGCCTGTGTTCAATCATTTCCAACTGCAAACAATATTATAATTTCAATTTCAACAAAACTCATAACACGCGATAAAAGAAAAGACATCGAATTAGTGACGTTTTAAAAAACGCACCACCAAAGACTCGCAGTTTCGAAAGCAAACCCCTCGTCTGTCTATTCGCTTGTCTGCCCGGCTTGCATGCTTGGTCCTGCGTGCACAAGATGGCTGCCCTCGCAGGAAATGGCGCGTGTACGGTGACGAGTGCGTGCGGTGAGTTATAGTATGTATACGTCTCGCGAGCAGCACAAAAGCGATCGAGGACAAAAGAAATTTGTGGGCTGTCTATCCCCTCTACCTGCACCTAGTCCCCACGCGTGACTCATCGCTTTCCCACTCCGTGCCCTTTTACTTCAAGTAAACAACGGGGTCCGCGAATTCGTGAGGATAAAGGGTGGGGATAGGCGGTCAGTCGGGGTCCACAAAACTCCCGCAGCTGGCCTACTTTTTTATCGCCCAACTCCTTTAGTTCTGCTCGCCGGACTCGTAAGTCTCTTCTAGTTGCCAATATCCCCCCCACCCCTTACGGAGAAGCAGGAGATTTGTACATAAAAAGACACGATAATCCTCAGCGGCGGAAGGATGGACAGAACGAAGTAACGTGTTATCTCCCCTACTCATTCTCGAAACTGTATCACTAGTTTGTTACCGTACTCTACGTGTGTACATATTTGTTATCGCCAGTACACGTATTAATAGCGTGGCCGACGTGTCGGTATCCATTATGAACACTTTGTCAATTAATAAAACGATTGAATTTTACACATATCGTGTCATTGTTCAGATTTATTCCGCTCGGTGGCCTGGACGCTGCGTCCAACTATCTATGTAGATGCACGCTTTAAACTCGAACTTGATAACCCCGTGATAGGTTTCTGTTTAAGTATTGAATACTCTATGACGGTCGCATCGCGTTTTGGTCGGGTTTGCGGGATTACGTAACCATGCTCGCTTAAAGATTAAACGAGGATACGTTGAACGGCAGAGTCGGTAGCTGGTAATCGTCATTTCGCGGATTAAGCAGGGCCATGCGAATTTGGCGGTTCGATTGCGTCGGTATAATAGGTGAATTATTTAGTTAATTGTTGCAATGTATCTGGTTCAATATATTACTCAGTTTCCGATGCGACAATGTACCTCCACTAATCGTGTTTGACGCTCGAAATCGAGTGGTTGGGACGTAGAGTGGGTCGAAATCAACGTGACGGGATCTACCTACTTGTTGGTGATCTAATATCTAGTTACAATTTACCAGAATTGCGTTGTCGTAAAAAGAGGAAAAGCCGAGATATTCAATTCCATTTAATGTGGCAAAATACTATCGGTTCCATCAGAAATAAGCGGGCATGGGGAGACTGTTCCGCGAAAAGCGAATTTTTATCCATACAATAACTGGAGACGGGTCACGTCGCATTTCTCTCGGTCCCCCGGTCGCCATCTTGCTTCCATATCTCAGAGACGGTCGTCATCCGTTTTCCAATTCGAGGGGAACGTTCGATCCACAGAAATTCCGATATTCCAATACCAATTGCTAAGTGCATTCGCCGCGGGACGACGAAAATTCGCGAGATACGAGTCGCCGGGGAAGAAACCGGGACAGGTAGGTTCGTGGTTTGAGGAGAAGAAGGTTCCGTTGGAAAGGAAACGTAATTTCACGGGGCTTTATTACTTCCTTTCTTCTGTCGGCGAGAACTGTTTGGTCGAGTCACAATTGTACACAATCCCAACGGGTCCGCGATAATCGATAATAAATGCAGACAACGGCGCGTCGGAATCCATGTTCCTTTGAGTACAGAGTATCTATGGTAGCCTATAACGTCCTGTATAAAGTGGAGTTAAGATTGTAGGCCGCTGAATGGAGTATCAGATAGATCAGCCAATGACAGAGCCTTCTGGAGCGAGGATGTGCACCACGCTGCACTCTCCGTGAGTAATCGTGTCGGATCCTGAGTTTTAAAGGGTGATCATTTACAGAATGGCCGCTCGACGTCGATCTCGCGTCCCAATCTCTGGGTGTAGTCGTTTGGAGCCACTTGGTTGTTTCTAGAACCTGCAATGGGGGATCAAAGCAGCTGCAATGTTAGTAGAGATATCAATTTGGGATTATTCTTGGAAGTGGTGCTCCTTTCATGGCGTGGGAAAGGGTAAGGTACGTCTGGGATCTAGATTAGCCTGCGGATCCCTGACGAGGATGAGGGCAGAAGTGGAAACCCAATTTTCGAGGGAATCGCGATACAGGTTACATTAAAAACTCCACTTTGAGTTGGATTTAAGTGAAACAATGTTCTGAACTTCTCATATCCTGTCAGATTGAACTTCTGTTGTGAATTACAGCGCGATTGCCGGGCCGCGAGAATCTGTTGGAACCGACCAGTCTACATGTTTCACTACCACCGGCAAGATTATCTCATCCCGAAGCCTTAGAATCAGTTGCACGCCAGTTGTCAAATCGATCAGTTGCATTGCAAGCTAGAATCCAATACACAGCTGTGATATACAATTCAAATAAAACAGGCGTTGCACTCTTGTCCCTCAACCCCTAGAATATTCACATTTAAAACCGATCTATAGTCGCGATAAAATCTAGTGGACCCTCGAGGCCACGCCCCCCACTCCAAATCATCCATTCAAACTTAGTATCCCATAAAAAAATCTACCGTACCTCCTATCAGGGAACGAAACATTCTCATCGATCCATGTACCACAAAGTTATAAAATTTCCATTAAAAAAAAATCACCCCCAATAGCAACCTTTCCCCCTCATTCCCAGCCGCGAAACATTTGGGCGGTGTTTGACCGCTAAACTCCGCGATGACCCGCATAAATACCGTATTATAACCGCGTTTTATTCCCCCCCAAATCCGTTTCGACCCGCGTAACGTGTTACAGGGGGCAGGGGACGGCGGAGGGGTGAAATACGAGTGGCACGAGGGGAAAAATTAAATTGGCATTTGGATCCAGCGCATCAACAGAGCATTTGCGATACACGTCGGCGCTTTTGCGCCCGGATCACGTATCGGCGGGATAGATTTTCACACGGACACGCCATCGGTTTGCCAAAAAACGCTTCTGCATTACTGATTCGGGAGGGGTGGGAAACGTTTGCCAAGGGTAAACAGCTCAGCTCGAAGGATCGAGTTTCCCCCTCGGGGGAGGGGGTACATTAGCGTTCTGTAAGTGATATTTTTGCTCGTACCTCGAGCGTTGGGGTAGAGGGATCTACTGTCGTCGATCTTCTGCGATGGCCAGTAGTCCTTGAGGAGGTGCAGACGATTGGGGATCAGCCACGATGGGTCCTTCAGAGTTTTCTCGGCGTGCTTGGGTTTCATCGCTCTTCCCATGAATCCTGATGGAATACATTGCATGAGTATAGGAATCGACTGGCAGTTCCAGACAGAGAGTCTGAGCTCGGAATGCAACCATGCTGCACCTTCATAGTCCAGATCTACAGGGAGATCCAGGCCGGTGTCGTGCTCGTTATAAAATTGGATATCCTGGTCAGGCTCCATGTCGCCGTTGAAGTTAACGTTCGAGATCGGTAGATCGGACCTGCCAACTCTGGGATAGTGTACCAGGCCCGCGGCACGATCGGACCTGGCGAAGTTCACCATCTCCGAGTTCCGACCGATCCTTGGGTACGGCACCAAACCAGACGCCCGTCTGTTGTTCGCCTTTATTTTCTGCCCCTCTAGAAGATCCAAGCGATTGAGACACATCGCGCGAACCCCATTACCGCACGGGGGAGCACTGATACGTTCACGATAATGGTACAGTTTGTGAGTTTCATTTAAAAGCGAAAGGAAATGGAAATCGATGCCGCTAATGCCCTCAGCTCGTGACGTGGGAAGTTCGAGTGAAAGAAAAATGTGAAGTCTTGCCTTTGCTGGACTCGAACTGTTGGCCAACCGAGCATCGGGATACTGAAAAGACACAGAATAGTCATAGAGCTATTCGGGAAGCTTCAGCAAATTGTATCGTGCCCTTGGATTCTACAAACTGGGATTATTCCAAAGATTTTGTAAATTCTCTTCAATAATTAACAGGAACATACAGGCAGAAGAGAATTGCCTGAATGGTCTATGGACTGATACGAAAAAGGCAAGGATTCCATGAACTTCTAGATCTAGGGGGCCATTAAGGGGGCCATTTTGCAAGCAGTACCCTCTGGGTACTTATAGATCTACATTCGAACGTAATGACAGATGAATCAACGAGTTTCATCCCTAAAAAGTGTTACACGCGATATAGCACTATATCTAACCCGTCCAAAGTAGTCTAACCATCAAATGTTCAGCACTCTTTAACTTCTTAACTGTCGCTCAAGATGGAGGCATCACTAAGTAACAAACAGTCGATAAATATAGGCAGATGGGTTTCCCTTGACGTAACGAACGTCGACACCATTGAACGGTATGGAAAATATAAATATTCGACGAAAAAATCGGTCCGGGGAAAATCGATGGAAAAAGTGCACTTACGGTTGAGAGACGTAGACAATATTAGAACGACGAAGAATACAAATAGGTGATTTCTCATCGCGATGAATGTGGCCCGTCTTAGGGATTGAAATTCGATGAAGCGATGCTGCGAAGGACGCGATCACGTCGACACTGAATACCTCCAGGTATCCGACGTCTGATTTTATACCTTGCTCCTCCACTGGCTACGGGGTTCCCACCTCCAACCCCCGGGGGTTCAACCCTCTCGTTTCGCATCCCCCGTCTCACGTTGTCTGCTCCCGCGACGTCCCTGCGTGATTCTCATCCGGCCCCTGTTGTCCAATGGCCGTCGACGACCAAACTTTCGGACTTAAGAGCTTGCTGCAGACAGCAACTCCGGCTGCTCTTGATAACGACGACTGGAGAAACATTTTCGACAATCTTCAGGTGGATTTTTATCGAGAAAGCCGGGTGGTCTTTGAGTTTCGGTGCCTTGGCAGTTGACGGCGTTAGGAAGCGAAGTAGATATTGTTTCCATTGTTTGAAGTGGGAGAAAAGAAGAGCGGAGGGGGAGGGATTGGTTTTTTGAAGTATTAAAATGCAAGTAAGAATTCCAGTGTATGTACTGCAATAAACGGTTTGCAAGTTTCGGGTACACAACTAGGCCACCAATTAATGTTCGCCAAATTGTACAGTGGTACTGCAATCGTACTTTACAATTAACAGAAACTGTATTTAATGCATTGGCACGGAACCAGGCGAATGAGTTTCATTGCCAGATATAAATTACAAGTTAGGGTCGAATTGATTTCTGGGTCGATATCAGCCTTCAGCTAGGCAATTTTGAGAGAGGGGGGCGTACGATGAACTTGCGAGCATATAGTTTTAAAATACACGTACCAATTAAATCAGTACCAAAATTCTTTTAATTAAGATTTCAGCACACAAAAAAAATTTTTAAAATACTGTTGGTATTTTTTTTTTAACCGACGAAATTACAAGGTTCATTCAGCAATTATAGTTTTACATAGTGAGACTACAAATATTAGAACCAATTCTTAATTCTGTGGGAAGTTACACAGAGAGACCGTAAAAATCACGACGACACATTACCGTCTCTGTTTCTAGCTACTTCCAAACTGTTAAAGTTTCGCCGATACAATTATTTTAAAGGCGTGCCCGTAAACAGAAAGTTTATCCTTCATTAGTCGGTAATAAATGGCTCCACGGGCCTCTGTGAGCAACTTGAACCAAATAATTATCCGCGAAAAATCTTAACTTTTAGGAAACTGATGGTCCGTTTCATTAACACCTCGTAAAGGAATCTTCTCAAAACTCCACGCCATAAAATGGTGTGCTGAACTCTTCTTTCTCCTTGAAGAATTGTTAAGTCCTCTTAAACCGTCTTTTGCCCTGAAGGTGGCTACAGTTTCAACCAAAGCAACTGGCCTTTTAAGGTCACTGGGAGAAGCATCCCCTCCCAATACACTCTCTATCTCTCAGAGCTAACATGGCGCCCAAGCATGACTCAAAGTGGGGATGAGTGGTCTTAGACGACCAACTAATTTGGGTCCAACTATAGACGCAAAAATTTACGAGGGAAATTTTTTAAATATCGCACCTACTGTTATTCATTTCTATGAAACTAGGATCTAGCATCAATCCTCAACGAGATATCGTGCCCTGGATAATTGTAACGATCGTTTGTCATAATCCAAATGCACAGGCGCGTGTGTTACGTAATCGTAGTGATTTATAAGTACGTGATGTGATCATAACGGTGCAGATTATGATGTATTCCTCAACTGGTCGTGATATATCCTGCAATGTAGAACACACGGGGATACTTTAATCCACCATGACGCTCGTTTTTCTGAACAGATCAATCACATTTGCCCAGCATCCATCCCTCTGGATCTAAATGCTGTAAAACTCGGCTCACCATGGGACGCATTGCCAACGACATCCCGTTACTCCGGGAACATCATTCGCCGAGAATTTTTAACATCCCCATCATACCTGGCCAACAATAAGCCTCCCAGGTCAGAATAGACCACACACTCATTCTGAGCGCAATTGATGCACGCCGATAGCATTGTGGAAGCTTCAAACGGTTATCGATTCCGTTTGGGTACCCCCCCGCTCGAGACACTTCCATACAAAATAACGCTTCCCCGATTCGGTATCGCTACCATCGATATCCGCCGGTACCTCCAGCATCGCATAATACAAATATAAAAACGGACGATCAATATGTAACGAGTGGTACTCTCGGGGAAACAAACAGAAGATTCAGCGGGGGATCCAGCCAGGCCGCGCTGGCATCAATTCCCGTCAGCAAGGCGATTTCCATGCAAACTTTTCTATCTCGGCCGGCTGCCTTAGGCCTAATTTAATCCCGCCATACGAGACACCTTCGTAAACGGTTCATTTGCATTCATTCGCGCGCCAACGCTAAGGCTCCGTGTCCCTCTTTCTCTCGCTCTAATTTAAATACAAAAGAGGGAACGGGCGTGCGTTGATAAGGCGCCATATTTAACGTTTAAGATCGATCATTCCGTGTTACGTTTTAATTAAGCGAACGGCGTAACGTGAATTTACTTTGGAGATGGCCCCAGCCGAATGGCATTTAAGAAGCGTATTTACACACTGCTCTTGAAATAATATAAACCTCCTGTCGACCCCCTTAATATGCCTCCGAGAGGGACCTTTTCGTGAATTCACGAGAATTCGCGAATATGGAAATGTTTCATTCTTGTTTAACGAAAGAGATAGGAGCGGGGTTGCTTATTTTTCTGCTCGTTCCCTAGCAGTTCCCGTGCGCCATTTAAGCGTCATCTTCTTTTTTTCCTCCTCCCTTCTTGAAAGCACGCTGAGCCTCGCAAATCATTGTGTTAAGTACAATGAAAAGTTTCGTTAAAGTTGCCGGAGAATCCCATAACTGGAGCTTGTAAGCACGTTATGAAGCAAATTCGTGACAAAGGAATTGTAAACTATCCCAGTTCTGTCTAAACAAAATTCTTTTCCTCGAGCGTGGAATGCTCCTCTCCGCATCCTCTCCACAAAACTCCCAATGTGCGTGAATTTAAATCTTCTGCATTCCGTATTATTTGAAATTCGATATTGGATCGTATCGTAATACCACTTGCGGTGGGCCATGGGACACGTGTGTTCGTGGCCGCTACGCCGAAATTTATTTTAATCTCGCATTTGTATTTCACGGGCGAGCACTCGATCGGGCTAGAGAGAATCAATCATTTTAAAAATTACACTTTCCAGATTTCATTTTTGTAACGCAATTACGGCGCCGCATGAAATATGAGCGGGCCTGTTTATGAGGCAGCAAGGCCGCGGTGAAAAATACGATGGGAATCCATGATCCGGCAATGTAAAATTACGGAACGGGGAAATTATGATCGTGACTAATGCCGCGCGAATAATTAATCCCATTCCTCTATTTTGTGTCGACCGAAATTACAGCAAGGTTTTACAATACTAGATGAGAAGGGAGAAGATGAAGCCGTAACTCGTCGAAAGATAACACAAGATCTATTATCATGAAAAATTATTATTTTTTTAGACAGAATATAGTGTATTTGTACAATAATCGTGTATTTGTACAGTATTCCGTAATGGATGAAATTAAAACAAATAAAAAATAATAAACGCAGAATTAATGTATTTTATTTCTTCTCGTCATATAAAATTGCAGAAATAAGGGGGCTTGTTTCAAAAACTGATTTAAAATTCTAGAAATTATGTGAGGTTCAAGTTCAGTTATTCATTTGTCTATGGATGGTATAAAGACCTTTACTTTAGTAAGTAGGTCATTTTGCAAATTTTACAGTATATTTGTGCAAAATACGACAGAAGCTTGATCCCCACTTTTAGGTTACGAACTAAGGATTCCACATTCACGAGTCTTATCTATATTCCAAAAATGTAATGTATTTAAAAACTTATTTCGATCGGAAGATTCATATGAACTACCTCTAATAGACTATAAAAATATTAGAATATTCGTAATATTAGCTAAACTGCTAAATGTTAAAAATATTTTTATAAGTAATCAAAGTCCTTATCGAATAGTCATGATCAGGTCTACATCAGACAGAGAATGTATTACACTTATCAACTTCCGAGTACCACATACTGATGCACAGAAAAGAAATAAAATAGGGTAGACATAGTTAATGTCAGGTACTTCGTATTAAAGTCAGTTTTAGTACAAACGCGTGTCGAAGTAACCTGCCAATGAAATATTTTACGTCGAGAATTATCAACAGCTTTTTGGATCCAAAACGCGTTTCACGCTGTACTGATAAATGGCGGTATTGATTTTCTTCAGTCTCTCGATCTCATCCCTCATCTCGAGGAGCTTACGCGAAGAGAGTCCCTCAGACCCCTCGGAGCCACCATCGGTCCCCGTGTAACAGTCGAAATCCAAGATGTCCGCGGGATCGTGGTCTCGAATGATCACGTTGACGGAGCTTTCCCTGCCGTCGGTATCATCAGATATCCTTTGCAAGCTGGAGATTTGCAAGTTTGGTTTGAGATCGTTCACCCGAAAGTTTTCATAGTTCTTGGCGAAAAAGGCCGCGGTGATGGATCCCTTGTGTTCGATCGTGCGAAGTACTTGACGACTGGCGATATCCCAGACATGAACCTCGCCACTAGTTGAGCCCGAGAGCAAATACCGACAGTCGATCGATACCGACAGAGCCACGATGGTGGATTTGTGGCTCTGGTAGACTGCGATACCTTCATATTCGCCTTCTTTTCGCACATGCACGTGGTGCTCGATCCCACGCGGCGGTTCGTGTAAGTCGAACCGGTAGATGCTACCGTCGGTACAGCCGACGAACAGGTCGCTGTCCCGCGCATTCATGCGCACAGCTGAAAGAGGTACGTCGAATACCAACGTGAGCAACAGAAGCCCGCTGGTGGGCTCGTAAATGTTGCACGTACGATCTAATGACACCGAACACAATCTTCCTCGAACGCCGGTGTGTCCGAATCGTAGATCCTTCACTGGCAGTGAATGGTGAGAGAATCCATGCAGAGGGGTGCATCGTTCGTCGTTCAGAACTCGGTATAAGGACCAGACGAACACTAAACCGTCGTCGCCGCCACTGGCGAAGATCGAGCCGTCCTTACTGAACGACAAACAGTTTACTGTTTGATAATGCTGAGACACGTTAGCCAGTAGTCGTCCATTGCACACTTGCCAGACGAACAATTTCTCTGATATTGCAGCGACAATGTATGCGCCATGTGGCGTGCAACTCAAGGCAGTCACTTTCCCCGAAGTAGTTAGTCTTAGGTTAGGTACAGGGTTCGGATTGTTCAGCGGCCAAATGTGAATTCGAGGCTTTGTCAAATCGGCACCAATCACGTAGCTGTCACTGAGAAGCTGAAGAGTGCCCTGCGCCAAAGCGCCTGCATTTTTGTAGGTTGATAATGTCGAACCCGTTCGAGAATCCCACACAGCGGCACTCCAGTGCTCGCCGGTGCTGTCGCTGGTTAATATCACTTCCCTTGTATCGACGATTCGCGACATTTTCACGTTTCTTTCGTATTTAAAGTAATAACTACGATCTTCACATGGTTCTCTTAACTTCTCTCTCCGATTGTCTTTTGTTATCGAGCTTCGGTTTCAAATTTTCCCGTGAGCACGTGCACCTTATGATAGGTTAACTATCCTCCATGAAATATCGAGCTACTAGAGGGACCTAGCGACTCCTGTTTCTTGGTATTGGCCAGGATTGACCAATTGGATGACAAATGATTATATTCGCCGTTTATTCTTACGAAACACACCATTTACTTAAGATTAAGAATCACACACACAATATTATATAAAGAACTGCCACTTCTATTCACAGTACTATGCTTTTACGATTACACCTATGCAGCATGGTGATTGGATGCGACCATACCTGCAACTATCCACGCGCTTGTTTTTACGTAATAATTTGTAATAAATAAAGACGTATAAACTAATACAATGAACATTTGTTACTTTTTCGTTGCTTCAAATTCCCTTATTTGAGATATGCTACATTTTTAAACGGATAAAAACTGCAATATTGTTGGTCCACGCGGATGAGCATGGATATCTCAAATTCTTTGGTTGACCTTGAACGTGATCGCATGACATAATTCCAATTTGTGGGATAAAACTTTCTCTCTCCACTAGTTTGGTTATGTTATGTTGCCCCTCGAGGTATCCCGATACGATTTGCTGGCATAATTGATAAATAACTACCCATCCGCGGACGCAAATTTTTCTGAATTTTCTCATGGGCTTTATCGATGATGAATTGCAAGAAGTATCAAAACTCTGTCAGAATGTCGTTGACGGTAGTCGCCTCGTCTCCTGTGTGCGCACAATGGTGCGAGTGGAAATAACGTAAGCTCGGCTTCTGTTAGTAATTGCGAACTGAACGCAGTTCCTTGCTTAAACAAGCTTCTTACATCCACAGGAAAACAAAGTTTAAAACGATCATTGCATGCATTCAGTTCTCGAAGGACTATCCTCGTACACCGTTGCTAATTGAATTGAAAAGCAAGACTCTGTCCGCAAAGTTGCTTGACGGTCTAACAGAAGTTTGTGAGAAGGAATGCAAGAAATTCTTAGGCAAAGCCCAAGTACAAATGCTTTCGATCTTACCTTTTCTGTGCGATCCGCCCAACGCACGGATGTTACATGAATTCTCTTGTTACAGGTCCTACCGACATTGAAACTAATCCGTAACTTCATCGACGAGAATCCATTGATCTGTTGTTACGATGAAATTTCTACCTTAAAAAAGATTTTGACGAACGACGACGAGTTGAAATTGAGGCAGAAACATTCTAGCATTGGCCTAAAGGTTCAGCAGGGATTGTACTACTTCAAGGCCAAGATCGAAGTACCAAACAATTATCCCAGTTCTTGTGTAAGGTATGTAGTTAACAGACTACATATATATTTGTCTATATCAGTGTTCAGATCTAAATTTCTGTGTCGTTTATTTTAGATTGGAAGATGCGGACACAAATTTTCCACCATTATTTATCCGCCACCTCCTGGGTCAAGGTAGAGAACTAGCTAGACAGTGCGTAGAGCCACCAATAAAGAAGCAATCAAACAAACAGACCCCGTTCACACCATCCCCTTCTCTGAACGTTGTCACCTCATTTGTCATAAGGTACTTAAGTTCATTTCTATTTATGCAATTTTGTATAACACTGCTACTATTGAAACTTCTTCTGCTTCGTCTAGATCTGTGAAGACTTTGCCGGGAGAGCATTGCCAGTTGTGCAAAGAAATATGCCTACCAGCGAATCCAGAAAAAGCAGAGACCAACCAGAGTGCAGATATGCACATCGAAAAACTTTACTGCGGTCATTTGTTTCACTTGCGCTGTCTTGTGACATATATGAAGACTCCCCCATTCCATGGTGAGGAGCAACGTTTTTAATGACCTCTGCTTCAATGTTATTGCAGCGAATAATCTTGTTCATTTGCAGGGGGTAAAAAATGTCCCTCTTGTGGACAACGTATCTATCATGAAAAGTGGGGGCTGAGTGATAAGCTTGCGGAGGACCGTTGGGCGCATCACCAAGCGCGGGAGAGGGAGCTGGCAGAAGTAGCCGATTTCTTTAATTGAAATGTATACGGCATTTCGATCGTGTCTCGGAAATTGGCTACAAGTGCGCGACAAATACAACGCCAAACCTCAGTGCAAATGTTGCTACGAAACATTAGGGAGAGATGGAAATATAACACTGAATTTCTAGCAGATTATTTGTAACTACACAAGCGACATTCGGGAATCGAATGTTTATAGGCCAGTCGAAGGTATTTCCGATACCGCAAAGTATACTACGATACACCCAACAATTTATATTTGTATTACACTTTACGATAACAGGATGTTTATTGTGGTGCTAAGGTATGGAACAGTTACTACTTATCGCTCGCTTTGTCTATATTGTACTACAAAATTTCATAGCCAAGGTTTATAATTAATGCGACGCGTTCATCCGGGAATTAAGTTTCTGCAGGCGTATATAGACGAAAGAAAATACACGCTAAACTTTACATCTCGTATCTGAATTTGTATTTCGCGACTTTTTAAAACTCGTTTTGTATCATAGAATAGAATTTATGTCTAATTAGAGTGTTTAATTAACCATTAATTAACATGGAAATTGTTTATCGTGTGTGGGAAGGCTCACCAGTTTGTTTCTGAAGTGCCTTCGCTTAGTTGCGGCGAAAATGATGCGGGACGATCGAGTTGTGGACCGACGCAATATGTTATCCGTAGATACATATTTCTCGACGAGGGTTGTCCAATATTTGTTAACAGACTAATTCTAATCGCTTGTCTATGTACGAAAACAATGCGCCATTTTGTAAGGTTTAATATATAAATGGAATATGGGAGGGAAAAGTTTCGAGAATCGAGGAGCATGGACCCACACGCTACAAAATAAGCGCGGCAAATCGCGTAATGATTTAAACGCCACCTGTGGCGCACAGAATCATTCGATATAATCGAAAGCAGACGATATCGAACGTAAAATACTTCGATTTTAAAATACAGTTTCAAGATTGACTGACAAAAACAGGCACTTGTCAGTCAACTTTGAAACTGGATACTTTTAACTGTGTAATAAATAGATAAGAAAACACTTTAAATAATAATGACAAAACAAGATTAGTGTGTGCAATTGTTTTTTACGTGGAATGTTGTAAAGATGGTACTTATGATTTTCACATGTGAAATGTAATATTAAATACATGTGATTGAGATAAATCTTTACGTTAAATTCATTAAAATTATAGTATTGAAAACTCACGAAATACACTGTGGAATAGCGAACCAATACGGCAAACGTCCGACCTCTGGCTCGTACGCGAGCGAACTGAGTGTTTACGATTGCACAGTCGCTCGATGTGTTTACGTTGTTGGCGGTTGGCGCCTATAGAAGATTTAGTTAATTTATGTACCCATGTTTCTCCCGCGGAACCATACAAAACATAGAGTGAGACAAATTATCTTACCTCTATTTATCGACTTCAGTGGGTGAATTAAATGTAGATCCCAGAGTTGCCGCTTTTCAGCGTAGGGGCGTGACAAGGCAATTCCTAACACCCACGGTCCCATACTCCCATCAAATGGTAAGTTTATCCTATACTTTTTTGATAACTTTAATCTAATTTGGACAACTGAGGTACCAATATTACCAATTGTGGTGAGGTAGAATTTCTTCTGTTAGGTTATTTGGAGATAATAATATCTAACTCGAAACGTAGTTAAGGTAAATAAACGAAAATTGAAAACTGATATTAGTCGAGAAATTTTGTACCGAGTAATAAGTGTAAATTGGAGGCATGTAAATTGATCGCGTCCTGACATGTAATTACTTTAACACGACTGGCCAGGTTTTTCGCGTAGATGCACGTACTTGGTGCTGGCAGACAGCCTGTCAGACTAATTCCCAGTTATCGATTTCACGCATACGTGGAAACGCACTGTTGTGTTGCATTTCGTAGGGTGGGTGAACTGCGTGTATTTCTTCCACGCCAGTTCATCGAAGTATGTTATGAGGAATAGTTTTGTTAAACAGAATCAGTGTAAAAGTTACTACAAACGACTAAGCCTGATGATTTAGTTAACAATAATTCCATGATACTATATCTAAATATCCCTAGGATATTCAGTAATCCGCCAATCTACCCAGAACCATAACCCCCAAATCATTGTTATCAGTACAAAAGGATCCAACCTTTTAGCCCGTTACTAAACCCCTGCGACTGCCAAATTTTGCGCAGCACCGGAAGTTAATATATTAGCTACCCTTAATAGCGTGTTTTACCCAATGGCCATCGAAGAATTCTCGTCTCCAATTTGGCGGCCAATTTTTGGAGATCGTCCTTGTGTGCCGACGACGATCTAGCTGGCGGCCATGTGCATACATACGTACCAGGGTCGCATTATACAGACGATACACCTATAATTGCACGTAGGGCAGCTTCGTCGTAACGCTTCGTGGATCGATAGCTGGGAAATGGCCGGAAGCCAAGTCCGACGACGTCGTTTCGAGTTTTGCCGTTGTCACCGTATGGGACCTAACCCCTTTCTTGAATGTCCCACTTGTATGGGTCACCTCCCCAACGCGGTGTCCCTTCTTTCTTACTTTCGTGTCGTTCTTGGGCGAATAAGTCGTCTCCGTTTCTTTTTCTTTAATGCTTTAGGGATGAACGAGGCGCATTAATGAAGTTCTTCTACCTCTCTTGACATGTCGCTACAATTTTAGGCGCTTTAAAGTAGAAAACTTTTCCCTGCATTATTAATCATGACAATTGAACGTGGATGGAGGTACAGCAGTTTTTTCACCTGCCCCCTTCATGGCCCATTGTTTGTCTTCCCATATACGCTCAATCATTGATGCTCGAATCGTGATCCGGGTGGTGCAATAGGCGCAACGCGGGGCGCCATTTATCCCAGCTTCTTTAAATCCTCAAGGGCGGCTTCGGAAAACACCCCCCGGCGAAATACAGATATCGAAATATGCTGCTGTGTTTAACCAGCAGGGCGCATTCGAGAAGAATACGCGCATTGTTTCTCTTTCCTTTCGCTTCTGTTCATCGTTTATTTGCGTAATTATCAAGGGATTTCCGCTGGTTACTCTGATACAAAGCACGGTGTTATTGGGACCGTCAGTCTATTCGCAAACTTTTAGGGAATTATAAAAACTTTTTCTCTCAGTTTCTGTTGTAACCTCCTTATTCATTTTTTTTTCGGGATGATGCCATAAGTAACTATAGTCGCAAAAACATCAAACGGGCCGAGGGATTCCCCGACTTCTCTGTTTCGCAGAAAGTAACCGTAACATTCTAAAGAGTTCTCCCCTTCCTCGCTTTCCGGAGGAGAATTCCTTATCCTGGGGATCTGAAAGGCGACGGCTGGCTGCGCAGTAGAAGAAGAAAGGTGGATCGTGGCGCGTGCCACGCGAAGGGTGACCACACGGTGGATCCTTTACTTTGTGGAAGATTGTCCCACGTGACACGAGCGTCCACGTATTCCTTTCACCACGTACAATGGGGGTCGTGTCCGAAGGACGTATCACCTCACAAGCCAAGGGTAACGGGCACCGTAAATGATCCATGAACGCAGCTGCGTGTGTCTTTCCACGAACTTTCTTCCTTCAATGCGCAAATCGCCCTTTCTCCCTACAACGCGTACCTCCTGGTCGCGGCAGAATGTTCAGAACAACTGGAGGAATAAAAAGTAAACAGTTCTTCAGCGAAATATCATTTCGCCGACACAGACATGGGTAGATACAGCCGCCCTAGAGGGCAGCACTATAGTTAAAAGTAACCGAATAAGGCGACGCGAGGAGTAACGGCCGACTTTCCGTAATGGCAACTTAATTTTGCTAATTACGGGATAGTTTAATGTGTAACTCAATGAAGAAGCATCCAAAAAGAAGGAAGACTTATGGATACAATATTTATCGCGATCAATGATTGTGTTAAGGATAACTCCTAAAGCACATCTATGAGGACTGCTCAGACAGATGGTCCCGCAGCCGAAGAACTATCAATTAATAGTGCAAGAAGATGGGAGAGGACCGTCCATAGGTCAAGTACGCGAGCGTTGCAATACCACAGTGCGACGTAGAATAAAGAGAAGAGAAAGGAGGCATAGAGGAGGGCTAAAGCGGATCGCGGGGAGCCGCAACAACAAGTTGCAACCACCTGGCGAGGGTGATGCCGGCCACCCAGTGGCCTCCAGGTGCTCTTGAAACCCCCTGTCTCGTCCCGCATGCCTGCTGGTAACGCCAACAACGTCACAGCTAGCCAGGGAAGACTGGCGACAGGGCAGACTGATCTTGAAGAGACGCGGACGCCGCCAGCATCACCCTCTTTCTCTCTTTCTCGCTCGCTCTCTCTCTCCCGCCCTTTCTCTCTCTCTCTTTCTCCGTGCAGAGGGCAACGGTATCGTTCTGGAACACGCGCGAATCAACGTTCCAAAATCGATACGTACATCTGCCGCAACGTAGAGTCTATTGACTCCACGCTGCTGCCTCTCGGAGCATCTCCAAGGCGACTCAGCCAAAGGGAAGAACGCGTGGCGTCCCGTTTTCCTCGTTTCCACGAAATTCGATAGGAAAAGTGGCCGTCGGAGCGGCGACTCCTCTTTTATCGGCACCGTAGGGCTTTACGGGTGACTGGAACTATTTCCACGTCATTACGCGATATTTGCCGTGAAATGTGCCGGCCCTACGCGGATGACTATTCCTGATGCTCCGTCGAGTTTCGATTACGCAATGATTCCTCAGGCTCTGGGTCGGACGTAGTGGGCGCGAGAAGTAGCCCCATTTTCCGAATTAATTAAATCGGAGATAAATGTTCTGCTCAAGATTGGTGACAAACTCGCTAATTGCTTTACTTATGTAACTTGGTGGAGTTTCTAAGTTTGTCACAGAATAGGTGACCAAAGGAACTTTTTATGCACGGCGAGAAGTCAGTGCCAACGGAGAGAACGGGCAAAAAGATGCAGTAAATTTTTATGGGTCGCTTTCAACGTGGGAGCACGAATTATAGTTCACCGCAGTAATAACCCTTTCGAAACTACGTACCTCGCATAGTATTTATATAGCAACAAATAAATGCGAATTTTTAAAGTTCACGTGTGCCAATTACTTTGCGCACCTAATCCCGACGAACGATTCCAACACAATTCCTCCATCGATACACGCTATTAGTTCCAATGATCGATCCGTGTTACTTGACACCGCCGTTCATGGGACACCATTCATGCACTGGACTGTAAAATGAGAATACGTATCCGTTCATCCCCGAGGAAAAGGTGAGCTCGTTTACCTTGGGTAGAAGTAAGACAGAGCCTGCTCTAGGTAGGGTACACTACTACAAGAATTAAAAATTAAAAGTCATTTTCTCAATATATATTACAATAGACCTTTTATGCTCTCTCAGTTAGGTCTGCCCTTTTCACGATATAACGCTGAACGACGGAATTACCTTCGCCCACCGTCGGAAGGGCGATACTAGATGCATGCATATTGGATGAACTCAAAGAAACATCAAAAACCATTCAAGTGTCCCGTCTTGTGGTCGCGAGGTGTACAACGGGAGGGGGGAAGACGGGTGGAGAAGAAGAGAATCTAGAAAGAGAGAAGAGGAACATATAAAGAAGGACGAAGGGAAGCACGAAGGAGAGGGAAAAAGAATGGGAGCTGGTGGAAGAGGGAGAGAAAGAGGCTAGCGCTGTTCGTTGATGGCACAGGTCGCGGGGGTGGTTTCGAGACGTCGCGTTGCGGGGCATCGATTTCGGGCCAGGCCGATGGCATCGGTGGGGTATCGAGGGGTGTCCCCGGCGTCGTGGCGCGTCGCGGCGCTGCTGCTGCCACTGGCGGCAAGCAGCTCCCATAAAGCGTTCGCTTCGCTGTCAGAGCCGCTTCTAGCTTTGCTTCTGAACGTCCTCCACTAGATCAGAGAAACACTCTCCGCAAGGAACCGGCTGCGCGTGTCTGAAGCGCGTGGAGAGTGCCGCGGGCCGCACGAATCCGTCACGGAGCTAGCCCGAACTAGTAGTCGCGCGAAGATACCACCGCGTCGTCGTGCTGCTAGCCAACGAACTGCTAGCCGCTTTAGCGCCTCCACTATTGCCGACTGGCAGCCGTAGCACGTACGGACGCGTCAGGCCTGGGTCGCACGGCGAGTCTCAGTGCACGTCGAAGAGTCCACGGGGACGGGTCAGGCGTAGGTGGGCTTAGAACGTTTACGGGGTATAGTAAATATAAGCCCAGAGGGGGAAATAAGAGTAACGCGGATAGAACGGCGACAGGAGGATCGTCGGGAGTTCCACCGACGTCTGTACGGCGTGCAGCGCGAATGCGAGGTGCAGGCGGATGCGCCGGTGCACCAGCAGCTGCAGCTGCCACTGCCGCTACTACCGCCACTGCTACCAGCACCGGCGGTGCTGCTGCTGCGACCTCTGCTGCCATCGCTGGTGCTGCTGCCGCTGGCGGAGCCTCGCAGAGGTGGACACCTCGTGCCAGTCGACACTTCCTACCGGACGGTGGTAGTGTCCAGGCGCGCTGGACACACAAGCTGCAGCCGGTCGCTGCTGCTGCTGCCGTTGTTCATCGAGCGTCGTAAGGATTAAAAGAGGGACGAACAGGGGACGGAAGAGAAGGAGGAGGAGGAGGAAGAAGAAGGTGGTTGGTGATACGCGCGGTGGTGAACTCGGTTCGTTGGTGGTTGTTTCTCTTGTCGGGAAATTCAAGGACGCGTAGAAGGGGGTTCGAGAAGGAAAGAGTGCGACGAACCCTTCCTCCCTTTGACACACACATACACACACACCCACATGCACACGCATACCGTCACACAAGATACGAGTACATGCAGACACACGCACGCATGCACGCACACTTGAGCGCGTATGTGCCGAGGAGCGACGTGTCGCCGGTAATATAGCGTGCGCGCTTTCGTTTAGAGGGTTTCTTCCCTCCGACGTCGACGCGCGTAGGAGTGCCAGAGTACACGCGGTGGCTCCTCTTCAGAGTCGAGTCCCGTCGGGGTGTTTTGCGTCTGCTTCTCGACTGGCGAAGTAAAACGAACGTTCCTCGCGCCTGATATACACGGTAACTTCTGACAGCCGGGTGGGAACGGGACAGGATTATCGTCTCGCGGGGGTCGTCGTCCTGCGGTCCTCCGCGTTGCAGTGTCTAATCCTTAAAACGTCCCGTCGTTGCACACGAGGCAAACAAAAAGGTCCGAACACACCACATGCCTACCCTGAATATGGTCGAGCCGCGGTCGCGTGCTGCTAAATCATAAAAAATTCAGTGCGACGGGACAGCCGTTGGGGGTACAGTCGTGCTCGAGGACACGTCCGGTTAATAGAGTCGAATTCTCTCGATACCGTGTCGCTCTAAAGAGGGAAGATCAGTGCCGGGTGACAACACTAGTCACGTTCGTCCAGTAGACAGAGGAAAGAGGATACGTAACGAGACAACAGAAGAGGATATCGCGGTGGTTGGTGCTGGGGGTGTGCTGGTGGTATCGTTGGGATCTCGACCCAGGTCGTGGTGATGCCTCGCAGCAACGGGTCGACTGGATCGTTGGGTGTCGTTGGTAAGGACGCCGCAGGTGCAGTCCCGGTTCTGTACGAGGGTGTTGCGAGAAGGATTCGCTGACGAGTGCAGCCCCCGGTGGCACGGCAGTCGTCGCTCCTGCTGGCCATGTATTACGGTCCGGTAATCGACCGTACCGGCAGCAGCTGCAGTGCCAGCGACCTTCAGCAGCCGCGATCACCACGTCGACGCGGTGCTACGACGTCCAGCGTCGCCGAGGACACCGACGCCGACGAGGAACTCCTCTTCCAACGGGAGGAACCGGCATACGTCGTCCTCGATGTCCAACCAAGACCAGACAAGGATGCTTGCTGCAACGCCTCCTGTCACGCGGGTCAAAGGCCAGGCAGAAGACGATTCGGTGGAAACGCGGTTAGGATATTCCTGCTCGCTACTGCCGCTGCCTTCCTCGCACTCGCCGTCTCGCCGGGTAAGTCCTTAGTAATCATTTCGGGGTGGGTGTGAGAGGGGGTTCAATCACCCAGACTCACGAAAGAATGTTGTTACATTGTTGCTCCTCTTCCGTCTTCTAATCTCATGATTTTGTAATGAAGAATGGCTTTCAATTTTTAGCAGTCTTCGCTATTTAGGATCTGATAGACCAATGTAGCTTATTCGGTGGACACTGGGTGTGTCGTGTGGTCTGAGTCTAATCCCTGTGTCTATCTTTTCTTGAGGCTAGCTTGTCGTCAGATGACAAGTGTCTGATTATGACACTCCAAGTGCTTCTTCTTTCTTCTTTTTCTTGTTGCTCTCTGTTCACTGGTAAGGTTCAAGCTCCTCCAAAGATAAGGTGTCAGGCAGATCGCGTAACACTGATCCTTCATTTTTGGTTTTATAAAGAAGCGGTGTGCGGTCAGTTTGGCCGAAAAGCAAAAGTAAACAGGGAGAGACCTCCTCGCTGGGAAAATAAGGATAATATTCATGGCATGTTCACGACGGTGCGTCTGCAGCGTGTCCACTCCAGCATGCAGATACGCGTATTATTAAAATGCTGCTGCCCCGTTTCGCGATTCATCATTTCTCTCCTACTCCATCTCTCTGATATCCTTTCTATTCAATTCAAGCCTTTCAAAACGTTAACGTTTCTCTCTATGAAAGGAGAATATCGAGGGAATTAGGGAAGATTAATTAAAATGAAAGGAGGTAGGCAAAGAAGAAGAGAGAGAGAGAGAGAGAGAATCGCGGGACAGTAATTGCGGATGATTTGGCGTTTTGCAGCCAGAGGTGTGCATATTCAGCTTTTTAGGTCGGCTTCTTTTCGAAGAACACTCAAGTGGCATGTCTGACAGTAAGCATATGACGCATTGCGTCAAAATCCAGTGTCGAGGAAACTGTTGCGCGAGATTTAGTCCACTCAGCTCCTCTATATCGGTTTTAATCAATTTTTCCGAATTACTGAACCACGTACGTCTGGGTTTCTCCTCGAATTTAGGGAACTGGGCTATGAAACGCCACTCGCTCATTTGAAATAGTTTATACCTCTTCCAAGACCACCCTTTTGCGCACATATAAAAAAGTACCTGCATACGCTTATGCCGAGTAAGCGTGGCACCCCGAAAACGGCAAAAAATTGAAAAACAATCATTACTCAATGTCCTCCCGTCCACGAATCATGCATTATTAACATCACCACGGTAAGAACATTTTCCAACGATATTATTTTCCCTTCTAATCGGACAGCCGTTGTACTCCATCCCGTTAGTCGTGCGGGGAGGGGAGGCCGCCGAAAAAAGGTATTTTCTCTTGAAACACCTTTGTCCCTTCCTCCCCGACGTGTTTTCCTTTCCTCCCACCCCGTTTCTTGGATTCGTGGCTGACTCGTTCCGGTCGAAACGTGGCGTGTGGCCCGTAGACATCGCCGAGCCGCACCCACGCGCGCTATTTATCTCGTCGTCTGCCGAAGCCAAGTGCCAAGAGTGTATTTTTTCGCATACCACTCCTCTTCCTTTCCTCTCTTCACGCTGTCTATCCCTCTTTCTCTCTCCCTCTCCCTCTGTATCCCTTGGCCACCCTGCGTCCGTCTTTCTTCTCTATTCGTCTATTCCCCCGTCTATTTCTATTCCCGATCGCCGGTTCCGCTGGCTCCCTCTCTTCCTTCCCGTTTCGGCCGCCGCCGACTTTTTCTACAATTTACAAGGAAACAGGCGGGCACGGCCGAATCGTATCGAAGGGAAACGGCGTTGCTGCTTCTTAAATTTAGATATTCCTGAAGAGGAAACCCCTCTACCGGTACTTCCCTCTCCTGAAGCAATCGAGGTATAGATTTTGCGGCCCAGTCGTATTAGTCCCCTCTTCCTTTCACCACGACTTTAATTTTACGTTATCTAAAATTGAATCTTGGGCTTCTCTGCCCGAAGGTGAATTAGAGAGATAATATCCCGCGGGACTTTTCGATTCCATTACACGCTGTCCTTCTAATTTGAGTGGCATTTGCATCGCCTTATTTATTTGAAATCTAAATCAGTTTTAAAGCCGCTCAGAATATTTCAATATCAACTACAATTATATTTCCCTCATTGTCTGGCAATTTCGTGTTATTATAAACACCAAGCTCTACTCCGCGATACACATAGGAAGTAGTAGACGTGTGACGTGAAATAGTAGATACACGAAACAGTAAATTCGGATTATAAATGTAAAGAGCATTAGTTATGTCTAGGTTACAGACGCTTGGGACTTCAAAAAGAAGTCAAATTCGTTGATAAATGTTCGGTGAAATTTAGCGGTCCGCGTGTGGTCGCCAGGTATAAATAGACGGTTCCCTTCATAACCACGTTATGTTTTCTATTGGCATTGCGTAATCGAAACATCCCGATTATTCCCCAGGGCCTCGCCCGGTTGCATGAGCTCCCTTCAAACCCGCGGGTAAATGTAGATTTCTAAGAAAAACCTCCAACATCTCTATAAGACCGAGCACATTCGACGCTCGTAATTCTTTCTCGCCCAAGGGTGAGTCAGAGACTGTTTCCCCCGTGTTCCCATCTTCCGAGACACGAGTCCCGATTTTACTTTATCCGTAAATTAAATCGAGCACCCTAGATCAATATCCATTTGTCCCGTTCCGCGTGCCAATTCGGTCCCCTGCCGTGCGATCTCGTGCACGAGATTCGATTAGGTTATGATTCTAATACGGACTCGATTTCTACAGGCTCTCGATTGAAATAAATAGACATCCTTTACGGTACGATGAAAGTACGAGGTTTATAATTGCATACCTTTGATTGTTAAAGGACGACGGACGATCTGTCTGCCAATTCGAAGACGATGCACCACACGATGCAATTAATCACGCGATTCTAGTTGAACAAAGTGAGAAGTACCTACATACTCTGCAGTGGCTCCGCGCGGCCGTGTCGCCCTCTGCGTCGTCACTTGAGTCCCCCCGGAACTATTTCGATCCTAATAAGATAGGTTATTCTAAATAGTACCGAATTTTATAAACTTGACACTTCCTAGTGATAATTTAGCTTTTATGACATACACTGTTGATAACTCTTTTGAATAACCCATCTCCAAATGATCGTATCAAGAGCTTGTTCAACCAGGGTTCGTGGAAATTGTTGGAAATTGATAATTTGCACGTGAAACGGTGCGAGAGGGAGTTAATCGTGTCTTCGATATGCCAGACGGATTTAACAGAACCGTAGCGGTAAAACGGTTTATTTATCGCTCCCTCGTCTCCCCGTTGTTAAAATAACGTCCCCCCACCTTTCGGTCCGCGCAAATGGCGACAATTTACAGGATTTTTTTCCTGCGGTGCGACATCATCGTATAGTTGGACCGTGAAACGTTAAAATGGAACGAAGTTTACGCACCTCTCGGCGCTCCCGATCCTCCACGCAGCCACTAACCACCGCAGTTGTTTTGCATCCATCATTCTGAAAAGTTTAACGCGGCCCGCTCCTCGGTGGCGCCAAAGCCCGACGGGGCAAAAACGGAAAATTTCTGTTTTTCCACCGGCGGACACTAAATCGTGGCCAGGCCCGCCCGCCTGTTACCCGTCTCCGTCGCATTTCACCCGGAATCACCCTGTATATTGTTCACCAATTTGTGGCTGAGCGTGCCGTAGAAGCGTGCTTTAACCGTTAGGCACTAAACTTCTGCTTCGGTAGGTTGAAAATAGAGAAAGTATTCCCCTTCCCGCCCCTGATGCTCCAGCGTATCATCTTCCAGCCTTCGAGCCTTCGATACACGAGATCGTCTAATTGCCCTCATCAATACAGCTTCCAGCACCTAATTTCGAGGCTTCCGACTTTCGACGAAGCACATGCAGCCGTTAAGTGCTCCCAGCGACCAACAAATGTTCCTTGTTCTTCGACTTTTAGCGACAGGTTTAAGGGCTCCCTTTGTATACATCTAGGCGCCAGACTATCCAACGGGGACTGCTTTATTGTAATGACTAGGGACATTTACAGTATGAGCATTGTATTCTGTCGCAAAATAGACCACGCTGAATAACTACACGAGCGTAATTCAGCGAGCAATAATAGACGTGATTAGATATAACAGAGAAGTGTGAATGGAACTTAATTCCGGACCAACGTGCCGGGAGTTTATTGCTCCTCGAATTTCTATAATGGGTGGAAATATTGGAATATTAGTGGAACAATATTGCCACTTTTGCTTGCATAACTAATGGAATAAAACTGACGTATATTGACGAAGAAATGCTTTTATAGATAAACATTTTGCCTCAACCTGAACTTGTTTCATTAAAAACTGCATTATTTCAAGGGGGAAATGCATGTTTGTTATATAATCAGACTGATAGTGATCGCACGCGTTTAGTTTAGTTATCGTGTCAGCAGGTTCAGCATCACTTCAGACCACGTCAGTTCGGCGTAGACTTAACTGTCAGCGATTTGTCAGCATTCTGGGAACCATTTTACCAGTTTGCATGGGCGAAATAATTATATACTGAAATACGTGCCGCAAACTAGTTCCACAAAACTGTTGTCTGACATTGAGATACGGATGAATAATTGACGCTCGCGAAAGTAACAGGTACCAAGCTACCTGCAATAGTTACAGGTGCACTGTCGTAAGATATATAAACGATCGAAAAATCTCTGCAGACGGAACAGAGGCGCGTAACTTTTGCCGTGCAGTAGAAGAGGGACTACTTTCTCTGAAAGAGAGGCATTATCGTACCTGTCACCGCGGTTTTCATTCTACGCGCAGGGATCCGCTTTTTCCATTGTCGCGTCCCGTTCAGGCCTCCTTCTGAACTGGTTTCAAAATAATAAAGGGCAACCCTTTCCCGTCTGTACAAAAGACAGCGACCTAAATCCAGGACCTGGATTCGTGGGGTTCACGCGACCTCGATATGTAAACGCAGGATGCATTCGTAAAGAAGTGTAAAAATACGTAAAATTGACGCGTTCCTGTATGCAAATTTCTCTGAAAAGCTCGAAGAAATCGCCACTTCAAATTCAAGTCCCTCAAGCCTTGAATAAATGCCTAAAACTGGACTCTCTTTAAACCAATAAAATATTGCCCTCGTTAAACAACAATGCGGTGCATAAAATGCAGCGTTACTTAACAACAAATCCTGCCCCAGCTCTCTAACGACCAGATCGTGAATCATTACAAATGCAATCTTCCCTACGCTACTTCATCACGACATTCGTGCATTCACAATAAATACGCTTTTATTCAATTACCCCGCCGCGTCTGTTCCCGTTTCTCTCCCCAAAATGATCCTTCCACCCCAGTTGCGCCGATACACGGCGCTGCTTATCAACCGGACCGTATTTCTCCATCCCAATTAGCCAGTGATTCACGCCAAATGGCCTTGAACCTCCATCTACGCCCGCCATTAATTAAATGACACGAGCTTGAAGGGGGAAGAAGAAGCGGACGTGGCCGCATATAGGGTGGATATGCAAGGCCGCGACGGGGTGGTGGCAGACACCTGCGAATACGCGGTGGAAACTACGAAAAAAAGGTCGAAAAAAAGAGGCGAGGAGTATGCGTGGTGGTGCGCAGGGTATGTGACAGCTGCAGTCACGGGGTGGTGGTCTGGCCATGTGCTTAGTGCACCCTCATTTGGCCCGATACCAGTGTGTCCCTGGTTTATGGTGAAATTCTCCATGATTCTTGGCGTCTATGGTTACCGATTTTCCGCTCAAATTGATTTCATAGCGAATTAAATGATGTTCACTACCCCCACGGTTTTTGTACAATTGCGATAGGGTGGTTGTTTATTGGGGATTAAAATTTGGAGGACTGAATGCACAGCAAAAAAAGGAGAAAGAAATGTTATATAGTAGTAGGATGTTCGAGCTTCAGTTATTGAGTTGAGGCGTGTAGAAGTTGGTTGCTAGCTACACGCTTGGCGCTATGGTCCACCATGGGTGTACATGGTGCTTCTGACGCCGTGGCGGTGTAACTCGGAAACTATAGGTGGTAGAATGTATGTTCATATAGCATTTTTTCTTCCCTTTTTATTACCCTTTCGAAATATAATTATTCTTTTGTGCCTAGCTTTAAATTTACTTACCTACGAAACTAATTAATCACTTTCGCTGCTGCTATATTTTCTTCCTAAAGCATTGTCGTGGAATTAAGTATAGTAGCGTTAAGTCCTAAGAAAAACGGTGGCCAATCGAGGTCGAGTAGTGAGTAAACTTTCAGTTTACCGGAGATTCGATACAATTCTAGCCATTGAGCCAGATTACTGTCCATCTCGTAATTGCTAGGCCTCCTGCAGGATTAGACGTTATCCGCATAGATATCGGCTAGCATCCCTCCTAGTAGGCTCTCGGAGCCATACCGGGGACTCGGAATTTATTATACAGTTCTGTTCACGAGCAGGGTTTGGTAAAATATTCCATATTCAAGACAATTTCACTCACTGAAGTATGGTAAACTGTTTCTTCCTTATAAATTGCTACTTTTCCTTGTCAACTCTGATATTTTATCCATCCTCCCTTGGGATTAGATTCGAAAGCCACCTTTGTAATAACGACGCAATATAACATGAATTAGAACGACATTTAGACTAGACAATATCGTAATTTCATTAACTGCAAGTCAAGAATCCTAATGGCCCCTTAGGGCATTGTCCATGAACGGTACTGTACCGTCGATTCAGACGTGGTCGCGATTCTAGGTGGCCATGCGATCGTGGCGTAGCTGAAGTTGCTCGCGGTGGTGGTGGTGGTGATGGTGGCGATGCTTCCGGTGGTGGTGGAGGGCGCTTCGACTGGTCGCTCTGGGAGGGTTGCATAATACACCGAGCATCGAGCTGGCAGGGCGTTGACTTTGCACGGCATTACGTTTCTTACGCTTTGCTACTCCCCCATTGCTAATATCGGCCCCCGTTGCTCGTCTTTCGCTCGAACCCCCGGATTACCGCGCGCAACTCGCTCGACCGTGCTTTTTCTTTGATTACATATCGGGGCACAATTGCAAAACGAGGGCTTCGACGTGATCGCTGGATGGCGTAGGGCAGAAAATTCCACGCAATTGAGTCAGTACTTCTGCAATAATTTTCGCCCTGTGACGCGATTTATGTGTCTGGTAGGGTCAGCTGAGGGAGACAGCGTATTGCTTAAAAATTTGTAAAAACTCTTCCTAGTAATGGGATCCTTAACTATGCCACAATTGGTGCAGTGCGTTTTCATAAAAGTGAAATATAATCTCGAGATTATTCCAGTTCCGACAAAGTTATATCATGCCCCAGACAGTGAATAATGCCGCTGTTTGTCGAACAAGGGGGTTGTATAACGTGATGAGCAGCAAGCTTTCAGGGCGTTGAATATCTGCTACGTGTTTCTGCCCGTTCGTTTCCCTCCAACCCTTCTCGCCAGTGTCGTTGCTCCTGTTTGCACACCCTTAATGCATTTAACAAACGCGAAAACACGTACATGTATCATTCTACTCTGTGGCGTCGTTCGAATTATGAGCAATTAAAAGAATTAAAAATTGCCATCGTGATACCCCGCGCTATTTTCTTCCCTTCGCAAAAGAAAATTGAGTTTGTGATATACTGCTCCATTTTGATGATTAGTTTCAGGATTAGTAGCGACTTTGATCTTCTGCACATTTATTTCCTTCGAATAAGTGAACACACTTGCTGCGGGTAACGTGCAAAGAATCCTAAATTCAGGCTTATTGATTGATGATGACGGTGTGGTTTCTTTTATAGCGCAATGCTATGCCACGCAGGACTAGATTTCCCCCAACAGGGAATCAGAATCCTCACCGACTTCGCGTGACCTGTCACTTTCGTCCATCGAAACGACTACCAATAGATAAAAAATGCTTACTTCATACCGATTTCGCGAATCGATGAAATAAAGATGAGAGAGTAAGATTTGATTCCATAGGAATCAGAAATCTTCGGATGAGAATCAAGTTTCAATACATGTTCAATGGGATTTTATGGTTAACTCGAACAAATCGATTTCATCCGGATGTTCCGTATAAGGGCGAGCTGATTCTGTCCCGGGTCGGGAAACGTGATATCGCACGGTCGATTTGCAAGCTAAAAGGCGATTTGCAAGCTCGCTGAAGTCAATGCCCTTTTGATTACGCTCCGCAACACCCTTACTTTATGAAAAAGTAAGGTTATGGACACCTGCCGGCGCGACTGTCGCGCCACCTATGTTGAGGATCCTATAAGTTTCCACGGGAAGCTTAAAAAAATATTCCTTCTAGATCTTTACAGTTCAAATACGAGCACAATAAGTCTGAATACTTAATTCTCTGCCATCTCCTCATTTTCTAGATTATCCTCTCTCTCCTTATTACTTAACCTGTACAATCAATCCATTGTCTAACCTTCCATCAGACTAAGAGGCACAGTCTACTCAGTCTGACAGAGGTAGCAAGCTCCAGCTGTTAAAGGCCTTTAACGACAGATATATTGGCCGACTTCTGTCGTCCCCGTCTGATCGGGGAGAGGTACCAGAGGACCTCCAGCGGCTGGGAAGCCGAAAGTGGCGGGATGATCAAACCAATCGCGCGCACAGAAGCGTTTCTCAGGACCGCGGGTCACGCGTCTCTTTAGGTGGTTCTCACGGGCTGCGAAATTGCCAATACAAATCGTGACATCACCAGCGGGGAATTGGAATTCGAATTGTGACGGCACCGGCCGGCCGTCGGTGCGCCGGCACAAAAGGGGGCTTGATTCACCGTCAGTCTGCGGTTTGATCTACTGCCAAATCAGCCGGCCAATATTACTTCCATTTAAGAGCGTCGCGGCGCGCCCTCTGCACGCATCGAATTCCGCCCGTATCAATAAGTAATATGACATCCAGCGAGGACATATATATACGGAGGTCACCGCGAGCCATATAAAGGTCGATTGTGCCTCGACCGAGCGTTCGTCAGTTTTTTCGAGACCACCGAAGTTCGGGCCATCCTGTTAAGATTCATGCCGCGCCGGCTGCCCGACCACACGCGTCGATCCACGATACGACTTTTGCCACGCCACGGTGTCACCGTCCGAGATTCTTCAGGGGACATTAATTCGCGATTACAACAGACGGGATGTCTGTCTTCGGTCTGCCGAAATCGTTAGCCGCAGATTCGATTAGCTGTCCGACTGGCGAAATGGATTGTCTGGTACACTGTTAAAACTTACATACTCGTAATATTCCTAGGAACAATCGAGGTATAATTGGAAGCTTAATCTTTGAACCGGGGATGCTTGTTGTCGCTTTCTCGCCTTCTTAGAACCGTTGTTAGGAGTCGAGAAAACAATTTCAGATTGGTACTTCGTTGGTAATAGGGTTAATCGTTTCTGCCGAAGACCAACCCTTAAAGGGTTAACAATATTCAAGCCGAAGGAAATTGTATAGGCGAGGTAGCTAGAGTCGAGTGACCTCCTGCCCCCGGCCTATCACCCCTTACATCCACCGTTCTCCTCGTGGCACCCTCGTGGCACACGCCCCTCTCCACCCCCACCCTGCCACCGCCCCGAACCCCCGCCGCAAGCCTAGCTTTTTCTCGGGGGTTCATCGATCGCCCCCAATCACCCACACCTGCCATCTTGCCTCTCTATCCCCTTAGAACCCCGAAAGCTTTCTTACCCCGACTCCCTTCGTTTTCTTTCTCTTGATTTCGTTCTCTCTTGGCCTCGGCGTGACTCTCCTTGATCGGACTTCGACGAACCTCAGAAGTCTCAGCGGATTTTCGCCCCCTCCGGTGACTCCACTTTTTTTTAGATGGACGGGGTGTTCGTTTCCTTCAATTAGGATTATTTTCTACTCGACGTATAAGATTTTCAGAGTCACTTGGTCTCGATTTTATGTATCCTTTTATTCCCGGGGGCTTCATCCGAAGAGTATTCATTTCTAGCAGTACATCCGCGATGGTAATTCTTAACTCTATTTCAAATTCAGCGCTCAGTCCCCCGGTGCTTCCATTCCCGAGATTTCTTCGGCCCTTCGAGGATTTAAGTCTCGGTCGGTCTCTTTATCTAGCGCAAACACTGAATTCTCATTTCACGGCTTTGTCGCCCCTCCTCATCCCTTATTCCATTTCCGGATCGGCCAGCCGTGTGTTTACCTCACTTTCCATCGAAATTACTTTTTCCTCACAGATTGTTTACACTTCCCCCCGTTTTTTAAAACATCACGATGACGGAAAAAGCACTCGCGTTGGGTTTAAAGACACCTCGGTAATCCATTCCTTGGAGAAACTATCACTGAAACGAGGCTTACGGCCCGCTTTTACGGACAGTCGTGCAAAATTCATTTTGCGCCCGTTAACGAAATTCCAATTTCGCGGGTCAGGAGGGCCCGTGCGTGTCGGGGTCACGCGGGATATCTATGGGGCCGAATATTAATGGCCGTCGGCTGGCAATTGCCGTTAATTAACCGGGGCACGCATCTTCGTCAATTGAGGCTCGTTTCTGTCTCCGCCACCATTTCTGCCACCGGCCTGCTCCAACACATTTGTTCGTGGCACACGCATTCGGTAAGGTCACGGTCGCGGGAGCGAGGCTTCAGAAATTTCAGTCTCCGCGGCCCACTCCATTCCAACCCAATTCCTTTTCTTTCATAAGCCTCCGCAAGCCTGGACGATTTCCAACCCGGCCGAGCAGAAATTAATTTTCATGGGGCAGGAATTCGGCCAGACTCGGGGAAACACGGAAACAGAGGATGCCCACCGGATAAGTGGCTCCTATGGCTGCCATTTTTGGGAGGATTCCCATCCTCATTGGCGTCTACATCTTTTTAATTCATATTTGGTGCACACGTTCCTACTTTTTATTTAACAGCCGTGTTCTTCGTGCATGTTTAGCACCTGCAAATCTCTGCCATATCTCGTCGCATACCGAAGTTCCCGATGGCACCAAAACAGGTGTTTGTGACGATTCCAATTGAATCATTTATAGCAGCAAGGAAACTGGTGATCGACTTTGCATGCGAAATTTGCATAACGTCACGAGACTGATTGACGACGACAATCAAAGAGGGAAATGCAAACATTTTTTCCACCTCGAAACACTTGTTTCGTAAGTTTACGAGATTCTAAAGAGGAATCGCGTTATCTACGGAAATCAGTGTTCCACTTCATCCACTTTCTTTTCCATTATAACCTGAAGAACGCGAAAAAGAGCGTAGTGAAAAGCACAGTCGTGCTGATGGAAAGAATTATTTGCGATTAGAGTGGATGAACGTGCGGCGAGGAATTATGCAAGCGCGTCGAATAAATTGCCGACACCAACGAAACTAGTACACGATCGTATAAAATTGAATGCAAGAAAGGTGGAAAACGGAAATGCCACGATACCGTGATAAGCATTTAACGTCTATATGACACTTCCTACGGTGGTACATGTCTACAAATCATAATCTACCGCCATACGGCCGATGGGGGTTCCCCGCATTTGCATATTCTTCGTGATAAATACCATGGTATATCTGCAGCTTCCCTCACCCATCATTATATATGCATTATTCAAGAGTGTTCAAACATGTTATGGATGGAATGCTCACTCCTTTCAGTCACGTTGCTCGTAACACTTCAACACCTGCACATGGGGGACATCAATCCCAGATATCCACCTAAATCTATTTAAGATTCTCCCAGAATGATCCCCGAGAATATCAAAACACAATTGGCTGGCAGAAGATCGTACCAAACGTTTAATCCACATGGATATAGTAGATCTCAGTTTTGACAGAAAACTTATAGGTTAAGAACACCTTAGCACATGGTGGCGGCCATATTGGAAAATCCCCAGACTTAAAATCTCCATAACCTTCCTTTCCACTATCCTTAAAAAAAAACGCGCAGAATCTAACAATCTGCAGGACTTACTGAAGATCTGAGTTAAAGAGGGAGAGATCACTTCCGGTGACGGTATTCGGCGGGGTCGTGACACTATATATGGCTCGCGTCCGTCACGCTGCGACGGTTACGACGCACGCAATTTTCTAGGTCGACACGACGCAGCAGGGAAGGTCAGGATTGGTTCAAGTCCAAGCGAGTGGTCGTCGTGGCCGTCGTCGTCGACGGCAAACGCGTTCACCTCGATGCTAGTCGATCTATAATTAGCGAATTTCCGCGGAGCGGTGTGCGCCATTCGCTGAAAAGAGACGGAACCACCGTTTCGCTAGCTCCCTCCTCTTCCGTTTTCTTGGGCAATATATTCCATTTGGAACAGTGACGGAACGTCTAATATTTGTCGATTCGTCACCTTCCTATTAAGCGCTGACAACTCAGGTAGCGCTTCTGCGGGTAGTTAAATCGCAGGACCAGTAAACGGAGGCTGGATTTCGAGTCGAGACACCTCTACGCGGAAATCGATCGCGAGGCTCGTAAACATTCGCCAGATGGATTTCCACGTGCATATCACGAGGATGGCACACCTTCTAGGAAACTAGCCAGAGACAGTTTATTGACATTACCCCGGTTCTATGCGTGTCGACGCGCGCCATTTCGCGCGTATTTTAGAGCCGCCACCTCTCGACGCCTCTCCCTCGCCTCGGCAGCCCACACTCGGTATGAGACTCCGCAGGTGGCCGAACGATACCTCGGAAATAGAGAAGTTCGAGGCAAATTGCATCCACGGTGCAAGGAAAACTCTGTTTAGGGAACCCTTGCCACTTCCGTCCGCTCAAGTCTCACGTTTCTGCTAGCGGAATAACAGCGCGCGCAACTCGTGGGCTAGTCGACACGCGGGTTCTCGGTTTACAGCAACGTGCGCCTGTATTTATCCTATTTTACACGCAGTCCGGAGTCTTTGTTCTAATATGAGCTACGGTACCACGCGAAATGGCACCGCCTCGTTCAGCTTCTGCGGAATATCGGAAAAAGTGGAACTAGTAGTGTCGATAGTGGTTCCAACCCACGTGGTTTCCAGCTGCTGTAGTAAAGTAGCCTGATGGATGTGCTCTGAACTATTTCAAGTTCCTCAGCGTCAGTTGCACATGTGGCATACCTCTCGGTGTACTATGACGACAGAAATGCATAAACATTATTATTCTTCGTCACAAAAAATTATTCTGTTCCATTCCACCCCTTTTTATGGGATGAGTTCGTTCGTTCCACCTTTTACTTTCATCCAACTCTCTCAATTCACTTAAAGTTTTAACGACTCGACATCCCCGCCTCGCAGAGCGTATAGGCGCTGAATATAAAGTGGCGCGGCTGGGGAAATATGGGAAAATTATGCCACTGTTCTCTACAGGCCCCGATGCAATTTAGGGGAAAGCGGAAGGGAATAATGCAGATTGAAGGGACGCGGAAATGAAGCCCGGATGGCACGTTTGAAATATTGTTCCGCGCCAGAGGAAATCAAACTGGCGAAGTAGCTTAAGAGACTGTGGAGCAGGGGATAGGGTACGCTTCTACTTAAAATTGCAAATATAATCACCCATTCATCGGACCCCGTCATTACAGCGCCAAATTTAAACCCTGCACCGCGACAATTGCCTATCAGCAGAAGTGTTCTAGGGGACACTCGGAGGCTATTTAGGCGGTCCTACCCTTCACGGTGAAGGATGCAACGAGGAGGACGATCGAAGGACCTCGACTTACGTAAAGTCGTTACACACGACCGTATGCGCCTATTACGTCGCCTTTACGATCTCCTCGTAAACGTCCGGGCCCGCGAAATTGATAGACCACTATGTTACACGCACGTACACCCGCACACGCGACAGACCTCCCGTCCCATCGTGCTTCTATCCCCGATGTCTTCTTCCACCGGACAGCGATGTGCATCCAGGGCGATGTACCTACGATCTACTCGATATCTGTCGTAAAAGGTACGCAGCCCGAGGGGTCCGGGGGTTTTCCGAGCAGGCTTCATCTTACTCTACGATAAAGACGTTCAAGCGAGACAGAATTTTATTCCGGACGTGGGAAATATGGAATGGTCCATGCAACTTGCATAGACTTTATCTATCTTTAGACGCGAGACGCTGCACAATTTGGAATTGCATTCGACGACCCTTCGTTAGGTTTCTTATTTCACAACGAGTCTATTTTACTGGCGAAGGTCTCGAAATATATTCTAAGGCACGAGTAGGGAAGTCTGAGGGTATGCCGCTGGTCGAAGTCTTTATCAAGGCTATCGTACATCACTTGTAATAAACAAATAATTTAAATCAATTATATTTGACGGGGCGTGAATCTACAGCGTAAAATAAGAAAAAATGTTATAATAGTTTATGTTATAGAGGCTTTAGTTTCTGAAATACGGGCTGAAGTTAGTTACGCGCTGCGCGCCCTACGCCATAGCCAGCCATGATGCAATTTCACGGTGTTCGCAACGATGTTTTTAATGCGCTATAACTCTGAAACTATAGCATAAACGATGTTCCTTCTTATAACATTTTTTTCCTCTTTTTATCTAAAGATTCGGATACTGTCAGTATTTTGTACCTAACATCGTCATTTTATCGTTAGAACGTCAATAATAATTGCGAGTTAATCGCAGTGCGTCGCTCGATCTACCGCGGAATATATAAATTATGCACTGCCCGACTTTTACGAAGCGATTTTGTCTCGAGCCGCAAAAAACCGACCATTCTGTCGGTCCTCGAGGCAACTCTGTCAGGACGAAGCTTCTGAAAACGAGACAGCGCCGAAGTGGAGCGTTGTAAAAAGCGTTGTAATCGGTTTCGGCCGGGCGCTTCTGCGACCGGTCGATGATGCCCCGCGCGCGTCTTGATCATTTTCTGGTGATTTTACGAGCGCGACGCGGCTCCAGACGCCGTCCAGACGTGAGTGCTTCAGCGCGAATAAATCTACCTCGCCTACGCTCGCTGAAACGGCGCCAGTGTCGCACCACGTGAAAATTATTCGCTACTAGTAGAACTTTGCAGACGGACCACCCCTCCCCCCTCCTGCCGTTTATTTAAAAATACAAGCTTCAGCTGAGAGCATTCGAGGCACCCAGACGTATCCGTAAAAAATATAGCACGTGTGACTACGATATTTCAGATCCTAACTGTGTCTGGGTGTTCCGCGGCTACTTAATCTCAAAGCGTGCTATCCTTCCCTCGATTAAAATACAAGGGTAATTATCACGACCAATTACCTCAGGAGAAAAAGATATTAGGTTACCCAAGGGTCCATGGCCCGCGCGCGCCAAATTTAAATCGCCAGACGGTGGTGGCAAAAAAGGGAGCGACAGGAAATGAGAAGTGAAGAGGCGGCACAGCGATGGGTGGGGAGGAGGAACGACAAGAAGGGAATTGTAAAGTCGTCATAATTGATTGCATCTTTCGCGAGCGGAGAGAAGAACCTTGAAGGGGAGGCTGAAAAGGAAGAAGACAGTGGAAGAGGGCGAGAGGCTCTCTAGCTGATACGAGTGCCGTTGACATTACTACGTAGCTCCGCGTCGCCGCGCACCGGCGACGACGATTTTTATTCCGCCGGCAATAAACAGATCCATCGTGATTCTTTCCCTTCGTCTCTGTCTGCGCACTTTATGACCCTCCTCATTTCCTTCCTCTCCGTTTCACGGCGATGCCACGGCTCCCTCCACGATGGGCGATCTCGGCGACAGCGTTACGAAGATTCGCGAAAAATCATTGTATCTTTGTCGCTGGATAAGTTGGAAATTAAGTGGATTTTCAAGTCTAGTGATGTTTTAACAAGTGCGTTTTATTTTCGTCCATTTTTACTTGAAGTATACCCGACAATGCTCGAGGAGACGAAACACGACGTTCAATGGCTGATGCCGTTTTTCTCTTGCCTTCGAACGTGCAAATGTCTTCGTCGCGTCGCATCAAGGCCGATTCGTCTCGTCTTTAGTGTCGCCGTGAGACGAATTTGTGGAACGTTTTCCAGCCGATCGAGCGTGAAAACTTCGAGCGGATTAAATGGCACGGAGAATAAACAATTCCTGTCACCCTCAACTTTTAGGGACAATCTAGGACAACACCGGAGTTAAGCTTCCCTCCGAAAGGTAAAATACCCGTGTTTTGTCCACGGTGTGCAAGGTATCGCGGGATAATTTTCTTGAAGAGATTAATCAAAGCCGACGATGGGAAAGGTCGAGCCACCAACTGCGATGGAACTAGCCTTGACATTCGTCCAGTTTCCCTCCGCAGCCAGGATCTGTGGGAATTTATTCCGTCTTCTTCAGAGCTGGGAATCCTTGCTGGAGAAGTGGATGTGATTGATGCTAACAGCCAGCACCCTGGGGGATCGACGATCTCGCTTCAAAGAGCACGGACGGCCTCGCTGTGTCTCATCAAGGACGATCCCTATCGCGGCGGTAATGGCTGCGCGGGATTTTCACGAAAATCGGTAGAAGGGGGGGATAACTGGCAAAAAACAGGATGAATCGACAATATCCCTGGGCAAATAAGACACTCCGTGGCTCCTTCTGCGCCTCGTCAGCGACAATTTCCCATCGAGCCTTCTTACTGTCAAGGTTACCAAGGTTGCTCCATCAGATGGAATGATTGGTGGGCATTGTGAACGGGATCTCGACCACTGGGAAAATTTCTGCGAAGGGATGGTAGATTGAAAAAATGAATGTCGCGTAATCGTTGACGGGATTGATCCACTTGGGCGGGATTACTCGTCCGAACAGCTTGCAGTTCCATTAAAGTTGCATTAATCCCGTCTGTCGCTGGCGGGACAAAATATGAAAAATTCCACAGTTTCTCAGCTTCTTTTCTACCTTTGTTGATTGCAATCGGGATTTCTTGATAGACTCAAAGTGGAAGAGATTACTTTCACAGCTTGAGATACATTAACCAATAGAGTGGCTTTGTTTAAAATTCAATATGGCCGCCGCATGGTATACTTCCAGCGGATTTTTCGTAATAAATTACTTAATACTCTCTAATTTTGCGAGTGTAAGCCACTGAATAAAAAGGTTCCGCCGGTTCACGCCTGTCCTTATCTTTGCTTCACTTGGAAATTGTTAAATTACCGAAATGTCCTCAAGAGAAAAGCTCAGGTGGGGCGCGCGGTAAAATCTCGCGTCAGGGGGTGGGGTGGCCGCGTTAAATTACGGTCGAACGAAAACGAATGCAATTACGGGGACGGAGGAAACGGGAAATAATGAATTTAAGCCCCGTTTCTCTCTTGTGCTCCTGAGGGATTACAGGGGAAACGGAGAGGGAGAGGGGGAGGTGAGATTATTCAAGCCTGCGAAGTAAAGAGAACCTGGAAGCTATGACCTACTTCAATTTTCTCTTCGACATTCGTAGGCTTGCCACGTTCTCTTGACTTTTGTCGTCGTCTCCGGTGACTGTCGTTCGCCTTGTTGTTCGCTCGGCGTCTCTCCTCTCCTCCCAGCGCCCCATTTGCTGGAGAGACCGGCATCGAATAAATTCCCAGGGAAAATTATTTTTGGCTCCCTGTCTCTGTTTCGCTTAAATCCATTTGGCTTATTGTTGGTTCCCGCCAGAGTAGTTGACGTGTTTGTACCTTTGGCTCCAGAGGCAACTACACTTAGACGAGGGAAATAAACATGTTTAGTAATTAATTCAATACATATTTCGAGTAACGTGTAATTTATGGGAATTCCGAGAGCGTACCTCCCGCGGAGCAGGTGTGACATAAGTAGATTGCGTCGGAACACCTGGTGCCCCGTACATTCCCCATATGACAACGCGAACTTCCCCCTCTTGCTGAACATAACAGGAACTGCGATCTCTGCCTCGTTAAGGGGCCAATTAAGGAAGCTACTAACATGCCCCGATATTATTTCTAGATAGAACGAAATTGACCAGTAAAGGCTCGCAAACTTCCTAGCACTAAAATTAAAAAACCAGAAAGTTTTCCAAAGTTTTTAACGAAGACCGGAGATTAAACATCGCGGAAAGGGAACTGAAAGCGAAGTCGAAGAAACGAACAAAAGATCGAAGGGACCGAATTCTTCGCCACCCCGTGTCCCCCGTTATCGACTGTACAGCAGCGAAGATACCCCAGAATTTATCGAGGATTCCAGGCTCCATTGGGGCAACTGTGACCCGTTCCTCGAAAACTCAATTCAGTCTGGCCGCAACGCCGGAGCCGCGGCAATCGTGGCGCACTCCCTCCTGCAGCAAAATTGATTTCCACGGCTGTTTTCGGCTAGAATCCCGCGAATTCCCCGCGAGGCTGGCCTATAACTTGATAACGATCCGTTGTGAAGAGAAGAAGTGCATTATCGGAAATGGGCCGAAGAGGAGTCCCATGGGGGGCGGGGCTTGAGCTGAGAAACGGGGACTAGCGTGCGGAGGAGCCACTGCTGTGAGTGAAGGAGGGAAAGTGACGGCAGCAGACGAAGGGACAGAGGTAACAGGGACAGTTTCGATGGATAGGACACAGAACGAGAGGAAGATGGGGTGGGTGTCCGGGATTTTGCCGAGTTCACTGGCGCAATGCGGGGTGGCCAGAAAACATGGCGCACTCTTCTCCTCTATACACGTCGGATCACACGTGCACGGGTACACAATCGTTGCTAACGACTGTGATCTGTGCACTCAATCGTTTTGTGGGTCATGGAAGCTGCGAGATTGTTGCCGTTCGTATCACTGGGGACGATTAGGTTCGATCCGCCAGGTTGGGAATTCAGCCTCGGGCATCGCCACTATCGAAGTACCATTTTTCTTGGCACGTGCCTCCCTGGGTCCCTTCGATTCTTTCTTACCAAGAATGCTCCTCCACGTGATGCGGTACTACGCGCGAGAACAGGTGTTGAAGGTGCCATAAAACGGGTTATCCACGCGTGTTAATTGGGGTTTTGTCCTGGTGGCGATGTGTCAATGGGCGTGCGTGATTGGAATGACGGAGCATTGAAATAAAGGGGGAGGGAATACAGTAGACAGAGGAGAACGGTGTTGGCGTTTTGCAACCATTTATCACTTCCTGGCGCGTTTCTGTGTGGAATGTGTAGGTACTTTGTAGGAGGTCGAAATTGCTGACAGTAGTTCGAATTCCTCTTTAGCACAATATTTTTAACTAATTATTTCAACCTTAGCTCAGGATTTACACTCGAATTATTCAGAGAAATGCTCTCCCTTTTTTTAACGTGCCGCTGGCATTCGGGCATATTAAGCGTCTATTACGAGGAATACTAAAAAAGTAGTAAAACCTCCAAGCAATCCAATCGATATGTTTGCAACCGACGTATTCACTATACGTAACTGTATTATCATCGTTTATTCAATTCCAGGCGTATGTTCATCCACGTTCTTCCGATTAACTGTCAATCATCATCGATGTTGCATACGACAGAGTCAATCGAGGACGATCGACAAGTGTTTCGAGGACGACGCCACCACGACTCGCCCCTTAAATAATCCACGAATCTGCCTTCTTCATAATTAATGCCACCCTTTGAAAGATACGTGCACAGAAACGTGTTTAGTAAAAGTGAAAATATAATATGCAGTTTCATTCGTAAACTCAGATTCACGAACAGACATTTAAAGCCTTTACTCAGTAATTCAGGAACACTTTCGAGTATAAAATCAGAGGTATGGAAGTTGTATTGTGATATTTTATAGCTCAATTCTTGGTATAAACTGGACTGGCTGGACAGCTATAGTCGGAACGCAATCAGATGTAGTTTGTGGGCCCAGGAATGGGCTATCTCCGTCACAACACTTGCCACGCCCATCACAACACTTGCCACGCCCACCACAACGCTTACCACGCCCACCACAACGCTTACCACGCCTACCACAACAATTTCCACGCCCAAAACAACGTGTCCTCGACCACATTCATTCAATTTTTATACAAATTTCGAGTGTGAGTAAGCAAAGTCGTGATTCAGGACACCCACAGTGAAAAACGCGTGTATACGTTTTTACTCGATTACTTTCTGACTATAGCGCCTGTACTACTACTATGATCAGAAAGAAATCTCTACGCTGCGGGGCGCACAAAGCGCCCAGGGTCCCAGAATTCCTGCTAATCCACCCGAAATTCGTCTCCCTTTACGGGAAACCCACCTAACGAACATACGGTGTCCCGAAGGAGTCCCCCATGGGCTCTGAGAGATTTGGGGGGCGGGAAGGGAAGGCTGGCACGCGTCAACAAAGGGACGTACAAAAGGCTGGGAAATGGAGAGCGAATTGCTCATTATCGAGTGGTCAGGACGCACGAGGGGGCGCTTCGGGATTTCACGGTCGCTCCGAGGGATAAAAAGCCTCTTCTCTGGGGTAAAACCACCCCGTGGAAGGTGTAGAGGGGAACGCCGAGCCCGCTCCGGCGAAGGGCGCTCGAATCGTGGCGGATTTGTCGAGGGATGGAATGAATCGCGCGAAAATTGTCTCTTCCCTTTTTCTCGCTGCTCGCCGGCTACGTCCTCCCTCGGGATTTTCACGTTTCTTCTGGAACCTTTAACCATCGGCCGTCGTTTAGGGCAGGCCGTGGCATCTCTTTGTTCCTCCCGCAGGATCAATCGAACCTGGGGGAGGCGGCCACCCCTGTCGCTTTCCCGCACGGTAAATAGGAAAGAGGGTGGCGAGCTAGCTGGCGGCGAACAACGGAAGTGATTCGTACGAATTTACGAAAGTGCAGGCCTCCGAACGTCCCCCAATCATCCCCCTCCCCTTATGCCGTATTTCGCCTACTCTTCGCTACACTCTCGTTTCATCCTCTTTTGTCGGTCGTCTACGCGCCCTTTTCCCTGAATAATGCTGTCTGGCTAAAAGAGGAAGGGCGAAGTGCTCACGTTCTCTGCCTTTTCTCGCAATTTCTGTGGTTTCCTTGCTATTCAATCGCCACTATGAGGCTATGCTCCATTTGAACTCACGTGAATATTCTCAATTTTTCCGGCAACACCCTCGAGCTTATCATCGGTGTCGAATGTTTTGTCAATTCGACTCAGCGAGATTTGAGATTTATTTTATGCAAGCTTCCCGGGCAGAGCCCTCGAACGCGAAACGACTTTAAAAGAATCCGACGCTTCAATTTCCAAGCGGGCTTTTAGCACACTTCCGGATTGACTCCTTCCCCGGAAGTGCTTTACTTTTGCGTACCAGAACGAGCTCCAAATGGCCGCACTTGAGCGAACTACTTTAAAGCACAGTAGGCTTTTGATATACAAGTACACTTTGGCCAAAGTATTGAAATAGTGTACCCAGTCAGCGGTGAGAAGTAATTTGTCATTGTCTGGCGTACCTCGCGCGTCTGGGAATCCAGATAAACCTACGATAAACTTTTAAAACGTCCCCTTCCCGAGCGTTAGCGTTAATTTATAGATTTCGGAAAGATACCACCATCGATTTCCAAGGAGGGACGCGGGTAATTTAGCAACATGCCTCCCGGTTTCGCGTGAACGTTTCATTCTATCCAGGATATTTTTAGATCTCTCCATTAATCAGGCTGTTCCATGCGAGCCACTGGTAGAATTTTATCTAAAAGTGTGCATTAACATGAGAAAGCCTCTCGTGTTTTCCCGTTTCGTGCAAGGCCGTGGATAAAATCCACGCAACTGTCGGACTTCCATCGCGCTCCTATCGATACGTGTTACGTGGGTATACTTCGCGATTAATATTCCAAAGGTGTTGAAAAATTGACGGATAAAAATTCACCGATGTATGAAGCTCTGATTCCCTCGATAAAAATTATTCAACAGACAGACAGGCATGCAAATTTCTCACTGCAATATGTAATACCCCTTCTAACTTTTATCTCAGAAACCAAAGACTACCTGCACCCTTCACACCCCCAATGACACAAACTTTTTCCTCCGGTTGGAGTCGTAGGATAATCCCGTTAAGTTTCTCCAAAGTTTCAGACACCGTGTTCGGATCGGCCGAACATTTCTAGCACCGAAGTGCTGCGGCGCGCGCGGAGGTGTGATTGATGAGTCCAAAATGGCCCCGCGAAGTTGCAACGCGGCGTAAGTTGCATAAATGTCGCTTATAAACGTCTGAGTAAGAGGCGATACGGAACACCTCGAGATAAATGCCGCAATAAATCTAAGGTTAGCGACGTGTTTTACATTCGCCGCGGAAGTTATTAATTACATGGTGCATCGTGTCGCGATGTTTGGACGTTGAACATCGGCCCGGTGCCGCGGGCGATTAATTCACGCCGCTGGTAACAAATTTCTATCGGTGGAAAATGAATCAAGTTACTTATTGGCGAGGCCACCGGCTTGTTACAAAACTTCAAGTACATTAGCCTCTTCTGTGACTCAAACGGACTCGCGTGGGGCCGTGAAACGTTAGGAATCACCGCAATCCCAGTCTCCACTAACATTATTCCATTTACGCTGCCGCCAATGCTTCATCATCCGCGCACGATAATAGCTAGAAGGTCTGGGCGATTACCGGGACTCGCATTCGGATGAAAATCTGCGCCTCTCAAAGGCAGAAAGCGCAACGTTTTTTCCTTTGATCGCCGACCAACGCGACGCGGAGGCATTTCACCGTGAAATCGCGACAACCGCCCTTCTCTTATCCCCTTCCTCCCCCATGTCCCTTCTCCCTTTCTTCTTTTCACCCGTAATTTCCAAGTTTCCCCGCGACGCGCCTATCGTCGACGGGTAATTTCATCCAGGCCTCTGTCTGTTTCTCCTCTCCTTTCTCAGACGTGCCTCTGTCGTTTCCACGGCTGCTGTCTGAGTTTATCGGACAAAGAAAACTAATCCCGCCTTAATAGACTATTTTCCCCTTGGTCCGTGTTTCGACTTGTAATTCTGCGTTGGAATCTGCGCTCTTCTCATTTCCAGAGCAAAATTAATTACTATTCTCAGTATCTAAAGTACTGATCAGAAGCACTTCAATTTTTGGAGGGACTATAGCGATCCCAAATTAGTTTTCGAACCTTGCACACTTGTTGTGGAACGCTCTGTACAGTGGTCTCCATATTTTTCGGGCGTCAATGTGTACGCATCAGCCGAAAGTGATTGGAGTGTACACGATTCCGCGGATGATGGAAAAGATTATGGGACGTGGATCGGTCGCGAAGCGTCTCGACGCCTCGGCGCCACATGCAATCACCCACATAAACGCTGAGGAACGAGGTGGTTTCCGGTTGGAACGGTAACGCCGTAACTTCCGGCGATAGAGTGCGCGCTTTCGCGTAAAAACTTTGCGTTATTGTTCGTGAAATATCGCTAAATCCGTGGCGGTATAAACGCTGCTTCTAATAGCACCAATTTGGCCGTCTCGTGATCTTCTGCCGGGAACAAAGAGTTTGAAGGAAAATCGTTGAATCTTGCATGCGGAAATTATTTACTACCCGGCGTACTTGAGCTGCACTCGTGGTGGACGTGTGTGTTGGAGCTCGTTATTGGAAGCGCGAAAATACCTGTTCGCTGATCGACGGATCTATTTTAACGTTTACGAAACGATCGTGCTATTTTCGCATTCCAGCAACGGTGTTTCGGTTAATCTCTGCGTGGGACTATTAATAAATGCGATAACCTTCGTTACTTTGGATATGCGAGCTTGTTACGGCCTCGTTACGAAGCTGGCGCTCGATGCTTTCCATCCGATGAGTAGTAATCGGTATTTACTCGTTTACGATCGAGGGGTATTGGATCTTGTCACTGATATTGAATTCCTCTTGACGTTAGAGATGATTGAAGCGGAATTATTTTGTGCTTCGCACGCAATCCGGGATAACGGACATCGCATAAAGATGTAGGCATAAAGGTTTTATGGATGTAAATAAATTATATGGGCAGCTCGAGGTAGGCTCTATTCCTGAAGTACTTTGTGGGTATTTTATAGGGCATTTGATGACACCGGGGTGTCGAAATCTTGTTATAGGCTTTCATTTCGTTGCCCATAAAATATTCATACGTACGTACGCGAGCAGAACAAGCACTATTTTCAGCACTCAATAAAGTGACCTCAGGTTCGCCCAATATTCATCCCAATGCCCCTTTATCCTTTATCTCCTAGCTCTAGGTACAGTTGTAAACGTCTGGTTATAGTACGAATAAAATACAGAGGACGCTGAAGGCCACCTCCTTCTGGTATGAATCATGTCAAACGCGATCCACAGGGGATAATGAGCCAGTGAATAAGGTGGGAATAGTCAACACTTAAGGTAGAGATAGTCTCCACTGCAAGTGGGGGTAATAGGAGAACTGGGGATAGTTGCTACTGAAGGTAGGGGCAGTAGGAAAGGTGGGGATAGTCTTCAGCCAAAGTGGGAGCCTTAGGAAAACTGGGAATAATCTCCAGACACTGCCAAGCTCAAGGGTTGATTATTTTCCAGCCGGCGGAAATGAAAAACGAGGGAACCAAGCGATTACGGATACAAAACGGAACGTTTGCTCGTTGCCAGTGACACGCTCGACAATTTACGATACCGTTGCTGTGCCGGTGACAGAGGATATTCTGTAACTAGTATGGCCAACGTGAGCCAATTACAACGGTGCGTGCACCTGACGCGAATTATGGATCACCGGTGCATGGATCGTTTAAAATCGTCTGTTCTTGACGGACTGTAACCAGCAGCACGATGACTCGATCATCGTTCGGACGTTCCCTCGAACCCCGCAAATGGTCTGGGCGCATTAGCCCGATTCGTTCATGCTTCTGCACACTTTGACGAATTGCTGAGCCGGATACGAGATGCAAAGAACAATCGTCCTCTTCTCGCGGTGTCGTTTTTAACGATATCGTTGGAACGTCGGCGTATACGTTCGGCTAGTCGCAGGAACAGAAAGCAAGGATGAACTACTTCCCTGACAAGGCCTGCTGCTCGCCCAGCATCGTGTGTCACAGTCGAATTTTTATCACGCAATCCACTTCGGCGTCGCGTGCCACGATTACGTTACAGGGAACGAGAACGGTCTCCGAGGAAAAATTTATGGTGCCCCATTACGTAAATCAGAGGTGTATTTTTACCTCGCCGCGATCGATGGCACCACCCATGACCATTCACGACGTTCCTTCGAGGATTCGTAGAGACACTTCACTAACACCATGAAACACGTACAGTTCACTCGTATTTCAACCATCTTCTTAACTAATCGACTCCTCACCGTCATCCTCCCCTCCTCGCTTTTGTCTCTCATTTTCAAATCTCGACGGCACCGAACGCAAACCGAGGCAATGAAAGGAACATGGGGTAGGGGGAGGCGTTATCACCGTTCGAGAAACGAGATAAACGAAAGCTATTCCGTACCAGAGATAAGAATCTTGATCCAAGATCTCCGACCGATAGCGCTAGAGGAACAGGAAGGCTTTTCCGCAGTCATTTCACGGCCGGAGAATGTCGCGTTAACCTGACGCGTCAATATTTGGCGATAGTCGGGGCTTGTGCACACGGGAGAAGAGATTAGGCCATTTTCCTCCGTGGCCGGCCATGTACACTTCAGTCAGGTGCTGTCTGAACGGACACCAAGTCCTCACCGTATATTTAAATCCACCTTGGGCTATTCTTAATGAAGGTGTACCCTCGATTCGAAGTACCTCTGAGTTCCATGGTATTTGGAACTAGGTACCCCTCAATTCCGTCAGCAATGGCACTCTTTGGATCCTATTGCCCTGTTCTGGTGATTAGGATTTATCTTCGTTATTCCATTTACCGTCTCACCAAACCCCAACTTGCCGCTTCGAGGAACACAACTCCTGGGATAAACTTAACAGACTGCTGTGGAGGGGAGCGAGGAAAGAACCGTGACTTTTCGCGTTAGCAAAGACTCCTCAGGGATAGTCAAGAGGTCAAAGTCGACGGTGATTCGCGAGGTAACGAGGCGCCAATGCCGGGCGACAACGACGGCGAAACGGTGGAGGATGCCCGCCGACAGACAGAAAAGAAACGAAGAGACGGAGGAGACGGAGAACAGAATGCGTTTCACAGGCAACAAAAGACTTTACGATCCAACGACTATTTTTGAGGCGTTCGCGCGTCCACTTGAACGACGCCGTTTCACCGAGACAAGACAAGGAGGGAGGGGCCGGGGAGACGCGCGCAAGTCTTTCGGACGTGTCTCACCCCAAAATGAAGATTTCCAAAGCGTCCCGCCTTTTCTCTGTACTATTCTGTTACTATTAATGGGCGCAATGCGACAGTTTCTGATTCCCCGCTACCTTTGAGCCATTACGGCCGGCGGGGACGTTTTAAAGGCGACACGAGGGGCCTAGGGAGATCCCGAGGAGCGTCAGTGGTACCAACGCAAAGAGCTCCGCTAGCGAGGTGGCTAGACCCAGACCCAGATGGGAGACGCTGAGGAAATCACGATAACCCCGTTCGATTTTAAATCTGTTGCCCATGGGTCGCCGTTGGACAGCGGTAAATCGCCAGGTATCGACCAAGAGGGCCGGGCTGCGACGGCCTTGACCCTCGTGCGACGATGGTCGAACCGTCGCGGAGGTTCGCGCGAGGAGGCTGTTTTTGTCGGCACGGCGGAATTCCGCGTGCGAAACGGAGAGAAATTGAATCGACGACAGATATCCGGTGGCCGGGGGTTCTCACGTGTCCCCCACCTCGCTACGCCACCAGGGGGAATTTCAATGATCGCGCGAAATTTGGCGCGACCGGTCACGCCACATCGTGCCGCCGCGTGGAAATCCGATCGTGGGTGGTTGTTGGCCGCGTCGTGAATCGAAATACGCCTCGACGCGTGTCAGTCGAACGAGAGAGGCCGGTGTCGATAGCTCCGGCCGCGTGTGCTTCTGGCGTGTCTCGCTACGGGGAACGGTGGCTGTTTTGTTATGTCGATCCCGTCCGCGGTGCTGATCACAGTTACGTTCTGCTGGCTGCTCCTGCCGATAGGCAGCTCGACGTGCCACGAGCGCCTAGGGGAGGGACCCGTTCGCGCGCCGAGCAGCACGGCCAACAGTGAGTATGGGTTGTCGTTGTCTATGTATAATTCCGAACTGTCGAACGGACGGAGCAAGTATCGAACAGATGGTCCAGGATCGAACGGATCGTCCAAGTGATCGAGTGGCAGCGGGCACAGTAGTTGATTCAATGTGATCGGTGGATTTTAGGTGATTAATAGACAAAATTTTGGCCGTTGTGAAGCTCGTTTTATTAGCTGATATACACGTGAATTTTCGTACACTTACCATGCCTGATGAAAGTAATAGGTTTCGCCAGACTCGCGTGCTGAATAAGCGAATCAATATCTAGGTACAATTGGACTGGTTTCACCGCTTGTTCCAGGAAGTTTCGTGTCCAGTCGGACCTCCGAATAATGCATAACTGTACCTCCAATTATTACTATCGACTGCATTAAATGATAACGCACTTGAAGTTTACCTGTACACACTGGCCTGGGTGTTTATTTAACGAAGAGTATCCAATCCCGCCTTTTCTGCAACTTGGGGAATCCTCGTGGAACTCTGATGCTCTTATTCCACTTTATTCAAATACCAATCCGTTTAATAAACAAATATATATATAGAGTACCAGATGATTTTAATATTTTAAAAAGTTTATCCAAAGGGGTAATGCTTGTTTTTGCGTTAATTCACGTGTCATTCGTTGAATTACCCAAATAGCTCGACGAAATTGTTTCTTCTTAACGACCATCGATCCAGTAAGCAAAACTGAGTAGTTGACGCACGAAAATCCAATCACTCTGTCTAATCACGATAATTACGAACGTCTGTCGCGTGATGCACAACGACGGTCTAGCCCCTGGCCCCAGAAGGGACAGAGTATGCCCGTTCCGGGAAGTCGTGAACCTTCCATCGAGGCGTTCGGTCGCGAAACGGAACGTCTGGCCGCGTTTACGTGCGTATCTGACGAAATTCATCGGTGTTTCCGGGGGTTGCGACCCCCGTCGGACTCGTGGAACGCGTTTCACCACCGATCGATGAAGTCGTGCACCACGAGGACGGGTTTCCTAGGTGGACACGCGGCTTGACCGTCGCGTACTATCGATTCGAGCAGTCCCTGGCATTCGTCAACGCGGCTTTCCTTTTTCCTTCGCGGCGGTGAATGAAAAACGCGCTGCCCCGCGCGTTCCATTTACTTCGCCTGCTTCAACAAGGTTCTCCCCCCTCCATAACCAACTCAAATCGAATGATCTCAGAATTAAATTCGCGTTCTAGACGTTATCAGTTCACTTCGTCGTGTGGAAGTTTGAAATTCCCGCCCTTTTGGGGGTACACTTTTTGAGAAAATGGACTTTGCTCGTGAGTGTTGGGTACACGGGTCACGTGATCTCTTTTAATGAAAACATTCCTCACGCGAGAATAATGACCTTCCGGTTGCAAACTCGCGGGTGAACCCCACATTTATCATCCATAACGCGCCCTTTTCGAATAATAATTCACAAGGCGTTAACGTTATCGAATTCGCGACAGTTGTCGGTACACACAGTAAATTAGTTGTTTGAGTTTAATCAGCATAGAAGTTCGAACGAACACGCTGTGTAGCCACTTGCGACTTTCCAACGCAGATTTTATCAATTTGAGGCAGCATAAGCTTTCGCTGCAGTGATGATTTGCTTTATCGTAATGGAAATTTCTCCATTACGCAAACAAAACTTCGATATTAAGGAAATATAGGTTATTCGATGAAGATAAAAGCAATTTGTAGGTTATAATATCTGTATTTCGATCTAAGGGCGCATTCTCACGAATGCGACGCTAAATACCCTTGAAATACTAAAAGGGGGACATTTTCTAAGAGCAATGCAGAATATAAAGCCGCTTTAACAGTGTTCTCAGTTCGCAGTATCACGTGTATGTGTTCCGATAGACTACGCACATGCGATACTGTCTTTATGATACCAAACGCATGTGTTTCAAGCCACCCATTCATAAGTACTACCCTATTAGCATGGTGCAAGGCAATTATACTAACGCAGGCATGTAAACATACATGGAATGTAACACCACTAGTACTAATTGGTTCACCTAACATTAAGTTGCGTTTCCAAGTGTAAGGCGCGCGGTGCATGCCGCTCTCAAGGCACCTTTTCATTACCCCCTACCTTTGAAAGCCCGACCTTTTCAAGTACTTCAGGTTGTACCTTGCGTAGCACACATAAAAATGGGACTGCAAACAGCGACCAAGACAAGATACGCAGACGGATTGCAAATATGCAAAAAGCTTATCAGGCTCATTAATCAGCGTTACTTTTAGCGTGGAGCCCGCTCTGAGGGCATGCTCGCCCTTACTCCGCCCTTTATCCCTCTCTCGACCAGTCTCGAACTAAACGATAATGCCACGTACGGTTCGATAGCGGGCGTCGCGACGCCCGGCAGTCTGCCACCGTTCCATTCCATCCTGTTTCGTCCGACGCCGAGCTTGCACACACACACATACACAGGGGCGCGCGCGCGCTCGCGTTTTCGGGCGACGCAAGAAAGTGTCTACGGACTCGATGTGTGTTCGTGTGCTCTTAGATGAGCATAGGCGCCGCCTTTTGGAAATTCCCTCGGTTCGTTAACCCTCCGGGGGCGGGGACAGTGAATCGATGGGGCATGTGCCACTTTCGCCACTGTAGCGTACTCTTTTTTGGTACTCCTTGTAGTAATGCGACCTAAACACCAAGCTACAGATACGTCCATAAGCAGCAACTAAGTGCAGGAGGATGGAATATCTTCCTGTGGGCCACTTTTAATTTAAAAAAAATAATGGGAACCATGAAAATAATTGCTCTCGAAGATAACTCGCATGGAATCATCAAAGAGATACCTTGGACAGGAAGCTTTAACGGCGATATAATTGCACGATTCTGGTGCAGGCTAATGAAATGCCTACGCCAATGAGCGAAAGATGCAGCAGGTACGCGTTTGGCACAACGAACCGCTTTTAGCTATGAACGCGAGCGTGCAATGCCATTAATTTGCCGGACGATTTGCCCCGATTAATGTCCACAAAGTCCTCGGGGGGGGCTCAGAATCCTCGATTGTTCATTCGGAGTGAAAGGGACATTCTGCGGATCTCTCTTGCGCCGGCTCGTTACGCAATTAAAATGAGCTTTCGCGGACTGTTTCAGAGCAGCAGCGTTGTTTATGTTTTGATGGACTTATTTCGCGCGCGGCTCGGCACTGGTGTGACTTAGAAGCCACCGAAGCTTAATTAACAGCTAAGTCCCGTCATAGTTCAAGACTTTTAGGTTAGGAATCCTTCAATGGCGTTCTTATGGCGTCACTGCATTCCTCTCTTTCTCTTCTAGCACAAAATTTGTTGCAGCATTGCTATACAGACAAGGTATTCTCGCAGTCATAGGGCGTCTTTTTATTTTAAAGATGTAATCCGCAAAACATGACTCCTTATCCCATAAGTTCTGGCGTTCCCATAGCCAATTGCCGCTACACGCCGCTGGTAAATGGATTCACCAATGCAGTCCTCAACTGCAGCCATCCTTAGCCTCCCTGAGCAGTTCCATCTCTCCAAACTATCCACGAACAGCAACAAACTCGATATAAACCATAGGCCAGACAGAAACCTCCATTTCACGAACCATTTCCATCAATCGGGGCACAGGGGGGACATTTTTATTAGCGCGGTCAACTGCTGTCGTTTGTCGCGATAGCCCATTGCCAGCGATCAGACAAAAGGATATTGGCAGGTTGACGTGGAAAAAGGTAAAGGGGAAAAGCTTTTTTCCACGACGTGTACGGGGGGGGGGGGGGGGCGGGTGCGGGCCACCGGGGGGGGGGGGGGACAAGTTCAATCATCGTTACTGTGATCTCGGCGCGACTGAGGCGAAATGGATTTTTCATATACACCGGGGATCCGATAAAGCGGAGTGGTGTTTACGGGGGAGGGGGGGCAGGGGCCCTAGGAAGGGGTTGAAGGCTTCACGGAAACGAGGAAAAGCGCGGAAAGGCCGATAACGACCGTCGACTATGAAGAGTCGATCGATACCGCCGCGTTTCGAGAGGACTACCTTGCCGTGCCTTCTTCTTTCCTCATCACGCTTCTTCGATCCGGGACTCCCTCTGCCATTCTCTTGACGATAGCGCCGATGATGGATGCTCCTTGAACTCCTCTTACCGTGTTTCAGGGGTGTGGGGAGGGGAGAGTGGAAATACGCCATTGAACTTTATTGCTCGTCGAGTGGCGGCTCTGTTACTCGATCTGGCTACTTGGGGGACACGAGAACTTAGCCGAGTCGACGTTTGATGTAACGGGATCGTTAAGTTTTTCAGTTCAGCCGTGAGGATTCTCTAACAGGTAGAGTACAGGGTGCTCCCACGTTGACGTGTCAAATTTTCGGAGATCCGAGCTGCTCTACACCGCAGTGTTGGATAGATACGATACAATTACATTGAGTAATGAAAGGTCCCCTGGACTGCCCGCAATCCAAACACTCGAACACCCCACTTGCACGCTGTCAGGCACTTGGCAGCGATACATTTGTATATTCATTCTGTGCTGTAATTGATGTTTGTGTAGGCTTGAAAAAAATTTAACGAGCGATCGTATTGGTTTCTTTTCCAGTGTCTGGCACGACAAACAAGAAAGAGGAAGAGACGGCGGTGGCCACTGTTGGCGCTACGGAAGAGACCACCGGTGTTCTGGGCGCGAGATCCAGGACGGGGAGCGATACTGGAGGAGGTATAGACCTCTTGGCAGCGTTACAGCTCCATAACACCACGCGGCAGGGTGTCACACAGGTGCCGGGGCTGGTTAGGTTAAAACCAGCCTATTATCTACAGGGTGAGTCGCGTTTTGGCTACCTCTATTTCGCAGACGATGCCTCTGATAGCAAAATGGCAATGGATCCTTGAGGGGGGAGCAAAGATGCAAGAAACACGGGACAATCTCTTTGTATAGTACCACCAGGGAACTCCCTCAGGAGGTCTCCTAAATGGAGAAGATGCGCCGCCACGGCCTATGAAACTGACCTTTCGCAATATCGATTAATCGCTTGTTACGTAACCATCGGGTTCCATCCGATAAGGCGCTACTGTTTTTCCAATTTGTCAGTTCCGTATCTTTCCGTGTTACGTTGGCAGTACTAGCCCCTTCGAGGGAGGCCCCTTGCACTATGCAACGTAGATGGCGCCACAGTTCCGCGACGCCAAATTGCAATAGCTCTGACATCATCCATCCGGCAGACTTCTTTCTGACCGTCACAGCACGTGTTCGCGTGTAATCCCAACCTTTTATGAGCAAAAAAAGAGGAAGCACATTGTGATTTACGCAAAGCAATAATCGACTTTACGGCTGGCGATGATTGCCGAGCCCGAATAGTCGCGGAGGATTGCTCGCGCTAGAAACGACCCTCCGATATGCAAATCGGGGCTATATTCGGGTTAAGAGAACCCCCAGTCGAAGTGGCTTTGGTACCGCGCTCGTAGTGAAATTTACTGCATCGCAGCGTACAACCTGCACGCAACACCAACGACGTGTAAATTCTAGAAAATGATTTACTCCTGTCTCACCCACCCATCACCCCTCCGAAACGTTCGGTTTCGTTATTACGGGTAGCATGTGCCACGGTACATTGCCAAAAATTTACGGCCCTCTGGGGGAAGGAAATTGAATGATATCGATAAAGGAAAGTGCTTTATAATGCGCGCTATACCTCGATAGAATCCGTTATGTCCCTCATAACGTACGTTGGATCCTGAATAAAAGATGGCGGGTGGTCCTCCACGTTACCTCACGTGCGCGTCACGTGACTCTTCGGTGTAGATCCCTCGGAGGGATGGAACATTGAAATCGTCGCTTAAAAACCCACCGTCCACGTCGATATTTACGCAACCTCTCCAATTCGCTTCGCCGCGTAATATCGCGAGTATCCAATTGCGGTGTCCTCCACCCCCGGCTGCGTAAACGTTGCACCCTCTCGACCCCCACCCCGTCCGTGTAGCCGATCGGTATTAGAGAAACGTGCAGCGGGGCTGAAAGCGTGACCGTCGGTGCAACGTCCGCGAAAAGCGAATAAAAGTGGCGGCTAGGGGGTCGGTTGGGCCAAGGGTGAGACCGTCGGGAGGGGTTCCCCGAAAGAAATTTCAATTATCGGGCCACCCTTGCCTTCCTGCACACCCTCCATCGACAATTTCGCGGAAGTAACCGAACGTTCTCTGTGGTTTCCAGCGTCGAAACGAAGGGAACATACTTCTTTGTTTCTCTTTCTATTCAACGACCACTTTGTGCCCCCCTCTTTGTCTTGGAGGGAGTCTTTATGGGCTGAAATCGCTGTTATCGTATCCAGCAAATCGTTTTCGCGAGTTCCGGCCAAACGGCAATGGCTTCTTTTCAAGTTTCAATTGGGTTGGTTCTCGAGTTGTTTTCTTCTGCAAGTTTGCACTATGGTAGCCAAAGTAGTTGAGGGTCGGCGCTTAGAATGATAATAATATATCTTTGTTTAGCTGGGACCTCGTTATAGTCTACGACTGGATAATAATTCCAACTTGCACTCCATGCCGGCAGTTAACAGCTTTCCTATGTCGCTCTTATTTTTCTGGTCACGTGTACAGCCCCGGTAAATATTTCTTCAGATCGTTGATCAAGGAAGAGAACGACGTCCCTGAAATTCAGTATATTCTGTTCGAATTGGAAGAGGTTCTGGAGGGTGGCTATTGTAATCGCCGGACAAAGGACGCGGAATGATATACACCGACACGTGTCCAAGTTTTCTCTGAACATGGAAAACAAGATCTCGCAATCCCCCTTTTGTAGTTTCAGCAAGGAACGTGCCCTCACTGGTCCTGAAATTGGGGGACCCCTCTGGTGCTCTTTGTAGGGTCGGCCGATTTAATCTCCAACGCTATTTATTTCCGAAACGAATAACTTTCTCTTTGACTATCTTCGCAGATGCGAAATTAAAGTTGGATAGGAATCTGAGTGCTCCACTCAACGACCATTCTTCACAGATGCTAAAGTTTCCTAACACTTTTTAACTAGTCACCATAGATACCACATTAATATTGAGCTAAATCCAACATGCCAATACCAATAATGAAAGTTCCTCAATAATCTTTAGCACTGTAAATCGTCAAAAGCTCCACCCAAATGCAACCCACCCACCTTAACACAACAGACTTCATAGCCACCACTCCCATCCTATTCTTCCTGATATTTAAACCCCGTTTCAAGTGAAACACCCCGGCACACCCATAAGTATCAAGCCTCCAGGTCATCCTGCCACCTATTCCGTGGTCGTTAGGCCAACATCGTTCACCCGAAGCCAGTGGTACGTGTGCCAATTCTCGTGGACCGATTAGCCACTCTAGCCTCCTCGAAGGGGTCCGCTCCAGCTATTACCCACAACGAACCGTAGACGTGGCTAATCGATCGGACTCCACTCGTGGCTGTCGCAGAAACGTCGAACGGGCCCATTCGATGGTCCTCGAGTGTATGAAAAGGAGGCAGGTCGGTTTATTGCAACCCCCACTGTCCGGTTACATTATTAAGCTCTCGCGGCGTGTCTGAAACTCGAGGCGAGAGAGGCTCGTGGCGCTCTGGATGCGCGGGGAAGCCTGCCCATGGACGGGACATGTGCACCATGCACTTTATACGTGGCCACGCACCTCTGCTGGGGTGTGTATGCGCTTGCATTCGACCCCGGTCGTTTGCACGAGACGGATTATACGGTTCGACGCGCGATCGCCTCCGAGGAGAAGCGGGCAGGGAAAGTCAAAAATTAATTCCGCCGGGGGGGACTGGCGTGGTTAATCGAAGGACAAAGGATCCGTTTTGCATAGGGGGAGCTGCAGCGCGCCTTACGACGCGTTAAACGAAACTTTATCGCCCGCGTTTTATGCGAGCTAATAGAGTGTGTTTCCTTGGCCGCTGAGGGTGTCACGTTACGAAGTGTCGATTAACCATTTATTCCGCGGCTGATTATGACCATAGAGGGTCTGGGAAGGTGGGGCTGCATATGCACGAGGAAATAAATCGAAAGTACTAAACTAAATTTAGAGAAACTATGCGTTTTGGCTCGTTGACGAGAGGATTCCGACGAATTTCCACGAGCGAACCGCGGCCAATCGAATTTCCACGTCAACGTGATTACGTAACTGGGTGCTTGTGAATCGGACAAATCGATGCGAGCGACGAAAAATTTCGGCTGACCTACATCGAGGATCAGCAAACTCTTTAGCTATCTAGTCGAACAACGTTCCCGAACTTCTCTGAATTGCCTACGTAGCACTGATATATGTACAGATTCCGCTGAACTTTGTTGGACCATCCACGCGATTATTATCGATGCTGATGGTTATGCTAGGTTTTATGAATGCTTGGAGATAGGTGCTAAAAATTAGGATATCGCGATAAGTATTCTTAATAGTAGGCGTGAGGATCGAGCTGGACGCAAGAATCATTGAGTTTTACTACTTTAGGCGAGGAGAGGGAGCTCCGACTGAACGAGGTAAGCTTCGAACGAGCGGCCACGCTACTCCGGCGGGTTCCGGAATTCACTATAGCCGCGGCTCTCAGACAGGAGGAGGCCAATTCCGGGACGATCGTCGCCTTTTCACATGGGAACAATAGGTGAGTTGCGTGTAATTCCATTCCAACCCCCTCATTTTCACGTTACCCTCGGAATTCAAAACGATTCGAAGGGGCAACGCACAATGGACCTCGAGCAATGTGTTAACGTAATGTGACATGAAATTCTACAAACTTTTACCATCTTTCTCCTATGTTTCTTAACTCGAAGTCACTATGCTACTTTAAGAAATGGAAAATTGATAAGAAAAAATACTTGGATGCTAATACTAGTTATATATCGCTACTGCGACTGTAGTAGTTGAGAATAAAAGCAAACTTTTGGTTCTGACCACACAGCAAGGATTCAAAAGATCACTCAAAGCAAACAAAAAATTTCAGAGGTACAGAGTGCTCATGGGTCTGATAGGGGTCGCGATATTTGCTGGGACTGATAGGTGGCACTACCGCTGTTCGGCCTGATTGGTACCGCCACCATTGTTAGAAAAGATACGTGGCGCCACCACGATTTGAACTAATACGTGGCGACATCTTGCTTGCTGTAACTTTACATCAATGTATTTGTGGAACTAAGCACTTATGAGCATACATATACACGAACTCTTTTTCTCAATACGCGTGCCTCGACATTTATGCAATATCGTTCATGTAGAATTTAATATAATTGAAAAATTAACAATAATGTGGAGAAAGGTGGAGGTCTATTGCCATTTTCAATGAATGGCTGTGATCAGGCAGTAAATTGGAAGCAACGATGCTTTAACAGTATCCAAGAACTGAAAAAGGTAGAAAGGCCAGTCTTAAGGAAGTTACTGTGTCAATTGTTGAGCCGGGACGTACAAGAGCACTTAACCCCAAAGTAGTCGCACCCTCTGTTGGCACGTGAGGAGTGCAGTCTAGTCGTTTTGACCTGGCTGACACAAATTGGATGCATGCGCCTACGTGTCCGCGTATTAGACGGGTAATTAACACGCTACGTTGAGCAGAAATCACGGCCAGCTTAAACGGAATTTAATGTTAATTCACTGCTACCTCGAATTGGCGATTCATCATAGGGATTTGCAGGAGACATAGCGTATTCCAAGTCCCTGGTTTATCCCTTGGTCTATCTATGAAATTTACCAGGTCAATAGAAAACATCCAACACACCTTTTCATGTTGATGTTTGTCTAGCGAGTCACAAGCTCGAGATGTAGATATCGTTTATTAATGACATCGAAGCGATCATGTTTTGTTTCATGTTAGAAGCTTTGATCAATGATAAGCGGAATACGGAAATCGCGATGCATACACGCAAACCGCTACTACCTTCGGATTCAATCACGTAATCTATTTATTCCATGCACCACATTTCAATTAAGAGCATGGAACGGGGTTTAATCGATTCCTTCAGATGTCATTCACGCGTTCTCGTGTGTTTGCGCAATGGAGCAATTTTGAAATTTGCGGGCAAATGAATTTTCTATGTAATTTGCAGATATTTGGAGCTGCAGAGCAGCGGTCGTAAGGACGAGCTTCGACTTCACTACGTATCACGCCGGGATGGTACTGTCCACGTGGAGGCGTTTCCTTTTCGACTCGCCGATGGCGCCTGGCATAGGGTCGCCCTGAGCGTAAGCGGCTCGCAGGTCGAGCTGCTGGTCGACTGTCATCCCCTGTACAGGCGGCTGCTTAGGCCAGGACCACCTGACACCAATTTCACTCTGCCGCAGCTTCAGCTTTGGGTAGGGCAGAGAAACGTCAGGCACTTTCTCTTCAAGGTACGAGTCAGTCATTTCCAGCTTGTGCTGATTCTGATTCCAATAAAGGACAAGGCGTACTCCACTTCCTATAGTGTTGTCCCTCAGTCTAGTATTGCGCATCAGTTTCATAAGTCAGGATAGCGCTACTTCTAATCCTAAATACGAGCTTCACCGAATTGAGATAAGTTGGCACGATTCTCGCGCCACAGGGTGCTTTGCAGGATGTGAAGCTGATACCAGGCCCCCATGGCTACCTTTCCCAGTGTCCTCAGCTCGACTCGTCATGTCCCACTTGCGGTCAATTTTCTATACTACAAAACACGGTGGAGCAGCTGATGCATAATCTCAACGAGTTAACGCGTAGGGTGAGTGAATCCTTGCAGCATCAACAATGTCCTCGTCATGAGCTGAACCTCTTTCAGCGTCTTCAACCTTCTAGCCCCTAGCGATAGACAACCAACCTTTGCTGATTGACGTCCTTCCTTTTAGCTAGCCGCTGCAGAGGGCAGAATAAGCAAAGTGGAGGAGTGCGAGTGCCAAAAGTCGTGCAGGGCTAATGGCACCGTCCACGAAGACGGTGCGACCTGGGAGAAGGGTTGTCAGCAGTGTTCTTGCGTCCACGGTGAAATCGAGTGCAGGCCAACACCCTGCGCGCCTGTCACTTGCAAGAATCCTGTCATTCCTCAGGGGCAATGCTGTCCGATCTGTCTAAGTAAGCTTTCCATTTGTATGGGGCCGCAGACGCCTATCGTCGAGTTAGGATAAGGGTTAAGGGGCATGTGATGCCCATTGAGCAGTCCAACAGCCCAAAATTCGTTTCTGTTCTCTGTGATAGCTGGTTAATTTGCGTCGTGGTGCGTCTGTTCCCAGAGCAATGTTACTTGCATGGTGTGATTTACGATCACGGTGAGAAAGTCTCACCGAAACAGTGCGTAGAGTGCGACTGTTTCGATGGTAGCTTCACTTGTCAGAGATTCGACACGGAAACAAGATGTCCACCACTGCCTTGCCCGCCTAGCGAACAAATTAGCGTGGCCGAAGAGTGCTGTAAGTTCTGTCCAGGTAAGCTCATACGCATAGTCGCCAGATGTCGATAGTAGTTCAATTTATTACAGCAAACAAAAAAGTTTAGTCATGTTAAGTGATGTCAATCTCTTGCCGTAAAATAATGCTGGCTTTCATTGCGTAACGAATAACGAATACATAATCACTCACTATCATTACCTGTATAACTTCTTAACAAGAGACCAGTGTTATGCCCTTTGCTAGAGGTCTACTCATCTCCCATACCAGTCCACTAGTTCAGTACCAAATGAAAAAGCGATGCATGCCGCGTCAGGAGACCCCTAGTCGAGCTTTCACATCCCCCCATTACCATTTAATACGACCGTAACGCCATTAAAGCATCGCGAATGGCCAGCATGTCGAATTAACGAAAAATTCAGCCCTGGACAGTGCCAATCCAATTCCCTAGCGGCGGCAACCTGTCGCTAAAACGCAACTAAACACACTAATCGAATTTTCTAACCATCTCTCTTCTTCAACTGTGCCTGGCTAACCCAATTTAACCCAGGGGTGGACTACTGCGCGAAGGGCCACAAGTGTCATGCTAACGCGTCCTGCCTGAACCTCCAGACAACCTACGCCTGCCACTGTGATATCGGTTTCCAAGGGGACGGTCATAACTGTCACGGTATCTAATGCTTTCCTCTAACTTAACTCGTCGCACGCGCGTATTAACCATCCCATAATGCCGATGGAAGTGTACGCGCTTCGCGGGTCGATGGGGAATTCCTCGCTGACCACGCGCAATTTCCGATCGACCCGTCAGCGTGAAATATTTAAACGATCATGTTGACATGCGGGGAACGTGACACGTGCGTACACACACGGTTCTTCGATGGCCACGTTGAAGAGCCAGATGTTCAGCTGGGATGATCGTGGTCACGAAATTGCGGTTACGGGGATACGGATTCTCACTGTGAGGCAGTGATTCTCAGAATTTCTTGGCAATTGATGACTCTTCCATAGTCAGTTTTAGCTTACTGCCTTACAGGGGGCACATCCACAACTTCGTAATTTGATGATTCACTTCGTAGCGGTCTAAAAATCGCCAGATATCGGGTAGGCACCACATTCGTGTACGATGTGAATCTAAGAAACTTGTCAATACTTCAGACGTAGACGAGTGCAAGCAGCAAGGCGGCTCCGAGGGTCACCACTGCAACGCCAACACGAAATGCGTCAACGTGATCGGCTCCTACACGTGCGAGTGTCTTCCGGGTTACCATAGGGTTGACAAGTTCAACTGCGCTGAACTGGACGAATGTACGACTGGCCACCATGCCTGCGACGAGCATGCCACTTGTGTCAACACTGCGGGTAGCTACTACTGTATCTGCAAGGATGGCTACACCGGTGACGGCTACACTTGCAAACGTACAGTATACAATATTGTCTTCGATGTCTGTTCCGTTATCCAAGAACCATTTTCTATCCATTCTCTGATTGTCAGCACTAATGATATCTTATTTTCTTCTGGTTCAGCTGTTTGCAATCAGACCTGTCAGAACGGTGGTGAGTGTGTGGCGCCAGGAAGATGTTCTTGTCGACGCGGTTACATCGGCAATAGTTGCGAACTGGACCTGGACGAATGTGCGAGCGATCTTCACAGATGCCACCAATCCTCCACCTGCTTCAATATGCCCGGTTGGTACTATTGTCGCTGCAAACCCGGATACAGAAGCGCTCTTCACGATAGCACTCAGGGTACGCAGTGTCTCGACATCGACGAGTGCAATGATCAAACGATCGAGAGGAGGCACACGTGTCATCCAAGCGCCAAGTGTGTTAACACTGAAGGTGGATATGAGTGTGTCTGTCCACCCCAAGAGGACAATCACACTGTGGAGGAGTGTCGACTCAGTAAGTGCTACATGAAATAGTATGCAAAGATTTGGTAAGCCAGGTATCTGACTTTCAAAGCTATCACCAGTTAAAGAACTTGGACAATGCCTCTACTTCTATTCATACAACGCCACCTATCCCCAGTCTGTGTCTTACCAACAATGCAACTAGGACTCTATATCGACTATGTATGTCCTGAGCAGGTTGCTGGTTCGAAAGTCGAGAAGTCGCGAATGGCGAAACTCTAGCCCCAGCCGGAAACCCCTGCAGAAGATGCACATGTAAGGACGGTGTGATCACGTGCAGGGATCCCATTTGCGACTGCAGCGCCCCAGGCAGTCACAGGGACAAGTGCTGCCCTCAGTGTGACCCTGCAGCCTCTTGCAGGCACCAGGAACTTCATCACCTAGTCTTCAGGAGCGGTGAACGATGGATATACCAATGTCAGACTTGCGAGTGCCTGGTAATAAGATTATCCATCATATGTCCACTGTCCTTTGCAGTTATGCAGGACACGCGGAGAAAAAATAATTATCTTCTATTGATGGAACGAATTCCTGTTGCAGTACGGCGAAATAGACTGCTGGCAGATGGAATGTCCACCAGTGACCTGCTCTAACCCTGTCACAGAGGACGGGGACTGTTGTCCTCGTTGTGAAGATGATCCTTGCGCGAGGGAACTGCCCGGAAACAGCACATCTCTGTCGGTCCTGACCCGACCAAGGCCTTGTAGCTACTCTGGGATCATTCACGACAGCGGCAGCTCCTGGCAGGACCCCCATGACAAGTGCACCACATGCGAGTGCAAGGTAAGGAGGACGTCAGGCCACGGTCACGTCGAAGGACCGAAGAAACCGAATCGTCGGTCCTTTATCCGTGCAAGGCCCGCAGGATACGGATAGGAATAGGGGGGTTCGTGGGAGAAGAGAGACGAAGGGTAGAGAAGAATCGATGGTCCAGACGAACGGCTATAGCTTGATCTATATAGAACAGAGATTGGAGTTTAATACAGGGTCTTTTGATTCTTTTATTTTCTGAGGCAGTAACTTGGACGCGGGATACTATTTAGCTATTTGGATGGCCATGGCAGTTTTATACTTCAGTGCTATCTAGCCTGCGCTGATTGCGCATTCTTCCTTCACGTTTACGTATATATTTATTATGTAAATGTTATTATATAAATGTACGAAATAACCTGGCCAATGATTCTTCACGTCGTGCTCTCTTTTCGCGCGAAGTCAAGAGCTCAAGGTCAGTAAATGAAAAGTAAATATCGCCTTAACTTAGCCGTGGATCTGTCATGTGTCTAATCAGTTGCGTTCATTATTTTAATTCGAGGATAAGACCAGTTGCTGTGCGGCAGGCGTCCATAAAAAAAAACAGAATACACGTGGCGGATTAACATTACGTTAACATTTTTCACTTTTCATCGTTCTTTTTCAAATATGCTTTAGCGATATTGATCATAAATGCTCCGTTATCATTGCTTCTTATATGCATGAGCATAAATATTCGCGATGACTATTTTCAGTTGTAAATATTTCAAGATAACGTAAGATAATTGTAAATATATTATGTACTACTTTGTATAAATTTAACTATCGTGGTGCTTGTTCCATATGAAAATTATGAATGAGCTTTAATCTGCTTATATAATGCTTTCAGAACATTCAGAAACTTATTAATATTAATGTATATTTGTTACATTAAATCGCAACTGTACGTGTGCCTTTCTTACAAAAATTAAAAGGCAGAGGTAACATTAGGAACTATTCATAAAACGTAGGGCAGAAAACCCTTTCAAATATACAATAATCGTTCTCCTTTAAACGTATTTTTTATCTTTAAGCAAAAAACTGTCTATAGACTCTCGACTATTGCACCATACTGCATTGATTATTTTCCTATCAGTAGATTCGTATGCTCCATCCGCCACGTGTACGATTAAAGTCTAACACACGAGCATATATCTTTTCGTTTTCTTGCTCTTTCTCTCTATCTCTTTTCGTCTCTCTTATTTATTTACCGTGTCAGTAGGTAACCCTCGTATAACACAAGGTGCCTATATACTGACTCTAATTTATTTCTAGTATGCCATTTATTTTTGCGGTGTGTATAACGCGTGTCGATTTCGCAAAGCTGTGCGCTAAAATCTTCGTATTTGATACGCCGAGAGAAAGACTGTACAGAACTGAAAGAAACACAAGCTTTTCCAATGCTGTGTTTTCGTCGAAGTCTTTGACGTTCATAGTTTTTCACATAGACTATCTCAAAACTAACACCAATTCACCTAACTTAATAATAACCTAATATATCCCAGTTCAACGCGAACACAACCTATGAATACTTGAAAATCTAGCAGAGCCTCTCTATAGGCTCGATGCTCAGGTCAGCTGACGTGCATATAGCCGAGAGTGACATGCCATATATACCTACTTATCATCGGCAAAGACAATGGTAGAGGTGACTCTGGTGCATACGCGAGGGCGAAGATCGAGCATATAGAGAGGGAATAGATAATCAACCGAGAACTCGAAGACTTGGCGAAATATTACACAGTACCCGAAGGTTCTAACAATAAAGCATACTGTTCAGGAACATCTTCTCTCGGCGTTAGGTGCCATGGTGTCGTGCTAGTCTTGTTATTATGCGATCTCGAGCTGTATTCACCACTTGTAAATTACTCCAAGCCGTCTCTTTTGCCAAATACCAGCGTCCGAGACACGTTCAGGGGCGTCCCTAAGCTAGCCTTCAATTAGATATACATATATGTGTACGTTTTTTTCGTTGGCTGCCTTGCACGCGGCAGTGTTCATTATAATTAGTCTTTCACCTTCAGTAAAGAAAGACGAGACGTCCCAAAATTCGGCACCGTATATATATATATAAATATTTATTCTGCATGTCTATCCAATGATCAGATTAATCTCATTCTATGCGTAACGTAGATACAAGAGTCATTGTTATTGTTGTTATTATTATTTCTCCTAGTGACAATTGAGTTACCAATTGTAATAAGTTTTTTGTTTGTCCCTCGCTCACTGTATGGGCCAAGTCCTAAACAGCTTATTCAAGAACAATACAGGGATCTCGAGCAACTTCGATCCAGATGTTCGTTCCTTCTGATCGTCACTGATCGCTCGCGGCTCAAGAGACCAATATACTGTATTGGGATCGACGCTATCGTGGCTATCAGCGGGCAAGCTAAATTCATCATACCAAAACGATCGAACACTGCCGCGTAGTGTAAAAAGGAACCGCGTCGCGTGATCGAGCAAAAAAGACTGTGGACACGGAGAATCGGAATTGGTAATATCATTGCTTCGGGTCGGCCCTGCATGGATCGTGTTCGGTACATAGTTGCCTGGCAACGACTAATCGAAAGCAGACCCGACCTCATGGCGAACGATGTAGCATGGCCTGAGCCTTGTCGATGCGTTCACATCAGCATTCAATTTTCATCAAAAGCAGGCATATTGGCCCATTTTCTATGGTACACTAAGAACAATCCATTGACTGTTGATTAAATGAAATAAAAATTGTTAGGGGGGATAGATGCAGATCCCAAACGACGTGTCTGATTGAGATACAAAAAGGGGCTAATAATGAGGCCACCTGACAATTTGGGCTGGGTGAACGGATCGACTTGGATAGGTGGACTGATGTGCTGAGCAAACAAAAAATAGTGCTGATAACAATGATGTGAAATTTTTAACCCCGCCATACTGCCCGTGACGACTAACCTGATAGCCTAACGATGGGTATCCTTGCAGGTGCCGTACTGCGCCCAATTGGTGAGCAATAGCGCGTGTTGTGTGCATCGGTAATCACGTCACTTCTACCTCACCTATAATCTCTCTACCCGCCTCTTCTCTTTTTGTTATTAATGTCTTTTATTGTTATTGTTTATTGTCCATAACTAATCTCGAGCTCGAGTGCTTTCGTTCCTTCCTGCCTGCTTAGATAGATACTGTACCCCTCTCTGCTTCTTTTTGCCTTTCTGTTTCTCTTTCTTCACTGTATTACTGAATTCCTTAGATTCTAGTAGCCCGCGTCTTCCACATTAGAGCTCTTCCCACTCGTTGATCGCCGCACGCTCGTCACTAGGCTTCCTTCATTACGTTTTCTTTGGCTAGGTTAGGTCTGCGGAGTGTCTATGTCACGTGACTGCGGACGCTAAGTTGAAAATTCATTTCGGGGATGTGGTTGCGATATTTGCACTCAAATGTTCTTTCTTCTCGTCAGAGATTGTGGAAATATAAGCTGGTGGCTCTATAGAATCTCGTTGGAAAGCTTTGTTCAGGAAATGGATGTTAGGAGAGCAGTTAGCACGACTGCTTGAGGCAGTTTGACGATATGCCATCCCGTAATTGAGTGATAAACTCACCTACATGGACTGCTTGGATAAAAAATATCGCGAACAGTACGTGGCAGAGACTAGACGTAACATTAAGCCAGGGAAATGTTAATTCCATGGGGGTATCGCGAGCACGCCGCATGATTCATAAATTGAATTCTTATAAAAAATATTCTTGATCGACAGTTCGTGAGGTTGACGATCTTTATATTATTTTTAATTGCAGCACCTTAGTACAAGTTCCCGCACACAATAAATTCTATCAATTTCTTTCATTGAGAATAAGTCTGTCAAAATCGGTTTCAGTATTCTACAAATTTTCTCATTTAATTTCCTTTAGATTTAATCGTTTCATGCTAACCATCGAAAAATCGATCAAGAAGTATACATATGGAAACTTCATTTTAAGTACAATGGCTGAAGTGCACGTTAAAAAAATTGCATGCACCGACTCACCCCACGCTCTCATGACTAAACGATTCGATTAACTTCACTTATTGCGCACACTTAACCCCAAGACGCACTGTCCACCGACCTTGCTCGATAACGTAGATCTCTTTCTTACCGGTTGTTGGTATCGGTCGGGGCGCACGGCACACGCGGTGACAGACACACACACGAAAAAGAAAACACACGGACTGCATTTTTATACGTTTCTTTGTCTTTTTTTAATTATGTTTTTCGTTACACTTGAGCCTCTTTTGCACCCTCCTCTGATCTGCATTCGAGATTCAATAGAAGCACCAAGAGTCTCTTTCTCTCTGTCTATCGAGTGTTGTCCAGCAACGATTCTGGCAAAGAATTTTCACGAATCCGACTCAAGGGACTGTTTTTAATTATGCCTCACACTTACAAAGTTAGAAACTGAAGAAAAATAAGAAAATTCAAATTTCCAATTCAAATTTTCATACACTAACAGTTTGTTTTTTGGCTCTGTGTGGCAGACTAAGAAGCCAATTACTTAGAAACTTCTATCCTACAGTAAATGCTTTCGTACAAACTCACTGTTACATAGACTTATATTGAAAATTACCCTGAAACTACAATCTAGCCTTGCTTCTTAAGGGGTTACCGTTACTTTGCCAGAATTGGGGCAGATCGTAGTGGAAGCCCAGACACGTTGTCGTCAGGTGTCGATACATACTATGGAAATTCATTGTTTTGTCTTCCCGAATGTCAACAGCATGATTGTCATTAAGAAGTTACTGTAATTGTGGTTGTAAAGCATAAACAATCCAAAATGTCTGATTGGCTCACGTGAGGTCGATAGATGAAATGGCGTCGAAGTTGGTGCGGTCCGGATATCACGATGAGGTCACATAAACGTGAGGTGGCTGGATATTCACGTCGATTTTATTTTATCCACAGCGGAATCATGTGCTGATTCCATGAAACAATGAATTACATATTATGTGAAGGATAACCTAATCTACCCTTCCGGGATACGAAAAGTCTTGGATCTATATTCTCCAATCGCTTCCTGTTTCCCCTTGTGCGGCTTGATAAATTGTGCGATATAACATACGCTTTCACCTGGCCATTCGGCCAAATATACACCAATTATAGAATTATCACAATTGTTTGGTATACCACTATAGGATAATTCTAGCAAGACTGACAGGTTGATGGAGCAATATTAATAGATTAATAAGTTCTACGTCACAATATCATGGTCTAAATGTACAACTACGTGCACCACAATTGCCACATATGTACGTTTTCTGCCAGAAAGTTGATAGAATCCTTATCTCAAAGAAACAAGATTCAGGGTCAACATGTGACGTGGGTGTCTTTTCAATTGGCTTACCAGATTATGTTCCTTTACTGCTAATATTCTAAACGATGAGTAATATCGAATCTTCCTGGAACCTTAGACCTGATACTCCTGAAGGCAATAGGATTAGACACTTGGCGCTCAGCAGTAGCCATTCATTTTTAGGATGACACAAAAGTCAACTTAACCCACTTGCAAGCATCATCCCTCTAATTTACCAAAGTGACAGACATAGCAGTTTCACGCAAACACGCAATAACACAGTAACTTCCAGTTCCTTCGACACACTTATCGGGAAGCTTAATGAAAAGAATGCAAAGCAAAAACCAGATCATCTCAAAGATAGCCGCAAGAAAAGTCCTTCACAAAACCTTCACCCTTCCCGTCCAGTTTGTGTCGCACATCGCACTGTGTAAGAAAATACACCATTGCAAAAGCGCCAAGACTTTTCGTAACGAGAGGGAAGGAGACCGTGAAGGGGCAAACGCGAAAGACGAAAGAAAGTGGCGTTCCATTCATGGGTGGCTAACCCATTGTCCAACGAACCTCTCCGTAGGACGGGCAGCTATGCTGTAGCTACGATTACGGCTGCGCTGGCGATCTGGGCGACGACGAGCAGCAACGCCCTCCAGTCGTTGTTCCTGAGCCTTTCGTACGCGGTCTACCGAGCCCTGCGGGGTCACCGATGGCTGACGGTGCACAGGAAGCAGCTCTATCAGCGGTTACCGCTACCCCCGGTGGTGCAACAGTCGCCAGTGGCTACCTCCTGTCGCCCTCGTCATCTTCCTCGTCCGTCAGCGCCACCAGCGTCCCCAGAAAGGTTCACTGGACTCTGCAGAACGCAGCCCAGCTCAAGTCCCAGCAGCAGCACAAAGACGATCGCCGTGCCCGAGTGCAACAACAGCAGGCTACACCAACGACCAGGCACCAGCTGGTCGCTGGAGGAGCGACGACGACGCCGACGACGCCTCAACGCCCTACATCCACGGCGACGACGTCGTCGACGACGACGGCCAAGGCTCCGGTTAAGTACGAAGCCAAGCCTCAAGCGCTATCCCGTCGCCAGCGCGCTAAATCCTCGAGCAGCCTCGCGAATCATCGAAACAACGCGTCCTCTTCCTCGTCCCCGTCGCCCTCGCCTCCACTCGCCATGCTGGTACCCTCTAGGGCTGATCTGGACACGGAGGACCACGGTTCAACCAGCAGCACGCCCAGCAACACTGTCATGGCCAACGGTTATCGCCAATCCTCGGCTAGCCGTCATCGCAGGAGCGATAATACCGAGTCTGTGGCGCGAGACAGCGCCACTTGAGCCTGGTGGCCCAGCGGGCAGCTAGATGAGACAGAAATCAGCATTGGCAAGGCATTCCAGGGGGTGTAGATGCAGAACAGGGGTAGCCCAATATGTAGGAGCGAGCGGAGAAGCGTTCTCTGTGGTCACCTGGTCATCTGATGGGTAGTTCGTCGAGAGACGGGGATAGGAGTAAAAGGAACAAAAGCGGCAGGAAGGCGGGAGCTATTTGGGAGTCCACAGAACAACGTTGCATGGATGACGGTCACGGACAACGATGATGACTCTCTAGGAACGTACAGTTTGTGCTGGACGCTGCAGAAGAGGACCGCATCTCTGTTGGCTCGTCGTGATCCTCGATCATCTAGATACTCGACCCGCTTCCACGGATCATCGTTGAATTTACAACAGACACTTGTAGAATATCATCTGTGGTCTGTGCGAGTTGACAGTGGTGACAGGACGCGGTGGTGTGAATGGTTCAGAAGACGATCGGGGTGAGCCGGGGCCTCAACTTCTAGTCCGTTGTAGCGTCGCGTCCCTTTCCTCGAGCAAAGGCCTACCGGAACGGTATTTAGCGAAATATCACGGTCGTTCGTTGAGATTCGTCGAAGATGAGCCCATTTCTCGCGACACTCGGGTGTAGTCTGGTGTTTATGTCCGCGGTAGATCGCGTGGGATTCATGATCATCATATCGGTGAACGTAGCGGAGAATTAGGTGCCAAACTCGAGCCTGCCAAGCCAACATCAACAGCTTCTTCCGTCTTCGCGACCGAGGCCGACCAGAGATAGATAAAAGACGTTTCTTTTCTTTCCTTTTTTTTCAACTGGGATGATGATAATCCCTTGTGCGTCCGTCGTTGTCACCGGTTGTCGGACACAGCCATCGCGTGGCTGATGGGTCAAGCATAAAGATAGTCGTGGTGATAAATGCAGCCTGTTGGTCATGGTGGACCGGTAGAATCGAGAAACTGAGCCCAACGAAGCAGAGGCGTGTCTGAGTCTAAATGCTTTCGCAATTCCTTTCGGCGTAATTTCATTGAACAGGTAGCGCACAATGTTTGGGCCTTATAAAATATATAAATTGTCGATGTTCCGCTATGGATGAATCTCGTAATCGTATTTTCCAACCGACGGACAGACGAGAGAACGCGGCGTCTAGTTATCGTAAGGAATTGAATTGAATCCCAACGAGAGAGGACAAAGTTATACATAGGAGAGTTCCGTAATATACTTATAATATATACAAATATATATATATATGAAAAAAATATCTATATATATATACATGATAATGTATATTCGACGGATACCATGTGAAACATAACGAATCTATCTATGTTGAGTATATAAATCGGCGGATATTATCGACGTATAAAATATTCCACTATGGATGATCATATCTCGTGACAATATAAATAATGACGCGGTACCGACGGGAGGCTATACACAATCATCTATAGCTCATGTTTCTCTGGTGAATATAGTCTACGCTTGAAAGTAAACTTAAGGATCATTAGGGTATCGGACCCGTTTTATGGAGATCTCGATCACGAGGTAGGGATCGAAGGGACGGTTCAGTTTCTCTGATTCCCGTGGGCTGGCTGGTTTATGCCTGATCCAGACATCGAATCGTTGCACGCGCGCAACTTGTGCCTCCAAAGTTAACGAGACTTTGGCCCCCGGACTCTTTTGCACGAGGTGGAAACCGGACGTGATTATCAATCTCAGATTGCACTTTATCAATTAATTTATAACCACGATTTTCATTTCGATTGTGTTAAATTCATGCTGTGACTTACTAGGAACCTAGTACAGGCCTAAATCAAGACCCAATAGGGGCAATACTGAAGACCTAGCGGTGGTTTAATCAGACCCCGATATTTGCGGGCGAGTAGGAACCTAGACTTATAGCGAGGGCACAGTAAAAAGAAAATTTAATCAGGCTCTATTGAGCAACCTACTGAAGGGATTCGGAATACTGACACGTCTGGCTTTTCACCTTGCCAATTAGGTCTCCTGTTCAATTACTAGTTGTACACCGGACGATGAACGTGCCGGCTCGCTCGAACGATTCTTTATCTCGCTCAACCCAACGCGACCACTACGACTACATTCCTCCTTGATTAACAATAAGTAGGCACTAATGAGAGAAACATATAAATATAAATATATATATAAAGAAAGAAATGAATAAATAAATAATTAAATAAATGGATGAACAAATAAATAAATGAATATATATAAAAAGAGAGAGCACGAGTATATATATATACATATGTATGTATGTATACATATACGAAAGGAACGGTGAAGTACTCGAGTGAATATAGGGTATAGCCTATCTCCTCACGAAATATAAGAAACGAAGAACGTAGGGATTTATATAAAAATGCATTCGAGAGTTCACCGGCATCGTTTGTTCAATGTGCAATAACCTAACGGTAACGGCTTAATTTGTAAAGGGGATTCCTACTGATGGCGCAGAGCCAGTGACGCTCCATTCCCGATGGAGGATTTTGTTAAAGGAAAACGGTATTTCGCTTGCATCGCGTGGCTGTCGCTAAAATTCGGATAATTGATCGCAGTTTTTGTTACTTTTAATTGCACAGTTCCGAAGGTTCTTCACTTTCGTCGTACACCTTAATTCTTTACACCTTTGTCTAGTCTTCTTCAATCTTAGAGTCAAAGACCTCCACACCGATGAAAGGGATTTCGCAGCCATGCGATGCTAAGACTTCAAACACGTACGAAGTGGCGACGATTTATTTTACCTTTCTCGCTACTTTCGCATGCGTGAATATGATTTTCGATGCCAGGCATATTGCAGTTCTAAGGTTTGTTCTAAATGACTCGGGAAGACAAAGATGCGGGCTTGCACTTCGTCCTTTTCACTCAGGAAACACGTCGTTCCGTGTTGAGAGCACAAACCGTGTATTCCAGATGAAGATCGAGAATATATTATGAGGAACCACGAAATGGACGAAGCTAGAGCGAACTGGAGCGATAATTATCCGCCTTAAAAGGGCTTCGTACGTGTGTACACGCTACACACACTGAAAACGATAATGGGGATATCGGTGGGAAGCGTGCATCGGCCTGAACACGTCATATTAATTTATAATTAATAAACGATTAATAACGCTGTTGCTCTGGTACTGTATATAGACGTGTAATGTTATAGTAACAACCATTAGCGGAGGGCGTACATTATACATATTATACATAACACGCATATTATTATACGATTGAGACTACTCGCCGTGCGATTTTGACTACTTATCGAACGAATAAACATAAACAGCAACATATGTAACACGAATTTACTGACGAGCGAAGGAAGTATGTGATGAAGTCGGTGATGATGACACCGGGGAGAGGTGGCGGATCTGATCAATATATGGTCCATGTTGTATTCGAAGGTAATTCTGATAGGAATTCAAACGATCCTCATGTAAAGTTTAATTTCGGGCAAGATCGAAGTCGACATTCAGACGCCTCCTCTCTCTCTCTCTCTGTCACTCGCTCTCCCTCTCTATCGTTCTCTTCGGGGCGTTCCTCGCGAAGAGCTCGGCGCATCGTATCGTAAAATAGTATGCAATTAAATTAACGGATAAATAGATCGTATACTTATTGTATTATCGATATCGTGTTAAACATTAACGGACAACTAATCTCGAGGATCGAGGGAGAAAGCTGAGAGGTCGCGATGCCACATGTGGCGACATCTAGGTCGCTCAGTGGCGACACCTAGGCTGCCCAGTGGCGACACCTATGTCCACTAACTACCGATCGCCGCGCAACAGTCGATGGAACGCACTTGGCACAAACGAACACTGAGAAAATCGTCGAAGATTAGCGCATACTATGCAGTTTAAATTTAGATGTAAAACGCCGCGTATCCGGACGAGTAGAGGATAAGACGGGTTAGAGTGTCTCGTTGCCAGATACCACGGGGCACAGAATCGATAATTACGGTGATCGCGCTTCGATACGGCGGTCGATTATAGTTTAAGGTACTCCTAATACCATTTTAGAGACACTTAACTTTGCAACGAAACGAGAAAGTCTGTTCGATGAGGTTTACCTACTCGTGATACTCGAGGGTACCTCCATTTTTGTAGAACCACTGACAAAACATACCTGCGTCTTCATAATGTCATAGCCTCGGGACACCATGAACACTGTCATCATAGCGAATCCTCACGAGGGGTCGACACCTTGTCTGGCAACGAGCCATTCCCACGCGATCACCCACGCGTTGTTCTTCGTTCGATTAGACACGATAGACAGACAGGTCTCGTAATCAGGTAGGTAGGATAGATAGATCGGTAGATACCTGAAGGCAGGGCGGCGATAGGCAGAGCCGAAGTCGCGTACCATAGCGGATCTAATTGTATAGTGTTCACTCGTTACTTCGTATTTTGCATAGAATCGAGAGACAAAAGATAAAAAAAAGAAAGATATTGACGCGAAACGAGAGAACAAAGGTATGGACTTAACCAGAGAGGAACCTCGAGGACGAAGAAAAGGGTGAAGACGAAGAACAAGAAGCGAACTCTAAATGGACTATCCAAGTAGTTAAGGAACACCGAGATCAGCCGGAGGACATCTTTTATAGTGTTACCTAATTATTAATAACAGTTTACCGTTACTCCTGACTACTACTAGTACGCCTAATTACTATTACCGAAGTAACTACTACAACGACTACTAGTAAGCGCTTATTGAATGAGATTAACGAACATCTACCGCAGCCGGCCTAGTCCCAGTTTAATCTGTGCTAACCGTAGACGTTACTAACGTTGCTATCTACTGGCACTAATGTTACTGTCATCGTCACTATTGCGTTCAATTATCATTACGTGTGATCGGTGGTCTACACGGTGCATCCTGCGGCTCTAATACCTCGAAATACACCAAGATAACCTGCCTATATCCTTGTTTTCAGAGGGTGACTAAACGGGGAGCCTTCTAATGGGAGCCTCTTTGTTGTTAGACCTAACGTAAACTGTAAAAGTCTATGAAGTGTCTTGTTTACCCTGTTCGAGTCCTATTGGAGCTCCCTTTCGCGTTTTAGGGTAGAACAGATGGGTGGAGTCACGGGATGCACCCGCTAGGCCATTCCGTAATAGAGTGTCGTGTATACACGACACCAAAGAAATGAATCAAGCGAAGCGCTGCTAGTGTTTCTTATCGGCACACTGGCTAGCGGCTGCCGCTGTCGTCACTGCCGGGACTTTCATCCATCGAGTTTGTTCATTCGATCATCTGATCAGGGTACAGGCGGCCGACACTCATGGACGTCGAGTTTCTAATTGTTAACCAGTGCTACTAACGTTACTTATACTATTACTAATAACAGATACTGTCACTATTACGCAATACTATGGTCGTTTTCGTACAGTCGTCGAGAATCGTCGCGGAATATATACATAGGGGTTCAAACGAACGTGACTAGGAGTGGATGAACACGTGAGTGCTACGTCTGCGCCGCCCTATACACAGGTGTACGCTACCTGGTGACGTGATGTCGGTACATACGAGATGAGAATGCGAACAAGAAACGTGGAACCTCGCTCTTCCAGCGTACTTTAACCCTTTTTCGACTGACGTACCTTCAAACGTTCGTCGCTGTTCATGTCAAACGACTCCTAAACTTGGGCAGGTAGATCGGCTTTTAATTGAGAGATGGTATCCATACACGCTATTACTTCTTTTGGGGGGTTTTGATAAAACAGTATTGCAAACATAATCATACTTCTCAGACCCAATCCAGGCCCAACCTGAAGTTAGCTAAAACCTAATCTAGACCGAAATTATATATTTAATCACAACCTAATCCACAACAATGATTTCTGTTGGTATTCCCACCAGTTATTAATAATTTCTGCAATTTTCGAAATCCAAGAACCCCATTCGATTATTTGAAAAAGAGCCACTATAATTCTGAAGACCATCCACATTCTGTTGCTCTACTGTCCATAACCTCGCCATCAAACTTTTCATCGTGTTTTCCATGCTTGTCGTGCGACGAGTGTTTCAATGTACGAGTGCAACTTAAAGTTGATAGCCTACGAATAGGGACGGATCCAGAGATTCGTAAAAAGCTGAAGGGTGGGGGCAGGCACGAGAACCACGTGATCTGGATTATACAAACGACATCGAATCAGTCGTGAAAAATGTAATTTTATCCCATACTAGTCAGGTGTTAAACTTATTTTACATAAACGAACATTACTTTTCACATTTTGTTCAGTCCTTTTTAATGGTTTCGTGTTTCCCGCCCTTCCCCCACTACTATACCAGCTGGATCCTCCCTCGCCTACGAATTATTGTACGGTACCGCCGTGTAAGGGTGTAAAGAAGTTGATTTTCTAGTCAGGTACGATTACGAAAAAGTCATTTTACGTTCGGTGACAAGTCAGTCACGTAATTTTTACATCGCTGTGAATATGTAAGATGTTTTTTCTGTTTCTTTTTTTCTCGTCGGGTCAAACGCGGCTCGTCATCAAGAGACGAGCGAACTAACATACACCTACATATACATACACATGTAAAAAAGAAACAACAGAGACGACGATTATGGGATACGATTTCGATTAATATATTAATTATGAATTATTCATATTATTATTGCGAACTATTATGATTATGATTATGGTTATCATTGATTACTACCATCGTCGATTTATTAGTTACTATCACCGAAGTCATATAATACCTTTGTAAATGAGAATCAAGACACTGACGGCTAGGGAAAAAAAACTTAATAAATTGAAATTCTATTAACCCAAACGCGTTCAACTATTCATTCCATTGTTTCGACTCTCTCCTCGTTTTGCAGTGGAACAAAGAGTACCCCGGACTTGAAAATTCTATCCTTGTCCTTGTATAAAACGAAGGATGTTTTGCGGAATTTTGACAGAGAAATGAAAACACAACTACCGTGTAGTATGGTTTGCTTCTTTGCAAGATATTTTAAACTTGTCCTTCGTTATGAAACAGCAATAAATGTTGCAGTTTTCCATGCGAAAGATACATATTCATTTTATGCGGAATTTTACGTGACAAAGTCCCAAAAATATGCAACTATAATCCTGTCCGTTATTTGACAAGTCGGTTATGTATGTATATGTAAAAGTGAGCTAATGAGTTGGGCTGCGTCTACGTTTCGTTATCATTCCTCCATTCAGGCTATATCGGTTTAGGTTATCGACTACATCCTGGCTATTGTTCGGCTGCCAAAAGACTCATGCATGCCCGAAGTTTATAGGGTCGCGACATCCATTCTTCATGGTAAGAACGGAATCTCGTCGATGGCCTTTAAATATTCCCTTCCAGAAAGTTTGTTGGGAAAAAAGGTGCAAGAACCCCTGGCGCAAGCAAGGTGAACCCCGTAAATTCCTAAACCAGTATTTTTATAAATATCTATTAATTATTCTCCCCAAAAGCAAATGTGGTATAGCTTTTTCAAAATTATAATGCGTTTCTGTAGTATCAGGCATGGTGTGTAAATTTTACACGGAAGAAATCCTTAAGAATATGTGAACTAAGCCATGCAAACTCCTAAACCTCCTAATCTAGGATTCACGGAAACACCTACCAATTGTCCCTGTGTCTAATGACAGAATAGATAACGAATCTCAATTTTAAAAATGAAATTCCTAAAGAATTTCTGAAGCCACCTTAAATCTTTGAAACTATACCCCCCTCTTGGTGGGCCTTGACTATGCGCCGCAATACTTCTAATATATGTAAGATAACCAAACATCAAAATTCCTCTACCAGCGTGACGTGTATCGTGAGAAAGAAATATAACAAACAGGCATCCATTCACGTCAACGCTTATCAGTGATGCTATCTGACAAGGATACGGGTATTCCTAGTGGCTGACTGCGGTACGATGCGTCAGTTGGCAACCGCCAAGCGACCAAGTCCGGCATACTAAACGTAGCAAAATTTCTCTCCGGTGTTCAATTATAATAGTATAGCAATAGGAGTAGTAATCATCTAACGAGTAGTATTATAACGATTTGATTAAAACGGTTTATAGACGATTCTTCGTTAATTGATAGTGATACTACTAATTCGGTGTTACCCCCATTACTACTAGTGAAAGTGATCGTTTTCAGCCGATCAAGATGGCAAACATAAAGAATCTCCTCCAGTCACCACCAGAACAGCTGCAGGACTTCTTGAACTCCTTTGACGTCGTTCTTTCGGACTGTGATGGCAAGTTTTCAATTACCTATCCTGTTGATAGAAGTTGCCTGACCAATTCCTAATGGAATTATCTTCATTACTGTGTCAGGTGTCCTCTGGCATTTGGAGAAACCTATCCCAGGAGCAATGGAAGCTCTGAAGAGACTCAAGGACCTGGGCAAGAAAGTGTACCTCGTGACGAACAACAGCACGATAACTACCGATCGATACTCCCAAAAAATTCGGAAATTGGGACTGGAAATACATCCGGTTAGCTCGTGTTTTCTTGTTCATAAAATAATAAATGATTATAAAACCTAAGTCTAATCAGAGTTAATGGCAAAAATCTAAAAACATTTAAAAAATACCGAGAATGTGATTGCGTATGACAACGAATAGTGACTTTGTCAGGCTTATTTACAGACCGCTATCTTACTTAGATTAATTTTTATGGAATTCTATCAATATTCAATAGTTTTCGTGGAACTGTGTCAATACTTAAAGAATTTGCAACAGTTATCTATGGTTTTTAAGTGGAATTTAATTGGTATTCCAAAGTTGAATACGACAGCATAAACTGCTATCAGTTACTGATTTTATCAACTTGGTACCTGGCAATCGGTAGATTTGCACAAAATAATTTAACGGTTATCGCCAATGATACCTAGGGATTGCAATGTTGCACATTAATCTTCTAAAAACGCAACAGGCGACTTGCTTTGAGTATTACACGCGTATATACATAGTATATACTACATATGTACCTCTATTAGAAGAAAAGCAGAAATAAGCCATTATGGCCACAGTATAAGACATAGATAAAAAAGGTATTAAAGATAATATATGATTTTACAAATTCATGAGCAACGGTGTAGATCAGTGATTCCCAACTGGTGGGTCGCGAAGTGTTTCCTGGGGGCTCACCACGGTTTTTGTTTAAATATTATTGAGTTAGAATCATAAACTGAAATACCTATTTTTAATGTGATTTCTTTACCTTATTAAATTTAACGTCCAAGTCAAATTATTCCGTTATTCCTTTTTTAACACCCTCCAAAAACTATTAAAAAAATAAGAACTTGACCGGAAGTGTTCAGACGCAAACAGTCATCATTTTATGTCTCAGGATGAAATAATAACCACAGCGAAAGTGATCACGTGGTATCTCAACAAGATTAACTTTCGCGATGAAGCGTTCGTCATTTCTACCCCGGTCTTCCGACAAGTCCTACTCGATGGAGGTATCAAATTGGGAGAGGAAAGCGTAAGTGAGATTAAGCAGAAACCTAATTAGAGCAATCCATCTAATATTTTGAAGAAAATATTAGTTCGCAACACAGAAAATCGATGCACCTGACATCAAAACAATTAACACCAACTGCCATTTCTATTTTTAGCCATTAATCGACGAAACTAATCCAGTGGCAACAGTTAAGTCTATACAAAACTCGCGGTCGATTAAGGCGGTGATCGTTGACTTCAGTCTGTACTGCGATTGGGTGAAACTAGCTTTTGCAATCTCTTGTTTAGAGAGGGACGACGTTTTGTATCTTAGCGGTGCCCAGGATGAGTGGGTTGTCTGCGGTTCCGATACGAAAATCTTAGGTAATCCATTAATCCAATTAATTGGCATTAATACTTCATACAGCAGCTGTTATCATGATCACTATCCCAAAATTCTCATTCTCGCAAGTACTGGTCTAGCCATTTATATTAATATAAATACAACGATCAAATTTGAACGTTATATCACTGAATTTTCTCCATACTCTATAGTACATGGTATGAAATGCTGGAACAAGAGTAAGTATAATATAGTTTAGATGCATTGCCTACTCCTGTGGTTGCCACCAAGAAAATTGGGATCACAATGATGTCCTTGAACATGCTGGTTGCTGTTGCAGTTTGTACTTTAGAGTAATTTTTGTTCTTAGGACCTGGCCCCCTGATTGACATCATTACGAGACAGAGTGGAAGAAATCCCATAGAGTGCGCGAAACCCAGCCGTATCCTGAGGGAATTCGTTCTAGAGACGTGTGGAATACAAGATCCAAAACGATGCTTGTTCATCGGTGACACGTAAATAGCATTTTTCCTTCCTTTTTACATACTCATATCTGATGAAGTACTGTGTTAGTAAAACTGTTGCTTCTTCACAACTTCAGGATAGATCATGATATGAAGTTCGGAACATTGTGCGGATTCCAGAAGCTGTTTGTCCAAACGGGCCTCAACACAATAGAAGATGCTGATCTGCTGACGGACTCGCGTCCCGACTTCTACATTTCAAGTTTAGGGTCCATGTGCTCACTTATTGATTCTTCAAAAATGAGAGCCAGTTAATGACTTCTCGATCTCGGAGAATCGTAAATATTACGTTTTCATTCCAGTGTAAAAAGTTTTTTAGTTTAATTTAAACGTAAGGTGAACCTTAAGAAAGTTCTAACCTCTTGAAGCCTTCTCGTCCTTGGAAAGCCTTATCCGAATTGTAAATATAATTGAAGCTTATATAAATGTAAATATTTTTACATGATGCAAGCCATATGATAACTTATTACACATATGTATTTGTATAATTACTTACGTGCTGTGAGCACCTATAAAGCCAATTTTTGTAAATTTCAAAATAAATTTTTATGTTAGAAGGAGAAGAACTTACTTTCACTAATATTTAATGTCTTTAGTTACCTTTCACGCATTTGGAACGACAGAACACTTTTAATCTGTTTCGAAGATTCCTTTTACATTGTAGATGAAACTTTCGAACTTGATTTTCTCTCAATTTTGTTTAGAATATAAGTTTATCAAGATGTTTTACACGGTATGAAATATTTGGGAATTAAGTAAAATCAGAGATCCAAACTTTTTATAATCCTCTCCCAAGATGAGTTCGATAAGTAACCCACTTCCTAGACAAGTTACGCGCTTTTATCGAGGGCGCGGTAAGCGCCCTTGGCCCGACTAAGGCTAGGCAAGATAAAAACTTACCAACCTACAAAATGTAGGAGAAATAAAACGATAAGATTGAATATCAGGCGACGCCTTGGTGCCATTCAGTTACCTTCTGTGGATAGCTGCTAGCGCACAGCGCAAAATCGTCCACGTGTAAAGCCTGCGCTGGATAATTTCGCGGGAGACAGAAGAGGGAGGTGTGTTAAGAAGCATTGCATAATACTAGATGTAACACTGGGAGTCAGAATGCACGAGGAACGTGGTTGAATCTGTTAAATTTGAAGAACAATAACTTTGCGAAGGATACCAGCGATAATTATGCAAGGACATCCGGTACGTTCGGCATCTTTTACTTCCATTCGTGCAGAATTTATGCGGAAAGTGTTTTGTGTCTCATTTTGTCAGCTGACAGCAGTTTTACTTGTGACTTCTGATCGTGGCATGGTGACTGATCAATTTTTAATGAGAGTTATTTGAATCAGAAACACTTCTGATAGGGTCTTTGAAACCAGGTGCGCGAATGAATATTGACGTGGTTTGAATCGCTAAAGCTATACACAGGATAACGCAAAAATTACAGTCTCAATCACATGTCTCAAGAAAAAAATTATTAATACTCCTGGGGCATATATTCTTCCTCTTTTTGCTAAATCGACGATCACTTTTGTTAGGATTGGCGATCAACCGCAGTGATAACATGCAGTATAGCGGTAGTTTGCGTGGTGGTGCTATGGAATATGCGGAGGAGCTCCTCGGGCAAAGGGAAACAAAGAAAAATGGAAACAAAGCAGATTAAAGAGATCAATGAAACTGAAACCAACCACGTAAATCACACAAACAAAGTAACTCACAAAGTCCAGGAATCAGAATGTCTTGGAAACCGATCTATTCCAGAATTGCCTGAACCAAAATGGCAGAAAGTAGGCCAGATTCAGGAGCTGTACGTATACCCACTGAAATCTGGGCGCGGAAAAGACATTAGAGAATGTAATTTCACAGAGTATGGAATAAGTATCGATAATGGGGAACGATTCACACTTCGAGACAGGTAATTTTCTTTTTATTTACACAAATTTTTTCATCTATGTACCAGATTAGACCCATTTGATTTGTTCCTGAAAATATAACTACGTCTGAAATAGACTCCCTAATAAAAATTGTAAAATATTTACAATTGACTTTCATCGATGTCTTCAGCACACTCCTAACAAACCACATTCAATTTGCACTAGTAATGAGCACCTGTTAGTGTCCAATATTGCGAAATGTGTTAATTGAATTTCCAAGACCGTTTTATAAGCCTCTATCACCGTGCAGGTCAATCTTATTAGTAAAAATATAAGCAGGTACTATTAGCTTTTTCCCTTCTTCATCTATCTTTGCAAAAATTAAACAATTAGCCAACAAATTTGGCCAATAACGTTGACATTAACAGCCCTGCTTGATCCCTTCCAAAAGCATTCATTGTGAACGTTCACTGTTGATCAGGATGTTTTTAGTGTACAACGAGGAAACTGGCCGATTCCAAAGTGGCAGGCACTATCCAACCCTGATCCTTGTGAGCCTCGCCGCGGTAGATGAAACTAAGGTGAAGTTAGAAGCCGTAGGGATGCCTAGCGTGACCTTTACCGTGCCGAAGTATCCAGACGAGAGATCTGAAGCCGTTCAATGCACAATGTGGTGGGGAGAGGCAATAAAGTGTATCGATTGTGGAACAGAACCGGCTGAATGGTTGTCCAGGTTAGCAAAATTGGGCCTATATTTCTATCATCCTGGCTGAGGTCATGTTCATTGCGTAGCCTGTGTAACAGATACGGAAGTCGTAGCCGAGTGGCATAAAGTACACTCCCGAATGGAAGGCACAGTAGGCATGACCTCGTCATACGCAAGGCATGAGCTAGTGATACACTAGGCATGGGTCGGATACATGAGGCATGGCCTAATCGCGCACTAGACATGTTCAAACACTATGCTTGATTTAGTCGCTCAGTGTTTTTTTCTACGATAATGGCTAACATTTCATCACGGTTACAGATTTCTAACTGGGACAAGCTCTGGACTCCGTTTAGGATACTCCATGATAGACAGGCGAAACGTTTTCGTTAAACCCTGGGAGAAGTTCACGAAAGTGTACAAGACACTGAGAAACGAGGACACTGTAATAACAAGGAATTAGATTGTAGATTGCGATATCGCAAACATTCTGAATCCAATTAAAAGAGATCAATTTCAGGGGCTGTTCAGTGACCTGGCAAGCTACATGCTGATGACCACACGGTCCATGGAAGTGTTGAACGAGAAACTGGAGATACCTGTACCTGCCTTACAATTCCGTCCAAACATTGTAGTCTCCACACAAGAACCATTCGAGGAGGACAACTGGGAGTGGATAAAGATTGGGGAAAATGCTGTGATTAAAAACTTCAAACCATGCACAAGGTGCTACTCTCTACTATATTCTCCGCACTAAAACAGAACAGCAAACTTGTAGAGAGTTTACGTGGATGTCCGTTTTCGCCGCGATTAACAATCTGCGAGTGGTACGGGTACTCGTTGGTACTAGTAGAGGTTGCAAGCAAATTAGAGACAGCTTCTTAATCTGTTAACCGGGCAATTCCCTTATTATGGTTTACTTTTGACGTATTTATACGTCCCGCTCGGTTAACAGGTTAATAGCTCTTGAGTAGTCTATTGATATTGATCTGACTATAACTGTACAATATGCAACGACAAACCCATCTTTCATACCACCAATTTTACTTCATAATAATTATCCTTGATTCAGGTGTAAATTCGTGAAAGTTAATCCAGAAACGGGTACAGCGGAAAAAGAGGAGCCCCTCAAGACTCTACAAAGGTACGAATAATTGATTTGATTAAGAAAAGAATCATTTTTCATGCTTCTCGTACTGTGGTTCAGTTTCAGGCAACAAACGGACCCAGAGCGCATTTCGTTAGAAGGAAAAGCGCCAGTGATGGGCATATATTGTGGACTATACATCCCGGGAAAGGTGAAAATTGGGGACGACGTCTTCGTTCACGTGTCCACTGACTCAACCGTGGAAATGAGTCACCGGGAAAGCGAGAACTAGGACTTGGAAATTGTAAAGAAACTGCGTGTGATGACCATTGGCTTTGATATAGTAGATAAATTTGATAACGGGTTACAAACGGTTGTTAGCATGTTATGAAAAGATATCTGCCTGATACATTTAATAAGAACTCGATGACAATACTATACGCTTCTTTGAGACAAATTATTGTTGATTAATGTATTGAAAAAATGTCACTCTGAATGAAAACTGTAATTGTTACACAAATATTCGTGCTATAACCATTTAACTCAACTCATTTTCATCAGAAAATGAAACCTAAACCACAAAACAATCCCGCTCTAACTACAGGACAGGCGCAGGATTTAAAAGTCTTTTCAACAGCATGATAGCATCCAAAGTCTTTAAACCCCCTTTAGCAACTTCCACTCCTTTTGATGTCCGTTGGGGCATCATCGGGGATGAACCAATGAGAACACTACAGGGGCGTGTCGTCTCGACGAGAAGAACCGTCAATCAGTTTTAAAAATATAATTGCGTCGACGGAACTCATAGACAGGAGGCGAATGCCTCACCAGATAAGGAACAATGAATGCGAGAGTAGGGATGGCACGTTGCGTTAGTCAGATGCTTGTTTTTTGACCGTTGTCCACTCTGAAGCTCTCGCCGTGATATGTACGTTCGTGCAATGCTAGTGTTGAAATTATTATTCTCATGGAGTATTGTCCTTTTTGGAGTGGTGGCGGTGTACAGCCAGCATCCGAAGCCGGATGGTAAGTAGAAGTGTCGTTTTGACAAGGAATCTTGTGGAAATTATACTAAATCCTATCCGAACCTACCAACCATACACCAGATGTTTTCACAAGTGAAAGAACAGAAGTATAGAGACGAGTGACATATGCAAATTGTTAGAATCGCGAGAAAAATAACGCATTTGTGTAGCGTTTCAGGATACCCTGGGTCATTTAAGACCAAAATCTCCCCCTGAAGTGCAAGCGAAGTCGGCCAGAGGTGTTGCCGAGAGATTGCTAGGCTCAGAACGAGCTAAGTTATTCGCAATGACCGTGGACCCCAATTGTGGACCTATTGGGAAGGATACTTTTATGGTATTACTCAGAACACCATAATAATTTGATTTGGATAATTAATGTCTATCAGACATACGAGCTTGCGATTTTTTTCTCGCTAGATACAGAAAAATTCTCTTGAGCAAATTGAAATTCTTGGTACGTCCGGTGTAGCAGCCGCCTGGGGCTTGCACTACTATCTGAAGAACTACTGTAACGTCCACATATCTTGGGAGGGCAATCAACTTGAGCTTCCAAACACATTACCAGACGTTCGCGTTAATGTTACATCCAACGATAGGTTGCTAATTCTAATCCTTAATGTTAGATATCTTCAGTCTCATACTAAACACTTAAGCTCTTGAATAGATTCAGGTACTATCAGAACGTATGCACCACTGGCTACACATTTGCATGGTGGCAATGGGACCACTGGGAAAAGAGCATTGACTGGATGGCCCTTAATGGAATCAACTTAGCGCTTGCTTTTACTGGCCAAGAAGCCATTTGGGAAAGAGTGTACCTTGACTTGAACTTAACACGGAAAGAGATCGCTGAACATTTTGGAGGCCCTGCCTTTTTACCTTGGTACTGTTATACCGTAACAACTGGTTCCTGTCTACTTATGCAGGTACAGCTATGAGAACTTGTAGTGTTAACAATCTTGCACTTATGTTCAGGGCAAGAATGGGCAATATTCGCGGCTTCGGCGGTCCCTTACCTCCGTCGTGGCACGAAAAGTCTCTTCGTCTGCAACATCAAATCCTTCAGAGGATGAGGAACCTCGGAATCATTCCTGTTGCACCAGCGTTCGCAGGATATGTGCCTGGAGCCTTCTCCAGGCTGTTTCCACAAGCAAACGTAACCAACGCTTCTTGTTGGAATCACTTTGCCGACGAGTATTGTTGGTAAGCAATCATGTTTTAGATGTCCATATATTGCAAGACATCAGAAAAATAAGAGCTTACAACATACGAACCAATCCAAAGACGGTATTACTATAATTACAAGTGTATTCTACACTGTATTCTGTGACATACACGAAATATTATTTCAGCCCTCATCTTCTAGAGCCTACGGACCCACTTTTTCAGATGATCGGCGAAAAATTTCTGAGGACGGTAATTTCAACCATTGTATTTTGAGAAATATTTGTTTTCGTTCTGCAACGGTATACCAACGTTTGAATTTATAGTACATTGAAGAGTTTGGAACAGATCACATCTACAATTGTGATACTTTTAACGAAAACGAACCGCAACACACAGGCGAATTGAAGTTCCTGAGGAATGTAGGACGTTCGATTTACTCAGCCATGAGCACAGTAGATTCAAAAGCAATATGGTAACAGTGTTTTGCCTCAACTTATGGAATAAATATTTCATTCTCGTATAATACAGAATCGCGGTTTTTTCTAAAGGCTAATGCAAGGTTGGCTATTCGTCCACGACATCGTATTCTGGACTGTGCCGAGGGTTAACGCCTTTCTGACATCAGTGCCAATCGTAAATATTCTCGACGAGGAGAACAAAAAGATCGGAACAGCAAAATCTAAAAATAACAATATCTGTTCTTTCTTAGGGGAAAATGATTGTGCTAGATCTTCAGTCTGAACAATTTCCACAGTACAAAAGATTAAAATCGTATTATGGTCAACCGTTCATCTGGTGCATGTTGCACAATTTCGGAGGAACACTGGGAATGTTTGGTTCCGCCAAAATTATCAATCACGTGAGTATCACTCAAGCAGAACATGAGCAATCTTCCAAATATTATACGAAATATTCACAATTTCTTACGAAATGGTCAAGAGCATTTCCTTTCTAGCACGTTTTCGAAGGAAGGAATATGAATGGCAGCACAATGATAGGAACAGGTCTAACACCCGAAGGCATAAACCAGAACTATGTTATCTACGATCTAATGAACGAGATGGCTTATCGTAAAAACCCAGTCTATTTGGATAAATGGTAAGATGGAATTTCAATAATGCCAGAGTAACAACACCTTTGATTGCCAAGACAAGATTGTCACGTTGCAAATCGAAATCATTCCAGGTTTGAAAATTATGCCTGTCGACGATATGGTGCATGCAATGAGTATACAGTAGCTGCATGGCAGAACTTGGGAAGAACAGTATACAACTTTGTTGGGACAAGAAAAATGAGAGGGCAATATGTGATTTCTAGACGGCCAAGTTTAAACTTCACACCATGGGTGAAAAGACTTCCTCTTTTTCAAACAGATTTCTTTTTACCATGATTTTGGAAGTAAATACAGATTAAATTCTCTGTGAACAGACATGGTACGATCGTGAGACGTTTTACCAAACATGGAACGTATTGTTACAAGCCAGATATGGGAGAAAAAATAACACCCTTTATCAGCATGATGTTGTTGACGTAACAAGGCAAGCACTTCAACTGAAGGCAGATGAGCTATACACCGCTTTGATAGATTCGTTCAATAAGAAAAACCACACTGCATTCAAGTAAGTACTCATGTAAAACGCATTAGTACTTCCCAAATATTCATGATAAAAACCCGACATGGATCCATTTTTGCAATATATTCAGATCGTTGGGTGGTATGCTATTGGAACTCTTTGACGACTTGGAATTAATACTGAGCTCCGGAAAGGATTTCCTATTAGGCACATGGTTGGAAGAAGCGAAAAGCCTCGCCACCACTGATGCAGAGAAGCGATTGTACGAATACAATGCTAGAAATCAGATTACTCTCTGGGGACCACGAGGAGAGATTAGAGATTATGCGAATAAACAATGGTCTGGTGTTATGGCAGATTATTTCAAGCCCCGCTGGACCATGTTCTTAGATGCCATTGAAAAATCCTTAATTAATAGAACAAAACCAAATATAACGATGATAAACCAGGATATATTCAAACAAGTGGAAAAACCTTTCACATTTTCCACAAAACTTTATCCGACAGAAGCCAGAGGTAAGGAATTGTATCTATAAAAAGTTGCAACGTACGATCACATAATGATCAACATCAGAAATTTCCAATATTAAACACTGAAAATCGAAAACTCTTGATCGTGTGCCTTTGTAACCAATTTTCGCTTCAGAATAATCTTTTTGCAGGTGACTGTATCGAAATATCGATGAAGTTGTTATCCAAATGGCGCAACCCATTGAAAAACGTAAAATCGCCCAGGATGATTGAGAATATTAACAGAAGAAACGAGAAGGAATGGATCTAACGAAGATGCTTCGTGAGAAATTCCAGCAAAATACCGATACGAGAAGAAAACGTGCAGAAACATCGCCATGATCGACGAAAGCAGAATCGACTGAGCGAAAGACAAAGCGAAATAGCGACCACCAACTTAAATGGTTAGAAACAAGTAACAGCCGACAAAAAGACGTACAACGGGTAACCTCGATTATAAATCGTAATTACGGCGATTGACTCGTAAATCCGAGTACTTCAAATTATATTAAATTATACAAAATTATCATACTTATGTGGCTAAGAAGGAATTTCGGCGTGACCTACCTCGCGACGGACGAAGCAGATGAGAACGTTGTAACGCCTTTGCGAAGTACCTACAGCTATGTGCAACGGAAATCCTCTATGTGATTGGTTGTATAGAAAGGCTAATGATCATTTTTTGACTCGTTAAGATTACGAGATAATTACGATAATTTTTCATAGCGAATATTTCCTCTATAACCACATTGTACCCTTAATTAGTTTTAATAATACCTATGTTCCTCTAATTACGAATTAAAATTTTCGAATTTCTTTAGTAAAATAGCCCTGGCCAATCATCGCTCTAGTTGAGCTTCTCAGATCCCTCACTAGGATTCTTTCTCCTTATACTCCATGACTGTAGCTTAAATGATACGTAATAGTTTAAAGATAATAATTCACAATTATATTTGTTCTGAAATTAATGGAATCGTTTAATTATAATTTCTATCTTTTTTTTTCAACCACGGATCGAATACTTTTGTACATTTTCGTTCATATATCTGATCGATGGTACAATGTTCGATCGTATCAGCCAATAATTGGCCGTAGTCAATATTAGCAGCACCATCAGTCTTTTGTTCGTTCGCGCGCTTTTGGAACCAACGCCATTATTGCATCTCGACTTCGAAGAGAAGACACGCTTCGACATAAATTCTTTCAGCTCTAGAAATTGGGAAAGGTAAGTATAGCTTGTGTGATTTTTATATGTCAATTGCCGAATATATTGATGATTTAAGTCGAAGCGGCCTTTAACAGATCGTGTCCGTTGAAATCAATTGAGAAGTGCACACGAGATTCTGAGATTCCGAAAGAATTTGAAAAGCCCTCTGATATAAATAGTAATGCAATGCATTTCGATTATCTTCACTTGCGATCTATTTTTTCATTGAAAATCTTTCATATACTAGTAAGTGGTAAGATATGATTGCCAGTTGAGGGCTATCCTATTGATAGGATCACATACAGATTTGAAGACTTCATCTTGTTATAGTAGATTGAGAAATATAGTGTGCAGCTAGTAAGAAGTACAAAATATCTTGTGCATTTCATGAGGATACTCGTAACGCGTGAGAAACATCTATTGGTGCGTAATGATGTTGCGCACCTTCGTAGAGAAAGGCGCTTTAACATAGAGGTACCGAAATGGAACGCTTCTGTCCAGGACTATAAACCCAAGATATTTCTGGAGATACGTTGCACTTTATTTTGACGTCGAAAGAAACTTTTGTATCTGTATTACGATTTCGACTTGCAGAGTCGAACTGATTGTTGAGTCGCGTCTTTTCTAAGACAAAAATTAAAGATGCTAAGTACCACCAGAAATATTTTTATTATAAGATTCTAGTCTTTCAAATAACACACACACACCCGTGACAATTCGATACAAAAGGCCTACTGATGCGGAGAACATCAATTATAGTTAATCATCTCAAGCAATTGCTCACAATAATTTTTTACAATACATACAGTTTTGCTAATGATATTCTCCGTTGTTGTTAATTCTTAACTGCTGGCATACATTTCATACTGAATAATTATGGGAATATCCAATGAGACTTGTATGACTCATGGAGTCTATAATATAGCCTCCATCTGATTCTTATTTTGTGCTTTTTATATACATTTATCATCGTTCTACATTTTAGTAGAATATATGAATTTTTTCAGCTAGTTTTAACTATTGTACTGTTTTGATTATTATTTGATTTTTAACTTTGTTTAAGAATTGGTCTATCCTACCAGTAGTGTAAGAATTAGTCATCAGTAGACACTCTGCTATAGCGTTATTAGGGCTAGTCTTACTATTATCATTAACTGACTTTAATAATATCAGAAGTTGGATGCCTGATTACCACTAGATTTGTAAATTGTGCATCTTTCCACAGGGAATCCTATAAATGAATTCGTTAGATCTCAACGTGATATGATTATTGAATCTATCCAGTTGTAGAATTCAAAAGCTATTGATTAAATACAATACAATTTTTTTATGGTCCCCTGTATATCAGTAAGGTCCAACGAAATCATGAATCTGACTTTGTTTGCGTTGACTTGGTCGCGTGCTTTGCACTATGAACTGAAACTTTGGTTAATTACTAACTGTTACATGACCACTGAGTCGTGTGACTTTGTACCGAGCCAGTACAAACTTGTACCGGACTCTGTACAGAATGCTGATTAAAATATACCAAACTAAAGCATTCAATTTATTTTATACTTAAATAGAAGTATCTTAAACCGAAGTATTACTTCAGCCTCGATCAATTTAATTTTACAATTTTCCTATCACAAAAATTAACAATCAAATCTTCAGAATAACGAAAAGATGTAATGATAAAAACAAAGAAAATATAAAACTTAGATTTTCCATAACGTGGACATCTAAAATGAGCCTTAACAGTAATCAAACGTATAAAAGATCCTCGCTGGATGTAAAAAGTATAGACAGATGCTTAATTGCATCACAGAACGATTAACATATCTAAAATATTCGTTCATGTATTGTAGTAACGCGAACCTATGTAAAACAATGTCGTTGTTTCGCAGGCTGTTTAAGCCTCTTACAAAATACAAGTAGGCGTGCATATAAAATACGGTTAAATCCCGTATAGCTTACAATTGCTGCACCTACTTGAGCCTATGTAGCTAACACACTTAAGTAAAACGCCATTGCAAAAAGTGCCATACGGCTTTCACGTTTCGCGTTAATCCTTTCAGCCTTGATCCCTTGTACGAGGAGCAAGTTCATCGTTTCCTAGGATAAACGATATTCATGTATAACCACAGCCAATTGTTGGTAAGATGCTACTAATGCAACGAGTAGTAGCTAGGGATTAAATGAACATGATATTCTATCTATCTCTTTGATTTTCATAGCACTTCTGTTCATGCGAACATTTATTAGCTAGTTATTAACTGGGGTCACTAAAAATGGGACAAGATTTGAAGGGATTAACCGACATGACATAAAATGTCTTTCTTTCTTTGAAGACTTATACGATTTACAACTACGTTTGACGATTTCAGCTCAGCTGAGAATAATTCGATCTGTTTTCATTTAAATCCACAGTCTATGCTAAAGGTTTCATAGCACTCTTTGCCTAACTCTGTATAGAAACGGAACGTCAAACTCTCCTTCGGGTGATGGTCTGAATTACTTGCACATTCGTTACTTTCAATTTTGAGGAATCTAATCAGTACGGTCTGAAATACTTATGGCGAAATTACAGTGGGCTATGCGTATCTCGCGATCGCGTAATTTGACGAAAGTTAAATGAGACGATTCACGTAATCTGCCTTAGACTCGAATAACCAGTTCCCTTTGTTTCTCGATCACGAATAGTTCTTTAAACGCAATCAACGACTGTTAACCATTCAACAACTCAACAATTAATTTCATTCATCCATTCCATATTAATTAAACTCATACCGTGTTCATCGAACAACCAGTTGTACTCGGTTCCTTTCCAAATTGATCCAAGATTCTCTTTAACATCACCGTTTTTCGGTTTCGATTTCTTGAGTGGACGCCTCTGTTACTGGAGGTAGAGGACTGTCTACGGATATTTGCCTGAACAAAGAATTACCACGAGCCATAATTAAGTCCTTACTAAAATATGTGAAACAATGCTCTCAACGTTTTTTCAGCAATAGCGTAGTTCTGATATTAACAACTCGATGCAGTTCTTAGAGATAGTCCGGATTTTGAAATTAGATTATAATTTTTTTACGAATTACTCTTTTTCTACTTGTAAGACACTTTGGGTTCGGCGTTGCTTGCTCAAGCCTCATGAAAAATAGTTAACTGTAAGCGATTGATGTTTTAAGATTATTTACCTGCCATTCATTTGCCAGTCATATGAATCTGGAGCAGAATTACTCCTCCCAGTTCGTTGAAATCGTTCGGTTTTCGCGTTCCTGATCCCTTTCTTCGATGCTAGAGTCTCCTCGGCTCTTTCCGCCGCACATAATTCTATGCCATCAATCACCGTGTCCGCGCATGCTGTTCTTCCGCTCTTCTTTGGCAAAAAGGGATTCTGGTAATGATAAAAATTGTTAAAATTGATTAATTAAAGTTCGGAATGGATAAAATTTAATGGACAAGAGTTCTTCAGGAATTTTCAGTTGATGAGAGCTATGTCTTACTTGAAAACTATGTTGTTTTAGCATAGTTTTGATGAGAATTAGGGTGTCCAATTTCGGTATCCTAGTAACGACCCTTTCTACTTCTTCGTCCGTAACGGTGACTGGAAGTCGACAATTGTCAACCTCACTTGGCAGTGGTTCAGTGCCATGATTGGTCAACCAGCTGTGCTCCTTTATTTCTGCCAATGTGATCCTCTCGCCTGGATTCTTGGCCAACATTTTTGTGATCAATTCAATGAGGTCGTACGAGAGGGCCGGATTTTGCGGGAATTTCAACGGTTCAGTACGAACTGCTGCTTGGACGCCGATTATGCTCCCAGCACCGTCCCATGGAACCCTTCCCGTTGCCAGAGAGTACAGTGTCACCCCCATAGACCACATGTCACACAACTGAAACATATGACAAGACAATATAGAAAAGAGTATAGAGAAAAATAAGCATAAATTTGATGTCAGTTGTGCGCATACTCCAAATCTACTACCACAGAAATAATTCGTGATCTACTCTTGTTTTCGGAGAATAACTTAATCGATGGATATAACTTAATACCTTCAAAATTGTTGCTAGAGTTTTCTTCAAACGAACCTACGTGGTACACAACGTTTCTCCTACACTAAGTACACGTAACAATTATTACACTTTCAGAGGCTTTCTCATCTTCGAACTCATACGTTGCTCCTACGTTACTCCGATTTTTACGGCGTTCCATATCAGATCATCCTTTAGTGTTAGCTCCTCACTTTTCATGTTTTTCGCTAAAATATTACTTCTCCTAAACATGGGACCTATTTTCAGTGCCCACGAATGATTCTTGTCGGCCAGGAGATATATAAAGCCAATTGGAGCTCCAGTAAAAATGTCAGCCATTTTGAACTTTGTTTTGGTCATATCTACGTCGTATAGTGTTTCGTTGTTATCTTCGCGACCCTTCATCACATTCACTCACAAGCACACTCTGTTATTCTATGCCATCGTGATCGAACGGAATGCTCACTGAGTTTAAGAAATTCACTACTTTTGTATTAATCGTCACGTATATTACGAATCGTGAGATCAAACGTTCCGACGCGATTGGAGTCAAAGATGGAAATGAACACGTTGTGTGTGGTGACTAAAGCATCCACTAGAGGGCTACTATCAGTTATCAATTCTAGCCAACTATCACTCAATAACAAATTTCATATATAAAAGACGGAATATAGATGAAGATAAAATATAAGGAATACAGAGGAAAAACAAAAAATCCTTTTGTTCGGTGCATTTTATGTATTAATTTCAGTTAATCACATTTGGTGACGTCAACGACATTCGCCATTTCTAATATCATTGACCGCCATCTATACGTGGAGCTTTGAGTCAGTTGAGTTAATTGATACTGAATTGATCTCCTATACCGGCCAAGGGAAGGCGATGCGCGCTCAAATTTGATCAATATAGAGTAATGATATTTAATTTGCAATTTGTAATGTAGTATTTTGAGTAATTGCTGCATTTAACCGTCTCATTTCCTGCTGCCCGTTCAATTTAAAAAATCCTGCCAAAAATTAATAACGTTTTTAATTAATTACGCAATTTCATTTGCATACCTATTGTTTTTACTGGAAGTATAAGTTGCCCCCGAGTAACATGAGAACCTCTAAAAATCGACTACATTGTCGATAATCTCGATAAAGTTCTACGTTTTCTCTCCTTTGTCTAGCTTTACCCATGAACATTGTGTTGGTTAATTATGAACGCGATGTTAAACGAACTTTTTTTTGTAGTTAACACGTTTTACCGAACAGGGGGGCTGGTCGTATTTTAACCTAATTTCCCAACCAACAACTTTACGTTCTTCAAGTTCACTTGCATATTTTACGATAATGTAAGGAAATCGATGTCACTTGGCGGGGTGTGCAAACTCGTTTCATAAGTTTTCGCATCGTACCTTTTCTACGTGCGCGAAGACATTAAGCGTGTCCTCAAACTTTTCAATAGAGGGTCGGTTTGTTACACTAGTTTTCCATATTGTTGCATCGACCGTGAGGTTATTAATGCAACGACTTTGAAATGGCAGTTCTTGAAAAGTGATTGAAAAATTGTGGGAAATTCTGTGTTCAGTGCAGCAGAAGTGCATAATAGTATATGTAGATAACAAGAAAAAGAGAAGAAAGAAGAATAGGTAATTGAAAAATGAGGCTTAGATAATTATATCACAGTTGAATGAAGAGAATTCATATGTATAAGTGAGTGACTACTGAAACCTTGTTCTTCAATTAAAATTTGAGGAGGAATTTACTGGTAGACGAAGCAGAAACCGGAGCAATATAACTTAAAGGGATCACTGTACTTCGTTCAATCGTTACCATGAATCATCTTGTTGGCAAGAATCTTGTCGTTCAAGGACAACGGCGAAAGTGACCACGAATGGACGTAACAAGTCAACAGAGATTCTACTTGCTTCGAAACTGAAAATCAATAAACAACGCAGATCGTAATTGCGGTTAATTGAGTAACACGTTGCATGTTCAGTACTTTGCTGAGAGTTTCAGGGTGTCATTAACGGTGATTAGAGAATACATGCTCGGACGGCTCTGTGCTCCAAAACTAATGAAGAAGGGCGGCTATTTATTCGGCGCGTTTGACACTGTACTTTGACTGTTCGCTAGCCAAAATTAGACCAAAATTGAGAATCGATTAAGTAATAGTCTTATAGAGCGAGGTGTACTTACAGTTCCGGAATAATGGGCGCCAGGTGTTGTTGTTTCAGGTGCCGCAAAGGCTGGTGTGCCGGCTGGTCCGGATAATAATTCTCCGGATGCCCTCAATTCAGCGCTAACCCCCAAATCAGCAATCTTGATGCGACCGTCACTATCCACGAGTAGATTACTAGGTTTTATATCCCTATGGACTATCTTATGGTAGTGTACTGTGAAAGAAAGCACCAGGAAATGTATAAAATTAGAAAGAAGTTATAACTAACGTGATGATTATCACATCCACGTTCATATACCAGAAAACTACTTAGGGATAAAACGAATTCAAGTACTGACGTCGATACGGTTAATTGTGAGGTGTGTTACGAAACACTTGATAAAAGCATTAGTATGGATTTAACTATTATATGAACTACTTCAAGTGTGTAATAGAGAGTGTATTCCAAATTGTCTACCCAACTGTTTTGTTATATTATCTGAATCGTTGAGATATTTAGAGACACTTACGATACTCCACCCCCATCACTACGTCACGAAAGTTCTTCCTGACTGTCTCCTCATCCAGGGGCTTGTCGGTGGGTATCTGAAGGATCTCACCCCTCTCAACTAGTTCGAAGACAAGGTAAAGATTGTCTTCGTCTGGGTCGTCAAGCACCTCCACTAGCTTTACCACGTTCGGGTGATCTAATTTTTTCAGCAGTGCGATCTCCCTGTAGACCTTCGCCAAAGGGTTGGCAGTTCCCTTTCTGCCAGGAGCCATTCTACCGAAGATACCAGCTTTCTTCATTAGTTTCTTCTTGCTGAGAATTTTCATCGCGTAGTGGGTCTCATCCTCCTCGTTGTAAACTAATTTCACGATGCCGTAGGAGCCCTGTGACAAAGGGAATGAAACGGTGTAATAAGGTTCCCTGACACCAAATAACGCGGCCTCCACTCTTCTTTCACTTAAAGGAGATTAATTCTTCTCGATTTCGCCTCACAACTATGTTCCAGATAGTTCCATTCCCAACTTTTGTCCGTAAGGGCGCAATGACATGTTTAATTCACAGTTTTTTGTTGCCAAAGAACCACGTACGGTAACGCGTCTGGTTTTAATTAATCTGCCATGTGCAGGCGAATATTTTGAAAAGATTGAAACGAGGTTGGCTACGAAGGGAATGAAATATTGGCAATAACTGACAGAAAAGTGCGTGCGTGTAACTCGTTTCCATTAAATTACCAACGACGTTATTTACCCCATTTCATAACAGCGTTATTGCTTTTGCATCGGACGATGCCACGCATGAAAAACGCAGTTGCTAAACTTTTATTTTTCTCGCTTGTATATTGTAAGTTTGGCTTAACTGAAATCGCTGATAATGTAGACGCTATAATTTTTTCCCCATTTGAAAAATTCAACATTAGACCGCCGTCAGATAACAAAGATAAGACATCGAGGGTCTCAAACTACCCTCCTGAGAGCGGCTTTAAAGTAATAGCGGTTTACTGTCCATTTCTTCTGAACCCCTTGTATTTCGCTTTTCGCGAGATCACGCTCCAGTGCTGCTACTATCAAGATGCACGCTCTAACAACATGTGTGCTTCGTGCAAAAGGTCATCGTGATTCATTACTTATCCCCGGTTGTAACGATGTAGGATAATTATTTTTTTTTGTCAATTGCGCTGGCTGCTCGAGCGAAGGCGATTTAATTTCAACTTCAAGAACAGTTTGAAAGAACACGTCTAGCGAGACAGATTAAATAGTCAACAAGAAACTTAAAAGCTTAGAACGACACGTTTTCGCTTTGAAAAAGTCTCTACCTCGTGCTCCAGTTGGAACGGCATCCAGAATTCACCTTAGTGACTCCGGCTGATGAGGGAAACTTTTGAAACTATGTTTCGTTCTAACCTTTTCGCTTTTCTCGGTTAATATCATCGATGAGGGAATTTCGCGCGAATAGAATTCTGTATTGCGTATAAACCAGTTAAAATAAATTGTTGCAAGAAAGTTGGACTTTCGATAGGAGTCTCTATTTTCCCAGAACATATTTTCATCAAATTAACATCTCGCAACAACCTCCTTAAAAGTTGTAACGGTAAAAACGTTACTTCAACTCACCTGCCCAATATTATCCAGGAGTTTGTACTGGTTTAATTGCAGAGCACCTTGTCTATTGTCAATGGAGACCCTTCTGCTCTCTCTCAGGGGTCTCCTCCTGTTCCTGGGCGATCCCTGAGGGCTCCCATAAGGGGAGTACGGGCAGTAAGGATAAATAGGCCTGACTGTAACATTAGAGGCGTCCCCAAGGAACCTCTGACTCGTACCCACGTCGCCAGGTGAGGACACCTTTCTGACCTGAGAATCGTCCGTGATCTCAATAGACGACAGCGTTTGGGTACTTAAATCACTGCTGCTGTGCATCAAAGTACTCCTTGGTTCACGCAGAGCCACGTCATCCTTAGACTCTGCAGATGATACACATTGGGTGGTGTCTTCCTGTTTAGACATCTGTAGGGATATCCTTCTGCCCGTCGAATGTAGCTCGCTATCTATCCTGTCGTCAGAGTGGGTCGACAGCAATTGGTACACCTTGATCGACTTAGGACGAACCTTGAACTGCTTGTTATCTGTAGAGGGATCAGTTACTTTTTCTCTGATCACATTGGTTGATAAACAATCCGTAGGTTCGTTGATCCTAATCTCGTCAACGGCAGCAGTCTCAGATCGCACGACGCCGATTTTAAGTTTTAATCGATCACAGCCTTGATTGGGCTCTTCGATATCTTCAGCGACACTCCGGGCATTCCAATTCGGGGAGAACGGGACAACACGTTGATGAACCACTCGATTCAACATGTTTCTGGACGTTGGCGAAGTAGAGAGCCGATTGATCGGTTCACCGAAGGACGTGTCAATAACTCCTGCAGACGTATCTTGCAGTCTTGGCGTGATGCAAGTCTCTGATGCACTCAGAACTTCTGCCTCAGTTTTCAGTGAAACATTGGTGTCTGTTGTGTCTCCCAGCAGGCGACAGTGTGTGGACAATTCGTCTGGCGAACAAAAGTGATTGTGTTCTGACAGTATATTGGCATGCATCTTTAAGCGATATTTCTAAATGCAATTAAAGGAACAACGGCTCTTTGAAGGTAAAGAAGTCTTATCATTATTGTAGTGCCGCGAAGTTACATGCTAAGCGGACTGCAATACGGAAAAGAGGATTTAAAGTGTGTTATCCCATGGGAACAAAGTTGGTTTGGAGTTTCCTCGGTCTGAGAGAGCCGCGAAGTTCAGTTAGTTTTAAGATAATCTGCTTAATTTTATGGAGAGCACTCTTTCTGCGGGAGTTTGAGTTACGAAGTTTAAGTAAGTTCAGTTGTTAAGCTTGCGTGCGGGAGCGTCAAGTAGTTGATAAAACTGTTTTACTAGCTGCAATCACGGGCATTGTGAAAAGAAATACAATGGATTTGAACATATCCTCTTTACGACAAGCACTGAACGTAAAAGTATGTGCTCGTACAGTCGAGGAACTATTCTCCCGGAATATCCATTTATTCACCAACATGACATCGTCTATCTGCGCAGTATCTGTTCCCCAACAGAGTAGGATACATTAAACCTCAACTTCGGATACCCCAATTTTCTGCCAAAACCAGCGACCCAATTTTGCTCCTACGACTATAGTTTCAAGTCCCGCATACCTCAGCAGCAGCATATTGAATTTCAGAGCTTAGCCATGTAGGGGTTATTATCTAACCAGTTAGTATTCGGGACTACTCACCAACAGTCACGTGCTTCACGCGGTTACACAGGCTGTCCAAGGCTTGCCTGGAGGATACCTCTTCTCTCAGCGCCTCCTTTACCTCGTCGATATTCGGCATGTCTAGTCCTACGCTGGACACTTTCCTGTGCACTTCCGTAGTCGGCATCCTGTTAGTCACTAAGTCGGCGACCTCCTCGGTTAGACTTTCTTCAGTCCTGCCAACTAGTACCCTCGAGTTCAGTCGCTTGGGGCCAGTGGACGATCTCCGTCTCTCCTTCGGAAAGGAGGACAGGTCCTGTAGTATGTCCGTGGATGTGGAGCTCCGCCTGTCCTCGTCGAAGGTGCCCAGGTTGCTCGCGTAGCCGCTGCTCTCCCTCCTGGGTCTAATGATTTTAGATCCCCTAGACTTCAGAATATCGCGAAGGGTTGGCAGTCCCTCTGCTTCTTCAAGGAATAATGCGCTGTCCTTTCGTACCTCGATGATTTCCTGGTCGGACAGGTCTTCCTCGGGACTGGATGGAATCCTGAATGAGTCCTCGCGCTCCTTTGTTCCCAAAGTGGACTCCTTGGAAGGCAGTGTGATGGGCACCTTGCCGTCTGGGTCACCGAATCTTTCTATTCGGCGATCTTTTGATCTTCCCAGTCCTGATAACCTCTTCGAGAAACTTTCCTGGCTGGCGAGTATCGATTCTTGTCCCGGAGAGCGGGAATCCTGAACTCTGCTCACGAAACTTAGCGATGGCGGCTCTGCCCCTTGTGGACGCCAGAATCTGTCCGTTTCCGTAGATGCCGCAGCAGGTTTTCTCGACTTGGATTGTTGAATCGAGGATAAGTGCTCGGCAGCAGAGCTAGTGTCTAATGGAAATACGATGTTTGTCGTGGAGTCCAGCGGTGCATTCAGCGAGGAGTCCCTCAAGTCGGGTGAAGGCACCGGCAACGACTTAGAGATGGATCCTGGCGATTCTTCGTCGATGGCGGTGTGCCTGAAACCAAGTTTTGGGTAGAAATCATGGTGCAATTTAGGATCACCTACTGATGGCGCAATGTAGCTGACGTCTAGGCTTCTATAATGTCATCTGGCCCTACTTCTCTCAAATTTCAATTAAAATAAGATTTTAAATATGATTTTGTGGAGTTCGCGGATCAAAATACCGGTACGAAAATATTTTTTTACGAAGCTTATGAATATTTGATTCGAAACGAATGTTCACCACGTACCACTGTATATAAAGTATGGAAGATGCAATATGAATTATGTATACGCGTAGGTAGATCTTTTGATGCGAATCCTTAACCGGTTTATATTAAACGCCAACAGCCGTAAAGAATTATTAACTCTTTCAACACGGCCGTAAATAACCGTGCTCCAATTATGTGGCCCCTCTATCCTATCTGTTCTCAGTATTATCGTTAAAATATTAGCGAATCTGTTCTCGTTGGTATAAAACAGCGTATATAATTTACGACTGGAACTGTGTCGGGAACATTACGCTCTGAAGTAGAAAGGCTCGTAATCATATATTTTGTATAATCGTAAAACGAATGAGCTGGGGCACAAACTTGAAGTACATCTTTTTTTTTTAACGCGCACTTAGCAGACCTACGACTGAGAGCTAATGATCGAATTTTCGATAACAGTCACGAAACAAGAAAATTCTCGAACCGTATCGATGATCACTGTCACACGTAGTGGCGCGGAAACACAAAGGGAGGTGGGGCGGGTTATGCCGATTAAATGTCAAACGTAAATTGGACTCGTACTTCGTGCACTGTTGAAATCTCGTGTTCTAAAATAAACCGCGGTCTTTCAGCTCGTTTTCCATGGACGTTTGATTCACAGCAACGATAGACTAGGCATTGGACCGCGATACTGTGTTATTCCCGCGAATACTTCGCCCTCTACTATAAACAAGCGATTGTACATTTATTTTTTCCTTTCTTTTCAACAAAAACAGAAGAATGCTTTTAGTTCTATTGGAATCAACCTCATAGCGAGGATATATCAATTTATACCATGAGATGAACTACAATTCACAGGAATGAATAAAAATGTGAGAAAAATGACGAAATGCTCGTGGAATTCCAGATTCCCGCGATATTTGTGATGTAGTGGGTTGCGATCGAGCCGAAGAGTTTCGCGAGCAATTCAGACGGAAGTTTCAGCCTCCGGGGAGCAGAGCTCATTAAATCGTCCACGAGGCAGAGCATATGCCTCTTGGAGGAGCGGTGATTTGCAATTGAGATCGCGCCGCTTCGAATGACGAAAATATGAAATTTAAATTGACGCTTGCTGCCTCTAACCCTCGGAGACAAGATCGATGGTCGGAATAGCGGTTTGAGAGGAAAAAATATTTTCCTTGCTGCTAAATTATCGCTCTTTTGAGGAGCCAAAGTACCTTCACCCGTTTAATCTACGCATATTTCATTTTGGACTCAGATGTCACGAACTAATAGAACTGTAGAGACCGAAAACATAAGTGCCTTAACTACCAGCTGAAACTTGAATACCAGCTTGATGAGTTCGAGACACAAGTTTAAGAAGTCACGATAATAGAAGGATAGGGTTAAGCAGGGTTCACTGAGAAAGTTCTGCGGAATCTCTACTTTGAAAGGAAGTACTTGCTATGAATGGGACTAATACATTGCGCGTAAAGTCAGAAGATCGCGACTTTTCAGCCATTTTCATTTTACTTCATTGTAGTGATACGGTCTTGAACGAAAAAAGTCCATGACACATACATCGTCTTACGTGTATGCATGTTATTCTACCTGGAACACACGTCGTTTCACTGTTCTTGCGCGGGGACGCCCTAGACTCACAAGACAAGTGTGTAGCAGGAAATGGTTGCAACGCGACAAAGTGCAAAAAATCGAATTATTACCGCGCCCACAAATTGTCTGAAGGCGCGACAGGAATCATTTTTGTGCTATGTTGCGTCAGAGTGAGCGAAGTGGTAGAGTTTACTGTATGTATAGAATGGTAACGATATGCCTGCCTACTAGTTATCAGTCTCCCCTCCGGCTGTGGCTATGTAAAGTCTAAAACTTTGGTTATGGCGGGATACATAAAGGATGTCACCCTTTCTATTGTATGGGTTATGTGAAATGACACCACCAGTTGACCTACTAGTAGGCAGTATAGAAGCTAACCCAGACCTAGTACCAAGTACGGGAGGTATGCCGATGTGGTCAGTTAAGCGGGGCATGGAAGATGGTGAATCTAAAAACAAACGGAAGAAAAGTTGAACAAGCGAAAAGTTCCTAATCTCTACTATGAACTACTATGTTTAGTAGTTCGAACAAGGGTAGTCAACGTCACTCCAGTTGTATAAGCATGGGGTATGCAATGTATATGTCTGTATCCCCTCCTATCAAGAAACACGTGCGCACTGATAGATGCTCCAATAATTCATACAGGAATCGAGAATTCTTTCACGGAACCATAGTTCACTCATTATCGCCAAAATAATGTACGTCACATTGACGCAAAGTTGAACAAGCTACCCGGACTCTTCCCCTCAAAACTACACTGCAAATCCTTCGAGCTCGGCTCCTATCGCGGTTATGGTAAAAGGAAACGCAAATAGATGACAGGCTTGATAATTGCGAGGTCAGGCAGTGGCCATCCACATGGAAGTGACTCCGAGATACATCCATGTTGCAGTGCCACTTAGTGCGATGATTGCATTAATAGCTTTTTCACAGCTAGTTGGCTCTTGCCCGCAGTGAAAACTAGTAGATAAAAGATCGTGGGATGAAAGTGCCTCGATCAGTGGAAAAACGACACTTCGTTCTTGCGTTTACGTACGTCGAGCACGTAACGGACCGGAATGTGCATCGCGTTGCGTTTTGCATCGCCGACGCGCTTGCACCTGTCTGATTTACAGGCCTCGTTCACGTGCACACGCGAGCATAACAGTCTGCCGAACGCAAAAAGGACACATGCTTCACGCCTGTTCCACGAGCTCACGTATTAGTCTAGTTTCCACTCCACTTTCCACTCTACGTCCTACTCCTCTTTAATTCAATCAACGAAAGCCACCGAATTCGATGAAACAATTTTCGGGGGAACTGGAGTGCAGAATGATGAATTTGCGGAGTGATCAGTCCTCAGTACATACCCTAAGTTAACGTGCTACTAGCATATCGGCCCCTAGTGTAATAGTTATAGGTAATGCTGCAACTAGGAAGAATTTTCCACAAAATTCTGCTAGAAGTTTGAAACTGCCAGTCACAAAATAATGAGGTAGTAGTATACGCCTCATGTTTGCCTTCAATAAAGCTAGAAGCGAACAAGTCGCTGATGTTTCCCAAATCCACGTCTTAACAGCGTTAATGGAACGGGTTGGAAGACCAGGCTCGATACAGGAATGGTCTTGGGGGCTTGGGCCGCCCTTTCGGAAATTGGATCTCTACTCGGCAGTAATGTACGAGGCCCTCAGGAAATTCAACGGTGAGTTCGACGCGTGAACATCAGGAAACGCGTTGCGCATCCACGCGAAATCAGATCGCTTGGGACTTGCTGGAGGATCTGTAACATACGTCAGGTACTAGGTAGAGTAAACATCTAAACCTAAAACTCGTCGAGAAATTACGTTAGAAAAGATATCAACAGAGGGCCACTATTGTGGTTCCTTCAAAATTCTATAGTGATAAATGAATGGAGTTCTGCCAAAGAGATGTATGTACTGAATTAATATTTGTCGACGAGGTTAAGATCAGACGTTTTAGAATTGAAGGCTATACAAATTAGACTTGACAAGACTTTGAGTTACTTGTTCACATACCTGTTTCAGAACATGTTTTTCGAACGAGTGCAAAGGTAAGTAAGAGTATTTTCTTGCTCCATTCACGCATTTATAGAAACACTCACGCATTCACAAGCATATGTAAAGTACATTGCCCGTAAGCGTAGTTACGATCGATGTCTGCGTATTCGACGAAGTGTAATGTAAAAAGGTGTTTGTCCAATTCGATCATCATCGGGGGCTTCTGCGTTTCCTCCTCCTCAATCGGGTTTTCGCTATTTTCCGTTGAACGCGATTTCCTTTCAAACGAATACTGAATCGTTCGGAGACGGAATGCACCATGGGATATTCCCACGGTTTAACCTGGAAACTTGGACGCGCTCTTTCTCTGTGAACTGCCTACTTGAAAGTGTGTGCATTGTGCAAGCGATTTGGCTATGTGATGCTGCCGTATTGACTATATGGGCTAACTTACTTTAAAGTGTCAGATATATAATTAAAACTGAGTACTTGGACAGCTAAACAGTTAATTGTTGGAACACAAGTCCCAGAATCCTAAAACTCTGGAGTCTAGACAATTGGAATCCTAGTAAGTATACTGGAGATCTGATCCGTGAGAGTTCTAGAACTCTTGGGATTTTAGTCCCTAGATTTTAGATTGCTAAAGCTGTTCCAGCCCTAAAACTCTAGAAACTTCGCCCACTAGGGTAAACTAATGCCTAAATAGAACTTCATCATCGCTGTAGTTGCTTTTACGCCCATCATTACCGCCCTACTGTTTGTATTACGCCGCGGCCAGCTTTCTCATTATTTCAAGCAATAGCGTCGATATTAATCCGCCCACATCAAGGTTGTCGATGACGTAATAACGCCAAAAAATGTTTGTCCAAGGACAGGTATTATTTGACATCCGTCGATGTCATCGACAATAAAGGACGCTCGCGTTCGCTGAAATGGGATTAAGAAATATTTATGTGGCCAACATCGTGGCTTAGTGGGCTGAAATAATAGACTGGAGGCCAGCACCTTTTATGCGGTGCCATAAACGCCATTAGTAATGGCGCATTACGTTACCTCTGAAATCCGATACAGAGTACTCAGAAATAGAGAACCACAGAAACTAAATATTAGAAGATACCAAATTAGAGCCGTAATGACTTGATACACAGTGCATAGGGATTTCTGCTTGAAAAGGAATTTCCACAGTAACCAAAGGGATTAACTGAATAAGGCCATGCGATAGTGGCGCGTCTATCCTCGTAAATTTTCAGCAAGGCTGTTAGCGTCAGGTTTCTCGATCGCGACGAACATTGACGCAACCAGCCCCCATGGGACGTGGGGCTACGTGACGTTTTATGGAGATGCATAAATCCTCCCACTCGCTTATAAGGTCCGGAAACGCTGATCAGAGAATTGATTTCCAAGGAACATGTTGGTTAGTCCTTCAATTATTGTACCAGGTTTACCACTAGTAAATAGTTACTCTCGAGGCACCTACACAGAGCTAGTTTCAAAGTTCTTCAGTTTGCATACACTTGAAAATTTATGCCACGGTCATACCAATCCATTACCTACCCAGTCTACGTGCTCAAGGATTTGTCTGTGTTAATTCACGTGGGTTCGTAAGGTGCCTATGGCCAATGAGGGTGGATATGCAAGTTTTGAGATACAGGCACTCGATATGCCTAAAAATCGTCCTTTATAGCCTTGAAGCTTTTGTGCTGGCGAAACTTCTAATCAGTTAATGTCTCCTAAAGCTTTAATAAGCGAAGTCTGACATCTCCGCCCTAGCTTGACCTCAAGAAGGTTAAGTACCATCCCTCCACGACAATAGTTCCACCGAAAACTTGCTGCCAGCTTGAGGAGCGTGTGCCCGTGCATACAACTTTACGCCTAGCTACGCCATTATCCGGTTTCCTCAACAGTGAGAGAACTTCCGCCCTCCTATTGTTAAGAACTTGATATACGGGTACTCAGAAAAGTGTACCTGCCAGTCCTGGAAGCCAGTTTAAGGCCTCGAGGAACTTCGAAAACCTCTCATGTAGCTACCTCCAAGCTTCGTAGTATTATTATCTATCGCCTAAGTTTGGAGGACCTCTATCATCGATCACTATTAGAATAGAATATTAAGTTTCCAATGATGTAGCAGACTACTAACAATAAAGCAAGGTACAGTCTTCTCTACCAACTCTTTATATTTTCGATTCTGGTAATTTATATTGACTTTGTGGCACAAATAATCACATGGGTCAATCGAATCGCAATACGCTTAACGTTCCCTCAACTTGAAGCCGAGATTTGGGGCTGACGTAGAACGGCACTCGAAACCACATCCGTCCTGTTCGCGGGGCTGATGCGTATGTACTCGAGCTAATGGAATTTGTAGGCTCTATTTTTGCATCGGTGAAACACGTGTACTAAGGTAAAATAGCGTTTACTACATTACGTAATTATCAAGTAATGTTCGGTTTCGACCAGACAGAACTTGCCTCAAGAACGAGAAGTGTACGGCGATGTCAATCTGTCTGATATCGAAACGAACGTCGATGCTTGAAACGAGCACACAGACGTGGACGTTAATTACCTTCGTTAATTGACCCAGCCGCCAGATAGCCGAAGGTGAAAATGACCGGAGGGAACAATTGAACAGTAATAAGTTTGCCCTGGCACCTTGCTAACAATTTATCGATCCGTTTCCGGATGATACGTGATGCTATTACAGTTAGTTTCATTAATTAATCGCATTCTTGGTTGATCCGCGGTTTACTTTCCCGGGTATGGACACGGTAATGAATTGAAGGACGTAGACTGTGGTATAAATATTAAACTAGCAAAGTTCTATAACTCTTAAATTGTAGGACTCTGAGATACGAGTTCGCTGATAGTCCACAGTTTAAAAAATTTAGGGCACTGGAACACTAGTACTCCGGAGAACTAATGTTCTCGGAGTTCTTTTTAATCCTGTGATCACGTAATATCGAGCTTCTTCGAGAGTGTTAGAACAGTGGGCAAGGTGTTCCGCCCACCCGTTTAAGGTAGAACCTGATTGGGACTTCGCGCGATGTATTGGTCCCTAATCGATCAATCGTCATGTCTATTGCGGCGAGATTTATCGGAGCTGGTATTATATTACGGAACTTGGCGACTTGTGCTGGCAGAACGACGCATATTGATTACGTATGACACCGTTTGTCTTTCCCCATGGCACCGATCCCGACGCTCGACAGATTTAATAACGTTCTGTCGATGCACCGATTAAACCGATATCGATGCGCTCAACGTTCACCGATTTGATGAATTATCCATGATATTCCGACTGGCAGGTTTCAAAGTGAGAACGAAATTTATTGCACTCGAAATACTTTGCCCCGAGTTCTAACAGAGCTTTGTAAAAGATCTGGTATAGGAAGTACACTCGTGAATACTGGTTCAGTAAAAATTGACCCGGTAGTATGTTATTTTACACCGTATATTGAAGCTTCCATGCCTGAAAGTGTCGACGTCCAGCAAGCACAAAAAATATCTTTGCATATAAATTAACCATTCCCATATAAATACGTTAATATGTATTACCCAACCAGCTGTGGACACCTCGTACTCCTTTGAAGCTTAATTAATGCAAAATGCAAAACTGTAATCAGGAGATAATGAATATCTTCCCAAAATATGTGTGTGTTCTCTGTTTAACCTTTCGAATCCACGATAAAACGAGCGTATTTCATAAAAAACATTCTAAAGAGCGTACATATATTTATGAGTAATAGAAAGAAGAGATCACAGCTACCCAGGGTCCAAATGGTAACAAAATCCAATTATTTATTCCACTTTAGATCAAGATATAACAGTGTATAGCTTTTAAAGAGATGTGTTCCGTTATATAAATAAAGAAAATCAAATTATTTTCGCAAAGGAATAAGACCATGCGACTATGGGATACCAAAATTCAAATTCCTGTAGTATCGGTTCATTGCGAATATCTGCAACACGTGTGCATATGTAAGTACACGCGATACGTCAAACACAGCTGAGAAAACTTAAACAAACTGTTTCCATCGTGCTATCAGTTCAGTGACGCGCGCGTCGTTTCTTTCCTCGATGTATATTATTATCGCCCATTTAGGTCGTCTTTAATTATGCAAGTCGCGGTCAAAGGTTGCGAACGACTTTTCGCAATATATCCAGCAGAAAACATGATGCTGATAAAAATTCGTATGAAATAGATTAATCAATGGATAAATATAGATCGTGTATTCTTAAAGAAAAAAGATGGAATAGTAAATGGAATAGATACAAAATATTATATGGAAGGAAGAGTTAACGGTTTAGAAAATATATTACGTTCAACTGTACTTCGTGAAGCTCGTATTAACTCCAAATAGCTGAGCGCTGCAAATATTACTTGTTTGTGCCGCCGGGTTGCTGGTTCCACAACAAACATAAGCGCACCGGACTGAAATACGCTCGCAAAGGACGTTGGTTGTGTCAGTGGCAATAAAAATATTTCATACTGCGCTGCATATCTCGAATTTCGAGCAAAATATGTCTCTCAATTACAATTTATGCTACAGCGCCACTCGCTCCAAAAGAAAACATGAAATAGCCTCGCAGAAGGGAGAAAACATGGAAATTGTTAAATGTGCTTGAAATAATCCTACACGCTATCCATGACGTTAGGTGACTTGTAAATAAATAGGGGGCCCTGGGGTTATTTCTTTGAATCGGCACGAAATTTGAAATGCGACATGTAAACAGGAATATTCCATATTGAACATGATTCAGATAATCTAGAAATACTCACTCGCTGAGTGTGAAAGTACTTTCGAAGCAGAATCACCACCTTGAGACTGACTTATGCACTATCACAGTCACCTGCCCAGGTTCAGAGTTCATTGTTCTCCAGTGAAAGTAGTGAAATTCATGACAACTGTGGAATACAGATCAATGGAGCACTTTGAGTTCAGTGTTCACCACTTGAACATAGTCTACCACGACTGCAGGTTATAGACCAACAGTTCAGCGTCTCGACCGTGTCGCAGGATCCTCCAGACGCAACACTGAGCGATTCCGACCAGCAGCCACACCGCACGCAGGCTCGTGTTCTTCTGTTGACTACGTGTCGCGGTGTTCGTAGCGACCGCGTGCTCTTCACCCCACCCGTTATTTCGATCATTGCCGTCAGCCTATGGTAGCCTCTGATCGAACCTCCTACAGGCTGGTTACGTAACAACGGAAAGGAAAGAGCGGATGATACAGCATCAGTGATCTTTCTCCTCGAAGGCAGAAGGCCGGCCGCGCTCTGTTTCTTTTTATTAAACAGCGTAACGGCTGCTTGATTAACCAGCCAAGAGATCGAAGGACGGTGGAGGTCTGAACTTTGCACTCGAAGCGAGCTAATTTTGCGAGACAAGATTCCTGGGGCAGTGAGACGTCATGGAACGATTGGGAGTTGGAATTTTTGCGATAAGATTGCCAATGGATCGGATGCTGATGTTAGTCTCACGAAGGAGGCATCTTTTATGCTCTATGTGAGCTATCTGCCATTATAATCCTTGTACGGGGTGATGGAGCTGGGTTAATGGCTGACAAGTAGGGTATTGCCTTACCTCTTTCGGAGTAGAAGGTGGTGTAGGCTTTAACAACTCAAGGGAGAGTATGCTGTGTTCGTTCTGAAGATATTTTTGTTCTGAGCTGTAGTGCTGCACGAACTTTTATACATACTCGTATTTGTCATTAAATATATGTATTGCAGTAGCGTTAGCTGACGCAGGCCGTATTTCTCGGAATCCTCCTATAGGATTCAGACCTGTTACCCTGCCAGGCTCCCACCTCCAATGTCAGATTTGGGTACATCTGGACGGAGGTGGAGTATATAGTATTTTCGAGCTGATTTCCTCGAAGTGAAAGATTGGTACGAACTCTCCGCATTGCAGGTTACCATTCAAAATTTAGGCAAAATTTAGGATCTCTCTTGGTTCTTCTCGCGGTAGCCTTAGAAGGTAAGAGAAAGAACGTGCCTCCAGTATTAGAATTTGAAAGGGAATGATAATAAATGGGACCCTAATTACAGCCACCTGCCAAGCTTTAAATACTCTGCTTTAATGGTAGCTCGTCCATGGCATCATGGGCTTCAATAATATAATAACACGGTCGTAAAAGTCGCGAAGCTCTCAGCTTCAACGCAAGCTGGGCGAATCATAAACTCCTGCAGCACTGATTAAGGTGCCCTTCTACCTGTATGCAGTTGCATCGTGCGTATCACACAGCATTTCGAGGATTCGCACGAAATTACTGACTTGTGGAGGAAATTAACTGCTTCGGTGGACTGTAAATCGGCGTAGATCGTTCACCCTTCAAAAACGAGGGGAAGGAATTTACAACTTTGACCCCGTTGGCGACCCGCCACCACACGCTCCGGGGATCTCTCTGGAAAGTTGTTGGACTGTGCGACATTTATTCCTATTCTATTGAATTCTACTCTGCATTGTTTTCGATGGGCCGATCGATGGCACGAGAAATGAAATATAGGAAGCATTATTGCTGGCGATTTGTTGGAATGCGATCGGCCATTTCTGCATGAAAAACTAGTACGTTGAGAGTATAATTTATATACTTAGAAGAAAACAAATTGTCTGCTTGAACTTAGCAAGCAATTATTCTTTGTCCCACCCCTTGGTGTGGAAGCTACCAGGGGGCGGGACCAACCGGAGTCGGTGTTATTTGACACAGAAATTAGTGACAATGGACTCCCTCCTGTTATAATGATAATTATATCCCATTCAGTTTCCAGCGGTTCATATAAATTTAATTTTCTACAGCCATGTATAGCAGACAGTATCCCTGGAACTAATTATCAACTGATCATTATCAGGATTAATAAACTTTGGGTTCTGTCTGACCACGAACCGTACAATTCCGGACGCATGCATTGAGCCTGAAAATTGTATTCCTATTAATATTTCCGGGAATGTGGATGAACTAATTTCATTTAGCAATGGGTGGGATGAGGGATGGCGAGAATTATTTGAATTCTGCAGGAAAATAAAATCTATGTTGGTGAAACTAGTCGACAGGAATTTTCTGAACGACAGTGGATGAATTTTTAAAGTTATGGAAGGTGATGGATGAAACTCTACTTGCAATCTCGGTTCACAAGTTTTACATCACCTATAATCGACGGATTTTAAAGTTCCACGTGACTGGGTAGATCGAAAATCCGATTAAACCGTCGATCTCCTACGAGGAACAAGGTTTTTCTAAAAAAAGGGAGCCAATACCAACCCGTCGAACAGGTTCCAGCTGAACTGCCGTCCGTCTATTCTGCAAATTGATCGTCAGCGAGTCGAGCATGTGCTCGTACCTAGATGTATTCGGGTTGCCGTTAGTCAGGAGTTCTCCTTCGTGCCTCACGAGATTCCTCTCGTTTGTTCTTGAGGTAAACGAAAAAACTGACAAGTGGTGGAGTAACCAGAAAGCAAAGGATGCAGACGGAGGTTTCGTACTCCGTAAGAAACGAAATTCCCCCGGTTCCTGAAATACAGCTGACGCTTATTCATATTTCTTGATGTCGTTTCACGCGAAGCTCGCCTTTAAACACGTAGCACGTCGCACAATCTGCTTAATGCAAAGAACTTCGAGTAATTTACAATCTGCAACGCGAGCCGGGAATTTACGTTATACAATACTGCTATGTTTCATCGGGATTTTGTTTCCCGCCCACCCACTGTACAGACAGCAACCATTCTGTTATTAAACCGTAGAGGCAATTGTAGTTACAAAAACAATTTATCCCATATCACGAGTTACCCATGAGTTGCAAAAGAAGACACACACTGATACTTTATTCCACACCAATACTTCGGGCATACTCCGACCATGTGAATAGGGAAGGGCTAAATAGTCCTGAAATATTCATTTGAAGACTGTCGACAAAGGTACTCCACAGAGGAAACCACTCCAAAACGTGTCGTAGCGAGCAATTCTGACCTGACCATGCATTTCATCAAAGAGGTCAGCCATCCTCGGTCTGCATTCTCTCGGAGAATGAGCAAGCGGCTGTAGGTGCACTAGGGAACGTTTCAAGTGTGCATTCTTTTTTCTCTACCACCTTGAAAAAGTGACCCGCAGAAAGAACTTCAAAGAACTATGTTATACGTGCCGTGAATATGCATATAAATTCTGCCGGTTCTCTGGGACGATGTACACTGCCAGCATGTGTTACTTAACTCTTGCGCTTCCAGTGGTGGAATGTATTCTATTATGAATGCCTTTTTCTCATGGAATCACTAGATGACAACAATTTAAGATCTAAGGACTGCAACTATTCCCTAAAATTATCGAAAAGAACAAATTCTTTTGGTTCAGTTTCGTTATCTAATCGCATTCACCCACTTACATTCCCGTTTCCGCTTCAAGGATTTCCGACTCATCCGTCGGCTACTGCGCAATCTCAATGGAGATAGCATCACGTTGGCGTTACGCGATCCGCGGATATATCGAAGTTAACCGTCCGATGGTTTTAATCACGAAACGGGTCGACCAACGGACGGTCTGGGGCAAAGGGGGTGTGTTGGTGAGAGGACAAATAGAAAAGAGGACGAAATGCATTGAGGTTAACCGCGTGTACGCGTACGGGTCGTCAGTCTCTGCTTCGTTGAGCTTGCATTGGCTCGCGGAGCTTCCAGCTCGATGGAGCGCGTTAAATCGAGCTTTTCACCGACGTGCCCGTCCATACACTGAGTGTAGCCTCTGGTCGTATTGCAACGATGAGTCCTCTTATTCCTGGGCCATGTTATTGTTGCGAAAACCTGTCAGCACCAGCACACATCTCCCTTGACAGGCGAATGATTCAGATACCAACTGCCCTAGGTAGCGACGGAATCAAACTTCATATTGTGGTATCGCCAGCCTTCCACACTAGTAAGCCTAAGGTGTAAACTCAGAAAAGAAGACTGCAAGTAAATGATCCGTCAGTAATGAGTTCCAAGGTCAGAACTTGATGGGCTTAAGTGTCCGTTGAAGTGGACTCCTTTAGGAGGAAGGTGGCTGGGCTTTCAGCCAATATTTGCCAATGTTCTGGCGCGCAGACTAAAGTATACTAACGCTACTAAGGTAGACTCGCCTTAGAACAGCATTAATCAGTACTGGTGTAATAATTCACACGACAAAGCCCCGGCAAAATTCTCTGTCGCGCGCATCCCCTCGTTCATCATACCAGCACCATGAATTTTAGTAGGACAGAAGTTTCAAACACCCACCTCCGTGATGCATTGCATTTGCAAACAATAATTCACGCCCGCGAGTGGGTTTCGCTTGATAAAACAAAGTGGAGCCCCGGAGTTTCAGATTATCCGAGACATGAAACGCTCCGGCTCCCTTTAAAAAGTAGTATCTATCCGGTTATTGAAAATTGTGGCATCACCAAGTGCTCTGTCCTCGATACGCCGCTTCGATGGATAACGAATCGTTCGAGGCAGAGGAAAACATCCTAGTCCACGATGCAGACTGCACGAAAGAACATGAAGAGACCTGTGCCTGACGTCGAGGGAGGAGCAATTATTTAGACGAGCTCCGTGCCGCCTTCGCGTCTATCGATCGCTTACGAGACAAGGTTAAAAATATCTATTTGCATGTCGGACTGCATTATGGTAGATTAGGCCGTGGTTCTTGCGTCCACCCCCATTTTTTCGCGCGCCCTGCCTGGAACGAGACGATAGTGCTCGAAGATTGAGGATAATCGAGACGAAGTATAGCTCTAAATTGGCGTAACTTGTTTTCGAGATGACAGAATTGTTATATTAAAAGAAAATCTGGGAATCAATACAGTTCGACCAGGAAATCAGAAATAAAAGTAACAGGTAGGATTCATGACTCCATGAATTTGTCTGTCTGGATCCCTGGCCTCCGAAAATCTTTGTTATGTGACATAAATCGAGGTTACATCATCGAACAGGATGAAAATCTAATAGCTTCTGACCGGTAGGATGCGAGCTCGAAAGTTCGCTTTGCAAATCCACCGCTTGACTCCCTCAACCAACTTACAAACGAGGCAACAGTTTACACGTTCCGAAATGGAAGCCGGAATACCCAACGGATCTATCCGACGCAACGATTCAACTGTGAGGATCTAGAATTGGCATTTACTCGAAACGTGATGACTTTTACTAGAATACATAACGCAGCTAATCCGCACTTAGATTTCTGTACTCTCAGGAAACTGCTCTTGGTTTTAAATAAAGTGGAAGTATGGTACTCACTTTGGAATATCGCCGATTTTTGGGGGCCGACATTTTCGGGGTGGAACGCCTCCCCATATGTTGTACGCTGCAAAAGAATGAAAAATGAGCTTAGATAATACTTCGAACCGTCCTCGCGCCGTTTAGGGCATTAAGAAGGTATTTCTTAATTTAGTCGGGGTAGAAACTCTTATCAGGTCAACGACACTTCCTATATCATGAATAACGCGAGACTTTCTTTACGTCAAATGGAAGAAAAGAGCGAGGTAATCGGAGAAAAAGCACGTGGTGGTCCAGGTGGGTCAGATGGGCGGTATGGTGGGGGACTACTTTCACCTTGACTTGTTCATTCACCTTGACGCATCTACTTCTTTCAATTGTAATACCTGGACCTACCTCACATGCACCCCAAACCCTATCTGGGAGTATCAATAATTGCCAACATCGTCGTCCGACATGTACCATACTTCCTTCTGTATCGATTCTATCGAAGGCCAGGAAAACTTGATTATTGCGTTATCGCGCACGTTAAGAAATAATTGACTAAAAGGTCTCTTGGTGAAGGCTTCATGGCTCCTAATCCTATTATATCTGCTGCGTCACTTCGGTGAAAGATATCCAGCAAGAGCACTAACAATTTGTCGACGTTTATAAACGAAAATTTAATCCTTATTCCCAACATCCCAATTACGGGACTTACAGAAGACCGGGAGATGAGCCCTAAACAGTTTGCACGCATGATCAACCACTTGGCTACTCACTCTCATCAGAGAATCTGCGCTGAATCAGCGATTAAAACTCAACAACTTTGTAGTTGACCATATCTGCGCACTTTATCGGAAGTAATTGAATTATGAGTGAAATCAGGCCTGTGAGCAAAAGGATATAAAAAGATGAAAACTAGCGAACCAAATACTCTTCAAGATTCACTTTCTCCGTCGATCTTGCAATTGGGTCTATCACGTCAGTTGGCAATGGAAAAGGGAGGTTCGTTGTTCTTTCTGGGCATCGGTGCACTTCGTTACAGCGTTATTGCGTACGCTGAACGATAATTGATTGAAAGGTCGCCGATCAAAGCCAGGCCAGCCCCTCAGCTCTTTAGATCAAGCCGGTGGATTTTATGAAAACTGTAATTTCTAATAAAAAAGACCAATTTGACGAGAAACGCCAATACACTATTTTTATTTCGATGTCCTATAATAAAATGATTTATAAATATCAAGTAACAAACCTGGCAGTATTAGTATTTGAGATAATGAGATTTGCTAACTGTTATGAGGAGAACGCATTAACGGTAATACCAATGGGTATTCAAGGAATCGCGCTGCGACCATAATGGTTGCTTCAAAGAAACATTTAATGCGCCATTACCGCATCGCGTTCCGTAATAATTAATTAAGAGAGTGCAACGATGAAAGCTCCGTGTTCCGTAATCCCCAATTACAACCAACCGACCGCGTTAGATCGTATTTCACGCGCTTTCATTCGCATTCGATTGAATTACATTTCCGCGGATCTACACTGTGAAATTGGCCGCAGGGCAGATCCGCGGAAATGTAATTCTATAAAACATCGCTGCATCGTCTTTACCACGCTCCCTTTATACTAAAAAGCTACACAGAAATCCCTAATGCCAGATTCGCAGGCGTCAACCCTTGCTACTAAAGCAAACATCAAAGTTACTTTCTTCCAAGAACGAAACAAGTCACAAGTAGGGGAGCAGAACAAGTTGGGGCAAGGTGTAGAGAAACATGTAACTAGAAAATGAATTATCAGTTCAGGAATGGCGGTGATGCAGTGAGTGCAGGTCAGTTTCAATTACTCCGTAGACGACTCCTAGGCACAACTCAATTGTTAAATCGCCAAGAGACCACGAATCGTTTGAGGCCAGACCCGCGTCCCGCATTATCTCGGTCATATCCTCTTTTCGGTCTGCAGCCGGTGCTGGTTAACTTGGACCACTGGAGTCGTTCCAGTGACACGCGGATATCGATCGCCAACCGACGGATGGAAAAATAATAGCCGAGATTGCGATCGTTCTGCTTAACGTGTGGACCTACAATAATTGGTCTGCCTCACGACATCTGCTTTCTGTCATTCCTCCTCCTACCCAACACTTATTTACCGAGGATTTATGGACTACTGTCTTGTCGCGTGGAAACTAGAAAACTCTCGAGGCAATCGGGGCTCGAAAGTTCTGAAAGCAAAAAAAATGGGACGAAGGTTGCTTTCGACCCAATCGGATGTGCAAGAAATCCAATACAGCGGAAGGCAACGTCTATAAAATAACGAAATAAAAGTAACGTCTAGCGCGGCTAATCGATGCCCACCTACTCCACCGTGCACTACGATGCACGCTGCACTGACTCCTCCTTCGCGCTTGATTTTGCAGGCTCTGTGGTGGGGATAGCTAAACGCGGTGGAGAGACCATAACCGCTGAGTGACCTTGCGCGACCCACTGTTCTTCTTCAGACTATAGACATAGAGCTACCTACACTATCTTTGTAAATGTAGTCGAAATAAGCCACATTTTTACGAGATAGAATACTGAAAGTGTATTCTGGACTTATTGTACATACGCTATAAGCGTCCACTGCTATACCACTAACTATCCCTCTAGTTTAGGCTGACGGGTCAAGAGAGACCGGGGTGTTTCGCGGCTCCTAATCGACTTTACAATGATTAATGGCCCTGTTTGTCCATCGCAGACGATGCCCCGATTGAACTCGATTCGATGGGTTGACCCTTCACGGGGAAACAATGGTGTCGATGACGATTCGATACTCCTGTTCCCATCGGTTCAACTGTTTATATCGTATTCCAACGTTCTTGACGTGCAGAACGGTCCAGCGACAACATCTAATGACGTTCCGACCGAAATTCGATTCGTAAGGACAGATTCACGTAAATGGTATATTTAGAACTAAACAGAGGTACTGTTTTAATTATGAACATGTTGGTCCTCGTTATTCATAAGTATAAAGATGAAAATTAAAATTTGACGTATTCAAAGATTAGCAACCAGTATGTCTATCTCTGAAAGGCAAATCACAGTTCTAAAATTATATCCTCCCCAGACCCTTCCACCGTTCCACAGTATCATCGTGCCGAAATTATCACAGGATAATCAACTGCAGCCGGTTTAGTCTGGTGCATACGGGGAGGCTTGTGGATATACAGATGCATACAGAAACGTAATGAAACGACGTTATTGATTATCGGCAATCCAATCAGCCGGGACGTATTGCTCCCCAGCGCCTCAGTTAAATAATATTAATTTATCCAACGCTGCCCCCCCTCCCCCTCTTGAACTGTTTGTTTACCGAAACAAATTTTTATCCTGGGTACTTCGCTAACGTACAGTCCGTATCAAAAACGTAGAACCTACTTACTATAAGGAGTTTGCAGGGAAATTAACACTTATGAATATAAACATCCGGCGTTCAGACTTCCGATGCTTCTCAGAAAATATGGATATATTTACCTCGGCGTGTTTTCACGCCGACGTCAGGAAGTACTATCTTTGCAAAAGTAGCACGAATTACGAGTCGGTCGCCAAAAAATTTCGATATTCTGATCAAATGTTCAGTTTGCAAATATGCCTAAGATCTGGGATTTCTTAGGAAGGGAGAAGTATATCGATGCCTAAATTTTCCAAACGGGTTAAGCTCGATCTTGTACAGCAGTCCCGTTTCGTAAACATTGGAGTTTACTTCATTAGAGTTCGGCTGGAATATTTGGACGAGCAAGAGTGTGTCAACCAAGACTTGATGAGGCAAACTGCCATGTTTGCGAACGTTCGCGAACGCTCGCGAACGTGGATGTTTTCTGGAAACGATGAAGTTAGCAATTAGGAGCGTTCTGTTCTGAGACGCTCTGCTTAACTTTTTCGTAGCGTGAAGATGAACCTGTTTTACCGAAAATTTTTGTAGCTCTTTACAGTTTCGGTATATGTCGGCGATCAGTGCACGTTTGCTTTAAATGCATTTTGATATCGATCCCTCTCGATTTTAGGTCAAAGTGATGGAGAATGTATACTTTACTAGATATTTCACATTTTATAGGAGAAGTTTACTTTCCTATGTAGAGCAAGAGTTATTCTATATTACGATATGACTATCTTCGTGGCATCAGCTATAAGTTGCCTCTGGTTCTGAGCTAGATCAAAGCTAGGCTACAGATGTGCCTATACGAAGTCTCTACCGAGTGTAAGAACAGAAATATTTTCAAGCTAATTTGAATGTGAAAGGTTAGCTTCCCTTCCAACGTGGTAATAAATTCCCAAGACTACTGCACCATTCTTCCGCAATAATCCCGACTCACAGCGAACAATACTGTAATATAGAATAATCCCACTGACCTTTAATGATTGTACAACTTTCAGACTACATTGGGAGATGCTTTAACCTTCTCAATTGTCAAGTTTTCAATAATACCAGGTTTAAGAATATGAAGTGCCGTGTCACAGTAGTTAAGTGCTACACTAAATCGTAGCAACGCATCCTACCCACAAACTGACAGACTGACAACTTACATAGAACAAATGGGGGATTAAGCAGAGTAGAGTGGAGGATCGACTTGATGTACGTGCAATTAATACTGGCTTCTACTAGTTACATCTTGCCAACTGGAAGAGTGTATTGTAACGTTGTGTTCGTGAAGGCAGAAACAGAAGCAATTCCACTAACCTTCCATAGTCATGTTATCTCCCAGCTTCATTTCGATGTTCTTGCTACCAGTGGTCCCCAGTTGCTTCAACACCACGTCCAATTACCCCAGACGCTAATGAAACGTTGACCCCAGGCACTTCGTGGATCACTCCAGCGCCGTTTCATGATCACCTAGCCGTTATACCACACGTCGCTCGAGATGAATCATCCTTGGATCACTAGCGTCCAATTATCAGGTCGATCTAGACCTCCGCGCGGCCTCCTTTTTACTGGACGAGCTTTCTTTTAGCTTGTTAGACGACAGATTCGCGCGTCCACGGCCAGGCGCCTGCTCCAGGCCATGATTAACTTCGCCCCACGGCTGGGGAATCGAATTACCAGACGCTGGAACGTTCGTTTCGTTCAGTGACAACCTGCCCGAGCAATAAATCGCGACTTCCTTCGAACGGTGGCAGCTTTGAGCTGCGGGCAGTCATCCTGGCGAGAAATTGGTCCTTTCGTCCAAGCACTGGGGCCACAGCACCACGCTGAACTCGATTTCCTTCTGCCACCGCGGCCGACTTACTTGCCACAGTCCATGGTCTTCTGTACAGAGTCCCCTTTGCTGGATCTGTGGGGCAAAAACAGATGGGAGTTAGTACTTCGATCGTGGACAGGGGTAGCTTGTGGTGGAACGCTTCTGAAGCTTCATTACTTGGTGTTTGTGACATTTCCACGTTTTTGCAGATGAAAATTTGGTCACTAGGTTCAGAATGTATGCTCCCATGACTACTTAGTGATAAAGTCTTCTGTCTATGACATCTGAATCGCTGAATGAATGGCGGATCTACGGCCGGAGTGAAAAAATCATGCTGATAGCGCTACAAACACACAAATGGAAAGCTATTGATCCATTGGCGCATCAAGTACCTAGGGTCTCCATAGTTAACATCCAGCATGAGTTACTCCTTTATCCAGCTGGGATTAATAAACCATGGGTATCGATGGAACCGTATCACTATAATTCAATGGATCATTCGTTTGGGTTCAGTCAAAGGGCACGGCACCATAAACGGGGCATTCTATTCCGAAGGAATTCCGGGTATTTAGTTGATCGGGTGCACACACTGTGAAAGGATAAGGCGGATCTATTTAGCTTTACGTCACGGGATAAATGACGCACAGATGATTACTATTGTGCGTACACACACATACCGATGCCATATTATACGTAACTCTGATCAAGGAGGATCGATATAGCTATTTATAAAAGGACCGTCTTGCTGAGTGGCTTCCATTTGGAACTGAAGACATTCCTAGGGACGCAGTTCAAGCCCTCAGATTCTGTTCCTGACATACTGGGGGTGTTTCTTACAACTGCAGCTGATTATAGACGACAGTTTTTACTGAACCGTAACGCAAGAATAGTCCAAAAGGGTTGATACGACTTACATGGCTCAGTAGGCGTCCTCTACCTGTTAAGCAACTACCTTAAGAGTCATAGAACTGAAGGACTCAAACACTTCTCAGCACGTAATAAATGCTTTGCAGTAGAAATTCAGAAAAATATTGGCTCAGAAATAATGACAAGCTTACAAAGGAATTTCCATTTTCCCTTCGCCTTTGTCTTCATTCCATCACTGTACCTTCGGCCCCTTGTTGCACAGCAATATGTACCGAGCTTTGAACACAAGACTTTTATCTAAAGCCCACCTTTGCTACTTTTTTAATATCCCATCTTTTTAACACCGCGAGAGGAGTATAAAACACGAGACCGCGGGACGAGAAAATATTTTTAATATGTATTTCACGGGAGTACGTGGAGGATGGCACGCCATTTATCGCGATATTTCAGTATTCCGTGCATATTTCTGCGAACGGAATCCCCTGGACGGGTATCACGTTAAATTGGAGAGGCTTTCGAGTTCACTTCGTAAAGTAAATCTTGGGATACGAGGGATATCCATTCAGTTACTACTACAGCGATACCGACTGTTATCCTTCATTGAATGCGTAAGCTCCGCTATTCCCAACGTCAAAAGATACCGCACTACAAATGTCGCTATTTTTTATCATTTTTTGAAAATTCTCAATCTCTTCGTTTCTGTAAAATCTTTTTTATTAAAAAAAAAGTTGTATATCAAAAGCATAATGCATTTTTGCGACTAATTTTTGTTACACAAAATGATGAATACGAAGATGCCGCATATCGGAAGATAAACATCCCACGTCGTAGCAAGTAATAACGCAAAGCGCCAATTCATTACGATTTTATATCGAGACTTGCGAATTCCCATTTGGGAACCGAAGCACGCTCTCGCTGCGCATAAAATTTGTAGATATATCAAAATGTGCCCAATACCTCGGCTGTTGTCAGCCATGTTTCATATGCAAAAGAATTACTTTTCTACGTACGCTGAGGTTATACCAACTACCGAGCGGACGGTTTATTCTCATGCTAATTCAAGACAACATGTCCCCAAGTCACCGAACAACCATTCTCGTGCAATTGCGGAATACTATATTCCTCGACAACTACGTCCACTCCCAGCGGAAAGTTTTACGAGGCCTTAGCTTCTGCGTCCCTCTGCGTGGCATAGGATAAAGATATCCTTCAGGATTAGCCTGCGGACTAGTGGCAAAAGACAATCCTCCCAGGGACGCCAGTTCAGCAGCTCTCTTTTCCGCCTTTCTGTACATTCTTGCAAGTTCCCTCGGATAAGATGAGCGCCCGTGCTTTCGTATTCCATGGACGCTTCCAGGCTGCCTCGTAAATTCAGACGAGCTTACGGTAAACCGCGAAAAGCTCGCTAAGTGTACGTCGTACGTCGAAGTGTACTTGACACGGGAGTGTCTCGGTCTTTCCACGAGTAACGCGATTTTCCCTCGGTAACTCAATTCGGATCGTTTTATTCCCGGCTGCGTTGTAAAAACTCCGGAACATCTGTGAATTGGGAGCACAAGGAGGACAAGCGGTGTGAGATCCGACGATGCTGCTTGGAAATAAATTTTCCAACGACCACTCGTTCGATGTGAATAGAAATGCGCACCCTTTCTTTCGAAGGGTGAAAGAAATCAAATGGTTCGAGAGAATAGATTGTTTCCACCCTGAAACGCCGACCCTTGACATTACAGCGATGGAGTCCGGCTTGGTCACCCTAGCACACTTTTAATTCCGCGACTTCATACGCAGTTACGAATTGTCCAGGTTAAAAAGATGAGGAATACTCCCACATTGCTGAACACCGCTGGGTACTTCTGAACCCCTTTCTATCCCCTTCTTTTCCTTCCTTACCCCTTTATTTCCCCAGTTCAACCCACTTCGAACTTCCTAGCAGTTCGTTCATCAAAAGTATTGATAACGAGCTCAAGCACTAATCTTCGTTTAATTTACTCATCTTGGGAAGATGCGCCCCAGGAACGTAGGTCCTGCCGGACGTCGACGGGGATAATATCGTGTTTAGAAGCGTGCTACGAGGGTGACAAAGCGCCACGACACACGGACAAAACGCGCCCTCATGGGAGCGGCGGTTTTATTAAACCGACGGACCGGAATCCCCGTCGCTATTGTCTTTGTAACGCTTAGTACGTAAGCGTGCCATCCTGCTCTCTTATTGGAATCCCCAGCTACATGTACTCTAATGGAGAATATGTCACCACACGAACCTTCCTTTCACATTCGAGTTGCAGGGAGTAGCGAAACTGATTCCGTGTCGTATGCAGACAAAGAGGGGTCGCATCTGAATGACGTCCATTTTTATACTTTGCGGTTCGCTTTATCGAGCATTCGGAAAGGACGTTTCATTTAACTCGACCACTGGCGCATAATTTGGCACAATTTTCTTGGTCTTTTTCCTGTACTCTTTGGTGTCACTGTTGGGGGCTAGAAAATTTGTCAACGGCAAGCTGAATCTGTTATGTAGTATTCGGAAATGTGTGTCAGAACCTGTTGCAGAATGTGAAGCCTCTTAGTACGTTGATGTGAAGTCAATTGGCTGTCCAGAGTCACTGAACAACTAGCCCCCTATTATAGTAATTCTCTATCCCCACCACTTCACCTCAGGCCTAGTTGCTCCGCCCCTTTGGTGCGTTTAGCGCGAAAAGTGGGGGTCGTGCGTTTCTTGGATAGTTAATCGACTATTCTTCTGCAGTAATCAGTGAATCACCGAAGGAATGATTGAAATTCTGGAGTTTATTCACCCTAGGAATCTAAGTTATTTATAACACAACACATTCTACATCCAGAAATGGAGCCATTCGTTCGCAGTATTGATCTTCCCTAGATATTATAATTATACCTAAAATCCGGGTGGCTATACTCGGACTTCAATGGCCAAAAAATAATTCGAGTGGATTAAAAGCATCAGATATAGAGCATGAAAACGTTGGCTCCCCTTTTTTATGCGCCAGTTAATTTCTTTTATAATTCCCAGGCGACCGGCATTATGCACGGGACAGACTAAAATTTCTACTTTCCCATGCCTTTCATTGTCATTTAATTTTTTATTCTCCAAAAAAAGCGACGTGATATTAATGAACACATGAAACTTGAAGCACACGTCATTTTGACGTCATTGGAACCCGCTTGGAATAGGTAGTGCGACGCGTGGGCAGTTTTAGAGCTTCAAGAGGACAATATCGAGATGCAAACGCCGAAAAGAAAGCATACGACATGTCCTAAATCGATACAGCTGGAAAACGCAAACACAGCTGTCTACGGAGGCAGTGAATATGAAAAGGCCCGCCTAGATGCCATCCAGAAAGTGCCTTCCCCTCGGTTTTCTGTTTCCCTGTCTCAACTTTCTGAACGAAGAACGTGACTACTTTACACTTCGCTGTGAACTCTCCAAATATGCTTCACCCTCGAGTAAAAGAGAAGCAGATACCCGCCCACCGAGCTTCCAACAATCTCGGCCGTGAACGAACGGCGAAATTCCATTCTTTCCGCTCGTCGCCCTTAATCAACCAAATTCAATTATCTTCCTGCGGAATGGACCCACGATATAGGTCCTCCCGGTCTGATTATCGCTGGACTTCGTTCAAGGCCCAATTAAACAGTAACTGAATCTGCCAATGGGACCAGAAAATTGCATGCTTCCGATGAGAATTATATTTCTGACACATTTGTTACTATCGCGATTCCCCCAGCTGGGGGTATTCCTATTTGGAACGAAACACTCGTTCGATATTTCTTGCATCTGGAGCCTCTCGAACAGAAAATGGAAAAGGAGAAAGCAATTTCGGGACAGTCGAGATAAATCTACGCGAATTACCCGCGCGAACCAATTGCGAGGCCTTGCAGAAACCAGAAAAACAAAGCCTGTCCCCGGCTGTAACACTTTCCTCCGCCTCCCCCCTCCCAGCCCCCGGTCCCTTTTTATGTCCCGCCATTTTTCTACTCTCACGCTTCCTTTATCGTGTCCCAGTGAGTTCTTCATCCTTTGTTTCCATGCTTCACTTTCCAAACATCTCTTTCACCCCTCTTTCCCACGTTCGTTCGTCATCTCTTACACCCCCCCCCCCCTCCCGCTTCCAACCCCTTCGTCTTTCTTCGCTATCCGTTCTGGTTACATGGGTCTGTCCCCGTTTTTCTCGTTTCAGCCCTCGTATCTTTTCTTTTCACTGCATACAATACTGTCAAACACGGAGAAGTGTAACGAGAGGTCAGGGTTCAAGGCTATAGTAACATCCAAGAATATTTTTTTCTTTTCTTTCGATGAAATTACCACACGTGTCTTGCGAGAGGATCTCTATTCGAGCAGGGTGGAAATATCGCATTCCCGTGAAAAAGTAGAAGAAATTTGAATGATATCGTGAGATTTATATTCCTAACCTCACTTTTTCCCCAAGAAAAACTATGCACGGCTATAAAGTATGATCGCTCTTACTTTAATGAAACTGTACGGTTCTTTTCCCTCTTTTTCAGGCACAAGCGAGCGGATTCTTCCCAGTGTTACACGCGTAAAAATTGTACGATAGCTTATGCACGAGTCTGTTGGCCGAACGTGACGGAAGGATCCTGGCAAAAACGGTGACGGACTATCGCCGGAGAGAGAATTATTTGCTCGCATTTCTTTCGACGATTGCATAAGGACTCGGAGAACCGGGCACTCGGGATTTTCATGAATTTTAATGCCCCTGGAAGCAAATCGGAGCAGTTACGACTACGTGCACCATGTAGCGTAAATGAAATTAGATTGTTGGAGCAGACGTTAACTTCTTCGCTCGCTGGAGCTGCTGTTTTCCGTATAGATGACAGGAAAACAACTGTGTTCCCGTCTGTAGCTTTCCTCTTCTCGTTCCATGCACAGAGAAACTTCGACGACAAATTTGTCGACTCTGTTTCGTTTAAGTAGCGCAATAAGTTACGCGATAAGCATGGTACTTTCGTCAATTTTGTGTACCGTTCCGAGCGTCCATGTGCATCGTGTGTTTCGATTCCGAAAACCGATGAAAACAGTCCTTTTGTGTAATAATATTTGGAACGCGGTGGAAGCTCATCCAACAACCAAATATTTGCTGAACAAGGTTAATAAACGGCAAGGAAATACTATTAAAATGACAAATCGACGACCCAGCTACGAGTTGCAGACACGTAACGTCCAGTTTGGAATGAAATTAGTCGCTGCAAATTGAGGGACAAATTCCCTGATGAGATTACACAACTACACACCGAAACATTGAATTATAAAACACACAATACACAATTTTAGCGAAACATGTTAGTTTCCATTTGAAATATTTAGTAATGCCACTTCGTAAAGGCAGGGAGCATCAGTAGTATTCATTAACTGTATCCCTGATATTCAACTAAAGGATATCTTCCTCCCAACCCTTCGATCCACAAACCCCTTTAACGATCCCTCTTCCAAGCCTTTCAAAATCAGGAGGTTGGAGGTCGAGGAAAGCAAACGGTGAAAAGCAGGGGAGTTTTCCCACTGGTGAAATCGCGTACAGTTCATCCAACGAATAAGATGTCTTAAGAAAATCGATAGGCTCGGCTTCCCGCCAAGGACACCACGCGTACTTTCATCCCATCTTCCTACCTCACAGTTTACCTCGTGTTTGAAGAATGCCGTTCATCTAGTACGGAGGCGATGACCGACTTTTGAAAAGAATACTTCACGCTGCTCCCAAAGGATAGCGAATACGGAGGCCGATTAAGAATTTCGAACAGAATTTCTGCGAAGGTTGCACGTATCGAAAGCTCTCGCCAAACTGAACAACTTTTACTGGAAGAAATTTGTATAATAAGACACGTATAAAGAGTTATAAAGAGATATAGCTACAGGCACATTGGTCCGCAAAGAGCGTCGGATCATAGACCCTACTTATCCCTTGCTACCTTTCACTTCGCTTCTGCCTCGCTCTTTATCATCATTTACAATATTTAAACACAAAAAAATCAGGCCACTTCGATAAAGAAACAGTGTTAATTTTGATCGGATAATAATGCAATTCGTGTGCTACTCGAATCGAAAAGCAAATACCAGCTGAATATCGTAATTCTCGCGAAATATCGTTTGATGGGATAAAATCAGAAGCATGTCGCGCTCCAGGGGGCAGAGCCGATCGAATAGTACTCAATTATCAATGAATTACGTCACGCGGTTGCTTTATTTGCCAGTGGCAAATGTCAAAACAGAGGACAGAGGAGGCCTGTCTGGTGACGTAAGCATATCGAGCACACAATATCACGACAAAAGGTGACTGCCCCCGAGAAACCGAAGAAAACCTCAGCGGGGAGGAGGCTAGGATGAAGAATCCTCGAGGCTAGTAGTTTCATCGGTGCAAGGCCAGCCGCGACTCAAGAAGCTTATCGGATATGCAAGTTCTAAGGTTAAGTATTTTGGGGACCTTCTACATTTTATCCCCAATTACATATATTTTTCTCATAATGAAATGAAACAACTTGCGAAGCGAGTCACGAAGCACGAATTGTTTGAAGACAGAAGAGGAACTGATCAATATCGTCGACTTCCGTCACACAAACATTGTCAAATAAAAAATTCCTTTTAGCACTGATAGATTTGTATAAATCATTCAACTTCATAGTTTTATTCATTCCTTCTGTGTGCAAACCATCAAAGGGAAACCCATCCATTCTCAGAATCCCAAACAATCCCATTCCGTGTCCTTTCGTAGCCCTTATACGATACATCGTTTTGAAATAAACCGCGTTACAAATGGGTACGGGTCTGATCGATGACACGAAGCACTTGATGGATATTTCATCGAATCAGAAACATATATCCTTAGAAGAAATAACACAGCAAATTCATTGACGAAACGTCATTAGCTGCTATTATTCTTCTATGAACTTGAGGTAAAAAATAATTTTGATCATTGCTGTTAATAAAATCCCAAATTAAACGCAAGGTCGCTTACTCCATGGAAGAAAAGGAGCTCTTTCATGCTCGATGGTGAGATTCCGGTTCAGGGTAAGGCTCGTTTCGCGAAGGTTATCGTGCACGAACCGGAAGTTGGGGCAGATTAGGGGTCTACACGTGAGTTACAGGCATCCGAAGTACATATTCCGTTGGCATACTTTTGAGTAATGCTCGAAAGCGTGGCTATCGGTCACGCGTTAGCGAAAAAAACGGTTAAGCCCGTAACTTTATCAATTTTCAGTGAATTAAGCTTTCTATTCGACGAGTGAATTACTTTTACCATGCTCGTTCTCTCGCGTGACCCAGAGAAATAAGCCACGTTGAAAACCTGCACTTTTACGATCCACCGTTGCTGAAATATTTCCTTAAACGGTTCGTATAATCGAGAGCACTATCATGGAGACGTGGAATTTGTTATCAAACGATTCTTTGATACAAAATACGTGGAAAATGTGGAATAAAGTTTTCTCATGCGGAAATTCATTTTCGAGGAAAAACGATTTCGAAATGCATGCTCGCAGCTGAGAACGCTAAAAGAGCCTGTGTGATCTTTTAAATGGACCATTACTGTTTTTTAATTAAGCGGACGTCATATATTTGTAGAGCTAATGTAGCACACATTTTTGGTGTCCTGAGAACTTATTGATTTTATAATGTAATAAATTGTTTAATATATGGTCGAGCGCAATTTTTTTAACCACAAAGGGAAGGAATTCAAAATTGATCACAGTTAAAAAAAATGCATTTTACAATTTTTATTCTTTCTTGGATGGTGTACGATCCTCAGCTCAATTTTGATACTAATTATGGCGCATTCTGTATAAAAGTGACAGGAAACGGGTAGTGCATCAGAAATAAAAGGCAATTTTCTCATTGTAAATTTGATATTAACAGTGAAAACGTACAAGTGTATTTTCCGATATTGAGTTTCCTGGAAGAGAGAGCCAAATTTTCAATAACAACTGTATAATTGTTCGGCCAAATTCAATAACGCGTCGATTTTAATCAAATTTGTACGCTATTTTCGGGAACAATTCCCTGTTTCTATTGAAGATGATTGAATATGAATTGAAAAGCGACTGACGTGGACACATCACTTTTATGAAGAGAGTTACGAAACTATCAAACATATCGTGAGCTCTGTGACTGTTTGCACGGAGGGTTTACCTCTTCGAAGACGTAGGAGGACTTGTTAAAGGGCAAGTTACATAGTGTTAGGAAACGATCAGGTATGGGGGCCACCCATGTGTGTATTGCATCTCAGAGAAAATTCTACTCTCAATAAGTACTTTATTTTGTGATGTACAAGAAATTTCAACAAAACAGGAAAGTTTTTCGATAAAACTTTCAACGTTCCGATAAAACAACCTTGAATTAATGCCGAACGTTTCACCACAAGCTTATTAATCGTGTTTATTACCCTAGAATAAAAATAATATACACAAAGATGGTGTAAAGACGACGCTCAGCTTAGCTGTTGGTAAGCCTTATCTGCAAGAACATGAAAAGGAAAGAAAACATGAAGACAAAAGAAAACGTGACTATGAAGTGAATGGAAATCTAAGTATACACAACTAGTAATGAGAATATTTAAGAATAGTTGTTACGTGAAGCAGATATGGTCGAGTAGAAGGATTTGGTGGCACGTTTGAAGGAAATAAGAGTTCAAAGTGAGCAAAAGTAACATCTGAAAACTAATTATAAAAATGAAGAACAACATATGAAAAAGAGCCGGAAAATTTGGTGTTATGGACGTTGGGACTGGAGAGTTTAAAATGCATTGTATCATAATTGAATGTCAGAGTATATTATAATACAGTTTAACATAACATCAAAACTAAAAGTAGCTCAAATAAAACCTTTCATTGAAAACAAGGTACGCGTGGTGCGTAGTATGCCCACGTGGTGTACGTAATACAACAACAAACGAAGGATACCAAACACGTTTAACAATAGACGTGCTGCCTAAACAAGTTCTTGCCTGTTAGAGAAGAAGAGGTACACAGTCATCGGAATTCCTGTCACCGTCCTCCTTCATCCAGCTTTCATCCCCCTTTCACTCAAACGTCCACCGATCTACGGGTGAACCAAACGAGTCCCTTCGTTGCGTTTCGAAACGGAAAGGGATCACGTCCCCGTAATACGCGGTCGATGAACCAAGCTTTTCATTTCGGAAAAAGATGAAAGAAGTACAAGCAACAAATCACGATTGGACTGCCAAACACTTCTTTCTTCCCTCTCCGTATGATTCTTCTCTCTATAACACGCACACACGTTGCCTGACGCGAGACTCGAGCGCAGACCAACGACCACACGCGGCTACGACGCTCGGTCGACTAACTAGCCACGGGCGCCACCGTGTCCTTTTATTCTATCCCCACCACCGGCCCTGCCACTACATACATATAGGCGCAGCGCGCTGTTCTATACGAGACGCTCGCGAATTCGTTAACACATATACCTTTATTTCTACGCAATAGTCTCTATCCATGCGGGAAGGATGTACATATCCTCCGACTTTATGAACTCTTTCACGACACCGTTGGACTTCATATGTGATTTAAGCAGCAAGTACTGTACTCGAATATCACATTACATTAGTAAAAAAATAGAATTAAATATAAAAAAATCAGTAATCGCACTGACTCTGTTTTTAATAATTGTTTTAATGTTTTCACGCCCTTTTCGATCACTTTGTGGTGTACAATTTTAATTATTTACTGCGGAAACATTAAAAAATTACGATTACTTTTATAGTCCAAATATTTTGACGATATTTTTCCTTTTACCTGGACAGGCCGTGGTAATCGATAGAGAATCTTAATTGCTACGAGGCGAGAGGGCACTCTGGGGTTGATTAATTCAATTACCATCAAATTCCAATTTTCCTGGAAACGATATACCTGCTGTAATAGAGCTTCCTCGCGATTCCAAAGGCTGGTCCTTGGAATTGTGAATGTTCCTCCAAAACGCGCGGATATCTGGCATTATTTTCGAGAACCAAGCGTGGTATGTGCTATCCGGCGATACGTTTCAGGTCATCACAATTCAAAATCTGGGTAGAGGCATGAGTGCGTACGTATTATGCGGCGCGCGGTGTGCACTTTGAAACAGAGAATAGTAGACAGCTCGTTAAAACTTTGATATCGACGTGGCGGGCGCCTCTCTGTACGCGGGTCGTAACAATTTTCGTGGAATTGCGGTCGCCATTACGATACACGATTGCACTGTGCCACAAGGGCGCAAAGAATTTGTTAATTAATTTTAAACGACGAGGTCATTCTATTTTCCCCTCGCGTCATACGTGGCGAATTTTTGGGCAAAGGCTTGGTCCAAATGAATATTAACTCAATTTCTAACGAGAAGGGAATTTCGAATTTTAATTCCTGGTCATTAAGCAGTTTGCCTTATACTCCCGTATACATTGTCGAAAACGGATTTTCCAATCCTTGAGTGCTGCTTATTTATTGGAAGCTTTCTTCTGGGCCACTTAAAACTAGCAGGCAAGCGAACAAACAACAAACGTGCAGTTCCCCTTTTTCTCGAGCACGTTCCGCAGTATAATTTATTTACCTTATTTTCTGTAAATACCTATTTCCTTTATTCGCTTCGTTTGGTTTTATTTCTTCGGTTCTCGATAGGAGAAGAAATTTGAACTAACTCCATTAGGTACTTATTTCTTCATCCTCTTCTCATTTGGCTCTTTTCTTATATCATTTCGCTCTCGTATCGCGAATATAGGATGCTACCCACAACGATAAAATAAACATTTTTCTTATCGCCATCTCGCTACAGGACGTCGTGTAACAGAATTACAGGCCTCTGAAAATTAGGTCGCAGAATGTCTGGTGATAGACAATCCGTTGAGCAGCGTGCGCCCGTAGGCAGCAAATGAGCGATGGATTGCCTATCTACAGCACCCCTGCTAACCTAATTTTCAAAGGCCTGTAATTTTGCTGCACGACGTCGTATCGCAAAATGGTACTAAGCAAAAGTGTTCATTTTATCGCCCCCTATAACACTTGGCGGTTTGTAACTTGGAGTACTCAGTCACCCCACATATATGACCGTAAAACTTATTGGAGATGTACAATAAACCGGGTCGTCTGTTTCTTACTTTCTTCGTCTGTACGGTGTAGGGTAGTCTGTTAAAACACTGCCAGTCGAGAGAATCGCCCCAGGACCCCCCAAAATACCGCCCTTATTCGCCAGCCAGCCATTCCCGCCGAAAAATCCAGCTGGCTCCAGCCGGTTCGTAAAGAAACCCGAATCATTCGGGCCCACTATCTGCAACAGTCCATTTGCGTTGCTCAGTTGCTTGCCATTCTGCTTGTTATCCCGCACCTGCACTCCTAGATTGTTCAGCGTTTCCTTCAGTTGGACGATACGGTCTTGGAGGAAGGATTGGGGCGAGAATTGGACGTTTTGTGTCAATGGCGTCAAGAACCATGTGAGAAATCCGGGTTTTGTTGTGGTGGACCCTTCGAGCTGTAAATGTGTTCCAGTTATAGTGATGGTGGAAGGTTCTTTTATGAGATGAAGTTGTGATATTTATGGGGAACCGGTGTTGAGAGAAATGTTGACTAGTATGTGTACGTGTGTTTGTATTGCTGTTATGCATCTGAGTGTGAATTATTGTTGCATAAAGATTTTGCGAAATGACTTAAATCAGCTTCTATAGTATTCTAGATTCCATTATGTGTCTGTTTTCTTGGGTGAAGTTAGACTTTGATTTAGCTGCACCAGGTGGTCCGCAGCGCCAGTCCTAATTAGGCCTGGGTCAGGTGCAGGTTGGGTGTAGTGTGAAGTTTCATTCAGGGAGTTTGCAGGGCTGAAGGGAATTAATTCTCACACCCTTACGTTTTGAGCCGTCGCGTCATTCAAAGTTGGCGTAGGATTAGAGTCTTGACCCACACTTTTCACCCCATTATCAATTTGGTTAATAGAGTCGTCGAGCGATTCATCTACAGGATTTGCGTGTATTCCAATGACCTGAATATTCAACAAAGAAAGAAAAGGCATTTCTCTCGTTATAATTAATTGGTTTCCGCGTAATAATAGAAAATCGATGAAGCGATGAGCCACGACAGGTAGAAATGGGGATAAATTCGAATAATGGTACTTACGTTAGAGCATATAACAAAAAGAATACAATAGCGATATGTATCTTTGTATGTACCTCTATAATAATACGCGATTCACCTTTTTGTATCACTAGTTGCATTCTATACTAAAAATTTCGAATACACAAATCGAAAATCCACAGCGAAACTATTCGTTAAAAGATTACTGTTTTGGAATTCCCTTACCATCAAGATCAACAGGGAAACCAACTTCGACGACATTTTCTCCAGTCTGTATTCACTAGGCAGCACTATAACCCGTTCCAATGACTTCAAAGGAATTTCCACGAAACGTAATAATCCAAGTCCAACTGTATAAAGCGGTGCAGAGACTGCGAGCGGAATATATAGCGCTTCCTATTCGTATGACTCCCTTTATCGTATGAGGGTACCCCTATACCTCCCAGATAAGAACGCCATTACCAAATTGTAGGCACGTTCTACTCATGTAACCGAGTGCTAATTAATGTTGAATATCTCTTCACGTTACAACCGAAGTTAAATTGAAGTTCTTTTATAAACAAGTTGCCCTTTGCTCTCATCCAAGTTTACCATGGATTCTAGATTCCAAGATTTCTATTTAAAATTGCTTTGCGGAATTCCAAAATGTCGAATCGAAGACTGCGAACTGGAACGAGGCGAACCTCGAAACGATCCCACGAGAACCGGTCGATTGTTTTTCATCGATTTTATTCCACCGAGTTCCATAACCGAACCGCCTTGAAGCTGCAACCCGATCGAACGAGTATAGTTCCATTCCTTTTTCTCCCTTTTCCACTCCCCTTTGAATCCTCACTCGATGGCCTCGTGCAAGGCCGTAGTCTCCCGAAAACGAAAGTCCCAATCTTGTTCTTCAGGCCACTGAGTTGATGGCCACTTATTCCCTGCGATAGCTTCTCTCGATTTCGTTGAATTGCATTCCATAGATCTCTCGATTATCCCGAAATAGAATTGCGATTTCACGAGTTGTAGGGGTAATAGGTAGTAAGATAGGAGATTTCACTGTGTATTGTAAAATACATGGTGGTCGAAATGGCGGATGATAGAGAGGGATCCGGGTCAGGGCAGATTAGGAGTCTAGTAACCCATTGCTTCCATTAAACTTCAACTTCCCTGCACTGTAATATAATCACCGACTCAGTTGGTCAAATCATGTAGATACCAAGAACACTAGAGGTTGCCCCATTATCGTATGCCACACTCCGCTGGGGTACAAAGCCGCAAAACGACTCGGGTGCATAGCGGAAAAAGCGGTCGGGTTCAGGGACACACACGGCATACCGATCGCAACTTAATTTAAGTGTCACGGACAGTCGCGACCAGCCGCCTCTCCGTCTTCCTCGTCATGCAATTAATGCTCCTGCGAGCCGTGGCCGTTTCACGTATGCGATCACGCGGAACATAGGTGTGCGACACCGAGGACGAGCTGGAACCGTTAGCGAGTTCTGTTCGAGACCAGTCTTGCCCCGACGCTCGACCGCGAGCCTTCACCTGACCAAGGAACATCGAGGTGTCCAGAGGGTTCCGAATTCATCCTCCTGCCATTCAGCTTCGTGCTATTGAGGGAACGGGGTGGAACGAGGCAGAACAATCGAGCAATCGATCAATCCAAGTTGACAATGGGCCTGTAATGGGACTCTGGTGTTGGCACCTCGTCTGAAAGTGTTCTTCCTGATCTACTGACCAAGATTTGAACCGGAAGCTGATATCTTTGGGTGGTAGAGAGCCCTGCACGAATTCTGTGAAGGGTGGAGGGCTGGTCCTGGGTTAGGTCTTGTTTAATAGAGATTTGCGAGGCTCCTGAGGATTTGAAGGTCTTAAGGTCATCATGAGGGTTGTTTGCAGCTTCTTCGTGGTTCTACTCTTCCGAGAGGTGAGATATTTTGGTGCGAAATTGGTCCTCCAGCAGTGAAGGGTCTTGTTATAATTTTGACCGGTAAGAAATAATGCAAACAGGAAACTGTAGACCTTTTCTTGCAAAATTCACGGACTAAAGCTGTTTTGGCTTGCTCTGCCTAGCCGTTTTTAACAATATCTCATTTCTAATATTTTATTTTGTGCGCACGACAATTTAATTTAATTAAAATTCGTGCTCCAGGCAATCGGTGGGGTTACTAGGAACCCACCAGCTTTTGTGAAGCCCGTGTACTCGGATTCGTATCTCCCCGCGGCCATGCAGGTGAGTCTGGCGCCTTAATTAAACGAAACTTAATCGTATTTACAGTGGGCAAGTTTATGTTGACAATTCCATTAAGAATTAAATGTTCATCGCGTTCTATCCGCCTGGGGAGTACTTTACCACTGGATTAAATTAGTGTTACTTAATTAACTCTAAGAGCGCGCGCAGAAACGGTTTAAAGAAGGGATAAGATGCTTTAAGAAGAAAGAATTTGAAGAAATGGAAAATTTCAATTAATATTCCGTTTTAATGCATGTCTGAGTGAGAACAGTAACCTTGGGCTGACAATTTCTCTTATCGCGACTATATTACTTCTTCTTAGGCACTTGTTTGTGTCATTATCTACTATAATCTCCCCTGTTACCTTCCTCAGAAGAAATTCTCGACTTAAAATGCATCTTTCATAGGTAATATTCCATGCTGTCGAACAACTGAAGCTCCTCCGAGCGGAAGACGCTACAGAAAGCTCCAGCACCGTAACCACCCCGATTTCTCGCGTGACACAGTATCAACAAACAGGTATTCAAGAGTCGTCGACCATTTCTTCGGGGATAACGACCTGGTCGAACGAAGAAACGAAAGGGGAAGGAGATAGATCAAAGGGGGTGGAAAGTTCGACGAAGTCGGTTGAAATTGGCTACGAATCGATGGTAGATTCCGCGAGCCACGGAACCGAGGAGAGTTCCAGCCATCAGGAGGCAGCAGAGGTGAACGAGGAGACGCCAGAGACGAACTATGCCACGCCGGAAGCGAATTACGAGGCAGCGGAAGACGTGTACGGTGTTCAAGAAACGAATCAAGAAGTCCCTGAAGAGAATCAGGAATGGAGCTCGTCCTCCACTTACGCAGAATCCACCTCCGTGACGGAAACGAAGGTGGAAGCGACGACCGAGTCGAGGAATGCTCCTATCTCAGCCCTGGACCAAGGGGAATCGGTGGCTGAAGTCGCACAGGGGAAGACAAAGCCGACAATCGAGAGCGTGGTGAAAAACGTCTACGAAATCGTGAAACCCATACCGTCCGAGTTCGAGGACGAGGACACTATACCTTTTGGGGAGTCGAAGAGTTCGTCTGGGGTTCCTGTGAATAGAGCGGATGCTGTAGAGGAAGAGGACGACGAGAACAGGTGAAGTTTGTGTTAAAAACGTTCAACTACCCGCCTAATTTGATGATCCTAGAGGGAAACGGGGAACCCAAATAGCTAATGACACGCCCCGCAACAATCCCTCTTTGCAGGTTCACGCGGCTGGGCGAGAAGGTGACGCAAGTGCCAAGGCCGAGCCTAATCAGCTACTTGAGGCGGTCCAAATTGCCGCCAAGTGCTACTCTTCAGCAACTCGCCAACCTGTACGATTCCCTGAGCAAGGACGCCAGGAAGCAAGGATTCGGCAAGTACGCTGGCTACTCCGACGAGGTGCTGAACAGCCTGGAGACTTCCGCCGAAGGGGGAATCGCTCCCCAGCTGAAGAAGATCCTGGATAAGGTTTTGGAACGGAACGAACTGACAAGGGCGGATGCGAAGTTGAGGACTACGCAGACAATCCGCGATCTTGATAATCCCTCGGCTACCCTCAGCAAGGAACTGAGGACCCTGCTCCCTCTGCGTTACTCACCTTAACAGTCGATATTGATAAATCAATGCAGTATCTCGAATATGTAAATCAGCTCTATAACACTCCGCAAAGAGCCACTCATGCAACGTGACGCGAATATGAAACGAATCGAATCGAGTGAGGGAATTCTACTTTACTGATCCTTAAATGTTTGATGATGTACTGTAGAAGTATCTTGCGGGTTTATTGGATATTAATTAACACTGCTCGTTCAAGTTATGTCTGATTATTCGTGGCAGGATCACGATTATTTGACAGGTTCTTCACTCCTTTACGATTAGAGTGAACAGAGGGGCTATCCCCACCATACCGCTGAGTGTGCTCGTGGTGGGGGAAGATGTCTTCAGCGGTCAATTGATTTTGCTCCTACTATAACGGAGGCTGAACGTCTAAGAAGGCTTGGAACTCGTAAAGCACTTATATCTAAAATTATTTTGGATTTGGATCCGAGAATACTGTTCATGTATAATTAATACTCAATAAAGCTTTTAAACGTGATTACCCTGTTAACTTATTGAACCACAATGCTCATTATTTATTCCAGTAATTGTGAATACAATGACGTTGACTCATGCTTGATACATTTGTCGACGACTGTATTCGTCGTATTTTATTAATCATCACTAAAAGTACACTCGAAATTAGTTGGATATTAACACGATTTAACGATGAATGATCTTTCAGTCATTTAATACACGTCTTAACTGTTAAAAAAAATCATTTTTTACGTGAACTTTAAATAAATTAAGCAAGTAACATTTCAACTGGGAAGATAGGTGTATCATTTACAGATCAATATGTAAAGAGCAAACTCATATCTACTACAAGAGAAATACAACAATAGTTTTGAATAACAAGAACTTCAACAAAAATTCTGCAAATTCGTGCAAACTACCTTGACTTGCCGCTTGATAGAGGCGATATTGTTTACAGCATTGGCAATATGAGCTGGCAGAGACCACGGAGCAACGTTACGTGCCTCGAATAACGATTTCGTTAAGCAATTCTGTGTCAATGGTTTGTCCAGAAAGCAAAGGCGTGGAGCGAGAACAATGGTGATGCACAATTCATCGAATCCCGGTGATCGGGGCTCCACGCCTTTGTATAGCACAGTGGTATAAATGGATTTTGAAATCAATGGGTCCTTCAGTCGTTGGGCACACCTTGATCGAACGGAATAATCGAGACAACAGCTGACCACTCTCAAGGGAACATGCGGACTCTACTCCTAGGATTTTGGCTCCTCTGCGTAAGTAAAACAATCCACATTTCACTATGCAATTCATTCACACTGAATTAATTCAATCAAACACGAAATCGGTACGACGAGCCACGTGAGAACGAAATCGTAGCGCCGTTTTCGGTTAGTGCACTCAATTAAAGCAATAGAAGTAACGAGGTTCAAAGAGGAGAATCAAAGGGGAATGGATAAGGAGTCCCCAGAAGCTCCGTTCTTCCTTCCAATATCCCCAAACTATCTCCGGCTTAAACCACTTCGATTTTCAATAACGAATGCAAACCGGGCTGCGTTTCCAGCTCTCTGGATGGGGAGTGCAGTCGAGGCCGCAGATAACGAAGCTGTTTCCGGTCCAGGAGGCGATCGAGTACCATCAGCGTGTAAGCGAGGCAAAACCATTGGACAAGCTTCTGGGCAAGTTACGTGCCACTTACGACTTCGTGTTCCGGAAGCCAGAGAATACTACCAATGTGGAGAAAATTCTGGCTAAGGACACGCCTGGTTCTGAAGCGGAGGCGTTGAAACTGATCTGGTCCAACCGCATGCAACAGATCTCGCAGGGTAGAGGTTTAAACGGGGCGGAAGAGTCTCGCCGAACTGAAGGAACACTTTTAACCAGCAGCGATGAGGATTGGGTGAACGATATTCAACCCCTCGATCGCTTGGAACCCTTGGAACCACTGAAACCACTGGAGTTGGAGGATGAACCGAAGAATCCGAATCGAGACGTCGAAATCGTCACCCCAAAGACCAGTTTCCAGCTTCCAGTCACGCTGAGCAGACATCTTGTCGACTGGCTTGGGTCACTTCTGGGCATCACCTATGGGGTCTACTCTAAATTAGCTAGGGCTATATATAGCAACAGTACAGGAAGCAGCAATTGATTGTAATGGGTAGAGGAACTGATACATTTTCTTTACACTTATTTTATTCAAAAATATCTTGGTCTGAAAAATACATGTGTTACCTCTTGTTCGTCATCTTTTTTTTTGGCAATCATTGTATCATACAATAACAATCGTTTGTCGAGTAACACCTTGCTGTAAAATGCGTATCCATTGGTAAAATATTTTGTCATTGTATCGTCTTACGTATGATGCTCGCTGACATGGCCACGATTGTGAACATCGTTATTATCTTACACGTCTAATTAACTAACTTTAGTTGGAAAGGTGAATGACTGCTCTCTTAATCCAGGGTGGATGTGATTATGGGCGGTCTTTCTGTGGGCGTATCGTGAAATGAATGTCTGATAGAGAAGTGTGTATGTAATGGCGGGATATGATTCCAACTCTGTCCCACCCTGGGTTAAGGAAGAAACAGGAGATTGAAAGAAGTTTAGGAAGAAGAGATAGAATACTGCTACTTCTCGTACACTCAAAGTCTTTGGTTCTATTATAACGCGGCATGAGTTTAGCGCCATCCGCAGTTCTAATCAATTCGTCCTAATCTCAAATGCACCTAACAGACATTTGAAAGGTGATTCGTCGTTCTTGAACACAATCACAAGTCTCATAATCTCGAGTCACGCGGAAGCTTTTCCAATTTGTGGACAAAGACTACTTGCCAGCGTGTGTACTTCCACCGTAGATTAAAATGGGTTGTCAATAAATTACTATTTTTCAAATATTAGCTAAAAAAATTTGCCACCTTAGACTGAAGTGATAGTTAAAAATATATAATCTGGTTGCTCGATGCACGAATAATTCTTTTGATTTCTACAAACTTTCGATACTAAGAAACTATAGAATTTCTTGACAACCCAATATTGTAATTTTCAAATTAATTTTGAGCAATTTTACTGTATCAAAGGTCAATAGGAAATCTGTTCAACTCTTTCATGCATGACACTACAGATGCCAGAAGAATATCAAGTCAGAAATAATGAACGCCTGCCTAAACTATAAAATTCTAAATACAGTATAAAAAGAATATATTAAAATCCTATCATTTAACCAAATATATAATTCACACTCTTTGGTTAAACAGGTTAATTGCAAGATTAAATTTTATAAAAAAAAAATCAAAAAACTTGGGGCAATTTTTGTGAAAGTACCTGTAAAAGTTATCCCTGCATGAAAAAGTTAAAAAAAAAAGAAATACATCGCAGTGTGGTATGTGAGTGATAAATTCTTAAAATATGCGCTATATATTTGTCATTAAAGATGAACACGGACGAATCAGAGATCAAGTTCAAACAACGTATCTATCGACTCTTTTTCAGGTAAAATTTGCTTCGTATTTATGTACACAATTATTCTACAAATTGTATAACATTTATCGATAGTATAATATTACTCGCTATTGGTACTCGTTCGAAAAAGTCGTTATCCTAATGGCAGATTGGCTTTTCGTGTCTCATTCAGCAATACTGATCGCGTTACGATCCGAACGTATCCCCAAGCTAGATAAAAAAATCGCGCGCAGAATTCGCGAGGGGGAAACCCCTTCAGCGATCATACTCGCGCTATTATCTTTAATTGTTATGATCGTAGACTAGAATCAGTAAACAAACTATTTTCTTTAAAGCTAGTTTAAATAAGACAGACGGTGGGCACTCATATAAATTACTTCTTTCCTTCAAGTACCAAATCGTTATTAGACTCAATCAGGCTAACATGGCAGACAATCTCGAAGAAATAATCTCATGTTCGTTATTCATCTCGTGTTCGCTGAGAACACAAACGTATTGTTCATGGAAATACCGAATACTATACGTGTACCAAGCACTAATGCGACTTGTGGGAGAAGTTAAGAGGGTGCAGAAGTTCCCTAGCTGCGCAGCCATCCAATCCGCTTTATGCCGGGTTTACACCAAGGCGAACACGAACAAAAACATTGTTCGCGAACGTGTTCGTCTGTTCTTGCCATATCCACACCGCCGCAAACATGAACAAAATTCAGTGTACGAATCGTATGTGAACGTTTTGTTCTATTTGCGGCGGTGTGGACACGGCAAGAACAGACGAAAACGTTCGCGAACAATGTTTTTGTTCGTGTTCGCCTTGGTGTAAACCCGGCATTAGAGATCGCGCTATTGCTCAGTACAGCTATTACTGGATTCGAATTTTATTAATTTTTTTTTTCGCGGAACGAAAAGCAGGCCAAGTATTAACGTCCGAAGTTGAGCCACCCGAAAATTTTTAGTGCTGCCCCAAAGTTTCTTTTCAATGCTCGAAGTCAAGTTCTAGGATGTGCTCCAATTTCTAACATGTCTAACGAATTTTCTATTTGTGCTAAACCCAAACACTCTTTGTAAACAGCCTTTATTGCTTTAGACTTATATCGAGATTGATTTATGACTAAGATGGCATTAAGTACCTCGTGTTTTGGGGCAGAATATCGTTCATATTGACGGCCTGCTGTTGTAAAAGATTCACCTCTCTTATCGCCTGCTCCTTAAACGACGAAAATGTGTGTATCAGATTAGGATCTTTCTGAAGGTTCTGTATGTACTGAAGGAAATTAGGTTCTTGCTTCATGAAACCTCCCTCTTTCAATACGAAATTCACTTCTTGCTTAGGCATTGCGGAAACTTCGGTAGTTTTCTCGTACGGCTCTTTTTGCTCTATAAAGAATGTCTCCTTTTTCGTTCTATTCTTTCTGATCCCTAAATGCGTTTGGGTGTGTTTGTTCAAGTGATCCTTCCTGGAAAAGGCCTTCTGGCATACGGAGCACGTGAAGTTCTTATCACCGGAGTGAATAACGTAATGCCTCGTTAAATGTTCGTTCCTCTTGAATGCCTTTTGGCACACTGGGCACTTAAACGGCCGCTCGTCCGAGTGACCACGCATGTGCTGGTCGAGGTGTTCTTTCCTCTTCAACATAGCACCGCATTCCTTGCATTGGTACTTACGTTCCTGTAACACGAAATTCATGATGATTTTAACAAAAATGATCCTTTTTAGGGTTCATGCGCCATCAAAACGGCCGCCGCGGCAACGTAATACGTACTTGTATGTGAGCCTGTATATGTTGCTCGATTTCCACCTTATCCGGGAACGCTAAATTGCACTCTGGACAGCAATAAAGCGTTGACCCGTCTAAAGCGACGCTGATCTTGATCTCTCCCGTTTTCGCTCGAAATTTCATTTTTTTCTCGGTTTTAGGCGAGTCCGTCTGCATTTGCTGCTCGACCTTTAGGCTTTGCACGCTGCCATCGTTTTCTTGGTGGGTCTCCATGTGCATGTTCATGTCATTCGGATGCATCGATGGCATCATTTGATCAGAGCTCATAAAGGTGTTCCCATTTTGTAACTGAGTATTTCTGAAGACCGGAACACTGGGAATGTTAAGAATATTGTTCTGTGGGATCTCTATCTTATCATCGTCAGTCTTTTCTTTCTTCACTTGCTCCGTCTGGAGTTTAATCAACTGCTGCAGAGTCAGTGGAAGAGTAGTGGCTTGCAACTTCTGGAAATACTCTGCCATGGCGTTTTGCTGCTGCAGCTGAGCTTGAGAGTCTTGCATGGCAGACGTTTTCATCTCAGTCTCGTTTCTCGTGTCCACGTCCAGTTTAACATTCTCTGGTTGCGATCCAGATGGCAAGTACACGTTGGGTATGATCCTCCTGGGCAAACTGTTCGACTGAACACCCAGTATCGTGTTGTTCTGATTATAATTAGGAATGTTGATAGTCTGAATGCCCTGCTTCTCGCAAAGCTGCATCAGGGTGTTCGGGTCCGGCCAGGGAAGTAGCGGCCCTGTGTACTTGTTCGTCGAATTCATTATCAGACATTGTTTCGTTGGATTCGATGCTGTGGCAGTGATATAAACAGGGTTCTGCCCACCTTGAGTATTATCGCCACTGGTGAACTTGGATGTTGAGATTGAATTGGACTGAGCCGATAATTCGGAGAACTGGGGGAGAATCCCCTGTACCGCGTTGTTCCCAGGGAAATTCATCGTGTCGTGAACGAACGCTCGATGAACGCGCCTTTCAGATTAACACATGCGAGCGTTTCTAACCTATGATAAACGCCGCCGAGTGGCGATCGACCAGCCAGTCAGCCGTAATTACGTTTTCAGACTCATATTCTCGTTTGAACTCGGATCACAGAGCCGTTCTTAAGACAGAACGTTGTCAGAAAACACGGGACGGTTAATTAAATTAAAAAATACTCCTGGAGCGACGACGATACATCGTAATGTACGCCGCGTCCAACGCGTTCCTCCAACATGGCTGCGATAAAGAACTATCCCCGCGATTGCCCCGCGACCCTCCACCACGGCTCGACGGACTTTTTTAAAAAATGATCGAGACTCATCCCCCTTCCCATCCTTCCAAGAAACGCTCGTCTTTCGAACGAACGATGTAAACAGAACGGGGCAGTTTTTTTTTCTTTCATTCACGAAGAATTTGGGAAAAAAAATTCGTCCCTTGTCGTGGCCAGCCTGGACCGCGTCTCTCTGTTCATAGGCGGCGCTCGTCATCAGCGATTGGCAGTAAAAAAAAAAGGCGCCTTGTCGTGGGAATTCGTAGTAGGAGCGCCAGATGTTACGCAGGTTACGCTAATGATTTGGAGCGGTTTAGAAATGTCCATGATCCTCGAGAAAAGATGAATGTACGTAGAGATGAATTGTTATTAACCTTACCAGACTTCGTGGATTCTTTATATTCCATTTATTTAGTTTGTTCTTTGGAATTTTTACCTATGTAACAGGATAGGACAAAGTTCTGTTTTTTTCTATGCCACTTAATTCAGTTTGTTGATTATGAGGTCTTTATGGACTCACTGGATATTCTAAGAAGCAAACTAAAGAGGTCTTTGTCAATAGGCACGTGTGTTATGATCATATGGATGAAAACTTTAATGACCGTATAAATATCTTGCGCAAGAGAAGCAGGCTCCTATTAGCACAAGCAGACAGAAATTCTAAGAAGGTTAAGAAAGAAATTAAGAAACTGTACTCACAGGATGTGTGAGTACTATTAGTTATGCGTGATGCTGTATACCGCGTAGTAATTAATTATTGTATTAGATATCTTATTCTTTCTTATTCTTCATTTGTAGGATATTGAGAGAATATTACAAAAATGATTTAGATGATCAGAATTTCTGCTACAAAAGACACACTGAGTCATGGAATTTGAGAAATGATTCGAGCAGCGTTGGCGCAGCTTTATGCCCAGATTTTTTTTGTAATAGCTTGAACCGCATTCCTGCATCAATGCCTAATATATCAACCACCAAAAGAGTACTGGTATCATCAAAGAAGAAGCATTGCGACGAACGATGTTTGCCAAAAAGTATTCACAGAAAACCTGTGAGAGAATGTTACTGCAATCCTGAAATTAAAAAACTACAGCTGCGATCAGCTAGGACGCAGTACAAACAAGCTTTGCCTTGCAAGCACTGTAAAAGCTACGGTGACTTCAATCCACCTATTGCAAAGGATAGTGGTGAAAAGTCACCCTTAAGTTCATCCATCAGCTCTGAAACTTTGCGACGAGTGCAAAATATAAACTATGCACCTAGATCTCAGTTCCTGCGCAATGTCCAAAGCAAAGTTTCCCTTCTGCATGCCACAGGGGACAGTCCAGAAGTGTATCCTAGATGCCCATGCTATCACGAGCTTATGGCGAGAAAGACTATATCCAATGTTGATTGCAAGTGTCAGTCAAGAACTGACAAAGGGTCAGAAATCGATGATCACCTAACAAAATCAAAATCATTGGCAAAAATAGTGAAAAATGTAGAAATCAACGAGAAAGACCAGTATTCTGGATCTGACAGCATAGACAAGTCCAATAAAGGAGCGTGTCAAATGTGTTCAAAGAAACAGGCGAGATCTAAAAACGTGTGTAAAAGGACTCCTACTTCTAAGAAATCTGTACCCGATGTAAAGAAGGCTAAATCGAATTCAAAAACTTCTGCCAAAAGTAAAAAAGTATTGCAATCGCTCCAAAAAAAATGTGCTTGTTGTCCTGACAATAAGATAGACAATGCCTCAAAAACAACTTTGGAAAAAGGCAACGTTGATGCAGAGGATTATCAACATACTGTCTGCGTGAACACTAGGCTCGAGGATATTGACGGGGAGTATCTCTCGGACGAAGAAGTAAGGGAATTGGGAAATTTCCGCGAGCAGAATTACTTCGATACCCATGGATCGAGCCACACCTTGCAGTCATCCAAATCTTCAGGGTCTGTGGAGCAGTATCTGCTGAACGATAGGCTGTTCCCAGAGCCCGCCAGAAGAACCCGCAAGAAAGACTTGGTGGTGACAATGCCGGCTTGCGCCACCATACAGCGTAAACGTGTGCACTACTTCCCTCGGTACATTGTCCGGCAAGAAAAGAGTAGCTCCAATACCAGCTACAAAAAGAAGCACTGCCAAAGTTGCCCTTTAACGGGCCACGCCATTGATCTAGGTGTCACGAAAATACGATCACCGCTGAACAGCTTAGCTCTTAAGTACCAGAAGCGACAACCTTGACAGCACCTAATATGTATCACCCTTTTGTAATAGATAAAACGCTGATGTGTAAGGCGGGATGAAAGAAATGAGTCTCCTGGACCCCTGTCGCTACCATTTTGGTGCACTGTGTCGCACAAAATGGGGTCGTACTTACTCCACAGAGTGGAGCCTCATTTGCTTCAGTCCAGCCTCTCGATTTTTGTATAGAATTTTCAATGCGAGTTGCATCAATAAAGTCGTGGCACGAACGTCCGCGGTTCTAGAGCACTATGCCTTCGATCATCCCAATGCCCCTACTGAGGAGCGTGCTCTCCTATCGAGTCCTTGCTTTCTACGTGATTCAGCTTTGCGTGACAGGTTTTTGACATTGAATGAGACGCGGGCGGTCCACGCTCGTCTCGGTGACGAGGAAGAGGAGACTCGGACGTGGACCAGTTGCGTGGAGGACATATGGGCCGGATGGCCTACGTGATTTCGTTTCCGAGCAGAAATCCCCGTTGAATTAGCTGTTTTTCGTGGCCATCAGGAATCCGCGACCTCTAACGAGTTCAAGCTCACCGCATGCAAATTTCTATTGAATAAAAGATGCATTAACCGACCAGCCTCATCCTGCATAGAATTTTTGCATACACGGATCGTTTGCTATACATATCATTCACTACAACCAAATTACGTTCACGCTCCACACGATTGTGTCACATAGGTTTACCACCACTTGTCAATGTACCATTTGTTTGCGTTCGAACAATTTATTTATTCATTTATTCGCTCTGTGTATAAACTATTCTTTTGTACTGCTGGCGAGGCAGAAGAAAATTTAACGCGGAAATCTGGCGTCCAATGCGATAGAAATTAATTGACAGGATAACAAGCAGTAAGTGAAACTGCAATATTCATGCATGAAAAGAGGCTTGATTTCCACGTTTGCATTCAGTCAAGGTTCGAACAGAGGGAAACGGAAGAAGTACGAAGAATACTTCTTCAGAAAATTACGGATACGTGATGGCCATCGCTAAAGAGTCTGATCAGCGCATACACCCTTCGTGGCCTTCGGTTTTAAATAATTTTTTGATTCAATGCTGCCACCTAGAGGCTTTGTAGCGGTAAATTAAACAGAGAAGAGTAAACATTGACCAAGAAAAATAGAATGATTGTATCTTGTAAACAAAAAATCGGGAAGACCCACAAGTTCCCTATTCAAACAGTAAGAACTTGTGTGTAGCGAACAAAATACGTAAGAGTGCGAGCAATTAACACTTGTCTAACAAAAAAACGTAGCGGAAAGTGTGTATGTCTTCGTTTTTTATTATTAACATGCACATGGATAAAGTATTTTTTTTCAAACGATGCTTGGAAACGCACATCGTCGTCGCATAAATTAGAGTCAGAACGTCCGTATTTACTTCGACATGAATCACTGCAATGCACATACTTCGACGATCACTTTATCTTGCAAAATAGCTGCAGAATACGAAACTCGAGTGGGAACGAGGATCGAAGTAATCATAACCTCGAAAGTTTCGCGTCTTAAAATTTCGTTCCTCGAGTAATCGAATTCTAGCCTTTTCTAATTTTTACCTAATAGAATGGTTCAAAGTACATGGTTAATTAAGCTTTTAGAGTAGCGACATATTCGAGATGAAGATAGGGAGTTGAAGATCATGGCCGCCACGAGTGAAGGGCCAGAGGAAGGGCAACGGGCCAAATAAAACGAAGGTTGAAGACTGGCCGATGACATTCAAGGCGGTATACTTCACAAATTACATGTGGGGATCATTTATGTCGTAGAACCTGCTATCGAGGTCCACTGTTTTTATTAAGTAGATGGGAAGTTGTTTATGAAATAACAAAGAATAACTGCCTGATGCATTAGCTCGCAGTATCTGCCTTTTACCTTTTTAACACACATTCCTTTTAACTTTTTAGAGCAGCAAAATGAACTTTTGTTGCGACTGAAGATAACGTAACGCTCCCATCCTGGGAAACGAGCATTCGTCCATCGTTATTTCAATTGGAAGACGACCAAGTCGTAATCGTTATTCCAAATCGAGGCAAATTCCGCTGCTAGCCAATTTCCTCGCCTCTAACCTCGTTATTCCTTTATTCCCTTCACCTCCTCATTTCTTAATAGAGAAACGCTACCAGTTTCTACCTGGTCCATGCCACGCGCCGAATAATTTTTAATAATATGCTGGAATACACCCAGAATCTTAACAATGAGCATTCCGCGAGACCTCGAGCGCTTTTCAAACCCTGAACCCGCCACAGCGCCCGTGAATTGCGGGATCAGTGAACCCCGAAGAGCCGTGGTCGACCGTGAACGCGTTAGCCTTACCGTCTTCCCGAGAGTCGCGCATATTTAATCGTCCGTTCGTACCGTGTCAAGGCAATAAACTCAAGCGGATAAAATGACACTTTTATCATATGGGACACAACGACAACCATCGATCCGAGTGGCGGCTCTTCACGGTTAGCGTCTTTAGCTTGTGACTCGAAGGGATATTCAGGTCTTGGCTGTTAATTTGAATTCAATGGCCGAATTCGTCTGAGTTGCAGCTTCAACCACTGCGAACTTGCGATCCGAACATAGGTAAGGCGTGCAGAGGCAAGCAGTCGTGATTCATGTACGCGGAGGACTGGAAGGGTTCGATCTACGGAGGCGCAAGCAGAGCAACTAACCAGAGCGGCACATTTAGGGGCGACAAATTAAAATGAATAATTGTGTTTACGTTATTTTCTATTGAATTTTAAAATATGTTATGAGTTTTTTTAGATATAAAAACCTATCTTCTACTTACATATTTTATTTTGTTTTTTTTAATGAATATAATTTTTTTATAAAACAAAAGACTTTTGTTATTCATCAAACACCTACAAAAAATTTAATTCACTGCCAAAAATGATATTTTAAAATAATTATTGCTAATTAAATATAAAGGACGGCAAAGATCATTTTTGCCCAGATCAGCGGAAGACCTAAATGGATCGGGCCCTGAGGACTGGCGCTTCTCGTCTTGCGATAATAGCTGCGTCTAGTGTGGATGATAATGCTTTTACAGATTTATAATTATCTTGCGATAATTGAGGAAGTTTATGAGTTATGGAGCAAGGACACGGTGTGATAGACAGGTATCCCGACTCCTCCGGAGGATGTGTGATTATTTCGTGCTAGTTCTACTTAAAGTATAAAGTTGGCGTCAGTTGAAGCGGTTGGTAGGCTTGGAACCTGAATTTTACCATAGATTTCAAATATCTACTTGCTGCAAATGTAAACGTTGGAGTTAGTACTTTAGTGTTTGCTACAGGAAGCATATGATAGGTATATGTTCGTCCCATTTCTTCTATCCCTGTCCACACAATGGAGGAAACTTCAGGACCAATGAAACGTTCCCAGAAATTTGCCAGCATGTTCCTTTGACACACATTTTCTGACTGTCGGTATCAACAAGGAAAATCCGAGTGACGGATACGAGCGAAACGACAAAGAGTCTCTGTCCTCTTGCTGAAAAAGAATTAAATAAAGTTGTCGGAAGGGTGGGGGAATTAGCGGAGTTACCCGATACGGTATTGTTTGAAATCGAAGCTGGCATGTGGACGTCCATTTAAAGAACAAAGGGAATAACAAGGGGATTCTAAAAGGCTCGTAACGCTTTTAAAAGCCATTCTGCATGATTGTCTTGCGTTGCAGCGAAACTCGTACTTATGCACGAAAAAGTAGCATTAGGCGGTGCGAAAGCCGAAGCCACTATCTACACAATGAAATAGAGTCGCAAGCGAAGTTCTTTCCCGACCGCGTTAGAGATCGATCATAATCATTTTTCGTATTATACGAAGGAATTCGTGGCGCACGAATGGCACTCCGTGAAATAGTAAAAAGAAAGTGATTGCCGTTAACGTGCCCCATTAAGGGAGAAACTTACGATATTATCGTAGAAGAGTCTTAATATAGCAAAAAATGACCCCGGTTTTGTAGAAAGCAGAAATGTTCAAATGTCGCAAAGAACAATCACCGAGCGACCTAAACTGCCCAGTACCCAGCCGCGAAATGTGTCAAAAGGAAATGCCAATTGAGGAAAAAAGCAGTAAGAAAGAGGCGGGTATGTAAAATACTTTTACTTTCGAAGTGAATGCGTTAAGTGGAGGATAAAGGAGCGACTGCCACCATTCGCGAGCAAATGAAGGTCCCAAGCTTCCGCTACTCGCCAAATCGTCTCTCGGACCGAACGGAAAAGAGACACAGGAAAAGTGGACAATTGCGGGCCATGACTCGAATGCAGAACCGACCCCGCGGATTTTTCGTTAACGTACTTTCGTGAATGGTGGCACGTATACCGCAAAAGTTTTCCGTCCAGCGGCACGGTGAATCATCTTCGCTCGGCGTGTCGTTTGACGATTTTTCGAGTAATCCTGCCAGAAGAGAACACACCAGGTTCCCTACCAGACCCAGGCGTGGTGGGGGCGGTCGTGCTGCTTAAATACACTGCATCAATGACCGTTTCCTCCAGTTCACCATCAGCTACCCGAAGGAAATTTCATCGGTGCAGCTCCTCTTTAATTGTAAACTGGAACCCCCAACAACAAATTCGACGTCATGAAGTCCGTTTCAACCACTTTATTGTTTGCCCTGGCCACGACTCTGTCGATCACCACAGCCATCGATTTACGTGAGTAGTTTGTCGGGTTTTAACACCTCTGGGGTGTTCCTGGGGCTTCAATGTCCCTTCTTGAGTAGCCGGGTAGGTTTTACTATTCGAGCAAATTTCTGGCGGGTGGTTTAGGTCTGCTTAAAATTAAGAGCGAAATGTTTTTTAACTGTCTCGATCGTCCGGATGAGTTAAATGGATATTGTTTTTTAATTGATGAGGCATCACCTTCTGCGTCATCTTCTTAACCCCTAGGAAGCTCCACATTATCTCATCGCAGTATTATTATATTCAAAGCAAGTAGTATCTCGAGCAAACTTATCTTCCGAATTTTCATCATTATCCTTCCAATTTAATGACCATGCCATGAAAGGATCACCGGCGGAGGGGGGTGCGGATATCATTGCCACGAGCAAAAGGCAGTGACTCCACTCCATTTTTGGCGTTAGTCACGTGGTTACACTTGTTTCGCAAGGGAACGTCACTTAATGTCAATGTCGAGGTGGCTAAAATGATCGAAGGGCTGAAGACATATTGAAATACTTCCAAACGGCTTGATCTTTGATCGTGGTTCCATTCAAAAGCTACTAGACAAGAGACACGCTGAAAGAGAAAGTCTATCCTCGAGCTTCAACTCGACTTCGTAACTAGCGTTGCACTTTATAGAATCCTGGGCCGCAATGCGGCGGCCCTATTACGCAACGCGACTGTATGCGACATTTTTTCACCGTTTCTTTCTGTTATGCTTCTTCTTTGCAGCCAGCAACTTCAAACTATGCAACCGAGCTCTGCCGGACAAGGAGTACTATGATTGCATCGCCAGTTCTGCCAAGGAGGCGGTGGTTTCGTTGGCTGGAGGTGAGCCATTTTTCATTCTCTGCTTGCTCGTATGGAAGGACGAACGTCATGGACGAACAATTGTAGATCACAGTGGAGGATGTTGTTTCGATGTGATTCTGTTGTTTTTTTGCTTTGGTACTGATCATTTTTTATAGTGCTGGGTACTTGTGTAGGGATACTTGAAGGTTTCAGTGTACAAGTATTTAAATGCTAAGTGGATTGCATTTGAATGCCGAATTCCTGCAAGAATTGCTTCAGGACCCAACACATTACCTCGGTAGACTATTTTTATGTTAGAAGAGAAGTATATCCAATTGTTCTTCATGGGCATGAGAATCCAGTTTGATTGTTTTTACAATTAGCCACTCAATGAATTGAGTGCCACAAATGGCCGACCAAATGTTAAATTATCGCCATTACCACAGCACTACTAACTTCACGTTTAATAGTCGTCAATATTTGCCTTATTACACGATTACATAAGTGTTTCACTTGACCGACCACGGTCTCCCACTTCACCACCATTTTCATTGAGAAACAAGTTCCCCTTTAACCACTAAACTTCTCGCTAGACTTTCCGCGATTGTCATTTCTATATTTTGTCATCTTTCAATTCAATCTATCGCAAACATTCCCCACTAATATACTTGTCATCTTCATTCGATTTCTTCAAAGCCACCAATGCAGACTTTCTTATCGATTTCACCATGCTGGAATTTTTATCAAGTAACTAGGGAAATCTGTGCATCCACTCAAGAAACCCATCCCTTCGTTCCTCTTTATAATCCGATTTTTGCAAAGACCACACTGCGATGTGTTCAGAAAATTAAAAACATCAAATAACCTCTTACTCATTCCCATTAAGTTTCTCATCCTTTGCGCCGAGACACTGAATCCACCCACGCCGCATTACTGAAAATAGCCCTATACCACCCATAATGGCGCATATAAATGTTGCAATATATCCCAACGTGTAATTTCCACGTATCAATTTCTACCATCGTTTTCTTCTTATTTTGAGCTTCCATAAATGCAGTAGCGCACAGTTTCCCGCCGATTTCACCGGAGCAATGCACGGCGACGTTTCCTCGGAACGGGCATTAGTTTCTCCGGCACATAATAACAGCGTGGCAATTTGCAGAGGTTCTCCTTGACTCGCGCGACCGTCCCTTCGCTTTCCGTGCCCCGCTCGAGAAAAATCCGCGCACGTGAGCCTACCGACACCTGTGCCCGCCTGTCGCGCGCAGCTGCACCGATTTCATGACACCGGAGGCCTCGTGACGTGACCCTTGTTTAAGGAAACCACGTTTCCTGCTTTTGCTGTCGCTGCGAGTTAACCTGGAGTTGGAGAACCTTTCAGACAAAACGCATAGGCGCGTCTTTTTCAATACTATGCTGTTTCGTGCAGGTCTGAAGAACTTCAAAATCCTGCCCGTTGAGCCACTCGCGGTGGACAGCGTATCAATAGGCGAACCGCAAGGGGCCGTCGCTTTAAAGCAGGAATATCGAAACATTAAACTGCACGGGTTGACGAAAGGCCTCCAAGTGAAGAATTACCAGTAAGTGAACATGTTAAAATTTCTTTCCTCCGCCGCGTTTTATGGGTACTTTTAAACGGAACACCTCGGGTATTGAGCTTAGAATTTACGACTCGCGGGGGAATCATGCTGCATCACAATAATGTGTCGTAAATCAAGTTAATCCTGATAAAAGTGACCACCTGTTAGCGGTTGTGCAATTGTCCTTAACGATCATATTTGCACGGATTTACGAAGCCTGAGGAAAATCGGTATTAGGCTCGACGGTGTATTGGGAAGTACTTTTGAGGGATGACAAAATTGTGTTTTATCATTGAAGAAAGATTATTACGTCCGAGGCGTGCAATAATTAAGATTACTACCGATATGTGTTGCAGCATCGACTGGGACAAATGTTTGCTATCGTCGGATTCGATCAATCCTCAGGTGGACTTCGTCGCCGATTACAGGATCGATGGCAAAATACTTTTATTGCCTGTCAGAGGGTCTGGCAAATCTAACATCACTATGTGTAAGTATCATACTACTAGGAGCTCGTATGATGATCTCCTCAGATGCTAATCAGAAGGTTATGTTTATCTGCAGATGATCTCAACACACACAACGACATATACTGCGAGAAATACCAGAAGAATGGGGAGACTTATTTGAGGGTGAAGAAATACATAGTGAAATTTTCCCCTAGTAGGGTGGCCATGAGGTTTGATAACCTCTTCGACGGTGACAGTATTTTAGGTATGTAATAAAAATTCGATGTGGATCCTGATACCCAGTTACCAAACAAAGAAGCTATTAAGTTGGAATGCCTGTATTAATTGTGTAAACAGTAAATGTATACATTATACATTATACATTAAATGTATAAACGGTGATCGTTATTAGACTTAAAAAAAAAGTTATATGATTTTATATGCCGAGGTTATGTTTTTAAATGGAGGAATAAGCAAATACCGTATGACGACATTCCATTTCTTCTGCTACAGGGGAACAGATGAACCGTTTCATAAACGAGAATTCCGACTTGCTCTTCAAGGAACTTCAATCGCCTTACGAGGAGACCTTCGGTCTAGTGTTCACGAAGATCTGTAATGACATCTTCAGTCGTGTGCCATTCAACAAAATCTTCCCACCGACGTAAACTACCTGGCGCTGTCGTCGTTATTTTTCCGTTCGAAACGCTATTCTACATTACCCTCAGAAAGAAACTGGTGAACAAAAGTTATCGATACCAAAAAAAATTGTATATACGTACATGTATAAGTATTACGCACCGTTTCCAAAAGGTTTGCAATTATAATTTAATGTGAATTGTGTTTTAATATTAAATGACTTTAATCGATCAACAAACACTTGTCTTCCTTAGGATCCTTCAAGTCCTTGTACTCCTTCTTTTTACCTTCCATGAAAGTCATTCAATTTGCAATGTATATGTATAATAAAAATGAGGAAAAACTGGTTTATCTAGTTTGAAATAGTCTGGTTGTTACGTAGCGTATTTCCTGTAACATCCATTAATGAAAAGTAGAAAGGCATGTTAATTGATACCTCAAGGTTCATCAAGGTTTATTTAAGATAATTGACTGTGAAACGTTATGTATTGAAAGTTTTTTTTATGGGGGAACAGGTAGAGTGAGTTACAACTGGTCTTTCCAAGGACCATAAATGTTTTAGGCACGATGATGTCTATAACTCGATGTATTGTATGGCTGTTTTCACATCCAGCAACATTAAATGGAATATAAAGGCATCAAAAATATTTTCCACACTGTTTGTTTGTATTTTGAAGACAAGATATAGATCCACACCTGTCTCTTTCTAAGTAACTAGGTATTGTAAAAGTTGCTAAAGGTAGCTCCAAATTTATTTATGTCATAGGAGATAACAAGGAAAACACTATCCCTGCATAATGCCTCAGACGAGGTATGGAATGGACCTATCACCTTGTGGGACTTCGTGTCACCGCCTAAACTGTGTTACCGACCTATAATTAGAGGACTGAATTTAGCGACCTCTGTTCATGAACAGCGTCTAACTCAAGAACTATTTTGAAATGTGTTGAAATGCTGAAAGGTGTGTGCGTGCTTGTATACGTGAAGTGAAATGGAATACAATCCAATCTTACAAATGCGATTGTAATACAATAGTCGGATGAATAATAATAAGAGCAATAATTAAAAATAATTGAAATTTTGAAAATAAGTTCAGTTTTAACAAAAATGATGATTGCAAGAAGAATATTTGGCTATTTGATAAAAGATTTTACCATTTGTGGGAAACTCCCCATGCTACCGACATAGCCGTAATCGTGGGAATATTCCAGCCTCGTCTGTGACTCTAGGCAGATTTGAAGGTGGCTCTACAGTCACAGAGCCTGCTGTTTTCAATTGTTTTTAAAAGGAATCGTAAATGGTGAAGGATGTTTTATATATATTTTTGCATTCTGCAGGTCCGAAGGATGCGGGCCGATGCCTGAGCACGTTGATTATTTGTTTTAAAAGATTTACCCATTATATATTATACCCTATAATATACTGTACCATGTCGATAAGGTAGGGAGTGATATTAAAAGGGTAAAATGTTATTTTCTGAATCGCCGAAATTCCTTCTCTCAAAACTTATTTCAATCCAAAATGAAACTATTTGTAAAATTATATCTGAATCGGAGCATGTAAGTTTTCGGAAGTTTAGCCAGAAAATGTGTCTTGTAACTTCACATCTTTTTAAATTATGCCAAATAACATGAGCATAGGGGAAACTTATGTGCGTTCCGTGCTTCTAAATAAACAGTGCAAACGTCTTCCATATTTTATACCTTCCTCAATGGCTCTTTTACAGTATAAATCTCCAAATCGATTGATGCATAAGTGTTAGTCAAATTTTCTCACTGTTTCTTGAATATCTTTCACGCAGATGCACGCGTGGCCCAGCAGAGGCGGAGCACGGTGTATCGGTGTATATATCAGAGGATTCCCGTCCCCTGTAGTCGAACGTGTCATGTGTGCACGCCGTAAAGTGAGCAGCTTGGCACTTGCAGTTGCAGCCTTTAGGTTTGAATAAGGGGAGGAGCCTTGCTGCATTTCCAACGCAATTATCCCCATTCTCCTGCGGCTTCCATTCCTGTTTCGTGCTCGCCGTCCCTGTCCGGCGAGTGCATACAATGCGGCGCCATCTTGGTCGCGTGCATTCCTTCGTTTTCTTGATTTTTTCCCCTCCTGTTTCTGGCTTTTTTTCCAGACCAGTCCTGATCCGTCGGGAACCACCATTCGCCAGTCGCGACCATCCGATAACTGCACCCGCTTCTTCGCAATTTTCTCCTTCCTAGAGGAGGTGTTACTCGAACCTCTTGAATACTGGCTTTCGTTACCAATCAGCGCGCTTCATTCTCGAGAATCGAGTTGTTCGCCTTCAAGATATTTTGGAGCTTAAGATGCGCTAACCTCACCACTTGGTGTGACTTTTCTGCCGTTTATGTATAGTGATCAAATTTATCTTCCATTGACTGTTTCTCATAGACCTAATCAACGGATTGAACCAATGCTTTATATGACCACTTGTTTAACAATGAGGATCCTTATTTGTGTGGTCTTGATGGAGGACGCGCGAACTCGTGGATAGATCAGGTGAATCCTGCCTAAATGGCGAAAAATCGCGTTCATCGGCGCATGTAGCGGAACTTGGGCCATCAGAAGTCCCGATCGTTAGAGGGATTTCCCGTTACGAGGCCGTATTTCAGCGTGATGGCGGGCAATAAACAGCCGCCAGTGTCTCGTTATTACCGCAAACTCTGTGCGTGCAATTTCCGTGTAGCGGCGGGCAGCGGAGGACAGAAGCAGGATACGTGACTCGACTCTTGTGTGATAAAAAAAAAATTTTCCACCGGACCCCGTGTTCGTGGGAATACGCAGTTGTTACGTTATCGATACTCTCGAAAGTGGTATTAACTGGACTGGCGATTATCGATAGCGGGGCATCACATAGGCCGGCCGCGCGTGTATTATTAAGCGCTGTTAACTTTATACACTTGTGACATACCTGCCGTTCTCATTATCACGATTTAAGCACGTCCACTATCGCGCTAGGTACATTGACGTTAAATTGCAGCACGTGAAATCGTTTCGCTGAAACTGCGGTTTAGACAGTGGTTAATCTTGATGCGTGGAAATGTCCATACACACAGTCTACCCCTTTTTCTCGCATAGATTGCTTGTACGGATAAAATGACCAGAGGAACGATGGAAAGCAATCGGAGAAGCGAAATCGCGTGAAATAGAACTATGGATATCACGTGTACAATGGCGAAGGCAATTTCTTGTTAGGGTGGTAGAGCTTCGAATTTGTATAGGTATCCACCGCGTTGAAGAAGAAATGGTTTCGCAAAAAATACGGTGCAAAAGGACTTACAGCTTTGCAACGTCATCGCTACAATTCCGTCATTTACAGCGTTTCCCGTTTCCTGTTCACAATTACTCCAGAGGTACGCAGCTGTCTCAAGGCTGAAAAATGTAACTAACCGGCACGGTGAAGTCTCAAGTGCCTTTAGTGCCATTAACGTTTTTTACGTTTAGATAATTTCACCGGGTAAAAGGCACAACTTCCATCGCAAATAATTCAAGTACAGGGCACGAACATGTCGCTAAATGTGGAAACGTGATGTATCTTATCGTTTTGGATTTTTCATCTCGTAACCACTGCTTTATATCGTTTGTCCCGGGAGGTTGGATCAAGAAAATAAGTAAGCAAGGAATCGAATACCACGGCAGCCATCCGATCGGTTATCAGGGGGTTACTGCGATGGTGGGCGATGATGGGGCTCGCGTGTAGAATAACTTTCGTTTCGAAACAAAACCTAAGAAAAGTGAATAGGTTCGAGTAATTTTAAAATAATTGCCTGTCCAAGCCGGGTCTAGGAGGCCCGATCCCTTAGCTGTTCGATGAAGGAGAATAAGCGTATTCCTTCTGGCTAGCGTGATGGCCTCCCCGGCTACTGGCATCCTCCGAGAACAATTTTCGATGGTGGTAGATGATTTCGAACGTCCAAGTGAGCAGCACGTCGATCCATGATCTTTTATTCATTAAAAATCGGGTGAGAATTCTTTAGAGGAGATCTTCGCAACAGACCAAGAGGTGGCCCTGGAGGCGCTGAATTGCGTTACTATGGCGGGATTGGATGAGTTAGGTCTATACAATAGAGTTTAAGTTTAGCAGAAACCACGTTAATTCCTTCCCTTCTCCAGCATTTCTATTAACTTCTCTATAAGAGATAAACGTTTCTTTTTCATTGTAGGACAAATTTAAAATTTGGGTCCAATAGACAGGGTTAGATGGAGGCAATATGTAGAACAATTATGAGTTAGTGAATTGTTTGAGAACTGGGGCAGCGTGACATCCGTGACACTAGCCATTAAACGCTGCAGCATTTTCCAGGCTATTAAAAGAACTCGCTATTAATTAGTAGATTAATCGCAATTATTAACGCGTGCATGTAGGTACGTGCGGCTTTTACAGGGAGCATTGTGCAAGTTTTTCGTTTGTTTTTTCTCTATTCCTGCTTCGAAGACAATGAATGGGGAACTTTCTCGTTACGTCAAGATGGAGGAAATACGACAACTGATTGTTACCACGTTAACAATGTAATATATGCGCGGAGTTTCGTGGCGTTTCTGAATAATAGTGTAAAACTTGTTGCATCCTGGATAGAAGGCTTCCTGGAGTGCAGGAGGATTCTGCCGCCAAAGATAATCTATCAAGAATGTTATGGTTTTCAGAAAATTTTCTTGCAAAATTTACTAAAAATATTTTGCCACTTTTGCCACCGTCAATGAGGCGTATACCACAGTAGCCGTCGGAAGCTGTTTCCCGACTTTCCTATTGAAAGTTGCATTACCTTTCTGACGATTTTTAGGGCTGCAAAATTCACAGGCACGTTTCACTGACCCTGCCTTCACCCTCACATCTCATTATTCACTTAACATCCAGTTGAAACCCGGAAAACCGCCAGCCTCTGGAACCGTAAAGACCTCCTCGAGCACGGGGTAATTAGACACGCCGCCATGATGAATTTCCACCTACAATTTGAACGAACGATCTCTCACAGGAAACGAGATAACGCGAAATAAGCCGCGCACCGATCCGCGGCTCAGAGAATTCCAGGAATCGGCATAGAATAATCGTTGTACATACATGGTGGCCTTGGGACCACTTTACACTCGGGTCCTTTCATCCCGGGCATAGCTCGGCGTACACGAGCCCAATTTACTCATTATCGCACCTCCGCACTGCAATTCCTCTGGTTCTCCGCCGCCTCAGTCATCCGGCTTTGCAATAGCCGACTCGCGGCGGCCATTACTGTTCTCCGGGATGCACTGGCGTGCATATCTGCAGATTCGCGTGGCGTGATCTACCAGTTGGAGCGCACCGCGTCGGGGGATGCACGGGAGCGATCATCCTCCGCGTCTTGAACTCGGGCAATTACGTTCCCTCAGGTCTGGTAACATCGCCAGGTCTGCCATTAAACTCCTGCTTCTCCTTTTCCCCCTATTGGAATTAATATGCAGCTTTGGCGTTGGCGCAATCGATGATGCGACATGGCAGACACGTATGATGCTCCGAGGGAGGCGTATAACGAGGGAGATAAATTTGGAATCGGGATTCTGATAGTGTTTGATAGTATCTTTTAAATTAAGCCATAAGCAATGAAGGGAATAATAGGATATGTATCGAAGGAACTTAGAAAGCCAGACCTTTGTAGGGACTCCGTGTGGACAGCGACTGATCCCCGTGCGGCCAGTATTGGGTGCAATTATAGTATCCCATACGAGAGAAATTTGTATTGGGGTCGATCGGCGGCGCATTCGGTAAATTAGCCCCGGACGTTGAAAGTGATTTCCTTGTCAGGGTTGAAACGATGGGTCAGACGAAAATCCGGGGCCCCTAATAAACGCCGTAGGCTCCGTAGAACAAACCACTTGCCGCTTTATTGGCCGCTCGGAGAGCGCACAAAACTGGCCAAGTTCCCTGGAAGGAAGCAAAGGCGGCATTACACCAGCGTCCCTCGGCTGCTTTTATATCGTGAAATTGGCCTGTTAAAGCCTGTTACTACGAAGCCGTGGTACCCCGCGTACCATTCCGTGGAAGCTCGAGTCATCGCTAATCATCCAGGTCAGCCAGCTCCGTCTCGCTCTGGACCCAGCCGAAATCTAATTGAACCTAGCCATCGATCGGGCTTCGAGTTAACCCTTTCTGGGCCAACACTACTACAATGCTCCTCGTCAACAATACCGCATGGATCAGATACAGAATGAAGGACACGGAATAGTTTTATTTCTGTCGAGTGCCTATTAAATTGCTGGCAACTCTGTTTTTCATTAAAAGAGGAAAGGCTGTCGCAAAATGTGCGCTGTTATGAATTAGTAAGGAACACTTTGTTCCGCGAGGTTGTGTAACCTCGATGTATCAACTGCTCCTTGCAAATATAGAAACCGCAATTTCAAGTAAGCCAAGCTGCAGGTAGAAAAAAAATTATGCGCTCTAATGCTTGGCACGTACGTGTTGGAAATAGGGAAAGAAACTAGCCTCACAAGAACTCTTGCGTTAAGAGCGAATGCGTTAATTATTGCAAGCAGTCGAGCGCGTTGCAGACGCGGCCATCTTGTTCCGTATCTCGACGCCATGTCAAACGCTGCCGATCTTTTGCGCGACTTATTTGTTAATCTCATAACTGGTTTCGATAGTCGGCACTATCTCCACTTCAACGACTTTGGTGAACATTTTCTATATTTCGATAAAGATATAGTAAATTCTTGTAGAGATCAACTCAAACTATTTTCGCTTCTATGCTCTTTACTTTTATACGGAAACACTTCACAGGAAGGATCGATTTCTCGCTTTCCGCTGCTGGCAATTTTCAACAGAAATAATTGTAACCACGAGCAGAACGAGAATAGAAAACTTGCAAATTAAACCCATCGACTTTCATTTTGTGATTAAATGGAAACCGACCGACACCAGCAGCATTGAAATCCCTGTATTGCGATAGCATCTAGCGTTGGAATAATAAACAACAATTAAAGACCCGGCGCGTATGAAATAAAGTCTCGATTATCGGAATTATGCGCATCGCGTGCACGCCCGATGAGTTTCTTTCGGCTCGGTCTCTTCCGCGCCCGTGTAACACAGCAGCGAACTATGGAAAAAAGGGTCTGAAAGCAGAAAAAAAGAGCAGTCACGACGGCGACTCGTTTTCAGCGAATCGATTAGCTGCATTAAAATTTCTTTCGCGCTTAATACCCACGTCTGCCGGCTTGTGAACGTCAGATCGGGTGGTTGCGAAATTACTGGACTCGTCGGTCTACAACTCGTTTCCTTACAGCCCTGCAAAAAATAGTTACCCTTTTCGAGACATGTCCAATAGAATCAAGCTTAAGCAAAGTGTCGAAAAATCTATATAAAATCAGTAGTCGCGAAAGACAATACAGGCAGCGCCACCATGCTCGGAATGTTTACAACTACGATAGGATGATGGAATGTTGATGACGATGCGCAGAAAAATGCTCAGATACCAATATCCCCTGATCCAAAAAAAGAGGGTCCATATTCCCCAGTGAATCGTGGTCCCCCTCGCTGGTCTGTAATTCGGCGTGCGATTACCAGCCGCAGACGAATTTCCACAGTATTCAAACGACCAGCTAGCCGGCTGGAAAAAGGACGAAGAGGACGACGGGCCTTCGTAAAGGAAGAAATGCCGCTCGCCGGCCGAGAAGGGGGACCGTTCGCGATCATAGAGGATGGTCCGGCCCCGTCCCGAGGGACAATCGGGAAAGACGTCTGCGTAGTCCCGATACCGTGAAAGGTAGAACACGAGGAACAGGGGGGCACATGGGTGAAGGGGGAGACTTGCCAGGCAGACCGGCTGTCAATCAACCGCGGGCTAGACTACCAATTTCTTCGTTCATAATTTCTGATAATTTCTTCGGGGCCGAGCGAACTGGCGCGGCTGCTGCTGCTGCTGTTGCTCCCCCCCCCCGTCCCCCGTACACCCTCCCCCGGATCCACCACCACGAAAATCATCATAAGAAGGTAATTGCACCGATCACGTGTACCGGCGGTTCGTATTTATCCTTGTTTCATTATAATAACAATGTAACGCGCGCCGCGGCTCTCTGGAAGCCGGGATAATCATCGGTTCGACACACCGCTTTCTTACGCTCGGGCTTGGATATATTTCTGCGGCCAGGCATTTATTCCCCGAGCAATTAGATAAACGTAATACACAGCCGGGTTGAAGGGTTTCTCTATCAGGCACACCAGTTTCCTTCGCTCGTGGAAACGGATCCGAGGAGCGAGCACGTGGTGCCCAGGCACTGGTGCTTTACGCAACGCCCTGGAATTCTCTCTAAATCCCCATGCGATACCCTCTGCCGTACGTAAGTGCCTACAAATTGTGCAGATATTACAATTTTCCACGGAAGACGAACCCCAACGCGTCAGACGGTGTAAACCCGCCAGCAGCATACCTCCCATTCGTACGCAATGCTGCCTTAGTTGATTACTAGCCACCGTATCTACGTTTCCAGGAAGCGTACAATTGAAATAGCTCGATTCGCTTCTTGTATGATGTATTTCGTGGAAACCGAAGGCTCCGACAAGCAAGACTCAATATCGTAGGGTTTCAGTGCTTGTTGCGCCGAATATTCCTCACTCTGCTCGGCGATTCTTTGAATTTAAGATTGTTCTTTGCGGCAGTTTCGAGGTTCAACGTTCCCCAACCGCGGCAGTATTTGTCCCAATAATCGCATGTCCACAGCGAGACCTGCTGGAGACCATTGCCGCTAATTTGAGGGGGTCCGTTGGTGGCATGGTTCAACGTTTCGTTTGACATGCCGCTTGCCTTTGACTTATGCGCACGACTGTAGAGACTAAGATCAAAATAATATCACACTCCCCTCCGTCCCCTTCTGCCCCATTGCTTTGATAAAAATGGCCACGTCGCGCTAATAACCGATCCTATCGGAGTAATTACTTTAATAGAAATGAAATGCGCGACTCTGAAATTCGAAGGATTATTGCAGTTACTCGGTCACATTGGAGTTTTCTAAAAACTCCAATCTTGGGTTCTCATTGATCACCGTTATTCCTTCAATACAACCGCACAGTTTCAATCCTCTCCTGTTACATTTCTTCTCTGGCGGCAGAAAAGTAAATTTCAGTCCAAGGAGGTGTTTAAAAACTGAAACGAATTCAAAGTTTGCAATTTACCCTGCATTTGCGGCCCGCCACTTATCACGCGCGAGGCGATACCGGGTTTAAGGCGGGTCTCGGGGAAAGCTGGTAATTCCGCACGCAAAACTCAGCTGCACCGACGTCTTTTTGTACAGGAATGCAAAGAATTATGAGCTACCAACTGGTATCTTCGATATACAAATTTAACTTTGTGGAATATCGCTCGAGTGGCCCGATTTTTATGAAATTTAATATTTAGGAATCAATTCAAATCTGACAAGAATTCCCTCCATTTATTACGTACGTAATCATAAACGTCTAATACTACAGTACTTGTTAGAAGAAATTCAGACCTTATTTGCGCCAGGAAACAGAAGAAGTCTCTCAAAAAAAAATTCGATCCCCTCGAAGGGGATGCAAATCGTGCGCGTTGCGTTTGACCAACGCATGCGCGAGTTTCCAGAGGGTAAGATGATAATCGCGACCGCGGGGTGCGGCCATGTGATAAGCCTTCGTTCTCTTTGTATCGAGCTTAGCTTTTACAGCGGTGGTTGACTACCCCTGGCCGTCCATTGTAGAAGTAATTATTCATAGCACGCAATTACGAGCGGGTGCACGGCGTGTCGCTGGTATCGCGGCATCAATTGCGCCGTTGCTTGCAACCCTGATTGCGGGTTTACGTCTCAAAACAATGATTTATCTAATTAAACCTTGGTTTTGCATTGTTAGAACGGTCTCTTTTGTTGTACGCGGCCCATTATACCCGTTGCCCATTATTCCCTAGACATGGAATAGCGACGGATCGGGTTTCGCGTTGCGAAACGGGTCGCAGACTCGGTAGAATCGGTCAAGAATCTGTTAAAAATTCAATATCAGCAAATACTGTACACGTGTTGATTTTCCCTGTCAAGCTTGAGCATTTTCATGAATACAGAAATTAATTATCGTTCACGGTGGTGCATTCTATCGGTTGGTAATTCTGGCAATTGGCGCGAAGAAGCATAATGCCTCGATACACCTGCAGATGGCGAGCGCATCCCGTGCAAGGATTCCACGCTGCAGGCAACGGTGTTGTGACGTCCCGGCTTCGATTTTCTAGATCATTTTTATTGGCAAAAATGAATGGTTCGTCCGGCAGGGCATTCCAGGTATGTGCATGAAGGTTCATTTTATATTTCTGCGTTGAGAATTGCATAGATTATTCTTCGGAAAGGTTAGATAACCTTCGCTACGTGTCGAGCGGTATCGCGACGTTTGCAAGGTTAGGAATCGGATCAAGCTTTCGAACTTTTTTGACGAGAATAGAGAGTTGACGAACCATATTGTGAACGACATAAATAGAAAGAATATTTTGATTATCGATGTATGCTTGAATGGACGGGAAACTTCTTTTAATTATTCGTAACAATTCTAGTGAAAGGATGAGTGCTATCGAACGTACTATCGACGTAACGACAGTCAAATTGCTTCATTATTGTAGTTTTCCTTTCATTATCGAAGAACTGCAGCGTGTTCCTTAATTGTTTCATTATACTAAGTCCGAAATTATCAGTGAGATTCAACGATTCGATTTCTAACTGAGCGACGGTACCCGTAACAAAATTATTTAGAAGATTCTGCACGGTCGGGATCAAAAACGAAGGCAAAAGTTATCAGAATTCGATTTCTTCCGAGGGGTACACAAGGTTCACGGTCAAATTCGCGTGACCCAGACCGATAAAGCGAAATAATGGGTCAGTGCTATCAATGAAAGAGATAGAGAGCCAGAGATGAAATTCGAGAGTGTATAATTTTATAGGTTAAAGACAGTTTGAAAGTAAATTGACCATTGCGCATTATACTCAATACTATTACAAATTATGAAAGGCTAGATTCCATTAAAATTCTAGGAAATTGTTGAAGTCTTCAATATATTTGGGCGAGTGAATGTTTTTCATTGAAATTTCGTATAAATTTCCAATTCGCACAAAATTTTCAAAGATATTTAAATCCGAATAGCATTCAAAGCCGTTCTAGAATGTAAATTATTAAATTATTCGAGAATTTGCAAGAGGGAGAGAGTGAAATGACCATCACTAAACACGAGGGAATTAAAGACAGTAAGCTATAAGAGTCGGTGTTTTAGTTGCGTGTAAAAGAGTTCGTTCAATGGCTGCGGCCATCCTTGAAATGCATGCGTGAAATGAGTTCTTAACGTGAATGAGATTTTTAGTAAGAAGGCGTGTAACGTGTTATTAGAACAAGACCAACGCCACACTTGCCGTCCACTAACAAATAAATAAAAAAAACCGTCATTCCGACCCGTACAATTACCGCCGTCAGAAAAAACGAAATGCGTATATCTTGAATTAACTTTTTTTCTATTTATAATGAGGATATCGTAGTTTCTTTGCAGTGGATTGCGAAATAGTATTCTTCTTCATCTGGTTGCGAAAGAAGTCTAAGATTCGAGTGACTTCGAGTAATTTCTATTGCAACACCGGGCCGTTGCATTTTACTATGAAGAGAATTGAAGTCACAGATACTATTCAGAATCTGGTGTTAAGAATATGCAATAATATGCGCAAATATAAGAACACGAAAAGTAATTGCGAGGGAATAATTCATAAAAGTGAAAAAGAGAAACACACGAGGCAGTTGCGAGCAAAAAACAATTATAGAAAAGCCTTGAGAAGTTGTATTTAGTTCTGCGCGTTTGAGGTAATTGTAGCTATGCATTGCAGTTACAAAAAGTCATTCGGTGTGGATACTGAAAAGCTTAAGCTGCGGCAAACGTGTTTTACGTAATGCCGTCGGCGTCATTTGTCGTGCAGTTTAATTAAATAATATTTGCTCTCACTGAACAGCGTTATTGTGCGTTGTACGTACATAAAATAAAATATTCAAACGATTTATTAAAATATTTACAAGGTTTCTCATGTCTCACCCCAAATCTATTCACATCGCTAGGGGAAACGTGTCAAACATGCCAAAAGAGAGAATCCACCCTCGAGAACAGTCATCGAGACATCCCCATATGTGTTTCTCGCATGCAACCTCAGTTCGCGCGTGATAGATGAACTCAAAGCATACTATAACGCTTTTCTTGTATCGCCCATCCAACTTTTTCGCTCTTCCTCCAGGGTGGAATACCATGTGACGAAGTATCGAGCGATCTAAAACGGCAAAGATAAAACAACCATCGAATCGCATGTCACAGAGACGTTTCGATCGGCCGTAATCCGTTTCCGTTGGATTCGAGGCGATATCGGCATTGGTGATTGCAGGAGGAAAAGTGTGCAGCGTCACCGACAGCCGTCGATCTCGATCGCGAGATCAGCCCGAGCGTAATGTCGCATTGATATCGATGGCATGTCGCAGGTTTCTGCTTCGTGCCCAGGAATGGGAGATATCGGCCGTGTCTCGCGATCAGATAACTCTCACGAAGAGAACCTCTTCAGATAAGAGAAATGCAATGGGAATTGTTTTGGACACCTTCAGTGATAACTGATCGTGCGCTGAGGATAATATAAACACTAAGAAAGGCAGGGGGGATTTGTTCAAGAAATTAGATAGTGCGTCAAGTTGCAACTAGTTGTAACTGGTGATGTTTTGAAGAAAAGTCTAGTGTTCAATGACTGAATATCACATGTATGGGAAGATACAAAAGAGTAGATGAGGGTACATCATCTTTAGATCATGTTTCAACCTAAGTTTATAAACGACAAAGTGGGACATGGTGTTTCTGTTTGATATAAATTAACTTGAGTACTAACCTATTGGAGGCCTAAATTTCTGACGCCTGTGAGATGAAGACATTTGGAATCTTTCCTTTGATTTATGTCTCCCCTGTAATCTTTATACGTAACAATGTGTAACTTCATTAACAATGAATACAAAATGTATGTCTTTTCAATACACATAAACTGAAGCTAGTTATTGACCAGAAAGGCAAGAGGACTAATTGGACGCAGCAATATACCGAGTTAAAAGTTAATGAATAATGATTGGTGTTGACGTCAATCGATTAAAAAAGAGCCGGCGAAGGCATTCGATGTATTTGATATAAAAAATGACGATAGACACTGTTTAAAATGCGAAAGATTGAAGGTCACAAGGAAAAAACTGTTTAACTAATTCTTATGCTTACGTTACACTACTGTTGGAAACAAAGCAAAGCCGTCTAAAGAACACTTCAAGAAATGCAATCCAAAATCTTGATCTTCAGTAGTAACAGATAATATAAATGGCCATACTTACAGCAACTAATAGACGCGAGGTACAATTTCACTTTTCTTCTTCAGGTGCATCTATCGTCGCATATCTGAAAGTCTGCAGCGACGATAAGATGTAGTAAAAGTCTGAACTCCTTATCCAAAACTTTACAATCATCATCCGTCCGAAAGTCTGTGACAAATATAGTGCCAAATTCCATTGAGTGATCCACCAGCAAGCGCACACCATTGTCAAACCTCGCCAACAGTCCGCAGCCATCGCAAACTGAACGAAGATCTACGGATAAACCGGGACAAACGTCGAACTTAACAAGCCGTCCACGTCGGGACATTATGAACGACATCAAATAGAACCAACGAAATTCCTATCTCTGTCCAGGTTTTGTGTGCGAGAAAGAGAGAAATTCCCCTGTGCGTAGGAGCGGCTCCCGTTGTAGACAAGGATGAGAGAACACCGGTGGAATAGGTGTAATCGCTTAACGCGCGCGATGGTATCTCCACAAGCGGCGTGGGTTAGGCTGGTTAGCGCCATGCTGGCTGTGCGATTGGCTGGCTCACTCTGGTTATAGGCGTGTCCAGTGGCGCAGGAGGGGGTGGTAAACGCGACGGGGCAGCTTCGGAGGACAGGACACTGTCGTCCGCGGGTGGAGCCCCTTACGTGGCTTTGTCCCCTCTTTATGCGCTGTTACGTTTGTGTCGGATCCACACGCACAAAGTGGCGTCACAAACGCTTGTTCGTGTGGTATCATAACGCGGGCCAGAGTGGGAGAAGCCGTTTTGCTCCCAGGAGTAACTCTGGACAGGACTGGGGTAGAAGGTGGCGGCCGGCCCGATGATCGCGTCGAGGTTACTCCTCTGTCGAGGAGGTGAGTCCACCACCACTACCACCACCACCACCAGTTCGTTCCGATCTATGCCACGGTCTCCTGACTTATGCTACGCCCGGCAGGGCTGCCAGTACACCATACGCTTCTACCAAGCGAGCACCGGGTTGTCCATGCTCGCTCCCACCTCTGCGTCTGTCTCTACCTCTCGGTTTTCAGCTCCCGGCGGTGCTCGCAAACCCGCGTTTTTCTCGCTCGACGCGTCACCGCGGGAAAGAGTGCTCGACTGGGGAGGGAAACGGTCTCGGAGTAGGGGGAGTACCGAAGACGGAGGGAGGGAGTGAGTGTCGGCGCGCTCAGTTCCCGCGCGCACGTGACGCGAACCGATCGAGAGGCGCGTTTCGACGGTCTGGCGCACCGACGTTAGTGCTGATGCGTGCTCCCGCGGTTTTTTCACGTTGGAACTGTGCAGCCGGTGCCACGTGATTGCGAATGTGAACCCTTGGATCGCAGCATCGAGTGAACGAACGGAAAACGAAAGGATACGCAATATCAGTGAAAGTGCATGACAAGTTAAGTGAGAAGAAAATAGATCTTTGTGAACCTGTCGAATTGAACGAGATGAGTGCGCCGCACAGGCGCGACGCTCGAGGTAACATAGCCTTACATGAGTTCCACTTCAAGGGAGCAATTGAAGCAGGATCGTGATCGCCAATTTCGTGGTGGTGTAGTAACATTGACTAGTGTTGATGCGTGCGTCAATCGATAATAGTGATAAACTGTTTTGTGTTCCATTGTTTTTCGTCCTGACGACTTAGTGACAGTGCACGTTGTCATTCGTAAAACATGAGTTTTTGTTGCGAATACAGCCTATCGTGGTCCGACGCGGTGCGAAACCAACTGTGTCTCGAAAGTGATCGCCCGGTAGCCGGTAATTGGTTCTGAAAACATACGTTAACGACGTTCTTAAACTGTGATACGACTGTTTAATGCAGTAAACAGAAAATCTAACGCGTATATCATTAATATCGAACCACAAATATAATCAGCCGTGATAAACAATGAACCAGTACTGCAGACACGATTCCCGTTTCCTCAAATGAATCCTCACTTCGGGACAACAAGCAATTGTTGTCAGTGGCACAGCGTTGCGACGGAAACGTGTCACTGCCGTCGAATCGTAACTGTTAATCAAAGTGATTGACGGTGAATTAATCCAGAGAATACCTTCTCTTTACGAGTTCTCCTCTATCCTGCGAAACCCGCGCGGAAACGGACTGAGAGGTGTTACTTATCAGGGAACAGCTGTCGCACCTGCATCGTCCCGACGCACAGCACCGGGATCGGGAGTCGAAAGCTCGACGCCGGCAGCTGGTCGTCCCGTCAACGACAGACGACGATGACGTAGCGTCGGCGGAAGCGAAGGGCGTCACGGTCTGCACGGTGTACGCGCTGGACAGGACCGCCTCGGCGGGGCTGGGGGTTGTTGGGGGTGTCGTCGGTGTCGCTGGCGGTGGCGTCGGAGGAGGAGGAGGCGGAGGAGGGGGAAGTGGCGTTGGGGGTGGAGTGCAGGGGGTGGTCGCCGGGATTTGTGGACCAGCGAGCGCGTCCCTCGCGGCGGCGACGGATTACGTGACGGCGGCATGCTATCCCCCGGGATCTCAGCTCGCCCTGACCGCTCCTCACCCTCAGCCCCACGCCGTTGATCCCGTGATGACGCCTACCTCGGCGCCGGTGCCGACACCGACTACGGCGTCGGGACCCAACAACCCGGTCGCCATGAGCCAGCTGGGAACCGTTTATGCTACCAAGAGACGACGCAGGAACGGAAAGAGGTTGGTAACATTGAATTGGGTTGGTGCATGGGCGAAATCCGTTTTCTTTTTCTCACGTGGCGAAGGGTTCCTGCAATTTCTATGAAGTTTGCAACGAGCGACGGCCGCAGACTTGGGAGTGTTTGGATGCTCGTAGTCTTACTGCGCTAGAACGTCAAAAATGTTGGTGAACTATGAGGTGCGGTCGCCCGTGTTGCGATAGGCATCATTGAATACCACTATGCAGTTGCATCATGTTTTATTAGTGGGTCGATGGTGTTACTATGCGAAAGAGGAATCAGGAAAATGTATTAAGTAGACGTTAAGGTGAGAGATTTCTCCTCAATTATATGTTGTCTCTCATTCGGATGGTAAATTGAAAGAAAGAAAGCAAGGGTTAGGGAGCGCTAATTTGTTGGCCATTGAGGAGAACGATAGTCACGACGTATCGTAGCGCGATGCATGTACAATTCATGCGTCTAAAGCCGGCGCTAATGGGATCGAAAGAGGGTGTCCCTACGTGAAACGCGTTTGATGGTGATTTGAGGGGTGCTTACTGATTCAAAGGTATATACTTCAACTGATTCACCTCTCGAACAGCCTATAGACGATATCTTTTGCATGAGTCCTATCGATTATGCACTAACTCCACTCACCATGCGTCTATAGACCGTAAATTATAGTGCTAGCCCTTCTACTCATCATTATTCCACTAAGGTGAAACTCCGGTAGGGGAATCTTTAATATTGAGTGTCTGACGATCTTGTAATAGTGTTGAAATAATTGTTCTCATCCAGATGTTTGAAATTACCGTATTATATTGATAGTCTAAGAGTAATTCTGAAAGAACAGATTATTCTTATCCCATAGGCAGGGTTGGGACCCCCAGAGTTTGGCTGCGGCCCTTAGCTATCAACCGACAAGATGGAGTCACATAAAGTTTGGCCAGTAAAACCGTAAAAAGCTCTGTATAATTAAAACCAGTCTACTGTTCACAGTGACTCTGCAATACACGGCTCAGCGGCTGAAAGTTGTAGCAAAGTTCCGAGCTGAAGTTGAAGCGAAGTCAGAAAACCATCAGATTGCGAGCAATTAAAACTCTGACTTTGGTGTCGGATGTTGGCTGCCGGGGATATCGTTCGCGGACACTTGAAAAATTAAGGCAATCTCCACCACTTGGTCCCTTCGTGACGATCTTGCACGCTCCAGGAACTTTGCCTTTTATTTTGCTCGTCCGCGGGCAAACACGGGCCTATGTTCGTGTGTTTTCAAGCTTGTGCGAGTTGAAAGTGTTGATCTTGCTCGCTTGTGTATTTCTGCTTGGAAATGGCAGGCACTGTTAACGATGCAAACTTTGATGGAGATTTACCTACGAAGGGGGAATAAAGTTTCACGGGGAAATGCGTATTAAGTATTTATCTTGATTAGCGAAATTGTTTGTTATATTCTTCTGATTCTGTTCAGCAAATGCGTGAAGTCTCATAACTTGCAAACAAATCCTATATATTCGACATAGGAATGTAGCTTTCCTCAGATTCTGTTACTTATCCGCTAGGATACTCCAATTTCTAATTCACGGTTTCCCTAGAAGTAAAGGGTTCCCTCCTAAAGCAAGGACAAGACACCCGAGAAGATGCTCCGCGGTCGCATTAGCGTGCGTAATCCTGCGACTTTTGATTTGCGCGGCGTGGTCGTACACGGAAATGCATGCGAATGCACACGCTTGAGCGCGACGCTCGGCTGCGCGGGTATCAGACACGCATAAATATAGGCGGTGGGGTATGCGCGTCACACGATACATATACGTGTGTAATGTTCGATACATCAAGAGAAAGATAGACCGGGGATAACCGGTGCTAAGCTGACAGAGACAGAGTGCGGCACTGATTGCAAGGTAGGAGAGGGCAGAACCTCTCGCGGAGGACTATCCCTCTGAACTTTACTCGAATCGTTTGCATACGTTGCTCGTAATTAGTTGAGATATACCCCGAATCAGCTTCCAACTTCTTTTATTTCATCGCGTCTCCTCTACACATTACTGGACATGCGAATAGGCATTGAGATGGTGGAGGAGCTGAACCAAGTGCTTTGAACCAAGAATTTTGGAGTGCTGTGCTATTGGTGTACCTAGCTGAAATTCATTGGTTGATTCTTCAAGGTGGACCCTGATACCAAGATTTGCAGACGTCAGAGGCGTTGAAGTGAGCTGAGTGGAATACTTAGTCTTGGTAAAGGCGTATGGATATTTGGTGGAGGGGACATTGGGAAAATGATTTTCGTGCTATGTATTTATGTTCAACTATGTGTGGTGGGGGTTTAAAGAGTATGTTATCGGGCCAAGTTTTACAATTATAATTATGATTGTTTATTGATAAACGGGCATGCATATTCAGGGCCATAGTCATGGGTGACGTGCAGAAAAGGTGCGCGTGACATAATCGGGTGATAGGGTAATTTAAACCAACAGCCTTATTATATTCCAACGTCTTACGTTCCCCGAATGGTATTTTACATTTGTGGATATTTGTACTTCACTATATTATGTATATTTCTCTGGAGATATGTCGCTTGCTCGAAATGCATAGGTTGAAATACAGTTCCTTGTATGTTTCTTGCGGGGAATATTTTTAGATAAAGTTTATATCGTCGAAGGGATCAAATGTGGGGTGTATTGAGTAACAAGTAAGGCTTTCGAAGTTATCTTTTCTCAAATCACCTAACTCTATACTCAACACTCATGTGGCCAGTTTCTCTGCTCGGACAAATCCACGAGTTCCTCCTCTCTCAGAGCCACGTCGTTTTAACGGGGAAACAAAGGAGCTTGCGTCGGGGGTTGATCCCCTAAACGCTCCTCGATCGGCCGCGGCCGATCGTGTCACGTCTGACAATCGATGGGTCCGTTTGCAATCCGAGGGCGAAGCCTCGACTCAGAGGAACGTGCACCGTGATCACGAGAATCACGAACGGGCGTAATGGAGTTTTAAACGGTGTTCCAAAGCGTACGTTCGACGATCCTCTTCTCATTCCTTCCCGCCAGCTTCCCTTTGATACGATAAAGAAGAGAGGAAAGAATGAGACGGGCTATCTGGCAGAGAGTGGCCCGGGGCGATTTGTCTGGTTCATTCTCCGCTTCTTCTGCGGCTCCTTCAGCTCCTACGGATCTAAGGAGTCCTTCCCTCAGGCTCTGCTGATCCTAGGCGAATACACATTAAAGGGCATGGATCTTCCACGCGGTTCCCCTGGCCCAGCATTCAATTTTTGACTCCTAACGGATCTGAAGACTTGTTTGGAGGATTTAAGTTGGTAACTGCGGTTGTATTCGTTCCACTAGTTGGGACTGAAGGAACAATCCGAGGAAAGTCCCAGAGTGAGATGTACCAGATAATTCTTCAGTGGGAGTTTCTAGGTCCTTCTGGTGTAGGGCTACTTGGATAGGGCATATTTCTGAGTTGGGTGACGGTTCTTCTAAAATTTCGTCCAAATATTGGGAAAACGTTTCACTCTATTAGACAACTAGACGTTTGATCGTTAACGATCCACGACGAAGGGTGTATAGCCGAGTTTCCCCAAAATTCCCGAGGGTTCGGGGAAGAAGGTGGCCCGCGATACACGGTGCTCGCCGTGGCCTAATGACAGCAGCTTCTATAATTTGGAGTTTTTGAGCGAACGGCCAAATTACCGGTGAAGGAAGGGATTACTGTTATTACATGCGGCCGCGGACTCAGTCGAAACCTGATTATACTTTAGTCAGTCTCTCTCTCGATCTTGACTCGTTCGACTGTCAGCTTCGCTCTCGTTCAGCGAGAAGAGGGCCCCGATCTCTCCAACCCCGCGATTCCTCAAACGACCCTTCAACTACGCAAACCCGCGGTCTATCGAGCTTACCGAGTTTTGCATTCATCTTCGTTAGCTGACGAGATTGTCCTTCGCCGAATTCTAGCTTGTGGGGAATCAAAACTTTTCTTTTAAACATCTTTAAACATGGCGTCCTGTGATTTTCATTCAGATCGTAGAGAAGATTCCAGTTCTCACGTTCCCAACATGCGATCTTTTAATTACGCGGTCCAACCGAAAGTCGACTAACAGGCCGCACATTCTGTAATTGCCACGAGACCAACTGAAGAACCATTCACGAGGAGGTCGATGATTTCTTGATGGACAGCAGCCGTCGCGCCGGGTTTCGGCTGATTAGTTCGTAAGTAATTGCCGCGCATCCTTATGGTCTTCTAACGTGCGTTTATAGCCTTGTAATGAACCTGCTTCTGAGACCTCTGCTCCATTCAGCTGACCAAACGGGGTTGGATACATCTGAAGATGATCCTCAGCTCTCCATTAAGGGTCGTACCTTTTCTCTAGTACATGTGTACCTAGTACTGTATGCAATTGGGAATACAAATTTTAGAAGTATTTTGATTTACGGGAACACTCGGCTAAGTCAATGCCTTGGTGAGATCTGGTTCCAGAGTAATTCCTTCCGTTAAACTGACAGAAGGCTTCAAGCTCACAGACTCGGCGGAGACAGGACGAAGAACAACGTTTAGATATCGTACGATCGAGGCAAGATTTAATTCCGTAGCCGAAGGAGGATATCGTTTACCTACTTTCTACGTCGCAGCGAGCACACGCTGTAATTTAATAGACTCCCCTCGCGTTAGCCGGCGCCGTGATGCGTTTCGCTCGTGCGAGAGATATGTATAGCCCGAGCCGCGACAAGACCATTATTGCTGGAACACTCATAACTCCCGTAACCAGCCACACCCAACAGATTTAACACCTCGTATCCAATTATAACGATGCCCCGTGTCACGCGTATAATTGGTGCCCCATTACATATTGCCATGTCGCTTCCATCCCTGGCTCCATCTCGTCTCGAATTTTCGACTGACCCCTCTTAGATGCAGACATTTCGATTCAAATAACCCTACTTTAGGGCGACAATTTTCGGAATTTCCTTCGTGGATCTCTGTAGGTCTCTAAGTTGTCCTTGCAATTCCTTGAATATCAAAACTGCCATTAGGGGCAGTACTGCTGAGGAAACTTGGAGAACATTTAGCAGAAGTGGTTTTGTAGTCAGATCCAAGAACGAGGTGTCGAGAACGATGATCAACGCCATCTCTACATTGTCGTATTTTCTAATGTATGATTCTTCCTGAACGAATCGCATGTTTAACACCTTCTACGCAACCATCTTTACCCACGCGTGGACTGGTATTACGTTTAATCCCGGATTTCATTGTGAGTAACCCCTTGTTCACAAGAAACAAAGTTTCCACGTAGGAGACGAAGGATGGGGAAGACGGAACGAGCCGATTAAACAATCGGCAGGACGCGCCGTGCATCTTCCACCCGCGATACCGGGGCTGCTGGCCCCTTTGGGGCCCCGCCAGTGGTGAATGGGCCGCACAGCAAGGAATATCCGTCCTCACGGTTACGGCACCCTGAATAGAGCCATAACGAAGTGAAACGTGCAGGTGAATTTATGCCGCAGGAACGGACGAGCGCTGGTTTCGAAGCTATGCCATTCCTGGCGGTCTGTAAACCGACCAATATGGATCCGCAGGACGGAAAAAGGGCACAGAATTAATTCACGGCCGAGGCACCAGTCAAAGTTGGTCATTAAACAACTCGAAAGGGAGGAGGAGAGATAGTATAAGAACTTGAGTGGACCCAATTATAATGTGTGTTGACATGTAGAATGAAAATAATTATTTATATCATTCACAGTTTTCATTGTATCACTTCCACTCTACGGAATGACAAATCCCTGTTTCAGTTCTTCACAAAGAAGCTATTTTTCCTGGCCCCCTTTATAAACGAACTTCATTGTCTTAAGCATCACTTGATGCAGTCGATGGAGGAAGGTATCAGTCGATTGCCGCGTCAGAAATCCATGAAGTACGTGAAATACAGGTGGCTGACAGGCGGGCAACGAGATGGAATTCGAGATTCCGTGGCGCAACAAGCGGCCCTGGGCCCGAACGATGCATCGATCCGGCTTTGGGCCTGGACTCGGGGCAAGCTGGCCCGGTACGGCGCTGTGTGTTTAACTATTCAATAATTCATCCCGCCATTCATCACCAGCCAAGTGTAAAATTTATCTTATTTTTATGTATTGGCCCCCTCCAGCTCGCCACCATGTATCAACTTCTTATTAGCCACGATTTGTTTGGCGCGCGCGGCATCTCGCCCCCTCCCCTCCCCCACCACCCATTTTCGTTCACGTTGGGTAATGACGATGACCATCCTCGCCATTTGATTGATCATACAGCTTCGATTTGAACTTTAACCATTGGTATTTATTCACCGTTGATCCCAAAACTGCTGGAATCCATTGTCTCTTCAATTTTGGGCTAGGGCATCGCTATGTGGTGGACCGGTTAGAAAGGAAGTTGGTCTAATAAAGTTCTGAGTATGCTTGTAATGGCTTGTACATCCGATTGCGAATGAAAAGCGCCATAGCAACTCAATTTTAGTTACTAACGACCATCGACGTATAAGAATTTCAACAATTGGGTCAGTAAGTACTGAACGGCTAGTTGCACATGGCTATTCATTTATCATTGAACTAAATACACATGAGTCGCATACGAGTGTTTTCCAACTAATTATATTTTACCTCGGTACACGTTGCACCCGACGATTCATTAAACCTTGCCAACGAATCCGTGAAAAATTATTGTTTAAGCGAATGCACGCTCCCTGTACGGGAACTGCTAATTGTTCCTTGTATCTACTTTAGCTAACTGGTACGTGCTGCTCTTTCAGTGACTTCAAGCGAAGTAACTCGACGAATTTATGTCGGGAAAGCTAAGTATACCATGCTGCACGTCGGTTTTTTTCTTCATTTCACTTTCTTTGCTACTATCCATTAATGCACTCTGTCGTAGCTACCTTATATAGGAACCAGACTCTAGTAGAAGTGAAGATTCTCAAGTTCAAACTTCTCCCACTGAAATGGCCCACTAGTCAATTAACATGAAGGATTCAGGCACCAGTTTGGACACGTCAACGTGAGTCTTAAATGCCGGGGCTAACTGGTGCACAGTTTGATCCACATTCTCAAGTGGACCATACTTTAGTGGCGGATCTTACACGCAGGCGTATCTGAAAAACGTCATCCTTTGAAGCGGAGCCGTTGTAATTACGATCATCAAGCCCTCTATCCTCGTGGTGAGAAAAACGGACGCTTGAAAAACCAAATGACAGCCTCTGGTGACGTAATGACAATAAGGTGGCCGCCTCCTGGCACCGGAAGTACCTGCTACGCGAGGACTTGAGCACCACCGGTCGATGTCATGCGCCATCGTCTTCTCCTCTCCCTTTCTTTCTCTGTGACGAATAAATGACTAAATTGCCAAGGAACGGGGCTAATTATCGACCTTCGGCAAAAGGAAGAATCTCCTCAGCGTACACCATGGAGAGGATCGTTGTCGACTTGTGTACGCGTCCGGCCAATTTTGGAAGTTCGACTAACATGATTACTGGCTTTCGGGATAGAACGTCTTACGATATCCTTCGAGCTGTCAGGTGGAAACGCTTTGGCAGCGAATGGAGGTAGATGTGGGAGAGTCTAGAAGCAGAATGCAGTCTGCCCAGGTCTGTTGTTTACCTGTTAAACTGGTTACCGATGTATACCGAGTCACTTGGATAGATCGGTGCCCTATTTCGTCTGCTGAAATAAAGATATTCTTCAAAAAATTGTAGTTCCTTCATTCATCGACCTCTAGCACGAGCTAGTTCACACGTTCAAATTTCACTTTCCAAAGTTCACTTAAACAAAAATGCAGGTACCGCTTTGAGGTAGCCCAAAGGTTTCATTTTATGGAGTACGATGAATAATTATCGATACAACGCGATACGAGAGCCGGTGTTCCGCTATTTCGTGTAATTAGTTTGTCGACGGTATCATTAGTTCGAGTATCGTTGTTACTCTTCCTTCGTGGTCCTCCATTCGAATCGCACATTGTGCACCGTGTTCGCTGGTCGGTACATCCTGACCCCTTTCCCGTTGGCCAAGGTGTGGCTTGGGGTTTTTAGCAGAGTGTAACGCTACCACGTAATTGGCACGGGATTTAATTTTGCGAAAGTGTTCTGTTCCTTTGGCTAAGAAAGCACACCCAGTTACTGCCTATGCTGGTGGCAACCCGTTATACCTTATTTCGCTCTGGATCCGAAACGTTGCAATCTTCTAGCAACTGGAGGGACTCTTTTAAGATACTATAGCATTAGTTGGGTGAGCCTCCCCTACCGAAGTCCACAAGTTGGGCACTTTGCTTTTATTTTCTGTACACTACTGCTGGAAAATCGCAATTCTCCAAGGATCCAGCAGACCTTGCTGCGTGACGTATCACTAATGCCGCGTCCTCGTGGGCGGAATGCCTCTTAGCGTCCAGGACAGGGCGGAAAGCGCGCTGTTTCGGTCGAGTCCCGTCATCGTAGCCGGTTGCATCCCCGTCATTTCGCTATCCGCTCGTTTCGGTGGAATTTGCATCCGAGGAACGCGAAATTGGGCGGTGCAAAGATAGAGCTAATGCTCGCGGGGCGGACCACCGCGCCGTGTAAACACAGGGTAGTCGATGCCTTTCTGGCTTCATCATCTTCGCCCGTGTACGCTTCTGCGTTCGACTTTTCACTATGAACGCTGGCATCGGCGGCCACGGGAATTGCGGGATCGCGAGACTGCGAAATTGCGAGCACCGTTTTCAGTTTTCTACCTTGAAACGATCGGTTTCTCGGCTCTGAACGAACCGCAACGCCTCCCGCGATGCCAGCGCCACGGAGACGTTCATCCCTGTCGAGGGATATTGGGTTCTATAATTTTCTTGTTGAATCTCCTACGGAATCAGGGTAGTCGTTTAAACATTACACAGCAGAGTAAATCCTTGCGTCACCATGCATCGAAGTCACCAACGTTGGCATATAAGAAGTCGATTCTATATTCTCTTTATTATGCGCAATAGGATTAATTATTAATTCGAGGCTATTTTAAGGTAAATTTATTCAAATTATCCACGAGATGTAGCTAACTGAATAATGAATACTTCATTAAGTTGCACCAACGAATACGCACTTTTAACGACAACGTTCGCGTGACGCCGTTATGACTGATCCCCCGAGGAATTAAATGTTAAAGAACGAAATGACGGTGTATTAAAGCGGTTTACGATAAACATTCGTTCGCCGATGGGGTAGGCGGAATCGGCGCACGGTACGAATTAATTAATGAAAAAGCGACGCGGCTGCAGATTGGCGTGAAATTGTAGGTTCGCCTGTCTAGAATTCGTGGTAAACACCGATATTCTGTCGCGTCAGGAATTTCGAATCAATATGGACGCGTCGATCAACGTATCATTTCTATGCTAATGGCCGCCGATATGCCGCGGCCACTTTGGTATTGCCTGCTTAAAGGCCGATTTACACGTACTTGAATGTGCGCCGTGGCTCCATCTCACAATTACAGCCGCCATAATAAATACCGAATAACCATCGCAAAGTTGCGGGAAATCTGGAATTTCAAGGAATGGCTGCAACACAATATTATTGATATTGGGGTAACGATATTGGTGACAGTTACTTTTTAAAATTTGGTTTGAAGGGTGGGTGTCAAAGAGAAGGCACAAGTTATCGGTTTATGTTGCACACCAGGGAAATCCCCAAATATCTGGTTCCTCAGGACCAATATGCCTGAACCCCTGCGGAATGGCAACCCGTGCCCAACACAGAGGACAGTGTGGAGACATAAATGAAGTTTTCTCTCCCATGCACACTTGTCTCCTGATGATATGCAAATGTACCGCGCAATCGCTGTTACAAATTCGAAGCAGACTGGATCAGCTCGGGCCCCAGCCGACTCGTAGACGTGTAATCTTCGAAGCTAGCCACTAGGCGGGGTAATAACACGCTCGCGATCGCCGCGCCAGGGTATCAAGATGCTAGCCAGCGGAGTGACCGTGCACGTAGCGCGAAATCGGTAGCAAGTACCTAACAGGTGAAGCCTCGGCTCCAAAGAAGAGTGATTTTCTGCTATCGCATGGCCACAGCCAGGGGTGTTAGCAGCGTTTATTCGAACTGGTTGAACGGTGGACCCGCGATACCGATTATTATAGCATTATCGTAGGTGTGTCACGACGCTGAGCAATTGAATGTCTAGTAATTGGTCGGAAGCTTCGTGGGAGAGATTCCAGGTGGGTTCAAAGAACAGCTCGTTTATGGTGGATCTTGAAGTGGTAGCTGGTGGAGACAGTTGAAAAGATTTGTTGCAGGTGGAAGGTGTGGAAAGGAAACTGGACGAAGGACTATAGATAAGTAGCCTTCGAGCTTTGAATGTTTCCATAAACAGTGACAAGTATCAAAGCAGTGCACAGTTTCGCCGGCGTAGATGGCGCTGCAAGCTTATTCCACGCGTCACGTGCACTTCTAACGAACCTTGAGCGAGTCTGACGTCAACCAAGGGCATTAACGCTTTTATTAAAATTACGCTAATGGGGCTCGGCTTATTTTTCTCACGTGCCCTTGGTGCACTTTCATTGCACAAGCGTAACAGAGAGGGGGGAGATAGTAGCGAGCGCCACGAAATACCGTTTTCAACGATCCCATAATTTTCGGGTCTCTTCTAAGTGTAAACGCCCACTTGATGTTTTCGATATCGTGTAATCGTAAAGAGCGGCCTACAGGACAATATTATGTGTCGTAACGTTCAGATAAATTCCCCGAGCGCGAGTTGTAGAGCGTTCTTCTCCTCTCTTTTCTTGCTTCTTTTTTTTTTCGCTTCTCGTTGCTCCGCGATCCGTATTAATTAGCATAATTTCAGGCGTGCTGTCGATGGTGGCAGGTGGGACAGAAGAGCGAGCCCGTTTCCGGCAGCCGCGCCGTCACCGTCGACTTGATTTATTTAATAAAATTACAGACGGAAGAAGAGAGGCCGGGGGCCAGGATCTCGCTGTACGCGCGCTCGCCGATCGATATATTTTTAAGCAAATAACGGTAATTAAAATAAATTGAATGGACTTGGGTAAATAAGCGGCAGTAATGGAAGTAAATTAAGCGGCAGATAAACGGAAGCAATAATTGATTATGTGACGCGAGCTATCGGCGTAAAATTGCTCTCCGCCGGGCGTAAAAAATTCATTATCGCAGGCAGCGCGGCGCGCGATAATTGACTGAAGAGGGGGGAAAAAACTGATAATGTGAAGTGTACTGTTCCCCTCGTTGGTGTGTCAGGGCATTTTCAAAGTCATCAATAATGGGATGACCTGCCAGGACTTTTCTAGTGGCTGTTGCTCACTTTTACTTGGGATTAAAGTCTCGTTAGAACCTCCATGGTAGCCGATTCATCAACTAGCTTGACGAATGTATTTCCGATCGAGGCACCACCCACGCGAACCAGCCGCGCGATTGGTGTTGTCAGCGCAATTAATTCGCAGGCATTACGCGTAGAGGGCTTCAGAAACGATTAGCAAATCGATTTATCCCACCTGCATCGGACTACGGCTTCGATATGTGCTCTGATATTCGTCTACCCAACCGCACAGCGTGAAATATCTCATCAAAATCAGCCACTGAATGTAGTCACTGGCGAGAATACTGCCATGGTCCATTTGTTTAATAGGTGCAATAATAACCTTAAAGAGCACTGCTGATGGGGAGAGCAACCAGTGGAATGAAGAGGGAATTGCAGGGGGCGTGAAATGACAAGGAAACCCTTCCCCCTCCCTGCATGGATTCATGTTTGTTCCAATCCTTTTTGCCACCTAGTAGTTGCCGACCGCCTAGAAAAATCAGCCGCTTTTAAGAATAATCGGTAGACGCGGTTGCAACATGATAGTCGCGCAGCGGTGTACGCGCCAGTTACGCTGCCGATCCGGTGTCGCCATTTTAGAGATTTTTCCGTCAGTCTTTCTTCTTTTTCGTCGAATCTCCATACACACTTTCCCTCCACTCTCCTGTGCACAAAACCTCCGCCACTTGGACGCGATTCTTAACGGCCCTTAGCTTAACGGGGAGTTCCTTTAGGTCATCCTTCTGTGCGGGAACATTGAGCAATGATGGAGAACAATAGGGTTATGGAGCCAGCGACACTAGTGCCCTCTAGATCCGCTCAGTCACGATCTACAGCTTCAGCCAATTAGACTGACTTTGGAGGAGAATTTCTGTAATAAATAGGGATGAATTTAAATTCCCAATAGTTGCGTGAAGTGTTTAGGAGGTAGGGGTAGAGCAGCAAGTAAACGGAACACCCAATCTGTCAGTTCAGCGTGCAACGATCCGGTGTCCGCCTAGAATGCACGCGTGTTCAGGTTCACCGAACGACTCCGATCAGGGACTCGAGTCGAGTTCCAGCGCGAAAGAGTCGCATTTCACGAATCGGAGGAGCAGTACCTTTACCCGGGCCGACGTGGGGCGAAAGGACTGTTGCAGAAACTGCAATGACTGCTATACGATCTACATACCAGCTAATAGGTGTAGCTAACCGGAAAAAGAGAGTCACTCGACCATTCGATGTCCGTTTGTTTACATAGACGTGAGTGGCGTGTGCATTTTTATAGGGAGGATCGGATGTCGGGGCGTCGAGTTAAGTTACCGTCGGCCTTTTCTCTCCTTTCTATCGACCCTTCCCCCCCCCTCCCCCCCTCACCAAACCGCTTCCCTTTTCTATCGCATACCGTCCAATTTCATCAATTTCGTCCGTTTCGCGTTCGATTAACGGCAACCCGTTCCATCAGTCATCCCGAAATTTTCACTTGACTTTGCTAACGATAGGCGAGGGTGTCTCGCTCTTTTATCACCTACAGATATTGAAAAGGAGGGAGCGGTGATTTCATTGAATGCTTCATAGTTTTCCAACGAGTGGTCAGATTGTCCAACTTACTAGCAAATTGTTCGGTCTGGACGTAAGTAGTTTAAATTACATCCTCGATTACGAAGTCCAGAGACGCGTGGGACGGCGAAAGTCTGTCGTTTGGTGTCTCTAATCGTGTCTGTGGTCGGGAACTTTCCAGCCTTTTCGATCGCGTCCCCACTCCCCTCCAAAGCTAGGGAATTGCAGTTGTTTCGTAAAGTGATCGTTCACGGGAATCATCGTGTCGACTTCGTATCGATTATCATGGCTTGGAGACTCGTGGTTGCCGTTCGAAGGGAGGTAGGACGTCACACGAGGGGTCTATAGCTAGGAAAATGTGAAAAATTAATGATCGCGTTTCGGTGGCACGTTTTCTTTTCTTCTGTGGGAATGTTTGCGGTCTGCGCAGTCAAAGGAATTTAAGTAATTTTCAGATTTGCTTAAGATTATTGCGCTTTAATACTTTTGGAGAATTTTTTGCGATCACTTGCAGAATAATGGCTCGCAGGCGTGTTGAAGTTGTGTGCCGTGTTGTATATTAATATTTCTTTTGGTAGCATGTTCAGTCTAACGACACTTTTGCTTTATGCGTTCGATACGCGGCGCGTTTTCATTAAATCGATATGCTGCATTGCGCACGTTGTTACACGATTCTGTGCTCTTTATGCTATACACAATTATTATACGTTGTTGTATCATCGAAGCACACGGTTACGTATGTTTGCAGTTCTCTTATGACACATTGTCACGAAACATGCGAAGCGTTTATTGCCCCATTTTTCATACACTTTTTTTTATGTTTTGCAAGCGTGAAAGTGGTTAGTATATGTGAAAGAAAGTGCAGCGTTTACGCATAGTAATCTAATGGGCCTAAAAAGAGCGTAGAAAAATTACAATAGAGTGGCCCAAATAAAATGTCCAAAATATTATGTTCTCAGGACAAAGAGAGAAATCTAAAACAATCCAAAAAAGTTATGACGACAAAATTTGAATAAAAAAAAATATCAAAATGATAGGGTATCGTAAAACCTGAATAAAATCGTTAGTGGTTCACGAAATGGATTGCGATTTGGCTAACAGTTAACGGTTCTCGACACAAAGCGCCCTCTACCCGGCGCAGTGTACCTCGTAGTAATTGAACTTAATTTATCTGGACTGATCGTCACCGGTTGACCAACAGGTTGCGTTCAAAGCGGGAAAAATCGTCCTCTCACGTGCACCTCTTTCATACTACAAGTCCGTACTTGGCCGCGGTTTGTTGGCGTCTTACGGCGGAACAGTTTTGGAATTAACCCATTAGCGCTAATGAGGGAATCTGAAGTCAATTAAGCACGCTGTGATAATATAGGACCGATAAGCGAGAAACCGATGAATATGCAAACTATCGTACGTGGCCACCTGCCACATGCCTTTCCTTAGAGGCCGCTCGGAAACGCGTGTGCGCGTGCACACGCACAGGCGTCGAATTTTCACGGAATCGGCATAACAACGAATGAAATACGAGCGACAACCAGTCCTGAGGACGTGTTACGTGGCTATGTTACTTCATACATCGAACTTCAGTGCACCTTTTGAGCTGGTTCTTCTCCGCGGAACAACCGCAATTAACGCATTGATGATACCGATGATAAAGACGGGAAGAGCTTTCGGCTTTTTTCGTTGCGATCTGGAGTGATTGATAAACGGCCCTGTTACTTCGGGATCGGATTAAAGGGATCCCGAGTAGTATTGGTGGCCAATAAAACTTGTTTCAGTCCTCTCTAGCTAGCCCAAATAGCGAACCAAGCCCTAGGTCCAGTTTTTCGTTGAGTTGGGTTCGACTTAAAATTAGGTTATGTTATGTACAGAATTTGCAATACAAAAACATTGATTTGTGATCGTTCCCGGCTGCTCAAGTTTAAGAATCTTGAATCTGAATCCTGATTTATCTGCATCCGATAATTTATCTATGCTGAAGTTAAAAGGTATATAAATATTGATGAGGCAAGATGAGAAGATAATATTTCACATAGAAATGGGATAGAAATAAAATCGTGGGGAATTGAAATATCAAATTAAGATAAGGATAATGGTGGGATTTCCATTAAACAGTCCACAAGGAAGAGCAAGTTACATCAGCGCCATGTATTACCTAACAATTAGGTGCTGAAACTTCAAAGAATTATTATCGCTTCTTAACTTTGCGCCAAAGCCAGGTACTAGTAGCTACAATTTTTCAATTCCGCAAGGAATAGCGAAATTTTCATAATTTCCCCACGTCCGGCCACTTGGTTTTTCGTTATTGGCTTACGTGCCTTTCTCCTTCAGTGAAACAGAAGTATTTCGTGGAGATATGGAAATCATGCGCCGTCTGGCGGATTTATTTCCGGCCGTTTTAGCACGCGCTCTCTGTTTTTACCACCGAAATTCGCCCCCGCACCATAGGAAACTCGGCTCGTTTTTCACCCGCCCGCCATTAGCGACACGTGAGGCGGAGACGATTTTTTGTCTTAACAACGCCACGATTTTTCGTGACGAGTGCCGTTGACAGTCGTGAGGAAGCGGTTTCGTGACGCTTGCCGATTTGTCTAACTACTATTAGTGCCGCATCGGAATTTCTCTGATTGTTTGCGTAATTAGTGACACACAGAGGCGGGTCACGGTGTTTAATAGTGCAGACGTGATTTAAGTGTTTCGTTTTTATAAATCAAGTGAAAATTGTTTCATTGTGAATTTCTGATTAATTTTGGTAAGTAATTATAATTCGTAATTATATTATATTGCGCGAAATACTATTATATTTACTGCGGTACAATAAACATAACGTTTCCAAAAATTTGCTCTTCTGGTGGGTACGAAACGAGACCCAGGGAATACTGACCACTATACTACCGAGGATCCTTGGAAGAATAACGCTTCAGCAGACAGCAAAATATGGAGCATCCGCTAAATTCTCCAATTATTTACAAATATGCACAAATTCTTTGCATAAGTATGTCCTAAACTTGAAATATAACCTCGTCAATTGACAGTCATCAATCTTTATCAAGACAAATTTTGAGGTTAGGTTTGCAAGAACGTACAGTTATATCGCGCCTCGAAAAAGGCAACAGAAGCATAGACATGCAAGTTTTTCTCACGATGGATCACAGGAAAGGTACAGGACACGTCCGGAGGAACGCAAATAGTAGAATGCGACTCCTGTAAAGTCATTCCTAACCTCTCTACGAGACGTCTGCAAATCACTTGTCAAGGGTCATGCCGTAAATTACATCACCTCGTGCCACGAGGTCTAGTGTGCACTACACGTGTCTCCCTCGGACAAAGAACAAGACCTTTCTGTGGAGACGGTTACTGACATCTGTCCGCAAATGCATTAGAAACACCTTAGAAAGATATTTGAAGGTTATTTTCTAGATAACCTGCCAAAAACATTCGCAAACATCAAACCTTCAATGTAGTTACACTTTACCGCCGCCGTTTACTGTCCCCTTATGCCTCAGTTGTCCCCAACTATTAAGCAGACGACTTTAACGAACGCATTTGCGTACGTCCACACGTATTATAATAATATACCCGACGAATGGAAAATTAATTTACGAGAGGCGAGCGTTGCAATTAACGTCAGCCTCGCGGGCCAGGCGATCCGTCCCTTCCGTTTTATGTGTCGCACCTTTGCCACATTTTTGTCGTTTCCGGGCAGAATCGACGTAGCACGATGCACCAAGTAGCCGGCCAGCGGTAAGAAAACAGTATTCCTTATTAATCGTCGAGATGCTTATCGCTGTTTAACGAAGGGGTCCCCCGAGTAATTAGGCTGTGCCGTTTCACGGGGGGAACGGGAAGTAACGAGGCACCTGCACGTTTCCAGCTTCGCGTTAAAACGTCCCCGGCCAAATAAATTGGCAGATTAATAGTAAATGATACTTGGTTATTTTGTGGTATGGCCTTACGAGCTTCAACCAGTGGACATTGTGGAGCGCATCAAGATCCGTTGGTACAAAACAGGAAACCGGGTGACAAGTGGCGATCAAATAGATTTGAGAAGGGTGCTGCATATCTGCAGGGTACAAGCAATCATTGTCCCCATCAAGAGAGAGTTTTCGTCTGCAGGATAGCGATGATCGTTGACAACAGTCGCATAGGGCTGACTAAGCTGCAGTGGAATTGTGAATGCAACTGATTGTTTGCGGGTTTATAAAAACACTTTTGCGAAAACGCAAGTACCGCCCAATGGGCGGAGAAAGAGTAACGTTGCCGTGAGTTTTCGTCACGAGCACTTGTTCATTCTATTTTTCGAAAGATCACGCAAGCCAGACCATACGTTCGCCTGTTAGCTTTGCTTTCAACGGTGTCTCAACCAGCGTCATCTGTCCACGAAGTCTACTTAGAATTTTCGATGTTTTTTCCGCCGCCGTGGCGCCACTTCCCAACGCAGAATCTGTTCATGCGTAGCAAGGAGAAGGTATTCATTGTATGGCTAAATATTCTCGGCGTGTTTCGATGTTTCTCCCCTGATTTTGCCACCCAGTTGAATGTGGTCGTTTCAAGTTTCGATATCGCCGGTCATGCGGGACATTTTTTAATAAAAATTTATGCGACCGCGCTTTTCGTTCGACTGAACACACGCAAAGGCAACTAGGCGGCTGCCTATTACGTGAGTTAAAATGTCCCAGCCCCTGATAAAGCGTTTTAAATGCAATCATTAATTTCGCGTCGCTGTTACCGCAATTAGAATTTGCATTTTATAAATATGCAGTCCGCCTCCCCCGTCTTTTTTCCACGTTTACGAGCGGCTCGCCGTGTCCTGTTTCAATTGATCAGGAGTTCTCTTTCCACTGATTACGCAGAAAGTTGGGTAGACTTTGCGCTGCGTTGGGGTCTCCCGCGGTTATGCTCCCCTTTTTAAGTCCTAAGCTTTTATTGGTTGCCATTAGCGAGAAAACGAGGAAACACGAAGCCAATACTAATGGAATCCTTGTGGAAACGAGGGTAATTGTTCTTTTTATGGAGGACTCGTTTATGGTATTGATTTAAGTGGTTTGGGGATTTTGCCAAACGGCACTATTCAGAATGGTTTTATTGATTATTTAACCTCCCAGCTGAGGAAATGGTTCGAAAGGCAATAAAACCGGAAATGAAGGAGGCTAGGTGTTAAGAAATAGTATTTAAAAGTTGCTGGATTAAAATAATATTATACTTTAAACAAAATCTTCAACAAAGGGTCGTGTAGTCGCCCTAAGTCCCCTCATAATAACAGCACGAGAGTAAAACTCGGAGATGCAACCGTGGGATTTGCGCTAAGGATTCTCATTCGCTCAAAAGACCTGTCTTCTGCACCCCCTTGACTGCCGAGCTCTTCAATCTTCCCTTAATAATTGTTTTTTGCACCCGTGTTTACGAGTACCAGCCAATGATACGCATTACGTGTGGCGCTGATTGCTCGGCCCAGCACCAGCTCACTTTTATTATTTTTTTTCACGAATCCTTCTTGTGATTGGTCTTTTGCTAAGTGAAATCGAAGAGCAAGAATTTTCTTCTTTGGAATTGACAGTAGATGTGCGTTAAAGAGAGAAGAAAAAAAGGAAAGAGGGATGCTAGAATCGCTCTCTATTTATGTGGAGATGGTCCAGTAACGTTGCGGGAATTGCGTAGCGCCCGTAGCCCTCTAGCGGTGAGCGAGAGAAGCTCCGCCTTAGCAAAGCGCTGGGTCGTTAATTGAATAGGAGAAACCTAACTCTTGATCAAATTCGGATTTAATGCTGCCCGCTTTGAAAATTCTTAGCTACCTTGGTATAAACGAAGATTTCTCGATAATAAAATCAGCAAAGCGTGTGAAATCTCCAGGGAGGAAGTTTTGCAAGACTCATAAGCCTTCCTAGTCTATCCTAGCTGCCAAAAGAAAAGCTCAGAGTGAATTACAGCTCATCCGTAAATCGGTACTGGGCTACAGACCCAGAAGAACACGGCCCTAACGAGGATCGGGCAAAAGAAGCAACGATAACGCCGGCGTAAAGAGTAGCCTGTTTCCAGGAAGTGACGAAATCGTACTTTCGACGTAACCATCGAATTCGACTCAAATCGGGTCGTCGACAGCGGAAAGGTAAACACAGCAAAAGCACGCGTAAAAAGCGAAATCTTGTTGAGCCTCACCTTCTTCTTCCCGCCGAGTTAATTGCGGCTCATTTACTGATTATCTCTTATTCTCTTGGTTTCGCGTAACTCCAGACTGACCTGGTCGTTTCGACGGTAACTGCGGCTGGATGGTTTGGAGAACCTTCTATGAAGCTGTTACGCTCGCCGCAAATCGCTACGTTACTGGCGCGAATTGAACCGTCGCGTTTGCGCCCTTTTCTTGCTGAAGACTCCGAGGAATCAGAGAGATTTCTGGGCGAAGAAAGATGGTGCGCTGGGAAGCACAGATTAAGAATTGTGAAATTGGAGAAGAAGGAAGTCGACAAGTAGCCGCTCTATACACAGCATTCTATTTGCGCGGACATAATTGGTCGTGGACGAGGTCCGAAACTGGAAAAGAAGATTCCAGGTGGGCAGCTTCCCGCCGTAGCCGGCAGCACGCACGAAAATGTTTAACGCAAACGAGTATAATGAGATCTTGAGCGAAACAGAAAGAAATAAAATTTACGGTGGCTTCTTTGGGGGCATTGCGAACTTAATAGGGTTAACCCCGACTAACCCACGTATAATTAAAAACAGAAAACGATCCGGGACGAATCGGGATTATTGATCCTGCGGATTTTATGTGGGGTCTATGGCCCGACAACGACCTATCAAACTCGTTCAGAAGAACTGTGTGGTGGGAGTTTTCACGCTATGGACACATTAAGTCCCCCAATATTGTCGCCCATGCAGACTCCTATAAATCAGCGAGAGTCCTTTTACAATTTAGTCATCTCAGGCTTCAAATTTACGAGACGCTGAAGCGTAGCGATGGGGCTGGAGAGAACGAAGGAAAGGGAAAGAAGGAGGAACAGTTTCGGGCTCCCAAGGAATCGGAGGCAAGGGAGCCGGTATTCAGATAATATGCTAATTCCTTGACAGGTAAGTAAAGCACGTAGCAGATTAGCCCATACTAACCTCACAATTCAGTCGAATCGGTAATGGTTATGGCCGTTAATGGCTACGTATTTCAAGTCGAGCGACGATCGTTTTACTATACACCGCTGAGTCTCCTCTTTGTTTGTACTCAATCCACGATAGGTAATGCCTCCTTCCTTGGCAGATATTCCATCCTACTAATTCGGTATGCAGTTTCATCTGTTATCTGCGCCCCACCGAAATCTCATTTCCGAACGGAGGCGAGAGAGTCTCTTGGAGCGAAGCTTGCACGAGCTTGGGGCTCAAGATGCTTCATTCTTTAATGATACACCGACATACCCTGACCGAAGGGAAGAGAAACACAGTAACTTCGGCACACTAAGTGGAAAGATTTCGCGAGTACCTGCAGACATCCCTAAAACGCAACAGAAAGGAACACATAGACATGGGCTTCTGAATGAAGCTATAAAAGGCATGTGACTGAAATGTGTGTGAAATTGTAGAATATCAGCAAGATCAGTCGAATTTGCTGCAATGGTCGGGTGAGAAGCGCTACGATATTAATTAAACGGCGGCCAAACGAAAAAGCTCGTTCGGGAGAAGCATTAAACGAAGCGAGGAAATTAAACGAGGCCCCGTTCTGCGCACCGGGACCGTCCTCAGCAACACACGCCTCAGTTCCTGACCAGCTAACGACGACTCTCTGCCAATGGAGCCGCGAGATTCGTGGCTACGTGGCGCGCAACAATTATTATTATATCATCCAAGTGTCAAGAGGGTCAAGCGTGCCGCGACTACGTATAGGCATAATATCCAGAGCCTATAGAACGCCAAGTTCCCCGCCCCCTGTACGCCTCGATACGTAATTATCCGGCTGACTGGCTCGGCCAGATATTTATGGGATCGAGAGCGTAAGATCGAAATCGATTCGTGGCCAGGGTAGCACCATCTGCCTGTTGATCTGTCTTCCAGGGATCGATTGTCTTTGGGGGACGAGACCGCGATCGGTGTCTTCCTTTTGTGGGAAATCGTTGGAAGAGGTTCAAAAGCTTTCCTGCTGTAGATCAGTGCGCGGCCGATTGAGCCAAGTTGGTGTCATAAAATCACAGATAATGAGACACCGGGGACCGTTTTATGGAATGGCATAGATGAGCTTGCATGAGGACCATTAATAAATAAAGATAGCCACATAAAGTACGCTAAACTTCTTCGTACCACCCAACTCACCAAGTCTAGTGCAATTTCGCCCGGTCCCTCTGTATACACAGATTGGCAACGCGGTACGGGTAAAGTACTCCCTTGGAGGAGTAATCCCTGCGTTACTGACGTATCGATCAACCACCAGACATCTACGATACGTTCCGCAAGGTGCGCGCACATGCAACGGGGACTCGTGAAGACGGGATACACACAGGCCTCGTGACGAGAGCCGCGTTGCGTGCCATCGACGCGATGGATTTACGGGCGAGCTTCGATATTAGGTCGACACTTGGATATTAGTTCATTCGGCAGTTGCGTGCGAGCGGTAATCGCCGCGTCGCTGTCATTTTATCGGAGCAGATCGACAATGGTGCTGGCTGATTCGATGAGAGTAATCGACTTCCTGATACTTGAAGTCTTTATTCCCCTGTACGTGGGGGGACTGTTGCATTGGAAATGTGACGTTGAGTTCATTCGCTGGACTTGGTGGCGCTTGAACTTCCTCTTTTATAGGAGAAGTGAAATCCCTGAAGACAATCTCCAAGCAAAGGGAACACGCTCAAAAGGCAGCTCGCTTCCGAGACACGCAAAGACGCGCGTACATCGGGGACCTTGGGCCTGTGCGCGAAAGAAGCCCGCGCTCCGCTGATAATGGAGGGACAACGGGCCGCTGGATCGCATGTCCTTTTGGCGGATGGATTTACGAGGGCCGCTGATATAACAAGTTTATGCCCCGGACATCGGGGCTCATTCAGTAGCAATGGACGCTACGGATAATGGCGTGCCGGCAGGGATGTCGGTTAGGTCAGGGTTTTTAACGGTCACGTGATCACGTCATCGTGCGTGCTCCCTCGTACAGAATGGTCCACGCGAAGCCACAGCCTGGAACGTCACGAACGAGAGATGATCTCCGTCGCGGGCGTTTTATTGCCGCACAACGAGTCCAACGCTGCCTAAACGGTGACTAGACACAACCGTTTTAATGTCTCAACTTGATCAATATTTCATGAAGAAGGGATGACGCCGGGATCACATAGTTTCCTTGGCATGTAGCGTGGAGTGTCACAACCCGTGGCAACTGACCAAGTCTCACGCCCGTGTCAAAACACGGGGTGAATAGACGCCCGTGAGTACGAGTTCCTTGAATGCCCGCGTTCTTCTGTCGATTATTCTTAAATGTCCTAACAAATGCTGCTTCCATCACGAGAGGGTCACAACTATGCTTTATACCTAATCACCACTGTACGTCTACAGAAACCACAAATGGAAATGGCCCTACCTGGACAAATCGTGTCCTACACTTCTGCAAATGATCGTGATTCATGAAATCCTCGTCTGGCCTATCGAATCAAGGATTGTTGTATCTCATGAAGTGATTTAGTCAATAAATTTGAACGATATAGTTAAAAAAAAGGAGGCTTTACTTACCCCCAGTGACTATTTAGCTGATTGTTGCGACGTGTAAAAGTCCACTGGTTACTAACGCTCTTATCCATCAAGTATCATCAGTATCGACTTGGTGCGCCGGCCAAATCCGTCATTCGATGCTGTTGAAATCAGTAATCTCTATCTAATCTGTACAACAGCGGTGTCGTCTTATAAGGCTAATCCTGCCTCGAAAAACGAGCGGATTGTGGCTTGCCGAGGGCAAAACCCACCCTAGAGTCGACTAACTAGATCACACGCCTCAGGTGGCGTCAGGGGTGTCCAACATTCCGCAAATATCTGCTTAAATATTCGCTCAACGGAAAACGTGGTTTCGACGCTTTCGGCCACTCGTTTCACAGCCAAAACATGTTGTCGTGCTTCCTTGGGATGGTTACCGTGCTTTTTGGACCTGTACAGGCTCAGAAAACCGTCAAAATCTCCGCTCTGACTTCAAAAAAATCGCTCTGGGAGTCGGCTGTTGGACTCATTTCGCGAATGTCTTTGTCCCTCAGATAGGGTTCACATCGGCAGACATCGGACACCACTTTGGAACGATTTTGATTGCATTTTCGAAAAGACTCGGTTGGGCAATAGTATCTGGCGATGATAGGGCGTGGTTTGCCCACCCCTGGTCACCGGGGATAGGCTGATCGGGAGCTGGCAAACGAGATTACTTTGATCCCGAATCCAACAAACTCAGTCTGATGCCTGCTAACCGCAGCTCTTCCAGTCGTACGCCTCGAATAATCCAATAGTTTACCATGCCGCACTGACGCAGCCTGCTTACGCCCGGTGCATCCTGAATTTTCCTCGCGGATACGCGGAATCCAGATTCACAGAGCTAGCGGTTTAATGCGCGCTAACTGGACAGAAGACCGATAAATGTCGGCTTCCACCTCCGCGACCTTCGTTGGACGAACCACCACGCAGGATTATTCTGTTTGTGGATTCTATGACACTTAATCGGCTACCGTACAGTTTGCCCCGATTTTGGTTCCATCCGCGGCTAGTGATTCTGGCTTTGAAATCGTGGAAGTATTCCTTGATCCGCTGACTTCGTTAGGGATTTGCCTTACGTCTCCTGCTTAGGGCTTTAGTTGAATTGGAGGGATTATTTGCTATTACCAGGCGTTGTTATGCTTCAGCTTTAAAACAGTATCATATAGCCAGTGTTGATCTTTCGTTCTGTATATTACTGGGTTCCCTGATATGCCTGCTACTGTTGCGATAGATCCTAGATGGTTCAATTCTTTCTCCACATCGTCTAAAATTAATAATAATTTTTTTATTTCGTAGCTACAAGTGAAATTTATACACTTCCGCGCCCAAATTCAGACACCTAAATCGTACAAATTGTACTAAAAACACACGATTCTGTCATAAAGATGTAGTTGAAGTCGGTTAGCTGAGAACCCAGTCCATTTAATGCTTCTGCTTTGTCCTCTTTAGTCGACGAAAAACGACACCGAATCCTAGGAGAGGGATTACACCCACGGTAGAAGGTCCCACCAGTTTTCCTCGGCCGGAGATTAGGTTGCACCCTTAACTGGTTTGCATTTCAATCAATGCACTTGCTGGCGTACAAAAGCACCTGGCTACAGCAGGGCGTCCGCAGTCCGTTCGCATCATTGTCACGGTTCTTTTGTAGCCGACCGGCGGGATTGCCTTCGCGTTGCTTCAGCCCAACAGCACGTGTTTTGTCCGTAATTTTTTGTGTCTAAGTTCGTGGATTCACATCGGGATGAAGATGTTGATGGTCTCGTGTGATGTGCTGTCTGCCGGCGCCTCTGAAGTTCAGGTTGGTATGTGGTTCTTCTTTTGGCAGAAGTGATGCGCGGCGAAGTTTGGTTGAGTTTATTTGCTGAAACTGACCGGGATCGAATACCCAGTAACACATAGTTTAATCAGAACGCAATGAACGCCCACATGTCACAAACACAGAACACGAAACACGGGTGATAGGCCGATCTCTTAGATCCGAAGCATTGTTGGACAGTGCTAGTACATTCTGCCCGGTCTAATTCGAGTAACTTCGAACTACAGAATCGATCATACGTGCCGGAGGAGACTGAATAAGCAGCGCCTGGCTCGAGATTTCAACGAATCGTGAGCAAGCAATCGCGTGGAGGACGATACAGCGGAGGTGTACAGCAGGTAGAGGTCATGCCTCTCGGTATCTCTGTCACCTTGCGAACACCTTCTAAGAAGAGGAAAGATAACCGTGGTCGGTGACAAGTGCGAAGCCATTTCAAGTGCTTTACCGAGCACGGGACGAGTTTCTTAACCCTTTTGCGTTCGCTGCTCGTAATTAAGGTAACGCGCTGCAGTTGCTGGGCTTTCTCGTCTTTGCTCGAAGGGAGTTCATCTGAGCATTTTCGAAATGAGAAAATTAAATTTAAAAAATCGTACTCATCCGATACCGCTTAAAAGGCTTGAGAGCCAGCGCAGAATCGTTGCCATTGAAAAAAAAAACAAAATCACGATTCGCGATCGGTCTCTTTCTCAGTGTTATCTCTACCCAATTGGTGCGCGCAGGGGTGTCCGGTGAACACAGCCGCAGGGCTCTAGTGTGAACGTGATTTTCGAGGCTGAGTGAATTCTGCGCGAGGCGAGGGGGAAAGGGAGAGATGCGCAGGTAGATAGGTGGGAGAAAAAGGGAAGAAACGGAGAGCAGAGGATCGCTGCTGCTCCGACAGAACCTGGAGGGATACAAGGTCCTGGTATGTGGTGATATCAACTCATTACCATGCCCGGTGCAGACAGCAGGGTGTGACTTTGCATCCATTAGGATAATTGCTCCTCTAAGTCTCCCGATGATTTCTTCGCTCGCGCTGATTGCTTTACGCGCGCGTTCAACGCGACGCGTGATAATTCATCGATTGGCGCCACCTTTTAAGCACTCCTGTCCACCCGTATCATCCAGGCGAAACGGTGGCTTCTACCGGATTCCGGGATTCTGGTTCCAGTGGTCCTTGCGAATTTTAGGAGTAGGTACCTTGTTCTTTTATCTTTTGCCGATGGGGTGCTAATGACGCCCCTGCGAATTGATAGCAATTTCATTACAGCAGTTATCACTGGGACCTAATAATCTAACAAACAGATATAGAAGTAATTATATCCGACGACCAACTCACGTCTCCTTGTGTCAAACCAAAATCATTCAAAGATCCCAGAAGCAAGAGCAACTAAATTACCAAGAATGTCTTTGGAACATGTCTCAGTTGGACTCCGCAGTGTCTCACAGCACTGTTCCAGCTTTAGGCCCATGAAACACGAGAAACGATTCCATTCCAGAATTAATTTCATCCTTAATGAGCTTTCGGGGACGTATGTTAATGCGGAGAGCGCAGGATATTTACATTTACGGTAGCCAGCACGAGCGCAGCCGCCGCTTTCGGACACTCGTAACCTACACTCCTACCTACATGGGCCGAAAAACGGAACAGATAACTCGTCCGCGCTGCCCTCCTCTTCTCTCCTGGCCGAAGGAAGAGAGGTCAGAGACGTGTCTTTCCAACGTAGGGATTTCCTGCGGAACGAAGGAGCACGGGAATTAGGACCACTAATCTTTCCTGCCGGCCAGAGAGCGACGAGAACCGGGCCAACAACCGACAAATGCGTCTGCTAGGCCGTTTCCAGCATCCTTCTTCTTCTCGGAGCAAGGCCCTGTTGCCAATCTCGCTGAACTTCCCTCTGCCCTGTCACCGGAATTCGGTAGCGCAGACCCTTGAATCTAGTCGTGACCATTTTTGACTGAAGCCGTCTGCTCCAGATAGACTGATTAAGGATCTAAGCGGCATGATTCAGGCATGATTAAGACCTAACTAGACTAATCCAGCTTAAAACAACTGGCAGATAGTCAGTCCGCTATTAGCCCCTATTAAAATTGTATTGTAGGATTATGAGTTTATTACTTAATCAGCGATTCACAGATTGCCGTAATCTTCGAGTGATAGTGGATTGCACGAAGATGAGGGAAGCAGGCAATTGGCCGAACGAATTCTATTCCCGAGGTATTTCCCGTCGGTTATTAATGTATCCACTATGTAGCCTTAAAGTGATAATTACCAAGAGAAAATTGCTATCTGTGCAAAACAAGACGAGAACCTGGTGGTTGCCCCGGCGAGGGAATCAGACCGGTTTACATGGGATTAACTAATCTCACGCATCGACGAGACAATAAATTTTATTATCGATTACATAGGACGCAATTTATGCGTCACTTTAACTACCTTTTAATGCATGCAACTTAATCCAAGCAATAAGTCTTCCGAGGCTAATTTCCTCGTTAACCGAATTCTGTTGGAATTGTTGATGATCCACGATTAATTGAAGATCCCCGTCCAAGGTAAAAGCCCATTTGCAATTAATGGGCAACTGCGTGTTGTATCATCGAGAAAACTGTAGTCTTCATTAAGCTATTCAACGTGTGCACTTATCAATTTTCTCTATCATCGCCTAATGTGAGCTATAGCCCTTCCAAGCTTCTAAGGTCACTCTGTACACATAGGGAAGCATTGACGCTTAGCAAACTCTACACACGCGCGGAGACACGCGCGGCATGCGTGTCCCATGCGAGAGCGGCACGCCGCCGCTTCGTTCTCGCACCTGTTGACTTCTAACCCGGCCACTTGATTAACGACTTTCCTTCCTAAATCACGCGGCCCCGCGATTTCTTACTCCATCACGTGACCACAGACACAGTCGCGTCGCGACACGTTTTTCTGCTCCTCCATCGGTGGGCGAGTCCGATGGAAGCAAGCAACCAAGCCATGAATGATGGAAGCCATGTATTGGGACAGGAAACCCTTAATTGACCCAGAGAACACTGGACCGTCCCTGGTACTGTTCTGGGGTATTCTGTAGACCTAACCTCAACGATCATAAACCACCCGCTGCCCACGAACGGCTAACGTTTATTCGTTGTTCGTATAATTTCTAAAATAATTCACTTCAGCCATTCATTTTATATATCAATTCCGCCTAAAAGTGGATACTAAATAGTAAATACCGAGCGATTGACCAAACAAATCTGTGATGCGAAGTTTCGGAAGTGACATGCAGCGCCATCTGTGCAACCTCGATGCGTCAGACCGTCCGAAGACGAATACTTCTCGTCTGGCTGGTCTATCGCCGCGGCAATAATTCCCCTTGAATCAGATGAAAACATTCTCGACGACTAATTATCGCCGTGTAGCAATTAATTGTGTCTTACCAGCGAATACACTGTATTTGATGTTCTGGTCGATGGTTCTGGACTCAGATCCTCCGAAGCGATTAATGAATCGTGAAATGCGGTTCAACGACATTTTAATAACCCATGAATTTTTAATGGCTGATTTAATTACGATTCGAGCGCCCATGAATGTAAACGACCAACGATCAGAGTGACCGTGGAATTGGTTTGTTTAATTTCGAATAAAACGTGTACTCCGTTTTAGCCGCGAAGGAGCCTTCTGTATTAGAAAGTACACCACTGCGCGCATCAATATGCATATTAAGGATACAAAATATACATATTAAAACGCGTAAATAAGCACATTTGCATGTGCTCATAGGCATTTCACATGACGGCGCGTCTAATAAGCCTGTGATGCAATTAAGGGCGGCGGAAGTTCCTCGAGGTTGAAGCTCAGGAACGTACTTTTATTCATCCAAGTTTGAAACTTGCTCCGAAGTTAATTGCGAGAGACGAAACGTCTGCGAGTGATGTAGAAACTCATTACAATCCAAAAAGACTTAATCACTTGCCGTAATTAGTACAAACAAATTTGAAAACTGGAATGGATATTCCTCGTTTAAATGAGACTTCCGGTTGGCAAACAGTGTCTGTTAACTAGCCGCGCCCTTACATAATTGTTTGCAGAATTCGAGAGGCGGATCCGCGTATGGTACCCCCGGCTGAGGGGATTCCGTGAAGTGGCCGCCACGAATTTATGTTGCGGGGGCCAAGCTAGACAGCCGGTTATTGCAGAAAATCGAAGATATCATGGCGAGGAGATCGCCGTTCAATCCGCACAATTAACGAAGATCCGTGAGGCTTTCCATTCGACGTCCCACGCCTTCAGGCTTTGTTTACGGTGCTACTGGCGACGTTATTCCCTCCTCTGATCCCTATCGAGCATCTTGCCGCAGCCTACCGCGCAAACGGGCACGTATTCGCAGAGATAGCAACCCTTCAGCTTTGAACCTTGAGAGGTGTACAGGAGTGTATTAACAAACGAACCATGGGGTACACGTCTGCGACAAAAACCGTGGACGAATTAACTAATCTTGAGTTTCACTTGCGAGTTAGCAACAGTGTACTAATGTTCCTGATGTGCCTCTCAAAATTGCGGAACACAAGCTCCGTCTAACAAGCTCCGGCCATGCCCGTGGCATTTTAATTCCAGAAAAGCCTGCACGAACGACAACTATAAACAATTTAATTAACTACGCGGCGTAGAAGGAGTTTGTAGCGTACGCGCGGCGGGCAGAGCATAAATCAAAGCTCCTTTATTTGCACAGTTCGACTATTAATGAACCGAGGGGCCACGGCATCGGTTCAACCGACGGAGACGACTAAATTAAATGAACATCTAAATCGTCGAATCCCGGGGACCACAAATCTCCTGACTGCCGAAAACGCAACGGCAGCAACACTCGAGACCACGGACAACTACCAGGACCTAACTCCGGCCGCGCCGCTATAAATTCTCCGTTGAATTCGAAATTCGCTGCACCGGCCAGCGCGATCACGCGAGAGGAGGTAATGTCGATGTCCGACTGATCGCTGGAGGATCTCGCGTCTGCGTGGGTCGCCCGGAGATTCCGATGCGTGGAGATTTCTAAGCGAAATCGCCATCTGATCTGGTCACCGTTTAAACCTGCTAAAACCTAAGAGATGTTCCAACCTCACCATCCCCATTTACGTAAGCCTAGGCGTGGAGGTATTGGCTTCTAACCCGGACCTCACTCAGGCCCAACACCAGTTGGCACATTAGAAATGAAAAATCCTATACTAGCCAAGAACCGTCTTAGTTCCAACACTCAATTAATTCCGGCAGTCGTAGAGCATCCTGACAAGGTGTTCGTCCTCGTATAATAATTCCGTTTGTCACGCTAGTTACGTGCTCTACATATCCAGGCATAGCATGGCTGGCGTGATGGACTTGCGTCTGTAACCGCCAGTGGAAAATGGTAAAAGGAATATATGAGCCACATTTTTCTTGTACACTCGACACTTATCACACCAAAAAGGAGATGGTGTTTACTGGTTGCCCTTGAAGTGGTGCCATCTAATAGCGCTCTAATGTTCCCTCGGCACTTAGATTCGGAAGACACTTCTTCTTATGCAAAACCTTCCCACATGGTTTGTACAAAAAGTGGCCTGCTCCATAAGCTGGTAATTGTTTGGCCGGATCGTTTCGCGAGGCTGATCAACCGGCGGCGGCGCCGCGTTTAGCCGGCAAATCGCGTGCGCGAGAAAATGCAGAATCGTTCTCGCGCTCCTGACCGATACGCCGGCTGCAATTAATCCGAGAACGATCGCGTTAATTAATTCGCGTCGGCGATGGAGGAAACGGCGTTCGCGACGCTCTGGTTGAACGCCGGCTCGCGTCCGTGTAATGTTAACCGACGGTGACTGGGCCGTTTGTTAACGCGCTGAGCACACGCGGGAGAACGATCCTTTCTGCTCCCGTTAGCATCGCAACGTCGATTTGGGACCGTTAGCGACGCAAGCGAGAAGCAATTTCGCGGTGAAAAGTGCCGCGTGATGTGAAGAAACCACTATGTCTACCTTGGGGTTGGGGAACATCAGGAGGTGTATCCGGGGTGGATGGATTAGACCTTTACCTAGAGACTCAATAGGTTATCAGTGACTGGAAAAGGGATTCTTCAATAGAGTGCTATCCGCCTTGCACCTATAGTTGCCAAAGAGAAATCTAAGTGGAGCTTGCAGGCGGCCTCGATTTCCAGGAAACAGCCTAGCCCAAGGCAAGCTGACGACCACGAATGCAGCTTACCAGCTGCATTTGCATTTTTGTTGTCGAGAAGCTCTCTTTGACGGAGACCACTAATTCTGGTGCCGGCCGACATATGGTCGATTATTCGCCACAGGATGTTGAAAGTCGCCCCGGCCGCCATCAGTGCGCTCTTTCTGGTCGCCACTTACGAAATTCGACGTTGACAGGCGAATGCACTTCCGCTCGTTTCGAGCTGAGGTGAATTTCGTTGCGTGCCGAGGCGCTCGGCTCACCCGGGAGTTTCTGTATCGTTCAGATCATCTTAAGAAGAAACGGAGAGTTGGCTAAATAAGGGACATCAGCCTCGAATGATATAGATAGGCTAACAAGTTTGTCAGATAGCTGACAATTGCGCCGGAATCACGTTAGCGAGTCGGCATACGCAAAGAGCTGAACCCTTCTTCGAAGCAACCGAGCTCTACGAAGGCCTGGACATCGGTTCAAGGTCGATCGTAGACATTCCAAGGCAACACTGCACACCCTCTCAGTAGCTACGTGTGTATATCACCCTCCCAGGAAGCAGGCTAGCATCCCTTCTGCAGTGGGGGCTTCCATTGCTACTCCATACTGTCTGCCACCCCGGAACCCCACTGGTAGAGCGTATCTACCCTCGAAAATCCATAGTGGACCCACCCTTCGTGGCGCCTGCGCGTCTCCCTGTTCCATTCCAACGATGAATCCCCTTTCCCCTAGCCGGGCTTCTCCTCTCGCGGGGAAGGACATCAACGAAGTTACGAGCTTCATACAGCGGGCCATTAAAGGGCGCGGGAAGGGACGAAACAGATACGCAGACACTTGTATCTCCGGGTGTATGTTTTGTCCAAGGGTTGGACGGGTCGAAGGGGATGAAAAGCTTCACGGATACAAAGAGCAAAATGGCGTATCGTCTAGGGATGTCGTTCTTTCCGAGCGGCTCAGACCAAAGTGAAAAAATACTTCCAACTGTCAAAAGGTCACGCGTCGAAAGATGATGACGAGGTGTCATAGTAGGGGTCTAACGTGAACCAGAATAGCCTTGACTGCGACTTAGTGTGCTGATAGATTAGAGGATGGCGTGTTACGGGCGCTTCCGATCTAGCTCCTGTTATTTAATTCCAATCAATCCTGGAATTTTTCATTGTCCCTTGCTGAAGATCGAGGAATTGTTTAGGCATTCTGCGACAGTGTGCATGCGCAATCCCCGAAGCATTGTCTTGATTAGACGTCCATGTCGAGGAAAACACAATTGAAAACAAGTTTCACGTTGCTATTTGGGAACAGAGAGTTGCCCTAGAGCCTGAGGGTGGTGATCGCGATAACGTGCCGGCCATTAAACAGCGACTTAAGTATGCGCGCACATTTTGAGTGCGTAACCGTGTTAGAGATGGCAGGTCTACTACGTATCTACACAACTGGCTTGTGTATTAGTAGGCTGACATGGACTGAGGGGTTCAATGTGGACTAGACTTCTAAGCTATTTGTGACATTAAATCTGCTGTTTCTCTTAGTGAATTTTATTTAAGATGCAACTGAAAGGATAATTCTTAGAATGTGCTGCGCAGAGTTGTAGAGGATCAGTCTCATTACTAGTTGCCCGCTATAGCAACTATAAACTAATTACTATATAGGGGAAGTATGATCCCAGTTTCGTGGTAACTGCTTCTTCCAGCAAATATAATTAAAGTAATTGATCGGGGGTAACTGACGGTTTCAGAAACAGTAGTCCAAATTTAATAACCATTGCTGCAGAAACTATAACTCCTCAGTAATGGGGACCGATACCTGTATAATGGGGACCGATTACTACGGGAGTTACAAATAAAGTAATTACCCGGAGGGCAGCAAAGTGCTGCAATGAATGCAATTCAAATTCGGTAGTAACGATCTCGTTACAGAGATTGTACTTGAACCACCAGATGACGGTAATCATAGAAATTACGGTTTAAAGTAACCGGTTAAGGGAAATCATTTAACACAATGTAAACGATCGTTCGAGCAAGCCTCGGACCAAGCCGATTGAAACGCAGAGGCCAGGAAACGCCGTGTATACTCGCAACAAAAAAGCAATTACACTGTAATTATGATATTGTCGCATTGGTTTCATCCTCTAGCGATTCCCGGCGAACTTGCAGTTGCAGAATGCATTGAAATGCAGTTTTATGCCGCGCAAAGTGCACGATTCACGTAGCTTTCTTCCCACGATGTGGGAGAACAAAAGTCAGTTGCATAAACGCGTTCCTCATTCATTGGTTGCCTGGGACATTGTTCTCTGAAATCTATAATTTTTTTTTATCCGTCCCTCATCGTTGTACAGTCATCGAATACCTTGCGATGTCACGCTGATCCTCAAGTTTCTGAGTGATTCGTGGCAAACAGAGGAGTAACAGTGGGAGGAGGATAAGAAGGGGGGGTTTGATAATTGGCGAATTTGCAAATTGAAGTCATAATACTGGAGGGGCAAGGTCTAGGTGGAAGGTTTAAAATATTTACGAGGGGAAGATCGAAAGCTCAGAGGAGGCTCCAATAGCCTCAGAATGGAACTATTCCTCGAGGACCTGCGTCATTTCTCATCTACGATAATGGATTTGATGTCATCTAATAATTAATTGCGCTCTTCTTGTTGCTGCCACGCCGTCGCACTGGCAGTCTATGTATGGCTGGCAATCTCATTCATCACGCTTTCTAACCTCTAAGCATTTTAATTAAGGCTAAACGTAGTTTTTCTCTGTTTTTCCTTTTCTGTTCACCGTGTCCCTCTTTTTCTGGGCTTTCCAATGCGTTTTGATGAGGTAAAGAAGAAAAACAGTTGATCGATAAAAGAAGGGATTTATCATTGGTAGCATATCGTTATAACCTCAACTTGTTGGTTAACCTATGTAGGCGACAGAAAAGTGAGGTTAAACCCACGGGTAACAGTAAAAGTCATTCAAGCCTAACAGTTTCTTTTATCTGTTGCAGCTTAAAGCCACCTCAAAAAGATGGCGTGACGAAGTCGAACCCCAGCAAGCGACATCGAGAACGATTGAACGCCGAATTGGACACGTTGGCGTCGTTACTTCCGTTCGAGCAGAACATTCTGAGCAAGCTGGATCGCCTCAGCATCCTCAGACTCAGCGTGAGCTATCTCCGAACGAAAAGCTACTTCCAAGGTAAATAGTTAATTCGCGCCTGTGGAACCTAACCTAGACGGCTTACCGAAAATGGCCCAAGTGAAAGAACCAGTTAAATTCGAGGAACAATTATTTGGACGGTGCAGTAGGAACTATTCATTTCATCGTTCCGTGTTAATCACGGTCGGAGCATTTATCATCAACGCACCACGGACATTCGGATATTTCTTGCATTGCATCTTTGTATCTAAACACTGCTGCGCATCCAGAAGCATTAGCATCTGCAATACCTTTCTGAACACGCGAAGCTGCCATTACTCTCTCTTTTCCTCTCTTTGGGAAAACAATAAGATTCAAAAACAATGGCGAACCTTCTTCCGCGATCCTACAATTCGTTTGTTCCCCGTCAAAATTCTGGGTTCCTTGACTACCATTGTAGTCCTGTGGCCATTACTTGAATATATGGTGTAGGGTGTTGAAAGGGAAACACTGAACGTTATTTCTCGTTGTAAAAATTGTCGCATTCCAGGATCCTGGTGGATTGAGAACGCAGAAGGCCAACGCATAGGGCCAATCGTAATGGTATTCGCCGAACAATGAAAATCCGCCATAAAAAGATAAGCTGGGTTATTATGAGGAACCCGTACTGCTCATTTGCCCACGGGTTATAATTTCAGTACAGAGAAGAGTGTATAATCCCTTCGTGACGTAGAATCGTAACGTTGTTCAGCCCATTTGCATTGCTTATTCATAATTAGTCAAGATATCCGCGCGGCTATGACATTTTAAATTTTTTTTAGGTCAGCTCCGGTATCAACGGGCCGCTTTACACGACGATAACGACGTTTCAGATCGAACGTCGATAATTTCATTCGTATTCGACTTAAACATCCATACGTTTATATGCCACGACGTTTCCGCGATATCTAGTTTCGACAGCGTTTGTTCAGTTCTATTTACTGCTGACGGGGAGAAATCGTGATTCCTCGGTCGGCGTCGGAAGACAAATTAATTTGCATCCTAGTGACCCAATTTTTTAGTTTCTCCGCGAAACCATGGCGTGACTGCTGAAAATTACGACATTGAACGTTACTTTAAATATATTCAAGTTTACTCAAAACCGGTGATAAGCGATATGCGCATGACATTGTATCCGCGGGCTGCCAATGGAATTACCTGTCCAACCTTAGGGTTAATATTCAACCGGGCGCAGCTTATAATCAAGGATCCGGATTTATTGATAATTACTAACCATGCAGACCACTGTCTTACCCCCGAAACGAATGATCAAATGGAAACGCGAAAAGATCAGGTCGGAATTATGCAACAGCGCCGCCCGGCTTCCTGCGCCGCGGGTGTGCAATCTCATCTACAATCGCAATCAGGTGGGGCCAATCGAAGAATCACCGCGGAATAATGGGTAGACGTTCCTCTTTCTCTCGTCCATTATCTTCCTCCCCCGGTCTGGAGTTGCCTTCTGCGACTCCAATCTCACGACGAACGTGCGCGGCCTCTAAGTGTGCCCACACGAAACCCTCGTAATGCGGCTTCTACACTTTTATCGATTTAACGCCGCTAAGTACTGCGAACCTGGCCACGAACGATCGCCTCCTCCTCTCGCCACCAGGGAAACTCTGATAACACCGGTGCCCTGAATGCTTGTTTTTGGGTGTCACGGGTACTTTGGTGGCTTGGATCAGCTGGACCAGTTATCGGGAGGCTTATCAGAAGGAAGATCATCGTACTAATCATGGAACCGGGATAGTCTCTCATCTTTATAAGACTAGGCAAGTCAAAGGACCCCGTCCATACAAGCACAGTTCCATTTAACACCCCCAACACATATTCACAGAGATCGAATCCTGTTGCTGTTGGTCCTCGGTGCATCGGCCCCAAACAAACCATGAACGACGCGAGCGGGTCGCGGCGTATGCAAGGTAATGGACACGAATCCGGATCGTAGTCTCGGGTGCGAATGGGAATGCGAACGGGAACTGGAATGCGAACGCGAGAGACAGCAGAGCTGCTCGGAGAGGAGCGTTGTGTCCAGTTCTGGGGTCTGCGAGCCCACGTCCCGATATCGCGGATCTCGCAGTATATCACCTGCGGGGCACAAGAGGTTGCCCGGGCCTCTACTTAGCGCTCTTGTTGCTACCGGCGCGATCCTGAGAGCGGACCACGGGCCAGCCCCGGGCATTGTTCACACCGTTTTAATAGGTATTCATTGTCGGACCTCAGATCTTTTCCGAAGACTCCCGGGAGAGTGTCGCCCGATGTCCCGATACCTGGGAGTTCTTGTGCATTACCAGCTCGCCTGCACCCCGGCCGCCTCTTTCCCCTACTCTGTACCCTGGACCGCGTCCGCTGCCTGCCAGAGGGCAGTAGCGCGTTAATTGCGAAAAACGCGTGGCGTTCGATATGGAAGTGGGGAACCGTTATACCTTCCATGCGTTTGGAGGGAGATTCATCACCTGGACGCAATGAATTCTGGCAGCATGTGTTTCGAGAACTGGTGCAGGTCTTGCACAGACTTGCGACGAATGTGGAAGGAACAACTTTGTCTGCTCGAAGAGGTTCCGTTATTTTGGACAATGTGGAGGAAGTGGTTGCCGTGTGGTGAGGGGGTCATGTCGTGGCAGAGACTTTTTGCGGATGTAGGGCCGAAAGTTTCGAAAAGGAGAAAAACACCTAACTCCTTTTGTACCATCCTTGAACCCTAACGCCACTGTACATCACGCATACGGCTTGCAACGGGGATACCAATGCAAGGACCATCCTATGTAGCAAGGGATTGATTAAATTTCAGCACGGTCCCTACGCTATCGTCTATTTCCCACCAGTACGCCCTCAGTTCCACAAACAACGTCGACCGAAAAAAAACACCCGCGTCGCTCTGCTATGTAAATTAATTAGCCTCTCGGTAAACGCGCTGATTTTTCAAGCAGGCACGTGGTGCGTCCTCGCCTCCGGTTACCCAGCAGAAAGAAGAAGAACAAGCAGAAGAAGAAGAGGAGGAAGAGGAGGAGAAGGAAGGTTGCGAACGTTGTGCAGGAGATTCAGATAGCGGATCGTGGGGGTTGCACCTCTTTCGCTTTTTTACTGACGCTTACCGTTCCTCTCTCGCGCTTTGCCATTCCCCGTAGACCCCATAAAAGATCCGAAGCGACGAGCCCTGGTAATTAACCTCCTGCGCGTCGATCTTATTGCCGGCAGCCTCGTGTTTGGCCACTTTTTCCCCAATGATTTCGACGTCGCTTTTTGACGGCCTAATCTCGACCTGGAACTTTACTTAATCCTCGATTCTTGGTGGTAATTCTTTTACAAGTGCGCTGATCCTCATCGATAGGTGGTCCGTTGATTTTTTAGACAACTGATAGCCCGAAAATATCATTGACTCGGATTCTACCCGTGACAGGTAACGAAAGAGGAGGGACGAAGTTATGCCGGAGCAGAGTAAGGTTCTTGATGAAATTGTTAGTTCAAGACATTAATAATCCCCACGGACTAATTGCTTACTGCGCGAGGGCATCAAATCCTCATTATACAATTCGTCACCCTCCGACACCTTAATCAAAACCCACTGTACGTGGAATAATGACGCAACGTTTGCGAGAGAGCAATGAATTCTTTACACCGCTGAATGTGACGCTTCGCGACGCTTTATAGAAGCTTTACGAGGGAATGAAGACGTTAATTTATGAGGTTTCTCCCTCCCTCGTCAGCTTAGAGGTCGCTTGGTACCTAGGAAAGCAATTCCTCTGGATAATGAGATTATTGTCGCTCATAGCATAATGTTAACTCGCATAAACCTTAGAATCGGGCGGGCAAGCAGCACTTACCCGTGTTACCTGGAGGAACATCTTGTATTTCGGCCTGCACACGTCGGCGTATCTTGTGAACGTGTGCTATGGGCGTTGATGAAGAGATATACATCGATACAGTTACCTCCGCATCATTACGACTAATTTACATTTTTCATTTCGATCTGACACCTGGCGGGGGGAAACACGAGGAGTACCATTGCGTGACGCGAGGAGGGAGAGAGCAGTCGGGGAAGAAAATGAGAGTTGGAGGGAGAGGGCGAGCCGAGGACAGAGTGGAAGAAAAAGAAGTGAAACGGCGGAGCGGGGGGAGGGGGGCTATAAACGAGTATAATGAAGGGGGTGCAGTGGAAAAAGAAAGCAGAAAAGCTCTCTGGTAGAAATAAAGTATTCACAGAAAAAAAAGCCAAAAGGGTGGTAGAAGAAAATTCGGAGCGAAAGGAAAGGGAAACATGGCAAAGACAGGGACCCACTGACGAATCTCGAGGGAAGCTCTGAGACCAACTGGACAAAGGAAAAAGGAGCACGAAACAAACAGGAAACGGAACAAGCAAAAAGAAGGGAGGAGGATCCACCGCTTGCAAGAGGAACAAAAAGCGAGGGAAGCCTCTAACTGATGGAATAAAAATGGTGTGCGAAAAAGAGAGACGGCGGGGGGAGCGAAGGGAACTGGAGCAAGCGGTAAAGAAAGATTGACAGAAGGAAACGCGAGCCGGGACGTGAAGGAGAAGGAAAGAGAAATCAACGAAACGGATCTCGGACCGGTAGCAAGAACCGGAAGCCGGTACTGGATTATGGAAGATCGTAAATCGATTAAATTCGTCGGCACTGACGCGCCACCGACCAGTGCAATTATTTAATTTCGCTGATTATCTCCGCTCGAGTTCATTTTTCATGTCATTATCGCGATGCGGCCCGCCTTTATGATTTCCCTGCGCGCAACCCGACAACGAGGCAGCCGCGTCGTCATTGCTATGAAGTCATCAGCCTTGGGGCGACGATTGGCCCCAGCCACGAGTTTGAAAAGTGATTTCCTTTCCGCTTGTCTCCCGCTGAACGGCGGAGCAATCCGCTTTATTTTTACCGGCACGCGACAGAACTTTCATGTGTGAGCAACGGTTCTTGGACTAAGTACTTAAACCTTCCCCAATATTCAGATGTCATCACCACACCTAAGTCACAATTAGGATTCGGGGCTTTCCCAGAGTCGCAGGTAACCTAACCTAGAAGCCAACGTGTTGGAGTCAAATTCCGTAGGAATTATGGGCCTAATGTCCCTAAAAATTAGTAGCCCTTGTTAGCCGTGTACGTTGATCCCACTTAGACGGACCTCTCACGTCCAACACGAAGATGTTTCGCGATCGTTCGCTATCTACGGCTGGAACGGCGATCGAGATACCGAAAAAGTTCGTTGAGACATCTGCCGGCGACCCATCAAGCCCTTCCCGATGGAATGACGCGGCCGCAGCAGCGTCTGCATTTTTCTGATAGAGGGCCGCCCGTTCACGGAAGAAATGGCACGCGTGCGATCGATATCGCCGCACGGCCGACAGTCGTCGGTCCTCCTTTCGGACGGGCAACATCCGATTTGCCTTTAATCGGTTCGACACCGAGCGGCCGACTGCTTGGGGACCGGACACGCGATACCTATCGCTCATTAACGTCATTATTAAAAATGCGGCAATTAGACCGCGGCGAATATCGACTTATATGGAGCTCGGCCAGGGGACCGTGTGACGCCCTTTCGATCCACGAACACCTTTCTTGATTCTCCAAGAAACAGCGCGGCCACCGGCCGCTTCGTTAGTTTCGGGGACAGGTCTGCTTGGGTAATTGGCGCGCGGGGCTGGCGGGGATTCCACTCTTTGGGACATCTTTAGCTTTCAAACGTGACGGGTGGGGGAAACAATTCGACGCGAGTCCAAAGTGCTGGGAAAAGGATTTAAATTGACGTTCACCTGCCAAAGTTGCTCATACGCGGAACATTTGTTCGTACAGCGGTATTTATGGAGCCGCAGATGGCCGAATCACTCGAACGGTACAAATGCAGTCGGAATGAAACGGTCTGTGGACAGGTTACGGGCTTAAAGGCTGTATACATCACTGCGGGCGGCTGAACGTCAGCCGCAATCAGACGAGATCATCAAAGGTGGTAGGAAAATCGATTGCTATGTAAACCGGCGTGGCCACTTTTCGCGGACGGTCCTGCACCTGTCCGCTTAACTGCAATCACGTTGGACCGATCGAACGTGTTAAGAGCAGCTTGATCGAAGGCCGATTGTGACGCAATAAATGTCATCGTCCTAGTTGGATATTTAGTGAAAAATTGAATGATTAACCTGAACATTCCCTCAACTTTAAATACCGTAACAGCATAGCCCAGCCTCTAATCCTTCCCCACACAAGTCTCTCAAGAATTTGAAGGGCCCAATTAGTTTTGGTAGCTGCCCAGGAGTCTTTTTCAGCGATGCCACCAAGTTATATTCTGCAAATGGCCGATTCCCAGCATAAAACTTGCTGAAACTGATCACGTGACACCGCATTGCCGTCGAAAGCTGAGAATCCATGGAAATTAGCGACCGATGCTCGTTGGGCACGAGGCGCTGGCCTTGCCGTTGCACGATGATGAACCCAGATAGCAGTGGCATAAGGGTGTTATTAGCTGAAAATACGAGGAACACCAATGGGCATCGGACAGCACTTTTATGGGAGAAAGGGAATCATAATTGCGAGAGTTTAGCAGTAATGCGAGCAATCATTTTAATTAAGAGCAACTTCTCTGCCGCGCCCCTCCCCCACCAGGGCCCATTTTCAGACGGCTGTAGGCTTAATTAGCATTGCTGGTATTTTACCACGGCGTCTTATGCAATTGGTGTATCGCGTCTCTTGCAATCGAACCACCGGCACTTTTCATCTCACCCCTGGCCGCAAAGGACAGTGCAAGTCTGGCGGAAATGAAACTGCAACCGGACAGTGCACGAAATCTCGGGATCACGAAGCGTGAACCCTCCTCAGCGAGCGGCGACGATCTCGTTGACGATTGAAAGCAACGGTGCGTCAACTATATAGCAAACGAAAACGTCGCCCACAACCGCCTCGGTGCAATCGGCTGATTTTTTAATGAACCCGTTACCCGTTAGTCGTTAGCATGCACCGAGAAACAACGCCGAGCTGGATAGTGATCTTCTTGGACACGCGCTCACCTACCATGAGAGTTCTGAATATTTTTATATGAAAATCCAGATGTGAAGATAGTTAAAGCGGACGCCCGACAAAATTTTTCCTCGCGCGTATGGGTTCACGTGACTGGAAGCGGGACACGATGGTGCGGAGCACGAGAAACGGCCTGCGTTTGCCGATTCCTATCGATAGATGTAGACACCGTACAGAGGGTGAAAAAACGTCCGTTTTTGAATTGACACGTCGATTGGACGCGACCAAATAGTTGACATGAGCTTTAGATTTTATAAACTGTAGCAAGCAAGCTAACTGACACAACCTGAACGTAAAGGACCTAACCCAGATCTGTTAGAACTGAACCGGATAGGGAACAGACTCAATCGGCCTAATTCAGGCTTAACCCTCGTCTTAGCTGGCAGAACGCTGGTCAACTGACCTAACCAACTTTTCTTTCTCCAATTCAAGACTAATATTACCCCAATTCATGTTTAGCTAGCTGTAGTCATGATGGTTACCAATTTCTGTCTTCAATGAAAAAGTTAAGCTTCCTGCCTTTGAAAGAGCCGACTATTAGCTGCTGGCGATTGTCACCTGGAAACGTGAGTTTAATTAAAGAATTTACCGCAGATGGGTCACTACTATCGCGGTATAAGGATCCTACTATGACCAGATCTGCCAGGACCGTTTCAGCTAAACCGAGCATAGCATGCGCGGAACACATTTTCATTAACATATTCAAGAAAAAGAGGCTAGTTACCCGTAATTACAGAGAGCAATGGAAGAAAAACGAGCAGATTCGCCCGGAGAATCCCTTTAACAAGAGGATTCTGCCATCCGTAGCATCGCGGACTCGCCTCTCTCTCGCACTCACTCTGTCTCTCTCTATGCGTACGCATGGAAACAGCCGAGAGAAGGAGAATTGGAGGAAGGAACGGAAAGAGAGCGTCCTTAATGACGAGCAGAGGAAGTGGTCCAAATAGTGACTGGGGTGGTGTGGTCCTCCGCAATACTAACGAACTACTCGTTGTCGTGCATCCTGATAGTTTGCCAATATATTTCCATTTTTAGGTTAAGTCAAGATTTCTGCCGCTTCTTGACAATTTATCAGCTGGAGACACTTTGCTTTAACGACATTTACTTTGCCACGCTCGAGGTCGTCCCACGTCCGACGATTTCCCTCTTCCGATTCGACAACTCTTCTAATCCGGAAAAGTTTTGTTCACGCTTCGGGGGGCCGCCGCGGTTGTTTCGTAAAAGTAGAAATAATTGCGTTCACGTAGTTAAACGCCGGTTATCTGTTTTTACAGTGCAGTATAGAACGCGTGCTCCAATTAAAGTGTAATATATTTTGCCACCAGTTTGTTTAATATATTGCTAGCAATTTTTCGTTGATAGCGCGGGGCTCGTGAGTATTTCGTTATGTGTTAATTCGCTATATTGGAAATGATTAATCGACAAAACGCGAGGTGTTTAAAGAAGTATACGTGGTTAATTCAGGAGAACGAAACACGGGCTACTTAGTTGTGGTTTAAATCTTTCTTTACCTTGCCAATCCTCGTCGACTGCATACATAACCTACAAACGACGCCAGCGCATACGCGCCAACAAGGGGTATTCTCTATTTTTCTCATCGAACGAACATACGTTTCTTTGAAGAAACGCGTTCATTGTGCAGTTTATGACCCTCTATGAAACGGAACGTTTCTTAGCGTTTAGAAGACTACGATAATTAAGCTCTATGCATATGCAAGAGCCGCAAATTGCCTCTAATAACAGACGTTCGAACTTTCATCGAGCTCTATTTATCCGGACGAAAATCTCGGCGCCCAGTTCGTCTGCGATGAGGAATTATCATCATCAACCTGATACAACGTGCTGCTGATAATAATTACTAGTGGTTATTACAGTACAATTCACTGTTGGGTTACGGATACGCGTCCATTCTAATTACGAGCACCAGCACCTGATTCATATTCATATGCCAGTGAAATTTTATGCGCCTGGCGCTGACGTTATAGGCCGCTATCTACTTTATTAGCTGGCGCACACTTCCCGTCGATGCTAATTCACCTATATCAATCCGAGAATTTTGCGAGGTTATGGTGCAAGGCGAGGCATAACGATGAACCGACGCCTGCGAAGGGAGCCTTAAAGAAATCATTTTCTGCAGGAACTTCAACCTACTTCCACGTCAAGTCCATCAGTGGAGTCGCAAAATTGACTTGAATGTCACCTCGTCCAACCAAGGATCCATGAGCAAGGACGGTCCAAATTCAGCGTTACGTTTGGCGGACATGGCGCAGCTGCCGTAACTCCGTCCGTAACCCGAGACAGTATCATCGCGATATAAATATGGCCGAGATGCTATCGCCGTAACATAGTGTACGCGACGACCTTCTAATTCCTCGCCAAGTATGCGCGCACGTGCACACACGCACACACTCGCCGGATCACAGATATCGAGTGTAACGGTGGTATATTAGCTGAGAATTAACGACTACGGTAATCAGCACTCGCCTCATAGCGTTCGCCGCGTTACACGGCCAAGGTTATTAACACTTCCCTGCCGGCCACCCTGGATTTACGTTGTTACCCCGCGCCACAGACCCGACGATGGATCGCCAGGATCCTCGTTTCTAGCTGCTCGAGTCGATTACCCTGGAAAAACGCATGGGCATTGGAGGTGCTTGATAACGTGCGGAGGGAAAACGAGCCGAGACGCTGTGGAGGGATGATTGGAGGTTAGGGTGCTACATCCTCCGTTGCATGCTCCGCAGGTGTTAGCCTGTGTGATGATCAGAGAATACATGTCCGGGGGAGGCATTGGAATCCATCAGAAAGGGACAACTAAAAATCAATAATCCCCGCAGTGTGCCATAAGGATTGACCATGATCCTAAAGCATCGGCCAGGACTCTTTACCCATTCAGAGTCCCTGATACTTTCTCGATCTTACCGCTCATACGTGAACTTCTCACGCGAGCAAAGGGCGAGCGGATCGAGCGCACGCACGGAACGGCACGGCATGGCACGGAGCTCGATCCAACGGGCCGAGGATCCATCGGGATCCACGATACCAGGGGCCACGGCCTCCAGAAGCTCCGCGTTCCGTGCGGGTACAGCACGCATCACGCCAACACGCCATGCCGCGATCAGCTGGATGCCCGGAAGGCTTCTTGCCACTGCTGACCCAGTGAACGAGACACCTTTGCATGTGCTCGCTCGTTTAACTTCACCCCACATTCGCTAGCGACGGCGGGTTCACGCCAGAGACACGCGCTTTGTTGTCGTTCATGCGAAGATCCACCCTTTTGAGAGGTTAATCCGTTTGCTGGTGACACTTTAGAGCTCGGGTAACACTGGGCGTGTAAGACTTTGGGTGTAGCGAGCCTGGCCGATGTGAATGGGTGGCTGATGTGAATCGCAGACCCACAGCGGCGTGATAGGATACAATTCTTGAAGGAGGATCGACAATTAGAAAACTCATTGAAATTACACCGTGTGGAAGCTTCCTTCTTCGGCACCGCGCGTTATCCGCCTATGTATGTCGGCTGAGCTATCTCTCTGAAGATGGTTAGAGCTGCAAAGCGGCTGTTTGCACGCGTGCTCGTCCGATAGCGATCAATTACAGTGCGTAACGCAACTGTTTTTACACGCTCCTCTGTTATTGTTCCCCGTTGCAGAAACGCACCGCTGTAAAAACTCTGCAGTCGTTTCCGACAACTTTCTGCTCCGCAGCTACAACATAATTCCCGCCGTGTTAAAGCAAGCCCACTCGTTTCAGCGTTCTACGATTCAGCTAGATCCGCTTATCTGTTTAGTCCAGGGGAGATTTCATCTGGAGCATTAATGTTTCATTGAAAGATTGTTCCTACCGCTGAATTTACATGTACCGAAGGATCTTCAACATATCGCGATTGTTCAGCTGACGAGGAATCGTAAGTCTGTCGGAAATCACAGCAGGAGGTTGGCCAAAGTTTCAATTAATCATACAGTCAACATACCCACTGAAAGGGTTGGAAAAGTTACTAAGTATCACTAATTGTAATAAACGACTAAATTATAATAATTTCTTTCTGAGGATTGTAATAATTTTCAGCGGGGAGCACGAATAAAATCGTTTTCCCTGATAAACGAACGATATCGGTGTCTTGCTCAGCGGCGTAACGAGAAGCGTTGATAAATCAAAGACGTTTTGCTTACACATCTGGATATCTAGATCGGGAAAATTACGCCATACCAGGCCGACCGCGGTGATTCAGTTAATTACCGGTTTATGCAATTAATGTTTTTAATCGGTACGAACTGCGTGTGCCACTGCATTTCATAATGATAATAATGGCCGGTGAAAGCGCGGCGTGCTTTATGCGCAACTTCCGAGATGTTGGGTTTCGACACAATCGTAGGGGCGTATGCAACGCTTCTAATTTTTTCTGCTAATGATATTTTAAGCTGGAAGGCCATTCTTCTCAGTTTTTCCACCTTCGGACTTTCTTAACCTCAAAATTTTTTTCGCCCTAACCTCAAATTTCCAGATGCAGATTTTTCTCCTGACCTAGTTGCTCAAATTATAATGTTGCCTAGGAACATGTAATTCAAGTTAGATTATTAGATATGCTCCCTGATAAGATACACAAAAATCGTTAGGAGAAATATTTATTACGGGAGAGCGTCAATGGAAAACAGGGGCACGCGAATATTTATGAGCAACGCCTCGTGAAGGGTGGGGTATTTAAATGGGGTCACTCATACATCTCTGTTGCCATTAAAGACACAAAGAACTCCACCTGAATAACACTGGACGCATGAAAGAGAAACTGGTTGTTGAAGTATTGTTACAAAATGCGTTTCCTGATAGTTCTGAAAATTCCAAAGCAAGCCCCAGGTCATTTGAAGACAACCATTCCCACCAGACAGCCGAAATGTCTTCCAACAGGATGCAATGTTTTTTGTTCTTCTCGTAGCGCGTACGCATGCGCATCAATCTCCCCTTGAAGGCAGCGGGCGATGAGACAGAACCTTTAATCGCTCGTCAAGAGTCGCCCGATTATTTAAAGGTAGAGCTCTTTTGTAACGTCCGGCCGGTCCACTGACTAATAATCGTCATCGATCAACCGGTGACTTCACACGGTGCATTTAATGCGCCGTGATGCCGTCATGATACGCGTACTTTGGATTAGTTCCACGATCAGAGGTCACGGTCGTGCGCTGTTCCGTTCGTTCTTCAGACTTTTGACTTCGCAGCCAGCAAAATCACTGGGAGGAATGCTAGCTGAGCCTTCATCTGCCTTCGTATCCATAGAGACTACAGAATGCAGCTACGGATTAGAAAGAAATTGAGCCACGTGGGGACAATGGAGGCAATACATTCGATCCAACGAAGTGATTAGCATTCTTAGTTAGGGGCATGTATGATGTATGTCAAACGATGAACGTATAGAAACATAAATACATCGTTTCCCAGAGCCAGCGAGGGGATGAGGGGCTCACAGGTAACCGCAGGGGTAGTTGAACGAAACATGGACTGCAGTGCCAGCCCGTGTAACCGACACCAGTCATTCGCCTCCCCTATTTCACCACCATGTTGTGCCACTTGTGCCCCCGCCACTTGGTCCCCGGACACAACCCCTGTCCGTGTCTCTGCACGTTCCCTTCTAGCCCTGTCCTGATGGTTCGCCAGCACTGAAAACGATACGTTTGCCTTCCTTCTTTCATCCGTCGATGGACGTTTAATTGGCCACATAGGAGTCAATGGTCCCTGACGGCCGGCTAATCCTCTGCTCTCTGGTATTTGGCCTTCCTGGTGACGTTTGTGGGGTGCGTATTTCTTCCATTATCTTTTGAAGGGGACTAAAGGAGGAGATGGATTATAATGCACAACATAACACTAACATAACCTAAATTCAATGCGCGTACTGTGGTCAGACATGCACTGCCCACAATTTTTTATTTAGCTTTTGGAACATATCACTGACAGCAACAAGATGGCACAGGAATCAATCAGTATAAAGGAAAATAATGCACCGCACATAGGGCAGTTAATTCGAACGACTAAGTTAACATGTTCTGCTCTTCACGGGTCATGAACATCGCCGCTGAGAGTCGGCGGAGGGTTGCCCAGCCACCCCAGTCGATTCGCTGGTAGTCTTTTCGCCTGACCGTTGGTTTGTCCATCCAGGCAACAACATTTCGGCCCCCTTCGGACAGAAAAGCGAAAGCAAAGAGGCGAAAGGGAGGGCCAGGTGGCGATGCGATGCGATCGCGCCATATGCTGCGCCCTCTAGGGGACCCGCCGTATACGCGCCTACTAATTAATTCTCAGGCCTTTGTTCTAACAGACAGCACCGACGAAATTACCCCCGAAACTATAGCTCTTTGGCGACGCCTTAAAACAAGACGGATTGCTCGATGCATTGCCAACTCCAAAATTTGTGGAACTTCTGTCTACGGAAGGGAGCTGATGGATTAAAGGATTTAGTGTGCCTTGAGGGAGGGGGGACGTACCTTTGGGACATTTGTGTAGTACGAGAAAGATGAAATCTCCTGCGATATAAATTTCTTGCCGCAGGTAAGGTGGCCGAGATCGCATCTCGTAGATCGTGTGACGTGGATTGCTTACTTCGGCTACTTCGCTCGCCTTAATTTGGGTACTTTGCGCGAAGATAAGAGCGCCCGAGGCAGTTTGTATGATTTTCGGGGCCTGCTTTGTTCGGGCAAAATACACTATCGTTGAAAGTGCTTTCACAGCAGTAGGGATCTTCGTGAATGTTGGAAAAGATTACACTATTCGGTTTCACAAAAGATTAGGAGTGCGCCTAGATCACCGTATTTACAAGTGTGGCGGTCGCTTCTCGTTTTCAGAGATTCTTTTCCACTTTCTTCGGAGCACTGGCGATACGGCGAGTCGAACCGCGGTCGTCGAGAAAACGTGTCGTATCGATTACCACCTCACGGCATGGCGTCAAGGTAAATCACCAGATATCAAACTAAAATATGATGATCGTTGTTGATGGTCGTGTGAAACGTAACGAGCCTGCTAATATTCCATCAGCCGCGGACGTTCTTCCTCGAAAACTGGAATAGAGCGAGGCGAACGCAGCGATGATCACAATTCGCAATGATCCTCGGCTAGGATCGTCGTCGCGGCAAAAAGCCCGAAACGAATCGGCTGCAACTGAGAGGCTGATTCCCCGGGATTTGTAGCTCGCAGGGTGTCAGAAACAAAGTACCCAAAGTGATCTCTGATGCTGCATTCACACGGCCGCCATATTGCATCGACCACAAAATACACTACATCGAGGAAACCTCAGGAGGAGGCCGATCAACTTGGAATCACATTCTCACTTCCAAGGAAGGCCCCCCCTCCCCACCCCCCTCCGGCTTTCAGGCCCGCCGATATCTCCGCCAGTTTCGTTTATTTTAAGTCGGACGGTATTTTTAAAAGCGATTCGCAGAGCTGGCCGACCGCACGGAAGGTGCAAACATCGGTTCCTTATTCACTTACCGGGTCTGCGGCGGTCTCCAAAAAGACCAGGGGAAAGCGGCCGGTCTGGCTGCCGCTGCTCGGCCAAAACTCTCGGTCGTTTTTCGAGGCTCGTGGTCGACGCATGAAAGCTGAGCCGCCGAACGCGGCTGCCGGGTTACGCTCAAAATCCCCTGTCCGCTCTTCAATACCCGGCCAAAGATCCCCGAAAACTGTCCGCGGTGTGTATGTATGCACACGTCGCGCCGCCACGGCACGTCACTTTTCGGTGGCCGCTCGTTCCTCCTCCTCCTCCTCCTTTGAGAGCCGACACTCGAGACACGCGTGTTCTCCTTTTATTTTCCTCTCCTCCTCCTCTCGCTGGACGAAGAAGAACAGCCAGATTTTCTGGAATTCATTCGGTGCCCCTCGCTTCCTACCGCAATAGCCTCCTCCCCCCCTCCCCCCCCCCCCCCCTTCACAACTCCTGACTCCACGGATCTCCTTCGACTTCGTGGGAAAGCGGGCTCCGTTGATCGGCCTCGACCCTCTAGATCGATCGCGGTGCTCGCGGCCCGCGATCACGCTCGCTCGCCCGGAAGATCCGCCTGTCAACTCGCTGGACCATCGCCTACGCTTCTGCCTCGTACCCCCCTTTTCGACTTCCACGGCAGCAGGACGCTTGAATGGATCACGAGAACGACCCTGTGATCTCGTGTTTGGAGATCGTTCTATGGATTAAGAATCTAGTCGTTCTTGGAAGCCAAGTGTTTCAACAGTTCGATAGTGATTTCGTCGGTTTGAGGTTAGGTTCTGTGACAAGCTAGCTCACCTGGTGAATCGGAGTCCAGATTACTAAGTCCCAGTGTGGTAAGTAGCTATCTTAGGATATGTATTCGACCCTTGGGTGCGGAAGAACGTGTTCTTTAATAAGGCTTAGATGAAAATGAGCGTCCCTCGTAAATGGGATTATAAAACGACAGAGAAGAGGTTAACACTGTAACAGCCACCTTCACGCTGGATGGGATATTTATAATCTTCATGACGAACACTTCCGAAGCCATGGATTCGCGGCCCGCGGCGAGTGGAAAGCCTGAAAAACGGGTTAAGGTGACACGATATCGCGTTTCAGCCTCCTCTTTGTGCTCCCTCGCCGTCGTTTTTCGAGAGTTAATGTCGATAATATTTCTTCGCGCGCTCGGGCCCCGGCAATAGCCGTGTAAAATGATTGGTTGTGAATCTATCATCTTTCAGCCGGCCACATCCATAAGAAGCACCTGGTGTGTCTCACAGTATCTTGTCAGCTAGAGGGGTGCCGAAATTATATTCTTTTCTCCATGTTTGAAAAAGCACAGCTGTGAACGAGGCTCCACATGCCTGAATGCTCTCCGCTGAAAACACCCACGATTACTTATTATTCCCCTAAACGCCCGTTGGTTAATTGCGAGCAATTGAATGATGGAACGGAAGATTGAAGTGGGATCTCTTTGACGATGATACATGGGCCCTCGATTTTCCATGTAATCGTTAGTTTTTCTGAGAGAAACAGTTGTGTTATTTAGGCGGCTTGGCCTATCGGACCCACATGTTCTATCACTACTCATTAACAGAGCTGTAGAAAGTGTATTCTATCCAGAATCGAAAGCACAGCGGCCAGAAGGAAAGGGCGAGATGGAATCGAGCAAAGTACTCTTCTTCCAATCTGAGTCTCCTCTTCGTAAGAACCCTTTCATTAAAGACTGCGCCTGAAGTGAAACGGCCGTTGAATCACGCCGAAGCAGAAGAGCGAACAAGACTGGCCCTCGATCTGCCAAATGAAAGAGGGCACCGGCAGGATTACGTGATTCGCAGCGGCGACTCGCCATCAGTGTCAGTCTAATGAAGGCCTCTAGGTAACACGAGGCCCGACACGGCGGGATGCCGACGACCGTGATCGTCTTTCAGGCTACGCATCCCTCAGATTGGGGACCGGAATCACCGTGAAACGACCTGTATAGCTGGCTCTCGCGGCGAGAAGAATTGCCCGTCAAAGAGGCCAGCGATTAGGAATCTGGTGAAACGCGCGATTTTAAGAGGCTGACTTGGATGTTTCTTCTGTGACGTTGCTCGATCGAAATTCCGACTTAGTCCCCTAATGCTGTATGATTCCTGATGTGCCACGACCCTAGAACAGTAATACCGAAGGGAATTTTAGTATACTCTATGCTACGGACCTACAAGACATTCTCCCCATTTGATTTTCTTAGTTTCTACTCCTTTCATACCCACTGCGATCACCTGGTCTGCTATAGTACAGCCCACGTCAATTCCAGCTCGATTAAGGCACTGCGGGGTTGCTAACGCAGCTGCAGGAATAAAAGCGGCGCTAAACGCGCCTCACCCTGTCGTGATAACCAGCTTACCGTGTCACTTTCGTTCGTCACACCTCGCGTCCAACTTCAATCACCCTTTCCTGCTGAATCATTTCGGATTATTTTGATCTTCCCGCCTACGCTACGCAACGTTCTTTTGCGCTTCATCGACCCCGAGACGCAGCGATAAAAGGATAACGGAGAAAGTGCATCGGGATCGCTAAAAGGAAGAATCTCACTAGCTCCGTCCTGACGAGGCACCTATGCCGGTATAAAGGATCTCGTAATTACCGACCGAGCACGGCTGAACTTAGAATTATAAATATGCATCGACAGGTGGAATTGATTCGGGGTATGCCACGAAACCCCAGGAATCCCCGAAGTTCAAAAAAAGCTGAGAATAGTCGGAGGCGACGAAATGCGTCACGCTATGAAAATGTTAATTGTTCTGCCCGCCGCACGAACCATTGCAAGCCGAAACTGCAATGGAACGATGTGGTCGTGAAGCGTGCATGCCACTTTTTTTTATAGAAGTCGTCAGAAGCTATGATAAAAGACTTCCGGAAATTCAGTCCTTCATTCTTGGAATATAGCATTCTGTGGGGCTAGGGTGACTCTTGGTGGGTTGATTTCAAGTCTGATCAATCAGACAGTTCTCTCTATTCTTTGAAGTACGTGTGTTTTAGGTTGAAGAAACGCCCTTCATTGTTCCGTTTTCTTAACAAATCGTGGAAAATTCAAATGGGGGCGCACCCATCCCTCGGCCAAGGATTTTTACGAGGCACAACGAAACTACAAAGGATTAGCTGTGGAATAAGGAGAAAAGGGATACGAAAGAAGGGTGAACTGACGATAGAACACGGGCCTCGCGTATATGCTAATAGCGGCGCCCTGATTGGGGACGATAAACAAAGCAATTATACGAAAAGGGCGGTATCCCGTAGGTACCGCGGCCGTGGGAGACACTGTTACGACTACAGAAAGGCACACGTGCCAGGTACGCGGACGGCGGACAAGGACAAAGTGGCTGGAATAAAAGCGTTTCGTATTAATCGGACCGAGTGACTTCTGGCTAATGACTCGGCTGGGTTGGTGTTCTTGCTGACGGTGTTTATGAGCGCAGAGCCTTTTTCAGCAGGAATTAGACACCAAGAATGAACAACTTGTGACCTTGACCTGCAATCACAGAGCGCAATCTTAATCAATTATAGCAGTACTGGTTGACTCTGACTGAAAACGATTGTTTGGTCCGAAATCCCTGGGCTTTAATGCCGCCTGGATCTGAAATGACCCAGCCTGCAACACTAATGCCCATATGCAATTAACAGATTGAGAAAATCCGGTCGGTTGGCGTGCGCCGCGTTAGGTGAAAACGAAGGAAGAACAACTTGACATCACGCGGCGCCATTAGAAATTCGCAACATGTGTTTCAATGTAGCGACAGCGAGGCGGCATGCATCACCTTACGCTGCCCGCTCGGACCTCTCATGCAATATGAATGACTCCCGGCACACTCTGTAATTACCAGCGCATTTCATTAGGGCCATTAAATGATTCGTGGCATGAATACATTTCTGCTAATGTTAATTGGCGTGCCGTCCCGTTTAATCGCCCGCGAGACAAATTTTCAGTTGGCTGCGGCGGCTGGAAAGTTGGGTCAGAAATCGTGAGGTCTCGGTTAGTAGCAGCAGGATCAGCAGTGATAGGATCAGGACTCTACGCCAAATTCATTCCAATTAAACTTAAATAGACCTTTCCCTCAAATCTACTATATCGACTGTGGTGATTTATGTCTACCCATTCCTGAAACGATTCCTTATATTTGTTGGGAACTCGGTAGCCAAGCAAGGGGTTAAAGGGTGTCATTAATATCAATCGAGGGCCGCGATTGATCCCTACGTAAGGCAACTCGCCTTGATCCCGCAGAAGGATTTATAGATCTCATCGCAGCGCTAGTAGAACGGGAACCACTGGTTAAAAATGGCGCTGACCCCTGTCGTTGGGTCTATATTTCTTGGGAATTCCCCTTTCCGTGGATGCTCGGCACGTGGCACGGCATGCTCAGCTGATTCCATCGTTCTGCTTTCCCGTAATTCACTGGTTAATGGAAACCCTAGCGTTCCTGTCGCTTGGGAAAATTTCGAAGACATTCGGTGGTCCGATAGTACGTAAATTTTGTAGCGCAACTGAAAGAGAGACGAGAGGAGTATCATTACTCAATCAAAACGGCGATATCGCGTCAAGGAAGATGACAACACAGACTGCTACACATCGCCGGGGCAGACGGAATCGATTTTTAGGAATGAAAGCCATTTCAGAAGTTTACGATTAGAGAACAATTGACTGGCAGAGTTAACCTGCGGGGAGGGTTGCGGTGAACCTTCTCGGTGGCAGACTTTATCGATCTCCTGTGGCCTGAAACGACCACCCTGGTACCTTCTTCTTCCTTCTATGCTGACGATAAACCAACCGGGGCGTGTTCATTGTATCCTTCTTCTTATTGTTACCTTCGATCCTCCCTGAATCTACGATTCGAGGTCTCTGCGACCCCTCCGTAATGTTCCCCGGAGTCGTTTTTAATGATTAATCGGTGCTGCTGATCAGGAATCATAGCCGCTGGCAATCTTCGCGTCGTTTCGCGGCACGGAATACAGCGATGCCAGTATACTGTAGCCAATTAGTACCTCGTGCATTCGTAGAATAGTTGTAAATGTCCTTCGAAATGCGTCATTTATGACGACCAAATTCTTCAGCCTAGGTCACATTTTCTTAGGCCACTCTATATATCAATTAGCATCCCTTCTATTCTCATCGACCTAGTCCCTGACGTTTCCTCAAGGAAACAAATGTTTTATGGAGCTGCCGCTGAGCAACGCAACATTCATCCCCAGAAGAATTCTCAGCCCAAAAGACGCGTCGATTTAGCCTGGACGAAACATCTTGTGATAAATCAGCAGTCTGTGCGCACACATCTCGGTGTGCAATTACACTACACCGAAATTACACGATACGATCGATCCGTGAGTAAGTGGGGCGATCGAGATTCCACGAAAATTCTGATAAGCGACTTATGCATTCCCGGCCGATTGCCAAGTGAGCAATTAAATCAGATCACTCTCCAATCAACCCAATTCCGCGAATCTGAGTTTTTTCTGAGAACAGCGAGTGATTAATAAATGGCGCTGTGATAGCTCTGCGTTAGCTAGTGTCCCTTTCGTGCCAGGGATCAATGAAAGCTCCATTACAGGACGTAGCGCGCAGGATTTTAGTTAATGACATCCAGGCGCGTGATCAGATGTGAGCGGAACATCCCTCTTGACGTGAATGGAAGCTGCAAATTTGATTAAAGCCGGCATTTTAGGTTAGGCATCGTTAAGATAGGTTAAGTTCGTTTAGATTACTCAAGTCAGGTAGGTCTGTAATGGTTGGTTTGCTAACTGGATTAATTGAAGTCCACCTAGGTCTGATTGTTCGAGGTTTCCAAGCCTTAATAGGATTCAAAGTAATTCGATCCTTCGAAAATATTGAAAACGTTGGATGGTAAAGATACAAACGACCATCATCTGGCGCTAGGTTCTACGCAGATGTCAACCTTACCGATGGCGAAATAAGCGCCACCGAAAGAGTCGAGATAAAGGAGAAGTCGGCCGAAGCAGAGCTCGCAGAACCGTCCAGGAAAATCGATACATCGGGAGGAGGTACGATTACGCGAGTGACTCAGGCGGTTTCCGGTGGACGCCATGATGGATTTAAGTACTTCCGGCCGGAGGCGCGTGCGCCAGCCTGTCCTAGCTGGAATTATCGAAGCTGCTCTCTACACGCGGAGATCGAGTCCTACGTCAATGTCGACGTGCGGCAGACTCCGTCTGAAGGAAAGCAAATTCCAGCATTTCCCCAACATCGAATTTCTGCTACCTGCAGCTTCTATCGCTGCTCTGTACCTAGTGCTCCTCAACATCCTCTCAAACGACTAGCTTCATTCCTACATCCGAAAAAGCTACGAACCCCGCGGCCCAGCGAAAGCGATCGATTATCCGTTCATCGCGAGCAGTTCGACAAAAATGGCGGCGCGGATATGGTTCTGGGAAGACGTCCGGAAGGTCTACAATCCGCGCGCGTAATTAAAGAAACATCGTGAACCGCCGGTTTTCGCTGGTCGATAACGATCGATATTGGTTGAAGGGATCAATCAGCCGGGTCATAAAGCGGGATTCCCATCCAGACGTATGGCAATTGCTCGAAATAAATTGCGGTCCCGCTTTCGACGGGCTCGTCATTATGCAGATGATCAGTCCTGCCAACGTTCCACCTTCCTTTCGCATTCATTTTCTAATATCGTACTTGGGGGGGAAAGGTGGGTCTAAATTCCACGTAACAGGGGGCAAAGCGTAATTTTAGCTTCAAGGGTAGTTGTCGGCTGGGTCTGAGCAGGGTTCACGTGAGAGAGTATTCAGTGGGCCTTTCCCTATTCCTAACTCTACCGCAAACGCTTGTAATCACAAGCTCCAAGTATTCCGCGAGGCAGCAGTTCACCGAGTAATCAAGAAAACCACTGAGCGGCCCAAAGGATTCACGGTGTATGTTATCGCGCCGTGTCACCATGGGCCCTCGTGAATCTCAGGCGGCCAGCGGAGCCCAAGCGGATTCCAGCGGGCGGACCGCTCATTAGCATCATAATAACGAGCCCCTATGTCTTTGGGCATGTATTTACGACGGCGTCTTCCGCAGTTGATGCGTATTGGTGGCGCGTATATATCCGACGCGGCGCGGCGCGCAGAGAAGGTGTAAGGTAACATCGCGTTCCCCGATTTCGGACCACCCTGACGCCTTCGGGCGTCGGAATCGCCGGGTCCCTCGCCCCCAGACAGGTGGTGTTAGCGGTTTTAGGGAAATATGATTGTAGAATCTATGAATCTCCGCGATAACAACGGGGGATCCCGAATTGTTTAGGGTTACTGCCTCTACCAAATGAGATCTTATCATCGGTGGTATCCCAGAAAGGGGATTGATGGAGGAATTTAGGAATTCCTTCGGCAGAAATGGGATATATCCGTGTCTTCGGAAGTGGTGTCCTCGACAAATGGAACCACCTTGTCAGTGATACGCAGGAACATGGTATAGCTGACGAGCGTAATCCGCGAATGAGCCCCTAGACATTCTCCCTGCTCCGCCACCATGGTGTCCCCTCTATCACAGCCAGCGGATCACGCCTTTCACATCGGATCTGTTGCTTTGAGAAGATTTGCGAATTAGCCGGCTCGCCTCATTATTTACGGTGAAACCGAACACCGGACAGTGCATTCGACATCGGATACCATAAGTGGATTAGCTGCAGATGCGCGTCCATGCTGCGATCCACCGCGAGGTTTCCAGTGTCTTAGAACCGTGAAACGTGTTTCTTGCCTGCGACCTTCCAACACTCCAATTCCAACACTGTCGGAAGCAATTAGATCCCGTGCTCGAGGCGGGAAATCGCTTCTTCTCGCAATATTTGTCACATCGAAGGTATCAAGAGGTTGACGGGTTTTACACAACAGGCTAGGGGTCGTCTTTGAATTACGTAAGGCTTTTTGGGGAGAGATGGTCGCGAATTTCTTACGTTCTCTTACAAGGGGAGGAGAGGGAGTCAGGTAGCGTCTTAGATAATATTTTTTTAAACTAATTTTCAATATGAAACCTTTAAATAAAATTTAATAACCAAGAAAAGCAGTGTAAAAAATATTACGTAAGGAAGGGAAGGGGAGTTGGAATATACAATCTTAAGAATTCTTATATTTAGGGAGGGATGAGGTAAGAAATCGCCAAAATTACTCTTACGTAATGAAAACCCATGTAATGAAAAGACCACGCATGAATGAGAAAGTGCAGTAAATATACCATAAATGGTGCAAACGGGCGTGTTCCGTGACATCGAGGCACTCATGGCGGAACGTGGAATAAAAAGAAGGAAGAAATGTTATTCGTCCTGGGCACATTAATTAATGAAATTTTGAATTTGAGTGGTATCACGGTTTGCTGGCTTCCGGCTTTCCTCGCTAATTGCGGTCTGATTAGCCCCGCGATAACTCCCAACCCCCGAGCCAGAGCCACCCCGGCCAGCCACGAATAACCACGGACGAGCGACGGCGGTGGGTTGGAGCAACGATATCTCGAACACTCGACACGATATCCTCGAGTCCAATGGTGACCGTGATGTATGCAGATCTCAGCACTTTAGACTCTTTCAGAACGCATTTGTCATTCTTTAAGACACGTAGCTTCACCAAATACAAAATGACTCGAGCGTGAAATAAAGATATTCACAGAAACTTGAGACGCTGGGATGCTGCGAGTGGTTTGAACGCCAAGTTTACATCTGCAGCAAACGCTCAGCCGCTGGGCGGATTAGCCCTGATAAGAACACACAGAGAACGCTAATCTCGTATGCAATTTTGTGTTAATGCGCGTCATTAGCAAACGTTCAGCCTGATTTTCGCAGGCCATTTCCCCAGTGCACTAATGAGAGCGTAGATATTATCATAATCAGTCGTGAGAACGATAATTTAGGAGTTCGTTAGACGCCGCATTCTGTGGTTAAGCAGCTGCTTAGCAGAGGAACATTTACATGTGCTGCTGGAGTGAAACAGACATCTGTCTGAATAAGCTAAGTCACACTGAAGTGTTCATATTCCACACCGAAAATTTATATCAAATTCGAGGTGGAGGTAAAGCGTGCACTCCATAATTTCACACTTTTCAACCCCGAAACACCGCTAAAAGCTTGCTACAAGATCGGTATCTTCTAAAATATGTAAATTTAGGGAGTTCGACAATTTTTACCACAGAGACCCGAGGCTCAGAGAACGCTGCCTTCAGCCGGCCTGTCATTATGGTACGGCATGTTTATTGATTAATATAGCTAATTCTGTTATCTCTTCATTCCCCGCCACTCGAAAATCCCGCGCATAATACACGGTTTATCAGGAATGACAGAGTGGGAAAAGAAAATTGCCGTTCGGTTTAGCGGGGTGGGAGGGGGTAATTTGAATTCGGCAGCCCCAGTCGGCGGCCGCGGCTCACGTGTATCAACCAGCACGCGAACTCTCAAAGAAGGCAAAAAGTCCGGGCCGCGGTACTACGAAACTAATTAAATTACAAATTTCATTTGAACTGTGTAATCGAATCACGCTGCACGCCGTTCGTCCGCCCGTGAAGCGTTCTTTTCGAGACGGAAGCTTCTTTTCTTGTTGGCCCTTGGAAGATTGGCCCTCTGCGGTCCGTGGGATGTTCTATCGCAAGTCCTTTAATTTCCGAAATGTGTTAAGTCATCAGGTTCAATTTTGAATAATTTAGTATTTTATCACTAGCCGGTTTCAGTTGTAAAAAAAATTGAAAGTAGGTGCATGACTTGTTTATTTCCTATTTGCGAGCTTCGGAGACAAAAAGTAGAAGCGAAGTTTCCGCGAATATTCCAATTTGCCACGTGAATCGCCAGCCACGGAGGATACGTGGCAGACGCTAATAAATGACTGGTCGCCGATCGGTTTAATTTCTCAGTTCAAATAACGATGCTTCCGTTTATTAGTGCTAGCCGCGCGGTATATTATTTCCGAGCGAGAATGCGCGCGCGCGCGCGGTAAGGAATATGCGCCGCTGATAAAATCTGTAATTGCGAGCCGCTATTAGTCGATGCTCAGTCGTTGGATCTCGCATCAGAGTCTACCAATCACGCTCGCGCGCATTTTGCATCGACGCAGCTTGCATACGCGCGTGCTCGCGCGCGATCAAGACGTGACACTGCGCGCCCTCTGTCATTAAACGCCGAAGTTTGCCTAAGGGAGATCCCCTGCTCAAGCCTCAATTAATAATTCCCGCAGAAATGCCATTGCCAATTGAGTGGGTCGAATTTGTCACTTGCAGATCCCTGAGAAGGTTCCAGAGACTCCTGGTCGTGGCAAACGCTTAGACTCCTCGGAGTCGTACATTGAACCCCAGATACACCAATAATTTCGGCCCCGGCCAGTCAAACAGGGAGGCGCAACTGCCCTTTACAAGCGTATAAATTCTCGTAACCTCGAATAAAACTGGTAGTTCCCAAGGTACTCGAAGCAATCGTCGAAAAAAGGCACCACGAAGGAAGTACTTCCAAGCAGCAATAAAACCGTGAACTCCGTCCGGTCTCAGTAGACCCAAACTTCGCTCGATCCTCAGCCGACGGGACAAAATAATTACACACGAGGGAAGAGCAAGACGGATTAATCGAAATTTAATGGTGGTCGGTTGGCCCTTCGAGTGAGCCAGTCACGGTCATTGCCGGGCCGGTGCGTTTGCTAATTAAATTCGATAAAGTCAGAAGGATGACGTAGAGATACGTTCGATCGCAGAACAGTCGGGATGATCGAGGACAGACGGTCTGGGACAGGAGGGTTGGAGCTGGGAGGAGTCGTAGTAGGCAACAGCTTGCGTTTGGCTTATCTGAGGTTCCGGGGTGGGACGTTTTCCGTGATCCTAGGTCTAGAGGTGCGAACAACTTTCGAAGAAGCAAGTTTTCAACATCCAGGACGTGTAACGACTCCTGGCAGAGAAACAGTATCTTCGTTTGTTTGCGGAACGACAAGCACAAACGTTCGATCATTTGCGCGCTCATGAAGCCGCGAAGCTCGAAACATGGAAACACGGAGACCGTTACAAATGGCCGAGATAATGTATTCCCACCTTCCGTATTTTGTCAGGCTCGTTTGCGGGTAGGGACGTTTCGGTTTAGTTGAAAAATTACGGCGATCCATTCTAGTTAGACGCACCGGTAAGACCGCGCACAAGGGGGATGCTGTTTTCTCGGATTCCCGCAGGCTGGCGGGCCATCAATGATCCGTGACTCCCCTGAATGGCGCACTCTAAATTATTTTACGCAAGTCCAGCGTTATTGCTTCGTTACTGGACCAGATCTGGACCGAACGTCTGGGTGGAAAATTGGAGCGAGGCTCTATAAACGTCGATTCCCTTGATACCTGGTTTGAAATGGGAAAACTAAGCCAGGAAGGATAATGGATTTTGCACAAAAGTTCAACAGCCGAAAGATGAGTGGGATGTGAGTGGCTCGACAAGCAAAATACATTACCCCTGACTCAATTGAGCCGCCATGACCGGCAAATCAACGAGTATTTACTTAGTTTTTCGAGTCATTGTGAATGGACCAGTTCCAGGAATGTTCAAAATTAAACGCTGAACTACACTTCTGACTGCAGAACATTTGGTGTACCTTTCAGAACAGATGGTACTAGCACACTTCAGACTAGCAGATATTAGGATCTCTAGCCAGTAACAGCAGTGGCAAGTATAAGCAAGCAAGACTTAGGACTAGTTAAAAATTCACGGATCTAAAAGCTGGCGCGGTAGGGCGCGGTGCTGTCACGACAGAGACCATGTCCAGGCTAATGGAAGCACAGATTAATCTTGAGTGAGTTTAATGCCGTGGCCAGGCTAACGATGCCCAACCCGTTTTACCCGGACGGGCCGAAAAATTTAATTCGGTTATGAAACTCATTAGGTAATGTAGAAAACTTACACACGAGCCACTGCCGCCGGTGATAAATGACGATGTCGTGTCGCGGGGCAGTATAGTCGCCGGCCGACAGCTGGGCCCTCGCTATAGGACACCATATACCCGCTTAGATAGAGCCCTACAACGGAATGCATTAATACAATTTGCCCTCCTATCTACAGCTGTACGCACTAATTATAATGTGATTTGCCTTTCGAGCGACCACCGTCGACTTCCAACCATGTGACTCCGCCTCCCTCGAATTTTGTCTCCGCGGCGGCTATCCTCAGTTCTTTGATCGCAAACCTTCCGTCGCGTCACTTGGATTTTAATGTGCGGGCACTCCTTGGTTCCTTCAGGTTCACCCCTTAGATCGAGGACTATAGCCAGTTTCATTAATTTGGGAGCCGATCTACCGAGGGATGCAGTAATCCCTTGCACATTGAGTTGTCGGACCCCAAGTATGTTTTCCATACCTGGGCGAGCCATTTACCGCGGTATCTCGGCGGTGCCATCGCGTCCTTTTCCTTCTACAATCAGCCTTTTAAAAAGTAATTCATGTCGCCTCGGCTTATTACCATACAGCCTGCCATCACGAATTCAGGACTGCTTCTAAAATATTTTTAAAACATCCCGACACCGGGTTATTTATCGCTATTCTGCATCGTGCACGTGAGTTGTTCGCTGGCCTACTTTAATGTACATTTATTACCGCAGCTTCTAAGACCTGCCCGGCGCACCCCGGGAAAAAGTACTCGGCCACTAAAGAATCCTTGTTTAATGCCGAGGTTCTTAACATACGCCACTATCGGGCTGCGAACTCGCGAAAAACGCAGGATCTCATCAGCATTCAGTAGGGCAGCGAAGTCCGCGCGGTGTAATGCAACTTAAAAGAAACGTACATTGTAGGCCACGCGATAACCGATGATGACGACGATGATGATAGACGGCTGCATTAGTGTGCGCCGCGTTTCCGGCCGCGGACTGCAACTGGAATCACCTTGACACAAGTCCATCGGCATTAAGAACTGCTTTCCTGCGATTCTGTGTTCACGTGTTCGGAGACTTCTTTCGACGAAATATCGCGCGTTCCGTTGCGGTGTAAACTCTCGGCACCCGAATCCAGATCAGCGCGTGTATCTTCAAACGAGCCGATTAACGGTATTAATTAACAAATGGCCGCGCAAGCGTGACGCTTGTAGGGGACATAGGGTAAAACAGAGAATTCTAGCACAAAGAAAAGTTCCGGCGATGTGATGCTATTTACGCTTCGCGCTTAATTCGCTGTTAGTGAGCTAATTAACAATAGATACAAATTGGCACGTTAGTTGCACGTTTATGACACATGCGCATGCCATGCGGCGCACACATTTCCTCCCGCGCAACGTATAATCATTCATAATTGCGGTTGGTACATGCATAGTTCTGTTGCCGCCAATCCGCGGTACATTACGACGGTGGATGTCAATCTAGTGTGTCATCGGACTCAACTTGTGTCCGGAAACTAGAGGTTCAGTGTTCAAACCCATAGAAAACGCATTCCGAGCCAGTACTTTATGTTCTATTAACGCCAGCAACTTTCAAGCCAGGAAAACTCGCTATTCGATTTTTTTTAAACTTTTGACAACTTTTAAAAAAAAAATTAAAATTTAAATATCGCAATCAAACTCAGCACTTTTGTAGAGGACGTCAAGCCGATCATCTTTTCCTAATACCATTTTGTCGTACGACATCTTATGACAAACTTAGAGGCCTTTGAAATTTGATCCTCAAAGGCAACCCGGGTTGCTGAGGGGTATCAAATTTCAAACGCTTATAACTCGGTTATTAGGCTCTATATCGAAAAATGGTGTTATAGAAAAGTGTTTGCCAGGTTGTCCCCTGCAACATACTGCAGTTTCGACGATTTTTGAAAAATTTTGCAAAAATTTTGAAATATCCCCAACTCCGACATTTTTTAGAGAACGCCGAGCAGATTATATTTTCCTAATACCATTTAGCTGTATGAAGTATTAGACGGAAGTTATAGGCCTTCAAAATTTTATCGCTTCAGAATTTTATATTTGAAAGTTTTGTTCAAGTGGTTGATAGTCGCTGTAAATTTAATCTCATGTAGGATGATAAGCAAAATATTTTTCTTAATACTGTTTTGGTGAAGCGAAGATAGCAAAGGGGAGAAATTCTCAATGCCTGATAGTATGTGCACCCCAGAGTCGATTAAACGTTTCACTTCTACCCCCGCCTTCAGATCGGTAAGGGTTGACGGGAGTAGCGGAGCACTGTTGTTCGACGACGGTTGCGACACTGGAGACGCGAAACGAAAAACTGAATTTCCACATATGTATGCTTTATTAGAGTTCCTGTCTAAGGATAACAGTCTAGCGAGCAGAGGGTCCGTTTCGTTGCGTAATGAGAGATTTTATCGCGGTTACAGGGATAGGGCGGGGCGACCGCACTCATGCATTATCACCCCACTTCTGTCTGACGGATTACTTTATACGGCAACTTCACGTGTGTGTAAAGAGTGCACTGCCGCGTCTGTGTGTATCTTAGTGTCGACCACTAAAGAGCGCTTGCGAAACTACTCTCTTCCTCGCTGCTCGTCGCCCTCGATAAAAACTGTCGGCGTGTCTGGGTTCTTTGGACGCACGATATCAGATCGGCTGCAGAAATACGGAGCTACGATTTCTGCGAACCGCCTGACGATTTGTCGCTGGCCAAATTCCAGGATTTACACGGGAACGGATACACGGATTCGAGGAACAATTGGTCCATACCTTCTAAATTGACAAATCACTAGGTACGACCAGCTGATAACCGAAGTTCGTGATGGAGAACTTCTCAAGAAATTCTTATCTCCGCTTAGATTATTCGGAATCTTTATTGCATTTACGTTGGCTAGAATGCCTGTGATCGATCACCCCGCAACCGCTTTTTCGATCTTCGTCTCGCAGCGGCGCAAGAGGGGCTAATCGCACGCCAACGACAACGGGAGAAGTCGGTTCACCCCGAGATTCCTGCCGAGTCAAACGAATATGAAAGATTAAGCACGCTCACTAATATACTTGTTCTTTGGTAGCCGATTGTGTCGCGGAAACGAATGGCTTCCACGATAACGTGAAACGAAGTGCTTTTCGTCAGGTCACCGCCGCGACATTTTTCGACTCGTGGCCGCTTTTTCTGAAAAAAAAAGAACCAACGATCCCTGCCGCCTCTTTTTCCCCTGGAGCCTCGTAATCCCTTATCCCGGCCAATTATCGCGTACTCTTCCTCCCCACGCGAACCAATTACCTGCGCCGGCGTTCTCTTGTGTCGTGACCTTTCGCTGCCATTCCTTCGCCATACTCTGCTGGCTGTTATTTATCTTGGCCGCTGATCTGTGGCCTTCTCGGGCGTTTTAATTGTGTGACGGAAATGCAGCGATCCGTTTGACAGCGAAAGCGAAATTAAAAACCAGGTCCGTCATACGCCGCGGCGGCTATTTACCTTGGACGGATCGACCCCGTTCTACCTACGAGGAGGCGCTAAGCAGCGTGTTCGCGGTTGGCCATGTAGCGATGCGCAGGCTGCATTCGGCGAAGTGACGGGCGAAAATTAAAAATCGATCTCATCGCGCCATCTGTCGGGCCACGTGGGTTAAAACAATCAAGCGGCGGCACGCGTATCGTCCCGCTGATCGCTGGGGACGCTTCCTAATTGGGACCGCATCCGACAACGCCGATCCCATTAATCATCGATCGATTATACGCTCAAGGAGATAATCACTTACTTAACCATTCACTTAGCCCGCCTCGGACGAGTCGGTCTACGTAAATCGCAAGTCACTCCGACCAGGGGAACAAAGTGGTACAGGTTATGTCGATCAGAGTCATTATTTGGACACGTGGGGGACGTCTAAATAAGACCAGTCCGATGTCTGCTACCTAAATGTGGTAATTCAGTGGGAATGTTTGTGTTGCTGTGCCCTTCCAAAAAGTGCAAACGTAGACACGGTTCAGCGAATGGACTGCAGAGAGAAGACCAAAGGAATTCCAATGATCAGTTTACGCGCGCACATTTACATGATTATGGAGGAACGTTTGCCATTGCTCTCGTTCGCGCATTCCGATTGGCCTTTTGCCCGCTTTCAGCTCCGCCACTTCCGGCCTGTCCCTCTGTTTCCTCGCGACCTAACCTCACGGGAGGAAATGCAATTATTATTGCCGATCTCACAAGTGCATCGCGATAGCAGTGCTTCGTGTTCACGGTGCTACGGATAGTCTGTAAGGTTCGATTGCTATCTGCGGGCAGGTTTCTTTCTAGTTTTTGTTGTTGCGTTGTTTCGTGCGATATCCGTGACACTTGCGTGCATTCCTTCCGGTGACACATATAAGCATAGCTGCGTATTCAACAACTCCCATGAAATCGCAGCATTTCTTAAGAATGGACTAGAACAGTGACTCAGTATCCTCCTGCAAATAGAATTTGTCACTCCACCCACAATTTAAACACGTTCGTAAACAGTTCATGCATCCATTCCACTGATCGGATAGGCAAGTATAGCCGGTACGGAAAAAGTCATCGATTGAGGAAGCATTAGCTACGGTCATTAGTCGGGCCAACGTAGGGGCGGCTCATCGAAAGGCATTGAAAATCGAATTGTCGTGACGGTAAATAAAGCGCATGCAGCCCGGTGGCTCGTATCCTGCGGTACGCTGCTATCCCGACGGTCATCCTAATGGGGTCCTGTCCCAGAGGGTCGCGTGGCAGAACGCGGCCGCACCATGACATTGCGTGCGACTATTTACGAGCGGACAACCTCCGTCTTGCTCATCCTTCCTGTACGCGTCGTTGAGCCTCGTCCCTTCTCTGAAACGCTTCTCCCGTTTGGGCTCCGAATCGGACCGCGATGTTCCTTCCTGCTCGATGCAACCTGTTACTACTTATTGCCTCTGTCCTTCGGCCATTGATTCTAATCGCTTAATGCACACAAGCCGCAGGCTCTAGGCTTCCGTAGGGCGAACTCCTTCACACATCGACCATCAGGAATGAGGAATCGGTAATTAAGGGAGCACCGAAATATTTTACAAACAACATCAATCCTGATTAATAGATCTTCCTAAGAAGGATATCGTCTGACAATTTCGCCGGTGAAAACAGGCCCCAAGGGTCGCGTGGCGCACGCGTGCTTGACAGAGAGTATTGCGTGCAGCATTTTATGAGCGGCCGTCGGCGAAGTCGCACATCTTTCATGCACGCATCGATGCCCTTCGACGCTAAATGCTCCATGAAAGGTTGTTCACTTTCGAAACGCATCGCCGGCTCCTTCCATCGCCTCCGCTTGAAACTCACAGGTGGTCTTGTTCTTATTCGTACCGTCTTACCACTCGGTGATACCGTGCTTTCACTTTACCTCGGCCTGGAACTCCTGAAATATCGTATTTTATCCGGCCGCGATCGGTTTCTTCGTGTAAATGATACGAAAATCGTGTATCGGGCTCGAGGCCTCTTATGCTCAGTGTACGCTTCGTGCGGCGCATTTCTCTTGGAATCCGCAGATTCGGTATGCTTCGGATGACCGAGGCAGATTACCCTCGGTTTGGGGCGATACGATATAATCCAAATCTAAGTGACCTAATCCAGACCGTGCATGTTATCTTCTCAAATCGAATTCTTCTGCATGAGGAAACGATTGTGGCGCCCTTATCGCGGAAGGGATCGATTCAATAGAAGAGTATCCCACGACTGACGGTGATTAATGCAAAACCGTTCGTGGTGATCCCCCAGTATATGGCAGGAAATGAGCGACACATCCTCTTAAGCCCTCTAATAATCCATCGATCTGTTGAATTTACACACCTGCCTCCCTTGTTCTTAATATGCGCAGCATAAGTGCAAAGTATATGCGGCCAGATCTCGCCACTGATAATGATAAGCCCGGTCCTACCATGGGCTATTTTTCACTTTGGTTTTAGGTTTGAATAGTTGTAATTATTTTTTTATTGTATTTTATCGTCACTTGGAGAGTATTCGTTATACCTGATTTCCCTTTGTATCTATGTTTCAGTGGTGATGCACAAAGACAAAGAAGAGAATTCGCACCACGACTCGCATTACAGAGCGAGGGAGTTAGCCGCGTTTGCTGCGTACGACCACCATCATCTTGACGGCGAAATGTTCCTGCAGGTAAGCAGCTAGAGAGTGTCACACTATGCAAGATTAGCCCACTTCATCCAGTACCCAAGACACCTCATGAATAACTGTGGTTTCAAGCTTTAGGTACCTCATACGTTTAATTGTTTAAGCGTTTAAAAAAGATCAGCCCCTAGTCCCCTGAGCCTGCACCCAACCGTCATTCGATCCTCCCAACCTCCAGTTGGTCCGCCAGCAGAGGTTGGGGCCCGAAATGAGACGAAAGTATATCGAAGGGAGCGGGGCGAAATTAAATCATCGCGAGTGAGAGGAAAAGACAGGAAGAGTCGAAGAGCGAGAACGGAGAGAGATATCCGGCTGATGAACCGGCTATGAAACCGAGGCGTACGAGGTGTCTATTCCTCCAAAGTATGGAAGGGTATATACACGGATTAATGGCGGTGTATCATGCGAGGCTATTACGTTCCCTTTCCTGCGTTTTAGCTGCACATACACGGGAGGAACGTAGTGAGGGTGAGACCAACCGGGGTCGGGGTGGGACGTATCGCCAGGAGTGGGGAAAATCGCCAAGGGGCGGGAGGGGAAACGATACCGCTCGCGCGTACCGAAGTGGTGCCCGCGATTCCATGCTATCGAACGATTCCTGCCAGCATCTATAACAGCCGGTTATTAATTGCCGGCTCGTTAATTGCGTTACGTAGCTCGTGCCGCGATCTGATTCCTAGACGGGACACTGACAGCTCCGGGGGCGTCGTGCGCCATCTTTGGGCCCACTAGCGTTATGACGTTGATGGCCCACGTCAGGTGGCATCCACTAGATGGCATAGGACTCGGTATCGATATATCTCCAAATATAGTGTTAAGAATTTGCAACATTACAATTACTTCATTTGGGGTGATGTTTTAAGTGCCATGGTCCCTAAACTGGTAAAAAAAATTCCAATACCTACCCGCCCCCTCCCATTAAGTAAGAATATTTCTCTTAGCTACCTCAAGCTATACCAAGAGCAGAACGGAGTAACAATAATCCATTCGGCGAAATACCTTACGGGGCAGGCAGCGCACCCCGCGCGCGAAACCGAATCCGATAAAAGTTTCATTCGCAAGCACTTTCAATAACTTCACGGGGGCCAAGCGTCGCGGAGGAGTAGATGAAATTAACCGTGTTCAGCCGGGCCCTCATATTTTCTATAATTCGCGAAGTTCCTTGAACCTGTCCTTCCGAGGACTTCCCTTGGCCTCCTACGCCTTTCTCCCTTCCCAGTCTCTGTCTGCTCCCACCCCCCTCCGGCCCTCCCCCACGTGGCCCTACGTTATGCGGCGTTTTGCCGATCCTCATAAAGTTTACGAAGCCCGACGGTAAATCCGGTTTATGACAAGTCGACCGCCACCACCAGGCACTCTCGAAATTACGGCTCAGCGATCGAATTTTTATGCTCCACCATCCCCCCCTACTCGCCCTCTCTGCAATTATAATGTTTTGAAAGGACATCGCTTTTGCCAGCTTCGCGGTGTCCATTCGGTTGCACTTTACGACAGAAAATGGCCCCTTTTCGACTCGAAAATATTTCCACCAGCCCCGCAGCGAAAGTGATATCGTTGCGTAATTTAAACAAAAGGAAATCGAGTACCTCGATCACTCCCGCCGGAATATTTAAGGCAATTTCGTGGATAACGATCGCCATTGCTCGCTGTTGGCGTGCACGGAGATACTTTTCTGCTTAATACTTACGATTTTCTCGACGGTATGCGGATACATTACTCCCGCGAAGGTTTCCTCGCGCGAGACAGTTACTGCGCGTTTTCCAACACTCTCGCCGCGTTCCCGCGGCCAGAAAATTGCATTCGGTTCTCCGGCGGAGGAACTGTAAATCTGTCAGCGAGATTTGGATATACAAACTCCTTTCTTCCTTCCCTCGTTTACGGACAATTACAAGGAAACATTTGCTTAGTTGATGGAGATTCCCAGGTCAACAGTTAGGTGCCCCATGAGACCTGAAGTCATAGCCGGGAATCGTTCCAGGCACATTACCCAGTGGTATCCAAAGCCACCCACAAGAATGTCTTTCCAAAAGACGAAGAAAGCCAGCGTCCCAACGTAGACTCATCGATTCCATTAATCAGGGAGAAGGGAGCAGGCAGCGCGCTATCAAAAAAAGGAGGACGGTGTTTCTTTTTCCCGGGGTCGCATCATTCACCAGTCGCAGTGTCAAGAAAAGTATGTTCGAGTTTCATAAAGGAAAGCTGAGAGAGGCGCGCTCTCTCCACAGGGGGGCGCGTATCGTGCGTTGCGCTCGGGGTGATAATTTGCAAGAGCTGGCAGAAATGGATTGGCAAAGTATGTTCTTCTCGCCGATTGAAAAATCCCCCTTTGGCCGGGGAACAGTGTGTTTTATTAGTTTATCTCAGCGATTTCAACCTGTTCCAGGACGGGCCCCGACTGATTAATGCTGATACGCGCCCGTGTTCGCGGGGATAAAAACGAGAAACCCGAGAAACCTGCCGCCCAATATTATTGTTAACGAACGAGGATGGATGGCGGCCCGGTGAAATCAATGTCGGGAACTCCCTGGCTCAGGAAAAATGGCGCCCACTGGCGATTGGAACACTAAGGAATCTGTGACACTCTATAAGCGTTTCCTCTCCCTGCGCATTCTTTTCCACACCCTAAGATATCAGCCTGATTTACTTTTTAGATTTCCTAACCTCAAAATCTTAGGTTATCTTTCCTAATCCTTCCTCGCCAAGTGTTCACACTATCCAGTATCGCTAAGCTCGTGCCCAGACAACGATCGACATCCGCCTACCTATTCATTAACTCTGTTATCGATAGGAGAGACCACGCGGCTAAATTTACCGTGCTCCTTGAGCGGCTCGCAAACGTAGTAGGGGAATCGAGGATTTTTAGCCGTGCTTTAGTACAAATCACGCCTCTCGGTGACGTATCGCCGCGAAAGCAGCCATTTTGCTCTCATATTTTTTATTTAATAGCCAACAGGCTATCGTGTATCGCATTAATACGCCAACCACACCGCAGTAGCGGTAAAAGAGGGTCGTGGTCAGGAACAACCCCCGCCACCGGTAACCCGTAATCATAACCGAGCTATTTTTCTTCCTTCTGCCTCTTACTATGCCCCGACTATACTTAGACGGTCACCAGTTCCACTGAACTTCCATACGCCGCCTACATCCTTGGGATCCTTTGAGCACACGTGTCGTGAGTCAATTGGGACTCCAATTCAACCAAAACTTAATGCAACTTGTTCGAATCATGAATATGTTATATAAGAAACCTGTTGTTATGCTTTATATAACAATTGATTATCCTAGCCTGCTGATCTAACTAAATAAATAAAATACATTTGTGCAATGTCTAATGTTACGAAGCAAATTCATATAAGGTTGGATAATAGGCTCATAGCGAGGCATTTCTATCAAAAAATTGATGGATACTTATCAGTCTATAGTCTTGCAAGAATTTTTGCAAAGAGCGTTTCTTTTTCCTTATCAATAAAGCTACTTAGACAAAGCTTACTAAAAGTACACATATCCATTTTTACTGAGAAGACCTTGTTCAAGTTTGAGGGATTCCTCGAGACCGACCAACTCATCGTCGGTTCAACGACAGGAAAACAGCCAGGACGAAGTTGAGCAATCAGCTAGGAGGCAGAAGGGGCAGACATGCAAGCATCAGCAACAAGTAAGAACTTGAAGCGTGGTGATCTGCTGCTCAAGTCGATGGCGAGCTACTTGCGCGAAGCAGAATTAAATATTGTGGAAATGATTTCCTAGAAATATTTTCTAACGGACCAGTCTTCTTCCTTGGGTAGCTTGTATCGCTGGAAGCGAAGGCTCAATCAATGATGTATTACAGTGGCACGGAAGCCAATACTTCATACAAATTGTACCTACTCGTCCTAATTGGATACACATCGTTCCGCGAAGGATTTCAGACCTTCCTCTATTCATGGTCGGTAACAGTCAGACATCGTATCGAGATTAATCAAACAAGATAGCCGACAATCTGTATTCGCAATCGAAAACCGTCGCACAAGAGGAACCAAGTGATTGGCCCGGCAGGTGTCGAAGCCCACTGAAGAATGAGGCGAGCGTGTGCTGTCAGTACAGTGGCAGCTTGTCCGTTAAATGAACTTCCATTTTGGTATCAAGTGTGTTCGTAAATGGTCACGGAGGGTATCCTGCAGACGATGCTCCAGGATACAATCTATGTTACAGAAGACAGACAATAGCTTTTTCTTGAATTTTTTGTTGTCAATGCGTGATTGCAGAGGGCCATTTAAAAGTGGCATTATGACACTTACGGCTATATTCTGGATCACAAAAGTAATTACGGAACGACAAATATGGCAAGCAAGATCTTTTGACTCCAGTAGTTAACAATATACGTGGCACCACATTTGAATCATCCTGTAGTGCAACTGTTACACAATTTCCTTTCAAAAAGGATAAAAGAAGACAAATTCTTCATAACAGCGACAAATTCTATATTCACTCAGGAATGATTCGCCCAAAGAGTAAATAAGTTCTGTTTAAACCGTTGCGAAATAACAGCTCCTGGCCCATGATTGCGTTCCTTCATACCGTAATGGTGGTTAAGACTGATAACCGGAAGTCAGGCGCAAGGGAAAACGAGGCGATCGGCAGAGTGTAGTGAGTCAGTGAGACACGGGCTGAGTCAAAGGTAACTGTAGGTTAGGTGGGTGCAAGGGATGGGATGATGTGAGGTTAGGTTGGTGGTCGTCGGGGCTCGCCTTGGTCTGGCACCGCTAGTCCTTCCCGTATTGATCGCGTGCTCCTTTCCTCCCTTAGATACCACCCCCTTTTGCGCCTTACGTATCGCCAGCATTGCTCTTACCTTGGTGTCGACGTTACCGAGACACTGGCCGTGGATCCTTGAATTGGTGACGCTAGTCGTTTCGCTGAAATCATCGACCGAATGACGTCAGTTCATTCTACTAACTCGTTTTTTTATTCTTCATTTTACCCCTGCAACACTGACCTCTTTCCCCTTCAGCGGCTTAAAACAGCGTAACATGCTCCTAGGGGTACCAAAAAGGGATTCAACGATACAGCGCTGTTCAAATGTTTATGATAGAAATGGGGGAATACAGACTGGATAGCTTAATCGGTGTGACAGAAATAAAATTCAATGCTTGCCGCAGAACGACGCAAGAACCGGGTATAAGTACCGCTGCTGCGGATGGATGCAGACGTAATTAATCATTCGCGGCCATAAAACACTTTCGAGCGACTTTTGCCGGTAGACGTTTTCCGGAAGTGCGCCGTCTAGCCGTCTGAACTGACTCAGACGTTAAAAAAATGCCGCAGAATTTTTTCGATATTATTTTTACAACAACACGGCAGCCACTTCCACCCCCAGTGTCCATAATTAATTACACGACCGCATAAAATCTTTCATGTAGGCCATTAACGTCGTTAAATATAATTTTATGCGCCTTATCATCGGGGTATATAGAACCGATGTTTGTTTAAGCCGCAGCTAGAGATAACTTCAATCAAGGACGAAGAAAATTTTAGTGTGTTCTGTAACGTCCAATTCGGCGGCATTCGATTCGGCAACACCCAATTTGGCATGGCTCGATTCGGTGGCATTAAAATCCGCAACGCTCGATTCAGTAGCGTTCAATACGAAAGCATTGAATTCGGTATCGCGTATTCCGCAAAAGTTCTAATTAAAACGAAACATCAAATTGAAAGAGAAATTAATCCCTCCGGATTGCACAACTGCGTTTCGCTTTAAAACAGCAACACATTACGAAGTGAAAAACGTTTTTCTGAATCTATGTACAATCGTTTGCGTGTACAGTGTGTTATTATTTATATAAAACGCATAAGTGAGAAATTTATGTAAGTACTTGCACGTTGATCCCTATACATAATAATGCCTAGAGGCATGTTAATTGCCGACTTGTAATGAATTATGTGTTAATTAAATTGCTTTATAATTGCATTTAGTACTCGTAAACGCAATCTCCGCGGAATAAAGGTCTCCTTCTATTTGTATTAATGAAATTCCGTGCGCCGCACAGAAACGTACGTCGATTATCTGATTTATATGTGTACCTTGCGCATCAAGCCACGATTCCATTAAACTGTACGATAATTAACGAGTATAGCAGCAATTAATAGTACCTTCTATCTCATTGTCTAATTTATTACGGCTTGTTTTCCGATAGCTATCTGCAACACGTACCTATAATATGCACAAGTTGTAAGAAATACAAATTGGCGTTTAATATTAAAAAGGAGGGATATTTATAATGGCGCTTTAAAAATGCCAAGAACCGCGTGCTCTCCATATTTCACTTTCACAACCCTTTGTTTGCGCTTTACCGTGCCCGATCCCCAGGCTTTCAGTTTCAAAGTAACCAAAGAAAAATGCCTCGTAATCTTGATATTGTGGAATTCATACGCCGCGCGGAGCGTTAACGATGCGCACGAGCGAAAAACGAATTAGAAGGGAAATTACACAGGAGGTAGCCAACACTGCGGCATCGAGAGCTGTAATTCCGATCCTAGTTATTTCTAGGATCTGCATACACTGGCCCCCGTGTCCGTGCCCGTGACTTCTAGTTGCATGAGCGAAGAAAATGGAAAGATTTCGTGCGTGAAGTATTATTGGCGACCCGCTAATACACGAGAGTCAAGGTGAGGATGAAGGGGTATTAGAAGTTCACGCTTGGACGGAACACGCGAGTACTCGCAACCGGCACGCGACTGATTTGCTGGTCAGCTCACGCGAGAAATAAAAATCCGCCGATTTTCTTTCCCTCCTCCTGTTTTCACCCTCCGGTGCTCTTCCTGGATCACAGACACCGCTAATTCAACAGCGGAAGACGCATCGCAGGCATTTATTATTTTTCATTCCGTTCCCTTTTCCATTACATCTTGTCCACCTCTTACTATACGTCCTATTTTCTGGCCCTCGCGCTACCAAGTTCGAACACAATCGCCCCGATTAGAGTAGATCCCAGGGGGATGGTGTACTCCACAGAAATGGCCATGTCGGCCATTTCGAGGGGATGAAAGTGGGGGCAGCCGGCGAGAAAATCCTATTACAGCTTACATTCATGGTACAGGGGGCTCGATTGACGCTCACGAAGACTCACCCTCAGATCCGTATTGACGCAACCGCCAGAGGAACCCACCCTCCGAATTAACCAATCAAATCGCAGCATCCGTCGCGCATGCGATCGCTTCGATATCCATCCCCCGGGTCAATCGGTTACGGTGTCTAGTGCACAGGGATAGGCTCCGAGGCGTCTCCTTTTGGGGGTTGTCGCGAGCGTGGAGGGGCCACCCTGAAAGCTTACGTCTGGGATCCCTTTCTTCGTGTCGTCACCCTTCTACTATTTAACAATCACGCCCATCTCCCGAAACGTCACTATGAAGGAAGAAATCGGTGGAAGGACGTCAGTACCGAAGGGTATCAGCGAAGAAGCGAGTTTGTCTTCATATTTCAGAACAATAAAGTCTGTCTGGCGTGCCTGGTACGGGCGCCTACAGTAACGGGTTGAAATAAAACAAAACAATACACATTTAGCTCGAAACAAAGCCGAGTAGACGAGGTTTAAACGGCTCCCCCTGACGGGCGATATAACTCGACCGTTAAACTAGGACGGATATTTCGGGCTTCGATACGAGCGTTCGAGTTTCGGGCTCGTTTTGGTATTTGCAAGCCGGTATATCGGGGCGTCGATAAATGGGAAAACTTTCCGGAACATTTTCGAGCTGGCGATCCTTCATTTTCGGAAAGGAAACGAGCTTTCACCTGCGCTTTTTCGGTGTGACGTAGATCACCCCGAACGGGCATGTTTCGAAATAAAGATCATGCTTCCTTTCCTTTTGTTTGAGCTAGTTTGATGACCCACTTTTGAGAGATAACTTTGGGGCACACTGAATTTGGGTTTCACCCTCTTTATGCCGTTGTGAAGTAATACTTCTCGACGGACGTCACAATAATTCACCCACGATCATAAAATGTGAACATATAATAAAATTTGAAAAATAATTCGTCTGTTACAGGCGCTGAACGGGTTCCTGCTCATCCTCACTTGCGACGGGGAAGTGTTCTTCGCCACCCACAGCATAGAAAGTTACCTAGGCTTCCATCAGGTACAAATACATCATAGAATCTTAAGTAAAGGCCTGTCAGTAAACATGTCGCGAATAAACATGCCTAATTTCAATAAAAAATCACTAAGGAAAAGGATGATGTGTAGGTAGATAGATAGGTTAGGTTACCCTTGTTATTAGCAGCCATGCTTGAACACCAATAGAAGACTGTACCTCTGGAAACTGTGTGTTCAACATGCCTGAACGCACTTTATGTTTGACGAGAACGACAACCAAAGCTAAATAACACCCTAAATTAGAAATAAGACTTGTATGTATATGTGTCCCTAGATGGTCACAGTTTCAAGACTTTAGAACTCCCTAGGAGATCAAGACACACCAGTTCACGTCCTCTAACCTCAAATGTCGATCGCGTGTTCCCTAAACTCGTGGAAGCAGCGTATTTATTCGACGGAACGGTGATATTTTCCCATTGTCCCCTCATTATAGCGTAATTCGAGGTACAGTACCTGCACCCTTCGGTGTTGGATTATCTTCAGTCGACTTGTGTCCACACCCAACACTCCCTGGTCACGCCAGGCCCGTCAACTTCGTTGTACTTGTCACGTTTACGCAAGCATCATCCCCCTTTCGCTTACAGAAACGCACCCTTTTCCCTTCGACACGACGATGGACGTACATTTTTCAAAAGAAAATAGACGGTCATCGGGGCTAGGCGACCCTCTTAGCGCTTTCCCGTGGCTCGTCCTCCTCCGTGTCGCGGATCACTTTGTTTCCGCCCCCGATTATACGTTAACCCTCCGTAATTCTCTTCAACTTCAATGTGACGTTTCCGTGTGCTTCAGCTTTCTTTGACACCCTGCTAGGGGAAACTGGGTAACGCCTAGTTTCCCTGGCAGTGGGTGTCACGGCTACTTGCTTGAACGGATGCGGTAATCAGGGTAAACTAGATATCTTCTATTTGCTCGTGCATTTAGGCTGAGATAGATTAACGATCCTTCTGGAAAACGTCATCCCTTTTAAGGGGTAGTTGACCCCTCAGAAATACGTCCAGGCGAATTCTCAGTCAATTGTCAGCTAGGGGACACGGAAACTCCACGAAATCAAGAAGCAGGTGGATTCGACAAAGAAAAAAGTCATTCGCCTTTCCATCCGGAACAGAACGATATCGTTCAACCCCCGGTGAACACACCGAAATGCGATCTGCACGCACGTCAACCACGCACGCGAGTGCAACATATTGCGAGAGAAAAATGCAGGAAAAAAAGCCGGAGGACGGAGAAAAAAATGACGGATGATGATTTCCCAACACACACACGATGAATGTACACCAGAAACGCACGCGAACGCTTTTGTGCAGAAGGTGTAATTGCAGGAAACGGCGGATGATGATTTTCCGATTCGATGATCCTGCGCCTCTTATAGGACAAAGGAAAACGCGTTACAATTTCACGTTATTTGTAAACAAATCTCGTTGCCGTTTTAGCAAACACAGGATTCTGTTTTTTTTTTTGTAAATTTTTAAGAAGAGAATCCACGAAACAATTCTAAATAATTAAAATGTTATTTGAGGTTAGTTTTGCAAACTTGTCCTGAAAGTATATAAACGGCGTGCAACCCTCCTCAAAATATCGTGGGCATCTAAATGCACCCCTTTTTCTCCGCATTCTGCCTCTCAATCGCGTTTAGCGGGTAATTTGTTTATATAAGGGACGGAAAAGCCAGCCATGCGGCTCGCAAGTATAATTCCTCCGGTCGACTTTGCGCCAGCATTCATTGAGATGTAACCAGGCACGCAAACGGTTCACACACACGTCACGATACCCGGGGAAACGATGATTTTTCCTCCCGATTAGGGTATATTTAAGAGGAACGAAGCGTATCGCGATTAATAGGCGACTGCGATTTCCGCGAGGGCGGGTTTTTCTTGAATATTCCTCTCCCTTCGTGGTGGTGTTTTAATAAGCGGAGTTCCTCAGCAACGCACAATGCCATCAACATCTTTCTGTCAGCAGCAGGAGCCTCATGGTGAAGCTTCTCTAGCCAAAGTCTGAAGAGCCCTAAATGCGGAGCTTCCGTGAAGAGAACACAGAGGGCGCTTAACACTTCTCGGCGCTGTGTGTCCATTCAGACGAAACGGGGCACGCAAACGCGACCCGGCGCACACATTGTAAAGAAACAGGGGCCGATGATTTCCCGACTCGATGACCGTGTATCCGAGCCGACGTAATCGCGGGGCGTCTCGGATGACGCGATTACACGGCCCTGTAACTCGGCAGAAAGCGTGCCTGCCCCCCCTCCCCCCGTGCTGCAACCCAGGACCAGGGAAAAACCGCGTAATGACAGCGTCGGGCCGCAATGTTCCCCGTAGTAATTCACAAACCCAGGACCCCGGACTCCTTTAGTTCCATATCTCACGCGAGAAACGTCGTGGCGAAGAGGGAAAAAACCCGAGGGAAACGGGTGGATAGAGAGGGGTGGCGGTCGCGATTGTTCACGGAGTTGGCACGCGGCTTAATTGGCCTGATAGAGTCGATTCAATGCTCAACGAGCCTTTATGCGGCCCGTGACCCGCGTCGGATAAAAGTAATAACTTAACTGAAAGGTCAAAGGGTGCTTATCGCTCGCGGGACCGACAGGGAAAATCAGCTGAACCGGGGAAAAGGGGTGGAGGTAGGAGAATTCCTGAAATAACGAACGAGTTCTTTTACTCTAATCAAAAAGCCGACAAACCACTTCTTTCACTGACTAAATATCCCATTGTCACAAAAAGATGTCCATTTGCCACAACCCCCTAGTCACTCATCCCTTTGTCTTTCTCTTACTGGTCCCATTTTCAAAAGTACCATGTGCACCAAACCTCTTCCTGCAGTTGCCTTCAACTGTCTTCGCATGTAAGGCCCAATCGAGGGTCCGGCAAAGGTATCGCGCCCGCTAAAGGCGCATTCTCATCGAGAATCAATTGGCCGCGTTAACTTTAAATACAGCCTAACCGGCGCAACGAGCGGCCGATTCGCACGCGCTGAATTATGTGGCACATTTTGACAATTAATAGCCGCTAATGAAGACGCAATCGGCTTGGCCCTGGAGCACTCCCACATCGCCCTGGATCCACTCTGGCCCGCTAGGAGGATACAAAGAGATCGAAGGGGGTGGAAGGGCACGTCCATAACTCTCAGGCGTAATTGAGAGCTCAACTTTCGGTACCGCCGCGTTCCGGCTCGCATTATCGCACACGCCGGCCCTCGTATCGCGCAAAAACGCGCGCGCGTGTTCGTGCTCAGGCCCCGTAAGAAGGTTTCATGCCCGCTGAATGCGATGGAGCCGGGTAGGGGGCGGTGGACGCCGGGCGGCTTTCGATAATTAATGCGACCCGCGGATTAATTATTATTAGCCGGCTGATTTGTTTCAATTTGTAGAGGGTCCTTTGATCGCGCCGAATCGTGTTTCCGTCGATTTCACCCGGCGTCCCGGCTGATTTATCACCCCAGCTCGCGGACGCGCGTCGGGATTTACGTGAACGCGATCGAAGCGCAATTCGTTCGCCTGCTTGGCGTTGTCTTTCGTTCTCTGATGCGTCTCGAGGATGTAGGCGGTGCTTTACAGGGGGCCTCAGTCCGATTCGTTTCTCCGTATGGCGTTACCTTTCGATTTTAGATCGAACCTGGACCGACATATTTTGCACAGTAATATGGACGCAGTTGAAGTACCAGAAGGGGCCAAACCCCAAAGCCCCTTAGTTCCTTCAACATCAGAAAAGGAAGATACGCTGGAGATAACGCAAAGTACCTGGATAAGGATACTTGGAATCTCCTTCTGAAACGTTCGCCAGAGGAAAACTGTCGCAGGAAACAGAAATGTTTCCCCAGAATCTCGCTGACGAAGTCGCGTTGGGCTCATCGTCATCGTGAGATCAGAGGGAGGAGGTAAAGTTGGCGAGGTGAAGGAACAGGACGGGCAGACAGGACAGAGACGAGAAGGGGGGCAACGGGTGGCGGAAAAAAAGAAAATAGAGCAAAGGAAGGCGAGGCCTTTCGCATTCTTCGCAGGAATGTAAATCAAGTCTGCCAAGGGAGCGGGACCGCTTCGATGCCGGCGGGGGTGCGCTAGCGTCTCCACTAAATAATTACAAGCTCTTAATTAACGACGAGGGCCGATCGTAAAGCCATCCACGACTCGGCCGCTCCGTCCCGCGGATGCATGTTTCGAGATTATTTAAACGAGCAATGGTAACAAACGTTACCCGGACCTTACCGGCAAACCGCCCGTCGCTGGTAACTGGCCGCAGAGTTCCAGGGGAAAAATAAATGTGAACGAACCGCGGGGGGAAAATAAAAGAGAAAATAAGGGTGGGCGAGAGGAAGAGGATAGGGTGGGGTCAACGAATTCGTATCCCAGCCCAACAAGCGAAGCCTTGTTCGAAGATTGTATTGTTGATTCTGATCGACCATAGAAGAATCAGAGAGTCAAAACACGGTTTTGGTCAGTTCAATACTCAATGCCTTCCATTTCTAAGGTGTGAAAACATTGCAGTGAAATTTAAAAATTAAGATCAATTAAGAGCACTAATATTGTAGGTTAAACAACTTACGGAACACGCTTTATGTGTCATAATGAAATCAGTATTTTACTGATTAGAATGCAACTTTGTGCGTTGTGTCTATTTCTTATTACCCCTTGCATCCATAAATAAAGTTAAAAATTTAGAAAATATTCTAAGAACCGAATATCCTGACGCATAATTATGCTACACCACGGTGATTGCGGATGGCGTCCACAGATGGCGCTAGCGGCCAATGTCCAGGTGTCGATATAATTCCATAAATCACGCGTCGCCGGAATAAATCACGTATTAATGAAAATTACACGTACGCGCGTTCCCGTGGTTTGATATACGCGGACCAGCCGTGGACGGGAATAAAATTGGCCGAGCCATGTTGGCGGGGCGGAATAAAGGGCAACGCGAAGCAATTACACGTCCACTGTGTCCCAATGAAGTATGGGGGCTAGCTCTGGCTGCTCGATTACCACGGAAATCGTGTGTATAACCCTTTAATTAAAATTAGAGCAAACGGAATGCGCAGCGGGGTTGCGACTAGACCGGCTCGGGGAAACCCGGTACCCCGAGACTTGAATTCATTGGACCCCATGGAGAAAAGGGCTTCAGCGAGACACACCGAGCCTTCCCCGATACGCCTGCGACTCGCTGCGTTCGTATATTTATTGAGAGATCGAGTTTTATGGGCGTCGAGTATTTCTGCACCCGGGGAGAGGGCAGGGGAACGCGTGTTCCTCGGTGTCGTTGTGTGTCTTCTTGTTTCTTGCTTGCTCTTGGCTTGCTCGACTCGGTTCCAGGCGTCGTGGAACCCATCCTCTGAAGAGGGCATATCGAATCACTTGAAATCTTCTTAATGGGGATACAGTGTTGGGATGCTAGGGTTTGCTAAATTTCATGATTCCATCGATGTTCCAAAATCATGCGTTACATGCTCCCAAGTCCGCGAATCTCCATAATTCCGTGAAAACACAATTTTATGGTGAATCATCTTGTTCCTGGCACCTGAATCTCCATAATCCCAGCGGGAGTACGAGAATTCCCGTCAAGTAATCTCCTCGTGAACATATAAATCTTCGTAATATGGACAACACCACGAAATCCCACACAACACCTTGCAGTCGTGGGTCCACTGTAATTCCCTAAAAAAATGGCGGGATTTCGCCTTACATCGGCCGACGTTTCCACGAACCACTGTAATTCCGGGCGAAACAGCAAAAGTTTCGAGTCAATAATTTCGAGTCGCCCCGAAGATTTCGCCATTACCGTCCCGCTGTAGTATCGCAACAGGGGGATGGTGTGAGTAACATGGAAGTCGTGAGATCCGTGCTCCGCCGACACGAACGAACAGTACGGGAAGGTGCAACTACGTGCAGCTACGCTGTTCCGCCTATCGGAAATGCAACGTACCTCGAAAGCCACCGTTGCCTTCTATCGCGTGATTTATTATATTATTCCCGGCTAGCCGAGCCTCGACGACTATAACCAGCTAATGGCCTATCGCGACAGTTCGACCTGCTCTTCCATGAGCTGCATCGCGAAAATTACGGAACTGTACAATCATCACTGACGATCTTTCACTCCCACGTGTACATCATCAAATACTATCCTACATTCTGCATTGTGCTTTGTCTCCAAAAGCTGTAGAAATTCACATGCCCATTTTTAAACAATCTCGGAAATCTCCATTTCAAGATCCTACAGTGTTAGGAGTTAGGAGCTATCATGATCCTGCCAGACAAAGAGCTAGAAATGATACTCCTCCACTCCTGAGGGGCAACAATTTCCTCTCTCCCCGTCGCAGTTTCCCTTTTCACAGATAACGCTCAACAAACCCTTGCTCCTAGCCTCTTACAACATTGCAAAGCACCGGTCTTCCTATTTCTACGGCCGCAAGAGCGTACACGGTCCAGCGGCTAGCATCCGTATCATTTCCACCGGCTGATTTATTACATTATTCCAGGCGTCGAAGGCCGGACAACCGTGGCCACGGAACAACCTGGCCAGTTAATTCGATCTATTTTCTAGCCTGCCTCCAGACAAGGGGAGGTTGGGGGCTGCGTTGTCAGCCGATCATTCGATTGGGAGTCATACGCGTACCAGCTCTATTCGCTAGACGGAGAGAGAGCTGCCAGTCTTCGCACTGTTCGTTTTTGTTGAACCGAGGAACGAGGAAACTATGGGTTCCTCGTGCACACGGACTCATCGTCCGTCGCAGGCTAGGCGGGATTAATTATGCGCGATAAAGTGCGTCGGACACGTGTAGCTACATGTGCCGTATGCGCGCCTATGTCGCCGTCGCGACGTCACGACCGATCAGATATTTCCTGAAATAATGCCGCTACCTCTGGACGTCTCTTGCCCTCCACCGTTTCGCCCAACCACCGCGGCGTGGGTCGTACTGTCTGGCGGGTCGCATTCAAGGGGTACAGGTTGTTGGAAGAACGTTGGGCAAACGGGCTAGACCGTTTTGATTGTATGCGTGCTTTAAATGGATTTAGAGCGAATGATTTTCTAATTCTGCGTATGTGTGGGTGCACTAGAAGTCGTGTCCAGTAATAGAATTTAATTCGCATGCTCAGTGTAAGGTTCACTGAAGTTATACAATAAATAATATTCCATAGATATCCGCGAAAGATAGAAATGTTGATTATGAAATTGCACTAGATAGTCAGTAATAAATAAACAGAACACAATAGAACTCGGATTATATATGCGAAAGTTTTTGTGTAAATTAAATGGAAAATAAAATGTCTAGAATGTTTTCTACTGAAAAATTACAATTCCGAATATTCATATTATGGAAGCATGAGTAAAAAATAAAATAAAAAAGAACTTTTGAATGAACTTGCTTCCTTTTAGCAGAGCGTGGTTTCGATCCACGGACCTCTGGGTTATGGGCCCAGCACGCTTCCACTGCGCCACTCTGCTGTTGTGAAACGCGTTTTCTTAAAACACCTTATATTAAGTTAGGCAGGGTGAGAGACAAGAAATCAATAAAATCCAATCCTGAAGAATGAAGATAGACGCAATAGCGTATAAATATTAATAACAAACCTGTCATGTCAGTATGAAAACAAATCTATTCACGTATTACGGTTAGAAATATCCCCATAAAAAACTTCAAAAAAGTAAAAAATACGCCAAGTACATGAAAACATGAAAATCACAAAAAATAGAAGATAATAATCATTACAAAATTAAAAAAAGATGTGAAATCAAAATGAGCTGCTAGTACATAAAGATGCTTTCCAACTGCGCTTTAGATGACACAACTACATATGCACAGCTAAAATTCCATTACTCATAATGGCTATTTATACAAAGAAAAAATGTATTAAATAATAGTATGCAGATATATTTTTATACAAATAAATATTTTAATACGAATAAATATTTGATTCAAAATACTTGGCGCTGCGCCCCGAATTGGTGTTGCTAACCTCAATAAATATGTATAAATTGCATTAATCCTCTTCTTTCTTTCTTGTACGTGCATGCGTGTGCATATGCTACGTATGGCATTAGAATTAAATATATGTAGAATAAATCGGACTGTGTTTCTAGTATGTGTATGTATATGTTTTTTATATTGTAATGGAGTTGTAAATTATTAATACTAAGGCAAATAACATTTTTTCGGTTGCGCAGCGCCAAGTATTTTGAATCAAATATTTATTCGTATTAAAATATTTATTTGTATAAAAATATATCTGCATACTATTATTTAATACATTTTTTCTTTGTATAAATAGCCATTATGAGTAATGGAATTTTAGCTGTGCATATGTAGTTGTGTCATCTAAAGCGCAGTTGGAAAGCATCTTTATGTACTAGCAGCTCATTTTGATTTCACATCTTTTTTTAATTTTGTAATGATTATTATCTTCTATTTTTTGTGATTTTCATGTTTTCATGTACTTGGCGTATTTTTTACTTTTTTGAAGTTTTTTATGGGGATCTCACTTCTTTTTACAAAGATATTATTATCTTCTATTTTTTGTGATTATTATTACTTTCTATATTTTGTGATTTATTTGTATCATGTACTTGACGTAATTTGTTTACTTTTTTTATACAATTACAGCATAATAATTATCAGCTGTTGAAATTTACATATCGATGAATCTGAAAGCACGTACAATTCCTTGAATCTGAAAGCACGTACAATTCCATGAAACTGAAAGCACGCACAATTTCATGAATTGTTTTATCAAATCGAGAAATGTTTTTCGTGGTTAAAAAATTAAAATTTCCATTCATAACGTCATTTTCTGAGTATATTTCATGGAATAGTATTTTTTAAATTAATTTGTTTATGTTTGCTAAATTCATGCGTTTTATTAGACTCTAATTGATTTTAGTATCAATTTTCATTTTCATGTTTACAGATTTCTGTGCTTAAAGGGGTTATCGCTAGATTTAGCACGAATTTTCGTGTTTTCAGATTCATGGAATTGTACGTGTTTCCAGGTTCATGGAATTGTATGTGAGACTGCATTTTGATTCCAATTCAATGGTACAACGATAATATATATTTGTAAAAACACGTGGCATCTCAAATTTTGTATATAACCTGACTGTAAGCTGTCAAAATTTGGAATAGATTGCACATATTGAAGATAGGAATTGATGAACGAAATTTGCCTAGTGAAGATAGGAATTGATGAACGAAACATGTATTAGTTCGTTTTGGCTGAAGGTGTGCGTATAATAACGCGTATACGTATTATGTTGACGAAAAATTCCTTGACGAAAAATTCCTTGACGAAGAAGAAGAAGAATCTTACCATTTCCGACTAATCCATGAGACGATATTACGATATCTCTGTCATGCGTGGACCGATTTTATTGAAATTGGTCTTATTCGAAAGCCGATATGCGGTTTACATGAGAAAAATGCCTTTAAATTTAGAAAATATTGCAGGCGTGATGAGATATAATGTAATAAATGTCAGAATTAGGTTGGAATGCCTCCGCGACGAGTAAAGGTACACGGCAGCGACAGTTCGACATATATATATATATAGGGTGTTTTTCATGTACTTGGCGTCGAGACGCTACCGCGTCTCTAGATTGCCTGCGAATAGTTTCAGTAAAGGTTGTACATCATGAGACATTTATACAATAGGGGATGCAATCCCTTCTGTACATGTACTCGAAAAATCATTTGGAAAAACCTACATTTAAAACAAAATAAAATATATTTGACTAAAACGTATTTCAGTACAATGATACACACATTGGCATAGTAATGAAGTGAATTAAAAACTTTTTTTTCAAATTAAGCAGGTGGAAAATTATTTCCAAATTGTTTCCAACGAAGCAGAGTGGCGCAGTGGAAGCGTGCTGGGCCCATAACCCAGAGGTCCGTGGATCGAAACCACGCTCTGCTAAGCTGATATTTCTCTTTTTTGTTTAATTTTTTTTCAACTGTAGTAAAATATAAACTTTTTGCAAACACAAGCAAAGCAGAGATATTTTTATCTGCATTCTAAGTTATCGGTTATCGCACATTCTGCTGAAAGTAGCATAACACCCCCGTTTATAAGTCACTGAAAAAAGAAACTTTAAAAACAATATTCCGTGTTTATCCGTCAAATTTAAAAAAAACTAAAATAAATTACTTAGAGATTTATCTAAAGAAGTTGGAAATAAAAACGAAAAGAAAAAATAAAAAAATAAAGATTCTAGCAGAGCGTGGTTTCGATCCACGGACCTCTGGGTTATGGGCCCAGCACGCTTCCACTGCGCCACTCTGCTTTCTTGGTACTGCTTGCAAAAAATTTCCCTGCGGCCCTTAAAAATTTACTTCCTTAATTATATACCGACATTTTGATAAAACATCGCAACATTTGCATTAACAGTTTTAGTTAAGAAATTGCTGCATAGTATTCATTAGAAGTACCTCTAAACTGCCATGACTGATCACCCTCAATTTTTTTGTTGCAGTCCGACATAGTCCACCAAAGCGTTTACGAATTAGTACACAGCGAAGATCGAGAGGAACTGCAGAGGCAGTTGATGTGGAATTCTTTTCTACCCGCCGAAAATGCAAGTCTCCCATTGCACGATGCATTGTCACCCCAACACAGCCATCTTTTGGAACGCAGTTTCACCGTCCGCTTTCGGTGTCTTCTGGATAATACATCAGGCTTCTTGGTGAGCTCACTTTCATTTTATTATATTCTTAAATATACAAAACTTCCCGACCAATTCATCATCGATTATACAAATCTACCATACCTACCTACTGCACTTCGATCCTCACAATCAATTAAACGCCGAAGCATGGCAGGAATATGCAAATGCGCCTGACAGATACTTGAGTTAAATAATCGCAATACAAGGCATGCCGGCTGTTTAGCAGCGGCTATCGAAAAGGAATAACACGACTGCACCGGCCAAGCATCGCGCGAGGCTTCTTCACGCTTGCTGCAGCGAAGCGCGGCATACAAAACAGTAATTAATAATTTCACTGTCGTAAAGGAAAAGAGAGACGAGATGTTGCTCTGCACCGCCGCCACTGTTTCCTTTTCTCCCGAGTAATTGCTTTTTTCAAGTCGCGCCTTGAATACCCCTCTTCTTGCTTGCCCACTCCACGTCACTATCTTCGAATTGGCCTAGTGCCCGCAAAAAGGGGAAGCCATTTACCAGTGCACCATGCAAAGTCCTTGAACATATAGGTGTTCCAGAGAGCACACTGATTTCAGAATTATCAAGGGCAGTGATTTTTTAAATTACCCCCCTCGAAAGTCTTCAATCGCGTACTCTATACACCTGTTCATCTTTCTCCCGCCGAAAACCAAATCGATATCGGGTCTCGAGTAGCTCCTATATTGCATGCCTTGCTGCAATTCCACGTACATTCCACGAGTACGCAACATGACTCTCGTTCATTCATCGAAATCTTCACATATACCCATCCACACGGTCACGCGATCCAGGATAATACTTTGACCCCAAGGAGGAGCCTCCGTGTTACTGTCTTCCGTGCGTTTGGCATCCCGTGAAACTCGCCGCCATTTTATAACCCCCTCCCCTCACGCAGGTAGAGCTTGATCGAGCGTCGCACGATAGAGCGTCGTCGTGAGCTATCGATCGGATTTTTACGACATCAAATTTTCATAATTGCTGCCAGAGCCGCACTTAACCTCGCGGCTCGCGATAATAGAACATAATTGTGGAGGATAAGAACTGGTTTCGCCTCCGTTTGACTGTTATTACTGCGTGTTTTTTTTTCTTTGCCATCCAGTAGGCGGAATTATGAACATATTTTCGAAGCGGAAGTTGCTTTAGATAGAATTCTTCTAACGTTTTTATCGGAAATTCCACTAGACCCGTTCCTCGTGCCTAATTTGGGATCGATGCAAACCTGAGATATGAGGCGTCGAGGATGATCTGCATAGGTTTCGGTAAAAACAAGGGTCACGTCCCTCTTAACGGGAAGAATGCCTTCTGGTGTCCGTGCCCTTAAAGCTTTTACGATTACAGTTTCATTTTCATAAACGTCAGAGTGGTTGACTTTTTGCAGACTCGACCGTGGCCCGGTCGTATTGTAAGTACCCCTTTTCCTCATCCTTGCCCGTTATAGTCTTTCGACTGTCTTTGGTCCACGTATCTCTGTATTTGCTGGTTGTTTGCCGTAAGATAATTAGTGTTTTGCTGCGTCGCGGCTCGCTGCTCCAAAGGCTGAGCCTGGTTTTGCTCAGACTATGATTTATGCATGCTTTCATTCTAGTTGTCATCCTTTAAATTTCTCTTTCTTTCAGCGTCTGGACATTAGAGGGCGCGTGAAGATCCTTCATGGCCAGAACAGGAAGACAGAAGAACCACCATTGGCTTTGTTTGCTCTGTGTACACCCTTTGGCCCACCGTCCCTCCTAGAAGTTCCGCAAAAGGACGTGATGTTCAAGAGCAAACACAAATTGGATCTGGCGCTCGTGTCCATGGACCAACGGGGAAAGATGCTGCTAGGATATTCGGACGCAGAGCTGGCTAATCTTGGTGGCTATGATCTAGTCCATTACGACGATTTGGCCTACGTTGCGAGTGCTCACCAAGAATGTAAGGACACTTCTATTTCTAGTAAATTTTCTCATTTTAAAGATCTTCATTGAATCTCACGATCTTGCTTAAATCTGATTTCAGTGCTGAAAACTGGTGCCTCCGGTATGATAGCATACAGATTCCAGAAGAAGGACGGTGGGTGGCAGTGGCTGCAGACCAGTTCCAGATTAGTCTACAAAAATTCGAAGCCTGACTTTGTCATCAGCACGCATAGACCCCTCATGTACTTTCAGTTTCTTTCCTCTAAAAGTACACTTTGCATACCAAGTTATTGGTAACCCTAACAATTGAATACTCCCTACAGGGAAGAAGAAGGCAGGGACCTTTTGGGCAAGCGAACGATGGACTTCAAAGTGAGCTACTTGGACGCTGGATTGACCAATAGTTACTTCTCGGACAACGATAGTTTGTCAGGGTCCGTGATGACGCCCACAGTTCCAACGCAGCCAACGTCTCAGCGAGTAAACAGGCGATATAAGACGCAGTTGAGGGACTTCCTATCAACTTGTCGGAATAAGCGTACCAAACTTTCTGCACAATCGTCGGTTTCACCACCCGTCACGCCCACTGTTGCATCCGTGGACTACCTCGCGGCTGATACCAGTGCCGCCGCTGCAGTTGCAGCGGCATATAGCAACTTGAACACCATGTATCCGACCCCGTATGCGCCCACAGCAGTTGCGGCTAGCACGGATCCTTCGTTGACCACGTATATTGGTCATACGGGGAACTACCATCAAACTCTCTACCCCACCACTGCGTTAGACAATAGGTGAGTTTTGCTGATGATGTCTTACCGCATAGATGGTGATTTAAAATCACGTTGGTACACGCTGATTTCAGTTTCCTTCTAATCGATGCAAATTCTTTAAACTTCTAGGTACCTTACCGCAGCGACGGAGAATCTGTTCCAGTACAGGCCTCTGGGTTCCTACTACCCAGAGTACCACACGAGCACCGCGTACAACGGCTTCATAGATGTCTCACTACCCACCTATGAGACGCACCAGCTAACCAGCAAAGCGGAGGAGAAATTGTACTGCCAACAATTGGGCGAGTCTCCCAAGTACAGCTATGTAGATACGAGACACCCTAGCAGTGTCAGTGGCTCCCCCTATGCGGCCAGCCCAGTTGCAAGTGCATCGACGATGCACACCGCGACTGCTGACATTAACATCGTCCGCGCCGGCAGCAGACACTCTCTGGAGGGTGGTGCTTCGTCCAGCAACTCGGCTGGAAGTTCGCCGGTAACTGGACCAACGAACGGTGTGCTTACCCCCAAGATAGAGGACGTGAAACCGGAGGTTTACGGAAATGAGGCACCGCGGCAGACTGTACTGATGTGGGGAGCACCTCCTTCGCGTACTCCTCCGAGGAACAACGGTAGTTACAGTCCACCAACGCCGCACTCAACCCACTCGTCTACCCATTCCGCTAATGCTGCTGCTGGAGATCCCTTGAAATCTTTGGCGGAGATGAACTCCATGAATGGGGAGTGTAAATGGAGGCAGACGCCTCCCAGCGAACAACAAATCGCCGCGCCCAGCTCACCTAGAACCAAGGGGCAGCCACAACAGCATTCGCATCACCAGCAGCAGCAACAGCAACAGCAGCACCAGCAGTATCCGGTGACCACGTCACAGTATCAGGCCGCAGCGGCAGCCGCGGCTGCGGCCGCAGCTGCAGCGGCCAGCACTATTGGATACGCGCATTCTCATCCTGGCCATGGCCACGGGGAAGCGGGCTCCGAGGTATGGCAAGGAGTGCAACACCACCACCACTACCAGTACTATCCCTACCACCATCACCACCCCGCACCACCAAGGCACGCGCCCCAGTGAGTGTCACTGCTGCCTCACAGGTTTTAGAGTAATTTCTCCACCGAGGAGAATGAATTTGAATCAAGTTTAAGTCAATTCTTGACCCGTCTAGGATGTCAGGGTGACACCTCAATTTGGTTTTTGTTGGAGATATTCCCTACGAAATTGCAGCCTCTGATTCCTGGATGGGTTAATGATAAATCACTCGTGAAGCAAGAAAGTTTAGACTACGAAGACATGGAGAATTTTTGTAAACTGTACTTTGTCCCTAGGTATTTTACTATTGGGCATGCATGTCGCACAATTTTTTTTTGCAATGAAGTAGAATATATATATATATGTTGCATGTCCACATTTTCAGTTTTTAAAGTAATGTGTTTTTGAAACTTGAATTTGAGCAAAACCACTCGAATCTTCTGTTGACTTCAAACGCACGAGAATTTCTGTAGAGGTGGTATCATGAAACACCACAATGGTAGGATCAACCACCAGTTGGAAAGGGGTTGCGAATAACGGGTGAACGTACTTTCGGTTGCAGCACGCCCCCGTCAGCTGTGGGAACGGGGACGGGAGTAGGCATGGGCATCGGCCCGGACAGCAACACCAGCAACAACAACGTCTTGTACCATCCTCCGCACCACCACCCACAGCATCAGCACGTGGTGGGATCATCAGCGGCGGGAATGGGCCCAACTGTCCCTCAGATTCCAAACCGGACGCCGGGAGTCCTTTGCTGTCCATCTCTGAGGTGACTAACACCCTGCTCAACCAATAGTCTCATCGTGACCTCAACATCGTTTCGTTGTGGTGATGAAGGTAACTTTACTCATTTATAGTAATCTTATGACGCGTTCTTGAAAAAGTACTTAATACCAACTATACTTAATCTCCTACATTACCAATGGATAAGGTATTAAAACGCCATATTCTGTTGAAATGTTCACAGATATCTCTCAGGAGATATTTTCACCGAGGCGGATCACAAAACGCGTGACTGTACCATACAGATAATATCGGTTAAACTGTTAAGAGTATTCTCGCGTATAGTGCTGTAACATAACATACTCATTACAGTTAATGTATGTATGCCTGATTACGTTAATTCGTCCGTACTGTTAAGTTGCACACGAATGCTCCCCGTGGAACATGCAGTTTCGAGTGTCTTGCTCGCCTATCGTGACGAAAGGGTGATGATTGCGGGATCATGTGATTCCATCGAGGTAGCACAAAACTAATCGCCTCGATTCTCATCACGACAAACACAACACACATTGGATTTAGCTTTAGTTAGGCCCTTTGAGTATATTGTGTGATTGTGCTGTACGTACTATCGTTTCTTTCTTCTTTCTTCCTTAACCCTTTGCGGTCCATTTTTATTAATAAAACAAACGTATATTTTTCCTGACACTGCAATAATGGAATATTTTTATTACCCCCAGATGTAACTTGCAGGAACTTCGAATGGGGACTCGATAGGGGAACGCGAAGGGTTAATGGTGTCATTCCGTTCGTGCATGTAATAATTTGTTTTAATGGGGTACACATGGATTCTGTGATACGCGTTAGGTAATTGAAACGCTATTATAGAAAGAGAAGTACAGTTGTGTGTTCTGGCCAAGGCGAAAAAGTGAAGCAGAGGAGATAACCATGAAACTCTCGATTTGGCTCGAACCTCAGTCTTGCCAATGTTTCTTTTGTTAATAAGTTTGTAATTTTTGTACTTAATTAATTTATACACGCTATTTATGTACATGTATAATCGACGCTTAGCGAAGCTAGACGAGCCTTCCATAATTCTTATAGATGTACTCTCATTTTACGAACGTTAACGTCCGTACTCGGGTAACGAAGACTGTGAGAAGAGAACCGGAAGAAAGAGGAACGGAAAGGGGAAGTCCCGGTGAGAACAGATCGATCGACTTCGGGGGAAGGGGGTTGTGATTTCCATGTTTCGAATCAAGGAGGTCGAAATGGAAACGTGATTTTCTTTTGCGTTACGTTGCAGTATACATATCAGAATGGGAAAGAGGAAGGAAACGACACGGTGTCGTCCTTCTTTCTATTGCAATCTTGATATACATAGAAAGATATATATATATTGTATTATTTGCTAGTAGGAACGTTTTAAACCTTATGGATAGTATGGTAATGATTTATAAGGATACCAGCGACATCTACTTCGGATCCACGCGTCTTTTTGAACTTTAACCTACGATTATTCTGTCCTTTACCTACTTCATGTCGTCGTAGTGTTATACAATATACGAACCTATTTTGCTATGATTATTTGTAAACATTCAATCCGCTGATCGGCTTTGCGATAAAATTGTTGAGGCTTGTTACTGATATGGCTCTTTTTAGGCGTGATATGTTGTTTACTAATCCATGGTTGTGATACTATTAAAATCAGTAAAGAACCAACCGAAGATAATCAAACCAGTTGGTAATTTAGTTTACAACTTGCTGTTGCATTCGATCTCTTCCAATTATTACAAATTAAAAACAATAAAATAAAAGTTCGTCAGACAAGAAATAGGGACAGTGTCGGTAACAAGATTTGACAATCCACACTGTAAATTCATATCCTTCGACCGTAACAGCTTGAAACTACGTTTCTTTGCAATATCGTACGAAGATCTATTATTTTAAGTAATTGACTCTAGTCCATACATAAAGCGAATTAACGATATCCACTATGCTTAAACTGTAAAAATGTTCTTACTCACAAGCTACCCCTCCCGACAATCTTGCTTGGTAAACGAATTACCTCTCCACTGTACACATTTATCTATAAAGACGTTCATGAGAGTAATCGCATCTCATGAAACATTCTTCAACCTTTAAACCACTTGGGTCGCCATTTTAGGATCACTTTTCGTAACACATTTTTTCGATAATGTTTTTTTCTATGTAATGGAATTTTTTTCTGAGGAAGAAAGGAATAGCGGGGGGACAAAAATGTTCAAGTACTTTTATTCTGATTGTGGTTTGAGGGTTGATGATTGACCACCCCCTATCATTTAATCACAGTGATGAGGATATTCAGACAGTTTAAGCATACATGTATATTTACTGTATATTTAGAGTAAGGTATCTTCTAATAAGCATAGATAAGATTAGTCAATATAAACTCCCCATAGCTATCCACATAGATCGAAATATGTACCTTATTTTATAGTAACTGGTGTCTGCAGACCATATCCAATTCAATTATTACCCTATCAGGCAGAATCATTGAGATGTGAAAAAATTATATCATTACATTTCCTATTTTACAATGAAGACAAGGAGTGTTTATCAATAACATATATGACAGAGTGCCTGTCTGAGTGGAAAGGACTATCAAATTTAAGACCAATCTTTGTTGATTTCTTATAAGTGTAACAATAAGTGAGAATTCACTATTGCACATATCAAGCATAGGAAGAAATTGAAATAAATGTAAGATAAAAAATGTATTGAATAGTGATATTCTGTTTGTTTAATGTTCTTTTGTTAGGAAATTTGCGAGCAAAGATACATTAAATGTTTAATCGATTTTGGTTTATAACATTGGTTTCGAAAGATTCTTAACTCTTTCACTGACAAACACTAATAAATGCAGGAAACGCTGAAACATCTTACAAATATTTGTTCCTATTAAAAATAACTAGTTACGAATTTAAAGAGGGGGAATAGTTTTTAATGTTACTTTAATTGTTAAAAGTTGGCATCACTGTCAGATTTCATAGAAATTTTTGTTATTATGCCTAAACTGCAATTGCTGGGATTCCTTGCAAAATTGTCCGCAGATATTATTAGGGTTTCAAGAAGCCTATGTTAAAAGGAAAGTGACACATTTGAAAATTATTTATTAGAGATTTGTTGGTATCATTTTTTTTACAAATATTTATTAACCGCTATGTAATTTTTCTAACTTATAAGTATTTCTTTAGGAATAGGAAAATATTTATTCTAATTTATTAATTCTTACAAATTTACTTTAATACAAAGCTAGTCAGATTTACATCTGAATGACTCATATTTATAAAAAAGAAGAGATAACCTTAACTAGGAATTAACGCAGCTTTGGTCAGTGAAAGAAGATTAAGAATGAAGATAACAAAAACTTGCAGAAAAAGAGTGGCTAATAATAAAAATGTTACAAAACGAAGGTTTATACAAAGAAAACGTCTGGTTACAAATTTGATATTATAAACAAATATCGTTCAAATAACATATCTGTTACTTAATGACTCAGACTTTCCTCAGCTGAGCTTTCCATACATACTCCAATCCAACAAATATTGCTCAAGCAAAGGGACAAGAAATTTACAAAATATTTTGCAGATACCGATACTTCATTGTTTGTAAATTTAACTCAACATACTGACTTTGCGTGAGAACAAGGAAAACACGTTGACTTCTGTTATGCAGATGTTCTCTTATACATTTTAATGTATCAAAGTTAACAATATCATGCCAAACCAAACATTGACTCTCGATCACTCCATCCACTTATCTCTGATATATTCTATAGAATCTAATTACTATTAACACTACTACTAAAGCTAAGATCTACAAATGAAATTTTAAAACTGTATCAAATGTTTATATGAAATAAATTATGATAATGCAATAGACAGGATGTTTTTTACGACATGAAGAAGACACGAAAAAACTGTCATGCATGGTGGCGATGTTTTTATTCTATCAAGTTTCCATATATTTCACTGTTTATTTCTTTCAATTGAAAATGAGTTATTACACTTATTATAGAAATGGTGTGTAAGGCCCATACTTACAATACATTAAAATAAACGATTTTAACGTTTGTCGAACGTACTTCGATACATCTAACGGCACCGGATGTAAGTTAACCTCTCTGCATGCAATGGATCACCCACGATTTCAACTATTTTCTCAGTCGTAATGATCTCGGTTTTTATTCCAACACATACACAAGAGACAGATCGAAAACAAAGTAAAACAGAATAAGTCGGGTATCCTAGAACCTAATATAAACCTCGTTTGCACTTCGTCAGTTTCGTGTACGCGCCACATAGTAATTAACACGCAGCGGAAGTGGAGTTTTCGAGCTCTGGAGAGAGTTAAGAACAACGGTTGATGCCCGTTTACCGGAAGTGATCGAAACATAACGAGTTACTGCGCGGAAAATGCAGACTATATTGTTACAAAATAATGGCATTCAGGAGTAATCAAAGTGGGCAAAGGGGAGAATGGTTGGATGACGCAATGTTTGTAATTGTTCATCGACGGGATTGGGATAGATCGGGCAGAGGGAGGAGAAAATAAGACGATACACGCAAAGTAGCACTAGGGGTAAAAATCTGACGTTCTATTGAAATAATTACAAAACTGTTTGGATACTATGTTACAAGTAAACGAATTAATCCTCGAGCGAGCCTAACGAATTGAACAGGAAGTGACTCAGTCGCTTCGACATCGCTAACGCGCGCGCGCACACGTGGAAAATTTCAATGGACAATCACAATGAAAACCTTAGCTTCTGGTGTTTATATACGTGTCTATCTATCTATGGAGAACAAAAGGTATCTCTCGTTTCTTTTTATTCGTTCCTGTATGAATATCTCGAAAAGTTATTATAATATGAATATGTATATACAACCTTGGCTAGAAGTTGGTCAGGTTCAATTCCTGTACCGATGCGACGACGATCTCTTACCGTCCCTGTGATTCGACTGCCTTGACCTTGATCGCGATTTTCTATGATCCCTAGATCTAGATCGACTCCTCCTCTTGCTCCTGGAAACGTAAGACCCGGAACGCTTTCGGTCCTTGGAACGGGATCGAGATCTGTCTCTGCCCCTCGATCGGGACCGTGTCCTTCGCTTGTCCCTAGCGCGTGACTTGCTCCGTCTGGTGGAATAGGATCGACTTCGTCTTCTGTCCCTCGAGTGGGAGCGGGACTTCCTCTTTCCCCTGGAACGTGATCTTGACCATTTCCTCGCGGCCGAGACGGATCTAGATCTGCGGCAGCTCCTGGAGCGGGATCTACGCCGCTTGCGATTTCTCGATCTCGATCTGTGCTTCTTGCCCGACCTATAATTGCTCGAAGACCTTGAACGATACTCTTTACGTGAAGACTTTATCGATCTAGACCTGGACTTGCGTTTGCGACCACGCTCGGAAGAACGAGACCGGGACGACTTTCTCCCTTTCGATTTACTTCTACTCTTTGATTTCCTCTTTCGGTAATCACGCTCCCGAACTTTGCTCGATCTTTTCTTCTTCAACGAGTTACGACTCGAGTCGGAGCTCGTGGAGTCGGAACTGCTAGATTCGGAGTCGGCTGACCCCGACGGAGTATCGGTCTTTGCCATATCAGACGGCACGATTTGTTGCTGTGGACTTTGTCCGCCGCTCGATAAAGTTTCAGACGCTTCTCTTTGATTATTTACCGTTTCTTTTTCATCAACTAAAGTAGTGATGTTACGGAGTTACGCTTAATGATGTAATCACACGTCTATAGGTATTTATTATATCTCGAAACATACCTGAGTCCTTGCAGCTTGTATTACCAGTATGATTTTCCTGTTGCTTATTATAATGCTCCTCGTAACGTTGCTCTTCCCTCTCATCCTCCTCCGCCAGACGCGCCTCGATCTCCTCCTCCGTCTTTTTGAACGCTTGCTGCCGTCGTTTCAACGTTTCCTGTAACAACAATGTACAATCCCATTTGTAAAGCTTCTTATTCCTCTCCCATCAAAGCAAGTTCTGCGAAACGTACTATCAGCTCTTCGTCGCTGTCGTTGTTCTGAGCCTGGACGTGTTCGTTCTGCTCCTCCTCACTCTCGCTGTTGCTGTCGCCATAGATGCCCAGACCTACACGAAACGTCTAGTTTATTATGCTTGTCCACGGTATGCCTTTCTTTCGATTCAAAGTAAAGACATACGCTCGACCACTAAATATGCTGCTGCTATGATCGAAAAATGTCCTGAAAGACATCTTCACTTTTTACGATAACTTATAAGCGAGCATGGCTACAGAGAGCGCAGCAAATGCACGGAACGCATTTTTTACAAATGACTGGCATTGTACACACGACCGGTATCCTAGGATGGCCGTGCGTAATATTGTAATGGCGTAGGGACTTACCAAGCTTACGAGTGATCTGAGCAAGAGGGGCCATGTTGTTGAGGGATGCGACGGGGGTCTCTCCTGCAGGGACTTACAATACACACGCATTTAGTACCAAATGGCTAAAAGCTATCATCAGGATCCCCCCCAAAATTAAATGGTACTGATTCATCACCGATATCGCACAAGGAGAGCCGATCCTGCCTTCATTCCTCATATACCTTAAGAAATCTTTAACGAATCCCTTTAGAAATATAAAACTGAAACTTCTATAGACGTGACGTTAGTAGCACATTACAACAATCACATTACATACGACCATATATGGTAGAGCGACATCAGTAAAAATAGATACAGATAATTGTGTAAAAAATTAGAGGCGTGTTGTGGTTTTCTGATAATTACTACATGTATCACAAGTATCGTTTAAGGCGAAGCGAATTTTTTTTTAAGAATTACAAAAAGAAAAGTAGCATTCAAAAAGAAAAAAAATATAGAAATCATTTTTATAATTCGAACACGTGATTTGTCTGTTCCTTCGAGTGTTTTAATAGTTTTTACACGATTCGCACTTTCAATTTCGAAGCAATCGATAATAATCGGTGTGTTTCGTTTTGATCAATAATTAGACAATTGAGAACTCAGTGACTTGCTTGTACAGTGTTTGAATTCTTATTACACTAGTTACATAGAGTTTCATCACACAATTCTTCACCGCTCGATTTATTTGTCGGATTAATACAGTTCCATTTCATTATCTCTAAGAAATGAAGATAAAGCGACTTGGTAAAAGAATATTCGAAACGAGTAGTGGTATCAAAATGCAATGTTTGTCTGTACTAAACAAGTACCCGTTTGAATCGCGAGAAAATCGGGCGACACGGTAATTTATAGTCAGGACTAGTTTGCTGATTCTATATTAAAAACAGAGTATCACTTATGCTACGTGTATAAATCCTGGAAAATAAAGTAGGATATCCTGAAATTATCGAATAAGTAACTCTATGAATTGAATAATCTCTGTTTAATATTTAAAAGCTTATATATTACAGAAATGGGCAAATAAAATTCACCGCAACACTGCACGAGACTCGTGTGAATCAGATTCTGTGCACTGGCGAGCGAAAGTATGAAATATATCAATTTTGTTAGTTGTATCGTGTGTATCTGGGGTACCTTTGGCACGTGCGCGGCTCCAAACCTCTCTGCATATAGAACCGATTTCTTCGTTCGTTACCTCCAAAAGTATTTCCGTCAGCGACCTCCGTACCTTCAACATCTGCACAACAAAATGTTGCGATTGTAATCGGCGCAACCACGTTACAAGATGGTCGCATTTGGTACGCATGGTGCTCACCACATCTTGCAGGATTTCCTCCCTTGACCGCTTGGGTGTACCTAAACTGGTGTTAGAAGGGATGGTCGGGCTTCTATCGGTATGCGTATGTGCATCCGGCGAATCCGCATCCCGAAACCGCGATTTCCGTGGTCGGAGGAGAATGTCTGGAGTACGTTCGAAATTTTTCTCGGCTACTGGTTGCGTACGTATTCCCTCGTCAAGTTCCTGCTCTGTTTCCTTTTCGGAATCAGAATCCTACGTTCCCAGAGAGCAACACAAAACATTGCCATCATGTCGTTCGCGTGAACACTCATGCAACTTTACTTTGCGTGGTACGTAATTAATTAAATGCATTCGGACACCTACAAATTTGCTTTTACAAGGGTTCAGAACCGCCCGAGCTTCGTCTTCGGCTTGCTTACGGGCTTCTAACTCTTGTTTCCTCAGAATCTCCTGTCTCTCCCTTTCAACAGCTTTCTGTTTCTCTTTTTCCATCTTTTCTAAACCCTCCCTAATCCATGCCGGCAATTGCCTACGTTTTGCCGCGTCTAGAGTAAAAATATTCTCACCTTATCAACACTTTTACCATGACCGTCTTGTCATTCGACCGACACTATTCGGACACTTGTCAACATGGCCACACAAATCCATTAAATCTTTGTAATAGGTAATAATCGGCAGTGTACATACGTAAATTATAGCTTTCATGCACAGCGTGTGAGTGAGACATCTTCAGTCACACCATCTTTAGATATATATATTTGGGACTTACCTATAGTTGTAGTGGTATCTTCCTCTGGTGTCTTTTCTCGGTCTTCTCGGCACCGCACATTGTCGATGGGTCTCATGTGCGGCGCTCTACTTGCGTGCCTCACTCCCTTCATGAAGGGGGGCGGCTGGGGGGGTATTGTAGTCGGTGGTTCCCCGGACCAATAATTACTGACCTAAATACAAAATACTAATTACCTGTAAATTTCAAATCTAACCCACATCTCGTTTTCACGTCCAATCAGCGGAAGGGTTAATGGGAATTAAATAAAAATAAATTCGAAACGTACTTTGGAATCGCGATAAACAATCTTTTAAAATTACAAGCATCAAAAAAATCAGCAGGTTTAATAGAATTTAATGCGTGGTGTTCTCTCTTTATTAAATCTAAGGAAAGTCGGGAGGTGCGGGAAGGTGAAATTGAAGATATGTACTATATTAGAAATACAATTTTAACCTGACTATAAGGTTGTGTCGGAGGTACTGAATTATAAGAATACAACGACGGTGCTGCTGGAGGTGGCACACTAAATTCCGACGTTGTCGATATAGTTGGGGCGGGTGGAATAACTGGTACTGTAGGAATTCCTATAGGTTTCCCATCTGAACCTATAGAAACCCCAGGGGGAGGTACACCAGTCCACTCCCAAGTACCTCCACCCGAACCCGAGGTGTTCCAATGGCCCCACTGATTCCATTGGTTCCAAGATTCAGCTGACATCAAAGAACAAATATCGTACAGCAATTTTAGACAAATAATTAAAAAGTCATTTTAGAATTATGAATTATATACTTCTCTGAAACTAAGGCCATCAACGAAAACAACAAAATCATACACACAAAGCCACACTACAACACCAATTAATCGCCTGTTTTGTAATAAATAAGCATATCATACAATATTTTATTGTAACAAGTTGCAATATTTTATAACAAAAGTAGACCATACAAATTGTTATACAATGAAAAATGTGATAAAATAAATGAAAATTCACCGCATTTTGGAATTTATTTGTAACATTCTTAGATACATTTAGCTCAATCATGCATTCCTCCGTGTCAAGCTTCCTGCGACTGTGATATAGGCAAATATCTGGTATATTACGATTAGTCCTGCGAGTTCAAGGTCTTTACATTACCTGATCCACTAATAGTAGGTGCAGGTGGGGCTGGCGGTATGTCATCTTCCTTGGTGTCCATATCCATTGGAGCTTCTCCGCTACCATCGGTCCCAGCACATATAGGATTAATGGTAGGCGGAGGCGGCGCTGGTGGCACTACAGTCTCTTTCATTTTGATCCATTGCTGAGCTAATGCTGCCCAGTCGACTGAATAGCGATCAAGAGTTTTTGGTGTCGATTAGAAGCTGTACGATGGTGGAATCGCTTACACGTCGGATACTGAAATACTTCTAACTCCATTTACCTTGATCGTTACTCATGTTCTGATAAGCGGAAGGATTCAGGGCCCATTGAGTCGGGTAATCCTTTCCCTCGAACATATCTCCACTCATTTTCATCTATTAATGCCCTCAGGGAGAAACGATAACTGCGAATCCAGCGAGTTTTAACCTTATACGAGATTAGCGCGAGCATTAGCGAGCGCCGCGAGCTTATTCTATCGTCAAGCACGGCATTATCGGCTACATGGTGGGAAAACACTTGGATTTTGTTGCTTTTTATCACTTTCACTGCACCGATCGATGCTTTAATACAGTTCGGAGCGCCCTATCGCGATATACGTTACTTGTGTCCGATGTACGCGATGATTCCCCGAAAGTCTATCCACGCTCCGGGCAGCGATTCAGAGCCACAAATTAGCGAGGCCGATTCGCGGTTCGACTGCGAATTCTTTACATCTCCCCACGTATTTTACACTCGCTTAACGTCTCAAAGAACTGCCAAAACTACTTTACCGGAAAATATCGCATCTCCACTAATGTCGGCCGCGAGGTGTCACAATTCTCGTGTGAGGGCGGATTTTTATTAACACGAGGCGACTATAACGCCATCGCTTAATGCAATTATTCCCTAGATAGGGGACGAGGTGGGCCTGACATCTGGCGGCGCTTCGAGTAAGGTGAACCCAATCCCCCGAAACCGTGGAATATCAATTGCCTTGTCGCGCACTCTACGTTTAAGAACGGTAATTCTAGGAACTACAAGTATATATTCAACTCAATTGCAGAAGACTGTAAAATAACCAACCGCTTGTTTTTTAATTCGTTGTTCAGGCGACTCGCTGCTCGTGTATGTACAGCTGGAGCACCAGGGGCGTCGATGATGAATAGATTCTGTATAAATAATTCCTTATTGTGTATTCTACACGTTTCTCAGCCGTGAGAAGGTGTATTCTGAATCGAAGAATGTGTTTCTCAAAAAATATTCTTGGTAATGAGAATATTTTGTGCAATCTTGTTAAAAGGATTCCTATGTAGTCGAGGAGTCGATAGAATTCATGTAGGAATTGATAAATCGCGGATATAATGCACCGTATTATGCACTCCCACTTAGAGGTCCGATCTCTATCGCGGTTGAGAACTATAACCGAGTGCTCGAAACGTCTTTCGATGTGTTGACGTTGAGGTTATTGTCGAGTTCGGTTATTTTCGATAAAAATGGTCGAAACTCCCATATGTTACAGAGAACGATGAAGCAAATACTTCTTCCTAATAGTATTCTTCGATATAGAGCCTATAACAAAGTTATAAGCGTTTGAAATGTGATACCTCTCAGCAACCCGGGTTGCCTTTGAAGATCAAATTTCAAAGGCCTGTAACTTAATTATAAGACGTCGTACGACGAAGTGGTATTATGAAAAGATGATCGCCTTGGAGTCCTCTACGACACCCCGCAGTTTGATTGCCAAAATTCAAAATTTTGTAAAATTTTACAAATGTAAAATATAATATAGATTTGTAAGCAAACTGCAACGATACACTTGTCTTCTTCATTTTCTTTCCACCTCTATAAAACTCGTTCTGCTCTATTTTTTTCTTTGACTTTGTCTGGTTGCTTAGCTGTCCCTTTAAATGCACCACTCAATTGTTCAGTCTGAAACTTAGCGGCTTATAAGCAGCTATAGTCTAATTCGGTTGTGAAATCGCGTTGCTGAGGGCAGCGAGGGTGGATTGGCGTGTGTAGTTGGTGGGGATGAATGTACCACCCTGTGCCAGGTGTTCTGCCACGCGGTCGACTACAGTCTCCTGAAAAACATCGCGGGTTCACGGGCTGTGGAGGCAATTTCCCCAACCAAGTTCCTGATAATGTATTAGTCCCAGGGCGATTATAATTCTAATATACAACTGTGATTAAGCAATAAATATTATTAACTACAGTTCCGCAACGAAACCAAAGAGACTTTTTAATACAAAACTATCGAAATTAGTGTTTTCCTCTGGAACTTCAGTGACGCACGTTCTTCGTATAAAGGAATCTTATAAAGGTGCAACTTTGGTACGAAATACTTATAATCGGTGACTTAAAATGTATTTTCGTGGTGAACAAAAATTATTATTATTTAAAGAAGGAACACCTCTGCCTGAATTTCTTAAACCCATCCGAATCTCTAATATTATTTCCCTCACGAAGGAGCACTTCCATACGAAGAGAACTGAACGGTATCTTTCATTGATCAGATACTCAAGATCGCCAATGGATTGATGGAACATCTCCCCCGGTCAATGATGCAATTTGTGTTCTACACGGCGCTGCACTTTGAGGTTCAAGAAAACTAGCATCCCGTGGCTATTACTCCTTCAGTTGAGGTAAGTGCCCACCATGCATTGTTTACCCAATTACATCCTTCATTGCCGAATACCACCAACAATGCAATAGTGCTGCCATTCCAATTAATGTGCCGCTGCTTATTGGGCTCTGGACTTCATTCTGTCCCGTAAACTGCAACGAATTTCTAAAGCAGGTTGTTGACTTAATAAAGACGTCACTGAATTGCGCCGGTTTCACCGGTTCGTGCGCCTGCATTCAGACAACTCTGTCCACATAATGCACTGCCAATTTGTGCCCTTCCCCCCGCTTAATGGACTCCCGTTGCTGATGGCGGAACAATTAAAAGTTGAAAGAAAGGTCGCCCTCCCGGGTCTCGATTTAATTCGATTCAGTTAGGTGTACACCATATTTCACGGCACCCGGTTCATCACACACATTCTCGAGAATAGTCTGCTACTGGGCAATGATGAAGGAAGGGCCACTTTCAGCTGATTATATTATTCATTAGTAACTAATAGCACAGCTCGCGTTCCCAGCTGCAAAAGCCTCCTATATAAATATTTCTTCCAGTACTTTTGATCTAGTGCAAACTTTCTATCGAATATACTCTACAGGGGTTCGCTACCTCGGCTATCTATTTCTAATTGAGCCGGGGTTCTAGGACCTATACACACCGGTGCGCATATTCCTCTTGCGCGACGCAGGCATCCAACAATTTCACAGCTTTGTCGATGAAAAAAGTGGTCGCAATGGCCTCGTTGGTGGAAAATCAGCACAGAGACAATAGTAAAGGGAGTACATTTAGGTTAAACGTTTATCGATTCCCGAGAACGGTTCGGAGGAAAGGCGATTCATGCGCTCGGACTCTCTGGCGGACACCTGAGCGAGCGAGTCCTTAGCTGGCTAAAGATGCCAAGGAAACGACGAAACATGCCGAGTAGGCAGTCCGACTTGCTCGGCTGATTTAGCCTCCGAATGCTAACAAAGCCAAAACAGAGTTAGTTCCTCATCTGTAGGTTCGACCCTGCACAGGAAATTGCGCAACCGGAGGCACACGCACCCTGCGAATTTTTCTGACAAACGTCGTGAACGCCAGTTCACACAGTCTTCCTTTGCAGAGCCCCGTCGTATCGATCCGCTTACTTTCGCGACCTAGAAATAGACAATTCGTATCGACATTTTCGCACGTGTGCCAAGGGATGCGTCCTAAAGTTCGCGACCAGCCAAACATTGGGATTCTGATGTACAGGCATCTGTCGCAGCGATTCCTCAGCCTCCACTAGCTGTAAAAAGCTGATTACAGCCACGATGCACTTGCGAATTCGGTTTCTGTAATTTAAGCCAGCTATAATCTTAATTTTGTTCTAGATTTAGATTCCTGAACTGTGATTTGATCCCCAGTTTACCGTCACTAGGGATTTTCTTCGGGGAAAATGGAAACTTGTGAGGAATGGATTTTACTTTCGCCCACATTGCAACCTTTCTAATACTGTATCTTTGCCACATATGCCACAATTACTTTCACCTCAGCATCGTTACCTATTCTTCGCGTCACGAAGGCAGGACGGTCGAACAAGTCCCCGCAGCATTAATCTGACTGCCTCTGAAAGACGCTTGTCCCCCTAATTAACATCTTTTATACGATTCACCGTTCCCATAAAACACCAATTCCTGTTTTTCGTCGCGAAACAGCAGTTATAAAATTCGTCTCGTTATACTCGACAAAGGTTATTTCACGGCAGCTGAATGTCGAATGCGCCAGTGAGTTTCTCTCCCGCCGTTAATAAAACGACACCAGTTTATAGCCGTCTCGCAGCTACATTAGTTCTATAACTTTTTACAGCATAGGTGCTACAGATATTCGCGAATGCCCTTCGTGGTCATTAAGGGAACGTAATGGCTCGCGGGTCACTGAACACTGCGGCTTAACCATACTTTTGTCAGGAGCTGATTCCCCATGGAACGGGATTACCGAAAAGTGTTACATCATTTTCATACAGGTCTTCCTTCTGGGAAAAAATCGATTTTGAAACCAACGAGGTGCGCATGTATTTGCCTGTCACCCAGCACCCCAACTTCAAAATCGATTTCCTCTAAAACGAACCTCCGCACGGAAAAACCCTATCCCACATTTTCCCTCCACACTCTTATAAAGGATCACTTCACACCCGCCTGTACCTATTACGAACCACCCAGTACATTATAAACAAATCGCGTATTATCGCCGCAACTGGAGAATTGCACGAAACTGAAAGCTAAGCGCGGCGCAACTGAGCACCACTGATATCCCACATTTTTCCTTCGCCGATCGACGGTTTCTTTCCCGGATCACCTGTTCCGTTCCATCGAACGACCGTTCGTCTCTTTCCTGCCTAGCTCCCCCCTCCATATTCGCAGGCAAAACGCTTACCTTGCCTCACCTGTCTCCTTAATTTCTTAGCCACGCGCGGCCGCGATTTTCGCGCTCGCGTTTACGCACCGTGGCGACGCGATATCGATGGAAGCCAGCACCGAAGCCCCGCGATAAGGCTACGTTATCTCGATAGTTCTGCCGGGATCTGTTGGATTCAGTGTCTCGCGCAAAATTCCTGTCCGCTGGACGATCGTCGCGGGAATAGCTGGCCGCGCGCTACCGAAGAGTTTTATCGTGGATTCGGGAGCGTTTTCGCGTGTGTGCACCGAACGGAGCCTTATCACTCCGATAAGCCGCGTGGAAGTGTGCCGTGCTCGATAAGTGGACCTCGTCTTCTAACTGGACCATCTGTTCTTTAATTCCTTTGTTTACTATGGAGAATCACGGGGTCATCAACTGGTGCAACCAATTAATGTTCTTGCTCTGCCGGATGAGCATTTAACGTAAGCTGCGCATACGGTTGTGCACACCGAAGATCGAGATCGTTTGGTAGTTTTCTGAAAGTACGTTTAGCGTACGTTCTCGTGCGCACCCAGGCATCGTGTAATCTTCCTCTACTATTGCAAATCTCGTGTAACAGAGATAATTTCGAAACTCGCTGTACCGAGGTAATTGTCGGAAATATCCCAACGGCTCAGACGTTAACACCTGCGAATGGTTAGAGATTACGTTACGTGATTGCGGTCGTGAATACGAAGTCAGAAAATCTGCAGTTAATCCGAGACGAGTTAACGATACCACCGCGCTTGGCGGATACATATATTTCCTAGGATTTATTAGCGATAGTTTTCAAGATTCCTCGCTGCCGCTTTAATCGGGTGAACTTCGCGCCACCTTCAGCAAACCTTATCAGCGCATTCACGAACGTGGCAACGTGTTACGTGGAACACGGTGCATCGATTTAACTAGTGTGAATTTCGAGGCTGAAATTGGGAGCACTAGTAGCACCATTATTCCTGCTTCGTAGCCGGAAACTACGCGAGTCCTTCATCGATCCATGGAACAATCATTGTAGTGCTATAGATTTTTAGTTATCAATATTTCTGATGTTTGATCATTAACCAATTGGTAGAAGTGATTTCTGATTTAACGTATTTGCACTTTACTTAAATATTTCCTCGAAAATGAATACAGTATAGGAAAATAGCGAATGTAGTTTCAATGTCGAAACAAAGACCGCTTTAAACCCGCACATACGCAGCTCTATCGTAGTGCAAACAAATTATTGTTCATTACGATTCTCGAGAATCGACGATAATGTCGCGATACGCTCTTACCTTTACGATAGCTTTAACCGTCGATGACGGTGCACGACTATATAAGTACGTCCACATTTCGCTTTAACTACGTGTTCCGCTAGAGAAATACGCCAAGTAAAAATTTGTGCAGAAAATATCGTATACTTTCCACGGTTGAATGGATTAACGTGAAATCGATTTGCTGATTCGTCGCTCTACCTCGGCCCAAATCACCGACCCGATGACAGAATTGGAAATTCTCAGCACCGAAGCAGACACAAGCGCAAGGCGCAGTTTTTTGACTTCCTGGAAAGGAAAAACTCGCGATTGCTCGCGCGATAACTTCGATATGGTTAATTTATGTCGCAATGATAAGAAAGAAAACACGATAAGGGAAAACCTACAGTGATACCGCTTAAGTGCGCCTCCAGTTGCAACGCGCGGTTGCCTCCAGTCGTTGAAACATTACAAATACAAATTACAAACACACGGAGTGTATAATAAAATTAAAGCTCTATGCGAATTTTCGGAATTGTTTGGCCAGCCCACCGCGAGAACGGGATAAACCCAGTGACTCGTTTAGTATCAGGAAGAATATATATTCATACCTTAATCTGAATAAAGCCTGAGCTGACGTGTCTGAAAAATCAATAACTAGCGGCGTCAATAATTCACAAATTTTATTTGTCGCACTGCTGGCGCTGATAATGATTTATTTCTGCTGCCATAATTAATCACGGATTTAGCAGCTTAATGGAGCCGCTTGAATGTAGGATTTATAAACACCGGTAACTTATTATCAGCGCTTGCGGTGATATATTATGGCCAATACGACCTCTGCGCTCAACCGAGAATCAGGAAGGACTGCACGAGGACGGGCGCAAACATTTCACCTCGCCACCAAGGACTAACTAACGTCACTGGCAGATGACCGTTCGCAAGTCGTACAGAAAATAGGAACCCCCGAGCATCACTTCAGCGCCAATCAAATGTAAACACCGCACGTCCCTTCCAGGTGGCATCCAACGTGGTCGTTAGCGGTCGAACTTTGTGATACCGATACATCGCCCTAGAGGTCGGTGGGGACGTACGGCTATTGGGCCGTAAGCGGCTGGAATCGAATAGCTTCGCGCGTGTCTATAATAATTATACGAATTCTGCGTCGTAATACGATCATGCCGATTCGTTCGGTTTTGCGCGCACATAATCGCGTCGATTGGCGTTACGTTACGGTCCACCGCAGTGAATTCCAGCCGGAGAAATTCACAATAACCGAGGGGAGTGTATCAGCCGGGGCGGTTTAATTGTTCACTCGAACGCGTTATCCGCGTAATTCGCCCGCGGCCTCGAAAACGACGGCATTATTGACGGTTCATCCGCAGCGCTTTAAACGCTTCGCGTGATTGGAGTTACACGTGAAACGATCATTTATCTCTGGCCAGCTGACCTCGAGCGAAATGTGGCCAACTATTTTGCGAAGTGAAACGCGGCCAATTCGTCAAGCCGGGGCGCAGTGAATTCCAAATTTTTCTTTTTCTTTCTTTCCCAAGTCAAACGCGGTCGTGCGCGCGTCCGCGCGAACTTGGCGCAATGACAACGCTGAAGACGGACGAGAAGAGGGCTTCGAAAAAGTCGAAGAGGGCTAGCCAGAAAGCCTCCAGCGCGAAGGCGGTAAAAGCACAGCAGGAGGTATCTGCGAACACAGTCGAATCCAGAACGGAAGCAGGTACTGCGTCTGGGTTGGACGAATTTCTTTGGGTGAAGGACTATTGTTTAATATCTGTTGTAATCCGCTTGGCACTAATATCCCATCTCGTTTTTTAAAGGGAATCCAATTTTATGGTCTCAAAATATAGCAAAATTTGGGATTTTTTTAGGAAACTAGCGATTCGATTTATTTGAAATTTGGATCATGTTTTTATATTAATTTTTAATTCTAAATGTAGGAGTTTTGCATGGTCGACCATTACGCCGAACAAAATCATGGAAATTCCTATATTTATCATTAAAAATTAATATAAAAAAAATTGCAACTTCTCCAAAGTTGCATAAAAGCATGCTCCAAATTTCAGATGAATCGAATCGCTAGTTTCTTAAAAAAAATTCCAAACTTTGCTATATTCTCAGCCCAAAAAATAGAATTCCCCCTTTAACCACTTTATACTATTCCCTGAAAGAAAGGCATGCGAAAATCTTTTTTCTCAGAGCTATCGGGCAAGAACCCGGCGGACCGCCTCAGCGACGACAATGTCCCGGGCTCCGACCTGACAGGGGACGCTGTGAGATCGAGCGGGAGATTCGAGCGGAAGGCCTCCTTTCGGCGGAAAATCGGGTCGCTAATAAGAAGCAGCGCGGAGTTACCGGCTGTGATAAACCGCGGCCTGCAGCCGATTAGGCGGAGTCTAAGCTTCAGCAAAGACTTGAACCGTCTGCAGGAGCCCTCTAAACCCTCTAGGCCTAGCAGCGCGCAATGGTATAACAGTTTGGTCTCGCTGGTGGAAGATGAGTGTCTCGATGAACTGGATATCGCACCTTCGAGGAACAGCACGTCCGAGGAACTGCTTTCTCCGAAGGCTCAAGTCACCAGGACAAGGAGCCTCACCGACACAACTTTCGTAAGACTCCTCTTTTGTACGGGCACAGTTATCCACCGGGATCTTGGCTCGACTCGACCCCCTAACTAGAGCATTGTGCTGGTAAATTGCCGCGGCTTACATTTTCATTCATTTCTTCCTCCCACGACCATCTAGCAGCGCGTTTAGCTTAATCTTATTAGGGTGAAAGGTCCTTTGACATTTTTCCAGCTTGGCGGATCAGCTTCGCTCTATCGATTCAAGGGATTCTTGAATCTGACCAGCACCGTGCTAGTTACGTAACGCTCACCACCGCAATTAAAGCTTAATGAGCGTTCCCATTGAATTCGAATAGGATTTTAAGTGAATTTGAAATGGAAATTGAGTCGATGGCGAAGTCACGTCACGGAAGACGGATTTGCATTTGTATTTGATATAAAATTCGACAGAGGAAACACTGCTGGAACGAGACGAAGGGGATGGAATTGGATGTGTCGTTGGTCCTTAATAAATTTAGCTATATAAATGAGTTTATTTAATTTACAATGGCAGATAGCGAGGTGTGCGCTAAAATTAAATAGGTAATTCCTCGCTACGTAACATTGAACTAGATTTCCCGAAACGAGTCCGAGAATATTGTACCCAGTAATGCAACTTAATATCTCCATTCGCTAGAAATCATGACCGATTAATTTTGCGCGGCGCTATAGGGCCCGTAAATGATCGTGCGCCAGCATATTAAAAAATAACGCGAAATGATTGGACCACGTCCTCCCGGCTGCCGCGTGCAATCGCGTTCGAATGTAGGAGGCGCATTAAGCGGATGAAAATATCCGTAACAGTGCAATAGGACAGCGAAAGATATCTGCCTCGGCCACGCTAGAAAAAGGTCGATTTTAAATAGAAGCGTTCTTCCAAGCCGACGGTAAATCCTCCAGTCCATTCTTTCACGAAACAAGGAACCTTCGTCTTGTCCGCTCTGCATCTTTTATCGTGACCAAGATGAACCTCCGCTGTAAACCCTTTCCCTGGCCGCCCATCTATCGAGGCTTCCTTAATTTTCATGCCCGTTCGAGCGGCAAGATCGAACGTAAAAGAAATTGCGTTTTCCAGCAGGCTAGAAGTCCAAGACGACGGGTGAACGCGCTTTTGAACAAGACCGCCCCCTACGGACGACACAGCGAGCATTATGATTCCACTATAGGTAACCGCGATGCATAATTAATTTCTCTTCCTCGTGCATACAGAATTCCACGGATTAGCTTTAATATTCAAGAAAATAAAAATAATATTAGAGGGAATATCAGACTGTATATGTCCCACCTTAAATTTTTTTATGGGTTTTATTAAAAAAAGTAAAACGAAATACTTATTACACTTGATTTATTAGTCCATAAAGTACACGAAAAAATTTAACCGCAATATTTTTTGTTAGATTATTTATAAATTTGAGAGTTATTTAGTCCACTGCAGAAAGTACTTTGTTTTACTTTTTTTTTAATAAAATCCCCACCCCCAAAATTTCTAGTAATTCATTTTCGCCGCGACTAAACGTATGTAACCCCCCCAAGCTTTGCAAAGAGAATAGCGAGTAAATCTCCTGTTTCTACATTCTACTGTCCAGATTTAAGTAATCCACCTTTCGAGGCCAGCAGCCTTCCAGCCCTCGCGCACACTGCCACGGACGAGTACGAGAACGAGCTCAAATCACCGTAAGTAACATTTAACATTTTCTGCGAAAAGTGTAGCCTCCTCGAATCGAATGGAAGTAATATGTTTGAAAGTCGGTCGGGTCGGTGAATTGCTTGAAGCCATCTTGCTTCCCTCGTTCCCAGACGACGTCGCGACAGTATCAGTCCCGGCCAGGTTGGCCTTTTGTTATCAACAACTTCCAGTTAATTAAAGTCCCTTTGCTAACGCGGCGAGCGACCCGGCGTTCCTTTTATTTAAAGGAAACCGAGCAAATTGCCCCGCTCGAACGGCTTGATTTACAGACCTACGTACAGGATCCTCGTAACTCGTGTCTCGATATTAGCTACTCGTACATGTCAGCCAGAGCGGTGGGGCTGCGCATGCATCGGTGGTGAAATACGGAAGGGTGCAGTCTTGTTATCGAAACCATTAATTCCGAGGGAGACGGTTTTGCTGACGAAAAAATAAGGGAGGTCTGTCGAGGGACCTCGCTCGGTGATCGATACTCCGGAGGGGGGGGGGAAAAGAAACTCGAATTAATTCAGTTGCATAGAGATTCCGAGAACGAGGCTTGATGCCTGCAAAGACACCCGCATCCCCGATGAATATAACGGGATTGCTTCGCCGATGAAACTTTAAAAGCTCTCGGTCCACAAGCTTTTGCGAAACAACCTTAACAAGCCTCTCCAATGTATTATTCCTCCGCGTAGCCCTAACAGTCGTTGCACCCAGTTTCTTCTCCCCGGATTCCGTTCCCAAGATGCATACCTTCTCCGCCGCGAAATGGGGGGGTCATTCGTTACCACTTCGAATCACCTTGCACTACAAAAGCATAAGTTTACGTGCCACGTACGTAATTGGTTCGACCCAGTTGCTAACAATCCCGAGAAGTACCCTAGCCGGCGCTAGCCTTGAGCAATTCCGGTTATTCTTTCTCCGGCACACGTTCAAACCCCTTTACCCCTGTAAACCGGCTCATAAACAGTAATGTAAGTCCGGCGAGGATACACCTGATTGGATTTCTTTCTAATGAATCCTCGAGGAAGGTCAGGGGGCAAGCTGAACGAGTTAGGCTCCTGTTGATAGGAGTCGAAGGGGATTTCAACATTCCGCTCCCTTCACATTGGCAAACCAATTTTGAAATTGTGAAACCCAGCTGCGGATAGTCCTCGCCCAGGGAGACGGAAAAGTCCCATTGAATTCTTTTACGAAATTTTTCAAGAAGATCAAAGATCAGCCCGGCCACAGCTCCTCGGCGGGAATCTAGAGAAGTTACCGATTTCTTTCCTCTCCGCTTTAATAATCCGAGTAGTAACGCGAGTAGCATACGTAAGACTCACCTGTGGTTAATTTCCCTTGAAAGGATCTCGAAGGAAGAGGAAACGGAGGGAACCGTTTCCTCCCACCCAATCCCGGCAACGCCAACGCACAGTGGATGTGTGTGCCTGGAGGGCTCAGCCCGCGGTGAACGGGCGAGAGTCCGGGAAAGAAGGTTTTAATCAGCGGTAGACACTGTGTTTCGTCGAAAGGGAAGGAACAGTGTATATGTGCGCGAGATTCTTAACGCGCTTCTCCCATTCGCGCCTAACGCATCGACGAGTCCAGAACGAACCCAGACAAAACCTATGCAAGAGTCTGTTTCCTCGAAATACCTTTCTCGTTCCCTACAGTATTTATCTCTTGGCGAGATTAAAACACTCTGGAAAGGTTAAACGGGGAGCATTCTGAGATTATTCCTTCGGAAGTGTGCGTATCTGAATGTACTCCACCCTCACCCACCCTCCGCCCCTAGAAATGAGAAATAGCGCGACTCATTTTCTCCTTCCGAATTACGTGGAATAAATTTATTCGCACGGAACACAAGTTGTAATTAATTACCGAAATGGAGGATAATGGAATTTTTCGCTTTTGTTTCATTCCCCTTCGATCGATACGGGGTTCTACCCACTGCCCAGACAATTAATCGCTGAGACACGCCGAAAATCTGATATAGCAATTTGTTCGATTTCACTCGAATTTACGGGCCGTTATTAATTCACCCGGCGCCCATTAATCATTCACGAGGTTCATCAGCGCGCGCGTGACAATATCGAAAATCAGTTCGGTTTCCATTTATTCGCTATCAGCCGTTACATATACATACATAATAAGTATACACATCGCGCTGATTCTTCAAATGAAAAGGCTTCTCCAAGCAGAATGATAAATTATGAACATTCTGGGTTTGATTAATTGCTGGAGGAGATTCTCCGACGGAGGAGCAAAAAAATTTCTTTCGGTTGCCTAATTAACGCGACCCGAAGAATCTTCTCTCACAGAGGCGCGTAGAAAATTGGATTCTCTTGCTGTTTCACTTTTTCGCCCACACGTGTACCTACATTCGTAGAGAAATTCGTACATTTGATTTTAAAGAAATTCTAAATTGCTTTCTGGACATTTCATATTTTATCATTCCCTTTGCATACTTTATATTTGTGAATTATTAAGAGCAAACATATTCACCAGATGAGAAGTAGTTGATTAAACCGATCCGCGTCCAATAATTCCAGCTGTGTTTACCAGGAATTTCGGAAAAGCGGGAATAAAATGAATCTGAATCCATTTGCGGCAGTGGATGCACAGTTATCTTTGCTTCTCCCCTCGTATTTATAGAATATCCGCCGCGAGAGTTTATATTTAACCAGTTAACTTTTTGTTTCAGCCATGAAAAGGAGCAACAGGTCAGGAACGAATGGAGAAGCCTGAAAGCTGGTGTTCGAAATTTGTCTCTTCTGTATCTCGGACAATTCTCCGCGAAGCATCACTCGGTAAGTCTCTCGGAAGCAATATCATTAGTTCAACGTGTGTCCACGTGTATCCTGAAAACGGGACTGCTCCTGAGATCCTATTTCAGGATCAGGCGATTGTGTTCTGATTTCCGAAAGAAAATAATACTGTTCACTTGAAATATACAGTATATTCTCTTTATAAGCTCATTCCGGCTATGCGTTATAAGCTCGCCGCCATCCCGACCGAGCCTATAACGAGAATTGACTGTAATTTCATCGCGCAAACGGATCACAGCGTAATAAGACTGATTCTGAGTCGAACCCGACACTCTGTCCATAGCAATCAATTAAGGCTACGAAGGCAGCCGGCAATCGATTCGGTAACTAGTCTTCGCCAACAGAGAGCAAAGTAATCGCAGCGAATATTTCACAAGAAATATTCTTTCTCAATCCACTTTGGCATCAATCCTTTGGGGGGATGACTCTATCCACTCAATGTTACCAAGACTTTAATTACTATTCAAAAGGTCTCCCTCGTGGGAATAGGAAAACCGTCGGAACGTGTTGAACGGCGGAATATGTCTCAGCGAACAATCCTCGTTGTCATGCGGACGAGCCCAAAGGAATCCCGCCACAGTCGCCAGTTGCGTTGGTCCTTTGAGGCCGAGCCAAAGAAACGTCTTTCTCAGCCTTTCGTACGCCCGTCCCTTTATTAAGCGATCCTGAATGGTCGTTGGTTGCTTATTACTCCCAATAATTGTGTCCTGCGTTCGCCGCTGAAGTCGAGGGAATGTTCTGTCCGTGAAAGAACGTCCTAGAAACGTTTGAAGTTTTCACACGCCGGATCGCCGTGAGAAATATTTAAAGGGATGCAACGGAATTTGCAAGGTGTCCCTGACGCTCCTTTGCTTGTTTCTCTGCATGAAATAGAAAAGACTGTGGCTTCCTTTGGTGTCTCTCCTGTGTTTACTTTTGTGGTCGTTCCGGGGGTATCGAAAAGGTGGCCTTTTTTCCGGAAACGGATTTCCTTTGGGGAATACGGACTGGTAGGTTTCGAGATTCAGTGGATTGTGCATTCCTTCCGCGTCGTTTGGTAACGTAAGATTATTGTGAATTTTTCTAATAGACGTTGCAGAATTTTATTGTTCACTTATCAACAAAGTACAGCTTCGATATTAAGTCCCGTTGTATTTGTGGCCTGATACTCATCTTTATCGCCACGGAGGATTAATTATATTTCTTCATTAAGGGGAGGCTGCGATAACTATAAAGTTATGGCACCGGTTGGCGTAAACGTAATTACTCGTTCTCCTTCGCTTAAAGCCCTAAAAAATGTGTAATAAAAAGCGCGATAAAACTGTTACGAGAATGCTGCGTCCCACGGAGATTGAATTCTTCAGATAGAGGCACTCTAATCGCTCCTTATTCCAGGATATAACAAGATACTTGCGCCGAACTTTCCCGGCAAGTTTTCCAACTATCTCATCAATTACGCCGAACTCGTACATTCCCTTCTGTTTCGTTTTCGTTATCGCGCAACCGGGCAATCATCTGATAAATGTCTATAGCGCCGCCGGTGACCTTTGCTCACGCACATTCTCAGGGACAAAGTTAAGCGAACCGGTCGCGTACCGTAAATTACTCCGTCAGGGGTTCATTCACTAACCCGTGTTAAGTGAGCACGTTCTGTCCGTTTTCGTGAGCAATTCCACGATCCCTTTTTCATTAGATTACGCTGTACTTTCGAACGGTATCGCGGACGCGGACAAGTTGCCAGGGATTAAGGCGCAAAGCCCTTGGCGTCGAATTCGGCCCAGCAGAATCGGGAAACACGGATTTATTGTTTTGACCGTAGCTATCGGCGGGGAATCTATTGGAAATCGTGTCGATTTTTCCCGCAGCGCCGGTGACACTCGCCAGTGTAAATACGATCGCGCGAAGGGGGGTCGATCATTAAATTCGTCGAACACGAAACACGGTCGCGGCGCTTTCAAGTTTTCTTTGCATAGGGCCGCTCGGCCATCGATTCCTCATCCCCCGCAAATTTTTTTTTTCTCAACAATAGAAACGCGGATCGATGGAGAAATTAATGGGCGTTCTTCCTGAACGCGAAACCCTCGCTGCTGATAGCTTTCCAGGGCGATGGAGGGATTACAACCCCGGTCCGATTTATTTCGTTTGTACCATCCCTCCTTTTGCGCCGCTTCTTTTTTTGGAGCAGGGTGAGAGGTGTTCCACCACTTCTGTCGCCATCCACCGATTTTATTTCTCCCGCCGTCTGGTATTCAATAGGCCCATCGGATCGTGTTGCTTATCCCACTCTCGCCCGACGGGATCGAATAGCGTTCCGAATTTGTGGAAGCGGGCGCGTGAAGCTGGTCGATGCAGCGTTTTGTCGGCAACTAACTACCCGCGAAACAGACAACACAGGCATACTTTCTCCGATCCGGTGCACACGGACGTCCGAGATAGAAATATTTTTATTATCCTGCCTGCTGGGAACACTCAGGAAATCTCGAGCGGGATGGCACGCTCGAGGTTTGTAGTAAACCGAAACAAGGTAAAGCCTTTGAGTTCTGAAATCATCGCATTTATCGTGAGAAACCGCGGAAAGCAATGTAGGTACCTCCCAGCAACTCGGGTTGCCTTTGAGGATCAAATTTCAAAGGGTTGTAACTTTGTTATTACGGGGAAATGGTATTAGGAAAAGATAATCGCCTGGGCGTCGTCTATAAAGTCCCGGAGATTGATCGAGAAAATTAAAATTTTTTTTAAAAGTCGCTGCTAATCTTAGAGACTCCCTTGAATTCGTGGGACAGGATTTAACTAGAAACTTATATACTCATAGGAGGGAATTTTGTAAAAGGGCGAAGTGAAATTCTTCTGCAGCTTCAAGTTTTACAGAAAATTAAATCACTCTATTTACTTATAATGAATATAAAGTCTGACGAAAAAGTGGATGTACACAACAGAGCGTAATAAAATTCCTTTGATACTTCGGACATATATTCAATCACTGCAAGTATTTCAAGCTGCTCAAAATTTTTACTTAAATAAAATTTCGAATAACGAATAAAAGTTAAAAAAATTATTCCTCATTTATTCGTTAATCCGTTAATTTTTTAGCTTTCGAAATTTTATTCAAATAAAAATTTTAGTCATCTCTGTTCCAAACACAACCCAATTATCGGGCGAAGTTGAAGCAACAACTTGACCGAAGAAAACAACCCCGCATATTTCCCCGTTCACCGATTTCACAACGGAATTAAAACCAGCTATTGCCTCGTAATTTAGTTTTCTTGATCGTCAAGGATTTCCCGTTAAGCGCATTAAACCCTGCCACTCGTGCTCCCTTTTTCTCCCGTTTTCCCGGTGTTTCAGAACTGCGCGCGCTTTACAGTTTAAGTGAGAATGACGAGAAAGGGAAGAAAGTGGGATCGACGATAAAAGGAAAGTACGATAGCGATGGCGAGCTGAGTGGTCACAGGAATGGGATGTCACGCGAGAAGGGAGTAGAATATGTTGTTTATTTCCCGAACACTTCGGTCTCATTTCCCCGCCCGATTCCCGATGTTTCCCCGGAAAATGAGATGTCGAACAGTAGTACGCACTTATATCACCCCGTTTGCTTCATTTCACTCAATCATTTCTTCCAATCCCCACGTTTCTGCCTCTCTAAATGTTACAAGCTTCTCTTCGAAGGTTCGTCAACTCCAATTCACTCCCATTCACCCCAATAAACCCTACAGAAAGTAACAGAATTTGCGCTGAAAGAGCATTATTCGACATTAACGTTTAACAAGCGAAATATGAGGAATCCGAAGCTCGTTAATTTGCATTGCACATTAGCTATCGATTTCCTTTCATTTCCGCAGCCCCCGGTCTTCACTCCCGCCATCAATATTTCCTCCGCTACTGGGGACTTCTGGAACTTGTAGTGCGCCTTAATTAAAACCCGCCGGAATTAAAATAACTCGGAAAGTTCCGGCAAGTGTTGGCCCCGAAAAGAAATGTCAGCTCGCCCCGCGGGCCAACGTCGTCGAGGAGCGCCGGCCCAGCGAGCCTGCCGTCTCACGCAGGCAATTTCTACGCCGCTTCGATGGGGGGGAAAAAAAAAGAGGCAGAAAAGGTGGAACGGAGAGTTGACAAGAATGAAGAAGCCGCGCGGGCAGAGGCCAGGGTACGAACGCGCGTGGGGAGGAATGGCGTTGGGTGTCCGCGCAGTTTCCAGCCACCCCCGTCGGCGGGTGAGCCGGCACGGCGGGGGGTGGGTTGAGTTCGAAATGACGGGGAACGGATTTTCCCTCTAGTAGGACGCGCGACTTCGGCCCGGTAAGATCGACGCCGCCCTCGCCCCCGAGAACAGAACGAAAGCGCGGTGATAGAGCGCGTCAGACGGAAGAGCGTGAGCAGAAAATTTCCGCCGCGGGCTGAGACGCTGTCGGGACACCCTTCCCCCGTCCCTTCGGCCCCGAGAAACCAGGGTGACGGAAGAGGGGATATCGCCGGCCCCCTGTTGACTTTCCCGTTCGCAATCTTGGGGAAGTATAATCGGTTGGCCGGCCGGAAGGGAGAGCCTGAGGTAGGGTAGCAAAACGCGCGAGAGAGCTCGGTTTCGCGGGTAGAGGCGGGATTGGAAAACAGAGCTGGAGAAATAGAGAGATATCGGACTAGCTGGAAGCAGGGGAATATATACCTCGGCTCGGAGGAGGATCGTAGTTGCCCGTGTTGTCATTCGTCCCGCCTGGCCCCCTTCGGAGTCCGAGATGACCGGGATCGTTTCGTGCGCGACCACCGACGGCGGTTGATTCTGTGCTAGAGGCCACGCACGAGAGGACGCAGGAATACTAGACGGTTGGGTCGGTCGTCCCGAGATGAGAAGGAAACGCATGAAATCGAGCGAGGCACCGTGCTTCCGGGATACGTAGGATCGCGGACTGCTGGCGATATAGAGCCGAGGAATCGGCAAGTGCGGAGGGAGAGAGAGAAAGGCTGCGTCACGATCAGGGCGGAAGTTTCGATTAAAGAGATACACGGCGCACACCGTCGGTCGGTTTTATGTAGGAGGACTAGTGCTGTAGCAACGCTCGCGATGGCATCGTCGATGAAAGTCGAAGGTAACGTTGCCATTTCATTCGATATAGGAACTCGCGGGCGGAAAATCGAGTCTCCTATCGAGCCCGGGACGATTCGATTCCACGGATATTGCTTCAGTTATGCCAGTCTCAACTTCCTTTTTTGGCAACTTTCTTTTCTTACTCGTGGGACCATTTACTCATAGCAAAGGGCGGTTGCTGGGAGGTCTCAAAGCTTTCATTTCTTTTCTGCTATACACTGCTATGACACCTCAATGAATCATTTTGAAATTATTAAAAAAAAAGATTCAAGAGAATCCACTTTACTCGCTACTTAAGAAGAAACAATTGTATTTTACAAGCTTCGTTCTATCGGACCATTAAGTATAGGGATCAAACGTTGCCAGGTGCAACTGAATCTATCATTTGATTTATTGCGGGAGCTGGATTTTTGAAGCGTAAAATGTTTCCTCCTTTTGCGCAGAGAACCACCGCGGGTAGGGAATAAAAGCTTTTCTACCTACGAGAAATGCTACAAATTCCGCCTTGTAGCGTAAGAATCGCGTTGCCGTGCATGAATACACACCAGAAATCCATCGATTCGCCAAGTTTTCGGCCCGAGAACTCCGCGGGAGTACGAGCCGTAATACCGGTGCTCCCGGTTTAACTGTTGGAAAATAAATTTTCGATACACGCTATTACATACTATATTACTCTTTCATCGCGCAATTAAAATTCTCGGTACACAAAGATTGCCGCCTTCTATTCGAGGGTAGTTCAAGCAGAAACACCTAAACGAAGACATTCTCTGCTTCCATTAATGTTTGAAATGGTTTAAAGACTCACTGTTGGTTGTTAAACATTTGTCTTGCAAATCAGCTTGTTAGTGATTCAAATTCGATTCGCAAATCCCGGCTGCTCTTCTCTGGCCGACTCGCTGTGCAGAATACAGCGTTAAAATCGCTCGAAGATCGACCCTAACGAGAATCTGCGAAGGATCTCGGTCTAAACAAGAAACGCCGGGAACAGCTTGAAACGAAATTTCCTGCTGCAATCAACTTATAGAAACGATTCACTCCGCCGTTAATAGATGATTTCCCAGTAGAATAAAAAGTTAAAGTTCACGGTGTAAATGAGGCACATCGCGGAACTTCGAAGCGCAGAAAGTTCCTTCCAAATTGTATTTCTAGCTGAAAATTACGTTACACTCGTCCCCGCATTTATTTTGCTTAATACCGCGAAGAGGAAAATTAAATACTTCCTTCGACTATGGGGAATAGTCACGTAGGGCGGAGAATAATAAATTAAAAAACGAAGAGGGAAATTAAACGAGGGCCATTGCGATCGATAATTTTTCCGCTTGTATTGTTACGCAGCAGCGATGGTTTTCAAAGAAACTGGTGGGTTGGCTCGTGCATTAGTCAGTAGTTTTCGTGGCGAAACTCCTTGCTCGATCGAACGTAGGTATTGACCGCGTGGGGCTTTATTTTCCACGCGCGAAACGCGGCCCGTGTTTCCCGTTCGATCTCTCGAACACCGGTTGCCACGGCTTGGCAAGCGTTTCGTGCTGGTGTTCACGGGTTCCCTATCAATTTCGCGGCGATTCGCTGGCTCGCGACATTATATAAGCCTCCATTTTGGTGAATCGCGGCTCTCCAGGCTTCTGAATAATCAATAACCGTGACGCTTGTGATATTCTCATTTTCTGCAATCCGCCGTGGACACTACTTTTTTCGATTTCTCCGAGAGAATTAGGCAGAAGAGGAACAACCGAGTGTAGACATATTTGGTCAGATTCGCGTGGAAAATGGGGGAAAGGAATCGATGGTCGAGACGTTCGATTTTATTTTCGTTGGGCAATACAAATTTGAAAATTCTACTTCTGTATGATGGGACTATAACATTTATAGAACTCTAAGTGTTTATTGTTTTAATTTTATTTTCAATTGCAACCAATCAGTGGAGTGCCGGATGCGCATATATATTATTACTAAAACCTCGCGAAACCCCTGTATGGTAATTTTATCCCGGGGGTATTGGAATATTTCAATTAACCGAGAATATAAGTTCCGCTACTTGTTCCCCGTTGAAGTGACGGAGTAATTACGCTTTCGAAATTTGAGGAACGTTAATTCTGATCGCCTGGAAACCTTTGCTAGTGCCTGAATAAATTCTAGGAGCGTTGATTCGATAGATTATAGTGAAAGCATTACTAGAAGTTAGTAATGTTAGCCGTGGAAATTATTAATTATCAACACGTAGCTCGATTATGCACTGACGGCGAGTAAACTTCCGGAAACCATAACTTTATTAATTAACGCAATTTATCAATTGTTGGATCGCAACATCGAAGTCTAAACTATTCATCTAGAAACTACAAGTCTTCCATTTTCTGGTAAACTAAGCACATTAATGAGGAATATTTAAAAATGCTAAAAGAATGTCCGTTAATGACAGCCTGCCTGAATTTTACAAATTTCACCACGATAAAAGTAACAAAAATGTTACACTGTTGTTATAATTAAAAATTATTGGAAAATATCTCCACCAGAGACACGAATTTTTGTTCAATTAAAAGTCACGCATTTAAAAATAAATATCCCTTATTCAACCATCAGAATGAGAGTTGATTCGATAACGGAAGGGCTGGAATTACTGTAGGGATAATAAAGGCTATAAAGACCATTGGAGGGTACCATTTCCTGATTAGGAAAGAAAAATATACGTGCTAGTTCCCCTTATCTGAGGTCAGAGGCGCTGCAAACCGCCGGACGTTTATCCAACCTGTGCCCAGTTCTGTGTAGCGAGTTATTGCGCCTTCACCATATTACGAAATTATGAAAATCCGTCACTCCCCGCCTCGGGCGATTTAATAACGCCCCTTGGTTTGCATAAATTAATCATAACTTCGATCTGTCAAATCTCCACGCCCGATTTCGTTCCGCAGTCAGCACGCTCGCTTGAAATCGGTATCCGGGCCATTTAATCCCATTTATCTGGCTCCATTAAAACAGTAGGAGGAAGTGGAATGTTAGTTTTAAGTTAACAATAGAATTTGACAATGGACGGCTGCCATTTTAGCAAACTTCCCATCATTTCCGTTCGCCGCTTTCTGGAACCGTGAATAAAACAGTCCTCGATTCCCCGACAATAAAACGCAAAAACGTCCCAGTAATTAAGGTACTTTTACTTTAAGAGAGCCTTGAGAAGCTTGAAATGCTTTCAATTTTTATACCGCACGAAAAAAAACGATGGAATCTATTTTGTGAATTTGTCTTTTTTGCCACTTCAACCATCCTGCAAATTGGAGAATTTCTTTCAAACCATTCGGGCACTTTTTTCCTCGCGAGGCGAGCAGAAACCAGTTCCATCCTTTCGCCATAAGTAATTTCTCCGACGCGGGAAGCGCGACTTTTTCATTTTGCAAACTCGAGCCACGAAGGTGCATTCTCCTGTGTATATGCAGGGGATGCACGCGGTGCAGGTCTCTATTTAAAGCGCAATATACGTCACGTAGGGCAGTTTAGATTTCGCCAGGATAAGTCACGGTGTCTCGGTGGACAAAAGGCGAATCCAACCGGAGAATTCTGCCGTGTAATCGATTCCAAAGAAACGGGGCTTCCCGTTATCTTCCTGCATTATTTCGTTGCCCCTCTGCTGAAAATTCATCGACATTGTAATCCTTCTGCGGTGCATTAAGGAAACCCTTTCTTCTCGATCCTAGATCCGGGGACTCCCTTTCTGCCTCCACCCCCTCTCTGACCCCACTGTCTTTGCGAGCGAATCTGACTGTAAGCTTCACGGTCGGCTCACCAGATGTTTCTTTGCCGAGTAACAAGGAAAAGCATCTTGGCATTACGGGATAAGATAGAAATTGAAAAGGGAATAGCCAGGAGGCTTGACATACTTTATTTTGTCCAGAAAATGTCCGGCAAAAATTTGCGCTGCACGGGTTTCTCGAAAATCTAATAACCGAGCAAGGGAATGCGGTGAAAGGCCGAAACCGAGCTGCGTCCCACGATTGAAATAAGATAACTCTGCCGGGCCTGCGAGCTTTTATTTTAATGAGCTAGTCTAAATTGCGAGCTCCATATCTCAGCAACAGTAAGTTCGTCAAACAGCCGCGGCAAGAATTACGTTGAAATGCTCGTCGAAGATCTTTCCGGGTCCCTACTTGAGGTTAGCGCTACTTAGTAGTTAAAGAAGCTCAAAGAAAACGCAAAAGTAAATATGCAAATACTTCAAAGCAGGGTCCCAGGATTATTCATCTGTTTTAGACAACTTCCTGAACCCTGACGGCTTTAATTATCTCAGTTTTCCTTCATTCCACCTCGCGCTCGGTCTTCGATCCAGAATTCTGCGAGCTCCCTTACCGCCGCCCCTTACCTTTTCACCCTCATAATTTTACAGCTCACCCGCTACCCATTTTTATCGTTCGATTAATATTGAAGCCATTTAAAATAACACATACCGCGCGTGGAACTACAATATAAACGTTTCACGAACATCGTGCACGTTTCGCGAATAAATTGTACATCCTCGCTTGCACAATATTTCTGTAACCGTTTTATGGCGCAACAAACGTCGCTCGTTCAAATATTGTATCAAATATTTTTCCGGATGCTCGCGTTAAAATCACCGCTCGCCAATATTCAGAAAGCAATGCATTTCCATGCATTTCTCGGAGGCCACGCGTTACCAGAAACTACCCCTCAACCCCTGCAAAAAAGGGACAAGAGTGGAATTAAATGACGAGTAGGATTTCGAGCGTCTAAATTAAATCGAAGTCGCATTATTTATATTAATGAATGTTTAAACGAGATTACTAAGCCCTGAAGCGTTTATCTTCTCTCGTTTCCCTCACGACACGCATGGATATCCGGCGAACGCGAGGAACGAGGATGGATTATCCGGGGAGAATCGAAGGGAATTCGGTGGAGCAATAAGAAGAAGTTAATTGAGAAATCTTCCGCCCTCTGAGGAGTCTTTCGTCTGGGGTGGAATTAGATTTGGAAGGCGATGATCGATGGGGGTGACTCACCATCCCCCTGGGGGACTGGGGCGTGAGGGGCTGGCGCGATAATCGATGCTGGAAGCACGTGGCATCGAAATACTTGACTGGATTATGAAATCCGAAGCAGAACGTTGGTTTATTAATGTTATTCTTATCCAACTCACACTCTTACGTGAAGTAATCTCAATACTCTCTTTTGCCACGCGTTCAAGTATTTATTTTTTGCTGATCTATTATTTATTCTTTGCTGATCTCCACTTCTGCATCCACAACCTCACACTGGAACACTTCTTCCCAACGGAAAAGTGGAGCAGTAGTACGAGTCAATCATTCATGCGCCCAGCTGTCCATAACACTTCTAACTACTAGTGCCCTGTATTTACACCGCAATTTGGGCTACTATTCATCGTTAGAGAAGACAGCGAGTTATTGGAAACGACAGCTGCGCCCTTTTTGGCCGGCAGTTCTCTTTACAACACTTTTCCTGTTATTCCTCCGAGGAAACTTGTCGCGATGCCAACAATTAAAAAGTTTTTCCACGCGAGCGACTCCTTGAAATTTGCGTTCTAAAAGCGCGAGGAAATAGAGGGAAAGGGGGTGGGAAAGTACAGGCAATGAAAGTCGCGGGGTGCGAGTGTAATGGAAGGTAGTTTACAAGGCTTTTCAACCTGAATCCCCGTTCTGGGAACGCAACTGTTAGTCAAGAGTCTTCGAGAGGCGACTTGGAGTGGCGTATAATGCGGCATTGTAGTGGATAGGAAAGAATTCTGAATCACATTTGGGGTGTGGCGAAGAAAAACTCAAGGATCCGTCTTTTATATCCAACATCCAACTTCTCTGATTTCTCCAACATCTGTTTCTTTAAAGACAATATGGTTGTCTACTGGAAATGTCGTTAGGAATGGTTGACAGTATTTTCCTAGTTATACACTCCACTAATTTTTCATTTACGATGTTGTTCTAACAGCGTCAGATGTTCCACACGTGTTATCCATGTGTAATTCAGTATCAGCTTTACACTCCGTTGTATGAAACAGTTAGAGGCGTAAAAATCGACTCGGCAACACGAGGAAAGTTCGCGGCGGAATTGTTTAAACTTTCAGCACACCGCGGGCAGCTGCGGACGCTGTCCTGAGTGGATTAACCAAGCGGTATCGAGTTTGGTTTTTTCTAGCGCAGCTGCCAGTGTAGAAAAACCACTAAAATTTCATCAGCTTCAAATTAATTCGTGCATCGCAAACTTTTGCCCAGCATTTTTGGGAATGCTCAAAATATTAAACTTGAGATATTCGTGGACTAATTATAATCTCCAATTTATAATAGCGCAATTAAATTTAGATAGCAAGCTCGTTTCTTCATGCTTCAAAATTTATTATTCCAGTGACGCGAGTTATAGATAATCGAGTAACGCAATCAGCGTCCGCCACTTCCACAATTTCCAAGTTAACCAAAGGCGCTGAAATCTCGCGGCGATTAGTACCCGGCGGGTAACAGCCCGCGTTGCAAGATTAAACGGTAAATTAAAAAGTACGAGGTTTCTCGATTTAACGACCCTGGGGCTGGGAAAAGCAAGCCCAGTCAAGACGTCTGGCAAGCCGAGCAGCTCCTCGCTTATTTGCCGACGAAAAGCTGCACCACTACACCGCGGGGATGTATCGGGCGATCTTCTTCAGGGGTGGTGCTCGGACCGCGGAGGAAATGAGCAGGAGGGAAAAAAATTGTCGAGTACATCGTGATTCGCAGTCACCCTCCCGAGTGCTTAGACTGCCAATCCATCAACGTCACGACATCATCCCTTAATGGTCCTCCCAAGGATACGTGGAGACGTACATACGTAATACACTCGTACCAGTTTTTCTCTCGAACGTAGTCCCTCCACGCGTTTTTTCCTCGTCGGCGTAAATATTCATGGAATTTTCTCATTCCCTCCCTCCTGTGCCTACCTCGAGAAGTTGCGATTGGAACGCTTGGACGAGTTTCTTCGAAATAAATTACTTCGGTTTTTATTTCCCGCAGCTCGCTCGAGCGCGGAACGAGCATTGTTTTCTTCCAGAATAATTTACGATCCCTGGAATTTCGTAGTTCCCTGAGTGAAACAGAGATTCTTCTGAGCGGCTGGTTTGTGAAGGATGATTCCTTAATGGCGGACTAAAACGCTTTCCGCTCGGCGCTTATTTGCTTGAAAATGCCGCAGAGTGTAAGAGGGGGTAAGAGAAGAATTACCGATACTGTAAAATGGAGTCACCTCGGCAGAAACATTTCCAATCAATTCCGAGGAAGGTGCCTTTTTACGCGGCAGTCGAAGGAGTCCCAGGGTCGTTTAAATTCCCCGGAGACGGCGATGGATGGCACATGTGACCGGCTAATGGCGTGAAACAGCCGGGGAATGAACGTTTGGCAGGGTTGGGAGAAATAGGCTGCGCCAGGCCGCTGAAAGGCTCTAAAAGCACGAGATTACCTGGCGGTCGATCAGATTTTCGGTTTAATCTAGGGGCCATTCCCCTTTCTACCACCACGTGGACCAACGCTGATAGGCGGTGGCCCCTCGGACAAACTTAACTTGAAAATTTCAACCCCCGGATTATTAAGCTGACTAGATACACTCCGTAAGCGGATTACGGAGTCGTTTCGAGGGGTGCTCGGGGATCGAGAGGAATCGGTTAGAGTAGCGGCTGCGAGGGAGTTGATCGTCCGTCGGGCGTAAATTAAAGAAATTAGATCTGAGATATTCTACTGCTTCTGGGCACCGTGCCCCATTTACTCCTCTTCCCCTTACATTCGTCGCTTTTGTCGCAAAAATTCTTACATCTCGCGTAGCAAGACACTTTTACGCTGTGATTTTGCAGTGTGCTCAGAGGAAAGAATTTTCAAGCAAGAAAACCGGCTCCGTGTCGCAAATCGAGTCCCGCAAATTCGGGTACTCGCACACCCCTAACCGACGCCATTCAGTTTTCGCCTGGATTAGCCACGGAAATCGTCCTCGGCTTTCGCGGTATCGACCACTGCAGCTTTGTTTACCGCCAATATTGAACGACAGTAATCCACGTTGTCGAAGGTTCCGTTCAAAGATGGCCACGCAAACCAGAAACACGTTCTTCGAATGATTTACCGTGCAACGATCCGCGTAACTTGTTGATCGTGCGGGCTTAATGCGAGAGGGCGTCGGTTATACGCGTAGCGTATGTGTCAGGAGCAATATCAGGGGAATTTCAATATTTGGAAAAGTCGAGGGGGAGGGTGGGAGCGTGCTCCGAGGCGCATCGTCCGTGAACACACAAATCGCCGGGCGATCTACAAACCCAGAACCCCGATTTCGATGCATCTGTTACGGTTCGTTGGACAATCTCCTGGAGAATGGTGGACGGTGCACGTACCGAAAGTAACGCGCGCTTTTGGTCACGAATATAGGGATTCATTCTGGTTCATGGTTGCTGGAGAAAGCCTGTTATAAACTTGGAGAACGTAGGGAATCGTAGCCCTAGAAAAAGGACCATGCCATGGAAGAAGTGTTTTGCAGCCATTTGTGCTGTTTATTCTTTAGAACCAACTGTTCCTGCCCTCTGGTGGCGCCTTGTGGTACTTAACGACGGTCCAGTTAGCATAACCTATAAAAGGCACCAAATTTCGGAGTACAGTAGCTCACATTGCTTCTAAAATAGCCATAATTCACAGTGGGGACTATGAAAATGGTTTGATTAGTAAGTCCAACCGGGGGACAGATTTCAGTTAAGTCAGATTACCTCGAAACAGCCGCGTATGTCATAGTTCCAATTTGCAAAAAATATCGTAACAGAGAAAGCGTAGAGAAGAGTGAAAAACGAAATTATTCTGTTTTCAATGTTAGGAGAAAATTCGACGAGGGTTCTCGGGCAAAGTAGTCATGAATGCCGCGCATATTACGTCTCGTTCCACTAGCAAAGTTAGGCGGCCCGTGCGTGGCTTGAAAAGCACCGAATTACAATTCCAAATAACGTATGTGGCCGAGAAGTAGGCGAGTTTTGTCGACGGGGATAGCTTTATTACCGTCTTCGGAACAGAATTTTAACGACGTTTTAATGGACCTCGTCGGACGTGGCTGGCCATAAACGTCTCTTCTACGTAGCACAGAGATATGAAAAAGAGCAAGATATGAAATATGTGTTTCATTTAAGCCCGCGATTTATTTACCAATTTGCACATCGTTGCACTTTACGTTGCACCGTAAATCTTCAAATATGACACTGCGGAGCCATTTTCCTGTTACGTTCATTGCGGGCCAATTAATCGGTCATGAGCAGCGGCGATTTTTATTCGCTGTCCCAGCAGATTCGAAGCCCCTATCAGGTCGAACCGTTTGGGATCGGCAAAATTATCTCCGGATGGTTTTCTCTTCGTCCCCTCAATTACCGGAGTCTCTGATGCGGGGGGTGGATTAAAAGTGTCCGAGAATAAGGCCTCCAGATTGCTAATTGCCGGATAATGACGGAACTATTCTTCCTAGAGTACCGTACGTGTCGTTGGATCTTCCTGCTCGTTCGTCTTTCGCCGATTCTTCAGATCCTCTTGAAAAACCTAGGGGAGGGGCTGGAGTGGTCTCACAGATCGTAATATCACGTCCCGCCTTTGTGCTTTAATGAAATTCTAATTAGGGGGACTGCCAGTCGAAGACAGATTATAATGGCACACCGTCCGTATCTGATTCCTGACCAGAATCGAATCACGCGCTCGATTAATTAGTCTCCCCAACAGCCTTCTTTTCCTTTAAAGAGAGATAGCCTATCTGCGATAAGATAAAGCCTCGTGGGTTTAAAGCTATCGTTCAACCTTAGCCCTGTCAACTTACCATTCAGAGTTCTAGAAATTAATTACCTGTGAAAAAGGAGAGAAATGATTCTGGCGGCGGAAAAACTTCGAAGCGAGATAAGACGGCTGTAATTTTAGCGACGGCAGGAATATTAATCCTGCCTTGAAGGGGAAGTAGTTCGTGTGTGGTGACAAGTAGATTGTTGATGGGAAATTCGGGCGAAGTAGAATCAGTTGTACGTGCCAGCCAGCGTAATCGTCACGGATTACCGGGAATATCTGCAAATAATTTCTTCGGAGTTGCAGCGCGTTGCGCAGCCCACTTCTGTCAACAAATCGATTTATCCAGCGGCCTGTTCGGCGAAACCCTCTCTGTTTCGTGCCTCGTGGAGGATCTGAAAGCGATCTGGTCTGATTGCATCGAATGTCGAAGATGAAACGAGGAATTCCGGAAACTGTGGCTCACCACGAATAATTTAGACCGTAGACAGTAATAGACTTATAGGTGTTGGGGGAGCAGAGGGTAGTCGGGGGTTAATGTACAATTCCTGTAGGGAAGAATTAGAACGTAGTGTGGTAATGCTTTTTAGAGGCTGCTTAGACGTGTATAGTAGAATTTAGGATAATAAAACTTAGCAACCAGTCACCACCAAATATACCGTATGCATCATCTCGATTCTAACGCCACAGAAGTTCATGTAAAAGGCGCATTGTGTGCCAAGCACCTTGGAATGCTGCATAAAATTACGCGGTTGATTTATTCCTCCGCGTGGTTTCACTTCAATCACTACCACTAGAGGTAAAAAAAGACCGACCGAACTTTAACCAACACAAAACATCGAGCTTTCTGCTCTATATAATTTATTCTCGACCATACGTCTAAAACGTCAGTCGCTCCTTCGGGAACGCCTGGCATAATGCAAGCACGGCTCATATTCATCGAAGTTGCATGAAATTTAATGCACGAAAAAGCACAAAAGACTGTACAGGTGAAACACATCGACCGGTGGAAAAAATATTCCCGCTTTTGCAATATGGAGGAAAAATTAGAAAAACATCTGTAGTAATATATCGAGACAACTACCTACTTCAGTAGATTAAATGCGTACAGTAGTGACCGAAACTAATCATGAAAGCCAGACTTAACCAATTTCTAACTACATTTGATCAATGTCAAACTACGCCTGATCAAGGTGTCTAATTACACCTAGAACAAGACCCAACCTATTTACATCTGAAGTAATTTATCGCAGGCTTACAGTAGGACCTCTTTTATCGTGGGAGCCATGTTTTGCTAAAGCCTGGATCATTAAAATTCTGCCACCTTGCGTGAGTACTAAAATTTGTGAGAACTTAGTACTCATGTAGCCGGGCATGCTTCCCTGAATAATTAAAAGGATGCGAACGTTTTCTTAAAGCAGTCGCCCTTTAAGGTTGTTTTAAGACCAACAGCTTCTCACGACTCTTGCCTACCTCACTAACAGCTTTGTCCATGTGCATGCCTACTTTTCTATACAATTCGGGGGGCTTCCTGAGACTCGGTTTTCCGTGCAGGTTCCTAGATCGTTGATTTCTCCTTAAAGAGAATTCTACATGTTACTCTCATTTGATTCGTTGGTTACACAGATGCCAGACAACGTAAACTGCCTCGCGCTGGCCGTAAAGATTAAGGGCTGCCCGTCGCTGAAGATTTGCGCAGTGTAAAAGATAGCCTGCGAGAGGACTGAGAATATTGTCATTAAATGCAGACGCAAGCCTGATAGATTCCAACGGAGCTTCGATTTACCTCGGAGCAAGTGAATACTTCGGCCGACCGTTTAGCACAAAATGTACTTCCCCGCCAAGCAATATTGTATAAAACGTGTCAGCTGTTTGTCAAATCTTCCTAGACATATGCTCTGCTAGATTTGAAGGACTCAAAAAGCCTTTCGCTTAAATGTATGCGCGGGATTCTTCAAGCTCCATTAGAAGTTAACTAATGAAGCGACGTTTCTACGAGTTGAATAGCTTAATGGAAGCAATCGAACTTCAATTTACCACGACTTGAGCACGCCCGAAAATCTCCAAAGTTCTGCGAAGAGATTTGTGTAAAGAGAACCCCGGTCCCACCTCGTCAGTTAGATACAATTCCGGGAGACTCCTGATTGCAGCTCTTTAAAGTTTCGTCTATTCTCGAGCGAAAGTTAAGACTCCCAGGTTCATTGAATTCTATAACAACAATTGGACTCCAATGACATCAGCGCTGGTTAGAAGATCTCGACTACAAAACCAAGAAGAGGCATCAGCTGATGAATTTGACGACTCAGGACCAGACGCTGATGGACCCAACTGCTTGAACTTGCGCAGTGGCCTCTCGAAGAAGTAAATGCACCCCTAGCCTTAGGCAAATGATGGAAGCATGTCAGGGACCGGTTTCGTATTCTCTCCGCTGAAAAAGTCGATTCAGCTCCGTTACGTGCACTTAATGCAACGTTTGGTCCACATCAAATGGTGATCTCCCACGAAATCAACTTACAAGCAAAGATACGTGATTGGAATAGCAAGAAAGCAGGCAGCAACGATCGCGGAATAAGAAAAGCGGGTCGAGAAGGCAGGAAAGTACGGCATCCTCCGTAAAGCAAAATCTTGGACGATAATAAAAGCCCGTTGTACCTCGGAGAAACGTTCAAGCTGGAATTTACTGAAGTGCATTAGTGGGTACGAGGGACACTGGACGAGTTTTACGACAGCCGCAGATTCCTCACATACGTACACCAGGAGCCAAAGTTCCGGGAGACAAGAAGAAATCAGATTTCCAGAGTAGAGACCGCGCGGTTACTCTGCAACGATCGAATTGTCGTAGGTCAAGGAGCCCGAGAGGTTCCAGCAGCCGCATGGGCACATGACTAAGACACCAATATCAACATCGATTATCCCAGACTTCATAGATGCACTGGAACTGGCACAAGTGGAGGTCAACAACTCTGTAGAATCATATTCACATCTGGGAGGCTAGCAACGAATAACCGCGGGGACTTTAAAATACTTGTTCACTTGGGCCTGACAATCACACTGTTCATCGCGCATCCCGTTTACTGCGCCCGAAAACCCCCGGCGTAAACTGGAGCATCGAGACAGGGTTCTACTTGACCGGCCAGATAGGTCAGAGCGTGGAAACTCCGGCTGACAGGAAGCCGGAAGGGGTTAGCAAGCGGAGAAGTAGTCTGCGTAATCTGGTGCGCAGGCTAAGCATCGGCAGCGGAATCGGACGCTACGCGATTGGTTCGTTCGGTCACGGTGGGGCAACCGGGCCCAGCGGTGGCGGGCCGGTGGAGGGGTTCACCGGCGCTGAGGGCACGGACCCCGTGAACGGTTGCCTAGGTGGGTCCCAGCCGGTGGTGGGGGCTGGCAGCGGCACGGTGTCCGCGTCGGCCGGCACTCCGAGTCGTGGTGCCCTAAGTCGGCGGCCCAGTCGGGACTTAAGTCCTTCCAAGTCGTCCGAGGGCCAGGATGCGCCCACTCACGGGGGCGGGGGTGGTGGCGGTGTCGGTACCGCATCCGGTGCTGGCGCAGCCGGTTCCGGACAGGATTGGCGAAGGTTAGTCGGCAGTATCAGACGCAAAGTCCGTCGGAAGACCACCCACAGTAGCGCCAGCATCTCTGAAGCCGGTCTGCAAGAGACCAACCGCAACCAAGATGACTTTCTCAAGGCCACCATGAGAATCTTCCTGGTGGTGTCACCACCGATGGGCCGCGTTCAGGTATTGTATTCAATCTTCTGGCAATACGAGACATTTCCGATGTTATTCCGTGTTTGATGAATGGATAATGCTTGCTGTTTTGTGCTGGGCGATATTGATCAGTGTACGAGAAGCGGGAGACCGCGGCTGGTGGGAATGAAAAACCTGTAATCCCTCATCCTGGCTCTTTCCTTGGCAAGATGTTGGGGGTTTACTAGCTTGAGTTCCCTTCCTTTAGCCGAAGGTAGTAGGCATGTTACCGATTCGCCATATTACTCGCAACATGCAACGCTATGGAAATGCGGGAACTTGGAATACTCATGGTTATTAATTGGTTACGGTGTAATGTATTAGTAGATAAAGCGTTATCAGCTGGCACGCGTGTTCCTGCCCGAAATAGACAGTGTATAGCTAACCTAAGGCTTCTCGAAACTTTCTGCAGAGTCATCCAACGCCGACCTAGTTTCTCGCAAACGTCAGGGTAGTCTAGCATTCCCTTCCCCCTTGATCGTAGGGAGAGATAATTGCCTTGACATATACGAATGGAATGATTTTTCAATTAAATTGCAATTTGAGTATTTATAAATTGGGGAGCACTTTGGGGCGATTGGCGCAGATCTCTGAAAGCTGTTCCCATGCAAAAGTCGCCGGCATAATGAGTTCCAAGTAACAATTTACGAGAACCTGATATACCAGGTCGATTATCTTCCGCGAGCACCTACCAACGTTAATAAGGTGTTTCGTTGAAAGGCGTGTGCTGGAGCTAAGTAAACACGGCTGAATCGACCGGGACACCTCAGGGTGGAGGGCTGACTGACGACCTGAAACGCGATCATCCATTAGTCAAATCGATCGACGTGCCAGCCTGAATGGCCGAGGATGTATTCATCCAAGCAACGAAAAAAACTCCGTTGTCGTTATTCCTCCTTATTACTTTCACAGCTTTCGATGAGCGACCTCGTCCCAACGAAGGACAGTTTCGCGGGTTATTTCTGTCCGCGGGGAGTAGCTAGTGCCATTTATCTCTCAGACACCCAACTCAGTCCGTGGAATGATCACTTCAACCTCGCGTAAAATTATTCCTCCGGGGATTTCGTTTTTCACTTCTACCGAAGTGGGTACACACGGCGCGCGCGATGTCCCTTCAAATTGATTTTTCAGCTGCCATTTGCAGCAGCTCGGAGATGGGGTCTAGATGTATCGGCGAAATTTATAGCGGCACGGTGTCCGGGAAACGTACGAGCAGACCTTTACTCGCGTCTAGTTAATACGGCTCGTAGCAACACAGCTATATGAATAATCGAAGTTTAATGTTGCTCCTATCGATCCTGCGAAGAAGGGAATTAGACAGCGGCGCGACGTGTCCGCCTACCTGTCGGAAAACACGGTAATCAGTTAGTAATTCTTTCACACACTATTAACTTCAGTCGCAAAGTAGAATTTATTATCTTTCCATGAGGGAAGATGGAGCACTCGAGTATTGGGCCATAAATCATTTACGGAAGAGTGATCTATAAGACACTGTCAGTGCAATCGACCGATCTCCATGGGCTCCTGAATTTTTAACGCAAAACGCGTCGAAGGCGAAGCTGGGTGTCGATCATCTGCATTTTAGTTCCAGAAAATTCTACTGTGTCTGACGCTCCTGTTCTCTAGAGGCGGGCCAATAAACAGTTGCAAAGTGAAACAGGTTGAGAGTCCAGCAAGCTGGTCATCGTTCATTTCGCCTGCCACGACAGCCAGCGAATAGGCGTCACTATTTATCCCGAAATCTGAAAGACGGGGCCGCGGGAAACGGATGGATCGAACAGGTTTCAATACCGATCGCCGTGTTCGTTCATTTCAGTTATGAAGTCTCAGGAGGAATGATGCCGCGGATAATCTTTGGCTGGCTTCCAGCCATCTTGAGCCGAGAAAAGAGCTCCGCCAGCTTCTCGCCACGGCTTTCCGCCGTTTCCTCGTCATCGTCGAACCTTATCGGCCCCGCTGGTGCGCTTTTTGTGCCCCGCAGGAAGCAGCTCAGCACCGTCGAGACATGTCAGCGACGTGTCTGGAGGGGAGAACGAGGGGTGTATTTGAAAAGCGCCTCGAAATTCTACACCATCCAGTGGAATTCAACCGTTGAATTACAAACCCTCCCTGTTCCTAAACGTATATCCACAAAATGTATTTGGGTCATCAACGTTGCATGTCCGGCGCAGAACCAGCACGTAACGGAAATTGCAATTAGCAGCGTACGTGAACAGTAATAAAAATGACCGCATAAACAAATGCGCTTATAAATATTTAAAGTTCGAATTAGCTGGGGGGTAAATAACGAATTGCCGGACACGTCGACGTGCTTGTTTGCCGAGCGAGTTTAGCAGATTGCGAGATACGCGCTAGACGTTTCTAATAGGGTAGCTTCATGTACGGTTTTGTCGATACATCAACATATCGAGTGTCGTTGGACGTCGGTGGAGACTGATCGTTTTCTCATTAATGACCACTGTCTCCGGAAGAATTGCCAACAAGGGGGCACGCTTCGCTTCAACGTGTACCCTGGGGAGCAATTTTTCATGGCAGCGGAGGACCGAAGGGAGGGAGAGATAAATAAATTTTCTGAAGCTTTATTGCCTTGGGCCGGTGGAAAAAGCAATCGCAGGAGAATGCTTCGTCGGGGAAGCATCGATATGAATTTCTTTTGCGAAGGAACTTAGCCACTTGAGCAGACTGGATGTCTCTGGGAGCAAAGTGAATTTATCTCGGCTGGGGGTCGCGATATCCAAGTTTCGTGGGTGGAAGTTTAAAGGATTTCAGTAGCAAAGGATTTCGAAAGTGGACAATGTTCGCGGGAGGAAAAAATACTTAGAGTCGAACTTGCTAGCTAAATGCTCTTCTAAAAGCAATCTTTATTGAATCTTCACTTGGAGGGTCCCTGCACGGAGGGTTATAGTCGTAGAGAAATTTGTTGACACCTCTAGAGAAGGTATTCATTGGCACGCCAGGTGCCGCTCGAGGGATCCTCGGGCAAACATTCGGCTTGTATAATAGCGTTCGTTATCGCCGGTATCCAGACCGATCTCTCCTTGGCTCTATAACGTGTATAATGAAGGATCTCCGGGTGAATAACTAACGATCCTCGAATAGGAGCTCTGCATCTGTCGAAAGAATGAACGCTCTAACGAGAAGCTACCGGGGGTAGTAAAAGTTTTAAGGCTCCAGAGAAAATGGCCCCGTAAATATTTAACTTTTCTCGGCACCAGCCTTTGCACTCAATGCCCCCACCCGTCTGCTATTCTTTTTATGGCAGTCGCGATCATTGAATCGCTTAACGTCCATGATAAAAAGAAGCGAACGCCCCAGATGGCGGCGTGATTCCTCGCGTTTCCGCTGTACACGCGGAAATTGTTTGGCGGTAAATAGAATTTATTGCCGCAGAAATAACGAAGGGTGACGTTTTCGATTTTCCCAAGTCGGAGGAGATCCCTCCGAGGATTCGGGGCTCGTAAATAGCCAGGCGGCCGAGTATTTGCGTAGACACAGTCAAGATTGATTCGTCATCTGTGTGGCTTCTCAGGCTCTCCAATCTTGGTCGTCGGTGGAGCGATATTGAGGACGAAAGAGGGTGCGAGAGAAAGACGGCGCAGGGAGGACGGAGCCACCGAACGTCGTTGTCATCCCCGTCATTTTTCTTTTTTTCCGCAGGCTTAGGATGTTTAACCAGATTACGTTCTATTGACGTATCCTTCGGTGCCATTCTTAGCCGTTTCGAGTGCGCGGAAGATAAACGAGGGTCCGTTAACCGGGGGATGGATGAAAAATATTTTCTTCTTCCCCTCTGAGATCACCGAGAGCGGGGTTCTCTGTTACCTACTCTCTTCTCGTATCGCTCGCAATTATCCAGCTGTAGCAAATGACAGGGTACAGTGTCTGGAGTCCCTTGATGGGCTACGGCTGAAGAAAACCCAAGAACTTCAGTTCCCTCGGCGGATAGTTCTTTCAACAGTTGCCGGTTAATTGGTAAAGGAATAGGTTAACTTCCCACCATTGTGCTTCACCGCCTCACGCGACGGAAGCGTCAAGAGCGTGCGGATAAAGCCCAGAAGAAATGAAGAGCTCGGAAAATATCGGCACTTGGAACGGTGACAGAAATGACTGGGATCTCGAGCCAAGGGTAACTATGAACGTGAAGTGGAAGATAAGACGAATTCCGTAAGAAGCCGAACAAAGTTATGGGAGCGTCAAATTCCCAGGGAAGTTAATGAAAATTCTGGCCTCCTCCACAGTCGACCGTGTACGAGCCTTGAGGGGGGTGGTTCGTCCTTCTATATTTCAACCGTACCACTGTAGCCCGTTCTATGCCTGAGAACGACACTGGCAGCCATGTTCCTTTCGCCATTGTTTGCGAGTATAGTGCCGACTGGGAAAGCTTTTTACGGGTCAACGAGTGACAGAGGTCGCCGCGGGAAGCGGAGAAAACGTGCGGGTGTAGTGAAGGGAGAAATACTATGGTAGACAACGGGCAGTTAATGTCGGCTGTGATCACTAAGACAGCAAAACGTTAATGGCCCCTGACCGCACCGGGTCCCAAGCCAGCTTTCAAGCCTATATTCTTTCGCATCCAGTTACGCGTGACGCAAGAATAAATGCCGTGGAACGGCGCCACTCCAGTGGAAGGTTCATACATATTTTTTGAATAGGAACACCTGAATGGCGCGGTGCAACGGTCCTTCTTCAATTATCGATCAGGGAGCTGAAAAGCAGCGTAACGTAGAAAGGTAACTTGGGCCTAGCTAGACCTAACCGTAGTTGACTATGTTCACACTTCCATTGCTTGACTCGCTCCTGGTAAATTCCAAGCAAATGTAAAGGCGCAGAGATGCAACGCAAACCCTGATTCACCGGCCGACACCGGCGATGGCAACGGTCATAGCAGATTTATGAACTCATTCCTCCGTGACTCGCCGGTAGCTAGCTTCGCAAGTGGCATAAATCAACGTGCGGTTACGTAGTAAGGAGACTGTCAGGCGTTTGCACCATCGCGAACGGGGTGGAAAACGGAGCGTGCACGTGGAGAGCTTTAAGCTCCGAAGTACTCGACGTTCCCGCAGACTTAACCGTAATTAAACGATGCGGCTCCACTACAGGCGCACCGTCCGCCAGTCCACGACTGTCGTATACCATAGGCTAATAGTGTAGTGTCTGTCTGACGATCACTGAGCGCACGCAATAGCGGTCATGCGATGCAACACTGATTTGCGAACGGCGAAGCAGTAATTCGCTGGAGCAAGAGAAAGCGCATAATATTAGCTGCGAGCTATGGGGAGACGAGGGAGAGGGTGGGGGAGTGATTCTCAGCCTGCGAAACGAATAATTTCAACAGACACAGTTAAAGACGCCCCATCAATGTAACATTTCTCCGCCTGCGCTTAATTTAATAAGCAAGAAGCATCGAGAGCGGGTCGTTATCGTTTTCCTCGTCGTTATCGTTTCCCACGTCGTTAGCTGTCAAATAAAGCGCATCGCGGGGCAAACTTCTCGCAGCCGAAACGGCGAGATCAGTAATGGCCGCTATCGTCCCTGGGCTCCGGAGCATTTACTTCATTGCCGATCATTAGCGCAAGCGCCGCTTCACTGGCCGCTGCTTCGCCAAATTGTGTCGCAATAAAGATTGCTCAAGTGCCCGTGTATCGGTCTGACCTATCGTACATCTGCTCCACTACCACTGTGACGTTGTTTTATACGTAGAAGGGACAATGCTTGCCATTGTTGGTCCATGGTATTTTAATTAATACACTTTTCGGTAGGGGGATCAACAACTCCTTTGTCGAGGCAGTCTGACAACGCACATGCTTATTCTACTGTCCAGAGCGCACGTGTCCAATGGCATGATTCGCGTCCCTCTACGGAGGCTTAGTTCCATAATCCATATCACCCTGCGACAGTTCAGCGAGCTGACCCACGTCGCCTTATGACAGACTTGTAAGGTGACCCATATTATCCTGTGACGGCTTAATTCTTTGTCGCGCGTATCTCTACCTCGGTTCAGTACAGACCCACCGTGGCAAATAATAATTGAGGAGCTTGCGGCAAGAGGGGTGCAACTCCAGTTTTCACAGTTTTTGAGTTATGACGTATAATATACTTACAAAATAATTTTACTTATAGCAAATAAATAAAAATAGAAATACTAGTATTTTGATTATAGAATATTTTTTCGTCAAAAATAGAAATAAAAATTTATTTTTAGATTAGTGTTCTTTTTTTAATGTTCGGGAATGTACTTGAATTACGTAAGGGGTACAAGAATTCGTAAGATTTTTTATTCCTTAGGTAATATTTTCACATTGCATTTTTAATTGTTAAAAGTTTTTTTTCATATTGAAAATTAGGATAAAAATATTACGTAACACGCTACCTCCCCCCCTCCCCAAAAAAAAGCCTTACGTGATTTAAGAAAGACCCCTAAGTCAAAGCAATAATTTTATAAACAGTTTTTCTAATTTATTCGAAGTTCATAAAGATGGAGCTCCACCCCTCTTGCTGCAAGAGTTACCTCTGCTAACAATTTTTACATCTTTGTGCGCCTCGTACACAAACTATTACAGATCTCTTAGAAATTATTCCAATTTTCCGCCGCCCCATTGATACACGACACCTACTGAAGTAACAAGAAGCTTCTTCCAGGGATTGAATACTATTAACACCGTTACACGACGACGGATAATTTCCACTAGAACGGTCCTTTGTCCCTGTAATCGTACGTAATTAATGCGGGATGCCCGTGTCGTAAATTACTCGGCGTGTCAGATAGTAATCTAGTCATTATGCAGATGTCCTGAAAAAAGCATGGCATCAAATTAATGACAGCGTGAATTTACAAGCGACCGCGTGACTGTATTACAGGCACATTTAGCTCTAGATCGTCGTGCGACGATGTGCGACACTTAAATTACTATCATGTTGCAGAGAAAATTAAATATTGTCTAGGTGTGAACATTAATTTTTTAAATTTGAGACAATTAGCCTGAGAAAATTAGCAATTTAGGAGGCACCGAAGAGGAAGTAAAAGAATTCAAAGCACAGTTGGAGGAGCGAGATCGAAATTTTATAGTTACGAATGGGACGCGAGTTTCTCACTTAGTTTTCGCGATTTAATTAGCGCAGATGACCCGGATAAAGGACCGAACTGGTCCGAGGTTGGTCGGGAACAAGCGGAGCGATCCCAAACAATAGTTTTCATTGCCCAACATTGCGGAAATGTTAATTCAGCATTCGGCCACATTGTTCCCGAGTTACTGTTTGCAGTACAATTGACAATTAAGCCTTTCATGTTTAGTCGGATAGTGCCCAATGAACTTTTCAATCCAGCGCTGTGCGACAAGCCGCTGAAATTTCGAGGCAATTATTCCTGACTGATTATTCGTATTAATGATCCACTAATGAAAAATTTCGAGCTCACAGTTGAAAAACCAATTACTCTCGAGATCCCCGAGCAATTGGCCACTCTCTACGACCCAGTCATATTGGTCCGGCGACGTTTTAAGCCACCCAGTCACGTCTCATCTTTCAGATCGCTATGCATCCATTGCGGATTGAATTTTCATTAATTGAAGGAGCCAAGCTCGCGTCATCGGAATATAGCTCGCCGCCATTCGCCGTCAGCATTTTCAATTCCGAGTCATTTGATAAAATTCTACGACAATTGTTCTCCGTCGGGATCGAAGCAAATGCCTACGATTTTTCTCCTTTGAGAAAATGGGGAACCTCGTTTCCATTCGAAATCACAAAAGCAGTTCGCGAGCACATTACTGCCTCTCCATCTCTCTCTCCCTCGAGTTCTTTCAGTGCCTCTGAGTGGCCAGTAATATTTCGATTCTCGACAGTTCGACCGTTTGGTGGGACGTTCATTCAACGACGTAACAAGTTTCTCTCTCCCCCACGCCCTTCTTCTGGTGCAGCACGATAGCGACTGAATTTGCAGATTGATCGAGTCGAGCGTGCTCAGGTCCGAGGGAAAATTTTATTTGCCGACGAAATCGAACCTCGGTCGATCTCTTGGGGGCCGCTGGGTAGGAAGCGCGATCGGCGGTGCCCGAGGACCTGCTCCTCCAGGATTCCTAACATTCGCGGCCAGTAATTTTCCAATTACGAGCGCACCACGATTGCAGGCCGCATTAGCGATCACAATTAAAGCGAGATCAATGGGAGTGGGGCAGAGTCTACTCGTTTAGAAGACCATGGAGGATTTCAATTTAAGATAACTCTTTTAGAGTATTCTAGGCTCCTGGGTAACTTACAGCAAATTCACTTATTCCGAAAGTATTATGTTCCTATACCGTTTCCAAAAAGATAGATGTGAAGTGTTTTTAAGGAAAACTCACGCTCTTTGATAAAAAAATCCAGTAAAGTAATTTTAACTTATTAATCTTAAGTTAAAATAATATTATACTAAAGTAATATTATACTTGAAACACAAAAATAAAGTAAAAAAATAATAATTCACCAGCCTTGGCAAAATATTTCACGAAACGGGAATTTTTATCACCACCCCTGTCAAAAGAAATATAAATTCTATCACTCTCCCAAACAAATCACATCCAAAATCATCGACATCCCTTATGAAAAGCGAGCGACTCTGAAAAAAGGGTCACGGACCCTAATACATCATGTTTCAGCGGAGGATATATTCGCGGCACCCTGTTCCCACCATGAATCATCATGAAACTGGTGTCCGCGTCCCGTGATAAATGGACAGCAGCCGCGGGGCAACGCGTCGAATGAAAATAAATAAATAAAAAATAGGGCCGTTCCGGATAACCCCGGTGATTCCACGGAGGATTGACTTTTCCGGGGGAAGCTCGCGCCCGATGTTCCCCGATGTCCATCTGCGCTCCAGCACCACCCGTTAACCGAGAACCCAAGTCGCCTCGGTGTCACTCCCACTTGCACCTTCGGCACCGCCTAGCCTTTTTATCCCTCGCCTTTATCGTTCATGCGTTCGTCCACTTTTCTTTCCGGCGGATTTCCGCGCTTCCACCAGGCAGCAGGCAGTATTTGGGTTACTGGTATTTCCACGGGCGGGAGGTGCGGGCGAACACACCCCGAGCAGGAGGCTGTATAATGAAATTCTTCCGACCATTTTCGGGATGTCATTTATTACTCGCTAATGACCCCGCGGTTCGCCTGCTTGCGCGGGGAAGGGCACCGCTATTTGTATCATCGCACTTCGAGCAGGTGGAGAATGGCACGCGATGAATGATTCCTGCTGGATCCTCTGAAAGGGATGTAATTTCGCGGACGGGGGTTGCGGCGCGCCTCTGATTAATGGTTCGGCCGTTTTGTTACGCTTACGGCCCAGTTTCTCTCGCTTCTAATGCGAATTAACCTCGGCAGGGGCGCAATCGTTTATGACAAACGCAGGTTGCTTCAAAGAAGGGCGGAGGGTTGTGAAAGGAACGCGTAGTGGGGCGGATAAAAATTAACAGCCAACGATATACAATGGCCCCCGACAGAAGGGGTGTGTTGAAATATAACGTTTCGCAAATTTCTCTGAAATATGAGTCACAGCTGTGTAAACAGAACTATGAATCGATTTGTACAGAAAACTGCAGGTGGGGATTATTTCCGTGGCATTTTTTTATATCGATGCAACCCCAGTAACTATCCAGGGAGAAATTATGCCGGTGTACTATATGGAAACATCGCGGAGGTGGATACACTTTAAATGGTAAAACAGCAGTCTCACTCTAAAAAAACTGCTCAGAGTTTATGCGCGTAAAAAATGGACCCAATTTATTTCACCGTTCATAAATATGTATCCACGGAGCATCGAAAGCCGCCTTATTTTTCACTCGGAACTGCCTCGGTGTGGAACTGCCGTCGACCTTATAAAACACTTGGCGGAGTGTATGTATAGTCGCCCACACACATGGTGATTCAGTGCGTCTGGTAATGCAGAACGTAAAAAAGAAGATATCGCGCGCCGTATAAAATGCGCGAACTTGAGGTATGTACCTTAAGACACTTAAGAGGAATTGCTGGTCTTCAGCATAAGCTTAAAGCACTCGTGAAGCTGCATAACATTTATTCCACGCAAATTGCGAAATAGAATGTGGTATTGGCTGCAATGTGTCTGACAACCGAACGTCTGTTTTCACTTGATCGCTGCTCTCTCCAAAGCGCACGTTGGAGCTCCATTAAGTAGTATAAATCAATCATATCGTACACGTTGGAATGATTTCTGGTTATTTAATTCATTCTGAATTTTGTCTTGAGGGGAAATAGCTCGAAATTGGAAACATTTTGAAAAGAATTTTTAACTTTAAAATCCCCAGTCATATTGGCCCGGCGACTCTTTGTGTTCCCAGTCATATTGGTCCGGCGACTCTGTATTCCCAGGCACATTGGTTCGAAGTATAGAAGTGACTTTTTATTTAGCTATATGCGTACGCCTGATTGCGGTATTTGGAGTGAACTTTTTGACACTTTATTGGACTCTCTATGCGAGGAGTATCTGCGCGCCCACAACTGCGGATCTGAGAGAAACCGGTCGTCACTCTGTCTATATTCTTTTTTCAACCCAAGCATACTGTATACCGAGACACGTTTCGAGGAGATCCGCACATAGCGCAAACGAAATGTGGTAAAATATGAGGATGGCTCAGCGAAAATTTTTCATCCTGAACACGTTGCGCTGGTCGAGCGACTTGATTTATCAGAAAGCGCACACCTGCGAACAGTGACTAACACAGTGCCGGTTCCGTGAACCTGGATTAATTTATCGCAAATCTGATGTCCTCTCCGAGGATATTTTTCTTGATTCTGAAATATTGTTGCGCCACTCAACAGCACTCCATCTCGAGAAGTATTATAAATTCCCCTCTTTTTATCTCGAACATCAGTAGAAAAAAAATCGTTACTTCGATTCCAGCCAAGTAAACCTTTACTCGTCCTCATTTTCCATCCTTCCTCATCACCTTTTACTTTTCTTAATGAAGGAAACTTCCTTTTCATTCCATTTACTTTACTTATATTTTAATTCTGACCTCGATTTCTCTGTCTCGCTGATTTAATACCTCATCACTTGCGCAAAATTGTAGCTCATGCGATATAATATTTGCACTCCCTGTAGCAGGAAGTAGTTCCTTGTTCAATACTCGCTATCAACGTAACCACCCCAAAGTAAGCAATTCCTTGATTCCCAACGGGGTGTTCATAGCAATTCGCTCGCACGAAGGGCCAGCAACATTGCGGTATCAATGTGGAGATATAAAACGATACACATTGCAATAATTGCTCGAGTTTCCGTTCCAGTGAACTCGAAACGGGGCGGTTATAGCGGACAACCATTCCCTGGCTGGTATCCTCTATTTGTTACTACAAAATTAGTCTACAGAAAGAGGTCTGTGGATACGGGAGCCGAAGGGAAGTAGATAAATGGAGAAAGGACTTAGATAAAAACAAGGGAGAGTAGTTCTAGGTTGATCGAGATAACGAAGGTTCTGGAGAGGATTGATCGATACTGGGAAACCGGTCGATCGAGGGTGACCTGGTTAACCGCCGCGAAATTTCCCGGCATCAAATTTATTTTTCGCCGTAACCAGGGCAAGATTAGTCGAGATTTCGCGCAACCTCTAATTACAAAACAATTCGTAAGCAACCTGAATTTATATGCGCGCCACCGGTTGGGTTGTTTTCAAATTTAACAGAAGGCACACTTGACCCAGTTTTCAATTTTCACGTTCACAGTCTTCCTCCCGCCCTCGCATTCCCCGCTTGACCGTATATGGCCACATTCTACTGGTCTGACCATATACTGTACTATTCTCCTGTCTGACCGCATACTGCCACATCTACTTGTCCGCCTATAAAGCGTTTATCTACTTGGCTGACCACAAGGGACTCCGCATATTTGACTAGGCATACATCGTCGTATGTGTATGTCTGACCATATATTACCAATCTACTTGTCTGATCAGATACGGTTTCGTCTACTTGTCTGATCATGCACAGTCACGTTCTACTTCCCTCGTTACACGCTGCCGATATATTCTCAGTTGAACCCGATTAAATGACACGAAGCGAGGTGACATTTTAATGGTGTGAAATGTTGTGTGTTTGCAGGTGCGTTCAAGGTCATTGACCCAACTGGACGCTCTGGGCAGCAGCATGTTGGATACGGGGGAGCACCATCTGGGGGGTGGTCCCTCACAACAGCAACCCCATCACATTCACCACCATTACCAACCTCAGCAGTTACCGCACCACCCCCAAAATGTCGAAAGTAATCCTCGTTTCCTTGTGCCTGGCGCAGCGTCGGTCGAAAGCACACACCAAAACCGCACCAGGCATAAGCTATCTCGGTCTCAAGTTAGTAAACTACAAAGAGTATAATCAAGTAACCATTTTATTTTAACAATTTAAGCGAAACACGTTGCCGTGAAAAAATTTAAACGAGGGGTGTAAGAATTAAGGGCTGTCCCAATTTTTGTGATACCGTCGGGTTATGCAATCCTTGCGTTGTACGAGTGTTGTTCCCATGCCCGATCAATAAGAGCAAACAATCCCGTGCACGCCAGACAAGAAATTAATTTTAGTGTCTGACTGTAAGAACACTTATGCTACTGTCAGAGTGGAACCAAGACATTATGCATCCCTGTTACTTGACCCCTACTGCTCGCCAGCGATGTTCACACTGATTTTCCAGAACTAAAGTCCGGTTCGTCGAAACTAGACGTATCGATCTTATCTTTGTCCGAACGAATTCTCGCCCCTGGAGGAATTACGAGGGAACCTGGCCGCGCGAAAGGCTTACGAAGTGCCAGGTGTTTGGCAACGATTGAACGCTTAGCAATTCAAATCGTAGTTCCCAGGGATGCGTCCGTAAAACGGACCACTCGTTACGCTCACGTTCCCAAATGTGATGTAAATGGGACAATGAAATTTCTAGGAACGCATTCGCCATGGCACACGTAACGCTAACAATTACGAGCCACTTACGTTCATGTCGGGATTCCCTTTATTTCAGCTGAATTAATTACTCGGGCCAACAATTCGCATGCTTCCACTCTATTCCTCATTCTTCTATCTCTTGTAAAAATGGGAACATTTTTTTACCACATTGGTGAATGATATTTTTATTTTCTTCTTAAAAAAAAATGCGCGGTGTTAATGTTAAATACAGCACACTCCCTCGAAGCAAATTGAGAATACAGTCCTACGACAAAATCCTTTTCCACAGATATTATATTCACTCCAGTCGAGAGCAGGGATGGTCTTTTCATTCCTTCGTTATTAAGTATCGCGAAATGTTATCAAAGAAAGTGCCTGGAGTCGTCACTCGACCGAACAAAGGGTCGAGACATTATGCAAACTCTAACGCCACTGTCCGTTTATAACCTTCTCCAAAAGTGCCATCGGAAGAGCCGGTTAAGTCTACGGAAATTGAAACATTTAAGTCGCTGCTCGTTCGAAACCGTGCCTCTTGACATTTTCACTGAAATTTCGTACGAAGGGAAATCGAACCCATGAATGTTGCATGTCGAAGGACTCGGGAGTGATTTCTGTTTAATTCACGTGAAATGTACTCAGTTTAAGTGAATTGTGCTTTAAAATTTAAAAAACTTCTCTCTGCCATGTGAGAATAGTAGCACTTTCCTGTGATTCGTCCCTTTATCTTTTCTGGGTTATTCGTTATCGCGGTGCCATCAATTCAGGTACCTTTTGACGAATTTTGGAGGGAACTTTGATTTGGGAATAACGGCAGAATCTGTACCTCCATCACGGACGCGTATTTATTTTCATGGGCGAGGTCGAATCGCATTGAGGGTTTTCTGTGGGATCAGCGAAACATCTCCTGGTCCTGGTCGAATCGATATCATGCAAACGGCCCCGGCTGTCGGCTCGCGATTATCGATTTGGTAGATTTAAGTTTCGGACGTGTCCGACGACACGCTGTCCCTCGTGCCCGAATTAGTCCACGACGTGTGAAGTCTGTTGAACCGGGCACAATTCGATAAACGACAATTAAAATTCCTCCTCGCAAGGATTTTTTTCCTAATTAATGCTGAAATCTAACGAATCCCAGCAGAATTGGATTAAGCTTCATCACGTATTCTTCGTTAAGGGAAATTGCACGACTGTTGGCAGCAAAAACAAAAGAAATCAGCTGACTTTCCAAAATGTCTCATAAAAGACAATGTAAGGGATATCTCTAAAGTGACTTAGAGACTTTAACACGAATTTAACAAAATAGTGCCACTTTGTATTCCGTTGCATGTGTGTTTGAGTCCGCAGATTGTTTCAAATCGCGTACCAGTAAATTAGCCGTAGAAGTGGTACCATTTGCAGTCTGACTATACGGGGAGTCGTTCTACTTGGCTGGCCACTTACAGCCTCATTCTACTTGTCGGGCCGTGCATATTAGACTCGACTGGCAAATGGGGATGGTTTTGCGTCAGCATTGTTCTCACCATAGCATTATCTAGATAGCAGACCTTAGGATCGCTTCACGTAACTTACATACCAAGCTAGCCAAGCACATATATTCAATTTAAAAGCGAAACGAAAAACTACGCGTCTCGTGCTGCACCTTTCCTTGAAATTTTAGAACGGCAACTTTATTAGAAGAAAGAAAGGAGAGGTAGCAGTGAATGGAAGCGAGGAAAATACGAGCAGTAATAAACGAAGGGCGATTGTAAAACTAAATGACAGTCAAAAGGTCGTCGCGAGCGAACGTGATCCATTTTCCAAGCGCAAAGTGACTGGTTCATAAATAAAGGTCCTTTCGTATTTTATTGCCTGTCACAGTCAGTGACTGTAGAAACCTCGTTCGCACGAGCACCAGGAGTTTCCACGAAGCTCGTAGAACACTGTGCCGACGTTTATAAGCGTCGCAGAAAGTGCAGCAACTTGTGTTAATTATAGGTTTTACTTTTTATAGAATTATCCTTCTGTTTTCCGTGACTAATGCTTTTAATCACATCAGGTATCCAGCAGCGAGTACTTCAGCGTCAGCTTTGACCTGTCTGACGACGCTGGTAGCCTGGACCGGGACGAGTTCCTCCCAGCTTCAAAGGGAACTTGTTTGGCGTGAGTTTCTCAAATTCTACACTCCTCCACACCATTTTAGAGTGGTGTATTTAGTAATCGCCCCATTGTCAGTAGCTTAAATATTCGCCGCGACGGTGGTATCAACGGAGCCAAGCGGCTCACGCCCCTCTGAAATGTCCGCGGCAATGCGTGTCACAGGCAAATGAAATTTCGAAGGATTTACATGCTTGTAAATAGTAGCAGCATACGGTAATTCCGTGGAATTCCGCCGCTGGGTAGATGAAAAGCGCGAACTTAAGAGCGGCCTTAAGATAAGGGCACGCCCGAGTTGGCCCTTTGAAAGCTGCCCTCGTTACTTAATAATTACGAGTACATAATGAGTAATACGACGTAGGCTCCCGCAGAGTTTCCCGTGTAATCTTATCAAACTTGCTTGCATTTTACGAGCGGCGTAACGCGGCGTTTCACCCAATAACCAGGTGGCGCATACACATATCCACTTTCGCATTGGTGAATTTGTGAAAGTAGTGGCGCGTAACGGTTGGGCTTCTTGCCGCGTGCTCTATCCCAGGACACCCAGTGTCACTGATCCGATGAATACTTCATAAAAATGAGAAATGTGCCTCGATTGTTTGTTTCAGAGAGGCACTAAACGCGGCTTGTGAGAGGCGAGGTATCGACCTGTCGCGCATCGAAGTGTACGATGGTTCCACGCTATTACCGATTCAGACAACAGACACATCAAACCTTGGTGGAAAGCATCTACGAATAACAGGTGACTGTGTGATTAGAACTGTCCCCAAAGAACGTTAGGATCGTTAAAAACATCGGGCCGGCCTTGAAGGCTACACCGATATCGTAGAACTTCCCTCATTAACTACAGAAACATTTGCATTCTCGCCTCCGGAGCTGCGAGCTCCCCCCCGCGCGCAACCTTGGAAACTTAAAGCTAACATTTACCGTGGGAGGGGACAGCAACCATACAATCACGCGAAAACAGTACAAGCTGGCCGTAATTCATGCAAAACTGATAATGGATACGATCGGCGCTGGTCGTTTAAAGCAAAACTGGCTTAATCGACGAGCGACCGGCTACCATAGCGCACGCAATAACGTTCTCAGCGCGGAATTGATAAGTTAAATGACCCGAACGGAGTCCCATTTGTACAAACAACCCCGCGTCATCTAGAATTTACAGTACCGAGTACTTACAGTACTCCAATGCACCGTAAGCGCTGGACTTCGCCACGCTGCTGGCGCGAAATTAACACCAGCAAAAGGAAATTGAATTTGATCGAACGTCAACGGGAACGCGTGAACCTGTGTCCGACATATTTTGATCGATGCTACTGCAAATCATAAGTACGCCAATACTAACGGTCACCGATTCAAACTAACTGGGTTCGACTGATAAATGTACATATCGATAGCAGAGATAATAAACGGATTACCTAAGGAAGTGTTAATACGATCGGAACACATTCCACCGCTATGGCTGACCATGATTATGACAATACTACTTAGGCATGTGATCGTAGTTGAATATTTACGTCGACCTAATCAGGCCTGTAAGTTTAAAAAAACTTTGTTTCTGAAGGTGTAGACCTAACATGCGTAGCCGAGAACTTAACTGTAAAGTTTTCAACGCGCAATTTAAAATTGGTGTTATATGAAGTTCTTCTGTCTACCACAACGTGTGGAATCGATTCCGAAAATAGCCTCGATTTTTATCAACGCCCAGCGTGGACCGTGATATATGCCATGGGCGGAGAGACCTGCAATAGAATAGGAAAAAACTGTGTATGCACATCGTGCAAAGAATCGCGAGCCGCTATAGCGTCGCAAAGGGGTATAATTCTCGGTGTTCATTAATTTGAGCCGTGCCCTTGGAAAAATGAGCACAAACTGAAAGCAGTTCACACCGACGTGATGTTAGAGTGTGGCTCGCCCCCGTGCACCCTTTTACTTGATCGTCACAAACACGATCTTAACTCGGTGTTGTGCGTTCAGGAACGTTATTAAATATCTGAAAGGTAAGCAGATGCCCGCTCATCGCGCAACAAGCTACATTTAACCTGATTAATTGCAGGCTGCTGCTACAAAGGGTGCGTGCATAACAAAATTCGCTAGTATATCGATGGGATTATTAACGGGAGTTTCACATCAATTTAATATACATACTTCTGGTGTAAATTTAGTCAGATAAATTCTCGGCATCCCTGAAGTTTGAAATCTCTGAATGGGAAACAAGCTTTCAGAATAATGACATGCCTGTCACAATTGAAAAGTGTGCAGTGCTGGTTGGTGCCAAGCCGTGTAACAATTCCGCCGATTGTGCACTCAATGATTGTATTGGCCGCTGAATATGATCGAAAGTACCAGGAAATGAAATTAACTGGCAACCTATGTCCAAAGTCATTGAATGAAAACCTCGCAATCATAACTTTCCCCACCGCTTCTCGAATTGAATAGTTCCAATAGAGGCTCCACATTGTGTCGTCATAACAGTATAGCTTTCGCGGAAACCGCAAACGATATATCTCGTTACAACTCGATAGATCACATTTCCAAGTTTTAAAGGCAACCGTTTGCTTTTCTATAAACAATAGTTTTTGCAATACGTGTTGCGAGGAATATTTATTTTAGATATACCACATTTGGTAATAAATTTTAGATAAAAGCCAGCAAGTTCTTGGAATTCTAAATATAGGACAGTTTCTGGAATATTTGAATTTATATCGACAGAAATATGGCGTCTGTGACGCAGAACTTGTAATGCGTGAACATAAACTCAGGCAATAATTTAACGACACCATTTTAGATGGATATCAGCCGTAATGGCCCGTCTTTGCGTTATATTTAAACCATTCGCGGTTTCAGTCCCCCGAAAAAAAAGACGATCGGATAAAAGGAAACTTAAGCGCGAGTGGAATGCGTCCGTTCGTGTTCAGACCACCACGCGAAGCTGTCACGAACATCAATAAAGCGCTGTCTGTTTCTACTGAAACAAAGTTATTGCCCATCGTAAAATGTAATTCCTCGAAACCAGGCTGGTTTATGAAACACAAATATCAATGCCAACGTTTGCTATTCAATTGTCAATCTTTCCGGACATTCTGGTACCGTCGAAGTTTTCTGTTACTTTCGAAGTACGGGAAGATAAATGTGAAAAAGAATAAAAAGGAGCTTTACTATTCAGAATGGATGGACTCAAGTGAAAATTCGTTAAAGGGCAGATTTTCCGGTTTCAGTTAAGGATGGTGACAAACCGAACTCAAGATCGACGAATCAAAGGGTCAATCAGAGTGTATCGAGGAAACCGAGTGGGGTAAGTTCATAACTTCCATTTGAGTAGTAATAATTCATTTTTATTTCATCATCTATGAATTACTGTACAATTGCCTGGGACAAAATCATCTCACTGTCAACTCCATTACTCGAGCCTCGAACGAGTTTTAAAAGAAATTTCGCTATTCATTACCACCCCCGGTATTTTGATTGGCACAGATATCTCCCAGATATCCCAGATATCGACTTATAGGAATTGTTCGCTGACTCTTCGACTGTAATCTCTCTGGAACACATTTTCCGGGGGACTTGATATCGGTTCTGTGGCTCATTGTGCAACGGGGAGCTGACACATATCGTGACCGTCATCCTCTTGTAATCTTCGATCAACTCAGTCTCGCGAGGATCCTGCTATCGAGCCTTAATAACCGCGAACAATACGGCGACATCAGGCCTTTTGCGAACCTTGGACCATCCATCGAAGACAAATTGCGAAACGATCCGTTGGAGGCAAACAATGCCGTAGAGAACGACGATCGATAGTAATACTCCTATTACACTGGCATCCGGATTCTAATGAGTTACCAGGGAACACGACAGGAACGATAAACGCGATTCTGTCGCCAATTTCCAGCCAAGTGTTACCTCGTTAATCTGTTAATTTGCCCGCATACAAGATTCCGCGTTGTCAGGCTCATTGAAGACATATCAGTCAAATTTATTTCCCCAGTCATGTTGGTTCCATGGCCAAGCATGTTGGTTAGATAACTTTTTAAGTCTCCAGGCATATTGGTCCGATAACTTTTTAAGTCTCCAGTCATATTGGTCCGATAACTTTTTAAGTCTCCAATCATATTGGTCCGATAACTTTTTAAGTCTCCAGTCATATTGACCCGGTGACTTTTTAAGATTTTGGTCACATATCAGTCTTTCCGTCTGCAGACTTATCGTGGTCGCAGTGGTCGTTTCTTCAGCGTTTCGACGGAAGACTCGAGCGTCGATTCAGAAGTTAGCAGCACCACGACGGTTGCTTCTGGTCGGAGTTCTGCTGGGGCTGCAGGACTCAAGGCTAGCAAACAGCGTTGGAGCGGCTTCTTCACGAACACGAAGGGCAACAAGCTGGATCTGCTCACAGCTCAACTGGACGAGTACAATAAACACGGTGTACCCAAGCTTACGGATGCTAAACTGCTCTATGAGCTCACACTTAACGACGATGGTTGGTACTTATTGCACTGATTCATTATTGTATCACTTGTCCACACTGTTTCCACTAATCACCAAGATTTGATCATTTACACATGAACTATGCCTGACGATATTTTACAAAATTAGGGTATAGGATACAGAATTAAAACAGCAGAAATTTTTGTATAACAAATTTATATTAACATAGAATTAATTCTATTAGAACGTAGAAGTCTTAAGTAGCCACAAAAGTGTTCATTCTGTTAGGGCCTTGAATGGTCGTCTCACTGAAATATTTCAGAGCTTTCACTTAGGAGTCTACATGCTGTTTCTGGACACCCAGTTGTGGTTTTGCACAGACAGCATCGACATTGGTTCATGGTCCTGAGAGGTTCCAGGCTGAAACTTGAAACATTAGCATCTGTTAAATCACAAGGAATTGATTAAAAAATCCACTTCATTACAGCTTTATACAACTTAGAGGAGGATTGGCGAGAGATTGTTCACAATTCGGACCGTCTTTCGGAGAGACAGCAACAACAACAGACAGCATTATGGGAGTTAGCTCACACAGAAGTAGCCTACATCAAGACACTGAAAGTCGTCACAGACGTAAGTATTTCACACAACTATTTGTCCCAAACTCACAATTCACATCAGCAGAAGGATAAGTCTTTTGTTAAAAATGCAGCTCTTTATGGCGTGCCTCTGCAACCTGCAGACCTCGAATATCCTGAGCGAGGTCGACAGGAGCAAGCTATTCAGTAACATCCCTGAGATCTACGTCGCCAATCGCTACTTCTGGACTGAGTACGTCCTGATGATGGTAAATACGTCCAGGACTACTGGGCAACCACTTGATCCTGGTCATCTTCTGCAAGGCTTCGAGACATTCGAGCAAACGTTTGCTCCTTACACTAGATACTGTGCAGAACAGAGCAGGTGTCAGCAGTACTGCAGGGACCGACTCAATGACAACCAACTGTTCACAGTCTATTTGGTGGTATGTAGCTCGAAATGTATCCCTAATGAAAGAGAAAGCTTAACTCTATCACGTTTTCATCCATTCGTCTTATTCACTAGTGGTGCGAGACTCAAAAGGACTGCAACCGACTGAAACTGCTCGACATATTGGTGAAACCTATGCAGAGGCTGACCAAGTATTCGCTCCTCCTCAAAGCCGTTCACAAGAATACAGAAAACGACGAACAACGAGTGGAGTTGACACATATGGTAAGAGAAGTCCTTTCAGCGATCAAATTCCAAGCCATCTTCACACTGTACTACTATGGCAAACCTTGTAGATCAAATCTGTAGACGATTTTGTGGCATCTGTGAACGCCGCCTTGAGAAGGAATGAGGAGACGGCACGCTTAGCCGGCGCGGCGTCTCGTATAGAGAGTTACGACGTAGTTGAGTCCAGGGACGAAGAATTAGAGAAACTAATCAAGATTCACAGCACATTTGACATCGCCACGGCGCTGATGCCAGGTTGTCCTAAAGATTCCTTACGAGTACTCCTCCGCGAGGGGGACTTGAAGCTGAGGGATACTGCCAGCAGCAAGGTAACTGATTAACAACTAGAACAGCGAAGCTCGAGTAGTACTAAAGTCATCTAACATTAATCGTTGGATTCTGTAGATGGAAGTGCATGTACTGCTGCTAACAGACATGCTATTGATCTGCAAACCATCAACCAAGAAAGCTTCATCCAGTGGGCTGACTGGAACTGCTGGGGTTGGTTTGAAGATTATACGACAACCGTATGTAATCGATCGCATCCGAATACAGGAGTTAAAGGAACCAAGCAGCTTGGGACTGGTTTATTTGAACGAGTACGGAGCTGCGTCAGCTGCCCTAGTTCTCAGCGCAGGGGAATCGAAGTTGGCGAAAGTGGGTTTCGTATTACATGTGATACACAACACTGTATCACAGCATTGTCTTACGTATCTGACACTGCCTATTCGTTTTCAGTCCTGGATGGATTCTATAAGGAAGACCCAACAACAATTTGCTTTAATGAAGGTACCACCACTAGGCAGTACAATGAACTTGGGTACAGTCAGCCGACAACCTAGTACTTTTCTGGGTGACGTTGATTTCGAAGCAGAAGAATGCGAGACTATACTGAAAACGCCTCGAGGAAGCACCAGCGCATCACGGATGAGCAGTCTCGCTCACAGTCATAGGTACTAGTACCTAGATCTCAAGACCTTTTCAATTTAATCTATTGCAAACTATTTTCAGTGGGAGTATAGAAATGGAAGGCGTTTCTCCTGGGAGCAGTAGCTTCCTGCCCAGTTACAACCCAAGTAGAAATATTAGCGTAGAGACCAGCGAGCCACCGCGCGCTTCGAGCGTGTCGTCCGAAGAAGGTGGCGAGACTTCCGGGCACAACCACCGACCCTTACAAATAAGGTAATTAAATGCAAGTTCGAGAGTATTAAGAGACTGATTTCTAAACTGCAAACTGACCAATGTTTGAACGTTGTTTTAGTTCTAACAAATTTGATAATAGACGGTATCTGCTGAGTAAGTCACCAACGCCCAACACGCTGAGCGTTCAAGTACCAGCGTACTCTAGTTTGGGCCAATCGCTGCCAAACTTGACCTTGGCTACCTCACCGCAAACTTCAACCGTGTCCCCGACACCGCCAAACTCGCTTCTTATCGTACCCCAAATTACAAAGAGCAAGGACACTTTGCTCTCACCAGGGCACCGAGGTAGCAATTACCCACGCGGGACTACAACTTCTTTCACTGACACCCTCTAGAAGCTTGTTAGGACAATAAACATCCACAACAATGGCACTGTGCATGCTTGACAGAGCTGCTAGATAGGTTGAGAGTCGCGGCAAGTCCAGTTGTCTTCAGAATATCAAGGAACATAAGATTAGGATAGGATATGCCCTAGAAAAACGGAATGAGGACACCAGAGGAGGCCGCAATCGCAAATCAATTTATGATAAGATGGGATTCGGTTTTGAATCCCAGCAACGTAGGCCTAATGGCTTCTCTCTTTGTCGCTGCACTCAACCTATTCACAAAAGTAGTTTAAGAATCCTGCTTCAAGATAGTCGAAGCCTATTAAAATGCAGTCGTTAGAAGTTGCACTGCTCCGTGTTAGTGAAAAGACATTGAAATACATTGTTGTGTCGATACGTCACCGTGCTCATGTAAAGTGTACCATCAGGTATCTCGTATCCACCACCGTCACCCCCGAGAGGGGCTCTCAGAAGAGCGTTCGCGATTCCGCAGTCACGAAACCCACCTCTCGTTAAAACGAGACACATAAGCACGTCTGTAACACAGACGATCCAGCCTCCTATGAACTTGGACACGGAAGCTATTGAGGAGAGACGAAGGAGACTGGAACCCTCGCACAGGATGCCATCAACAAGCAGCATCGCGGAGGAAAAGGTTAATCCCGTTTCTTAATGAGTGGGAAAACAGGGTTTCGTGAGATTCGTTATACCCTGTATGCCTGTTGATTAGTCAAGTGACTGTATGTACATGTGAACTACACATGCCAGCTGGCTAAGTATCTCTTTCATGACGAAACAGAGCCTGCTGAAAATCAATACTTAGAACACTGACACACTTCTTGCATTCAAGCTGAGAAGGTGATGTGACTAAGAAAATTAGATGATCTCATGAAACCGACTGCATCTTGTGTACACTAAAATTCTTGACACACTTGAGTTGATGTTGAAGATGTCTTTTATGCTTTAGAAATGACAAGAGCTGGCGTATAAGAGTAACCTGCCGAAAAGGTAAATTGCTACGGACCACTGAATTTGATGAGGGTGTACGTGATACGTGTTTAGAAACAAGGTATTGTTTTTCTGTTGTCTGTATGAAAGTGCTGCACACACTTTCGTGCAGGCTCAGAAACAGTTGAAAAAGAACCAACGTGAATAGGTGAACGTCTCGTACTCCCTGTGCCTATAATATGAATCGAGCAATTTTACAATCGGTGAGTCATTCGATTCTAATGTCGTATCACCGATGACGAAATCAATTCTGTACTATGTATATTATATGATTCTTGTTTCAGACTGGGGCCATTCGAAATCAACGTGAAGTTTGTACCATGACCGTATTATCGTAACTTATTCGACTAGCCGTGTAACTTCTAGATCTCATTTTGTAATTAACCACGTGGCAGATGAAACGGCCACGTTCAATATTATCCAAGTTCGTTTAGAATTCTAAGCGGCGAAACAGAACAAAAAGGCCTACCTAGAATAATTACATTACGACTATTTATCGTGATTTAAGTTTAGATGACTATGATAGTTGAAGTTAAGACACGTTTAGTGAAAAATTTTAAATTAAAAAACGTGTTCGTGACCTGATGATTCAGGAGCAGATCATTAGGTGAGAGGACACACGTAGGGAATCACACTTTCTCGTAGAAGGAAAACAGTTGCGCTAATCCCTCGTACAACAAGCTTCAATAAAGACACAATTCTAAGCATGGGTGTATTAGGAGAAGCGTTAAAAAGCGGGAGAGGCACATTTACTTTAAGTACAAATTCGATTTCGCAATATTTTGTTTAAGAGACTGAATTGTGGAATCGGGCGGTCGGATACCACCTAACTAGAGACAACAGTATGTAGAAAGAAAACAAGAGCAATGATTTTATACGAGCCTCTCGTGTAAAGTTTCTTTCGACCCACTAACATTTGTGCAGCTTGCATTAAGCTTAAAGTGTTAACTATTATAAAGAATATCGATTGTGCGTGTATGTACGATCATTCGCGATCGAGGTTAAAATATAGTACATAATTTATTAATCACATGTCTTCTTCAGTACCCAGCACCAGTTTACTTCTCCAATGAACCCCTTACTTTTTTTTTTATCTTTGATTCGTCTAATGTTGTGTCTGATATTGAATATTATCATGATAAAAGGCAAGTTAACAATTTTTCTATATATTACAAATTTTTTATTAATGATTCTATGACAGTACAATCTACCAAATATTCTATTTTATGATTACGATGGATGTAACACAGATGGTCCTACGCGTTCTAGCAGTTTTTGTTTATACTGTACAACAGCTTTACATTAAAATGGTAAATAATAAAAAATAGTTCAGAAGCTAACACCTGATGCTTGAACCTTATTCTAATGACTGACTCAGTTTCTACATACGTTCAAATATGTAGTTAATACTTAATAAATAACTGAAAAAGAATTCTCTAATGCCCGTATGTATTTGGAGAACTTAACATTTCGTTACGAAGTAGATGTTAAAGATGGATACATACTTAGTATCCAATGAGGGTTATATATAACCCTTTTACGTATGTACCTGCTGTTTTAGGCGTTTCAAACATTCATCCACCATGTACCCATAACCCAGGAGATAAAAGATATTGAATGTCGTCAATGCACTATATTGCACACTTACCTGGAAACTGGATGACGAAGGTAAGTCCCAATTAAAGGACCGGAGATGCGAGGCCGGGTTTCGTCAGCAATCATTCGCCATATCTTGGCACGTGCGCGCCTCGCTGCGTTCGTCAGCCAAAGCTACTAAAATGTCTAACAGAAGCTCGCGGCTCAACTGCTTCAGCCTTGGAAGCCTGGCAACCTGTAACAAGGTAAAATTCCATTAACAACAAGAATATTTTAAAACAAGAGAGCTGCGCGAATCAGTGGAACACATACCTTCGTAAAATGATGCACGATGAGATTCAACGCATACTTTTTCATGTCAACAGCCTGCATTCTATCTGCAGCTTCCAAGATTTGTATAACGTTCTCAAATGTGACATTCATCTCGAGATTTTGTTTGCAAAACGCTTGCAATCGGTTGTTCGTAAAACCGTAGAAAACTGGCGCGGTAAATAAATATAAGGAGTCTTCAGGTGGCATAGAAACATCCGCATAATAAATATACCTTAACAAAGAGTCGAATGATTCAGAAGATGGGATCATTTCACCTATTTGGATCTGTAATGGACAAGAGCATTCCATTGTCGCGTATTTAAGTGCTAAGTATGCGCGGATAAAAGGGTAGCAATGAGTTCCTTACATTGACGGTATTATTTTCTGGCATAAACGAACGGAACATGCCCTCAAAATAACTACATCGTGCCGCAAGGATTGCTTTGTGAGCGGGAATCGGCACACCATCTAACATCAACGTTATATCACAGAATTCTCGGCCGACACTCTTCAGAAATGCCTCCATGTCTTGCTCGAGTGTCGTTCCTAAGGTGGAAAGCAAATTTAGACAGAAAATTGACAAGCTACTGATTTTTTATAAGCGACTGTGCAAGAGTCGCACCTGTACCAGGGTCATCTTGTTTGGAATAGTTCCTCGTTGGCGGCATTAGCCGCCTCCTAATAATTTCTACCATCAGAGGCTGATCCAGAGTCTCGAACTTTTGGCTCATCACGATCTGATTATAGTTGCTCTCTTTCACAACGAAACTCAGGCAAAACTCTTTTATGATGTGCAGCTCCAAGTGCGCAGCGTTGTGCAGTGCTTCCAAGACATTCGCGTGGTTTATAGTCGCTTTCAGATAATGAACACACAATTGTTCTAACCGGACCATGTTAAATTGCTCGGCCAAACGACAGACGTCCATCATGAGAAGCACGATTCGATTACTTAGCGGATCTTCGACGCGGCCGATGGACCCATCTTCGTTTCTTTTCGTTGGATCGATACGATCGGTATAAATATAATTCAGTACCATTTCGAAAGCTTCCGGTACTGCATCTTTCAGTCTCACTTCTAATAGTGGCAGGTCTTTGGCCGGCACATCCGTAGTTCCTAACACTTCTTCCAAGTGTTTCTCACGTTTCTCTCTAGCCTGTCTAATAAGAGCTCTGAGAAACTGCGAACGTGCTGCTACCATGGCTATATGAGCGGGTATTTTGGTTTCCATGTCCCCAACTACGAACTCTACGTCGCAGAAGAGACGCCCACTCAACAAGCTCCCAAAATCATCGTGCAAAGTGCACTTTGGGTAAGAGGAAAATTGAAACCGGTACGTCTCGCCTGAACGAACATTATTGTCAACTGTACCACCGAAAATGAACATTGCTTCTCCAATTACGGCTGCCGCATGGAACAAGCGACCCGATGGGACCTTAAGATGCACATGCAAGAGGAACATTAATACCCACACCTTGATATATCCGATGATGCATTTAACATCAGTACCTTGCTATCGGCGGATGCCAAAATAATATTCCATGTTTGGGTATCAAGATCATAGCAGTGCAGATCATTAGGCAACGTGGAATCGGCCGCACCACCAAATACATAAAGGTGTCTATCGAAACTGACCATAGTATGGCCATATCGACGTGCGGGGGGTGGTGGAGCACCGCGAAGTATGTGCTCCGTTGAAATACGCGTCCACCTAAGGATATATACGTCACAAAATACGATGTAACATTACACAGTAAAGCCATCTACTAACCGTTTTTCTCGAAAATGAAACTGGAAGAGACTGTTGGTGATCTTAGCACCACTTTGACCGCTAAACACGAACATGGATTCGCGCGCTACCGCTACCGGGAAGTTACAACATGTTGGTGGACAGTCGCCGGACTGAACGATCTTCTCCCACACTCTTGGCTCCCCAGGCTAAGCATTATTGCAAGTGAATTACTAATCTGCTGTTCGTTCTGAATGCAATGCACAAACTTACCAATAATGATATTGTCCACATATCGTTTAATCTGGCATTACCATCATAGCCTGCAAATATCCATAACTTATTATCATATACAGCAGCCCCATGTGCAGATCTGGCTACAGGTGTTCTACAAAGAGATTGATGTTGATATTCTGTGCCTAGAGTTAACTAGGAGTAAGAGTAGCCACAGGTAAACTGATGAAATCATGTGAGTCGAACATACTTTCCAATAAATTTCCACTCTGTCCACTGGCCGGCTGGGAATCGGTATTCAAACAAATCATTCTTATTGGTGAGGTTTGAATTGGAATGTATGTCACCGGTGTAACCACCAAATACAAACATAGAAGAATCATGCACAACTGCAGAATGATGGTAACGTGGAGCAGGAGGTACTCCTGTTGCTAATGCACGTCCCCAAGATTTCTCTTTCACATCGAATCTCAACAAATCATTCAACATTCTTTCACCATTATCACCACCAAAAACATATATCGCATCTTTGTAAGCTACAACAGTGTGTTTGCTACGCCTGTGTATAATACAACTTATGGTAAAATTGGTGGTAATGCATTTATAAAGGATTTTTTAATATCACATTTGATGCGAGGAAGAAAAGGATAAACAGAGGATAACGAGAGAACATCAGTCATATTTAACAATTATTATAACTTAATACGTGAGAACCATTCTGGTAATAATTAAAAAATTCTACAGGTTGCTTATTATCATTTATTTACAATCTCCGATTAACAATCACAAATAAATTGTGTTTGAACAGTTACAAAATAAGGGAACTGGACAATGTTGGACACAACTCAAACACTGATGCATGATTATTGGAATACAAAATGCTGCAACAAAATTATTGTTTGCACAAATAATATTGTAAAGAAGTAGAAAGGATTCGAAGTATTCAGTCAAAATAGAAACTTATGTTCTAAGTAATAAAACCAACTGATGTCGATTACCTGGCCCCAACAAATTCGTCACATTCCGGCATTCGTTGCCAACGATGGACAGTTTCAAAAGGTCCAAAATCGAGGGTCAAACATTCTGCAGTCGCAATGTTATCCATTTTTATTTATTTTAGAGAAATCCAGTCACTTTAAGAAAATCATACTTAACCTATAAATTCTTAACCACTCTTCGTGATTCACGAATACGTAACACTCATTGTAAGGAAGGCCTCCAAGTCACAAATCTCAAGAATGTTGAGGAAAAATACTGCAAATATTATTGTTAAACTATGTAAAGGCTATTGAAATGGACCCACAACCATGGAACCTCCAAAGCATGTGTGATTTCATTGATTGAGTAGAGGAGGATTCATTATAACGCATCGCAACGAAATTATGTGCAATTATTTATTTGATGGCATGCACTCGATTGACATAAACAATTTACAGCATTCTTATTAATTACACTTAATACAATACATATGCAAGATGTTTAAACAATTTCTGATAAGTTTTCGGGGGGACATTTAGGACCATCCTTTGTGGGACTCTCTGTATCCTAGAGAAACATAAAAGGAACAGGCGAGAGGACATGTTCCCAGCCTCTCTCTTATCAGTACTGCCAAATTGACAAACGAAAGACGGGTTGGTGTTTTGAAACAGGTTTTATTGTAAATTTGTTCGCAAATTCAAGCGAATGCAAATGTTTTCGTGAATGTATTTCACGAATCATGTGTAGCACACCGATTGTATAATGTCCAGGTGTATGCGACACGGTGAAGTGTTTATGCGTGCTGCAACGTGCTAACACGCGGAATTGACGCAAAGAAAGTCGGTCTACTTTAGCATTTCCACGAGTACAGTCGATTTATGAGTAACAATGGTACGAAACGTATTTCGAAACGGCCAAAAGATTGTTTGGATCGGCTGCGCCTGTATCGGTACGTACATCGCGTATCGATACTGGAAAAGGCGAGAGCTTCTGGCTATAGATGAGGGTTTCGAAGAAGTGTCCAAGGTTAGATCTTCTATTTTGTTCGAAACGGTTTTCAACGATTTCACTCGTTTTAGATTCTTTCGCTGGTAGTCGATTTTCGAGTGTTACAAATATTAATTGTTCTTTAAATATGGGAACAGGCTTGATATCAGTTAGGTGCTTTATTTTCACAGGTTGATGATAGTCATGAAAAAAGAGTGCTCCTGTTGGGTTTAGATGGAGCTGGAAAGACTTCTATCATAAATCAAATATGTGTTGCAAATGGTGATGAAATGTCTTATACTGTTCCTCCAAAGTCAACACAGGGTTCCTCTATGTATAGGGTAAAATATGGGTTATACACTTATAATATCTGGGATAGTATGTACATTCTTTTTATTAATAGCCCACTACAGATTATCACAAAATGTAGACATACAAATAAATATAATCTTATTGCTAGTTGGAGGTGGAGATCCTACTAGAAAATATTGGGGTGCTCTCCTGCAAGACACAGATCTTCTGTTATTTGTAGTAGACTCATCGGATCCAAATAAATTACCTTTAGCTGCCTCTACTCTTAAACAGTTGGTAGGCGATGTACGAATGGATGTCGTACCAATTTTAGTAGTTGCCAACAAACAGGTAAATGTTATTCAAAAGGCACATTGCACAATGATTTCTATGATATCTTAATATATTTGTCTATGAAATTAGGATTGCACTAATGCCCAGAAACCAGAAGAGATTAAGACAGCTTTAGATTTATTAAGTATTTCCCCCCATAAACACAAAGTAGAAATAATTGGATGCCAAACAAGACCTCTGCCTGAGATCCCAGCAGATACAACTGAATATACTTGGCACCATCCGTCCATGGATGCACTTAGGAAAAAAATATTCACCATGGCAACATAAACTGAAGATGATTTCATCTCTCCTCCTTTCATTCATTACAAACTCCTTCATATATAAAAAAGGAAGAGAAGTAAGGACAAGAGAACAAAGAGAAACAGTATGTCCACAATCGCATACTGTACCCAACTTCTCCACGAGTTAAAGTGGTTATAAACAATCTGTGCAAAGTGAAACTTTTTCAGCAAGAACACAAATAAAAACAAACTTTTCCATCGCTGCTCAGTAAAATGTATTTACACTTGTTTAATTTTATTGTACTTTTTATACCGGTTTTTCCAATACATATGTTTATTTAATAAATTATTTATTTATTTTACTAGAACACAGTAAACATTCTTCTTATATATTTTCAATCAATTACACAGAATACAAAGCACATTATGTCGCACTGATTTTTATATAGGACATACACAGTATAAATGAAAATATAGATATATTTTGAAGACTATCAGTATATAGTATATAGACATTACTTTATTAATTTGATAGTTGAATGCTTTATATACAATAATACTTGAATATATTTTAGCTAATAACAAAGAAACTTCAATTGTTATTGGATATTCTTGTTTTTAAGGTATTCGTTATATTGCTCAGGAATACCTTTAAACAATTTAATTTTAGCACGTATTTGCCTCCACGTTAATTGATTATAATTTGTTTTATCACGTGCCATAGCCTATTCGATTAATTTCGCAATCAATAACATATTTGTCAACATAAGATAAATTGCTTTAACAATGAAAAAAACATTACCTTGTAATCCTCCCCATGTTTGTCCATTAAATAAATAAGGAACTCCACCTGACTATTTGGTAGCCTAAACATTCTCTTTCTTGGGGCTTTCGCCTCTTTAAGGAGTTCTTCCGCTACGTGACCCTTCGCAGGTATTACATTCTCAGTTTCCTCTTCACTTTCCGACATGTTTTCAGAATCCATAGCTTTGAGCTTTGCATCTGCAATCAGCTGATTCTTAACTCTGGGGATCTTCAGAATTTCGTTTGGATCGTATACCAATCCCATTTGTTTTAGGTTAGTGCGCGTGGACGTGGTTACCTCCCACGATTGTTTTATTTGAGGACTGTACACAAAATAGATTTCTTGTTAGACTTTTATTCATAGACAATACCCACAGACATTGTCAGCAATGTATTTGTCAGTAGAGCTTTTTGTTTACGGTATTTACCATTCTATTGTTGGTAATTTCCGCATCTTATTTCGCAATCTTTTGCGATTTATGTTTACATGATACTTCTTCCTGCGTTTCACCTTTCTAACTTTCGTCATTTTGACGATTCCAAATTACCACGTGTTTGAAAAACAACAATTGTTAACCCACCGGTCTCAACGCTCATGCGTACACTGACTGACCACGTGACACTGCGCTGTAGTCTTTCAAACTCTGTTGCGCTTGCGCAACTGCGCATCACGTAACCGTAGGACGCGCCAACTATGAATGGGCGATATAGAAAGAGTATAGGTACTATAGTACGCAGTTAATACGATACAGTAAAAGTTTAGAAATAGAGAAGGAACATTGGTGTATATCATTCAACTTTCACTGAAGTGGTTTCATGTACAATTTATGTCTTTTTTTCTACAGTTATCTGGAATAAGTGGAATCGATGACTAAGTCTATTGTTCATTGTATGCAAATCATCTTTTTGACCTTAAAACAGAAATCTCTTACAATCAGTACATACTCGAAAGTCCTTTCACGAAGCATAACGAAGTTCAAGCACGTCAACAATTGTATTATGGTCTTTCCATTGTTATTCATGAACCTAGATTCTTCAAATACGGTCTTTTGTTGTCATATTCAATGATTGCAATCACATTGAAAGACTATTATTGTTTGGGCCATACACCACTTTAATATATGTAGATACTTACTACCGGATTTTATAAAAAAATTTTTTTTATTTTTTTTGTGTAAAAATAGTCACATTCATCTGAATTAGTCAGGCATAATGAGCTGAGGCATATTTCGTGATCCCAGGGTTTATCATTCGAAAGGTTTTAGGCGACAAACACACAAACATATAGAAGCTTTCTGTTTGATATATTAAAATAGGCAGACCAAAAGGATTTTGTATGGGAGGAAAAAGTGCAAAAGCCATCGTTAGGTAAAAAATTATGATTTATTTGTCGTTCTTTCGGGTGCACATAGTAGTCTTTACAAAAAGCATATTCCTCAGCAAAAATCCTGGCAAACGTTGGACAGTGAAAATAGTTGGCGCGCGTAACATAAATACGAATAATATCACCTATGTTTATTCACACGTGTATATCTACACCTACTTGTACGCATAATTTATACATATACAACGGAGTTCGATTGTCCTGACAGCGGGAAAGGTGTGATATCGTTAAAGGTTTTATCTACACAGGTCAGTGCGGTTTGTTCCGTTGAACCTATCGTTTTTCAGTGGATATTGCTGTTTTCATTGCGATGTTCATCGTCGAAGTTCATCACAAATGAACTTCAACGACAACAAAAAGTATTCGCACCGAGTAAGATGCAGAGGAATCTGATTGCGCTAACGCGTCAAAGTCACTAGTTTACCAGGCGTAGCTGGTACCGAGACCGTTGAAGACAGTGTGTACAATGGGTGCAGAAGGTTCGAAATTTTTGGAGATGAAATGGGTTTGAGGAGAGTAGTCGAGAATGGGTGCAGCCTTGGTAAGAAGAGGAGCACTGTAGGTCTTAGCCAGGAGAGGAGCTGGTGCAATGGCGGCAGAGTATCCGTGAGCAGACGTGATCAGGGCGCTCTTAGCAATGACCGGGGCGGGGGCAGCGTATTCATAGCTTTTAGCCAGGAGAGGAGTGGCAGGTGCGATGTAGGACTTAGCTAGAAGGGGAGCAGCTGGGGCAGCGTAGCTGTAAGGGGCGGCGTAGGCCTTGGTCAGGAGAGGAGCTGGGGCAGAGTAGCTGTAAGGTGCAGCGTAGGCTTTGGTCAGAAGAGGTGCGGGGGCAGAGTAGCTGTAAGGTGCAGCGTAGGCCTTGGTCAGAAGAGGTGCTGGGGCAGAGTAGCTGTAAGGTGCAGCGTAGGCCTTGGTCAGAAGAGGTGCGGGGGCAGAGTAGCTGTAAGGTGCAGCGTAGGCCTTGGTCAGAAGAGGTGCTGGGGCAGAGTAGCTGTAAGGTGCAGCGTAGGTCTTGGTCAGAAGAGGTGCTGGGGCAGGGTAGCTGTAAGGTGCAGCGTAGGTCTTGGCGATGAGAGGAGCTGAGGCCGCGATCGGTGCGTGACTGATGTCATAGTTCAACAAGGCATCGTTGCTGACGCTGTGGCTGCTCACGCGGACGGAGGAATGAGCGCTGTCCTCAGCCCTCGAGTAAGAGGAGATCACGTTCTGGCCCGCATAGCCCTTCTGGGTCGACTCCTGGCTGATACCGATGCTGCTGTGGTCTCCAGACGCTGTAGCAATATCGTAAGCCGCTGGACCACTGGCTCGGGCTACTGCCAAGAAGGCTACGATGGCTATGAACTTCAAAAAAATCGTACGTTATTTTATGGAAACTTTATGCGATAATAAGTAAACTCATTTGAATTGAACTTTAATGAACTGTATTCCACCAAAGTCAGAGTTTAAGGAAGATTCCAAGCTAATGAAAACGATGCAATAGGCTCTATGAATTTTTTAAAGATCGCGTCATCTTATAAGCACAGCACAAGTACCCATGGAACAACGGACTCCATTTAATATCGTAAGAACTATCCATAAAAGCGGAAGAAATGTATTTTTTCATGTTAAAAAACAGTAAGACCCCCGCTTCCATCTAACTGAATATGACTCTCAAGGGAAAACTTTAAATTGTAGTACGCAGGGGAACTAATTAAAATCGTCAGAAGTTTTACTAAAGATATTCAATACTTTGTAGAAACTTCAGAGTCCCGTTTATTCCACGTTACACTGTGCCAAGAGGTCTTTCGTTCTGTAGACGAAGTTGCTGTAACTGCAAGTGTATACTTACGTGTTCAAGTAGAAGCTTACCTTGAATACCATTTTGTTTTTGCTCGAAGGAGTTGCTTCGTTCTGACAAAACCTGCCAACTGACCCGGTATTTATATGCAGGTAAGATTATAGGGGGATCAATCGAATTTTGGGTGCCACTGTTCGCAATGCGATTGGGCATGGTCGATCAGGGGAGAGGGAAACTGTACCCGGGCGGGACTTTTTTGTGAGAAATCATTAAGAAAGGAGGATAGCAAGTGTGAAGGTGGAGTAGGATACTTTGGTAAAAGGGGACATGGACGAATTCCAGGCGTGGTTACGACGAAATTAAGATCAAGAGTTTGGCAAGAATATGTAACCGAGATCAGTACTCCCTACCATTAATTTGGTAGAAGAACAGACTCCGCTTCCATTCGGGCGTAATTATTATTAATATATTTTAATAAATCAGCATTAAAAATCATTTGTGTAAACGTATCTTACTCGATATAAAACATGTAGGTACACACGAGGGACCATTAATTTTATAAATGATAAAATTGAAATGATAATCGGAGGAACTATATGTGATACGTTGATTCAAGTACCACCATTTATAACCATCTAATTAGACCTACTTCTCATGAAACAGTCTTAACGGAGGTACTTTTACTTGATGCAATGCAATTTATTGCACAATTTAAGAGTGTACTCTGGTTGTACAAGGGAACGTTACTACGTCACGTGAGACATTGACGATTTTTTTCTCCCTTTGCAACGCGTCCTTCCCTTCGTTTATGTAACATGATACATATACCAATGCCAGGCCCGTGATATTGTAAAACCCGTCAAGGACGCACTTTCTCCGAATTGTGGCACTGACATATAAAGCCATATACGTTGTGCACACCGGTTCCACGTAACATTTGTCAGGGTGTTGGTGATCTGGTTATATTATTAGATAAAGTAACCGTGTGAGCCTGCGGCGAAATGGCGTGGTCAAAAACTTATAGGCGTGATCTTGTCCTAACCCTGGAGTAGTTCCCGATGTCGTAACTTCCAGTCTGAATTCAAAACGCGTGCGTACCTAATCTGATCTAAATGACACGCCATAGAGAAAGATACTTTCTACTGCTTTGTCCCTGCATCGTGTTTGTTTGCACTCCTGTTCTTCAGAATCTAAAAATAGGGAAGAGAAAATGAACATCGTCTCCTTACTGGTCAACAAATGAAATCCCCAATTGTAATTCACTTTCAGCAATCGCCCTTCTTGCTGTATCTCAGTTTCTTTCGCAACATTCTGATTAGAGTCCGTCTCCGCGACATGGGCAGCACTTTGGGTACTCCCACTTGGGGTACTCCCAGAATTCTCAGGAAAGCGTTTCTTTTTCTTCGTTACCATGTGAGTGATGTGTCTTTTCAACGCTTTCTCATAGCCTACCTCGCTTAACGAAAAATTAGAAAAAATATTGTCAATTTTAAAAACTTCCGAGTTACATGGACGTCCAAAGTGATAGTTCTCTTCAGCCTCAAATCCAATCTGATGCTGCATATTTTCGTTGGTAGACGTCGTTCTGCTTTTACGTTTCTGCTGGTGGACCAATTTGTCAGATCCTCTCCAATCAATTGGTAAAGTTTCGCGTTCGTCAGATGCCGATGGCTTTTCTTCTTGTCCACTATGAGAATCCTTGAGATCAGCAGCAGCATCTTCCGACGAATACGTCCCCGCCTGCGACGCTGACTTATCTGTTTCAAAACCGTATCCAATTTCTACATGACGGCCTTTGTGAAACGCTTCTTTTGAACATGATCTCCTTTGCTAGTAAGCCCTTTTCTTTACCTTCGTCGAATTGTCTTGAAGTAGTTGATGTCTCAAAATCAGCAGGCCTGTCCCAAGTTGTTGGACCATAACCCTTAATGGATTTGAACAGAGCATAAAGATCTTGGAGTATCATAGTAGTGCCAGGCGAGAAGGAATTGCTTTCAATAAGATGTCTCATCATTTGGAGGTACTCTTCTGTTGGTGACAAGTCTTTAAAAGAACTTCTGCTTATGTATATATCCCAATGGAATAGAGTGGAATCACATATGCTGCATTTCTGAGACTTTGCTTCCAATTTACTTGTTGATATACTAGAAGTGGAGTTGTGGTTTGCAGAATTTGATTCGTGAGCTGCGAGGTTTGCGATATTGGATTGATTTTCATTTATTAAATCGTTGGACTTCATGGGGGATGCATTTTCATCTCCCAAAGCGTCCGGTATCGGTGGATTCTCCTCTTCAGTACTGTTGCGCATTTTTACTTGAAAATTTCCATAATTGCAGGCGTGATTTTTCTACATATTTTCATTTTTTGTAACTATAATTTTATTTTTTATTCATTTGTTTAACATGGTAAGTTCCTCCTTAATAATTGTATAACCCTACTTTACACTGTATTGGTTCTAATCTTATAAACTTGAGTACATTATTTATATAAAGGTATTATAATAAATTAATCAAAAGATATATTACCATAATTAATTACAAAAAGGTACATACAAAGGATAAAAAAAAAACAGAGAATCGACGAGGATGGGATTCGAACCCACGCGTGCAGAGCACATTGGATTAGCAGTCCAACGCCTTAACCACTCGGCCACCTCGTCACATGAGAAAGTACGGTTTAAATGTTGATCAGACTAACCAACTTTCCAAATTTTAACATTACAATTCCTTTCACTTTCTGCTTTTCCACAAAAAATGTATACCCTTTATTTCGTGTTTCTGTAGATCACCGAGAATATTCATGGATTTGCTCCATATGTAGCTCGGATTTTAACATGTTCTACGTATTATGCGTTACGTAATCGATCGAGTAAATATGCATATATCTGCATTGTATATGTATATATACAAGGCCATGCATAAACTCTGTTATCACATAGATAACGTAATATCTCATTGAATTCTACGACTTTCCGGTGTAATGTTTATGGAAATACTATGAATAATGTTACTCCTCCTAAGTAGAATTCACTCTACACACATTTTCTACAATGTGTGTTTACTCCTCTGTTGAAGGTTCAGAAAATCTTATCATATATTTTTATTTATGTCCCGCACATGGTACTACCGTATAAGTATCATATTGAATCCGTCGACGGATAAATAATCACGCCCATTGAAATCCTTCGTCACGGCTTTTAGAAGCCAAGGAAAAGAGAACCATTACGTTGTTACAATCTCTATTAGGTAATAGCGCTTACGCTACTTCATCAGTATTGACTACTTCATCTGATGCACAATGAGAAGAGCCATCAAAACAGTCACATCAGTCCTTTTATAAGACTTATCAACATGGAAGATATAGATGCGTCAGTAGCGTATACGCCGGTGTACCATAATGAGACTGCGAAAACTATTGAAAACGAATTTTCGAGAATAAAAGGTGAGTAATAAGTAAACCATATTGCAACATGCCAGCTTCTGAAGAAGATAACAGAGCTATATCTAACCATTTCCTATTTTCCAGGAGAATGTTACTTGGATCATGCAGGGGCAACTTTGTATTCCGACACACAAATAAAAAATACTGCTACTGAGTTGCATCATTCACTTTATGCCAATCCACACTCCATTGGGACTGCAGCTACTGTGACTCATGATATCATAGAGCAGATGAGATATGTGTAAGCCATTCAACAGGATAAATAGCTATGTATACTGTTTGAGGACAAGTATATCAGCAATTCTTTTTACTGTTCTAGGATTTTAAATCACTTCCATGTATCTTCTGATGACTATACTGTTATATTTACATCCAGTGCAACTGCTTCTTTAAAGATCATAGCTGATGCATTCCTGTTCAGCAAAGAGGGGACAAGCAATACTTTGTCCCAAGCAGGGCACTTTGTTTATACACAAGATAATCATACATCTGTTCTTGGTATGCGGGAAGTAGTTGCTAAAAAGGGAGCAAACATAACTTGCTTAAATCACAGTAATGCTTTTGAAACTTTCAAGTCTCCTTTCAAGGCTTCTTCCTTACAAGCAAGCAGCAACTCGCTCTTTGTATATCCCGCGCAGTGCAATTTTTCGGGATTAAAGTATCCTCTAAAATGGATTGAAGATGTGCATAATGGTGTTCTTTCTAATATAATTCAAGAGAAATCCACAAGGTGGTATGTGCTCCTTGATGCTGCTGCTTTTGTAGCTACAAATGATTTGGACTTGTCTATTCACAAACCAGATTTTGTGTGTCTATCTTTTTATAAGATGTTTGGATACCCTACTGGGATTGGTGCACTATTAGTAAAGAATGATAGTGCAAATGTACTGCAAAAGGTTTATTATGGTGGAGGCACTGTAGATGTTTCTCTAAGCTCAGAAATGTTTCATGTAAAACGTCAGAGTCTACATCAAAGGTACATAAACTCAAGCATTTTTTAAAAGAATTCGTTTCTTCTAAACATGTCTTTCTTGCAGATTTGAAGATGGCACTGTACCATTTCTTTCCATAATATCTTTAAGGCATGGTTTAGACATATTGTCGTCTATCACCATGAAGAAAATATCAGAGCATGTATTTTCACTTGCCAAAGTTTTATACAACTCTTTGCTAACACTTCACCATAGTAATGGAAAACCAGTTGCAAGGCTGTATTCTGATACAGCTTATGATGACAATGTTTTGCAGGGCAGCATTGTTGCATTTAATCTCATGCGCTCCAATGGAGAATACGTAGGATACATGGAAGTCTTGAATATGGCAGCTCTCTATAAAATACACCTCAGAACTGGTTGTTTCTGCAATCCTGGCGCGTGCCAGAGGCATTTAGCCTTGTCAAATGAAGAAGTTCTTCACAACTATGATGCGGGTTATGTCTGTGGGGGTACTGCAGATTTAATAAACGGCAAACCAACTGGGGCTGTGAGAGCTTCATTTGGATATATGTCTACAGTGAAAGATGTTGAGACTTTATTACTTATGATTAAAGAATGCTTTGTGGATGGGCCACAAATAAATAAATTTCCAGACTGGTGGCTGGAATATAAAACAACTTTACACAAAAAATATGATCAGCATGACACTGATGTACTAAAGACATGTACCATAACAAACAACAATAGTAATACAATTATCAATAAATTACAAAATATTAGGGAATCAATTAATCATTTTATCAATGACAACCAATTCTTCAATCTGACAATAGACACTGGTGCAGTTAAAAAGAAGTGCACTTTAGAACAATTGTACATATACCCAATAAAATCATGTGCTGCTTATAAGATAACAGGTTCCTGGAGCCTAAACTCCAAAGGTTTGCAGTATGACAGAGAATGGATGATTGTTACATCCTCTGGTACTTGTTTAACACAAAAGCAACATATCAATCTTTGCTTACTGAGGCCAATTATAAAAAAGGAAGAAGGAATCATAGAATTAAATTACCCAGGTATAAAATTTCTTTACTACACATGTTTGTACGTGCCAAGGAATTTCATAATTGCAAAATATTCACAGGTATGCCAGCGATAAGTGTCTCCTTAGACAATAACTTTGCAAACACAGTAAAAGGGACAGTATGTCGAAGTCGAATTTGTGGGCATAAAGTAGAAGGGACTGACTGTGGTTCAGATGTCTCTGAGTGGTTAAGTTTAGCATTAAGACTACCAGATTTGAGACTCATAAGACAAAGTGACTGTGACAATAAACGGAAAGGTATAAGACACAAAGTTTTATCCATTTGATTTGCTTATCTAACTGCATTTTCTTTCCTCAGGGAGTAATCAACCCGAACTATCATTTTCTAGTCAAGCTCAATATTTGTTAATCAATAAAGCTAGTGTATCGTGGCTCAGTGATAAAGTATCTGATACTGAAGTTCAAAAAGATACAATTATACATAGATTTAGAGGGAATATGATATTGAGTGGTTGCGCAGCTTTCCAGGAAACAGAGTGGAAGCATATTACTATTGGAAGGAACAACTTTGTGGTATGTACACTTAACGGACGAAAACAAGAATTAGATAGTTCTTTGAATTAAAAAGTTGTTCTATTAAGGTAACTGGACCGTGTACTAGATGCCAGATGATATGCATTGATCAAACTACTGGCATGAAGACGGTAGAACCACTACGTACACTTGCAGAACAATTTCATGGAAAATTAAGATTCGGTATTTATTTAACCAAAGTAACTCAAGAAAATGGACTCATTACTGTTGGGGATACTGTTCATACTTCCTGAATTGAAAACACAGTCAAGTGCTCTCATTATTATACTCTAATAATATAATAAGGAATAATTACGGAAGGGTTATGTAACCCATCTAGTTTACAGTAAACGCGTAAAATCGTAATCATGAATTTATATACCAAATTAATAGAACTATGTATATAGAAACTATTTAAATTAACATTCATACCATTTTTATTGATTTTTGCATACGAAGCCATAATGTAATTTCAAGTCGAGGCGGGCGGAGATGCGCCACGGCGATCAACTTCCCCACCAATAGTTTATTTCTAGATGGCAAACAGCATTAATTCTTTAACCATTAACCGAAAATTCTTACGAAAATCGCAGTGTTCTAGTTTATATCCTTTGATTTAAGAAATTTACAACTTTTTACAAAAATTTACTAAGTAGATATTTTCATAGGAACATATCGCGTTCAAAGAATATCGCAAAGTCAATGAAAATGTGTAGGAAAAATATCGGAGATATTTTTTAATACTTTTGTATATTGTGAAATATATCGAACGTGAAAAATAAGAGTTTACTCCCCTGGCGGCGCTGGAGTCACCAGCAGAACATCCGTGGCATTCTGTCATGGCTGCATTCTGTTGGCGTTCTATGGCATTCTGCAGGTGACAGTCAAGGAGGTAAGACGTAGTTCGTGAATGTAAAACGATTCGTTGATTTTTGCACTCTTATTGGCGTTGTATTTTCGATTCAGTAATCTACATCACAACAAAAGAGTGTTAATAATCGAATATTTTATTTCGGAACACGCGTACCGCTTGAAAATCGTACACGCAGGCAACAGGTGTCTAATGACGCACATGTCTCGCTTCAATAGCCGTTATAGTTTCTCGTATTAAAAGTAGATAATTAAACGCGTCCGCGAGGATTTCAATCGGGATGAAGTGCGTGTTGAATCATGTTTAATAGTATTATTGAAATTTCACGCTCACGTGACTGGTTTAACAAAGTTTCTCAATAAAAGCGTGATATAACCGCGTTTGGCTTAAATTACCGATTCCTGAAAATGGAATACGATTATCTCATCAAGTTCCTGGCCCTTGGGAACTCTGGGGTTGGCAAGACTAGTTTTTTGTTTCAATATACCGACGGTATGTTTGATTCTCGTTTCATGTCCACTGTTGGCATCGACTTCAAGGAAAAACGAGTGGTAAGAAACATCTTTATGTTACATAGCAAGTATTCTGTATTTATTGGTATAATAGTGGCTTATTGGAGATTGTATATGGGTATGTTCTTGTAACTATGGCTAAAAATCCCATGTACGTACTTGTACAAGCGAAATACGTTTAAGATGCATATGTTACTACTTGAAAGCGAGGCTCATTAATCATTGCAGATCTACCAGACAGCAAATGGTAGGACTCAGCGTGTGCATTTGCAGCTGTGGGACACAGCTGGCCAAGAGCGGTAACAATTGCTACGATTAGCTATAGATAATAAATAATTCAGAATGCATATTAGATACTTCTTTAACAATTGTAGTTTTAAGGAAAAGAAACTCCAAATTAATATTACCTTAATAGCATTGGATGATGTGATGTGCAATATTCTATATCCTTGACTGTCTTTGTCAATAGTATATGCATTACAAAAATTAACTATACATTTAACTGTTATTCATTCATAGCAGTGCTTTAATGCCATTAACATTCAGGTTCAGAAGTCTAACCACTGCATTTTACCGGGATTCCATGGGCTTCCTTCTAATTTTTGACCTGACCAATGAGATATCTTTCCTTGAAGTCAGAAATTGGCTGGAACAACTTAGGGTACTAATCATTTATTAACTTCAACATTGTTAAATATTGTGCAAGGCTGAGGGGATATTTTGACGAACGATGATTTGAGTTAATATCTACAGAAATGGAAGTTTCTTTAATCTTATGCATGCCCCATGTAGATTAGAATAGTAGTGTAAGGATTGGGCTTACAATTATCAGCATGATGGCTTTATATAAGTTCTTTTGCATGTGTTTCAGAAACTAATGATCAGTAAAAAAATACATTGTTATTTTATACAAATTCATTGTGTTTTTCCAGCATTAATAATAAGTATGTGCACTACCATTCAAAAGTTTGGGTACACCTTTCACGTTTTTGTTTTGCGGATAAATAAAAGATATAGGTTCTAGCTGGTACCTTAACATTTACTTAAGTTAATAGTATTATATTATTTATTGATTAATTTCGCCAGTATAGGAACAGCTGTAATTAATGTCCAACTGTAGGTAATAAGATGTTATGACGTTTAAACTTAATTGTGATTATTTCCGCCCCTTTACAAACCCCATCCGCATCTCTTGGATGTACTTGTTATATTTGTTAAGTATTTACGTAGTTTTCGCCATAAAATATATTGAAAGGTGAAAGTTTTCCGATACCGCTTGTTTGGCACGATAAAAGCGCATTACAAGTAAAGGCTAGGAACAAAGAAATATACCCTTTCTCAAGAAACAACGAACATGAGATAAAATTCGACGGAACTTTGAATACTGAAGAATAGTAGAAGGTACTTCAAGAAAATGTACATATTACCGTTTGGATCTGTTGGAAATAAGTTCACTTTGCAATACAAGAACGAGTCAAGACACTGCCTGAATTTTCAAGATGTACATGAGGGAAATAGAAGAGGAGGGAGTTCTGCAAGTAATAAGTCCGTTTCGCAATCATCGGACCTTAATGAGTCGATAAATGTTAACGAAATACAGGTGCGTGTTACTACTGTAAAGCGAATTTAAAATGAAGAATTAACTTTTTCATTAATGTGTGTACCCAAACTTTAAAAGTATTCAATCTTTTACTACTGCTGGTACTGTATTGTATTTTCCGTCACTGTCATTGTCTTGTTTGTAATGTTGTTTGTATGTAAAAACTCAAACTATCGTTCGATCGACGTGTAAAAAAGATTTTCATTGAACATCGTTTCTTTTTTTATTGCTGACACATGTATTTGTGTACGTGTAGACCCACGCATATTGCGAGGATCCAGACATAATTCTCTGTGGAAATAAATCTGACCTCGAAGACAAGCGAGTTATAAGCGAACATAAGGCTCGGGAATTAGCAGAGAAGCATGGGTAAATAACATAGTACACATCCATCATTGACACAATTCATACAGAAACAACTTCGAAACGCACTCTTTTCTTTGACACGTTACACCGCTCAAGAACCTCGAGGATCACATTTTCGAACAATTCCGAAGAAAGAAGAATACTATTGTGTATTGTTGCCACGTAGCATGTGGTAATTTTATTCGATGGTAAAATCTTTTAAACGGATGATCCTGTAACGATGTTGAGCAGTGTATAACACGAGACAAATTCAAGAACAGTGAAGACACCGTACATAAGCCTATCACAGTCCACTGAAGTACACTGCAGTTTATACCGATCGATGCTTTCAAGTGAAACTCGCGTCCTTTTGGAAAAGTGTCCTGCAAGGGTGGAAGTCTTGAACGACCCAGTTCTTTTCCTTCCTCCCTCGGTTGGACATCTCCAAAAGGATGTTTAGAGTCTTGAACAGTAGAAACGATCGAGACCATGAAAACTTTGAAGATTTCAATCAGCTGTATGCTTCAGCTTGGTGTATCTGGAAACGAGTGCAGCTACCGGACAGAACGTGATGCGCGCTGTGGAAATACTTCTGGACCGCGTGATGAGTCGAATGGAAACTACCGTGGACAAATCGTTGCTGCCTCATCAGAGAGTCTTACGATGCCACGGGCGCGAAACGCCACCCCCTAGTACATCTTGTTATTGCTGACACTGCCCTTATACGTAGCTGGATACACTGCGTCTCCTAAGGTTTAGACGAGACCGCGTAACTAGCTTTTTATTCAGCTAACAACATATCGACTGGTGAATCTCGTATTTGGATCTGTATTGGAATATTTAAGATGCTATTTCTATAAGTTTATGGTAGAACGTCGACTATCAAAAAATTGGATTAAAAGAACAGTGTGATTTGACCGTTTAAGGCTATCAGAGTAACCAGTTGGGGATGTAATCTCTCAGAGGTCAATTCTGTGTCGACTATATGGTTCTTCAATTTTTTCTTCACATTCATTGTGTCCATGGATAATCGACGTTTTATTGTACACTGCGTGCCAGTGTGTATGAACGACTTACCTCTCTTGTAAATTATACGTGCGTGCGCCATCGTCCTCCGAAAGCGATCCCCGTGTTTCACGAATCCATGAACGTACTGTCGTCTTCCATTACCGTTTCCTGTGGTACAAAACTATTCTCGACGCATATGTTTTGTCTTTAATCCGTCGCGATAATGCGATTTGTTTGTTAACTGTCACTCGCACAAGATATTCAACATATACGTATATTTATATCAATCTATCGTCCCTTGCCAAAAATTGTGATACGGTACGACGATGACTTCGGAAATCCAGGGTACGGGGTTTGCGATGATTTTCAACTATATCTAATGTATTTTTTATGCTGTTATTGTATCTAACCAAAGATTATACATCTAGTCGTAAGTGATACGCTGAAAATACAATCAAACTGTCGTAAGACACACACGACTCTTCTATCGTTCGTGTTACAGCTGTTTGTATACTGTCGCTAAACTGAACAGCAAGGATTGTTCGTGCATTCTTACCAAATCTCTGCGAAAAATGTTATATAGATACATCTATTACGAATATGATCGTTATAGTTATAAATTATATAATATTACACGTTACTTATTCTGCCTTTTATACGTGTCCTGTGTGTGTTCATGTTTGAGAGAACCAAGAGATGTTGGTACGGTAGGTTATGGTATGCAGAGGTCCGGACTCTGCGATACCTTCACTATTGTGTGTTAATTCTTCCAATTTTTATATGGTTCCTACAAGTTACAGTTATCTAAAGAATGTTCAAATATGTCTAATCAAATATGTGTGACCATCGCTCAAAATTTATTACTATAAAGTGTCCAAATATTGTGCTGGTGTGTTGAAAAATAAAAAAGTCATGACAAAATCGATGGTAAACTGAAATAAGTCTTACAAAAGTAGTGTAACATCTATAAAATAATATCCCCGGTCATATATCCGCCATTTATTTCAAATATAGAGAACCTGCTACAAATAACCAGATAAAATATTGTTAAACAACACTATGGGCATCATTCCCTGACAGTCGAAGGGTAAAGGGACTCGAGTATTTCAGCGTGGTTGTGAACTTTTCAGATGTATAGCCAGAAACGTAAAGAATAATTTTTCCCCTTCTACGCAGGGATCAAACCTGCAGACGGCAGGTGTTCCTTTAGCAGTTTCGATTATTCCGCCCTTCCCCCACGTTGGGGATTCAAGTCAAATGCAAACCGATCGAGCGGCGGACTGGAGGTGGGGTCTGGAAAATATCTCCAGCATCAGGCGATGAAACTTGGTTTCATCAATAACCCAAGCGGGTGAAAAGTGCGGCAGACCGCTCGAAATTTTCACAAGAAACTTCCTTTATGGAAGTTCCATTAAAGTTCTGGGCCACCCCCTCGGACGTATTAGCCTGTGGTTTATACACACCAGTATTAATACTTACGCGTACGTTTGCTATTAAACCGGGCTATTTTCTACGACGGAACGTATCATTTACTTGACTTATCAGTGGAGAGCTTTTATACAGTGCCAGTGTATGACTGTGTTGAGAATTATTGTGTTCCCTATGTGAAGTGAACTTACTATGAACTGAACAACGAAATTGTTCAATGGGAGACAGAACCGTAAGTGTATTTGAATTAATAGTAAAAGTGTACAAGCATCCTAAAGCGTGTAGTCGATATTCAGGCATTATTTGTATCCTTTGAAAGTCAACAATTGAGCGATTAGCGTTTCCTAGCTTTGTCTCGCCGGTAACGACCACTTTGAGACTGTCAGTTAGGCACTCCCTCTGTGTCGAGTAATTATTACGCAGACCCTCAAGTTCATTTGATGGCAGCTAGACAAAGCGATGGGGCCGTTCAAAGCGTTCGATCCAGGACTATCAGAAGGATGCTATTTATCGGAGCGTGGCTGCTTCATCGCCCCAGACAGAGGAACCTACTCTTTCCAGCCTGGCCTCGTTGCATATGCCTATTCCGTCGTTCTCCCATTCTCTGTCCGCGTTGGAAATTTCAGTCAAGGTGTGGCCAAGTTTCCACGAAGTCGTAGTGTTGAGAACTTCAGCGGGAAGTTTCACAGCATCATAGTGGCAAGGCGATCTGTTTCTTAGCGTGTACTTCCTGATAGAGGGAACCGAGATCGCGAACACTAAACTATTTCTATGTATGTAATGAAAAACATGAAGTAAGGCTAGGATATTTTAATACATACGTGTATAATAAATACCACTAGAAGAGATATGCTTATCCACACCTGTACAGAACACTTTCCACGGGTACCCATAATTCGAATTCCCAGCGGTGACGCTTACGAGGAGCACCGACGCCAGGATCCAACTTCCGCGTCCTCTTTATTACACTTTTTATCGTCTTTTCACGCGAAGAGTCGCGATCACAGAAGGCCGGGTATCACCTGTAAGCGCAAGCAGTCTTCTGGAACTTTCCTACCCGCCATTGTCCCGAGGATCCTGGCAGGGATTTACCGGAAGAAAGAGAGGGCCAGCCGCATCCGGAAGCAGTCTCTCGAGTTCCACCGTTTACGATTCCCCGGACTACCCTAAAACAAAGCGGAAGTGGAATAAGAAGTAGTCGCCAGCTCACGAACAGCCCGATGGTGGGTTCAAGTTTCTCGCACCCTCTTTCGTTCGTGAATCGTGAGACTTTTTCTAGATCGTTTCGCGGGTCTGAAAGGAGGCACCGATAAGGATAACGATCCCGGTAGAAACGTGACGTTAATTGGAAGAGGCTACCCTCCATAGATAGATCTGCGCGGTCTCTTCGTCTCCTTAAACCTGGTCTGGCCACCTGGTTCAAATGAAAACGAGGAATCTTTAATTGGTTCCTACGAGACAAGAATAATCTTCCCTCCTTTTTCTTCATTAACCTCGCCCTTTGACCCGACGCATTCTTTGAGATTGATGTTTATTGCAACAGTTCGGCGCAGTTCATAGATAGGGTATTCATTATTCTAGGTATAAAGCTGGGTAGAACTTCGTTCAGAATTATGCCAGCAGCTTCTGATGTGATTAGGTTGCAACAGCTTACTATTGATTAAGAAATCTATCAGCCAACAGCTTCCAGAGCAATTAGGCTTCAGCTGACAGTGTTAAGCCAGAAATCGATCGATCAACAGCTTCTGAAGCAATTAGATCCAAATAGTTCAATTTTGATTAAGAAAACTTACCTGATAACGCTTGGATCAATGAGGCCGTGAGCAACCAGGGTTCAAACGTATATATAACACGTTCCAGCAGTTAATAGGAACAGTCTGGTGCGCACAAAGCTCAGCTCCTTTAGAATATACGAAAATGGAGCTATTCGACTGTCACCCTTGGTCAAATGGATTTCAGCAACGGGCGGGACGAAAGGGGCGAGAATTCTTTTAGCGTCATCCTCTTCTCCAACTTGCCTGCTGAATCCTTCCCTGTCTAGGCATCAGCTTCCCGCTCCCCAAGCTAGTTTCTCATGTTTCACAGTCTCCGGTGAAACAATCGAGTACATCGCATTGTCCCCGGAGACAGAGGGGAATGAACATCAACCGAGCTGAAGCATACAAGCTGTAGAACCTACGGAGAAGAGAATTCTTCTCTTCGAAAACACATATATATACACGCGTATCGAGCCTAGTTCGTCAATTGTCTTCCAGGGAAAATATCACCCGTTGATTTTGAGATAACTGAACCTGACGAGAAACCACGCTAATGAAATAAACGGTGATATTTATTCCAGTTCCATGAAATACATTTGTGAACTAAAGGCAAGAAAAGTAAAAAAATCCATGTCGAGACTTCGGGTCGCAGTCCTATCTCGTCCGGATCAAGGCGTCATTCAGCGGTCGAAAGTTCCGAACGGCTTGGGATTTCGATAACTCTTTAAGAAACAGGGGGAGGAGGATGGATGAAGCGAACATTTTAATTTCACGAGGAGGATCATATTCACGAGTTGGATCGAAATGAGTTCTGGCAAGCCGGTTCAGCGGCTGAACCAGCAGCGGCATGCCAGATCGCTGTTAGATGGGAACTGCAATTCCATTTGTCCCATTTTAAAGTGAAATAGCTTATAATGTCGAAATAAAACGTCCCCCGACTCGCCCAGTCGCGGTACTTCACGACCGCCTAAAGTCACGAGCGGAGATATTTTCAGCTGGAGATGGCTGCGGGATATGGAAATCTCCCGGCACGAGTTGCCGGGATCCCCTGGCACGGCGATTCGATTTCGGATCCCATATTCTTTCGCTGGATCTTAACGACGCGACCTCGTCCGTTACGAAATCCCACGCCTTGTCACAATTTTGCCACCGGGCTGCCACCGACAAAACTTATTCTACGACTTCTTGGTCACGATGGGGCAGAGGTAGATTTTCGGGCTGAGAGCGAGGTGGAACTTAATTCCTGTTACTTCTGAGTGAACGCTGTGACTTAGTAGTCAAAGATCTCTTTCAGAAAAAGAACTACATCTTATGTCGTTTGCAAGTGGTTCCTGTGCTATTTGCAAAGTAACTTGATGCTCCTAGGTCTGTTAGGATTCCCACGTTCTAGCGAACTTTTAAATTCTTTAAAACTCGGGAGAACTACCGGAGTTTTGCGGAATGTTCGAATTACTAGAAGTTCTTCAGGGTAAATTCGACGCGTTCCGAATAGCCGCGTCGTTTTGTCTTGCATCGCGCTCTTCTATAAAGCTGTTTTCTTATACTCCTACTTCTCTTGACTGGGATTGTTTTATTTTACACTGCACATAAGTTCCCATCGTTTTTATAATCAATTGTTCAAATTCGTCAACATTTCATTTCACAGAATTGGAAAATATTATAAGCAGAGTGAGACTGCCAAGTAGTTCGTTAGACGGTCGTTACAGTCAATCTCTAAGTGGACACATTGCGGTGGTCCCTATTTCAATTTCGGCTTCCTACTCGCACCGCTTCCGTCGCTTTTAAACGGTAAACGCCTCGTGTCCGCGTGAGGGCGAAGTGCAAATTCAACTGTTCCCGTCCATTTCGCATGAGAACTCTACTAAAAGCGCTCGGCAAAGCTCGCAAAAAGCTTCAGTTGTCGAGGGCCAACCGCAATCCGGAAATGTCAGCTTCGAACATCACCTTCTCAGGGTGAGAACTAACGCCGCACGCTCTGTTAACATGCCCTGACATTTTTGGAGGTTTCTCTTACACTACTACCGACTCACTGAGTCTGCATGTGTGTGAAACTACTAATTATTTCCATACGTTATAATTTTCTCGATATCATCGTCTTAAGAAGACAGAAAAAGTAAAGAAAGTGGACGGAGTGGAGGAAGTCAACATTTCTACAGCAGTGGACGACTTCTTCCAATCATCCTCGTCCTCTTTTTTTCACGTCATTTCGCTTTTCAGATCCAGAGATGCAAAATTGCGACTTAATTAAGCAAGAAGTCTCGTCCACCTTATTCCAATGAATGCCCTCCGTTTCTGTAACTTAATTAGCACATTTCAATTGCAAATCTCGAACGTCGTGTTCCCTTCGACGTGAAAAGGGACGATGCCTTGGACTATCGAAGCTTTGAATTTAATTAAGAAAAGTATCATCTTATCGAAAAACTAATACGTGCCAAGTCTGAGCAATCCAATTTTACAATGGCATTTTTGCGGCACCCGAGATCATGTTCCTCTTCCCACGGTTTCTTTTGTGTATACTCAAACTATTTCTAACAAAACGGAGGGCAATTTGTTACGCGACGAACTGGTCATCAACACCGCAGACCCGCTATTTCCCATCTTAAAATCGCACCGGAACTAACGGGAAGAAAGTACACAGCCGGAAGGGAGGGAGCAACAAAAGCCAGGCCACCAAGCCCAGCGATGGGCATTGATTACTTATCGATTGTTTGCGCGCACGGCACCATTCATTCCGACCGAAATCGCGGTTTCTTATCTCCCCTACCCCCTTTATGATCCGAACCTAATTTTCTCGGCCGTCTAGCCAGGCATTCTCCAGCGGAAAATAACCCCCGGACCGTTGTGTCAGCCCGGTCCAGATCTGATATACGTGTACGTGTGCACACTGTCGCATGATTCAGCGAGGAGTATGCTTTATCTCGAATTAGCGACGCGACGGACAAGTGTCCCTTTGTGACCAGGGAGCCATTGCCTGACCCCTTGCCTTGTAAATGGCATTCACATTAATATGGATCCCCTTTTAACAGACCCATTTGATCTCTGACTACTAACCGTACTCTACGCTGCAACCCCAGTAAATAGAGTTTCCAAAATTAAAAATCCCAGAGGCACCATGTCCCGAAATCCTTTTAGTTTTCTTTGCAACCATTTCTTCTACCGTACATGGCACGTAAGCCGGGACGCTTTAAAGACAGAAAGAACGTTTCCAGGTGCCGCCATATATCACCGCACTCTCCTACAATCGTATTCAATCGCGTGGCCGCGCACCACCCTTGATTCCTCGATATTCGCAAACTCACGGAGCGAGCAGACATGGAAACGAATCGTCGGCGCGCAACCGAAATCTTAACTACCCAGAAGAAGCCCAAGGGCGACGTCGCGGGCAACTTCGCCATCCCTGCAATTCCTTCGGGTGGAATCGTTAAACATCGATTAAACGGGCTGCTCGTTCCCAGGACGAGTCCTAGGTACACGTCCGCGGCAACAGATTGTACAACTTACAAGTCTCGTTACATTCAGATTTAAAGTTTCCTGGGAGAACAGTAAGCGAGCTTTGATCATGATTAACTCGGTTTTGGAGAGGGTCTACGCCTTGGAGTGTTTCAGTAAGGAAGCGCGTCGACGTTGAGGGCTACGCTTTACTACAGGGCTGCACAAGGAGCCTTTTTTCAGCGCCTAGCGGCGAGCAACCAGCCGTATGTTGTTACTAAAGGTAGAATCAGTGAGGAGAACTGCAGTAGCGTAGGTGCGGGCTCGTGTAGCGTAAGTATGTATGACTGGATTCCTTGTGGGGCCTCAGTGCAGAACAGGTCCCGCAATATAATTCGGTGGTGTCACTGGAGCCCCACAAGGAACCCAGTCATATATAATTACGCTATGCGTCTATACTACTGTAGTTCTCCTCACTGATTTTAAATTTAGTAATGACGCACGGCTGGTTGCACGCCGCTAGGCGTTGAAAAAGGCTCCTTGTGCAGCGCTGCCTTACTCCATCGGCTCAGCTTGCAGATATAATCGTGTAATGTAATTCTGTGCTGTTAATTATTCTTAATCCTTCGTGAACAAACTGGGTGTATTGCACCCTGGGATATATATTTGCCAATATTTTTGTCAATTTGTAGACCTTAATAATAAAACTTAAAAATTTGTTGAATGTTAACCCAAAAAAATATTTTTTAAAATATAAATTTTAACATATAAAAATTTAAATTTCTGGGAAAAATTAAAGTCAAAAGTTAAGAGACTCGAAAATACGAAAATGGTAACTCAAAAATGACCTTGAGGAGCATGTGACCAATTTGTAATTATAAGGTGTGACCACGGAGCGTTTAACTGGGGTTTTTATCACTCATGTCGGCGCGCATCACTGGTTGAAACAATCTTTCTGATATGTGTATGACGTTCTCACCGAAAGCTCGTTGGATCCTCAGTTCTCCGTTACGCGCTTGATGCGCAGCCATGTGGAGAAACGGGGAAATTTTGGCAGTCTCCGATGCGCATAAAGTGCACTGGCAAAAACGCTTCCGTCGGGACCATATTTCACCTATACTACTTATTCCGCGAGTCGCGTAGGATCGTTCTTCTTGAAGCCGCTCCCGAATTCGGTACGCGGAAATTATATGCGGGATTCGCGCCAGAACCGGGCGACCACCGCTCGCAGCGCCACCTAGCTGGACCATATTCACCGGCGAATTAATGTCAAATTGTGCTTGCTTTGGGTAATTTCTGCGGTGGTTAATACCGTAGCTTGGTAAACCAATGTAATCCCAAAAATTACGTGCTTCATATTTTAGGAGCTGTTGAATAATTGGAAGGAATTTTAAAGGGCATGCTAGAGTTTAAAGTCCTATCTGCCATTAAAATCCACATATCTTAAAATATTAATTAGATAACTCAAGTCTTTACTTATTCTCATATCATAATACTAAAATAAACACACAACTTGAAATACTTCAGAATTCTAGCCGTTGCTTCGTTACGGTACTGGGAGCTGTGCTGCACGGCTATAACTTTTCGTTTGATTGTTTGCAATTCGGAGACATCGTTCGGTGAATTCGCGCCGCTGGAAACACGTTTCGTTACCTGGCCAACGGCGTAATTCACTTATCTGGACTAGCTTAATTGTGCACGTTAGTTTCCGTCCCTTTGGAGAGACAACTGACTAACGATCGAGCATTGAATGACAATTCTTAATGGACAGTTTGTTAGCCACAAGCGCAATCCCCTTAACCATATCCGATTTCCATGGGAGCTTTTAATTTTCTCCACGTTGATGTAGTAAACCAGAGAGATCAAGTATCACCCTCTTCTTGCTAAAGGATTTAATCCGGCGTAAAATTCCAAAAACGCGCGTGTTGTTTAACGTTTCGCTGCGGGTTGCCTGCTTTTCGCCAACAGTTAACTACGCTTGTTGAGTGGGTGATAGAGATTTGCAAATTTTACACTGCCCAACCAACAGCTGTAAATTTGCAATTTGTGCGAGCTTCATCCCCAACGCTTTATACAACATTGATTTACGTAGGTACACGCGCCTTATTAGCGGCGCGACGTGGTTAAAGCTAAAAATACTCCGTGCACGTAAACGTTTTAATTCTTCCACCATTTCCTGGCGCATCGTGATTTTTGGACAGCGATTTTGGATGTTAAATTAATCAACGTCAGCAGAGCAATGTTAAATCTGCGAGAATTGTAGATGAGAGGCGAAATGGCAATTTGCATTAGAATGTGAACGTCGTGTGAAAAGAATTCCGAAATCGATGGACGAGCAAGCATCTTCCTAGATTGTAAATTTCGTTTCGATTTGTCACTGTCTCGCAGGTTCGTCGCAGGCGAGAAAGAAGATGGCTTCGAGTGGAGACGTCAGGTAGAATGTCTCGCAACATTTCCACGTTACGAATTCATGCATTCCCCGCAAAACGTTGAAGCCTTTGTTCTGGAAATTTATTAAATTTCTCCTGAAACCAGTTTCCGAGGTGTCCCTTCAGGGGTTATACCTAGTCAGGCGGCCGAAAAGAGGCGAATGTTTGTAATTTTTTTTTTTAAATGTGGAAACATACATTTTTACAGAACTTTTTGCAAAGGAGCAACGTTTAAAGAACATTTGGTTATTTTTTGTAGAAAAATATACCTTTTTAAAAATTTGTTTTTGCGGTGAGCAGTGCCATTCGGAACCAGATTATTCAAAACCAAAAACCAAAAAAGATTTCTTTAGTATCTATATTAATGTATCTTCTGAATAACGAAGGGAATTTCAGAAATATTAATTTAAAACAAAACGGCGGCTATTAAAAGTAGAAATCCTGATGTTTCCGCGTGATTTTCCACTGTGGCGATTTTTGGATCAGTCAGTGCAGCTTGGGATCAATTCCGCCCGGTTTAGGAGGCACTCGTTAAGATGCCGACCATCTGTATTCGTTGGGAAACTTCCAAATCAACGTTGATAAGGCATTGGCGAGGTCTGAATGAAGTTGCCAAGGCAGCCTGGAAATATATGACTGGTAATTTCGTATTCCCCGGTGGTGTAAAAGATTTATTATTCAGTCGTTGTTGTCTTCTCCCCCTTTTGCGAGTTCTTTAAGCTGCACTGTGAAGAAAGTTGTCGATACAATGACGAAACTGTGTCAAGTTCTGACCAGAAACTGAAGCAGGTCTCAGCAACACTTTAACCCGAGGATTTTCCTCGCGTTGGACCTTTTGGATCGTGAAGTGCCTTCTCACCAAGAGATTCCAGACGTAAAGCATTCTTCGGGCCAGAAGCTTCGATCACGAAGCGACCGCAAATGGACTGGCCACATGCGAAATAACCGTAAATGAAACGTCCGCTAGTGGAACGTTACCGTTGTTCCGTCTTTCTATTGGCTACCCGGGGATACCCCGCTTCGAAGCGGTCGGAGCACCGGCCAGTGTCTAGAAATTTCCTTCGGGATCGAAATACAGGCAAACGTTGCATCGCGGAGCGTGTTTACACGAGGAAATCGGGACGCTCGGCGCCACGGCCGAGTTGTAAGGCATACCGCAAAACCGCCGACCCAACGACCACCAGGATACCTTATCTCATCTGGCCACTGTTAAATTATCCAGACCGGGAACGAGTCCCTGTTCCCTCATCGCGGCGTCCCGAACTCTCGCGAAACAGGATAACGGATCCAAGGACAGACATAGTTACACGGACGGATAAAGAAAAGGACGGAGAAACGTTCAGTCGACTTGATATAAGGATATGCTTGTATCGCGTGGAGCAGTTGGACTAGTTGGATCGAATATCTTTTACCACCTGAAGGGAGGTTACTTTATTGCTCACTAGGAGCAGGTGCGGGGGTCTTCGCAGCTCCAAGCTTTTGTTAAAATTGGGGAATTCCAGCTACCTCCTGAATATTCCGGGGGCATGATTCACCACCTCAGGAGAGGAGATCAATGGGGATGTTTATGCCGGCCTCTTGAACAATTCGCACTATGAAGCACGCGTGTGTACATGAAAGGGTGCAGTAGAATGGGGTGTACCGCGAAGGTGGCGGGGGAGAATGAAATTACAACGCTCCAGGTGCTTTTGGAATCTCGATAATGTCAAAGGCTCTCGCCAGGGTAGGGCGGGCTCCGCGAGGGCGGGAGAATTCCGTGAAATATCGCTCAGGGCCACGTGCTCAACTTCGAATATATCATTCGCGACTACTTACCGACCTGGCTCCGCGGATCTCGTAATTCTTCGAGCCATCTCGGCTATCCAGAAGGGACGAGAGTTTTCAGTGAGCACGATTCATGAGCGTACTTCTCGATCGAGGGATGCAGGAAAATCCTTTCCCGACAAATGTGCAGTTCTCGTGCTGACGGCGAGCGGAACGGATCGAGAGGGAATATCCTTTCCTGCCCAGGCTTGGCTCGAGGTGCAATTAACCCTTCAACCCTCGCTCGTTTCTCTTTTTCCACTCCGCGTTACGAATCTTGAGCGATCGGCGGCTGTTTCGCGTTTGGAATTGTAATTTAATTCGCAATTAAGGCGAGGATGAATCTTTCCGTCGCTCGCGGGATCTTGGACATTTTATTATTGATAGGATTAGGGGGAATTCCGATTACTATGAAATTTCGGACGATCTCCCGGCGGTATTAAAATCTCCGATACTTCCACATTGTTTCTGCGAAATATTCGGGTCCGCGCGTGACTGCGGAATGGTTCATTTATTTCCGTTTTCATTACAAATTACACGACATATCGGTTTAACCGTCTCTACGGCGACGATACTAATGATTCTAACAATCAAAATCATATTTGCTTGTAAACAACATGTAAATTTCCACGGCGGGGACAAACTGTGGTGGGAGATGAACGGAAACATTAACCGTGCCCATTCATAAATATGCGATCATTAATTATGGGACGGTGGACGGGAGCTGCGGCGCGGCGGTTCTATGCGATGAAACGTATCGATTTTGAGCGCCTTGTTATATTAGTTGAGTGCTCTTTCACCTTTGGAAACTCGCTGCAGTATTCCCTCTATACAGGCCGAATTTGCACTCTCGGTATATATAGACTCGATCATGAGCCTCTAGAGTAACCTCGAGAACTTCAAACACGATTTTCTCGAAAATGAAGCGCGATATCAAAAAAAGTTACTGTTTCTTTTCGACTTATAACAAGTAAATGTGTCTAGCAAAAGGAATAAAATTTTTTGATATTGCGCTTCGTTTTCGAGAAAATCGAGTTTGAAAAACACGGTCGATTCGGGTGTAAATGGAACTGCTATTGCTTTCGTTAGTACTTGGTTTATAAATTGATAAATACAGTGGAGGGTGTAAATACTAGAAAATGTTGCCGAACGGACCCAATACTGGCCAGCAGCTGCGAATGAGCAACACAAATATTAAGCCGGCATTATGCGGGACACTTATAGCTTGGAATTTTTATCTGACACTTATATGAACACGGTAGCGAAGATCGTAGTCGCGAAAAGCGGCGGATATAAATCGCGTGGGGGAAGAAACAAAAGCTTTAGGAAGGCGAGCGTAGCTGCTGTTATCGTTTGGGTGTGTGCGGTGGTGGAAAAAGAGCAATTTCTTCTGAATTTAACCTTAATTAAATCGGTACGTTATCGCTGTGCCATCCGACGAATTTAAGAATTCGTCGAGGAACTTCTCTCTTCCCATTTTTACACGGAGATAAAAAATACTTTCAAACGAAAAAACAATGCAGTATCAATATGAAGTGACGGATCCGTGTCTTCTGAATAGTTTTCCTCTGTGACACATGAATATTGCAAATTTCTGGAATCTTCGTGGATCGAAGTAGCAGGCAAGACGGAAGGGTTGCATGAATGTTAAAGTTATGCAAGGAGAATATGCATAAAGTATTCTAAAAGGTACACCCTCGAGACTCGGCTCGCTCTTGCGTAGCGAAATTGTTTAATGGGAGGACTGAAATTTCCAGCGTTAGCGTTGCACTCATCCGGCATTCATTCCTGCAGGAATATCTTCAATTCTGAAAATATTTCCGAGCCAGTGTTGTTCCGTGCGTAAGGAAAAAGAGGTTACCACTCGTTATTTTTCAACCCAGCTGGATTATCTCTATTTCTTTCCGCGGGTGTTTTTCAAACGATATTGGGTTACCTGCCGTTGCCCCGGGAAAATCCTAGGTCGGTGTTGGGGGATTAACATTTACAGGTACTCCACTCTTGGTGTTCAGGTACACTCGCGTTTCGACGCTTACGTAACTCGACACCTATTTTACAGGTCTCTCGGGATGTGAACAAACACTTGAGGAGTTTTTTCAGTCGAATGCAATTTTCATTATTTAACCGCGGCAGTAGTAACGCGAAACTACGCGGGGCCGGACCATATTTCCTGTGTGGCTGAATAACGCTCGACTCGTACCACTAGTACACACGCGGTTAGGTCAATTTGATGCTTCAATGGACTGGGGGCACGAATACATACCGTTATGCATTGTAACGCGTTTAAAACAGACTGAGCAGCTGTTGAAATTGGTCGTGATCCTTTGTGCGTTAGGGCTGATTTAACGTCGACTTGCACTACTGGGAAAAGTATACTACGTCGCTGGCAGTATTTCGAATGTTACCTGGTGAATTGCTTTGGCTCCACTTGAAAGTTACTGAAGAGATAATTAACTGTATTCAAAGCTGCTGCGTTGACAGGTTCATTTATGCTTGACCTATACTACTGACAAAGTCCACTATCGCAAGTTTCTGTATATGTAGTAATTTCTTTGAGTCTTTTAGCATAATGTTTAAATAATCCACAATCTTACCCTACCTTAAACGTAGTTTAAGCTTGATTTACAGCCACGATTTAGCCACACCGCCATCACGTGACGTAACGTTTGCGCTCCAGTCACGCTTCAGAGCTTTGAATAACATTTGAACGTACACGGTGTCGTAACTGGGCCGCCAGCGTAAACCAAGCCTAAGAGGTCATTTGTCGGTTCAATTTCAAAACCTGCGGGGGAGGAAAATCTCGCGGTGCCGGGGTTTATATCGATGTATACACACACCCCTGGGGTAGAGACGTTGAAAACTCCCCCTTAAACCCTTCATTAGTGATCGCGGTATTTTACGGTCTACGGAGAATTTCCGAAACGCAAATGCTCGCTCAATTCAGAAGACATTATTCCCCAATTTCGTGAAAGCGATTACCAGCATCACCTTCGCTTCGGACACCTTTCACTGAAACATTTCAACTGTTTCCTCCCCGTTAGGAGCATTTCCCCATTTCCCAGCACTTAGTTTATCAAAAATCGAATTCTGCGACGTTTTAGACCCAGCCACAGTTCAAACGCGGCACTCGTTGCCACCGAGGCTCAAGGCTCTTCAAACGTCGTTAAGCGGCATCGAGTTTCCAAAACACCGACAAAGGATGCTCCCGTCGAACGAGCCTGGGGAGCGTCCGCATAAAAGCCATCAAAAACAACATCGCATTCAATCGAACCGAGCTAAAACCTCCGACTACATTGACTTCACATTCGTTCGTCTATAGTGTGACCCATTATTATCCACCCTCTGTCCTTACCACCACTAGAGGGGTTCCTATAATGATGGGGTTCGGTGTTCCCGATAAATCTTCCCTCTAGCTCAGTCTCTCATATCGGGGGTGGAGCAAACGTCGCGAAAGCGTGACAACGTGGAAACGCGATCGCCGGGGCCAGCCGTGATTATTATTTTAATGGCTTAATTCAGGCGGGGGACAAAGGCCGGCCGCCGAAATCGGCCGGCTATCAGTTACCGAGACGTCGATAGCAGTGGGTCAAATATATATTCGAAATATATTCTCCCCCGTAGTACCATTCTCGTACGCCTAGATATATCGAGGAGAGACCTACGCTCGGCCAGTCCATTGTGCGGACATTCGCCCCGTCGCGTTATAGCCCCCTCATCCCCCCTTAGCTTTGTGCGCACATATATGTACATTTCATATACAGACGCGTCATCTGCGATTTACTCGAGCACAGATCACGCGAGTGTACGCTCGCAGTTCTAGGGGGTACAATTACGGACGGGGTGGGTTGAAAGCGTTCGATGGAACTGGGCTCGCGATACCAGGGGATGCTAGGGTAGGTATTTTTAAAGACATCGAGGTATGTGTATAATTGAAAGATATTAATTCACTTTTCGGGAAGTCTAAAACTGTCAGGGTAATTTTCTAGAAATTACTTGCCTCTGTTTAAGAGAGGCAACTATGTATAACGCAAGCGTGTTGTCGAAAATTCTGTCATTAGAATCGTCTAAATATTTGTGACGTTTAAACATTTCAACAGGGCTTGATGCTGGGATATTAACTGATATTCGGGATATTTGCACACCTGGGCGATGGCCGAGTACAGAAATCGTCATGAATCCCAGCTTTGCCTGCTATTAACCCCGCCGCTTTCACCAATTGCTCACACCCCATCACCTATTTACGGGAAAATGTCACCCAAGTTAGTCCCTCGGCAAACAATTTGTATACTTTTTCGGCGCTCCCGGCGGCAAACAGAGCTCGACTGAAGCGAGGCTTGCGCTTCCCGCGAGGGGGTTAATGAATTAAATCGATACCAGCGGAATAGCTGGCAACGATTGAAAGTTCACCGGGCGCCGGCCCCCTCCGGCTCCGACCCCCTTGCTTCGACCCCCTGAGAACCGATCGGCCCCGCGAAACGGTGGTTATCGCGGCCGATTTTGGTACAGAGAGGTTTTGATAAAGTGGTCGGTGAATTATTGACGCGGAGAAAGCGGCCGGTGTGCGCGGTCGAAGCTCGTTTCGTTACGAAAAACCTCGTCGACGCAATAAAACGTCGCCGGCCCTCGTTTCCGGCGATGGCAGCAGGAAACACATCCGTCGACACGGTTTGCGAACAAACCGGCCCGGCCGCGTGATTCATTCCTGCTGATAGGAAACGTTTGCTCGAATAGGAGTCGATTAACGAACGTTAGAAATGATCGACGCACAGGATGCATAGGTATGCCGTGCTTTAGCATCTTCATAATTCAGTAGTCTAATTAAACAACAGCAAAACAAATTAATGGGACCAATAAAATAAAATTCTGAAGGCGCAAACTCTTGGAATCTAAGATTTCAGTAGTACGACTGTATAATAAATCAGACGTCTCATAAATGTGTGCAATTTTGTGCCGAGCGGAATCGTGCATTAAAAGAAAAGACAACGCGATAGTTTTCACATGAAAGTTCGTCGGAAACGGCACACATGGGACATAAAGCAGCAAGGGCCGATTTGCTAGTAGTAGAAGCGTATAACATCCGCGAGGAAACATGGTCGTCGATGAGCCCAATATGCTGGCGCATCGATACAGACACGAAAAGTCGCGTTGAACTGTTGGAATTCGGCCGCTCACCGAAAGCTTTCGCTATGCCGCTTAATGGCGCCGGCAACGCAACCATGCGATGGTTACTGCGTGCAACTTTGGGAAACGTACTGTTGTTACGGTCGGAAGTTTTGGGAGTTTGTCAGTATCGGAGTTCAATGAGCCGTATCACCTAATTGCGGTGCACAACGATCGGATTCTACGTGCCCATAATGCGGTGCTCCGCAATAGGAGCCACCTACAGCAACGGTTTTTCATCGAATCCATACCCGGGCTGACTAATCGTTGACTTTACTACTCGCGATGTGCTGCAGACCGTTCCCTGACGTATTTTATGCTACGAATTGATGGGAATATTTATTCTAATTGCGAATTGAATAAGAAAAATTGAAAACTACATAATTTTAACAGGCAAAAAGGCGAAACGAAGGGAACCTGAATAACCTTTTGCTCTCAAAATAAAGAATCTGTTTTCGCGGTTCATTAGTGAGCTTTATGCGTGCGAAGGACTGAATCACTTAATGTATTTTTCCAACCTCTTCGAACTTTATTCAGCCCCCTTCCAACCCCCGAGATTCTCACTACCCTCCTCTTCACCCTCCCTGTCTTGCGCCTCTAACTAGAGATGCTCAACGAATTCATTAATGACTCGTTGAAAATTTCAGTTATTAAAATCAGTGAGAGCTCGTTCAGGCTCTTCATATCGACCTCTTAGCCCTCTTTCCCTTACGGCACCATTTTTCGCCCCCGGTTTGGTCCTGTGACCCTCTTCGGAACTGCGAACTGGTTCCGTCTATCCTCTTCGGCAGCTACTTCAATTTGCGATTTCTAGATGGAGCGTTGAAACGGGAGCCATCTCTTAGCAAACTTGGAACATCTTCGCGAACTTCCCGGCGCAATCACGTGAAAAAGCTTCGAGTCTCGCCACGTCGCGATCGTTAAAAGTTGATCGACAGTGCTCGTCACTATCCGGGGGGGATTCCTACATTGTGCGAAAATTTCAGCCGGAGGTTGATTGCTCGTGAAAATACACGCAGTCGAATCGAATTTATTGCCCTGGCTCGGCCGCTATCGCGTTCTCAAGGGCGCGCGTCGATGAAAAAGTTCGATTACACGGACAATGCCGGTGTCATTTAAACCGCTCGAGATAAGAGGCTGACCCCTCTGTAACGCGTTACTTGGAGGGTTCGGATGCGAGCTGGCGCGAGACGGTGATCCCATTGTGCGAATCGGCTATCGGGTTAGGCTTTGTGTTCTCGAATTCTTACGTTGCCGGCAGGTCGAGCGTGTGTTTGTGGCCTGACAATACGCGGACGCGCAATAGGGTGGCAAACGCGGCGCGGAGGGGCAACGCTGGCCTGGAACCATGATCGAATCCTCAGCGAGTAAATATTTGCCGGAGAACTTGCATTGAAACGAAATGCATCGCTTAACGCATCCGCTTTTTAATTTCGACGGGCTCAGGAATTTTGGGGATCCGAAGTTTCGAGATAGGCAACGGAATTCATAAAAATTTAAAAACCACTTCCCTCTGACAATGATGATTAAATTCTTCAAAAATGTCTGCTATTGATTCCACTTTTATTTCCTCGTTTTCTATATCGAGGGTCCATTTTTGATCCACTCTGGTCGAGCGGCTATTTCCGATCCAGCGATTAATTTTGGCGAGCGAGCGCAGCCAAACGCACGATAGGGAAATTAAATTTCCGCGGCGAGCGCAGTTTAAATTAATTGCCGTCCAAAAGAACGACGCTGCCCCTCTTTTTGCGCTCGATCGCCGCCTGTCATTTGCAAGGAACATCGAAGAAAGCCTCGGGCTCGGGCTCGCGGAGGGGGTGAGGGGAATCGGAAAGAAACGAACGACGGCTGAAAGAGTTTGCATAAATTCATCTCCCGCGGAATCCTTTCGTGGTACACGACGGGTTTCCGATTATATGAAACGCCGGCGGATTATGATCGATTAAAGGGTGTCGCGTGAAACGAATTTAGCCGCGGTGGGAGGAATACATGCATAGATTCTTGACTATTAAGCTGCGCGCGAATGGATGATTTAAGCTTCCAGCTTTTGTGACAAAAATCACGCATGCGGGAATTTTAGGGGTGAAGCGGTGGCATAAATAGATGCGCGGGGGGTGTGGAATGAATTCTATGCCGCGAAGGAGAGCTTTATCGTGCAGAGAAGCACGCGGAACTTTCGATAGATGCATCCACGCTTTAATGCCCTATAGCCGCACCATTACGGTATCGAGTTTTATCGCTGGTGTCTCGGAGCTTCACGGTTATGCGTTCGCGGTGGAAGATGTTCGTCTGAAATACTATGTGATAGGCTTTAGTATTACGAGACTAAGGGGCCGGGCTTGGAATACGTGAGAACAACGTCATAAGTTTTACGATCCCATGGATGAAGTGGTAAAGCTGATTTCTGCGCCGTGCCGATTTTACGACATTAAATTCTTGTCAGTTGGAGGAGGCATAACTGGAGGTACGAGGATTTCTACAAATCGTGAAGGCACTCGATTGCCTGCCTCGAGTATTGCAGGAATTATTCAAGTGTTTTACTTGGGACTATTTTGAAAGTTTGAATATTTTAATCCAAAGTTGGGAATTATTCTAATAATAAATTTTTATTGGAATAATCTTCGAATAAAAATGAAGTTATTCGAAAATAACTTCATTTCATTCTTAACTTCATTTTTATAATCTTTTTTAAAACGCTGGGAACTTTAAACGAGTCCTTCTACAAAATCTCAGGATCGTCTTTATTATTCTTTATTAACCGAAAATCGCCCGTTGCTTTTTGCCTGCAGTAACGTTCAAGCCAGAATCATAAGGGGTATTCGCACCGAGGCACGTAGAGCGGCGAATCGACGTCGCGGGTGATTCTCAAACGCATAGCATTTTCAAATATCCAAGCTCTGTGCTCCGTCGTCGCGAATCGTGCCGTATTTGCATTTCGTTTCGAAGCGCTGATTTCGATCCCGCCGTATGTGTGTTCCGCCTAACTTCACATCCCCGCGCAGTTCGCCACGTGTGAACTCGACAATCAACATACTTCTTCGGTTCTTCGTTTGGATCCGCGGGCAAACGTGCCGCTACAGTCTGACCTAGAAACCGTCAGATGTGATAAAACGTCGTACAGATATTAGCGGACGTCGGGTGGTTAGTTCTTCGGCTGAACGAACGCGGAAAATCGGAGTTTCCTGTCCCGGAATCAGTTATAACATCACAGTGCTCATCGGTGTCCTGGTTTCTTTTTTTTTAAATATTATTTGAATATTATAAAAAATGATCTAGACTCAAAAAAAAATTTGGGAAACACTGCTCTAAGAATATTAGTAGAATTTAGTTGTCAAACCCCTCTGAAATCACCAGTTCGAAAGAATACAGGTCAACCATATTACTGCCATTTTCGTTTCTTTCGGAGTCAGCATCCATCGAGTAGAAGATAAAAACGCGCTTCGTCGTCGCCGAGAGCGGAGCCAAAAAATTCTCGAGGGATCACGCGGAATTATATATTTTGGAGCGCATGCGGGCGCAGAAAAAATGCTGGAAAGTTTTCCGATTCCCCGCGGGCTAAGAGGACGCTGAAATATCGCTGGAGCTGCTTTTGGCTTGCGCATTAAAATCAGACAAATCCCCGATAAGAAGCTTTCGCCCTAGCTCGGGGAGTTTCAATCGTCATTGACTTTGGCCGTTGGGGGAAGTTTAACGCCGGAAAATTCGTGCGAAACTCGGATTAGCGAGGCGAGGCTGAGGGAGAGCTCCTTATCGCAGCCACGACTATTCGACAGACAGTTTGTCACCGAGCTCGCTGGTGTTTCAAGGACAATCGCGGGAAAACCACGCAGAGGCTCTCGAGGCAGCGGAATTTTTCACGTTGGTGCCGGGGGAGATTATATCGGAGCTTGCAGCTGCGAAGCGATTGCTGACGAGAGATTGACTTCTACCCTTGCTGCGCCCTGAAAACTCGATAGCTGCGGATAGATGCCCTAGATACTAAAGGGCCATTTTGAATCAGACGTGGCAGCGTTAAGCCAGGCTCCTCTGTGGCTGAAATGACTGCGAGAGATGCAGCGGGGTTAATTGCAGCCACCAGCGGTACCGGGACCTGTACATAAAGGCGGGCTCGGGTCACGTGACCTGCGTGGTCCGGAAACACTGTGTCGTCTTCATAATCCAGCGCCGGTCGTGAGGCACGGAACGTTCTGGCCTGGCGGTTGTGGTCGTAAGGCAACGATGGCACCGCGTTTTGAATGTTAACTAAGCCCACTCAGCTGCTTTTAACCTTTAGAATGCCCCTTGAGGTTTTCGGAACGTCTGCAACGCGCTCTGCCGTGGCCCTTTCCTGTGGGTTCTGCACGTGATAGTCTAATGATTGAGGCAAACTAGAGCTTGCCTCTTCTTTTTTCTTTTAGAGCGTAGGCGGAGGAATTACGTATTCAGTACTGTAACTACGTTGCAAAACTGGGGGCCCTGTGTTCTATCACCTGTCTTTTAAGTAGTATAAGAACAGCATTGGTGAGACCCAGTGCCACCAGAGGTAGTCTATCAAGAAACCATTGAGTTCTTTCTGTCGCGTATTTATCCCATTCATGGGAATTGGATATTTCCACGTTTCCTTCAGACCGCAAGCTTTGCAAATACCCGAAAAAATAATCGAGCACTGCTATACCAACGGAGAAAGCAATTTCACTGCATCCATTACGGAATCATAAAATATGGATTCAGCTATTTCGAGATATTTCTGCGCGTTTCCGCCGAGTCACCGGCAAAGATTGAAAAATTATTGAAAATTGATTGCTGGGGAGGTATTACAGATGGGGAAGCATTTCTCCTGAGAACAGCAGGCCTCCGATAACAAAAACCTTCTTCCTTCTTCTGTTCGAGACTTTCGCGCTTCTCACGAACATTGAGGGGTGCTTTCACCCCTGAAACATGCAAACGGGCTGAAATAAATTATTCCTCGATCCTCTCAAACATATCCAAAAACCCTCGCCAAACATGCGACGTAACGGCTTGGATAGAACTCCAGTGAGCATTGGTGTTATTCCCCCACTTCCCTCCGTCGCCAGGGAGAAGTTTGCAGACTACAGAAAACCGTTTCCTCGAGGCGGCGTCTTTCAAGAGGCAGTTAAGTAAATGGGATCGATCGTGACAAGGGTGGTCGCTTCGGCAATCGCGTTAAGCTTTTCGACGTATTGCCGTTAAGAAATGAAGTGGCGCCGGGAGAGCGTTCTTGTTCCAGAGCGCGTGAAACTCTCAAACACCAAGAAGACGGGGGAAAAAAGAACTCCTCATTCGCTTGAAACCCACCTCAGGGATAGTCTGGTTCCTTTTCCCGGCAGTTTAGCCTCTTCTCGAATTTCTGCCAGGCCCTCGATACACACTCTGGATGATCAATGGAGCCTGGAAAGTGGCAGTTTGCCTCCCCTTTGAGCTTGGACCCGGTCCAAGCTGCTCGTTAAATATTTATCGGAGTTTAAAGCGTTGCTTTTTCGAATGTTGCCGTAGAAAATAGATTGCGCCGGTTGTTAAGGGCTGGCTCCCTTAGCCGGCCGAGGAGTTATGAGGAATGCTGAAGACAGAAGAGAATTAGTGGACAATAAAGACAATGGAGTTCGCGAGTCATTGAAGCGCAGCTTTCTGCTGGTAATCTCTCGCTCCTGATCTCTTCCTGGTGTGGGAAGTTACGCAGAACTGGATATCTTGCGTGACAAGTACGGTGGGAGGCAGTCGGTCGGGGTCCGAGAGTCTCTCGGCTTCATAAATCGTGAAATAATGACAGTATATCAAAGGGACCGGTCTGTAGAACTCCCACTGTCCGCTGCTCGATACGCGCGAGACAAATCACCGTTTCGAAAATACCCCGGCATATGGGGTGGCACTTTAAATGGCAACGAAAAGAATTCGGCGATCGGGAAGTGGACAGGGTTGACCGTAAGTCGTCCGGAACGCAGGGTGTGAGGAGAGACGTGGGCGGCATATGGGACATCGAGAAATATGGCGCGTAGGTACCCGTATAAAATAGAAGACAACGTCTGTTATCGGCGATTCGACGCTTTAGTGTCTCGTCGTAAAAGATATTGATACTTCTTGGCGTCTCGCAAGGAGCTGGCGTGGCCGTTGAATGCGCGAGCTTGCAAATAGAACGAGGTGCACTCGCTCGCCACCAGAGGCGAGATTGAGCGCCAGCTTTTCGCCCTTAAAGGGATAATTCTGACACAATTATTCTTTCGGGATATTTAGAATTGAAGGGGTAATATAGAGGACGAGTGTATTCCTCGCGGAAGTCTGTGGATTTAGAGCTTGCAACTGTTATAAAGTTATTCGTGGTTGGATATTAAGTTCGCTTTACGATTAGATGGTTTTTTACGGCGTGGATCGAGCGGGTCTTTGGTTAAGCCCGTATGGAAGGCTACTCGAAACACCGGCGGTATTTTAAGATTAATACAAGTTGTTGCCTCGGGGTACCATTTTCCCGGCGTTGAAAAACTGTTCGGTGTAGATTTACTTCCGATTTATCGAGATTCGTGGACCGTTATCGGTATTGACCACGTCGCTGCGATGCAATTACGAAGCTCCTTGTGACTTTGTAATTCCATTCGTTAATTTCACACTGCGACGCAAGCGCGAATGGAATTACGGAAACGGTCGCGCTGTGTGGTTCGCTGAACTTTGGATTATTTTTTAAAAAGGCTTAGTGTTCCATCACAGTAATGACAATTTTCTACCAGTTTGATATAATAAAGCAGCACGCCTTTACGATTAATTAAAGAGTAATAAAGTTGAAATAATAATAATAATAATAATTAAGCATCACGTTGATTTCTAGATGCCTGAATTACACCGACAAAATTCGGGGCGCAGAGATACGGATTTAAATGAAAATCTAATTTTAAGTATTGTATTACCAGGCAGCCATAACGCTCGCCGTTCATCGCCTGATATTAAACATCAAAGCATGAATCGCGTTTGCTGTGTACGACTGTATTTACAACCGTGCTGGACATAGGTACTCGTTGATGAAGGTGGTTATAAAATATGCAAAACAGAACATAAATTATTCCATGTAATTTTCGATATTCTCGTCATCAAGCACCGATTGAACGAATGCTTTCGCTACTTTTCTTAATAGTGCAATGTAGACTGTATATTTAATAATTAAATTAATATTTAATGATTTAAGTAAAATTTTACGAACGGCGCAAAGTGCTTGCCACTATTTAAGGGCCATCCTAAAGTTGAGCATTAACTAAATAAAAAATTATTTGAATAACTAATCGAATAAAAGTTACTTTAACCTTAAATTATTCAATGAATAACGTTAATTTTTTTACTCGTCGAATAAAGTTGACCCATGTTAACTTCGATGAATAATTTCCTTAACTTTTATTCGTTACTCGAAATTTTATTTAAATAAAAATTTTGCCCATCTCTGGCCCAGTGGGAATAATTCTTAGAGCATAGCCACTGAGACGAGCCATTTTACCCAAAAGTTAGAATACATGATAGATTTTGCAGTCCTCCTGGCAGCAGCAGTTGTCCATGTGGAAAACGATATACAGTGCGCAAAAATAAAAGCACCTGTCGCAGGTTTTCTTTCCAGCGGGAGTAGTGGTAGGTGTAGCATTAATTGATGCATAAATATTACGAAAGGTGGAATCAGTTACTGTGTATCGATGTCCTGTTTTGAATAACGAGTCGATGGTGGACTCCACTTAACAATTCGATAGGTTTATTGATTTTGAAAAATAAATAGACTGTTCTGACGGTATAATTGCACGTAAACACGTGGCTGCATCAGTAATGGGAACGATTCAGTCGCCAATCAGCCAAGGAATAAATATTACTGCGCCATCCGCCAGCCGGATTATGATTAAAGCGAGTCAGTATTTTCCAACGAGATTTTCCTCGCGAATTATAATTGCGAAGTGGAAACTTTTAATTCATTACAGGAATTGTTTACATATAATTTCATACCAAGTGAAAATTTGATGGAGTTTCTGTGCCACATGGAAAAATAGAGAAGCCATAAATGCACATTATGAATTCGTATCACGTTCGAAATTTCCAAAATCATTTTGTATCCTCTTTAAAATTCATCCGCCTCTTCTCTTCTCCTATCGATGGACCGGGGTGTACCTCTTTACTGGCCGCTGTATTGAAAATACAAAATAAACAAACGCAAGAGCGTGCCGTTGCTTGTCAATCGGCGAGGATCAAAGGGAACCTCTGAAAATGTTTTTCAGCGGCTGCGTCCCCCGCTGAGTTACGCGTTGCCGCGTTATTGTGCTCATTATCGATAGTATCGACATCGACTGGGATTTACATGTGTTCGCGCTGACTCCGAAATCGATTGCTGCACGAGGAGCAGCCGTTTCAACGCAATTAATCGCCGATTGAATTCCAAAGTCCGGTTCGACTTTTTGCTGGAAATTCGAATGTGTTGAATTCCAATGTTTTCGTTTTTCCAGGGAAATCGTGCAACGAATTGCTGAGACACGCGCAACTCTGTGCACTATAAACTTTATCGGGAATTCTTTTCACTGTATATTTGTTTTTTAAATTCGTAGGACAGTGTCTATTCGAGGTATGTATAAATAAGCGTTAAACTTTAACTAATTGACTGCTGATATTAAGTGAGGCTGGAGATTAAATTAAGCTAGTATCATCGCCGTAGACGATACAGCAGTTTCTCGCCGTTGTGCTTGTAAGTTTGCCCGTTTGTCGTTGCTAATTCATGGCTTAATTTGTGAGCACGAGCTTCGCCGGTTCCGTTAAAATTCACTCGCAGAAGATCGCAGCCGTCGTTGTTTGCGCAGGCGACCGCTTTTGTGTCAAGATTATTACGGTGAGCTGGACGCTTGTTTCCCTCCGATGGAGTCATTAAGTTTTCCAGGGCATCGTGCCGCCGCTGTCTGTTTAATTAGAGTTTAGCGGCTTCGTTCGATGTAACGCCGCGGCGTAAACACACGCCGCTTCACTACGCAGGTGTCTCGAGACTTGAATTCCAGATTTTGCAAATGAATACTTTGGATTTGGAATGTGGAAGCCGGTGGAGTATTATACCTTTTTCTGTTGAATCTAGATAAAACTAGATTGCGAAAAAGTTCCGTGAGAATTCACTATTCGTGTCTATTATCGACGGGGCCAGCGTGTGGTGGCATCGTTCTCTCATTGCTGAGCGTTTGAAATGAATGGTACGATACAGGCCAGGTCTCATCAGCTGCGACTGATAGTGTTCGTCGGGGATAAAAGTAGGAGCTGGGAAACAGAGAAACTAAACTGCAAGACCAAACACTCTGAGAGGGTGAATCAATTCTTTGAACGAATGAGGGTTGCTTTTTCCCACCGTTAGGAAGGGCGAGCTTTTTTATCAGCTCCGCTATTAACTTCTTCCTAGTATATGACCTCTCTTCGCGATCATTACAAAATAGAGCTGTAATGATTCGAATACGAGTAATTTTAAATATGATTAATTCGAATAATTTTTGAATGTGAATAATTCGAATACGAATAATTTTTTTGAATATTCGATTACGAATAATTTTTTTGAATATTCGAATAGGAATAATTTTTTGAATATTCGAATACGAATAATTTTGAGTATTTGAATACCAATAATTTCTTCGAATATTCGAATACTCGTGACTATTCAAATATTCAAATCACAATTTTGAATTCTTTGTTACTCGAATGCTTAGATTATTCGAATATTCTTTACATCCCTTCTACAAAACCCTTTTTCCTGCTCTCTAAACTGTTCTACAATTTTTCAAAGCAAGTTTTCCTCGAGATCCGTTCCGCCATACTATGAATGGCGACCAGCTAGGCAGATAAGCAACATATCGACATCCTGCGATGCGCTTGTAAGTTTCTTTCACGCAAACTTACATTTTTGTCCGTGGCTGACATTCAACCAAACTTCTTTCTTTACAATAAAATTTAGTTTGCCCGCTAACACACACCGTCCTGCGAAAAAGAGTTTTCCTCTTGACAATACCGTTGACATTTTACACGGAGCGTTGCACTGGAGTTCTCAACAAAACTTCGAACACTCAAGTTGCACCACCAAATGATAAAGAGAAGGTACGTGCACTTTCGAATATCAAGCATTCGGAAGATCGATAGTTCTTCAGACGTTGCCACCCACAAGTTCATCGAAAATTTTCGCGATTAAGTAATTGCAATCAACTTCTGACGATTGAAGGCAGTTCCTTGAACTTTGGCAACGTATGAAGTTTATCCGAATGAAGGTAAGTAATTAGAGTCAGCGATATGGCGGACAAGTGAACGACGGAACTTGTGCAAGGGATGGAGCTCAACGATTAGTCAGACCTGGTTCGAAAAAGGATATTCCTTGTCAGATTTCTTGTGGCGATGCTTCGGCAAAAAGAATACATATTATTCGATGGACTGTGATCAAACCAATACTCCTCAACTTGAGTGAAATTGATAACTCAGTTAGAGTTCATCTTCATTCACACTGCACTACGTCCAACCTACTTCAAAGTTCATATTATTGACTCGATAAATTAAACAGCAACACTACGTTACCAGTGCGCTTCGTTGCTCTTAACTGCACATATTCTGCTCAGTCAATATGTGACCGTAAATTTTCCAATATATAAACAGAGCCAGGAATGAATTAATACAAAATTAATTTCAAGGCTAAACTATGAATCTATCTGAACTCTTTCTTTCCTCGATGCTTGCAGTAATGCGCCATGTCCTCAGTGCCTTGTCCAACATTTATTTTATTCCTTGGCCCGAAGTTAATTCCCAAATTGACGTGCCTTGTGTACCGAAAACGCGACACAACTCGATGGCTCGGCTAGTTTGTATTCAGTACGCCTCGCGGTCCGTCCTGGAACCTCTTACTTGGAAAATTCTGTAACGAAAAGCAGCCGGCTATTTAGTTCTCGACGCTCCTCCGTTTTCTCGGTTTTTCCTTTCTCCGAGGTGTGTCCACACCAACTGGCGTAAAAATAAAATAAACAGCCGGACGGCCGGACGGTATTGGGCGGGTAGGAGACTCGGTACAACAAAATTGCCGCTTTCCCGGTCAGGACCGAGGTGCGGGAGGGCGGTAAAACTGCGAGGGAAACGGAATGAATGAAAAACGAAAACAAATAGCGCAACAGCGAGGAGTCAACGGGTATAGAACAGTTGGCGCAGATGCGGTATAGTCAGCGGTGACACCAATCGACCGGCTATATTTGGCTGATAAAGTTTAACCAATTAACGTCCGTGAATAACTTACTTGGCCGCCTACGATAAACCCGGCGGGCATTGAGAAATTCGATCTTTCCTCCCGTGGTTCCATCGTAATAATATTAGCAAATGTTTCGAATATATTAGCTGTCGCAGTGGCATGGAGAGCATGATACTTTGTTGGAAATGGTCAAGAGGATACTGCTTCAAATGGTTTCAAATAATTCTGGGCAGTGGAGGATTTAGGGAAAAAGACCCAGGTCGCAAACGTTCTGAGGGGCCCATTTTTTGGAAAAAATGAAGAGGTAGTTTACTAAAAACGGGCATAAGTGTTGTAGTAGTGTTGAAAAAAAATTTGGTGTTTAGATAAAATTAAAATTTACTTTTTTGATGATGGGACCTTGGGGGCCTTTTAGAGAAGGACCCGTTTTTGGGGGAAATGAAGAGGTAGTTTACTAAAAATGGACTAAGTGTAATAGTACAGAAAAAAATATGGTGTTTAGATAAAATCATATCTTTCTTTTTTTTAAGATAGGGCCCTGGGGGCCTTTTAGGCATGGACCCATTTGTGGGGAAAATGAAGAAGTAGTTTACTAAAAGCGGACCAAGTGTAATAGTACAGAAAAAAATATGGTGTTTAGATAAAATCATATCTTTCTTTTTTTTAAGATAGGGCCCTGGGGGCCTTTTAGGCATGGGCCCATTTGTGGGGAAAATGAAGAAGTAGTTTACTAAAAACGGACAAAGTGCAGAATATTAGTACAGAATAGTACAGAAAAAAATATAGTTTATATCTTTCTTTTTTTTTAAGATAGGGCCCTGGAGGCCTTTTAGGCATGGGCCCATTTGTGGGGAAAATGAAGAAGTAGTTTACTAAAAACGGACAAAGTGTAATCGTACAGAAAAAAATATAGTTTAGACAAAATTATAATTTATTTTTGAGGATGGGGGTGGGCCTTAAGGCAGAATTCTGGGCAGGGCCCTAGGCGTCAACTGCTGATCGGCCGCCCGTTAAATCCGCCACTAGATTTGTACCTGCCAGCTCTAAAAGAGGAAAGGGGAACCGACAGAAAAATCCGGGCACCCACTATAGAAAACTTGAAGAAATTCTTGCCAGGGTCAGCGTTCTGCTGCAACAATTCGGGTGACGTTTAAAACTTGCACGGTCAACGACCCCGCTGTGTACGCGGCCATCTATCTCCGTATCCATTACGGGCGACTGCGTCGAGTACACGGGGAAAAGGGGAGCAAAGGACTGGAACGCTCCACCGTGGCCGATTCTCCTCGTCCCGGATTCGCCGCGAGATTTGGCCCCGTCACATTTCCAGCCGGCCGGGCACACGGTCGATTCGCTATTCGATTTGCAGAAATCTTTGGAGAAAAGTCGGTTATCGTCGGCCGGTGACCAACAATGCCTGGCCGATGACCTAGATGGTCGTGAAATCCTACGGCTACTTCCCGCTCGCGTGTGGAGCGACGAATCCGGGCCGGAAGCGGGACGCTGTCGAAGTGATGGGGGAGGAAATTGGTTGCTGCAGGACGAAAATATTTATCTGAAGAATTTTCCTTGAAATAACGGAATAACGTCCCTCATCGGGATCCTCTCGCTTCCCCCACCGTCCCCGGAAATTGTAACAATAAACTTCCGCAGAAAGGACATCCTTTTCACTTGTTTCCTTCGCCTCATCGTCGGGAGAGTCCTTGTAACACGCGGGCGAAGATATTTCGCAAATGTTTTCTGTTAGGTGGAAGTATCTCGAGATCCTGCGAGCTTCTTCAGATAGGTTAGACCCTTCTAACATCAGCGATGTAGGTGGCGCCACTGACACAGATCCCTAGATATAATACCTGAGCTTCCCCTTCTAAAGCAGCTGCTTTTAAACACGAAACAAAGCCCTCTTAGTTCATGCTACCGCTGCTACACAGACTAGTAACCTTTGCAAAACACCTTATAGATCCCCGTGCAGCGCGAGAGGCATACAATGTACGTAGCCGAAGTTTCTTCGACATCGAGCTCGCCTGTAAAGTTCCTGGTCTTCACCCCGAGCACTAATTTCGAACGGGCCTCGTTCGCGATCCGTCGGCTCACTCTCCCGTGAACGAAATCGCGAAGGAGGTAGGGGCCGGCATATTGTTCGAGGGCGGAAGAAACAACCCAACAGGATAAGCCGCCGTGGGAGGGGATGCTTAACCCAAACCCGTCCAGCAGTTTAACTCAATCTTACGTTCAGCGAGTGAGATTCGCCTGGTCCCTTTTGCCAGTAGTTTCAGCGGGGTGTTACCGTTAAGCCTCGTACTAATTTCGTCCGGGATGTTGGAGCAGGTATTAAGGTAATGAGAATTCTCATACTACTGCTCGCGCTTTCGATAGCCTGGCCACGAATTAAAGTGTAATTTTCCATTTCCCGGGCAATGATTCGACCCGCGGAATTGGCCAATGAAAATCCCGGGCCTGCGACGCAACGGAACCCGCGCCCTTTTTCGTCTCTTTACAGCGGGGCCAGCGGAGGACCGGTGAATATCAATTAGGAAGTTTCCGCGCCACGGCCTCTGTGTTTCAATTCCTCCGTCCTGGATTTAATCTCCGCGCGATGCAACGCGGGAACTTGCTATGAAACGATAAAAACGTCCAACTTTCGACGACTTGCCGCTAAGGTGGATTGTGTTTCACCCTTGGCGCGGGCTACGCTGGTGTCGAGAGCACTTCCGATTGAAAGTTGCCCCTATTTGATCAAGGGGTTTATGAACCCATCCGCCCTGGAGGAACTTGCTCCTCGCTGTTGCCGTTTTATTCACTGTAACGATGATGCACTACGCCTTAAATTATTATTGGTTTAACTCGCGAAGAATGAATCATAAAAATTGAAGAGAGAGAGAGAGAGAGGGGGAGAGGTCATTCAGCCCCCGCAAGCGGGGGGCGGAAAAATAAATCCCATTTTATTGGAGGGTTACGGTATGCATAAATTTCCATCGCTCAATCTTCGTAACGCAACGCGCAAATGTTGCCGGTGCGTAATTTTGATGAACGTCTACGTAAATTATAACCAGCGACTACGTAATATAACGTTTCGCGGTGCGTTATTTCCTGGCGCAATTTATGGAATCGAAAATGTCGCGCGCTCCATGGGAAATCATTCCCCGTTTATCGACTACATTTACTTTTCGCAAAAACCGCGATATTGTATTCAGACAAATTACACTGGGATTGCGAGAAATGTGCGTTTATTGCTGGGGGAATCATTTTTCAATCCGAAATTTCATTATTCATCGGGCGCTCGATGTTACAAAGTATATTTTACAGTGGCAAGCGGGCGGATTTTTTTTTTTAGCAAAAAAAATATTCCTCGCTCAAGCCCAAGCAATATTCTCCGTTCGTTCGAGAGCAGTGAGCGGGTTCGCTATATAAAGGGGGGTCGCGCGGGAAACGGAGGGGCTGAATCCGTATTTGTACGAAGAAAAACGCTCGCCCGTGCGCCACTCCTTACCTGCTCGGCGCGGTGAAAATGGGGAAGCAAAGAGCCGGGGAATATTTTGCAAGAAAGAGTTGAACGGCAGGCAGTTACGATCGAGAAACAAGACAGACATGTGTCGTTTTACGTAATCTCACGGCGCTGGGATTCTCTTTGTACCCGGGCACAAAGCCGCCCCTTTCCCCTTCGCCCCTTCCCATTTCACGAAATGCTCGACTTTGCATGCGCCGTCTGCTTTCCCGAATGCATCGTTACGGAACCGGAAATGTTTGTTTGAGGCTCATTGAATTTCCTGCATAGCAAAGGTCTCACTCTACGTGTGCCGAGGACGCGAGAACTTGGTATGGCTCGATGCCGCGTAAATATTCTTTCGGTTACGGTTATTACTTCTTATCTGCGTTGAGAGCGCGAAACATAAGTTGTACCTGCTTATAAGTGTATTAATAGTGATTAGCAATTTGAATTTTCGCGTTTAATTTGGCGGTAATGTTTGAATCATCTTTACATATTTTAAAAACCTTAATAAATTTTTCTTTCATATCTCTATGATTATAAATGACGCGGTAAGGCAACGGCACTTCGTACTTTGTCTGTTGAAATATAATAATTATAGTTCCATAACAAATTCATCTTCACAATGCACTGGCATCTCCTAAATTGCATCACTGTTGAATGCTATTTGCATTATTTTACTCAGCCACCTACATAATAATACTAAAGAATTCGCTTATTCACGGCACACGACTACGTCGCATTTCCCTCAGAATGCAGGCACCGTCTTTCCTCACTCGCAAAATTCGTAATATCAGAAACTCGCCGAGCTGTTTGTAACGCTCTCCCAAGAGAGCAGCTCCGTGTCTCGTTATTCCATGTGTTTACGTTTAATAACGTAAACGCCGCCATCCCTGGGAATTCTTTATTCAATCGTAAACTTGCTAACCCCGGCTGAGGTGAAATGAACCCCGTTTCAAGCGTTTTGCATACGTCGACTGGGACGCAAATGGAGTATCCGGATTGTTTTTAACGTGTCAACGAAGCTTACTCTACTATCGATGGAAAAATGAAGATGGAAGAAGGTGACTGTCAAACTTTCATGGAAATTAAAACAGTTTATTTACATTTAATCAGAGTTAATAATAAAAACATGAACTTTCCCAAGTTACAGCCCATTAAAAAAAATGTTCCCAGAATTTCTGAACCATGATTCCTGCCGCGAAAGTGTCGAAGATTGGCAGGTCGGAAGAGATAAAGGTATTGCGCGTTTATCACGCGCTTCAAGAGTCGTCCTATTCCCTTTTTATGCGAATCGATTTCCGTTTCCCGTGGAACAGTTTAGAATACCGCGGGGGAGTCGAGATTCTGCGGATCATATAATCATATTTCGAGATTCCAGGGAGATTTGCCGGCTACATTTCTGCGCATCCAATCTACCATACGTGGAATCTTGAAATGCAGCGTTGGTATAAAACGTCGTACACTAACATTGCATTGGGAGGGATCATAGAGCCAGCCGGCGGCGTGAGAAGTAACAAAACGGGAAGGTTTGATGAACTTGAAAGCTATAGAATCCCGGGCCTAATCGTTCGTACATGACTAGAACCTGTCTCGTAGCGCGAGCCCTATAAAAGGGAGATTCGTCAATGGATTACGGGGCCATTGTACGTGGCATACTCTCTCTTTCATCTTGCCAGAGAACTGGCGCGTGACCCGAATCCCAAGTACTTCCTCGGGGTTTTGTCGCGAGTCCCTACATCCAGTGTTGGGGATGTTCAGTGCCTGCCGAGGAACGTGGCTTGGTCCCCAACCCATCCACCAACTCCTTGGAAGGCACAACAATGGGAGGGCCACGGAAACGGTGTCTGAGAGTTCTCGAACACAAAAGGGGGCTGGTCTCGTTAAAGTCTGTTGTTCGATATATTGGCCGCGCATATATTAAGAATAGGCGCGTGATGAACGATCGCCCGGAATCGGACGTTCGTTCGAAATCAACTTCGCGGGCCGATAAGATTGTTATTCGTTTTTATTGTCGGCTTTGCGGCCTTATTAAAACATATTAAATAGAAGTTCTCCTTTACTCTCCTTATTCAGCTGACCTTTCAGCTACGGATCACCATTTTTTTTTCAAGGATATAGATATCTTTTTAATTGGAAATTAAAAATTTAACATTAATTCAACATTAGTTGAATTTATTGGATTTCTTTTAGAATTTTAATTTATATTGATAAAATACGTATTAAGTTTGTTAAATGAAGGTTTAAATTAAACATTCAGAAGTGGCTATTTTATTTGCAAGAACCCTGTCGTTGAGAAAAAGTACCAAAAGTACCATTTCGATGAATGCGACAAACTATTCTTGCTTAGCTTCAGATTTCTATACGATAAACGAGCGTAGTATACGTAATTTTCCCGCGGCCAAGTATTTACTCGTTTCCAGCCGTCCGGAATTATTGTTTCCCGGAACCGGTCCGCAAATTTTCTGCCCGATTACGCGCGATTATGTACTAGAAACCCGACGTCGCCGTATTTTCGCAATCACGCCCACTGTTAGCCGGGATTTCCATTTCAATGAAAATCATCGATATTGTTATTGCGCCGGGGAAACGTATTTTCAGGGTGTCGCTTATGAAAATGGATTAAATGCGCTTTGGGCTCGGGCGGAATTGTTTGCGAGACTGTACCCCGATTGGACGGCTGAAGCACGTTCAATAAATGCAGATTAATGAGCGGAAGAAATACGAGTACACGGTGACCTTTGGCAATACGAATATGCCTCTTGGATGACCAAAAATGGCCCGCAAGTTGATCAGCTGACGCGCATATAACCGGGGAGCCAGTGGCGCACTCAGGATTTAATCTTGGAGGGAGCTGAGTTGAGTGGATAAAAATATTTTTAACGCAAATTCAATGAAATTCATTAGGTGATTATAAAAATTTATTTATTGAATAAAATCCAGTTTTCTTTTCTTTTTACAAAGCTCTCGAATTCCTTCAGTCGCGGTTACGTTAATCTCCTTTTTCCTTCTTCTTCGGGGGTGCCAGGGCCAATTTTCTCCTCATTTTGGCGCGCCAATGCGGGGAGCTAGCCGAGGGGCGGATAAAAATCAAGAGAAAAGCATCGCCGGTGGAATTATCAGAGACCGTAGAGGTATTATTGGCGCGGAACATGTATCTTCATTGCTGGTTGTTTCTGAAGCATCCCTTGCCAGCGCACGCACCGAAATGAGCCTCGAACAACGCTGTATATTGGTGGCGCATAATGGAGTTATTGTAACGAGTGGTCGCGGCGCGCTACGGCGTTATTCGTCGTTATCCGAGGGAAACGCAGCCATCGTAACGCATAGGGATGTCAACGGGCCGCATTAATCGGGACTCCAGCGCCCGGTCCATTTTATTGAATTATATTAATCCATTATAATACGCGCCGGTGGATTTATCGGATTGCCTGCCGGTCATTATTCTAACGAGATCGGGCTGACCGTAAAATTAGACTATCGAAACGTTTGCTGCAGTTATCGGTTGTAGCGCGATTACATTTCAAAGAGCCCGATTAACGTTATCGATGTTTGACGTATTGTAGGAAAGGGGATTACGATAGTCAATGGACATTACGCTATTCGGAGCTCCGGCGAATTGCGATTAGCGAACAATAATCAGTCGCGGGAGAAGGGATTTCAATTCTAACATAGGGCATAGATAGTCTGTAAGGTTCTTTGAATCATTTCAGGGATAGTTGGACCAGCCATTGTGAACTTTCTAGCAACTTTATTGTGTTTACAGTTTTTGTTAAAATTCCAGTTTCATCACTAAAGTTTTGACGATGCCAAAATCGTGCTGCTGCGCCTGTATTTGATATCATATTTGCCACATCTAGCCTATTTAGCTGAGTGGGGTATTTATTTATAGCAGATAGCGGGTAAATATTAATTAATTGCTATTGGGCCGACAACGTATACATAGTTTGCTCGCTTCCAGGGCTTTATGAAAGTGATGTGGGCCGTATTAATTTGCGCAACATTTATCGGGGCCGATCATAGGGGGGTGCAGTGGGTACAAGGCGCCGGGGGCTCAGTAAAAGGATAAATTAAGAAAAGAGAGAATAAAAATTAAAAATAATGAGAACGAAATTTTTTTAATTGATTGAAAGTAAGAGAAGAAGAAGTTAGAATGTAATTTCTAGTATAATAATATAAAATTATTAATGATATGGCAATACCTACCTATAACCCTCCCCTGTATCACAAGTATTATAGTTTACGTGTTAAATAAAAAATAATAATAGGTCCAAAGAACACCAAGTATCATATAGAACACAGAACACAATGCACAATGCACTCGAGAGAGAATACGCCAGCTTCTATTATTCACAGAAATATAGCGCATCCCTGGGAAATAAGAGGAACGTGTCTCAGTCAAGGAAACCGTTGAATCCCAATAATTCTCAGAGCGGAAAATGGATCGCCGTTTAGCATAAGACAGACGTATAAGTAATTCTCGAGTTCCATTAACGTTAACTCCAAGAAGATCTATAGCCGCTGTTATTTCGCCGTTCGCGCTCCCCGTGCCGCATAATGAGAATTCGCAGAAATGAGACAATAGGTGTAATTTACTAAACGGCGGAACGTCGCATGACGTACACAAGTGAAGCTGTTACACGAAGCTGCGCGAACGAGAAATTGAGACGCATTCGGAATAGATTGTCGGCCCTCGCGGAACGAGCATTTTCCTTGAATGTCTTCGTTCCCGGCGTAGCCTCGGTTCGGGACCATTTTACCGGTTCCCAGAGGACTAGGTCAAGAAAATGGAATCATTCCAAATCAGATTACGGCGTACGTCAGGGTACTTAAAACGCTTTCCATCATTCTGCTCCGGCTTGGTTGCCAAAACAGAAATTTGTCTACTGCCGCGGAAGAACTTCGACGTAAATGCGAGGGTATGAGAAATTAACAATCGTATCACGTGACAGAGCTCAACCAAAGATACAAAATTTTGTAAAATTAAAGTCAAGAAAAAAAACTTTTCAATTAAAAGTTTATTTTACAATATTATTTTTCGTTATGATTGAATGTCATTTTAAAATTTTTTTACCCTCCCCCTTTTTCAACTACCTGGGCCCTCGAATGTTTGATAGTCTCGGGCTACAAAAATCTCTATCCGGACCTGTGTTGTTACACGTTGGGTATCGGGAGCAAGCTAAATGATTATACCGAAACTCACCTGTTTCAATTCACACCAAAGGCATTTATACACCCGCCGCTACAGACCGTCTCTCTTTTCGTCGAGCAAGAAAATTGAGGGAACAATAGGAGGCACGGAAAGACGGGGGAAAAAGCAGGAGTGGAAGAGTAGGAAGTATGGGGAAATGAGAAAAAGGGAGATAGGATATTGTACGCTGCCCCGAGCTGCAAGATGTGGATACGAAGTCTAATACAATTGCTTCTGCAGCAAGTTCCTCGAGCACAGTGTTATAGACTGTGCCTGGCTATAGAGCCGGCCTTTTCTCTCGCTCGATGTTCATAGCAGCAGCCGAGGTATCTTGCTACGAGTGCAGTTACAGTGCTCGCTCTAACGGTGTGCTGCGCTCCTTATTAATAGGTGCACTTGGAAACTGTACGCCACTGGGCCGGTCTGCTGTGTGAAAGGTTAACAATGGGCCTGCGAGCTGCGGCGGGAACGGGACGGGGTTCAATAGCTGTTGCCATTATTTATAACACGTCGTTCCACGTGAGGAATAATTAAACCGACAAGTAAAACGTTCTTTCGTTTAGTAACGCTGGCCTTGAATTCATTTCACATTGACCGACTAAACCTGCCCGCCAAACCAGATATGTGCAAAATTTTTTATAAATAAAATTTCGAATAATGGAACAAAGTGAAAAAATTATTCGTCATGTGTCGAATAAAGTTAACCCAGGTTAAGGAACGATGCTGAATAATTTTTTTAACTTCATTTCGTTATTCGAAATTTTATTTAAATAAAAATTTTGCAATTTAATGCATGAAATCTTTGTCTTGCCATCCCCTACAACACATATCATTAAAATATCGCGAGCAAACGCGATAGAGCCTGAAAATCAGGTCGTAGAATTTTTGAGATGGGAACGTAAGCGAAAAAGTGAGGTTAGAATGTAATTGTTGCAGTCAGTACTTCATATTTTATAGAAACTGCTTTATTATTAGCGTGAACAGAGTTGAATGATGACAATTGATAATTAGAGCGTGAGAATAGTGTAGGAATGATGTGTGTAACAGTCTCAATTATAATTAAGTAATTAGTCGTGGGAGATGTGACTTAGCAGATCGTCGAGAAATTATATTCAAAGGGATATAATGTTGAAGCTACTGTAAAAATGGATCTAAGGTTTCTTACCGTTTCGTCGAAACCTTGAAGACCAATTGTACCATCTCCTTTTAGCAGCATCGTGGTAGATACAACACCGGCTTCAAGTTCCTTCAAAATAAAATGCGACCAGAAGACGAAGGCGAATAAAGGGAAGCATTAGTTCGTAGCTTTGGTGTATTTTTATTAACCGAAATCCTAGGCTATAATAAAGAATGCTATGTGTATACATATCCTCTACCTATGTACAATAAATCCATCTTTCACAACGTCACCATTATAACATTTGGCAACTTCAACCCAAATTTTCTGTTCTCTTATTCTTGGCAGGAATTACGCTTGAATTTTCATTTTCGCGATTTTAGATGTTTCAATTCCCGGTTGTGATCAGCAACGCGGTTGTGAGTTCGGAGATAAGACTGCAACTTCAGGATCTTCCTGGCATGGTCGCTCGCGGGGGTAAAATGAGACATGTCGCGTCTTCTAAAAGACAGTTCCTTACTTAAATTTAGTGCTGATCTTTGGGTCTATCGATACGAGTAAGTGTAATATTGCTTACGCAGCACTATAGAGACGAGCTTTCCTCGTGAAATATACGAGCACCGATACGAACATCGTTTAAGTCGCAAATAGTTTACGTGCTATTATTTACAAAAAAAGTGTCACGTGGTATCATACATTCAACATGAGCGTGAAAATCATGAGGGGGGGAACGGCTTTAAAAAATCAGTCTTCATAGCAGAGATTCAACGTTTCAAAAATGGGGTCGATAATATCGTTGTTTGGTTCTCGCAAATGGTCGGAGGATCGGTTTCAGCAATAGTCAATGATCGCGGCTTATTAGTCAAGACGTTAGTGCCTCGATTCTGAGCAACACCTTCGAGTCCCAAAGTTCAGACTCCCTTCTGAACCGGGAAACTTTGAATTCTACCCTAAATTTGTCAACTTTGGCACGGGATAGAGGTCTCATTCTTCATTGGTACATCCACCCGTTTCGCTCGACTGTAATATTTAAAATATTAATTCGAGCGGATCAACAGACGCGTCGAAATCTCTGGGACGTATCATCGAACTAGCACACTCAATCCAGAATTAAGATCTACGTGAGTTTTTGGCACTTTTCACAATTGAATCTCCCGCTTCGCGCCGTCAGACATTTCCCTGAAAATTGTTCGCTGTGACTACCCCTATTAACCGCAGTCTCTCACCAAAACTGAGCAACCATAACCTCGCATTTTGTACCCGAAAAGTATCGTACCTTGAACAACGAAACGGTAATTGGTACCATTTTGCGGCGGGACACTATCCGCTCACTCTTCATCGGCACCTTCCGCTGGACTGGGCCCCGAGTTCGGCGATACTGGTTAACCAAAGATACCCGCACAGCTGGGAGCGCTCTTCATCTCGATACCACGGCGATCAGTCTCCGCGTGAGACTCTTTCGATTTGTGCTACGAGTTCAGAGGCGTGGTGCCAATGTTGCTGATGAAGCTGGGGCAGGCGTTGTCAGCCCTGTCACCGCTCTGCAGCGAGAAATGCCTGTACGACATGTATGCCTGCGGGTTTGAGGATAGGGGCTGGTCTCTCTTCTCTGTAGATCTCTGCTTCTTCATCTTCATGTAGCCCAGCACCGATATCAGCACGACGAACACAACGAAGCCCATGCAACTGCCGACTATCAGACCTAATCTTCTGGTGAGGATGTTGGCCAGGCCACCTCTGTCGCTCATAGTACCGTCTCCAACTATCGAATCCGGGGCGTCCAGGGTTCTGACCTCTGTGCATCGGCTTGTGGGCGAGTTAACCATCATGGGGAGGGCAGAGCCCTCGATCACGTCGTCGTGAGAGGCGTTCCACTGCCAGGAGCCAATGTCCTCCGGGATTGGCGTACCCCAACTGCCCAGCCCGAGGACGCAAATCAGATACCGAGTGTCCGAGGCGAGCTTCGTCAATCTCACTGAACGTGCCTTCGGGTCGAGCAGCTTGCCACGTACCTGGAAAATCAACGGAGCCTCGAGAATTGCTTATTGAAGGTACAGCACTGCAAGCACCTCTGCTACGAGTTTCAGAATCAACAATAAAGCTGGCCTAACATGTACAGCTGTATGCTTTTATTAACAGACTCACCTCGTCTACATTGTCCAGCGCATGGTATGCTACTTGGTACCCGTGAAGACCGGAATGGTTTCTGCTCTGCCACGACACGAGGACGGAGAACGGCTGGATGTCTTGAATCGCGAGTTTCAGGACCAGCGGAGCAGAGCAGAAAGCGTGAGGGTCGAGATCGAGGAAAACTAGACCACGTAGCTCTGGCGGCTGCTCGCATCTCAGCAGGCCAACCTCCACGTCTCCGACCCCAACACCGTTTCTTTCACGACCACGACCGCGGCCACCACCCACTCCGCTAACTAGCTTTTGATGATCCCTCAACCATTCCCAGAGTTCTTGCGACTCGCAGCCACAGTGCAACGGATTCTCTGCGAGCAGTGACGGAATGACCGAGTCAGAAGCTGGATTTCCACCTTCTTAATGTAATTGATGGCATTGACGAGAATGTTGTACAACTAGGGTTGCTTAATTAACGGGATACAGGGAGACTAATTGAAATTAGACCAATTCTTAAGTGTCACGTGGACAGGCGAGGCTGGACTACTAGAAGCCATTCAAGTATTGATTCGAAATGTCACGCGGTTTGCGTGGCGCATCCGCAACGTCGTCTATAGATCGTGGATTCTTCTAGGGGGGATTAGGGGTACCAGCTGGCGGACATTATACTTCCGCAAGGCACTAGTTTGCAGATTTGAGAGGATAGGATGAGACAGAATGGCGGAGCGTGTTTGATTGTCCCGTTGTTCAGTATCGATTCGAGACGATTGTACGTGACCAGTGATATGATTAGATTTCCAGCAGCAATAACTCCATTTGGATCGATAGCTGTGATACGTATACTGTTATTCCCTCTGCCGCTCGCATGTCCATTGAATAAAAGTCCCTCGTGCAAATGGGACATTGATACAGCTTCAATTAAGCCACCAATTTTCCTCTCGCCTGCGTATTTTTTTACGATTTTTTTAAAGTACCGCGATTCTACATGTTCTTCTACTTTTTGTTAATATTACTTTGTGAAATGAAACTAAGTAGGATTTCTAAGTAGGATTTTCTGTGTTAGCGGAACATTGCTACATATTTACAAAGCATAAGGAGACTGTAAATGGGAAGTATACATCTTACAATTATTCACCACTAATTACGTTACCTTCAGCGCGTAAGCTCCGTATCTGGGTCTCTAGGGGTCGGAAGGCGTTCAATGGCAGGTTCTCTAAGTAATTTCTGCTCAGATCCAACAGTCGCAGCTTCTTCAAGGGCCTAAATGCTTCGCTCGAGATGGCATTGATCCAATTACCGTACAAATGCAATTCCACTAGACTGACTAGGTTCTTGAATGTCACCTTGCCCACGATTCCGATCTGGTTGTACGAAAGGTCGAGTATCTGAAGGGACTTCAGGTCTTCCGGAAATTCTTCGAGCTCCTTCAGTCGATTGTGGGTCAGGTTCAGGATCCTCAGATGTTCCATGCCCTGCAGCCTCTCTTTGGGCAGGATCTCCAGGCTGTTCATTCCGAGATGCAGCGTCAGAAGGTTGGGCAGACTTCTGAACGCACCTGGGGATATTCTCAGGATGCAATTTTGGCTCAGGAACAGGTGCAACAAAGCGGGGAAAGCTTCGAAGTCCTGGGACGTAACTATGCTGAGATTGGTGCCGGATATGTGGACCTCTTGAAGAGTGGGGTACATGGGTTCGGATGGGAGATCGTGAATCCTATTTAATGGATTCCTCGTCAGGTTCAGCCACATTAACCCCACAAGGTTCTGGCCGGATAGCGCTACAGCTGGGATCTGTCTGAACTTATTGTCGGACAGGTCCACTTTACGCAGCATAGACGAATGAGCGAAAAAATTAGCTGGTAGAGCGTTCAGATGATTGTGGCTTAGGTCCACCGAGATCAGTCGTGACAAATTGGCCATCGCGAAGCCGGACATGGTCTCGATGCGATTGCGGCTGAGGTCTAGCTCCCTCAGGTATTTCAGGCTGGCAAAGCTGGCAACGTCCACGTTCGCGATCTCATTGTTGGACAACGTGAGGATTTCCAGATTCTGGGCGCTAGACAGCGCTGAATACGGGATGTCTTGGAACCGATTATGGTCCAATCGAATCTCCCGGAGCAACAGCAGCCTGTCGAAGATACCAGGTGGTAGGCTGCGGAGATAGTTCCAGTTCAGGTGTAGCCGAGCCAAGTTCCGGTTCAGAACGAAAATGCTCTCTGGCAGCAGGGAAATCTGCGCTTTGTCTAGAAACAAGTCCTGCAAAGATGGGAGTCCGTTGAGGCTGTGGTCCGAGACTTGACTGAAGTTGTTGCCGGATGCGGCGAGTGTGCGAAGTCCCGCGATGTGAAGATTTAATAATGCGGTTGCTGTGAGGAGATTGTCGTCCAGGTTTAGGTCAGACAAGTTGCCGAGGCCGCGGAAAGCACCACTCTCGACACTCATGATGGAGCAATTCTTCAAGTTCAGCGTTCTGATTGGCAAACCTTCTTGGAATATCGCGTCCCGCAAAACGGTCAGGTGGTTGTTTGCCAGGTCAAGCACTTTGAGCTTCTTTAGAGCAGTTAGAGCGTAGGGGTCTAATCGCCTCAGACCATTGTCTTGAAGATAGAGTTCCTCCAGCTCATGCAATTCAGAGAATGTTCTTGCGGTAATGTGATTAAGCTTGTTCATGCTCAGCTCCAAAAATTTCAGAGCCTGCATCGGCTGAAACGCCCCATCCTCTATCCTGGATATCGAGTTGTTGGTCAGGTAGAGTCGCTCGACTAGGAGCAGGTCTCTGAACAAAGGCGCTTGGAGGTGCGTCAGTTTGTTGTGACCGAGCCACATTATCCTAACCGAGGCCTGTCCACGTAAGGAGTCGTTATGCAACACCGCAAGTCCATTGCTGTCCAACTGGATAGACACCAGTGAGCTTCCACCAGAAGACGACTCGGACACAGACAGCTGGAACACGTCTCCCAGAACCGTCAGTTGGTTTCCCTGCAAATTAACGTGCTGAAGGCTGTTCAGCGTCCTCAGCGCTCCCGTTTCCATGTCGGTGATGGCGTTGTTCTGCAAATGAAGCTCCAGTAATGATGGAAGAGGTGAAAAAATCCCCCGCTTCACCTCGGCTATGTGATTGTCTTGCAGTCGTAGCTCCCTCAACTGATGCAATTTGAGGAAAGTGCCCGGCTGGAGCTCACGGATCTTGTTGCCATCAAGGGACAGGGATGAGAGGTTCTCGCAGTGCTCGAGGAACTCCCGCGGCACCTTCTCTATGTAGTTGTTGCTAAGATGTAATTGGGCCAATTGCGTGAGACTACTCAGGCCCTTCCCATCGATTCTTCTGATAGCATTCTGCTGAAGGTAGACGACCGCGAGACTGACACTGCCGATAAATGCATCCCCGGGGATCTCTAGAATATTGTTCTCCGTCAGATACAGCTCCCTCAGCTCCGGCAGCCTCGCGAACACCCCGCCGATGTAATGAATGTGATTATGGCTTAGTTCGATAGTGCGCAGCCTTTCGTTCCCCTTGAACGTGGCTATATCCAGGAACACTATCTTGTTATGGCTGAGATCGATAGACTCCAACTCTTTCAGCGACACGAACGCATCCTTATGAATCGTCTCTATGGAGTTGTAATAAAGGGAAAGGCTGTGTAGAATGGGACAGGGGCGGAAGCAGTCTTCAGCCAGCTTTTCGAAGTTGTTACTGCTCAGGTCTAGAATCAACAGCGAGCTGAGCTGACTGTAGCCGTCATCCGGTAGCTCTGATATCTCGTTCCAGGCGAGTGTGAGGGATGCTAAGCTCTCTAGCCTTCTTAGCGGTGGCATGGGGAACAGTTTCAGCTTATTCTCGGCCAGGTCCAGGTCACTCAGGCTATCCTCCAACCCTGCGAACGCGTACTCCGAGATCTTTGATATCTGGTTGCCTTTCAGAGTGAGTTTTATCAACTTCAACCCGTAAAAGCAGTACGACGAAAGGTCTTGTATCAGGTTAGCCTCGAGGTCCAGCGCAGCCAGCTTCCGCAAGTCGTCCAATGACTTCTGAGGCACGTGGGGCAACCGACTGGACACCAGAGCCAACGACTCCAAGCTGTCGTTCAGATTCGCGAACGCTGCCTTGCTAATTTCACGAATAGACGAATGGGATATCTGCAGGTGCCTGATTTGAGAGCCCGGCGGGAAACAGCCGTCTTTCAATTCCTCAACGGTTTTGTCCAGCTCGTAAACGCTCAACGACTGCACCATTGTACCTGCTCCTGGAAATGGTCGTAAAGGGCACGGCCATTAATTTCGTCATGCTGCGATAACGCGGAGTTTAGATTTGGCAGGGTCGGTCGACCGAATGTTCGCAGCGGACTTTATTGGCAGCGTAAAAGATAATGAATTCTGCGAAGGTGATTCTGCTACCATATTCAATGGTTACAAAGCTGACCCCGGAACTATGTAAATCCTTCCGGGAACTAGAATTATTCCCCAAATCGTGCCGCTATATCATACTTCGTCAAGAAAGCCAGCCTTTAATCCGCGTCTATTTTAATACGTGCCGCTAAATGCTAATTAATTTTCCACTTTGCGCGTTCAAACAAGCACGATATTGTTGTCCTGATTAGAGTAACTATCTCCCCACTTGTTATCGTGCCGCGACGAAGCGCCCCCGCTCGTTTCGTTAATAAATGAAAATTGGACGCCGCGACGCCACGTATCGAAAAAGTTTGCTCGACGGAAGTTACATTATCCTTATGTCGACAGAACCGCGTTTGCATTACGCTCAAGCTCGTGTACTCACCGCCTGCACTTAGAACTCCTTGGAGAGTGGTCCTCAGGGTCTCTTCCGTGGCGCCAGCGCATTCTAGGAAAAGACCATCGTCAAAATTGTAACAGGAGCAGCCGGGTATGGTCTCGGGGGGTGGGCATTCGGCTATCTGGGCGGTTGCGAAATTCTGTATCAGCAGGATCGGTAAGATCAGCCTCAGGGTGTGTCGCGTCGCAACGCTACAGCGTACTCTCCGCTCTCTTAGCGCTCGCGTCATCGTGGTACTACGCTTGTCACTGCAACGCTTGACGGTGGGGGTGGATCCCACTGAAACAATAATGTGCAACAAATTTCGTGAGAACAGCTGCTTGTTTTTAAAAAATTCAAGACCTTGCAGCAAGAGGGGTGCAACTCTATTTTTGATAATTTAGTTTAGTTAGAAAAATATTCTACATTGTTCGGAGCAAATACAAAAAATTGAAATATTAATATTTTTATTGAAAAATATTTTTTCGCCCAAAATAGAAATAGAAACTTCTTGTGTGAAAATATATATTTTTCAATTAGTGTTCTCTTTTCAATGTCAAGTCAAAGCAATAATTTTATAAACAATATTTCTAATTTACTTGAAATTAATAAAAATGGTACTACACCGCTCATACTGCAAGGTCTTAAATTATTTCTATTAACAGTTAATACTGCCACTCATTTTATATCATAGTGAAAGCTACGCAGTAAAAGGCAGCCGAAGGAAAAGTCGGGAATAATGGTGAAATCTGTTCTGGGATGGAGCGATGGAGTTCTATAGGGAAAGGGTTGTGAAAGCGGACTCTGTTCTCTCAATTATTGCGATCGATGCACCAGCTCTGACGATAATGAACCTCTTCGTAATAAGAGTACTGTCTACTTCTTCTTTCACGGTGTCCCTTAGTTCCACCTTATCTGCCTTGGTCACCGTCATCGACGTGGAAAATCTTAAGGAGGGCACGGAACTGTCAGTACGGTTTCTTGGTCCTTCGCCTTTTAATTATAATGCAAGCGAGGGTCCGTGTAACGCGACTGCGATTTAATAATTCCCTTGTCAGCTTAATGATATCGCCAGACCTTGCTGGTCTCGCGACGTCCCTAGAATTCGCAGATCTGCAGCGGCGAATCCTAATAATTTTAGTCTCGCTCGAAGGGAATGCGAGCAATAATTTAATAACGAATTCCGCAATACCGAATGACTCAGTTAGCGCAGGGTGGTGCATCAATGAAGTCGGAAGGGAAACGACAGCGCCACTGCTCGATCTTAACGCGCGTTTCCGCTCGGCAAACGCACGCGCGATCCGTTGCTAATAATTTTGCAAGGAAACATCCTATCAAGAGGATCAGTTAAATAGTCACCCGCGGCGACGTTGTCGATGATTCCTAACGACGTTCCCGTCTGTGTGGCGTCCGGCTTCGGTATACCGGAAATACATGATTCGGTCCGCGGCATGGTTGTTTTGAGAGGTCGTTCTTTTTTCTTTGCACAACATGCTGACCTTATTTCCTTCGCGAGACAAGTAGCGGATGTTATATTTCTCATTTGTCAGTGGTACCGTCTTGTGGATATGAAGATTCTGTTATTTTAGCAAACCTAGCGAAATAAATTCTGATTTTCACGAATGAGTTGCCCGTTATAGATGGATCGTCTCGCTGCTAATGCATCACATAAATAGGCATCTTCCGGCGTCGAGCGTAGCCGGGATACAAGGGTTTCCGTGCGAGACACATTCTGAATACAGTGATTTCCTGCAATAACAATTGCGGAATTATGTATGCCGTCAGCGTAGGCCGCGGACTCCAGCCTCATTCCGCTACATCTGCTGCACCATTATCATTGTTGCAACCAGCAGGTCCATAGGGTATGGTGTTCTTCTAACCATCGGGTACCATTTTCGAGATTATAAGGGAATGTGTAAAGTACCCAAACTCATTGAAGAGTACTCAAGATATTATTAAGGGAATTAGGCAGTTTAAAAATCGATTTTTTATTGCATTTTGCAAAAGTATTATCTTTGCCGAATAAAATGCCGTTTGGTTTGTATTAAAATTCGCAAAATTGTTGATTTGACAGCTAAAAAGGTGGAACGATAACTTATAGCGTCGCCTTTGCCCAGAATCTTTAAATTTGTTTTTCTCGGATATTTTTTCTCTTGGTTTTTCAGCTACGAAGGGCGTTAGTAGCTAAAAGCCGGCCGCGTTTTTGCGTATTTTGCGTGAGCTAAAAGGCGATCCCCCTCCGCTTTACTTTCTCCCATTATTTGCGAATATTTCTTGGCCCATTTGGTCGCCCTCGGCTGTCTGGTTTTTATCCCCGAGGCGCGGTTTAATCCGCTCGCCACAGTTCGTCGAAATTCTGAATAATACTCCGCAAGATCGAGGCTCGCACAATGCTCTGATCCGATTGAAAATTTCCAACCGAGCCCCGATGAATACCCGTCACCGGATGCACAAGCTGTCACGCGTCGAACCGACGTACGTGGGTGGAAAAGGACGGAGCCAGCCGGGGTAAACCCAGCCTAGATCATTTTCTGTTTACCGTTGGTCGAACGTTCTCGTCTGTAACCCTCTGGGTAGTCGAGATCGGCCGACTACGATCGGATTTCACTTGGGATTCCAAGAACGTTTTCAATTTAAACATTAATCTTCGTACGATTGGCTGACGAATGACACCTTTATCCCCTCGAGCCACCGCTCCTTAAGCGTTCCAGTCGACGTGACTGTGTGTCCCTTCGACATGCTATCAAACACTCTTTGGGTTCGTACGATAGTTGACAGAGACGTGTTGGCGCTGCGAGATGATGGGGCGTTAAACAGGCTGCCTACGACGATCGAATTTCATGATGAAATGATTAAATTTTCTGCGTGACACAACTTAGTAAAATCTACAAACAGGATTTTTGAATTATCATTACAGGCTCAAATAAAAAAATGAAAAAGGGGGCTTCAGTATTTTTTAAATCGACGAAACACGTGACTTAGTAGAAAAAATAATCCTTTTAGCTTCTCAAAAAAAATCCCAGTCCTTTGGACCAATTTAAAAAAGTTATTCTGTTTTAAATAATGTCTCGATACTTTTCTCCCCCACTTAGTGTCTCATCTTCCGTTTTAAAAATTGCGTGAACGATAAAGAAGAACAAGGTTATCATCCTAAACATTTACAGTGTAGCCATCGCTTTAACTTATATTTCCCTGCAGCTGTGCTATAAAATTGATAAAAAACCGTCTTTGTCGCGAAAGCCTTTGGAGAGCTGGCTCGTAATCCAACGTCCGTAGCTGGAAACAATCCGTTTCATTCTATTTTCACTGTCGCGTTTTCGAGGGGCCACCGGACTACTCAAACAATGCCGCGTCACATAACAATACTTTTATCTCATATTCGTTCCGTTGCTCGCAATCAACGTCCCCGATGGATCGGAAAGAAAAACGACAGGAACTCGTCGACGAGCATATTGAATCAAGCGGGACGAAGACGTCAGAGTAAGTATGGGAAAAAGTATTTCACCGGGGAAAAAAGAATTTCCCTGCATCGTCACTTCCGGAGGATATACGCGAAAGTAACCGCCAAGTTCACTGTTTGCGTGGGGCTGTCCGACCGAACGCGATTTAACTTCCGTATTTTTACAGATTCATGGCTTCCGTCGAAAGTTTCTGCCGGTTTTATCGCGGCTGGCTGTAAAACGAGGGAAACGGAATCTGAATTTCACAGGACCGAACGAATCGTGTCATTTTTTCCCCGCTGCTTTCTCGGACGGAGTGGAAACAATTCTCGTTGCTATAACAGCTGCTTGGAAACTTCTTTGAAGAAACAGCCTTTACCTCATCGATGTTTCCTTGATCGTTGCATCGCTCGACTTTCGCTTGCAATTTTAAATATGCAAGGTGTTCAAGTGATTCCACATCTAATCTTAAGGAGAAAGCCTGTGCAAACTGCTAATATAAAATAATGCTGCAGCATTAATCTCAAATTCAGGGCCGAGCAATCTCGCGGTTGCTTATGAGAGGGGTTTATTAATTTTCCAAATGGAAGCAGTGCACGCCGGAATTGAAGAACTCAACAAGGTTTTTTACGCGCACGTGGCACCTATTGCATCGCGAGCTGCTCGTAAACTGCACATAATTCCCGGAATACGCTGCCCCAGCCAGTTCCACCACGCAATATGCAGATAGAGCGGTGTCGTAAAACCGCGGCTACTACGTGTGCCGTCTCCTTTCCCTGGCCGCATCCTTCATAGAAGTTTGTTTATCTCCTCTTCTCAGTGTTGCGATCACTTATTTTTAAGGCACGAGGATAAATTAGGCAGCAACTGCCTCGAACCCCCAGCCAGAAGCCATTCAGAGCAACGCTGTTTTACTTGCCGAATCTGATCGAGGTTTCGCCAGTTCACTTATCTGACCAAAGCAAATTTCGAGAAAACGTTCGATTCCTCGGCTAGGCTCTCAGAGAGATCGTCTCCTCGCGGATATTGCTTCCACGGTGCATCAGCTTTTAACCGGTTTACCTTGTTCTCGTGGAAAAGAGGAGGACGAAACCGAGCTAGGGAACCCTGAAGAAGCTTCCAATTTCCGCGCCCGCCTATCCCCTTTCAAACGTTTTCACTTCAGAGATCTTTCTTGAGAGCCAGTCCGAAGAATCTCTGAAACTGGAGGTTTTAAGTGAATTCGAGGTGCAACAGCTTAGATTACTACCTCCCAATTTTGCTCCCCGCGTTGGTTAACAGGGGACAGGAATTCGCTCTGGATTCTAGGCTACGGTCGTACCGCGCTGGTTTTTCTATGGACGGATTCCGCGTTACAGGGGTATCGCCGCTTCGGATCGCGAAGCACTTCCGGAAAGAAACTTTCTATATCTACATGCGGCATCTATCGAGCTTCGAAACGATCTGCTTGGAGAACTTGATTGTTAATGGAAAAATTTGAGACAACGTTGAAAAATTTAGAATTAAAGTTTTGGTGTTCAAAATCCAGTTTCTAAAATTTTTTAAAATTTTGGTAGGTATCCTACCTCAATGGTGATTAATATATCATAAAGTATCGACTGTTATTGCCATCCTCTTCGTTGGAAAAGGTGCAATCTTGTTAATTTTAATCCCGCCCAGTGAAGCAAATACCGATTTGCCACGAAAGAAATGTTGGTGTTTCGTGCTGATCTCGTTAATCCCCTCAGACCCCGTTGATTTAAGACGCCGGTGCTTCAATTAAAGCACCTTTCTAGTTCCCTTAGCCACCGTCGAATGGAGTAAATCGTCCGTGGGGAATTCCGTTGGTGAAATTAGCCGAGGCGAAAGGCATTTCATGTGCGCCTTCCGCCACAGAACGCAACGTTCGTTCGGAATACCTCCTCGATTCAGGGGACCCAGAACGAGTGCAGACGTGATTTGAATATTTTAGACATCGGCACAGGAGCGGGCGAGTCTTTCGCCCTAGCTGACATGCCATGAATTATTTGTAGTTCCTTCGAACATCCTGTACCTGTATTTTAAACGCGCAGGGGATCCCTTTGTCCTCGCTTCGCGTGCCATTGTGCGTTATGGAGCAAACGTAGCTGGGTGGAGGTGTCGAGTTTTGTAATAGAATGCTAGTAAATTCCGTGTCCCATTCAGAGGATATGTCTAGTGACGTTTCAAGAGGCTCTTGAATTTAAAACTACTTAGTCTTCTTAATGAAGATGGTAGGATTTTAAAACAGCATTTTGCCGAATTCCGCCCTTTGCGCCACAAAAAGAAAAAATGGAGGGAAAAATAATAAACTAAATCTGTACTACTTAATTTGTTGGTGTAATAAAGACGCATTATTATTATTATTATTATTATTATTATAAAATATTTAATATTAAATTGGGACTGTCGTTATTATTATTATTATTATTATTAGTAGTAGTAGTACTGTACACTATTCTTTAGAAGTTACATTTTTACTAAGTAAAATTGCAGTAATAGGAACACGTGGCAGTAATTGGGCCATCTACCCCACCCCCAGCCACATAATCACCCACCGTTCATTGCTCTATCCAGCAAACAGCCGTTTCCAAACTCTAACGCAGCCCGCAGGAAGTACGTCTTCCCCAAATAGCTGTAGCCCGGGATCTAAAGGGGGTGGAATATTGAATATGTCCGTCAAAACCGGGAAAATAACATCCATGGTGAGCAGCTTGGCCCCGCCGGAAACAAATGCCAGATATTCCGGCTGAAAGTGGGAGCGGTCGATCAGCGAAAGTCTCGGCGATGGCCGAGGCGAGGGTGGGAACGAGCGGTCCTCCGAATTCCGCGAGTATTGGCACATACGTAACCCCCTTTCGGTCTCGTTTCCGGAAATCGCTGATCTTCGAACGAGCGTTCCATCGAACGTCCCTTGCCTAACCCGCTGCCTCCTTACGTGGAATAGTTTCGCTCTGCTTTCCTACGATAGCTCTCGAGAATTTACTGCCCTCGTCGTACGTGCAGTAACTTAAGGGAAAGGACGGGGGATGGTAGAGGGGGGGGGGCGGCCAGGAAACACACTTGGCGGCCCCGGCGATTTAAAGTTTGCCAGATTCGAGAGTTACTTCGGTCCCTCTTTCGACAATCTCTTGGATATGCTCTTCTCTTTGACGACCGGTTGGCTTTCTCCAACGAAATGAGATCCGCAGCGCGGTCGACTCTTGGAAACTGGCCTTGCGAAACGGCGGACCGTTCGCATCGGGGGCCGATTGTTGGCGGGAAAAGAGAGCAGATTTATTGGCCCGGTTTATAGCCATAAAGCGGAACAACTGTACGCGCAACAACGCCCTGATTAGAGACGCTTAAGTCTGATAAGAAACTTTATTGGTCACTCCGGCCAGGTCACCTTTCCTTCCTATCTAGTATTAGCTGCTTTCTCCACTCTGGTCCCTCTCTGGTGGCGTATTTTAAATGAAAAAGATCGTATAAATCGAAAGAAAAATATAAAAAAATTCCATAAACCACTTCTAAAACGTTTGAAAAATATATTCTCAAAAGTATAGGCTGAAATTCAACTCGGTATTACAATTTTACTGTTATAAATTGTTCTTTCACTTAAATAAAGTACCCTCAAAGTTACAAAAGAATTATCGCATTGATATCTTCGCAAAAAATTCCTAAAAATATAAGCCCTTTATACGGGCTTCTTCCCTTAATAAAAAATACTGATTAAATATGTAAAACGAAATGTTCGTTAAAACACCACCGAGGACAGTCGCGTTTATTACAAAGGGGACACTCATCCGTGGCGGCGGTCCGTCGATGCTGAAGCGCCGAGTCCTTCTCGCAGTCGTTTTTTCTTCGTCTTCCACTTCGCCCTGCCCTCTGTACACGGGCAGGGAAGGTAAAGGGGGTCGAAGAATCCCCGCGGACGGGTTAAAGTATGGAGTAGTACAAAGAGCCGGGGCAGCTCAGCACTTTCAAAGAAATATCGTCCAAGAGATAGGGAGGCCAGCTGAAGATCCATGGGTCGGCGGGGGGGTGGTGGAGGCCCCGGCGGAGGAGAAACATCGACGGAGAGAGATAGGGGACGCGTGTATCAGTGGCTGGATGCGAATAAAAGAATGACTGAATATCGATTTAGTGGCGCGGCACCCACGCCTAACCCGTTTTAAGTCTCCCACGTGCACGCGGGTAGCTCTCTGTTCCTCGCGCCGCTGCAATTCCAATGCTCGTTTATCCTCCGCGGACAGTTTAATCGATTCTCCACGGTTTTAATCGGTGCCCCGTTGTTTATCTCCGCGAGGCGGGCGACGATTTCAACTGTGGAACACGTGACGACGTGTAGGGCTAGAGTTGGACGGCGGGGGTTGAACGAGCATTGATTGATTATTCAACCGCACCTGGAGGTGAGAGCTTCAAAGAATAAGAGTCTTTTGAAAATCAAATCCGGGAGCAGACCGGCTTCGAATGCCAACGCAGAGGTCGGCGAGATATCTCTTTCAGCCGCTAGCGCCGCTAAGGGGTGCGACCCAATCGAAGGCGCGGCAACAGAAGAGGTGGAAAGTTTTTATTAAATCAGACGGAAGCGCGAAGTGGCCAGGTGAAGTTCGAACACGGAAATTTATTAAAATTCACCGAGTGATTGTTGAATCGTAATGCGCCGAGGGGCAGATGGACTGACACGGCTCTATCTGCATAGAGCTTCCCACGGGGGGCCGGAAAACTGGCTAACCACGATTCTAAATTCTTTTCTAAGAATATCGAGGGACTGGGGATGAAAATCGGCGAGGAGGTTGGTCGCTGGATATGATGCAATACGTGTTAAACAAGCTGGAAGCGTGTACATAACTAGCCGTATAAATTAGTTGCTGCTTGGGAAGTTCTCCAGTATCATAATGGACGGCGCTTTAAAAGTGCCGCGCCAAAGTTTCCATATAAATTAGTCGAAGTTCCCCGTAAACAAGATGCAGCTCCCTTTTCCACGATCGCTAGAACAATCGGGAAATATTTATCGTTGGGAACGCACGCCAAATAACGGCGATCCACCAGGCTTTTATGGCATTTTTGTTGTGCACCAAGTCACCCTCTCTCCGGGGGTGAAAGTGGATGGCCCGAGAAAAGGACAATTTCGCTCAGCTCGAATCTCTTACGTATTGCTGATCAAACAGTCGTATACTTTGTCGGAGCCTCCTCTCGTGCCCCTTATTCCGAAATATTTTCTGTGAAACGATACTCCGATTTCTGAGACAGATTTTTCTGTGGTGTTAGGCATGGCAGACGATGGATACGAATTGAGTTTAGATATGCAGAAAGCTTTGAAGATTATAATTGTTAAAGAAAGGTAGTTTTATTTCGATTGGGTGTGTTTTATTTCTTGTTATTCTTTTACAATGTTTTTTTAATAGTGAGTAGGATAATTAATATTATTTTAAATTTTTTATAGCTTTTGTTTTTTAAGCCTAAAATGGAACTATAGCAAATAATTAATGTAAGAGCTGTTCTATGTGTTGTTAATGTTTCGCAAAATAAATATCACAGAATTGTGCCATGCATAACGTGTTTAACTAATTTTTCGTCCTTTTGAGGCTTGGTAGCTTTCCACATTCCTCGTATCGCTAATGCTTTCACTCATTTCCCCTGCTTTCAGTGTTGCTAACGCTTGGTTTCGTTTCCAGAGCAAAGAAGCAAGCGTAACTATGTTTTCGTTGAAATTTTTTGTAGCGCAGCAAATTAATGTTTGACTGAAAAATAGGGCGCCGAGTGACCTAAACAAAATGCATGCTTGGGCCAATATTCTCTGCCGGCGACATCGTTAATTCAATGTCGCTCATTAATCCCAGGCTTGTGCCAGCAAGCTTCCCTACAGCCGCGGAATATGGACATACCGTGGAAATGATTGGACAACGAGAACAGGCAGACATGGGTCGCAAAAAATCAGAAAGGGAAGCGACCGAACGTTACTCTTTGTAAATCCATTGCTCTTTAACGGAAAGAGCTGTATCAGTAACAAAATAATAACAGAAGCACCGTCAACGTTGTTCCAAAGGATTAACCAACCATTTCCATTTGCCCTGGAATTTAATCGCGTTGTAGCAGACCATTATCTACAACTCTTTGAAGCGTTTCGAATTTTTTCAATCACTGCGTCTTAATTGCAAAATTATAAACGGTCATACTTCTTCGTGACAAAAAATTCTTAAGCAACTAGCACAATTATGCATTCGCCAATGAAGTCCATGCTGCAGGCAAGATTTATTATTTTCAATTAACCTTCGCCCTGGTATGTCTGCTAGGATTCTTTTCTATGGCATCATTATTCCCAAGCACGCAGCGCTATCGGAAATCCAACGGGCATAATGTTATTATCGACGCTTTTATAATTAAAAACCAGGGGTTTCATTTCGTCCCTCGCCAGACGTTTCCCCCTCCAGCCTCGTGCTTTTCGTTTTTTTCCAGCGAGGTCACAGGGCGGGCTTTTTAATTTCTTTCACCTTCGACTACCTCCCCCTTACCTCCATCCCTTTCACCGTCACCCCTTCTGTCACTTTGTACGGGGGAATTAAAGTTCCTGCGTTGCGTGGCGGGTTCAGAAACCCTTATTACGACTGCTTGGGGTAAACGCGTTTCTTTAACAGCGATGAAGTGCTGGGAACAGGCGAATCGCTTAAAATGTCATTGGGGGAGGGAAACGCGAAGGCAGACTGGGGAGAAATTCTGTGAGAAATAACTCACTTGAAACGCTACGCACAGTTCAGCGTGCGTTTTCCTATCGGGCATCCACATCTTCCCAATTTCTCCCAAAACTACCCGTTGTAAAATTCTATTAACCAGGGCGTTAATTGCACAAGGCTTAGCGAAATTACACGGTGAAATTTAAGTCCGCGTGTTCCGCAACATGTCCAGCAGCTTTCACAATGAATGTGTCGATTGTCGAATGTCACTCACGAAGAATTTAATAAATAAATTGAATGCACTCGTGGCTCATCTGATAAATTGAATGAACGCCCGGAAAATGCAGAGACTGTTAGCAATAAATTGTAGACCGTGGAACAAATTTCTCATGAAATTTTACCAACCCGGGAGCATAAAACGTTCAAAATCTGTCCTCTTTATGCTTTCATTTGCATAAAATTAGGTAACTTTCTGTTTTCCGTCGATATTCATATTGCTTGATCCAACTATGCCCCAATTAGGTCCAACGACACGAATTGCATGGAGTTTTTATTTCAAATAATTTTTCGCCCTTCTCTGATATGCAGGTAAACCGGCAAGTGGGTAACCGAGTTCTTGGGTGCTTCAATGCTCCATTTCGCACTGAGGAACCTGTCGGATTTTCCAACCGTGGCGTCTACGGCGGAAAACTTTGCGCCTCATAAAGTCATAAGCACATCAGGAATGCTTTTTCCACTGGTATGTTGAGGGAGCCGTTAAGTGCAGGCCGGAGCGAAAGGGTAATGTGTTTTCAGCAAAAGAAACGTTCCGCGAAATTTTCTGCGTGAATCGCACTGCATCAAGAATATTTTTCCTTAGCTTCCCGCGGAAGCACGTGCACTTTGCTTGCGCTTCTTCCCTTAAGATAGCCGTGGAACTATGAATAAGAGATACAATTGCCGTGAACGTTGTTAATGATGGTTGCTTGCTGTATATGGAACGAATGTACGACTCTGATAATGGAAACCCCTTGAAATAAAGTCCCCTGTCCTCGCGTTGCAAAATGGAATTCCGCAGTTTCTTATAAATACGCTGAGGGCCGATAAATGCCAAAAATGTCACTCCCAGAAAATACAATTATAAAGCGAATGACGCTGGATGATGAAGCGGCTCGTTGCCGTGGAATTTATTCATAGAACTTCTCTTGTTTCGATGTTAATGATGCGTCGAATCCTTTGTGGAATTGTCAGTAATGAAGGAGGGGAAAGAATAGGGCGGTTGGCTTTGATATCGATTACGTCGCTTCGCGATTGGAATTGGTAGCCCCATTACTGCATCGAATCGTCAAAGTCGTGAATTTGATGAAATAAAAGTGTGCGCCGGGGCGCGGGATCGATTTCGTGATAAGCTAGACATTGGGCTTTAATTTAACCATCGAAACGAGCTGTTGAACCGACTGCGAATTTTGGCAAATTTAGCTGCGCGAGTAGTCGGGCGAACGTGCCTTTTAAATTTTATAAAGTTGCTGAATCGGCAAGTTAGATCGGTGGGCCACCTCGATAATTGCGATAAAATTTAATAATCCAGTGACTAAGTGGCTGAAATGAGAATTAGATCGAAGCTCCAATACTGTCGCAAGAAATTTTACGAATTCATTGGCCTGGGTCGCAAGGCGTATGCCTCTAGAAACTTCCCATGAATACATGAACGTCATTATTCTCAGTTGTGATTGAAACATGCATGGCTCATGCATTTTTATGCGCAATTGTACATTTAGAGTAAGGAAACTCGTTTACTCGATGCCATTGTAGCTAAAGAACCCGGCGTGCAAAGTCAAGCAGCGTGTCTCTAGGTACACAAACGATGTGCAATATCGATTCGCGGAACCAGTATCACGAAATATCTAACTACGAAGAGATACTGCATATGAGGCTTGAATATTTAACATCCACCACGTTCTCTTGCGGAGCTCGTTCCGCCGGCCAGATTATCGAATGATAAGCGCTTCGAGCAGCGGAGCGAGTTAACAAAGGGGCGGGCATCGACGTTGTTCTCAAGATGTACCTTTACCGAGACTTTTCCTCCTCCTTCGTATTCTTTAAAGCAATCTCGGTAGCTTAATGTGTTGCGAATATATTCCGTGCATTTGTAACAATGAAAGCTTTTTGCTTGCACTGGGGTAAGCTACATCAACCCCTGTGTTGCCATGAAAAATTGAATCCATGCTTTTCATAATATCAAGGGAAGATTGGCGACCCGGAAATTCAGATATAATGCAACTTCGTTTGCAAGTAGAGTAGTTCATTCATAAGACAGCCCTGATTTTTTAAATCACCCCTTGAAAAAATGTGAAATTTTCTTTTTTGGGGAAATCTTTTTTCTACGTCAAGAAAAATGGATAAAGTAATTATTAAATTAAAGTTTGGTGGTGGGGAAACTTGAGAAGTACGGATTTTTTGGTAATTATTTTTACGCAGTTTTGTAGATATAAAAAAAAATGTAAATTTTGTTTAAACTCTTTTCCGATATCCCTCACTGTTCTCGAGATATTTCGCGGAAAAGAAAATTCACATTTTTTCCAAGGGGTGATTTAAAAAAAATGGGTTATCTTACGAATGAACTACACTACTTGCCCAAAAAGTTGCATAATTTTCTGAATTTTTGGGTCGAATAACTTCCCTTGTAAGTTGAAGAATTCGGATACTTCAATTTCATAATTTTCAACGCTGCGATCGAAAGTCTGAAGCGCGCCGTTATTGGTTGAAAGTTACGCGTTATCTCGGGACAATATCATACGCCGCGATATGTAATTTTGACCTACAAATCATCCCGCTAAATTTTTCCATTAATTATATCTAGTTTCCGGAGTCGCGGGTTGCGGTTACTGCCACACGCCAGAACTTCGGAACTAGGTAGACCAGTTCGGCAACTATAACTTCCGCGGTTTGGATATCGGTAACTTTGCTACAACTTATAATGCTCAAATTAAGATTGAAGCGCGGATAACAACGAGATCACGTACCCTAAAGAGCATTTTGCCCGTATAGATATCACGCATTCGCCTCTACCTTCGCCTAAATATAATTTTCACAGTGCCGCGGCGTGGATAATTGTAGGGCAGAGGTAGCTTTGCCCAGGAAATGGAGGGTTGCATACAGTAATTATGTTTTACGGCCCCTGAGACAGCGCAGTCGATGCATAGGCTATTACTCTGAATTCTGTATATTAATTGGAAAAAACACAAAACTACCCGTATTGACAATGAGAAAATAACACCCAACCTCTTCTACCTCTGTAGTCACTAACAAGCGAAGACTCCCACCCCGAAAATTCAAAAAATTATGAAACTTTGGTTATATAATTATTCCACAATTTTTTTTGCCAGTCCAATTCATTTTAAAGTGGTAAAATTGGCACCTGAAAATTCGTACGAGATAGAAAAACGTTTCCAAATAAAAGTTACTTCTTTTAATTACGATTATAATTTGGTAAAAGCGACACGAGAGTTATAACACAAAACAGAAAAATAGAAAAATTTTCAGGGACCAATTTCAGCCCCTTAGAGTGAATTTGGGCACTAAAGAATATATATATAAGAATCTTCACAACAATCTTTAAAGATTGCAATCCGAAAAACATGATCGACACACCGAGCGTTAGATTGCATTACCTGCGAGTCTTTTCAGCGTAGACGCGATTAGTCGCACCTGTCAAGCTCTATTGGCCCGTTTTCCGGATGGGGATAAACCGGGAAGTTAATCCGCCTAGTGCTGGATCGCGCGAGACGCGAAACGCACCACCCGTATAAATTACATTCACAAGTTTCTTCGGAATAAGGACGTTAACGCGCGGCGCATCCGTGGTACCACGAGATCGGCGCGGAGCTTACGCAGACGCCGCTGTTGGATCCCATGCGCTATCCGCGGGGGAAAATTAACCTGCCTGAAATACAATCTGAAATTAGAGGGAACGTTGTAAATGATGCGTCACATCGCGAACTTGCCGCCAAGGAACGCCGAGGATTCCCCGTTATACCTTCCAAGGACTTAGCAATTTCCCCCGGTGCTATTTCTGTTAACGGCGGTTGTTTGCTGTTACGCGAGAGACCCGAGCTGAACGGGCTGGGAGGAGGAACTGTTTTGTTCGGTTGGATCTATTTCTTAAAATCCCGGAATCACGGCTATGGGAATGCAGAACGAGGATAACAGCTACTTCTGTTATTATTACTGCTTGTGTCTTCAACTATTACTTCTTGGCATTAGTGTTATTACTTGTTTATTCTTCTTTCACTACTCAATTATTTGCAGGCATCCTTCTCTTTGTTATTGTAACGGCCATTATTGTATTGTTCCTCTGTAATTCCATACTAAATCAGCAGAATAACAGGCACGCAAAGTTTCGAGAGAACAACTTGCCGCGGTGATGATAATGAATAACGAAAATGAATGAAAGGAGGGCGCTGTAAATGTTCCGTGAAACTACCGAAACTTGCGTAATAATTTCCGCACCGTCAGGAACGCAACGAATTATTAAGAGCAGTGAGCATAAAAAGGGATGTAATAAGGAATCTCCTCCTCGGTTACTTTCCTCGTGGAAGAACCAGGGAAGGAGCGGTCGCTAGTCGTCCCGAAGCGATGGATCTCTGGAACTCTATTATCATTTAGCAGCGCAAGCGAACACAATTTCCACTGCGATACCCTATACAGATGCCATGGCTTCAATGCAATTCCCAGTAACATGGATCGCTATTGAATACTATCTCTGACATTCAATACTGCAACGGCAAAGAAATTCAAGGCACCGTTCGCGCTCAGAATTTCGACACACCCTCCATTTTCTCAGGGAGTTACGCGCGTCGGCCCCTTCATCCCTCCGGAACCAGCGACGAAAACGCGATTCAGGAACGATGCACACGTGTCTTTCGGCTTCTGACGCGAGCGCCCGGAAGTGCACACCGGAGGTGCAACCGAGTAGTTGCCGAGATACGTGACCCGGCATGCCGCTTATCCGTTTTAGTACTACTCGCGTCGACGTATCGGCGAAAGGGTGTTCATTCTTCCTCCATCATCCGTCTATTCCCTCGTCTTTAGAGCTCACCGGCGATGCTTTCAATCGGATCCCTTACACGCAAGCGAATGATGCATGCGTGTCGAGTTTCGGAACGCTGCCGCGGACTGCACACCTATTCCCGCGGAACGTTATTGCCACCCGAGACCCGGAACGGAAGTGAAGCGTTCCCCGAGAGATATCTAATCCAGAAACACCGCAGAGTCGATTCCGTCGGTTCATCAAGTTGGAGCGGAATCGAATTTCAACGCGATAACGAGTACTTACTCTCGTGTACAAATATGAGAAACTCTCGGAGCGATTTGGAAAGGGTCAATTTTGGAAAATAGAGGTGTTATTCGTTAAGAGCTCGCGCATCGGGACCGACAATGAGCATTTAACGTAGAGCGGGCACAATTTCGAGAGATCACTAATAATGAAAAAATAAACCTCAAAGTTGAGGTTTTAAAAAATTATATTTCCAGATGTTTAAAAAAATTCTTGATAATGAGGGTGAGAGTGTTTCGGGTCATTCCGCTTTCGCCTTCGCGAGACGGAAGTGAGCCAGAAGTGGTGGATGGCGTCGAGCTCTTAACGTGTAGCTGAACCAATTCGAGCTCTTAACGAATAAATACTGTATAGAACTCATCGGGGACAGGGACAAAGTAGCCCATTCAGTTCCGCACTCAATTGAGCCATTAAAAAAGAAAAATGAACAATATATCGACTGAGTCGGACATTTAGCATGGCAGGTGTATTGTATTTTTAGTTCGAAGCGTATGAAACGTAACTGTCTACAATTGATCCATATTCCGGGGCTCTCAATCGACATGATTTTGTATGCAGGCCAGTTTACTTGACACAATTGCAGAACGTTGCTGGAATTTCGAAGGCCTTTGTCACGTGCGAAAAATGTGCCGGAAAATGGGTGAAATTTTATGGTTGGGCGTTGTAGTATGCAATGGGAATTTGCTTCCTGTTGCCATTGTGCGCCCGTCTGTCCAGGAGCGAACAAAGAGCGGACCCCGGCGAAGTAGAATTCGAGAAAATTTAGCTGGAAACAGTGTTTTGGCGAATCCGGGGTATAATAACGTAAACTACATTTTTTTTAAATTCCACGAATTATGCATATACTTCGCAGCGGAGTAAAAACAGGGGGAAGGGCATCGTAATGCGTTGCAGAAATTTGCAATTCGAGATAGTGTGCTCCCGTTTCGTGTAAATAGTGGAGGGACAGCAGGTGTACGTTGTTTTCCGGGGAGCACGGATTTTCAGGGATATTTGAGAAAAATTTTAGTGTTCCGGGCTCGAACAAACGGATATTTGCGCTTGTGCCGGTGTTAACACGGGCTCGTGTCTATTGCGCGACACACGATCGTTGCCCGTGTAACTGCGAAACAGGGAGCAAAACGTGATAAATGTTTTTAATAGTTGTACGTGCACGCGCGCGGGGAACAAGTAACGGGGACCATGTGGTCAAGAGAGCCTCATCACTTACCGATTCTCTAGCGGCAAGTTTTTTTTCCAAATAGTTAAAACCAATCAAGCATAAATCTCGACAATCCCCACGCAAGTTTCGAGCTTAAGAAGCTCTTCTGCATTTAGCAATCGCAGCAGGAGAAAGGCAGAAGCTTGTTGCTGAACGAAATATGCCCGGGCGGGGTCTTAAGGCGGCGAAGGAGAAGTTTCATTACAGGCGAGCCGGTGGAGGAAATTTTTCAGGGGGTGGAGATGGGGTCTCATCGAAAACCTAATACGATGGTAATCAGTGCCAAAGCCCGTTCGATTCTTCGGTTTACCAGCTCCATCCGCCAGCCAATGAACCTAGCAGGAGCGTTGAAAATTTATTGGACCCCTCCTCCTCTACGCCAACCTTCCTGTCGCGAATCCTTGAGAGACATGACTCCCAATACCTTAATAATCCTACCCTGAGTTCAATGTAACGCAGGAAATACACTGGCCATTTTAGATCGTTACGTGGCTTCTCCCAAGCTATCGCAGTCCGCGCAATTAGCCCTGAGCTGCCAGTCCTGCACGCACTAACGAAAGCGGCTCTGGAGAGCGTATTGTTCGACGAGCTGGTAATGATGCCCCCGAGCAGAAAGACGTTTCCTGATACACATAATGAAACGCAGAAAAGGGAGGCATTAGACGAACCCCCTTGTTCCCGTTCACATCGCGAGCAATCGCGTCTGATGCTACCCCGTTAAGAAGAAACCATCGCGACCGGTCCTTGGGATATGAAGACCGAGAATAGAGCGCGCGTTAGCGATCGATATCGCAGGAGTAGGACAGCAGAGTTGACAAAGATAATGCCCACTCTTCGGTGCTAGGAGTAGCTTGTGGTTAGATCGAGTAGAGGTGTGGAGGCAAAGGGCAAGTGTGCTGACCGCTGTACTCTGAATTCCAATTTAGGTGATCCAATTTTTCCACCCACTCTTGGCCAGTCTCCCAAGCAATCGTCAAAGGAACGAACGCAATTACGCCCACCGATGCGTATTACACGCGCTTCGCTAATTGACGAATTGTTGCCGCGCCTGTCTGCCCGAAGGCGGCAGATCAGGAAGCTTATTCGCCCAACGACGAATTGTTTCGAGTGGCCGAATCGATCTCTTCCGCAGCAATCTACCCGAACGATCGTGTAATTGATGTCAAGGCCAGGCGTAAGAGATTGAATCACCGAGTCGAAAGTCTTTTCAAAGCGTGACGTGATATTCGATTCTTCTATCGTCTGTAGCTCGATTGAGATTTAAAAAAGATTAAAAAATTATTTTGTATAATATAAAAGTACCTTAATAAATTTCAAAAAGATTTATTTCATTGCATGTTGTATTTACTGAGAAAAAATCTTTAAAAATAGCTTCATTTTTTAGCAGATCAAAGTGGAATTCTTACTACAAACTAGGAATAGTTTTCACGCAATATCCGAGTAAAGATACTTATAGACAGAAACCAAATGCTGTTCATTTATAGGGCGATCGCTGAACGTGTCTGGAATCTCTTGTCGCAGTTTTCCTTTGTAACAGAACCACTATGGAGAGCCACAGATGCCTCGAGGAGTGTCGTAGATGTACGTGATACGAGCGTCGTGAAGTTTGCCACACCGTTTTCACAGATTCGCGGGACAAACTGATATTCCGCATTTGATAGCGTCGCTACCATCGCGAGGTATTTCCCACTGCTCCAACATTTTCTACCGACAATGACCACACTATTCGCCGAGGTTCCTATTCACTACGATAAATGATATCAAAAGTTTGATGAAAGAATTTCGAGTGAGAAGTGAGTAAGAAAGCTGTCTCATATCACCAAAAACCGTGCGCTCTGTATATACACACGCAAAAGATTTGCTTTCCTTTACGGACGGTTCCTGTTTAAGTAAAAAGTGTTGGAGTAAAACTAGACTTTCCGTCTTTACGCCCTTCTCTATTATTTAAAGAGAATCAAAGGAGTTCCAAGTAAGTAAAACTCGATTTAAAGGTACTTAAGCTTCCCCCGGCGGTAAAGCTATGAGCGAGGTTTAAGCAAAATTCCACGTTGAAATTGTTAAGCTGCCCGTAACCGGAAAGCGCAACCTGCTTTCATAGAAAACTAGTTCGCCGATACTTTATCCATAAACAGAATAATTCCCCGAGCAGTAATGACTATTTTGCCGGGGGCAACTGTAATATCACTAAATTAAATTACTATCGGAATGGTGTTCCAAGAGCAGTTTTCCATTTGCACATAAAAATCCTGCGATTTAACTTGAAACGAGCTGACTAACATTTAATTCTTCGCTAGTAATGGGGACGGGCTATATGTGTGCGAGAGTGGACAGTAAAAATTTCAGTGCTGCTCCCCTCCGTCCGTGGGCCAAATAGCAATAAAGTATCGCGATATACACCCGCTGCAACTTACTGCAATTGCTGACGCCGGCGGAATCGTAATGAGAAAGTCCACCGATCGGCGTGACCAGCGTAGCAAAGTTCGGAGAGTTACCGTGACGCGGCTAAATTGTTCGCGAAAACAGTCCCGGAATTTATGCCGCTGTCGGACACCACTGTAGGCACCGCGACGTCTAACAAATTCAAAGGCGCCGCGGGGCAATAGTAAATCACCATGCGTAATGTACATTTACTGTTGACACAGTAAATTACAGTTTCATTCTTCACCTCAGTGAAGCGGTTTTTTTTTATGAATCTGTGTTTAATAAACTACCTTTTCATTTTTCCGAAAAACAATGACCCATCAGAACGTTTGCCACCTGAGCCTTTTCTTTAAATCCGCCACTGGGTTCTTTCAAGCTCGAGAGTTTAAACGATGATGGGTTTAGGAACGCCTGGATGATTGCATTCGGTTCGGCAACAATCGAGACGCTCCTCGCTCTTACGCCGCCCCAAAGAAAGAAAATTTCATTACAGCCCGGTTTTCGGTACATTTTAAGCAGCGCCAGCTCCGCTCCGTTTCTCTACATCGTTATCGTTGAAAACGGTAAGCGTTGCGACGCCCGAGGTCGTCATTACGACCGAGCAACGCGCGATTTCATTACCGACGCCCGACCTTACGCTCTGTGGCTCCCTATTGCATTGTGTTCCGCGCGTTATGCAGATGTACCTCCGCATTACGCCGTTTCGGCAACCCGGAGATCTGTATTAACTGCCAGAATTTTGGGAACGTGGTTACGCACGGCGACACTGATAATATCTTTGCGAAAATCATATTCGTTTGCTGTGATCTATCCGAGATCGCCCCAACGGCGTCGTCGTGAAACACCTTTAGCGTGCCACGTTGCGCCATCTATACGAGTACAGTAGATTCTCGTTATAAGCTCAGTTCGACTATGCGTTGTAAGCTCGATCGCTATTTTCACCATTTCTTCTAATCCTTCAGTCAGAAGAGTCCCCTCGAGTTCTCTCAATCAGAATAGTCGCTGCTATACGTTGTAAGCTCGCCGCCAGTCTCGAGCTTATAACGAGAATTTAGTGTACACCGGTGGAATCGATCCCGAGGGAACTCTCTCCAACAGGGCATATCCTCGCGGAAACTTTAAGCCTGGTACAATCGTGCCGTCACGTGAAAGTTGTGCGCGATACGCAGCCGGATACTTTGAGAACTTGTTACGGCGTAGAAGTCTCTAGCCACCTCACGACCACAAACTGCCCCGAGATTTTTGGCAAGCTCGTTGAGGCGGTAGGTAGACGTGCAATGACTGCGGTGCTTGCAAAACATGCATGGACCGGCGTTTCAACGAAAGTCGGTTTTTTTTATGGGAAAAGTGTTGACAATGCCGGGGCTAGAAGAGTTCCATGTTCTTTTCCGCCGCTGGGAAACGTACAGGGAACCGAGAGATGCCCAGAGAGCTAAGAATGGAATGACCCCCGCAATCTGCGGCGAGGTGTACGGCTTCCGAGCTATATATTATACATACGCTGCTGCGCGTAGAAATGGACGAGTTGAATGGAAAAGGCATCCCCCTCCGACTAACTCCACCCGAGAAAAGTAGCTTCTTCCTATCGCTTGGGAATAGTTGCTGGATGACACCATTATGCCCGGCGAAACAAGCTCCCAACAATCGCATCCCGTCGCATAAAAAGCCTCCGCAATTCCGTACTTTCCGCGAAATACGATAATCAGGGAAATGGATTAACCGATTTCCACGTTATGGTATGACAAAATAATAGCGTCGAAAATCGAATTCCCTCGGAAATTTATAAGCGACCAGTGCAGCCCCGGGCTTTTCAGTATTTCGTACGCGCACCGGATTTCCTATGCTTCACTGAATATTAATTTATCTTTGCCCCCTCCGAAAATTAAACTGGTGTCGCGTGCGCGCGCGCGCGCGCCCGAATGCTGGCTTGAGCGCGGCAAGAGAACAAGGCGAAATTCAGTATCACGATCCCTGCATAAGATAATAAGGACATCCGGGATCCCGGGGACTTTTATGGCTGATCCATACGATTCATTACAAGCCAGCAGGTATCTCTTACGAGCTTCCCAGCTTTGCCTGTGCAGCTCGTGTTCACGGCAATGTAAGCACCGTGTACTTCCCGTCGCTGTGACGACCGATCGCGCGAGATATTCGCTGAAACGACGATGAAAATATAGCATTTCATGTGCTGTAATATTTTTGAATTATAATTTTTGCTAACAATTTAACTAATAATTTTTACGAGGCGCTAAAAGAATCGCAGTGCCAGTTGTAAATAGTTAAATAACATATAGTGATAACATTCTTAGTAAAATTAATCTACTCAGTTTCACAAGTTTAACTTTTTTAGTGTCACTGAATATCTCCGCGGTTCTTGACTTACGCGATATCCTGTCTGCTGCCACGGAACAGCGACGAGAAAAGAAAAGGGAAAGTGTTTCTGGAAGTTTGAACCTATACGACCCGAAACTTGGGAGAATCGGTGTGGCCGACTTTGTGAATCATTGCGAGCACGTATCCAGGAAAAGGAGGTACCGGTTGTTGCATATTGAAACCTGATTTCGCGGTTTCCAAAGATCGCGCACTTGCACGGGAGTTTCATGGTACAGTTTGTGGTTATTCGATGCGTGAAAACTTTACGTGAACATCGGCTGAAACTTTGCCAGATAGAGAATGCGGACTTGTAAGTGAACAGCCTGCAGCGGGTTAGATATAAGACGAAACCTGCCGTATACGTATCGTCTGCAAGCTTATACCTGATTTACGTATACGTTAAGTACGTTTATTTTCGCAAGAAAAACACACGCCTGTTTAGGTTTCGTTATTTCTATAGAAAATGTAACGACGTCTACTGCTAATTAATTCAGAATACGGAAACAGATCAATGGGTAAATGTCTGCTGTGAAACCCAGTATCGTTCGATATCAGTCTAATTAATGATACTCGAAGGAACAGCCAGGCTCGCGAAGGCTAATAATTCCATCAACAAGCATCGGCTGAAACTACAGAATTGGTTTATTCGTGGGTGCAATGCTGGCGGATGTTAAAGTGCACTATACAGATTTCCGCACTATGTGCAGTAGCCACTTCCTCTTTTCCCCGGGGAGAGATAAGTTAATATCGTGTCGGAGGCGGAATCGAGTTTATTTCGAAAAAGAAAAGTACTCAATACCTCTCTCCGCACCACTAATAAATCCTCCTGTACCCTCCGCGCTCCTCACAAGTCGCTCCTTCATTCTGTACCACTAACAATCCCACTCCGTAGCCTGCACGTCCCCACTCTGCTGTCCCTCCCCTCCACAGAACTAACGAACACTTCCCCTACTCTGCGCGCCCCTCTCCGGCCTCTCCCTCCTTACACACGACTAACAAATCTACTCACTTCCCCTCACAGGTCAGTCCACCTCTCTGTGCTACTAACCAACTCTCCCCCACTACTCGGCACTACTAACAATTCTTCCGCTGTCCCTACGCTCCCACTTCAGTACCTACACCCCACCACACTACTAACAAATCTTTTCCTTGCCCTCTACGCCCCCACTCCATTTCATTCTCATCAGCTGATTAAAAAACACTCCCCTACCTTCCACGTCCTCTAGCAGGTCAGTCATGCCCTCAGGACGCACTACAAAATCTACCGCCAATTTTTCAATAGCAGAATAATTTCGTTACCATTCTCGCCTACGGTAAATGGGCATTTCGCAAAGGGATATTGCTGTTTGATGGGAAATCCCTCGGAAGCTGTACGCTATTATTTGAATTGAATTTTCCGGGAAACAATAGAGAGCGTTGGAAATGTACCTTTTGTAGTTTTTGTATCCATTTTTTGCGCCCGCTGAAAAATGTACTCTACGCGAAAATTGTGATGAATCGCCAGAGATCAATGCGAAACGCATACGCTTCTTCACAAAAGCTCGTGAAATCAGCGGAATAAATTACACAATGTCCTGCACCGACTGTCCGGCAATCTCGGGGAAAATCTGTCCTCGATTTATCATCGGATTGCAATCGAACGCGCTCCGTCAATGAAGGAGCGGCGTGGAATAAATAAAAGTGCCCGGATTTTTTCCCCGCCGGCATTTTATATTGAAACGTTCCTCGGCGTACTTTGTGATTTCCGAATTTTTCTCTCCTCTCCCTGCGGCCATGGCTTTTAATAACAAAATGTTATTCTTCCGCGGTATCGCGTTTCCAGGAAATTTTTCATTCCAATTTTTCCAGAGGTCAATTGCCGGTGGAAATTAAAAGGGAACGGGATCGTAATTTTAATTTCAAAAAGCTCTTCTGGCCTTTTCCAGCCCTCATAGACTGATTGTATCTCAGATTGTAGTTTTCTCTTGCATTATTCCCAGGTTCTTTCCTGCTATGAACTTTTTACCCTACTTGCCCTCAAGAGAGTGTAATTGCTAGGAGTGGTCTGTAGAAAAACACATTTTCTCAACTCTAGTGGTACCTGCGCAACACCCAACACTTTCACGTCAACCTCGTCAACATTCAGCAGTATAAGTATAGTTCCAACTTCAGATAATGGGCAAGCTGACGCAAAGCTCAGCGCAGAGGGCGCCACTATCGCCCTTAGATAATTACTGCTTTCAAAATTAAAATGACAACAAAATAAGAAAATTATAAATATTATAAAATGCTTGAAAATTTTTTATGCTAAAGATGACTTCCAAATCTTTTTTTCTTTTACTAAGTGTGACGTTTTTATAACCTAAAAGATGCAAATTTATTTTTTATTTCCACATAATTAATAATAGCTAATAATAATTATAGAAATATAAATTAAGATGTAAAATAAAATAATTTAAAAACACCGATGACAAGTTGCAGTCAGCTTCCCCATTAGGGCAACTCTAAATTGTACAAAAGCACTCACTAAAATGTTTGAAAATAATTGTTTGAAAAACGCAACGTTTCTACCTTAATCTTTCAGCGGGGATCTCCACGGCAGCGGTATTGCCATAAAATGGTTAGGCGAGGACACGCCGCGTCCCAAAACAACCGCGTGGAAACCACCGCTCGAACAACCACCGCTCCGAAATAACCGGGTAGGTCGAGTGGCTTCGTCGAATCATTCTATTTTCCTTGGAGCAGGCGCGGCTGCTTATGCAGTGTCCGTTCACGATTCTCGCGAAAACACGTCCCCCCTTGCGGAATGAACGCGCACGTCAAATTAACGACGCTAATGATGGTCGTCGGCGCGGCGGTCTCTCTGAAAGCGAATTAGAAAAATAATTACTCAACCCGATATCCCGTGAATATTAAGAGTCGATGGCTCTCGTCCCGTGGATTAATGTGACCTAGAAAGAAATTAATCCCCGGATCTTGAATTTCTCGATGCGATCGGCAAAAGTACGGAGGACTAATGACTAGTGCCTGGTGTCTGCGATCGAGTTTCATCGTCAGAGAATTTCCCAAAGAGAAATCAAATCATACTTATATATTCTCCCATTTTTGTTTACAAATTGTTTCCCCGAAACATTTGAAAACCACAGGGTCAACATTTCCACAAGCACTGGTTGCAGTTTCTTTATGCGCTGCTTCACTTTTGAGAAGCCCTCAGCTGTTGCAAGAAAACGATTGCTATTCGCGAGACCTCCTTCTGTAACTTTGTAGCCCGGGGAAATCTTTAGAAAATGAAATCGTCGAGCACGATAGAACAGCGTGCTTTGACCATCGAGGAGTCAAAGAAACTTTCCGCGGCGTCTATACACGCGATACTTTGCCTAGTGCTGTGAAACAATCTCCGCTTGAAGGCCTTCCATCTCCGTTTTCATCTCCTCCTCGCCGTTGCTCGCGATAACTTCGCCTTATCATTATCGAGCGCATTGTTACTGCGCCGGTGAATATCATTCGGAATTCATGAAGCGCCGCCGAGAAAGGGAAGCTGTGAATTTAACAGTTTCGGGAGATACGGCTACCTGCGCAGGCGTGATGTTTATGTGATATTTTCAGAAATTAGAGGCATTCACTTTGGAACTGAGCACTACTGTCAAGTCACGCAAATCATAGCACTTAAATTTCTGTTTACTTTGTTTTATTTATATTATTTAGAAATTATTTTTTATTTATTTGCGCAGCGTTTAATATTAATAATACCGTTGAAACTAATTGTATGTACATGTCGACAACGTATCTATGTTAATTAGTTTCATAAAAAATCAAAGCAGTAAGCGTGCTGAATTTACTTCGCTGCGACGAGATTCTTCGCCGTGGCGCGCAGCCGGTTCGAAATTTCCCGGAGACAGAGAAAAATAATGTGCAAAACGACATTCTCCCGGGCGCATCGGATTACCCGTCACGCTTGGCCCGCGCCGTTTGCATTTAGAGCCAACGAAACTGCACCCTCCCTCAAACCGCGCCCCACCTAGCCGCATTATATCGCGTAACAACAGCCTCCACTATTATTCCACGTTTATCTCGCGCTTCTATGCGGAGATTACAGTCGCGATCGTTTCCACTTTTTCCTCCGTCTCTGGATAACAAAGTGAGTAGGGCGACGTCATATATTTTTAAATTTTTAGCACAAATGCTAAGCAGGTAGTATTCAGGGGGTTGGGCTTTGAATTATTCTGAATGGTTGATAAGGCGATTTGAAATTTAGCTCGAATGAAGGATAAGGGGAAAAAATGAGGGATTCACATTTTTCATTATTTTCAGATTTATGGGATATTTTGTTGTGGCAATCACAAAGAGTTATAAAATTGAAATACCCTCGTAAGATAAAGTTAGAGATTTGGTGTACTGATTAAAAAAAAAAAATGTCCACTTTGCACTGGAATAAAATACGAAACGTCCCCACTCTTTGCCTAAGCATAAGCTTGAAGCTTTTATCATCAAAATAAAAAATAACTTATTTAAGAAGAAAATTAAATTAGATTCATTGAACCTTTCTTCTCTACTATTAAGTATTAAAACTTAATTTTTTCGAGCCTATTTTGTGACATTCCCAGCTTTCCTCTTACCCTTCAAACGCAGCATTCAATTTGTTAAAATAGCACTCAGGTATTAACCTAACAGAAGTGAATGCTGAAAAAGGACCCGCGGCCCTTCACAATATTATTCTTGCACGAACACCTAGAACCACAGAACCCATTAATATCCTGTTAGAACCGCAATCAATAGTGTCCTGTGATGCTCGACACCTTGCCCGACCCAAATAGGTCCTAATTTCCCTGCGAGTGCAAGTGGAACACCATGTCCCCTACATTAGCAATGCCTGCCCTAAAAAAGGAATTTAATTCCAGCCAGCCCTGATTAGTATTCCGGCGCTGGCGTCACGAACCGTGATCGTCGCAAACGGATACAGGCGTCGTCTCTCTTTCTCCCGTTTCCCCGGCATCAGCCTGAACCTGGAATTCATCATTTCCCTGGGAAAGCGGAACGAGAGGATCATCTCCTTTCGTTCTCGCCGTGTATTACCAGGGAAGAATCCATGGTGGTGAAGAGAATCTCGGCCGCGTTGATCGAAGACATTCCGCTCTTCCATTTAGTCCTCTTTCCTTTTGATAGGGAAGGTCTCCCTCGTTACCGGGCGTAACGAATTCCGTGCTACGTTCGCGCGTGCCGTCGTTAAGTGGTTGTAAAACGGAATTGAGGAGGAACTGAGTTCGGCAGAATGCTTTCGCCTCGGACCCTTTCAGATTACAAGTCGGTCCGCCAGGCAAATTATTATCTGAATTTCCCGAGGAATTTTCGTTACCCAAACTGCGAATCCCGCTGATTTTTCATTGACCAACTTTCTCGCGGAATTCTGAGAACACTGGCAGAATGATCGCTGGGCGTTCGCGTCTTGCGGGGGAACGTCCAGAGGTGGATGAGGAAAAATCCCGGCAGCGTTGATCGAGGACGCGTCATTCTTCCGCTCGTTTGTTTTTCCATCGCGTATCACAAGGGAGGTGGGATGCTGAATTATTACACCAGTCCTCCGTGGCTGTCTGCGAAGCGAAGCGGGGATGGAACAATACCCCTAGACTGGTTCAGCAGAGAGGACAAAGTGGTGGCGTCACTGTGCCATCTCCTCTCGCATTAATAGGCCAGACACACTGACTTATGGAAAGTTTGGCCAACTTTGAGCCGCAATGTGCTCTTTTCCCCCACGACCCTTGCCTTTCCTTGGAAGGCGGTACAAAGTTACGCGGCATGACTCCCGTGGGCACGCTTTAAAACATGTTACCATCAACGTGCAGCCTTTGCCAACTTTGGATCTCTGGATTTTTACGTACATAGGTTAGACTTGTGTTGCACCACGATACTTCGCTGCCCGTTGTTGCTGCTTAACAATCCGTGCTGTTTGAAATAAGTTTCAATGAGGATCTGCCAGAGGGGCCATTTTGTAGAGCATCAATTTATAAAAATCAGCTGCGTTGCTAAATGTTGGGAAACTCAATTTAAAAGCATCTGATCAATCCATAGAGTTCATCCGCAATGTATGCTCAACACAGATCCGCGCTTAGGTGGGGCACACACGCGCGCGCCATCTACCTCGCTAAAGACTGAAAGAAGCGGCGGGGTATGCGCGGTTATAAAGGTACGGTAATATTTTATCTCGCGCATTGTACTGACGGAATTGTAAAGGAAATAAATTATCGCACCCAGGAGACCGGCCTGCTGGCGGTGTTTCTTCGCGGTCAGAACAATTCTGCGCAGACTCTCCTCCTCCGCCTTCCACCTCTCTCCGATGTTTTTCAGCGAGGGAGGCTGCAAAACAAGAGCTATGCACTCATAAAATCGAATTTTCAAGAACCGCCAGGTTATTCGCCACCGAAACATAGCGGACAATCCTCTGCCGTTGATTTTTGCAGTAAAGCTCCTCTAAAATACGGCATGACTCCGAAATTGTTATATATAGGGAATGGGCGGGGAGAGGAGTGCGTGATCGCGGTAGTAAAGTGAAAGATTGCGATCTTTGAGTGGCGGTGCTCTGGAAGAAACGGTAATAAAATTTTGTGTTTACTTGTCTCTCCGCTGCACTATACATTTATCTCTTCGAGCAACAAGATCCCTTCTACCCTTTGTCTAATTGTGGGATCCAAGGGGACGTTTCCATCCCTGCTCTTTGTACCTTAACACCAGGAGAGCCAACTGTCACGTAACTCAAACGAAATGGCCAAAAAGCATCGCAAATCATCACACGCCAGTTTCCGAAACCACTCTATCTTTTTCAGGGACACTTTTGCCGAGGTACCATCGAGCGCGATAGAGTTCATGGGGTTTTATTGTCTGTTTTTTTTTAGCCGCGGCCGTGCGGTGGTATCAACGAAGTTCGAAAAAGGATGGATTGAAAACGCGGACAGCGGCCGGCAGAATTTCCAGTTCCCCTGTATTATCCCAGATTACCGGCACCGGACACGGAATTTTTTGAGATATCCGGTGATAGTATAGAATGTGCCGGAAGAGGATTAATTCGAGCGCCCTAACCGTATGACGCGTTCGTCACATTTGCGAGCCACTGCTAAGCCGCGCCACCTGTGCCAACAGAAATTGAATAAATAGCGCGGACAGTCCTCCTCACATGTCCACGAAATTTCCCGACGCTTTTGACCGGAAATATTTCGCCCATCCGCAGTATTCCCACCATCGGCAGCCTTCCTTCCCAGTTGCAGTTGGTCCCGGTTTAATCGGAATTTTTCGAACATTTTGGAAGTACGAGTTTGGAATCTACATGCTCTGGGAGAATTTTCGGGAATTCATACAGCCACGGATGGAGTCACTTGAAGAATCTGAGCTAGAGCTTACTGCGAACTCAAGAGCTGCCTGCAACAGCTGCCCCTGTGGACTCACGTAACTCCACGAGTTACCGAGTGCCGTAAAAACTGAGGCTATTGCTCCGCCCACTTTTTATGACGCCACCGCATTCCGAACCACAAAGTTGAAATGTGGAAAATAAAAGTAGATGCCGAAAAAGGATTCATCTACTTCGAGAAGAGAGTGGAGCGTGTTAATTTGTAACGACCAAGGCTAAAAAATGAATAAATAAATTTTCTATAAAAATCTATGAGTTTTGATGGAATTGTTAAGAGCTTGGGTTCATTGGTGAACAGTCAGTAATTACAGTAGATGAAAAATATTACATTGCGTAATCATCCACGTTCCTCGATTTTATTCGTAATTATTTTCCTCAAACTTCGTGATCGCGTCAAAGACTCCCTTTTCACGATAAGAGAAACGTTTGTCGCGCATATTTACAGTCGAATGTTCCCCCATCGTCCTCGTCACTACCCTGTCTCACAGTGCACGGCTTTCTTCGGAACGATAAGTTAGCCAAGCTCTCTCAAAGCGCTCTTTCAGGGAGCACGTACGTATCTATTCATGGTATAGAAGTCGCGAATGGTTATGACAGACGATTCAATACTTTCCGTGAACCCCGCCTTTGAATGGCTAGACGAAAAATTCGCTGTCCCTGGGGCTATCGTGGAGACAGTGTTGTCAGTGTATAGTAGTCCATTTAACTGTTTTTTTCATTATTATCAATTTTATAGTTTTGGAAGATAAAGGCAGACGCAGGATGATACCCTTTCATTCTTAGTAGTCAAGTTGAAGAAGGTTCTTGTGCAATGCGATAGTCCACTTGTCGGAGTACACTTCAAAATATGTACGACTAATTATATACCACGATCTGTGGGAAATGGAGCGGAAGTAGACCACCCTCAGTGTGGACTCTTGGACCGGAGTATCGATTGAAGCCAACCAGCTTATAATTATCTTCTGAACAGGCTTTCGCCTCGACGAGACGACATTCCCAAATGATTTGCACCTAATGAACTGCTGGCAAGAATGTTTCCCCGCGCAATGTTTTAATTAAATCCACTAATTTAATCCGCTGGTGCGGTACGTCAGAGCATGAAAATATTTTCATAACCAACAACATCCCCGAAACCTCATAATTGAGGGTTTTCTCCGACCGTAGCGCACTCGTCACAATAAACGGAACAATTAATAATGGAACTTCTACTCGACCATTCCTCTGCGGCCAAAGGCGAAAAATTCATCTGCTGTGCCGTTGGGCATGTTTGCCAACCTAGATTGTTGCTCGCGCTTTAAGTGAATAGCCCAGGAAATCGGCACTCTTAAATTTTCCTCCGCAATAAAAACGAGAGAGAGAGGAGGGAGAGGCATGGTCGGTGAATTAATTAGTGCAGAAAACAGTGCCACAGGTTTTCACAGTCAAAACAGCGAGGAAACTCCTGCAGCTGAGTTTCTCATTCTATACGATACTCCATAATTAACAAGTCCTACAAGAAGCTCCGTTTCAGTGCTCTTTATTTTCCCATTTCTCCGTGGCAGCATTTTTATTCGAAACATTTCGGATATGGGAAAAAGTCACCGGGAATGTTTCTACCGTTTGTTTATACACTGAAGCGTGTTCTACACTGACGTGACAAGTAGCGGCCAGATGGGGGCGTGGTAAGTTGGGGCGTGGCCAACTGGGGGCGTGGTAAGTTGAAACGTGGCCAACTGGGGGCGTGGTCAATTACGGGACTGTCCAGTTGGGGGCGAGACCAACTGGAGGCGTATTCAGCTGGGTCAGTGGGAGGCGTGGCGCGGTAAGTAGTGGGAGAGACGGCCCCAAACGGCCAGTTGACGTTGTTCAAACTGTAGCAAAGACTATATTCGTAACAACCACTTTGCTGACCCATTTTACTTAGTAGACTTTAACAAAATTATTACAATTTTTCCAACGACGATTCCGCATCTACCAGATAGATAGAATAATCCTTCCAACAATTTCTAATAACACCACTTCAACGAAGTAACCGAACTGGTTCCCTATAAAATCGTTTCCAGTGATTAATGAATTCATCATGCCTCTATCGTACGCTTAACGCGTTCCATCGGAAAGTACAATTCCACACAGCCGTTATGAGGAACACGTAGCACCAACGAGGTTTCTATAAAATAACGCACAATGCAGTGTATGATTGCAGCGCCGAGCGTATCGAAAGTTGCCACGAGAATACAGTCCCTTTTATCGCAACAGCATAATAGCCGAGAAACGCGCGGATTCGTGTATTACTTCGGAGAGTGGGCGCGTTTTCATTCGGCGATCATTGTCGGGCTGGGAAATAATAATGATAGTATCGATCGTTTCCAAGTAAAACCTTTCAATACCCGATGGAACGAACAATTTAAATCACGTACGTGGGACGCGGAAATTGATGTTACTGTAGACAGTAGAACTTCGAATGATCGCGAAGTTCCTAAGCTGAAGCTTTTTAAACGAGACAATCTCCACGATGATGAGAGATAAAAGACTCTCAATTTCTCGGCACGTATGATCGAAACATAAAAAAGCTAAGACACTTATTTTGCTCTCCGCCCCTCATCTTGGGCGGAGAGATGAAATTAAAGGCGGATCACCGCGCGGGGGCGTGAATCACGCTGTTAACTTAATTAAACGCAGTTTTAAATTACTGCCGCAGTGGAGAAAGGCTGCCGGCGCGCCTCGTGCCATCGATTAATTTGTTAATTTATAACGAGGAAATTCTCCGATGCCTGGCTAATTGAAACGTTAGCGAGTGCGAGAATAATGTCTGCGCTTTACTCTGTTTGTTCTGCCGCGTTTCCACAACGAGAGTTCCAGAGACTCTCTTGCTTCACGCGTTAAAGCCATTTCCGCATAATTCTGTTCACCGAATATTGTACTTTTTACGAAAACATCGCCTCGTTCTTTCTGCTCTGTTTTTCTGTTTGCATCGCTTTCGAATTTACGACGAAACGCAGAATTCGATTCTAACAGCGGCGGAAAGTTTCGCAGCCATTTAATTATTTCTATTTACCGGGGAAAAGAAGTCGCTCCCACGTCGCGAAAAGAAAATAAATTTGAAATATTTGAACTGTTACGGGAAACTTTAAATTGAAACCTAATCAACGCGAGTGCGGGTAATTAAGGGGTAAACTTCTTCTGAACTTTAGTCGCCCGTGCGACTTACATCTGATAGTAATTTGCAGAAATTTCCTTCGTTTACCGAACAGTTTATTCGCGTTAGCGAGCAACTTTCTATTCCGACGGAATTTTATACCATTCCTCTGTGTACGCTATCGCGATATTCAAGACATTACAAGTTTAAGAGAATCCGGGGATTATAGATACACTTTCTAAAATGCTGGCCCCGATACAGTTAACTGGAACGTCAGATGTGTGATGAATGCGTATGCTAATACATGCAATTTTTATTTCGTTGACGTTTTGTCTCTCCGATATATAGAACCGGCAGAAACCAATTTTGTGTGAAATTTATGAGTCGAGAACATCCTCTCCGGAGAAATTCCCCGTCCGCATTTCCAGCGAGCCCCGTGGAGATAGATTTTACAAGGGAATAAGGTTGTCTTTGTAAAAACTGAAACATTTACGGTAAAATGGGACTAACATTTTTGCACTGCTCTTCTTGGATGAAAAGAAAAAAAAAGAGGAGGAAGGGAATTCCTTCTCCGGCGTGTTTCTTGGATACCGAAAACAAAGCCACCTTTGTGTTAGGTCTGGGATGTTAGCAAAATCGATAAGGATGATGTTTTTGCATTTCCTTTTTCCCTGTATTTTTTCCTCTACGCGGAAGAGCCTGAGTATCACTCTGTCTGTTCAGAGCTCCACTGGTTTTCCATATTGGACAGTTTCAGCACATTAATACTTGCGAAATGACACTGGCACGCGCTTCCCGGGTCCTCGTATTTCTCGTATTAAAATAATTCCCTAGCATGCGCCATGTGCGAACACGCGGAGGCGCCGTCCTATAAAATGTATCCCACCCAATGGCGGGCGATAATTTATATCCGGGGATTGGCGGCTGCTCGACAGAATCGAGATTTATGCGGTAGTCGCAGCCGATCGACTCCCATCAGGCATTCTCTGTTAGCACTGGAGGATCTGTGCAATCTGATTTCGAGCTCCGAGAGGGTTATTCCTCTCCATTATTTCATTAAAAGGCTGGCTCGAGCTAGACTCGGTCGCACTTATGGGTTGCTACGAGCTCTAAGCGGGGTATCTCTGCAGGATGACTTTGCTGAACATAGCTTAGTGTGCAAATATTGTATACCCACTTTAGGTGAAATTTAAATTTTTATACGAAATAAATAATTTTTTACTGTTTCTTTATGCTCTATAAAAATCACATTCATATCAATTTCATAAATTCGTCAGAAATAATATTTTTCTTCGCTGTGTTTCTGAACTGCGCCTCTCAAAAACACTACAAGTGGACATACGATATTTGTGTACCGAGCCATCGATATTTTTCAATTAAATACTACCTGCTTTCATTCACAAGCGGCAGAGGGCCACTGGCAGATGCTGTCCCATCAATTCCAGATCATTCTTCTTTCTCGCGAAGAGGCGACGAAGGAAAATGACGAAGAGAGATGTTCGGCCAGCTCGTTAGAAAAACTGTGGCTGAAGAGCAGGAAGCTCAGGGGCATTAAGTTTTTGTATCACTGGAGATTGGCGTCGGCACGAACCTCGCTGCAAGTACAAAGAGCCTCCTCTTTTTCTATCCAGGCCACCTCCTTCGCCTCTCCTCCTGGTGAATGGTGGATTGTGAGCTTGCGAGGCATACGTAACGATACGTCGTTAATAGAACGCGCGATATCTGATGAGAAACGGGCCCCGTTAATTACTCTTCCAGCCAGCCTGTCACGGAAATCAGGGTAGAATCCAGATCAGAAATAATTAGCTCCTCCAGGCGGCCAGATTGCCGGGCTTCAGACTGCTGATCCATCCACTGCAAGCACCGAGTGCGCGAAAAGCTTATATAGATTTCTAAAATCAGTTCTCGTCAGTGTTTTGGAAACACTCCTCATCTCTGTAATGTCCCAGCGTTGTTGCTCCGTTCTACAAACCGACAACCCCGCCTCCCGTTCTCTGATCTTCAGCTTCTCTCCGCCAACACCATCAACTCCATCATTCGATTACCCGTTTACGTAAACTCTGAGGTGCGATGCCGTTCCTTCCGACCGAACGCGCAGAAATGTCATACGCTCACGAGGCTGTTTCGGTGACGCGAGATTCCAGCGATTCCGCTTGCAACATCGTCCGCTTTGATTTGCGTTTTCGAGATCGCGTGCTGGCTGCTTTCGCCACTTCATTACGGTGTTTGATCATGCAAAGCCGACGTATCGATGAATCGGCAAACATCGCTTCGGGAAGCTTCTCACCATAATTGCGAAGGACTTTTCACGTCCGCGTGGACCTAGCAAACGATCCTGTCCGAACATTCTACCTTTGGTGTCCCCATATTCGAAGGTTTAGCATTCATGCTACGTCGAACGTATTTAGGTACCATTTGTCAACCACTATAGAAGAAATAAACCTCATCCAGCTCGAGTGTATTGTGATTTTTAATAAAAAAATTATCTTCTCTTCTGGTCACGTGATTGCATATACCTATGTAGGTGGAAAACTAGAGCAGCGTTTTCCTTAATGACCCTAATAATTCTTCCAGCATTTCTGTCGTGAATTTCCTTTAAAAGAACTCAGGTTAATTTGATTCTAATAAACTGCCGACGGCTAAATGGAATCTTCTTCGCAGCGTTTCCAAGTTTCGAGAGGCAGCTAGTCTAGCGAGCAGGAGAGGCAGCACTTTTCCTCGCTGCCTCTTTCTCGAAGTAAGATAAATGCGACCAGAGAAGCAATATGATTTCTCAGCTTTTTAATCCAATTTCTATTGCTCGCTTAATTTCTTTCGCTGCTGCAATTAGCTCAATTTTCTTCGCAGGAGGTCTTGTACAGGTCAATACTGTTGCGATGTAATAGCCTCGCAGGCTCCCCTCTTCAACGACGCGGAGTGCAGTCTTTATTTGCAGAAGAAATGGTACTTTATTCCAATTTCACGAATCAACAGATCCAGAGCAGCCTGTCAAGCGTCTACTAAACGAATCGAGGGAGTAGGCAAACGGAATAGCAGCCTGCACATACGCTCAAAGCTTTAGTCCTGCCAAACAAAGGGGTTATGTGTGACATAGGACGCCGTTTCACAATGCCCTGTGGCCACAAACGGTACTATCGACGATCGTACGTCGAGGTATAAGCAAGATACGAGGGAGAGGGACTAGCTGGCTGTACTCCGTGAGTAAATACGAGTAACAGTTACCTAACCCAACGAGGAGATATGGGGGACACTTATGAAACAAAGTAATGTCGCATTAAGTCCCCTCTGGCTTCGCGGCTCCCTTTGTCTGGGGCGAACCCTCGTCCCCTTTTATCCGTTCATTGACGACTCCCGCATCATCTCGCAAGGAAGCAGGCTCTTGGAGATGGTTTGCGAATTGTACGTGCGACGAGTGAAGGCAAAGGCTCTACGTATGCTAAAAGTTCTCAGGAATCAAAGAGAGTCTGCCGTGGGCGTTGTTTGAGTTACTGTGCTGACGTACGTATAAACGGTGCGAGACAAAGAATTAATGGGTTTAGGAAAACTTTGGAGGAAAGGAATTTACGGTAGTCGCCACCTGCCGGAGGACGAAGTTGGTGGCGCCACGGGCGGCTCTAATTGTAACTACGCATGGGATATGTTTACAGGACGGGAAAAATATATGTAGAATAGGTTAGAATTACCAAGAAATATTATTTTTTCTGAGGAAAAGCTAGTTTAACTCAGTGTGTTATTAATTTCACCGTTGACTTTGGCGTCTTTAAAAAATATCGAACTTGCCACTGTAAATGACGAAGCTCGCTCCTCCACTCCTCGCGATTCAGGCGGTCAATGCTCGAATAAGAATAATGAAACTTTAATAACGGGGCGTCGCTAACGAGGAGGGCAAGGAACGAGTCTTTTCTCGCTGGGCTGTCGCTCCGGGCGCTTCGACCCAAATGCTACCCGGCGCACATGCACATTCGTCCCCTTTTATGCTTATCATCAAGGCCGAGACATCAAAAGCGAGTTTCCCAACATCGCGGGAATCGTACTTGATACGCTGAAACACCGAGGTCAGGTATTAACGAGTATTACTCCCGCGAACGGGCAACAAAAAGTCGGATGCAAGCTCGCTTCCGGCTCTTTCAGACAGGGGCCTCTCCTTTTTGAAGCCGAAGCCGCAGCAACCAGCCGCGCCTTTTCATCGGGCCTTATTGTGACTCCTTCTTTTGATAAGAAGTTTCTTGACACTTTCGAGACCTGCTATGACTTCTGAGTGGCGTTTCGTGTAGCTTCACGATCTTGGTGCATATAATGGTCGTCTGGGGACGTTGGATGCTCTAGGTCCGGCGATTTCTGGATTTCTATTGTTCAGTTCTTCCTGAGTAGCTCAACGCGAGCAATATAATTCAAAGCTGAAACTTCACGCGTGTCTCTTAAAATACGCCACTTCCCGACGCTGCACGAGGATTTCAATTTCCCCTGTTTAATTTCACGTTCTTAAGATTTCCTATTTAATACCGCATGAGAATAATCCCTGACCTAGTGATATTTCTGTTGGCAAGGAATTTCGGGAACGATTCCGAGGGTAGAGATTGCGTCTCACCCTCTCGGCAGCGACGACCCGCCGCGTGCTCCAATTATGCAGAAATTTCATTCCTCTCGCACAAGCAAATAAACTGGAGTCATAACGACTATTAAAGCAAATTTGGTGGAATCATGTTGCGAAAAATATTCTCATTAAATAAACCTCTATATTGTCTCTAAGAAGCTACTATAATATTCCTCCAATCGAGTTCGCCTTCGGACCTCCGTAGTTCCCCCGCGTTGTAAGCTGAACTGAACTCTCTACAAGCTTCTACCCTCACAACGATCAATAATTATAAGCAAGAACACGGCTCCGCTATAAGTGAACCCTTAATTGTCCTGGAGAACAATGGCCGAGTCGCGTTGCCTCTGTCCAAACGAAGGAAAAGGAGAATTTAGCCGGAGGAGTTGATTAGTAAGGAGGCTGGAAGACGCCGTGGCATTTCCAGCCGCTCCTGTGAACAAAGCTGAAGGGGCTGCTCCGCGATGAGCTCGCGACGGGAGTTGCAGTTAGCTTTTCATAAACTTGCCTCGTTATATAAATGTCTGCATTTCAGCCCTCTGACGTGATGTCAAGAGCCAGGTGTAGACGCACCGGACGTACGCTAACTCGGACTGTTCCGGCACTGTTCTCGGGTAACAGGTCGAATCCATGGTGAGGCGCACCACTCTGCAGAGCCTGTGAATGCGCGGGCATATCTCCGATTCTGACAGATGTATCGAGTAATTCTATTTATTCCATGCCATCGGTATCAGCGGTTGGTAATAAAGGGCACTAGCGGAGTGCGAACGGGACTACTACCACTATGGAGCAACCTTCCGTTCTCGCACGTCAGAAATAAAGCGACGCTTCCTCCATCAACGTTGATCTCCCTTCCGTCTGCGGACCTCTACGGTAAACCACGAATAGCTCGTAAGCTCCCTGAAGCCCTCTCTTCTATGAATACCTCTTCGTGCGAGACAACACGATGCCAGCGGAGAGTGCACCATCCCTGTCGCAGACTCGATGACGCGCCTGGGGGCACTGCACTCACCGTCTTTCGACCAATATTGTGACACACTCCGGCTTTTCCGCGACTTCTACGCGCGTCCCTCATTTCACACAGCCCACCATCTCCCATGGCTGTTGCTGTTGCGGCTTGGAAACTGTCTCGGCCGCACAGCTGCTCGGGGACAGACGATTTCGCTGGAGGTTCAAGAGGATCTTGGTGGATGTGGCTGATGTAGACAACCTGGATGTTGGATGCAGATTCTGCTGTTCTTGGAGTTGGAAATTAGGGTTTATACAAAAAAATGGGTTTCTCAGATGATTTACAGGTTTTTGAATTTGTAAAAAAGGAATAATGTATAGTCAAACCAGTAAAGAAACGTTTATATTTATTTTAAAATTCCTCATGTTTTTTAATATTTATGGAACTATACAAATGTAATAAAATAAAATGTATTCTATCTGTGCAAAACCAATTAAATAAAAAATAAAATAAGTAAAATTCGTATAATTTTTTACTTCCTTTAATATTTATGGAACTGCAAAAATATAATAAAATAAAATGAACTCTTTCTATATAAAAGCATATCAATAACCACTAAAATAATTAAAATCAGTAAAAGATATAAATTGTAAATCGTTATTTCATTTAGTATTTATCTTCAGGAAATATAAACTCGTGAAGATTAATTTTACAGTAAACTGTTGCTACAATATGCTTGTGCCCGAGGTCATTTCACGTAAAAATGTTAACGTTGTTAATTAAATGATTCGTTAAATTTTACATATTAATTCTAGAGTCTAAAATTTTAAATTAAGGTATTTTAAATTTAAAAATTGGTTTCCAACATTTACAAATTTATAAAAAAAACCAACATATCCTATCGGAAATTCATCCGAATTTTGGGTGAGCCCTCCAGTAGAAATAAACTTTACTTTCAAAACTAAAAAATATTGTCCATAACACAATTTCCTCCAATCAAGTAACTCTTTGTTAAAATCCACATCCTCTATCTTCTTCCACTTGAGTGCACAACTCAAAGTAGAATTCCAAGCCTTTGTCACGAAGAAAAGTTAATCAATGGCTGAATAATTAGCGGGTAGTTGCTCAAAGCGTAAGCTGATTGACGCACGCAGTGTATGGGTAATTCGTTTTCGAGAAACTTACCGTAAGAACAGTCGCGAAGTTCTGACGCGGTGCACACAAAGTATATTGTCTGTCGGATGCTCTGATAGCCACAAAACCACCAAAACCAATTAACTTCGGCATCGCTATTCTCGATACCGGTTTCACCCTATAATTACTTGAATACTTTCTTAACTTTTAATCGTCTCGGCGGGGAAATACTTGAGTAACTTAACCCGCTGCAGAACCGTCGCTAGGAAATATGCAGTTGCAGCGTGGCATATTCGGTTTCCTGAACGCGGTCTCATTAGCGAGGAAGTAAAGAAATAATAGCGCACTTTTCGCTGTGAATCGGAACTGAAAAACAGCAACAAAAGTCATACAACTGCAGGCTATAATGTCTACAATTATTCATAGCCTAATAACTTTGATATTCCGCTACCGGCGTTGAGCACGCAATACCACCATTAGAAAGACGGATAGCAGTAGACATCATAATTTGATGAGAGCGTGTACGGGGACGAGCACTACCGACATTTTAATTCCGTGGAAACGAAGAAATAACGCTGAGACACGATGGGGGATTTGAGTCACGTATATCCCTTTATCGCCCAGCGCGCGGCCTCCGCTGCGCAAGGAAACGAGGGCTAATCGTCAGCGTATTTCATTAACTCGATTGGTTAATTGACTTTATCGGTGCACTCTGGGCGTCGCTAATTGCGAGAGGAATTCCGCTCTCTTTGCCAGCGGCGGCCGACTTTGCGAGAGCCGAGCAAGAAATTTGGCTTCGCCAGACTTCGCACTCTGCTCTTTTTGCTAGCTCTGCGCTTAATTCCTTTCCCTGGCCTCCTAGCGGGGTCGCGCGATGGATACTTTAGTATCGCTCGCGGTCACTTGGACCGCTCGTCTTTCACTTCTTTGGCGCCGCACCATTTATAAGAGATTTATCAGAAACGGTCAGTGACACCGAGAAATATTAACAGATATCAGTGACGTTTTTTTATAGACGCTGATGTGTCCTCATGTCTTCACGCTTTACGGTGTTCCCATCTACTTACCGATGCAAATCAGCCGATTACCCAATTTCATTCGACAGTCTCTCCCCTGGAATTCAAGATTGCTTCCCCAACTTAAATCCCCGGAACGCTCCCGAACTTTGCGTAGGGATTACTTCCCAGTGGTTGAACCACGCCGCGAATCAATTCCGGTAATCTGTTTGGCAACCGAGGCAGTGTTAAGGATCTAAGAAACCTGTTTAGGAATGCGGGCACGCTAAAGGGGTTGGTAAGTATGGGGTAGCCGATAAACGTAAAAATCTCCGTGTCGGCGCTCGTCCCACCATGAAATTGGCCATTAACAGCCGTTAAATTGGGGACATTTTAAAATTGCCAATTTTGGGGGGCTGGAAATTTCTGGAAAGCTCTGGGGAGGGAAATTTCATTTCGCATCCTGAAGTGTCGGGAAAATTGAAGCCTCACGGATATTAGGGTGGAAAAGTGGCATAAATCAGAGTACTGCTCTGATAAGACAAAGGCTACTTAATATAGATAAACCTGCCTTGTGTCCCTGATTTGATTGTCTCCTCGAACCCTGGCCTCTGTCAGAGACCCCAGCATGAGGAGTCAAGTCCAGGCGGCCATATTGTATCGAGAATTCACGTGCAGAGATTGAACACCGCTAAACGTCAGATTCATCCTTTCCTGCGGAATCAATTTCCGTCGAAGACCCATTAACGATCAGCCTCGGTCATGGTACCGGAGAAAGGGACTCCCCCGCGTTTCCCCGAGATCTCCGGCATCCCTTCGTGAATTTATTCGCACGAACGCCCAGCACGTCGCCGAGGAATTCCATTAATCGACGAGCAGGCACTTCGAGGCGACAGAGGTACCGCTATATAAATGGCGGCGAACGTCGTTTAAGCTTGGATTTATACCCGCCCTCCCCTTCAAATCCGAGGATGCATTTTCTCTTCGATACGCAGCGATGAAGGGCTCGCTTCGATCGATTCCCTGGCGAAAACTTGTTGCGCGACAGGGAATCGATGGACGTATAAAATTTAATCGCGCTCGCCTGGCTCGGACCCGCTGTAATTGCGTTGTTACGGGCGGCGCGTTTGATAACAATTTGCTTAGGACTTTGCCGGGGATTGTGCTGGAATAATTGTCGAAGATATGCCCATGTTGACGACAGGATTTATACCATAACTCGTTGCCTAAAAAGGGTAATTTTTTACAAGTTCATGCACGGTCTAATGTAAGAGGTGGAGCAAACAGTAGACGCTGCTGGAATGTTTACCAGGGAACCCGAATAGTATCCCATCCTATCGCCCCGCGCACCGCAATACGACGGCACCACAAAGTTGGGGAACTATTTCCATACGTCAGAGTACCGATACTTAACCCCTTAGCGGAGAAATTGAACGGTCATTCTAGATCCCTCGTTTCAAGAGGCTCCCGTCGAAGACGGGATCATCGTCTGCATAATTTGATGCGATGCCGCAAACTTTTTTAATAAAAGTTACCGTGACGGATTCGACCCGCCACCGCCAGTGTTTCTTTCCGCTCCCTGTCGCCGTCATCGGGGATACCCAGCTGTCCGGCAAATGCGATATTGAAGACTTGTTAAAATTTTAATAAAACCAGGAGGCAATCAACTCGATTTCCATTGGGAAGTGCTCTAAATGGAATTATGTCTGATACTCTAACGTGCCGCTGACCAGGAACACGAATAGCACTATATTCCCCCAAAACTCTGCAAGCTAAGCATCGACGATTACTTAAATTAGTTTACAGCGCGTCAGGGGCCAAGTGACTATACAGTAGTCACTGCAACAACACTCATAAACCGTGGACCGCTAGTAAACCGCTGGGAGTTCTCAGTAGGTCAAGCTGCATGACCCGCGAGGAGCTGGGAAACCAGAAACCACTCCTAGTCACCGTTCCGTCAGAAAAAGGAGCGAGGAAAAATGAGATGAGCTTTTCCATAATCAATAGCCGGCGGGAAAGCCTGTATCAGTAGCGGATCCATCGGCGAGGAATTTACAATGGCAAAAATTACGGGGGAGACGATAATTGTCTAGGGCGTGTAAACAAAGGAGAGAATTACGAGGAATCGAAAAGCGGGTGGGGACAAGGGGGCGAGTTTCGAGAGCACATACCGACCACCAGGGGCGAAAGCGTTCGTGGGAGCGACAAGGGTGCCCGCGGCTGTGCAAATGTTTAATGTGTAATTAAAAACTAACATCGTCTATTATGACGTATCTCCTTGTTCCCCCGTGCAGCGCGTTACACGGCACCAGGATAATAACGGGACGACACGGAACTTTCACCAATGCGTGAGCCTCTCTTTCGGCTCCGCGAGAAATATCTACCCGCGAAACGAGTTTGCACAAGAGGAGCCTGCTGATGGCCTGGGGGTCCCCACGGATGTTTCTAGATTATTAACGGAGAATTATCTTTTGTATTTCTTCGAGACTTTTCATTCCGACCTGAAATAGCTCGGTCGTCAAATCGATGAAACGTTTGAGGGTTTACCGAGGCATTCCTTTGTGCCTGCCCCGATCTATACCGGGAGAAACCATCCTTTCAGATGGTGTAGCTCATGCGCCATTGTGCGTTCTAAAAGTGGAATGACCTGCCGGCATTATTGAATTTTGTATGCGTTTTTATATAAACTCCTGGAACGTGGTAGTCTCGTGTCACGCATTAGAGATGGAATGCCTACGGGTCGACACGTTTTGTTAGAATTCGTGGCGTACTTTTCAGCGGCGCAGGATATTCTGCAGGCCCTCATTGTGGCTGCCCCACATTTTGTTCAACCTCCTCTTTCTGGATGCGCGAGTTTAACGGATTGTTACATTGGGTAATTAGCCTTGCTACGTTCAAACATAATCACGCGTGTGCGCACACATGTACCAGCAACAGCGTTCGTGTCTACGCCGTGTTTCGGCTATGAAGACGCCGTAAAATCTCGATCTTCGTTTTAGCAGACGAAGACAAAGGCAAAATAGGATACAGGATGCGATGAGGCGGGACGAAATCTAGCCGCTCCTAGGCGCTCCTTCAGCAAGGTACAGCGCACACCGCTATAATGAACATGCTCACGAGTAATTACCATGATTGCCCCGGTACCGTGGCTGATTTCGCTTCTTCCCCCCCTCCCTCCGCTGCTCCCTTCCACCCTGCCTCTCTTTCTCTTTCCTTTCGTCGTGGCAATTATACTCTAATTACGGCGTTTTGTCCGCCAGCGGTACTTTCGACGACTAGCGCAGTTAACCGAAATTTCGTCGTCGGGGAATCCACCTATCCTCGCCTCGACGCGTGCCAAATTGCTCACGAGATCGCTAGCGTGAATCCTGGATCGAGCACTCGATCTCTTTAACGAATTATCCCGAACGAATGGGCTGGCCAGATTGGAGGACCGCGATTCGAATCGTTCTTGGTTCCATGGAAATTCAAAATTGAAAAAATGCCGGTGATTTTGAAGTCGGTCATGTCGAAAGCCATGTTTAATATTCAAGATGGCTAACAAGATGGCTGCCGCTCAAGCGGGTTCTCTCACTTCGAAAGTTCTTTTTCGTCTGCTCGTTCCATTTGTGAAGTTATCAAGGCGGGGAGGGTTTATTTTATTTCTGTGAGGTGGCACGAGTGCACTGATACCATTTTCAGAACCGTTTAAATGTAGGATGAGTATTAGGGATGGATATAGGAGATTCGGTGAGGCATCCTGCGTAGAGTTATTGCAGATTGTGATAATTGTCGAATGCTCATTTAGTAAATCAGTTTAATTGATATTCACGAGTAGTATAATCATAACCGGGGCTAACGAACTAGCCGAGTTCCATCACAGTACCCACCCCCTTTTGTATTTCATTAATTCCACTATTTATTCGGGGAATTACATTAACCTTCTTATCAATTATCAGCGAAAAACATACGTGTTTGTTAAATTAGCTGACAAGTGCGATGTCAGTCGCAGTGCGTTCTCTTTAAATCGGATTAAATCGAAAATTCCGCGCGATCTCGTGTTCCGTTCACGTACTAGTCATACCCCGATAAAGCCCACTTTGGAATAATTCATTGTACAATGAGCCAGCGTCATTTATCACGGGCTAATTGAGTGTCTCTCTGCATCGCAATGCGGAATAATACTAGAAGAAGATTTAGATTCGAAAAAGCTCTGTATTAAAAAAATGTGGATCAGATTGTGGCGTAGTATCTCTACTAAAATATGGCCGTCGTTTAATCAACCCTCGCTTGTAAGCCCCTAATAGGACGCGCATAACAGGGACAACATCTCGGCAAGTTTCCTAGCGCGATGTTAAATGGAAACCTAGAACTTCCGAGGCTAGTATCTGTCGCTAATTTAGACCGACCGAAGTAGAGAGAAATACGTACTGCTCGAACTTTACGCGCGGTCACCGATGCAGCTGAATTACCTGTTCAGCTCGCAAACTTTCGGGTCGCCTGTATCCCAACTGGCTGAAGAAACTGCGCGTGAAACGTAATACCGGATAATTCGTGGATCATGTTGGGTCGTTTTTCAGGCTTTATGCTGCTATGAGTAAACTTTGCACGCTGAAGTTCGTGGTATTCGATGGTGCCATGTTCGATGGCTAGTGACGGTAAAGCACTATGATCGATTACGAACAATTGACTGCAGGCTTACAAAGAACGAGGAAGTGGAAGAGTAACGCAATTCCAAATAGGGTATATTTGGACGTCCCTATTTGAATCGAGGGTGCCCAAGGAAATCTTCAAAAACTTCGTAGCAGGAACGCACTTTAGAGTGCACGTCGCCGCACATCGGCGAAGAATGCGGGGTGGCATGGCGACGGAGTCGCCTCGCGGGGACAAAGGTCTCGAAGAGGCAAAAATCCATCTCTTCGGGAGGAACGAGCCGAGGTCAGCCAAAGCTTACGGCCTCGGGAAACTGTTGGCCCGGTTCCAAGGCTTCTTCGGCCAATCGAGCTGCCCGATAGACTGCAAAACACACGGCGTTCTCGCGATATCTGCCCCGCTGCAACACGGACCAGGTCTGACGGAAGGGTGGGAGGGTGCAGCTCGTGAAAATTTCACTCTGGACGATTTAATCGAGGCCACAGGAAGAAGAGGACGGTCGGGATAACGGACACTCAGCCCCCGCTCGTAGGAACGTCTCACGTTCTTTCTAGGTGATGCGCGTCCGGTTACGGTTTTCTGGGATTTATAAAAGCTCCGTGGCCAATTTAAATGCATGAATGTATTGGATGAGAAATGCGCGCGACCATGAAAAACTCGCGGGGAACGTGTTAAGTCGGAAAACGCTGGGGAGATGCGGCGAGGTGATAAAGTTCCTCGCATTTTTTGGCGCTTTGAGACCGCAGCCGGGGGCAAGAACACTGTCACGGGTAGAAAGGATCTTAATCCGCCATGATGCAAGCCATGGCTGCACAGTGCACCGGTCTAACAAATTTCCGACATTTGTTAAATTCCTAAGAAATGCTACTTAGATCATTCAGTTTAAATTAATGTTCAAGTAATTCTTGAGTATTATAAGCTAAACATATCCACAGTCATAAAAAGATCAGAAGGCAAAGCTTTGTATGCTGAAACACCCCTTACTTCCCCATCTTCATCTGCGATTCATCGATTTATCCTCGAGCCCAGCGCGCTCCCGGTGTGACGTGTTCTTTGATCACGTTGAAGCCAGTTTAAAAACTGCGAAAACCCGGCTACCGGATCCGTGAAAGCGGATTCGCCCGGGAATATAACATTTATTATAATATTACCCTTTGTGACGTGTATCGGTCATTCCCGGCGGGCTTCCCCGGTAATACGGGAGCATATACCCAATTCAGAAAAGCCGCTCCTACCTGGTCTGCAAAACGATATAACTCGTCCGTTTCGTCCGTGCCAATGAGCCCCTTTTTGTTCCCTCTCCATCGGGCAACGCGGAAACCCTGGGCCGTCTATTTTTCACTCGTTACTGATATGTCTCGTTGGCCCGTTTCCATTGTTCGCGTTCCTGTATTTACCGCTCCAGAGGATGATTTTCGCGATACCAGCGCATCAGTAACAATACCGACGCCACTCCTCTCTATCCTCATCAGCTCGTTCTCCGAAGTCGATTTTCCCCTACGTCGAATCGATTGAGAAGAAGCTCGTCCAGAGAACAAGGCGAGATCATACGCACACGTCGAAAGAAGAGTGGGACAGGTGATGCAGACCGGACGGACGACCAGTTAGTGCATATCCAACAACTGCTCCAACACACATGCAGCACCGTTGCTCTTTTCTATCCGCGAGCCGCGAACCTTGTACCTCATATTCATTAGCATGGTTCAGCCAGTTCAACGGTGGGTCACTGTGCTGAGGTCATAATGCCGCATGGGTCATGGTGATATGCTACACGGTAATGTAGATCAGGATGGTTCGCTGTTGTGGGGCAGCATGAATCACAATGCCGCGCTATTAAAGGGTAATACGTCGGTGGCGGTAGCTTATCAGTGTGTTGTGATAAGACAACTTGAATGATTGTATGACGTCTGAAACGAGTAGCGAGGCTAGTGCAACTCCGCACTTTCCTTGAGGTGTAAGGGTGTGTTGACCATGGAAGGACTATCGAAAAGGACAATGGTATATTGTTTTACAAGATTTATAAATCCGTCGAAAAGAATTATTGAATAAATATATTTTTTTTTAATATTCACTAATTTTTTTGCTATGCAATTCGAATTCCTTCAGACCTGGATTCCTTTATCTATGAATTTCACATTCGTTGCTCATTGGTATTCGTTAAAAATATAGAGCGCCGATGGTCATCGTTCATCAGTCTAAATATTACGTTCGTCCGTTAATTAAATATTGCAACCACTCTCTGCACACATTATTTGATCACGCTTTATAATCATGACAACGTAAACGTATTTCCAATTGTTGTTTCTGTTTTATGCAAGCCGCCGACATTAAAAGCAAAGTAAATAAGTCCGCGGCTTGTTTGTTGCAATTAATTAAGAGGAAATAATTATTGTAACGAGCGTGTACCTACAAACTTTGAAATGTATTTACTAGAGATTTATATTTATCCGTAATTAAATTGCCGATTTCATGAAGAACGGTCACACTCCTATTTTCGCACCATCGGGATTGGGCGTTTTCGTTTTAATAGCTGTCTGACCCGATTAGTCAAAAACGGACATCCAATTCGTCTTCGATGACAAATTTAGAAGTTTGCCCGGCGTTAAGCGTTCACAATCTCCCAGATTTACCATAGTAACTCAACCGGGGTTGCTCAGAATCCAAGTACCTTAACGATTTTGCGTCCATCATTGTCACCCTGGCAGACGTTTGCTCTACGTTAACAGCGGCCCGTAAATAAAGCAAGTAACGGAGGAAGGAAGCTTGAAAGATCGTCGCAAGTACAGTGTGATCCATCAAAATCAAAAAAGCGCCGCCACGGCCAAGGCGCGTTTACTCTCCCGTGGCACTCCACAGGTACTTCGTTATTTTTCGAGATCAGCCCACGTCCCGTTTCTTTTTCTCCTTTCGTGTCTGGCGATGGGTTTGCTTCATTAGCTTCGTATATATAAATTGTCGGGCGGGAGTGAGGTGGGAAGACGGCGAACAAACGGATGAAGGGATAAAGATAATGAAAAAGGGGAATTGTACAAAGAGGGTGGATTTCGCCATGTCTGCAGTTACCGTTGCTAGAAAAGTCTGAGTGCATTCTATTTACGCAGTTGCGCCCCTGAGCCTTAGCTAAATAGAGGTGCTTTGGAATAAAGTAGCGAGGATTATACTCGTAGACACAAAGTCCCAATACGTGAGGTGCTTTGGCCACCTTAATGGCACCAAACAATAAATGCTACTGTATATCTTTATGAGGGTACGGCTAAGTTATATGACATGACCTACTAAGGGGCCCCACTGCTTAACTAGCGGGCCATTTTATTAGTACTATTGCAGGGCCACCTCTATTGGCAGTCAGTCCCCTACGCGCCGCATATTAATTTATCTCATTATCAATGTTTAACGTGTAGACACTGCAGGAAGTTTTCAACTTAATCCTCAATCGCCGCAAGTTAATTCTCTGTTTATAGTTAGTTATAAACCGTGTCGCACCGCATACCTCGGGGTCATTTGGCGTAACCACTATAATGCCACCACCTCGCGGCTCTTCGTTTCAACTCTATCAAGTAAATTCCTGTTTCTTGTCAATTTGAAGGGTGCTTGTGAAAGGTAGAAAGGCATCGCGTTGGAAAATTACTACAGCCTCCCAAAACCTCATTCGGTGGCGTAGTTATACCATGTTTAATTAAAATTTCATGCAGAGCTGCTGCTTCTGGTTCCAACACTTGCTTTCGTAGAATGCGCTGAATGACCGTATTTTTGATAATATCACTACCGTGGTTAATTTTCTTTCCAGCGGAGAGTCAGCCACCCATCAAAGGACGTCAGGAATTCAAATACAGAGCCTCATTATTTCGCCCGAAGCACCTCGGAACTGTTTGAAAGGACAAGCATCATCTCTGGTGTTTTTTAAATGGACACAGAGTAATGCATTGTGAAATTAACTTTAGACACAGAGTAATGCATTGTGAAAGTTAATTTAAAGAATATTTCCTCCCTAAAAAATGACGATAATTGACTAGATATTGATGTGAAAAATAAAATAGGTTCGAAAATTTTTGAAATATCATTGGCCTGATGTGAAAAATGTAGTTTCGAGAAAATAGCGTTTAAAATTGAAGCCACGGGTTAAAGTTAGATAATTTTTTTTATTTACAGAAGGATCCAACGATTTATTTATTGAAAAAATCGATTATTTCGACCATTCCAGGTGTATATAACTTCTTAAATTGAAAACCTCATCCCGACACGAAGCTTAGGCCTCTTTGTTCCGTGCTTGAAAATGTCACAACTCGCCTGCAGGCAATTCGCAAACGCAAGGCAACGGAGTAGAATCTTATTACACTCCCATTCGCGTAACGACGTTCTCAAATATTAATTACATCGTTTGTCGAATTTCCGAGGCTGAAAATCCTCGACAAAGAGCGGGCCGTTAATCGCAGTGATGTTTTAGCAAATGAAACCAGGAGGGCCCGGCCTAGCCGTCGTGGGAACTGACAGTTAAAGCGACGAGTTCGCCAGTCTCGATTAGTACTAGCATTATAAAGGCAGTCTGGGATCGTTGAAAGGAAGAAAGAGGGTCGTGTGCGCCGGTGAAAATCAGTTTAAGCCGGAGAAGAGAATGCGGGAGACTCGGGGCGCGAAGAGAGGACAGAATAATGGATGGTAGGCCCGTAGTGTCACGTGCAGCATGCCGAAACCGCGCCGTCCACACTCTCCGCGGTGTTAATCAAACGGCGTATGAGGTAACCTGCTGGAAAGGCAGTCACCGTGCTGGAGGATGGCTGGCTGGCAAGCCGGTGTAGCAAAGGAACACGTGTAAAGGGTACTTTGCTTAACACGCGCGACTATTTGGGATTCCTTCAGCTGAAGCTTGTTAGCCACCTGTGATTATAGAGACGACATCATCGTCGCTGCTCTGCACACTCTTCAAAGGCTGCTACTCTACATGGGGACATTTTCTACAATGCCCACGCGATGAGTATTCGAATTTCTCAACAAACCCGGTCTCGTCACAAATTCAATCCGCCGCTATCAGGTCCGGGGGACATTAATGCTTCGAACGCAAAGTGTACCCCTCGACGGGAATTTCGGTAGACGTGGCATATTGTAGTTCCTTCAACAGAGCCGTCCATCAACGCGTTAAGAGACAGACCACGCATGGGGACGCGATGGAAATCATTCCCCTACACGGGAACTGTCTAGCCCCGGCAACCGAGAATGGCCCCAGCCCTGTAATCCGTAGAGCAGATCATTTGTAATCCACGATCACCATTTTCCCGAATTCGAGACTCGATTATCACACGTGAGACATTATGCTAGTCCGCCCCTCGTTGACAGGTCTCCGTCGGCACTCGATCAAACCGCGAAGCGGATTGATGGAGTCCCCGTTGCCCGACCACTCTGCAGCACTGTTCCGATATTACGCGCAATATGGCACGCGGTTTAAAGATCCGCTTGAACCCTGCTATCGATCCTACATGCCGGAGATGGTGGTAAAGTGGTATTTCCCGGTGGAAATCGATCTCACCGCGGCAGAGTATCTGACTAATTAAAGAATAATTAAGTGGGGGGTGGACACTGCGACACGTTCGCACAGATTTATGGCGATAAAAGATCCTCTAAACGAAATACACCCGCTTTAAGGTGGTTACATACACCCAGTATGGTCGATAAATTCGAGTTTTCCAATGAACTGATTTCAATGAAACTTGGCACGATTTATTTTTAAAAGCCACAGTTTGTTTTTAATCATTAAAAAACTGATGAAATTTCACAACCTTAAATGGATAAGTTCATTTGATGTACGTCTTTGAAAGCGGATGGAGAAGTTCGGGTGCTTTGAGGTACGGACCCACACAGATGGCGCCACTAGTGCTTTCAATCTGTAGCTTATAAGTTTCAATGCGAACCACTTGCGAGATCTGAAATTAATCTATTTCCACTTTCTGATGGAACTTTCTAGGCGCACAAACTAAACACCGACACTATATCTTCTCGGCACTACCGATGGCGCGCGTTGAATAGTTGCATTCAGTCAGACTGTCCAGTTGAAATGCTCGCATTTAAATACACCCTAGCTGATGCAACGCAGTAGCAAGAGTCGTTCCGCGATGCAAGTACTCATAAAAGGAAAAATATATAAATGAAAAAGAGAGCAGGAAATGGGAGAGGAAGGACTACAAGTTTCAAAGCGCCGTGATGAACGAGCGCTCGCGCGCGCGCGCGCGTCATCAGTGAGGCAACCAATCGACGGTGAAACGCGACGTTCTAGAAAATTTCCACGGAACAAGCCCGCGCTTATCTCCGCGAGAGCCGTTTTATCAGGATATTTTACAGTTCTCTGGGCAACAAAAAAAATAAAGCGACGTGAGACGACGTCTCGTTTCTTCTCGCGACGGGGACAGAGATAAAGCGAAGGATACAATTACTTACCCCTTGTAAAACGTAAAAGGAGTGGCCCTCCTCATGGCGACTCTAATTTCGAAATATCATTCTACTCATCTCTTGCTACGTAACCTAAGAAACGCAGATACGCCCGGCGTACAACTTATTGCTTCTTCCGCAGTGCCATCCTTCACTTCCCATGCTTTCATGAAATTAATGGCTAATGTTATATCGCAGCATAACTGCGCGTATCATTCTACCCGTGGAGTATCACACCAAAGTAGCTAGAATAAGGCTGCTAATTTATTCCCCGGTTTCGGAAATTAGTTTGTTCGCGGGATTCTTCATAGAGCTACTCTCAGAAACTAATTTTAGAGCAAAAGGTGTCATGTCAAAGAACTGCAAAGTTCTGAAGTTCTTTGACCTGTTCAACACCAACGTGTTCGCGCGTGCTTTAGAGGAGCTTCCTCCATTTGGCAAAAATAAAAGGCAGCGCTGAAATTTTTCACGCACCATGTGGTGAACACGACAAATTGGATTCGCAGGAATTATTATTCCATTTTTCGATTCTGATGTTCAGTTGGTATGTTTGGACGAACCACAGACTTCTTCCTATTGGAATATAATTTCCAATGCTCCACTTCACTGGAAAGATAAACATGTCCCCGGGAACGAAACTCTGGCAGGGATCAGTCACCATGAAAATATTCTGTAGCGTCAATTTTGGTGGGAAAATTCCGGCCGTTCGCGGATTTTGCTACCGACCTCGCAGGCAAACTTTTCTGCGAGCAGCGTCCACGCGAGCAAACACACAAATGGATCTCTTTGCACAAAAATACCGCACGCGGAACTTGAGCTCTTTCTTTGCTGTATAGCAATAACCTAATTAATATTATACGCATATTGGCTTTTAATTAAAATGCGTTCAATTTCCGAGGTATGACCCATTTGCCGAAAATAATCCTGCGATATGAACGGGATAAATCCGTAAAAACATTATTTATATTGAGCAAACGTTTTGAGAAATAGTCTCCTGTCACGCCAATGGTGGACACGCGACGACACTATTACATCTGTCTTTGCGCTTCAGACTAAAAAAAATGCATCGACGCATCGTGGAACTAGGTTAGCTTTTTGTTTGCTCATTATCGATCAAATAAATCGAGTCGCAATATAATTCCGCGTTTCGTGCTATTTGCCCTCGTAAAATAAATATTGTTACGTTCCATTGTGTTTTGCGCGTGTCCGATATTATTGCCTGCGTTCATTTGTTTATGCTCCATGATACGGCAATGTTTGCGCGATTATTGGATAAAGCATGAAATAAAAATTGAATTGCATTGAGTTGTACATTTTTAACACTGCAATTTTCAGACTGTTTGAGGTTCAAATATTGTATCCAACTTCACCTGAGAACGTGTCCGTCAGAAGGGCTCCCAAAAACGCCGCGACAGAAGAAAAATTGTAGACTGAACATGCCATTAGATATCCCAGATAGGCCCCATCACGCGCATTATCGGCGCAGCGGAACCAAACAGTAGCAGATAACGCCTGTTCCCATCAATTAGAAAAATCCCAAGCAGCTTTATCAAAACCATGTCGATGGTCCAGGCAGGAATCGCGGCGATCTGACCCCATTGTCGCGCAATAATGAACCGGCGAGCGTGGAGTTTGCTTATCGAGGAGCGTTTAGGTTATCTTCTCGCGCTGAAACGCGGCTTCGACGAGCCACGATCACGATTCCCGCGAACTGTTCCGCGTTTATTGGAAATGTACGAACCAGTCGGCCCGGCCTGGAACTAATTTGTTACACGACCATTTAACTCCACCCAGCACTTAATCGGACTGACGACCGAGACAGCTGTCGCAAATTAATTTGCCTTGCAGGTGTCAGACGCAGGCCTATATCCACGTTGGCGTTTCAATATGCCTGATTCAAAGCCGCCCGAGATGAATTATTCGACCGTCTTTCACGAACCCCCTCGGCATGAAAGATAATTCTTCGACTCGCTGGATACTTCAGCTAGGTACCTTGCTCAAAGGATAACTATTAGAATGGATAGTGCTTGGAAAATGAACAAGGAGGTTATGTTCCCGGGCATATAGCCAGGAGAGATAGCAATCAATTGGGCCTAGCTTCGCAGAAAGCTACCAACTCTCAAAATGAAAGAAATTAATTAAATGCAATAATTTTGTGATCTTTACTTTGTAAAAAATTACCAACCCACAGAACAGCTCTTGTGTTATACAATTATTAAAAAACAAAAGCTACAAATAACCTAAAATAATATTGATTGTGAAAGACAGTATTAATTATTAAGAAATAAGATATACCCAACAGAAACAGAGCTACTTTTCAGAGCTTCAACAACAATTAAAGCATTCAAACTAAATTCATTTAGTTTCCGATCTTTGACGGTTGGCAGTTTTCTGCGTAACTAGGCCCAATTGGTACCACTGTTCCATGACAGTTCACGTTCGCTGCACTTTATTTGGGGTTAGGTGAGAACACCGGTTGGACACGAAGCATGCAGTAGATCAGTCTCCATTCGCGGGAGATGTAACGTAGGCTGCCAGATCGAAGCCGTGTTTCCAATTCAATTCCGTTCGGTTCTGACTTAAGTGATCGGCTGTGCAAGTGGAGGCTCGGCGGCTTCCGAGATTTCTCGATGCTCGTGCTTCGCTAAACGTTTGCGAACAATACAGAGATCGTTGATAAGCGAACAATGAGGCACGGAACTGCAGGCAATCAGGGACGGTCGTTAATTTCGCCAGTGATGTTCTAACGAGCTTGTCAAGGTCGCTTTGTGAAAGTGTAACTTATATTCGTTAGGAGGTGAGTAATTAATTTCGTTACAGAACGATGAACAATGCTCGCGAAACCGTGACACTTACACGGAATATTCTGTCGGTGCTTCTTTAGGAAAATTGTTATTCCGAGAGATGCTCTGCGAATAGCTCGAAACGATATTTATACACTATAAGTCATCGTTTCGTTGCAAATTAGGGAACAGAGATTCGCGCACCGGTACGTACATAAATTTTCCTCGAGCTTCCTCAAGCTGAGATTCGGTCGAGACGGTAATACTTGCGGTCGTCGAGGAACGCACGGAAACCCTTAGAGCACCGTTTACAACGATCACTCGCAATTACTATCGCGTTGCCCTCTGTTCCCTCAGGGATATCAACCGCCTGACGGGCTTTACACTTCGAAAATTCCCGCGAACCGTTTCGTGTACCGAAGAATGCCATTAAAAGCATTGCAGAGCAGCCCCTGCATTAGGATCCACACCAACACCTTAGAAATTTTCCCGATCGAACTTCACGAGACGAATTAATATGTCTACAAGATACAAAATATAAATCCTAAGGGTCTCAGAAATAGAATAGGTTATGTAACCTTAAAATATTGGGCCCCCAAATAATTTATCAACGGTAAAAAAGCATAACATCTTTTCGCAGAACGAAATCACGAGAAAAAGGATATTAATAACAATAATAAAGAGAATAAAATAGAAAATAAAATAAAATAAATAAACATTAATGTATTTAAATATATAACTTTTTTATTATTTTAATATTAAATTATTATACTAGAAATTAGGTTTTAATTTATTTTTCCTTAATTTTAATCAAATAAAAAATTTTCGTTCTCATTTTTTTCTTCTTTATTTTCTCTCTTTCACAACCACCATTTTTACAGCTGCATGCGAAGTTTTCCGGCAGCCCGGTCAAACAATACAGGAAGCGCACAATGTAAACTCATACTTCCTAATGCATAGAGCAGCCGAATATAAATCTGCGGCATCCGTAGATAAATTAGACGGTACGGCGTCAAAATGGTGGACGTCTTGCATTGCGAATTCCTTTGGCCCGCTACCAAAAGTGTCCTGCACTTTCGAGTGGCTAGCAAACATCATGGTACGAACCGAAACTGAGGCGTGGAAGAATTTTTCACCTCGTAACGGCAATTAGTTTAATTGAATATCAGTAAGAAACAGGTCTATCATTGTTCCGACTTGAATTACTGGCGGAACAAAATAAATTCTGCAATTTACAAATTCGCGGAAGCGGATTATTTAGTGAACAATGCACGGGCCAAGCTTCCTATAATTTATTAGCCTCGCGCTTGTTTACCCAATTATGAGAAGGAATATCCAATGCAGAAAGCTGAGGATTTGCAGAGCCAAATACTACAGAGCTCAGTGATTTCCTGATTATTTTCTCAATTTATTGTATGGCAGGCAAAGATCCTCAATGCTCGTAAGCTGAGCGAAGGACCATTATTTATGGATGATCTGTTGAAACGTGTAAATTTGAAAAACATTTAATTAGATAGTTTGCTGCTGTATTTGAAAATCTCGGACACGAAACACGAGTTTGCTAGCGACACCTGTATTGATGTCCGTGCACGGAATAAATGAATAATCGTCTATAAAATTCGAGCACGCTAATTTTCGTGTACACGCGTTCGCGTATACACTTGCCGTGATGAATGTTATTGGTGCTCGAACGTGGTGTTTAACGATATAATCCTCCGAAATGAATTATTCCGCGAATTTCAGTGAATTACTAATTCGCTAGAATGCTCGGCGCATACGCGGGAAAATTATTCCAAAAATGGTCAAAATCGCAGCCTTACCCCACCAGACGGAGTGGCTGGCAACCCCGGATTCGCAAACAAAGGAAAAACAAGTTATCCGGCAAATGGACGCGTGATCCGTTGATTGAAAATTTCCAGCCGGCACCCTTTCGGTAGCCGGGGCCTGACCTCGCGGATATAAGCGGATTAAGCTCCATCAAAGCAAAATACGTCGCAAAAACAGAGCGGAGTCGTCCAGCCATAGACAGAAGCGTGTGAAAAGCCTGTACCAGGGAACATGACATACGGTAGTGCTATCGTTTCCAGACAGAATCGAAAAATCCGCGAGACCTTTTGGTATTTGATACGCCCGATTTTAGAAAAGAAATGCGTGACAGACTCGTTGGGCACATTGTGATGTGGGATGATTGGGAACATGTCCTCAAAATGACTCTTCAGATCGTATAAGGGACTACCAGTTTAATAAAAGACTAAGAAATGCTCACTGAAAGAACCCAAGTGGTTTCTGTCCTCGTTTAATTAGGAATTTGGTCCTAGGCTAGGACATGTTAGGTTTGGGGTTGAAGTCAGAAAATGGCTCTATAGTTCTACGGAATCCTCCCGCACCTGTAGCCAGCTAAGTCGGGAGTCGTACACTTATACAGAGGAAAACTGTTGGAGCAGCACTCACCCATGTGTGCAGGCAGGGTGCTGACTGGAAAACGCATGGTGCTGCGCAACGACATGGCGGTGCACACTTGATCCCACTTTGACACTGGCAAGTCACTAGCACGCACGAGCACAGACATCAATCGTCTCCAGCCCCGGAGCACCACGAGCCATTGCTGTCTGCTCTACCATCGATACGCCAGTTCGATCCGCATGATCGTTTAGCGATAACCGTCCCCTATAATCCTTTCACCCGGATCGATTCAACAAGCTAGTTGAACGCTAGTCTGGCCGCTGCTCGCAGTAGAAACACTCGACGGGAAAGCGTCAACCATCGTCTACTTTGGCTCAGCCACGTCGGAGATTAAGCGACTGCACGCCTTTGCACATGATTTTCATCGGGGCACGTGATCGCGGCCAATTGCGATCGAGTCTGGCTGGCTCCTAGGCTGGTCGATTGGTTTTTGCCTCTGAAAGCTCGCTGCGTACCTTTTTCGCGTGCTCCAAGGCCATCGAGCGGGTCGATTTCCGATACATCGATTGTTCTTCACTCCCCCGCTGCTGGATAAGCATTTGACCGAAGTATTTCCTGGCTCCGTCTCTGCTCCCAGGCGGAAGAGTCATCGAATTTCTGGAATGAATGATGGGAAGATCTTATGGTTGCTGTTGGCCCCACAGTGCCATGAAGAATTCAATGATATTGATATCGGGAAGAAGAGAATATGCGAACTCGTTAAAAGTTCCAGGAAGAATTCATGTATTCCGATCAGGTCGCTATTAAGGGAGATGTCGCTTTGAAACTGGTGACATTATATTCTGATCCGCTTTTGAGGAATACCTGCTCACCCACATCTTTGCCCGCCACCCTCTTCACTACACCTTTGTTCGCGGGATCATTCGTTATAAAACCAATTGACATCTGAATCTCGCGTGGGAAAACAGGCAGAACTCGCGCGTTCGACAGCCGGATCGCAGAAGCGAGAACATTGGCCGTAATTCAGAGCAGTGTGTAACGATTCTCGCCATTTTTCAACTTGTGGAATCGGCGAAACCTTCGCCCGGGTAGAAAAACGGGGAAGATAAACCGGCGACCAGGGCACTGTCGCGGGGAAGTAGAGTACAGAGGCAAGGGAGGCTGGCTCGATCGATTTAATTATTAATTCGCGGCATATCCGCTGCTATTCCGAATTTTCGGACCAAGTGAACGAGTACCATGTACATAGTTAATTGGTAGCGACCGCTAATTGTATTTCGTGTGCGCGCGAACACCTGCCGGGATTTTATCCGATTGAAACCTGAACATCTACCGGAAATGGCGGGCTTCGGGAGCGGAAGATCTACCAATCGGAGTGTTATGTTCTCCTATTCCACTAACTGCATCCACTTGCGCACACTAAATGGAAAATTCTTCGATGCAAGTATCTTCCGTTATTGATATCAAGCTAACGAGCCTGCGCAGGAGTTAAAATTCCATCAGTCTCTCGTTATCCCGGGGTTTCGAATTCACTCGGTAATCGCAGGCAGATACCGGGGCTCATCCACCTACAAATGATTAGCAGTGGCCGTTAAGGTTCTCACGGTAATCATAAATCGACTCGGTTTATCGCGGTGGCGCCGTTCGCTCACTTTGTTCGGCCCCCGGTATCCACCTCATAACGGCGCCTTAATGAAGTCGTAAAACGGCGGGAAAGTACGTATCCGCCTTCCTCCGGCAGCGTAGTTTTACAGTTCTGATCGTTGATCGCCCCTGGCGCAATAGGATGGCTGGTATCGCGCCGAAAATGAGAGGCTCGGTATGCTTCACTGAACACGAGGGAAGTTCGATGATCCCCAGGGTCTAGATGTTTGACTACCTCGGACTTGTCTGGAGTATAATGACTCCGGAGGTTAGTTTAGCCCGGAGGGATGATTCTTTAATTAACTAAGTGACTAGTTTGGGCTGGTCAGCGGGTAATTTGAATTTTATCAGAAATGGACACCGAGAGCGACCAGTGGGCCTGCCGCAGGAATGCATTAACGTCGGTGCACCGTACTCGGCTGATGCCCGCCAGTGCATGCCACCGCATACATTATTAAAAACGCGAAAGGAAGATGCACTCAAAATTCAGCAGGCGCTGGAATGTCGATAGCCAGATATCGCTCCGTCCGATAAATCGTGTCTTCTGACGTCAGATCGAATTTTAGCCGCGTTCTCAGCGATCGTCTGGGTATATCGAGGAAGAGACAAAGATTGTCACGGTGCCCTCACGTTTGCGATGCAAATAGTGCGTATAAATATTTACATTCCTCCCGGGCGTTGCAAAAGTTCTCCCTATTGATATTCCTTTGGCACTCATGTTGCCGAGAAACATCGATGTTTCCCAAATCACTAGCTTACGGACTCTGTACTGTTTTTATTTTTTTTTTAGGACACACTATGTGTATCATGAGCGACCCACTGATCTCTTTCGAATTGTTTACTCTTTTTCGATTTTTGTCGCTTGACATGAAATTCGGGAAAGATTCTCAACATGAGAAACAGAAATTTGCAACCGGAAAATGGATGTAAACATACTTCGCGATCAAAATTTTAAACGCGGCAGAAGAGAATTAATTAGCATGCATGTACGCCGCCTTTGCGGCTGAAGCTCTAACTCATAAAATTCGCCCACGAACGCGGGAGTTGCACAGTTCCGCGTAATACAAAGTCACGGTGTTCCTCTCTCCTCGGGATTGATACGGGCCGACGGATCACGAGATTAAAAGTCCCCGGAAAGAAAGTTAGAATCATCGCGAACTACAACCTCCCACAAGCCTCCGATCCTTTATTAAACTTGCTGGCTGTGCCATGTTTCCCCAGGAGATAAACGAGGTTCAAACGTTTTTGAAACGCGACTCTGCGTACTTTAAATTTAGATTGAACTACCAGTTCGTGGTGTCTTTCTGGACGCCGGGAATATTTTCGAGGTCCTCGATCCCTGAGCCCGCCTTTTCGGTACTAAATGACTAGGAATGTTATCCAATGCTTCACTATCCCCCAGTTAACCTTGTAACGGATCTGTAAACGTTCCCGGAAACACGTGTGAAGGCATAGGCATGAAAGCAAAGAACCGGGATCTATCATAATACAATGCACATCAGTAATGCAACAACACCAGTGAAACCCCCAGGTGCTTCAATCACCGGTCATCAACTGTCTTTGATCAACTGTCACCAGAAAATGACGTCTCCCTTTGCTACCCCTAATACCACCACCTGAACCCCAAGCAAGCTTTCAAACACCACCTCCAAACACCGAAGAGCCGCGTAACGATAGTTAAATCTTGATCACCTTCTTGGTTTAACCAGCCAGTGCTCTCCGTCCACCTCTGGCGGCAGACTACACCTAGCATCCGATGAACGCGTGACAGTGCTATTTCCCGGTGCACGCAAAGAATGGGCCCGATTTTTGAATCACGCCGCACCTTGGCAACTCGCAGAGCCTCGATGGTCGTTCCGGCACAGGGGTAAACTATCACACCATGATGGTTCTCACGAGCAGACGGAGTAGACTCGCGGTACGCACTTCGCCGCGTTTATTTCCGTCAACGGAAACGTGACACCCGGTCAGAAAGCTCGCCATCCACGCGACCGCCGTTCTCATTCAAGAGTCGCCGGCGGACTGCGAGGCTGCGACGAGGTGGGAGCGGTAGAGCCGGCGCGCGAGACGGGCGAGGGTGCACGAGGCGGCGAGGCAGCAAAAGGGAGGAAGAGTGAGAGTGGGATAGACGAGGGAGTGGAAGGAGGCTCGATTGAACGTGGACGGGAAGGCAGCGGCAGCGTGGGAGGAAGAGGAGGGGGATGAGGGTAGGGGGGTACTGGATGAAGAGGGCCTCTCTGATGGCCCCGTGAGCCAGAGGGAAAGAGGGAAAAGAGACAGGGTGAGTAGTGATGGGCATTCGATTCCCTGTGTCGCGAGTTTTCGAGCGATTTGGTGGCACAGACGTTACGGTCGGTACAAATTTAAGGTGACCGAATACTTGATTCGTCTAGATGTGTCTGGGATTATTTCTGGCATGGATGGGACACGCCAGGTGTAGTTACTTGGGGCCATGTGGTTCTACAGAATGTCGGAACGAGTGTTCCTTGTGTAAGTATATGTTTTGCCAGTTGTGGTAGTTTCTGAAAAACCTGCATTCCTGGTGACTTGAGTCCATCACTAACCAGGAGTATATAAGGAATAGAGGGACAAAAGAATGTGGTACATAAGCTGCAGGGACCAAAAGAGGAGGAACAGAATTTGGGGTCGGATAGAGGGACATCGTAGATGCACTCATTTTTAGATGCGCCCTTCCCTCATGGTCCTGCTTACTTGAATTCTATTCTTCGCCAACTCCCACCCGACTCTTCCCTGCCCTTCTACTCGCGCGCACACGTCTGACCTTTCTGCTTCGCTCTTTAGTGCCATTCTGTCCTTTTGCAATTCTGTGCTCGTTGCGTTTACCTAGACTGCACTAGCATAAATATGAAGACTCGCCGATGCTGCGTGACAACTGTACCGCTAACACATGCGTAGAATTAATGAAAGAAACTCATCCGGAGGCAAACAGATCCAGCGCACGCAAAGTGCGCTATTCTGCTCCCCAGGATCCCCCGAAACTCTGCCCGACGACGGGAAGACACCCCACACTAGGTCGATTGGGATAGAAGCTTTTAGGGAGTATCGTGGAACCAGACGCACAAGACGTTTGTGTGAGGTTTCGTCGCCACGCACACCAAAGCCCTTCAAAGACAAGGACGCCACGGTGTACCGCAAGCTTCGAATTTTCCATCCTGGGGTTGGCTGAAAAGCTCGGCTAAGATTAGGTCAGCCAGCAATTTCCGCGCCAGTCTTTCAAACAGCAGCGTCTGTGACGCCCAGGGCAATATCAGATTTTCGAGGTTCTAGACCAAGGAAGATTTTAGCATTAAATAGATGGAACTAGCACGATGAGATATCCACCTTTAGAGGAACAAGCAAACTTCCATCCGAGGCACTTCAGCAAAAATGTCCCCGGCACTGCGTGTAAGCTTTATGCAAACCTATCCCCGGATTCAGCGATACGCGTACATGGCACGTCGAAGGGAGCATCGAAACAGAGGACAGCCAGCGATTATGCAGGCATCGTCCCACGTCGATCCGTCGATATAAAACCGCGTTCACTTTATCCCGACGGTGTCGTCACGTACGTGACGCTCGGACAAAAAGTCGCCCGCCGAAGCCGGCAGCTCCGTTAGACCGGAAGTGCCGGACATCGGGTGAAATACGATTGCACGTCGTCGAATGTATGGCGGCCCGGGGACGGAGGAATGAGTTGGGGCGAAGAAAATCGGTGGCGCAACGGGGTGGAATAGTGGCACTGTACAAATTCGTGACGATACTGGTCAAGCTTTCCTAATGATTTATTCTGAAGCATGAGAAGATCAAGTTCATAGATCCATGGAGGTCGTAGCTACCGCACTGTGGTGAAAAGAGACCAGCTAGGAAAGAAGGAGGCAAAGGTCATCCCTATGAATATTCCGGGGGATGCATAATTCCACCTTTTCACATTGTTTAAAGAGGTTCCACGACTGTTTCTAGATGTTATTTACATCGACCAATGAATACCAATGAATGCGTACTATATACTCCACACGGGTGACTTTAAATCCGGATACAGCATCGCTGATCCCAAGGAGGGGGAGCAGATGTTGTTGGTAGAGACATTCATTAATAAAACGTGTCGTAGTACGAGCAAACCAATTCGTCTTTTTGCGAATTATACTGAAATATTGTACAGTAAATATTCGTTATATGCTCGCCAGAAAAATTCGTTATAAGATCGTCGCCTCACGCCACCAACTGGGGAGATCTCCCTCGGAACCAGTCAAGCGTGAAAGCTGACACGAGTCAAAAGAAACCAATCCTGAGATAAGACACAAGCGAGCATGCCAGCGCGACCTGACATTTAAAGACCACGGCCTTAATGAAAAATTCAATGTTTAAATTTTCGGTTTTATTCTTATGAAAATATTTTTCACATATTAATATGAGGTTTTTCTGGTGAAAACAAGATTTTTATATTCGACTGTCCTTCAGTCTTTCTCATTCGCTCTCTCTTTCTCACTCCCTGTCCGTTTCTTCAACTGCCGCTTGCCGCGGTCGGCAAAACATACAAGCGAGCCCGAGGCTCGCGTGTATCGCTTGAATAAACAAGCCAGCTCGGGTTGAAATTCGTGGCCTCCTACACGTTATATGTCCGCACCCGGTTCCGACTGGCGAAGCTGCAACAAATATTTACTGTATTCCCACTCGATAGGCGTAAAGATGGCATTTGTAGCTGAGCTTACAGAGAGGATTGTTAGTTGACTCAACGACCCGATCATCAGCTGTTCCGCACCTATATGTGCGTAAGAAATTCAGTGGTAAATCCGACTTAGTGAATAATATCGTTTGAAATACTGCAGCAACTCTAGCAATCCCAGCGAAATGTCTGACGTAACCAGACGAGTGGAACGATAGACAGTAAAACAATACGAATTGTTTTGTGGGCGTATCGCATTTACCCGGCTTTGTGAGAATACGAACCAGGGACGATATCTTCCCTCAGCCACTTCACGGATGAATTTCGACGTCGATATTCCACGGCTGACCATACCACCCGGCGCGGCTGTGAGCGCAAACAAACCCAGTCCATCGAATATCGGGGGTAACATTGTTTCACACGGCGGCGAAAGCCCGCGGGGAGAGTCGCGAGCGGCGGTGTGACAATGTTTTGCAATTCATGCTCGTAGACGTGCATGTAGATCGAGTAAGCATTGAAATTTCAGACGAAGACCAATGTACCGTCGGCACAGGTGAGCCCGTTGGAAAAACAAGTGCTCGTGGAGAACCCGCCGGGGACCATTATGAAATGAGCGCACGCTTTCGGCCCTGAAGCGCGGGGAATAATTGATTGAATACGTTAACGCTTACGCGATCAATCACACGGCTGCACGTAGTTTGTATAAGTTGATGGGCGTCAACTTAGCAAGCACAAGTTCAGACACTAGGGATGTACACTGTCTGAATGTCTTCGTCTACGTTACAATTGATCGGTCTCTCGCCTATTCCAGCTAGCTGAACTCCCTATGAGAGGTGCAGGAAATCCTAGCCAAGGGGGAGGATTGATTCACGCGCGTTCGATGATCCCCGAACACAGCAGACGGCCGCAGAGGCGAATAGCGGCGGTTGGAGCTGCGGCTCCTTTTCGTTTTCAAGCTACTTCTGCGCTGTGTGTGCGCAATAGAGGGCCGAATAATAAGCAGCGGAGTAGCGAAAGCCTGGGCCGTAATATTACGTTGGATCGTGGCAGCAGATACTGCGCTGGTTCCCCGTCTGGCAAGTTCCTTTGCTCAGCCGGGTCGTCTCGCCCGGAGGGCGGCTTATCGTGGCCGACTACAACCGCTGTTCGAAATTTCCTGGAACGCCTACGACTCGACGCGAGAGTTCAGTATTCGCGGGAAAGCGAGGAGAAGTTTGCCGGAAACGTGGCAGGCACAAAGCTCGCTTTTGGCCGATGTGCGATTGAGCGGCGGCGTGCCGGCCCGCTTCTCCCAAACACGCGGCGACGATACCGCTGGGGTTTAATTCCGATCCGGTACCACTCAAACGTCTTTCTCTGTCCATAGCTCGTGGGGAATTGGATACAGGACATGTTACTCGACGTGCGGCGGCTCAAGACCTATCGGGATGGTGTATGGTAAACGAAAGGAAGTGGATGTTGAAGCTTATTCTTTTTTTAAGTATCCTTCTCCGATTGCTTTGGTTTTTGGAAATGTTTTAGAGGACCGAAAAATAAGAAATAGGTCTGTTTTTATTCACCCCTCAAAGTTATAAGATTTTCAGAAATCCGTCTTCGATTGCTTTGGTTTTTTACATGTTTTAGAGGACCCAAAAAATATGAAATAGGTATATTTTTATTTCAGCCCATTTGTATATTTAGGGAGTGAAAATGTTGAGTACCGCATTTGTAGAATAATGTCCACCAGCCCTAAGGCAGTAACCCAAATTAGAAATAATTACGCGGGAGTTTCCGGCTCTGCGTTGTACATAAACTATTCAGAATAAGTTGGAAGTCACATAGCCAGGTAATTTAATTTATTGATCAATAAAGTACTCCGCCATTAAAAAATTAATTTCTGCTGAGTATAATTAAAAGACGTCCCTTGAGAATACATAATTAATAGCTTCCTGTCAGCGGTCCCGGTGCAATCATTTTCAATACCTAATCGAACAACTTAAAACTTACATCAATTTTCCCCGGAACGATCTGTACAACTTATAAACGGAAGTTCGTTACTTTGGTGCATGAATAAAACCGATAACGAGCGGCCGCTTAACCTTACGTAATGCAATTCAAGTAGGATCTTCGTGATTATCATAAATTAGGGCAGCAACTTTGTCAAACACAGCATAGTTCGCGTTGCTTGAGTAAAAAGTGTGCATGCTGTGGAATTAATAGGAGAAATTTGCCACGAAGACGGCGAACGATGTCAAAGGCTAGCTGCATTAATTAAACTTAACGCTTCCGAAGAACTTATAGTTAAAACGTAATTTCCTGGCCATTATTATTCAACGAAATTCACATTCCTACTAAATCATCTGAATTGTCATTAAAACTTCATACTCCGAATGCTCCGAGTCGCAATTACCACCCGTTTTGATCAAAGCAAAGAATTTTCTGCCTCATCATAACCGGCGTTTAATGACTCGCCGGGGCGACGCTTCCACCGGAAATGGCTACGAAACGCGGACCCAATCTCAGCATTATAATATCGAAATAACGCGTCGCCCGGCGGTATCTCGCAGTCCGTCATGCAAACAGCTTATTAATATTTATGCGAAACGCTTTAGGATATTAATACGTCTCGGACAAACAGGTTGTTCCGTTCGTGTAGCAATCTCAGAAGCTCATAATGCTATAAAGTTAGAGCGCCTCTGTAAATATTCACGAGACTAAGCTGCACGTGTGTGCATGCGCGTTTGCCCTCGTTCGCCACGCGTCTCGTTTATAGGTGCGCAGCCCCGCCGTTAAAGTGTTAATTATCCCCGGCGCTCAAATATCGCGGAAGTTCCAAAGCAACGCGTCGCACCTAGTGAATTACAATATCCGCGCTATCAAATGAATTTCCGCTACGACAATTTTTCCGCGACGCCGCGGCATTGCGTTGCCGGGTTTATGGTTTCATATCCTGCGGAGATAGCGAGTTCACAAGTGTCTCGAGAAACAAAAAGAAATCTCGAGCCCTCCGGTGGAGAGTGTGTGGTGTCGTTGCCAGGAGGGTCCCGTTACAAACAAGAAGTAGGTACCTAGGCATTCGAGAACTCCCCTAGTTCTGCCGACGTTATTCCCCGTAAATTTCTACTGTCGATTAGAGCCCCCTATGAACACAACACTATACGGCAGTAGACTTCTCCCGGGGAAAACTACGCGGAAGTTTAAGAAGCATAAAAATGGATGAGGAAAGTAGGAGGATGGTGGACGTCTTGCGGTCGACCCAGATGAGAGGCAAAGGCTTTGTTCTGGAGTGTTTCAGGGAACGTGCTGCGCTGGATGGCCGAGGGATCGAAAATAAAAATTCTCTATGAAAATAGTGGACCTGTACAGGAGCAGAAGCGATTGCCCGAGCGGTGGTGGCGGTGAAATACGTTTAAAATATGAGGACCGAAGCGGGAGAACCCGCGGCAAACACTTGACCATGAAAAATTAGGGATGTATTCAAATCCCAGTCAGGGATAAGAAGTTGAAGGTGGAAGTCTTTCTCTCGGGGCTCCTAATTTCGAAGATGAGGTAGCAGATGAAACAAATCGATCGTAAATCAAGCTCATACATTTAGGCATGTTCGACGCTCCATCGAGTTGCCATTTATCAGCTCGCACGCGAAAGACAGATCCACATTATTACCCGTTACCGATCAGACACAATGCCTGGCAGACAATGACGCATAATGCAACGCCGTCCTCCGTTTTCAGCCCTGTATGGAGAGGTCTGTCTCCCTTCGTTTCGGCCACGGCGGGGTAGTTGTCACGACCGCAAACAATGAACTCGATGGGTGCTACGCACGCGAGGTTAAGCGGTCTGGTATAATGGCCTATTGTTAAAATCAGTTAATTTATGCTAAACTGTTGACGAGCAACTTCAGGAATGCTGCATTTCTTGTTTGTTGCATGAAAGTAACCAACGAGCTCGTAATTAATTGTTGCTGCACTGGGGATCTATTTTCTAATGATAAGGAGAAACAATCTTCAGCGTTGAAAGGACCAATTATAGAAATAATAATAATAATTATTTATTGCACAGTAGACGTTACGAAAGAAACCATATAAGAAGACAAGAAAGAGAAAAATAGTTAAAAAGTTATATAATATTACATGTAAAAGTAAGACCACTTAAAACTACTTAAAACTAACACTAAAAGTGTATTCGGAAAATAGATCTACGCTCCCAGAGAATATCTCTTATATTCCTCCAGTTCGCATAATCCAAACCATCCTCACTTTTTCCGCAAATCGAGGCGCAATTATATTCGCGCGAAAGATGCCCGAGCAATGAGACCAATTACCTTGCCATTGCTCGGCCCTCCTAAGCGGCGCCCTATTCGCAGCCAGTCTCTTGGATAACGGTGTATAATCGTTAATGGACTTCGATTATCGATTCCGCGGCCTCGTAGCACGGAGACGGTCGACAATGAGCGTAGCATGGGAATAGGAAACAAGCTGTATAATCTTGTCAAGCAACGTTTGCGTTACGATTGTTCCAACGATGCATTCTTAAACGGTTCAATGAAACGCTATCGGATTTCGGTAAGCGGTTTGCTAACGGTTTAACCGAGAGGCATTGTTGTTCAATTGATAATTGGGCGATGATCAGAAATGGAACCCCGGCGAAGATCTTCGCACATTAAGAGTGGAGAATATAAATCATATTTTACTGTAAATTATTACTGCAAAATGGACTTTCATTATAATAAACGGGGCAACCAAGAACCTCGGATCTTCAGTCCGACGAATTTTCAGAATCCCGCGTTGACGTAATTCCCTGCGATTTACAAGGCACGGAGGATAGTCGGTTGATCGGTGCGCGGATCGGCTTGATGCCGGCAGAACGCCTAAACGACGACTGGCCGTTACAGGACCACGCTCCAAGCTCGCCCATCCGCTTTTCGTTCGACCATGCGTGATCGTATGTGGACCTCGGTCAAACGGTCGCTTTGTAAACCTGTATTTCGCTCTGTACAACCGTCGGTTGACATGGTTCCGGTGGCTTCTGCCATGGTTACGCGTTTCCGTTCCGCGCTGCGTCCGGGAATCGACGCGCCGTGCTGTGCCGGGCACTAGGGAGCACTGTGCCGCAGGCGGGGATGCAAAGAAACCCGGTTTCTAGGCTAGCAAATGCTGGGAGACTGTATTTCAAAGATTAAAAGCTGCGCCACTTTCCACCAAGGATCTATTTTTCGGAGTCCTGGCGGGCCACAAAGCGGACCGTAAAAGCCGGGCTCAATTTGGATTTTTTACTTCCTAGGGGTAGTAAAAAATTTTCACGAGATCAACAGAAGCATTAGTTAGAAAATTCAGGATCTATAAAGAAGTTTCTGTGTACACGTAAGCAAAATTCCTGTACACCATTCGAAGCACACTGTCCACGTTTCCGGGTTATAGATCACAACCCTAATTTCGGTCGACAAAGGCGTTGGAAAGCTGCTAGATCCTACGTTGCAATATTTTCAATGATATATATTTTCAATGCAAGATTTATAATGAAAGTTTATTGGCGGTGCGCGGGAACTGCCACGTGGACAAAGTGCACCTTTCGTCCGTCATGGAGGAAATTTTTCACTCCTTCGCATTGCCATAACTCTTCTTGTCGTTCGGCTCTTTCTCTGTGAAAAGCTGCGCGTTTTGGGGGCGCAGCTCTCGGGAAGAAAATTCTAGAGCGGCTGAAACACCGTTTCACACGGTATCTACCATAATTGCGTGTTTGTCCGTGGCTCTTTGTCTTCCCCGCGTAAACGGAATTACAATGCAGGGTGTATTTGTAATTCCCAGCTGACACGCAATCAGAGGCACCGTTCGACGGCCCTCATCAACCGCAACTAACCGATCAAATCATTTCTTCGTTAGACTAAACAGATGCATGCGCACCTATCAATTGTACGCGTTATGCAATCGAAATTAAATGTTTAATGAGATCTAATTGTTGCTAGTGTGCACTAGGCGTATGCGTTGCATTTGTATAGAATATCTCGCGTTTGAGGGATCTGATTAATAAGCCTCTGCTCCTGCGAACCACGTCGGGATTAATCGCGCAAAAGAATCCGCCAGAATCGTAGGAACGCGGACGCCGGAGTTGAAAGTAAATCAAACGTAGCCGCGGAATTCCGTGGCGTCATTGTTCGACTCCATTGTAATCGATATCGAATCCGCTTGGACACGCTGCGCTACAGTAACGACGTAACGAACGAAAGAGAGTCTATCCTGGAATAGATAGAGTTCGGTCAGGCTTTGGTCAGACCAATTTTATTCTAGAGGTGTCCCTATTCCCTTTTTCCTGCAATTGCTGGTATCCCCGTACTCTATTCGTTTGTTTGGAATGGTCGGCGGGTTAGTGTGATTGGAAATACTAAGATTTTAAAGGCCCGCCACTGTGGCATAGATATTCAACATACACTATGTAATATTTAGACAGTGGTATGTAATTCTTCATTGATTGTGAAGAGAAGTGTGAAATTTTTTTTGGAGGAACTATTGTTAATATTGGATTAAAGTCTGTTGGGATATAAGGAGGCATCTAAATTTGCGGAATATATTTTTCTGTGGTAAAATATATTTTAAATTCTGGAATCTTGTGAACCTCTTCGACGATGTTTGCGTGACGCATAAGTCACCTGATTGCAAGGAGAAAACTTTCTTAAAGTTAGATAGTTTACGCAGAGATTGAATATAAAATTTTAATTTTAGTTTTTCTTTATAATACTTCTTTCATCGATATAAAGTAGATTTATCGAAGGGAAAAAGTTACTTTCTTTCAGACACTATAACTTTCTCAATTTTTCATTTTTTTTCTTTTAAATTAGGGTCAATCCCAGCGTAAACTATTTAACTTTGAGAAACTTTTCTCATTTTTGCAATCGGATGACTGTGATAGATGCTACACGTCCTGACAACAGGACTTTGACAAGATTCCACAATAATTAATAAACAATGAAATATATCGCCATAAATAAATATTTTCAGCGAGTTTAAAGATGCCTCCTAATATCCCAAAGGAGTTTAATCCAATATCAACAATAGTTTTTTCCAAAAAAATTCATAAATATCTGTTACTTTTGGGGGCTGTTATACGAGAACGTAGTAGCTCAAGTGTACACTTCTTCACTCGTACTTCATTTCTTCTGATCGATTCTACCAATGGGACGTACAACATCCTTTGATGTGATAGACGACCGCGTCCTCCAATTGGATTCCGATCGAGCGGTCGACAAACACCAGAACCCTGTTCCTCTACGATAACTCCCTAATTAAAGATACCACTCGATCGCGCGCGAACAATTTAAAATCGATCGTAAGATGAGCCCGGCATGGAACGGGGGCAAGGGTCGGCCTATTATCCGAGTGGAACGCCGGAAAATCGAGGAGTTGGCTTTCGTCGGTTCCCTTCCTAATAACTCTTTTGCCGGGTACCATTAGTGGTTAGCCCCAGCCGCCTCGTACGCCGAGCACGTCTGGAAATGCTTCATAAAGCGTTGCCCTCTCTTACCCCTTTGCTGGGCCCTCTCGCTCGCACTCACCCTGTCCTTACCTTTCCCTCAGTCACTCAGTTAGTCGCTCGTTTACACTGCCTCTCAAAAGTTTAGGTAGGCCCGTTAATGAGAAAGAAACTTTGATCCTTACGTTGCCCAGGTGAGGTCGATAGCGTCTAAGAAATAATTCTGCAGCGGTAAACTTTGCAGCAGGATACAAAATTGAACGCCGAGCTGAGGAATAGTTCAACGTTTCATGGAAATTCAACAGTGCACTCTGAAACACAAGTATTCGGACTTCAACAGTTTATAGGAATCGCATTTCTTGTATCACTCACTTTTCTTTATGCCTCTTTGGTGGGAAAAACTCTGAGCATCCTAGTAAAAAGGTAAAGGTGAACCTTTACCATTTCAACGATGGTAAAGGTGAACGTAGGCGCGACAGGGGTTGCTGAGGCGAGGGATTGCAACGCGACTGGAGGAAGAACGGTTAGCAGCCTACAGAAGTGGTCCATACTAACCGCCTTGCGCTAAGGGTGGAGGACCACTCGTCGAAATAACGAGAAAATAATTATGAGAGAACGTGTGTCGACTTTACGACATTGCCCGCCTTGCTTTAGCCTTTAAAGCAAGATGCTGACGTAGGACAATCTCCCTTTGATTAAGACACTGTGAATTTGAATAAAGAAATCGGCGGGAGTGTCAGAAGCTCAAATGCCAATTAGTCAGTGAGCTTAGGTACTTAAGAGACTTAAGAGTAAATTCATATATTTATAATAATTATATTCTTGATATATGAAAAATACAATTCTGTACAGTAAGAATTAGGAAACATTTAACAAAAAAAAAACATTAAAATCTGTAGATTAATTCTTGAAAAATAATTCATGGAAAACTACTAATCAACTACTGGTCGAGCACTTGAGTGGTATTCAGCTACTCAAAGTAGCGATACCGAATCAGAACTCGTGTCGACACTTCAAGGAACATCTGTACCTTCAAATATTCTTCCCAGTCAGAAAGCAGAATTGCTTCAACATTTCTCACGCGCCACTTAATTCACATTTTACTTTAATTCGCTGTTATTGCGGGCTAAATGCCGAGGCCGCGTATGAATTATAATCACATCGTGGTAGAGAGAAAGCATAGGAGGGTACTTAATAATAATTACAGCGGAAATTATGACAATCCGAGCTGTAATACCGTAAATAAGAGGTCAGAGGTGTGAGGCCCATTTTTACTCCCGTCCTACACAGTCTCCTTCAGAACCTACTATCTTCTCCGTCTCCTGTTTTCTTTTTTCCACGGCATTCTTTCGTTTTCTCTGTAAATCCTCCCTTTCCTCGGTTTTAATTGTGATTTACGACAGACGCGTGCCTGCTTGTAAAATCTTCTGTGTAAACCTGCTTCTTGGAGGCGAATGGCGCAGTTATTCACGATACAGACGAAAAGCAACTTCAACCCATTAAATAATTAAGACTTCACCGAGAAAATATGCCCAATTTAACAAGATTCAATGCGTCTAAATTTCACGGCATCACTTGTCACCCGAGTTCTTGCGTCTCTTTTATATGGAACATGTTTCCATCAGCCCAATTCAGGGTAGATACTAATTTCCAAAAAAGTAGGAAAGTAAAGAAGATAAATTTGCAGGGGAGACTCGTCGGCAGGGCCCGATGACATTTTTCATCCCCACCGCTTGAATCCCACTTTCTGTCTCATTTCGCAAAACCTCGTCCCCCTCCCGGCTCTTCTTTCTCTCCATTCTGTACAAATACAGTAACCGCAGGATTTATCAGCGTTATTAAAAAGCCGCGGAGAGTAGCTGGCCTAATGTTCCCGATTTGCGCCAGCCGTCCTACAAACTACCCTTCCCCTCGATTTATCGGGTCCCCTATCGATCGCAGTTTGTAAATTTATCGCGTCCGTGATTGCGCGACACAGCAGACCCCATTCTCTTTGTCCGGTACCCTCGCGTTTTCTGCCCGACTTAGGCTACGCTTCATGGACCGAGGGAAAAATAATGACCCTGTGAATTCGGGGGTGAGATTCTTCCGACCACCTTTGGAAATCCAGCGCTCCTTGTTCCTAAAACGAAGCCCCAGCGACGAAGAGCTTACACGGAGTAAGCATTAATCCTTCCGGAGCCTCTGATTCCATTCTGGTCGGGCCGCTGTCGGGTCGACTTGGTCGCCTGCTTGACAATCGCGAAAATAACGTGTACCGGTGTCACGCCTCGATATTTTCACTCCATTACCCTTGTCGCGTCGATACACAGTGGAAAAAGCTACTTAGAAAAGTTGTTTCGCGTAGTCCCACTTGTCTGAATAGTCTGCTTCCACTCGCACAACTAAGCAGACCAATTACTCAGCTCCCGAGCGTGTGTAGTTGCATTTCCACTTCCGCCAACTCACTGTTCTCATTTGTTAATTATTCTCTTTCTGCTTACCCGAGAATTTCGCCTCGAGTTGGCCAATTATCGTGTCTTCACTGCTGCGATTAGAATGTTCCTAGTCAACTGTCTTGCAGGAGTGTTCTGGATATTCCATCTGAACTGTGTCTCTCAACAAACTAGTGTACTAAGTCAGTTTCTGTTTCTAACATCTACTTTGCGCCTCGTTTAATTAACCCACCGTCACATGTTCATCAGCACCTTGTCTACTTCCCTATAGTCTTCTGCTCCTTCGCTTCGTTTCTAGTTGTTTGACTACTCCGTATCTCGCAGCGCTTCACTGGCTCCGCGTCTGACTAGGCACCCCCCAATTCCACTTACGCTAAGTTTCGCGGATCACGCTGGTTCCCAATGATATCCAGGCCGGTTTTCTTGATCAATACTAACGAAACTCTTGCCCTGCATACCTACTAACATTCTATCTCGAGTCTAGCCTCGCTCCTGAGACCACAGGACAAAGCATTTCTGAGTTTTCATCGTCCCCCAACTTCAGGCTTCCTTATCCTCTGACTATTACTTCCCAACTAATTTAAACTTGTCCCGCGTAACCGTGACCGGGTCACTCGGGTCACTTTGGGTCAATACAGGTCCGCCAGCCTCCGCACTGCTTCTTATTCTTATCAGATTGGTGGGACGGCTGCCTTCAATATTCCACGGAAACGTCGTAACCACTGACAGCCTGGTCAATATTCAAAGGAACGTGATCGCCGGTGCAGGAAATTTCATCGTCCCTCCCGAAAGAAAAATTGCGGACAAGTGTTATCGAGCTGCCGCGGGCTACTGGCTCCCCCGCGTTCGTTCCTCTCTATTTACGAGCTCCGATTTGGCAGGGCGACGCGGAAGCCTGGCCGGGGATTTCGAAAGTTTCGCGTTACTTTACGACCGGTCCAGGGAATGGAAAAACCGGCCAGCCTGGGTTCGTCCGCGTGGACGTGAGCGTCCGCCGCGGCGTCCAGGGAAGGTGTCGAGCGCCCCGGACTGAAACAGGTGTACGTCCCTCTCGCCGAAATATTCCCGCGAATTTATGCTTCTTCCCGGCTGGTATTTTCACGGCTCGTTGGCTTCCCTTCTTATCTGGCCCCCCGGAGGGAAATCGGTAAAGCGGGGAATACTCGGCGATCGCGCGCCGGAAGATATTGGCCCTCGCTTTCATGCCAAAGATGAGGAGAAGGCGCAGCTATTTTCGCGGTAACGCGGCGCGCGCGCCGGGATGCGTGCGGAGCCACGAAAAAATTCGCGAGCGGTTAGGCAACGAGTTATCGATAGGTGTTCCAGGCATTCCTGGCCACTTCCAGTGAAATGGTAACGTTATTACACCCCATCGAGCTCCAGAGTCTGCTTACTCGACGAATAACAACCTTTTTTTTTACCATTTCAATGCTCAGATGTGCCAAGAGCCGTAGCGAGCAAAAAGACCAAGATAAATCAACGCGATCTCGGTCACGAGCGTTCAATATGGAGCGGTGCTTAAATTGGAAATAAGCGCTATCAACGAACTATCTACGGAGATTGAATTTATACAATGAATTGGAAACGCTCGCGGAGAAATCCCCTGAGGAACTAATACCGCGTCCACAAATCACCCACGCGGACGTATTAATTGCCGTATTAACAGCGCGCCGGGATATTTTAAGCGTTTCCTGAACTCTGCTGCGGCTGTCGCTACTCGTGCATTCGTGAATTATAATTGCGAATCCTGAGTTTCACCTGCGATACGATTCCGCATCGACGTAAATGAAATTCGCGTTGCATTTTAGCCATTGACTGTGACATTTAAACGTCGCCGGCACTGTTTTATGCATTTCGTTGGTTAATACGTGAATCATCATTGGCAAGAAATATTTATGGAACTGGAAGATGCTCTAAAAGAGCAGTAAATTGGAATATCGAAACCTTGGTTACATAAGCTTCGGTGTAATTTCATGGATTCTTCTGTAAATTGAGTCGTTCGTCGACAGAAGCTGTAATTCCAGCACCAATAACCCAATTTCGAGTGCTCCATAATTTAAACATCATCTTGCCAAACAACTGCGACGAATTTCATCACTCTCTAGCGCAGCGTTTTTGATCAGCTACTAATTAAGAGCTAACACAATGAGGTAAACCATAATGCCAAAAGTAGAGTCCCCAATTTCCAGAGTTAACCAGCTTAATTACTGAAATGGTCACGTCGACCTGGCTCCACGCGTCCTCGTTCAATTAACCGGCCCATTATCGTTCGGAGGATCGATTTGTTAAAGCGTGGCCGAACTTGCCCCCGTCTTTGGTCGTCGCGTGGAACAAACGAGTCGCGCGTTTCAAAGTGACGAAGTTCAGTTGACCCGATCTCATTAGGACGCCAAGTTATCGAACTGAAATCAGAGACTTTAAAGGCTGACCGCTGAAATTTCGTTGCCGCCGAAGCCAATTAACCCGGGCGGAAGAAGATAAATAAGATCCCAACGGCGGCAGAAGCTTTAAACTGTTCGGCTGGTGTGAAAGCTTTTTCTATCTGACGTCGGCTGATAGAATTCTTGCGGAACGCGAGCTGATTTTTATGAGCGATGTCGCTCCGCCCTTTCTCGTGATATCGTGGCTCTCCGCTCGTCGAGCACCGGTTCGCTTCACTTTTTCAACGCGCCGCCCGTAAACATGCACACGTCGGGCATGGGACTGAAAGCAGCCAGCTTCGGGAAAACTGCACGTTTTTACGGCGCTGGTACGTGACATATGAAGCCACGGAAATTTCCGGGGGCTTCGTAGTTAACGAACGCTGGCAAGCTAGGAGACGCTGGTCGCTTGGCTGTCGCCGGAGATAAGCTGCAATTTCAGGGAAACTGAGAGTCTGTGATGCAATCTGCATGGAGGAAAACGGACGCGACGTAACATTAGTTTGAAATGGGTCAACGCAGCCTTATATACATATTTACAAGCTAGGCGCAGTTAATTGGTCGCCAGCTTCCCGTTCCTCGAACTCCGGCCTGGGTCCCGCATTAACGCATAAGTAGGCCGCGTTTCTCCCCCGGTATCCGACTTCCCGTTTCCTCGAATCCAGCCTTTATATTCGGCAACAATTCGCCCTTCCACCTCGGGAACGTCTTCCGGCGGCCAGCTTCCAATAAACGACAGGCGTCCGATGCACATTCGCGACGATTGATTTCAGAACTCATTACTCCGTCCATTCTCGATCGAGCCGGCTCTCGGTTTCCTACCCCTGCGGGCCGATTCTCTCCTTTCCTCGTTATCGAGAGCGAAACTTATTTCGAGCCGATGGATGCCGTCCCCGGAGCGATCGGACTCCCGACGAGCAAATTTCAATTTTCGCCTGGCCGACGCCGCGATAATCGTCCTCGCCGACACTCGCTCGGATGTCTGGTCTATCTCTGGAGCCCGCTGGAAAGAAGAGAAGATACTGTCGTTGCCAGCCGGTCGGCCCGGCGAAATGAACTTTATCGCACAGCTGGGATCTTCATTGGGAAACGTGCGCACTGCCAGCGCGAGAAAACTTCTAGCGACGTTGACATTGCGGCCACGATTCATGGTTCCCAGCTTCCGTCGGGTTACTCGTTCTACTGCTGCACTTTCAGCCCTGCGTTTGTCATACCTTTCGCTCTATTTCTCTCCTCGTTTTTTGGCAGATGAATCGGCAGGGCCGGGCTTCGCTCGAGATTATGTAGCTTTGCGATTCCATGGCGAATATTTCGCCTCGTCTATTTTCTAAAATTCCTCTGGCAATTAGTGGAAATATTTTTGTTTTATTGAAAATTTGTTTTATTGCATTCTTCTACAAATTACGTTTTGTAAAAAATTTAGTCAATTATCCTTATTTTTCAGCGAGGAGTTCAATCGATAATGATAGAAGTTTGAACTCGTCGTTGCCAGAAAAGGGCTTCTAGGATGTCGAGGCCTCCAAGCAGCTCTCTTCTTTACCGCACCATTTTTTTCCTCTCCACAGGCGAGAAATCTATGCTCCCCTCCGAAACTTCTCCACTTCGAGTAAACGATCCACCGTAAAAATCTGCATGCCATCATTCCGGCGATGGTTATCTCTGGGATTCGATTCGCGACTCGCTCAGCGAGAAGCACGCTGTGCAAAATTCTTTTTCTCCTTTGGATCTTCGTCCGCGGGAGTCGATATGAAGTGTCTCAGACATGACGAGTTCCTGAGGATCGTGGGGCGATAGTTTTACCTCAAACAATCGCGTACACCTCAGGAATGCTTCCTGGAGTCACAATCGACTCATTAATTGCGATAGAAATTTATAAACGCAAAAAATAATTACTAATTCCGTTTATTACGTGATAAAAAATATATAAGAAACAAAACGCTATTTGGAAAAAGAGTGGAACATGAATTTTCAAAGAAATCAACGATAATTTATTTAATATTTATATTACCCAATATTTTTTTACATTTTATTTTTTATATTTTTTTTGTTCCTTCTATATTACATAATAAACGAAATTCGCAATTATTTTTAAGGTGTTTTTATTTTAAAATGGGCGAATTTAACATTACTATGCGTTTAATGTGTGTAAAGTTGCATTTTATATATAAAAAATATTAATATTTCTCGTTAGTTTTGTATTTTTGCGTTTGGCTCCCAAGTTAGTGCCAAGTGTTGCACTCTTGCTTCGGACTTTAGCAGCTAATCCCGCCCATGCAGGCCACGCTGTTGACCCTGGATGAATCCACTGAAATACACTGTTTCGGTATAGGTTTCTGATGCACTGTATACCCAGCAGAATGTCCCGACGTCACAAAGGCGCAATCCATGGCGACAAGTTAATATCGCTATAATTCCACTTTACGGGGACTGCAGTCGTGCAACGGGAAAATTATTGACGCGACCGTGGGGTAGGGCAGAGGTGGTACAAGCGCGCGGGCAGCACCGACGCAGAAACGGCAACCCCGAATGTTTAAACGGCGGGCTTCGACAGCGTATTTCCGTGCGATGATCTATGAAGTTGCAAGTTACCAACAAACCGCTTATCTGATGCAACGTTTCGCCGGTGGATCCAGTTCAATACGCACCGCCGTTCCCGAAATCCGCGGAGGAAGTGCAGTGGCATTATTGAATGGCTAGCAACTTGCGAAATCTCTGCACACAATTTTGCATTTATAATATTTCCATTTCCAATAAAGTCTGCCCCACCTCGGCCGATCCAGGAATAGTGGTCAACGCGTTCCGCTTGGTTAAACAATGCAACCCATCTGGCTATAATACACCTTTAGAGCTCTGTCCAAACGCGATACAGTTTTCATGATAATCTTCAACTCGAAACTTCGGGAACTTTGGAAGCCGATAGTTTCCGGAAGTTCCACTGTACCCATGCCGAACACTTGTCCCTCTTTTCAAACCAACTACCTCCAAGAACATGCTCGGACTTTCAGCAAAACAACGGCCATCCGAATGATAATCGACAATTCCAAAGGAAACACCGTGTACTCCGCTCCACCGCCGTTCCATCGAATATCCATTGCCTGGCCAGCCGCGGGTTGACACAGCAAGAGTAACCGTAATCGTAGCAATAATTTCGCCGGAATGCCGGGCCAGCAACTCGAAACTTTTAATTGGAACTTGTCATATGCTGGGACTATACATCGCTACGGAACGCGCGGACAACATTCGAGGGGTTTACGAGCGACCAACCAGGCGAAGGACAGTAAAGAGGGTTTGCGGGACACGTATGCGCTATTCCGTGATGAATTGTCCACCATTAGCGACGAAATATCCGAGGAAATATATTGGCTCCCCTGATAAAGAGGGACAAGGTGCGTCCGCGAGTGTAGTTTTGAAGAGCGGCTCGGGAAATGTATGCCACGAGTCGATGAGGGGGTGGAGGGGAGGGGGGGGGAGGGTCTTTTAAAACCAGCCGGAAATAAATTAGATGGATTTTACGAGCGCGTAAAATAAAAGAGGGAAACTTGTCGCTGCGAATTATTTTTGCAGGTATGTGTGCCTGCATATTATTTACAGCCTCCATTTCGACGAATAGGGAGATCCAATGCGACATCCCTCTACTTGATCTTCAGTGGTGCCATCCACTCGTCCTGGATTCACTTGAATTTTGCTGTTTCCGTTAATGGTGGGTACCATTTTTTTTGCTGTATCGCTTCACACAGTGCTCCAACTGACTCCTACATTATTGCATCGCTGGACTGTGCTTATCCCATGGTCGTTTTTGCACGCTTCACACGTGCAACACGGTGGTTTGTACAAATTGTACAGTTTTATGAATGTCCCACACATTTCTAACGGTGTTACAAGTACGGGCGAGGAATGGTACGAATTGTTTGATGGGTTTACTATTACGGGAAATGGAAGATCTCTCTTTCAATTTACGACTATAATAATTCTCCTTTTTCTACGTGATAGTAATAAATATTGTGTGAATGGAAGAGTCTGTGCTTGCTTTTATCTCCCTGTAACTAATTCGCAAACAATACTTTTACATTTCGAACCTGGAAATTTTAAAAATCCGGTTATTTTCCGATTGGTAAAAAATAATTTTTTTACTAAATGATTAAAAGAAGTAACTTTTTTCTATCTCAACACAATTTTTTTCTATCTACACAAAATCAAAAATAATCAAATTTTCAGGGGTTAATTTCACCCTCTTCGAGTATATTTGGCAGCAAAGAAATATTGCGTTGTAATCAGTAGTAAATCCTCTGCATACTAATAAAGTTTCAGAATTTTTTGAAACTCCGGGTCCAGGATCTTCCCTTTTTAGTCTTCTTAAAATTATTCGGAATGCCCATTGCTCGGTAACTTTACCAGCGTAACAGTACTACCGGGTGCTGTTAAAGCGGCAAACGCTACCAAAGGAAACAAAATACTTGCTCTCGTCGGGTGTCTCTGAGCTTCATTTATGTAGGGACCGCGCAGGAAATTCCTGCACGCGGAACCCGACCTCTTCCATTCGCTTCTTCGTTGCGTGACGTAAAGATAGATCTGCCTCCCATATCGTGCCCAGTATCCCGTGGATATTTTCCATCGGGCACAGTCGGGATGTGTGCCGACGATAAAAAGTCATCCACTTCAGAGACACAGGAGAATCCGTCAGTGGTAGTATTTCACAGGCGACCCGAGCTCTTTGTTAATCCTACCTGTAGCTCGGGGATTGCCCCAGGTTCTGTTAATCCTCCAGAGTCTCGAAATATTTCGAAAACGAGCTGTCTGGAACACCGGTCCGCGTCACGTCTCGATTGATTTCCCGTAGAGAAGAGTCGCTGCCACGGCCGTTTGTGCTCGCAGCCACGTTAACCCGAGCCAGACTAATTAAACTGCTTTTCAGCGTCGCGATCGATTTTAATCACGATCCTTATTCGATCAGCCTGGACGCCCTAAGCATTTAGCCCGACGACAAGCATTTTTCCGGCCTGCTCGCCACACTAATTGACTAGACGACATCTGCCGCTCGTCCTTTGTCTTATCCTCTTACCGCGTCGCTCTCTACCCCCCCCCCCCCCCTACCCGCCGGGCGCGCTTCGCCACACGACCGAGCCACCCACGCCTCTGTCTGCATCGTAGTCGGTTTGACGTTCTGTTTTTTTTTCTCTCGCGCCTAACATAGCTCATTAATTCGCGTAGCGGTGTCAAAAGTCACCGCGACGCGGCAGCTACAGTGTTAAATTAATTCTAGGAGTCATTTCACTGGCCCCGTGCTAATGGGCCGCTACCACCACAGTAACGCGGCCATAAATTAATTCCGCCTCGTCGTTACGTTGCTTTCGAATGGTTCGTCGCCATACAGGGATGCAGCGCCGTAGACGCGCCGGCATGACGGCCACGTAATCCCGCAGACTCGTTTGCTGTTTCGCCGTTTTCAAAATCGCTGGCAACTCGGGGGAAATGCGTGGACACTAATACCCTCGGTCGCCTACAGGCAGTGTGGCGCATGTGGTTTCTTGAGAGAGGAATAGGTGCTGTGTTAAAGGTGATTAGAAGGGATGTCGATGGGTTTAGCTGGGTCGTGAGGCTATTTCTAGCCTCGCATTTTTTGTTTGTTTGGGTTTAAGCGTGTCCTCGGTTGGCGCGGACCTTGAACGCGCCTTATATGGGCGTTGCCATATTTGGGCTGCTCGGGCGGTCTCGTCGGGATTCGGCCGTCTACGGTAGAACTGGAGGGGGGCGAGCTCGAGAAGCTTTGTTACTTTTGTTACTCTCGAAGTCGCCACGACATGGTAGAATTGTATTTAACGAAGTACTCAATTGTATTAAAATAAACTATATTTGAACGACTAAAATATGATTATTAATCAATCGCACAAAATTAATGTGGCATGTGATTTGGCTGTTTTAAACTGTTTAGTACGAGGGAACAACACCCAGATGTATCTCGACGTGCTCTTCTCTGATGTTTGCCAGTAAAAGGATGAACGAACGCCTGAGAGAAAGCTCCTCCCACTAGAACAAACACGGGGTCACGCACAATGGCGGACGATTTCGAGGGTGGACTATACGCATTACCGCCGAATCCCATTGAATCCCAGGGGCAAAAAGTTCTCCGATATCTTGAAACTCCAGGGAAATATGCTTATCCCCTGGAAATACTGATCGAGAGATGCTAAAACGAAATAGGGCCGATCGTTCTGCTTCCCCTGTTTCATCCTCTAACCCCTGTCCTACACCCACTCACCCTCCCTGGACCAAGTCGAAAATAGAGACGTCCAAACTACTTCTGTAGCCCATGCGGTCGAGTACACTCGAATATTAAGACCTCTAATCATTTTCGTTCGGGTAGGGGTGAATCATTCCCCCTCTTTACCATCTGTGTAGGCAGGGTTATTAGAAGTAACTTGTAATTATCCAGTACCAGCTTTACTAACTAGCTTTACTCATTTTTTTAAAAAAAAAAATTGTCATAAAACTCAAACTATTTCACAAAAGAATTTTTTTTAATTTTTTTTGTTGCGAAACTAGTCTCATTCATCTGGATTACCCAAGCATAAAGAGCTGAGGCACATTTCATGACACCAGAGTTTACCATTTGAAAGTTTTTAGGCGACAAACATATAAACTTTCTGCTTTATATATTAAAATTCAAAAGCCAGGTCTTCGTAGCTATGTCCAACGCCTTGTCATGATCAAGGAGCGATACTTTCAAGCTTTGATGACAGAAGATCGCTGGTTCAAGTAAGAAGAAGTGATTAGAAGATGGAATGGAGTCTGACGTCGGGTAAGAAGGGTAAAAGGGAGCGACTGAGAGGGACGAGACTGGAATGGCTAGATGCCAATTCCATCAGATATTAGCATGGGAATGGAGTGTGATTTGTGGGCCAGCTAGCCGTGACATGGAGGCGTACTCTCGCGTGTACGTGTAGGAAAACTACGGGCGTGTGTCTATCTCTGCCTCTCTTTGGCCAGCAGCTCCGAGACAAAGTTACAGAGACGCCAGAAGTGGGAAAGAGGTAGACGATGATGCCGCTACTCGCCAGGACAAACACATCAGCGAATCCCCCGGGATTAACCGGGAAATTTACGACTCCACTATCACGCGGATCATATATCGATTCGGCGAACCGCTGACTGAGATGCCGCGAAAGGGAAAGCCCGTGCGGAATGAATTCTTAAATTCTGTAGGAAAAACAAAAGTTCCTCGCGCCACTCGCTATTCGAATATCGACGATACAGTATTCGCTAACCCCAGTAATTTTCCGCTCGGCCAGTTCACAATGTTAGAAACTTTACTTTCTGGGATTGATTTCTTTTGCTCACGCGCGCTCGAAGCTCTTCAAACTTCTGGCCAGAGTAACCCGTGCCAAGGGTCTTTTACTTCTCCCCGTCCAACTTCAAAAACAGCCAAACGTGAAACGTGTCCAGGAAACTTTCTATTTTGACACAAGTGCCACCCCACAATTCTCCACAGGACTTGATGAAAGTCTCTGCTGATTGCTCTGTAACGCTGGATCTATCTAGGCCTCAATGGACAACGTGTAATCGCGAAGCAAAAAGTATGATATCAATGGCGAATCCAGAGGAAAGGGGAAAGGAAAATCCCGCACCCAAGGAAAAAGAAGATTAATGTTACCACGACTGATGGAATTCAAGAGCTTTGTGGAAAGAAAAGAAAACTGGATATTATTGTTTAAATAAATTTTTATACTCGCCTAATGAATTTTGACATTATTGAATTTGCATTGAAAATATTTTCAACTCGGCTTCCCCTAAGATTAAATCCTGAGAACACTACTGTATGATATGATACGTAAGAAGTAGTGCTTCGTCACCATTTTACAACCGAATTGATACTGTCGGACGTGTGGATCTATTTTATTGATTCTATTAGAACCCAGGAATGCACTGATCACAGGACTTCCTGTTTCAGTAGCTTCGAATAGAATAGATGCGGGGCTAGAGAATCAGAGTCGAGTCGTCAAAGATGCAGGCAAAAGCGATCAGTATGAATCGTGTATCTTCGGAGGACCCACTACGAAGTCTCGTCATGTTCAACACGGAGCCAGGAAGCGGGTGGGAAGGGAAAGGGTGGCATACCAACGAGTTCCCGCAACGTCTCGTCTCGTAGACCAGCGGTGCCAGCAACCCCGAACGAGAGGAGAGGAACACGGGCGGTTAGCTGCCTCCGCGTGGTCCGTTAATATTAAAACCCCTTATGTGCCGTTCATGCGAGCACTATACACCGGCGACAGCATAGATTTACATAATAAAAGAAACCTTCTGCACGACAAAGGGATCGCCAATCCCATGTAGACGGTTGAGTCGAAGCAGAACCGCGACTCTGCTAAATCCTTTCGTGAAACAAGGGTTCAGCCAGGTTCAGGGCTCCGGCGTTTAGACATCCTTCTAGCTCACCACGTCTAAATCTTGGGGTTCTAATAAGATTTAGTGATTGACAAAGTTCACTTGACACAGAGAATCCCCTTTATCAAAAATAGAGTGACGTGTTTCCTCGAAAACTTTATTTCCAATTAGATCTTAATTTTCTTCTTTTGCCTGATCTCTTATTTATTTTTAGTTATTAATGAAGAATGAATTATTAAAAAGTCAATGATTTATTTTCAGTGCCAATACTTGTCAGGCTGTGACAATAAATATCTTTAATATCTTTATTTTTAAAATAAAAGACTTAATAGGTATTTACGATGATTTATTTTAAAAAGAAATTCATAATCAACAATAATAACTGAAGATTAAGACTATACATATAAAAACTTACAAAAAATATACATTCTATTTGGGATTTCCCCTTAAGGTGCCAATCATTGCACAGTCTACCCTACACAGTGGATATACTTGTCGAAGCTGAACACCCCAAAAATATTGAATCCCAAAGTATCACGCGAAAGTAAGTCCGACGAGAATTGAAATAGGTAAATATTACCCATGCGCCACTGCCAGAGTAAATTTTCACACTTCCGTTCAAATTGCGGTCGCTTTGACTTTATGCACATATGTATATAGCCGACGCTCCCTTTCCACCCAACTATATTTCCGCGTGCGTTTGAACTTTTTTCGCCGGTGTACGCTTCTGACATCGAATTGCATCACGTAACTCCAGCCAGATAGGTGCGTGATTAATGGGACGCCATGGAAAGTAATATCATCGCCGGTTCTCGCTCGGTCATTTCGCGGAGATACTCGCGGAAATGGCGGTTCACTGATCTGGCTGTCTGCATCAATCTGCATGCCACCAAATGCTTGATGCTTGCGGCGGTGATGAAACCCCGAAGAATTGCATAAAGGAAGGCCTACTTGAAACGTGCACACCCCTACATCTGCCGCATGTTTATTGCAGAAATAACAAAGCAAGAGGGGAGCACTTCCATTTTTGACAGTTTTTGAGTTACGATGTGTAATATATGTAAAAAAATTCTACATCGTTTGGTGCACGTTTGAGGCATATCCGATAACAAGTGAGCGATTTATTGCAAATTTCGAATCTGCAACCATTACTGTTTTGCGCAATACGAATGCTCCAGATTTGATAAATTCGCCACAAAGAGAAATAAAAACATATCGACTCAATAACTACCACAATATTGCATAAAAAATATATTTTTAAATTAGTGTTCTCTTTTTAATGGTAACCCAAAGGAATAATTTTATAAACCCTGTGGTTTTCCTTTTATAAAATTTATAGTTTCCCAGTTTCCAATTTCACTATCCTCGTTTTCTATATTGGGCCTTTGGTATAATTTGGTTGGTTCCCTCATCAGCCTGGCTCAATCTTCCTTCCACCTGAGAAGGTTACGTCTCCTTGGTCACATCGGTTTTCCACGGGGCAGCTCACTCATCACGCCACTCTTATCGATCATCGCTTCATTTGGCCACGAGCACTCGGTGCATTTTTCTTGCCAGCTAGCCGGGATTTCATCCTCGCCAGTGTTTCACTGGCTTACGGGCCGTGGGGCTGATACATCTTCGTCAAACCACGGCACACCGGAGGAGGTATTAGCACTGACAGGTAAGATACTACGAATTCTATCTCCGCGGATATTCTCCCGTGATTTCTGCGCCTCTTATCCGAGCAGTGGACGTTCCGTTGCAAATGGCACCACGGTAAAAGTGCCATAGCCCCTCTGAAATCCTCTTTCACAGTGATAATGGTGAGCGATTCGTTCCCGCGATGCCAGGATTTTGTAACATTTTTTACTCGATGAAAATAGCTTCTGCGATAAAAAAGGACACTTTGGGAAATACATTTCATGCTCAGCAGTGCGTTCCCGTCAGATTCGAATCCCAGAATCTTTCCCAACGCAAGGCACACGCATCTGGATTTAACCTCAGAAAAGAAGCCGTTCCTTTTCATCCAATTTGCATGGTTGGAATCGCGAGGGCACGTGCACCAGGTGTATTTCTGATGAAATTGAAGAGAACGACTGCAGACTGCAGCTGCAGGGGCATAAATTCCAGAGGCAGCGCTTGTTCATGTATGTTAAACGGAAGAAGTCTATCCAATCTTGCGGGAGGGATGTCTTGGACAACGGAGGGGCTTAAGGGATTACTGAGCGCTAAAATAATTCAAATCCGCGAGAAAGACAGCCACGGGTTGTCCGGCGACCTCAGGAATACGCAGCACTAGAAGCTGTTTAGAGGTTTGCTGCCAAAGGCAAAAGGCTAATCTGACCGGCAAACAATAACTACAGCTTCATTCTCATTAGTCAAGTTACTTGGTTTTCACTTCAAGCATTAATTCACATCCTCACGACGATAGAACAAGTCTTTGACCACTGTTCACAGTTTCAACAAGTCCTCCCGACAACCTTCACCTCTTCCACCATTTCCCCAACGCTGACGACGCAGTTGGTCAAGTTTATACCTCGCGTATGTGCATCAGATGTTGATTTTTGATCGCCAGTAAATTCTTGCATGCGTAAACATTGAACTTCCCCGCTCCCGCGTGCTGAGTTGACACTGAAACGCTGGGTCTCCCAAAGCTGATCCCACATTCCAACACAGCTTGCATAACGTGTGCCTCCACACGCAGCTAAAACAAACGTTAATATCACTGATAACTAGGTCCTTCAAACCGGGGCAGAAATATTTTCAAAAGGTTAACCACTGAACGGAACGTTTCCAGGATTCCTGTGGCTGTACTGATTTTCATCCGGAATATAAAGAGGTGTGCCGAATTCCATGAATATTTCCCGAAGCACGGGGTGAGGGATTTCGAGTGATGGTGCGTTTAAAATAGCATCGAAAGGGAGCGGAGAAATTACAAAGTGCAACGGGATCGCTGGGACACGGACACCGTCATCGTTTCGCAAACAACAAGAGCGCGGCTGGTTGACAACGCGTCCGTTCCATTCCTATGTCCGTATTCATCAACATTTATCGTGTCCTCGCATGCAGGTGAACTGCGGGAGAGAAGGGAAATTGCCTGGAGCTACGTTTTCCCGACACGATATTCGATTTGATGGTATAAAACCCCGTATACGCTCGAGATCCAGGCTTTGAGAGTTTATCGAATCAACGTTTGTTACGCGGCATCCGCTGTCCGCTCCGTGACAACTCCACGCTACAATTAACGTTTGTTTTCCCCTGGGAAATACTGTTCCTTGTTGCAAGCGATACGCAAACTTTTGCTCTTAGCTCGCATTAATTTGAATAGAGGACGCTTTTAATTAATTACTGATCATCTCGCTTCGCAAGCTCTGAAAGATTAAACCAGAGCTGTGTTCTTGGTCTCTTAATGTTAGTACCATTGCCACTCTTTTCTCAACCAGCGCCCAAGAATCAATAAAAATCGTATCGCTTTTCCCGATCCTGGGCAAAAGGGTCTACCTTTTGGCCCCTGTGTGTTTCCGACCGTAACTCCTAACACGAAACAGGAAATTGCAATTCGATGTTGCGCTCGTTGGTGGAAAAATATGATTGCCGTAAATATTAATCGTAATGAAGCGGTGCTGGACTGTCGGAAAATCGTTAAAGAGGCGATTTCCATAACGCGAAACGCGGTTTCAGCGCGCCTCCCCCAACAAAGGGCAATAACTTGCGAGCGGCCATTTTAAATCGAGCAAATGGCCGAGCGAAGTTATTGCGATGCATGGTTTCCGGTTTAAATCGAATGCGCACGCGAGTCGGATAGCGATCTACAGGGGAGAGAGCGTGGTTTAACGTGCGGCCGCGTGCGATAATCAAACGGCAGCAATTATGCAAATTGAGGCGCATGCAATTTACTTATTCGTGCTACCTAGTCTCGTCTCTGAATAGGGAATATCGTTGACGATTTTGAGCGAGACTATCATTTTTCGATCGGCGATAACGGCGGCGGTGAGGCGATGCGGGGGTAAAATTAAAGTGGAGGAAGCTGGGAACCCCTAACTTGGGGTGAAAAATTTAAACTAAAAGGCTCTAGCTTGATTAAAATTGGCTATTTAATATTGCCAAGAAGATTCTTCATATTCGTTAAAAAATGTCCACAAAATGTTCTTCGATTCTGAACAGTGTAATTTGCGCGAAAGTTTCTACAATGTTGCACATCGCGTTATATCTATTGGGGTCACTTTGTGCAATCCTAAATTCAACAAACCGATTTCCCTGGAATCGGATAAATTCAATATTTTATTATCCTGACGGGCTTCCCGAAGAACGCCTGGGCTTCGCAGTGTATAATTTCAGCGCACGTATTTTCCGTACGTGATTCTTACGGGCTGAGCGTTAAACCTACGGTGGCCTGGTTTTATCTGAACGTACATTTCAGAGAACTATATGTGACGTGGAGCGCGGGCGGCCGGTAAATTTTATCTTCTGAAATTCAAGATTTCGGGGAAATCGTGTTAGGTACGCTGATGCGTTTTTACCGTTCTCAGGACTCACCGGAGTGAATGCAGAATATTCTCCACACATTATCGTAGAATGTTTCCAAGTTCTCGCATATAAATGCGCGTATTATAATTACTACGCGTACAGTTGCTGTTTAACTTGCTACAGTAATGAAATATTTATAAAGCCATGGTGGATATTGTTTCCGTAAGGCTGCCGTCTCATTTTTATTATGGTCCGAATCGATTGAAGCGTCCCTTGTATACTACGAAATCGGCGTGCGGTTCACGGCACGATGCTTCGAATTTTAATATTCTATTTTGGTAAAAAAGGGCCACCGTTTGAAGTTGAAATATCGAATTTCGGTGGGAAATATTTTCTTTTTTTTGCAGGAAGGGTTTGCAAGTATTTCCATTATTGCAAAATTGATAGGAAAATTTAAAAATATGAGATCGTCAGGTACTTCTGATAGTTATTTATTTTTAAAATTTATTTAAATTTTTACTTTGACTCATATCCAAGCCGCTATCTTCTTTAGTTAATACTAATATCTCACGAAAATTTAGAATAATACAGTTAAAAAAGGTATCTTTTAGTAGAAAATCATTGTTTAAGATTTTCACTTATACTTTTCTAAAAAAAAATCAACTACAAAAGAATAATTCCCAGGCGATTTATTCTGTCTAAAAACATCTTGGATACCGCGGAATCGTGCCCCTCCCAATAATCCCGCCGAATTCTCAGTGCAAAAGTTTCCATTAGAAATTGAAGCCCGGAAGGCGCGGGTCCTCGGTATTAATTCCGAATTAACGGAGTGTGCCTTTGGCGGCTGCATTAGGAAACGGGGTCTCCCTCAGCAGCAGCAGCAGCAGCGGCGAACACTCACGCAGCCGTGGTTCTCGGAATATCGGCGAAGTTTCTGCGAAATGTCTTCCAGCAGCGGAACCAGAGCCCGTAAGTTCGACCTCACAGAAACCCGAGACTAGCGATAATTTGATATTAATGTGGAAAAGAAGCTAGTATTCCGCCTCCCTATATCTGTTAACATTGTGATATAGAAGCTGGCCGAGGATTACTGAACATGCTACTTGACTTGAACCACCAGCTGACGGCTAGGGACTAACAAATGACCCCCTAGTGTCAACAATTTAATTACATCTGAAGCTGCCTCACCCCTTTGGAGGACTTTCAAAGAAAGCCTCTGGATCGCCCGAAGCATTTTCCGGGAAAAAGATCCAGCCATTCTTCCCCCAGAAACAACTCTATCACTGAAACCTATGCGACCTACATACAGCGGATAAAAATCTATTGGCTCTCGTCTGCGTTCTACATTCGCGTTTCACTGCGAGTCACAGCCGGAACAATGCCTCCTGCTGCTTCCTTTTAATATTTCTCTTTTCCTTCCCCGCATTCTCTCTCCTTCACACCCCGGGCCATTTTCTCCTGGCAATTTCGGCCGCCGCGCATTCCGCTGCAACGCGAAATCAGGTTGCGGCCACTTGCGTTTGAATTAGCGGGTGCTGGTAGGCAATCAGATCCTTCGCCTTCATAATAGTTGTTACCGTTCCGTAGAACGTGGTACAATTTTTCAGTTTGCGCCGAGCGCTGCCCGGGAGATTGAAGTTTCGACAGCTTCCTGTTGGCCGATACTTCAGCAACGAGTGTTGTAAAAAATGAGAACCGTGTACGTAAAACAGCCTTTCCTCCGGCCGTTTAACCACACATATCAGCCGGATCTCATACCACGGTACAGTTCGTTCCACTGGACGCAACACTGGCTTTCCAATCTCGCAGAAATTTGTTACGCTCCATTCGATTTCTCGTTAGCTAAAGATTCAATCAGAGTGGCCATAAATTCACTTTTATTGCTGCAGGTAATTTTGCCGATTTATAGACGAGCGGTTTAAAACAGTGTCAGTGGACTGTAAGTGTTGGGGGAGTTTCAATTATTTCCTTATTAAATTGTCCGTTTCCTCCGAGCTGTGTTGCGGCGCGAAGACGTCCCGCATGCTGGGTACTGTTGCTACACACGTGTTGCTGTCAAATCTACCGCGTCGTCCCCTGCGAAAATGATTCGAGGAAGATGCGGGGGTCGATAGTACAGTCGCACAGCCACCAGGCACATGAACCATTATTATTGCCGACACGTTGTGAGTTACACGAGTTACACCTTCAAATTAAAGCCTCGACAAAAGCCGCAGCTCGCTTAATCGCGTGTTGGCAGTCTCCTATCTCGCACGGCTTGCCAAGTTCGACGTCACAATGCACTCCCGTGCTCCTCTATTTTCCTCCGGGCGAACAGTGATTCTTGCCCGGCAAGAAATTTCATTCTATGGACGTGCCGTCGTGAGAGGCAACCGTATTATGTTCCGCACGTTCTTCGCGAGTCATTTTGTAATGGTACGCGGTGGACTGGAATGTGAAAAATCCCTCGAAAGGGGCGCCGCCGCTATCCGGCAGCAACGCGATTTCCTTCTCGCGCGCAGCTGTTCCAAATAAAGGGCGTGCACTCGCTTTTCGATTACAACCATAATCACGGTCCACGGGTACTTCGAGAGCGTGTAGAGATGAAATAAGGGGAGACTGTATACGCGGTAGTCGAGAATAAACGAAAGGGAATTGAATTCCCTTCGCCAGGCCGACAAAGAACCGTCAAAAATTGGGAGAAAGCTGACGGAATTCGTGGAGAAAAAGCGCCCCAGGTGCATAATTCTTTCACGACCCAGCAACTTTTATGCTTTCAGAATTCCCGCGCAGCACTGCGGCCGGCTGACATTGGAAGCGTTTTCGTAGCGCACACCATTGGTCACGACGGCATACGAGAAACAAAGTTACGGCTGCGGCTCTCCCAGCGGTAAGCTGGGCCAAAAATGTCCCCCCAGCGAGACGCAGGATCGGCTCGCCCGTCGTGTCCCATTGTTTATTGCATTCCGGATGCGCTGCTCGTTAAAAAAGTTTCATCGCCATGAGTCACACCTCCGCAGACCGCCATTGTGCGCCCTCGACCTGCCACGCTGCTGGAAAAGGCACATTCAACAACGCCGTTTCCTCGCTTCTCCTGATTCTCTCAATCTTGTAACACGGAGTGTTCAGATTTTCGTCAGATTTTCTTCAGTTCTTCAAAGTCAGCTGTTATATATTTTTGACACTCGACACACAACCACGTTTCACAATTATTTATTAACGAATTATAACACTGGCGGTACAGAGTTAACCTAAAAGGCACGCGCCGCGACGGAGACTCGCTCGAAGTGAGAGTGCTACTAGCGCGCGACTCTCCTAACCTAAAAAACCCACTCGCGCGCGAGATGGCGCAGTCCGCTGCCAATGATCTTGGCGCGCATTTCAATACAGAACATCGGTACGTGACCCACAACGTCAAACTTCGACGCGTTGAAGTCTCTCGGACCCGAAGAACCCAATGGTGCCATAAAGCACTGACGTGCATGGCGGAAAATTAATCGTTTCCCGGCGTAGGGACGGGCCGTAAAATCGAAAAGTCGTTCCATCGCCGGTATTAGCCTGGCCTGACGTATTATTATGGAATCGCCGTCACGTGGCCGCCGATCGGACGATCGAAAACGCATCAAGGAACTTCTCCCCGCCGGAAAGTTAAGTCGCTCCGACAACTTGGTAACAGCCACCCTGATCGGCTGTAATCCTAAAGACTTTCCAATATCTGATAGTCCAAGGGCCGTCTTGGGATCAGCGCCCTCTACTCAGTCTCTCTCCATCGCGTAGATCCAACAAAAGGACCAGCTAGACCTTCGCTCCCATTTTTTTCATCGATATTGCGTAACCAGATCTGCCGCGCACCGGCGAGCCTGATGAAAGCCGGCGAAATTAATTCAAGGAAATGCTATCGACGCGTGTATCACTCCAGCGATTCGATGATGGATGGATTAGGCATCGATCGACCTGCTTGCCGCGGGCTCTTCTTCTCTAACAGCTTAAATTATATGCGGATTAACCCAGATCCGTCTGGAGATTGAGCTGCCTGTCGATTTTTTCCATGATTGTTTCCGCGGAAATGGGATTGCTTGATACGTTCCAGGAAAACGCTTGGACTCCCCGGAAAAATACCCACGAATCGTACGAGATGAACACAACACGGGGATATCCGAAATCCAGTTATTGTCAAGTACATATTGAGGGGCCTCGGAAATGAACGCATTCACTAGAAGGACCCGGACTCACCGCCCTCAGCTCTGATTCCCACTAGTTCCGCCTCAATTCACCTGACTGTATCTTTAAAAAACGATGTACCTAGGTGGAACATCCCTCACTCTGCACCCGACACTTCTGACAAGCCGTTCAGACAGGCCTTGCTCCGGATTTCGAAATGCGGTCTATTGCATGCGTTCGAAGCGTCTTTGTAGCGACGTTGAGGTGGCAATACATTATCACTCAAGCCGAACGTACCTCTCTACCTTGCAATTTTTAATAAACGATTTCCGCCGCAGCTTCAAAGCGGCGCTCACAAAGGGAGCCGGGGTGGCCCGCGCTTATCTTGGAAACGTTTTCGGCTAACAAGGGAACATATCGAACCAGCACACGCCGATTTTTACGAGCCTCTGCAGATTTGTAGAATAGTGAAAAATATTTGGGGTGAAGAGCGCCCTAAAAATTGGGGGATCGAAAATGAATTTTCTAAAATTTTGTAAAAACTGAGCAGAGGGCTGGAAAAAACTTACACTTCAAACAAAAATTTGTCCTGAGGTTAATCATTCTCGAGATATTCCAGAAAATATATTTTCCAACCCCAGCTTTAAGGGCTGTTTTCACCCTTTCGATGTGGACGATTATCGATAACAAAAAATACCTACATGTCAAATATTTTTCATCTCGAATTGATTTTCTGTGGACTACTTTTTACCAAAGCTCTATTAAAATCGGCGCGTGTGGGTTCGATATGTTCCCTTGTAAGATAATTCCAGAAATCTGTGGGGATCGTTGAAAAGCTGGAGATAAGAAATGGCGATAACGAGGCTTGTAGAATGCTACGGGTGATCCTCCGCAAAGTGATAGTTGTCGGAAAAGAGAATCGCCTGGATCAGGGAGATCAATGGGCAGCTTGGGAACCGGTAGTTTTGAAACAATAATCGATAGCCTGCTTCAGGGTTGCTGGTAGGAACTGCAAGGTTGGTTCGTGGACAAAGTTCACGCGAAGAGTTCCGCGATTGCTTCCGCGAGAGAGTGAAAGCATTAAAGTTGGACTAAACGTGATCGCAGGCATGCGCGGTTCGTTTTCAACGGGATTATATTTGAATTTTAATGCCAACTTCGTCTTGGACCCTCCAGCGCGGGATGCTGGGCCGATTGGGCGAGTTTGATGCATTTATTCATGTTTGTATTTATGGTCCGGCGCTCCGATGCGGCGTCGGAGCCGCGTCCAACTTTACGACCCCTGAATTCACCGGGAATAAATTTTCAACGGGACGCTCCCTCCTTCTTGTCCCCGGCTGCGATATGGCCGCGACTAAGGCGACTGGACGATCGGCAACCAGTTTCGCCGTGGATCAGAAATGTGGAACATTGATCGAAGTGTTTTACGGCGCAGGAATATGTCGTAACACGCTTTATTGCCCTGTATTCTATGGGAGCAGAGAAAATATGACGTTATGCGCAAAATATACATTTTCCAAAACTGCATCAATTACCTCGTAATAAATTTATTCTGACGGGTCAATTAAAATATTTTAATGATAAAAGTAATAAAACGTCTTTATTACAGTATTTACAATAAAAAAACAATAGAAATATCAAAGAAAAATATCAGCAACAACTAAATGTAAATCTGTAATGGAAATTGTCTAAATAATTAAAAAATAATAAAATAATGAAGTCAGAGAAGAAGAAAGAACGACGAAAAGGAGGAAAAGAATTAAAGGAGGGGGTGTTTGTAGAAATACAGACATTATTTTCTTCGTTCTTCGCGAGAAAATTTCAAAGAAATCACCCCCACAAAATCAAAGTCGCATTTCCCAAAGGGAAAGTCAATTCCTTCTTTGTCTTTGCTTTATAAATGCCGTCTGAATCTTGGCCTCTTTCCACCGCAGGATTTTCCTGGCTGTCCAAACTTGTAAAGGTTCCCCCAACTGTAATCTTTCCACAGGATCGGACAGTTAATCCGATATTTCGTCCCTTTTCGTCGACTCCGGCGTCGATCTGCCGTTCTTGCTGACATATTTCACCCCCAGCCGTAGGAGAGCACGAATTCGTTTACGGAAAATACCCGAGCAGTTCCATTTACAATACAACCAGCGAGCTAAGAAATACGCGGACCAAAGAACCATCAATTAAAGTCCCGGCGCTCTTCCATCGTTTTGAAATAATGGAAAGAGCAGAAAGCAGGCGAACTCTCGAAGTGGGCGAGAGCTCAACAGCTCTCTGCAAGCATCAAACCCAGATGAAGGAAGACTCTAGATCACGAATCGCAACATAGCATCCCACAAAATAATCCCTTCAAGTGAACTTCACCAAGCTTTTCTCTTCCAATCTTTCCTGCACAATGTGACAAGTTTATCAAAAACCGTCTCTCCCAAGAAGCCTCGCGAACAACGGTCCAGCCGCTCGGCAACACCCTCATCACAGACGCTGCACTCGAGTCTCGCATAAAATCTCGATTCTGATTATACAATATGTCAGCGCGCTGGCCTCCCACGATCGCTCGCTGAATTTATGCTCGGTCCTTCGTTCCGAGTCTCCCCTGGTTAGATACCGCCTGTATCTTCCACCAGGGAACCCCCGAAGTACGAACCCTCGTCATCCGAGATCCGATAGCAGGGTTGAAAGTTCGAATCTAGGCGCACACAAACCGCCGGGAAGACGTGACATGTTGTACCTGCGGGCAAACTCAACCTGGCGGGATGTATTCGCATGAGAACGCATCTCGCGATCGCTTATAATAGGGAGATAGAGGTGCATATTAGTTGGAACGCGCTCGGGACACGCCCCCCGGCAATTTGCGACGGGACATATTTGACGACGAGTTTGGGGAGTAAACGAGGCAATCAGTGTCGTTTGTGGGTGAAAGGGTAGGCTTGGTGCTAAGGACAGCATAGTGGGATGACCTCTCTGTAGTCTAGCGACGTCCGTTGAAGAGTTATCGATGGGGGTGTGTGGGTACTTATACCACAGGTGGTTGAAGATCCCAAAAGCATTTAGTGTATTTTTAATATTCCAAGTGACTTCGAACCCCCAGTCGAGGTTCCCGAACGACCTGGCAGCAGTGAGACACCTCAAGCTCCCCGCGCTCGCTAAGCCCGGCTGAGGACAAGTCCCCAGGCTCCGGGGTAGCTCTCCCACACCAGAAACTCCGTCTAAACGCGTATGCAACCGCACTTCGAAGTTACGTAGTTGAGTTACAAGTCAGTGCCGAAAGGAAGCCTCGCAACGAATTCAGGAAAGTGAAACAGCGCCGCGAAGCCCCGTGATTCATTTACCGGAGGCTCGTTCAAAACACCGGATAAGCAGAAGAGGGAGCTTCTCGAAACGAGCAACAGATTTGCAAAAGTTTGCCCGGCCAGAACAACTCGCACCGAAGCGTATTATCGAGTTTTCCCTTGAAAAGGTATCTCGTTATAATTCGATAAGGGTTCCATTCGAAACCGGCCGCGGCTAATGGGGAAGAGAAGCGATGGAAAGTGGCCGAGATGGGCGAGCGGAGGTGAGACTCTCAAGTAAACCGGTGGACCAACTGAAAACTTTTCGACCGTCGAGTTGATAGGGCGAACTTCCTCGACCCTTCCGTCGCCCTCGTTCCGATAATTAAGTTAGAAAAATGTGGTCTACCATCGTCGAACTCCCGCGGAAACTCCGCGTTGCCCCTTAACTCCGGACCGTCCCTTACCTTCCCCCACACGTGACATCTTACTCCCTGAGAGCAGGTTAACTTTAAACTTGAATTTAGTTCGAGAGCGACCCTGTGCACCTCGTTGACTCCTCCGCGACTTCTGCCGGAAAGTTCTTTTGTCGCGCGATCATTTCGCCTCGCGTTTCTGCCCTTACGAGCCCTTATGCTGTGTTTCTCGTTGTACAGGCTACTTTGGAAGCTGTAATGGTGGTCCCCAATTCCTTCGTGCTTCTTTTAGAAATTTAAAAAATAGATAGGTATGAAATTCTTCCAAAAAATGTCACTCACTGTCAAGAATTATATTCTAAAATAATCATTCATAATTAAATATAAAGTACTGCAAATATTTTTACCCAAAGCAACGGAAGATCTACAGCAGGCCCTGACTGGAACCCCGGTGCTTCAGCCAGGCTAAATCGTGAGCCGCAGTTTCTGCCAAAGGTGGCCCAGCGACTCATCGCATTGTTCCTTGAACCAAGCGACCCGTTTGCACAAATAGAGGCGGCCAGTCGCAGCGCGCCGTGTCCATGTCTACCTTTTTTTTCACTTTCTCTTCGCCTTCTTAGGGCCTCCATTCCAACGGGATTCTTGGCCGAGTTGTTCCCTCTGTCGGCGCGCTCCTCCGCGTAAATTCAGGCTTCCATATCGGGCGAGGGACGATCGCCGACGGCTGGCCGTGTCATCCAGTGATTAATCGATGATAGGCGCACGTGTATATTACGGTGAAATCGTACAAAAACGGCGTAGCGGTACATGCGACCGCTCCTCTGTAAAGGAAACGTCTCTGCAACGGCGACCAATCGTATTTGCACTTCTGTCCGATATTTATTGCACCCCAATGCGGGAAAGGAGACTCCGTGATTGCTACAACTTTTTACATTATTGCATAACTTAAACGTGCACGTCGGTTTCCACTTCGATCATGAAAATTATGTAATTAATAACCCAGCTGACTTCTCAGAAATTTCTTTCCGCAAGTGTACTATCACGCGGCGGACAGCACTTTCGCAATTTTTCAATTTCAGCAAGCTGTATCGCCCCCCTTCGGCGGCACGGTCACGATGGTGGACGTGAAATTTTGAAACTACTGCTGCGCAGAAGTAATTGGATATCGTAATCTCGTTATACTTTGCCGGCTAGAAGGCTCGTATAAAATGTCGGGCCGAGTTTCTAAACGAGATTAGCCTGCAGATCACTGCGCACCGGAAGTCGCTGGAGTTCGACTATCAACTACCATCGCCCCGGGTACTAACAAATTCTGACGTTATAATAAAAGCCACTGCTATCGAACTTGCAGCGGGAATTCTATATCTGGCCCATTCGTTACCGCTGCGAGGAAACTTTCTGTAACTTTCATCTATAATTCTATACGGTATTATTTTGCAAACTGTGTTCTCTTACTGCAAGAGACAGAGAGGATCGCTGAGTGTAATACGATTTCAAGTCGGCGGAGCTTAATTCTCTGACAGAATTTCGAATAATGTTCTCAAATTCAGGTAATCAATTTTTTATCTTTAAACGTAGAAATTTTATATAATCTAGAGAAGCATCTACTAGCAGAGAGTTCTGAGAACACCAGTCACATTCGTAATTGTTCCGACACTAACTTATATGGGCCCCTGGACACTCGCCCCAGCTTTCGCGGCTCCAAGAGGACTGTAGCCTCCTTCACGAATGCTTCAAATCTCGTGGTAGGTATTGAAGCTCCAAACGGATGAACCCGAGGCATGTTTGCAATCTGTTCGCAAGAGCAGATTCTCTCGATTACAGTCATACTCTCCCCGCAGACCTCATACTGCGCTAAACTGGCCCGAACACTTAAACATTGAATATGCCGCTTACAATTGTCGAAGTCGAATGGCACGAAGACATGGCACGGTTATATGAAATCTTATTCAGCTTTGCTGGCTTTGTTGCGCACCCTGCTGAGCTGCATCTCATTTATCTTCTGTTATGTATTCAGTCCGCCATGGAACTTTATTGCATTTCCTGGTCCTTTGTAATTTGCAAACAGCAGTATTGACAAAAAACAGATCCATTCAAGCGTCCTGATCTTATCTTCGCTGGGACGGAACCTGGACGACTATTCCTGACTCGGAAGCACTGATCGAAGATGAAAATGCGCTGAATTCCTCATGGTTTCTGATTAAAATCACAGAGTCCGTCGTTTTATTTGCGGCATAAATTCGCGACAATTGCCGCGGAATTCTTAACAATGCATTCCTAAGTGCAGCGAATTCCATTTTCATCTCGTAATGGCCGACATTGAATCACGGTCAGAAGACGCTTAATAAAACAGGACAACACTCAACGAAGACAATTGCATCGCTGTACTACCGGCGAAAGCGGACCGTTTTTCGTTGATTGAATTAAAAGTTGCACTCCGGCTCTCTTGTGTTCTCAACTTTCCTCGTATTTCACAAAATTGCCGCTCTCTGCACACGATGATAGATTCATCTCGAGTGGATCCGATTGTTTTCATTCTGATAGAATCAGGTCGATCTCATTGCAGGACGGTGCAAGAGGATTCTGCGCTCTCTGAGCCTTCGGGAGATGGAGAAGGAAGATGAAAATATTTGACAAATACGTATGGGAATGGTCACGAAACAGCTTCGTCGAGAAAATTAAGTGTTTTGTTCCAGCACAGAGTGGACATTTGCCCCTGTGTGACCTTTTGTGATTCGACAGTTCTGTAGTCTCAGTTTCCACCAAAATATATAAATCGCAAAATTGCGAAAAATGAACATTCCTATTTTTTCTCCTTATCCTTCATATTAGTTACACCGCTCTGTGTAACAACTCATCGCCACGTTCCACTTCGTGAATAAATTTTCGAGAAGCCTTGCTGCTCCTGCCAGCCCGGTGAAATAGGGGTTGGAAATTTTTTACCAGTACGCATACAAGCGATGTTCTTTAGTTGGTTACTGTTCAACAGTGCAAAAAGCATTTTTTCGATTCATTAATCTTTCTTGTCCGCACTGATGACGGTTCGCCCGCGTTCTACGTTCTCCTTTCTGCGCGAGCTGCCTCCAAGAACTGATTATTCCCGACTAGAACGGGCGAAATATATTACTTATCTTCACGCCACGGATTGCCACATTCCATAATTCTTCCCGGCCGCGACAGCGACATATTTTCATGGCGGTTCTGTTACGTCCGCAAGAAATCCCTGCGCGCCTTCAACGAAATTGTAGGCTCGGAAAATAAGCCTCCACGCGAGGGACTGGCAGCGAGCTTACAACGTATAGCGTCGTCTATTCCGAGCCGCTAGAGGAAGTATTGCGCGAGCGAGAGGGGATAGAAGAGTCCCCATTGAACCAAGAAATAGTGTGAATAGCGACCGAGCATACAACGTATAGTCGAAATGAGCTTACAACGAAAATTTTCCGTAGCTCGCGGGCATATTGCGGGAGCGAAAATCGAGCGTGTTAAGAGGGAACAATTTGTTGCATTCTGACATAAATCACACGATCCCTAAAAATACGAAAAGGAAGCGAAGCATCCCGCAATATCATGATCTCGCTACCGAGCAATTTTTCTCTGAATAGCGCACAACTCAACGAATCGTCAAGGGGCATTTTCTCAAAGTCTCCTCCCGCAAAAGGGCCACCGATGTTTCTCAGACGACTGCCATTTCAGCGAAGGGAATGCAACTGTTTACGCGGTAAATTGCCCGTGCCGACGATTCACGGCCGTTCATTCAACTAGAAGCGGGTGCAAGGGTAATCCAAGTTAAAGCGGAAGGCACCGTGTGAAAAACGGCCCGCGAGATCTCCATTTCCCGGATAGAGAAAGCGGTGGGGGGGGGGGGGAGGGAGGGGAAACGGGGGAGGGCCGACTTCTAAGAAATCCTCGCGTTCCAGCTGCTCCGTTCGAACACCCAGCGGAACGTTGACGTTCGGGAAGACAAACGTTGGAAAAATGAAGGTGGGCGTCGCTTGTCCGAATCTCGGCCGTATTTCAAGCTAGTGTAAACGCATTATAGACGGTGGCAATATCGCCCACCCCTAGTGCGTGTAAGTAATGGCAACCACGCTCCGTATAGACAAAGCTGAACAAGTGTGTGTGTGTGTGTTACGACTCCTGTGACACTCGTATTTTTTCCTCCCCCATATTCGATGAAAAATGCCTCTCTATATACTCCTCGAATTCCCTGCCTTTTTTCTCGTTATGCATGTACAAAACATCGGACTCCATGGGCGTGGGCATTCAAGTTCGGTTCGTCCTTATCTATTTTCCAGCCTTTAGTAATCTAGCGAAAGTCACTTCGCTCCGTCTGAAGAAACTACTTAGCGTTTCTTCGCTCTTCCCCTGTCGTTCTTGCACTCCTTATTCCGAGCACTTCTTGAACTTTTCAGGCGCAGCCAGAGCGCTCTGCTTTTGGCGCATCTTCGTCCATCCATCACTCGACGACACCGCTGTCGTCCCCTCGGACACTACGGGTTACACACATTTAACGGTAACCGTGGCCACGATGGCTCTCCCGCGGGAGAGGAAACGGTTGTCAGCTGGCGTAAATGCAGAAGAAAAGTGGTCGCTGCTCCAAGAGTCCCCCTTCGACGTGGCCTTTCCGGTCAGACGTGTGTCGCCTGGAGGATTTTCTGCGGAGAGCACGGGCTTCGACGTTATCGATCGTAGCAATTGCTCGAGGACGAAGGCCTTAAGTAAACGAGATAGAAAATGTATTTTCCCTCGAATCTTTCAGCAACGGAGTTGCTTTCCATCGTGGGATACTCTTCCAGTGGCTTCGCGCTTACTTCAATCATAAACTATTCATGTAATAGTAACGGCGCTGAAACAGAATTCTATAGTTTCTGGAACAGTTCCTCGATTAAGGGGAATCCTATTTTTGACGCTAAAACGTAGCAAAATTTATGATTTTTTTTTAAGAAATTGAAAATATTTTTTTAAGTGAACATAACTCCTATATCTATTATTAAAAAATAATATAAAAAAAGCTTGAACATCTTCAAAGATTCATAAAAACATCATCCAAATTTCAAACGAACCGAATCACTAGTTTCTTAAAAAAAAATCACAAACTTTGCTATTTTTTTATCCCCAAAATATCCCCTCTTAATGTTCTTCAGGTAGAGACGCATTTTGACACTCCAGTCTGCATTCTATTGCCTCCATTCGATAACAAACAATCTCAACTCACACAAACGATACCCAGCTTGATTGAAATTACATTTCTATCTTACAGAAACCCTCGCCCAATGCAAGTGCGCGCTTCCGATTAAGCCTGAGGACATTCCCGGGGTAGCCGTGCGATTTCACCGATCCTTGACTCATATATCTCGTGTACCATGGCGGCTTAAGTAGCCTGCTTTATCGCCGTCGAGCGTTAGACCTCATGGCTGGAATCTCACCGATTTGGGATTAGTACCGTGGCATTAAATCACGAACGAAGGTATCGGTCGCGTGCTTCGGATTCTCCATTCCTAAGATTTCGAAGGAGTCCCCTCACCAAAAAACATTTCCATTCCATTTTCGCGAGCCATTATTCCTGAATTCTAAACCTCCCAAAACCAACAGTGTAGAGAACCAGACTTAACGATTTGGAAAAATGAATAACATTTCATCCTCTGGTCTCCTTGCAAGAATAAAGATATGTAAATTTATTTTACTTCAACCAGTATTCCCGTAATATGATTACGTATTGGTCACGCGGCCATCCCCGTCAAAATTGCAGAATCAAACGACATCTGATGAAATATTGTTGAAATTGTCGGGCGCCGTGAAACTCAATATACATGGTAATGCGGAATTGCTGCAATCCGCGGGGCGCGTCCGGCAAAAACATTGGAGCTCCGCTTCAACCTGCACTTTACGCTGGCGCAATCGCTTTTCGGATACCCGGCCGTTTATACCGAATGCCCGAAAGTCATCGTTCCGTTTCTGTTTTCCCGAGGAGCTTCAAAGGATCGAAACAGCCAGCCCGGTAGATTAGACGCGTCTCTCCTGGCTCGTCCCTTCTTCGCAATTAGCTCGCTCAAAGCCATTAGGAGTTACATTTGCGCGCGAGCCCGGGGCACAATTCGCCTCCACGATTCAAGCAGCCAACGTAATGCCAGCACGCCGATCGAGAATCTCGACGCATTGTGACACGTCAGGGCTTAATATAATGGAGTCCCGAGAAAGCGGTAATTACGGGGTAACAGGGGGTGGAGGAAGAATTTATGCCTGAATGGACCGAGGAACCAACGGCTGTTTTCTTTCTCGGAAATGCAAGAGGAAGGAAGTTGTTCTTTCGCTGCTGGCTCCCAGTTGCTCCGCCGATAATTGGCCCGCAAGTTCGAGGGCGAGGGAAGAACCATGCTTGACCCAAGTCTCCATCATTCCTAGGTAGAATTCTAGAAAGAGAAAAGTGAATTTGGTGTGGAAGAAATTGCCAGTGAATTCGGGATAAAAAAATTAACGCCTCTTCGAGTACCAAGGGATGAAGAAAAAGGAATCAGCCGAGTGGAAAGGGAAGCGTAAACCAGAATGAAAACACAGGGAAACGAATAAAGCGTATCGACGCGGACTGGAACCAATAACTTCAACTTCACCGTCCGTGGTGCGCGCGCGTTCGTTGCTACGTCCAGAGAATACAATGCCAGCGAGCTTCGGCTACGAATTTCGGAATTTACAGCCATCACCGGCGAGATCGAGTTTTGATGGACTATGAAATCGCAATTTGGCCGGTCCGCTCACTTCGATACGTATTCGATTTCCGTGTTCCAAGGTCGTTGGTCGAGGAGACGCGATATTATATTGCGCGACAAGTGCCTTTCTTCCCTGGTCTCTCCCGCGTTCCCTTTTCTTAATAACGCTGGAGCACATGGCGGGCAGAGTCGCCCGGAGGATCCCTGAATCAAGATAACGTAATGGACGATCGAGCGTTAAAAATGAAAAGTTGCGAAGCGAGCAACGCCAGGCGTCAGTGGTTTCTGGGTCGAGCGGCAACGTTTCGTTGCACTCGACAGAAAAACGAAAACTTGTCCACCGATGTGGCCGTTACCATCACCAACCCCTCCCGGTCATACCGTTACAAACACCCCCACGGCCACTGGTCCACCCTCCTCCACCCCTGCAAACGAAAAGCCTCGTTCGTTGCTGATTGCTCTGCTGCGACCCATATTTTGACATCGACGTTTTGACGTGACGCGTTCCGCTGCGTCGCCGAATTGTCAGTGAAACTGTGCTTCCCGTTATTTCTGTCTTCCTTACGTGCGCTGGACTCGCGCGCCCGTTCGCGTCGATCGAAATTTGACAATTCAGTTGCGCCGCGAAGAGTTCCCTCGCTCCCCCATTATTTCCAGAATGCCCCGGCAATTGCGTCGCCGCGTGGAACAAAACCCATTGTCCCGGAGGTTCTTTCACGTTCGTAGTAAGACAGGAGGTGTCCGGCATTACGAAACCCTTAGTCCACCAATATCGCTAAGGCCGCAGTCCCTTCTATTCAGGGAGCCACCGCACGGTCAGCTTCGTTCCCCGAATGCCTCTGTCGCAATAAATCATGCGGTCGGAACGTACGCGAGGCGCTTCAGCCCGACTTTGGCTTTTATCCGAGCGTGGACCGCATTTTAGGGAGTCTCTCCCGCGCGAAACACGGTCCGAGTGACGTAAAGAGTGAAGATACAATTGGACGCGTAGGGGATTATTTAATTGGCAGTGCTCATTTTGGAAAATCGACGCTGCTGGGTGTAGGGACTATGAGGAAGACACTTGTGGAGACTCCTTTGATCAAGTCTACCTATGTCCGATTTGCCGTGAATAAAGGAAGAAAAGCGTGAATGGGGCGGCGTGTCGGAGGCTCAAAAGCGAGCCAGGAATAAAATGAAAAGATAGCGTGGAAGCAATTAGCGCGGTCGAGCTGCTCCTATGAAAAGAAGCAGGCGGAATTACTGTTCCGTTGCAAAGACAGGGTCGTCTAATCGTTGAAACATTCTGCCCACCGTTATCCTTCTTCTTCGATCCGTACTTTGAACCAACCACTTCGTTTAGTTTGCAGAGTCCAATAACTCGTCCACTCTGTTTCGTTTCTGGAAACTGAAACGAGCAGAGGAATTAATTCCTAAGGCCTGATTAGAAGCCAGACTAACTCAGGTTCAAACCAGACGTACGTTACATCGAAGTTTAGGCACATCGAGTCTGGAATAATTTAACGCAGCGCTGCGTCGAGTCTGCGTTAGTTACTAGTCAAAGCTACATTGCGTATGAAATAAGTTAGGTGACTTTTAGGGAAGAAATATCATTAACAAGTCGCTGTGGCTTCTCATCAATTGAACAGTGGCTAGAGAGGAGGAAGAAAGAGGAAAAAAGGAGGAGAAACATCGGGCAACTTCATTGAGAGCCGAGTGTTTTATGTTCCAAGTACCTGTCGGTACGTGTTTCTATCCTTTCTCTTCTTTTTACCCTAGCCGGGCCGCAATTTTAATTAAATCGCATCGCGGCGAGGGAATGAATTACAACTGAAGCTTCATTTCAACATTTTGGTTAGTTATTTTATTCTCTTTTTCCAACGCTCCCCTTTGCGTCAGTGGGATTCTGTTGGGAAAAAATTAGAACAGCTGTAAACCACCAATGTGTGTCCTCCAGCTGCGCGTCCTAATTCCTCTGCTATATGGAATTAATAGCGCATACTTTCTTTATGTACTCGGCTATTGTACGACAGGAAAATATCGCGGAATTATGGCCAGAAGTGTTCGAAAGTATGGCACTCGAGATCGTACATTCTGATTTTATTCCGCGAGCATTATGTGTAATTCAAACGAACTTGTGGATGGCTTCTTTTTTATAGCCTCTTTAGGAAGTTTGCGTCTTTTTTTTACCGTTATTTCGTAATTTTTTTTACAACGGTGTGGGCTGTTACAGTCCTTACTTTGTCATTTTATACCAGATATCGTAAATCCTTCGCCTACCAACTTCTCCGTGTATTCTCAATAACTTCCAACACGCCGGTGGGAGGGCGGAACTTTAGGGGCAGTTTCACCCCTTAAACTCGAGTCTTTGCCAATAAAAAGGAATGCGCACCCCTTTATGTCGTTTGCTCTCTAAACGCGCAAAGTTTCGCGAAAATCGGAGTTAGATATTTCTCGGAAAGCTCGTTAGAACGATCTCTCTGAAATAAGTAGTAAAAGTCAGCCATATGTCAGACGTACTCGGCTCCCACATAAAATAACAACTTCCAAAGTTAAACATTAGCATAGAAAGTTTCGAATTCCTCTTTTTTAGACTGAGAGGTAGTTGAATAGAATTTTATGCCATCAACAATGTTGTCGGAAATGAAAGGAAAGAGAATCTATACTCAATTCTTGCTTTCATCGATTTCTGATTCTTTCCTTTTTTATAAATATATTTTTCGTCTCGACTGGGTTTTAATTCATAATTACAAGTAGAAGAGCCTGAAAAAATCCTGTCACTTGGAACAACCACATTCTTATATATTCTATAAAAACACTTCCTCCAGTCCTCCCCTTAATTTAAAAAAATAAAAATATGGAAGCTCGCCTTTGTATAACCTGCAATTTTAGCGCTGGCAGCTCTCAGTTTGCAAAGGAATACCTGTATCTGAAAAACGATGCCCAAGAAGATTTTTATCTCGTTGGATAGGGAAAGTTTTCCGCGGAATATTTAATCAAACACGGCACAGCAGTTTTCACTCCACATTCGCTAAATTCAAAAAGCTTCAAGTGATTTAGATATTTTACAAGTTGTTAAACACTTGTTCCTATCAAAGATAACCCCTTCAACCCGTGAACCCTGCAATTTCGCATTGGGCAATCGAAACAATCGCGCCCATTACCAAAATCACCTAGCGTCCCCCATAAGAGGGCGGCATACATAGCCAAATCGGTGACCAATCACCCCTGAGGTACTATGGAAAGGGTGGAATTGATCAGATCGCGTCCAGGTAGGGTAGTTAGGCGGCCAGGAGCGGCGCAGATGCGCTCCATTGCGGAATTTATGATTCGTAAGTGCATAACTCTGCCATTAGCCATGAAATAGTTTCCGGCTATCTGCTCGGCACCATGCGCAACTCGGTTCAAACGGATGCAGGCCGAGCAAACCGCGCACACCTCTCGTATTTCCGTCCGGTTTACTTATCAGCGCAGGCATTACTCGAATTATTAACTACCCCTATTACCTGCCAGCATCGTCCAAAGCGGGCCACCGTTCAGAGTGATTCCCACGGCTTTTCCCGCCTACCCCCGCGGCACTCTTATTTGCAACCCCCTCCCCGCATTCCCCCCCCCCCCGATGTAGAAATTTGCGTAGGATTTAAATAAACCAGTGATCCAGGTTTACGTTAGCCTCTAATTAGATATAAATCCCTTTCCAAGCATTCCATCCACACGAGCCCCAGGTCCGAGCCGGAGTTTGGTTTGCCCGTGTTGATGATTGCGTTGGGCTGTTTATCGTACAGCTGTCGCGCGTTGCTGTATTATTCAACGCGAGATCGTGAAACTGGCAGCACGTGACAATGCAACCAGCAACTGGGTGAACAGCGCCAGAAGGCATTTCGCGTTGAACTTGCATAATTGCTGGAATATATGAATCCCTACGACTAGGGGTGGGGTGTACTCAAGGTAGGACCCTTGTAAGACGCACGAGTGTTTCCAGAAGCGATGAAGTTTTATCAGAATTTAACGATAATCAGCCGCGTTATCGAAGCATCCCTCCCCACTTGGCTCGGATTTTAACGCCAGTTTTTCCGGCGCCGCGTGCCAGCGGGGGAAATAAGTCGCTGGCGAATGTACCGTGAAATCGCGACGAAGAAATAGCAATAAGTCTTCGAAAGCGGTTTAGAACCGCCGGCGGTTCACCCCTTCCTGTCGACACGTTGAAAAAGTTGCATGGTGAAGGAGTCGGAACGCTGTACAATATTTCTTGCTGCGGCCTGACCTCCTCGTTCTTTCTGCGTTAAACTCGCGTGCTTGGAATGGGAAAAGGAGCCTCGCTGTTTCTTGATTAAATTACAGGAACATGGGTAAATCATCGGCCACTTTGACAGGCTGTCACTAGGGAATCTGACGCAGGACAGTTTAACGGGTTTAACTTAACCATGACGTCTGGGATGCGCGGTCTAGCTCGGACGCAAAATGCTCCCCCGCCGCGTGTGTCGCGCGGGGTGAAAAGCCAGAAAGAGGGCGAGGTGTTTGGAGGAGAGAGGCGCCCGCTATTACACGCGGCCCATTGGACATCCTGATCACGTAAAGCATCTCACGGCCGGGAAGGGCAATCATAAATCCCAGAGGGGGGTCCCCTAAACTCGCTACTGACGAAGCTTTTCTTCATCTTTTTCGTCGGCGAATCCGTTTATTTCGCGTGTCGAGATTTCGTTTAGCACCCAGGCGCGCACCGAGCGGAGGAGCTCTGGCAATTAGCACCCTACTGTTCCGGAGTAGAGGGATCCCGGCGAAAGTAATTGGGCCACTGTCTTACTCTTGTTATAACTCTAGTTTTGATATTTCTCTTTGGGTGGGAAGCGGTTCAAATCATCAGCAACGGAAGGTCGAACTGCTATGCGCTCGTTTACACGGAACTGTGCCATGAGTATCGCTAAACCACATATCAACGATCCGGTTTAGTGAACCCAGCCGAGGTAAGACGCTGGAAACAGTGGACCAACGCGATTCGTCTCTTACAGTCAATTTCGCGATGCAGGGTCAGTCTAGCGCTGTTAATAGAGAATTAAAAGACGCTGCCCGCCGATATCTAGCCAGCTAGCTCTCCCTCAGGACCACGCCTGACCAACCGCGTGTAAATTCTAGGCACAACAGTTATTGCTATCGAAATTGGAAAGACCGTGGGATTATCCATCTGCTCTAGAAGTTCCCGCTACACTAACACGTAAACATCCCGAAACTCGGACACTCGAATCCCGCCGGCGAGGGGCGGCAATTAGAGCGTGACAATGGCCATTTTATGGAGGTCTGTTTATCGACCAAGAAAATGGAATATTCGTAGAAGACCGTAGGTATTAATTTGTGGTCCATTCGGGTCAAGTGCAGTCGCGGAATGGGAGGCTGTTCCAATCGGACCGCCCCTTGAATGCAAATATCCCACAGACTCGACCGAGTTGCACGGTAATTTACCGTAATGCCGGCGACCACTTAAATAAGCCACTATAATGACAACGGAGGGACTCAAGGGCCAAGTTGGCCAATCCATTGATTTCAGCGATAATTATCGTACACATCTGGATCTCGAGTGGCCCATCGAGAGGCCCTCTGTCGAGGACACTCTGGGATTCATTATTTTAAAGGCGAAGGTTCTTCCGGACGGTTTGTCACCAGGCAATGATGCGGCTAGTCAATAGACACCAACCAGTTGTGTGTTGCAACACGTACCCAGCTTCTGTTCACCTGAGACTGTCGCCTAAACGGAAATTAATCGCTGCTGGATCAATAACGCAGGTATACGGACAGTCGGTATAGCGAACATACTAATCCGGTCGAGCAATCTCTGCGATTTCTCCCTCCACCAGCCCGACCAATTGCGACCACACACGGCTACCTGTTCGACCTCCAGCCATCGCGGACATCCGTTAATCAGCGCCTAATTAAGTGCGTCAGCGAAGTCCATCGGTACGCGGCCGAGATAGATCTGTTTACTGCCGCTGGGATACGATACAAGACGCTTGAATGCGGCTCGCTCCCGGTAATCCTCCCAATTATTTGACGTATCGGCTGCTTTTGGCGTCTTTATGGAGGCTGGCGTAGTGCCTCAGATTAATACGGCGATTCCTCTCTTGTCCCCTATCGATGGATTCCGTAGGAATTAATTCATCGTTAATTAGCGAGGTATCGATTAAGCTCGTGTTACATAGCACGGGGCTGGATCGCACACAAGATTGACTACAAATTGTCTCAAGACGAGCTCGATTTAAGTCCACCCTAATGCCTGCGAATTAACTGGCTCCATCTGCCTCCGGTGTTAGAGGCGGCTTTTGGCAGACGCTGCCGAAAAGAGCGCGGGACTTTGACTACGGGCCGATCAGTTGACAGCCAGACAAAAGAGTCGAAACTAGGCAGGAATTAATGTTTCGTAAATTCGTCGGACGCCTCGTTCCAAGCTCATAAATTTCATTGGTATATAAAGCGGCTCAGCACGCGGGTGTCCTGTTATTTTTGGTCGTAAAAGCCGAGTGTGAAGTTACTTTACCAGCATAAAATGCATTTTATATGGAAAGTATCGCGTCGGCACTAAAGTTGCTAAGCGCTGGGAGCACGCTGCTCCTCGGATACGTATAGGTTTTTCAACAATTAACGAGAGGCCCCACCTCTGCTTTCAACTTCCTTGAAGCTGAGGTGTGAGCGAGAGAAAGGGGTTTCTATTTCACGGTGCGGGGGGTTCAGGCTGTGTGGAAGCGTGAGGAAAGAAAATCGTGGGTATTTAAAGTTGAAAGCCTGATTTTTTCGGGCAAAAATGTTGCTCTTTGAAGTGCGAAAATATATGCTTTTGCACTTTTGAACTTTTTGCACTTTAAAGAGTTACATTTAAAGAACATTTGGTAATTTTTTTGTGGAAAAATAAGAACGTAAATATTTTTTACGAAAAAATTGCCAAATCTTCTTTAGATGTTGCTCTTTAAAGCGCAAAAAGTTTTATAAAAATAGATGCTTCCGTTTTTCCAAAAAAAATTCACAAACATTCACCTCTTTTCAGCCTCCTGACCAGGTATAACCCCTTAAAGCAGATCGAAGCAAAGGTCCAGGCTGCGCGGCTGCCGTCGCGAATTAGAAATAAGTCGTAAAGCACAGGCACCCCGAAAAATTAAGTTTACAGTCCGGCCATTCGCCGCGGCGCGGCCGGGCCGCTTTCGAACTCGGCCGTGCCGCTTAATTTCCCATAAAATAAACATTTCTGCGACAAAAGTGTGGAATTGCCTGCAATTTAAAACTTGGACTCGCTAAGAATTCGAGGAATTAAGAGCAGTTTGCGAGTTCCAGCCGTTTAATACCGGGTGTATCGTTGAACTTCATCAGGGCAAGTGAACGCGACCGAGTGGCGCGAAACTCGCAACGACAAAGTGTTGCAATTAATTCCGCGAGACGTGTTTAGTGAAGAAAATCGAATCGGAAGGGGGAGAAGGAAGAACGTCCGGCGGAACTCCAATCTATTTCTTGCTACCCGAGCGGGCAGCTCCCTTTAATTCGATTACACCCAGGAATTTCCGGGACGATTAATCCACTCGACCGTGGATTTCGCGAACAACCGCCCCTTCACCCCCGCCGCCCCCACCGCCATCCCCGCCCCGGGGCCCAGTTTCGTCACTTCACTTACCTGATAGTTTGCGCCAGGATGATCGGGACGCATTCCGTTTCAATCGTTCCGCGTAGAAATCGGGAGGCGCTGCTCCGCGTTCGATTTACGAGAATCGTTCCGGCCTGGTTTACATGGCCTGGGCGTGGATGAAATCGCAACCCTTGACGTTCCCTTATTGCGTTACAGACGTAATTCGCTGGCAGAAAGGGTACCAAGAAAGCCGCGGCTCGAAAGCTAAAGCAAACTGTCTTCCAATGGTCTTCAGTCGACAACAATAAATTATTTATTTACAGGCTAGCAATATTTTAGAATTTAATCTTGTGGGAACCCAGTTGCAGGGATAAGAATATTTCTAAAGAAGATTCAATAAAATTCAATAGGTAATCATATAAAATTTAAAGAATAAAATCCTACTCCCTTTTCTTTTTACAAATCTCCTGAATTCCTTCAGTCGTGGTTACATTTAATCCCCTTTTCAATTTTTCCGCCACTGAATGGCGGAATTGCAAGCGCATTTGCTCCTCTTTGAAAGTGATTTCTAACTGGGAGTGCTGGATTACCATCAGAAACTATTTCAGTAGCACAGGTCAACCTCTCCTCGCAAGTCAGACAATTTTCTTTCGCTACCTGATACACGGCCAACGAGGAGCCGAAGCGTGCAGATACGTTATCCCTTCTCCTCACCTCTAATTCCATGATTTCGTGCGAGATGCTCTCTCCGTGCCCACTGCCGTCCGTCTCCCACTGTTCGTGCCAGGAAACCAATTATAAGTGTCCCGGAAGTTGGAACGAACTGTGGAAGTTGTGTAGGAAATTGCGAGGTGCGACTATACCTCCCGCTAACCGACCATCTACTTCCTGCAGACCTGGCGGAAAGACTGATGCGTCCACGACCCGTTGCACAGGGGAAAGACTGTGGAACAACTCCGGTACACTTTCGCCGGAGCGGCGCTATTTTCGGGGCCGCCGGGAAACGTCAGAACCGCGGCAATTATCGTAGGAAGGCGTGCGGAGGAGCAGAGCTGTGCAGGAGGAACAGGCGGCTAAGCGAGAAGGTCAAGGATCAGGTCTGCGCGGCGAAGAGGTTGCTCCCCAGAGGAGCGGGGAATTAATTTGATAGGGCCAAGCATCGCGCGGCGTGAAATTCGATACAGTGGCGTCCGCGGCTTCATCAAAGCGTCGCGCGGAACAAGGGAAATTGGAACCAGTTCCCTGGTAAAATACGGAACTTAAAACGGGGCGAGGCGGAACGGGGGCGAGGAACGGTAATTCATAAGCTGTCGTCCCGGGCGAAAGGCCGATATATACATGGGTGATTCTCATTCGAAATTCGAGCGCGCTCGCGCCCCGCGGACACTTCCGGCACGGAGCAAACGTAATTTATAAGCTGTCGCCGGCAGAAATCACTTCGCTATCAGCAGATTACATTCGGACGAAGCAGGATGTTTCGGCGCGGCCGAGAAATTCCGCGAGAGACGCGCGCGCGCTCCGCAGCTCTCTCGCGTCGGCGAGCCGTGCTGCGCACGCGAGAACCCGAGCCAATCGATCTCCCGCCTTCGTTAAAAGTCCCTCATCGTCGAGACATAAATCCAGGATCGGATGTTTCAGCTTACCACGACTCGATATATCGAAATTTACGCCCCGGCGCGGATGAGTTAGTTCGCCGGCACGGTATCGATGTTATCGCTCCCGGTAGAAACGAGATCGGAACTTAATTTGCGACCGTTCCGAATGATAAACCTGCGAGCCTTCTCCCTCGGACACGCGTCACTCGCTCGATCGCGATCTGCAGGCTTTAATGAATCGTCAGAAATTTAAGTAACTCGGCATTTGTTTGGGGAGGAATATATCGCGGCAGCAATTCGTTTCTGGCGACGCGAGTTCGGGGGAAGAGCCAGCGTGAACCGAATAACAAGTGCACTTGCATTATCCCTGCTTATGGCTGCCGCGGAACCGAAACTTCCGTAAAGACAGAACGCAGACGCGAATTACATTGTGTACTCGCCGCGTCCCGGGGAGAACTTTCTAAAACCCTCGAGCAACCCGCTAAAAGACAGCTTTTGGCGACGGCGCCGGATTAAGGCGACTTCGCCGTGGTCTGTGAAGCTGTAATCTTGTTCGGGGAAATTATTAAGGTTGCATAATCGCGGGAGTTTTTCTGTGGCGAGTCATCGAAGCGACGCGGTAAGTGGTTGCGACGGTTGGGGGGAGGATGCAGCAGATGAAACTAGCGTCTCGATGGTACACGCAGAGAGTAGAGGAGACCGGGGCTGGTTGTTCCAAGGGGGAGGTTGAATAATTGTTAATAACTTTGCAACGATATATGCTTTACTGCGGAAATATTCGCTATAGAAAGAAGTAAACTACTACGTAAGTAAATATTTTTTCTTAAAGATTTTATTTTTTTCGCGCTCTATATAGTTACAATAGAATAAATGTTAAGGGACTATTTTAAAGTTTGTTTATTAGACGATCTATTGACACAGTATTTTTGTTTATACATAAATTATTGAAGGTTATATAGATTATTCAAGTCAAAATGATCGGTCGGGGTTGGTTGACTAATAAGGTTTAAATTGTTATTTTGTCAGTCATGAAATATATTATAAGTTAAAAAAAATTTCAACTTATTATTAAAATATGAAAGAAAGAAATTAATATTTTATAATGAAACAACTCTTGTGACATTGTGTTATTTTATTACCACTGAGATAAGTTACTAATAACATTGTCTTAACTGATTGTACCTACATATAATCAACCTACAATCATGGAAGGTGTTAGAAAACATTAAAATACCTTAATAGTTGTCACATTGACTCAACATTAATAATTTAATCAGACAGCCAAATGCATGCCCTATGAAATATAGTATCCAGTTTAATGATATTTCGCCCACATAATTCATTAAAAATCAAAACCACCCCCAGTCTCCCCTACAATTCTCCAGGAATTTTACTCGACTATTGCCAGAATATTTGCAGCCATTGGTTGGCGTTAAATTACGAAGCTCCACATGTTTTACGACCTGCGTGACAAGGAAGATGCCTTTAATGATAGTACATCAACTTCTGGCGTGGCCGCAAACAGAAAATCGACCAGCGAGTTGCTTCAGTTATCAGTGGTTTGCAGCGCTCGTGGGGTGCTGGATATTGGAAGAGGGTCCGACGGCCGACGCACTAATTAATTACCCGCCGATTACCCGGGCTACTAACGGTCAAGATCCTATTTTCGCGACAGTGCACCCCCGTGGTAATATTATTCCACATAATCCTGCCACGATCACGGGCTTCGATTCAATCGTTAGCCTACACCTTTCACTGGACGATAACAATCGCCACATTATTTTAACAACCTCAGCAAGAGCATTTGTTAACTTTTATACAAATCCCACTTCACCCCTTCTTGACCCAGCATTCACTAAAGCGCAGACTACCCCCGAATATTTCATCCCGCTCGCACGAATGGCAACGCCCGGGCACCCCCGACTATTTCTTCGTTGAAAGACGTTCCTTGAAACGTGCCGGGCCCCCGCGCAGTTACGGCGGATTTCTCGAATAGCACGGTTTCGGCGGAGAACTTTGAGAATGGCAAGAATGGCTGGGACCACTTTCAGCGCAGTTGGCGAAAGGGAAATCCAGACGCGCGATAGACGAGGAAGCGAGAGGAAACTTTTCGATCTCGCCCGGGCTTTGTTTTGTAATTCATTAAAAGCCCGCCCCACCCCCTCCGGAGCAGCCGCGGGCTAGACGAGCGCCGCGCCGCGCGGATTGAAATGATAAGTTGCGGAGCGTGGTAGCTCCATCGATTCGCTAATTAGCGTAATTGTTCGCGGTCGTCGCGGCGCGCTCAAGTAATGGGGAAACGAGTTCGAGGTGTATCGAATTATCGGGTTACGGCGGCGAGCAATTATACAAGGCGGTTTAATTAATTCCAGATATAAATCTGCGGTAAATATGTACCCATTAGCGGGTGGCTGGAGGGTTCCGATCGGGTTACATCCTCGTTCAATCATCAGTTTTCAGATAGCTGAAACTTAGAGCTGTTTCGACAATCTCATTCTTAGATTCAATTATCATAACTTCCCTGAATTCTTAGATCGTCGATCAAGCTGCTCCGGAGCTGCTGCCACGCAGCGCGAACGGAATCGTGATGCGACACCGTCTAGCAGAAGGTCTTAATCAGAAAAATTCGTCCGGGGAATCGCGGGACGCGGAATCAAGGAGGACTTCAATCCGACGAAACTCCTTCTCCTCGGAGATCCAATCTTCGATTCCTCGCTGACGAAGTACGAAATGCACGCCTTCGCGCCAGACATGTCGAAGGCGTAATGACAAATGGAAAAAGAACAGCCCCTTCTAGCTTTCTTCACGGCTCCTCAAGCCGAGGAGCAACGATCAGCAGAACGCTCGACGGAGATTTAAACTCGGACGTATGTGCTGCAGTTTTTTCGAGTCCCTCGACGGTAATTGCCGTCCGGCCAGCGGATCGAGTGGTTACGGTGTGATTTACCGTGCCCGTGGGATCCCGTCGTATCTTCGTGACGCGTCGCGCGGAAGAACTACTTTCTCGGCTTCCCGTAGTCCCCGGCAATTCCTCCGGTCGTGAATGATAGAGCACCGAAGGCTACTCGGTCCTGACCCATCAGAATTCTGACTTTCCACGGTGTTTACTAAGGACAAATCGCTAATCGCTCGCAATTAAGCGGGAGGCTTGAGATGGGAGGAAGCGACCGCGCGCCCCGCAACACACCCATTGTGTGCGTTTAATTAAGCACAGCTGTTTTGACACCGGAACAGATAGTTTCTGCGGCTTGCTATTCGAAGGCGGTTGATTTAACTGTAACATCTGCCGCGGGTGCGGCGCTACGCGCCGAACCTGTCTGTTCCTGGTTGATTTAAAGTGCGCGCCACCACCGTGCACGCGTGCAAATGAAATTTCACCCGCGAGAAAAATTCACGGTGCGGTGCGCTTCGTGCTTTGTATATTGTTGGGGAATTTTATGGACAATCGAAGGTGATGGGAGGCGAAGGCGTCGTCGGATAACGCGAAAGCAACGTGGCCTGATTCTGAAGAGTATGGGTGTAGTTGATGGACCCAGGGGTGGATTAAGATGGTTTGGGGCCTTTAGCATTTAGGGGGGAATTTTCGTGTAACGGAGCCCGAAATTTATGAATTTTTTTTAGAAAATTATTTTTGATATTGTGTTAAAGTCTTTTGGGTTATGAGGAGGCATCTTTAAACTTGTGGAACTTTTTTTATTATTTATTAATTATTGTGGAATCGTGGTAACCTCTTCGACGATGTTCAGTGCCACAGAAGAAGAAGAAGAATTTTTCTTAAAGTTAAATAATTTATAATTAATAATCCAGTAGGGGCTGGACCTAAAATTTTAATTCTAGTTTTTATTTATAATACTTTTTGGTCGATAAAAAGAATAATATGTAAAATTTGTCCAAGGAAAAAAACTTATTTTGTATTTCAAACGCTGTAACTTTTTCAATTTTTCATTGTTTTTTCTTTAAAGTGGACCAATCCCAGCGCAAACTATCTAACTTGAAGAAACTTCAATTTTGTTGCAATTAGATGGCTGATAGGTGCTACACATCCCTCAAACAGAAGCTACATCGTCGGAGAGGTGGACAAGCTTCCATAGTAATTAATAAATAATAAGAAGGATCGATATAAAAAAAATATTTTCTGTAAGTTTAAAGATGTCTCCTTATATCCAAAAAAAGTATAATCCAATATGACCAACAGTTTCTTAAAAAAAATTCATAAATATCAGTTAATTTTGGGGCTGTTAGATGAGAATCCTCCTTTAAAAAATTTTGAGGCCCCTTATACAGGGTGATCACTTCAACCCAACGTTTGTTTCTTTAGTTCAATCTCAATTATTCCTCAATCGTCAATTTTCCTTTCTTTCTTTTCACATAACCACTTAGCAATATTTTTACTACGTAGAAGATTTTAAAATTCAAAAAATTTCTGTGTTCTCCCCGTTTCTCCTGATCGACATCTGAAGCTTCTCGAATAATTCGAATGCTTATCGAGCCGCATCCGCAGCGCCGTAAATTCGGCAGAATCTTCCGGCGCGTCGTAGAAGTTTGTCCCCCGTTATCGTGGGAACCGCGCTAATTAATGCTAAATGTGATCTATGTGCCTCGTAATATCCCAGCAAACTTTTCCCTGCCGCACGCGCGCGGAAAACATTGCGGAATTACGGGCGGGTTAAAGAGACGCTAATTTAAATGAACTACTGTAGTGCGGCCGGAAAAAGGGGGGCCGTCTCTTGTTTTGCTCGACTTTTTCCCCTTTCAATTTAATCACCGCTTTAATTCGACCGGTGGAAACTTCGTGTTGCACTTGTTAATAAGCTCTACTCGTACGCCAACCACCCTCCAACTATTTTAAAAGGGACGGCAAAGGCTATCGGATTATACGTTCTGAAATCTGCATTCGAACCTCGTGATTTAAAAATTTAAAATGCAACTCTGTAGCACCTTTGCGTGAGTATTAAGTGCAAGTGAAACGAGTTTTTAGTTGAAATATGCAGAAACGTTTGTATTTTGAATTGTCTAGAGTCGAGTAACCGACACCTCGTTATTTTATAATTTTACAGACGTTTTTCTCAAACTTTCGCAGGTAGGTTGAAAGTTCGCAGCAACGATAGCCCAACTACGGCGTCGGAATAAGAAGACAACGCAAGTTTCTTGGTTATTAGAGCATCCTCGGAACTTCAACAGAAATTTATGCGTGACGTTTTTTTCTATGCGCACCTTGGCATATGTGCCACGTTCCAACTCTGCTTTCTCGTTGCTATGCGCGATCCTTATATAGTAATTTAGCATAAAACGAAGCGACTCCAGCTCAAAGGAGGCATGTGCTCGTGTAAATAAGAGAAAGAGACGCCACGTCGCCTTAAATCGCCAAAAAGCTCCCTGTAAGTAGGCCCCTCCGGGTTTCCAGGGTCTAATGACCGTCTGAAGCGTTGTCTGATTAAAAGCCTGGTGCCAAATTAAATACAGGCATTCCCACCCTCTGAACTCCACGCTCAGTCGGGTCGCAACAGCCAACAGTCCTACTGAATGTGGATCAAAGAGGAGACGCCAGGTGACGCTGCAATCGCCAAATGGAGACCGAGTTGGATTAACCCTCGTAAAAATATTGCGATACTTTATTTGCACGTTGTTCGACGGGGTACAGTCGACACTGTTCCTTTTTGGAATAAGGGAATTACGTGGGAAAATAGGAACTAAATTCAAAGCTACAAAAATAATGAAAAATACCAATTTTTAAAAAATAAAATACAAGGGTACACTTATGAAACACATTGCAATTTTAAATTAATCTATTTTAAAATAAAAACACCAAAAATAATTAAGAATTTTTATTATTACGTAACAAAAGATATGGAAATAAATATGCAACATTGTAAATTTGTAAATAAATTAACAAGTGTTCAGCGAATCGACGCTTCTATTTAAAGTTCCACTTATCAGTTTTAGTCTTCCGAATTCGTTGGGCTAGTGCTTTCCACCTTTTACTCACCGACCAATTTTTCCCAACAAACACGAAACAGCTGCAACAGAACATCCAGTTTGACTCCGGCCACCGATTAAACACAGGGCAGCGTAGTTCTTCAAGGCACCGTTCAATATTATACAAAGACAAACACGGCAACGTCCACACCGACAGCCTTTCATATCCAACGCACAAAGGGGCGCGGAATTGCTGCAACTGTTTTTCCATGGCCCGCATTTCATTCGATCATTCGAGAGCTAGGCAAAACTGTGGCGCTTGTCAACCGCGGAAGGACCGCGAAATCCTCTTTCAAGCGTTCCCTCCGAAAAGTGTGCGAGCAGCGACGACGATACACGCCCAGTGCTCGCTTTAAACTCGAAATTGCACGCTGCCAAAGCTGCAGCTTCGAAAACAGGTATGGAAGGTATCTATTAACGATATTGCGTTGCAACGCGTTTCCTCTACAAAGGCTGGCATTCGGGGGAAATGTTTACACCGCGTTTGGGATAGTCCATTACACACCTGGTGCATTCCTCGACAATGCCATTTAGCTTTTCACGTGACGCGGGTCTCCACTTTGCTAAAAAAATAGTTGAGTGTCGGATTTGTCAGATTTCGAAGCGTCATTATTCCAGCACAAACTGCTACCTTTTCATCGGATTCGTGAATCTAGAAGATCAAAGACCTTTGACTGGTTCTACTCTCGACTTCAAGTATCACAAGAACAATAAGCATATAAGTGTCCGCCATTGAAAACAAACCGGTCAATGAATCTCCTACTTTCATTAAGAGCTGCTGGCTGAGTTCCCGTTACTTCTATTTAACGCGACGTCTCGATGCTTGTCGGGCTCCCACTTAGAAAGTCCGGCCGCGAGTGTTTGCCGGCTTCTCGTTACGTCGGCATTAATTATAGCGATCTCGTTGCTCCGGCTCTGACGTCACGGGTATCTGAGAACGCTTCTGTTTTTCTTTCCTCTTTAGTTCTGCCCGCCCCTCCCCCGTTTGACAGGATACGAGCACCCTTGTAATCCTTAGCCGTAAATCGGGATTAAACTTGGCGCCACGCTAACCACCGACCGATGAACAAGTAGCAAGAGTACTTTGTGATCGTCCATCCTGCCGGAAGCATGATCGAAGTAGAGACACTGATGTATTCGTATATTTTCTTGAGAAGTCTGATAGTTCAAAATCATTGAAAGGGTTGGCTAAGAATTTAATATTAACTTCCCGTCGGTGACTAGAATTTTTCGGTGGCTCGCTCGTTTTCCAAGCAGCTTTTAAACTCAAATTTTTTGACAACCTTCCCCGGGCTTCGCGTGATTAATATTGTTTCCCCTGCGTAAATTAATATGAAAGCTGCGCCGAGGCTGGGCATTTAATTAATACCCCAGTCGAGAGTCTAGCCATGTATTACGCTGTTACATTGAACGGAGTTGTTGATACAAGTGAAGAGGTATCGGGCTGTTAAGAATGCTCCGTTGATTATTTTTAATTGCCGGCTGGCAACTCCATAAACTGACTTTGAACAACATCAAGCACATTTACCTGATGAAGCTGTCTGGGAATCAATGGGAACTGCGCTCTTCGTTTCGCGAGCAGATTTCCCCCCGCTCCGAGGAGGCAGTATCATCCTTCCTGCGCTTCTCCGCTCTTATCGTTGACTCGTACTACTGAGCGCCGACGAAAGGGTTTCACGTCGCGCTCCTCCATCCCGGAAAGCACGTAAATGCCAGCCAAGGGGTGGACTGCATCAGCTTCATCCCCCAGATGTGGGGCCTTTGTTTCTGCTAGCAAGATGCGCCATATTTCGCGCGGGTTATCGTTCGTCTCTGCATTCTGATGGACGTCGAGCGTATAAGTATAAGTCTCGAATGATCGAGAAAGTAAAAGCGCGCGTACGCTTGTTTTCTGGATCACTGGCTCTTAGACAAGCGTGATAGGATATAAAAGCAAAACGTATCTCGATCTCTTGTGCTCTCTCCTAGATTAAATGTCGACCCTTCTGCCACCCCGGGCCGCCCACGCTTCCTTCAGGATCCTACTTACCGCCCCAACCTCTCTTATCTACGCTGTGTACCGTGGACTTTACGCCCTGTCGTCTCCTTCGTCGTCTTTCCGCTTCCCCCGCGCACCCCTCAACCACCACCCCCGCGACCGGTCTTTGACGCCGCGCGCCCCTTCCATAGCCCGTGCTCAGCTTTTTAAGGGTTCAATTATCCGTGGATTCCTCTTCTCGTCAACGTTCTCCTGCCCTGTTGCCGACGCTCGCCGGAGAGAAAAATGTCATACTACCCCTTTTCGCGCGACGCTCTTGAGACGAGCCCACCGACGGGATGCGACATGCGTTCGCACGAAAATTCAGGCTTATCGTGCTGGCAAATTACCACAGCCGCGTTGATTAGCCCTTCTCGCACAGGCTTGCTCCACGAGTAACACTAATCACGATGATCTTTTCACTATTCCTCGCAGTAGAATGCTGCACTTTCATGTTAAGGGGAGGTTCTGGTCTAGAGCCCCAAAAAACAGGTGATTTTTAGGAATTAATTAAAGGAAAACTACTGTGTATAATTTAATGGGACTTGTTGCATTGTATTAAGGATGTCTTAAATTATGGAAATATATTTTTTGTTTTATAATTAAGGCGTCAAAAAATTGATCCAAATCGGTGGGACCTGTATCTCTAAAAGTTATTATCCGATTCGACTGAAACCTTTTTTATTTTGAAGATTATTCTTTTTTCTAGGGGGGGAACCAAAAGAAATTACAAAAATTACATTTTTTTTAGAATATAACGACACTTCACTTTTGAAATCACTTTTCCCTGTATTTACCGTCCTTTCATCGCCTTTGAAAATTATAAATTTTCAACTTTTTGTCATTTTTTTTAGTTCCCCCCCTAGCCAGAAGTATATTCTTCAAAATAAAAAAAGTTTCAGTCGAATCGGATAATAACTTTTGAAGATACAACTCCCACCGTTTTGAGAACACTGTTTCGAGAAAAACGCGTTTAAAGTTTTACGTGAGCGCCGAGTGGCCGGTTGTCACCCATGCATTTGCCGCTACTCAAATGCCTATAATTTCGGGAACGTTTTCCTAAAAGGTTGAACATTCGAAAAATTAAATAAAAAAAAAATCGACATTTAGACCAGAACCTCCCCTTAATGCTTCCATCAGTGCTGTATGGTCTGCTGTATTCATTTTTGGCTTGATGTTAGCGATCGTGTTGTAGGTGAGGACTTGGTGAATTTGTATTGGAAATGAGTCTTCTACACTGTTGAGACGCATCTATCAACCCCTCAGACGTGAATTTCAATGCAACAGCGAGAATAACGAAGCGCAATATCTCCTTTATAAGCTTCTATAGTGCCCAGTCGTGTCTTTCGTTTTAACTCACCCTCATTTAGGTAACTCCCATTATTCCTTTGTAAGGAAAAGAAGACGCAACAAAGGGGCGCAGTCCTTGGCTGCCAGAAGTGACGCAATTAGAAAAATCATTCTTCTCGGCGAATACTTCCATTTTCTCGGTTTTAATGAGAGGCCAGTTACGGGACCGGCGTGTAGAGTGTAATTTTGTTCTGAGCTTGTAATAACAGGACGATGCTTCGCAGTCGCAGATGTGGCTTGAAAGGATGCGCTCATCAGCGCGGGTTCTGATTACTATTATGCAACTCAAATTTCTGTACCGTCCGCCGATGGCAGAGGATTTTCGTAGGAGTGGCCTGCGGGGTCTCCGGGGAGAGCCAGAGACGTGGAATTTAGAAGGATGAGGAAAGTAACACGAGGACGGTGAAAAATGCGGCGCATCCCGGATTCGCCTTGAGTCCTAGACGGGAAATTTTCTCCGCGAAAACTTTAATTACTTCCTAGGGATTCATTACTCGATGCTAATAGACACGTGTTCCGTTCCCCCTTTTTAATTTTAAAACTTCCGTTTCATGAATATTGCACGTCACGTACCAGCATTATAAGGGAATACGGTAATTTTTGGATAGTGATTTACAAATGCGGCTGGGAAACGAAAAGAAGTCTGTCTTTTAAAAGTGACCAGAAATTACTTGTTGGTCAGGAATATTCTAAACTGTTTTACTACTCAAAGCGTGAAACAGTAACCGGGTGTTTAATGCTACTGATATTGCTAATAGTCCGCTAATTCGTGTCACAAGAGAGTTAAGAATGATATCGCAAATGAATCACGCGAGTCAAGCACGCAACTAATGATATATGAATAATAATACTCGATTTATGTACACGTGACTGTTTCATGCAACGCTTGTTTATGATTTCCGTGTTTAAGAGTTCACTGATTATTAATTCCGTAGAATTTATTAGTCGAGAAATAATAAGCCTACTCTGAAAACTTGATGAATTGCCATCGGTGAAAGCGGTTATCCATTATTAATCGTAAATTGCCGTTATAATAACTGACACTTCATGCCGAATTAATTTTAACGCGGAATTACCATATTGCATGTTAATAACACTCCAGCGTCTGATTAAAACTCAGCTCATTTAGTCGTGCTACTGTGTTTTCACTTGTGTCTGACCAGTGACGTGTCATACTACTTGCAACTTTAAGTTCACTGAAACCAGTGAAGTATAAAAAAGAATAGGAAATTATTACGAAGGATTTTCAATTGCAGAAGACCTAAACCATCAAGTAGAATAACCCATTACTAGTCAGACACTGCATCAATTCAGTAGTAACGCTGCAAATTAATCAGACGCACCGATAATTTACCAAAATACCTCTTCGAAATATAAATTCACATCGTTGTTGTGACTATACTTTGCGCTCACAATGCACCGAGTTTAATAATGATATTCAAACGAATGCCTTCTTCCAGGCCCCAGCGTCAGAAAAAGAGAAACGTCCGTGCAGGGTACGCCGCGTTTATTAATTTCCGACTGTTCGACCATGAAGTATTCTGCACCCCGCATTTGCATACTTCGATAATCCGTTAGTCACCGAAGTGTAGAGTTATAGCGGGGGTGGCCAGTGCCTCGCAAACCGCACGGCCGATCGATCGATTTTCAATTAGCTTCAATTAGACCACCGTGCCCACCGGAAATTTCACGTAGCGTGATTCCACGTGATGTACGTCTGTTCCGCGAATCGAACGCCCGACGGCCGTAAAAGCGTCGCAAAAGAAACGAGCGTGCTTCCCCATCGGCCGCACGCCTCGGATTGCTCGGCCGATTTTTCGACCGGTTATTGCAATTTCCTGACGAAATGAGGAACCCTGTTGCGCGAAAATCCCCCGCGATGAAGTGATATCGGTTCCCGGACACTCCTCCATGACTGCCACCGCAAACGTAAACCGGAAATTTCCTCCCCCACCCGCGGAGTTTCGGATAAAACGACGAATACGTCCATTCGGGCTATTTAATCGGTTTCTACAGTAGTGCATTACCTCGCCATCATCGCCCCCGTTTATTTTGCATACGTAACATTCGCAGGCCAAGCTAGAAGTTCGACGCGCTGGGGGTCAAAGCAACGCGAGCAATTAAATCAAGCGAAGTTCCAGGACCCGACGAGGAGCGATCAAATAATTATGCATTCAAAACTCGTCGAGGCTGCTGGTCAGACAAAAGTGGTGGTTCGTTAAGAGGAAGAAGTTTGTTGATTGCTCAAAATTCGACGGTTCGAGCAATCAGCATTATATTGAAGGGACAATGGATTTCGGCGGGAAGAGCGAGAGGTCCCCGGACCAGGAGAGCGGTAGTTATTCCTAGTTCGATGGAGGGCCGGGCGAAGTGGCGGTACTGACTGTAGTTTAGATAATGGCAGGCCAAGTTCATTAGCATGGTCGGGTCTAGAGAGTCCTATCACTGTTCTCTCCGAAGCCTGTGCTTCTCGCCAGCTTATACAGAGAGAGGGAGAGAGAGAGAGAGAGAGGGGAGTCCTATCAGAGGCAATAACGAGCTAGTTGTCATCGAATACCGCGGCCAGTTTTCGAGTTTGGAGCGTTCCCTGTCGATTGCTAAAATGAAAGATTCCGACAGATTCGTATTTCTTAATCCTCAGTGATTACAGAGGCACCCACGTCTAGTGGCGTTGAACGCTTTCAGCGTTTATAATGCATCTCGCCCGCGAGGCGCTTCGCCTCCAACGCCTCAGAATTGTGCAATCCAGGATTTTGCAGCGCTCCGCGCGTTTATCGAAACCGCGTGGCACATTAAACGGCGATTTTCCCAGGCAGTAAGGGGAACTGTGGCGAGGCAGGTTAACGAAAGACGCTTATCGTCTTTACGTCCCTCGCGTTTCGAGCTTTTACGGCTGCCCGCCCTCTCAGATGCATTCCCGCCGCGGTGCACTTAGGGCCTTTTCAGCCATTACGTTGCATTGTGACATGATTGTCCGCCATGTGCACATTATTGGCGAAGAACAATGGGCGAGCCAGATAGAGTAGGTTAACTGCAACTTCTGGCTCAACGACACGCCGGGACACATTTATCTGACACTGTCGCGAGGCACGTTTCTGCTGGCTTCTTGATGAGCGCTATATAAGCGGGATGGAGTGCTAAATAGTCTCGGCTCGCACACGGGGGCTTTGTTGACGAGCTTGGGAAGGGGTGTTCTTAGTGTGAGGGTGGAAGAAAATTTAGTTTTGTTGGAATTAAAAAAGAAGCAGCTTTGGATACTTGAGGGGGTAGACCAACTTGGTCAGGTAAAGAAATATTGCAACTTTGGGAATTTATTCTTAAGTGACACAAACAATTTTATCGATAAAATTTTTTTGATGAAGATAGAGACATGTTTTAATAATATATACAATTTTTTTCAAATATTAAATCATTCAGAAAACTTTGAATGCGGTTTTCTCGAAACCAAATTTTTCAAAACGGTATAGGTACGCTGTAGTTTCAGTAAAACTCTTTGTTTCTTTTTACAATTTCGCCCAGATATTCTTAAATGTATTCTCTATCGTCTGACCGTAAATTTTTTCGATATTTCAATTTTTACCTGACTTATGCGTAAATAAGTCAGATAAAAATGAGTTCTTTGCTTCAAAGTGTAGCTATTTTGTTATTTTTCCACCCATAGAGTTAAAAAAAAAAACGAATTTAAAGTTTACGGAATGTTTTAATATTAAAAAAAATGTATATATTTCTCAAAGATGTCTCTATTTCCATTGCAAAATTTTTATCGCTAAAAGTGTTATATCACTTAGAAATAAATTCGCAAAGATGGAGTATTTCTTGACCCGGCCAAGGTGCTCTAACCCCTTAACGTTTCCCAGAAGCGTGTATGCACTTCAATTCTTACGTCCGCATTCGCTGCTCAATTCCAGCGACCACGTCAAACGCTAGCGCTCCTAAACCCGCCTATATTATACAGTATAAATAACCCCCAGGAATATGAGGCCGCGCTACATTGTGCGCGGATAAAATATTTCCGCTAATTTCAGTTAATTGGGCGCAGTATTTGCACTAACCATGGTCACAAGCATTCATGAATACGTCGAGATAGACTTCGACCCTGTCGTGATGCGTATTGGCGAATCAGTGATTTGTATCCCGTCGATCGATCATAACGTCCCGGATCATAGAGATGACTGGCGCATCGATAGATGCGCCCAATATTATGGATCCTATGAAAGTGCCACTAATCAACTGGGAACTTCGTTTAATGGAATTAACCGGCCGGCGCAGCTATGCAAACGGACGGGTTAGCTCACAGGGACAGATTGTTCTGGGCTTTGGTGTGTTTATGTTTAATGCTAAATTAGGAACTATGAATCCCGAAAATTGTGCTCCAAATGAAGGGCGCTGACGCGCTGGCGCGAATGATAGTATAACTGCACCCACTCACGCATCGTATTATAAAAATCAGTCTAACACCCATTTGACGTGTCAGTCTAGCTCCATGAATTAATGCGACACGTGGCGGTAGGCCCTTCCGGCACACTGAGAGATATACGTCGTTCAATTGCATTCACTAACACTACCAGCGGTGACGTAGACCGCTCGCCGAGAGGTAATTCACCAATTATTAGCCTGAATGTTGCACACCTCATATTCCCAGAGTCACAGAGTAACTTCAGCGGATACGATTAATTAGCGACAAGGTGACCGGTCCATTACGCTCATTGAATTATAATGCGGAGGCCCTCGCGCGATATCGATCATCTCCCTACATCCATACACGTGACCCGATCGTGTAACTGCCCCAACACTGTAAAACACTGAGAGAAGATATGTTGCGCTAAGTGTTTAAACACCCGAAATTTTAATGAATAAATCAGAAAGATTCTATATATTTGTGTCTATCGCCTAAAAACTTTCGAAAGATAAATTCTGGGATCACAAAATGTGCCTCAACTCATTATGTGAATATTTTCACAAAGAAAAACTAAAAACAATTTTTTTATATCTTCTTTTCCTGCGAGACAAATATTTTTTTCAAAGAAGGACTCTCATTCTTCAATTAAAGTTTCTTTTGCCATCTGAAAAATACTCAACTGAGTTTTGCCCCACATTCCTTTACACGCCCCACGATCACAAATTAATAATTCTTAATATCCCCACCCACTTCATAAATCACACTAATCTTGCTTGCACATATGCTCGTCAAACATCACGCCTCCTTGATACGCGTTCATCCGTTCGTTGGCCTCTTCCACGTGATGCCGCCTTAGTCCCCATGGCATAGCAATCCGATAGGATGTCCCGACACAGTCAACTGTTTGCCCGTACACCTCTTTCGCCGATCCTCCATGGAGGCAGAATGCGGGCTTTGATCTACCAGCATCGATATCGCGCGCCGCCCCGCTTCCGTCTGACTGCACTTTTCGGGCGGACGGGGAAGTAGGAAATAAACGATCGACGACACTAGCGGGAAGGGCGCCTGCTGACACACGGCACTGAGAAATTCCAGATGCTCAAGCCAAGAGACAGTAGAGAGGATCTTGTCGGTTTACCTACGGGGATTGCTGATCCCGGAGTAACCGAGCAGAATCCAGAAATTTATAATTGGAAAATTGCTTGAAAGCCCTGCCAGTCTCATGTAATATTGATCAACACTATTTAAAGGTCCTTAGTGCGGTGGCAGCCAGCAGCGGCTGATAAACCGTTGACCTACACTACTGGGAATTCAGTAGCCTCGAACAGTACGGTCGAGCTAAAAGCTTCTAATTTGGGGATGAATTGAACATGCTGTCGCGTTTATCTCCCCGCCTTCCACCTCAGAAGCAGAAGCTTTCTTTTTGTCAATCTGCAACCGTCTCAAATCAAAGTGCAACCAACTACGCGGAACGAGCATCTCGTTTAAAGTTTATCATAAGCAGAGGAAGTCTTCAGCGTCTAGTCAGAAACTTCTCCGCTGGAATCGCGAGACGCAACGGTACACGCCACGTGAAAGAAGAATGATACGCGACGAAGTTTCGAATCGGATTAACTGGCGTCTACTCGACCGGCTAAACGGCATCCACCGGAAGCTACAAAGCAGGTTATTAACTAATTCAGGTTCGAAAGCAATGACCTAGAATTCAGATTTTCTCCACTCCGCAAAACGAATTCGTAGGGAATTCAAATCCTCCGACGCGAATTTCTAATTTGCATACGTTTTTATAAAAGTATTCCTTGGATGCAGGGGGAACTCGGCTCAAAGCGGACGCGCCTGGCTGTTAACAGCGAAAAGTTGCTATTTAATTGTAGAGACCTGCTTTCAAGCGTAAACACTAATCCTCTTTAAACTTTGTTCCCGAAAATTCTGTGCTGTATTAAACTTCCTTTCTCTAATCAATCATGCCGCTCGCGAAATACTAGCCCAGTCATTCTTTAAGCTCTTGCCGGGTATAGTAACTCTCGCAACTCATAAAACCACTTGCCCGTCGAGTATGATACTTCTAAACTAATCTGAAACTGCCGGGTTCGGAGTGATGTTGTTGAACAGCAGCGATGAAGCCGTTTCGAAACGAGTCTACTTGGCCGCGAATCAATCCCTGCTCACTCAGTCGCGATGGATTTCACGCGTCCACCGCACAAAGCGATCCAGGAGCCAGCCAAAGCGTTATAGGCGGCGAGATATAGGTGCAGATTAACGAAGTATTAAGAGCAGAGTACTCCGCGTAAGCCGGGGATATGCACGATGGCGCATACAGATGTGATGCAAATTAGCGTTTAGTATAAGCCGTGCTAACCTTGCTAGCTTGCTCCTGCCCCATCGACGCCTTTCGCAACGTCTATGACCGTTAAGCCACTGTTTGATCGTTCATGGGACCTTGCGAAATCGAAAGTTCCTCGGCGAATTTATACGCGGCAAGTTATCAAACGTGTATTCTCAAACGTTATCTTTATCGATAAATCTCAATGGGTGTACTGACACTTAAACGTCGCAAAAGGAACATTAAAGGGATTGTATTTTCTCATTTTAATCCTGGAAGAAGTGTAACGTAGAAGTCTACAATATCCGGCATGGAACTGTTAAATTTCGCAAATATTAGACGTTTAAACTTCGAAGGGGTAGCTTGACAGAGTGCGAGTCCTCTGAATTTCTTAACTGGATTTCAGGATGGTTCGGTGATACTTTAAGAGACTCGGGGAAACCGTTATGCAGTGTTCGAATCCACTTAAACAGCAGTAAGTTAAATTACAGTACTTTAACGGTATCGACGTTCGTGCCCCTTTGAACGGGCGTATTTAACGCGAGATACCGGATAGGCCACGGGTCCACGGAATTAATGTTAATGTAGCCACGCTAATGGCGTGGTTATCATATGAATATGTGTCACGAAGACTAGGTCAGTCTCGATTCCTGGCCTATAGTATATAATACCTGCGGTGCGCTGGTACATGGGGATTACAACTGGAATGGGATTCCATTTGCGTAACACAGTCGCACGTCAGAAAGGGACGCGCCACTTCTGCGACGGGGTAGTGGATTGCGTTCCAATAAATTCACGCGATTTATGCTAATAAGAAGGTGAATCGTAAAATCAGGCTGACGCGATGCTGATTCATACTACTTGGAAGCAACGCGCAGTAGTATCGGTCAGTATATGGTCTGTGTGGGACAGCCTGGTTGACTTGTACTACTGATTCAAGTCCACCAGTGACGGACAAAAAAGTAAAAATAATTTTTCTCTTGTATAATCCACGACTCTCATATTTTTTAAGTCAACGCCTTTCAATCGAACTTTGGAAGTCGTAGATTAAATAAGGGAAAAGATTATTTTGTACTTTTTAGTGTATTTTCTACTTTTCTAAGTCTGTTTTAATTTTTTTTTAGTTTTGATGTCACATGCCCGGGGCAAAAATTCTATTTTGAATTGGCACACACTTTGCGATGTAACTCTACCAAAAATAACACTACTAACCAACAACTTTGTAAAAATAAAGCATAATAGTTGTAGTTTATAAAAAATAACACTGTATACCTCTAGATTGTTATTACTAAATTTTGCATAGGCGACATCATCAAATGACTTATCGTCATCGATTCGTCTAGAAAGCCGCATTGTACTAGCTTCTTCCCCGCTGCTCCAGATCCAGAAATTCCAGCGCCAGGCTCCCCAAGGAAACGCCAAGGATCCATGTGTTAGCGCATAACAGTGCGCGGCGCGAAATTACATAGCGCGAGCAAACGTCGTATGCTTGGCGTACGCCGGCCGGAAACAGCCGGCTTTGATGTTCCCTGCCTTTGACTTGTATTTCTTTCCGTCTCGTGTTCACCAAGGCGAATCAACCTGTGAGCGCCACGCGCGAACAGGAGCAGATCAGACGGGCTGCGGAACGTATTCCGCGTGAAAAGGGCTCCGGCGCGACGAGGTAGCAGCTTGTCGGTTTCCTCTTCGCGATTCCTACTAGCTTCATTCCAATTGCTTCGGCCAGCAAACGCGCTCTCGTTGGAAAACGGGTTCGACTTCGAAATTGCTCTGCCCCCGTCTTCTGGCAGTGGCTCTCTGACGAATTGGATCGGCCAGTAGCTTGCGCTCCGGCCGTGATTCGCTTCTTCTTTTACGGCGCAAGTGGCAGGTCATTCCTGGAGACATATATGTAACAAACTATTGGAGAGTTCATTGATGAGAAGTTTCTTGATTGCAGAATCGGATTTTACGTCACGTAGGGCTCGCTTAGGAACGTTGCGTTAATATCTTCGCAGCGTATACAATCTCCTGCTCCTCTGTGCTTTCGCAGGATATTTTAAAGCTTCATGCGCATGGCCTGAATTCGTTAACTATGTAAGCAAATACGTGTAATTTATTCCTGTCGTGAAGCAGCAGTTACATTATCTGAGCACTATTTTAATGCGCGTGGCACGCGAAATTTTCTTGCTTGTTTATGCGCGGGAGCTAGAGCAAAGAGGAGATAGAAGAGGAATGTTGAGAATGAATGCTTGATATCAGCAAGGCAAGATTGAGAAATAAAGATGGTGTTTGATCACCGCCTGCTTTAAATCCATTTGTTACTAAGTAATAGCTTCAGTGGAAACAGTTTTGCAAGCGAACGCAGAGCCAGCTACATTATCCCGCGGCACGAACGTAGACGTTGACAGGAATTTTTGCCAACCCCCGACAACTGGAGAACAGCGCGGGCCGAGGGTGGCGAGGAGAAAGCAGCCGCGGCGGTACAAGACGCAAGGGTTGCGGTACGTAAGTAACTCGGTTATGAGCCATCCATTACCTTGTTCAACTGCACTGGCGATACTCTTACCCCTGGCTTGGTCCAGAACCCTTGCCTCTAACACCCGCGCCGCATAACTCTGTGAAGCCCCTAAGTGCACCACCGCCAAGGTCCCACGTACAGTGTTTGCAGAGTTCCCCTTAAACGGTGTCAAAGCATCCCCTTCTCGGCGAGGAACGCCGGCCGCCATGTCCACCGATGTCAAACAACGGGAAACGTTGCTTGCCGCTGGACAGCAATTCACTTTTCAACGTCCAAAACGAGGTATGTGTCTTTTAAAAACCCAGTCGAAGGGGGGTGAAATTTTTCCACGCACTTATTTTACTTCGCATAGAATAAATAGCAAGATTTATTATTATAATTATTTTTAGTGTAACTCAAGCTTAATAGAAACATACCCAGCCTCCAATTGATAAATTTCCGCGATGGCACAGATTTATTGGCCAGAGAAGTGCGACTTATCGTTGACAAGGGATGAAAGAAGTTCGTAGAAGTAGATAAGCTCTCAAGAGTTGTTGGTCGTTCGTTAGCAGTAGCTTTCCCCGTAACAATGCGTTTCAATTTACTTGATTGCTCCTCAGCCGCTTTTTTCGACTGCGTTAAAGGAGCTTTGAATGTTCGTTAACTGTTGATTGTGGGAACACTGGAGAAATTATTCTTCCGGGCTAAGAAGTCCTCCCGTTTTATAGGCTATTAAATGAATCCTATTGTCTGCGAGTTCCAACCGGTCGTTCCATTCTTTAATCAAGCTTATAGAATCTCCGGAAGCTTGCTAAACGCTGTCTGCCAAGGACAATAAGTAATTGTCCTTTCGCTCCTTAATAAGGAGGCTGTAATAAATGGGCATGAGTGAAGTTGCCAGTTTTTCCCGGCGATTCTTTCCCCCGAAATTCTCCGCAGTACGTCACTGCGGCCTGGGAAGCTCTTCACGCACGACGAGAGACGCCGCGACTGAAGTTACAAAATTGCGACGGGCCAATACTCAATTGTCCCTAAACGTATCCGCCATGCCCCATTTAGTCCCGCTGCCATTGCGCGGACATTTGCAACATCTGTTACGCGACAGTCGTGTTTATTTCGCAACCGAGACAGCTGAGATCGCCTACTTGATGCAACAGAAACTAAAATATTTCGCTGGCATAAAATTGCAGCAACAGCTCTCAACCCCGCTACAGTAATGCACAGGCATTCCGCTTTGTTGCGCCGCATAAACTCCATTCCCCGTTAAACTAAAGTAACTTTTATCAAACAGATTTTGCGGCCCATCCCTTTTGTCACATTTCAAGTGCAAGCTTCTGACCGGGCTCCATTCGACCACTCGACTTTAATTCCGCTCGGACTACAAAAGCAGCCACCTCGCAATCATCCAACACACTGAAGTGCAATTGCGAGTAATACAAGTGGCAAATCCCTATTTAACGGTGCTTCAGCTGCAAAACCGTGTCCGTTTCCTGATCGACGATGGCCGAGAGAATCGTTATTAATCATTCAGCGATACCGAATGGCAATTTTCGCCGGAGGCAATGGGGAGCGAGTGGCGTTGGCCGTTTTAATGTCAGTTGACCGTTTTTTCCATACAAGTCTCCACTGCAGTGTATTTTCCCGACTAAAATTGCCGCGTGACGTGCGTTGACGCGACTACGTGCTGAAAGGAACAAAGTGTGCAATCACGTTTTTTGAAACAATATTGACTATAATTTCTAAAATATTCTGATATCCAAGGAATATTTATTCTACAAGGAGGAGCACGAATAACAAATCACCGCCGTGAATATCGTCGCTTTCATCTCCGGCTATTTGTCATGTTATTAACTGCAAAAGAGATGCACGAGCGAAGGTGGAGAAAAGCCTCATGGATATTTAGGGGCTGGCAGTTTTCTACTTCGCAAAGCGGAAATCGTTTCAGGGTGAGAAACGCCTTGCTCGGTGAATGCAATTAGGCGCTTCAGCCCCCTGCAGCCGTGGCTGCCGTAAGGAGGTGAAGGAGAACGATCGTTTCATTGAAATATTCTTCCCGTGGGTGAGGAAGCCACTCTCGCCAATCGTCGAGGTTTCTTTTCTTAACCCGGCGCAGTTACCATAAATAAGCACCGATAGTTAAGAGGATCGTCCGTTAACGTGGGAGTAAATACAGCAGGCAGTTAAACTGCGAGCAAGATTTGGCGGCCTGCCGCGTCTCACCCGGCGTAAATTTTAATAAGGTTACTGTGTGACATCGCCGGAGAGATTGGGAAATTTGAGAGGATGGGGGGCTTGGCAGAAGAAGAGGCGAACGTGTGCGATACACAGCGCGCGACAGGTATTGGGGAGAGGAATACCTCGGATGACAGAAATTTAGAGGAGTCCGGGGGTGAGAGGGGGCGGAAAATATCGGAGCGTAAAAAGGGGATGGACGTATTATAGAAGGGGTCAGGTGGCAGCACAAAGGAAGGAGGCGGTCCGCAGGAATGGAGATAAAGTGACAGAGGTCGGAGGAAATAAGAGGGAAATATAGAAAAGCGAAGGGACAGCGACGGCAGTGGTATAGGTGGACCATTTCTCGGACGAAAGAGCAGGGACTTCTAGCCCGTTAATTTTATGCAGACGGAGCCCCTTTCCCCGTTCGATTCGACACGGGTTCAGGCTACGGAAGGGTGGAATGGAACAGGACCGAGCGAGCTACACGGAAAATGGCTCTGACCGCTAATCCAATCGGCTTTCGCGAGAATTAAGGCTGCTCTTTTCCGGCGTCGCGCGTGGATCCAATTTGGCACTTACGTAATTAACGCCGCCTACGACGCGCCACGACAATTAACTTAGGCGCGTAATTAATGCAACGCAGGCTTGAATAATGTAGCGCCGATACCGGGGCTGAAGTTTAAAATTAAAGAAGAACCGAGTATCTCGACGAGACGAATCGTTACAAAAAACACAGCCGATGGCTGTTTCGTGCGCGGGGAGGCGCGGGAGCCCCGGGATTATTCAGGATTACGCGGTGAACTTTTAATTGTATTGCATTTCGCAACGGAATGTTTAATCATCGGGGCACAGTAGTGCACTTTTCATCGAAGCCCGCAGCTTTTGATAATGCGCTTAGCTGAAAGTAATCAGGGAACAGGGGTGTGACTCGTCAAGTTCTTCTACGCTTGACAGTAGATATCAGGACCCCCAACTTTTCCTGTAGTATTTCAATTTTAAAATATTGCGATGTATATCAAGAAACACGGTTGAACACCCCTGTTACGTGGGTGTGGCTAAATAGCTCGAAGAGTGCGCACGCTACGCTTGGACTAGAAATTCAGACGGGGTGTAGGTACACAGCGCGGAAAAACATAGGTGGAGGTCCGAAGTTCGACGATTATTTTACCGTCCGTGTTTCGATGCAGGCCGAAAAAAAAAACGAACTGAATGCGTCGCGTCAGCAACGCACAATGCTTCCCTGCCCGAACGGCGGCGCGGCGTAATTAAGATTTCTTTATCATTGCATTTGAATGCAAGAATGCCGAGCCTCCGCGGATCCCTTTGTTCATACACACGCTGGAAGAGTGGCGTTATCTCGCGGCCGCTAAATTTTCCTGAGTTACAGTCGCGAATTCAGTCGGGCCCCCTCGTTAATTAGCGACCGAAAGAAGAATCGCCGGGGGGCTCGTAAATCAAGAACAATGCAGGGAAATAGCGGGGCCGAGGGGGTGGGCACTGCAAGCCACCGCCTACGCCAGAAAATATCCTCCGAACGGTAGCGCGAGCTGGGCAGGAAAAAAATTTCTCCAAAGCCGCTCCGCGCTGGCCAAGACAGTGCCGGGAGGATCGGCGTGTTACGCCCATTTCCGGAACGGATAACACGAAATTTAATGAGAATCTTTGCTTCGCAGTCCCGGAGAATTCGATCGGTTGGATTAGCCTGATCAACTAGAATAATCTGTCGGAGCTGGGCCGCTGAATTTACGAGCCGAAAAAGCTCGGGGAAACTGCATCTGAGCGGAACGGTAGATTGCTGACGTCCGGGAGAGAAGAAACGATAAAGGGGTCAACGTCAAGATAATAGTGCAAAATTGGTGAAATGACTTTGGAGGTGATTTCAAAGAAATTTATGAATTTTATTAAAAATGGAACATCAGGTTCTTATGGCGTGTATAAAGAAGAACAAGAAATATTTTTTCAGATTTTTTTAACAATAAGTGGCGGCACAATAGCCGCACAGCTCAAACGAATTTTTCATTTCAGTCATTTCAGTGTGGAATTTTTCACGTGGGCGCCATTGTACTTGGAACAAAAGGACAAAACGTTTTGTAATTTACACGCTAAATGTCAGAGAAGTACCCAAGATTTGGTTAAAAATATTGATTTTTGAAAGAATGGTGAATATTTAAAAATAATCCTTTTTTGCTAGAAAATTCTAAAAGATGAGAAATATCACAAAATCATACTTTTATACTTTCCATGCATTCTATTGTATAATTCATTATTAAATTAATTAATTGTTAATGGCCCAGGGGTTAGGGAGTAGATACAGGCTGCCAGAGTGCAGAATGCACGGCGCGCAAATTCACGAAATGCTGCGATAGCACTCGTGGGGTCTCGCTTCCATCGACGCTGAAAAATTCGTTGCCATAGTTGTTTCTCGACCCGAGTGTATAATACCTTCCGGCTTGGTGGTAACGATCCGGCGAATTCGACTCGATCACCAATACCAATTCGATTTCCCGCGTAATCAGAATTCCATTTTTGCCCGGTGGAAGTTGAGGAATTTCATGAAGTTACGATACTGGCTTCCATTTTTAAACAACAAAGCACCATGGGTGGAACTTCAATAGTAATTTTTTTAATTGTCCCACAGATACCTGATTTTTCTCACCTCCTTCTCACTCGTAATAAATTAAATATCGTACGGAGCGAATGGCAGCTAAATCTTCACTTCACTCGCGTAACAACGTTACATACGCAGCGCGAGATTGATCACTGCGCTTCGAGAGTGAATTTATGAGTCAACAAAGAACTGAAAGTTTGCCAGCTACAGAGTTTAGAGAGCACTGCTGCATTCGGAGTTCATCTCGCCCGGACTTTTCACCATTTTAAATTGCCTTACGCATCATACAGGTTTATTGTTTTGCCTTCGTAGAGAATGGAGAAACCTCGTCGGTGTATTTGCTGCTACTATTAAAGGGCGCTAATGTAAACACAGAGCGAAGATCGCTGGAGACGTGATTACCGTCGCGCCTAGGGCGTCGCTCTGCTAGACGGCATTGCATTATTTGTGCATTGCGGAAGAAGGGAATGCCGGAAACGAAGGGTGTGTACGAACCTCGCGGAGAAATACACATTGATCCGACCACAGCCGGATTGCCAAACCGCCGACTGCAATGCAGCCGTCCATCGGACTGGTAGGTGTGTCGACACTGGTGCCGCTCTCGCGCCATGGGAAATTTAATTTCCCAGGCTACGGTACGCGGATACACAACCGCCGCCGGCTTTAGTCGCCCCTCTGCCCTCAACCGCGCGAATATTCGCCCGAAACACGCGAAATGTCCATCGACTGGTTTGATTTGGTACACAGTCGTCTTTTGCCGGTTGAGGAATGGTCCGGAATCAATTGAATACGAATACTCGTGGAATACAGACAATGGACAATATGTAACGACAATGCTACATGTAACACCGATTTCTCGCGGATAATTTGAGTAATCGGTAAAAATCGGTATAACACTAGTGTGTGGAATTGGAATTATGTAGGAGATGTATCTTCCTAGCACCTTTCCATGAAAAGCAAAGTGTCAGTCTCTACTTGGAGAGGGAATGTTGCTTTAAAATTTGCAACTAAATCCCTTGGTCGGTATGCTGTGTGTTTGTTTCCTTGGTTAAGTAGTCAAGGGCTGAATTTCGTGTTAAGAACCGACGAGAAGGAGACAGTAACGCCCCGTAGCGTCAGACGCTTGAAACAAGATGGGAAAGTAACGTCGGACGTCGTGCAACGCAAGTGTTCAACGGCGAAACGTCAGAGGGCAGTCGCAGCGCTGCCGGTAAGGTAGATTCCTAGGCGAACTTGTGGAATATCGCTCACAGATGGCGACAAAGGTGTTCTCGATACCAAGGGCAGTCTAACCTTAAATCGAAGGAATACGGAGGGCGTTTCTTGAATTTCTATGGCTTTTTTCACCTGCGTGGGTTTGTGGAAGCTTTGTGTACAGATATATTTCATCGAGGCAATGGTAAAAATATATCATTTTTATTAGATTTTTTTATATAAGTTTTATATAAGTTTGAATCATTCAGCAGTAAGAAATGTGATTATCACCTATTTTAAACGCCTCATTTTCTAAAGTGATCCGCATAATTCGAGGCGCATACCTACATATATTAAAATGGTACTTAATATCAGCGCAGTGAATCATTTATAAGGGAACCCTATAGGTGGAGCATTGGTCCAGGCAGGAAGGAGGAAGCGTTTAATTGAATAAAGACCGTGGAAGAGGGATTAATGAACTATGCCAGAATTTTACGACCGCAGCTGCTCGATCTTACAATGAATTAAATTACAATCACCTCCATCCAGTCGCGCTGCGCCATCGGTTCCCTTCTAATTCAATTGGGAAAGCGGTGCGGCTGAAAAACGCCGAACCGAATTGTATTAAAATAACTATCTGTCTCCCGCCTGCTGGCGATAATTACGTTTCACATGGTATATTATGCAATATGATCGCATCAGACCCAGCGCGAGGTGGGAACTGGAGATAATTTGATTTGCGCAGGGAGCGGCGATGAAAAAAGTGGCCTTATGCGTCCGCTCACGAAAATTGCTTTACCTCCTCTCATGCAAATTAGTCTTCTACAACCGGGAAACTTTCAATTTCAAAATTATACGTGACTTTTTACCTCGGGGCTTTTCTGCGCTCAGGTTCAACAAATACCAGACATGGTGGACTGCATTACACCTCCCGCATTTAATTATACACTTTGTGTCCTGTTACCTTGTTATCGGAAGGAAGAAGCTCTTCTATTTCCACTACAAACATATTTTAATACGGTGACGGAGCCCGAGTCTCGGTTCCAGTCTTTCGAACAACAAGAGGAGAATGAAATTCAGACGCTGGAGAGGATTTGATGCGACATTGTCAGCAGCAACGTGAAAGGAGTACTCTCTGCTGTTCCCAATGAATAATATTATGATATTATTAAATTACCCGATGAAATTCAATTATGTCTCCTTCGGCCCGATGCACACACAAACACAGCGATGCACGCGCAGCCCACGCCTCGTCGGCTGTTTTATGAGGCTCCGGCGTCGTCCAATTACGTCACCGGGGAAAAAACTTGAACGTCACTGCTATCGGAGCTAGCGGAGGATCCGGGAAAGGGTTCGCGGGTCAATGGACTCTTGCTAACGAGACGTTCGTCGCGGGAGAAAAACGTTTCATCAGTGGAGATTGTCCTTCAACACGACACTAACTGGCATCAGTTTCCGGAAGCGTTCGATAACTGACGTGAAAGATTTCATCCCTTGTTGGTCACTTTTATCTAACAGCGCCCGGCTACTGTGTAAGATTGCCGATGTCGGGCTCTTCAGTTCACATCCTGACAGATTGCTCTTCTGCAGTATCGAGATTACACTCGTGTCTTTGTCGAAAAGCCGGAAGTCGCCGCGGAAGGCCGCTTGATGGGTCAAGTTTTTCGGGGAAACTGATGACGCCACGGAGCCCGTACCCTCTCAGGTGAAATACGATCCGACGAGGAGTGAAATAGCGCTTTTGCAGGGAGTCTCGGTGAAGGGAAGTTTTTGGGGAAACGGTAACGAAGTGAATGTTTCTCGTGGAAGGACCATGAACCAGCAAATACGATGAAGGAGTAGTAACACGGTGTTTATGTTGATTCTTATTGCCAGCCACATTCGTGGAAAATAGTAGCATGGGATTGCAGTCAACTGAATTTCATGGTAGAAACACCGAGAGTGTACACAACGATGTTTCATATATAACAGTTAAGAGCCCCATTATATTCCGCCACGAATTGAGATTTAACTCTGCAACCCCCGAACCGAATAATTCGATACCTGTGAGCAACTTGCTTGACTTATGCACTTCAAATGATCAAACGCTTTGAACTGAGGTACCTACATCTGAAATTTGGACTATGTTTTCATGCATCCTTGAAGAAGTTGTAGATTTTTTATTAATTTTTAATAATAACTGTTTAATAATTTTTTGTTTTTGCTGGTTCATCAATTTCGATGCATAACTAGTATATTTATGGTTAAAAATTAATAAAAAAAAATCTACTACTTCTTCAAAGATGCATCAAAACATGGTCCAAATTTCAGATGAATCGAATCGCTGGTTTCTTAAAAAAAAAAATCCAAATTTTGCTATGTTTTTTATCTCAAAGAATAGAATTCCCACCACCTCTTTGCGATAATTCGACAGAAACAACAGCAGCAAATAACATTAAACAATACTGAATCCTCTGTCATAAGCTGTTTGATATATGCCTGACTATCACTACTTCCACAATGTCTGACACATGCCACACTTTCTCTACTCCATACCTGCTGCAATTCCTGCGAAACCTTATTTATCCACACCTCCTCCAGTATGTAGATACCCGCAAACAGAAAGACACTATTGTCTGACTAGCGCAAGTATTTCTACTTGCAACCTCTTACATTCTTTCCGAATGTATTCGGAACGTGACTAGTATCAAATTGCCAGGCACGAAGGTGCCTGAATCACAGCACCACGGCACGAGAGTTCCCACTGTGAGCGCGGAATGGTAAGAGTCCACACAGAAGGAAAGCGCATCTAATGCCGATCGTTGTTATCGCACGTATCCACGATATAACACCAGACGCAAACCTGCCATACGAAACCATACGAGTCCGCCTGAAATATTAACTGCCCGTTGGCAGAAACCAAGGATTAAAATCCGAGGATCCGTTAGCCAACTAATTTATCTTCGCCAACTGTCTATCACCATCACGAGATTGGCGTTATTCCCCAACCGCATCCTGAAAACTGGGTCACTGCGATATGTCTATTACTTATTTCATAAGTAGCTTACTGGGATCCGGAGAGTCTGACGGCAGACTTGAACTTTTGTTGGTAACCGGTACTCCCATCAACTCTGATACGCGACTAAGTCAGCATGACGGAACTTTTAGTCCCGACACATCTTCTAAATGAAGTCAGCGCAGATTGGAGGCGAAAAAGGTCCTCTCCTTAGTGGAATACTTAAATCCACCGTGTGGTCAACTTTCCACGCGGAGACGTCTCCTGCTTACAAGTCGCGAGTGCGGTGGCAGAGAAAATTGGAGAATCGATATATGAAGCTAGAAAGCACTGCGGACGGCTGCCACGTTCCACCGAAGGAGAACAGAACCATCCTAAACTGAGACATGGCAGTAACAAATTCAATCCGCAAAATCTCGAATTCTATCAGCGGGGGCCTTTATTTCTCTGAAATATCGGCGGGAATGCAATAAGTCACGCGGCCCTCCCTCGGGGGAGGGGATGTTCTTAGGAGCAGCCAGAGACACGGGGCTGGTTGGATGTAGGGAGAAGACGCCATTCTCTCGATTACACGGTGCGTCAGCGTGACATTTAATCTCGCGCGAGAGCTATTGACATTTCGATGGCCGACCCGCCGGGATATCTGGTATTTGCGTTTCCGGCCGCGCGTCCCGCCGATCCGGAGGATCGTCCCGGCAGAATGAGCGCGCACAATGAATCGCGTGAATCACTTCCGAGTATTTAATTATTCAGTTTACGTGTCGCCAAACAGGCCGACAGTTTACAGCAATCTCCGCGACCGTTTTTCACCTCCGTTTACACGCAGATTTATACAATCGGCCGTTATCAATTGGTCGGTACCGGTTACGCGTATTATTGTTCGATTGTACGCCCCGCGAGGAATTATGCCGGCCTGAAATATGGTCCGCGCAAACCGGGCCCGTTGCTCCGGGCCGAGTTTATTTCGCAGGGAAGAATGAGGGTAATTGGGCGACCGAGTTAACGTTGTTTGTTATAATGAATCGCTGTCGGGCTTGATGAGAAATACGGTAGTTAAACGGCAGAGATGATGAATATTTTGGGCGCAGCGCTCAATAATTTACCTTAACAGTCTCCGGCGCTTTTAGAAAGTGGGGCGTCGCTAAGTAGAAACAGTCAAGCATATGACAGACACGTGCATTCTCTGCTAGTTACTCGTCCCACGGTGTGACTCTTTTTTTTCTGCTCTCCAGTCGTTCTACGACCCCTGTGTGCTAATTTTTTTAATCTAGATAACAGACAAGTTGCTGTGTCTGGTATAGCTACTCGACGGATACTCGAAATAACCGATAAATTTAAGCATTCTAAAAGCCAGATTCAGGATTGCCAGACGTGCCGTGGTATTTCGGATTGTAGTTCATTTCCAATTCTAAGGCTACTGTAGAGAACAGAGGATATTTAAAACGTGTTACGGAGTCTGCTCCAGCTTCGCGACTAAGATTGACCCCAGAGTGTCTTTGCGATAATATTTCTTCCTAGCAAAGTCACTTAATCGCCGAACACTGTATCACATGCAATTCTACTTCCACCAGCTCCGCGACGATTACTCGTTGTTCCGAGTAATTGAATTGATACCAACTCTCCGATTCCCTTCAGTGGGCGCTCATTCATGGTGTCGGCAGTTTCAAGGCAACGGAGCTTCTGCCTTCTCACGCTTACCGCGGGCGGTGCACGCACCTTTGCCTCCCGTGCCTTTCATTAGCGGCGGAAAGCACCCGCCGTCGACGCTACCGCCGCCGCCACAGAGGATTCTGCAATTACTCTTAGACAGTAAGTGCTCGGTGCAATAACGAGTGTTTATCCCATATATACACATGTAAAGAGCTGGGAGAAAGCAAAGTTCAGAGAGGCTTTGAGGCCGAGTCACTCGCCCGAGCGGCAAAGGAAAAGTTCTACGACAATTCTTCCGCTTCACAGCGCCAGCATGGGCGGTTCTAAAACCGTAAGACGAGTGGTCTTTCGAAAACCGCGAGGGATAGAGACTTCTTGACGAGTTGGTGCTTGCTGCGAGCATTTTAATGCCGATATTTATGCCGGAGAAAGCGGTTGAAAGGGGAAGCTGTTCCTCGCATTTTCAATTACTCACACAGCCAGTATACTTGGACATAATTACCAGAGAAAGTCTTTCAATTACATTAGTTTTCCAGCGGCTATTCTCTCGATGTTCGTTTCTTTGACGGCGCCAAGCGGAATGGCATCGCCGTTTCTACCTCTAAGTGCGCAAAGAAAGAACAAACATTTTGTTCCACCGTTTCCGCGCCTTTGATGATAAAGGCACACCCAGTGCTTTAACACGCGTAGTGGAAAATCGCGAGTTTATGGATTTCCTACTTCCACGATTCTCCCTGGAACTTCATACGCACCTCTTCCCTTTCCACGCTCCAATCTCGTGGAAGTGTTTCGAATTTTATTAGATACTCCGCGGACGAAAGGAAATATTTAACTGGTCTAATCTTAACATTTTTGCTTTTTGGTCCAGGTCGAAAGTTTTGTACGAAAAGAATTAAAAAAAATTGTGATCATACTTCAAAGTATATACAATAAAAGCCTCGAAACAGATTTTATATTCCACTCACTACCCCTGCACAAAAAATTCTCAAAGTCAGACTGTTTTCCCAAGCGTTAGAGTGGCATTGCCGAGAATTCGAAAGCTCTAGAATTTTCTAGTTACCCAGCTCAGAAGCATCGATTCAATCACGTCGCGAAATCCCGGCTCCCGTAGCGCATCCCCCCGCGTCTGGGGACAAGAGTCTGAAACTCCCATGCACTCGTTTCGTGGAAAGCTGGAGAAAATTCTATTACCAATGTCCCAGATAGTTTGACTAGACTTGCCGGGGTGGTTCATCAAGGGAATCGAGGATTTCCACGGTCCCAGGAAGCTTTCCCGAGATGCTCGCACGGTTATCTGCGCTTCTACTTACCGGGAAGTCGAGCGTGTGCCGGATATACAAAGTTTGACGTTCGCGGATGCGCTAATGGCTCGGCTGAAACGAGTCTCCCGCGATGATAACGCCGTTTCGCATCGCCCCGCGCCGGATCATATCTCGCTGAAGGATCTCTCCGGATACGACACCCGGCGCGCCTTAAGTAAGTATTCCGCGCGCTACAAACTCGGCAGGAAAGCTGGGCCGCGTGCACACGCCTGCATCGTCCTGGGGAATAAGCGGATACCAAGGCGAGAAGTTGCGCTCGGCGTTGCGCCCGCCAGGGAACTCGCGGAAACGAGTTTCATGCCGCTGGAAACCGACTGTGAATCTTTCGAAGGAAGATACCTGCGAAACGTGAGTGAACTGTTCGAGGGAATAGATTGTCGGAGGGATAACTACGGAGGCATTTAAAAAAAACGCCACATCAATTGAGATCCTACCAGCGGCCTTAGCCGTGATGAAAACACCGGTTCTCGCTAGATCGCCGAAGTTAAACATCACGGGGCGGGTACTGGGGAAAGATGGGTGACCACCTTTCTCCCGGTGCAGCCGCTGCTGCTGGGACCTGAAGGAGAGAGAGAGAAGGAAAAAAGGTATGACTATTGCTCCTTGGGCAATATAAGCGAAATGCTTGAAACGCCATCCTGTTTAACAGGAAAAACCAAAAAACCAAAAAACCAAAAAACCAAAAAACCAACCAACCAATTGAGATCCATGGAGTATTTGTCAGAGATTCGACTTAAGAAACTCAATTACCAGAATCATACTCGATCCGCCGTGCAGCGCCATTAATATCGCCAACAATTTCACGAGATGAGTAACTACCATAAATCTTCCACGGCGCCGCGCCACTTTACGGCGCACTAAAGGAAATACACTGTGCCCCGTCACCGCAGCCGTTTCCGCCAAGTTTTCAAGTCGTTCCTCTAGATGTTAATTAAGCTACCGACATCCCCTCGTCCCGAATGCGGGTTCCCCTGCAGCAGCTGCATCCGCCATTATCGTTTGATATTACAACGACCCATTGCGGTGCGGCGATCGTGGAACAATCTGGCAATAGCGATCGTGGAAACCGGTGTAACTGTTTGCTGGCAGGGACCAGAATTGTGTTGTCTGGTTTGCATCTTCTGTATAGAATGAACCGAAGGTTAAGACGGAATTCTTTGAGAGGAAGTGTAGCGGAACACCTTAACCGAACGATGCAGCGAAGCTTCCCAGTGTTTTCTACAGCATTATAGAATCCGTAACAAGAAAGGGGAGGAGGGATCAGAATCCCGCGCGAAGCAGCTTGATAAAATGTGTGTACACAGAAGGCAACCTGAAGTCATATCTCAGGATCAACGCTCCTCCATAAGTCTCCATCATCAGACCCCGCCTACCAGACCTCAATCCCGCACACAGCTATCAAATACTGTCATGTGGCAGAATTCCCTGGGAAAAGCCCGCCAAAACTGCAGGAGAGATGGTCCGCAGCGCTCAGAGGCGCGGATTATGTTCATCCAAACGATCCACTATTAGCGCAAACTGTTCTAGATACCCCGCTCTGGGCTTCCTTTCACCCCGGCGCCACGTCCAGGGATACTTGGAAGCCGCTTCCCGAAATCGATTGCTATTCCGCTAAAATCACAGTTCATTAAGCGGGGGGTATCAATCGCAGGGTTAATGCCTTCTTTTTCCACCCCACTCGCAATTTGACTTCCAGCCGCGGCAGTCTTCTTCGGCGGCCACGTCCGCGCCCCGATTTGCATCTCAAGGAAAGTTTCCAGAAGCACTTTAACATCGGGCGCCGTTCTCGCCTTTGAGAGAACGGGCCCGTTTCCATACTTCACTCTCGAATATAAATCATGGACATTCGGATTCCAGCGATCAGCCGCAACCCAAACACCCGGCAGCCAGAGAGGCTTTAATAACTTGCTAAGTGGCCGAGCGCCTGGGAGAATGGATCGATTACTTTGCTGGCGTTATTGAGTCACTCAAGTCGAATTCACTGCGCAGACTTCGCGGGATTGGATCTAGGAGTGATTTCGGGGGAGTCGGTTGTTCCTTAGAGTTTGGGGTCGCAATTGACAGACGCGTTTGCGAATTGCTTGGATCTCGACCCCTAGAATAGTTCAATTTCATAAGAACCGGGTAGTAAAAGCTAGAATTAAAAAATTGAATACCCTTTTTAAAAGAATTCAAAAAGAAGTTTATAAAATTTAAAAATACTTTTTTCCCTTATTTACTAAACGACTCTCATATTTTTTAAGCCGGCGCCAGATTTACACAGTAAAAACTATGTGGAGTCGACTTAAAAAATATGAAAGCCATAGATTAAATAAGGAAAAAAATTAATTTTTACTTTTTCCTGCATTCTTATTTTTTTTTTTTTGAAGGTGGTTTGAAAACTAAGGACCGCCCTACTATACACTTGGAAGAAATCCAATTCAAACTACTACTCAGGGCACAGCAATTATTCCTTAATACGAACTTCTACCCACCACAGAATAAATTATATTACTTTTATTCAGCGGGAATGTAGGCCTCTTAAAAAAAATTCTCTAAGTCCCTCGATTCGGCAGCCTAGCCCGAAGCAATTGTTCGTTCACGAGAACCCTTCTCGGAGATCGATTTGTACGAAAAAAGCAGTTACCCATGTCTCGTTCACTTGTACTCCAGCTGTGAATGGGAAACTAGCGTTCATTGTATCGTTCGAGATTCAATTGGGCAAACAGATTTTGCTGCAGTCGTTGACAGACATAGAGTCCCCCGAATCGAGCCGCTCCCCTTAATTTGTAGCCTTTTCCTCCGCAACGGTGTCGATTGGTCTTATGCGAAGCCGGTCTCCCAACACAGCTCGCCTCCGCAAAATCGAACTGAGTCCCAAGCAGGAGTGGTTTCGATCATCGATGCACGGTGCCCCGAGCTTTTATTCGAGCGCTCGTTCGACGAGCACCAAATGCGTCGTGAAAATATAATAGGGAGCAACGGGAGCATCAATATTTGCCTTCTTTTTATTTGTTGCGCGATTTCGCGCATTTTGTACTGCAAATAGAAGAGGAATTCGCTGGAGCTCGCAGCGTGGCAGTCGGCGTGCAAACAGGCAGCGTATTAATATAGAAATTCTTCATTCATTTATTTTACAGATTATATTCCTCACATTTCTCGCGTTTCCTGTTTTCGAATATATATTTAATTCCATGGTATTCCTCCAGTTTGTCGAATAAACTCAAAAGTTCACCTGACATTTCCTGCTTCGCCCGCTGGAGAGTACACCGGGGGCTGGCTCGTAAATTCAGCGCCCTGCGTCGTCGACCCGCCTCGACGACAAAGAGATAAAAACTCGCCGCGCGAAGCGTTCGACGCGGAGGAGGCCAGTTCATAAACCGATCTGCCGTTTATAAGGCTCTTTCCTTTCGATTGCTCGTTCCGAGGCTCGACCGACACGTACATCCTGAGGGAGGAACGTCTCTGTCGCTCGTCACCGATTCTTTTTTCCTTCCAAGGCATCTCGATAGTTGTAGCTTGTCACCGGCTCCCTACGTGCCGGGCATCAAATTCGCCTCTTCCTTCCCCCACTTTTATCCGTCAGCCTCTGTTCTCCGACGTGAAATCGATGCTCCAGGAATAGTCCGAATACCGTGCGACGTCCTCCCAAACTTCTCCGTAAAACTGCACCTGGCTGCGGGGTAAAAAAGCCGTCCAAGACTCGACTGAGTTTCACGTCACTGGCGATTAATTCAGGATCCGCTTCTCCAAGTTGCTGCCGGCGATGGTTCTCTCCCACGGCTCGGGGGAGGGACAATGCGCTTCGCTCGACAAGCAGGGAAATTTTTATGCTTCTTTTTAGCAGCTTAGGCGAAGAAGGAAATCGGCACCGGCGGACACGCGATCTAATTGAGAAAGTTTTATTGATCGACCCACTGAAGCCGTGGATTACTGAAAATACGATGTAACGCCGGTGTCCTGGAAGTTGCTGGGCGAGGGGCGACATTTTGGGGCGCGGGCGGTTCGCGAGAGAAGCTGGGGGGAAGCTTTAGACACCCGGGTAACGCGAAAACAAGTCGGACATGCGAAATGGCAATTTTGCTTAAGGGGAGGTTCCGGTCTAGAGCTAAAAAAATAGGTGATATTTAGGAATTAATTAAAGGAAAAGTATTATATATAATTTAATGGGACTTTCTGCATTGTATTAGGGATGTCTTAAATTATAGAAATATATTTTTTGTTTTATAATTAATCATCGCAGACGGCCCTGGGGAGTCGTTAAAGTCAAGGCGTCAAAAAATTGATCCAAATCGGTGGGTATTATATTAAATAATAAAAAATCGACTTTTAGACAGGAAACCTCCCCTTAAAAAACTTCGCCCTCGGAAATCACGGTTTTAAATATACCAGGTTCACAGAAACTTAGGAAGCAATCTAAGGAATAAATGTCTTTGATATTAACGCAATTTCTGTGATGCCATCGAACCCAAAGTAGTCAAAGAATTGATTTATCTGCTAATTTCAATGTCAAACACAAGGCTCGTCTCTCAGCGGGGACTTAGGTACCCCGCTAAAGATCACTCGCACAGAGGAGTTTAATAATCCACGAAACACAAGCGCCGCTGTAAATTGCGTGAATAATTTATCGCCGCGTCCCTGATTAAAAAAGATAAATGCCGGAATATTGATTAATGTCGACGTGAATTTTCATACGTGCGACATTATCAGCGGCAATATTGAATGCAAAGCAGTTGAATATTTACGGGCCTCGGCCCGGCAACGGAGCAAGTGGTGCAAAAAGGCAGCGCAAACACTTTGATGAAATACGTTACGTGACAATCTCCCCAAAACCATCCTTTGACAGCGGCGTTTAGTGTCACTCTGCGCAATCCGCTGTGATATCGATTCAATTCCCACCGGGCCCTTTCGCCCGCTTGCTAATTTCGCGCGACAAGATCACACAAGGCAGGCCAGCCCGGGCGATCTTTCAAAGCGTGTACTTTCGTCGCTGAAGAGCAACGTTTCGAGACAAAGGAGGATCCAGCGTAATTGGCATAAAATGCGATACAATACTACCAAGGTATCCTTCCCCTCGAAGAGAACTTTCGTTCAGACCGTGCGATGCTATTATCAAGAACTCCGGCGCATCCGGTTGAAATCGTTACACCGCCATCGGTTATTGTTACAGAACTTCATCGGGCGTCTGAATCAAAATCCCCTTTAATATTCCAAAGGCTGCTTGCACATCTCGCAAGCACACCGATCGATACGCGCGGCGTTCTATTTCATTAAAGAAAATCTCGCTCGCTAATAACCAAGAGGAACTTGAACGGTTTAGAGTTTAACGATCACGCGCGCAATTATAAGCTTGCGGAATAAAAGCCTGAGCGTTCGATAAAATAAACAGTCCACGTTAGGTTCGAGCCGGCGAGAGGCCACCCCCCGCGATTTAATTGGAACAGGGAATTCGCACATCTGGAGTTAATGAAAGTTTCAAGCCCGGAATACCAATTGTACATGTCTATATTCGTTCATAATGGCTCGGGGATTTGGCGCCGATCGATCGGGGTATTTGCGCTGGGAATTCAATGCGCGTGAAAATAATTCGCCCCCGGACAGAATGGGATCTAATAAATACAGTTCCTCCGCGGTTGTCATCGAGTGTCAGCTAAATTGAGAGAAATGCTTTCTTTCAATGAAACCTAATTTCATCCGGCTGCTATTCCGCGCCGCGTTTCCTCCCCAAGTATTTTCCTTTTGATTTTACATGTCGCCGTGCCATCTGCTTCCCTCCGGGCCGTTCCCTACTGTATCCAGGGAATGATGGAACGCTGCTGTAATGAAATGAAATCTTCAGCGATAAGGAATGCCCGAGGTAGCGTGACGAAAACCGCGGGAACCAACGTGTATCCATATATCCTTGATATTAGTGGCGCCCGAGCCCGGGCGACGCGCGATGCATCGTGAAATTCTTATCGTGGATTTCCGCGAAGTAGAACACCGTGTATCTGGCATGCGGAGCACAATGTCTGAAACTGTTCCCAGCAGCCGCCACTGATTTTGAATTTATGACGACACACGCCTGGGACGGGAAACAATATCGGATCCGGCGCTGCCAGAAATTCGTGCCTTTCCTGCCTTCCCACTCGGCCCTGACGACCCTCTGAATTTTTTGCGAATTTAAATGCTGCGAAGATAAGTGGAGGAGAGCGACGGCGAAATAAACGCGCGATATATTGCAGTTTGAATTTCAAGTGATGAGGCATCATATTACAACTGGGGACCAGCGCCATTGTTGTCCTCGGCTGGAATAAACGGAGCAAAAGGTATTCCAGGGCGTCATGAGTGTTCAGTTTCGTTTTGTTTGAATTTCTTTTGTGCGTGCGAGTGCGCGGTGCTCGACGCCGGTGTTTGGGCTTTTACTTGAAAACGGAGTTCGCCCCTGTTGATTCGGCGCGTTCGTAACGCGGGCCTTGGACTATGGAGCAAGAGGATCCTTCGAATACACTGGGATAGGCGGGAGAATTTTTCGAAATTATTTAATACCGCCAGGGAAAAAAGAAAAGCTCTCCGCGGGACGCGCGGTATAGGATAATAAAATCGTGAATGAAAAAAGCTCAACGGCCCCAAATTTAGTTCAAAGATTTATCCACGGACGACGGTAAAATCGTCGCAGTTCCTACGTGGTGATAACCTGTAACAACTGTGCTCGAGCTGTCACAGTGTTCAGGGACACTGAATCCTTTTTCTATCTGCCGGAGATGTTGCTTCATTCCTCTCCCAGGATGGTATTTTCGCGACAGCCACCAGCCTCGTCGTTAATAATACTTCGGAAGGCTCCAGGGATCGGGTCTTTGACGACTCGCTGCCCTACATGATTCTCATTTTTCAGTCACGGAAAGAGACTGTCTGAAAATACGCGGATTTTTATTTTCGCGGCCGTCAGTTATCCGCGAACAATGCCATTTCCTTCCCCAGTCTTTGCCCCTCGGTGGTTTCCAGATGAAGGGCTCGCCTGGATTCATTTCTTGAGCGTGGACCCCGCGAAAAACTTGGACGCACCGATATCCGCCGGCGTACGGGACCGTGAACTCTGGCGGAGGTTTTTCTACTAGCTACATCGGCTCCTCTGTCCCTGCTTCTGCTCCCTTGAAACATCGTCTCAAGCTATTAAACGTCGGAACGACAGGTGAGCGCTATAAATCCCCTTGTCACTCGTCCGCCAGGAGTGCAAAGAGTTGATAAATGCGTTAACGCGAATGACAGTGGCACTTCCTTTGCTCCTGGAGGCTTTGCTCCGTAGATATCCTCGACAGCTTGCCTCTCCCGGGCTTCGATGACTTATTCTTGCTCACCGTTCATTGGGAAAACTTACAGCTCAGGTAGCGAGATTCGAAGGGGTTGCAATTTTGACAATTCGTCCTGACTTTCAAGGAAAACTGATCTTCGTGGTTTCTGTAAGATCTAGAGGACATGAATTTAATTAGGATGACAGCTCTCCTACAGAAGTTACCAGGAATAATGTTTCGTGTGACCAGGATGGCTTTGCGGACCAAAAAGCAATTTCTTGTCCGGTGCTTGAGCTGAAAATAGGCGATGTGTCTCACTAAACGTCAGGAGAAACAGGTGATCGCGTTGTTACAGTGGGCTATTTCCGAGTGTTCGATTTTCTATCTGTAATTTCCTTCTATCCGAGCGTCGGGGGAAAATGAGTGGAGGAGGAGCGTTATCGAGCGCGACCCTATATACCAGAAATCGCGTTGAGATTTGCTGACTGCGGACTAAACGCGACAGGTTGCTGATCGCGACTCGATCGCCAGCCCTGGTGGGAAATAGTTGGAAAATTAGTCTCGCCTATCTATTTTCCGTCCCGGCGGGGCTCGTGGGCGCCGATGTGACCCGCTCTCTCCCGCGTGCAATTCAATTTTCCACAAGCACGTTAGAATCTAGGCCACGCCGCATCAGTGATCTCGATCCTCCCGCCGTAATCGGGCGGCCTTGGTCATCCTTGCAATGAATTAAACTCCCAGGGATGGAGCCATTCAATCTACAGTGTTTATTCGCTAAGAGCTCAGGTCTCGAAGAGGAGGTGGGGAGAAAGCTGAGCTCTTAAGGGGAGGTTGCTGTCTAAAAATCGATTTTTTTTTAATTTTTTGAATGCTCAACCTTTTAGGAATACGTGTTTAAACGGATTTTTTTACTTTAAACGCGTTTTCTCGAAACAGTAAAATCGGTGGAACCTGTATCTCGAAAAGTTATTATCCGATTCAACTGAATTTTTTTTTATTTTGAAGAATATGCTTCTCGCTCGTGGAGAGACCAGTAAAATTAAAAAAAAAATGATAATTTGTAATTTTTAAAGCCGTTGAAGGGACGAAAAATATAGGGAAAAATTGATTTCGCACTTCAAGTGTCGTTATTTTTTCAAAAATGTAATTTTTGTAATTTTTTCTGAAAAGTCCATGAGAGAATTTCATGCCCTTTAAGAATCTGGCATTGTTTTTTTATTTCAGACCAATGATTCAGGTGCTACAGGTTCCATCAATTTAGATAAATTTTTTGACGCCTCGAATTTACCAATTCCCCAGTGCTGTCTGCAATGATTAATCATAAAACAAAAAATATATTTCTATAGCTTAAGACACCCTCAATACAATGCAAAAAGTCCCATTAAATTATATGTTGTACTTTTCCTTGAATTAATTCCTAAATATCGCCTCTTAACGTGTAGGCAATCCGAGCTCATAGCGAAAAAAACTGTATTAACATTACATAAGCAAACATCTCGCGAAACTTTGTGAGCAGACCGTGAAGTCCTCCCAGTCATCTATATCTCCACGAACCATCCTGGTACCACGACCCTTCAATCAAGTCGCGTGAGTCGGGCACTGTAAATGCCGCATCTTCGTGATGCTCCTTAATTTTCGTCCCCGCATTCCACCCATTCGAGACCGCTTGTGAATCGATACCCCGTTCTCGGCGGCGATACATAAATAATCTGTGGAACGCCGGTGCACGTGTAGCTTGGCAGAGGGGGCCGCGGGGAACGGGGGGAGGAGAGCAGTCGATGCAGGACAATAAACTTGTACGATAGGCCGTCGTGCGGCAAAAAGAAGAGGGACGAAAGTAAAATTAATGTCTGACATGTATATCGGTGGCTTCTGTGTCTTTCGAAGCCCGTTCCTTGTATTCAGGACACGGCTGTGAGTCCACGAACCTTTTCCAATCAAGTAATAAAACAGAAAGAACGAATTGGCGGAGATATTTCTTCGGCCGACGCGGAGATTGTTATTTCGCAGAATTTGCTTCAATATCCTTCGCAACGTCCACCAATACCGGCGGGGATAAATTCGCTAGGTCATGTTTAATTCCTGTTATGCGATTCTGCATGGAAGTTGATGCTGCTAGTGTTTCCAATCTTGCCAGGCGGAATAGTGCGGTAGCGAGTTCGATGTAGCAGCTGTATTGGTTTGAAAAAGAAGCTTTAGAAACACATACGAGGGTAAACCTTCGATCTGGTTGGTGAATGGAAACGGCTGGCGAAAGCGGTAACTCTACACGGAAGGCAACCCTTATCCCTGGTTTCGCAGAAACAGGACGCTCCATTCCAGAAGCCTCCCAAGGATCAAGAGGATAAGTCAGCACACGTATCTTTCAGAATGAGGAGCAGTATCAAGCGCATTTACTGCTGCAGGCATTGCCGTTGATCCTCCCGATCGATAACACTGCTAATCCGTCAAATAATTCCTCGAGACGTTCCTAATCCTCGCATCCCGTCAAACTAATTTCATTTCGGATTGATTACTGACTGCCGTCCCGTCAAATTTCAATCATCCGGCAAGTAGCTTAACTAAGCACCAAGGAAACTTAACTTAGACTTTTTATATTTCGAGAGATTACTTCCTACAGCTTCGCCAGGGGCGGACTATTCGCTCGATCATAAATTTCATTGTTTTCCAGGGTGCTGACTGGGGGACACCGTTGCCATAAATTCTCTCAACCCATCAGAAGAATCTGCTGACAGTGACGAGAGTAATCTGTCTTCGGCGATGACGTATCACAGCATTTCGCTCTTTATCGAGTAACCGGTTATAAATACAGAGGTCCTCACAGAAAATGAAGTTCTGTTTGAAAAATGTGAGGCATGTCGCAGTATGGAAGATTAGTACCCAACCTCATAATTTAAGGCTCGATGGATGCCAAAATATTTCAGCTAAGGCTGAGATTAAACCTTCAGCCCTTCAAAGTGAACACCCCCTACTGGGTGAATATTTCACCATTCTGAAGTTCCTTATACTTCCGATCGGCCGGAGGTGTGTGCACGGCACGAGCCATAAACGTACGAGTGTACAAGTTTGACGAATGCAATCAACGTTCCACGTTCAAAGCTTTCAACGTTCGAAGTCTCCGTGCCGTAGGGATTAAAGGCGTGCTATTTCCTGCGGCGGTAAAGGCTTGATAAAGCGGCAGAAAATTAGTTGCAACGTGCAAGTGATCGACGTAGTAATTCCAATGTTCCTATTTCACGTCGAGCTATCCGCAGCGAAGTTCGTGTTATTACTAAACTCATCAATTTTTGCTGGCAGATCCACTGGCTCATTAGTCGAAAACCAGAACTCTGTGGAGGACTAATCTCGTTTCAATCCCAAGATAAAATTCTAGCTGCTGTTAGGATGTCAATAATCATCCACCCCTCGCGAATAAATACCCCAAAAATGAAGGAGTGCTTTGAAAATTCTCCGAGCAAAAAATATTCTACGTTCCCTACGCAAAATCAGTATCGTCCCCGGGGCGGAATCCCGATTCATCGTTGTGTGAAGAGGAAAGACAGGGGGCCGCGTAAAAAGAAGCACACGAACAAAGAGTAATTAACGGCGGGGGAATTAGCCCGTGGTTTATTGGTTTCACGGCGTGACAGATCGCATCGTGGAATTGCATTATTTACAGGGGAACGCAGGCGATTGAATATTTTCCGCGCGCACCTCCGGTAATCGGATTAAGATGGGCGGAAAATATTCAGCGAACCGAGAGACGAACGATTGAAACGTTTCATCGAAATAGGGGGAGGGAGGGAGCAGCAGTCAGCCATTGTTGACTTCGATTGGCCGTTAAATTCGTCAGAAATCCTGGCCCCGCGCTTTGCTTAAGAGGCAAGACTTATGCCGCGACGTTCAACTTTTGGAAAGCTTATCAAAGCTCACCCCAGGGAAATCTGGCAGAGCCATAGAGTTTTCGCGGACCGCCCCTCCTAGACGATATTTTCTCTTGCTTAATTCTTGCCCTGGCGCGGTCTGCTCCTTGGAAACGGAAAGTTCGCCGTGTAATTTTTCCGTAAACCGTCTCTTACCTCTCCACATCTACTTGCAGGGAACATATCGAAATCGGGTACGTCGATTTTGATGAAACTGCAGATGTGCAGAATAGTGGAAAATATTTTACACAAACTTTTTTGTTATTGGCGATCATCCATGGTAAAGGGGTGAACAGAGAGCGTAAAGTCGAGGATCGAAAACATACATCTGAAATTTAAAAAAAAATACACTTCGAAAGAAAATTTGTCCTACACTTAATAATTCTCGAAATATTCCAAAAAATATTTTTTCAATCCCCAACTTTGGATGCAATCTTTACCCCTCCAACACGGACGATTCTCAATAACAAAAAATACGTGTCAAATATTTTTCACTATTCTACAAATCCCCAAACTCTCATCAAAATTGTTACAAGTTCCATAGCAATTTTATTTTACAGTGATCTAAGTGATACCCAATAAAAAAATAAACTAGAAAAGCTCCTGGACCTAACAAGCATCATCTCCAACACGAAACTGCATAAAAAATAGCAATACTTCAGCCAAAAGAACACTTCATAACGCTCGCAAGTAGTACGAGTCAACGATAAACCCGCCAAACCTGCGTAAACCCGTCAGACTCGCTATCCACTGACTTTAAAAATCTATATACTTCTTGACAAGTCTCCAATCGTTAAGAAACACATTTCCTAATATCTGCGCTAACTCGAAAGGAATTAAAACACAGATTCGACTCGCAGGATGCGGACAGTTTAAAGCCCGCCGCCTGAGGGAAGCGCAGAACCCGTTCCAGGGCCAGCAGGCTCGATCTCCCAGTAATATTTGATGTACGGGGCGACCGTGGCTGTACGGTTGCCATATTTCTGCCGACTTTGCGAACCGTTTTAGTTTTTCGTGCTGGTTGGAAGGCTTCCAGTAGTCGGGCGCGGAGGAAGGGAACACACCACCGTTAAAATATACTCCGGTTCAATATGTGTGAAAACGTACGGCTGGCCCGTATGTTACTACGTGCCCGGCTGAAACCACTCTACACATACACCTGTACACACAGACGACAGTGCACGCGTTCACATATTTGTCCACGTACTGACCTCGTGCGCAGGAGACGTGACAGTAAGTCCGTGCCAAAACTTGTTTCCCCCGTCCTCTCCGTGAACGCTCGTGTTACCCTGCTGAACACTACTTTCCATAGTGTTTCATCGATCCGAAAACACGGGGGACTTGCACATCATGAGTCAAGATCGTGTGAACACTGCTGTGTTAGAAGATCGATTGTGGGAACTGGTCATTTTCTCTGTGAGAGATTATTGGAGGAAGTGGTGCAAGTACAGGGTGATTGGCACGAAACGCCTGATCCGCCTCGCAACCGTGACGAGGTCAACCTCCCGTGGTGTCTCTCCGAAGCTATGGTTTTCGACCCCCGAAGGGGTTGGAGTACCTTTTAAGAAGTGAGAAATCTTCGAATTCCTCATTTCTCATCAGCTCTGTGCGAAAGCGACGGCAATGGATTCCTGGCGTTCCGTCGATTAAAATCATACCAAACATCATGCAAATTGGACTACTTTGACACAAGCTATTTGTGTTACTTATGTAAAAGTAGTCCGATTTGCACGACATTCTCATTGCCCTCAGCCTCGGCTCGTTACATAATTTTTTATTTTATTTTGGTTAGAGTTAGGATTGGTTAGAGTTAGGATTGGTTAAGGTTAGGATTGGTTAAGGTTAGGATTGGTTAAGGTTAGGATTGGTTAAGGTTAGGATTGGTTAGGACCTAACCTTAACCAATCCTAACCTTAACCAATCCTAACCTTAACCAATCCTAACCTTAACCAATCCTAACCTTAACCAATCCTAACCTTAACCAATCCTAACCTTAACCAATCCTAACCTTAACCAATCCTAACCTTAACCAATCCTAACCTTAACCAATCCTAACCTTAACCAATCCTAACCTTAACCAATCCTAACCTTAACCAATCCTAACCTTTTACAGTTTTCCCAATAGATTGAAGTACCGACTATGTCCCAAACTAGCCCACATTTAGCGTATACAGGGTGATTGGCACGAAACGCCTGATCCGCCTCGCAACCGTGACGAGGTCAACCTCCCGTGGTGTCTCTCCGAAGCTATGGTTTTCGACCCCCGAAGGGGTTGGAGTACCTTTTAAGAAGTGAGAAATCTTCGAATTCCTCATTTCTCATCAGCTCTGTGCGAAAGCGACGGCAATGGATTCCTGGCGTTCCGTCGATTAAAATCATACCAAACATCATGCAAATTGGACTACTTTGACACAAGCTATTTGTGTTACTTATGTAAAAGTAGTCCGATTTGCACGACATTCTCATTGCCCTCAGCCTCGGCTCGTTACATAATTTTTTATTTTATTTTGGTTAGAGTTAGGATTGGTTAGAGTTAGGATTGGTTAAGGTTAGGATTGGTTAAGGTTAGGATTGGTTAGGACCTAACCTTAACCAATCCTAACCTTAACCAATCCTAACCTTAACCAATCCTAACCTTAACCAATCCTAACCTTAACCAATCCTAACCTTAACCAATCCTAACCTTAACCAATCCTAACCTTTTACAGTTTTCCCAATAGATTGAAGTACCCACTATGTCCCAAACTAGCCCACATTTAGCGTATACAGGGTGATTGGCACGAAACGCCTGATCCGCCTCGCAACCGTGACGAGGTCAACCTCCCGTGGTGTCTCTCCGAAGCTATGGTTTTCGACCCCCGAAGGGGTTGGAGTACCTCTTAAGAAGTGAGAAATCTTCGAATTCCTCATTTCTCATCAGCTCTGTGCGGAAGCGACGGCAATGGATTCCTGCCGTTCCGTCGATTAAAATCATACCAAACATCATGCAAATTGGACTACTTTGACACAAGCTATTTGTGTTCCTTATGTAAAAGTAGTCCGATTTGCACGACATTCTCATTGCCCTCAGCCTCGGCTCGTTACATCATTTTTTATTTTATTTTGGTTAGAGTTAGGATTGGTTAAGGTTAGGATTGGTTAAGGTTAGGATTGGTTAAGGTTAGGATTGGTTAAGGTTAGGTCCTAACCAATCCTAACCTTAACCAATCCTAACCTTAACCAATCCTAACTCTAACCAAAATAAAATAAAAAATGATGTAACGAGCCGAGGCTGAGGGCAATGAGAATGTCGTGCAAATCGGACTACTTTTACATAAGGAACACAAATAGCTTGTGTCAAAGTAGTCCAATTTGCATGATGTTTGGTATGATTTTAATCGACGGAACGGCAGGAATCCATTGCCGTCGCTTCCGCACAGAGCTGATGAGAAATGAGGAATTCGAAGATTTCTCACTTCTTAAGAGGTACTCCAACCCCTTCGGGGGTCGAAAACCATAGCTTCGGAGAGACACCACGGGAGGTTGACCTCGTCACGGTTGCGAGGCGGATCAGGCGTTTCGTGCCAATCACCCTGTATACGCTAAATGTGGGCTAGTTTGGGACATAGTGGGTACTTCAATCTATTGGGAAAACTGTAAAAGTACGACAGAGAAAAAAGGTCTGCTGTAAATAGACCACCAGCATCTAAGTTTATTTTATTAGCATTTTGCACAGTACTATTGTAAATAAACTATCAGCATCTATGCTTATTTTTATTAGCATTTTGCACAGGACTATTGTAAATAAACCATCGGGATCCAAGTTTATTTTTATTAGCATTTTGGACACGTTTTAAAAGGATTCTATTTAAAAATATGCAGTTTTCACTGTTCGTTTAGATTATTTCAACAGCAGTCCATATTTACACCACACTTTCAGAAGCGATGATTGGCACTCTTATTTTAAATATAGAATTTGGGACAAGCATTATTTTTGTTCAGCTTATTTGAACTCCAGATCATAAAGTAATCATATTAACATATTTAAATCCTAAAATTAAAGTGCCAGCCCATATTTAGACCACTTCCACTAAATCTTCCCAGTATGACCGAGGCGATTATTAGTTCTTCTCCATCTGGGACAGCAGAGCGACGAAATTCTTCAGAGGCAAAAAATTGAGCACTTCGCTGGAACATTACCACCGTTCCTCCTTGTACATAAATGATCTGGACATCGCGTTAGCGTCAGACACGTGTCTTGCGCCCGTTTTTCCACTCTGCTCGAGCATATCACCGCCCAATAATGAACAACCCACTATCATCGGCTTTCCACGCGGAACTACAGCCTGGTTTCCTTCGATTTTCTCGTGTTTCATGGTAGTTAGCGGCGGTTCGCTTCCGCAACAGGCATGCCTGGAGTAATCGTCCCGCACGGCTCGTTTTTCTCGAGGCAGAGCCATCGATCGAGCTGCTCGGGCTTGTCAGGATCGTGCATCGTCGATGAGGGCGACCGTATCACTGATGCACCCTGCACCGGTCGTCACGATGTTGGGACGGCCTACCACTCGGCTCGCACACTCGCCAGGAATTTATTGAGACGCGGTACAGGGACGAAAATTTCCGGCCGCTTCAAACGCACTGTTACACCGTTCGGGGTAACAAAATAATTTCCCAGCATTTCCTGAATGGCAGAGGTTTCAAAGATCTTAATTTCCGTGGTCGCGATTCAATATTAAATGTACACAGAACTCGTATTAACTTCGATGATCCTGCGTCCACCTTACTGTGCTATCAATCAAAGGTATGATTGTCAGCTAATATTTTATCGCGGAGGGTAGTTGATTTCAGATTCTTTAATTATACCCCTGCAAGGCTCACAAGGCTTCTGAGAAAGAATGCCACAGGCGGAGCAAATTCGCCGAGTTACTTTGATTTCCGGGGAATGTAGTTTGATTGGAAAACTGCGGGGGTAAACACAAAAATGTTTGGGAAGTGAGTGCCGCGATGAGTCTCCTCGGATGGGGCAGGCTTATCCGACCTCCCCTTTGAAGCCACCCTTCCCTAAATCCAGACGTTCGAATTAAATAATACCGAAAGCCCAAGGTTCTATCCAGAAAGCCTCCTCGGGTTCCAAGTACGACGAAAGCATCCAAGCACACCCCTAACCCGAAAGTAGGTAGACCAATCGATATTCCCCGACAGTCAGAACGGCTCACCGCATGAACACCGTGTTCAACCAAGCAATTACGTGCGGCGTTATTTAAATTCGGCCCCGCGGCGCAAGCCAAATAACCGCGCAAACACACGCATAGGTTGGAGTGCACGTCGCAGGGAGCAGAAATTTTACAGGAGTCGATTGGTTTGCGGACCCAAGCGGAATGCAGGCTGCATCTATTATGGCCCCAGTACACGTCTACCCCGGCATCCCTATACCCTTCGATTCGCCGTGCGGGAGGGGCGGAAGCGTCTAGCCTTAAACTTGCGAAGCCAGCCTGGCCTGGTTCTCCACACGGAGGCATCCCTGCGCGCGGCACGTTCCCGAACGTTCACTGCCACCCCTCTCGTTTTCCAGCAGCCCCGCCGGAGCCAGAGAGAGCCCCAATTGTCTATCGGAATTTGATAATGGCTCGTCGCGGCCATGTAAAATTCATGAGGCGACTCCGCCCGCTGTAACGACCAAATATCTCCGCGGCTTACACGCGCCAAGGTACGGTTTGCGGCCGGCGGTGATCGCGCCGCGAGGATGCCCCCGCTTCCGCCCGCTCTGCGCGCCGCCTTTGACGGATCGAAGTTGAAACAACTTTGCTGCATTCAGTCCCGATACCAACGCCGTGTTATCTGCCCCGACAGGCCAATGCCGGGGCGGCTGATCTTGATTTGCTCGTGTCCGATAAATCGATATTGTCGGGGCAGCTAAGGAAGTTGACGAAGGGGTGATGTGTGGTGACTGGAGGGAGATAGACAAAGCTGGTCCGATTGCGGGTGAAGATGAGACTACTTGCGGTTAATGCGATGGATATAGTGGATACAATGGAATATTGGCGTTGGCGGTGGGTTTCTGTCGATAAGGACAGAGTTGAGATCATTGGGAAATAGGGGTAAAGGGTACTGGATGGTCACCTGATTGGCCAAATTTTGAGAAGCAAAAAATATAAAGAGATACCTGTGTTATGCCTTGCTTAACCCATAAAGTCATAGCGTTGTAAAACTGCGACATACTGTTCAAACCACCTTTATTTTTCCTTGCATTAGCATATACTCAAATATACTAAATATATTAAATATACTAAATATACAAAAAATATTTTTAATATATTTATAAATATACTAAATATATTTAGTATATTTATACTAAATACATATACTAAAGTAGTATATTTGGTATAAATATACTAAATACATATACTAAAGTAATATATTTGGTATAAATATACTAAATACATATACTAAAGTAGTATATTTGGTATAAATATACTAAATATATTTAGTATATTTAGAATATAAATATATTTAGTATATTTAGTATATAAATATATTTAGTATATTTAATATATAAATACATTTAGTATATTTAGTATATAAATATATTTAGTATGTTTAGTATAAATATATTTAGTATATTTAGTATATAAATATATTTAGTATATTTAGTATATAAATATATTTAGTATGTTTAGTATAAATATATTTAGTATATGTAGTATATTTGAGTATATGCTAATGCAAGGAAAAATAAAGGTGGTTTGAACGGTATGTTGCAGCTTTACAACGCCATGCATTTAAGGGTTAATGAACATATTGATATAAATATGTATATTCAATTATTGTAATTGGTAGGGAGCCAGATATGTTTTATAATTTTAGTTATCGTCAGTTTTATATTCTCAGGCCAAACGTTACTTTTCGCAACATAAATATATGTATTTGTATTTAATAAACGAAATTCTTATTTGTTTGATATATAAACTCTATTTATTTTTAGACTACTAGGATCTTTTTCCTTCTATGATGAATGTACCAGTGAACGGACATTTTATATTAAAATGAGTGAAATAACCAACTAATTAATTAGAGACTTCTTTTAATTTCTTGCTTCATATCCAAACAATTTTTGCAGCCTGTGGAATCAATGACGCTGCAAACATAATTTTATAATAGTGTTCATTCATTAACTTTAAATATCCATTTACCGGTGCGTTTATCCTATTTATATTGATTAACCTGATAATAATTCTATATCCTTCCCGAACAATCTCTCCATTAATTATAATTCTTCACAGATTTAGTTTGAGTTTATCTCCTGCGTATTATTCCACAGAATATTCCTGAATACGTGAACAATAAAGTGTAGTATATTCTATTAATATCTACACGGTGAAATTACCAAGCACGAGCATAATCCCGCATTCACCACGCACAAAGCAGCAAAGAAACCTGCTGCGTTGAATTGATTTTTGCGTTTGTCGGTATCCGCGGTAATTTGCTTTCTGATCATCAAACATGAATCCGAATATTCATACCCGGCGTTATTTAACCACGCTGTTTGAATGAAAAATACCGCAACGTATTCATACGCGATACTAATAATGCAGAAACGCAAATATTCATAATTCGCGAGGGCAGGCGCATTTTGCTACCCGGAAAAACCAACCGCGAGGTCCGGCCACATAAAAACGAACCTTGGACGCGTCTCGAACGCTAAGACAAGTCTTATCCCTTTTCCTAATTACCCGACTGAGCGCGCTGCGCGTCACGTAATGGAACGCTGGTGGAATAAAGCCGCCGTTCAAAGAGCCACGAAGCTTTCCGAGCGGCGTCCGGCTTTCCGAAAAAGGAGGCCGCCAGGAGCGACGTGGAGCGAAAACGCCGGCCGCTTGAGTCCTCGCTCAGGCATCTGCTCCGATCGGAAAACACTGGGAATTGCGGCGAGGCGTGGAGAACGGCCCGGGTACGTTAGCGAGTTGGAAATAGTAGGAATACCAATGTGCAAAACGGCAAAGAGCCGGAACATCGGCCTCTAAGTCACGGGTGAAACGGTGTACAAGCATTCGGGACACGTAGGGAGCCGAAGCAATAGTCCGCTGCCAACTAAACGAGGAATTCGGCCGGCTCGCATGACGCTCCGTGCCAGCGCGCGGTTCTTACTCCAGCCGCGGGTATATACTGCCCACCTACTTCATCCTTTGATCGCTCACCTGTGGATCACGGCGTGACATGCTCGGAGAGACACTCGGCTGCAGAACAAATTACAACAGGTTGCTGAACACAGCTGCTAAGACTGTCGGAATGGAACCTCGCTGAACCGAGCTAATGCGACGTTCCGCTAGGCGTTAGGAGCTTTGCCTAACCCAGCACGCACTGCGAGAGGAAGCAGTAAAACCAGGAGAGATATTTAAGTATCCGCCTCCTATTTATTTTTTGGTTATATTTTAGAGGACCAAAAAAAATAAGAAATAGGGTAGATGTCCCTATTACTGTCAGTGTCCCTATTACTACCACTTCATTTATTTTGCTTAATAAAAATGTAACGTATAAAGAATAATGCACAACAATAATATTATTATTAAATTGGGACTGTTCTGATTATTATTAATATTATTGTTGTGCACTATTCTTTATACGTTACATTTTTACAAATTAAAATAAATAAACTGGCAGTAATAGGGACACTGACAGTAATATGGACATCTACCCTAGGTGTCTTTTTATTTTAAAACCACCCCTCAATGTTCTAAGAACTTAATTTCTCAGCCATCAATTAAGATATAAAGCGCCGATTTTTTCTGAGCCTCTGAGTTTTACGAAACCCACTAGATATCAGCTTCCCGCGCGTGACTCGGCGCACAAATCGCGCCCCGCAACTCCATACACGTAACGCAACTGTGTGCCCAGCATTTCCATGATTATTTCGGAAGCTTCACGATCATGGCGATGCAGCGAGCCGAATTACCGCAAAATTTAATCACATCCCTATCCCGCAGATCGAAAATCGCATCCGCAGTGTCGGTGTAAGTATAATACTGAACGCATTTGCATCGCGTCCCACCTATCGGGGCGCGATGCAATTAGCGCTTCGCCGATACACCGCGCTCCACTGTGCACCGATTGGCCGTATCGAAGTCTACGACTGCGTTATGCTTCGATTGATGCAGAGACTATCATGTGACGATTTTCGTGATTTTTATAGCGGCTATATTATCGGGGCAGCGAAGGGGAAGGGGTAGTTTCAACTGCATTTAAACAGCACCCCGGTCGCGATACGGCTAACCGGGTTACTCCATTCCTACGCGGCAACTACAGAAATGCGCTGGATGGTATGAAATGAATGCCACGTAAAAGCTTTGTAACCCTGCCTCCGACTTGAATTCGCGGAGAGTCTGGCGAGGACTGACTCGCGCAGCGGCCGTGATAAAAGCGGCAGCAGTGCATAAGGGGAACACGAATATCCAATTTACAAGTGGGATCGAACTATCGACACGAAACCACATTTAAATGATGCCATTTTGGAGGCATAACACGATTAATTAATGCTTGATGCGATATCGCCATTATTGACGATGCTAATTACACGCGGCGCATCTATGTGACGAAACTGTTACTTCATCACAATTATCGCCTATTATCGCGCAGCCTGTTCTCGTCCCAGTACGAATGCAGACATGTTTAGGGGGCGACCTTAAGGGGGAGGTCTAACTAGAAATTTTCCAAAATTCGATTTCTCTTTTTTATATTTTCTTGAGACTTCGATATCTTGAACTAGTTTTGACTAATGTTTAATGATAAAAGTTTATCAGTTTTTTTAGAAAAAATTCCCAAAGAATTACATATGGCTTTTTGAGGAGGGAATAAGTCACGAAGTTTCTTAAGTTTTAATAACTGAAAATGCAATGTAAAATATATTACATAGGGAAAGAGGAGAGGTGGAATATAAAATCGCAAAAATGCCCCTTATGGATATTTTGAAAAAATAGTATTGACCCTCGCTACAATCCCTCAGATATCTGCGATCCTCCCTATATAACAATACTGTATCAGTTACACTAGCTAAGACAAAGCTCGCCCCTCGGTGTCTCCCTATCGCGACGTTGTACCACTGGCCCCACAGAATCTATCAACTGCAGCGTCAAAACCGATTGTCCAGTCACAAAACCGATCATCCCAGTTGAAAACAAAGGTTCCCAGGAGTTCAGCGGTCGCGAGGAACATTATGGTGCCACCGGGACATCGGCTATGACAGAGGGAAATACATGTCGTTAATCTCCCGTAATTCCTGTGCGTGCCTGCATGTACGCGCCTGCCAGATACCGTCAGTGGCCGAAATTCAACCTTTTGATGTTCAATCGAGCACCCCCAAGGCGACCGCCGCATGACTTGTCAGCCTTGGACAGAGAGGAGGGTACGTTTTCAGCTCGATGAGGCATCACCAGCCTGTTTGGTGATGCGCAAAGGAAAACTTTCGCATATGCAAGATGAAACTGAAAGATGGAGGAGGTGGAAACGTAGGAAGAAAAGGGATTGAATTTTTATAGTTTCCTAGAGGATCTTGGCTCGCCTTAGAGATAAATAAATTAAAGGAAACGCGATGGCTGAAGAAAATCAAAGGGAAATTTTATCAAAAGGAATGTCACAAATGTAGGGCAGCCTCTACTGACGCCAGCGTTATCAATAAAGATGCTTATAATGCCCTTAACTAAACAGTAATAACGACGGGAGTTACTCGATTTATTGCGGCAATGAAAAGTTCCCGCGGTAGTATAACAGTTCTGCAGAGTAGTCGAAGGCCGAGGGTACTTTTAATTTAATCTTTTTTGCCCATCAAACTTCGTGTTACCGGCTCTTGTAAGAAAGTCCGCCAGATTAAAGCTGTTATTAACGACCTCTCCGCCAGTAATTGACCTTCTGTCGGCGTTGATTAATGTCCGTCATCGGCGGCTCCTCGATGCTTGAGAAATGAAGTGCGACGAATCTGATGAAGCCAGATTAAAGTCCCATAAATTCCGATAATTTCCGTATTATGCTGAAATTGGCTTACTCTACTTAAGGGACAGGGGGATCGATCGATCTTCACGGTCAATTCCCTACATTCCCGGCTTGCTTTCAACGCGAACTCGTGCGCACCTCTCGCAGAACCAGGCGTAACAGAAATGAACAGCTACGGATTATTGAATAACACTGGGAAATTTTTTAAACACAGTAAAATTACGTTCGACGTGCTGTAAAATTTTCAGCAGAAATTCTGACGTGTCGAGGCAAAGAGTGGCTCGGAGGAAAGCAAGGTGCGCCGTCTGATCAAATCCAGGACACCATTCCCGGTAATGGACTCGGCGAAGGATATAGAAAGGGAGCGAAGTCGACGGGCAGAGATGGTGAGAAAATAAAGGATCAAGGATTGCGTTTACGGCGGAGCAGAGTGGAGGAGAGCCTGTAATTTTTCGATACCAATCGCGCAGCTACCTGGAAACGGTCATACGTGTCGGTGGCCGACGATGGATGCGAGTGAGGTTACCCTTTGCAATTCAATTTGAAGGGTAATTCCGTGAGCGGCGTCGGCAGTCACTTAGATGAAAGGATCGTGATCGACCTTCCTCATTCTTGACACGGCGCCGAATGAGCCGGTTCCCCGGGAAAGGCTGTCGCTTTTACTGGCTAGGGACAAATGTTTGTTTCATGTAATCAACGGCAGACTTTTACCTGGAAGCCATAAGGGAGTAGCGAAGGAATCAATCGAATGGAACAGGAAGCTCTAAGTGCCAGCCGGGCCGAGTTATATTTAGTTTCTTCCACTTAACCGAGGCAGAAGCGTCGGGGCGTTGTTGATTCAAGGTAATACATCCGCCTCTATAAATTTTCAACTCGCTGCCGAGTGAAAGCTATGTTACCGCGAGACAAATATCGGCTCAAACGTGACGAGCCATAACGGGATTATTAATACACGCGAGAGATCCGTCGGTGATCATCCGGTTATATTATAACTAGACATCCCTCGACTGCACTTGAGCTACGAGTAGCATAATCCAACCTCATTACTGCTGAACTCGATAATTGCAACGATAAAATTATTACGTGGCCGCGTCGAGCACGGAGAACACCAACACGCTCAAGCAACGCCGTTGATCGGTAACATAACCAGACTCAAATTGACAGCATTATCAAATGTCATGCAGTGGATCACAAGCCTAGACCAGGGATCCGCTGCAGCTCAGCGCTATCAGTCGTCATCCTGGAGGGAGGAGGAATTTTATACAGCCCTGTTTAGTCATCGACCAAGTGATTACAGGGCAACTAGCACGGGGTGCACCTGGGTCAGCTCTATCCATTGAAAGCACAGAAGTCTGATCCCATCATGTGCGCATTTCGTTTTGAATAGCCAGCATATTCAGCAAACACCGTTACCAATTCATTTCAATGCTACCTCGAGTAATCGCGTCTATTTAGATCTACTGAATTTTCCAACTAGATTATTAGATCAAAGGTAGCCGTCGAAGCAAAGCTCTGATGAATTGGATCTACCCAGCTTCAATGACTATCAATTTAATGACGGTAACGTGTATTATTTTAATGAAACTTTTTAATCCGAAGCACCGCAAAATTGTTCAGTAACCCGAGACCGCTAGCGACGAAATATGTAACTGAACATGTAATTGCCCACAAAGCTCCAGGTGCGTTAGCGAAGTGGGGCGCCGGTATAATTAGACCGCAGGAAAACTTTCACCGCCGGGGAATCTAATCTAGAGTGCGGTGCGACCGCTGGAAACAAAAACCGCCAATTTCGGCGAAAACCGCTGAAAGAGCAACCCGATGTCCCTTTAAAGTGGACCTACCCGGTCGAGTCGGGTTTCTTTGCCGGAGTCTACTCCCGGACAACGGTATGGTGTATCACGTGGATGAAACAGAGAAAAGCTCCGGGGAGGGATGGTGTCCTGTTACTTTTTACTAAGCAGTAATTTATACACTCTAAATTCAAGCGTAAATAGAACAACGCTCTGCGGTGCCTGCTTCGCCACCAATCGCTACGAAGTGTTAACTCGCGTTTGAAAATCTGACGTGCCATAAAACGCGACTTTCTGTGGGAAGCCGCAGGGTCGATGCCGCTCAGGAGAGGATGACGTTATTAAACTGTCGGTCCAGCCCAGCAATTGCAGCCGGTGTTCATGAGAAAGGGACGTTTCCTCTTCTTTCAGCGGATCCCGTTGCTCGCGAGCAACAGTTCGCGCCTTGTGAAACCAGGCAAACGAAGACATCTCGCAGTTCCTGCACACCCATTCCCGCCCCTTTCCGCTTCCTCGATTCTCCGGCGAGTCTCGCCTTCCGTTTCTCGCTTCCTTCGCTTCCGTTCTTTGTAAATTAACCCCTGCCCCCACCCCTCCCTCGCTCTCAGACATTTCTCGTCCATGCCACTGCCCATCCACCCGCGGGCAACCCTACCACTTTAATTAGAGGCGCACGTTTGTAATCGCGTCCGAGCTCGCGTGCACGGGCATGTTTTTCGTCCCCCTCGCCGCGCGGTAATTTCGTCCGCGGTGAAATGACGCGTGTGAGTTGTCGCAAATTGCGAAAAAAGGGAGGAGGCTGGGAATTACGGAGCTCGGAGAACGCGAGACGTTTTAATAGCCGAGGCATTGGAGACCGCGGACTGGCGTTCCTTGTGCGTGGCTTGGAGAATGGATTCTGAATTTTGTATTGGGTTTATATATCATACTGGTTGAGAACCTGTAGTTAGTACTATGGTGGAGGTTAAAAGTTAAAAATAAATAAATAAATATTATGGGAATTATAATAATTCTATTAAAATATATTACACTAATATTTGATAATTTGTTAAATTTATTGTGCTCGTATTGAGAAGCCAAGAATATCATATTTAATTGAGATGGAAAGAAGATCATATTTTCATAGTTAAAAGATAATCTCCACCCCAATTAGTACCAGTTCTAAAGTTACATTGCAAAGTGATATTAAGAATCGAGACGAACAATATTTCCCCATTTCCAACATAATTAAGGAGAACCCGAGTCTTCTCCAGGAAGGAATAGCAGCTAAGCGAAAAGTAAGACGAGATGTGTCAGAGTATAATTTCGCGTCGAGCAAAAGTCTCCGTGAAATTAAATAGAGTTTAAATAAAGTAGATGCAAGGGAAAATGAAGGTGCAGCTCATAATTTCCAGTCTTTAATATTTTGCGGCGGGATACTGGCAGGAGTTTGCTCCCCAAAGTCCAGGCTTTAGAGTGTTGCGGGGGATCCGAAAAATTTAGCAATTTACTGGATTAAGTTCGTCAGGGAGCGGAGGAAAGAGACAGCGTGGCTGCAACCGCGGGAAAGATTTCCATTGTAACATACTACGGCCGCAACCACCGAGTAACTACGTGAAAACAATTTATCATAGTCTCGGAATGGAAGTCGAGAAGAAGGAAACTTCTCATGACCGGTCGTGTTCCGGAACGTTACACACAGAATCCCCGTGGCAACGCCGAACAAATTGCAGAAGTAAAGAGCTGTACAGAGGGGAAGCTAAGGAACGCAAATCGCCCCCGCGACACGTGATAAATTACCACGCGTTGCCATTAAAATCACTCTACGTCAATGAAGCCGCTTTTCTTTTTCTCGAGAATTAATCCGGCGAGAAAGATTAGTTCGGCGTGAATGCAGCCGGTATCGGCCGCGCCGGAGCCCGAAAATCAAGCCTGAGAGCGGTGAAATTTGCACCGGGGCTGAAGACGCGAGGCTTTAAATTTACATACTGGAAATCTCTGTCGCGCGAAACGGAAGCCAAACGACGAAGAACGTCGGCTAACTTTTCCACCACACCGGCAGCTCGACGTTTGAATCCCAGAAAATCCTATGTAAACCCACCCCTTACTGCCTTCTGCGCTGAAGGGCTCTAATACCCGAAAGGCGGTGAACTGTTAAACTGACTACGTACTGTAATGAACCCGACGGATTCGCGGCTGGTTTCAATTCGAATAACCTGCCTCGGTGACTGATGACGCTATCTCGACAGCAATTTGTAGAGAAATCCCATTTACTCCTCTTAAACCTCCGCTGTCACAACGATTTTTTCGAACGGAGTTGTCACACTGGGAAGACTCCATCCGAGTTGACTTTCAATCAGTTGCTGTTTAAAAATGATGTGTTAATTTATTAAGTCGCAGAAATTCTGGGATAAAGTTTGAATATTGTAGAATCTATCTTTATCGTTGAAAATGAACATTTATAGTATAATCATATTTAAAAAAAATTGAAGAGAAGAAGTATTCTGCCTAAAAAAATCTTAAGTTTTTAATTTTTAATATTTTCAGCTAAAAATTACATTAGCCTACATTCATAAATAAAATCTCAGAAGAAGTTTTTTGTATAAAAATCTCAAGTTTTTAATTTTTAATATTTTTAGCTAAAAATTACATTAGCATACATTCATAAATAAAATTCTCCTCACCCGAGAGGCCAGAAGGAAGAGGCGCCGAGAGTTCTCCACCACTCCAATTAGAGTGGAACACCAGAAACTCATTGGAGACATTTAGAGCACAGTGCCCAAAGACGAAACGATTACGCGAAGGCGCTTAAAATACGACACAACAAGAAACCCCAGCGATGTTTCCCTTTACACGCACTTTGAAAAGTGGTATCTGGGGTCTCGTTGCTACCTGACTGCCCGCGTCCCTGGCAGGTGCCTTCGACTGCGCGAAGCAATTGCGCGGCGCAGCCGGGAGTCGCGTGGTCGAACTTGAGAGTTAGTCGCGGCCACGGCTACGTATCGGAACATACGATTCTCCCTGGACGCTCCAGGGATCCGTGTTTCCCAACACAGAAATCACCCACGGGATTCTAAACAGTGTAGAGAATGTGATAAACATGTGGTGTCCAGTTTCGTTGCGTGCCATTCTTCCAAAACATCGCGACGATGCTCGACCTTCGTTGAACAAAGTGTAAACAAAACAACGATCCCGAAGCGGTTGACCCAAGTGACTCAACCACGGACTGCTTATAGACCAGAGAGGCCACAGCTGAACAACGGTGAACTTATAATAATATTTTAAACATTTTCCGTCGATAAAAGTATCGAATTCTTGATAAACAATGCTTCACCACACCAACAAAGATCATTTAGAATTCAATAATTTATATGAATTGAACCGGTGAACATATCCCAGCTAACATTTGTCGAGACGTACGGTTTGTCCTTCGAACAAAGCACATCCGCGGAAAAGTTGTGTTCGGGGAGAATGGGAGGCTGTTATACCAGAAGATTCAATTTGCGTAACAAAAGAGCCGCGTTATAGGACGCCGAGACGAGCCTCTAGAGGACTACCCGCTCCTTTCCACAACGCGTTTATCTTAATCTTCATTTAGGCTACGCATCCACGCGTAATTCGCATTGTGGGGAGGAATTATGGGGTCGGTTATACCTTAGAATATTTAATCTAATTTGTACTGGAATGTTCTTTGGTTTTTGTGGAAGCCTGATTTAAGACACAGCTTCCTAGCGATCAAATAAATCTTTGAGGTGTAATAGAGGAAAGAGGCGAGAGTACACCCTTCGAAATTCGGACAATTCGCGAGCTACCAGTGTTCTCGGGCATGCCTTTGACACGGTTTCACAGGGTGCTCCATAACCGGTCCCGTACTGTCAGCTCGTGTTAAACTCTCGAGGACGTCCCGTGTAACATCGTCCTTCTGTCGCTAGGGATTCCGGGAATAGGCAGTGAGACATGTCATGGAACCGTAAAGGGGGATGGCGTGAAAAGGGTGGCTGCAAGAGGGTGCAGGGAGTGGGAACTTGATAAAGGAATTGTTTTATAAACAACAAATTAAATAATTGAATAAGACGGTGTAGGAAATAGTATTACGATTTATTCGGTTAGTAAAAGAAGGTAATGAACGGCTATAAAATGAATAAAGAAGGGTCCCAGGCGAACGAACGAGGACATTAAATCAATTTATGTGACGTGAATGAAATAGGAAATGAGCGAGTTAGTAAGCGGACAGGCGATAGAGGGAGCGACAAAGAGATGAACAGATAGGAGACTCATTCTAATACCGACAATGCCCGCTAACAGGAATATTCCGTTCCGGCTTCAAATTGCGAAACTTTGAACAGCTTTCCATCCCTGTCTAGACCTGCTCACCCAGCTCACTCTGTCCTTACTCGACTGGTCGAGATCAAGGTATATATGGAGTAGCAAGTGATTTTGAAAACGATCATTGCAGTTAGCATTGCTCTTCACAGAAAGCGAATGCGCATTATATGCATTGTTTTTCGTTCGATAATGAGGCGAGTAACTTTTAGTACATCGGTTTCGTCGTTTCGACCCAGATTTTTAGAATTCTGTAGTCGTAATGTGATTGATTAATTTTTACATCAGTCATTTGTCTCCTTCGCGAATTAAAATTGCATGCATCTGCGAGGCTTTGATGGGGAAAGATAAATTTAATTCAATTAATTCCATTAATGTATGTAAATTGACTAACCAACGCCTCAGATGCCACTCGTGTGTCAAATACTCGGTTTTGGATCGAATGTAATATCATTCATGAAAACTGTGTCTGAGAAATCGATTTCCCTGTTTAAAGACCTGGGAAAATGTAATATTAACTCACGATTCGAGCGCGCTTGCCAATTGAAATTGTAATTTGACGGCTGAGAGTTCCGGACCATGAATGAGTACCCATTAAGGGGTTCGAACATGGCTATTTGAGCTGCTCAATGAGAATCGAACATAGTTTTAAATGTATTTCAGGAACGTTGGATATTGAATCATTTTCCTGATTTAGAAAAAGTAATATTTGGAGTAAGGAGCAAAAGTTTTTAATTTTTTTTATTTCTTTCTCTTTTTCTTGCACGTATGTTATTGTATTCTTTATTGTATAAATTGGACTTGTCCCGTAATAAATAATAATAATAATAAAACTGAACACATGTATGGAATTTAAAAAAAAATATTTTATTCACTGTTTGAGTATCGAACATAAAAACCAAAATTCGTAATATTATGCACAATGCTTTGACTTTACATGAAAAATATTAAACTCATATTATTATTATTATTTTGCTTGATATAAATTTTCTTCGTGGAATCAGTTTTGCACCGCGACTGATTTTCAATAAACTATTAAGTTTTAGCAGACTTAATACCTGATCCACCAGCTTTTAATAATTAATTTAATATTTTAGTACTCTTTTGCTCTCCACTAAAAATTCAAAACCGTTCGTCGAATATAAGCCACTACAACCCAGTCCTTAAAACCGGTTACCGATCACCGTTGCCTTAACAAGCGAAAATCGCAATATATCCGGAATTCGGAATACGCACAGATACCGAAACAGCCTGAAAAACGTTCCGCGACCGGATGTTACGTGCCGAGGAACGCGTTTCGATAATTGGGAGCGCGACATGGAAATGGAATTCGATTCGAAGCGACAACTGCTGGCCTGGAAAACGGCAGAGACAATTGGACGTTCAAATTTACGGTCGTCGGACTGTTTTTAATCGGCAGACTTACGGTTTGCTAAACTGCACTACTTTGCGCTGCGATAAAAAGCATCTCACTTTAATTCCTACTGGTCCAATTTCTGAATCTTATCAACAGTTCTCCGGAGGACACGTTCTTTGTAATATCCACTAATATTTCCAATTGAAAACCTTCCTTATTCACTTAATAGAAGCCCAGCTGGCGAAAGACGGTTGTCCATAAGTACCCGCCTTATCCAGGCGGCTATAAAAAATTGATAGCAACGCATATCTTGACTTTCCATCGAGGTTGACGACCACCGTCAACAGAGCACGGCTTCGCATCGCCATGAATAGTAGACCAGCAGACCGTTCTCACATGACCCAGGAAATAAAGAGAAAAGGGGAACGAGGGAATCAGCCGTTACACCTTCGATGAGGCGTCTGGGAAATCTCGGTGAATTTCCGCGTATACGTGCGTGCGCCCTTCGCTTCCAGCCCCCCTTTTGCACCCTGCCGTTTCCACTTCTTCAGACGCGCGATTCGATTCACGGTACATGAATCGTCTGCGGAAAAACCGCGAGGCAATTCGAGGCGAGAGCTAACGCACTCGACTGCCGGGGCCGCTCCAGCAATGGAATACCGGCTGGATTTCCGGTCCAACTGTCGGCCCGGTCCGATAGTGTACCACGGAAATGGGAAAACTTTTAAGGCGCCGCGAAACACAAAGTGATACCTGAATTCCGTGCGGCTTACGTAGCAGGTGTACCCGCTCTTACGAACTGCCATTTCGATTGATAATCCCACTAAGCTGAAACTACGCGAAACTTAAATGGGACGGCGAGCTGAATCGTTCGCACGTCGCGTCATTCACCGCAACATTTCGTTCTCAGCCCTCGAACTTGGACGTCGATTCTGATCATCAGAAATCGCTCGACACTCGTGACTGATGCCATTCATTTAAGTGTATCCAATCGTGCCACGCGTTTATTCAGCAGATTCCATTCACACGTACCGCCAACTTCCTTCGTACAATTTTTGCAAAGCAAATGCTTTGGCTAGCAGGAGCCAAAGCGACCCCTTTGCTAGTCGAAGTCCCAATGGATGAATAATGGAATCTAGACGATCCATATTCCAATCCGGGAATAATGAAATATATATAACTCGATTAAAAGTTTGGAGGGGCGATAGGGGCACGCGTCCGGCTAACAGGCAGTAATTGGAAGAATATGTTGACAGGGAAATTGAAAGCTCATCGTTATCCCGTTTGAAATTATTAGCAATCGAAATTATTCCAGCTTCCTCTGCATCGATTTCAGTCGGAGGCTCGTTTCCCACGTCCTCCACTTCCCAGCTCTCGATATTCCGAATCGCCAAGACAAATTCTGCGGTGAGATTTGAAGTTGATGTATACCAAGTCAAGAAGAAACTTTAATCAACTTTGACATAGATTTACAAGGTCAAAACTTGTTTCTCATAAGTTTGCAATATTTTTCCCTTATTCTGCAAGATCTTATCTTTATCCTCCAAAAAGATTCACCCCTATAGCTTGCCTCTATCAAAAGTTCTATCATTTTGTCCTCAGGGGAGGCGGTCCGCGAGGGTAGAGAAGTTTTCGCCAGCAGTGCCGTTTCATTACTTTTCAGCTGGCACGATATTATTACGCACGCATTTTAACGAACGGCCGCGGCCGAGCGTGGCTTTCATCGGATCCGGGGCGACCAGCGTAAACGCTGAAAAACACGAGCACGGCTTGAACTCATCCACAGAAGGGAATCAAAGAGCTCCCACTTGAAGCTCCTCATCTGCCCTGTTCTCTTATTTTTGCCTCCTAGCCGGCCGGCCCCCGCCCATTCTGTCTGTTACACCGCCAAGAGATCCTCGCCGGCTCGCTGAAGCCTGTAACGCGTGATTTGCTGCCGCGTTTTTTCTCTCCCGCCGAGCTTTTTCCCGGCAGCCAAAAGCTCCCCCGGTGGAATCGACGCGATTGCCCTCCCCCACCATTTTCGATAGACCCGGGCCCCCTTTCATCCCCAGGATTTCGAGAATCTAGCGGGCGGAATTGAAGTTCGCGCGAGTTTGGACTTCAAAGGAAATTCGGAAGAGATATGGAAATAGAAAGTTCCAGTCGGCCGTGAGCGGGCGGAACAGGCGCCGGACAGATGGAATTTCGGGAACGTTTTGTTTCATCCTCGTTCCCCGCGCATTCGATTTCGCCGCTTCTCCCGTAAATTTGTTACCCCTTTTTTTTCGCTCGGACCGAACAATGCCGGTGAAATTGTTAATAGGTTCGACGGTGGCCAGCTAAAACTAAATCGAACGTCGCTGGCAATCCCGTCATCGCTCTCGCAGTCCACCGAAAAACTATTCCGACTCGTGATCAGCAATATTCCAGAGCAGCGATTTTCCGTGTTGCATTGCTCGGTTTTCCAGCGAGCGATGGAATGGTTTAAATATTTGCTTCAAGACCGGAACACAAGGGGTGCCATTATTCCTAGCATCGAGCCAGAGGGTTTTCAGGGTTTCCATGTCCGAAAGGGCGGAAGACTTTCGCATAGTTCTCTTTGACGTAACCACCCCCCGCTCCCGTTGCTGAATATATTATGTCCTCTACCCAGTTCCAGGTCCGTAATATAATATTAACGAAGCCAGGACATGGAATAAGCGCATCGATATCGACTTGGCGGAGGCAAAAGGAAAACGATTGCTTACAGGTAAAAGCCCCGGGACGCGGAAGCAACGGCGTTTCATCCTATCGAGTAAATATTTACTCCGCGAAAAAGACGCGTGCACGGGAAGAGATGAAAATACATTCGTGAATGATACAGCGCATGTTTTTCAAGCAGGGCCAAGTATCCCGATCGATTTCGCCCGCAGTCTAGGAGAAATGGCATTTTCTCTCGGGCGCGAGGAGGCCGCGGAACAATTTTCTTCCGCGCCTGGTCGATTCAATTTTTCCATCGCTCGCGTCCACCCTTTGGCATCCGGCTGGAACCGTTCCTGGCAAGCTTTCCGTTACTATTGCTAAACGCGTTCCGCGCTGAAAGCGAGGGCGGGCTGCACGGAGTCTGAGGCACGTGAAAGGGTGCCGTTGCGAGCGTCAGCTCCCTTCGAATATCAGAAACTTTCGTCGTCTACCTAGTGCTTGAAAGGGTCAACTATGTGGACACCTCGGTGAAGCAACCGGTACAACGGCACTCTGCAATTATGGGGGAAGTTCGACAGGAGACAGGCTCGGATCGGGCTCCGACGCATTTGCAATGCAACGTGCACTTTAACGCGGGCAAACAATGGGCTGCGTTTGACCCAGGTTACATCTTTCCACGATCAAGCTGCATTGTTCCGCGTCCCGGGAAAAATGGTTCGTACTCAACAGTGAAATGGTACCACGGTCGGCCCGCGAGCGACTCGCGTTTCTGTGACTTCATCGGCACAGGAGAAATCCGACGCTTTCGTGCGGATCGAATGCGCACGCGACACAAAGCCATTATGTGTCAGGAGCCATCCGCCGCCACCCTCTTTCGCCAGTGCACGCTGACTGACACAGAAACGATCGCTCATTTTTCTGCCGGCCGGGATTAGGTTGTCAAAACGCGGACACAGACGGAGGAACATGTTCGACTTGTTTTTAGGGGATAAAACTGTCTGGGGCAGGGCGCTAGGTGCATTGTTGCTGGCGTCGGGCGCAATCTAGCTCTTCAAACGCTTTGGGCGGAAAGGATTTTTAAAGCTCGTTGAATTTATTATTTTTATTATTATTCATAATGGGTTTAATTTTGTGTGTGCACAGATTGAATGAGAAAATTAATCTACGTAAATGCCTGATGTATCAAAATATATTAACTATAAAAGAACAATGGGAAATGAAAATAAGAATGAAAATAAGAAACGGGTTATTTAAATAGAAATTAAATAATTAGATTGTTTTAGAATATAATTTTTGACAGTGAGTGAATTTATTTGTAAGTGTTTGTTATTCAACAAAGGCTTCAGTTATATAAAAAAAATGAATATTCATAAACTACCAATTAATAACTTGTAATTCAAAACTTTCTATAATTCCTTTTTAATACAAATTAACTTCCCAATTGTCGAGGTTGATAAAACGAGCGGTGAAAAACCAGGAAGTAAAGATATGCATCCTGTACTTCACTAGTTGTATATTGAATACCTAATTTAAAGCGTTTTCCCTCTTTTTCCGTCTTAAAAGCAATCTCGAAGCACTCAAAGTTTCTGAATAATGAGAACAGAACGGGGACAAGATATCTTTACGCGGCTGATAAATTCTAGAAATCGCGATTTCGTTTAATGAATATGTATACCAGGCGGTTAAAACTTGAGGAAATTTAATTCACCAGGCCAGAATATAGCAGCAATAGAATAGAATTTTCGAGAAGCGTTTGCTGTAAACTGGACTACAATTATACATCAAATAGGTACTCCGATTTAACCAGCATATGCATACATGTAATTTCCTCTTTACGAGATTTGATATCATACTTCAAGCGATGCTCCTTTGAACCTGCACTTTTTAATTAATCACCTTAAGGAGGCGAGAGACAGCTCTTACCACTATTCTATCTCTTCGGAGATAGGACTGCGGTGCGATATAAAGTGTGACATATACGCGGTCGCATAATTCCTGAAAAATTGGTTCAGTATATCAGTATTATGTAAAACACGCCGTTTCGCCGGAAACTTTTCATCGTTTAAAGATCGTTTCCCTTTGCATCGTTGGCGACGATCCAGATTGCAGCTTAAGTAAGATGTTCCGCACGGCGAAATTGCCCATGCTTGTCCCAGCAATGGCTACGTGGCTTCAAATAAAATGTGTACCAAACAGTGCTTATTACACGGAATTACGCGAAGCACACTTTTTACGAGTTTACACGTACCCCTGCGGATAATAAGTACAGACATTCCACAGTTTGTATAGAAACACATATTCCGAATATGCGGGGAGGTTCGGGTACACGTGGGAATCAATTTAAGGAGTGATTCTAGACACCATACTGGAACGAAAATCAAGAATAACGATATTGCGGTTGAGGCTTCGTTTGTTAATTATCTAATCCTGGGATAAAGGATTTTTTCTGTTGCTTTTTTTAATTAACGAAAAATAAGTGGGATTGTTGCCGAAAATTCACATTTTACGTTTAAACATTTGCTATTTTGTGCTAAATCAGTATTTTGAAAAATCCTTCGCCCAAGAAATAGATAATTTAATATATTAACTAATTTTTTTGAGTTTTCAATTTTAGATAATCCACACCCGAGTAATCTTGGTCACCGCAAACACTATTTCGACCAACAGTAAATAATTTTAGTATTAACAAATATTTCTTAACTCCAAAATTCAGAGACACAGCTAAATATCCCACCTTTCAAACAAAAAAAAGTTTTTTAAATAAAGTTTCATAGTTTCTCAGAAAAAAATTCCCAAAGATCACACTTCCTCGTCCTCCTGATTGAGCGCAACCCTTCAAGTACCTACTCGCTAAAATCCATTGTTTCCATTATATCCACCGCTGCAGTCCATTGTGTCATCGATACGAGTACCCTTTACACCCGACACGAAGAACAATCCATGTGCGATAAATTTAGTATTCCGATCGACCACTAAGCATCAAAACCGTCCTCCCGCAAACTCTCGATCAGTTACCCGATCACGCGTGTCATTTAGAGTCTGTCAGTTCTCGGCTGCCGCTCCCGCACGTACCTCGCGCGGGTTTAAAGAGAAGCTGTTGACAGGATCATCATCGACGTGGGTCACTTTACAAAGACCGATCGAATCCCGCAATTCGAGGATATGATCAACGACCCGTCCGGCATTCTCCGGTATTCCTTCGGCGCTCCGGTGATGTATACGCATCAGAGTCCACGGGCTACGAATACACCAGCGAGGGAATACCTAGACCGGATGACGGATCTCCGCCTTAAATGGGACAACGATACCCATATCGCTCTTTTTCCGCGAATAATGGGCTGTCCCGAAGCGTCAAGCTCCCGTTGACGAATGTTCGATCAAGTCTCCGCTACCGGGAACAAAGCTTTGAAAGGGTCTGGCACGAACGGCCCTCCGGCTAACCCGATGCTCGCCGAGATATACACCGCGCTTTGTGAAAAGGGGCGATCGTTCGACGCGCTGATTGTGTCATTGTTTTCTGGGACCCAGTGATGGAGTTATCGCGAATACTCGCCGTTTTTGACATGTCAGGTTTTGTTATCGAACCGGCTGACTCTTTTCCCCGGCATTCAGTTGGCACCGCCAGGTCACTGAAGACCCAAATCGAACCCTCGCATATTGCACTCGCACACTTGTTAGCGAGTTCTGCGAACTCACCGCCCCAACAGAACCCTCCGCTCTTTCCCGTTCAGCCGGGGATATTAGTTCCGCGTTTGAGCTGGACGCAACTGGCCAGAAGCCGCTTAAGCAGCTTGTTGACCAGTCAAAGAGGCGAGGCTAGAGAATCGGGAGACACTTGGCGCGGAACAGGGCGCTCATTGACGACTCGGTTACCATAGACCCGGAAACTTCTTGCGCGGTACTGCAAGAATTCCAATTAACTTTGCGGCGAGCAGCTGAAGCGCTGCGGCGAAGGAGGGACTCTGTCAAACGACGTGTCGCGCGCACTGTTTCTGAAGTTTCCGGGAAGACATTAGCATTGGAAACGTCCTGGACAAACCTTTGCACGGGCAAATGTACAAGGCACCTAACCTGTTCAGTAACTAAAACTGTTGCGGCCTCCGCTGTTGCGTCCTCCTGCGCCGGGAAAAACGGGGGCGTATCAAGTTTACGGCGGAAAATTCGCGCAGCCGTGCGCGATTGGAATGCTCACGGATATTGTATAACCCAGCGAAAATGCTTGTAGCAGAAGATATGCATCGCCGAGCCGGTGGAGTGTGCACTCCATCGGTCTGAAAGCTGGCGCGCAGCGGAGGGGCTCTCGACGGAAGGCAACCCTTCCCGAAGTTTCGCGAGCACGTAGTCGACGCCGGCGTCGCGCTCGCTACCGGCGTGAATTACGTTTCATGATCTCGGGGATTCCTCCGGGCGACTTCCGGTTCGTTCGCCTCGCCGTTCTGTAAAAAGCGACACCCACCGGCGGAGAACAACGGCTGGATTTACGCTTACATAAAAGCGCGGGGGTTGATGAAGAGCGCAGTGTAAAATCTCGCTGCAGCTCGTAAAACGTCTCGCTCCATTCGATTGCTCCGGTTGAGGAATTTTTCCCAGGGAATCGGTGAAATCTTTCGGAGACAGCTGACTATACGAACGACACTTGGTCTTCTATTTTATCAGTGGTCGGAAGGGAAAGAAATTGCAAGGATATGTGCAAAGTGTATTTGATTGGGGTGTTGGTAGCAGTTTCGGCTCGTTTGTGGCTTGGTACACGCTTCGATTAAGTTCGAATCGATTCGGCAGCTGCTTCGGCTCAACTCGTGCTTTGGAAACTTTTTCTATTTCCGCTGCTGTGTCGGTGGAACAATCGGTAGCTGTTCCTGCTCGAATTTCAGTTGGCGTACCGGTGCCAATACCGGTACACTTTCGGTTTCAGTTTCCGGTGGACTTTCAGCTGCCTTTTTGGCAAGTTCCAAAGCAACATACACGGGAGAATTACTGCTTTGGGAAATTAGAGCGGGGGTGTGACAAATTGTTCGACTTCAGGATTGCCAATAAGTTATAGTTCTCCGATATAACTGCATTACTAAACCAGATTAGAAGATTACAAGTTTAACGCGACCGCTACATGTATGGAACACTGAATTTCGGCTAAACACTGAAATTATGGGGCTCGTTTAACCAGAAACTCTCGTACTATAACTCCGCTTACTTTTCTCAAAGCAATAGAGGAAATCACTGGCTGCGCTATGAAAAACGAAAAGCTGGGGCAATATTACACCCCGAGGGCAATCTGTGCCGAAATTGTTTTCAACGCTCGATGTCCGCGAATCGTATACAAATTAACGAGAAACGGAAACAGCCATCGCTAGCGGGGAAAAATCGCGACCAGACGAACCGAGCGTCCGCGGGCGTTAATTCGTCTGGTAGCGGATGGACAGAATCAAACCGACAATCGTAATAGGCATTTTCCGCGCGACGTGTCGCGCGACATTAATTATCGGGCAATGCACTGTGACACATTAGCGCGTAAAGGGGAAATTATGGGCATAAAACGGCGACGACAAAGGCAACAAAGGGGTAGCCGGCAAATATTTTCTGAGTGGTTCCGCTCTCTGTGCCGACCGGAACACACCAGCCAGCGAAATGACAGTTTTAATGAAACTCGATGACCGACTTCCGGTCCAGCGAGTCCGCGGTGAACGACGAATAAATATCCAGCGAGAACCGGGGGTGGCTCGCGCGTGGCTGACAAAGGGGATCTGGAGCAAACGAGGCGAAAAGAAGGGGTGGGGGTGACGAACAAATATTATAATTCATTCGTCACGGAATATCGTGCGCGATGACGCGTCCTACGTCCTTTAATGAGCCGCTGAGTGGCGAAAGGGGGAGTGGTCTCACATTTCGCGGTATTATTAAGTCACGGATTAGAGCAAGATAATTTCTGGGTTGTTGGTTTATTAATTTAAATATGCTGTAGTCCTTGGGGAATTAAGGAGGTGTAAGTGATCATTTTTCTGATTTGGAATTTGTTTAAAAAATACAGGGCCTTGAATTTTTCGATTTTTACCTATTTTCGAGAAAATGGGTTGTAGTTATGAATTTTTATATCGAAAACCAACGTTGGATAATTTAGAAAAAAATTAAATCAGAAGAGAAATGATATTAATAATCATCGTAAAAAATTTCGATTACCTATCTTTCTTCTTACTTAGAATTTTACCCTGGATTTCATTTTCCACCGTTTTCTGTTAGCAATGGAAAGGTCTACTGAAATCTTTGTGTCTTAAATATACAGTGCATACCTTATTAGGAATTATGGAAAACCTCGCGTTTAAACACTCGTAAGAAAATTTGTGTCAGATTGTTCTACCAAGATAATTATACAATGCAAGGTCTAACGAGTCGGTTTTACGTTCTATACCTCCAGTAATAAACGCCGCAGAATTGCAAAGATGCATAAAACGATATGCTTTAACTTAAGCGTGCTCGCCGAGTGGGACAACAAACCTTAACGCTGCTTAACCCTTTTATAGATGCATTTCAAGCCTGAAGTGTTAAGTAAGATATCACGACAGTGTCTCTAATCGCTGTTAAAGTCGTCAATAGTTAATTAACCGTTGCCAATTAATCCAGGTTAATTAATTCAATACAAATTCTGCATGCGAGTTGTCTACTTAGCACGGAATCACGACCAGTTAACAGTTAGGACGTTTAATACTGGCATTCAAATGCCATTTCGATTATCAATACTGTCCCAGTTTAATCCCCCGCCACTGCCTCGCACACTCTCTCCAATTTTACCGTTGCCCCGTGAAAGATGCGTAAAATTTTTATTCTTGAATTCGCTGCCAAGGCGTTTAAATAAAGCACGGCTTACCGCGCCGCAGCGAAGCTTAACCCGTGGTGATAAGGCAGGACATTTTGTCGACGTGACCATGCAACAGCTATTAAATTACCTCCACCGCCGCGCAACACATCCCCCGGCGAATTTGTTTAACCGGCGAGCCACGTCAGAATCTATGCGTCCGGCGCAACGGTCCATCGAGCTGTTTCTCGTAATTCCAGATCTTATCCGAGAGAAAAGGGGTCGTGCCGAAGGATTGCGCCGGGAAAGAACGGGAAAAAATAAAACTAAGGAAAGCCATCAGGAAGCTGGAAGTCAAGGAGCGAGATAAGGCCGGCGGCTTGCGGGAAAAGCACGCGGAACGTAACGAGCAGCGAGTAAAAGCCAGAAATTTTCAATGTTTCATTGCTCGCGGTTGATGCACCACGCCGCCCGTAATTTTTATTGCGTTCTCGCACGTACGCGCCGGCTGAATTTCGGACCGATTCCAAATGAAATTTGCCCCCGGCCCCGGTGATCGATACCGGAATGCGATCATAAGTTGGTCGGCACACCGTGCTTCTCCGGGAAACGTATTTCATAGCTCACGTGCGCGCACACATGCATAATGGAAGGAAGCAATCGATCAAGATAAGGCGAAATTGTATCGCAATAAAGAAAACGCGGCGAAGGTGAACGACGTGCTTCCGCCGGCGGTGCGCGCCGGCTAAATGGGCTACAGAAAAATATCCCCCGAAGTGTGTATGGCGCTCAAAGCTCCAATTACTGAACCTGTGTATGCGCTCTCTGCTGGATTGCTGAGGTGAGAGCGTGTATCCCATTTCCTAGTCGCGGAGGAATACTAAATTCAGTCGTATTTTAACCATTCATCTCTCCGTTTCACTCGCGAGGATTTGTTAATTATTAACATTCGGCGGGAAGCACGATCGCTCTACTTTCGAGGGACGAGCTATGAACTTATCAGAGATTAATTCGAGATTTAGAAAGCTGCGGATTCCGAGCAGATTTCCCGGGGGCTGCACGCTCCTATTCCACCCGAAGTTTGCTCGGAACTTGTAGCCTACAACGATAATAATCTTACACCATTTAATCAGGGAAAATCTGACGAACGGGCCGAAGAGCGAACCTATTAGTAGAAAGCTGCATGTTGACCGGGGGTAATAGCTGTAACTGGGATGATCGAGTGAAACGATGGTGGGGCAATAATATCAATGGAAATTCTGGGAGACGGGGTGGTGCGAAGTTGAGGTTGAGGAAATGTTAGGAGTCTTGGAAAATAGTCGGTGGAATATTTCTCATTAATTTCTTTTGGTAAGAAAATGAGATATAATGCTATTGAGTAACAAATGAGCAAATTATTGCAAATGAATAAAAATAGAAATATTGATATTAATATTGGTATTTTTATTATTTATATTAATATTTTTCGTGAAGAATAAAAATAAAAACTTGTCAACTGAATTACTTCTACTTCCTCTGTGAAAATATATATTTCTCAATTGGGTTCCCCTTTTCAATGTTAACTCAAAGCAATAATTTTATAAGTAAACATTTTTTTTAATTTACTCCAAGTCGACAAAGACGGAGCTGCACCCCTTTTCCTCCAAGCTCCTCAAATTACTACACATTTCCAAAGCTCCACCGATTTTTCGAGTACAATCGAAGCTTACGAAATCACCGACAGACTGGTTGCGTGCAATTGCCACGCCACAGCCAAAGGAACAAGCGGGCTGACGAAACTAGTTTACTAAAATTAACTAGTTTGCAGTAATTAGCTGTTTTACTTTGAATTCTCTAATACATTAACTGGTAATTAACTGCTTCATGCTCCACAGATTCCCTCTGTCGATAAATTCTTTGCTCTCGAAACAGGACAGCAAACTCCTGACGCTTATATAAACCCGCGCCGGCTAACGAGGCAACATTTGCCCGGATTTCCACGGGGCGTTCTTCCCGAACCGTCGCTGCATTCAATTATAAAGAAACGAATAAACCCGATCGACGTTAAAAATAAATCCTCTGCAGAAACTTAGTAAAAAGCAGCGAAAGTAAAATACATTTATACGTTCCATATCGCCGGAAGGAAAGTAGCACGACCGCGTGCAACAGCATTCAACCCTCGTCCAAGATATCCCCCGGACGATAAGGAATCGCGTTATTCACGGTCACAAATAACCATTCCTCTAGTCCACGCCGTTTCAGGTTACCGCCACTGCTCCCAGCTATTCCCCCGTCGAAATTGCACGGTCAGTAGACGATCGTAAATTGGGCGCGTAACCCGAAACAATAATCAGAAGTCGAAGCCGCGGCATTGCACGTTAAAACCGGGTCGCGGGCGTGCTGGCCTTATCGCCCTAATTCGCGAATCCAGATCTCCTTTCAAGGTAATAATCGCGCCCCCATCGGGCCGAAGCTGCCGCACGCGACACCCCGCCCACGCCCCTTTTCAGCAAACCACACATAATACGTTTTTACAAGCCCCGGCAGTCGGTACGCTTTACGGAATCCTAGGATTTCACGGTGTCGAGTTAAACGGGCTTTCATGGCTAGCGCGTGACGTGGACTTTAACGCTTCGGCCGGCGAGATTCCCGTGAAGCGAAACTGGCCTGAATTGATAACCGTTTCAGGAAGAATCCGCCGCTCGTAAATCCTGGGAAAGTTTGATACATAACGTTGGTAATTCTAGCTGGGTAGGTTGGATTACATCATTGGTGGTTAGAGTGACGTGAATTTAATTCACGGGGAATATGAACAGAGGATTAGAGGTAGATTGAAAGGAACTATGGCTTCCAGCGTCCTGTTTTCGCTATTTGTTTTGGAACACTTGAAGCTAGCCACAGTTAGAAGTAGATACCAGCTTCGCCAGCAGTTAGCCCGCAAGCCATCGGTCGCGCGAACAAGCGCTGTTTCCATTCTGGCGACTCGCTGGACACGAAACTACAATTGATTTCCCCGGCTTGTACCAGCGGCCGCGTGCACTTGACAGCCCGGGATTTTTCGTTTATTTTGGAAATTTACCGCCGCCCGGTGGACGATCCCGGTTGTTTTCTAGGATTGCACATTTTTGCCGCGGCCACGGCGGTGGGATTAGAGGCCGGGCGAAAGTAGCTAAATGTTTTCTGTTGCCTGGGTTAATTACAGGAAGAAGTGCTGCTCGTCTACATCGTAGCCCACTTGTTTCGCTTTCAACCTTCCGCGATCATCAGCAACGCCGTTCCCATCAGTTGCTGGGAATGGTGTTCAAAGCGAGGAAAAATTGCCCCGGCACTTTGCATTTCAAGAAAGCGAAGCTCCAAGGGTGAAATACAAGTTTAATAACTTCATGTAACCCAGATCCAGTTTGGTCGAACTATAGAGCTCGCCATTAAATGCACGCTTCGTCTTCGAACTCTTCCGCGGACTCTCGCAAATCCCGGGTACGTTTTATCGCTGGGAGAAGTCTCGTAGGATCCCGTGCGAGTGGCGAAATCGCATCACGAAGGCATTAAAGAGTGGCCCAGACGCTCTGCCCTTAATACTCCATCTAAATGCTGATTCTTTCAAAGGATCGTTATTTGTTGTAATTCTACGTTTAAACTGTACTTAGAGGGTATACCCGCTTGGATATACCTGGGACCACTAGTCCTCGCTTTTCCCCGGGCTCTGCAAGTAGATTGCCGAATACAGAAGGAAAATACGAGCCTCTGGGGCTGTGGGAGGACCGCGTGATTGTAACAAGTGTTGCTGAATCGTTAAATGGGGCATTTTTCCAGATGGTCTGTTCGATTATTCCAGAACTCTTGGAAGAAATAGACACTCATTATTTACGAAAGGACAGGTCATTGATTTCGATAGCCTCGAAATAAGTTGTAAAAATTAACATTCTGCACAAATTTTGCTATTCAAGTTAGCGTCACTGGGCTTTAGTTTTCGAGATATTTGCAAAAAACTGTGATCGGTAGTTGGTTTGAGAGTGGAGCCTTTAACGTTTGGGAGATTTAAGATAAGAAATGTAAATCTCCCAAAAATTAGCACAACAAGGGTTAAATCAACTTTCGAACACAGTTTTTTGCGAAAATTTCGAAAAATAAAGCCGAGCGACGGCAACATGTACAGGAAAAAGTGTTCGGAATATATTTCACGGTCATCGAAATTGGTGAGGTTTGCCCTTTTATAAATAATTAACCAAAAAATCGGTAAAATTATGTGAGTGTCCGACGCAAGCATGACGATCGATCGAAAACTTTATCAGGAATGCATCTTGGCGAAAAATCTGAAATCAAAGCCGACCACCTGGGGAGGGAGTGGGATAAATTCTCCTCGGTTTGTCAGGCCTCAAGGGTACCATGGAAGTGCCAATAATTGCATTTGCCGGGTACGGGATAAAAGTGGAACAACGGTCGCGCGTAATTAAAACCAGAATTAATCGAAACGTCAGGCATCCCGGTGTGCTATCGATCATGAGGACGATACCGTTTATCGGTTGCACCACGGAAACAAAAGCCAGCATTCACCAATCGGCACTGAATCGAGATTAAATTGTTCTACAAATGTCACGCTTTATATTGCTCCTCCCATGTATTTCCGACTCTGCCGGCCATGAATGCTCAACATCGGCGGAATTATCGTTTTTCAGTTGTTGGCGACGTTCAATCCTCCCTCGTTCATACAATGCACTTTACACGTCTCCGCTCCAACTCTCCTTAATCGTTCGCCACGAAATAATTAATCTGCAATTTCGAAAAAAATATACTCGGTGGAGCTAAAAAGTACCTACTACGTGCATTTTGAAGCATTCAAATATGTTGAGTATTTGTCGAGAAAAAAATTTGTAAAGTTTAGGGTTGTTATCCTCATAGAGATCTGAAATTTCTCTGAGTGTTTATTCAGGCAAAGAGAATTATTTGATACAAATAAATACTAAAATTTATATAAAAACAGCATAACAGTTTCCAGAGTATGTGGGCATGAATAATTAATAACCGAAGAAAAATTGATATTGAAAGCTCGAAGAGAATGAGCCCAGTCATTGAACAAGTTAATGATTCATCAACACGCATATATCACGCTTTGAAGATCGCAATCACAGCGAGATGAATTGTACTTCGTAAATCGCAAGTGCCTCTCTGTTTATTCCCCAAATTACGGGCTGCATTAGCAGTTAATAAAGCGTCTAATAATAAATGAGGAGGATAAACACAGAGATGAATACGGCATGAAAGCCCGGAGAGCCGAGCGTCGATTCATTCTGCCGACGGACCACGCGGAAAATAACGGGGAGACGTAATAAACATTTGAAACGAACAAACAGCTAGAGTACGTATTGTCGCCGGCTCCGAGCGACAAGAAGCTATCCCTAGCAACGGGGGGGGAGGCTTCTGGTTTATCCGACAATAATGGAAACGGAGCTTCCAACCTCTTAAGCTACTTGTTTCATTGTTACGAGACACGTGGCTTTCCCAAGCCATTCGCTCTCTAGGTATCCATGCCTCAATACGTACTCACTTCGATTCATCGCAGTCTGCTTTTAAACGGAAGTGCATCTCGCTAAGGGGAACAGATACCTGTCTAGCAGATACAATTAATCAGCGTTAGTTGTCGTTGTCTGATGTCAGTAAAGGGGATCAGTGGCAGACGTCCTCTATCACTGATAAATATCGCGAATGGACACCTGATGTCATTAGGAGATACTCCAAATTGAGCTCAGACATCTGTAATAAGTATCAGCAATCGACATCAGATAACAGTGATGAAGGCGGTATTACAACGTCAATCGACTCCATCAGAGTCTTTAAAACTGTAAAAGTTTGAGGCTTGGGGTGTCAGTAAGTAATAGAGAACCAGTTTGCGGGATACAACTACTGACCCACGAACACCGGGGTTCCGAAGTAACACGGGACACAGCGAAACAGGTCAGACAGCCTTGGAAACTTTAATCGGAAAGAGAATGTAGCGGTACCTCCGACTCTCGCCGCTAGATGGCCTCTGGACCGTCCCGCTTTCTCGCAAGTGCTCGCTCAACTATATATATATCAGTTTCGTCGTATTCCGTAACATCACAGCGTCTTACCTGGCTGGAAGAGGAAACTTTTACCATGAGGATATTATTTATTAGGTACATACGGATCCTCAGGAGATCCTTTTATAGAATAATGATGTTTGCATTCTTCTTTAGATATCTGTTCTGTTGTTGTTCTTTATTTCTCTTTTAGTAAATGTGTATATAGAATAGATATAAAGCGTATTTGTGTTGTTGTATGAATGTGTGTTTTTATGAGTGCGAATGTCTTTTAAATTCCCATAAGTATCAGGATAAAAAACATTGTTCCGGTTTTATTACCCTGACTTCGTTCTTTTTCCGGAATATAGGACACCAAAAATGTTACCCACCACATTAAGGAAAATTTTATTAAAACAAACAATACCTGTAACAATAATGTATTCCTTGTAATTTTGAATAAAAAAAATTAAAAAAACAATAAGTCCACTAGCAGGCGCGGAACGAAAGGGACCTCCTTTTCCTTTCCTTCTACCCCACCTTCCAACTCACACCAAAACCCAAAGAGCCCGTTTCAGTGCCCCTACCAACCAGACTCCGAGCCAGATGTCTCTCTTCCTAGGACTTCCACCTTGCATAAGTATAAATTACGGCCAAAAATCACCAACTCCTGCTACGAAAACAGTCCCACTCGTGTATCTCCGCAAGCTTCACAAGTGTTGGTGCAGGAGGTTCCCACTGAAAGCAACATAAGTTACCATTGTCCCACGCTTAGACATGACAATCGAAAACAGTATGTTTCTCCGTTGCATCTGCAAATGCGCCGGTCCTTGGACGCAGCACACTGCAGTCCAGCAGCAGTCGCCCGAAGTCGCGAGACCCTGGCGGAGCCGAGATAAGCAAACAGAAGCTCTGACAGCGTACGAATAGCAGATTCCCGTCTTGCATAATGCTGGGTGCAATCCGACACCAGCATCCGTATCGGAGTAGACTCCCATCGACCAGCAGACTTTTCCTGCGCCAACGATTCCCCAGTAACAACTGCTGCCTCCCCGCACAAAGTGCCCTGCACTTCCCTCCCCGTGTATTCCTCGGCGGGCGAGTGATGCGCTCCATGGAAAAACAGGAGGGAGTGTGAGGGATTCTCCGTCGGGTTCACTTTGTCACGGGGAATGACGCTATCCGTTGCGGAATCGACAGACCACCAGGTGATCCTTTACTTATCCTACGTGTCCCTCGCGCGGCGAAGACGCACGGCCACTATCGGAGCTCGCAAGCCGACAGTTCGGCCAGAGGGGAGTCTGCTCCCGATTGTCAATCCCCTAGCGCGAACAGAGGAGTCTACTTCGATGTCTGGATGCAAGGGAACCGTTGGTTTCTCCAGATACGAGAGGAACCAGGCCACGAAGTAATAGAAGTAATAACCCCCAGCACGGAAGATACAACATAAATCAATTTTTCTCCGAGAAACGGTGCCAGTCTCACTGTTTCATTTCACTTCCCCCTGTATCAATCACTTACAAATACAATAGCTCCCTCTGCCCCCAGAGACTTTTCTTATCCACGAAATTAGAACCGCTGAAGATCATAAATTACTCGTTGCTGACGCGTGAGCTAGCAACAGACGATTTTTCTTCCCGCTTATCCCCTTCTTGCCGTGTTTGCTAGCGCAGTTTTGGAACGCAGCAGAGCGGCTACAATTTCAAAGATCACGGGTTTGTAATGAATACCCTTTGGTCCCATCTCTGGTGTCATCTTCGTACTCTAACCCGCCTATAGACAACTTCGTGAGCGGGTGTTTGACGAGGAACACAATGCTGCGTCAATGCCAGTATAGCAGATGCTGTTGACGATACTGGTGATCCCGAATCTGTTACAGATAAAGATCTTCTTGTGCGTAGGCAGCCAGGCTACCACTGAACTTTACACGAACAGTGTAACGTTGGAAATACACACAGCATCACAAAGCCTCCACAGCTATCGGGCTGCAGAGGCTAAAAAAATCATGAATTCGGTGAACGTGGTGCACAATAGGCCAACGTAAAACCCTGAACCTCTGTATCATGCATGCACCATTAATCAGTTAGTCGAGGCCCAATGTTCCGCCAGAATCGCGTTTACACAGCATCCCTGACTTGTCTCGCCCAACCGCGTCGTTTGTATGCACGGACACGAAAAAATAAACCTGTACAGCGCGCACGGACTGCAGGGTGTGCTACTTCCACGTTACTCAGTCTGTCTGATCGATAGACGTCGGAGGCCGTGACACTTCGCGAGTTGCGCGAACTTCTGCACATCGAAAATCGTTCCACCTTCACCGCTATCCCCAGCGACGTCACCGTCGCTCTTCTATTCCGGTAGACCAAGACGTCAATGTGCAATTTATTTTTCATTCAATTACCACGGGCTTGGGTTGGCTCCGAGTTAGGCAATATATTTTCCAAATGCGCCCATGAATCCTGATCAATCATGCAAATAACGCACCGACGGCAACGCACTAGCATCCAGCGAATGCTTGTTCGCAAACACATTTTGAAATATTGAAAATGATCGAGGGCCCGACTATCCCCCCGCTGTTCGCGCCGAACGAATCGATCGCTGATAGTCGAATTCTCGCGGGGATTAACAAGATTACCGAAGTCTGTCGATTAAACCTGATTTGCGATAAAATGGATTCCGTCGCGCGCTAATTTGCCGCGCTCCTATGGGCCCATCACCTCTTCTGCATTGTTAGGGGAAAATGCAATCCATAGGCGTGAACCAAAATTCCAACAGCCTCGAGGAATAGCTGCAATATGAATCCCGCCGAAAGTTTCGTGAATAATGAGGCTACAGGGAAAATGACCACTAATTTTTGATAGCACTAAGTGTACCTTAATTCCAGGACTCATTTCTTCTATGATAACCTACGTTACCCACGTAATTCTCATAATACACCAATATCTATCCTTCGTATCTAATTCCCCGGTAATAGCGAGCTACAGGCTGGCAGTTTTACACGCAAGCCCTTAGAAATTCTGAAACACTCAAACCCAGCGTCAATTAATTCCCACCGTTCAGGATCCATTTGGAAACACCGGCCGGCAGAAAGGAACGATGCGAACCGGGAACATTTACGAGCACCAGCCGCCAACTGGCAGAAGACACGCGGATGCTCCGGGACCTGTTAAATACCGCGAGGAGATCGTAAACTGAAAAGCGTCCTTTTCGTACAACCCCCGAAACCACGAAACGGGGGTGTCAGGAACCGGTCCCTCGTTTTCTTCGGCTTGGAGGCACAGATAAGGTTTAGCAGCCGCTTGTCATCGACGTCGTCGAGATACTTTCTGCGCGTCGTCTGCTGCGAGATACCGGGCAACAATAGCCTATCCTTCTTATCATTGTGTACCACGCTGGGAATCAGTGTTCGCTTCTCAACGATACAGGGTATTCAGGTCCCTCACAGCCTCTCAAGTACCTTGGGTGAATGTGGGGTAGGAGATACTGTTTGATAATATAGGTCTTATCAATTTTGATGCGTTTGGAGGTCTCAAGTCTGAAGAGCAAAGGAACCCTTGTGTTTGTGAATTTTTTTTACAAAAGTGGAAGCATATATTTTTGCAAAACTTTTTGCATTTAAAAGAGCTATGTTTAAAGAAGATTTGGTAATTTTTATGTAGAAAAATATTTACGTTTATGATAAAATTACAAGCGACATCCAAGAAGCTTTTTTACAAAGTTTTTCTGAGGTGAGCACTGCCATTTGGAACTAGATTTTTTAAAATCAGAAACAAGAAATATATCTTCTGATTCCCGGAGGGAATTTCTGAAATATTAATTTAAAACAATATGGCGGTTATTTAAATTTGCGATTAATATTTCGCGCAAAATTCAGGACTTCAAATTCATGAATTTATGTCCGCTGTGTTCACCTGAAAGCAAACTAGCATTTACGGTACATACACGCTACAGGACAAACTTATCTAAGATTCACTTTCCCAGCCGTTACGGCGAGATTATTGGAAAGGAGCGGTTAGTGTTCCGCAGATTTAATACCCGTCACGCGTTAGGGCACCCCAGAGACGACGGAGTTCCCGTGTTCCTTAGTTCCAAGCACTCCCCGCTCTAAACGAAGATAGCGTCCCCGTGATTACCGGGAGATTGCGATTTACGATCACCAGCTGCGCCAGTGAATCGCGATTTTTGCTCGTCGAAGCGGCTTCAGCGGCGGTTTTGTTTTACGCCCCACTCGAATTGTACGTGTCTCCGGTTTTATGGGGACTCTCCGAGCAGAGCGTTGTTTCGAGCTATCGAGCGCGTTTAGTTCAGGTGGCGAACGAGCGGCAAGCTTAACCGGAACGCTCGTCAGAAGAGGGATTTAGGCTTTCTCCTGTTCCGTTGGCAGCTCGTTCGGGAAACTAGTTACAGACGAGCGAAGGATTTTCTCCTTTCCACGGAGTTCTTAGGGAAAAGACAAGCTTAGGGTGCTCGGTGTGTCGATAACTGGAGATAGGAGAAGCCGAGGGGTTCCCAGTTTATAGCTGGGGTATATTGTGCTACGAAAATGAACTGCAGATTGCTAAAGGAAACATTTCGACGGGAATATTTCAGACAGGGATTCTTTAGACACAGCTGCAATATAGGTAACAGAGCATTCGTTTGCAAATTTCTCGGATGTGCGTGTCCCTGCGGGTTGAAGGTAGTACCCCAGTGTCGCATTGCAGTGCTCCCGTCCCTAAAATTGGAACTTGAATGCAACTGGACCGACGGTTTAACTAGAAGTGATGCTGTGTCGTTTTAAGATAACATTATGATAATATGTTTAATTTTAAATGGGATATTGTCCATACCTGTTTAATTGTATTTTAAGCAATCAATACTCGTGCGGTATCTGGGCGTAGATGGACCTTCGTCATCCAGGAATACAGTTAGCCTTCCTTCTCTGAACTGGGTCGGAAAAGCATACACGTCTTTTGCAGAGCAAGTTGAATGGGACGGAGGTTCGCGTGATTTACAAACGAGACCAATTATACAACTCGACACTCAAATTTCTACCGCATTCGGCCGCGTGCATGGCTGGATTCCATACTTCGATGGCACATGGAAATTGCGCGGCATGTAATAGAAGCGTAGCGGTGTATGTGTGTGTGTGAAAGAGGCTCTTCATTTAACTGTAAAATACTGTTAAATAAGCTAAATGCGGAAGTAAAGGGAATCAACGTTTCGTCGAAATTGCAGCCTTTAATCAGCTTCTGTTTTCTGCTGGCAAGTAATCACATAGATTACATTCATATTTTGCCATTTTCGGGATATCAAGCTACGTGACGGATTCACAATGCAGGCCGTGCCTGGGGCTAATGCAACTACATATGGAAAGTGATTAATATTAATTCTACCGAGCATTACCGCATCCAGAGCCCATTGACAATAACTCGCTTAACAAACAAATTATTACCGTAAGCTGTCCGTTATTTCGATAGCGCGATGCGGCTAACCAAATTTCAGAATCGGTGATAGATTGACGTTGGCGTCGAACAATGCCGAATGCTTTCCTTCCGGCGCTGTTTTACGAATGAATGAAAACAAGGTAGCGGTGCAGTGACTTGGTAATGATATTAATATACTGAGTTGCAAATTTAAATTAGTAAAAAGTTCAAGTTAAAGTTAAAGTTGAAGCGTTCGAGGAATAAAAATATTAACTAACGAATAATGAATAATTCTTTCAACTTTCATTCGTTATTCGAGATTTATTTAAATAAAAATTGTGCGCATCGCGAATCAATATCATTCCCAGACGCATAATGGCATATTCTCCATTCTATGATCGTGGAATAGGAATAATGCCACCAGCAATTAATTTTTTCCGCCTCCATTTACCTCCTGCCCACTCGAAAAGTATCATTATCCATCGTCTTTTCATCTCCCTCGAATGGAAAACGCTTTCTCCCACTTCAACTGAGCTTTTACCGCAGAATCTCATGGTGAAAAATGTTTCTCACTGTTAGACAATCCGTTTGACACGCGACGAGCAAACAAAAAAACACGTTCCTTCCGAATTTTTGCACTTCTACCCATCTGTTTAAAATCCACCCTTCATTTGACTACGAAGCTCTAATTACTTCAATCTATTTCCCAACGGAATATAATCACTGCCACAAAGTTTCCGCAGAAACAACGCAGTCTTCGACCAGCGCACACCGGCCGCACTACGTCAAGCAATTTGTTGGACGCGACACCAAACGTGCATGCTCGACACGTCGATTGTTGGTCTCGCACGGCGCCGCTTGTACGCGCTTGATTTATTTAACTTCCGTGCTCGAAAGGCAAATACTCTCGTAGCGACAAGCTATCCGACTCAGACCAAGTACGTATTAACCAGAGTGTGCTCACTGTCCAAAGTGTTCTACGGCGCGCGCACTAGTCGGCCAGATGAGTCACAATGGAATCCAGATTTCCAGTCAGAGATGGGTAAAAAATTATTTGAAATAAAAATTTAGTACACAAATTATTTGAAATAAAAATTTCGTACACAAATTATTTGAAATAAAAATTTCGTACACAAATTATTTGAAATAAAAATTTCGTACAAAAATTATTTGAAATAAAAATTTCGTACACAACTGGGTAATAAGATGGGTAATTCCCAAAAAACATTCTTCACGACTGGAATCAGAGATGCACAAAAAATTATTTGAAATAAAAATTTGTGTACGAAATTTTTATTTCAAATAATTTTTTGTCCATCTCTGATTCCAGTCTTCAATAATGTTTCTTTGGGAATTACCCATCTTATTACCCAGTTTATGCCCCAAGCCAGTAGACTACATCATCCATCAGAAGTTGCGCGTGCAGTGAATAGAACGAATAATACAGAAAAGAAATAAGCCAATCTTACAAGCTTCCTGAAATAATATGAAAGCTAATCAGGGACTAATATTACACGCAAATGTGGTTAATTAATTTTCTAGTTGATATAACTCATTGGATTATTATTAAAAGCGATTGCGAAAGCGCTTTGGTACCCCTGCATTATCCTACACGCGTGTACTTGCATCGAGAGACGATAATTAATTGACTGCGATTTTAATCTTCCGTTATAAATGGATAGTAGTGCGTCACTCGCTACACCGAATATATTTTTCGCTCCCCCGCATTATGATAAACGCGTACCGCAGCAGAAGCGATAACATGAAATGCATTAATACCCACAGTTATTAATCGCGCGCGAAAACGTGGGATGCATTACGCGGCTCTTTTACACAAGCTCCATCAGTGAAGCTACCTAATCGAACGAAACAAGAATGTTTTATAAGCGTTCTCTATTCGCGAAAGAAACACTGGGTCCACGTAGAATCCCGCATTCCCAGAACTCCGGGGTGCCGAAAATGGCAGTAATTACGAGATAACGAGTGCAATTCAGAGTCCAGGGAATTTCATTTATCGGTAGGAGAGGCACCAATAGCAGTGTAGTACTTTATGTCCGCGAACTTTGTTCCCTCCGCTAGTTCGCGGGAAAGTACCAAACAAAGGGCCAATAATAATCCTTCTTAAAAGTTTGCCCGCCATCAGGCGGCGAACAGCGACACGTTCAAAGTTTCTGGGTTACAGATGCGTGTTAATTGTCGTCCGTCTCGTTGCTCCTCGGTGCTCAACTTCGGAAGCCATCCTCAAGGAACACGAAACTCGACTGCAAACTCACGCCAATTACCGAAAGTCCCGGTCAAAAGGTGTTTCTCTCTATAGGTGACCGCGAAGCCTCCTCTATTGCGGTTCCCTTTGCTCCAGTACAATAACGAACTTCCGGCTTCCGCGGCCACGCTTACCCCCTCTAGAATTGCAGATATTAACCGCGACCAATTACGCACACCAGGAGCATTCTTGTTTTTCCTTAACGCTCCCTGGTAGAATGGAAGCGCAAAATTGCGAGCCAACATTTGCAACATTTGCAAGCTGCAGTGTCACGAGTAAAACCGACGTACCTATCTCGACCTGAATTTGTGGAACTACATCGCAGGATTCTGCGGGCCGCTTATTCACTTGCTCAGGCTCCTTGAAATAGAAGAAAGAAATCACTCTCGCCGCAGAGATCGTGCTGCGCGCGGAAACAAATGATCATTCTCGCTTCAATCGCAAAAGTGATGCCGTGGCTCGGCTCCCAAAGGGGTAATAGAACAAAAGGAGCCAACAGAGAGCAGAAGCTGCGGCAGTACGAGGGGATGAATTCCGGTTCATACAAATAGCCTGTTCCGCATCATTTACCGGATTCCATGCCGCGAAACATAATGTCGATGCCGTGCCGCAGCGCAGCGGCACGAGTATCGGATACCTGTCTACGCTCGAGTTACCATCCAATTTTACTCTGAGTTGAATATCGCCATTATTTGCCGGCGGCGTAATGCACTTAGAATCGATGATCTGCAAGTGACTGACAGCGGCTCCCCTCGTAGCAAAGGATGCTGGATCGTCGCTGAATGCCGCGCGATGCGATCGGCTTGGGAGCCTCAAGTTTATTGAGAAGATTAGTCACGCCGCGAAATATTGCTTATAAGCCTTTGAATTTCCATAAACCGGGGAAAAGTAGCTTTATGTCACGAACCAGTGACCTTTTCTAGTTCCATTTCGGGACTGCATTGGGAGTCGAGCGGGATTCTCATCTGCACGTAACTGAAAAGTCAATCTATTCCATATGAATGGAGTACTCGGCTCGCTCGATAAGGTGGTAATTTGACGACTTAATCAGATTTTCGGTAATCGAATTATAGAGCCTTCGGAAATGAAGATTAATCGAAAGATTCGTGGCGTTTGAGGGCCGTTCGGCTAACTGATTCTCCGCATTCCGCTCTGCTACTTGCTGACTTCGACTCTGGTAATCTACGGAATGAATTCTCCCGCAGTAGAACGAGTACGTAGCTCCCGCAACTGCTGCTAAACTGCGTTAAGAATTGCAGGCGACCCTTGGTCGATATATCCTTCCGTAGAAACTTGGCAAACCAGCGAAACATTTCGATGAAAAGGGAGGAGAACGGAGCAAGCTTTTCCCCTGGCACGCAATACTTCTACTTTGTTTTACGGAGGCGGAGTAACAAATGTACATATTGATCTCCAGCGTGCAGCGGCGTTTAACTAGTTGTATACCGACGTAATGCAATGTCCATCCGGGAGATAGAACAACGATCTTTCGGGGATAGGTTTCGGTTAACCAGCCACTGGCTCCGCGCCAGAACCTAGATAGCGACAGGAATGGAATTTGTAGCGGCCTCGAGTTTGGGTGTTTCTTTGCCGCGCAACTGTTTTAAATCCCCAAAGGGCCTGATGCAGATTATTGAGCATGTCTGAAAATCGTTTGGATGGAATTGAATGAACTTGAACGGGTTTAGACTGTGTTTGCCTCGACTCTTTTAATGTTTACGAATATTTGCAACCACGAATCGTTGCTATTCGCGCGTGCCGCTATCCGCGTTCGACAAGGGCCCCAAAGTTCCATGATTTTGCATAACTCTGTTAAGCAAATGACCAGAATAATAACTCGCTGGCAGGCATATGTGTGACAGTCGTGCAGCTAGCGAGCGAAACTCAGTTTCGCAGTTTACACGGTGATAGTGGAATAATTATACCGGCATGCACGTCTGCGTTTAACTTTCCTGCTGGCCTGGCCCGATAAAACTACCGCGCGAATCGGCTGTAATTGAGCGAACTAAACGCTGTAACTCCGGTGACGCGCGGTTGTTATCGCCCACGAATTGAGAGCGGGACACTTGACCCGTGCTCAATATTGCGGAATCGGTCGTTAAATTGATGAAGAAAAATAGATAAATTATAAGAGAAAATATATTTCAGACCCAATTAGGGGAAATGGAAGATAACTCGAACCCTAATAGATCAAATCTTGGTTCTCAGGATCGTAAATGCCGATACTCTTAGCGCAGTGAATAATTCCATGGCAGAGATTCATTAATAACATTGAACCTCGACGGCCAGGTACTTTAAACAATGTAGCCTTTGTCTTATTCGTCGTCTGCCGGTCGAATAACGACGACATTTATTAAAAACTGTCCTGGAGATTCAATTAGTTGGAAAAACGACAGAGGGGACACATCGGGCGTATTAAAACACGTCTCGCGAAATATTTATCCGAGCGAAAAACGTTTCATGCGACAGCCGCGTAAATTAATAAAGCATATTAACGGTCAAACGCGTTCCCTTTGCAATTGCCTCTGTTTGACGACATTTTGAAATCATTCCCAATTATCAATTGACGTCGAGCGACTTTCTGCCTACTGGTCAGCACGAGCGAAAAGATATTTGTCTGCTTGATAATATTTATACAGTATTGGATATTTCAGTAATTGTTTGTTCCCCTGAAATGGATTTATACGCGTCAGCCACGAACGCGGTATCGAACGATGAGTCGGCATGTTGACTTATACTACTGACTACGCCCCGAGTAGTCTAGCATGCTGTGGAAATTAACACTATTGAGTAGTGAAAGAATCTACGTGATTAATTCTACGGTAAGGCTTAACTAAATTTTATAATTGTCTGAGAAACCATTGACCTGTACTACTGAAACTATGAATGCATCATAACTGCGACAACAGTTTGAAATGAAATAAAATATCGTAACAAATATTTGTTCGCAATATTCACTGTCCCAAAATATTTCCGTGAATATTGCATTTTCTGCATTCTTCAGAGCGAACCTAACGCAAGCACAGGCAAACACGGATTAATTTCAAACAGAACCGACAGAGTTGCAAAATTTGTCTGATTTAATCAAGGTAAGATTGAAGTTTACAAAGTATTATTACTACTCCCGAGGTTTCCATCGAGCGCCGTTCAAAGGCTGCAGTAATTATACAGAATGAAGCGTTTTCGCAAAACCAGCGATACATGACGTGCATTCCTATCTAATTCCGTAGGATATATAATTACGGCGTCAATTTTGAATGCATCAGGAAAATAACATCGTCTGAGATGGAACATCCCGAATCCATTTAAAACCCGCTCCATTCGAGGATACTTCCCAATTCTACACTTAGTCGAACTGCGAACCTATGAGTTGGCGAATCTGCAAAGTTATAGGGAGCGCAATCTTCAAATCGAATGGCTTACTTTTGCTATCGCTGGAGAAGTGTCCCTATTATAGGAGTCTTTGACGCGCCCGCGACGAACGTGGCCCGTTCATCCCGGGGAACCCGGTCGATATGCATCGTTCGTTCCCGGTAATCTACCGCTACGACTTTCAGAAGTTGGGGAATCCTCGTCATCGAACCGGATTCTAAGTTACACCCCGTTTAATTGCTCGATGCCTCAGACTACGGAATGAAGTCCGTCCTCCACCTAGAAACTTTCTTCGGGCTCGAAAAGGGAGGAAAGTATCGTTGCCACCACCCCGTTGAAAATGTTTACCTGCCCATGCTGATCCACTTAACGATTTTGAAGGTCCACTTTTCAATAAAATTCCAGATTTAGATCATGGGCAATAAGATAATGTGATTTTTATTCGGAATAAAAATGAATTCGTTATTCTGGAATTATTTCATTTTATTCGAAGATTATTCGGATAATAATTTATTCGACTCTGATTTCCTACTTGATGGTTGTCAGAACTCTGAGGTTCAGAAACTTTGGACAATTAAATCATTGCGGAGTTGGGAGTGGAATATTCAGCAGATAGGCTATCTGGATCCTATTAATTTAGATCCTGAAATAAAGATCACCATCTTGTATCATCAAGCCACGAATCCTGTGTCATCGATGTCCATAACCTTTGTTCTGGTTTATCCCTGTGTTCACTGCGCAACCATTATTTATTGATGCACAGTCACGCTCATAATATTCGAAACAATGCCTGCACATTTATCAACAAACGTCCCCTCTATTCTCGGCGTTTAATCGTAATTAAATTTTGCTTATATTAACAGACCGTGGAGCGGGACCGTTTTCCCCATGGAAACGAACAAAACCATTACGCGAGTTAACGACAAGATGAGCGGAATGTTAACCTTTCTGGATGAAACGCGCTTCATATCGTCTGGAAGTTTAATTAATGACGTTTCTACCCCGTCTTTCCTGGCTCGTATTCCGTTTCTCGGCAAAGAAATCGCGGGCGAAGACGAAGAGATCTCCTGGAGCTGGCAATTATTAAATTATGCACAGCCGTTGAACAGGGACGGGGGAAAATATCATTCAACGTCCCATTTCACCTCCTGAATAATTCCGACACACGATCTCCCGTGTCGCCATTAAGTTTCATGAAAAAACAATTGTTTCTCTAATTCCGAGGAATCGATGAATATTTCTTGCACGACGAATGGTACCATTTCGAGAGTTTCTACTCAAGCTTAGAACGATTACGCCGCAAATATAAATTCTGCAAAAAACTTCTTGTAACAACGATGTGGCATTTAAAAGTATCTTCTGTGAAGTTCTCTCGTAACATTGCCACGTCACTTTTCAATCCGTCTGTATAGATTAAAATTACCCCCTGGCCGTTCAGAAAAGTGTCTTATTTTTATTATGAGGTTATATCTAGACAGGCGAATTTTTGTGAATTTTTTTTGAAAGAGCGGAAGCATATATTTTATCAGAACTTTTTTGTATTTAAAAGAGCGATATTCAGAGAAGATTTAGGAATTTTTTTGTGGAACAATATTTACGTTAATAATAAAGTAACAAGCGACATCAAAGAACCCTTTTTAAAAATTTGGTTTTGTGGTGAGCACTGCCATTCGGAACCAGATTACCTAAAATAAAAAAACACAGAAGATTTCTTTACTATATTAATTTATCCTCTGATTAACGGAGGAAATTTCCAAAATATTAATTTAAAACAAAATGGCGGATATTTAAAATTGAAATCCCGATTTTTCTCGCGTGATTTTTACACAAAAAACTGCCTGTCTCACTTTATTACAAATGTAAATATTTTCCACGAAAAAATTACCAAATGCTCTTCAAATGTTGCTCCTTTAAGTGCAAAAAGTTCTGTAAAAATACACGCTTCCCTTTTTTAAAAAAAAATTCTCAAACATTCGCCTCTCTTGGGCCACCCGACTAGGTATAAATGAACACTAAAAAAATACTTTTAAATTTTTAATTAAATTAGGCTACTCCACTCGCACCACAGACGCCTTTTGGTGCTCAACTTATTAACCTCTTTCTTAGACTCCCCCCGCACTCCAACACATAATCCCTCAACCATTAATCAATCTAATCACCAATTCAGCAAAACAGCCGCTACTCAACTGTGCTTATATATCGATGCAATTGGTGCGTAAAGCCCTCCAGGAACCAGCTACACAGAGAGGTTCAGTTTTAGTGCGGTTTCCTGTCCAACGAGCAATCCCGATGGACTGTGACGCCGCCCTTACGTGAACGCGTCAAGCGTCCCTTCCTGGTCGTTCGCACTTTAACGAACCGACAGCCTAGTAGTACCTGTGGAAAGTCCAGGTAGTGTGCATGCGGTACAAGTATGCGTCAGAGCTTGGCCTACATGTCGAGGTCGTGCCGCTCATTATAGCGACCCCTTGTGTCACCGTTGCCTTGTCTGTATCTCTATCATTTCACCGCGGCGAGTACAATGTACACATTTCTACCGCGGGCTCGTTCCACTTTCGCCGGAGTCTCGGCCGAATATCCACATTAAACGTCTGCTGCATCTTCGCAGCCAAAATACCCGCGCTGTTTGTTCACAATCTTCAAGAACCACGCGGAACCTAAGGAACGACGCGCCATACTTTATTCATCCCCCTCGGAAAAGCGATCAGGAAAACTGCAGACGTCAACTGCCGTCGCGTTCCCCGTGACGTATCTATGAAAATTCAATTTCCGACAAATGGAGGAAGATGCCTGGGCCCTTCTCATCGTTCTCCGCACGTAGAACGCCAGCCTCTTCCGTGCGGACTTGCCTGCTGCGGAACGTCCTTGCGCAGCCGCGCGTCGACGCTTTTGTTTCGCCCGGTTCTTGAAAATTTAGTGGCAGCCATCCCCGCGCTGTCATTCGGCGATCGATGTTGAAAGGTTTAGCGAACACCGCTGCCGCGGCTGATGGCGGTGGCTGTTCTGCTCGGCCTCGTTGAAATTTAGAGAAGTGGAGTAGGGACGGATTGGTTCTCATGTTAAATAAAATCGACGGATTTATATTTTAAGGAAGTATCGACATAACGTGCTCGTAAAAATTAAAGAGTACATTTGCAGTGTTCTATGGTCGTGTCGACGGTTATAGACTCAGTTACATGACCGTAACGGATCCGAAAGTGAATTATTTACTAGATATTGATGAAGAGTGGACTCATAAAAGACACAGAATTAAGCAGAACTGAGAATAACGAAATACCACGTCTGTACCAAATTTAATTCCTCCTATTCTGAACTCTACGATTTACAGGGAACAGATGCAGAAATATAATTTCAGTCTTTACCATTAATCAGTTAGAGTAGATTCGGAAATCGGGATTTCTCTCAGAAAACTTTGCTTAAAATATTCTTGGAGGGTACAGTGAATATTTCATAAAGATCGGAAGAGGGAAAATAGCTCCTTTTGTTCCAGTTAGTTTCCTCCATTCTCTTGGCCAAATTCGCTTCGTTCTCGAACCTAGTTCTCTGATACATGGTCCAAAGAAGTTGGTACAAGTTGGAAAACAATCGGAGCACGGTTGTTTTATGGGAAGAGGGGTGCGTGGGCAACGGAAGGCACGTTACCGCCATAAATACGAAGTAAACACCCGCAGAGGAGAACGCGGAATCATTAGAGCGTCGTTCAATTTGCGGTGTACGCTCGGAAAGGATGAAGTCAATTTGACTGGTGCAGCTGGGTGCCATCTGGAAAAGTCGAACCTAGTTGCCCCATCGAAACCACGGTTCGCAATAACGGCGAATGCCATTGGCATGAACACAGACATGTGTGACCAGAACATCGATGATTCTAATTGAAACAGGAATAACAATCTGCAAATATCCAGCCTCATAAAATAAAGACTGAATATTAAAGACGTCTAATTTATTAAAAAATACGAGACACCAAACTTTCGACCTATTTTCTCAAATCTAGCTGCGTCAAAGTTGAATGATACAGCCGACCCGTATAATTCATTCCACAGATTAATCATAACGAATATCCACGACGATTCAGGATTGCCTCGCACTGCAGGAACCACTTGAAACCACTTTCCTCGTCAAACAGACTTCCGTGATTACTTCGCTGAGTGGAAGAATACTGGGCGAGGAAGAGACCGGTCGAGGAAGGTGCGTGGTCCGTTGTGGGGAGCTCTGAGACATGAACGAGAAGAGCTTCTGCCCGAATTAATTTAAATCCTGAGGCCTTTGCCCGCAGGAAGACAGCCATCGAAACGTCGGACGCTGTCTTTTTCTGTGGAGAACTTTCCTCGCTGGATTATTCGATCCCCTCGAAAGGGAACAGCTGGCAAGAAGGGGAGAGAAGCGCGTGAGGATTAACTTTCGCGCGGCCTTCGAGCGTGAATTTTTCAGAAAATCAACCCTCTGATCGCGGGGCGTGATTACGTTCCTCGGAAGAATACTTTCGCCAATTTTTGCGTGTGAATGTTTTAACAAAGCTAAATCCAAAACCTCACGCCCACTAGTTTCAAACCTTCCGAAGACACCACCCCGTATTGAAACGGTAATGGCAACCCCCACCGAAAAGTTTCCACGCCGAAACTGATCGGTGCTCCCGTACATCCCACGACGTCTTTTCGCTGCACAGGATACCTCCTTCTATCCGGTGGTTTGCGATGCTAAACTGGTTCTAAGTTGCGACACGTAAGCCGATCCCAGCCTTGGAAAAGCGTCGAATGTGGGCTGAGACTGCAGCAACTCTGAACGTGACTCGTTATCCGTAAAGGGGATTGATGCTGAGTAGAGGAACTAGCGCGTCTTTTAAGGAGCCCGAGCGAAAACTAATGGCGTATGAATATCCTTCGCGACAACACACCCCACTTCGGTAAAGTATCCTCGCTATTGTTTCGACACGAGAAAGTTTGGACAGCCTCTGCGAATTGAATCCCGCCACTCCAATCCGCCTCTGCGAAACATCCAATTACTGACTTCTAAAAATCATCAAGAAACAGCAAATCACGATACTTTTCAATTACCGGTAATGAAATGAATTGAACCCCCTCCGAACCACTTTACTCCAGCCCCTTTCGACTCAATTCTAAAGGGTTCTATGAAACTCGTTACGTTCGAGTCCGTTGAAACTCGCGCGATTTCGAGGGGCCAGGGGGGGGGGGGGACGGGGAGGAGGCGTCGGGCCTGCTAATGACGAAATTAAAGTTGCTTCAACGACGTCGACGAGAATTCTCGTTACTCGCATCGCGGAGCAAACGAAACTTGGGCAGTTTTTACTTCGTTCCGGAGAAACGGTGTCCCAACCTCGTGGTAAAGCTTCATTTTCATGGGGTGGCAATATACCCAGGCTTTCTTTCCCCAATTCCGCTAAATTCTCTCCAGCTATCGTTGCTCTAAAACGCACAACAAATGACCGACTCCCTTAATTCAGTATACCGTTTAATGATAAAAGACATTATCCCGAGACGGAGGAAAAAACCAGGCGCCGAGATTTACGGCGTCAAAACGCGAGGGATGAAAGTACAGGCGGTGATGTGGCGCAGCTGCCATGACGGTGCTCGCCTCGATCCACTCCCACCGCCCGCTACACGAACAATTTCTCTTTCTCCGTGTTTCCGTGCATTTTATTTTATTTCACCGTTTTCCCCGTAGAAAATCGCTTTTCCGACCACTCGCGGCCATAAAACCGAAAGCATGTTACGCCGGAGTTTCGCTGCGGTGGGGTGGGGGAGGGGGTGCGGGGCCATTTTCATCGCGCCAATTGTCTAAATTTTCGCGCATTGTTTGCGAAGCTTTGTGCTGTTCCGCGGTGGCTCCTGGTGTCCATCGACGCGGCCCACTTCCCTTTAACCTGCTCCCTCCTGCGCGCCCTTCCGCTCGTACTTGTTTACCACACCTCCCCTGCATTTCCAATACGTTTCTGCCATTGTCTCGTTGACGCGGCTCTGTTGTCTCAGAGCTCCGCGACATGATCGAACCACCGCGCATGGTTGGGAGGGGTGGAAAAGAACGGGCGGGCTGGTGATCAACAAGAGGGTGGCAAGGACGAGCGAAATGAAGGGGGAAAGAGGTTCAGGCATTGGGAACAATTTCGCGGTTGGATAATTACGCTTTGGGTGGCCCTCGTTACTTGGCTGGACGGCCCTCTTATCCTTGCACGCCACTGCCGCCTCGCCAACCCTTTACCGGCTCATGCGGGGATACCTTGAAGCCGCTGGTAGATAAGTCTGTACATTAAAACGATTATGGGGGTTCGGGTATATATAGCCGAATTTCTCGCTGGCTTGGTCCAGGTTAACAAGGAAATAGGGAGGCTGATTTGGAATTAAGGGGGCTACTTTGAAGGTTGAAAAGGTGGGGGATATTTGGGATTTTTTTTAAGGGGTTATGGTAGTCAGTAAGGTGAGAAGAGGAATGAGTCTTTGGGAATTTATTTTGGAAAGTATAAATATGCATATTTTATGCAAAGGTTTTTGTGTTTATCAGGTTATTGTATTCTGTTTTGGTGTAAAAGTATTTAGAGTCCCATTCTCGTTGTTACTAAAACTCAGTCGGTTTTTACAAAATTAGACTTTTGCGATTTAAAAAACCAGGGAATTTTTTTTCACGAATCCATTTCTGTTTTAGACGCTGTCATTTTTTTTACTTTTCAGAATTTTTCATATATGCAATCTACTTCAGCCGATAGCCACACTCATACAGATTACACAAATTTTTAAATTTTCTATTTCAGTGAAGGCGCTGTGTTTGAAGCACTATAACTCCGAATATAACTACTATTTTTACATACAATTTTTTCCCCACATTCTCTAAAGATCAACAAATAAACCCACAAAGCTGAAAATAAATATATATAATGCTTTTGTTTTAAAAAAATTCCCAAAGTTCCCATCACATTTCGTTCCTCAAGGCAGGAACACCTCTCAAGTTTCCATCCCCGGATGAGACATGAATAATTTACATCTCGGGTTTCAACGCCCACAGCTCGTCCCCAATATGGTTGATCTATTAATTGACCAAAGTATAAACCCGAACAGACATCGCAACACTCCCGTCATAATTTAATCTCACACTTGTAGATTGAAAGCGAATAATGATGCTGCGGAGATCCGCGTAGTCTTGCGCATTAGTTAAGGTTCAGAAGATGGATGCGAGGAACGTCGTGGAATAATTTATCACTGAGGTAGGAAATGGTAGAAGTTTCTCTTTAACGATGAATTTCGCTCATTCATGAATACTTCCACGATTAATTTGTCGATTTTAATTGACGGCTAAGCCCAGCATTGCTGATCTTAATACCCCTCAGCAATTAATTTCATATTTACAGTCATGCGACAGCTAGTTGATAGCTAACCCGAGGAAATGGAAATACTCAGGCTCGTCAATAGATTGTCGAACACATTTCCTGCGGAACACGCATGAATAATGAATGAACGGAATTGCAACTAGACGCAGCTACACTATTTCAATAAAGTTACATAATGCAAAAGGACGCTGTTGGACAACTTCCCAGCAGTTTTTACACCCAACACATACACTGCTGTGCTAATGATCGATGACGATTACGAGGCCTGATGGGAATAGACGATCCCGCACGCTGTCGATGAGTGGTACACCGGCAGAAGAGCGACGGCGCTCATCTTGTCGAGTGGAACGCACCAGCGACCTGTCTGTGTATACTTATACGAACATCGGCCCTCGTATGATTGATGACGATTCCCTTAGTGCCCTATCGACGATGCAGCCTGCATCCACTTCGCATTATTATTGCGAACCACTTTGCGACTATGACGTTGTGCACGGCCGTCTTGGGAAATTGGGACCATGCTGAACAACCCTCTGGAGGAACGCGTTCACGAGAGCGTGGAAGCATGGCTTACGGTTCAGAATGGATTTCCAAGGCAAACGAGGAGGAAATACTTAAGATTCGAATACTGTCACACTTTCCCTTCGTCGACTGAAATTCATTATAGTTGGATGAATGCTTCCCGGTTGTCCCTCTTTTCTGAAAATCGAACAGAAGCCTGATAGTTCTATTACCAGCAGATGATTCTGCATGTAAGGAGTGGAAGAGGCTTAAGGCAGATATGATCGCCGCGCGCTTCGGAGCATTACCGTCGATAATTCCCCCCTGTGCTCGTTCCAGAGCGCGGCTCGCGGAATTGTGTTACCGGTGTAACAATGAGGCGACTTAAAGTTCAATGTAATACCTTTAATCCGGCGGACCACGCACGCATCATTAAACATATCGGTCTCTGTAACTCGTCGGGGGATGGGCATTAGCGTGAAATGAGAATCGTGAATTTTGAAGAAGACTTGGTTTATGAATACTGCTGTTCAGATTTCTATTGCTAAGCGATTAATCAGGTAAAATAAATTACTCTGGAACAATGAAGCTTTTGTTCCGCGGTAGGATTAGGGATCACAAACTTCTAGATGCTGGGTGGAAACTATTGTCTTCTTTCCCTAAACAATAACCCCGATTTAATTTCCCAGGGCTCCCCAGGTACGCTAAGGTTGGAGTACCTCGAAGGCACCGTCGAAAGTGGGATAAATTGGAGGTACACGGAGCACCGTGGCGAAAGCACAAGGGTGTTCTTTTCCGGGAGCGGTGTGTCAAGTAATCAGCCGTAGCTGCCAGAATAATTTCCAAGTGGCCAAAGTCTCGGAATGCTTCCCCGCGGAGGCTGGAACAGCGGATTTGCTCCACGGCTAACTGTTCCACCGGAACTAGACCCGCTCCGGAGCTATCTATCCGACTTGGCTCGCGACCCTTAATTTAGATTCGCGCGGATTAAACAGGGGACTCCCCTTTGGCTCGCAAATTCGCCCTTTGACGCACTTTTTCCCCTCCGTTTGATTAAATTAAAATCAAACATTCTGCTCGTAATCTTCCACCCTTGGAATATTCTTTTCTCTTCTGGGTGGATTCAGGCAAATAATTCGTGGGAAGAATCCGCAAGCATACAGCTCGTTCCGAATTGACAACGAAAAATCGTTGCCAGTTACACGCGCGGGATCGATCATGCAAATGGGTTAATTAACTGTGCAGTGGTCGCGTGTGTTCCACACCGCAAATGGTCGCGCTGATGATAACAGTCATTCGCCTGTAGGTTTTATCGTTTTGTCGATAACGAAACGATTCGGTACGTCAAAAGGTTGTGCTTTCTGGGGAAGAATTCTGCTGAGTGAGCCACTTTGTCGGTATCAGCGCTCACATAATTGATTAAACAGGACAGTGATCCATGAAAGATGTCGAGGGAATTATATAACAGCTAATTTTATACGAACTACAGTTTATCGGTTTTTAAAAACGGGTTTTAAATTTTAAAAAAGGATTTCATGCTCTAGAATTAATATGCAAAATGAATTAATTATTTAATGAAAAATTTTGACTTGATTACACCAAATGTCGGAGCTAGCTACATAGTATGCAACTAATAAACGACCACAGAGTAGACTTCACGCGAGAATTAGGCTTCTTATTGGAATGCATGCGGCGGTCACTTCTGCGGAGACACGTGACCAGGAAATATTCATGATTGGACTGTCTCTGAACCGTGAAGGGGCTTCAGAGAGTCGTCTGATCCGACTGTGCTCCCCCCAACGATATTAACATTGTGTCACGCTGGACATTAGATCTTGTTTGAGCTTACCAGTCGCTAGACTCAAGCGCAATTCCGTATTCTATTACCCGGCGCAATTACAATTCCACTTGAAGTCTGACAGCGTTGAATACCGACGAATCCTCCAAGCTCCTGAAACTTCAAAATTTTTAATACACTATATTCCCAGAAGGGGACTTTGCGAATAGAACGGCGGGGGTCCGTGAAATCGATAAAAAGTCGTGAATCACTTGACGAATTTCGCTGTGTGGCTCGAACCAACACTCTCATTGCGGTCGACGACGCGTCGGAATCGAACGCCGCCAAAACCGGAGCGGAAAGTGGTATTAAAGAGCCCGGGGCGTCAGGCGGAAACTCATTCACAAAAGCAGCAGCTTTCAAATCGCCCCGCTGCTAGCTGTTATCGCGCGTGCTACCACCGCGGCACCTCCACGGTATTCACGGCTGACACTACAATCAGAGAATCGTCGAGCCAACGATCGCTTCAGACACCGAGGTCGACAAGATTTCTATTTACCACTCGACCATTCCGCAAATCGATCACACTTTTTTTCGTCTCGTCAGCGGTGACTCTGACCCACAAAGCTGCGGACAGGCGACATTTGTCACGCGTGGGTCATGTTTTATGGACCTTAAATTAGGGGATGGTAGCGAAATTGCAGCTGCAAGAAAAGTCACCTTTCCTGAATTTATTTCTTCACGCGGTTTCTGTGATACGTTTGGGAGAAGCCTCGCGCCGGGGAACGTAAACTTCTAATCAGCAACGACATACACGACGGCCAAAAGGATTCCTGTAAATCCTTTGCCGATAATCACGAAAATTCCCTCGGTAAATAGACCACGGCCAGCAGCCTTGGGCAGCTGGGCGTCCTGCCAAAGCCTCGCTGTCGACAAAAATCTTTCCGCACCGAAGATCTCTTCGGGCAAGCTGGTCTATTCGACGCCCAGTGGTTGCATTCTGTAGCAGTCTTGTGTCAGTTGCAGCGGCAAAGATGCTGGGACATTTAGTTAACGAGTAACTGCGCAGAAAGTAGAATAAATTGAATTCATAGAAACTAAATTTTTAATTGACTTTTTAATTTTTTTATGACAATCCTGAATTTTTGCGGACCATATTATAGGTTTGCCCGTGTTTGACACATGTTTTATACACTCTGTAATTTTTTAAAGTCGAACTGAACCTCCGTTCATTCACAAATCCGCAAAACCAAGAGGAAAAAAGATTCGAGAAAAACGCGTTTTAAGTTTCTGAGCAAAAGCGACCATTTTAGCTGCTAAATCAACAATTTCGCGAATTTTAATACAAACCAAACGGCATTTTATTCAGAAAAGATACCACTTTTTAAAAATCCAATAGAAAAATCGATATTTCCACTGCCTACTCCCTTTAAACCGCATAAAAAATGCCACGACCCGCGTAATGTTATGTCTTACTTCAGCAAACGGTATTCCATGCTCCACGTAGCTCAGAGGCCGAAGCACTGCGCGAAGAAGCAGGAGGGAGCGGCGGCTTGAAAGCATAACTTAACCGTACATTTTGATTCTAGCCGCGTTTCGATGCTGGGAACGATATTGGATGATGCACACGGAAAAGTGAATTACTTTTATGGCGTGTAGCATAGGCGACTCCGCGGTTTCCTTTTGGATTCCCGGCCGTGTAATACTATTTGCACAGCGTGTACCGCGAACAGTGTTTCGCGTACGGTGGAAGAGTTACGCGGCGAGGTGAAGGCAACGTTGCCTCGCACGAAGGCGAATAGCTGTTTAGTTTTCCTTGCTTTTGTGCTGGGCTCTGCCCCGAGAGAGCCAAGTGACTTTGGTGACGTGAAAGCAGAGGGGTGAAATGAACCCGTTGCCTCGCGGAATGCCATCTTTTAGATAGTTAGTCCCCGCAATCAAGCAAAGGATTTCATTGAAACTCTTTGCCGCGTCGGCTACAAAGACTCGAGAACTACACGCCAGAAGCTCGAATAAGATAGCGCGGGTTTGCGCTCCGTGTACACACAACGACTAAATGATGAAATACGGTTCAGCAGGGGATCAAAGCTACTGATGAAATATTGATACACTAATCCATGCCCACACAGACACCGCCAAGCTGTTACATGTTGATTACATCAAACTTGTGGTTTTCCTATTACGCACCCTGTCGATGTGTTACTAGGAGCTTCATGAATATTTCATCCTACCCCTATCAGACCCTAAGTCCAAGCAGTACCTATCATTCCAGCCGCTAAAGTTACCGCGCACACATAATCAGTTGATACCTCGGGATAACCAAGTGCCTAGACGACGCTTAATTACAAAACAAAGTATTTCCGGATAACTACGGCGCGATAACTTCCTCAGTGACGCGAGCTCGACGCCGCAGACTGTATTATTCATTTCACCAGCGCACGCTGCCAGACTCACGCGTGCACTTTGAGTTCCAGGAGTTTCAGTGGAACGAGCGCGTCATATACCAGACAGAGAGGCGAGAGTTTTTCAGGAAGACGCGATCAGTCGGATCGCGGTGGCCTTGCGGCAGACAGACGGGCGAGTCTCAGTCAACGAGTAGGGAATCCCGGAGCGAATGAAGTGCCCGTGTAACCGGCTCGCAAAAACTTTAATCGGTTTACCGAATGGCTCGGGCGAGCCGATGGGAGATAATTGAAATCCACGTGGAAAGCTAGGGGCCTCCGGAGATTGCCATTAATTAGAGCCATAGATCACCCGGCATGGTTTGTGACAACCGGCCAGATCCTCGACCCTCTCTCCGCGCTAACCTGCTTCCTATGCTCATCTTTACCGTGACGCTGCTTATGCAACCAGTATCTCCAGCAACGCCGCTACCAGCAGCCACCTACCGATAGTCCATCTGCTGGGATTGCACAACTACGTGTCTGCAGTATCGTCTGAAATAGATCTTGAATTAGGAGCCGGGGCAATTATGAATCAGCAACAACCGACTCACGGCCACTCGGACGTTGTATGTCTGTTTGGCTGGTCTACTGACGTTAGCAGAGTCATCAATGATGATTAGAGTGTTCCTGAAGGATTGATTGATACCCACTGATGAGATGGTAGTTCTATTCAATTTAAACTCCCAGTGTCGGTGCCTCCGAACTCCCCAGGGACGACAGCATTTGGGGAAGTTAAATATCGCTGTTTGAGTAAATTACTTCGAAACTCTTAAATAACCCAGAGTTCCAGGTCCCGATTAATTGAAATCAATAGCAGCAACGGCACTATAGGGAGCCACTACACGGTAGTTAAAGCACATTTGTCAATAAACCGGCACCATTCGACGTAATAGTCTTGTACCAGCCGCGAAACTCGATACCGTATGTCTTCCTTCAACCAAAACGGACCCTCCTCACGAGTTACTACCTCTCCGGAGGTATCGCAACGGTTATCCATACCACGGTGGACGCTCCCACAAATTTTCCCATTCATGAATCACTCTAACCGATCCTCTAGTCCACATTCAAGAGCAGTCTTCCGCGAACAAGTTCCGCGGCAAGTGATCAGCGGAGATGCTGCTACGTCCGGCAAACATCCGCGATCACTCGGTAATCAAGCCGAGGCTGATGAATGCCGCGCCCCCGGTAAGTATTCGCTTTATCCGCGGGAGCTGTTAAGACGCGACCCCCCGGGTGTTATAAATCGAGAAAGCCACAGCAAGGCGCGGAAGAATTATAGAAGCAACGGCGGGCTTGAAACGAAATCTACGGACACAAAAGTGGAGGCAGACGGTCGGAGGAATGCGAATACGTTGGCGAAGAAGATAAAGGAACCTCGCAGGGACCCGTGGAAAGGGAGCCGGGGAGGAATAGTGGATGTCGGGGGGAGAGGAAGATGGTGTCTCGAGTAGCGGCGGTCCTAAGGAAAAGCTTTTTTCATTAAACTACAGAAAATCTTTTTAAGGGATATAAAAGACCGACTCACGGAATTCCTTTGGTCGACCCGAGACCGGGCAGTGAAATTGCCGCAGCGCGATACTAGGAAAGGGAGCGACTTGATAAAGGTAGAAACAAAGCCAAGGAAACAGCGCCCGCCTGGGGGAGTAAGGGGGAGGGTTAAAGTGGCGAAGGAGAGAGGTAGTTGTAGACGGGGAAATAAGAGTAGGTTTCATCGTGCTAGCGAAATTCCGTGTTAATGTTATTCACGGTCGATCGCCGGCACAAAAGAGAACAACGCCGGGGCATTTCACTTTTAGGAAATTGCGCAGCGCGCTCGTCTTTGCACGGATCGTTTCCGGCCCATGCACCATTGCACTCTCTCAATAGAGATCGGTTACCAGACATTAGGGGAATCCTGTCTGCGATTAAATATGCGACTGGGGATCGCTGGAGCAGATGGAATCGCTTTTCGAGCAAAGTAATTCGTGTCCCGATGAGAATGTCGCAATCTTTTTAGCGCTGGGAGAATAAACGATGCTGGAATAAAATCTCACAACGTTCGATGTCGTCCTGCATTCTCCGCCACGCAACGTTTCACTTTACAGAAATTCGTCTCGACATCCGCCGTCGCATTAGTTTCCCTCCCACAACATTTGAAATAAAAGCCTCTCAAACGAATGCGTCCCTTCCTCTAGAACTCACCGAAGACTCGATAAATACTACTTCTTACATGTTTTCCCTGCCGCGACCTGCGGTATGAATTCCAATGGTATACACTTGAGGATCGCTGGGTTATGACACGGGGAACTTCTTTGAACAGGGGTAGGACACAATCTTCCTCGAGAGAGGCTCGAGTGGCGCGTGATTCATCGCTACAGTATCGCAAGCTCCACTGCACTCTCTATCACACCAAATCGTTGCTTAACCGAGGGAAGAACAGCGCGATTAAAGCTTGATTGGAATTCAGTCTTGAAAAGCTTGTCGGTGCAAAGCTGTCTAGGATGCTGCGAAATAACTACACTTTTTATTTCACCTGCTAATAAAGGCTGATCGCAACTACGTTGCCAGCGAAGGAGAAGGAAAAGTTTCAAGGCAACTCTATTTCCGTCCCGTTGCTCTCGCCCCAAGGCGAAGCTCCTCGAAAGGCTCGGTTCTTGACATCTTTTAAAAAATTCCCTCGTCACTGGAATTATTCTCCCACGTAGAAACACTCGACAAAATCTCCGGTTATCAGTTCTCCATCCACGTAACATTCTCCCGAAGCGAGAAAGCTCAGGCTAATCGATCTGCTCGGGGAAACACAGGGAGATAAAAGCCAGGCGAAAAGTTTCCACGTAGTTCTACATACTTCTTCAACTGCGCGTCACGGTTCTCTCGGCGGGCGAAAAGTTTGCTCGTAAACGTATCGCATGTATCACCGTACAGCCAGCGGACCGTAGCTATAAATCACTATGGCTGCAGTCAAAGGGCGTCCGAATTTAATTAATAGCACCTCCCCCGGGAGTGGAAGCAGCGGTGTAATTTGACGTGACCGCGTGATCGACATCTACACAATATGTGGCGACGGACATGGCATAATTCGCGGCGGCGAGGCTCACGTTTTGCTCATACTTTATCCGTGACGTTCAATACACACGATTCCTCGGAAGGGAGACCAACCCCCGGACAGAAACGTCGACACGGACGTGCGACTTTTTCCCAAGACTCTGGCGAGCGAAGGTGGTAGGCAACGACGCTATCGTCGAGAAATTGAATCGTCCAGATGGAAATTCTCGTTCGTACGTCCCGGCCTGGTGTGGGTGGCCCTTACACCCACGCGTGGTATATCCGTTTCTATACACAGGCGCGCGCGAGTTATAGAAGTCCAGCGCGCGCGAGTCGAATCGTAAAGCTGCTGGACGTTGAAAATGGGATCCGAGGGATGACGGGTCTGGGAAACTTTCGACTCGTTTCGGAAACAACGATCTGCTCGAGTCTTATTCCCTCGATTCGGCAGCTTGCGCCTCTCTAAATTTTTCCTCCACTCTCCCGCTGAAATCTGGAATCCCGAGTAACTTATATCGATACTCTATTTGTAACGGATATAACAGAGCTACGCGGGGTGTATTTTATCGCGCTGGTAGTTTTTCGCGAAGGTCTTTCTCGCTGCGAGGAAATAATTTGCGAGGAATTTCACCCAAGTACGCGATGTCTAGGTTGAAGAGGGCCCCGAGCACGCTGAGGTCTGACACCCAGACTGTCTGAATACAGCCTCGCGTAAGTTTACAAAGCGTGAAAAATGTGCAAATAGCGCGCGGAGGATGGGGGGGTGTAAAAAATGGAAAGCCCAGGGTGTACAGCGAATAGGAAGGTAAACGAGAAAAGGCAGAAATCAGAGCTGTTTAAACGAGTTCCGAATGAATTACATCCTCGCGGAGGGCTGCTGCTCTTCTTTTTTCCTGCTATAATTCACGGTACCGAGCACTCGATCGCGCGGAACTATCAATTCATCAGCGAACCTGCGAATTTCTGGTGCAATAAGTATATTATTAAATGGAATTCCTCGAGTATTGAACATTCGTTTACAGAAAGGCAATAAACGTTTTACGAGAGCCAGGCAATTAATCATAACTGATATGAATACCGAATGCCGCTAATTTCCATAAAATCTTCCCATTTTATGCGCCAGAGAATTGGCAAATTATCATATTAAATATTCCACGTTTCTCGCTCGTGATTCCGCGGCGAGGTAAATTAGCTAATTATGAATTCCCCGCCCCCATCAATACGCAAAAGCTGCGGCAACCATTTCTGCCTCTTCAGACTTATGGAAAATATGAAAGAAGTTGACGAAGCTGTAATGACTTCGCGCAGTCGAAGTAATGCGCTGCAGTGCTCGTTGTACTCGATGCCCCTCGAAACTAGCGCACCGTTAACCGATAGGGGTTGCACTTGAAAATTCAGTGCGCTCTTTAAAAACAGGGCAGAAATAATCCAGCTCCGCCCTCGCGTACAATCATTTCATTGTTCTGACCTAGTAGCGAGCCATGCAAATTCCTCCTCGCGCGACTGTAATTTAAGCGACCACCCCGGTTTAACATAAAACTGATGATTGCCGTGAGGAGAATAATACGGAAGTGAATAATATCAATGGTGGCAGATGGAATAATAGAAAGTTGCAGCGTCAATTCCAGCGCGAGAGGGATTGGGCTACTTTCCCTACGCGGCAGCCAGCTCGTCCTCCCGCGAAAGAAGCTTTTTTAAAATTCGTCAGACAGAACGAGACGACGCGCGAGACGTGACACCATGCACTTTCGCCATATGTGTCACGCTATAATGCAGGAACAGCCGCTTAAATTCATATTCGTCGCGACAACTTCACGCTCCATTATGATGATTCACGCGCTTCAAACATTCCGCCGCGTCTCGACGACGTCTGGCTTTTCCCCGACGCTACACTTTGATTCGAGGGACATGCATCGCAATCGCTATTTTTAAAAATTAATTTTTCCAATGAAATACAAATTTTTTTAATGTTATGTTGATTGTATCGATATGTTGGCAGAGATTTGAGGGTAGAAGTTAAGGGAGGATTTATTTGTGAATTTATTGTACTAAAACAGTTCGACAAATTAATTTGAAATTTGGCAGGGGATTTTATTGTATCTTGAATTATTATTCTGAATTTTTTGTGACAGTGACTTCAATTTTTCAGCAGTCTGTATCTACTATACTTTTTCTCTCACTGTCGCACAAAAATTCAGAACACTAGCTCAAGATACAATAAAACAGCCTGCAAAACCTCAAATTAATTGGTCGCGCCGTTTTTGTATAAAAAATTCACAAAGAATTACGCTAGGCACCCTTTAGTAGGCTCATTGTTCACCCACAAGCGAGCCGCTATTATCTATTACCGGAAAGAACATGCAGATATAATTGCTTCCTGTAATACACTGAAAGCGCCGAGTGGGACATCCAGTTTTCCGGGTCACCGTGTAAAAGCAATCGTAGCTCCTCGTACATCACGCACATGGCGCCGCGCCACATAATGCCGGGAATGCAACCTTACCGAGTAGAACTATCAGGAAGATTGCATCGAATTTTCTACATAGTACTGCGATTAATCTTCCGCACACTTTACTTCCATTAAATTCAGTGTCCAGAGGATCCCAGACGCAGAAAACAATTCGAGTATCGATGGAGTTCGTCGAAAATCAAAATGTCCCTAAAATGGCTATAATTTTCAAATATAAAAAATTTATCAGGATTCCCATCGCTCGACTCGCCAGGATATAGCACGGAACAGCGGACCTTATTGCCTCTTCTTTCCGCTCAATTAAAACTGCGGTCGTGAGACAGAGGAGATAATTTCTACGATTCCTGGCGTAGAAGCTGCTGCTCCCCACACCCGATTCTATAAACATTGACTCCGTCCGGCTATTGGGTTTATTTAAGAGCACAATTATCGTCCTAACCATCGCTCGTAAACGTTTGATAGAGCGGCGGTGTAGTTGCAGGATTTAGTACCGGCAGACTCGGCTGCGCGACGTTAAATGCTTCGCTCCCGTGTTTTCGAAGACTCAATTGTTGAACAATTCTCATCCTTTTGTTGGAGTTGGGTAACTTTATGCATTGTAAGCTCGCTTTTGATAACAATTACCAGCTTCACCCTGGAAGCTCAAGTTCCACCAATGGGAGACTGCAGCTCTAAGCTTGCGGAAATGTGCCCTGAAAAACTGTTGAATGAGAGGAGTCGTATTGGCGGATACTTATCGTGGATTCCGTCAAGTATATCTCGCAGCGTGTATATTAGGGAGTCAGCCAGCAGATCTGCCTTTCAGATCTTCTCCGGCGGAGAGCCAACGGACACGAAGGGGTTAATCGCTCCGCCATAAATTACTAGGCTTGATGCATTGCTGCGTAGTTGTTCTACTGAGCTGCACACGCTGGTCTTTGATATATGCGTATATGGAGGCCGACTCTGCTGCACAGACAGAGAACCCAGACACAAGTCCTCGCGCGCGTGACGACGTAAGACGTGCAGCTCTAGCTGCACACGTCTCTATTTTGATGGGGAACGTTGCGTAAGGCTGATGACCATTTTGTGGGGGAGAGCGAGGACTCATTCAGGCACTCAAGGCTTTTCTGTCGTGCTTCGTTTTTATATTTCTGCGGTTAGAGTTAGATGGAGATGTTGTTGATGGAGACACAAGGAGTGTACTTTAGTTATTATTAATTTTTTGAACGCATATTGCTGGAGAACGCATGGAATAACAAGGGTAGCTCTCGCAGACAACTGTGCGCATTAACGATCTAATTGTCAAAGGTTCCTCCAATGGCTGGGATCGCCTCTTTGAATAGTGGCGTAATTGCAATTAATCGGCACGAACGAGCTCGCGAGCTTCCTCCTGCTAGACCGACCTATCTCTTAAAGCTGTATTTGATGTCGTTATACCACCATGCAGAACAACCTTGCTTCTGTCTCGTCTCGAAAAATATAGAGAATTTTTACCGAGAGCCTTTGTGAGGTTCTTGATTCTACTATGCGCATAGTGTTTTTTCATTACACCATATTAGAATTCCAATCTAGGTAATTAATCTATAATTTTCCCTCAGGAAACTACGTCCGCATTAAACGGTAAAGTGCATCTTGGTTATCGTCAGCACCTAACCAAATTTAATTCTACAATATTACACACTGTCCAGAATTAATGAAAGGAAAGAATTTTCTTTATGGATGTATCAGATCTATTTTCAAAATGGTACCAAGTTCATGAAAATTTGTGGGACTTTTCTTTTTAATCTTCCTTATGTGTTCTAAAAATTCTAAACAAATTTACTAAATGGTTGCTGAGTTATAACGATTTTAATTTTCATTGTGAAAAAAATGTTGAAGAAATGGTACCAATGTTTTTAATTTTTTTGTACCTGTAGTATATGGATAGGTAAATAATATCTACCGAGTTTCAATTGCTTTCACTATATCGTTTTAAGGAAATAAATTATAACTTGGGAAAATTGTAAAAACAGGGCATTTTCACTGCCAAAAATTTATCAAATACAAGTATTTCAAATTTCATATACTTTTGTCTAATATTATACATCCGATACATCCTTAATACATCACTAACGGTACGCAAAAAGAACAAACAGTTCCTGCAGAAGGGCTGACTAATTACAGACCATTCTACTAGCTCGTGTGCCTCTTAGTGCAGCGCACGAATTAAAAGATTTCCAATCGGCCCAATTTTTCAAAGAACCCCAGCCAACTTCGTCAAGAAATTTCTCCGTTCGTCGCGAACGTTGTGAGGGCGAATAATTCTGATAATCCAGACGGGAATCTCGACGATAGTCGCGGAAACGAGTATCGGTGATTCGGATATAATTCTCATCACGGAGTTTCGTCTCGAAGCCGCCTAACATTCATCTCGCAGCCAGAGTGGCCGTACTCCACGCCGTTCTGGCGGAAGGTATCAAAGCTCGTACCTAGCCGGGCAAACACGCGCGGAACGTGTGGGTGGAGCGGCACGTAGCCTTATCGCCCGTGAGCCATGCCACGACATCCGGTAATGTAACCCCTTCCGCAACGGGACCAGAGCGCGGGGACATTTCCTCGTAAAATTTCGTATCTCGCCGCGCGACGACAGCGGCTCCAGGAAACGCGAAGTCAGAGGTGGATACGATGAGTGGCACGTACAATGAGACGACGCTTCATATGAGGATCGTTTGCCTCCCCGGCTCAGCGATAGCCGAGTGAAATTTCAATTCCATCCTGCAACTTCGAGCCAGCCATAATTCCATTCCTTCGAATTGAATGAGAACCACCAGAAACAGCATCTTCCCTAAGCCTTTCAGTTTGCTACAATGAATAAATGCCAAGCATCGATAGCAGAGCCAACTGATAGGGTATCAGCCTCTGTTGCAACGTTTCCAACGGCGTTCTGAAAGAAGCCGCGCTTTATACAGCAGCCGCTTCTTGCGACTGGTTTCCTTTCAAGGGACTCGCATACACCGAGCTCATATACTTTCATTTGACACAGTTCGTCTCGCGATATCAAGTAATGGAGGCTCTTTCCCAACAGGCTTTCTAATATGTGCTCCCGAACGACGTTGCTCCGGGGCTAACAGCGAGCTAGCAAACTTCTGCCGCTGCCGTTACAAATAAATGATACAGAGATATGGAAGTGCACTATGACGAACGTCTAGCACAATGCATTTCCAAAAAAAAAAGAGCAACTCCAATCGTCAAAATGGTCCCAGAAACGTGGTCGAAATGCGGAACAATAAAGTCTTCTGCATGCGGATGTATATATCACTTGATGTGTACGTAGTGATATTTCTACGTGTGATGTTTGAAGTTTTATTTACTCCGAAAAGCAGAGCAGAGGGTAGAAATGATATACTGGTCGCACACGAGCAATCTGTGTCCAGGGGAAGAGGCTGCTGAGAAAAGGAGCGACCGACGCCCGAAGAAGTTACGGAACTTCTTTGAGATGCTGGCCACGATTTCGCCGTGACCGCGACCATGCCAGAAAATCAAATCTCAGATGGGAGAGTAGCGAAGCCTTTTCGTCCACCCCGTGGCGTGTACTTTTGCGAACGCGAGCGAAAACTTTCGCTGGCCGTAAACGAGTCAACCGAACTTTCTGCGCGAACGACGGCCACGTCGCATCGCGCCGATGAAAAAGAATACGATATTTCGCGCGTATATCCACCCCCAACTTCCTGCCCGACCCCTGCATTTACGATCTTGCCACTTTATTGGCGGGGTGGTGATTGGGGACGAGAGGATATCGCTCTCCACGTTCCCTGGAAGTAATTTCGGGGGTAGTAATCGAGTGATCATTGTCAATTCAAGACTGTTTTTTAAATTACGTGTGCCACTCGTAAAGTTAGGCCACCTTGAAGGCCCGAAAATTATGTGTAATTTCTAGAATTTTTTTGAGAGCGAGATTAGAGCATAAATGAACAAACTTTTTGAGGGACTTTATTCCACATGCCTTATGATATATAAAAATAAATTAGAACTGTTTTTTTCTTTAAATAATATCATAAAAAAATTTGTCTAATTTTTGGCGCCGTTTTGAGCGTCTCAGAGTGGCGTAGCCCTTTAGAGAAGAAGGAAATAAGCTGCAGCGACTTTATCCCACAGTTAGGTACTCGTGATGATTGCGCGTGCTCGAGCAGCGCAGTTTTCGAATCTAAAAGACTCGGTAAGGGAGAAAAATAGCTAGTATTGGTGTGCTATGGTCACGGCGGCGAGTAAATGTACCGTGTATTCTGCAAGTACTTTCCAAGAACCCTGTAATGGTATAAGTTTTATCCCGGGGAATCGAGAAGCAGCTTTGCAAATTGAATTGGAACCGTATCTTCGATAAATGTTGCGTCTCCGTGAATGCAGGCTCGCCGTGTTCGAGTTTCGCCGGAGAACAAGCTTGCACGATGATTAAATGTAAAGGGGAAAAATCGTTTTCCATGGAAATCTAAAGGGTCAGGCTTATCGTCAGAAATTTCAAGTATTATTTGGGATAAATACAGTACTTGCTTTCTCGGAAGCCTAGCACGTAACGCGTAATTGCTCCTTGCGCAGTTATAATCGTTTGGCCGATCGTTTCGCCGAGGGTAATTTTTGTTGTTAGCTTTAAGATATTAAATTATCTGCGATTGCGTGCACGACAACTTTCTGCCACGGGCTTTTAGACCGATGCATGGCTCCGAGAAAAATTGCAGATGCGAGTACCAAAATTGCATTTAATTTGCGATAAAATAACTTTCGACTTGAGGGGTTATTCTACTTTGATCGGCCGAAAAATGAAGCTATTTTTAAAGATTTTTTTCTTAATAAATACAACATATAATGAAATAAATCTTTTTGGAATTTATTAAGCTACTCTTATAATACTACAAAAAAATAAAAGGATCATTTTTAATTAGTTTCATATGTTTTTTTTAGGAATAACAAAATGACACCTGTTTGAAAGAAAAAATTCCCCAAAAGAGTATTTCCTCAAATGTTCCCCGAGAAAAATCTCGGTTATTTTTTGACAAAAATTGTTAATTGAGCTACGGTAGATAGCGACACTCATACCACTTAAGAATATTTCCAAATTTTTTATTTCAGACAAGCGCCACGAACATACCTCTTTTTTATAGGTGTCACATTGGCGCTATAAAAAAACCTATAAAACAAATTAAAAAAATCTTTCTAAATTTTTTTCTATAACACAAGATTAGCTTAATAAATTCCCAAAAGATTTATTTCATTATATATATAGTATATATCGCGAAAAAAATCATTAAATACATCTTCATTTCAAGTAGAACGAGCCCTTAACCCACAGACCAAGCGCCGCTTTCAAACAACTATAGAGAAAGGTCCCAGTGCGGAAAGTGCATGAAAACAGTAAAGGAGGGGCCACGGGCTGTTCGGAATAAACATACAAAAGTAGGTGGAGAGGAACATCAAGTCCGCTGCTGGACCACCACTCAAGAAGCCAGCGCGTACGTGCCGGTGACGTTGTAAGGGACCCACGAGTGTCCAAGTTCGGCCAAAATTTCGACTCTGTTCCTCATGCATATCCACGAGCGACGAGGCTCCGTCGGATGCCAGATGCAAATGCGTATGCAGACCGCGCGTGCATGTGTACGTATGTTATCGGCGTCCAGATTTCGGTCGTTTACCGGGCTCGTCCTGTATATCCGAGCCGTGGAACGCATTATATATGATCCCGTTCCCGAATGCGCGTTAGATTGTTGCAATGACGTATGCACAGAGCCGACGCGAATCCTTGACGCCGATAGCTCGCGGATATCGAAGAGCCTTTGGCACTTCATCCCGCGATTCGGCGACTCGGCGGAAAAGGTAAACGTGCAACGTCAACTTTAGGGATTCCACGCGTTACAAGATGAAATCTACGGTTCTCGGAATTAAGGGATCCCGGAATCTGGCGTTAAAGGACTGGATCTCGCTATCTCGTACACAGCCGGGCAAGATTTTGGGATTTCGTGCGATACCAGGTTAAACTATGAGGTCTCTTGCGTAGGGAAGTCAAATTTTGGGGCTTCGTGCGCCAGCAAATCGGATTTTGTGGCTGCCTGCCCTGCGAAATTCTAATTTACAGCTCCTCACGTTCCTCGTCTACTAGCACCCCAGAAAAGGTCGACCTGATTTTCTTCTTATAAATTATTCCAACCCTCGGACTTATTTTTGTATCTATATTACTGTAAGGCGACATGGCAAGTAACGGAAAACCAATATCGCGGTGGGAGCGTTGGAATCAATGTCGTGTTTATGGTATCAAGCCGACAGTCGGCATCGCTTCTCTTGACGTTCCAGTTAGCCCATCAAGGTGTTTACTGACAAACTGTTGTCCACCGTTCGCGGTCAGCGTGGCAGACCGTTCCGCATGATACCGCCAGACACAATTAACTCGTGGCGCAGTGAAGAACGGTCGAATCAACGAGAAGACAGGGTGAAATCAAACGGTTTTAAAATCCCCTCGCTATTTTCGATACTTTATTCGAAATGATGAAATAATTGGATTTCCCTCGCGGGATAGTCAGACTTCTGAGTTACGCCGCGAAATACCCAATCGAATTTAACGATATTTGCCCGCGGGCGGGTGAACTCGAACTGATTCCGGCCAGGAATTGCATCATGCGGAGAGCTGCAACAATTGCGCTGAAAAACTGTAATCTTCCGAATGTTTTCCTAAATTCGTTCGTTCTGAGGTATTATGCAAATGAAATTTCCGCTTCGATGTATCGAACGAGGCACGCGCTATGAACGGGGAAGTTCGATGCGAATAGAAGAACTGTATCAGCGTAATATATTCCTTTTGGAATTGCAGCTATTTTGAAATTAAGGGCGTCGATAGACTGCAGTGCAGTCGGTTATTTATCTATTAAAAGGCAGCCAAAAATACGTTTGCACTGGATGACTAGTAAGACTGAATTATTTGTTTACTTATTGAACATCGCGCCGGAAATGTTTCTGAATCAATTTGTAGGCGGTAATATAATCAATGATAAATTTCTAAACCACATTACGAATGGAAAGTTACCTATGTGTAGCTTTATTGAGCACGGAAAAGGTTTGAAAAGAGAATGGAGACGTAAAATAAGGAATAGAATGAAATGAATTAAATATTATTCCATATTTTGGACTCACAATTTTGGTATTTTTTTATAAAATACCTATGCAACCTTTCCCGCCACAATTTGATTAATATATTTATCAAATTGTGGCGGGCAATGTCTGCAAATTTTATTGAACAGAAATAATTAGAATTTGAAACTAAAATGATTCTTAATTAGGAAGAGTTTGGCTGGTATCTAAATCACTGCGAAAATTGGAACAAAGTAATCGCCTGAGAAGTGCGCAACAAAGCTTCATGCAAACTTAAATCTTCTCCTCAGAGGTGCGAGAAGACTTAACGCAAACGACTTTCTGGTTTGTAAAAGATTAACCCTGATTCCCGTCCCTACACACTACACAACAGCGATATACAAGCACTTTACATTTCTCCTGTTCCAAGAATAATAAAAACAATTGCACATCCAGCATACTAATTAAAAAATGAAGATTCCACCAATTCTATTTAAATAAGTAATTAACTACATAGATACCACGTATCTCTTACGAGACACTAAGTAATTATCTAGACAGAATTAACCTAGAATCGAGCCGAAAGTTCACCGTACCGAAGCTGGCGTAATGATAAAATAACAATGTTGTAAATATTTATCGTTCGCGGTTTCGGAATAAACCCTGGGATCGATCGCCCCGCGTCCAATAATCTGAAAATATTGATTAAACCCCGTAGAGCGTCAATTCCCAGCGATAACAATACCAAATTGCTCACTTATAAACAGCGCCGCTCGCCAGCCTAATTAATGAAACCATGTTCTACACATTTGCATGCGAATCGTCGCCCCGACAAACGGCATATAATATTTCACGGCTCAAAAATTAATGAAAAGGTATTCAGCAATGCGGCTGCAGTCGGGAATCAAAGGAACGCCAATATCGCGTGACGTTAACAAGATTTTCATTTCACGTCGACGAACACAGCGGGAAAGGGTTACCCGACTCGAGCCAATGAACATTTAAACAAGCATCGTGCAATTTAACTCCCCCTCGGGGCGATCTAATCAACGAGGGGTAGACCAAAGATTGCCTTAAAATCCTCCACGGTTACAAATCCTTCTTAGCCCGGTTGTTTCGGTACGCGAGGAACAACCGGCAGCCAGGGCACCGGTAATCGATATAAGCCATAGGATTATCAGAAGGTTTTGCAAGGGTATTCATGGCCCCTGAATAGCGGCGCTAGCAGCTGTTTGATAATGATTCCCGTGCGGCAGACGTATTTACCGCTTTCAACCTGTTTTTCCCCGGTTCCTTTCAGAGGCGCGAGCTTTGAAACAGGCCCGGCAAAGGATCGGCAACCAAACGCGTCGCTGCAAACGAACGCCTCCGCCGAGGGAGCCGATCTCTTCCATCTCGCGTTCAGGACTGTCGCGCTCGACACTGGAATATCACTGCGCCAGATGCATCGACTGTTTCGAGTGTAATTAATTCGAACATCGAACGTTTCGCCGCCTCTCTGCGGGTTCTTGGCGTACTGTTACTAGTTTATGTGCGCCGCTAGCATTTGAAGGATGCGATAATGTTCCCCCGGCGTAAACTCTCGGTGTGCGTAGCAGTGAAACGCCGCCTTCAAGCTACCAGCGACACAGGGCGAATATTTCCAACGAGTAACTGCGACTGCTCTTCAGCTTCTGGTTCGAATCGCTCGCAGGTGATACCCGGCTCCTTTGTTCGAGTTTTTCCACACGGAACGTTTCCGCGCACGTCCGGCCGGACTCGGGCGATTTTAATCCTCCATTGTACTTTGTTGGACGCCCGATTTGCCGATTCAAAGAGCGAGATAACGCGTGCCGGGGCTTCTGCCTGTTCAGCGGAATTGACGGTGCCGTTGCGGGTGTTATTGTATTTTCTCGGGTCTCGGTTGCTTTGGGAAATATTTCTAGAGGTTAGTGATCCATCGAGGGATTCGAGGAACTCGTTTAATTAATCCCGGCGTTAAGCGTTACAGCCGGGAGGAATAAAAAGTTCGAAATGCAAGGCAAATAGGTGACGAGTAGCAACCGGCGCCATAAATCCCAACGATTCGCCAGCGGACACGTTCGTTTTGCCAGGCTTCCGACGAGTGGCAGAAGAAGGCTCGCGGTTTGACGCCTTGATTTCGACGGGTTCGATGATCGCCGCGTGACAAATGGCCCCGACACGCGCGCACCCACCCTCTGCCGCGCGAACAATTAATGGGAATCCTTGCGGACCAACGGGGGTTGCGAGGGGGGATCGAAAATATATCGCGGACGAATGCGAATCGGCAACAAGCGAGCCAACTACGAGAGGCGACACAACGCGCCGGCCAGGTGATTTGTGGCCACGGAATCCGAGGAAAGGAGGATTCCAGTGTCTGCTGTTTACCCGTGGGCCCTTCTGTTTCAAATCTGCCAGTAATGGCGCCGCGAGAAATACCGCGGATTAAAGCGAACGAACGCCTTGATTTAGGTAGAACGAGCTTTATTGCCTGCTGGCACCGATCCCCTTCGACTCGTTCCGCCGACCCTTAATTGCGGGGGCCAACCGCCGGGAGAATGAATCTTTGCGAATGGAATTTTGAGGTCTGAATTGTCAGGGATTGATAGAAGGAAGGTTGGTTAATTTTTGCGCCTTTTCATCCTCAGCATTAATGCTATATAAATGCTCCTATCAATCTGTTTCCGCGCACAGGTTCGGTCAATTTTGAACAATAAATAAACAAGCTATTTAGCAATAATTTATAAAAGCTTTCAACGTTTCGACCTAGATTCAGATCTTCTTCAGGAAAGTTACGAAAAATTTTTAAAATACTGCTTATGCTGTTGAAAAAAAAATTTTCGTAACTTTCCTGAAGAAGATCTGAATAAAGGTCAAAACGTCGAAAGCTTTTATAAATTATTGCTAAATAGCTTGTTTATTTATTGTTCAAAATTGACCGAACCTGTGCGCCGAAAACAGGTTGATTGATTTATACGGTCGAAATTATACTTATTAATAACTTTTATAAATGCTACTAATTACCAGCGGCACTGACCAGTGCTTTTCACCTGTGCAACACTGACAAAACAAGGGATCCGATAGCAATCGATAAGATCGAAACATCAGTAGGGATATACAGACCGGTGTTTTGACAGGCATGGATGTAACGTAGGCACACGCGCCGGTCCACGGGAATCGATGGAATAAAAACGACCGCGCATGGAGAACCCGCCCGTGCATCATAATTGGCCACTGAATATTTCACGATTCTTTCGCTCGATAATAAAATAACGCGTATCGAAGGCGTTTGTTTTGACGGACGTCGAATTTCACGGGGTCCCCAACTCCGCTCGCTCCCTGAGAGGGATTTGTCTGATCCCGATCGCGTTACAGCGAGCATAAAAATGCCGCGCGCTCTACCAGCGTGAAATTCGAGTTGATCGCGAGCGTTCCCAGCGTGACGTCCGCCTGCAAAGCCCGTCAATCATCAATAATTTAACCAGATTTATATTGCCGTGTGGCATTGCAGGTGCAATGGAAAATATTTTCGCTAAATTCGCTTAATCGGACAGGGGGAGATTCTGGATGAACCCAGTTCCACCGATCGCTGCCGGGTGAATGTGATTCGTCGCTCGCGGAGGGGTGGATTTATCGGCGATCCGACCGAGGGAAAGTTTTAAGGAGTGCTGCGATAACAAAGAGACTGAGTGACGCGAGGCGGACAGGCAAATATCCTTTCGCGAGAGGAACTATGGTAACGGGAATTGCGATCCGAACGAAACCACTGTGCGGGAGACAGGCTAGTTTCTATTCCACGCCTTCCTGCTCCGGTGTGTTGTGTCCCTTTGCGGGCGAAGTTGATTCGATGGAGATCTGAGGGGAAAAAAGAATTATGGTAATCGAGTTAGTAATCGAGTAGCTTATTCGGCTCGCTAGGTTTCAATTAAGCCTGCTCAATATGATTTTCCAGTTTCCATAGATCGAGGTTTAATTAGTAAAATATTTACCATCAATCTTTACTTAAGCGGAGACTCTAGTGTAACTGCCCGTTATCAATCTTTAAAAAAGTACTAAAAAAGTATATTTACAACACAAACATAACTTAAAATACAGTCAAAACGCCAGATAGTATAACTTTCTATTTTTTATTAAATAAATTCTCAAAGATATATCACCGCAGCGTCCTGTAAATTCCTTGAGAATATGTAAAAACCTGTCATTTTGCGAGGAAGAAATAGATTGACAAGTTGAAGTCCAGCTCCACCCTATCTGTTACCTGCGAGAGCTATCTGTTCACCTCTGTCAAAGGCGAAAGAAAAGAGAACCCGGAAGACCGTCGCCGAATACAAAATCTCCGCGGAATCCTCTGAGCGCAGCTTGAGTCCGGCCGCACAGGGACCGACCCCAACAGATCGAACGAAAAACTTTCTCCGGCGTACTCGAAACGCGTGACTGTAACATCCAGCCCCGGCGAAAGAAGTACAGAGGAACGGCAATCGGTGAGCGACGAGGGAAAGGGTTGCTCCTGCCATGCAGCGAGCCAACCACCCCGCCATCCAGCTAGACGGCCAACCGCGTAGTAGGGAGAGTCAGACGGCCGAGCGAGCGGCAGTCTAACGTGGGCGCGCGTCGCGGCACCACGTGCACCGCGATCCCAGATCTGACCGTGGATTAACCCTGGTGTCCGTTACATTACGATCGATCTCGAGAACACCGTGAATAAAAATAGTTTTACGCAACGCCGAATGTGGTGTCTGGTGATTTGTGATTAATCAGCGTGCGCCGACTCACATGGCCGAGGATCTGGGATACCAGGAGGTAATGCTTTCCTTTCAAAATATACCACCCCGATTTCTATACGGATTTCCGCTGCAGCGCGTTCCCACCGCTTCAAAGCCATGCAAATGACAGAATAAATGGCTTACACCGGCTGCGCGGTGAATAAGACAGACGTTGCGTTGTATTCTTTGATGATGGGGATGATTGGGTAATGGAAGAGGGGGATGAAAATTGTTGGCCGTCTGTTTTCACGGAATTTCATTCAGAGCCGTGCGCCGAATGGTTACACCAGCGAAAATATGATGTGTAACGAAATTCCTCGGTTCATTCCCGGTGCTTGATTAGGAAATATCGATTCGAAGGGGGAATGCAAAGCGCTGTCGCGGCTCTCGTTCTTCTACTTCACTTCGCTGACATTCGGGTGCCTAATAGAAGGTGTGAAATGTGATGGATGTATTAGCAGTGCAGTTCCATTACCTCCTCTATATTTAAGGAGAATGTGAATGTCACGGAATAATTTAGATTTACGGGTACTCAACGGGAGTGTATCCAAGTAGTATGAGTCAATGAAAATGGATGCATTAAAAAATTTATTCTGCAATATTTATATATTTTGCAGCGAACAGAAATATATAATTACTGAAAGTTCCACGCATGGGAACTAAAACGTTGAGACTTCTGCAATACTATTAAAACAAAATTATTAGTTTGAAAGTATATCTACAAAAACAGTTGTGTTAAAAATCCAGGGTAGTTCACAATGTGGATAAAATATTTAAGCCCGTGCTGCACTTTCATTGCGACATCTCTCGAGGCTCGAGTGTCATTGACTCGTACTACTTGCTACCTGAATATCCTGATCCTTTTCAATCTACTCACGCTACCACTCGACATATTGCATAGAGTTAGCAACGGCGATAAATCTGTGACCCTCATCGCCGTTTCGAATCGAAATTTCCAGCCAGCTAGAAATAGAATCACGAAACCAGGCAACCCCAACATTTTCGATCAGTCAATGTTGAGTCACTGGTTAGCGATTCCAAGGTGTTTCGTCCCTCGGCCGTCGCCAGGAAATAATTACATCGCGTGATTAGGGTTTATTATACGCAGCCGGGGATTAAAAATATTCCAAGCAGTCCTCGTTCCTTCACTCCACTACACCTTCAACACTGACATACTTTACTGACCGTGTTTCTTGAGTTGCTTCAGCTTCAAACTTCCCTTTCGCAGTTTCTATATATTACAGTGGTTTCTTGTAATGCTAATAACTCTAACAACCCTCGAATTATTCTGAAGCATGTGCGTGATCTTTGTGTTTTTTCTAGTTGATGTAAAAAATCAAGCATGAATCTTGTTACTTGAATGTCAATCAGAATTTAAATTTGCTTTTTCACAAGCTCACGTCCTCCGGTTTTCCACGTCACGTAATTCTTGCAAATAGTACGTGAATTTATTCATTCGCAAGTATTAAGGCACATTTTAATTACCTAGTGATGCCACTGTTACAATTGCTGTAAATTATTTCTATTAATACAGCTACCATGGGAGTAAAACCTTTACGTTCAGAAATCTACAACTTGCAATGAAATATTCAAAGAACTACAGTTTCAACGATGTGTTTCGTATTTTAAATGACTCAAACATAGTAACCACGTTATTGATTTCCTCGAACCCTATACAATCTACTCGCTCGAATAAGTTGCAACAGAAAAATCTTCCTAAACGACATTAAAAATTATTAAACTGTTGGTAACGTGCCAGACTACCACAGAGTTGCTTGTTGTACCTCATCCAAGTTATGAATTTATTCGCATCGTTGCGCTATCAATGACACATTCGCAAAACGTTAAAAACAACACTGTTGTTGATTATTTTTTATATAGAACGTAACATAAATATATTTTCCAGGAAATAACTCGTTTACAAATATAACCAAAAATTAGGAATTTTATTTTTCACATAACCCTAAACTTCGTATCGGGAAACTCCACTGGAAAAACGTTGTTGTAGTCGAAACCATGTCACTCCGCAAATGTCCGTACCGTTAATTGTCCCACAGGCTAGAAACAATTAAAATATTCATATCAATTAAACGCTGCAGACTGTAAAACTGCAATCAGAAATTTACTGCTTCCTTTCGCGGCGTAGACGAGGAAATTTCATGCGAATCACGTGAACGTTTTTCCAATAAAATGTTGTGAAAATTCACTGCCCGCGGAATTTCTCGCAATATCGCCTCCGTGATAACAATAAATTTCAAACCTCGCGTTGTTTACTTCGCACCGCATATACCTGCACACCCACGCGCGTGATTTTTTTTCAGCAAGCTATTATATCTCGCCCAACAAACGTGTCTTGTCCATTACACTAAACCACTGCGGTTCCTTAAAAAAAATTCTAAAAAAAATCCCCTAACTCATTGCAATATCCCACGTTAATGAGTTCCCGTGTCTTCGCGTAATAATACAGCACATAACACTCGGATTCCGCAATCTCGTAGCGAACTTAGCGAAGCACGTACCGCTTTTCGACTACCCCGAGCACTTGTAACAGTTTTGCAATTTTCTGTGTTGCTCGGAACGCCCAGAATCCCCGGCCACCCCTCGCTGCTCTAGAATTTCATGCTCAACTGCGAAACCCGAACGTATTCGACGTGTACTCTTACAAAGACACGCTCCACTCGAAGAACCTCAATTCGACCGAGCAGCAGGGACTCCAGAATGGAAACATGTGATCATAAAACTGACGACATAAAAAAGGGACTTCATATCGATACGTATTTCACTGGAACCTTGGACCGTTAAATCGACCAACGTTCAGCAATTCTAGCTCAGCACAAGTATGTTCCAAGCACAGTGGTAGCAAACGGAATCCGAAAATTAATGTTCATTAAACGAAAGCACATAAATGGACGACACTGATATCGGCAGAAGAGTTACGAGCAAGGGACGAGAAAGGAATGCATGTAGCAGCTACGATATGCAACCGGATCAAATGCTACGAGTCCCGATGGAGCCATCCAAGCTGAGATTTGCCCCGGTATCGCGAGCATAGAAGCGCGAAACAGTGGCTTTGTTATGTGTATACCATGGCCGGAGGCAATGGGACCTCCCTTTTCACGGATAATTGGAAATCCAGTCCTTTGACATGGCCAGAGACGCAGGCCCGGGGAAAAGAGAACAATCCCTGGGACAGCGATGGATAATGCCTGCTACATTTTGCAACTACGAACGGAGTTTTGTGCGTAATTCTACTTGCTGCCGATAACAACGAATGAAACTAAGAAGTAAAAAAAGAAACCTCGGTAATAGCATATACGACAATATATATCTTCAATCTTCCTGCAAAACGACTGATAATAGAACACAAAAGTGAACATCGGTTTCACGTCGAAGCGCGCCAGTCGCCGCGAAAAAGCTACCCACGTTAGTCAATGGATACTCCAGGAGCCGATTAACCGCACGCGCCCCGTCCCGCGAGCAATTTATTCAAACCCGTGGATCTCCACTTGCTAACGATCTCCACGGGGAGATTTATCCCCTCAGTTTCGAAAACGCCGCGACAATAAATTCAGCCCGAGACAACATCTAATCCGACAAGATGAAGAATAAGTACACGGTCAGCTGGTGCCCGGTGGAAAACGAAACGGGGGAGGAAAAAGCCGAGGAAAAAGAGGGAAAGGGGCGAATACAAATACCCCTAAGGTAGTATCGATTGCCAATTTAAATGATAATCTCGCAAAGAAAGCAAGCTCCCGTGCCTACCGCCTGGTCTCGATTTCGATGATAATGCTCCCTGGAAAAGCGGTCCCCTTCTGATCCCTGTTCCGAGGAGAATCGAGGCTGCAGTGTGCGCTGCAAGCTCGAGGAGATGCGATCGACATCAAAGGAACCGATACCACACGTGACCAGGAAACAGTTGTTCCTCGATCTGATATGAGACATGCTCTCAGCAACTTCGTTGTTCGTCTATAGCTACTCGAGTCGTTCCCACGACTCATTAACGTTTCGGTGATTCCACGATCACTGGTCTCAGGACCACTAGAGCCTTCGGATTTCTCTGACAGGTGAAATTCAGTGTGCCCTCGTGTCAGCTTGTTCGAGAAGCCCGCCGCAAGTTCTATGCGTGTCGGACTATTGAACCAACCAGCCCTCTGGTCAACTTTCCGATTACTACCCCTATTACGGCTCCGGCATTCGCGGCCTCAAAGGCAGACGACCTTGAAACTCTGAAAGGGAAAATTTCGCTCGTGGCCCTGTGCATCCGCGCATGGCACCGGGAATGTCGAGAGCCTGGTCGACATTCGACGTTTTTAATGGAGCTTTTAATACCGTGCCTCTGAAAAAGCTCCTGAAATTTCAATCATTCGGAGAATGTGACTTGACCTTTATAGTGCTTCACTGAGGATTAGGTTCGCGTATGATGCGTCATCGATGCTCTAGCTGCATCGATTTTCTCACAGATCAAGCACCACAAAGCCACGCAGATAAACGAGCCGATATAAAGTCTCGCCAATCAGTTTTTATGCTCAATACACTCGATCTCCGTAACGAAGGCTCGGCGTAGCTCTATTTGCATGAACCCGCTGTGGAACCCGGAGCGCTCGAAATACGCGCCAACTAGCCGCGGGTTTCGTTCACACAAGAATCGACCGGCGAACGAACCGGTCGCGGCTTTTTCCCTTTGTGACTTATAGGTTTACTATTTTCTCTCTTCTCGGAACTCGGCCGTCAGCCGCTGAACAGTTGTCGCTCCGCTCTTTGCTTTCCCCCCTTAAAAGCACGACTTTAAGTAACCCTGACTCTATTTACAGAGCAGCGGCGACTTTTCGAACCGACGGAAAGCACGGTCGTGAAAACTTGCACGAAGTGCACGTAAATAGCCTCCCCGCTGCTGTCTTGCGAGCGCCTTAAAACCCCCGCGTTTTCGCCGGGAGTTTCTTAATTACATCATTAGACGATTCCTTCTTTCGCCCGCGTGCAGCCAACGGGCTGCGTTATTAAGCATGGTTTTCTTGACGGGCATTAACGTGCCACGGCGAATGCCCGCGGAGGGTATTATCCTTTTAAGGGGCTTGCATTTTCCATGAGCTTTTTGCAAGTACCGCCTTGTCTGTGTGCCAATAGGTAGGGGAAATAATTACCCGGGATAAATCGGGGATCGTTAAATGATGCATTTGTGGCGTCTTTGCGTTGCGAGGAAGGAAGAAGCTAATGTCTACGAAATAATTTTAATTGGCGAATGCGAATTAAATTAGTAGTGAGTCTTTTTGCCGCAATGCCGAAAGCTACGCGATGGGGCAGTTATTAAATGGAGGTAACTACTTGTCCTAGTAACTTCGTAGATGAACGTGATGGAGTTTTAATGTCGGTAGAGTTCTTAAGTATCTGATTAATTCTCTCCCCGCCGCTCGTTCTCTCTGGTTTATCTGCTCGAAGCTGTGATTTTAGCCGTTGCACTTTTTAGAGGATTTTTAATAGCCTCTCTGCTATGCCTCTGCTTTATTCGCTGTGGTGTCTTTCTGTAAATGCGTCGCTGTGTATGGGAAAAGTTTGTGGCAGTTATTTCCAACCTGGGAGTCGTGAAATATTTTTTGAGGAGGTGTCATGGATTTTTTTAAAATATTAAATTAGAAATACCTGTTTTTAATGTGTTTTCTTTGCTTTGTTATTTTTCAAGGGTTATTTGAATATTATTTTGACTCAAAAGAGGATGGGAATCCCTTTTTTGAAATCGATACGTATATGACAATGCATAGTGGAGTTTTGGATATACTTTAATCCCGTGGTAACACGATGTTACGAGTCAATGTTTTCTTCCCCGTGGCACGAAATTATTGAAAATCGATGTAACGGCATCAAGCTGGGGCCTCTGGTTACTAACGATCGATCGTTATCTCATGTCACGTATTTGTTACGTGCATGGAGAACTGAAACGAGCATTGAAACACCGCAGAAAGGTATACGACACCAGTGATGTTTTAGCAAAAGTGAATTGCGATGAAAGCGTTTGTACGCGCTAATCGGACTCCACGTACAATTTGCAGAACCGTGAAAGCTCACGTCAATGTTCCCAATGAAACCGCAGAGTTCATCTCTTAATAGCCGGTGATTCAACTTTCGAATTTTCTTTGCAATTGCTCACTCGTTTGATTTCAGTATTGAATTTAAAGTTTATAAATTCCACAAACGCGATGATACGTAATATTTCACTGGTGCCAGTGGATTATCACGATATTAATATTATAACACTGATGGAAATGGAATCACTGGCTCGGTAAAACCACCCGAAATTCCCTTTTAAAGTGCTCAGCTACTTAATCCATTTTTAAAGTCTCCGAAAGAGCGCAATAAATTCCACGCAACATTAACACGATCAGGGATTAAAATCTTTCTTTAAATTCATGCGAGAGACATTGTTCACGCCGTGCACGCTTAAATGATCCTCGCCTGCGAGACATTGAAGAATGTACTCTCTTGTTAGCTTGAACTCGCGCGTCTCAGCGCGATGAAATGAGAAATACGGGGTAATTCAGAATATTTAATGCACCAGAAAGATTAAAGCGATTACGTACTTAGTAGGATGCTGGATGATAGTATCCCGCATTGTGCACAGCAGGGTAAAGCGAATACTATCCTTCGTTAACGAGTTCATTAAGACCGAATGAAGACGGCGCAGTGAAATATTAGCACAAGTTGATCCCATGTTTCAACAATTTTACCGTGCGAGGAACATAACGCGTGATAATAAGTCGGTCAATATTTATGGAACAGGCAAGAAGTTTCGTATCGAAGAAAACGATAACCAGAATTGCGCAGGTGGGTCGCCTGGCCGACTTTCGAACTGATTAAATGAAGTAATAGAAGACTACCGCCGGCAAGACTACTACCCGGCAACAACAAGCATTGAGAGCGTTACAATACCTTTTGATAGCGAGTGTAAGAAGTCACAAGAGAGAGTAAATTCCACGCGGTGCTCGCGGGAACGCAGCACACAATCGACCAAGTTAGCTGGAAGCAGACCGAAATAGGGCCAAAGTGGGATCGTTTCGCCACACCCGTTACACCCCTCGACAAACACACGGGAACTCGCAATAACCAACGCCGCCTTGCAGCTGGAAGGTGCACCTCTGGGGTTGCACAGTGTCAAATATTCAAGGCAATTTGAAGAGTCTCGCGAACCCGTCCGGCTATATTCAGAACTAATCTAGCAAACTAGTAGGCCGGTGTAGTTCTCGACTGGCGTAGCATTGGGTTAAGGGCTCGGGGAGGTACGGCGAAGCAGGAGGTCGCTGGAACGGCGTAGATACAGGCGAGGGGAAAAAGGAAGATTATGCAACGGAGACACCGTGAGACGGGGGCCGGAACGGTGTGACGATAACGACAAAGGTAAACGTCGAGACTGCTTCACTTTCCATTAAATCACAAGCACCAGGGATACTAGTGGGTTCGCCGGGCACGCGACCGCCCGTATAATGGTCTGCATCCACACAGACCTGCGAGCAACATGCCTGCATTTGCCTGGGTCGTGCAGTCTCCGCGTGAAAATGAAAAGCTGCTGCTGGACGGACGATTGATTAGCTCCTGCGGGACAATGGACGCTATCGGAGAAGCGTTTCTGAATATTATTATCACGTGTACTATTCCGCCTTACAAGGAAACATATCGAACCCGAAAATTCTGATTTTAATGAAACTCCGTACGATTTTTTTTTTATTTATTTTTTTTTCTGGGGAAAAACACTCTGAGGGGTGAAATTAACCCCTGAAAATCCGGTTATTAACCCGATTTTGTGTTATAATTCGTGAACAGTAAAATAATTTTTTTACCAAATGATAGATTTAATTAAAAGAAGTAACTTTTGTTTTGAAACTTTTTTTCTATCTCTTATAATTCGCGAGTTATAACACAAAATCGGGTTAATAACCGGATTTGCAGGGGTTAATTTACCCCCTCAGAGTGTTTTTCCGCAGAAAAAAAATCGTTTCTTACATACGTGTTGAGATATTTGAAGCTCCATGTGTCTTTTACCTTTTGGGTAAAATTAAAAAATCTTACGTTCTTCGTGGAGATCTAAAAACAGTCTAATTTTTTCATCCTAACTGCTTTTCAGATCGTTTTGCTAGTTTATAATGTCCTATGTATTTATCTACTAAATTAGATTGTCCCAAGTTTACGTAAGGTGTTTGATTTTAATGATTTTAAAATCAAATTCTTTCAAAGTAGACGTTTGCGAAATGCACATCAATAATTTTTTCGATTGGAAAGATTTGACATCTCAGCACAAATTAAACAAAATTTCTCCTAAAATATCCTATCGTACTTTCTTTACTAAGTTAAAATATCCTATCTGAAACATTTAATTAATTACTTCGTTAATAATACATTATATACCGGTACACCTGTGACAAAAAATTATATCAGCCTGCTACGAAATAGTGACTATATTTTTTAAATTAAATGACGAAAGACAAGGACGACACAAAGAAAATTATTAAACTTCAGTTTTCTCGGATGTTTCGAAATGCTAGATAGGACGTTTTAACTAATGAGAACAGTATTCATCTCGGGTAAAATGTACAGAAAACATCTTCAGACGGAATTTCATTTGTTTTTAATAAAAGTTTGTTAAGCCACCGTTTGATACCAGTCTACGCTCTGACATCTCTCGCCGCTGAAACGCCGTCTGGAGTTACAGGCTCGCATTTCCGCGCCGTTTTTCCACCCCGCCAGAAATGATTTGCACTCGCCAGGCAGGGCCGTTAGCGCGCAAATTGGAAAGCGACAAACGGTCCCCCGATATACATAAATCATCCCGGGATTCAATAAGCGCGCCCGACTGTTTCGCAAACACTTAGGTGTTTCGACTTGTTTGAATGCTTCGACCGGCTGCAACTCGATCTCGTCTGTCGTGTAAAAATGTCCGCATTTCCCTGAGAGAAGCTGACGCGACGCTCGAGTAAAATCTCATTCCAGCAACCTCGCCTCGACCAACAGAAGGAAATTGTAATGTAAGGGAGAGTGGGGGAACTACGAACGCGGGGTAATCGCGAATTCGATGGTACGGCGTTTTAATAAATAAAAACGATGTTCCCTGTCCTCTAGCTAATAGTTTAGGTCGTACCCTACGCCAGGCAGAAAATAATAAATACAGAACGCTTATGCTATTCAAGATAACACAATTTATTATTTTCATCATGTTTCATGTAATATTTTGTCCATTTCAATTGGATGTAATTACTGTTGAATTAATGATACAATTGGGTTTTTTTAAGTTGAAATAAAGCACTTTTTTACCAACATTTTCTGACCAACGCGGTGCTTGAATTATGAATCTAACTTATGAAATAAATTCTTTTTTATTTTTTGATGTCGTGGGGTAATGAGGAACAACTCGGATGGGGTAATCTCGAACCTTTGAGATTAGCAACGATAACCGATTTTGATGAAACTTTCAGCATGTATGAAACTTACTTAAATCTACAAAAGGGATTTTTGAATTTTCATTGCAGGCTCAGACAAAAAAAATGTTAAAAACGACTTTTACTATTTTCTTCGATATTTCGACCAATTGCAATTTTTTTTTAACGCACAAGAAGATGAATTTGAAAAATACATTAGGAATAGGTTGTAGCAACATTGTTTATGCGTTGACCATTGCAACCGCGTTTTCTATGCGACTTCTGCGATATTTAACACTCTGTTCGTGATTACCCCACGGCAGTCGAATAATCACGGACATCAAGGGTTTTTATTTTTCACTATAAAGTTGATTTTTATTATAATTTTTCAAAAAATCGCCACAGGACTTTATAGATCAATAGTTTAACTATGTTTATAAATAATAAACAAATTCATTTCTCATATAGTTTTCGTTTTGTTTGCTTTTTCGCTTAGGTGTTCGTAATTCCCCCACTCTCCCTTACTTGTGTACAAGAAACAGTTCCCTAATAAAAGAAAAATAAAGGAAAATTGTGGCTTTAAACGGTGGCAGCGGGGGTTTAAATAGATTCCCGAGAAAAAAGGATTGTCTTAGTCGATGAAAGGAGGAACGCTTTCTTCGCGGTAACTTCCTGGTTTCTTAATAACTTATTACACTCGGCCACCGCTGCGGAATATTCTCCGGCGGTGCTTACATTTTCCGCGTTTCCCCGGGCCGGAAGATCATAGGAATCGCGAGTCAGGTAAAATCTCCCGGCGAGTCGTATATTCGCGGCTGGTTCGGTTCCTCGTTCCGGCGACAATCCGCCGGGGAAACAGGCGAAAGGCTGGGAAATATAATACGAGTTCCCATTGTAAATCCGCTCCGAGATTTCCTCGAGGAGGCGAGGACGCCGGGGAGGGGTGAAAGACAGATCGAAAGACCTGCTCACCTCTTCCCCATCGCCTATCGAGAATGGAGTCGAAAATAATAAGGAAGCGGCGAGGGGGTGGCTGGAGAGAGAAGCAAAGAAAAAACGGGAAGAGAGAAAGGAAAACGGCGAAATCACAGATTTAATAAAGGCCGCTTGAAAGCGCGCTAAGCGAAAACCGATTTCATTATAATGTACCCCCACCAGCGCGATCTATTCCACACGGTTGCTGACTGCCGTGAGATTCACCCCCTTCCCGCCCCTCTCGCTTTACCGCCGCCGACTTGTTCCTTTTTTTCTGCCGGTCCCTTAGGTTCTCTTTAATTTCATCGCTCCGAGAAGGCGGAGAAATCGCGGTCGTAACCCGCACGGTCACTGGCCAGAGGGTCGAATGTCCGGCGAACCCCCCCCCCCCCCCTCGAACTTAACCCCTTCATGGTGCATCTGTCGATAATTAAGAAAGTTTCCTCGAGATCTGATTTTACGAGGGGTCAGCGGACGATAGGGGCCACCCGTAAATATACAGGGCGTAGGAAAAGTAGCACCCAGCCGATTATTTAATCGAAAACGGGTAGTTTCTTTGCCCCTACTGTAATTACTGAAACACACCTTTCTCGTGAACGAGGATACTTCAAGCTGAAATAATTTAAACAAACCCCAAACCCAACACACAAGATCCATTTAATAGTTTCGTGTTTTTTGTTCAAAGAATCATTCTAATCACGCGACATCGCGATTGCATTTGCAATTAAGACACACCTCGCGCCAGTTTTAAATAGTCGGGCCGGGCGCGGTGTTCGAAAATGTTACACGCGGACTGTAATTCCCAGTGCTGGCACCGCATCGAGTTGTTTGGTCGTACATTTTGCATATTCATGCGATGACCGGTAGAAATTGTACCGGTCGTGCGGGAAATTCTGTAATAGACAAAGCTGTTGGTTAGACAGTGCCGTCCAAACCGCGCCGCTGTAACGATTCAATTTCGTTTGTTCCTCGCGCGACACACACAGACACAGTGGCCTGGAGTCTCCACTCGTAAAGTTCTACTTGCGCAAGTTTTTCCAGCCAAAAGGCGACTGCACGAGAAAAGTTTTCCGAATGAAATATTAAAGATCTCGGGAGTGAATGCCGTTCGCGATAAGTGTGTGGCGCTCTTGTCTCAAAGAAACTTTGGACATTCACAGGGGCGGCCGATCGATACTTGCAGCACGCCTTTTCCTGGGATATTTCCTTCGGAACGCTATTAATTCTTGTTAAAATATTTCAAAGGACACGCCCCTTGATTAAACAGGAAATCAATGTCGTTTGCACAAAAGGTGGCATTTCCTATAAATAATATTCCGGAATAATGCACTGTCTGCTTAAAAGGTGTCCGTTGAAATTACGCCCGGGAATCCATGCACAAATTTAACTTCGCGGCTCTCCGCATAGTCATTATGCAAATATTCTTTCCCCGCGCACCGCTTCAATGGTTAACCGTCGTAAAAGTCAGCGCGAAGCGTTATACATCGATCTACGGCAAATATTGAAATTGCTCTCCTTGCGCTTACATGCATAATTCAGTACGACAAATTACACACCGCTGAAGCTTCCGATATCGCACTACGGGGTAGCGAGGTTTAGGAAGAAGCTCGTCACCGGATTATTATATAATACAGGCCCACGTATCGGTGGACTGGATTTTCCTCTGCGCCCAATCGTCGCGAGGTGGTTACTCTCACGTAAAAAAAAGACTTATCGCTCAAACAAAGGGACCACACACACACTTTGAGGATCTCTAACCGATCCAACAGTCAGTTTGCCAGCGACTCTGGTCTCCTAGTTGGAAAGGCGGACGCGTTTTCCACGGGAAGCGTGGGTGTCGCGCGTTTTCCCGGGTTTCGCTGAACGACTCGTTGAAAGCGCAGACCGGAGGGCTCTTGTGGCTCGTCGGCGCCGTGAAACGCGAGCCCCTATAGCTGGAAACTGAGCAAAAAGGAGCCGTTTCTAGCAATAACGCGATCCGTCTCGAGACGTCAAAGTTCTTCCCGACTAATTACGACGTCCCCCTCCGTCGCGCCGTCCCTACAGTACCCAAGCCGCTGGTAGTAATGCGATGGAGTGGCTCCTCGGAGCCGGGGACATCCGTCAAATCTCATTTGCCTGCCTCTTAAAGCAGTGTTTCGCCGACCAGCTCGTTCAGCTTGCGGCAGAACGAGAGTCGTTTAAGTCTAGAAGCGCGCAACGCGGTCAATAATAACCAACTCGACGAGCGTAAAATTAGTTTCTGATTAGATTAGCCCGGGCTAGTCGAGCCTTCCCCGTCGAATTTTTTGCCAACCCGCCGGATATTTTCGCGACGAGACGCCGCGTCCTTCAGAATCCTTCTGACGAACCATTTGATTTGGGAAGATTAAGGGTTGCTGCGTAATAACCTTCCAAAGTTTCGGTACCAAGTCGCTCAATTATTTCATATATATTTGCATGTATTTAATTTCCACTTCCATCTACTTCAGTATCCGTAGAATATTCCACGTCACATTTACTGAATTATTAAGTTGCTCACTGCGGTATGCAAATAATTAAATCGGTTCTTTAAATTGGTTTATTAAATTGGTTTATCAAGATGAAGTATATCAATTACTGCAAATGTAATTAGAATTATTATATCTGCAGATATTAATTTCTTAGGTATTAAATAAGTAACTGAATAATTTCATTTGACAGCATTTAAAATAGCCAAGAAATTTCTGAACGATTGTTTAACCGCTGGGTATTATTACGCAAATTATTATACGCAAGCCTGTGCCATGTAATTAGCCAAAAGGAATTTATCAAACTTAAGATCGTTACCCACAACACCGTCACCGTCGTGTTTGTATAATAACTTCATTTCGATAAAGCTTCCTCCAAGAAGCTTTTTGAAGTAACTAAGTGCCTGATACGCGTATTCGGATGTATCTTTACAAGGATCTTTTTAGCGTGGGCCACGGTGGCGGCAGTGAGTATTAAAGCGAATTACCCGGCCTTATCAGCCATTATAAAATATTGCGATTCTGCGATAGATACTAAGAGAATGGGGGAGAGGTTGGCACTGTAACATAATATTCCGGGAACACACTAACGGAACGTTTAGCCTTCCTTTTTATCTGCCCATCTACGTACCACACCATCCCGCAAGCTTTCAGGTAAAGAGTGCTTGAGACAGAAATTTTCACACTATTGATCTGCTGTCCACAACTTTCAAAATAGCCACAGCGGTTATTAACAATTATTCAATGGACGAAAATACTAAATGATGCTGCGAATTCCTCTGTTGTAGAATATCCAAGCTAAAAGCTATATATACAAGGCTAATTTCAATTCAAAACGACTCTTAGAACTCCCTGGGATAACTGCAACAGGAAAAACAAAGTAACAAGGTAACTTCTAAATGGATTAATATCTCCGAAATAGAAGTATCGCTGCGAAAGCGCAATTATTCCCCATTAAAACTTGCTACAGAAACAATTCTCAGCCTCTCTCCGACTGCAAACTTCCGGTTTCTTTGTCATCAGAAAGACCTTGACGTGTTTTTTTTTAAAAGCAGAAAAAGCTAGTCGGAGCCCATTCACTTTTTGCGAAAACTTTAATAACTTACACGCCGAGATAAAGCTGCGCCGGCTGAAAGAGCTTCGTGAGCGGTCATTGCGCTCGGGGAATTCCCAGAATTTCAAAAACTGCTCTGCGAGTGGACATCGCCGGAGGCTTTAACCGAGTTCGCGATTTTACGCAGGGTGCTGGGAACGACTTTTCCAGAACCTAGACAATCTCGGGAAAATACGCTTTAAAGCGAGATCGTTCAAAATGTCGGCTGATGAAACATGGACACCCCAATTCTTTAAAAGTTAGGAAGGGTGAACTCGATAAATTCAAATTCATCTGTCGAATAAAAACGGAAATGAATTTAAAAAAACAAAGTTAGCAAATATGCAAACTCATATTCTTTTAACCCACGAACTCACAATTGCAATTAACACCCAATATTGAAATAAGCCTTCCACTTTGGTGTATCAAGCCTCCTCTTCCCACCGACAAACTGATCCGATGTGCTCGAATAGACGACTGCGAAGCGACACTACAGGCGGACAGTGTTATCGCAAACGGCGTGTGCGAACACGACCCCTTTTGTTCACGCGATTCCGCATAGAACTGCTTTCGGAACAATGACATCTCAAAGGACCAGGCTACCGGACAGTTTGCGAACTGTAATATCGCAAATGACGATGTCTGTCTGGCTGAAAGAGTCAGAATATCTCGACTCTATCATTTGCTGGGAAGTCACCGTCGTCCCCAGCGTGACGCCGCGCGAAAGAAGAAAAACGTGTGCACGCGATGCGCCTCGAGAAACACTCGCGCCTCGAGATAAGGAATATTCTCCACGTATTTCTGAACGTGTCGCTGAAAGTGCCACTGAAGTCGCACTTGTTCAGCGATCGCAGACGCCGGAGACATTTACATTCCATGGACTCGGTGAGAATTTATAGGAAATGGTAGCTCAACGGGTGATTCGCAGTAATGATGGGAGAGAATAGATTGTTCCCGAAGTAAACCTTAAGAAATCCACTCAAAGGCGGCCGGGGTGGGAAGATGAAAGCACCCCCGGATCGTCCCGATCATCCCTAATACGCCTCGTTATCAGGCGATCGGCCCTCCGCAGCTAGCCCCGCCGTGAAATTCAAAATCCATATTCCGTGGGTCCACGACTTGAACCCTCTCGACCCACCCTCGATATTGGCAGAGCGTAGTGCAAGCCTCGGTTGAATTAATTACGCGCGACATTATCGCGTTTCCAGGCGCGAAGTGTAGACAGTTCGCGCGGAAGCTTCAACGAGGGGATTCCACCCTCCGCGGCGGCGACACCCAACCCCTGCCCCGCGGCTGCTACATATTTGATTTATCCGGAAAGTTGTCGCGCCCCCGCGGGACGACTGATTCGCTCGAATTGGCTGAAAAGTAAGCAACAAGCCGCCGACTGGCGTTGTTTTCCGCGACGTGCTGTTCGGGCGACGTTTATGCCTCGTTAGCAACGATCGGACACTGTTTCCACAGCCTGGCATGCGATTTAATAACGACTCGAGGTCTCCAAACCGGCTATCATGGTTGGGAATAACGCGTAAAAGAAGGAACGTTATTTTCAAACTCTCAGACTTTATGAGTAAAAGTTATTTAGTGAACTTTCTACTTGGAAATTATTTATTTTCTGTTTTAAGTTAACTCTGTGCATTAACACTTTAAATTCTGTTGTAAGAGGTCAGTTTTAACAGTTATTTTTTATTCCATTAGTAAAAGTTCTGGGGGATTGTATATTTTTTAATAGATATTTAAGTTAAAATATAAAAGCTGGGAATTTTTTTAATTTATATTATAGGGTTTTTGTACGGATAAAATATTATTGGAAAAGCTCTCCGATAGGGCGAGGAAATTTAAGAAGCACATTGCGATTTTTATATAATTATTTTATTAATTTTCACCGAAGGGTTTAACGTTTCAACTGCAGATCTATCTGCTCTGCAACATTTTCAGGAAATCTGCTCGTCACAAATTTATCTATTTTCAGAGCAGGATAAATGTTCCTGTTTAACTAGAACTTTCTCCTACTTTTAACAAAATAAAAGGTCTTTATTTAAACAAAACTGTATGGATTAAAAGTTTCAGTTAATATACTACATTTTACACCAGTTTTCGGGGAACAGAAAGAGTAGTAGTTATAAAGTTATTTCATGAAAATTTTAACAGTTTCATTCGACCCCTGGCAAGATGCACATATGCGTTCCGAATACATTATGGAAGAAATTGATCTAGAACGAAAATTCGATCGGAAAGTATGCTGAGAATTATGCAGGATCGACAGCCGCTCTAAAATTATTCGTACCATGATGCCTCGTCCATCCAGCATACCACGGAGTATTAATAACTATATAAGCGAAATTTAATATGAAATTTTGCGGCATAAACACATCTGAATTTCATGAATTTACGTTTCGCGAGCTGCATTATTCATCACTCGCGTCAGGAGAACGTGAAATTTTTTCCTAGTGTCTTAACTGCAACGTCATATCTCATAAATTACACTCTTTCGTGTCCCGTTTATGCAGGAAATTCAATTGTTGACTATTCATTACAGGAACTAGCGACTGCCAGAGACAAGTCCGGTTTGATGAAAGAGGTCTCTGGCGTGCGTAGAGATGTCAGACATCGATCTCAAAGTCCATCTCGCAATCCTACGGCGAAATAATATTAAATTTCACTTATCTAAATTTAACTGGCACCTGTCAGATTTCAATAAATAAAAGGAAAATTTCGAAGATCGTGTCAATCGGAAAAACAAGAAATAATGCACCGTGTCGCGAAGATGCAGAAAAGCTAAAAACGAGGTCGTGAAACCTGGTCACGAAAGACGTAAAATCGAACATCGGTTTGACTAAAATAGGTAACTCGAATGATTCCCAGGGTTTACACGAAATCGATAGACTTTAACACGTAATCAGACAGCTACTCGATCGCTGATGCAACACATGATTGACTTTGTCTTCCTTCCGCCCAATTACTTGGAATATCAGCCACGTAATTGAATATGCACAATTACATCCTCGATATCGATAGGCGTCAGACTAATTTAGTTTCAGTTCCATCAAGCAGAAAATGAAACGCGGCGAATTAAATAATAGCAGTGATTTCTCTAAACTAATCTAGACTTCTTAGAGGGATATATATTTCCCCTTACCCTTCATTATATTAATCATTGAATTTTAAACGCTGTTTGCCAACCCTTCACACCACAATTGCCCGTGGTAAGTGCCCGAATAAGCCCCTTGAGTTCCCCGCAATTGATGTCTAGGAAGTGTACGCGCTTCTAAGGTGCATTTGACAATTCCATGGCCTGTTCACGTGCCACGTAATTCGCTCCTGGAGCAGAGGCTCTATGCAGAGAGAGGAACGAGAGAACCCTCCAGTTCTCGATATACCCCCTTAAACGGTACTCCCACGGCGACCAATTTGGCCGCGAGATAATATCACGGTGCAGTGTGGCAATTTGAACGGTAAATAATTTCTTGGAATTGAAGCCGTCCGGAATTATGAATATTCCCAGCCCGGGGAAAATATAAACGCTGCATTCGCGGGTTTCGCCAGGGGAATTTAATACGGGCCGGCAGCATTATTCTCGGTGTTATTGTATTAGGGCTGACTGGGCGATTCCATATCCTGAATTATAGTACACGTCCGCAGGATCGAACCAAATTACGCCGTATTACGCTCGTGATCGCGTTCTCGCGTTTCAACACCGAATTATCCTGATGTCACTTTCACATGCAGAAGGGCAAAAAATTATTTGGAATCAAAATTTGTGTAGGAAATTTTTATTTCAAATAATCTTTTACCCATCTCTGCTTTCCTCTCCTTTGCGCCATTTCTCCTCGACGAGAGCTTAAAATTATTTTAAAACAGTCCACAATATAGCTAAAACTCATTAAAAACACTGCGGAACAAATCATAAAGAATTTCTTCCTGTTATCAAGAATCTCCTGTCACAAAATGAATCGAACCGATGCAATTATAATCATATCGCAAGAGACAAGCAAACAATGCAGTTGATTCGATTTTTTTGCCGGTGAATACCACGACGAAAATTCGCGGTCCGACGTTGGGAAACCAGCGAGATTCTCGGCGGTGATTTCCGCTCGTTCTTGTAAACATACCTGCGCCAGAAACATAAGGATCAATAGTAGCCGGAAATTACAGACATTTCATCGACTTGGGAATGTGTATCCGATGGAGTACGCCGGACCGAATAAAACGGCCAGGGCTAGGAACATTGCAGCCGGGGCGACCTAAATATCACGAGACGGTCGTAACTCGCAGCGATCCGATGATCGATCAGCGAAATAATTTCGCGATTATTTAAAGCTGCCGTTTACATAAGTAGAGCGTGACTGAATATTGAAGCAGTCCGCCATCCCTGCTGTAATAAGTCACCGCTTTAATCACCGAATGACTCAATATGTTCCAAGATTACATGCTAATGCCGCTTGACATTATGCCGTTGGAAGAATCACGCACTTGAAACAGAGAAATGCTCCTATATCGCAAAGATAATCGCCTCCTGTCGCGACCAGCGGCTCAATTCGAAGGAAAAAATCTGCAGTTTCAACGCGACGGAAATTAATATATATTGCTATCACTGAGACTTAGATGTAAGTGCATACGTTGCACAAATGCACGGCACGTAAACTGTAACATACACGTGGCGCACGTGCGACAGAAGCATTAGCCTTGTTTCGTCGGTAAACACTTCCTACAGGTCCACGAGAATCATCCAGCGAAACTATGTTCGAGAACGTTCACCCTGGACGTGGCTCCACCCCTTTGTCTCGCGACCCCTATTTAACAAAATTCTGACAGAAGCCACGACCCCATTTGTATCAAGTCATTCGGAAATTCCAGCTTAGATAACGAGAAGCCTGTTTCTCTGCCTGCTCGTTCCATCCCACTTGAAAGCAATTCGCCTTGATAAACGTCCCCTTCCGATTGCCTCTGATCGGGTTATGCCAGGCGAGAAGTTAGAACCCGTGCAGGAGGCAGTACTTTCGGGACAAAAATTTTGGAGATTAAATTAGACGGAATTATTTCTTGAATTATATGGATTTTAGAGGATCGTAGGTGTTTAATTAGATTAATATTAATTGTGTATTCTTCCAAGAATTTTGAGACTTCCGGAAGATTAGAAGAAGCGATATGGAGTAAAAAATTTCGCTACACTTCTCCATCATGGTGCAGTTCAATTACCCCCAACTTCGATTACACGTTCCCTTTCTCTCCCCAGTACCACCGTCTTCACCTTTCACGAAAGGAACCTTCGAACAAATGAAACCGAACTTGCTACAGCCACAGGCAAAGAAACGAATTTATCGTCGAAATTCAGGTCAAAGGTCCATCGGGGGAAAATTGAACTCAATCGAATTAAGGAGAGCGATAAGAATGTCGGCGAACCTCCGTTCCCCACCCTAATGATAGAAGCGAGTGGCTTCCGATGAAATTGATATTTTCGTTCAATTTTCTCCGCCCAGTGAAAAACACAAACATCGAAAAATACGATATTGTGCTTTGGAATTACTCGCGTCGAAGAATTTTATATTTTCTCTGAGCTGAAAATTTTTTATAAATTTCAAACTAAGTTACACGGAACTCTGTTGGAAAGGCAACAATTTTAAAAGCTCCGTGCAGAGGACAAAGAGGGATTTTTGAAAACGTATTGCAGCTCGATTAGCGAGAAACTCGCGTGGTTAAACGGCGATCTCGTTGCACCGGAAACGGGCTGTCGGGGCACAGATCGAAGCCTCCAATTATCAAGGAATTAGTTATAGTTAACCGAGCGGAGTGCCACGCCTGTTTCGCGTCGCGTCGCACAATTTGACGGTGATTGTCATAGCCGAGCCGGTCTGTGCAGCTCGATCGTGGCCGCAACACGCGCGTGCAGCTCGCGCCCTGTGACGCGCGCGTTGCATGCACCCCGCATATAGATGCACGCGTTAAGCTGACTGCCGATAGAACTTGTCCAACTTGCACCGTCGATGTTGCGCGCGTCCCGCTCCTTACTTACGTGTACCGGCTGCTTGAATATTCGCATTAGATTCAGCGCAATGGTTGCAACGCGAGAACTTCCCAGTCGATCCGCGACGGAGGATTAACGTGGAAATTCAGAACTTTGGCAGTGGGCGGTGATTTCGCGATATTACGCGACATTTCGTGTAATGTCGGGCACGTTTACATGTCGTACATGAACGATACTACGGTCGGATATCATTCTGATGTTACAGTTCAATGAAAATGAGATTGCGATGCCATCGAATCCTATAGTGTTCGGAATAAAGGTAAATTTGTGCAGTCAATATGTTCAATGGTCAAATTGACACACCGATTTAAATCCGGGGAAGTTTGGGAGCAAACATTCGAGCAGATCAAAGTTCTACGTATGAATGTAAATTCATTCGACTCGGTGCAGCTCCGTTTTTAACAGTATTTTAGTTATGACGTTTAATATACGTAAAAAAAATTCTGCTTTGGTGCATGTTTGAGGGAAAGATGAAAAATGAGTGATTTATTGCAAATAAATATAAATGGGAATATTAATATTCATACGAAAAAGAAAGGATTTTGAAAATGAAAATGTTTTTCTTCAATTTTTTAAATCTTTTCTGTTTACTAAAATGGTAGTGGACTAACAAAAAAAGGGGAACAATCGTTCAAAAGCCGCGAGAACAAAAAAGGATTTTGAAGAGAAACGTAACGTAAAATAGGTGATCCTTCAATTTTTCAGACCATATCGCATGTTTGACCATATAGAAAATTAAATCTGATTGATCCGGCCTTTTGAACACTGTTAAACCCTCGAAAAACGTGGACACGCGAATGATTCCACGAGTTTCCTTGAAGTGACATCATGTTTTCTAAAAAATGGTAAATATACCATTTTTGGGATCATTTTAATGTAGATTTAATAAAATTAAAAAAATCTCATTAAATCGGCAACTAAAGGTTCTGAAAGGAAACTTTCTTAGCTTTCCAAAACAATCATGAAAATTTGTCTACGATCATGAGTTCGCAAGTTATAGATGTTCAAAGTGAAAAATACCTTTTTCGCTTTGATCGTGAATAACTCGGTCAATAAAAAACATACGACGAAACCAAAAAAAAAGAAAATTAAAGAGAAATGTTTACTCTATGTGAGCTCTTCATTGCATTTACCGAAAAAACGCGGGCTTGTATTTTATTGCGATATATTAAATAATATAGATTGCACGAATTCGTACGGATTTTAGTTACTTTAATTTCTTTTTAGTTATTTGGTTCTGTACAGATCTTGTTACATTTTTGTAATTCCATTAATATTAAAAAAAATGAAAATTTTTAAAATAATTGCAAATATTTATTTTCTATTTTAATTACATTTTTTAGAAAATTCGAAAATTGGTTTAACTGATCTTTTGCGAATAGTGGAATTCGAATACCGTTTTTTTCTAAAGTCGGTTTTTATATACACCCTATAACATATCTAAGGAACGAACTAATTAACACCGTGAACTCTAATAACGCCCACTACTGCATTTATTCGCCGTCCACCCATCGAGAACCAATAGAAGACCACGCCACAGCGCAGGCTAGTGACAGCCACTCTTCAAATCCGCGTGGACAATCCTCAACCCTATTCTTACTCCTGTCTTCCTCACACACGTGCAGAACACCGTCCACCTTTTTTCTGAAATTACTTGTTCGCACCGTGTTCCCCCGATCCATCGAGCACCGATGATAAAGAAGCCGCTGCGCCTCGAGTCACGACCCCCTTGTTCACACCTTCGCGAGTACAACTGCCTTGGTTTTTTCTATAAGAACGTATACTCCTCCTTAACTTTTGCTACTTGTTCACACCTTTTTTTCTCCACGATTGCACGAAGCACCGAGAAAAAAACCGGTTCGTCTCGGGCTCACCTCTTTTTTTTTCTCGCCTTAACTAAATAACTCGACTCGTCCTCCTCACTCTCGCGCACGTTTCCTTCCTCGCGCGCCCAAGACTCCGCTGGTCCCCTTTCCACGCTTGTGAAGACCGAGTCCGTCCCTCCCACGGCACTGCTACGCGTTACTTCCCCCGCCTCATTGGTCACCGAAAGCGAACGCGATTGACAGCTGCTCGTCCGATCCGCGCGGACAAGCTCCTCCATCCTTCTCACACGCGTACGACGCCCGCAATTAGTTTCTCTCCCTTTTCTGCTCACGTTCTTATTGGGTATTTACGAATTTCTGGTCTTCCTGATTGACTGTCGCGTTTCTAATCCGCGCGGATAATTCCCGTCCCTCTTGCACGCGGGTATAACTTCGGCCGTCTTCCTTGCACACGTTTATGGCTTTGTTGGTAGTTTTTACACGTGTCCGAGATTTTTTTCGATGTTTCCTCTGGTCGCTAGTTGTTCACACTTTTTTTCCTTGGTTTGTGAAGCACCGATAAAGAAAGGCCGCCCGATGCTCGCACATTAATTTACTCCTTTATCTTCAGTGCGATAAAAAAAATGTAAAGAGAAAAAATGTGTGCCGTGACGAGCTTTACAACACTATATTTTTTAAACTCCAGTTTAATAAAATTTAATTTTCCAATTTTTCTTAGCACATTTTCGACAATACTTTTTCGCATTTTCGAGCGCTAGTCCCCTTATTTTATTGCATCCGAGCCTTCAATATTATAAAAATATAAGGATATAAAGCTGGAGTTGCACCTTTCTCGCTGCAAGTTCCTCAATTCAACTTTTAAAGTCCACCAAAACGTAACTCTCGCTAGGCGCAAATGTATGTTTCACTTTCAACGGACTTCTGTCGAAGATCTCCCACACTTCCGAACTGTCTCACTTTACTAAAACAGCATCTACTGCTGTCCCCTCCGTACTCGCACCTCTTCAAGTATCACTCATCCTCCCATCTTCCGTATCACAATTCCCTCGAAGTTTGAAGCCCGAGCCAAGACTATCGGCGATCTCCTCTTCCGCGGCAAAGCGATGTGGAAAGAAATCCTCGAGCACGGATCCATCAACAACCATCATAACCGCTCCTTCCCCGATCTGATAGGAAAAGCGAGCAGAGAGGGAGCATTGTTGAGCTCGCGCGTTTTCCATGCAGATCGTGCAGAATGTGTGGCGTGTTCTTGAAAGCAGTAAGTTTCCTCCGCAACATTGATTGGCAGCGTGTCGGAAGAAATTGTCGACGGGCGAGGACCTCGCGCCCTCCGCTTTCTTCTTTTCTCTCTCTTCACCACGGCCGACACGGGCCTCTTTCCAAGGGCGCGATTACCATTTTATCGGGTCTGATTTGCGAGCACTTTACACGAACCCTGTTCCTCGGCAGGGGATTGCCAGCGAACGGGTGCACTTACCACCAGCCCCGTCGCTCTTTCGAGGGTTTTAGTCTCGGGTACCAGGTGCCGCGTATACATACCCCTTACATACACGTGCCCAAGTATACGGGCTGGTTCATGCTCTGCGAAACATTTTTCTTACGATCGAACTCGATTTCGATACGGCCGCGTGGCGCTGCGTTTGATAATAAGCAGTAGCACATCGGATATGTCTCTGTTATTTTAAATTCCAGGATAAAAGCACTGGTTACAGCGTGCAACGAGTAATTCCAGCTGCAGAGAATAACGTGTGTGCGAAACAGGTACACACATACCGATCATGACAAGAAAATGACAATTCCGAACAAATCACAGTCGGCGAAATCCATTGAAGTCTCCACCGAGGAGCATGCAATATTCAAGCGCGCGAACGATGCTCGTTCCGAGAGAGCTACCGCCGATTTTACGATCCTATCTTCCATTCATCCGTGCTCCGCTGCAGTTCGACATTTCGAATGGAGAGATTCGATTTTTAACGCTCTCTCAGTGGGACAGAACCGGTAAATTAAATATCGGCTCTCTGTCGGTCCATGCATTTTTCCAGATTGCGGGGAACAATTCTCGCAAACTCATCACCTTTGTCATTGCTACTAATTGAGTTTCTGAGCTCAGGTGCCCCGGGTTTGGGAATAATTACCCACGAAATAAGTTCCAATCACGAAACAGGAATTATATATATTCGTACATACCTCCAGGAAAAATTACAAAAATTATACAAAATTGATATTGAGTTATCTAAGAAAGTCTTATAATCAGCTCGCTTCGAATATCCTATTATTCCAAGAAGAATTCCCGATGCAAAATCATCGGCCAAGTAGAAGCATCAACGAGGCTTAAAGAACAACACAAGTGTTTGTCGGAGAATCGAGGGTTCGCGAGCAATCACGAGAGCTTGGTGCTCAGGCGGTGCTTTATGACGTGGCGACGTCTTTCGAGACGCCAGTAAACGAGCTCGAGACGTCAGGTTTCCATAGAGGGATGCCCTGTAAACTGCGAAAAATAGAGACGCAGGTATTCCGAAATGCGATCGAAAACGACCTGGCCGGGCGAGCAAACAATGAATCGTATCGGTTAATTTCAATCTGAGCCGCGGTGGAAGCAATGTTTGCTGACGTCTCGTGACCCTATAGATCGGTTAGGTTTGTCGCGTGATCGATATGACTGCGGCGCGCCGATTTCGATTATAAACAACGGCTGGGTGGAAGAAAGCTCTGTGCAAACTGTGATTTAATTCGATGCTGCAACTTTCGTGGTCGGAATTAATTGGGATCGCATGCTGTTGTTAATGGGAATCGTGTTGCAAACTAGTTATTGAGAATTCCAGGCATCTCCATCGATACTTCCAATTGTAATTGAAATTAACACTAAAATTCTAAATGGTATGTTAGACAGTGTAATTTGCCTAAAAATGTATTAATATAAAAAAATGGAAAATTAGAGGAAATTTGTTCTGATATTAAATTGAATTATACTGAGAAAATAAATAGATTCAAATCCACATCGTTTTTCGCGGCTGCAACATTGATTCCCAAACGCAATCACTGCGACTGCACGCGAAAAAATCCCCAAGAGAAAAACCTTGTTGCAGCCGCTGCAATGAAGCTGTTGCTTAAAATTAACGACGCCCTCGCGAGCAACTCGTACAGAGTGCTGGTAAACAATTATTAGCCCATTACGCTGTGGACCATTAATTACCGCGGTTAAGCTATGAATTCTCCCGTCTAATTACGTGGCCAGTTTCCAGCAATAAAGGGAAAGAAAATGTAAGAAGGTTCAGTAAAATAGATGAAGGAAACGTTGTTCGCTCTTGTATCAAGAAGCAATATTAAAAATGAAAATTAACAGTGCTATTATTATTCACTAAATTACAATAAATAATTAGGAATAGAACCAGAAATACTGAAATGTTCATAAAAATAGTACCTCACATAAAATGACACATTGCACAATTTCACAGAATTTGGAAACTAAGAAACTTTCCCTGCGATTTCGTAGACTGATTAAAATATTGTTTTACATTTTCCGCGAATTGATCGGTGACCACTAAACACTTCGTTCGACTTCCCTGCGTCAGAATACGATTAGACAATTTAAAATCGATGCGAGGCTCAATCTATGACTGATGGGATCGCGACAGAGGGGTGTAAAATCGGGAAGAGGGGTGAGAACATCACGGCAAGGGACGAACGGATGGCGGCTTGCAATTACCATTCATTACTTTGTTGAGACCAATTGACATAACTGATTGGTATTCGCTCGCTACGCCACCCTCAAAGGGCCCCCGATCCTGGGGAAGGGAACTAATGCAGTTAGCTACGTCTGCGTCCGCAGCTACATGCATTTTAGTCCACCTCCAGGTCGGACATGTCGCTGAGTTTATCACTGATCCGTGTAACACTTGCATTTTTATCTCGAATAAAGATCTTTTATAATCAATAAATTTAAGAATCTCTCACAAAAACAATAACTCTTACAGAAATAATATAAAATACTTACAGCTGGTGTAATAATCTCCTATAATTTATAATCATCCAATAATTTCTTACTAATTTAATTTCCCAGCGCCCTCTTTAAATTTCTGTTTGTTTAACAATTCATTATGTAGTAGCCACCTGTCCTCATGTTTTTATTGCGAAGTTGTTGGCCGGTATGCTTTTCAGGGAGGATTGTAGGGTGGGCGTGCGAAGACAGGCGCTTTCTTCGGGCTGCCAGGACCATAAACCTGGACGAGCATTGTTTTTTAAAAACTGCAATAACGTCTGCACGCGAAAGTGTCTGCTTCTGGTGAACAGATGTCACAGGACAGACACCATTTCTTGCAGATGTCGGTCTTGCTTTGGCAAATTGTTCCGTTAAAGAATAGAACAGGCAATATACGACGCGAGAGGGTTTTAAGACAGTACATACACCTAAATAACTCCACTGCTTTCGAGGGTGCGATAGTATTAGTAAGAAAAAAGCTTTATGTATGGAAGTAGTCATTTTTGGGGGCTTTTTTTTAAATTGAAAGGTACTACTTTAATCTCAAAGTCTTGTAGCTAAAAAGGGGAATCATAAAAAAGAATTTTTTCATAAAATAATGGCACAGATGAGAGGTATATTCTTCACCCTCTCTCTCTCTCTCTCTCTCTCTCTCTCTCGCTGTCGCTCTCTTTTTTACTCTCTCCCCACAGTTTTCTTACTTCCCTCCCCCATTCTCACTCCTTTCCCACCCCCCTCCCTCGCAGCTGTCAGTGACTCGCCTCGCCATAGAAAAACTGCTCGCCTCTCTCCGAGTCGCCGGCAATTAATCGATTGCGATTAATCCCTGGGAGGAGGAGCGAAAGTTGGAGACTGTAATTTGTAGTTTGTTGAAGAGAGAACATTGCAAAACAACGCTCCCTCTCCTTATTCATTCAATGCCACCCCGTATACCCTGCAAAGAATTTCCGCCAGGAGGATATATCGCCGCCGAGGAGCACATTTTTCAGCCGAAATGCGAAAGATCGTTTCGCGTGTATATCGATCTTCCCCGCGAGGCAGCGCGGGCTAATTAAAGTCTGCTCCCTTGTAAGCGGTGTTGCGGAAATGGCGCTCGCCGGAACGGAAAGTGAACTGATAAATAGCGTCTAATGCTTCACCGAGCATCCGCGTCTGCAACAATTTTGGACCTACTTAGACCGATCTCCCCGGTAATGCAGCCGGGTCTCCCCGGGATGGAGATCGAGACGGTTTAACTCGCGAAATGCATCTCCGCCATGGTTTTTGCGCTTCCCCTGTCGGCGACATTGAACGATCGCTTCCCTGTCCCCGCGAAACTTCTCGCGCACTTGTCTGAATCGTTGCTGGGACGATCGGGAAAGTTGAGGGAGCTCGAAGGTGTTAGGAGATCAGCCGTGAGTCGGGGAAAATTCGATTAAATCGCGATCAGTGGTTATATAAAAATAGTTAATGGGAATTTTAAAATTACAGAATAAGGGATTTAATTGCGGATTGAACGGGCGAGAGAGCACGATTCGGGATTGGGAACGTATGCGGTATTTTGAGCCGATCCAACGGTGAAATATTCAGCTGGGGAAAAATGGGAAATCGAAAAAGAGGAGTCATTCAATCGGCCAAACATGCGAACGATGAAGAATGGGTGTAACGCGAGCCTCGGCTCATCGAAAAGCAATAAAAAACGCGGGAACACCGGCCGAGTGGAAAGCTGCATCGAGGCTCGGCGGGCGTAGATAATCGGGCGCGGCCGGTCAACGTAAAAATCAGAACTTTATCCGCGACATGAATACTAATTGGCGACTGGGCCGCCCTCGTGGTCGCACTTTTCCAAAGCCCGCCTAATTCGGCCCGATGTCATTAACGTCTGTGATTCGCCGATAAATTATTCGGGGTAATTGGATTCGGGTCGTGCATAAAATCTGCTGGGCAAAATCGTCCGAGGGTGGGCCCCTGCGCGCAGTCGGGGAAATGAGGAGGGGCATGATGAGGCTCTCAGGGGGGATATTTCGTACGCAGACAAATTGGGGAGAACAATCGGAATCGCAGCTCGCTATTTACCGGGGGGACAATAGCTTATCGGTTACTTGCGCGAAAGCTATCGGCGCGAAACAAATTTTGGCGGTGTGAATCTGGCGGGGGTTGTTTTGGGGTTTAAACTTGGAGCAAAATTATATATGTAGCCACCTAGAAAAAAATATATTTACTAAAAGTCATTAACAATATTAAAGAAAGTGTGCTTTATAAAGTCTGCTTTATTTAATTAATTGAAAAATATTTGTAAATTATATAAGGATGCCTCTGTTCAGGCTAATGTATTCCTGTTATATCCACACGCTAATAAGCCTGTCTATGTGATAGCCGACGTGTGTGGGCAGCGTTCCGTTGACATTGATATCCTACCGGGGCGATTACGCTCGCGAATGGGTTGAGTAGAGCAGTGAGCCTCGAATGACACGTGGCTCGTGATAACGCGAATGCAAGCGTGCTGCGGATAAAGGGTTTGAGAGAACATATTTTCAGTTTGTTTTACCTAAAGCGTAACATTCCCATTTTTATTCAAGGGATTATGCCTAGTCAGCTTTCGAAGAAGAACGCGATTTTCGGGAATTTTTGCGGAATATCTACTGTATATTTTTCCCAACTATTCGCTTATTTTAAAAGTACACGTGTGGAGAAATTTTCAGTAATTTTTTGTAGAAAAAAAATTAAAAAATAAGTGAATAACAGCCATTCTCGTGAAAGCTGCTTTTTTCTCTAAGCCGGATTAGGTAAAATTAAAAATTCAAAAGCATTCTTTTAATATATGGTTGTATTCAGTAGATGAACGAAGATTTTCTTCAAAAAGCTGCTTTTTGACAAAATATTGAATGCTGAATTATTCACTTTCGTTAATTAAAAATAGTTTTTTTTTTTAAATAAATAATTCTTTGATCGTCTACTAGTCTTTCGCATATAAAAGAAGTCTGCAAAAGTTTAGGCCAATCGATACAGCGTTTTCCGGAATATCTTGCTCACCGATATCAAAACAGTTTCCACGAGAATGGCTGTTATTCGTTCATTTTTTAATATTTTTCTATAACAAAATTACCAAGACTTGCTGCACATATGTACTTTCAAAACAAGCGAATAGTTGTAAAAAAATATACAGTAGATAATCCATAAAAAATTCCTGAAAATCGCGTTTTATTTCGAAAGCTGACTAGACATAACCCCTTACAAATATTTTATCCTAAATCCCGAAAAATACCAAAACTGTATATTATAGCTGCAATTAGACCCCATAAGGAAGCATCTAGAGGTGTTCGACCAGTCGGTGGCGTCGGCAAATTGAATTTTAAATTACGACCAGTTGAGCAATAACTTCTTTCGTTAAAGCACTTACTAACTTCAATAGGGAAACGAGGCGGTGTATAATCATGTTGTAAAACGATTTAGCCGTTACGTACACGTCTGGTCAAGCAACGGGTGGCCGACCATAAAGTCCATCGGCTCGCCGTTTGACCCGACGCCGGGTTTTCGAACCTTTACAAGGGCCAAAGTGAAATGATTGTCAATATTTACAAAGCGGATCGACAGATGTCACAGTCAAATATTTATAAACACAGACAGTAATAAAAACAGAGTTTCCTGGGACAATAAACTGCGCCGTGGTAGACAGCGTCCAGTTTCATTTCCTCGGCATCAAAATCGCCAGCGGAAATGTCACTTATTTTACAGTTGCAATTTATCCCTGCACGCGGATTATTTTCCCTTATTTATATCCACGGAAACTAACTTTGATCCAATGTTGCAGGTATTGTTGCCCGCGTACCAGTCGGCCAGACGCGCCGTTCATGCAGTCAAGGATAGCGAGCCTTAAATAGGACTCGCGCCGCGAACAGGGGGTGAGTCCAGCTATTTTTAATCCGTCGACGGCGCACGCTCGTTACGTGTTTCGATTTTATGATAATGCCGTCTCCCCTCGCTAACGAGGCGGCGTTCGACGCCCGATAACCGTTCCGCCAGGGTTATCCGCCTGTCGAGAATCGATTCCCTTTCGAGCTGGCCCGCTATTGTGCGAATTAATTGGTGTACGCGCGAAAGGCTTGCCGATCCGCGAGACTTCGCGCCGCTTTTGTAAACTTCGCCCCGCTCGAGTCGCACGCAGCCCCCGCGCTGCTCTACCTCCGAGCGATGGAATTAAAAGGCAGAAAGGGGTAAAGGCACGAGGGTGGGTCGCGGCGGCGGGGTTCTTTGAAAGGCCCAGCTCCTTCCTCGAATATTTACGGTCCGCGGGGCGAAAGGCAGAAGACAGCAGCTGGAGGGGTTGAAAGGGGGAGGGGGCGAACGCAGCCGGAAGCCGCGAGCGGAGGGGTGGCGAATTAATTAAGAGCCTGTGAGCTACCGCGCGGCAAATAAGATGAGACTTCCGGGACTTCTGTCGTCAAAATATTTGGCTCGTACTACTGGATGCCAGCGTCGCGACGCAACTTCCCCCCTGGCCTGCGATTTTCCACGATAACACGGAAAATATTGAGACAGTCCAATGGGAAACTTGTCCTGTCGGTCTTCGTTTGAAAAATGAAAATACACTAGCTTCTTTATTTTTATTTAAATAATTACGTGGTACTGATCATACTGTACGTTAATGTGTAAACCATTAGCCGGACGGTTTATTGCAATCAAGTCAGCACACTCGATACTCTCGTTGGCTGTACTTGTTATTCAATATTCCGCCAACAACAGGTACACTAACGATATTCGTTTGCTCGGCTAATAATTAATGAAATCCTAACGCATCATAGTCGTGCCGTTCGCTACATCGCGCGGTCAATATTCAATTAATAGGGCAATCTAAACCTCGTTTGCCGCGCGAGTTAATCAGCGTCGACACCGAATTGCGATCCGGCCGCGATTGATTCGCAATTGGAAGCGTAGGAAGGATCGCTCGCAGCGGCAAAGTGCTTTGCGTCACGGTGGAAAGAGATACAGATCGTGGACGCGACGGGATTGATTCTATCGCGGGGCCAAGCACGCCCCTGCGATTCAAAAAATACAGGAGCCGCCGGTGGGAAAGAGAAGGCTGGGCTGGGAAAGGGGTGAGAGACGTCTGCGTGAATTCTCCGCTCGGGTCTCGAGCACGCTCCGTATACACGGGGCCGCGTGTGTGTACACAAATGAAGCCGGTGTTGCGCTCGCGCATCCGTTCCAAGTGTCTCCAGCGACGTCTGAAAGAGAAAGAGAAATAACGGAGACAAGGGACAGGGGGATAGGTTGAAGAATGTGCACTCAGCGTGATTGGTGCAACGCTGCCGGTGCATAGCGAGCGGTTGTCTGCATGGAGAACTCTAGAATTTCCACGAGCCCTCGCGTGCGTATGGCCCCGCGCACGCGGCCAACCGCCCCCCGCCCCACGTCTTGCGAGAACGGCCAAACAATGCTTTCCACTCGACTCGCGACTTTCCGGGAGATTTCAAGGAACGCTGTTCCGCAGCCGTGCATCGGCGCGAAACACTCCACCCGTCCCGCGGATCATTGCCAGCTGCTTCACTCTCGCCATTAGCGATTTCAAGGGGCTGGTTAAGTCGATCGTTCCGTATTCAGATCCCGTCCTCGGGCGTCAACTCCTCGCCGGACGGCGCCGCGGCTCGAGGAGGCCGCATAATTATCCCGCGAATATTCGGAAATTCATGGAACTCGGACGAAACACCGGAGCCGCGGCCGGCTGAATAATTCAATTACATTAAACCCAGATGCGGACGGTTAATTAACAGCCCGCGGATTGCCCGCCGCGTTTTTCCCCTTCGATCGAATGCGGAAAGCTTCGAGGAAAGCGTGGAAAAATATGAAGGTGTCTCTGCTACCGTATTAAAGAACCGTGAAATTTTCATCCGCTCCCAATTCATTTCCCCGCGATTTACGATATTCCCGGTGTATCTCGTCGCTCTGCCAGAAATACGTGTTTAATTCGCCCTCTGTATCAGCTTCCCGTGAAACGGATACCGGACACTTTTCGCCACCTGATGAATTATTTTCGTCGACGATAATCGCTTTCAAAGGGCATTATTAATCATTCGCACTCGCTGAATATTCAACACAGAAAGAAAGTTCAAAATAATCGATGTTTATTCGATAGAGTCATACATCAATGTTTACAGATAGCAACTCGATTAATACATAAATCATTGAAATTAGCTGCTTTAAATCAGAGTTGAGAGAAACCAATTATTTAGTTACTTTAACTTTAGATTATCTGACGAATAAACTTATTTTTATTCGTCACTCGAAATCTTTATTTAAATAAAATTTTTGCCCATCTCTGCTTTAAATTATTCGTTGCAAAAGTAGACTGGAGTTAGTATATATAACCGAAGCAGCTCCAGGAAGCCGCAGCGAGGTGGTGTTAACTCGCAAGCCAGTGTTAAGATTCGATCCAATGCTAGCAGTGTAAATTGCCAGGTTCGCGGGAATGTCGAGCTTGCTCCAAGCATTAACAACGACCGGGCCATCCGAAAAGTTGATCAAAAGCACCGCAACAGCCGATCCCAATTTGCGAACGACACCGAGCACCCAATTGTTGACCAAAGCGACCTGGAGGGATCCCTGAGCCACAAGAGGACTCTTTTTCAGCGCCGACAGAGCTTTGAACACCTTGTAATGGGAATTAGCCGCTAACTTCTGTGTTGCTAGGTTCACAGCCCTGTAATTGCTATGAACAGGCAGCCAGGTAAGATTCCTAGACGAGAACCCAGCGCTGATGGTACTGTCCCACTGGTACGGCGTCCTTTCCGGGTCTCTAGACTTCAAAAAGTACCTCTCCGGACCTGCGTTGCACCCAGCTGGGTCCACAGTCTCATAATACGTGAAGTTCCTGTCCTGCATACCGATCTCATCGCCGTTATACACCACAGCGATCCCGGGTAGCATCATCGCCAGCATGGAAATCTGATCAGCTCGTTTATCCCCGTACCTCGCTCTCACGCGGTGATTATCATGATTTCCTACCACCCAATTCGGCACATGTCCTGGCCCAGAGCCGCTGCTCACCCACTTGTCTATCAGTCCCTTAAACTCTGCCGCGGTGGACGCGATGTTCAAGTCCGTGATAAACATGAAGTTGAAGGGAACCGTGGAGCCGAAGTTGTAGAATTTAGTCACCAAGTCGTGAGTAGTGTAGGCTTCCGTGAGGATCATCTTGGCGCTGGTTTTGGTCTGGTTGGAGTAATCGTCTATGAGCTTTCTCCAGCTCTTCAGAACATCGTACGTGTCGTTCAGATCCCTCGTGTAAACGTGAACCAGGCTGTCGTAGTCGTCAGCTGGGATGTCGGTCCTGTTCGCCGAGGGTTCATTCAGGAGCCTGGCGTCCTCGAACATGTAGTTAATCGCGTCAATGCGGAAACCGTCGACCCCGCGCTTCAGCCAGAACGTCAGTACGTTCTTCATCTCCTGGTTCAAGGCCGGGCTGCGGTAATTCAGGTCCGGCTGTCCTGCGGCGAACTGGTGCAGGTAGTACTGCCTTCGAACGTCGTTCCACTGCCAGGCGGAGCCCGTGAAGGTGCTCAGCCAATTGTTCGGCGGCTGCCTGGTCCCATTGACGATCCTGGCGTCCCGCCAGATGTAGTACTCGTCGTACGGTTTAATTCTCTGCACGCTCTTCTTGAACCACGGGTGCTCGTGAGAGCTATGATTGGGCACCAAGTCTAGGATCACCTTGAGCCCGAGGGACTTGGCCTTGGCCACCAGCCTGTCGAAGTCCTGCAGGGTGCCGTAATCCGGGTCGATGTCCGTGAAGTTGGAGATGTCGTAGCCGAAATCCACCTGCGGACTCTTGTAGATCGGCGAAAGCCAGAAACCCGTGACGCCCAGGTCCGCGACGTGCTCTAGCTTGCTGGTGATCCCATTCAGGTCACCGATCCCGTCTCCATTACTGTCTTTGAAGCTTCTCGGGTAAATCTGGTAGACCAAAGCGTTCCTGTGCCATTCTGTGCTGGCACTCGGGCGGGGAATGCTGCCGCTCAGGGCGGGGAACACTAAACACGCGATCACTGTTAATCGAAACATGACGAGCTTCTGTAGATGACGGGAGACACCGCGGGCTTCTTATAGAACGCAATCACGGTATAAAAATTGTGGAAATATTGACGATAAATCTTCGATAGTAGGGTGGCATTCTTTAGCGAGTATCTAACGATAAGAAACTCCGTGTTTTTATACTTTATCACGCGAAGTGGATGTTTACTGCAGTTTTCCTGCGTTGTTTTGAAGAAATCTCAAGTATCGGTGGAGTTATCGACGATACTGATTCTTTCGGCCTTCGCAGCTTTATCAACGCTTTGGCTCTCCGTTCTTCCCGAGAATTCTACTGGATACCTGCACGCCGTTGCGAGTGTAATGCACCGCGGGGCGTGCAGCGTTCCCTGGCGATAAGATTCTTGAAGGCGCGCGGCCACTTGGGAAATGGTAAACACCTAAGCCCGCACGATCTCGCGTGTTCCCCGCGTTTATGCGTGCTGCCCTCGTAACTGCTATCGCGGCCGTGGCTAATTATACAGCCAACCACGGTCTATCAGGCCCGCTCCTTACTTTTCCCCGCGGACGGCGGGGCCAATTTAGGTTCGCGCCGCCGCCAACAACCGCCACGCCGAATAAATTCGCCATCCGTCAGCGCGTGACGCGCGGCGATCCGGGCTGATAAAGAAATTTTCGGCCCGCGCCGGCTCTTCGTGTCTCCGTGCTCGGGGTGAATCGGTAATTAGACCCCGGCGACCGTTTGAGAAGATTCAGCAACTCGCGTGGAAGGAGGCAGCGATTTAAAACAAACCGGGTGCAAAAATACACTGACGCCCTGCCATTGCCCGTCAACTTCGAACAATACTCAATATCGCGGCGCTGAAAAAAATTGTCACGTTCCTCTCAGCTCGCGCTGGTCGATTGTAGGCCGCCTAGCGGAGAAAGGAAACGGTTTTTCCCCCGAAAAGTGCGCAAAAACGTTCTTTGACGCGCGTTATTTTCTACAAAAGCGAAAAACGATCGGTCGCGTAATGGAATATGGCCGGTTTTGCCAGCGGAAATACGCGGCGGTACTGTCAGGGAGATGATTGTTTTCAGTTGCATGTACGCGGATATCCAGCCGCACGGGTTCGCTCTGCAACCAAGTAAAATTCGAAGCTTCGATCCGCCGATACCTACTTTCCCCCGGGCCGGTTTCGGGCGGAGCATTGACTGCCAGAAGAAGAACACCGGGGCTGGTGCATTATAACAGCGGCAGATACCAGCTCAAACATAATAAATTCCCGGGCATAATAGTCGCGGACAATAAAACACAACGACGTGTTTTGCGAAGCAACACCGCCGCGCGTGATTTACGCCGAAAGATACACACAGATCCGGCAAAGACCAAACACGATACCCGCGTAGAAACGCCACCGCGGAATGGGAACAAAGTTTTCGCCCCCTCCCGAGCATTATTTATGCGCGTAATTTTCTTCTTGGCTTATTGCGAACTGCATTCATTCATTGTTCGCGCCCGCGCCGAGGACAATTTCGCTGAAACAATGAATTATTCATGCTATAAGCATCGGGTGCCGTCCCCCACCCCCTGTTATCAATCTTCCTCCATCACGCTTCCGGTTCATGAGACGCTCTTCTTTTTTTTCCGTCGAAACGGGGAAAGAACAGAATTCCCCGGCGCGACCGTAAAAAGTGCGAGAGCCCCGTGCGCCAGCGATACATCAAACGAATCTCTCGCGTGTGAAACGCGAGCGCGACGGGTCCCAGCCGTCGTCGGATGGTTTCCGGTCCAGACGGGGCTTTAAGTTAATTTTCATAGATTCGCAGGGCGGCGGGGCACTTTTCACGACGCCCGATCGCTTCGAAAAGGCAACGCGGATGAGGGATTGCCCCGACTCCGTCGCAACCAGGCCACGTTGTCAGCCACCCTCGCCGCCGAGGGGTAGTCAAACAACCCTCCCTCCCTCCCCGCTCCCTCCGCAGTTTACGGCCGTAATTAACTTCCTAGGTTATTAGCCCTCGTTCGCGGTTGTAGCCTGCTACTCGACAGGACCCTGTCCCACCACTCTTTCCGGCGAACCATCCCTCCGCGCGCCTACCCCCGTCGCGTCTCGAGGCTCGCTCGACACCGACGAGACGCTCCCCGGCCACCTTCCGCCCCGACAACTCCGCCGTAATTATTTTATTATCCTATATAAAATTTACAACTGGTGTTCCCGGGGCATTCGTGCGCCCAGGCCAACAGAAGATCCTCGAATCGCGTAGCGTGTTTAGCGGGCCGGCTATCGCGCGATAGATCATGGAGCACAGCCGGAAAACGTCGCGACTGGTAACACGCGTAACGTTAAACAGCGCCGCGGGCTCCCCGGGGCTGCAAATTAATTAACCGGCGCATGCATTATTATCGGAACCGCACCACGCACCGGAAATGCGATCCTAATTAAATTTTCAGTCCGCGTGAATCCACCCAGTAAATCAACATAGCTGGAATATCATGAAATTAAAGGAAAGCACGTTCTTCGAATAATTACGGCGCGTGCACGCGGGAGTGTGTAATGCGCCCCATCGAAAATCACGACGCCCTCGTTAGTTCCCGACACCCCAAACGCTCCCAGCTTCTCTATTAACGTTTCGCCGAGCATTCTATCCATTTCGTTTCAGCCACGTTTGCCCCTCTATCGTCATTGTCACGCTTGTTTCTCCTGACATAGCTCGCGAGGTCGGCTTCTTAAGTGGCTCTAAAGCAAACGCCCGGCATCTCGTTACGCGCGAGCCGGCGGAATTTTCGTGCCCGGCGAAATGAAGGTCGAGGGACAGGGTCGAACGGCTTTAGCAGCGAAGAATTCTCCCCCGGGCACAAAAGACTCGCCAGCTTAGACGCGACATTGTGCCGCGAAAGTGGCTACGGTCCGAATAACGCGCGTCCACTGTAATTCCAGGCCAACACGTCGCCGTGAGGGCGCACCGCCGCGAAGATTGCCAGACTTTATACAGACCCGTCGCGACCCTCGTTCGCCCCCTTACGTTTCAATGTTGCTCGCTGCGGGAGCTCTCGGCGATACGTGGCATTCTCCGCGACGCCGGCCAGAAGGAATTTATTAAAACAATCCGCGCGGGAGAAATTGAAACGCGCCCGGGCGAAATTGAGTCCCGCGGGGACCGATAAACACTCGCGGTTTTAGGAAACAGTAAACGGTAAAGCTTCAGTTTTATAGATCAGGATTTTCCTAACGCTGGAAAAGCCGCGACGCTGTGGGATCCAAGGACCAGATAAAATTCAATTGGATCTAGCCAACCGCGAGATCATTCCTACCCCTGGATGCTGCTTTTCTCCCCCGAAATTGAATATTCCGATACCGAAAAAGTCTCCCTCGTCTATTTATTTACTTCCCTGACGAGCCCTCAAGGGCCAGGATTTTTGTCAGATTTTCCATCGCCAAGAGGCCCCCTCCGCAATCTGGGAAACTTCAATTTTCATGCGAGCACGTCGCCCAACGCAAACCGGCGGTCCGGCGTATTCGTGGGTTTTGCAATTCATATTTTCAGGTAAAAACCAGCTTCAGAGGCCGCCTCTCGAATGGAAATTGCCGCGGCCGGCTTTCCGTACGTAGCCGCGGCAGCAAGATATCAAACTAAATACGGCGAGGGCGATAGAATTCCGCGGCGAACGCGGGATAGAAAAATCACCGGGCTGCCAGAAATTGACCAGAAGTTGCCAAGTGTTCGCGCGGGCCCGGGTAGCCGTGTAATAACGAACTCCGGCGAAATTGTTGCAGCTCTCCTCTGCCCCTCTGGATTTTACTGTGGCAAACGCGCAGCCGCCGGCGGCTGCTATAAAATGCTTTTAGGTTTAGAAATAGTGCGCGCGATGCAACGCACCCCATTATCTAAAATATTTCTATACACGCGAGCCACTTCGCGACTGATGCACGCGAAAGTGGCTGCACCAATTAAAACTGTTCATTAGTGGGAAGTAGAAACTGTCGTATTCATGTCCGACCGCCGCTCGGCTGCGCGCGGCGTTTTTCCAACCCTGAATACTAGCTTGCCCCCGGTGCGGGGGTGACTTCGCGAATAATAATTTGCCCGAAACGTGCTTAGAGAAGGCAGCCGAAAACACACTGCGGGCTCATTCTCCTCGGGCAAATTACACGCGGTAATTAAATGCAATGGAGACTCAAAGGGGCAGAAAATGTTTTGCAAAATGTGAGCCGGACGTTCAATCTTCGCCGCGGTGCAATTAAATGAGGCAGACGTAGGAGTCGAAACGATTCTGCAGTGGAGCTGCCGTTGAACTCCAGTTCACGTGGACATTTTCTAATTACAGAGCAGGAGACTCGTGTCACGCGGAATAGAAGCGTTCGACTCTCGCGAGCTTCTTCGCACCCCCGTCAATTTGTCAAGCGAACAGGGAAAAGCGGAGGGCGGGTGGGGTCCGCGGGACGAGGTTCGATATTTATGAGCCACCGACGAAAAATGCTGCGCGACGCTCGAGGGACCCTGGAGTGCTGGCTGCTGTTTAAACAGCAGGGCAGGGGGTGGAAATGCGTCTGAATAGGTCGCGCGATCGTTCCCCCGCGAACGGGGTGAGACGGTCCCCGAGATAAAACGCTGTTGCGTCGATCCGACCATTGAGCCGCGTTCGTGAAATCTGGAACGCGTCGAGATGCCTCGTCGGGGCGGATCGAGGGCGGAATAAACCGATTTCAGGGGGAGGATTTGGGGAAACGTGGTTGGCGAGGGGGTTCGTAAACGCTCGGATACGGGGGGGATTTATGGAGAGGCTTGACGCAGGAACATACTTGGGTACCCTTTTATTTTTACGGAGAAAAGAGAAGGTACCGCGATCGTAAGTCACCGCAGTCACGATTCATAAAATATCTCGACGTCGTCACGCGCTCATTTAATGTGAGAGATCCTGATGCGACAGGGAACAAGCTTAATAGCCCACAAGCCGATTTAAAATATCCTCGAACCCGAGAATAGATCACGCGCCGCCCGAGGGACGCGTAATTAAGAAACTTCTTGCATTGCGTCGTTCTAATATTATACAAGAAAAGTAATATCGCAACGAAATTTCACGGCTCGCCGGCTCCGGAGCTTGTAATTGAACGTCAAAACTTTTCCCCTGTCACTTTGCGCGCCGCGCTGCGAGCGAAATATTAAATAAATCGAAGTGCCCGGCGCCGCAAACTGGCATTAGTCACTTAACAACACTTTTCAATTACGAAACGGTAGGTACGCTAGCTATAAACAGTACCTGTCAACGTTCCCAGAATTTAGAACGCAGCGCAGTCGCGGCAGCATTATTTGTGACAGTAAAAACCCAGCGAAGTGATAAATTAAGCAGCGCCAGAGACAGGAACACGTGTTGATCAAGCGGTTAACAAGAAGTATAAGCGACGGGGGACATGCAAAGCATCCCCCATTCTACTTTCACTCGCAAGGTTGCATACGGCGCAGGGGCGGCGGACCCCCGCCGAGGCAGTCGAGTAGACCTGCTTCTGTTTGTCCCTTTCTCTCATTTACAATGCCTACTACCACCAGCAAACTAAAACTAATAACAAATCTACTCGTTAGTACCTAATGTGGAACAAAGGGAACCGCAAGATCTCGCGATGCACCCAAGGATGCCTCCTCCCGACCTACTCAAAATTCCATCCCGGGCTCCCGTTGTCATCTGTCCATTCAGTCAGAGACTCCCATCTACACAGGAGCCCTAGGATCGCTAGGCATTCCCCGCTCGACTTCGGTATATCGTAGCACGCGCTCGCAGCTACGCGTAATTAAAATAATTAGTACGAATAATCTCGGGTCTAATAGCGGCGGTGGTATGCTCGAGGGTTAGAACGCCGCCAGAAGAGGGAGCTGGTTATAATTAAAACGCACGGCCAAGGCAACACTTGAATCCGCGCTGCGCAACCTGTTCACGCACTTTTGCCACTCGACGCGCTGCCTGGCAACCGGTTCCCGCGATGAATGCCGGTTTTTCCCTCCTTCGTCCCTCGGAAAAAGACTTCCCGGCCGTTGAATGAACTTCGCCGCGGCTGAACGCTCCTCCGCCCCCCGCGGGGTCGCAGAGGGCGAGGATATTTGCCAGTTAACCTGTCGTTTCGCGTTCGCTGAACGCGTTAAGGGTTAAAAGCTTCGCTGCCGGATTTTCTTCGGGAAGAGAGCGAAGAGGCAGGCTCTCCGCGCTGCTTAGCTTCTACAGACGTTGTTCTCGTTAGAGGCTGGGGTACCTAACGCTGCGAGCATTTTTATTTTACCTAGAAAAGGACCCTTTAAGTACAGATTCAGCTTGGGTTAGGGTTCGCTTCTTTGTAGCAGTAGTAGCTTTTTACGCGGACTTTCTGTCAACAAACTCGAGCACTATTTGTCAAGAATTTTCCTTGTGCAGCGTGATAGGTGTTATCAGTTTCTCCGACAGGTATCTGATATTTCAATTCTTTTATCAGACGTTATTTATCGTCGAAGACTTTCCTACATTTCTTAAGTACACAACAGTATCTGTTTATCCCGCTCAGCCATATCTCGATTAATCACCTTTCCAGCATCGGCTCTGGGCGATCTCGTTAGCAAATTTCCCGGAAGCGCCGCGTTTCACGCAACCTGTTGGGATCAAGTGTGACCAGCGAGGCGCGATCATCGTCTGATGTCACACCTGATCCCACGATTATCGCTCTAGCGTGAAATGACCGGATTCCTGGGTTGGGGATTGCATTCCTGCAGTAGTGCCCAGACATCAAACGGAATTGTTTGCGCATGCGGCAAACTGACGAATATATGGGCCACGCCAGTGACGTTTAAGAAACAATTCCACCCCGACTATTATCGTAGGGGCAACGGCCTCGAAGTGTGTCTTTTCGTCGATTTCCTGACAGGCGATTTCAGTTATTTTCGAACTCATTCGAGATCTTCCCGAGGAAATTAATTTTCCACGGAGTAAAAGGTCAAAGCAAAAATAACACTCAGAAGGAACAGTCGGCGATTGCGGTTCCCCACATTTCCTCGAGAGATCGCGCGATCATTGGCCACGATTACATCGTCGGATCGACTCTAATTAGCGCGCTCGGAAGTTAGTGTCTTAATTAGGCACTATCGTTACCGAAACTCTACTGGCAACCTGTGGCAATCTGAACAAGCGCAGCCAGCCTCCGGTTAAGACACTAACTGCTCGGAACGTCTCGTTATTACTGCAAGATCCTCCCCGCAGTTTCCAATGTAATAATGACAGCGAAATCGCGAGCGTGCTTTCGGTTTCACGCTCCCCTTTGGGATCGTCGGGACGTAATTGCGCGAGTTTCTGTCACTCTGAATCAGGCACTTGGATCGGTTTAACTCGCGCCGCGAAGGTTTTATAATAACCTAAAAATAGATTCCGCTGAAAGTCGCGGAGAAGGGCCAAAGGGGGAAATTGAAATTCCCCGTCGTTTCGAGTAATCGCGAGCGGTACCGAGAATCGGCGTAAAAACGGCGGAGCAAGAAAGCCTCTTCATAATGGGAGAGAGCCGCGGCGCGCACAGAGGGCTTCTCATGAAATTCCGTTTAACCCGAATGGGTTTACGACGTTGAGAAATAAGAGCGCAAGCGTTTCGTGACGGCTGAATCGTTAGATCGCCGCGAGGCTAACCTAATTTCGGGCTTTTAAAGGCCGCGCTCGATTTGCATAAACGTTCAGACGCGGCCCAACTTTCCGCGTGTACCAGAAACCGGCGCGATCGATCACTGCCCTGGCTCTGTTACGCAGCAAAAGTTCCCCGAAGCCAGCGAAAGGAGATTAAAATATTTGGAAAATAAAGGACTCCGGCGCGGAACGATATCCCATTTCCCTCGCGATCTTCGGGGAGCAGAGTGACTTCGAAACTCGTCCAAGATACACCGATTCCTCCGCAGTCCCCTTCTTCGATTCCCCTAACTCTTCGTTTGACCAGCAACTCCTCGGAACGGCGAACTTCCAGACCGGATCATTGGCAAAAACTTTCGCGAGATTTTCATTCTCCCGCTATCTCGTGTCCTGATCAGCAGGTCCCTGAAATCCAGGTCCCGTTGAGATCAGAGGTCAGAGGGCTCCGGGGTAATTGAAGTTGGGTAATCGAGAGGCCACGGCTGTTTACAGCGCTCGCAGTTTTACAGCTTTGCGAGGAGAGACCGAAGAATTGGATTCCCGACGGATCCCCGTCGGAATCAAGCCTCTAGCCGGGATTGAAAAAGACGCGCGCTACCGCGGATCCTGCATGCTGTTTTCATACCAGCTGTTACATGTAACGAGAGCGCGCCTGTCGGTTTCCATTTTTGGGGGAAGCTTTCTCGTAATTAGTGCCCACTTCACGAGTGCATAACGCGATATAGTTGATGGTATTTTAAGCCGAGATGCGAGCCGCTGAAATGATGGTGATTACGTGGCCGTGATGAGAGATTAGAGGGTGAGTAGCATAACTGCAAATGGAATTCTCAGGAATGCTGCTCCCTCAGCGTACGTACAGAACAGTTAAACGGAAATTTAATGCGTCCACCGATCAACACTATTTATTTCCGTCACAAGCAATCGCGAAGAGACTCCGATTTTTAAAAGCAATTAAAAAGCGCAAAATCGCATGTTATATTTTAATATTTCTCCGTTCTGAGCTGAAGAATTTAATCGAACCCCCCGGAAACATTAACATACGTACGCCCCGGTCGAAAATCGTGGATCGTGGTAGATCCGCATCTCTGCCGCGATTTAATGGAAACTGCCTAGGATTAATTAATTTGCGATAAAAGAGGAAGCCTCCCTCATGATGAAGTACGCTTTAAATAACGCCCCGTGTCGTATACCTGGCACTCGTAACGACCATTTATTGTGCAAATTGGAGAATCCTTAATGGTCGGCGCAATTAGCGATACCGATGGCGCGTGACACTCGCACGTGGCGCGCGCCACGTTCAAACCAGTCGATCGGCTGGTAAGCGAGGCGGCATTATGCCGGGCGAAAAGGACAAAAAAGGGACCGCCGAGGATCGATTTAACTAATCGCGAGCGTTTCGTTCGCTCGTTTCGTACAAGCGATTCAATTTCACGCGACGACAATCGGTGTCGATGCATCGTTCGGGCGATAATTACGAGTTCTGGTCAAGTCTGCGACGCGGCACGAAGGATTTTTGCTGCCATTTTTCGGTATATGTTGAGAAAATTGCGGAATGTGACGTCGACAGAAATATTTAGATCGCAAGTTACGAGGGCTGGAGAACCGCGGCGGCGCTGACGCGTGGCCTGCCCCAATAAACTCTACTTTTTATAGTTGAAATTTTTCTAGTTTGCATATTAAATGGCGCGCACCGCGGCCCTAATCTCCTCTCACGCCGTTGGAATTTTTAATGATCGCGCGTGTTGCGTTCTGCAGGGGAGAGAGTCGCGTATATTCCGAGCACGGGGGCCTCGGTTCGTGCGCGTTATTTACGCGGCAGAGGAATAGCGGGACACGGGCGGATCGCCGAGGAGGATCTTTTCAATTAGAAGCGCTTTCAAATTGCGAGCCCTGAGCCGCGAATGTTTTCTTCGCCGTGACGGCGGCCGGGGATCGCATTGAGAGCCGGGGGGGCGGAAGAATTTTCTATCAGCAGCTCGACCAAAGTGCCGCTTTGGTTTCTTTAGAATCACTGTTTCACGCTTTGAGGCCCGCGCCTGTGGGCTTCTCTGATCTCCCGGATAGCCGAGATCTCTATCGCTGAAAGGAACGCACTTTCGACCCTCAAAATTACAGCCTCGCCGTTCGTTATCCTCTTTCAATTCTACTTCACTACAGAAACTCTTGCGCCTTTATGTCCTCCACGGCGGAACACTTTCCGCGCGCGGAACTTCAACGCGTATCGCGCAATGAAACTGGGCGAGAAGAATTTTAATTAATATTGCGAAGGTCAGTGAGGTGGAACGACGTGCTTGTGAACTTTACTTTGCTCCAACTATGACAGCCAATTTCAATTTAAGACTTTAAGCTCTCTCGCGTCACCGATACTTCCCGGAATTTACATTGGTACCGTAATTTTATACTATCGACTTAACCCTTCCGGCTGTACATTATTGGTCCCTAAGGGCGTCGCTGCGACGTCACATCGATCGTACTAAGATGCAACTAATAAAAAGTTCCATCGGTACTAGTTCCGGGGGTGAGAGAGCAGTTTAAAAACAAGCAGAACTCGCGTCGTACCTTCTTGTTTTCTCGCTCGGGGCTCGCTCGAGGAATTGCTGCGCGTAAACAGGACCTGCTGGCTTCGGTGTAAGGTAAACCGGGTGAGGAAACAATATTTTTATTAACGGTGGAAAGTTATCGCGGTTGTAGAACACAGTGTTCGAGATCGGTGCGCGAAACTTATTTTACTTCGAACCTACTATACATCTGGGGGATATAAATTATTTGCGCGCAGAGATCTGTTCAAGACTCTTGCAAACGCAAGTAGAATCCAATTGACGCCGTGTAACGGAGACTTCAGCCTCCGAGCGCCTGAGGATATGCAACCTCTCGCGTCATACGTTAAGAAGGATGCATCGTGCGACCGCGCTGCCCTCTGCTGGCCACCACGTTAAGTGGCACTGTGCTGCGACGCGGTTGCCTAGCGCTAGGCGCTCCAGAGCCCGTAATTTTGTTATTCGAAGTCAAATAGCAAAGTAGGAGTAAACAAAAAGGTTTGCATTATTATTCTAAGAAGAGAGGGCAGATCTGAATGCAGCGCCTATTCCACAAACAATCCAGAAAAGTAACGCGTCTAAATACCGTTCCAATATGCAAACCGGGACTGCGGAACAATGGGCGCGAGCTCTGAATTCGGGAACGAGGTCTCATAACCGGAAGCCGACTACGAAACTAGAGTCTTTGCTTTCCTAGACTAACCGGAACCGTGCTTTCCGAATGCAAAACACCCACTCGAAATAGTTCCGCTCCCTTGTTCTCGGTTTCGTTTAACATCAATAAACCGGCGCATCTCTGTTTCGGTGGCTGTTTGCTCGCCGCTGGAAGATTAACCGAGAGAACGATCGTTTGCAATTGAAACTAAAGAGGGCCCCGCTGGCTCCTCCGCCTCGATACAATTAAAAAATTAATTTGTAACGTAATGACGCTGACGAAGCGACTTTCCTCGAATGCATGCTTTAATGGAAAACGTTTATGCAAATGGCGTCGGTTCTATCGGGACGACGGTGGCAGCGCGATGGAGAAATATTAAAATAATACGATTTCATCGATGCTCGCCGGTTCGCGGCGAAAATAGAACTCGGCACAGAATTTTACAAACATTTATGTAAATGGATTCTTTAAAAGGGAACACCGGCGCTCGCTTTTTATCGCCCTCCCAAATCGGCGGATTGATCGCCGCGATCACAATATTTCGAACAAGTCGATTCTCGCGTTTAATGTGTATCAGGGAATTTTTATCTCCTCTCTCTCTCTCCCTCCCTCTCTTTTTTATTCGACCTCGAGCGAGGCTTTGTACAAGTCACGAGCGCAAACGCGGCGAACAAAAGGCTGGCGCGGCCGCGAGATTTATGAGATGCACACACCGGTGACAGTTACAAAAATAATTCTAGAAACGGCGCGAAATACGGTCCCCGCGCGTACGTGTGTGCCCCTGACAGTTTCGAGCCCCGCGCAAATATTGACCGTGTTCCCGTCGCGTTTTGCGCTTAACTTCTTGATGAAATTGTTGCTCTGCGCTAGACTAGCCGTAGGACAGTTCGCGCGGGCAAACTAATATTTCACCGCTTTCAAAATCACTACCCCATCTGCAGGGGACGATGAGTTAGAAGAAGTCGCGAGTTATTCGACAACTCCGAGCTGCAGGTTCGAGTGGTCGGGCCGTATGGAAAGTCAGACGCGCGGCTCTCGAAGCGAAACTTTGACAATTACACGAGCAATTTGGAAAATTGTTTTTCCCCGGTGTTTCCTCCCTCGCCACATGGTACGGTACTATCTCCGAAACCGGGGGGGTATTTTCGGGAGGGGGAACAATTGCGAGCACGCACCGCAAGGGGAGCAACGGAAGCCATAAAGCAATGGCTACTAATTTAATACAAGCACGGTAGAGTGGAACCGCGGCGGCACGACACTGAGGCGGAACAGTAAAGTGGCTCGGGAGGCTCGTAATGGCTATGCAAACTATACGTACAGTTTACAAGGGAAAATTTAATTCCGACTGTAGGGCTTACCAAGATGCTACACGTCCTTTATTAATCCGGGCCGCGACTCGCAGCTCGCGAACAGTTCCACTGTATCTCGTAATCGTCGAGCATGGGTTTCAAGGTATGATGAAATTCTGCCAGACTACTCGTCGACGGTCTCGAAATTCTTAAACTGCAATTGTTTGTAGTGTCAGGAGCATCCGGAGTTGCAAACGGGAGGACGCTACTCTGACGGATGCTCTCGGAATGAAATCTGTCCGCGCAATTAAGCTGAAAGCCCCCGGAACAGTTTTAAAACGAACTCGAACACAGATTCATCGGGGCTCGTCTTTCATTGCCAGCTCGAACAATCGGCCCGCTCGGTCTCGTAACTCTTTAAGCCCTCTTCTTCCGGCCTTACAACCCGCTGCGAAACCAGAGGATTTGTTAATCGCGCGCCGGATAAGATTCAATTGTCGGGAGACGAGCGCGGGTCGTTCGAGTTCCATGTTCGGCGCTGCGAAACGGGCAATAAACCCCTCCTGCTGCACGTCCATTATTTTACAGCGCTCCAGATTCGGCGGGAACTTTGAAAGAGTGCCGGCCCGGAGGGCTGACGGGGTTATATCACTCCATAAACCCTCTTTGTAGGGGGTCGCCCATTGGGTAATCAAAGTCTAATACGAGCGGACGATATATCGTGCCGAGATTATTTCGCAGGAGCTGGGTGCTGAGACCTGAATGAACATAGAGGCGGGCTTAACTCTTCCCCTGACTTAGCAATTAATCAAAATTACCAGCGGCTACGTAGCTGCTAGTTCAAGGCGTCTTGAGGCTATTAATTTCATGGACAATGTTGCTGATTGAAGGATAGAGGAGATATGGAAGTTCCAGTGTAGCCCTGCCCTAATTCCTGATGAGGATTCCCAGCGCAGCTAGCTCCAGTGCTGATCAAACATCGGAACTGCACTTGGAAACCTCGATTAGAGACCCTACCGTCTTCCATTCCTGCGGACCAAGACGGCGGAGAAGGTAGAACCCTTGAGCCATCAAAGTCAACCATCGTGGTCCCAGGATACTGCCGTAAATTGCTCGTGAAAGACAGATTTGTCAAAGAAGAGCCTCTTTAATATGCCCCATTCGTGGTTCATATCGAATTAAAGAAGTCTCTTGACCTCTCATCGTTCAGTCCGAGATATTTCAGCGGAATTAACTAATTAATTGGTCCGGCCGAGAGAAGAATCTTCACGTTTGCGGTAGTTCCTCCAGCCGCCGCCGCGCGACGGTGGCGCTCATAAATCTCTCGAGCGCGGTGCCCATATAAATTAAAGATATCCGGTGCGTATCACGCGGAAGCGCGGCCATCCCCGTGGAAATTTGCATTTTCACGTCACGCCCGGAAACATATGGCACCGATAGCGCTCCTTACATCGACACCAATGACTTATTTCCTTCGAACGGATCGGGGGTGTCGTAAAACTGCGGCAGATACACGGGGCCTGTAATTCCGCGGAACGACTTCTTCGAGACGTCGAACGATCTGGTTCAAGTCGGGCAGGAAACGAATGGCTGCTCCAAAATTGATACTCCCGTGTCTTTAAACTTGGCGCGTGATTAATGCTAGCTTCCGCATGACTCTTTTATAGAATTCTCGGATATTTGCGGTGCGTTAATATTTTGCACAGACGGGAAGCTTGCGGGCAACGTGGCAGAGATGAGATTTAGTAAAGTGGAACACTGTAATTTAATAGCCCTGGACCATTGCGACGAAGCGAAAGGTCGCCCTTTGTTGACAGGAACCTGGTGAGCTCTCCGTGGAACATTGGAATAGTTTTTAGTCTCTGTTTCTGGCGATTTTCGGCTACTCTAATTGCCCACTTGACGGGTTAAGCAGAAGTTAAACCTGCCATCCTTAATTGGAGAAACTTTCAGATAATTATCGGGGAATTAAGAGCGCCCCGTGAGCCGGCGTCGTTAAAAGGAACTCGTGGATCGCGAGATTTTCTTGGAGTGCTCCACTGCTGTTTATTCGTCGTTTCTGACGAAATTGCTGGCTATTATAATTGCCCACTTTGGAAGTTAAATTCGTCGCCTTTAATCCCTCAGCAGGTACTCAAAAAAATGAAAGTCTCAGTGTACTAATAATTTACGTAGCTTTAAGAAGACTTAACACCTCTGTGTCCATCTCTGTAACCATCCCCTGATTACAAACTTACCGCGGTTTCCCTATTAATAAGTACGTAACAAGTTCACGTCGATCACGGTGCCAATTAATATCCCGTCTCTCAATTTATCAAGAAATACTAACTGTACAATTTATTTCATATTACCATTGGCACTTATCTTCATCCATTAATTAACCCAATCCGCCAGTCTTAACGCTGCTTACGTCTACCCTCAGTCTAGGATTTTGTACTCCAAACACGTGCACAGCCGTGATTTGCATTTTCCGAAACAGTTTGCTGCCTCCAGCGGAAAGAATTGGAAATTGAAGGCTCCGTGGGTGGAAAGCAGCTTCGAGAACTGCAATTTCGGAGAGAACCCTCTTGGAACTCGCCCTGTGAGAGCGATCCATTCCTACGAGACGTGTACAGACACTTCAATGTCCGATTACTTACGCAGAGCGAACGTTACAGAATGCGATGAAATAAACATTTCTTCCCTTCGCCGTACCATAGGCAACCAGTAGTTGCGTGCGCTGAGGGGGAAGCATCCGTCGTGCGCGCGTAGTTCGCACTGCCCCCTGACGGTCAGCGGGATAAATAGCCTCGGCCTACTGAAGCGAGCGGTTGCCTATTGCCAGGCGAACCTGCCAGTGCCCTGTAATTTTCTTACACGACGTCAACCAGCGAAATAGCTCCCAGAATAATGGAGCGGGAAATAGATTCCTCAAAGGTGATGCTTTTTAGTCGTGATTCGTGTCCGGCAAACGGGAATTGTTAGACGCTCGATGCAGCTGCATCCTTTTCGATCCTCCCGCGTGCACCCGCAATGAAAGTGCGTTATCGCCATGCAAATCGAGCGGACCCTACCCTAGTGGCTGGACCATAGTACGTATAAAAAGCTCCAGTCGGATGTTTCCATGCGAGGTCGAGAGGGTAGCGCCGTGGGCCGCTCGCATCAGCTTCGTTTTGAAAGACCCCAACGTGAGGAAGGCCGTATCCACACGGAGATAACCAGGGTCGAGGAAACAACCCCCGTTGAGGGGGCGTTCGAGCACCGTGCGTCTATCGCGACCTAAATCTGAAATGGAGCCAGATCCTAGCGAACGGTGGCGGCCATTTTTTCGTTAATATCGCCAGCAACGAGAACACCACCGGGGTCTGGGGGCACGGGTTCAAACTGACTGATCCCCTGCGCAGATAGAAGGGAGTACTGACAGTGTCGGGCCATGATGGACCATCCGCAGCCACCACCGGGTAGCAGCTGAGACGCTTGAAAGGCTGTGCATTTAGGGACGCTGGTCGGGATTGTTTGGAGGCTTGAAGAGGGTTCCCGAGGTCTCCAGACGCGAAGAATAGAGAAAAGACTGCGCTGTTTACTATTCCGCGCCCACTCCTGGATGCTTTCAGCCTGGGATGCTTGTTTGATTAGGATTTGAAGGCAGTGTTCTGTTCAGAGATCTATTCCCACCTCTACTTGTTTACTGCAAATGTCACCATTTGATCATAATAACAAAATGATGGAGAGAAGTCTGTACTTGATATTCTAAAATATTCAGATAAAGATGCTGCAGCTTCGCGCACACACATCGCCTATTTATTTCTACCATGGTGAACCGCGGCGAGGTTCGCTAATGGTGTCTTAGGGGGGTTCCGACAGAGAGCACGTCAGCTCGGGCGGAAACGAGCGGACTTCTAACGAGCATGAATCTTTTTTTGATGACAACGCAAAGTGACGCGTCATTAGAGGTAAACGAGCGCGAATAAAAACGGGCACCGTGCCTCCCCGAACGTTGCTACGAGTCCGGAGAAATTGCGAGCCAGCAATTAACATGCGCGGGATCGGGAGACGCGCGATTCGACGCGAAGAAGAAATTACGTTTTCAAAAGAAAACCTCCCGGGCACCGGTCCCGTTTAACGCCCCCTCCTCGTCCGCCGTCCCTCGACAGATTTTTGCCCGTCCACGCATCTAGGTATGTATAAAAGTTTAAATTACAGGTCAGCCAGGCGGACGAGGTTTAATTGAAACACGCTTAAATTGCGCGCTCGCGCCCCGGCGAAATGAATTTTCACGCTTTGACCTGGCAGAGCGATGCTCGAATTATAAATTATCCCCTCTCCCCCCCGCTCCCGCCGTGAAACAATTAATCATTCGCTCTTCGAGTACTGTCCACCGTCGCGGAATTTAATATTTTTGTATCGGGCGACACGCGATTATTCTTCCGAAATTCACCAAACAAATAGCTTCAAACATTTCCTACCCTTTTCGACGCACCAAAGTGTTATGAGGAAAGCATTTACAGGGAAGTATGCGCGATTGGTTAAAAATGGTGTCCTGCTCTTTGAGCTCCTCATGGTTCGTCACACACACCGATGGCTGGCTACAATTGGTGCATTCCGCTGTAAATAATTCCGCAGGGATTACCGTTCAAATGGATAATGTTCGCATCCGAGAGCGGGGAAAATCGAATCACGAGGCCGCTAAAGGATTCCGCTGTGTCCATCCCGTTTCGAAAATCCCTTCCAATCTAACCCAGAAATCCCGGATACACGAGGCTCCGTCGTCGCGAAACAATCCCGTTCATGTCTAACGACAGGGTGCTCTCTCGTCCCCGGGAAAAGGAGGGATATTTCTCCTCTGCTGAGGATGAGGCGTGGGCAAAGACCCGCTATTACGCTGCAACTGTCCCCGGCTGGCTGGGAGGCGAGCGTTCCTTAAAACAGAACGGGCAAACACGGGAATTATGAAATTATAATCGGGTCGGGGCTAAAAAGAATGGATAACGAAGCAGGCGATCGGATCCTCCAAGCCGGGATTAATTGGAACGTGCGCGGGCTCGGGCTGGATCGATCGCCTTTCACGAGATCCTCCGAAACGCGCTATAGGCGATGGAAAAAGTACTGCAACTGGAGCTGCGGGCTTCAAACTGATTAACGTTGGGATTAACTATTCTCGAATTGCGTCACGAAGAAAATTCGTAAGCTGCTTGACTTGGATTAAGCTGAATGAACGTAAGAGGCTCAACAAACTCGTGTCTGGAGCCAACGACAGTGCGCCGCCGTATGCGTCAGCCAGCGGTACGTACAAGATCAGCATTCCGTCAAAAGGATCATCATCCCCAATTTACGCGTAAGCCTTCCCACTCATAGTCCTGCGTGACGCGGTTATTATATCGAGGGAGCGAGAGTGCGCCGTAATTTCCTCACGGTTGGCAGTCGCGTCACGTGCCTTGCTGAACGACAGCGGAAAAGGTGATTTCTGGGATCGGTAACGCTGGTCCTTGGATATTTAGTGGACGAGGACTGGACGGTGGACTTAGGAAGTTCCGAGGGGATATATTCGTCGGACTCTTGTCCCTGTTGCGCTGTAAAATCGCGCCGTAGTGAGCGTAATCCATCGAGATTGCGCGCTCCTCACGGATTTATGAGGAAGAGAGACGGCGGGCGGCGCGACGGGCCGCGTCGTCGTGGCGTTTCTGCTTTTACAAGCAGATTGGATCCCCCCGGTCCTTGCTGGATTTCACGCCCGCCTGGCCGGGATCGCGAGACGCTGCGAGTCCTGTTTTCTAAGCCCTAGCTCACTCACACCTCCGTGGTCACGATCACCTCCCTCCGAGGAAAGTCGAGAAAATTTCCGCCACTCGTAAACCCCGCAGATACAGCCTGATCGCGGTGAATGGATGCGGCTCCTCGGGACTCCGTAAACCCTCCCTTTTTCCGCGAGCAATGGCTCCAGAAGGTTCCCGGCGCAGTGAACTCGAGATAAGAGCACAGTGTTGCGGTAGTAACGTCTTAGCAAACAAGATTCTGCTGTCCTCGCCCGCCTCGAACGCGTATCAATACCCCCCGCGTGTGTAGGCTAGATGCTCGAATCTAATGTAACGTCTGCGATACAGATTGAGGGGGCAAATAACCCAGCAGTCCGCTCGTGCAAATCTCCCGTACAAACACCGGGATCGTCAAGCCTCGCCTGTAGTCCGGGATGATTAAATTTCAACACGTAGCCGAGATGAGTTCGCCAAACCTCGCCAAACCCGTGCTATCGAACTGGCTGCCGGATACGCTAAGACTGTACAAATTTATCGATCGTGTCCCACGACGTTTCCTTCAGCCTACGTCGCGAGCGTCGTAATGCGGGCGTGCAGTCGCGCGTTACAGGGATTACGCCACCTCCAGATTACGATCGAATCCGTGGAGCGGAACGGCGCTTCGCATCGAGAGCGAAAGATATCGGGCACTCAGGTAAACACTCAAGAAATCTTGAAAACTTTCACGCGGCAGAAACTTTCGATGCAATGCAGGTTATACCGCGTGTCAGGTGGCAGGGATTCCCAGACGGTAACACGGTTATGATAAATCTTATTCAGTAAATTCAGTATCGCGGCGCTCCGATACCTAGAGGCGAAATGAATGCTGATTTCGTTAAAAACTGCGGCGCGCGTGGCGCCACGCGGCGAGTGCTGAATCCTCGATGAGCTTACGCATTCAGCCGCGAACGTGCGCGCAGCAGCACTGTTTTACACGCCGCCGAAACATCTATTATATCCGGCGCAAATTATTTTGCGAGCGTCTTTAGAGGCAGCGCCGGGAAGGGGGCCTGTAAATTGCCGGCTATTCAGCAAGATCGCTTAGGTCTCTCATCGACCACGGTTCCGTATGAATTACGAACGCACGGCTAATGCCTTCGGGAATACTAATGCGGTTCACGGTTGCCGGGAACCGGCTGCTGTATTCGGCATACGTTCCCTCAAGGCGGACGCGCTGAAAGCCGTCGTCTTTGTGCGCCGAGAAATCGGATACCACGTAAGTCAGATACCCCACTAGCGCTCCGCTAACTTCTTTCAGTTCTCGTATCAGTGATATTCAAGAGATCCGCTCGCTGCCAGCCGGTGATTCTCTGCGAGGAACGGGGAGCGAGCAGACGCCCAGAATCCTACGAATTTTTCTATACAATGTACTTCTTTCGCGCTTTTCTATTAGAAGACGCCTAGGAGTTGTGTGTTATATTCGGAAAGTAGAACCGCGGACCAGAAAAGACGCAGGGAGCTATGTCACATTAGAATCGGATCCTGTTTGCGGTTGCCATTATTTTCCTTGGAGATTGGTATTGTAGCGATACCTCTGTCACCGCCGCTAGAGGGCCACGCGGCCGATCCGCTTTCTCGCAAGTCCTCCGTCATCCAGTTCTTCCTATATATACCCGTTTCGTCCTACTCTTAACATCCCAGCGTTTTCCCTCCTTCCATCTTACCTTCCACACTCGTTACTCATTTCCTACACAGTATCTCTTCCTGACCAGTTTCAACAGCAATTCAAACATTCCACGGAAGCAGGTATGAAAATCTGGATCCCTCTATATCTGTGAAACCACTATCTGTCTACCATGATCGCGAGAATCGTGCATTGTAACCACTGCGCCACTGCGACATTACGGCCTGATCACTCTTCCTTCTTTCGGGTAGTTGCGCCACTTGTGTAACAGGTGTCCTCGATCCCACATTATTCTACTCGCTAATGGCGTAGAATCCGTGTCGAGCGCTCACGAGGACAGCTATAATTCAAAGCGGGTTCATAGACGACGGTTGTTTTCACCGTAAACGCGGAATACGTGATATCAGCGTCGCGTATCACGATCAAGGTATCGCCGCCGGCAACACAAATTAACCTCCGCCGCATCGTTATTCCCCTCCTCATCGATATTTCCCATCTAGCGCCTCGAGGTTAACAATTACGCTGCTAGCGAGAGCCCCAGTTCTTCCGCAAGCTCGCTGACGTCGCGCGGAGTTGCCTCGCTCTTAAAGTTTCACGAACTTTCATTAAAGTTGCATAAATAAATGCGAGCGCAAAGTTGGGCTGAACACTTCAAGAAGAAACGTATCTCACCGTCTGTTTGTATTATTAATGCACGCCCGAAGACACGCCGGAAAATCGATGCAGGTCGGGTGCAGTTCACCTGCAGCAAATTGAGGGGAGCACTTCCCACGTCCCGTTGCCTAGTTGAAAATTCGTAAACGGAAGTTCCGCCCGTGCCCGCCGAACGAACTGTGACAAAGTTCCCTACCCCCCGCCGCGATAATAACGGTTTCACTTTGCTATACCCACGCACAGTGAAATTTTAATGCCGGTCTACAACAGTTTATCGCATACCAGAGTTGCCGCGCAACAAGGGCGAGTGCAATCGCAGTCGCATCGCTCGCGTCGACGACAATGACGGAAAAAAATCATTGTTCCGCTGGTATTCTCGGAGTTTCTGGAATTCAAAGTGATATTAATACTTTCTGACAACCTAAATGGCGTCCTGGAGACCTTTAAATGAATATTACTTCGCGAGACTTTCGAAGGCAAGCGCGTGCTTCTCAAGGCGAGTTTAAAACTCGGAGTTGAAACGTCTTCAAATGAATATTTGTGCGAAATGTATTCGAATGTAGGGCGGGGGAGTTTTTGAAAGCGCCGGAACTAAGTTTGTTAAACTGCAATGGAAAAATTACGTTTGAAGGGTGTTTTCTCGCTGCTAAATGGCCCTCCGGGCCAAAACCATCCAGAGTTTCGACGGTAAAATCAGTTTTGCTTCGCGTTCCACCTGAACTTTAGGTGAAACGCTTTCGGAATAAGAAATCTTGGATTAGTACCGATCACTGTCGAACCTACCCTTTTTCGTAACGCTAATATTGTTACACGATCGCGGCTGACTTGCTCCGTTAATTGCCTTCAGGATTCGCTAATTATCGGTAATGAAAGCTCCTCCACGATCTTCCCTTCGCTTCGCGCATACTAACATCCGAACCCGGTGGTTTATATAAGATCACCGCGGTTAAACGTTCTTTAAAGACATCCCCCTGCTTCTTCTGCAACGGGGAGCGCGTCCAGTGTTCGTTGTGGTCGATAGACGGGCTTGAAAGTTCACGAAACAAAGTCTTAGCTCCTCGTTTTACGCCCAGAAATGAGGAATAACACGGAAACACATCTAACAACCGGAGCGATTAATCGCACGCAAGGTCTGATTTTTCTTGTACTTTTTAAGCGTTTGAAATATCATCCTGAAGGATTGGAAACATTTAGCACCCCACGTAAGTAGTATCAACCCTTCTCTTCGTCGATGAAAGAAATTTTTCATAATTCTCATTTTTCTCGCATCTCGCGCGACGAGCATTCCGAAGCTTCCCTTCGTTTTCGCTTTTTTATCGAGCAGAACACACAAATTTCTTTCTCTCGCATGCTAAGAAGATTCGCATATTAGCTTCGTGCCGTCGAGGATCCTTTGAAGAATCCGAAGCAGCTTTCCCGTGAATGCCACGACCGGCACGGATGGCTAACGAAAGGAATATTTTCCATAATTCCGCGCGGCGTCTCTTCCTCGATGGAATTCCCCGCGCCTAACGCGCGGCGCCTGGCGTAAGAGTATCAAAGGAATCTCGCCGAGTGACCTCAAAGACCGCCTGTCAACGTATCTTTTGAATTCTTCACGCCCCCGCCCACAGCCCAACCACGTTCGGCTCGAAAATTTATACGAACGTATAATTCGCACTGTGCGAGCATGAAACTCCAAGTGGCCTTAATTAAGGGGCATTCCTCTGCCAGTGATCTGCTAGGGAAGAAATAACGATTCCTGTAATGCTCCTCGAAAAAACCGGGTGCAAGGCGGAGCGAAGAAATTCGCCAACCGGAGTGGCGCGTGAAACTGCTGCGAGTTATTTGATGCGGAAATACATGCTTCCATTTTCCATTCACGAATTCGGTATTTACTCGTTTACTTGTTAGAACGCCTGTCACAAATGCAACGATCCCGGCAATCGTCGCGAGTCGAGGCTCCAGACTAATTATCTCGGCGGGAGTGCGGAGGTGAACAAGAGTATGACGTTCCCGGGAGGAACAGTCAAAACTCGGCACACAAATTTTCACCGACATCATTACAAATTTAGAATCATAACGTTCTGACGGCGTTTCGGGGATTTGCAAGAATTACACCGGCCAACTGGGATTATGCGCTTTAATTATATGCAAAGAGATGCAGGAGGATACGGGGCAGATGTTACGGAGCGAAAGTTTTCGTTCCTTGCAGGTGCAGGCGGAAAAGCTCTCTTGCAGGTGCAAGAATCCAGCAATGGAATTCGGAGCAGGCCGTTTCTGAGTTGCTGCACCTGCAAGAGAAGCAAAATTTCACGCTGGGCCTGCGAGAGAAGCTGCGAAGTGAAATTTTGCTTCTCTTGCAGCTGCAACAAAGTTGCAAACCGAAATTTTGCATCTCTTACAGTTGCAACAAAGTTGCAAACCGAAATCTTGAGTCTCCTGAGCCTTCAACAAAGTTGCAAACCGACAGTTTGCGTTTCCTGGACCTTCAACAAAGTTGCAAACCGAAATCTTGAGTCTCCTAGACCATCAACAAAGTTGCAAACGGAAATTTTGCGTTTCCTGGACCTTCAACAAAGTTGCAAACCGAAATCAAGCTTCTAGCAAAAGTGCACAAAGTTGCAAAGCGGGATTTTGGTTTCCGAACACCGCATTTCCATTTGCAACATTGTTGCAAAATTTTATCCCTTTGCAACTTTGTTGCGTTTTCGCGGGAAGCGATATTAACCACTTGCCAAATTTCACATCGTCGTAAGTCGATTAGAGATTGAAGAGAGCGAAGTGAAATTGTGATTCATAACTTAAACAGTCTGTGATTTTTTATGCGTGTAGTGTAGGACTGAGATAGTATAGGAATAGGATGAGAATGTTGCAGAGAATAATAAAGAACAAAATATAAAGTAAATTCAGCTTTTATTCACACTTGTAGCTACAGCAAACCTTAGCATACAAAATTTACAAATAAATGATTTCATTTTGAGGTAGAAGAACGCTTGTAATCAGCGTCGAACGCCCACGCAATCCCCTTTGCCTCTGCTTTTCCGTCGGTCCCTCAATATAGTACCCAAGCACTAAGAGCCCCGTGTCCAAGAACCCGAACCAGCAGGAACCCCGCGCAACCGTCGCCTTTTGTTATTCCCTGACGTGTGCAGGAAAGCTGGCTCGGTTGTACTACGCCATTTGCATTCTCATTACCATCGTCTGTCTTATTTAAATAGGTGAACAACTGCGAGCCGCTCGGTGGCTCGTTAGGCGTACACGTGCACAGGTGCAGACTTCGGACGACTCGTTCGTCTCGGAGCCGGGCATCTGAAAGACGACGAGTAACGGTACGTTTAGCCGGTGAAACGTTAAAGGGCGAGTTTCGTTTGCTTCTTGAAAGAAAGGGGTCGGTAGAAGGAACGTGGCAAATGTATGGGGTAATTAAAGCGGCGGACTCTTTGCTGTTTGAGTTTCTGGCGAGACTGAGAGGAAGGTGGAGCAATTCGGTGAATGCCTGGCAATCTCACAGAGCCGCTACAGAATGAGGAAATTGGGAAATTCAGCTCGTTCCTTCTAAAGGAATTCCCAAATAATCCGCCGACAGGGCAACAATTACATCCGCGATTCCGTCCCTTCGACCCTCGAGAGCCGCCTCGCCGATGAAACTTAATTCCGCGCTCCTCCAGGAAAGAACGGAGAGGATCAAAGATATCGGACGGAGGTCGAACGGATAGCCCGTTTTGGCCCTTTAAAATTCAACGCAGCGCGCTTCATTAGCGAACGTGGTTTCGACCGTGCACCGCAACGATTTAATCCGAGCTTGCGCGCCCGGCGTCGCGCCGGAATTCAATTTCCCTGCGGCCTTAATGGACCAAAACGTTCCAGGCCATGGCTCTCCACGACCTCTGGACGTCCTACCAGCAATGGCAAGTGATGCCATCATCCTAGAGAAACAGTGGAATCGCACGGACTCCGTAAAGATCACGAACCCTCGCGAGTTCTGATCGGAGAGTAATTGGGAAACTTGCGAGGACTCCACTGGGTGGGTTCAAGTTCAACAAGCTTGATTCTTAGGAGAACCACAGTCGGTGCTTTCGGATCTAAATAAAGCGTTTCTTGCTGAGAGCTTAATTACCAGGCGATTCCTAGTTGGACTACAACAATGGGAGCTTCTTTTCGGATGGTTATGGTTAATTCTAGGGAGAAAAAATGATCCTCAGGTGATGGGACTCGAACCCACGATCTTCGGATCCACTGCGCGCTGGCCAGGTGCCTTAGCCGATTCCCCCAAAGCTGGCTCTTCAAGCGGACTCTCTTCCGTACTCTATATAACCCAAACTTAACGGGGCGCCACCTATGTGCTGATATCGCACCACAGGTCGTTTCCCAATCGCCAAATGTCTATATAATGGAATTCTTATAGGACATATCTAGTCCAGCTTGCCTGAGGAAAACCTCGAGTTTATGAACCTGATTATGCACGCGTTCGAAGTCGGTTTCCGAAGCAGGATTTTAATAACCTGTCGCTGGAGAAACTAGTTCACTGAGCATTGGGAAGTAACCGAGAAGTTTGCAGGGTACTCGACGTGCTGAAACGCTCAAGTGCCGAAGATGAGCGGAGTGTATTGTGGGAAGATTGGAAAATTCAGCCGTGCGGGATCGATGCGCGATAAAATGGTAAATATTCCTGGCTATCCCTATTTCCTGAGATCTGGTGCGTACTTGGAGAATCTGTTGGAAAGTATAGAAATGCTTACCACGCTTGTCTAGGTCGATCGAGTGAAGATTCAACAGCGGAGGTCCCCGGAAAGTAGCAGCTCTTTCACCGTTTCCTAATTCTGATCAGTTGGGAACTTGTTCCTGCTATGCCAAGTCAATTCTGCCTTAGGAAACTCCGGTAATGGAAGGCGAAGTGCAGGAGTGCACTTCAGAATTCACCGCCGAAATAGAAGCTGCTGTTCGTTCTACAGTCTGGGATTTGTGTCCTCGACGCTTCCGGCGAGACTTAAACCTACGCTACAGACCTAGTGATAGAACACAATTTCGTGAAATGTTAAAAAATGTAAAAAATGCTACAATAAATATGTTTAATATAAACATCAAAATATTTCTTTTTCATTTTCCGTCCTCTAGAATGTTTTATGTAAGAAAGCTAGCCTTATTCTGTTTACGTTTGTCGCGAGGATCGATAGATTTGCCTCGGGGACAGTATGCATAGCCACGAGACGGAAATAACATCAGTCTATCAGACATATTAAAGTAAAGTACATTAAAATATACCTACGTATTAAAAATGTCTCCAAGCAACGCAGAGTTGTCGCAATATCTTCTCCCAATATTTACCAACCCTTCTCTTCTTCGCATTGGCTTGCCCACGATCTGCTTAAGAAATAAAAAATGGAACCAACTGGTTTTTCCGCCTTAAAAAAATAAGCGGGTCGTTCAACATGGTAGAACACTAACCCAGATATAATCCAAACCCGACTCTCGTCCAACTCGAGTATCACTAGCCCGACTAAAAAACCCCGATTCCTTACCTCTGGAAATCCTAACATTTTCCCGCTGCCGCGATTACCGGAGAAGCGAATTTTTTCCTCAGCCGAGGGGGTAAACAGGCGCACTGGGACTCCGGAGCGAGCCAAGGAAAATATTCAATTTCGTCTGTGCATTTCGACCTGGCGAATGCAGTTTGGAGATTAAGCGTCGCAGCGACGCTTAATTAAATGTGCCACCGTGTGTCTCTAGCAATGCAGCTGTGCCTGCGTTCGCGTAGGTAAGCACTGTCCTTTATTAAACCGTGTCATATTTCGGGCCATCCCCATACGACACGTTCTCGCCGGGAAACAAGCCGCGACAAGGTTCCCTCTTCGCATCGCCCAGCCGCCACGGCACCTGCACACTTCTGGGAGCATTAATAGCCGACGAGACGAGGAATGCAATAACAACACGGCCATTAAGATACTCACGCGTGTACAGCGCGTGCACGTGCACCACGATTTCGGATGTTGGTCGAGGGTACAGAGGATAGCACTGGCCTGTGCCTCAGCTACGAGGAGCTGCGGCTGCTGGGAATCTGCGGGAAGATCCTCGAGGCTGACTTTATGGAAATCCAGTTAAAATAGTTGGTCCGAAACAGAAAGTTAAACAGTCGTCTGCTTCGAGGAACCTACTTGGCTGAGGAAATTTTTACTCGAAACTGGTTGGCTCAGTGGAGACTTCGGGATGGACTTTAAACGCTGGCTCCGCAAACTTGCGGATGTTTCAGCTGATTTGTTACCACGTCCACCTCGCGCGACTTCACTTTTTAATGCTCGAATGCGCTCGGCTTCTCTCGCCCATCGACACCGCGTAGGTGTGACCGGAGCCGTAAAGGCGCACTTAGATTTAATTACAAATGAAACGTACGCGCCGCGAGCACCGCTCAGGCATTACAGTCACGAGGGTTGCTCTAAAAACCATATTAATAAACGCAGCTGCACAACGCGTAATCAAGCGTCGGCCGCGGCCGCACGCGAACGGTAATGATGGAAAACTCGCATTACGTGTGTGCATTAATTAAAAGCTCGTAACTGCGGGACGGTGAGGGCGGAGTATTATTGATTTTTCTACTTGACTGCCGGCCGCGAGCTGCCGCCAGGCCGTGTTAACCACGATCCCCCGACAAAGTTGCAGCCCCTAACTCGATGTAGAGCATAACCTTCCGAGGAGCGAACAGCTATCCCTCTATTCCCGAACACGCTCCTACACGTGATCTCTCGACGCCTCCCGACCGAGCACCGTGCCCCCAAAACTCCGTCCACCATTCATCCGGCCATATTTTTCTGGGCCGAACAGGTCACCCTCTTGCGCGACAGCATCCGAGCCCCCAAGATTTACCTTCGACATTAAATTACGACCCCTGATCTTCGGGATCACGAGCCTTTGTACGAAATGGGGTTGCAAGTAGCCGTGTCTGATGAATGAAAGTTCCAGCGCGTCCCCGCGGCACCGCCGGCAACTTCGCAAAAATGGTAAAAGTTTATTTCAAAGGGCGTACAAAGTGGAATAAAAGATTCGCGATATCCCAGCTCTCCTGGCCACTCCCACCCCTGGATTGCAGAATTACGCATGAAAAACTTCGCGTGCATTTTTATCAACTTATCAGGCATTAGCATTTCCTTGAAATATTTATACACGCATACCATCGATCCGTCCGGGCCACACACGGCCGCACGTGAACGCACGCGGCTCGCTTCCTCACCGAAACACTATCGGGGAAGAATAAACACGTCTCGAATGGCGAATAAAAGTGAAAGCACGCCGCAGCGACTGAACTATGTTAATGCGGTCACGAAACGCGGCATTTGCATTCGCGTCGATAACGCCCTTTTTTCCACTGCATACGAACCACGCACCGGCGTGTGTTCGTGTGAAAATCGTTTACGAACATGTGGGAATATATTCCCCCGACTCCACTCTGCTCGTATCAATTTCCATCCGAGCTCGAACGTATTAGGAATTCACCTTCGTTTAGCTTCGATACACGCGAATACATGCATCCGTCGCCGCGATAAGGTCTGAGGGAAAAAAATGCCAGATGGCAGGGAATATCTGACGTGGCGCGGCACGCGATTAGGCCCTTAGCCTAATATTACCGAATAATCAACGGCAGTTGCGAGCTACGCGGGGCAAACATGCTGCTCCGAAATTGCAACTTTCGCGAGGAATTTGACTTGACTCCATGAGAAATGCATGCTCAAGTTTGTCTGTTAGCGGAGCACAGCCAGCTGCCAGGGCGCAAGATACACCAGGGGCACCTTTGTCCAGCGGTGTAGCAGTTAATATTGAACTCTTGAAGTTGCCCTACGCTGCATCAACTACCCTGGCTCTGCAGTGTTTAATGCCTTGAACTCTCGGGGATATAACTGCGCGTAAAAGTTAACAAAACACCTCCCGCGTACTACCAAAACATGCTTGCTAGCATCCCAACCCGGAGGAACTTCACCACAGCTCGGTGGTCCGTTTATTTAGACTGTTCCGGCGATGGGATGTGATGCAGCATTTGCTTTGATACCGTGGCGAGACTCTTTGCGATTTATTAATACCTTCTCTTCCGCATGTTCGCAGGAGCCGCGGTGGTAGCATCCAGTGTTCTTTTGGAGAAACGATGAGCGAATCGGGACGAGACGGGCAAGGAGCGGCGCGATAATAATAACATGTGGACGACGTGGCCGCGGACGAGACGCAAGTGGCGGGACTCGGGCTCGTCGGGCGGCGGAAGCGAGGCTCGCGGTAGCCGCGACGGCTTCCGTTTCATCTATTCGGTGGTGCTGGCTGCCTGCATGGCGGCGCAGGAGGCGAGAACCGCCAAATGTCCGCCCCCAGACACGATACCCGGCTGTCCCTGCTACAATTTCGAGGACGGCCTGTTCCTGGAATGCGCAGGGTCCACCGAGGAATCCCTCAGGAGCGCTTTGTCCAGTGTAATACACGCTGCCGAAGGGGAAGGTACGTACAGACACACTGACGAGGGAATGTATTAGGGTAAAGTAAGGGATTTCGTTCCCGCGGGAGTTTCCTATTGTCTCTGCGCAACATCCGGTTGAAGCAGCTTCTGCTAGTGGAGGGGCATGAATAAACGTCTGAATATGTTTGGATCTTAGCCTCGATTAAGGGTTCTCGCGGGGGAGTTCAATTGCCTTTCTGGCGGAAACTTAGAGGCATCGGTGTTACAGTATCGAAATCAAACGAGGCTTTGATCGCTGTTCCAGGAGCGATAGTACAGTCACTAAGCGTTTACGAGTTAGACAGAAAGGTGGAGGAACTTCGAACGGCTGCGTTTCCAGCGGGCTCGCAAATCAGGCACCTGCAGATATCACACTCGGCGATCCGCGAGATAAGCGAGGACGCCTTCAGGCGACTGAGCAAGAGTCTAGAGTCGTTGGCGCTGGTGTCAGGCCGACTACCCCACGTGCCGCAAAAGGCGATGGCGACATTGAGCTCGCTGAAGGCTCTGGACCTGGAAGCTAATCTCGTGCACGAGCTACCTAGTTACAGCTTCTACGGGCTGTCTCTCATCAAACTGAACTTGAAGGGCAATCAGATAATAAAAATATCGGAGTACGCTTTCGCCGGGCTGGAGGACAGCCTGACGGACCTGGACCTGGCCGAGAATAAAATCAGAGTGTTCCCCATGACGTCGCTGAGGAGGCTGGAGCACCTGACGTCCCTTAGACTTGCCTGGAACGAGGTGTCCGAACTGCCAGAGGACGGCTACTCCAGGCTGGACGCTCTCAACTTCCTAGATCTCAGCAGCAACAACTTCAAGAGAATCCCCCTCAACTGTTTTCGCTGCTGTCCGTCTCTAAAGACTCTGTCCCTCTACTACAACGCGGTAGAACTCGTGGATAAAGACGCGTTTATATCGCTGATCGATCTCGAGTCCATCGACCTCAGCCACAACAAGATCGTGTCTCTAGACGTGTCCACGTTCAGGGCGAACCAGAGGCTCAGGTCGATCGATCTGAGCCACAACCACATCCACTATATCCGCGGCGTGTTCTCGAAGCTACCCGAGCTGAAGGAGCTGTTCCTGGCGGAGAACAATATCCTGGAGATACCAGCGGAAACTTTCGCGGGCAGCACGAGCCTGTCGGTGGTGTACCTCCAGCAAAACGCGATCAGGAGGATCGATGCCAGAGGCCTAGCGACGCTGAGCCAACTGGCGCAGCTACACCTCAGCGAGAACTACATAGAGAAAGTGCCTCGCGACTTCCTCGAACACTGCGAGAACCTCTCCACCCTGTCGCTTGACGGGAACAGTATCCGAGAGCTGGAAGTGGGGACATTCGCCAAGGCGAAGTCGCTGAGAGAGCTGCGCCTCCAGGACAATCAGATCACTGAGGTGAAAAGGGGAGTTTTCGCCCCTTTGCCGTCACTCCTGGAGCTTCATCTGCAGAATAACGCGATAACAGACATGGAGACCGGCGCTTTGAGGTCCCTGCACAGCTTGCAGCACGTGAACCTGCAGGGCAACCTGCTGGCGGTGCTGGGCGATGTGTTCCAAGTGTCGAACGACGTGGGCCAAAACGGAAACAGCGGTAGCTCGTTGGTATCCATTCAGCTGGACAATAACGGCCTGGGAGTGTTGCACAATGACTCCTTAAGGGGTCAAGCTTCCGTCAGGATCATGTGGCTTGGACATAACAGATTAACCCGCCTCCAGGCGCCTTTGTTCAGGGACCTGTTGCTGGTCGAGCGATTATACCTGACGAACAACTCCATCTCGCGAATAGAGGACACCGCCTTTCAACCGATGCAAGCGCTAAAGTTCTTGGAGCTCAGCATGAATCGATTGAGCCACGTGACAGTCAGAACTTTCTCGGAGCTCCACGAGCTCGAGGAGCTTTACCTGCAGGACAATGGTCTGCGCCGCCTGGATCCGTACGCTCTGACCGCCCTCAAGCGGCTTCGCGTGCTCGACCTGGCCAACAATCATTTGAACGTGCTGCACGACAAGATCTTCCAAGAGGGCCTACCTATCAGGACACTGAACCTGAAGAACTGCACCGTCAGCGTGATAGAGAACGGGGCTTTCAGGGGGCTCAACAATCTCTACGAGCTAAACCTGGAGCACAATCACCTCACTGCCACCGCGTTGGATCGTCTAGATATCCCGGGCCTGAGGGTCCTCAGGATATCCTACAATAATTTCAGCCAAATCAATGGCAATTCTTTGGACGGACTGCCGTCGCTTCAGCACCTGGCCATGGACTCGTCCCAACTGTACAGAATGCCGCCGGAAATATTCTCCAAGAACAAGAACCTAGCTAAACTCTTGCTAAGCAACAACCTCCTGCGAGTGCTGCCCAGCGTGCTGCTCCTTGGCCTGGACTCGCTGAAAGAAGTGAAACTGGACGGTAATAGATTCCAGGAGATCCCGTACGAGGTATTCGCGAATACCACCACGGTCGAGTTCCTGTCATTGGCTAACAATGTAATCCTCAACGTGGACATGTCACGGTTAAACGGATTGGCCAGTCTGCGGGAACTCGATCTGCGCGGTAATTACATCATGACCCTCTCCGGCTTCGCCGGCGTGAACCTGTCCCGGCTGATATCTGTGGACCTCAGTCACAATCACTTAACTGCCCTACCAGCGAACTTCTTTGCCCGCTCCAGCCTGCTCCGCAAGGTCGAGCTGGCCGCCAACAAATTCCACCAGATACCAGCGGTGGCCCTCTCCGCTCAAAATATCCCTAGCCTGGCCTGGCTCAACGTCACAGCGAACCCTCTGGTCAGGATACACGAGATCAGCTCGGAGGCCAAGTACCCGGCCCTTCAGGAGGTGCACATATCGGGGACGAACCTGACGATAGTCACCAGCCAGGATTTCGAGGCGTTTCCAGCCCTGATGCATCTGTTTATGGGCAACAACATGATCTCGCGTGTATCCCCGAGCGCTTTCCGAAGTTTGCTGGAGCTGTTGACCTTGGATCTCAGCATGAACGAGCTCGAGCAGTTGCCCCAGGAGAGATTGAAGGGGCTGGAGCATCTCAGGCTTCTCAATCTCACGCACAACCGGCTGAAAGAATTCGAAGACTTTCCCCCTGACCTGAAGGCTCTCCAGGTATTGGACCTGTCGTATAATCAGATTAGCGGAGTAGGTAAAAGCACGTTCCAGCATCTCGAGAACCTGGCCGAGCTTCACCTATACGGAAATTGGATATCTTCCATCTCCCCGGACGCGTTCAAGCCCTTAAAGAAATTGAGGATCCTCGATCTCAGCAGGAACTATTTGGCGAACCTACCGTTGAACGCGTTTCGACCACTGGAGACGCAGATACGGAGTCTTCGCGCCGAAGGTATACACTTATCTATTCCAATTCTAATAACGCCTAATTTTATATTAACCGAATTCACCGGCAAATGTCGATCCCTGTGCAGAGAATCCACTGCATTGCGACTGCGAGTCCCAGGAGCTTTGGGAGTGGCTGCGTGATCATCAGAAGCTGGTGGGCGGCGGTGTAGGTCGGAATCGGGGTGGAGGAGGGCTGCGAATGAACGACATGGACAGTGGATTACTAAAGTGCGAACAGCCACCGGAATTACGAGGCCTGGTGTTCCTGGACCTGGACCCGCACGCTTTCTGCTCCGCGCCTCTCGTCCTCAAACTGGCGATCCAGGACATCCAACCGTTTTCCGTTCTGGTCTCCTGGCAGAGCAGAAATCACTCGGGTATCCGTGGCTACCAAGTAGCCTACCACTCTTCGGAAGACATCGAAGAGGTAACGATCAACCTAAAACCCCTCGGAGCCAAAACCTCGCGCTACAATACATGCTATATTTCCCGCCTTGTCTAAGTTCCAGGTTCGAGCAAGGATTCTCGAGCCAAACTCGCGCTCCACGAAGCTGTCAAAGCTGTCACCGAACACCCGCTATCGGATCTGCGTGCTGGGGCTGGGCAACTGGGTGTCTCAGCACCTGGAGGACGACACGGTAGAGCAGTTCAACTTCTCCAACTACGAGACGTTCGAGTCGACGTCGGATATACAGATGACGGACACGCCGACGAGCCGCTGCACCGAGGTGAAGACACTGGAGGCGCCGGAGGCGGTGATCAGCAGCGACGGCTCGTCGATGGGCGACGTCGGCAGCGTCAGCAGCTTCCTCACCAGGCGCCTGGGTCTGATAGTCGGCTGCTGCATGGGATTCGTGGTGTTCCTGCTCCTGGTGTCCGTCCTCGGTTATCTCAAGGTGAAGAAGCAACGGGAGACCGTGAAACGGGAGCAACCGATCCCGCCGGAGTACATTTCCTACAGACACTTCAGCATACAGAGCGGCGAGGCTGGCCACGCCGCTAGACAGGCCAGCCAGGAAGGCCACAACTCCAACTTCATCAACAACGTGGGCAACACGAACCTGAACGTATGAGACAAGCTAAAAAACTCCCGACTCGTGGAGGTTTCGAACGTTTGAGCAGGGGCCCAACCGTGGGCCTGGCGGCAAACGCGAAACGCTCCCGACTCGCGGCAGTTTTTCACCTCAAACCAGCCAGGAAGATCGAGTCCATTGACCAGAACAGAGGAAGTACTTACTCGCCAATGTTCAATATTCACGGAATTATCCCTCGGCCCGTAACGACCGACTTCAGCCGATCGAATGTGCGCGTGAGTCCCGCGGCGAAGTGGACGATCTAGATAGCCGAGCGTTTTGTATGTGATTTTCTACGAATCTTATCTTTACTCGACGTAGCTTTACACGGTGGATCGAGGGCGGATGGGACGGGACAACTGTACAGCAGGAAGTGCGTGTGCCAGTGATTCGAGCTGCAGCCAACGACGCGAATGATCGGCGTGGGCCTTATTGCGCGGCGGGACGCGTTTACCGAGCAATTTACGAGCGAGCACCGTACCAGCGCCTATCCAGAAGGGGCCATTGTGTTTTCCAAATGGCTTGGCAAACCGCTCGCGCCGCGGTAGACAATACGACACGGGTGCACCGTGCAGGTGCATTCTTGAATTTCCGATCGCAGCGCGCCAAGGGGCCAGGAGCCCTGTCAGCCGATGATGGATCGCGCGAGCAGGGCGGCGGTGTATCGTTTCAGGGATCGTTTCGTAGCCAGACGACGAGACGTTTGTACATAAACGGCCGGTCCAGATCTCGTTGTTGCGACAGAAGTAACCCTATTAGGCGAACCTTCGACGACTCTTCATTTAGCGAATGTAGTTCAATTAGGATCCGACGCATCGGCTCCGCTTGTCTCGACGTAAAAGACCGCACTCGCCAAAACGTTTCTCAGCATCGCGAACGAAGCGGAACGGGGGGGGAACCGCCCCCGGTAGGTCGTTCCTCGAGCTCGCGGCAGGATAATTGTTAATAGAGTCCCTGTTGTTATCGCAACCCAGCTCGCGGTTCGTCGATCCGAACAATTGGGGTATTCGTGGGACGATCGGCTGCTCTTTGACCGCGCCGTAGGCTGACCACGAATGCTATCTGGAGCACATTGGAAATGAGATTCCGCGTTGGCGTAATATCCAGAGAATTGCGGTTCGAGTGACACAGGGGAAAGGGGGGCTGGGTTTATGCTGGTATCTCGTTGTTAGAGCGCAAGAGAGAGAATGGGAGAGTGAATGAGAGTGCATGGTCGTGATAAACTGTGTGTGTTCGTCGGGCGATAGCGAAAATGATCGCCCGGGTTTTGTGCATCGTCGACGTTCAATTGCATCACGATGGATCTCAGATGTACCACACACTGTGTACTGTAACATATACGTACGTCACTGTAATAAAAATGCAAATTCTTTTTTAACCTAGCAGTTCTTTCACCCCCAAACTTTCCAATCCTGTTTCCTTTTAATGGGGTAGTGGTTTCAGAGAAACGGGGGTGCGGTTTCCTTTAATAAAATCATTCGCTTCCTCGACGCTTGTTTACTTGCACTTCTGCAATTTTTTTAAATTCGAGTCTCACCCGATGCAACTCATTTACCCTCCTCTACTAAAAGGGGACAGCCCTGAGTTGCTAAAAACGAAAACAAATCCTGGGGCTGACGGAGGGCCAGACAAATCCCCGGCGGAAGGTGACCTGGGAATGCTGGCAGAATTCTAGAAAATATCCAAGAAATGAGAGGCTCCGGGGCTCCTGGGACAGCGAGGGTAATCGGAGTGCTTAAGATGCGGGATATTTCGGCTTGCATCCCTCTGATCCTTGCTCAACGGCGACTGGTTCTCCGCGGGCTCGCATAAATTTTCCACAACGTCTCGACGAAACGCTTCCCGTCCGCTTTATCGTATTTCCTTGCAATTAACCCCTCCTGGCCATCCTGGCGCCGTTTCTCCCTTAGAAAGGGAAGGCGGCCTGCATATTTCATTCGCCGCTTGCGCGGAGAAAATGCTGCCGCGCTCCTGGCCCCCTTCTTCCGGAATCAGAAGGCCAGTGACCCGCGCTGGCCCGGCGAATCGAAAAATCCGAGAGTTAGGGGCGGCGGCCGATGGTAATGGGCGAGGGCGCGACACTTGGACGAACCCAAAGGGCCTAGTAATTGTAGCCCAGAGATTGCATCCCACGAATAGACAGCGGCCACTCGCAGATGACCATTAAAGCAAAGTAACTTATTAACCAGGCCACGCCACCTTCGTCACTTCCCCGCAAATGTTAACGTCGACTTCTCCCCTTTTTAGAATTCCAAAAGTCTAGATGCTATTTCCTCTGAACGGGAGTGTGAAAAAGTGATGACGAGAACGAAAATCCATGTCCGTTTCGAAACGGGAATTTCGTCGAGGACGTGGAAAAAAGGGGACAAAAGTCGCGTGCGGTGTGTGCATTTTTCTCGGCTAACAGAGCTGTCCAAACGTCTCCCGTTTCGCTCTTTAATCTCGTTTGACCGGCCATCGTCGCCACGTTCCAAACGAGCCTCATTAATCGCGGCTGCACGTTGAAACAAGCGAATGCTTCCAGGGCAAAATATTGCACCGGGAGTCGCAGTTTCTGCGCTCCGAAGCGCCTCTGTTTTCGGTCTTGATGGAGCCTAGCTTGGGGAATTAAAACCCACAGCTTCTATTTTCGAATAATTAAATCCTGGAGCCAGGAGATTTTTTGAAACGTTCAGAATTGTTAAGACACCGTCGTACGACTCTGCTGCGGCACATTTAAGCAGACGAATACACTGGTAAAGTTGCACGGCTATTGCTAATGCATACGAGAGAAGCGCAACAAGCCGAAGCCGCGACGAGGAAGAATCAAGGAACAGTGTCGGAAGAAACCATTCCGAGTCTCGACACTTTGGAAGCGTGACGCTGAGAAACGAGGAAAAAGCGAGCAAAAGCGCCGTGTCTGTTACGACAAGACCTAGAAACGCGTGAAAATGCGAGCAGCTCTTAAGGAAGCTCGCCAAGGCGTCGGGAATTGAAACCATTTAAAAAACCGCCGGTGTAAAAGTGTGAGGATGCTTGGAGGATCCATTAAAGTCCCTGTAATGTCGGGCGTAATTGCACGCAAGGTTTATCGAGCTCGAGTATACGCAGTTAAATAGAAGCCGAGGTTCCAGGGTGTTTGCTGAAAATTCAGGTGACTGCCGATTATATGAGCAACGACACGTTGATCCCCGCTTATAAAGTCCCTCTTAATTACTCGGGCCGAGTGATTGAAGCATGAATAAGCCGGTCCACTGTGGCTTGGGCTGAATAGAAATGAACTGATAGAAGCGTCCTCTGATAGGAGGAGCCGCGACGCCTATCTCAACGTCACGTCCAAAGTAATGGTACCTCCGAGCGTTCGGTTCTCACATATTATCGACGGCGCCGATGAAATTTCGATGAAGTCGACCGCCCACTTCTCGTTACTATTAATCAAACATATTGGGGCAAATAAATCGAGCCCTTTCCCAGCGACCCTCCCATTTCTCCCGAAAAGAAATCGAACCGAGTCCAGAGCTTTAGAACCCAACGAAAATTTTCGGCTATACAGCCCGAAATTCATTCTTCCTCTCCGCTTCACCTCGATTGCGTCAATCCAGAGACAATAGGTGATTTCGATCGAGTGCGCTCTCTCCCTCGAGTCGATACTCGGACCCTTTCTTCCCCGGAAACAAAGCAAGAGGCTGCAGAAGTTTTTTTCGAGAATCTTAGCTCCGCAGCGAAGTTGAAAGTTCTTTCGGAAACAATCGCCGAGCCTCGGCAGGAGCACTAATGCGCCAAGCCATGTTTGTGCCAACCTCGGTTAGCACTTCGAGTGCCGCCGATCGATACTCGCCGTTCGTTCTCCACGCTGCCACATAATTCGCCCTTTCACAATTCCGATTACGTCCGAGACTTTTCCACCCCCGCTCGAACGCCGGCCCACGTTCCAACTGGAAAGTCTCGGAGATCACGTAACTAACTTCCGCCGTCGTGTGGACTCTAAGAGTACCAATTTCCGCTGGTTTAGTGATGGTGAGATGAGACACTTGGAGTCCTTTCTCTCGGAGTGGAACCTCACCGCGCTGCATTTCCTCCTTATTTAATAGTCCACCACGCATTCGTCACGACCGAGGCTCTTAATTCTTCGCGAGTGTACAGACACCTGAACTCGAGCGAACTCAAAGAATCCCTGCAACTAGATTGCTCCGAAAGCAGGAAACCACGAAATCAGCATTAAGGGAGACCGATTACAGTCCCCAGGTTGCCATCAGGCTCCCAGACAATCTGCCCCCCTCGGGCGCCCCCCAGTTTCGCCTCCGTTAAGTGTATTAGTTCGGTTTAGGGCCCGGAATTTCGTGCCGACTTCCGAAGTTCCACACCGCCCAGCGACAAGTTACAGCATCGAATTTGATCGATGGCCCGCCGCGTTGTTTCCCCTCGAAGAGGCGTCCCCTCCCCGCCGCCCAGCCCCGGATAGATGTTGTCTCGGTCACGGCACGTGCTTTGCCGCGATTAAGTCTTGGCGACGGAATTACCCTTCCGCTGTAAGACGGATTCGGCCGTAACCGGAACGGCAGGCTCCTGGTCGGACATCGGTGTTACATGCACGTTTCGCGGCGTCGTGTTCTGCGAATGGGAATCAGGATCCTGGTTGCCTATGGCGGCGGTTCGGGTAACTAAGGGACCGGACGTGTTCTAGCTTCGGAGTTCTTCGGACAGCTGTTGTTAAGGCCCTCATCTTCTTGGGAAATAAAATACGTAGGAAGGGAAGGGGCCATGAAACTAGAGTTGAATATTAGTAGAATTAATTTGTATTAAAGTTTCATAAAAATTTATTCGTTATTCTCGAATAATTTTATTTTGTTCGAAATTTTTATTCCAGATCATTGGAAACTCTGCTTGGCACACCTGAAGAAGAAGGAAAAGGGAGATTAAGGGGACCAGGCAGTTGATAATTGATTTTTTATTGCATTTTCTGAAAGCACTATCTTTTCTGAATAAAATGCCACTTGGTTTGTATAAAAATTGGCAAGATTGTTGATTTGCCAGCTAAACAGGTCAAGCGGTAGCCCAGCAGTAGTTTAAAATGTACATTTTCGAATACATAAAAATTTAATTAAAAAAGCCTTCAAGTTTTCCCCCAAAAAATTCATAGACATACCCCCTTAATATAACCACGACTGAAGTGACTCGAGCTTTGCAAAAAGAAAATAAAACTACTTAGACTTCATTCTTAAAATAATTTTTTATAACCCCCTAATGAATTTTAACCTCACTGAATTTGCATTAAAAATATTTTCCTCCGTTCACTTCGGCCCCGCCCAAGTTTAAATCCTAACTGTACCACTGATACACAGAATGCCGTTTTGCGTTGCAAGGTATTGGGAAACTTTAGGTGAATTCGTTGGCGAATCCTCCGAGCATTATCCTTTCGCATACTGCACGACAATTTCATTGTTCGCCGTAATAACGAGAGTTTACGTTTCAAAGAGGAAAGCGAGCGGCAACGGGCCGCGGCGTATTCAATAAATTTGTCGACGTGCATTTCGCGATGAAACGGGGACGATCAGTGGACAATAGGTTAACAATACGACGCGGTGTCGTTTGCGTATTACATTTCGCGGTCGGCGATCTCATAACTATAACGACGCTGCATTTAATATCGATTCTAATAACCGATATGCCAGGGGGACCGCGGGAGATCCAATAACAACGGGCGGGGCGTTGCAGCGCGACGTCCCCAGGAAAAGCACAACCATTCCATTTTCAATAAAATTCCGTTACTCCAAAGCTACATAAATTCAAGAAAGATGGATTCAATTAGCAACGCAGACCGCAGCGAAGCTGAAGGAGCCAAGCTCAAGGAGGTCCTTGAATCCAACTCGCAATGTCACCCGACACACTACACCATTTTTTAATCCGTTGAAAATGTTAATACGTATTCACCAGCGAGGATTATTGAAAAGCGGAAACACTATCTTCTTCGAAAAGCGATATCGAACGTGTCGAAACTCGTGGGCGTGGCCAGAGGATCGGGTTCAATTTGTTTGAACGACATCGCGCGATTCGCATTCGCGACATGCCAGGAATTACGGCGGAGGGACGTTTTATTAAAAGATCAGCAGGATGCTCATCCGGCGCGATTGCGTTTGTAATTTCCGTCCAAGTATTTGTCCATTTCATCGCGCGGCACCCACTCAAATAAGAATGCGTTAATTAAACGCGCATAACTAAAGCGAGCGCGTAATTTATGAAACGCAGATGGAGCGCCAAAGCAGCCTCCGCGGCAAAATAATATCTTTGAAAACGTTGAAAATTATCAGCTTTTCGCCTGCGGGATTGTGCGAGTGTGCCTCGGCGCGCATGATTATTCTGTAAAATGAAAGAAGGGGGAAGACGGACAAAAGGGGGAGGCAAAAGTCTGTATACGATGGCAGAGAGTCGGCGATGCTATATTAAAAACAATTCCCGTGAAATATCACGCTCGGGGGATAATATTTAGTTGGCCATCGCGAAGCGTACAGCCGATGCGCTGATTATGCGCATCGCCGAAGATATTGTTCCCCGGAGGAAATTAAACGAAATAAAATCCTCTGCGCCACCTATCCTCCCAGATTATTCGGTCGGATACGGAGGGGAAACGGGGGGCGACGAAAATCGTGAGCCGCTTATGAAATAGCCCCCGCTCGCTTTTCGAAAATCCATTACCTTATCCGAAAGTTTCGCCGTCTTTCGCGAGAGAATGACCCGTTTTTCGCCTTCTCATCCTCTCCGCGAGCAGAGCACGCGGGCATAAAAAACGAATCCGAAGTTGAGTTTCATTACCTCCGCCGCGACGATGACTAATTTCTTTAGTCTGTGCGGAATATTTCACTTAGCTCCGCCGCCGCGAGTACCTTCAGAAATTTTTTAATCAAAGGGAGACTCGTTTCCGCTTCACGGTCCGCGAGACTCGCGGGTCGATACTGCTCGTTTTGGAAGAACGAATTATTTTCTGGGACGGATGAATATTTGATACGATAAAAATAAACACGGAGATAAAAATGCCTGGCTCGGCGGGCGATCGATGTTAGCGTCCACTGTCTGATCATAATTCCCGCGCGATGGAGAGCACGCGTTCAGCGTGTAGCTACGAACTTCGACGAGCTTCTGAGCATCGACGCTGCGAACGGTGACTGTCGTTCGCCTATCGAATCGCATCGATTAGCTCCGTTTAATAGCTGCAAATTGTTGCAATTCACACGGCTGATGTACCGTTTTAAACCTCTTTTCCACTGCGATTAGCGATGACCTTTTTGCCTCTCGTTTCGTTTCGATTGCTTTCAATCAGCTTTGCTTCGATCCGCTAGCTCCGTGGACTGGTTATTAATGAATATAGGTATATATAATCTAATGGATCGTAAATCAATTGAGTGGAGGTCCTTGAAGAATGCAATTGAGGATATTGCTGCAAGAGGGTTTCATAGAAATAGAGATATTAATATAATAGTATAAGTAATATAATATTAATATTTCTATTTTTATTTATTTGCAATAAATCGCTTATTAATATTTTTATTATAGAATATTTCATCACCAGAAATAGAAATAAAAGCTTTTCAACTCAATAAGTACTATTTATTCTGTGAAAATATATATTTTTCAATTAATGTTCTCTTTTTAATGTTAATTAAAACACTAATTTTACAAACAGGTGTTTCTAAATTACTCGAAATTGACAAAAATGGAACTGTACCCCTCTTGTTGCAACATCTTTCAATCGCTGTAAAGGATAATTAATACATCTGGTGGACAGACTCGGCATACTTCTAAGCTGCAACGTCTCATCGATGAAAAATTGCTAGAATAAGGCACATCCACGGGAAGCGCTGAAAAGATGCGGCTCAACGGAAGATCATCGAATAATTCCCGATATGCGGATAAAAGCAGCGCTACTCCCAGCCCCTCGATATTTTATGCACCGACGTTGGGTCCGATTGGACATCTTTTCACGTCGAAGCAGCTTATCGTGTCTTCGTTGCATCGCATAAAGCGATCCGAGGGAAAAACAGGCAAGAACCGCGGAAGCTGCGGATGCGAGAGCAGTTTTGAGGCGCGGTCCGAAAGATGTCAGTCAAATTGGGGTAGCCTGGTGTATTCAAACCGTTTTAGGTGCTTCTTCAGATTTCCCTCCGCTCGAGTGGAGCTTCTCCACGGTTCGAAGCTAGTCTTTTTCCTCTTCACCTTCTTCACATCGTTAAAGCTCCATTGCTCCCTTTCTCTTCGCTCTCGCGAGAAATGTTTAGCGTTACGCCGGGCGAAAACTGTCGGGAGTGCTCGGGAATACTGGGGTGATGCCTCGAAACCGCGCGATTCGGCGTCAGGGGTGCAAGCTCTTTGGCCTGAACTGGGGCACTGGGGCAACCTAAAGCCTCACAGACCTCGTCTGGTCTCACCGCGCGATTCCCGAGCGCTCACAACACACTCGCATAACCAGCCGAGGCTCAGGTACCCCGGGATTGCCAGTTCCCGTCTCGAGGACATGTTTCCGGGGAATAATCACCCATTAAACAAGCCTCAAGCCCTGGGGGATTTCGAGAGAGATGGAAAAACATGAGGAAGACCAGAACGGATCACGGGGATCGGCATCAAGAGGGAAGAAAGCCAGTCGCGATGAAATCCCGAGGAAATACTGAGCTTCTACTCGCGTTACATCCGAAGTACCTTAACCGATATTGATCCCACAAGCTCGGCGAAGTTTCGCGATTTCACGATCTATAGGGCTCACGCCCCGGGCCGACGATTTACAAGCGGGCAGAAAAGGGGGCGCCGCCCGCTCGAACTTGTAAAATCAATTATCGGCGTTCTCGCGGGCCACGGGGAAAGCGATTGCGAAGGAACCGATCGCGACGACGACGAAGATCGATTCGATGTTCGATGCCAGCACCGGCGAAAAAGCGAGGCCAGGCGAGCGGAATTGCGATTCGATCGCCTCATTTTCCGCTCGCCTTCTCGGGCGATTGGAATTCCGGGTGCTTTTTTCAAATGGTTTTTCTTGATTTGCAGAATCGTTGGCTATTTCTGCTTAACGTATAGCTGTTACAATTATGTAAATTAAGCAATGTTTACGCACTAACAGGGCTTCAATAGACGTATCAGGCTATTTTTTGTTTGTGACTATTTTCGATTCTTCCTGGTGAAAACACCCCCTAAAGATTAATCCTATTTTTCTTTAGGCATATCTTGAAAACTATAATACATATAAAAAAATTATTAAAATTGTATTGTCTATAAAGCTGTGCAATGAAATTGTTAAAAATTTGAAATATGGAAGAATTTTTTATTCAAACTACAAATTTCAAAACCTTATCCACGGGTCGACGCAGAATTCTCCACCGCTTTTAAAAACACCGTTCCCATCGGATCGCCTACTCGCGCAAACAACGCAATCCTCCGACGCAAATACGTTGCAGTAACTTCTTGAGGGATTGCTTGTCGAATTGCAATGAAAGGAGTGCATCTAATAAAAGGCAAATTCTCTGGTCGAGCTTGGCCACTGAACCACCTCTGCAGCTTCTTTGCCGGTAATGAACGAGTGCTCGGCCATTAAAAATTACTTGATAATACTTCATTACCAGCTGAACGACCCAAGGAACTTTGAGAGAAAGCGAAAAATATGGCGCGACTGCGACCAGGTTCGCCGTCTCGGCGGGACAACGGGGGCCATTGCGCGCATAAAACAGCGCTAAATAATTAATCGCGTTGTCCGAGAGAGCGCGGAGAGGCTCGCGAGACGGGGATTTATCGTGCTCCTTTAAGGGCGCCGGAACAATTAACGGACGGCAAAATAAGAGCGGATCGGCGGAGGGGGCCAGGCTACAAAGGAAGAAAGGAGCGTGGCGGTGCGCGTGGAACACGTTTGCCGCATAAATTACGCGATCTCTAATTAAGTAGGACCGAAGCGCTCGTTATGGCCGAGCTGTTAATCATCGGGCTCATCGTCGGCGGGTTGAAATTTTTCCGCTGCTTGCACGGTCACGTATCCGTTTCGTGCGAAAGATCGGCCGCGGAGCAGAAATTCAGCTGCGTGGTTGAATATTAATTCATTTACGCACCGCGGATCCTTTTAATTAATAGAATAAAACGTACCGACGAGTTTAGTCAAATTAGGCCGTTGGGTTTCGACGGGTGCAATGAACCCTGGATGGAAACTTCAGAGATGACTTTACACGAAAACTATGTAAATGTTTTTGAAGGGCCTGGGATAATGAAGGACTGCTGCTGGAAGAGATTTCTAAAACAATGCGCGCAGAGTGAGTTACAGGAAGATATTCGGGTGCAGAGTAACAAGATCTACCGCGTGGCTGACTATGCGCGGACCTGTACTACTTGCGCCGCGTTCTCCGTGCCTTTACGTTCCTCTCGCTTCCGTAACGCTCGAGTGGCGTGCTGAAACCCGCCTTCTGCTCGCACCTACTCCTTGCATTCCTTTCCAAACAATTGCAAATGCGAATTTTATGAATTAATAATATTGCACGTAATTTATCAGGAATATATATTCGTCTAATCTTCATCGCCAGGTAAAACGGAATTGTTAATAACGCGAATACTGTTAAAAAAGTACTTCAGACACTAGATTCGACACCGCGATCCGATTCCCCGTGAAAGGAAAGCCGGAAATTAAAAAGGCACTCACGAACAACCAACCGGACGGGTCACCTGTGTTTTTCTATTTATCCGCCGTTCCCCGGGCGCACGCAGAGCCGTGCAAACTATTCAAAAAAACTGGCAGGAGGAGGGAAGACGAGATAGCAATGACCAATTTTCGCAAACAACGGCCGCGTATCTCATTTCGAGTAACAGCCAGCAACCGACCGACCGACCCAATTTCGCGACAATGCGCGGCCGCGAAAGAGACAGAAATGAATAAACGGCGGGGCGGCCGGGAAGCAGGGGGGGTGAGAAGGGCGCGGGGAGGGCGAAGGGCCTGCGCGCCGAAGGGTAGGAAGGGAGACGCGGGCGCGGTTTTACGCGGCCGTGCGACTTGCAATTCATGCGGCGCAGGAACTGATATTTCGCGGGAAATGAATCACCCTTACACAAACGGAACGGACACACACTGGTAACGGAGCACAATAGTCAGACAATGGGGGAGAAAGCGTAGATTTCGGCCGACGGTAGCTGCAGCTCGGACCTACGGATCGTAACCGGGAGAGATGCGCTGCTGGATGCCCTGGCTTTTCCAGGGGATACGACCGGGTGGAAGGGAGGCGTGCTCCTTGAAAGGATGAGGCCGGGCTTCTCTATGGCCAGCGACGAGGGCCGCAAACGTGTTTAGGAATACAAACTGTCTGGCGCTGGCAAACGCGGTTCAAATTAAATTTGGGACGTCCATTAGAGGTGCGTCACACCAGGGCCCTGTCGCACCGCTGCCTGCCAATTAACGTCTAATTAGCGCATTATGCTGGTCAATCGACGGGAAAGGGGCTCCCGCCGCCTTTCTATAGGATCCAGTGATCCCGGGGATGATGAACACTTGACGTATATTGGGCGGAAGAAGTTTAATGAGAATCTAACAGCGATACCCTGCTTGACGCTTTGACGTCGAGTGTTTAGGGATGCAGTGTATGTGTATCTCTGTTATGTGTGACCGGTAACTCGGCGAAGTGGACACGGAGTGTCACCTGGCAAATAAGGTAAATGTGGGTGAGTCAAAAAATTAGTATTTGATTGTTTATTTTTTACGAATATTAATATCAAGTTTTATTTTATTTATTTTAGTGGTCCACTTTGGTATTCATTTGATTTGATAATCGACAGTAGGTAGGTCACTTTTTGGTTGATGTGCCCTTTACTTGTTTAGTAAATAAAATTTTAATATATAAATTTGTAGTTGAAAATGAATTTTTCTTCTTTGCTTTTTTTATGAATAATTATGTGGGCCATCTCTCCCATAAATGAGAACGATCTCTCCTAGCGTCTTAAGAGAAATGGCTAAAAGTCAAGACTTCAGTTTTCAACCCGATTTTCAGCATATGTTGTTTTAAAGCAAATATCGACCAGTTTTTCTGAGTCAGCATAAAATTCTGAAGTTAAAATAAAATTCATTCAGTATTAGTTTTATAATCATTTTATGTTGGGTGCCATTTTACATCTTCGCGTATGCAATATGACTCGAAACTCGAATATATGGTTCGTAGGGATTGTACTTAGAGGAACGGATTTATGCTGTGTTTTCTGATCAATGTCTGTGCAGCCTGAGCCCTTCAAAGGCACTTTTATTACGACCGAGGAAGAGAGAGCGCGCCGAACGAAATTTCCATCGACCATTTGCCTGGAATATCAGGGAACAGGACGAACGTATGAACGTCGCGTTCCGACGCTTCGTCTCGTTTAGCATGGCATGCAATATTGCAAACAGTTTTACGAGCCTCGGCTGCTTCTCCTCCCTTTCTTCGCCCTCCGTCCTTTGACGCTCGCGATCCGCAGTAACCAATAAAGTTTTATCAGGACAACGATATCGAAAGTAACGAGGAACGGTTCCTTTGGACGATCATGAAAGCCTCAGCCTCCGAAACTCGGGGCAATCCCCAGCAAACATTTATTTAAATTTATGCTTCTTGGCGCTCATGAAATTTTAGGTGCTCTGTGGCTTGCAATAAGAGAATCTAAGACCGATCACTGTCGCGGGTAAAGTTAAACTAGCATGTTACATCGCTCGTCAGCGTTGTCACATTGATAGCGGTTATCGTCGACCTGGACTGTTTCCCACACTCACGCACGTTCAAATTTCGCAACACCCGCAATAATTTTACGTAGAAATGCTGATTGCAGAATTTGCACCTTTCGCAACTGCAACTCTGATGGATACATGTAGTTTCAGGGCTCGATCCAGCTCTAGACGCTCTAGACAAACCTGATTTTTACCGCCCCTCACATTTAATTATAAACAATTATTTTAAAATATATTATTCGAGAGTGAGTGAAATTTGTTGAAAAATGTCTCCTGGTTCATACAAAAATTTAATATTTAGTAATTACCAGTAACCAATTTTGCAGCTCTGGGCAGTTTGCGACTTTTCTATGATGTAGTATTTCAAGGGAATATCTAGGGGTGAAGGCGGGTGTATAAAATAGCAGCTCCTTTCCACAGAATTTTGTTTTATTTAGTGCGATACATAATTTTCACTGCTACTTTAGAAGATTCTTGCATCTACTGAATGCATTCTACAGGCTCTGTAGTACAGAGTAACTCTCCCAGGTGTGTCTACTGTGTACTCTTTCCCTAATCTGCTAGCTTTAACTGTCACAATTTTTTTACGGCTCATCTGTGGCTACCCACCCCCGATTTCTAATACAACAATGATTCTATTTCATCCATAATCGCGATTACATCTACGAAGCCATTAGTAACGTTTTAAGTATCCGCTGGATAACCAAACACACATCGGCGCCTACAAATTGATCACTGCACCCTTCCCTCGCTGCCTAACTTATTGCTACCTCAGTCCTTCGCGCAATTGATGGTTACCAATTTTTCATAGAGAGCATGCTGCTTCGTTGTATCACACCTCTCGTTTCTATCTTCCCTCTAAAAATCGCGTCACCTGCTGCGTCACTTGGCAGGCTTCCAGCTCGCTACTTTTCAAACACTCCCGTGATTACCACGATCCCAAACGATTTGAACGACAGCGTAACAATCGATTTTTCTTACATCTGTCTACTTTGATACTCGGTGAAGCTTGATCTCCGCGAGTGTTGTGAACTAACAGACACATTATGATCTGTAGCGAGGTACATAATTTCTCCCAGACAACAATTATCGCGTCAGGGGATTTTGAAGTAGTTCTTCCGTCCCATGAAGACGCGGGACAGTTGATGCAGGCCTGAGTCTCTGCCGCCTGGCAAGATGGTGTTCAATAGATGGCTGACCGGTAGAGGATATCGTAGAGATTGTTACGGTAGACGTGATCCATGGGAGCCCCGTGGCCTGGCCTACCCCAGAACTTTCGCCAGGTGTCGAAATGCCTGTGGCAGCTTTCCTGCTCCATGCGTTGCTCTTTCTAAAATGAGAGTCAATCCTGTACAAGCTAACAGCAGGAGTGGGCACAAGAAAAAAGTAATGGCTTTGTCGTCGGTCGAAAATTAAATTCATTTATTACAAAATAAAAAGAAATTCAATTCTGAATACTTTTATACGTAAGATGTAATAACAAAATTTCATTTACTATTTATTGCCCAGAATGAAATCCCGATTTATCACCCAGTCGTCCATCACCATTCAACACTTACCAATGCGTTCTCCCGTTTCCTTCGCATCTGCTCGACGAGCTCCGCGATGTACTCACGATTCTCAACCTCTAGTGTGCGTAACCTGCCAGGAGCAACGATCAATGATCACTGAGAATTGGTGTTCAATTATCAAGTATTTTTTAAGCTTTCATTAAGCTACACAAGTTTCGTTGAAAAGAAAATAGATTATTAAAATACTGGTTATCTGAAAAGTCAGCTAATATATTCTGTAGCGTGCTTTATTTTGAAAACCGTTTCGAATTAAAATTGTTGACTGCTCTATAAGCTTGAGTCATAGGCACACGTTTCTCCTTTACCATCGCGTAAAAAGTGCTAAGTTCCAGTGGACTTCGATACAAATTACATTTATGAAAAAGTGAACAAGAAATTGGCACCTAGGAGATCGTTTTAAGATTCGCCAATGCAACTGCTAATCCAACGTATGAAACTTCCCAGCGACAGGACCCCGCCAACTGCAATTTGACCGTAACGACGTTGCGCTTCGGATTACGCCTTTGATTTTCGCCCTCAAAGGAGGCTTTTCCAGACATCGGCGGCCGTCGTCGGATGCTTGATCAAAAACGGCCGAAATTGCAGTTTATAATTGCCGAGGCGCGGCGCGCGTTGAAAGTGCTGGTTAAATTGCAGCTCGCATGCAGCATCCAGCCGGACGTACAAAGGGGACGTTGGCATAAATATTCCCGCGATAACTTCTGATTCCATCGGCCCGCGGATAATGGTGGCCGCAATCATCGCTACGCGAATGAAAACTTACGATAATCCCTGTCATAAAATCGTTTGCTTCCACAAACAAGCATCTCCTATTTTCGAGTGCGTTAACAATCATAAAAACGGACCTCTAAATAACGGCGTTAAGCTCGGAAAAGCAGGCGCGGCGAACTGCTCGCGATCACTGTTTCATCGCGAATTAATTTCCTTCCCATTATCGATCGAGAAAACGTACGCGCGACACAGTTCCACTCACCCCCAATCCCCGAGGCGAGGGCCCATCGAGCTTTCCCATTCTCCGCGAGCCATAAAACTTCCATCGACGCGGCCGCGGTTCGAAAAATTGGGCGAGCTCGCAATGAAATGTAGGAAACAGTTAAGGGACCCACGGGGGACGAGGAGAACGTCTGGGAGACGGGGATCGCCGAGACGATACGTCGGCTCTTTATGGGAGGTTTTATGTATTATACGAGGCGAAGAAACACGTTCGAAGATACTTGTTGCCCGCGTTTCCATCACACGGGCTAACTTCCCCCGTAACCCGAGCCTCTATCGCCATCGGAGAAGCATCGTTGTTTCAGAACTGTACTCGCCTTTTTATGCGAATATTATCTGGACGGTATAGTTCGATAGAGCTTTCATCGATGTTTCCTGCCGAGCGGATAAATGGATCACCCTTAGTTCACGGCGGAGATAAAACAGGTAGCTATTGGTTCGTTGCTTGAATGAAGAAATTCTCAAATTTAATGCTTCCGCGAAAGTTTATTTTAAAGAATCATAGAGAGGGTGGAGTTAGAAAAATCCAGCTGGATTATCCGGAGATTCGGGCTGCGGATAATTCCGCGGGGCATGCACATTGACTCCAAAGAGTTAAGCCTCCGGAACACGTAAGGATAAGCACGAGCTCCCTTGGAGATACGTAGGTACATTAGACAGTCTACCGGGGGTGTTTACCCTTTAATAAACGTGCTTACGCCGGGCTTTATGCAGATAAAATGCGAAAAACTCTGACGGGAATATGATTTTCTTATTCCGCGCTGGCCAACTGCGAGTAAGGACTCTCCTCTCCGTTGGAAAAGGAGAGGAAGCCTGAATTGAGTGAAAAGTAGCTCCCCGGGGAAATAATAGTGTATACTTCTAACGATCGCGGAACTTTCGGAATAAATTGAAACTTCACTGGGTTAAAGAGCAGTTACACAAAAGGTGATGGAGTTTCGAATCTGAAGCTGATTATGTAAAAGGGAATCAAAGGCGGCTGAAAAACGCGCGACAGCTTTCCGATGGCTTACAGAGGCGCTGTTACCGGACTTGCAACATAATTCTGCAAGGCTCTTGCGAGATATTCGACAGAAGTCTCGGGGAATAATTCCGTCTAAGTCGTTCCCGACGCGAGGTCGAATTTTCTGCAGCGAGACGAAGTGACAAGTCAGTGGAAATACGAGCAGCGCATTGTTCCGGTGTCCATTCTTTTCCGTAAGAACGTTCTCGAAAGAAAGGGTCCCTTCGTTATAACGGAGACAAAAAGGGAATTGGAACGAGCATCCCGGGGACTTAGCTTGTCACCTTTTGCGCTGCTTCGAAAAACAGCGCACCCCCTACAAACAGGCGAAGAAGTAGTCTACTTGAAGCTAACGATGTATTAATTTATTCGCCACAAAAGCTTTTACTGTTACAACTTCTAATAGCAGACCAAGATTTTTTGCTTTCCTCCGCCGTTAATTGTTCGTCAACTAACTAAAATACCGGAGCTCCTTTTATCGCAGAATCATAGTAGCAGTATCGCGGCGGTACAACGAAGAAAAGCAATCTTTCAAAGTAGGTTAGCCGGCGGGAGGGGGTAAGAAAGTAAAAGGAAAGCGAGCAGCATGAAAGACAACACTCGACAAGGCAGCCGTCTCGAACGATTTTTCAGCGCGTAATTACCCGAACGCCTTCGAACGAGGCAAAGTAAAGCCCCGCGGAGGAGGCTGCTGCGAGGAAAACCGTGTTGACGAGTACACAGAGCGACAGACTGTAACGTTGACAAACATTCGAGGGGAAGGCGGGGGTGGGCTGCCTGCGGAGGGGGCCGACAGCTCAACTTGTCGAGGTCGAGGGTGTTCAGGTCAATGGGTTGATTACCTGTAACGTAGTTACATCCCCCGAGTACCGTAACAACGCTAACCAGACAGCCCCGCATTCAGCTCACGGTTCGTCGCGTTTTCATATCCATCCCACCGCCGACGCGCCAAGAATCCGGGCCGATACGATTTCAGAATGGGGGATGGAAGGTATACTTTTGATACGCGGTTTCCTCGCAAAAGGAATCACTGGCAAGGAACGGCGGAGCAAGTGGAAACGTCCACGAGAACAAGGAGGCGTTCCTGTTCGGACAGGCATGAAAACGAACAGCCGAATCCCGCTTTCACGCGATACATACGATTCTATCGTGCGTCCCGGGCGTGTAGCGTCGGTGGCGATGTGCCGAGTGCTCTGCGGTTGCGAGTAATAACGTCTGCTGGTCAAAAGCGGCACCAACTCCACGCCCCCGGTCAACCCGTACACCTGAACTTCCTCGTTATAACGATTCCTCGAGCCCCGCACCAGCTGCGCGTCCGCGGCGGTACCTGCAAAACCAGCTGACCTAAAAACCAAGCTGCTGCCCTTGGCATCATCGACAGCGAGAGCCAACTCTTCGGTTTACCTGCCTCCGTTTTATCATCGAAGAACTTGTTCATATCAGTGAGGGCAGGGGGATTGATGCTGCCTCGGTGCAACCTCTCAACCGTTGATTTGCTTGTCCAACCCTGAAAGGATTCCACGTGGTAACTGAGGCTAGGATAGCAGGTCGACTACCAGTAACGTGGGTGTTGATGTAGACCCTCCTGAAACTATCTCCGCCGATCAGTCGAAACCCTATCGAAGCAAGTCCGGGCCAGAAGCATTTGTGAGACGTAGCCAGCCGTCAGAACGAGGAAGAAGAATTCACCGTCACGTGATTAGTAATCGCTTAGGTAGACCAGGCTAAACTTCCTACAGCTAGTACGTTAATTCATCAACGTCGGTCTCGTTAGCCGGTTAGTTAGAGCAAGGCCGCGCGGCTTATTATGGAGAAAAACAGAAAACCGTCCATAAATCCATCCGCCATAAATCCATGCCCGGTTCCGCGAGAGAGAGACAACGGCCCCGCGGCCGGGACAGGTGTGGCGCGGTGGTGAAGAGGGGTGAAAATCGGCAGGGGGGTGTAGCGAGAAGGAGCTTGCGCTCCGGGGGGGAAGAAGTAAACTCGGCTGAAGTGGAACGTGGTAATAAATTTCAGTTTAAACTTTCCGGCCGCGAAAGCTGAGGGGGGAAAGGATCGTTCAATTACGCAGTAACGCGGCACGGTTATGTGTGTTGCCGTTCGAGGATGCTACGGCGGTTAATTAAAAATTAAGAGTTTCGCTCGACGGGATCGTCTGCCGCGTGCTGAGGCCGGAAGGAGGCAGAGGCGTGCGCGATTGAAGCCGCGTCTCCACGGAAACCCGACCGCCCTGTCCCGGAAGCACGTTAATAGAAGCGCTAATTTCCACTTCAAACGATGTTTACCGACTCCCGGCCAGCCCGGCACGCCGGTATCCAGGGCCCGATGGATAAAAAGCCGCGGTTGTCCTTCTCGTCGACACGGTCTCCCGCCGCCGCATCCGTTCCTACGATTCCACTTTGACGCGAGTCACGTCGGGCAAGGCACGGCAGAAGTCGTGCCAGAGAAACACCGGCAGCCCTGATTAAATTTCATTTCCGGGGTGAACGCGCCCGTCCCTCTGCTAATGGGCCGTGCATCGCGAGACGGAGACGCGTTAATTGCTTGTTCCTTCCACGTGTCTGTCCGCGAGGTTCGCTCGACGACTGGGTGAATGGGTACACCCGAGCTCAGTTGGGTCTAATTTAAATCTGGCCTAGGCTTCAAACACCACACTCGTTCTGCCATTCGTGCCGCATGCGCGTGGAAAAGAAAGAACGAGATGCTGTTCACTGGGAACTGCAACAGCTCGTCGATACTCCGGTGTCGAACACCGATTTCCTCTTCGGAATGATCGACTATACTTCGCGCCGGCTATCTACAAAGCCATGAGCTATGTACAGGTTGCGGAGAATGAGAGTGATCGGTATGAATTGTTTCCTAATCATCAGCCAAGCTCAGCAAAGGACAGAATTTGTCTGTCAAGCTAGCCTATCTATCAGCGGATACTGTGCTTAACGCACGAAGAAGTATGCGTACCAGGGACTCGAGGAACCGCACACCCAGCAACTTGGGATCCCTCCAAGGAACTCCACCAGGACCAGGACGACCCCAGGGCCAGAGAGGCGCCAGCTAAGCACACGGCGTCATAGCATATTAAGCAGTTTCCAAGGTTCGTTTCCTACGTCGCGAGGTGACTGGCTACAGCACGTGCTCCAAATCACTGCACCTGATCTACAGGATGTATCCTAATGTGCAAGATGCGCTCAGCATTTAGAGGCGCGATCCTCTGGCATATGAGGATCAAGTGGGTCACAAATATTAGGATACACCCGACAACTTTGAACCTTCTATAATATATTTATTACCTCGTTTCTAGTATTACTATCGAACGCTTTTCTATGAGTCGATAAACGGAGCGCAGTTCAATAACTGTTCGCAATTTGATCAGCTAATGCAAGGGAGCTGGTTGAACTGCAGACGCAAACTTGTTTGCACTTCCTAATCTCGCTGAAGAAACTTTGATGATCGAATTCCGATGACTAACACCTGGCCCCCGAGACGTGGAGACAATGTCGCGCCCCATTTTTCATTGGAATTTTCCTGGAGAATTCTGTTGGCGCGAAGATCTCCTCGTCGCCAAGAGAAATCGACTTTCTCGGCTACGAGAAGCCGGGCCCGGTACGAAACGTTTCCAGCCGTACGTGATCGGGGAACGATACATCTACGGTTCGGCCGGAAACGAGCTGAACACTCAACTGCGTCGGCGTTCTCTCTCTCTATCGACGTTATTGCCGACAGAAAGATGTTTCACGTTTGCTCGTACAACGAAAGTCCATTACGAAATGGCTCTTATACGCGGCCCCGCGACCAAAGTAGAGTCATTTCCCACCGTTTATAATGTGATTTCATAGTCCCGCGGAAAGCGCTAGGTATTTCTGGACCCCAGCGAATGGGATGGAGCTCTGGTTAGGCGGCCGGCTGAAGTTTTTATTAAAATCAGCTCGAACGAACCCAGTCCAGCGTTCGCGGAAGGCGCTAATTGCTGCCGTTTCAGGTGAGCGGAGCTTCAGAAAGGGCGGATGAAATTTCAATTAAAAAGAGCTCGGGGAGGAAAATGCCAGGGGGCGATAGGGCCCCGTGAACACAAGGCCACAGGGCCATTCTGATCTAAACTTACGCAACTTTCACTTCCTCTGCTGAGAACCGTCAAATTATCCCGGCAAATTACCGGAATGATTAACTGTTATCCTTGGAAAAAATCTGCGGGGAAGTCCGTTGACAGGCTATCGTTAAGCACGTGAGGAATATCGACGCGCGCCGATCGATAGTCCGGTAATACATATTCCATGAACGAGGCGGCGGAAAGCAGGTTTCGTGCGCGAGGTCGCTTGAGATGTTAATGAAAGCCAACGTCACCGAGGTGACGACGATATCGCCGGATTTTATCAGCAGGGACACGATAACGATGACTGTGACTACCTCCCAGCCCTTCCACCACCTCTGCCGCGATTGGATCTGCCTATTACGCTCCCAACCCCCTGACAGTGCTGGCTTCTTTTCCACCCCAACGCCTTTGTGTCATTATGCACGGCGGAAGCAACTTCCGGTGCATACAATGTATCCCTAAGGATCGGGGAGAATCTGCGGACAAATATCTCGCCGATTCTGAGACTCTGTAGTCGAAGGGAGGATTCCAAAATTAGGCTATTTCTAAAGATTTTATCTCTGTGAATACAACATATAATGAAATAAATATTTTTGGTATTTATTAAGATACTTTTTATACACTTATATGATAAAATCCTTTTTATTTTTTTTGTATAATACAAGAGTAGCTTAATAAATTCCAAAAAGGTTTATTTAATTAAATATTCTATTTATTGGGGAAAAGATCTTTAAAAGCCGATGAAAGTAGAATGGCTCCTTAAGAATCACACGGAAAGCTCGCAAGTATTATAAACCCTGCAAACAAGACGTCTGTGTGTCTTAATGCAAGATAAAAAACGACTGTAGCTATGGGTTCATCTGATACACCTGATAACGAAGTCGTGAATAATGGAGAAATAGAAAGTTCGGAATGGTTTCTTTTGCGAGGGAAGGTTCTCCGTGGGTGGCCGGGAAGGGAAGCACAAGACTCGCCCGCGGCAAGCTAAAATTACAGAATATAAAATTGCCAGCGAGTGCAATAAACCGCGAGAGACGTGGCTTGAGTATAATCTCGGTGGTGGTCAAAAAATGGCGGGTATTATTCAAGCGACGAGGAAGCATTCGGCGGAATTTATTCTCCAACAATTGAAGGCATTAAATATTCATAGGGACGTGTAAAAGATCGCGCTGAATTCCTTCGGAGGGGTTGTTCGATTTCCGTAGAAGGCTAAACTCGATGGCCAGCGGAGGCCGAAAAGGGCACTTGCACCGCAATCACATGTTTCAAGCGGGGAACAGCAAAGTATGTGGGACAGGGCCGACAGCGGCGCACTATCTTTTTAAACTTTGAATTGCAAATGGTCCTCGGCAACTAGTTCCCGAATCACGGCCACGAACGTTCGCCGCTACCTATGGATGCAGACCGTTGGCAAACATTTGCACGGTTATTATCGGCCAGTGGGGAATCCTTATTCGCGATAGGCTCGTGTAATTGACAGGATAATAAGGATAGGTGCGATGACCTTCCTCGTCGGTTACTGCGAAACAGGTCGGCGTAATTTCGCGAACGCTAAGCCGTAGATCTTTGTGTCCTCGATTTCGCGTACGTTAAGGCATTGATTACTCGAATGGTCCCCAATTCGGTTCTAATCGCAGGGGATCTACGGGCCGGCATTTCAAGATTGATTTTGGGGGAAGATTTTATTTTATGGATTTATTTGGTGGAGCATCGCGTTGAAAGAAATAACAGAGCCTGGTCGATGAATGCGAAACGAGAATAGCCCCCATCCGAAATATAAAAAGGCACGTTATAACAGGCTTCCTCAATTTTGTACGCAGCATTTATTTACAGCGAAACATTAACGCTGTTCTGCCCAATGATGCATAGAAACAAGAAGGTAATTATTAACAGTGTGAATATTTAACTAACCAATTGGTATTGATGCCTGGGATTGAATATGAGTAATGCATGCCTTTGCGAACGCATTGCCGAGCGCGTTCTGTTCTCCGAAGTAAATAACAGATGATATAGTAGAATAAAGAAACACTCGAGACACGGGGATATTGGTAATCTCATCTCTGTTACACACGGATTTACCTTTCGCGTTTAAACATTACGCGCTACCTGAAAGATTGAATTCCATACCGTAGAAATATTCCCAATGCAAATTGCGCTACGAAGCGTTGATTGAACTCTGTTTCCGTTAACGTGGGAATGAAGCCGCTGGCGGAACAAAATTAATTAATGAGGTGCGGTACGTGAGACTAATCGAAAAAAGACGGACGCTCCGTGTAAACGGACAAAATCGATTCGCCGGTTTTTATTTTAAGGCCACGTGCAATGAATGTATAACATCCAATTTGCGAAAGAATGTTCAGCTTTATCACGGGTTTCTCTACGTACAGTGGCGTAGGTACCCGTGACGATATTTTTTAAGCACACTTCTCTCATCCACTGTTAAATCGTGGAATGTTTGAAAATAAATGGAATGTTTGATTATCGTTAATATCGAAATTGAACGAAACACAGTCGCGGTAAATTGACACGGAAGCTCCTGCTTTCGCTGTCGCACGCTGTGCATTGTTTTCAATAATTAGATTGGAAATCGAGTAATGATTGGTCGAAGAATAGTATACGGCACCAGTACGGAGCCTTTTTCCCGGATAGAGTGCATTTCGTTGATTGAAATGAGTCGAGTAGTCTGCAAATTGATAACGCTACAACGGTGAAAATGGCAATAGAAACTGCTGTGTGTGCCGCAAACAAGAGCGTGGCTTTCGCGCAAAAAAGAGGCGAGCTATATCGAGGAAAACGCGTTAACGGCTATCTGACCAGAAATAGGCCAAGTGCCGCAAAAATTGGGCAGCAATTATCGCACGTTTTTGCCTTCATTATTTTACCAGAGGGGAGAGGCAAGCCGGGCGTGTTTTGCTTATTTAAATTGTCTATAAGTCAGTGGAAACCTTACCTGACCGAAATTCTGGCACCTCGGCGGCTCCGGCGGTTCCAGAGGCACGTTTTTCTTTCTGAGGGTGGCTGCGCAAGGCGCACCCCCTCCGGGCTTGCCCCAAGGCGAATAATTCTCCAAGATTTGCCGCAGCTGGGGAAAAAAGAGCGAAAAGGATTTCGGTTTATAAGCTTGATTTTTCGGTTAGCGCGCGGTCGTTTTAGAAGGGGCAAAATTCTAAAGTAATTGCTCGCCCAGCAGATATTCGAAGCGGACAGAAGTTAATTAAGTAATGCGTTGGAATATCCGAGGGTTTGAAAGAGCAGCCAAAGCCCTTTGACTTTTGTCCAGAGATTGTTAACGGAGAAGAGAAACGCGAAATTCGTACGCCAATGGTGGCTCTTTACCCCCGCGATTTCGCCTGTCTGACACCGCACGGATTGGTTCTACTGCGCGCTTATCGAGACCCTATTGTCCGAGCCGTTTCAGAGGGCGAACATCCGAGGCTCGTCGAGAACTCACTTTCAATCCTCTCCGCTTCCATTCGCGGTCCAGCGGGATTTTAAAAACCGGTTATAGATTTAAACGAATCTGAACCCCACTCGCTCTCGCGGGACTTCATCTTGAGATCAATATTCCGCAGCGTCAAGTCCATTGAATAACAATTTCCTGTATTTCTTCTTTCGGCGAAGGGAGAATAAAAATTGCCGTAAGCCGCGAGTGCTGGAGTTGTCGTTAATTTATCCCCACAATCCGTACGAATGCTCGTGTTTATTGTCGCTTGGAAGATGGCCTTTGTGGCACGCTAATGTTCTTAATCTGGCTTCGGGGCGGTGCAGTAAGTAATTCAGATGCACTTTACGGCTCCGGAATATTTGAATCTTTTATTGCAGCCCGCGAGCCGGCGTAACGTGTACGAATCTTCTACCAGAAATTGTTCTCCCTCGGCAAAAGGAAGGTCTGACGACGCGCTTGATAATACCCCGTCCCGACGCTCCCCGCTCTGAAACGGTTATTTACAATCCTTTTGAAAGCGAAATTACGCTCTATAAAGCGCACGTGGGCCGAAATTAAAAGATTTAACGGCGCGTTGATTAAGAGGATCGGGAACTTTTTTATTTTATCGGCGTGCCAGCCCAAGGGCCACGAGTGGGGAAAATTCTTCCTCCCATCTGTCTCTCTCGGTTCGGTTAATCATTCGTGCTTTTTTATAGCTCGATACCAAGGTAGTTCAGCGCGTTCGACAATAAAATGCAGCACGTTCCGGTTGAACGTCGTTAGACACACAGCCCGACTAACAATAAGTGAACCGGCGCGCGGGGACCATTAAAAACCTGAAAACGTTTGCGCTCGTTAGCTGAAATATTTCTTACGGCCCTCGACAGGCTGGGCAAATATATACGCGGGAATTACGGCGCGGCTACTAATGATACGGTTTATACAAATTGCACTCGACCAAAATCGCTCCAGGGTTCGCGCGACGCCGCGTAAATTCCAATGATGAAAATGAGATTCCGATTGCGGCGGCTTGGAGGGTGGCGGGGACGCCAAGCCGGAAATTTTAACGCCTTTCAATAAATCCCACCGCCCCTCCACTTGATCTAAGTTATTCCCAAAAGCCTGTACATCAGCTTAGTATTGACGAGGCGCGGAGCAAGCCGGAGATATTTTCGCGAGGGACATTTTTATTCGATCAGCGGCTACGACTCCGCCAGATATCGCGGGCTCGTAAATCCGCGCGGCGATGTTCAAAGTTTCGAGGAGGCCGTGAGAAAGAAAGTTACCGGTTACCGATTTCTATCCGATCAACAGGAACGAGGGAGCAAAGGCGAGTGGGTCTGGTCAAGGAAGTAGAAGTGACGCGAACGATGCTCCAGCAAGCACAACAGCCCATTTACGAGTCATACTTCACGCTGTTCACTGTGCTTCTGACGTTGCAACTCCTCCTTTCGCTGCCTCCACACCGCGGCCCCCTCCTGAACAGCCCAGCGTTCCCGCTCCTTTCGCGCGTCCTCCTCCGCTTCCGGTACATACGTCGCCTCCGGGGCTTCCTGCGCCATCTCGGTGTCCTTTTCTCTTAATAAAAGGAGGAACAAATCACCGGCATCGTGGCCTGCAACGCGGGCGGCGCCCGTCTGTAAATCAAATGGATGTTGCTCTCGAGTAGCTGGGAAACGAATCAGGGCTCCTCGACTCTTTCCGGTGCGCTACTGAAATCGTCAAGTGGTTGCTGCTGTCTGCAGAACGATCGCAATATGGTTCCCACCAGATTCGATGGGAATTCGAGTGAAGCCTCCGCTCTGATTGCGTCCGCCGCCCTGCAGGGCTACGTGTAATAATTTATAACGCCGTCACTCTACAAACAAAACGTCCGCGTGTTGAAGCAACTGTCCCTGGAGGTATCAATCAGCCGGGAAGACGAGGTAAACGGTTTCGAAAACAACCACGTCAGGTCGCATGACAAAGCATCGCTGCTGTTATCATCTGCTATCGATTTAACAAGATATTATCCTTTCTCGAGGAAACGCGACGTCGCTCTCCATAGTTCGCCAAGTAATTCTACCGATGCGGCAACGACGGGACATCTGATTCGCGCGAGGCAGGCAAACGCGAGGGTCAATCATCCCTCGAGCCCTTCTTTATCCGCGAATGAATTTCGGGCTCATTTTCTAGTTTGTTTCAACCACTGGCTTGGTACGAGAACACACGCTGGATAACAACCTCTGATTAATTCCTCGAAAAACCGGGAAATGAAGAGGCGAATGTGCATGTTTTGGATTTCATACAACTCGCGTTCCGCCGACAGAATTAATTTACACGCAAGGGATCCCCCGTTTTTGGAATATTAGCAACGTATTATTGTTAAGCTCGCTGTATGAAATTCCTGTTTTCTGAGTTGAAATATCGCCTAAAAGCTTCGAATCTGCTGCACGGTTCTGAGTGATAAGGGTGCGTTTCTATTCGCGCGGAATAATCTACATTCTCGTAGAATTAAGTTTATTTCAAAGCATCAAAATCTAATAAAGCGCGATAAAGGCACGGGAAAAAAACGTGGAAGCTCATTCATCGACTTGTCCGTGAAAATATCTTTGCGAGGTATCCCGGTATTTTGCGATGCACGGAATGCGAGCGGCTGGAGGTAAAATGGAAGGACTTCGAGGCTCGCTTGTATAATATCATCAATATCTTTTTATCTGGTAGCAACGACATTGTTACGAGATACTTGGCGAATTTCATTTTAATAATGAAAAACTACCAGCCTCGCAGCGTCTGTGCCCCTCGAATTTAATGAAAATCTCGTTCCCCCTGGTCAGCTCGTCTCGAAAACTTGCGGAAATATTCAACGTCGCTGCGCGATAATTTCTTTCGCCACTCGAACCGAGAATTAGTACATTTTTCAGCGGTAATTGCTGCGAAGGAGGAGCCACGAATCGCGGTGTTACTTAAGACTGGGGGAGCCATTAATATCGCGCGGGTGTCGTTTCGCGAAACATTTTACTTTCAAATAGTACGCTACAAAACCGCTGGCCTCCAGGTGAATTATAATAGAAACAGCGTGAACACATTCGACTCGAGATAACTGCTAAAAAATTAAACAGGCTTGAATAAAACATGCCGCATACGATTAAGCCGCGTCATCGAGCTCGAACTGCAGATACGAAAGCAGAAAAAAGGGGAGCGGGTGTCTTCTTGAAATAACCGAGCAATGTTATTTCTACAAAATAAACCGAAATTAACCAAATTGGTATATTGAATAATAGATGCCTACATCTACTGTCAGACGATCCCCGATTTATTTTGAGCGGTGGATCGTGGAATCCTCGGAAGTCAGTCTATCGATTCGGCAGAACTGTTCGCGTTGTCCTCGCGGGCAGAGCATTCTTTCGCCGTGGAAGCTCGGGCAGCTTAATTTCGCGGGAGGTACCATTAAATTTAATACTCACGACGGTGGAGGAACGAAGTTTCGCGTGTCATGGGAACCGGCCTCGATGCGGACGGCAACGACTCGCGAAAATACTCAGTAAACCGATTACATCCGTACAAAAGCTACTCACCTGACTATGAGAGCACGCGACTGCCAACCACCCCGTGAATCCCCGGCTCCGTGCAAGTCAGCCACCCTTTGCAGGCTGCTCGCCGGCGTCGATCCTCCACATGCCAGCACATCAGCCAACCCCTTCGCCGGCCTACCCCCGCTGCTACATGCGTCACGATTTACGTCGTCGTTGCCGTTCACCGCTATACCGCTCGACCTTCGAGTGCTGGCTCGTGACCAGGGACGTCGGGGTGCGCGAAAGCACCCCTAACTTGACGGGAAAATACGAGTAACATGAGAAAGTCGTGTTCACTCTCTGGGGATTAATTTTAATTGCGAAATGAGGGGTGGATGTCGATGTGCTTGTCGAAGGGTTGCAAATCGATTTTGTCGGTTAATCGGCTGAAGAGTTGGAACCTTCTCTTTATGGAGATTCCAGGACTCGGAATCCTTAGTTGAGAAAAGGAAAGTCCTTCGTAAAAGTTGAACATTCAGGGTTAATCAAGTAGAAGGGCGGGGGGTAGGCCTTCGTGCTTCAGTTATCGATTGGATTCGAAATTATCATACGATTTATTCTTAGCTACGAGTAGCTGTACGACTTGTTGGATTTGGCCAAGTGCACGGTATACATGCTGCTCTAAAGCTCATGTAAACTTCAACTAGCATCGCATGTTATCACGCGCCACTGACCTTTCGCGCGTACATCTTCTGAGCAGTACGAGTAAACAACTACCAACTGGGGAATATACTTGAAAATACGTAAATGATTCCAACGCAAGGTAGGAATCTTTTCAGAGACACTGGAACTTACAGCAATATTATAGTAATATTCGGAAGGATTTGAGGGTAAACTAGAGATACTGGACTACTATTTCAATTGCATCTACTTAGACCAAAAATCAAAGTGCAATTACATAACTCGGTTCACTTTCCTCCTATTTCCAACTCTAAAGTTCTCCATTCATTTTCGTGAATAAAAAGATGATGAACACTTCCTGATAATTCCTGCTCCTTTCCTACAGTTATAGCGTCCTTCACGAGATAGTCCACCCCACAAAGCTATTTCTGCACAAAAATCTCGCGGTGCCGTTTGCATTTTTACCTGTTCGAATTTTAAAAACCGCGGGGAAGCCTCGGCGAGTAAAACAGTGAACTGCCGGAAGAAACCACCAGAGTGCTGGGATTCCAGGCGGATCCAGCAGAACATGGGACCGCCTGGCTGAGATGAAGTAGAAACAGGGATGTCAACCTCTTTGACGTGTAACCACGGTTGCCGAAGAAAATATTTTTCGCAATATGGTTGGTCCCAATCGACGGGAAATGTTACGAACAATATTCCTCCTGGCTGTATGTAGCTTCGCCGGTGTTCGATCTTCCAGCCTGGAGACGGTGAGCGACGAGGAGCTCGTCAATCTCATAAAAACCGAGAAGCATGTGGTCGTGCTGTTCAGTAAGTCCCGTCGGTTTAAATCGCAGCGTATACACGTCGATAGTTTACTAATCCCAACGTACATGGAATGTTTGCAGCGAGGAAAGATTGCGAGGCGTGCGATAATTTCGAAAATGTGATGATACATCTGAGGGAAGACCTGGTGGACTCCCTGTCCTCCTGGGTCATCAAAGCTGTAGACAGTCAATTACTCCGGCTTTATCACATGGACAAAGAACCGGCCCTCGTGTTCTTCAGGCACGGGATGCCTTTATTATACGATGGTATGAACATAGTTATCAGAATTTCTGTTAAATTCCAAGCTAATTACACCCTGTTCCTTTTAAAGGGCCAGTAAACGACGAGGAGATCTTGACTATGTTCACTGAAAACAGGGAACCCACGGTGAAAGAATTAACTGATGAAACATTTGAACATTTAACTCAGGCTAGCAGCGGAGCCACAACTGGAGACTGGTTTGTCATGTTGTAAGTATCTCTTCGCTTTAACTTCAAGGAGTCTCAACTCGCAAACGTTTCAATCACATTCCTGCGAATATAGCTATGGCTCGGACTGCGTGGAGTGTGTTAGAATGATTGCAAGATGGGAGGCAGTAGGTGCGAAGCTTAAGCAAAGGGTCAACGTGGCTCGCATCGATAAATATACGACTGGAGCCTCCACAGCCAGGAGATTTAATGTCTACCAAGTTCCTGAGTTTATATTGTAAGTCCAATAGTTTGAATAAAAATAATTGAGGTCTAGTTTGTAATTATAAATGAATTATGCTGCATGTTTTGTATTGTACTTCTAGCTTCAGACTCGGGAAAATGTATCGCTACCAGATTCCAAAATACGATATCAACTCTTTTGTGTTATTCGCAACATACTGGTACAAAAACGTTCGTGCCGAACCTGTTCCTGTACCACAGAGTCCATTGTAAGTGCGTCCACGATTTTATTTGCCTTGAAATGCTCTTTGTTATTGAACCTGACACTTTTCCTTCCAGCGATGATTTTGTACAAATTATTGTAAACGTCCTCCGAGAGAATCCATGGATCATGAAGCTTGGCAGTATCTCTATTGGTGTATTTATCATCATTTCTGTAGCTTCTAAATTCAGGCGTAAGACTGAGGTGTCTCAGAAGAAAGACTAACTGTGTTGCGCACCAAAGAAATATGTTATGGGTACTGGTGCTAATCTATTTGTTTATTATACTGTACAGAAGCACAATTCAAACGAATTTCATTTCGAATAAAATTACTTCCCCGTTCCATATTTGACGAGCTGCATTTTAATTGTGATCTCGATTCCGTTGCGCGGAATTTATCTCCCGAAATACTCGATGCAAACGCAGGCTTCTATCGTTCCACGAACGCATTCAGTGCTCATAATATACACGCTTAGAGAGGATATGAATGGGTGTACATTATAGTTCGAGGAATTGTTTTTTTATTTCTTATAAAATAATATGTACGATAGTCGCGACAGAGCTAATATTTTAACAGAAATGTTTCCTACATTTTCAAATAAATAACTCGTTGATCGGCGTTGCTGTTGAACGATGTCACAGTCTTTACCATACATAATATCTTTTTCTAATGAGAAATGTCTACTTAGGGTAATTAATTTTATCCTTATTGCGGTGCTTGTGTGCTTCCCAGGTACTTAAACGTACCTGCTGGTGGTGCGACGGACCGCAAAGGGTTAGGTGCTTCACAGGGGGGATTCCACTTGCGCCCAAATCGCCCGCGACCGTGGGAATATATTCATTATTGAATAAATTGATATATTCCTGTTTTCGAGTCGCGATTTATAGTTAAAAACCTGTATTTTCCGATAATGGGACTTTCCCAGATTTCTCTTCCATGTTTCAGGGGATTTCTCGTAAATTTTGGAATGTTAACCGCGGGCGTTGCGCGTGATTTGGGCGCAAGTGGAATTCCCCTGCATTTATACCCATTTATTTAACAATTAAATACAAGCGAACCTAAAGCAATGTATTTACTTGGACATACGTTGTACTTTAACTTATACATATTAAAGATACGAATATGTTTGAATATAAATACTCGTCTTCTATCGTTTTTACCGATAAGCCAGTAGAAAAATAAAGTGAAATTGTATTATGAAATGCATCAAGCTCTTTGTAGCGTAACATAATGATTCCAAAACGATAGTTTTCCATTTCTTACATCCTTTATAATCACAATAATACTATGGCTCACAAGCCACTTTGTGCAACACATGCATTACAGAAATCAGCTTTGTGCATTAACGTTTTAAAATTACATTTATTCCCTGTGCGATATTTTTGGTCTTATCAACGGAAAATTCTGCATCTACGTTAAACATTATCGACTGATATATTTATCCTAAAGACCGTGGATGGGTCAGCCAATGCCATTCTGATGCTGTTCTCGAATTTCTCTTGGATGGACGAGAACTCCATCATGTTACTCGGCTTGGAATCGATCCAGAACCCATCGAACTCGTAGAACAGATAACAATAGAAGTGGTGAAAGGCACGAATCGTTGGCAAGGTTTTAGAGGAATTATAAATATGAGTCTTAGCTGTTCCATCTTTCAACAAACGTAGAGCCATGCTCGTTAAGTTTATGCCAACTATAGCGAACGCGTAGCCGTAACGCGGGTGCGTGGAATGCGACAATACGTGCGTTGCCGCACTGGGATATTCCTGAGCAAAATAAACCAGATTCTCTAATCCCAGAATTCCCATTCCGCGAAAGTCCGTCTTCGGATCGTCTCCCTGAAAGCCTATCTCCTGCCATTGCTTTGTAACTCTAGCGTCTAAAGGCTCGTAAGGCATCAGTGAATTCCACAGCTGCAGCAGCAACAATTCGTGCTGCGGATTCTCGGCGTCGTAAGGCGTTTTTCTAAGCTCTTCGCACTCGACACAGAGTTGCCTGTAGCCCCAAATTAATTCTACGCATTTGCCGAACGACTTGGCGAAGTCGGGATGAGCGGTTGGATTTATTTTCTTGGTCACCAACACCGTTCTAATAGCTTCCTCTAAGATTCTGCGCTCCGTCTTATTTGTGATCCCACGTTGATCCGCTAGATCGTTCAGGTGGGTCACGAGGGTTTTAATATTGGTGTCTCTTGACTGATTAAGAGATTCTTCTACAGCTAGGGTCCTCGGTGCTCCGGATAGCTCCCCGTAACAAATTCTCTGCAGCTGGCACATTTGTGTTGTGTGGCGCAACAACCATTTTATAATGGGTCTGAAATACCAACACACTACTGACCAGAGATACAGAAACATATTTTCTGTCGATTACGAATCGTGGTACAAGGAGATTCCTCGTAAATCCCGCTATTACAACCGAGTTATGATAAACCTCTTCCTGCCATCATTTTTCAAAACGGAATTGTCCCCATCGGTGTTTTCGGAAACAATCAGATGCTCGAACGCGAAACTCGACACTTTGATAGATATTCTGACAAAGACGGCGCCGTCTTGTCATACGCCGTTAAGATCGGAAGGCAGTGCACATAACCTGTGCCATTGTAACTAACACACATGATAGAAGTTCCGACTTTGTTGAGTGAAGAGCGACTTTGTCTACGGAGCTGTACTTCGTAGGCAAGGGAAACAAGAAAACTGTCGGTTTCTACGTAACGCTACCGAGAAATCATCGATTTTCCTCGGACCTTTACTCTCAAAGGGTAAAGATCAATAAGAACCCGCTAAACTAACGCGCTACAGATGAGTAGAAGAGGTCACCAACTATACCATCATCCTGTACCAAATTTCATTCGATCTACCGCACGTACCTGCTTTGCACTGTCGACTTAGTTAATTTGCTATCCGGGCCGTACATGAAAGAAAAATGTGGAATAAACGGCTGTGAAATGTATGGAAAATTTCAAATGTTTCTAGCCTCCGAGTAAGACAATTATTATGCTAATTTTCCATTTCACCTTGAGCATTCGCCCTTGGCAAGGTGTTGTGTTTACAAGCTGATTCATTTGATTATTTTACGTTAACCTGGCGCGACGTGCACGCAGAATAATTAGGAATATGGAGATAGGACATTTTTCCTGGAAGGAAGGATAAAAAATATGGAATAACATTTTTCCTTGCTAGCCTTCGTTTATGGGAAAAGTCATTTTGAGAGTAACCGAGTTGCGCCCTTTCTTTACGACGCCCGGTATAGTAAACCGATAAAGATCATGAATTTATTTACGAAGTCTTTTGAATAAAATTTGTAAAACAGAACCGAAGCAACTTCAGTCAATTCAATCCCGAAACGTCAAAACTCTTCATCCCCTTTTCACCGGTATAAAAGAATAACAGTTAATTGAAACCCACGCAATAAAAAGAAAGGACACTTTATGAATGGAGACCGAACGTGTGTTCAGGTCGGACACTCCGACGGACAGCTCGAGCAACAGTGAAAGCTTCCAGAACATGGAGAATCTGTGCAAACAATTGTCGGATGATGAGAGTGGAGAGCAGGCTAAAACAAATCCTGACTTAGCGTTAGATCTTCGAAGCATACTTCCAAACTTCGACCCTGCGTCTGAGCAAGACGACTCGGAGAAGCTTTCGGCTGTCCTCGAACAACCGGAAGACTCATCCACGATCATAGAGGGCTCTCGATCGTCACACCACGACCAAGGGGACAGAGATTTGAAGTATTTAAAAGCGTAGTCAGCAAATTATAAAAAATCAAAGTGAATCGCCTGATTTCCAGTTGCTTTCTTAGGGAACGCATACAGTCGCTTCGCGAGGTGCTGACAAGCCTGAAAGACGAGTTGAGGACGGAAGTAGCTTTGTGGAGGAGAGAGAGAGAAGAGTTGCAACTTATGCGTGAAAAAGATGACGCGATGGCTTTGGAGGAAGCAACTGCAGCTGCCCGCGCCGCTGCAGCGGCATACGCAGCGGAAGGGCCGCTGTCGAATAATTTGGGTAATTCGAGAATGTTCGTGCAATTTTACTGCGTGGTTCGAAAGCACAGAACTGATATACTAGAGGCGGGATCTTAGTGCGTAAATGCATAGACATAAGTATATAGAAGAATTCGCTTATTTTTCGAAACTTCCGTTTCTAGCGAACAGTTTTTTAAAAAATGCGCTAAAAAGTAAAAAATATTTTTTTCCTTATTTATTCTACGACTCTCAATTTTTTTTAACTCTGCGACGGATTTACACAGTGCAAATGGCGAGCCGCTGACGTAAAAAATTGGAGAATCGTAGAGTAAATAAAAAAAAATTTACTTTTTAGTGCATTTTTATTTTTTTGAAGTCGGTTCTAATATTTTTTTTTAAATTTTTTTCCGAAGCTAGCCGATGTAGCTCGTACCGAACCACTGCCTTTTCCTCTCCAATCCTACGTTTCCATTGTATATATGTCTATGCGTAAATAGTTCCTATTACGGAGACGACCAGGGGATAGTTCAGTTCTCCATAAAGGGGATGCTTTAGATATCAACTCGGAGGACACGTTCACGGAGCTCTCGATACTCGAGTACGAGAAGAGGCTGGCCAAATATCAGGACGAGTTCTCCTTCACCCAGGCGGAGAAGCGATACAACGCCCGCTGGAAGCTAGTTGCCAATGCGTACAAGCAGAAGCTGATGGAAGTCGAACGACTGTGCAACGAGGAGCTGGAGAAGGTTCAACAGAACGCGAATTACCTCCAACCTCTTAAGGAAATGGTCTCGCAATGGTACCACGACGAAGAAAACCACGGAGACTCGATTAAAAGCAGCAACTTTAGTGTCGATTTGCAGAAACATATGATCCTCAACGAGAACAACGTACATAACAGTTACATGTTCCAGAAAATCGACGCGGAAGTCAATATGGCGCCGGAAATATATGCTGCCAGATTCAAGAACGAGGACCTGGTGAAAAACGACAGATTTTACGGGCAATCTTAACCTTCCCCATATACAGATTCATTCGCATATCAAATTTTTGCTATACATTTAGTACGGACTTGTTTGTGCCATTTATTGCAACAATCAAGATTAAAATTTGTATCAATCTCGCATTCGAATTCTGAATTTCTTTTAAAACCTACCAACAACCGACTTCCTGTCACGGAAAATTTATAATATAGAAACATACAGAGTTTTCCGGTGCCCAATGTCGTTGTTTTAATATTTCCCGCGCATTCCCATTGTTTGGACGGTGTACCGGTACAGGTCCTGAGATATTGGAAAATTCCACGCGTATAATTCACGAGCTAACACTTGCACAGTAGCATCGAAATGAATAGAACGATATCGAAACGATATTCGACCGCGAACGATTAAAAATAAACTATTTTTATGTGAAAATAAGTGTTCAGAGTAGAGTTCAAACTGCGCCGCAAGTTCCTCGTTCCATAACTGCCAATGAAACGTGAACCGCTGGTTCTATTCGTCCCTACGTTCCTTATCCATCGCATGTTGTGTCTGTGTGACGTGCGAGAGCATAGACTGTACATAAAACTGTGTGATACGCGGCGGAAAGAACGATACCAGCACCACTCGGGGAGAAAAGTTAGAAGCTTATAAATGGCCACAGATTTTAGGTAGAGTGTCCAAGCCTTGTATACGAATGCAACCAGATACATCACACACAACTGACTGGACTGACTGGTTTCCTTGCCGGTTGCGTTCAAGTTAAAACGGAACTGGATCCCGTTTTGTTTAGTTAATTCTACCGTAACTTGGCTGGCAAACGATCGTGACCATGTTGCAGTCTATATTCGACGATCTGCGGCGATTGAATAAACGGCAGGTAAACACGAATCCTTTAACAGAAGTCCACGTAGGCTCTCGGCAGCGGGCACATATGGTCGATCGAACGTAGAACCGCTGACAACAATTCCCGGTCTTGTTTTTGCAGTTCCTGTATCAAGTGCTGAATTTTGGTATGATCGTTTCGTCTGCCTTGATGATCTGGAAAGGCTTGATAGTTGTAACAGGCAGCGAAAGTCCAATCGTGGTTGTCCTCAGGTATTTGAATACTTAACCTAATCACTTCTCCTCTGGCACATTTTTCGCGCGAATAATTGCACGATTTGAATTGTAGCGTCCTCGAGTTTCTGCTCGACGCATCTTACACTCGATGTATCATTAACTACGCTTGCATAAACAAATTATAATACATCGAGGTTGTTTATATGCGCTGCGAATTACGCGGGAATCATAAATACACTAATAATTATTTCTCCTTCATACTCGCGAGACGATCGAACTATTTTCTACTTTATGCAACGAAATCACGAATCTCCGTATTTACGATATTTTTACGGGTCTGTTCGTCAATGTTATAGCGGTAGTATGGAACCAGCATTTCATAGGGGGGATTTATTATTTTTAACCAAATACCAAGACGAGCAAGTCAGGGTTGGAGAGATTGTTGTTTTTAAAGTTGAGGGAAGGGATATTCCAATCGTACACAGAGTACTTAAACTACACGAAAAGTAAGTATTCGATGGAAAGATGGGACTAGCCTATGGTCGGCGTAGATGTAAGCCAAATTACTCAATGCAAATTAATCCATTCTAGGGGCGACCAAAACAATACCGTTAAGTTTCTTACAAAGGGCGATAATAACTCTGTCGACGACAGAGGCTTATACGCTCCGGGTCAGTTGTGGTTAACGCATAAAGATGTGGTTGGTAGAGCAAGGGGTTTCTTACCATACGTCGGGATGATCACTATATTCATGAATGAATATCCCAAATTTAAATATGCTGTATTAATATACTTGGGACTATACGTTTTGGTGCACAGGGACTAAACGTATTTCATATAGGATATTATATGAAATAGACTGTCATCGATCATCTACAAAAAAAGAGCGCATTGTAAAATTAAATGCTGATTGATAATTCAAATACACGTGTGGAGCTATGTACAATGTGATTTTATGTCTCGTTGATTTCATACCACTCGAGGAACCTTCTGTACGCAAGACACAAACGTAACAGTTTCACGAAAATGTATCTGTGTACTTACGATAGCGATAAGAAAATATCGGGGCGTGCATGCAAAGCTCCGGTAGTTTTTATATTCTATTACGCGACAATGGTAACTCTGTCGTCACTGGTAACATTAAACGTACAAACAAATTGATTCCTGGGACAATGTTGTTGTTGTTTTGCCAAAATTCATTAACTCGCTTCTTTATATTCCTATTTAGAATGCGATAAGTTACATGGATATTCCTTAATCAGTGTCTGTTCCACGTAAAAGTAGTTTAAACTTAGTATCACATTCGTGTAAGAATGCTACTACGATGCACAACTGATGAAATTTGTAAATTATTTTTATATGAATTTTATAATAAATCGTAATGAAACGACGCAACTAAATCACGTTTGAACCTTTACATTCATCGCGGCTACTGGTTAATGACTTTTGTCAGCACAACAATGATAAGACGACGATTTTGAATTTCCTTCGTTGGTGGGTAAATTATTTTTAGTATACATTATCACACACATAGACCTAATCTAACTGAAACTCTTACGAAAATTGCTTTAAAGTTTTCGTTATTATTAAGAATTTTATTGTCACAATTGTGATTCAGCTTTTAGTCTCAATTATTTTCAAAGGTATTGGGTATTTGATAGAAATCTATAAACTCTCTGTATAAAGCAAAAAATAAGAGCAAGGGAAATTTTGGGAAGATTAACAGTAAAGTGTATATACTTGAGTAAGGTTTTAATTTTTACTGCACATAAGAGTAAGCGTATCTTTCCTATCTTCTCCACTGTGGCAATATCTGTACATAATGTTTTTCTTCACCACAACACAGAATATTCTAAACGGTTTAGAGTACAATATTGTATAAGTAACAATACTTCTAGGCGATCCTTACAAATACCTTTCCATATTGACTATGTTTAGTCCAACGCAATGTAATTCTTGTCTATCTCGAATTATACAATAAATGTATAATATATGAATTGCGTATGATGTTCCATCTTTATTCCTAGAAGTTTATGTTAGCATTTCTGCGGGTTCCTTTCTTTTGTCGAGCTTACTATCTTAGTAAAAAAAAGGGAAACTTCGTGTGACTCAACGATCTATTACTATTTACGTATTATCACCGAAAAGATAAGCCTGCCGGCAAATAATTCTGTGTTTGATAAAATTAGTTGATTTTATCTGAATTTCCAGCTTATATTCACTATCGCGATTTTTTAATTATTTCTTTTTACGTACGATATCTACATAAGACGCGCATTCACGCGTTATCGTTTCGCAGTGTTTCAAGTATTTTTAATGTACGCCACGCGTAAGAGATCGCCCAAGTGACCTGGATTCACATTTGGGTAGAAAAATATTTATGTTTCAGACATTTATAAATCATGTCAAAGAATCCTTATAGCCATGAATAGCAGGCACTAAAACGTAAGTAAGAGGATATCCTGCCCTTACTAATGACGCGGATCTATTCGAATCCACGTTTCCTTCGGCGTGACGATCAAACCAGGTAACTTGTCTTCGATCCTCGTCGGTTCACCCTCCACGAACGAAAGATTAAAGTTCTGCATCAATCCAGCGAACAGTGAGAATATATTATATCTCGCGAAAGTTTCACCCATGCAGACACGATGACCTGATTATAAAAAACGGCGTTACCTTCAACCTCCGTTCCGCAAGTTTATCAACTTTCACCGTATCTCGCGCAATTGATAATTACTGTCTGCGCTCGATATGATTTTCCCTACACAATAGTTGTGTGCTTACCCAAACCAAAAGGGAGCGTCATGTCTTTGCCCAGCTCGCCGTTCTCTTGAAGGAACCTTTCCGGCCGGAAATTCTCGGGGTCGCCCCAGAATTCTGGATCCTCGTTCATTCCCGCTAAGTTCGTGATGAGGAATGTGTCTTTAGGAATGGTATAGCCACCGAGAGTAGTCTCTTTTAAGGATCTATGAAACACGCCGAATGGTGTCAAGGTTTCGTATCTCAGTACCTCGCGAATCGTTGCTTCGGTGTATGGTAAACTGGAAAATAATGGTCAAATTGCGTTATCGTTCGTATTCCCATCATTAGTGTCAAATTAAAAAAAGAAACTATTGTAAAAATGTGGCATACTTTTTCCTGTCGTCCCATGTAACGTGTCTACCTGTTCCAATCACCGTGTCTATTTCCCCTTGCATTTTTTTTAAGACATCCGGGTGGTGCATGACCAGTTTGATAGCATGCGTGACAACACTCGGCATCGCTGATAAAGCCGGGAACATAACATCGAGTAGTATCATAAGAAGCTGCTCGTCCGAGAAAGTACTCTTTCCGCTCTGCTTCTTCATCTGCTCGAAGTATCTGTCGGTCAGTCCTCTATCGCTACCCTCGCTATGCGTGTCTTTCTGTTTTAGCAAATGCTCCTGCAACAGATTTGATACAGTTCCATTGTCTAATCTCTTCGATTCGCGGAGCACGGCTTTTTAATCTCAGAGCCTACCCCGATAAAGTCCCTCAGTCGGTTATTTGCTTTTATAATCTGTGCGTAGTTAAACATATTTCCGAAATATTTCAAGAACGCTCTTTGGAAAATAAATCCACCGGTGGTGTCGTTCGATCTTTGGAACAACATAGCAGCCCCGCAAAAGTTTCTCAACTTTTCGTGCTCCGATCGATCGAATCTGTTGCCGAACATTATGTCCCATATACTGTTCGCAGAATACGGGAACAGGATGTCCGGGAATAACGCGTATCCCTTCTTCAAGAATGTCTGGAAAAGATGTGTAAAGTATTCGTGAAAACTCTGGCGCTGTTTCTAGTTTAACGTTTCGTTCAAGAATTCAATGTCAATTCTGTTGGATTTAGAAATACTTTTTCAGTGTCGTTAATGGGACCCTCTTTCAACATATCGATAAACAGAGTAATTTCCTCCATCATGTGGCTCTCGTATTTATCTTGTCGCCTGCCGAAGCCAAAGTCCCGCATATGTCGGAGGGAAAAATTTCTTTGTTCGTGCCAAAATGTACTCTCGGTGAAGAAAATACCTGAAGCATCGCATCTAATATTAGCTACCACAGACGCCTTATCGCGTTCTCGCAAAAATATCAAATTTTAGTTGCGAAGAAGTACCTAATTTCTTCCCCAAAGCTCTGGCCTTCACAACGTCGACCTCGGTCGGCCTGCCATCAAAATCCTCCCTCAGGAACACTTCTTTGATAGTTGGATAGTCATTCAGAATGATAGCAAAGATACCGCCAAAGTAGCAAGTAACGAGTTTCGATTTCAATTTGTCGACATAGTATCGGACGGTTTTATGGGGAAATTGGTAATTGCCCCAAAGCAAGTGCAAGTAAGATCCGAATATCGGTAGTCGCGGAAGACCTGTTGTCAATAAATGATAGAAGTTGAAGGGAATACGACGGAAAAAATTCATAGAAAAATGGAATACTTCGTGCGCAATTTCTTTGGGAGTAAAAACAATTTATAATTTGTCAATTATGCGTAATGTAATTAAATAAATAATAGAAGACTTACAGGGCGGGGTGTTTGGCGGTACCGAAGTGACAAATTCGTAAATCTTGTATCCTATAATTACAAGTATTATTGCAATTAGAAGGGGTGACATTCTGCCACCAGCTCTGGACACATACTGGCCTTTCGCATCACATAATAACTTCTTGTTGCCTTACAACGCGTGCTCAGGGCCGTCGTGACTTCTGTAAAATACATGGAGTAATCTACATTTGCTGTAATCTTTTTTGCTGTGCGTGGAATTCCCCATTCAGAAATTTCAAAGGCATTTTACCATTTTTTATTTTTCCTTCGCGTATTACTGTTTTTTTTTCGGCTGCTGAGATTTGATCTTTTAATTTGCACTCCCCTCCCGACTGCACACTCGGGGAAGATTTGTTCCGCCGACCCTGCGAATATTTCGTTACAACGGGAGTAAATAAGCACCGGGAGTTATTGTGCAGATAAATAGACCCCTTTATCTTCCTGTGCAAAGTCGAATCTCTGGGCGCGTAAGCTAGGAACGCAAAAAGTCTTATCGTTCCAAACTTCGCCGTACTGTATCCCTCCTTCTCTCTCCCTATCTCATTTAGGGTGTAGGTAATATCACAAAGGAGCATTCTAACAAAACCGTTTATTTTATAATACAAATTACTATACATTCATTTTTTAAATCACAAATAAGATATCTAAGTACTATACAATTTCATTCTGTTGTATATCCTAAGAAACTACAAAAAATAATGTTTCCTTTTCTTTTAAATAATGTGGCCCGTAATTCATTAGGTTGGGCTCTAAAACAGACTTACGTAGTTTATTCACTCAAAGTATTTGGTATCGCCTAAACATACTACTTGCAGACTATTTTTAATCACCGATCGCATCCGATCGTCGTTTAAAACTGCACAGCCCACGTTCGGGGACAGTTTATATAGCAAACAAATGCAGTCCTCCAAATTCTGTATTATCTCTTTGTCAAACACGGGTGTCTCTGATAAATCAAAATGTAATTTCAAGAACGCAGTGTAGAGGGGTATACAGTGCGCTGCCACCCGCAGATGAAACATCAAAAGAAAGGTTTTGGCGGTCTAGAAAATTATATTTAATGCACATAAGTCGAGAAACACAATAAAAATTACGCACAAAGGGATTATTCACCTCTAACGTTGCCTTTAATGTCCTCAGGTCCGTGTGATGCTCGCAATACTCGGACAGTATTCTGGTTAGCCTCTCGCACCACTTGGCGCAGCCGATGTTAGTTAAAAGTTGAGGCAAGCTTAGCATGTAGACACACCGCAGCTCCACGTTCTGCTCGAATTCCATGTTATCTAACAAAACTATTAGAACATCGTCGCGATGCGTCCACTGCAATAATACGTATTTGTAATATTTATATTTCAACTAATATCTCTCCTAACTCTAAGGAAACTTACTTCAAACACATTTAACGTCTTATCCCAGTGTTCAATGGTAGCTAACAGACTCGTTATACACGAATACACCAGCGTCACATATTTGGCTTCTCTCTGACGCGTCAAACGCTCTAAGCTATGAAAGATTACTTTGGCATATCCAGTATCGATTAATCCCTTTTTCTGAAACACAAATTCATGAGTTACCGTCAGCTTAAACGCTAAATAATCTACATAGTTTTGACTTTTACCAAGTGAGAATGTTGCACGATTTGATGCAAACATTCAAGACCTATTACAACATTATCTGGCACAAAGTCGTCAACAAGTATCAAAGCTGTTGGAAGCACATCCCCGATGTGATGGTACAGAGCTGGTTTCTGGAATAAGAAATATGGATTTTAGTACACGGCATTACACTTTTACAAAATTCTACAAACCTCGACTTGATATAAAATCCACTTATAGCAAGCCACGGCTGCTGGATAAGACTTCCAAGTGTCTTTCAATAGTTTGGGTCTTAGCGTTAACAATACTGAGGTAAAGTTCTCCTGCTCCGTTAGAAACTGAGCGACGCTCTGGCACCTATACAACTCTAAAACTCCGCTGAGTAATTCTTTGGCAACGGACACAGACTCCATCGTGTTCCAGACATTCTTCTCGTGGTGCTCGCCGACGAGCGACAACAAGTTAATGGCAAAGCTCCTGACTACGGAGGCGCTCAAATCAATCTGCGCGTCTCCAGCATTGCGGCTGTGGATGATATGCTCGAGCATGGACCTGATGCTCCGCAGATTTCTGTCCACGACTTGCCTGTATTCCCAGAAATCCTTCTCCTCGCACGGCCGGTCGGCGCCGATCGTTTTCTCGGGAGCGCAGCTCTTCTGAACGAGATCGACGCACGCCGGCCATAAGCCCTCCTCGGAGAAGTCGGCCGTTATTTTCAGAGCTACGAGCTCTTTTAACAGATCGTTCATGTTCGAATACGCGCTGTTAAATAAGTCCGGCCAGAGATAACGATCGCCTCTCCTGCGAATCAACTCCGAAACCACTCGTTACTTTCGCGTGTGCACTCCGAAACTGTCATTGTCTCAATCGTCCGGAAGAACACCTCGGTCGAGCCTACTCCTCGGATATTCTAGGCGAAAGAAACAATTCTGGCCTCCCTTTAACGAACCTTGCGAGCTTTCAGCAAAAACGGAGTAGATCGAACGCTGTACTACGCGCTCGAACATGTGACACGTAAAGCTCTCGGACTTGTTGGATCATAGAATACCTATGTTAACATTTGGTGTAGCAACGCAGAATCGAGAATTCTTCCACTCTCCTCGGCTCTGTGTAAATTTGTAGGGTATAATTGCTGTACTTTGCAATGTTACTCGGTGCTCCGAAACCGTGATCGATACGATCCTCACGGGGCCTCGGAGTATCTGTCATTCTTCCCTTCTCTGCAGCGCATTGTCGTCCGCGAGTTGCTTCTCCTATTTACGTGCACCTTTTCTTTCTGTTGTTCAACATGCCTTCTTCGTCTGCGTCTCGCGCGGGTGTACAGCTGTCGCGTCGCAAGTCTATTACGATGTTCGCGAGCGTTTACGCGTAATGAAATTTCGACGAGCACCGTCCAGTACTGTATTTCTTTGCATATCGCCCGCTGATATCGAGCGTCGTGTCGCGTAACCGTAAGTCGCTCGTTGCTTTCCGCCACTTTTCAAGAGCCTTGGTAATTATGAATTAATGAAGGTGTAGCTGGTATATAGTTACGATATGGCTGAGTACCGTTAGTTCATTTTCTATTCTTTCATATTATTTCATCGCGCCACTCGACGTTTCATTCTCGACCACACAGAATCGGTCGTTCTAGCCTCGCCACCATCTTGCTTCCTACACGTAAGACACCGCCCTTCCAACGGTTATTACATCCATAAGTTTCTTATTTCATCCTCTCAGTCAAATGAGTCGCTTGCAAAAAGGCGTTTAAAAAACCTTCCCACTTGTTCCGAGCGTTTTTGCGGAGCCTCTTCTTCGAGTTACATAACCTCACTCCTTACAATCCATCGAATTTCACGGGTCACGATCTATCGTCGTTAAATACTGTGTCAATAATGACGTTGCCACGAGCGTAACGATCCTCTAATTTCCATGGAAAAGTCATCTATATTAGTGATTAACTCCGATCTTCTAAATCACACCCCCGTCATGTTTCCATGAACCTCAGTCCTTTTACCCCGGTTCTCTTAAGAGTCTTCTTCTTGTGCCACGTTAGGAGTAGGCAGTGATTCTGAAGTCATGGCAGAATTAGCTGCATTTCTCGGTCAGGAAATTCCCGAGGGGAGGAACAACCTGGCCGACAATCACATAAACCTCGAACGGGTCGCTGATTATTGCGAGGCGAACTACTTCCAAGCGGAGAACAAAAGAATAGCCTTGGAAGAGACAAAGAACTTTACGACCCAGTCGCTGGCCAGCGTCGCTTATCAGATAAACACTCTCGCCTATAATTTCTTGCAACTGCTGGACTTGCAAACGTCCCAGCTGGCCGAGATGGAGAGCCAAATGAATCATATTGCTCAGACAATCATGATACACAAAGAGAAAGTGGCTAGGAGAGAAATCGGTGTTCTAACAGCCAACAAGATTACTGTGCGTCAGTACAAAATCATCGCACCGGCGAACCCTGAGAAGCCGATTAAATATGTGAGGAAGAGCATCGATTATACGATGCTGGACGATATTGGTCATGGAGTGAGGAGCAGTGGTACTCCTAGGAGCAAACAACGCGGAGGTAGCCAGGGTAGCGTTCAGAGTTTAGGCGCTGCATCCACTGGCTCGGGATTGGGCGCTGCTATGGTTGGCCCGGCTCCAACGACGAAGCCTCCTACTCCTCCTCAGTCAGTGAGAACCGGTGCGTATGAAAGTGGATGAATATTTCTGCTTTGTATATACTTAAGGGGTTGGCGAATGAAATAGAACTGGATTTTTGGGAACTTTTTGTGAAAAATGTGATGTATGTTTCGTGCAGGAACATTGAGCAAAGGATCACGAGAATACAGAACTCCACCCGCGGTTGCTCCGCCTCAAGTTCCTAGTCACTATGCTCCGAATTATCCACTGGGGCACCCGCGAAGGGAGCGTGGCCCTGGCTACAGCACCCTGCCTTTGCACGCGCATACCACGCACGCGGGTCACAATGCGAATCACGGCACCCACTCGAACACCATGTCTCAGCACACTTCGCCGCCTCAAATAGGAACGGTCCACCCGTTGCAAAGTCATCCTCAAACACCGCCACCTGCGCCGCCCAGTGTCACGGCAGGATACGCTCAAGAACAACTTAACAGCATGCCTCGTGAGTGTTAATTTTTAATTTTCTACTCAAGCGAGGGATGACATTGTGCAATGCTTGTTTCCAGCACCACCTTCTCCACTGGTTGGTATCACGGGCGATATGGCAGATTACACTGGCCACCACACTTTGCCACACAGACTCTCGCATCAGATTAGTCGAAGTAGCGGCGCAAGTAGCCCGCCATTGCCGCCACCGCCGCCTCCGGAGCATGATGAACATCCGCAATTCGGTAGGCCAACGCCGTCCAGCGGCGCTATTATGCCTATCGTGCCGGACGAGGAGGACTTGCCAGGATGGGTGCCGAAGAATTACATCGAGAAGGGTATGTCGCAACATTCATTTTTCAAGTAGAATTCCTAGGCGGGGCCATAAGATAACGGAGTATTAATCTTGTAGTGGTCGCAATTTACGATTATTACGCTGACAAGGAGGATGAATTGAGTTTCCAGGAGAGTTCTGTAATTTATGTGTTGAAAAAGAATGACGATGGGTGGTGGGAGGGAGTCATGGACGGTATAACGGGTCTGTTCCCTGGGAACTACGTGGAACCTTGCGTCTAACTCCCCGATACCGCATTTACGTATATCAAAAAAAGACTGTAAATTTAAGGGGCGCACCGGAATCACCGATTTTAATATCTTATTTAGAATTAATAAGTAGCATTAAGGTAGATCGATAGAATCAGCGGCGCGACACAATACGGTACACACAGTAAAACCAATTACAGACTCTTCCTAAAAACCTCAAATATCACGCGAGTTTTCTAAAAGAAAAATCAAACTAACCAATCTTTATATTGGCATAAGAAAGTGTATTTTTTGGTAAACAGTATTTCCTTGGGTGAATGTTATTTTACCTCGACTCTCAATGGATCGGTATTTATATATAAACATATACAGATAGGAACACGTAATTGTTATTCTAAATACGCAATACATTAGCAGGTAATCGTACGAGTGTATCTTAGCCGTAACTTTAGGAATAGGCTAATGAGTAATCAAAATACCAAACGTCCTATTATCGCATTACGAGGATTTTAGCGCCTTACATTCACGTTCTGTTCGAGATGTGCAGAGTAATGAGTTTACTACGAGGTTATTTCTCACGGGATAAGGTAGTCGGGTAGCTAGTTCTTCTAACGAAAAGATTATTTCACCGTTCTTCTCGACACCAGCTGGTAGTGTACTCGTAACATGGTCAATTGACGTGTATCGTTTAGGGCTGCAATGATTTCATTCGACTAGATTTCGCTGTGCTTAGTCGCGCAGAGCTAAGGGAACAGTCCGCATAATATTCACACATTGTGCGGTACTAATTAAGTCATTAGTGCGCTATTAAGGGCAGATATAAGTACCGTGTAATTGGCCAGCTAATGCGCGCAGTTGTGTCTCCATTTCCCCCTTGATGCACTTTGAATTTCCCTTTATACGCTCTGAAATGCTTGTATAGACAATAAAAGTCTCGTTTCCCGCGAGGTCTGCGTACGTACTACGAAATTGCCCGTGGTGCAGGATTTGTGAATAAATGGAAGGCGAATGGAACAATTGGGAGGTCTGATTTTGAATGGAGTGTGTTTATTTACTAATAGAGGGCATAAGCGAATGTACGAGTCGGATTGTATTTATGGTTGAATAAAAACGATTGTAATACAATTTGGTGCAATCCCCATTTGTCATAATGTCCCTGATAAATTTCCCAATTGGCTCCAGCATAGTCACGATTTATGGTATCGCCAACAATCCAATTGTTTCCCCTAGAAATAACTAGCAGGGGGTCACATGGTAATCAGCGAAACAGGAGACGCTTTTGTTTCTAATTCACGACTGCACGCAAAATCGTGACTCACGTGGAACGCGAACCCGTGATTCCCCGTTGGAATTAACCAACTCTCGTTTATCCTAAATTGCGGGAAATCAACTTTGAACGAGTCCGGTCACGAGATTGGAATGCTTTTGTCATCTTCGTGCCATTCGTGTTTTTGGTTCGCATGCATTTCTCGCGGTGGTTGCATGGAATCGATCTGGAGCAAAATGGTCCGTATCATTAGTCAAGTCCAAGTATCTCTACAACTCACTTTTAACACGACCAGTTCAAACTCGCCTATTTCCTCTCCAAAATTTAACGATCCTCTTCAGAGGCGTTCCAAAACGCTTTTCCTCGCGCGAGATTTTTCTGTAGCCCGATTCAATGCTCGGTCAAATTATTTCCCGACGCACACCGCGCAGACTTTCCTGCTTGTATGTACGTGCAAGAAGCATTGCGCGGGGACCAACTACAAACGTCCCTCTTTTAAATCCAGTAATGACACCCCCGGGATCCGGTTTTGTACCGTTAACTACGCAAATTCTCGCTGCGAAAGATTCATTCTCCAGCTCGCCGGGAGAAAGGGACCTTTTTGCGGGAACGCGTCTCGTATACCTGGGATGATCGTGGATTCTTTCCATTTCTCTGGCGTAAGATGAAAACCGGGGCGTAGTTTTGAGAGAGGCGCGGGCGAACGTCGCGTTTAAAAGAGGTCATGGGAAAATAAGACATTACTAAAGGGAGCGAAGGAACGTTATTTTTTATTACTATTCGCTCTTATAATGCATCGCGGTCGAGGGATTCCACCCTCCTCTTCTCACCGCCGCGAAATCGGCATAGTGAAAATTTTCAATTTAAAAGGAACCCCTCGTTCACGCGCGTGCAGTTCGATTCAACGGCTGCGAAGTGTTTAAAGTGACACCCAGCTTCAGAATTCGCGCAGAAGTCGAAGCTCTCGTCTGGATTTAAATCCCGAGGAAGCGTTGGCGGCACGAGCACTTCGGCGGCAGCCGTTCATCGATAAATTCGGAGAGACCCGCGAACGATCGTGCCCGTCTGTCTGATAAGCAAAAGCGCAGAATTTATTCGGTATCGAGGAAGCGTGCGGCACTTTATCAGGCTTCCTGGCGAGTGGATATATCTAAGGAGACGGAGTTGGCGCACGTACAGCCAGCTATCTGATCTAATTCTCCAGATTGATTATCCCTCGGGTACCGGCAGCCAGCTCAGACCCATCCTCACTCCGCCTGTAACAGAAACCGCTTCATTTGATTAATACCGTCTTCCCGGCTAGCCGCGACCAACTTCCCAGCCTCCGATATCCCTTTCTACGCCCCGCCTGTCATCTTGTTCGTCCTTCCGTCGAATCGTGAAATATTCGCCACACCTTTACCTCAATCGCCGCCTGAATTCTCCGCGAACTTCCTTTGTGCCAACGAATAATGGACCCCCCATTCTTCCCTCGGAAGCGCACTCCGGTTGCTTTCGCGGAGAAGCGGGGACTTCGCTAATCGATAGCGATTCACTTGTTAATTTGGTTTCGAGGAAAGTCACTCGGAAGGAAGCAGACGGGGCTCCGCTGTTTTCAACGGGGAAATTCGATCCGAGGAATTGGAAAGCAGTCTTTAAACACCGCTCGCAAAGTGGAGAACGAGCTACCTCGCACCTGGAGCGTTCATCAACGCCAATAACTCCAATGCTCCCGGGAACAAGGAAACATTTCCATTCACGTCCCAGCGAGAGAATGATATCCCGATTTCTGAACAGCCGCAGATGTCCTCGCAACGGCCGAGCGGCCCCTAGAATTTAATATTGACTGGGTAACACGCGAGACAGTTGGAAAGGGAGATCGTCAAATGCGCGTCCCCTTTATCCGCAAAGTCCTAGATTTTATGCCCGTTGCCCGGAGCGTCGGCGCTTTTTATTGGTGCCCTCCCTTCGTAACGTGACTGCAATAACACCGGAGGCCGACGCGACGGAGAGACGGAGGATTTATACAGGGTACATCAGAGGAGACCTGGCCCAGTCTCGGCGAGGGAAACCAGATTAATATTCGCCGTGGCTTCTGGCCTGCCCCGAGCTTCAACTTGTCGATCCGTTTCTGAAGAGGAAGTGCGCCTGGCAGACGGTGTTTCCCGAGGATAGGTCCGTCGAAAGGCTGAACAGGATCCGCGTGGTTCACCACCACCACGGCCGGAGTTCCTCTCTTGCTCCGTCATCAGTCTTATTGTTAGTTCAACTTCTCGCCGGCCCCAGATGTTCCTCCAACTGCACAGGACCTTAAGAATCGCAGGCTGAGTGCGAGTCCTGGGACTGCCATCGCGTTTCTTGGAGTTTCTGCTGAGCAGGCAGGATGGGACGAGGCTTAACAGTGGATTCAAATTGCATTTAACGACTTTGGCAATTTGGATCGTCGAAAAATGCTTACCTAGATCGCGATTTCTCCTTCTTACCTGTAGTCTCCTGATTCCTGTATCATGAGTGTCTATAGTTGCCGTTAGAGTCCATTGCTCAATCTTGCAATTAGTTTGTTTATGAAGTGGGTGGTATCTATCATCCACTTGACGGGACCTAGCTAGCTCCTTCTCCTAATTCCAGTTTCATATCGCGAAACTTTGACCATAATTGAAGACTAACGAGATTTACGGTGCACAGGGAAGACGGCTTGAAATTAGCGCGCGCATACGCCGCGCAGCGTAATCCCTTCGAGCCTGATAATCGACGAACGTCGAATCGATGCTCCCATTTCCTCCGCGGATTGCTATTATAATTGCATTATAGCTTCTGTTTATCTCTTCCAGTTTCCTTGCCGCCGTCATTTGGTATACAGGCTGATCCAAAACTTCGTGTTATAATTTCGAAGCGCGCAAGATTTTTAACTACCTTCCCCCGTCGGAATGTGATTCCGTATTCATACTCCGCGCTTAGTCACCGGGCGAATTCCGTATAAAACGGAAACTGAACGAGCCACTTATTCCCCGACGAGCCTTGAACAAAGTAAAACGAGTACATTTTGCCGCGGCAATGCAATTTCGCCTGCGCATCGTGAAAGGACAAGATGGTCCAAGTGGGACCGACGTTGCTTTCCATAATATATGCGTTATGGTCTGTCCTAATTTGACGGAGAACACCCCGACGACATGAATTCGCGTTACGCACACCGTGTTAGCGTGTTACGAGTGGTCGGGGGAGGGGAATTACGGCGGGTTCAGGGATAAACCATCGGGGGCACGGTGGTCCTCTGCACGACCAGAGGACTAAACCAGATTTCATTGCGATATTACCTCTGGGAGGCGTGTTTCGAGAGGAGCCCATCGGCAACGATCTCCATTCTCGTCCCTCCCGCGAGCCGAAAATAAGGGAGTCGAGTGTTTGTCACGAATCTGGGCGCTCTCGATGAAATCATCCTTCATACCTTTTGGATCCCTGTTTTTCCTTTGCTCTTCGCGTGGAATAATGGCTGAGAGAGGCGACTCAGTTGCGGGGACCGTTTTTACAAGCTTGCGCGACACTTTAGCCTTTTCTCCTAATGGGAAATCGATTCGACATCCGACCCGCCACACGTTCCGTTCGCTGAACGCGTGACACACCTGCAAAAACATCGTTTTCCGCGAGAGCGCTCGTAAAAAGCGGCTGAGCATTGATCGATCCTCGGATACAAATAAGTAAACCGTATCGTTTGTAGCGGCGTTAAGCTGTCCCGAACACTCTGCCAGCCTCCGTTTCTTCGGAATCCTTGAGCATAAAGGCCGCTGCTCGTCCTCTCGCTCCTACGGCCGCTCTCTTTCCACCCCATAACAATCGCCCCCCCCCCTCCCCTCCCCGGTCCCTTGACCCTGCGGCCCCGCAAACTGCCGTTCGCTATCCAACCGCCTCCAGTGGTATGTCCGGTACAGCCACGGCGACATTAATCTGGGATCTGCCGACTACCCAGAATCCGCATAAAGGTCGGTTAAAGGTCCGCGCACACATATCCGTACCGTATCAGTTCCGTATCAGTTCCGTTCCGGCGTGCCAGTGGTAAGAAGAAGAGACCCTCTACGCCCCTCTTCTTCTTACCACTGGCACGCCGGATGTGTGCGCGGACCTTAAGCTTAACATAGAAACACGGACGAGGCACGGACGGCAAAGCTCGGATCCGGTATAAACCGACCTTAAAGGGGACGTCGCGGAGCAGATTGATTGAAAGGACTATAAGTCTTTGGACCCAAAGACAGAACTGAACGGGCCGGGGGATTTCTATTCGCTCTTCCCTGGCTTCTGGATGAATGCTGATCAGACAATCGGGAGGCCGCCAGCAAGCGATGAAGGGGCTAGCTTCTGCGCTGTCGGCTATGTCCTTTCTTTCCGTTTGATCGCGGGGATTGCGGCCGAGAAGCGGGCCTAAAGTAGATGGTCATTCAACGTGGAAGATTGGAAACGCACAAGAGATGGGAATAATCGCGGGGCCGAGCTAACTTCAAAACCATCCTCGGTGGCTGTGAATAGACAGTGAAGGACCTATGAATGATCAACTTGCACAACGCTAGCCTCCAACTTTTACCATCGTTCACGCATCTCGCTGGAAGCCGCCCAATGGAAGTCAGGCGATTGCCTTCCTCCAGAAATTCCTGATCGCCCTGCCGTTAGGGGTTAATGTCTCGCTGCTATAATGACTCTCAGGGGTAATCCGGGGAATCTTTACCAGCGGCGAATGTGCTTAAGCACGGCAAACTCTGGTTAAATCGCAGTTCCCGGCCCTGATCCTCGCGAACTTTAGTCAAAAGGCAACCTCCGGTCACGAATTTTTCATAGAACACTGAAGCTGCCTTGCGCAACAGTTCCGAGGAAATTCTCACGGAAATGCGTCAGAACCCAGGCGGCAGGTGTGGCTGAAGAATCCCGCGGATCTTCCTAATTTCTGCCCGGACTCTTCAGCCGTACTTATTCATTTTAATCAAGGAAACCTCGTTCCGATGAAGTACACATGCCTCCCTTGAGGAAGCAGTTACTTTTTAAGTGACCTGGCAAAGGATTACCTCTCGAAGCATTTTTACCAGTTCGTGTTGGGAGCCTCAATCACAGTGTAACGAGACTCGGCGCAGTAGCCGCGGCAAGCTGTGAATGCTTGCTCTGAAAAACATATGGCCAGAAACAAAATTCGTTGGAACATATCAGCCAGAATGGCATTCGTGCAATCTGCCTCCGGTTTCTTTGTCAAAATTGGAATTCTCGAAATAACAACCCGGCCGGTCGGCGTCATCGTAGCTCGACCGATCGCGACCATCGATCTCCCCATCAGAATGTCCCCATATGCCGGATTCTCTTTTACCTCAAAGTGCCGTGTGTCCTCGTCTCTGTGCTTTCACCAGCCCCGATCAGAGACGCGGAATTCGACGCCCGCCACGCTCAAACGCTCTGGGAAATTGAAGACGAATTTTCCGCGGGGAATCGATCAGGCCTGCAGGCATTCCAGGCCCACGTGAAAATAACGCTTCTCTTAATCGGATTCTTTGCGATGCCGGGTCGCATTCGGGACCTTACACTCGCTGCTATTGCGATCCACGGGGTGGTGCATGGAGGAGATGCTACGTAAAAGTGCAAGCGGGTTAAGTGAGCCTAGTGAGACTAGTAAAGTCCCCACAAGTATAATTTTTCAATGAAATTCTCGCAAAAGTATGAAACTCTATTCTATAAAAAATCTTCGGCGAAGATCTTACGAAAATGAAGAATAAAAATGTGAACCCGCACGTAGATGGCACAGGACGTTGAAGATCGCTGGGATTCCTCTTTTAACGTGCTCGAATGCTTGCGAAAATTGAACTCGCGTTTCCCCGTCGAATCGATAGGGGTTGATCGTACGTCAAGAAGGCACTTCAGTCGCACTCTGCATAATTCTTCCACGCTCATCCGATGCTTATTTTCTAATCCGAGAGCAGAGTGTGTGCAGAAATGTTATGGAGAGTTAATCAACACACTGGAGCGATTAGGAGTTGTTCGCAAAGCCGCATCCAGAAGCCTAAAGCTCAGCGGAAAATTCCGGGTAACGAAACTTTAATGACCCACATTCTTCCACGTTGCTCTAGTGCGCTATAAGCACCCCTTTCGATTCTCAACGTCCCTCTTTGCACTTTCATTCGGAATTCACACCGTTTCTCTGCTGCGATTAGGCTCCGACCTTTGGCCTCCCCGTTTCGCGAAAGTCCTCTTCGAGCAGCCCTCTGCAGTGGCAGTATCGCGACACACGGTTCATTGGATTGTCCCCTGGTGGATGGGGCGGGTGGGGGTTGATTGCGGATCGTCTCCAGGAAATTAGGCTTCCACGGTAAACTACCTGGTGTTCTCCCTGGCATCGATTTCCATCCTGGCGACCGCCTTTCCATCGTCCGGTCACGTTCCTGAAATTACTTACCGACTGTTCGGCCAATTACCACGGCCCGCTGCTCGCCCCCCTCGCTTCTCCTTCTTTTCCGCTTCCCTTTGTTTCCGCGTTTTTGCTCCTGTTGGCCCGTTTACAGGGAGGGGGGTGGAAGGAAGCCAGACCGCCTGGGCTTGTCCGTTTGTGCAGCTTCCGAAAACGGCCCCGAGGATTACGCGGGAGATCTTGAATTTCCGCGAACTTCCCGTCCTTCTTTTTTGCCCCACCTCTTTAGATTAAAACGCCACGATCGTTGACTTCCTTTTTTTATCCCGCTCCGAGAGTGGGCGTTTCCTTGGCGATCCAGTTGAATTGGAGAACGCGAGGGATCTCTCCGTGGCTTCATTAAAGTTGGGTAATAAAATAATCCACGTACGCTTCTCTCGTTGGCACGGCGCTGCGTCGACTTAGAGCACGGAGATTCTTTCAGACCCTGTGTCCTAAATTTAAGAACCACGGTGTCTAGAATATTTAAAATTTCGGCTGGCCTCTGTGGCGGTCCAGGCTAAGTGACGACGCATTACGGTGCAAGATTCCACGGAGCAGAGTATTTCTTCGAGATTAATCGCGCGAGATACGAAGCTGATACGGCTCTTAAAGATCTCCCACGGGACATCGAGCATCACTGCGAAGTTTTTCAATTCCAGAGATACCGCCAAAAAATCCGAGAAGAGGAACTTAAGCGAGATTCCTTATCAGCCACCTTGAATTTCAATGCTCTGCTCTAAATCGAACTAGTGGCCGTCTATTCGTCACTGAACTATTAACGCGAGCTGTAGGACAAGTCCACAATCGTTGCATTAATGACGCTAGAATTTCCCTCGAAATGCCAGCCCCGTGAAATTCATTCGAGTGCCATATTGGCGAGCTTGTTCTCGGGGCTGCACCCATGGGGGTGGTCCGTTTGATCGTTTACTACTACCGTGTCGTCTTCACGACCCTCGTATCTCAGCCATTTTCAGGCTGCGCCGCGTTGGAGATGACATTATTTTCGACGAGACCTCATAAAAGGGGCGATCATCTTGCTAGTAACAAAGGATCTACGATTATTGCCCAACACTAGTGGCCGTCTTAACGTATGTAATCGCCGTTGTTAACGCGGCGAATTTCATAAATGGCCCCTGCACGAGCATTCAGCGCCGAACGCCGGCCAGAAAAAACAGGATTTAATTGTTATTTAAGAGGGTCTTTAGTTCGGGCTCCGGCTGTAGAATTCTACGGTTATCGCGGCCTTTGATTCGATATCCCCGGCTACGCTCCTGGCGCGATAAAAATAAGAAGGAGCTCTAGCCCAGAAATCTCGTTACCAATTATATACGCCCGAGTTGGATCGAGCCACATTTTGCCAAGAGGTAAAAGGAATACCATTGGAATTTTAATTTTAATTTCACAGCGATGTCCAGAAATCCTTTCAACGATTAAGAATAATACAGAACATTGTACTCGAGTTCCTGGAATTGTAGGCAGTGACCTTCCGAGCGCTTGCCTGGCGACTCTTAACCGAGCGTCCGCGAAGTAAACACGCAAATGTTCCGCGGGGCGATGAGCCTTTCCGAGTAGTTTCACACCAGTCAGTCACCTCGGCCCGATGCTCGTGATAGCACTTCTCTGACTGGCGCGTAACGCGTTACCATGTAATAGAATCTACCTTGGAGTTATCCGATGAATGCTGGGCACTGCTGAAATTTCAAACGCTGTTTTCCCGAAATTCCTTCACCAAGTTTTTCACAGGGCTGCCGTTTTTTCGACCTCAGGATGCAGATAGCAGGTAAGTTATAGAAAATTGTATATATATTTCTCGGCCAGTGTAATCGCGAAGATAATTTCGGCGTCGCCCGAGTGGCGGAATTGAAAATAATTTTTTTTCCACGGTCCTTTGGAATGCATGAAACTGGGCCAAAAAAAAATCCGGAACACCGCATTTTCCTTCTGCCATATTTCGTAGGCAGAAAAAAGCGCGGAGAATTTCCGTGCCGCGTGCATTCTGTGCGCTGATAAAAATTATTTGTTTTGGCGGTTCGAGAGCGTAGTGGACGCGGTGATAGAGATAAGAAAAAAAATGCGCGACGCTTCGAATGCAATATTCCGTGCAGTGTAATAATATTTCGACGTTGTTTTCCCCGGTGGACCCGATGTGTTTGCAAATAAAACGTTCGAATTGGGGAATGCGCGTCGCAAATAAAATGTTTCATATGAGCTCGCACGCTTCCCCCTCGCTCTTTCATTTTTTCGCCGTTGTTGTTCCTATTAGTGTTATTTTTCCATGGGATTACGGGAATAAATCGTGGCGCGGGCGAACCGTCCGGGATTGACAAATAAATGTAACGAGTGCTGGCGTTTCCATTCATTTCTTTCGCCCGCCTCGTCGCAGAGCATTTTTCCTAGCCCGTGCGAGCTCAATAATTTCCCTCTATTTTATTATGCAACGCATTGGCGTAATTATTTCGTAATTAATTTTTCGCCGCGTGGCAAATGTTCTTCGCTCGCCTTTCATTACAGAGAGTATTCCGCAAGAAATATTATATTCGAGACATCTCCATGCAATATTTTTAAAAACGTTACTTACTAATAGATTCCTAATGAATTCTAAAAAAATTATTTCGTTCGAAGAAACGCCTCTTCATCAACGAGCGTAAAATAAATTTTGTTTACTGCGCCATCTCGCTCGGAAAAGGCAGAAAGGGTAAGGAAATGAGTAACTAGGGAGCAGATTAAGTGGATCGAAACATCCTGCTTTCATGGGGCGCCAACCCCCTTTGAGCATCGCCGTCGTTTTTGCCGATTTCCAGGCGAGATCGAGCCGGAAGGGGTGTTTTAAAAGCACGTCTCCGAAGGTACTTTCATTATCGCCGGCGTGCCTCGTTCTCGCTCGACTCGCCGTTTGCATTCGCGCTAGGGTATCCCTCGGCCGTTAAATAAACAATTTAATTAAAGTTAACGAGCGTACCGACGCGACAATGACCGTCTGCGAGGTAATAAAAGACGAAGACGAAATGGAAACGGACTCGCCAGTGTTCATCGACGCTTTCGCCTTCGTTTATCGTCCCGCCATAGTTCCTCCATGGCTACGAGTGTCCTTGGCGTTATCCAAAATTCATCCTGGATCTCCTCCTGTGTCACGATCCCCATGACCCCATTTACACCAGTCTCTTGTGCAATCGATACCGTACAATCCGGTCCAGGATACCCACAGTGTGTATCGCGTTACTCCGCTCCCGTACCATCTAGCCTCGGTTTGTTCGAATATCGGTTACGATCTGCCTGCCATTTTCCTTGGACATTGATTCGCACAACTCGAAATCCATTCAAATGAGCCGCGACTCTTCTAAATCGAAAGAATAATCGGTATCGACATTATTCGGCTGTGCGAGCGCCGCCGATAAAGCGAAACTATCGTAAACGTGGCAACGAATTGCCGCCGTAAAACCCGAGCCCATAGATGTAGCACTAACCCGAGCAAAATAGAATTTTTTATCGCGAATAGAAAAGTATCGGCGCGGTGTTAACGGTTCCGCTACAAAAAACTTTCGCTCAACGATTTTCAGGCGTCTGCCTCGGAATCGCGTCATTTTTACCACAGCGCCGGGCTCGTATGAAATATTTTTTAATCATAATAACTCCCATGAACACGGGAACAGAGGGGTAGTTTATGTACCGGTGCCGTTCCACCGTGGCCGCGAAAGAAGCCACTTCCTGACCTCCGTTATAACTTCGCCCGTCTTTCATAAATCTTTGACCGTGGATCGTATCTTTCAAAGGCCGGGCTACCGTTCCCGGACCTTTGGAAAATACCCCTTCGTGATACGGAATTTGCGGGGAAGCGCTTGTCGCCGACCATGCTGCCCCAATTCTGATTTCCGCTCCTCGAAAAAATATTTCTACCGGGAACAGTTAGAGATCACAGGCGCCAGTTTACTTTCCTCTGCCGCTAAAGCAACGGTTCAGGGGATGGTTAAACAATCTCGCGGAGTAAAGAAGTGAATTTATTCCCCGGGAAAATGTTTGCGCAACAAGGGAAACGCTTCTGCGGATCTCGCTGCGAGAATAATCAAAAGCAGCCCTCGCGAGATCCACTGCACGAAATTTCGTTTCCAATTATTCTAACGCATCGCCCGGGGAAGCTCGTTGCCGATTTTCCACCCCCCAAGGATGTTCCGCCTCTATTTTCAGCTTCACTTTTTCCCCCGGACCCCTTCGACAATTCGCAAAGCGAAGGAAGTTACACGGACGTGCACGAAAATTCTTCCTCGGGCGTGCACACGCGGTGGCTCTCGGTGAAAAATTCACCCCCGCCGTTAAAATAAGAGTTGCCGATGTGAAAGTTTCGCGGCAGAAGTTCCTTCGGAATCCCTTCCTTTTTTTCTTCTCTCTCGCTTCCAGTCGAATGGCTCCCTTGTATTTCGCATAATCGAGACAGCACTCCGCCGTGAAAATATGAGTTAGCCTCGTTTCGAATTCTAACTACCGACAGACCATTTCCTCCTCTACTTCCCCACGGAAAACTTCAAGTGGCGTGTCGCTTTGCCTTGAACCTCTCGGCGCCACAGTTTTGAAATTAGTGAAATGCGCTTTATTAGGCGTTCGAATAATTTTTCGATCACTGTTGAGTGACTTCCGAGGAATCCGGGACACCGTTGCTGTCGTTAGCCTGCGATAAATTCGCGTGCAAACTCGAAGCTGCGGGCGTGTCTGCGATCGGTATGCGCACCTCCAATATTTCGCGTTGCAGCTCACCGCGAATGCCAGTAAATCAAAAAGCGTGTCACGGCCCTCGCAATCGCGATTACGCCGGCTCTTTTGTGAATCGTTTGAGAATTTATTGCTCAATTTTCGAACGTCGATTACGCATTACAATGGCCACCGTCTGGGGAAATTTCGCGTGCCTCGCGTGCCACGATTTTTTTTTATCTCGCATAATTGCGAGGGAAAATATTCGTTTGTTGCCCCACTTGCTGTTTTCAATTCCCCGCCATTATTTAACGAAAGCTCGAGCATTTCACGGTTGGAAAAATATTCCGAATACCTGCAAGTGTAATCGCGCACATGTATCGCATGCTTCGTTAATAGTTGACGTTCGCTTTGTGCCACTCGAAATTACTTTATGAAATGTTTTCGGGCGAACAAACGCGTGGGTTTGGTCAATTTCCTTTTACAAGACCGTGGGTTGCGTACACCTCGCAGTCGAGGCATATTTTCGCCGCGCTATCATACCTGTTCCCAGTGAATTTCTCGAGAACACGGACGCGTCCCGATTAATTAAAACAGGCGCCATCAGATGCCCCGCGCTTTTCGTCCACGTGCAAAACGGCCCCCTTTTTTCCACCCGCTTCTAATCTTGCGTACAACTATTAAAAAAATAGCAGCGCAGAGGTCGGCGCGTATTTTGCAGTTACGCGGAGCGTAGGTGAAAGAGGATCCGTGCCAACACATTTTATTAGTTTGATGTTTGCGACGTCGTCGTCGGCTGGTCGATGCTGCGGCGTGTTTTCATGAATATCACGTTCCAAAACCATCCCGATGTTTCCTGGCAGCGGAACGGAACTCATTTCAAAGGCATCAAAGTATTTTTTCGTGTTCCCCATCTTTCGCCACTCCTCGTGTCCATTACACACCCCCGTTTCGCGCAAACATTCATCCCTTCGGTGTTAATGATGTACCTAAAGTGCCTTTGAGTAACCGTCCATTCACCTCATTATATCCGGAAACCTAATCGCCAACAAAACCCATTGCAAATTCGCGTTTCTATGTCCCTCTGCTGAAATCTATTTCGCAGTTGTCGCTCTTTGCCGAAGAAAGATGTTGACGAGGGTGAGCGAGCACTCAAAGGCGATGTAACTCTCGCGTTAACATGCTCGTTACGTTACATTTGAATCCTGGCCCGAAGAACGCGGCTGTTGAAGCTCGTGTGGTCGCTTTCACGTCTAACGAATCTAAAAAAAACCGCTCGCCTCAATGCTGTTCAGAGTCCGAGGAATTTGCATTTCCAGACGGGATTTCCTGCCGAGGGGAAGCACTCGGGGCCCCAATTTGCGTTGCTTCTTTTCAGCCAGTGGGCTACTCGGCTACACGAGCTTAGTGCTGGCGATCCATTTCTCTCGCGTATGAATTCGTGCGGTCGTTCCAGAGGTCGCGAAATCGTCGGAGTGAGCTTCTCTATTTTTTTGCTTCTCGGTTAGTGTTGATCCATGCGTCGCTGCCAAATGGGCAGCCTCGCGCGGGGGAAGGGAAAATTGCAAATAAAGCTGTCGCCGTGACAAAGGGAAAAGCCTCGACGTGCGTAAAGAAGGGGGTGAAGACGTAAAAGTAGGGGCGGGGACGGAGCGCGGCGCGTTAAATCTGAGAAGGGAGGCTGTTAATCCGCCTTGTATTTCTATATCCGCGCGCTACGAGGCCGACGAATAAGAAACGGTGACCGTTTCGCTTTTTACGAGCGCGTCGTTGTAACTCGAGCCGCGATTCGCCCTGAAAGCTCTGCTGCTCTTGTTCCTCGGCCGCGCCGTGTCGCGTTTCATCTGTGGCCAACACCGTGGTGCCATTATTTTTTTCATCGTCGCACTTCTCGCCCTCGTAAAAGCGACGCCGAGGTTCCGCGCCCGTGCGCGCCGTAATTTCTGAAGTAATATTTTCCTGGGCGATGAAGTCGCAGGGACGGACAAAAAGTTCGTTTATTCTAACCGCGGCCATCGAGCCACCCTCCACCCCGCTTCGCGAGAGAATCGCGGGAACGATGGCACCCTCGCGAAATTCCGTCGCGCTTCCAGCGAGATTGCGACGATTGAAAGAGCGCCTTGAATGACTCTGTCCCGCATTGTGGCGGGTAGGAAGTTCGAAAGTGAGCCGTGCTCGCTGCATTTCGGTGCGACGGGCGAAGATCACCGACAGAAATCTCGAGCTTCCCGTGATATCTCGAGACGATCTTCCCCCGTCTTAAATTGCTTTCCCTCGAAAATAAATGCGCCCCATTCTCCCCGCATGACCGCTGCTCGCGGCGTCCGCTCGCGTAACGAACGACCCTCGTCGTCCTATAGATCCCAAAACGCCCCCCGAAATTACTCGGAGGAATTCGTGCGAATGTTTGTCCGCGCTTATTGAACGCGCGTAGAGAGCCGGCTTCCTAAGTAAACGTCGGCACAACGCAAACAGTACAACTTAATATAAACTTATCAGACGCATCGCGGCTCCTCGAACAATATGGACACTGCGGACGCCGAAGCTCGGATCGCTTCATCCCCCGGCCGCCTTTGTCTCATTCTCTGGAGCTTTGACTTTAAATTCGCTTCTGAATACCGAACCAGCCGCGCGTCTACCTTTAAATCGTATTAACCTCTTGACTTTGATCTTCTTTGTTCCCCTGCGAGGCGCGCGTTCAATTAAAAATCTACCCCCCCCACTCGAGGCGAGTCAACCCCGCCTCGCTGTCGCACGCGACAGCGTCGTGAAATACCGCGGACAGATAAATTTCCCGGAGCAAACTAGATAAAAACTCCATTTTCTTAAACGTCACGTGCCGGCGTACATACGATCAGAACGTCCGCTGCCCTCGGGTTTGCCCGTTGTCCGAGGCGCGCAAACAGGGGTGTCAGTCCGCCAGCCACCGATAAATGACAAATGGATTCGATTTACTGATAAACCAGCTATAAATCATCAGTCCATTGTTTATCAACAAACGGGCCCGTATTCGGCCGGGCAGTGATTCTTTTGTCGGATTTTTTCGCCCGTTACGGATCGAACTGCGCCGACATCCCCGCGGTATTACGAAGTTTCGCTCTTCGCCGCGCTCCAACCCCCCCCCCCCCCCCCCTCCCACTGTCAAATCCCTCCTGCGCCGCTGACGTAGAACATCCATCCCTGCCGTCGACAACCAAATTGGGATTTATGAGAAAGCTTTTGTATTTTTTTTCGCGCGCTGACCAGTTCGCGCTGCAGTGCCAAAATTCCGCTGGCCCCGGCTCTCGCGCCGCGAAGCATTCTTCCCTGTCTTTGGAACGCAAGGTGCTCCGGAAGGTGCCGGGCTTAGTGTGACCGCAAGATTGTGTTCAAGATTGATTGTCACGCAGGTACAAGGTCCATCCATTCTCCCCTTTAAAACGTCTTTATGTAAGTCCGAGGGAGCACGCTCGTCGATGAGCCAGGTCATTTTTGTAATAAATCAAAGTCACGGTGATCCACCAGGAGTGGAGGCTCCCGCTGGGGCGAGGCTGACAGGCAGACAGGCCGGGGAAAGAGAAGAATGAGACCTGCTAGCGTTGTTATTAAGTTGAGTCTTTTTAATCACGAACACGGGGCCGTAATTACGCCCATCAGTTTCCTTGTCTGCCTCCTCCCGTCAAAATATACGCGCGAATCGTTCGGTTGATTCATGCGAAAATTATACTGAAACGCAACTACGTTAAGTATCGATACCTACTTGAATTGTCCCAACTCTCCCGGGCAAGGGTACAGACTAGACAAAACCGATCGTCACTCGGACTAAAAGCTGGAGGCGCCTCTTGTCGTTGGAAGATCCATGCTCCTCCGGTTCGAATTGTCTTTGGTTCGCAAAGTTTGCGGGGATAGTGGAGGTGTTATCAGAGCAGGGCCGGTATCTCGAGCAGCTTAAACTTTAATTTCCATTTGGCATACTGGCTCCCCCCGGATACGGTGCGCCGGCACGATACGGTGTTGTGCATCGGGACGAGCGGGAACAGGAACCATTCGATTTTATAACTCGCCCGGAGGGCTCGCCCCCTTGCCTCCTGGAGAAACGATAAGCACGGAGGTCAATGGTTCTTCGAGGGCCACGGGAACTTTACGATTCCACTGCCGGTACGTTTGAATCATTCCGTAAACTTCCGCCTCCCAGCACTCCTGTCCGATCCTTTGACAGCCCCTCCGATAGGGGATTAACTTTTCAACCCCCTCCCCAGCAAACTTTCCGCCCGCCTCTCCGTTCCTTTTTCTTCGTCGGATGGCCTCGCGTATTCTTGCCAACTGCCCCATAGCCGAGCGAGAAACCTGTGTACCGAATGATCGCGACCCTTTGCGCGGTTCTACGTTCTTCAATCTTCATTTCACTGTTTTAATTGAGGGACCTAGGGCGAAACGAGCGCTTGCCACCGTTTTATGATTTTAGAGGGAAGCAAGCTGAAGGGAAAATTATTTTCAAAGGAAATTTGAATTATTTTAAATTGTGCTTGAATGTAATGTAAATTAACAACTATTATCAAATTTTAGCTGAGAAATTAATTAGTTCCTTTTTTAAATTTTATAGTTATTACTTAATATTTTTCTTTCCTTATATTTCCATTTATTCTCATTACCAGAACGTTTTCACCACTTATTTCTGTGTTTGCTTCGTATAAATTAAGATCTGTCACGTGTTACCAAGTAGTCGAGTGGCATGGGCCCTTTTCCACTACGGAATAGTTTTTTCTTAGCGTGAAGAAAATTTAATTTCTTCTCGGTGAAACGTAAATGGTATTATAAGTATTAAAAGCTGGCGGAATTATATTATATTGCAGGAACGAATTATTAATGCTACAACGAAACGAAAATTTATTCGCATGTGCCTCTTTTCCCCATCAATTGCAAACGACTCACAGTAGATTTACAGCATGCCCTAATTCCAGTATTTTCTTCACGCACTCAGGGGGTGCGTAATTATCTTTTCGATTAAGAGGTGCGGGTTTAACGGTTACTTAGAAACTTCAACAATCGGCGGCGCCGCTAAAAGATTACGGTTATTTGCATTCGAACAAAGTTTCCCGGCGGGAGTGCGCGAATTAAAACGGGGGGCGAGCGTAACGGTGTATAAAGCGGATACAGTTAATTGTTCAACGATTCCGACCTGCGGGGATTGGTCCTCGGCGGAGTGGGCGAAATTTTTACGGGGACCAAGGAGCGGGACGGAGAATTAAAGAATAGCTCGTTAAATAATGGCGGTTGCGTGGAAAATTGGATTTCCATGCGCAGTCGGAAAATTAAATTCGCCGTGCTACTCTGTTACAGCCGCGGAGCGGGGGCGTTGAATTTAATAAGGGAGCAAGCCCGCGCATTCTCTTTTCGGATTTCATTTTGAGGCCGGCCTTTGACGCTCAAGAGGTGCTTTAATCTTTGAAACCTCCCGGTACTTTCGAATGAACTCTTTCCACTTAAACGTGGCTCCGGCCCGTGTCAAAAAGTTATTTGGAGACTGCCGGCGAGATTAACACTCCGCCAGGGACCGTTGGCAACTATTGTGCGGGCTTGCCGCTTTCCCGCGGTAACTAGAAAATTGTTTCTTTGTTATTGCCACGTACTTCCGACTGAATATTCTTCCGCGCAGCGGTATGACACCCAGTGTTATGGAACGATTGCTCGCGAGTGACGCTCCTCCACCCTCGGAGTCAACTTCTCCCCCGAAAATCCGGCGAAAAAAGTTCCTTTGACCGCGATATTTCAGGTAGCTCGACTTCCCGGCGAGGGAGAGCGTAATATGGCGAATAAACGCATGGTTAAATCGTCAAGCTTTAATTTCGCGCTTTAGTCCTTTGTGCCGGGGCACGGCTTTGTATTCGTCCCGAAGAAAAAGGGCGGAAATTTTTCTTAAGCGTGATACTGCGCAGGCAATAATGGGTGGGAATTTATAAAGGAGAGAAAGAAAGGGAATCCAGGGAACGGACGTGTGGTTTAAGCGTCGAGGCTTAACGTTACTGGGGCTTAACCCTTTGTAGTTGACCACCCTCTCGCATTCGTTACACGTCCACGGGCCATTCGTCTGCTGCGAGAACAAAGGAACTTATTTTCTTACTGCATTATTGCCTGTAAGCCTGCGCAACCTTGACACATTCAACTCTAAAGCGATTCTGTCACGAATCACCTTGGTTTATATTTTTCTAAAGCGCGACAAATACTATCAAAGACCAATCATTCGTCCCATTTGACTAACAAGTGACTATACTCGATGGTGTGAAAATGGCCCGACACGTCCAGCAAGTAGTTACAGTCAACCATTTGTCAGCCGAGGCTATGAATAACTACCGGAGCGTTTAAGACGAACACCGGCGATTAAGTTAAGTGCTCTTTGATATAAGAGCAAAAGACTGGTCATTATCTCGTGACATAATGGCGGTCGTTCCCATTGGTAATCCCCGAAGCGGCGTTACAGCGATATTGAAAGATTAAAGATGCACCGTTTCCCGAATTCGAAGCGCTTCCCATACGCGAACTTTCGGAATAAAGATCCTCGGCGGCGTGGCGTTGGCTTTTAAAGCTCCCTGACGCGATAAACCGGCGAGTCCTAATGACTTTTCCAATATCTCCGCGTGCGGGAAGGCTAACACGACTTCATAGTTTAGACCCTTCATAGTTTCGTATCTTGCCGCGGCGGCGATGCTCCTTCCTCCCCGCAGCTTTTTCCCCCTATCTGTCTTTCTTCTCGGAGCGTAAGCCCCGCAGCCAATCGCGCAATCGGTAACGAACGAAGTTTCGGGAGGGAGCCGGGGTCTTCGTTAGTCCGTCTCCAAACGAGCGTTCCGCATTACGCGGCAAGTAGTTGCGATAAGCCCCTTCGGGCTGTTCCCAACTAGCGACTTCACAGTATACGCGTGAAAACTCAGCTCTCTCCCTTCGATTCCCCAGTCCTCGCCACGTTACGGCAATTATTCCCCCGCAGTTGCTCGAGCCGCCAACGAAGAAAGTCCACGAACAGGGAATAGTTAATGGTTCACGACCTCGCCCCCATAAATTCATTGGCACCCGGGTATCAATTTTAGCGGCGCGATTGATCAAGCATGCTTGGCGACTGTATCATCCCCCGCGTCGTCTACGTGTCTGCACTGCGTCACGTATACGATTACGCGGCGCGGACCGCGGCCGCGTGCGTTTGCCTATGCAAATGCACGTGTTTCCGGGCATGTGTGAATTTATGCATGCGGTCGCGGCTGCTGGCAGAAGTTACGTCCAAGAGAACAGGGACACCGGCCACCTGGCCTGGCGAGATTGCAATCGTAGATGCATTTGCACTTACGTGCGCCGCGGATTATACAGGGGATGACACGCGACCGGTGTTTGCCCTGCTCGCCAATTAATTAAGGCCCCCGTGTACGCCTAAACGTTACGTGCCAGTGGCTGACCACGGGCGCAGCCATATCGCCGATGCCTGCCGGGCCTTTTGCTCGTCGAATTTTCGCGAGTGCCATAAATGCTACTCTGATGATTATTTTATCCACGCGAGATGTGCTCGGCGGTTTCTTAAATCGGACTGTCGTTGCGTTGATTAATCAGAGTGGTATTTTAATGTAGGTTACTTCGAACGTCACAGCGAGCATATCACCCGTCATGTCAAGCTTAAGATTAAGTGATTGCTATTTAGTTATTCCTTCACTAGCCCGGTATTTATGTATGAGCTCGCTATTTTGCTCGCTGAGATTGTTTCTATTGGATTTTCATTATTCAGCCCAATCGTTTCGCTCCAATTTCGCGAAAGTTATCCGCTCGCAGATGGGTGCTCCGACAGTTTTTATTTGTTCCCGAAGCCGAAAATTTCGAAGCCTCCGTAAATAATGCTGCCCGATCGCGAACTGCGAACATAAATCGTCATCTTATATCTCCTCGGGAGTCCACCTTCCTCGCGAGCCTGAAAACTTGGCTCCACGAGTTCCTCCTCGACTCGCTTTTGACAACAGGCCCCGCGCTGCTATCCCAGCTGCTCTCGGCTCTATTTACGGCGTTGCTGGCAGGGCTATCAGTGCCCGGGGGCGAACCTGCGCATCGATGCACTTGGGAATAAATCGCCGGACCCGCGGATACCGTCGGGAAGATTTTACGCGTTGATTTACATTCAGAAACAGTTTGCCCCGCTGACTTATCCGGACGCGTATTTCCCAATAACGAACAGCCGCTATCCTGAAAGATCCTCCGGGGGAGATGGTAGCTGCGCTGACCTCGCTTCACTATCGCCGCTGTCGTATTCAGGATTCCGGAAGTGTAATACCCATTGATGTAGCGGCGCGGGAGCACGACTTGCATACACGCGGGCGTGCCATAACCGGGGCCAGGAATTAAGCCAACTGAATCCGCTCGACCGGGAACCTATGGATAACTCACAGTCTGAAATCGAAGTTCCTCGAATTATTGTAGATAATCCTATTAGCTGTATTAGGTTCGGAGCACGGCCAGAGTGGACGTATAGAACACTTAAGAGGGCCGTTTGCAAGAGGGAAGCTTATGATATCGATTTGATGCTGTTTCGAGCTAATTCCGAAGCGCAAAGCCCCTCGGCCAGACCTCCCCAGCTATCTCTCCCGGTGAAGAATCGCCGCGAGACGGACGCAGGGCTTTTTCCACCCTCGATCAAGCCACGAGGTGGTTGTAACGATCGAAACGGAAGTCGTTCGGCCGCCGGGAAGTATCTTCTGTCCCTGATTGCGCGTTAGCGGCGCTCTTGTAATTCCCTGGCCGTGGGGAATAATTAAAAGCACGAGCCCACCAGAGATAATTATGTCGACGGTAAATTGCGCGGCGCGCCTCCGACCCTTGTAGCCAACAACGCGGGCGCGCGCACACACACGTTGAAACCGCACGCGTCCACCAGTTTACGCTGATACCGCGACTGGCCACTGCGAAAGTGGCATGCACTTTCGGCCACAAGCGTAATACTGGCTGATAACCTCAAACGCAGTCGACCACTGGCGACCAACTTTCCCCTCTGTGTCACCTGTCCCCTCTGTTTAACAGTCCACGCCTACCCTCGTCGCGTTTTCCTCCAACGGGGACAGTCTGCGAGAATTATAAAGCAGCTGATTACTCGGAAAAAGCAGACACTAGGGTGGAATAGGAAAAACACAGGTTTCCTTGGACGACGAGCTGCGGGGGTTCCCTCGGATCAGCTGTTTCGATAAAACACCGGGTTATTAATTCGCGTCAGACGATTACGTCGAGCGAATCTACTCGCAAAGTCCTGCAACTGTTTACTCGCGATATGTTTGTTCGGCGAGGAGGCCAGGCAGCTTGAAAAATGACGGAGCGAGGCCTATGCCTCGTCCGAACGAGGTCTCATTTTCCCAGTCGATATCGCTCGGTATTCCAGTAAATTCACCGCGCGCGGGAATCGTTCCCGGCTCCCGGAGATTCTCTCAAAGACGCTTCGGAGCGCAGTGCAATAGATGATCACGGATAAGCCTTCCGGAGGGGCGATTCCATGGGAAAGAGTGGATAAAATGTAATGCAAGAGAGGATAAATAAACGGAGGGAATATCGTAACAGGGATGAGGGTGAGCTGCGAAGATGTTTGTCTTGGCAAAGCTAAGAGGAGTACAGCGACGCGCTGCCGTACAATATCCCTTCGCATCTTTTCCTCTTGAGCAAAGGGGATCGTTACGTGTATCGAACGGGGAGGCGAGTCTGTTTTACGTTACCGAGCGGAAACAAATGTTTCCTTTGCATAACAACAAGAACCTATCAGCTGCAACAGACTTCTACACCGAGATGATTATATTTCATGCAGCGCGATTTGCTTCCAAGGAACAGGATTGTATTACTCACCCGACGTCACGGAATATCTCCGGGAGCTCTTGTATCCCCGTGTCATCGGAGCAAGAACCATGAAATTATCTGTCGCCGTTGGACTTATTTTCCCGTCGCGCAGGAAATGCTATCGCATCGCTTGAAGCAATGGAAGCCGCGAGCCCTAATCTCGATGACAGTGACACCTTGGGGACTTTATCACCGGAGTCGAAGTATCTCCTCTTTTACAACCAAGGATGCCACCGCTTTCCAAGCACCCAGTGTGCTCGCTGTTTTGCTGATTTACATGCGCGCGTACACGCGCAGCACGCGAGGGCGCGAGCGCCAGCAGAAGTTTGCACAGGCGAGCCTGAAGGTAACGGTGCATTATAATGTTGATTTATGCGCTTACGATGCATAACGAGGCGTGCAACGCAATTCTGGTGGGCGGCGTCAGGCAATGCTGTTACGTTTAACAAACTCAAGGAACATTAGTATCCGAGTCGAATCACGGGGCAACACGTCTCCGCGCGGAATGCCGGCGACGTTCACCGAAATCTCTGCCATCCGTCACGCGGCGCTGTTATACGCGTAAGCGTCAAGTTTCGCAGCGAGGCGGATTATTCATTCCCGCGGCGAACATGTCCCCGAATAAACAGCGAGCATCCGCGGTTTGACTAATTAGCCTCGGTTGCTGGGAATCTGCCGAGAGGCGGTGGCAATTTTTAAACAGCCGCCAGGAAATGAAGTGCCCCCGCGGGAAGACTGGCCTGATGAGTTTTCAATATCAAAGCCGGCGGGGCTCTTTGAGGGCCCGGTGACTTTCGGTACGCGCGCGCCACGAGCCGTTTCGTGGGCGATATTGACCTGACTGGCGGAACTGACATCGTAAGAGGCATTTGACATAAACTGACGGTTCTACGCCGGTTGCACGTCAAAAGGAAGCTCGTCGTTTGCCGCCAGGAGCGTCGGAGCAAACGGCGCCACTTGAACGCTCGGGACGCCGGGTAATTTCAACCTCAAAGCACCACGTCAGGTGACGTTGGGGAGATCGATTCGCGTCCGTTTGATATCCATGAGGCGATACCCGAGTCCCGACTGCGGGCGCTTAGAATCCCACTTCGGGGGGCCGGACGTTTTCGCAGGCTCGGTAGCCAGACACCGAGTCTGGGAGCTCGGCTTGACCACCGAGGGCTCCGTTGTCAGTAGAAGCTCGCCGGTTAAAGTGTCCGGCTGCAAGATGGATCCCAATTTACATGCAAATATAACGGAGAATCGGCGGAATCGTTTCCTAAGGTATTCGAGAGCTATCGGTTCTACGGTCAGGTAATTAACGATATACGCGGAGCGGTGGAATAGGAAGTGGCCAGGCGTTAGCCGCAAACGCTCAGGATCCTATCGTCGACGGGGAATATCGGGCCACTGCGACATGAATTGCAGCGGTTCGATCGCCGATTCGATAAACGACGGCCGCTCTCGGATTAGCCATCGATCACCGGCGGCCAGTCACCGTCCCCCGGTGATGAATTCAGCGATGAAGATAGTGCAAAATCTCGTAATTGAAACATACTGCAATCCTCTGCGGCCTCTGTCACGTTTAACGCGCGTTAACTTACCGCGGTTAGCCCGGGACAACGTCCACGGCTTTCCTTGGTCTAATTCCATCTCGGAAGTCACGCTCTGTCGCCATGCGGAATATTAACGAGGCTTTCTGCCGGCAAGTGGAGGGACATTGAAAAATAGCTCGGGAGACTCGCGAGTAACAAACTGGAGAAGCTTGGCCGAAAGAAAAGGGCGTATCATAAAACTGAAGGGTCGCAACATCCTCGCGAGCCGCTGGAACGAAACATCGCGATACACGATAATCTCCTTAAAAAGGTAGCCCCGAGGATTCCCCGCAATTTCGCACGTCCGCAAACTCGATTATCGCTGCGGGCTCCGAGACGAGGGGAACTTAAAGCCAATAAGGACATTAATCGCAGCCTGCCGCTGTATCCATTCCAGCACACCGGCACGTACTTCTCGATTTCGACCGTCATTTCCGGGGGCGAATCAAATCTCCCAGCCGCTCGCAATTTCCGGCGACGGTGTAGGCTCGGTCTTGGAGCCGCCTCGAGGCCCGTGGGCCAGCTGGAAAAATAAAGAGGAAACGTTAGTGGGAACGCCGAGCGCCGCACGGAAGTCCGAACCGTAATAACGGGCCGCGTGTGCTCCAGTCGTAAATATCTCTTATTGAGCCGGCCGGATTGTATCGGCGGGCGAGGGCACGCCGTTTCTTCGGGGGATTCTCCTTAAAGGGGCCCAGGCACGAGATATTCGGCAAAACTTTCCAGACCGTACTTCACCGTATAACTTTCAACGGCGCAAAAATTCTCCCTTTTTGTCACCGCTCGCGTCGTATTTGCGATTACGTCGCTCACCGATATTAATGTTTCATAAAGGGACCCTTCGGTTTTACTTTCCCGCCCGCTGGGAATGGCACCGGGAGACGAACGGCGCCTTCACCCTTCGGCGGACGTCTGTTAGAGAGGAATAAACGGGTGTTCGCCTTGATGGGGCTGTGCCGAGGGTGGAAGGTATTTTTTTATTAGGGCTGTAAGTGGTGTGTCGTAGAATTGCCGGGCGGAGAAATATCGTGTCCCCCGAAACGCTGTATTCCCCGCGTGTTTCGTGGAAATCGTATCTTTGTTCCAGCGAGATTGACTATCAGCTTTGCTTTTATAGCATATTGGAATTTCCCGCCGTCACTTCTCCAAACGGCAGATCATCGTCTCTTCGCAGCGATCAAAACGGAGACAAACGATCCTCGCTTGCTTCGTCGCCGATCACATTCACTTGGAGCTTAAGCTTATTATAATGAACGTCAATTATACAACGGCGGACGAAAATCCCGAAAAACGTCCAGCCGTCGAAACGGCCTCGCGCACAGTTCGCAATCGCGGAACTTTACGGGCCAGTGAAGTGGAAACCGCGCGATCCCCGCTCGAGCGTTAAAATCGCAGATAATGTTATCGTTGCGGGGGCAGAAAGAAACGATCGAATTCCCGCGGACACATGTTCCCGCCGGCATAATGCCTTCGTAAATCTCGTGGACAGGCTGGTATACGCTCGGGGAACGTCGTCGAAGTTTCCTCGTTCCGAATGGATCGCACGGCTGTACCTTTGAAGATGAATACCCGTGGCCCAGGGGGTTGCGGAGGTTAAGGGGGCCGAGGGGGTGGTTGGAATACTTCCATGGAAAGTACTCGCTCCCCCCGACACCCTCCTCCCACCCCCGCTTGGAAATCTTACAGGGACACATTTTGGCTTGCGAAACTTTCCGGCAGATTGTCGGCCAGCTACGAGGACAATCTACGAATTCTTCGGTAAATCGTTGGGGAAGATGAAGAACGCGCGGATCCCCCCACCGGAACTTCCCCCCGGGTCCTCCCGAGGTGTTTTTCAAAGGCCGCGGCGAATCCATTTGCCGATCGATTAGCCGACACGTGGAGCAAATCGAGCCGACACGGCTCCGTGAAGGAGCGTTTGACAAATTATAAGATTAATCGCGGGGGATTTCGGCCCGTCGGGATATCATCAATTATTTTTTTGCGAGGGCCGAGTCCAATTACGCGCCGGCGAACGTGCCCGGTTCCTGCGCCAGCCGAGGGTCACGTCGGTTAATGATACCTTCTCGTTTCTTTTCGCCCCGGACTCGAGCCTTACGTCTTGATTACCGCGACTTCATTACTCAAAAAGAACCGCTCCTCCAGCTTGAACGGGACTCGAAAGGGGACGGGTGCGTTCATTCGGCGGAGTTAAAACGACGCTTCTTCTGGCCTTGGCGAGCAAATTAAAATAAACGCGATTAGAACGTGACTCGATTTCACGGCTGGCCTCGCCGAGATCGATGTCCCGAGCCAGCAACAGGGAAGATCGAATGAGGGATGGCTTTCTTTCCTCTCGCCGGGGGTGACATTTTTCGGACCGCGGCTGAGAAACTTGCCGGGGAAGTCGGCCGGGACGCCGCGAGATTTAATCGGACAACTTTTCCGCGCGTGAATCTCTCGCCCCTTATCGGCCTTCTGCGAACACTGGCCGCGGAAACGGCTCACTTCCTGCCGCGCCATCGGTATTTCATAAAGCAGTTAGCCTGGCGGCCGCTGGTTTCCGGTCCGCGCGGCCGTTTCCGGCGCGGGCGCGAGCATACATCGACGCTTAAAACCATGGACACGCTTCCTGTTAATCCCAGGGAAATCCATATTGGAGGGCTTCACGCGCCTGGGCCATTCAGGGAAAATTGATCGCGGCCGGAAGCTCGCGTCCAGACCGTGTGCTCTCCACTCGGTTCCAGCGCGAGCCGACCGCGCTCAAGTCGAGGGGCCACGATTCCCCGGCGCAATGTAAAATGTATCAACTTGGAGCAGTTCGCCCAAGTTCCCGCCAACTTGCCTTCGCTTCTCGCAGCCGTCTCCCTCTGCGAGACAGACGCAGCGCGTCGCGATTTCCTACGACCGTTTTTCCAGAGATTATTTGCAGATGCCGGTTGGAAATGTCGCAGGAATGTTACAGCATGTTTAATAAGCAATCTCTCTTGATATAGATCTGACCTAATCAAATCAATCTTCATTTGCGTTCCATTAACGTTAAACTTGCATTCGAGAGAAATTATTCGCGCCAAAGTTTCGGCTCCCGATTCGGACAAACTTAGCCGCATTGCATCGCTGAGTTCAATATTGGCACTGCGGTCGATTGACTGGAGACTTTGGCGCCGGGAGCGAGATCAACGTTTCGCGCGTGACGAAAGAGTATGATTTTAGGTCGTTTTTTGCTTGCTTGGGAACCAAGAATAGGCGATGGTGCGTGGTCTCACAAGGGTTGGCATCCTTTTTCCTTAGACGAGCCATGAGAAAGGGTTTTTACTATTTATGGGGGTATTATAAGTTTTTGAATTTTCTCCACTTCAGTTTTGCTAAAAAAAAAATCGAAAATGGGATCATATTAATTTTCAAGGCTTTTACTAACACTATATTTTTTATCAAATTTTAAAATATCTTTTACTCTCAATTTACCACAGTTTAAGAAAGAAAGGAAAATTAATTAAAGGTACAACAGCTCGTTGTTCCTTTGACCAGAGGGTATATAATGATACATAATAAAAAGAAGCTTTGACTGGTCAAAAGTACAACACATTGACTTGACTAAGCACATGGCAAAGTATAATATTTAAGTTAAATCAACCGACTTCAAACCTCACATGCTTCTTTGTCTGCAGCTTAGTGTAAAAAAGCTTGAAAAATATTAATTTGTTAAAATTTTATGAGATTGTGAAGCAATGGAAGAATACTTACATTTTTCTTATGAAATTGAATAATATATTTCTTTAGTCACATGAATTACGATGTCCTTACAACAAGCCATTAAATTACAAATCTGATGGCTAACAAATGCACTGAAATTTTTACTCTTACATACATTTAACAACTGGTCAAAGGAACAATACGTTCCCGTACCAGAGCGATACGCGAAGCGATCGCGAGGGACACCTGTATACCTATTAGCTGGTACATGTTGAAGTACCTAGTTGAGTCTTCAGAATTTTCTGCTTGTTACAAGCAGCCCGTACGTCGACGCAGGCATCCACCCCAAGTGTCTACGAAACGACATATAGATAGACACTCGGATATTGTTATTCTCTAGATGGTAGGTATGAGTGGCGCCAGCTTGCCTTGACGTCCCACCCTCGTTTAAGGAATATGACGTATCTTCCTTCTCTCCCGTGCCCCGAAATACCCTACCCACCAGCTACTCCCACTTATCCGGCCACTCCACCGTCACGATTCGGGTCTCTCCAGCAGACGCCCACGCAACAAAGGCCCGGGGTGCAAGGGAACGACGTTCTCAAGTACTTTCCTCTCGCATCCACCGCGAAATATACCTACTCCCTCCACTTCAGCCGCGATATTATTCGCTGATCCCTCAAGTCGAGTTCCAACACTCTGATTCTCAGAGATTAGACGTCTCTGAACACCACTCCACTCTGACGCGGATTTTTGATAGAACGATGTTTGTGCCAACCCAGGTATCCCGAGACCCAACTCCCGCGTCTCCGCCTCAAGACTGTTTCGCAATATAATTATAATCCGCCGTTCTAATAACCAAGCGAAACTTGAGCAGAGTTCGCAATGGCTCGGTATCGATAACAGCCCACGCGCGGCCACTGGATTGGGGGTGTATGAATATTCAGCCGCGTTAGGTACTTATTGCATTATAGCCGTGACGTGATAGCGCCGCAAATTTTCCGACTCCACTTCGCCGCCACCCCGTACACCGGTCACGTATCAATGCTACAATCGTGACACTCAATAAAACTGACCGGGCCGCCATAACTCGGCGACATAGCCCTCTTCTCTTCCGCCCCATTTGCCCGGCCGGAAGCGTCAACAAATCGAGCGTATCTGTCGTCCTCGGTCCCGGCGTACACGTAAGTCATTCACAGTCGGGCAGCGTCGAAGAAATCCCCCCTCGTAAAGCACCGACCTCGCCGAGGATCGGCTTATTGAATCGCCACGAATCCTCCGGTTCAATTAAGGACGCCACTCGTACCGTCAACAGGAGCGCCGTGGCTACGAGTACATTAGGGGCTGCCTAGAAGAGGGCGCCGCGGAGGGCGGGACGGAGAGGGGCAAGATAGCTGTTAGGGGGTAAATGGGCAACTAGATACCCTCTCCTATCGACGCGAGGCGGACGGGGTGTACATAGCGGCGCAACCGGAACTCCGGGTCTCCCCGTTCCGAATGCTAATAGGGTAATTAACAATCTCGGTATTAGCTGCCAAGAACGCGTACTAACAATATGTCATCGGACACCAAATTTGCGGTAAACTCGCGCGTCCTTCTCCCCCGGAATCCCAGTATTCAGGGCCCCGCGACTCCGTCGAGTTTTATCGCTCTCCGGAAAATTCAGGCATGTCGATTTGACAGTGCCTGCTGGCGCCCCCGTCTGCCTCGCAGCTGATTGAATTTCTGTTCGTCGACGCTACGGCTTGTTTTAAACGGAATGTTTAATTTCACGCGCCGTCACTAGACGACACCGTGGCGGGTACCTTCCAACTCACCCTAGTGGATTAATTACTCTGTTCGACCCAAGGGATCTACGGAGCGACAGTGACATTTTTAAACATGTGACGATCCTCAGATTTTCTCCCCAAAGGTCGTGTAATCTTCCAGGAAGATAACGTTCGGGTAGCGACCGTCCAGACTTCATTGCCGCCACGGCAGGAGGGAAACGAGATATTTCAAGACGAAGGAGCAACTCGTTCCGCGCGGACGGCAACAGATGTGTTACATGAAGTTTGCTCGCTGTGAGCTTGTAATGATTTGACAGCGACTCGCTGCAGCCGATGGAGGAGAGAAGTTCCCAGCCAGCTAACGATTCGATTTGGCAGAAGTTAAGGCTCCTTCGGAAAATTCCGCTGGAGCTTGAGTTTTCCGCATCGGGCTCCACGTTGTTTGGACCCTCCCGCTCTTCGGCGACGATATTTCTTCCCCCTTTAATTCCCCTCCCTCGGAACTACGTCTTAGGATTCTTGTAGATACCGGATGTTGCACTTCCAGAGAAGTCTTCTACGTCCTCCGACCGGGAAGTTTCCCAGGGAACTTCAAAGTTTATTAACTCCGTAGCGATTATTGCTGAAGTCGAAAGTATTTCCTGTCATCCCACGCTTCGATCTCCGCCCGGGGTCCCTCCTTCGCCGTCTTAAGCTGCCTCTTTATTTCCTGGGCAATCGCCGTGCTTAATGTAGCAATGTTAATCAGACAGAGCCGCTAAATGCTCGCCGGGATCCTCCCGAAGGGAAAAACCTCCTCGGCCCGAACAATGACCCGCTAACTGCCACCCCCGTGTTGTCGTCCTGAGAATCACTATCGCGCCGATTACCATGGCTGCCGTCTGCTTTTTTACGAGAGCCTTTACCCGGTTAAACGACGCCACTTTGCATTCCACCTCTCTCTTTTGCCTCCCCCGATCGTTATTCGAACTGCGAGCCTAAGGACATTCAGCGGGGAAGAAATTTAAGGAATTTAAGAAATTTAAGATATTTAAGAAATTTAAAGAAATTTAGATATTTAAGAAATTTAGATATTTAAGAAATATAAGATATTTAAGAAATTTAACAAATTTAAGATATTTAAGAAATTTAAGGAATTCAAGAAATTTAAGAAATTCAAGAAATTCCACAAATTTGAGAGATTCTAGAAATTTAAGAAATTTAAGATATTTAAGAAATTTAAAAAATTTAAGAAATTTTCCTTCCACTTTCGCATCCCTTTAGTGAGTTTAGAAGGATTCTAATTAATAATTCAGGAATCCCGGGAAACACGAATTGTTAATTCCTCACTGCCCCCAAAATTTTTGAAAACTACAATGCACTTTCACAAAGAATCAGCGAGCACCAGAGTCTCAATTAGGACTCTCGTTAGAAGACCTCCCCCAAGGGTCCTCGTACTTTGATTATTCTAAGCCCCCCAGTGCCTTTGCACGCAGAAAGAGTTACAACTGGAATTTCCCTGAAGAATCCAACAATGATCCTTTGTGCAGACCTCTTCAGAGCTTCGGTACCGTTCATCGAGGATGCTTGATACGATGAATGTAATAACACCGGTCGGTGAAATATTTACGGTACAAGTAACAAGCCGAGATGTGGTGACCGTGAGTAACGCGAAGGGGGTGAAACGGGAGATTCACGGAAATTTGCGCTCGCAGCGGGTAGCGAAGTTCGAACGTGCGACAATCCGCACGCGATACCCGGCGATTCTTTTTTCGTTTAGCCGTCGTCGCGACGCCGCGCCCCGTTATCGGCTCGTTATATCTGCGATTATCACACCTATTTCGCAGCCGCGTGATTTATGAACGCTCATTGTGCATGCGTGCCGCATGAACGACGCTTTGAGTCGCGTGAAGTGCAATCTCGTTCGGCTATTAACGCGGAGCCGCGGCTTAAGCTCCTACGACCGCCGCATTTGCGGACGCGGCAGCGCGGGGGGAAAGCCAGCCGTCCGATGATTTCAGCCGGGGAGAGTCAATAAAGCGCTGCGCGGGAGATAGACAGCTTAAGGGTGAAGTTAAAGGAGGAGGGCCTGGCAGATGGTTAAGGGGCTGCTTGTAACTGGAGCTTCTACAGAGACGGTTACCGGCTGCGTATAAACTTCGTATAACAGGCTGGAGTTTGCCTCGCGCGGTAAGTTCCGCAGGATGAAAATGAGAATAGCGAGGGCCGCCTCGTTTCTTATTCATATTCGCGCGAAGGGGGCTTCATTTCGGTCCCCCGGCGGCATTCCCATTGCCCGTTACGAACGTTGCCTCTATTTGGGGAGGAGTCGCGTCGTTTATACCAACAACTGTCTCGTCTGTCGGTTTAAGCTCTCCGGGTTCGCGCGCCCACTGTTTTTACAGCTCTCAGATTGCAAGCACGTCGGGGTGCTTCCCCTGTGGACCTGCGGGAGCAAGCTCTCTCAGACCGTGGTGTAAATGCGGCTTTCCTTTCCTCGAATGCGCGTTACGTGCAAAATGTGACCGTGCAGTTCGGGTCGCGATGAAAGAGGGGGTGTCTTTAATTGTTCGACCGTTATTTCCGGGATCCCTGGAAAAATGCACGCGCGCCGGCGACCGCTAATTCGTTATTCGCTGGCCAGAAATTCCGCCGCGTACACACGCCGCTCGCCGGGGCGTTTTCTTTTTCGCCTCCACCCCTAGCAACTCGAAACGCCATTTTCCGGCCGCTTTGTAAACGCGCGCGGTTTTCATTGTTACTGGCGGATCCACGGCCGCCTTTGTGCCCGGGAAATTATGCGCGGAGTCCCCGGGACTTTTTGGTTACAATAAGCATTCATCGGGACAATGCGCGTGGCCGCCGCGTGCGCGTTTTACGTTAAACCGTCCGTGCTGCGTTCACCGGGGCCCTTTAACAGCGCGGCTTAATTAGTAAGTGCGAGCGGAAGTGCGATCGTGGGATCGGGGTCGCCGCTCTATTTTTTTCCACGTCCTTTTCCGCTTCGTTTTTTTCGTCAGATAAATACAACCCTTAATGATTCACACCGCGATCACGGGCTCCCCCCCGAAAGCTCGATACCACGATTCCCGGGAAATATTGGCCGCGGGCAACGAATTTATGACGGCCATCAAGCTCCACAACCAGTGGAAAATGTAATTCGACGTGGATAAAAAGAAATTATGCCATCATACGTGCTCCCATTTCTCGGCGGGGCGATATCATCGCGGGGTGAAAGAAATTATCGGCAGCAGCCGCCGGTACCCGGGGCGGTATTAATTTTTACTCACGTATCGCGTTTCTCAGAGCCGCGAGGAGATAATAGTCAGCTCGGGAGGCGATCGCCGCGGCTGGAATTTATGGGCGTCGATGGGATTATTGATGGCGGCGAGGAGAATCGCCCTCCGAGGGAGAATTTCGCGGGGGAGGAGGCTTGTATCTTTATCGACTCAGCGTTATTTCCTAAAAAGAGAAACCTGCTTCCTTTTAACCGCAATTATTGCCCCGTTGTCGAAGGCCTGCGGCTCGAGACGTATCTCCGTGATAAATGAAATTAAACGACCTTCCGAACCTCCACTTCCGGCTAGCTAGACAACCGTTCGCGAAGCGAGAAAGTTAAGCCGCTCGGTTCCTCTCGTTATAAGGCGTAATTCCCAGGGATGAACGCGCTGGCAAATCTTTGATCACCACGTCGGTTTAGCGTGGGCAAAAGTTCGGGCCTATTATGTCTACTTCCTTCGCCGGCAGCTTTCATCGTGTAAGCGTGTTTCGAAGGATGGTTTAATCTGCCGATCAGCCATGGTGGCTCCGGGATGCCGCGCTCAAACTTTAAGCAAACTTCAGCCAAAGCGGCGCAACTGCCTCTTAATAGAGCCTTTTCGAGCTCACTACCTGCGGAACTTTGCGTCCTTCCCGGCTCCCAGGTACCTGCCCGTGCCAGAAACCACGTTCCGAACTTGTCCCCTTCATAATTTATGCGTCCCTCACGCTTCGGACATCGAGCTGCCGAGCGTCGCCTCGCGCGTGCTAATTCCCGCCACTTAAATGGCACCTGTACCGGCGCGTCCCCAGGAAAATCATCGAAGATGCAAGCGGGGACAGGGAACATACGCTCTGAATACTCAAAGCGTCTGCAATCTCTCTCGTACGATTTGCTTAGAGAGGCTTCTCTATCCGCGAATAATTCTCCGCTCTCTATTTAATTTCATAATCCCGGATCACCAGGGACGCGATACCCGCGAGCAGATTACCGTAAGCCGCTAAAAATTCCGCGGTGCGGTCTCCCCGGAATAAAACTGCACCGCTGAATGGCCGGACGCTTAGCGCGCAAGTAGTAATCCGTGAAATTGCCGCGACGGGATGCCGCGGTTACGGTTCCGTCGAGCGCGACAGGTTCGATCGGCCATCAGTTTCCATGGCAAGACGTCACGGGGATCTGATGGAAAAGCAACAATGCCGGGGCACGCTTTCCCCCCCGCGGATCTCGCGGCTGCGAGTTAAATTATTTTCCACTCGACGAAGCGTGCTCCCCGTCGTTGCTGGCGGCGGAACAAAAAAATCCTACCCCCCCGGCTCGCCTTCCCCTCCTCTCTCTCTTTCTCTCTCCCCCTCCAATTCTATATCTGTCTCTCTCCGTCGCCCCCGGTGATTTCTTGCAGTGTTTCGCGCTCGTTCCCGCCCAACGGCTTCATATTTCGATTGAATCCCCGCGCGGCGAGACAGCGGGGCGACGATTTATCGACTGTCGGGCGGACGCCCCGCGTTTTCACGCTCCCGCGCTTCTTACCAGCGAGCCACTCTACATTTTTAACATCTCTCGACAGCCTCCGAATACGATCGACGCTCGCTCCGGGCCCGCGAGCCCTCGCGGACACCCGAGTACGTGCCGCTCGCTCGACTTCTCTCAGGCTCGTCGATAAATTTGGCACACCGTCCGCTCTTTCGATTAAAGTGTCACTCGTCCTCGGTGAAATATCGGCAACACCGCGCCGCCGGCTCGGACATTTAACGCGCGGCGTGCCCGCGCGTACGTGAATTTTTAAACAGCTCATGATCCGAGATAAACATCCCTCGGCGGGCTCCAGTGCCCTCGGAAGATCGCGTCACGCGCGCGGTCACGAAGCTTGCAAGCTCAGCATCACCCGGGGGATCGAGAATCAATGATATTATATATTTCGATCCTCTCTCTCGTTCCCTTCATCCCCCATTTTTTTTACATTTATGGAACTCGGTCACGCGGAATGGCCATTTTTATTCCAGCAAGTCAGCGTCATTTTTGAACAGCCTTGTTTCCCTTACAGCGGGGCAAGGCAAACTCCCGCATAACTCACATCGACCCCTTCGCAGGGAAGTTTTCTCTCACAATACCTCAGAACACTGTGCCGGAGGGGGAAGGGCGAGGGAGGGTGGCAATAAGAAATCCCGTAGTTTTTGCGAGTCAGTCAGCCGCCTGTGCGAAAGGGTCAGGAGAAATGAAATTTTAGTCGGGTCGGACAAAGGGGAGAGTCGTCGTCTGATAATGGTTGACAGGAACGGTGACAATATACTCCCGGGATATGAGAAATGTACTCTTGTTTCAGCCGGCGGATGCTAGATTTCGCGTGGTCCCGTTTGTCTTTCAAATTTTTTGCGCTCTCGCTCTGACGTAACGACATCGTGATTAATTGACCGCGAGGAGTCCGTTAAAGTAATCATTTCGTTGCTTGGGCCAGCGTCGCGTTTAATTAACTCGGAATTTCGGCTCGCTGACAGGATAGCCACCGCAATTTCTCGTTACTAGCACCGACTACGGATGCCGCGAGAACTGTTGCTTGAAAATAGCCGGGCATCATCTGATTAGTTTCGAAGTGCGGTTTCAATGTTTGTCCTGCCATGTCCAGCGACCGCCCGGCTCGCTCCTCGGGCAGTTTGCAAGGGAACAAATTATTCCGCTTGAATCCGTCGACCTGTCCCGAGGATTTTTGGCCGCCCCACTTCCCGTGGCTTCCCTTCTCGCACCAGAAACAGCAACCGCTCGCAAGGGGGCGAAATGCCGACACGAAGTTTCAGCAGCCCCTACTCCGAGGTAGAACCACCGCGACACACCGAATTCCTGTTCCCACGATTCTCCGGCGACGACTCTCCACCCCGAAAATCGCGGCAGCCCCGCGATAAGCAAATCACTGACGCGAGGGTGGCGGTTTTACGTTTCGAGATCGCGACGAGCCTTTTTCTCGGGGAAACGACGATCCGCGAATGCATTTCTACGGCCACCTGACTGCGGGGATTTTATTCCCCGGCGCGGAATAAGGTTTCTACCTTGGGAAAAATTCGACGCCCCAGAAACGTCTATTCAGTTTGAATTTTTGTATTCTTGGGTGGATCAAAGCTCTTTTCCCTTTGACGCCAATCAAAGAAACAAACAATTGACTTTCCATCGTCCCGGTTTAAAGAGTTTAAACCGCTCGAGGGGAGTCTTGCCCGTCTGGCTGCGTTGCCAATCGTGTAAAAACGAGCGTTACATACATTTTTCATCGCTGAGCGGCGGTTCCACCCGCGGAAAATATGAAGAGCGGCAGGAATTCCGTGCCTCGGCGCGATTGCGTCTGCCCCGACCGCCCCCTTACTACTTGAGCGGTACACGCGCCTACCTTTTGATCTCGTCCCTCTTATCCCGTCTACGCGTCGCGGTCTCTTCCCTCCCCGTCGCCCATTCGGCCTCGAAGTCCTGGCACGTACAAAAGCCACTGTCGGCAGACATCCGCGAACGTCAATGGCCGTGAACGGCGCCTCCGCAATTTTGCACTTTCCTTCCGGCCTCTCGAGTCGCGGCGTTTTCTTAGCTCCCTCGGCCATTCAGGCGCGCCTGCCTGCGGTCCACGTCCGTACACCCACGGCGTTATCCGGGGCAGATTCGAATTACCTCGGCCAGCGTCTTCTGGGAGTCGTTCTCCCGGCGTATCGCTGATGCCCGCGGCCACGCCACGGCTATCTGCAAAAGTTTCCCTCGGTTTGCCACTTTTCCGTCGCGTCCGACGAGACACCCAGGGAACTTTGAAGGCAACGTGCTACGAGGGACAGTGCGGCGATTAGAACCAAAGGTGATCAGGGGTTTGGACGCTGGTCCTCGAGTTCTACTGTCCGACCTATTTAATACCACAGTTGCTGGCGATAAGACAGCGGCCAAGGAGGAAATAAACAAGTAGATGCCGCGTGTAAGAGTCAGACGGAAAAGGGGTTGGCCGAGCACGAGATAGGAGTCACTAGGTACGGATAACTCATAACTTCCACGTTCGCAATATGAAGGCGGCTGCAAGAGGGGTCACGATGAAATGGAGCGCCCAGTGTTACCGGATCGAGAAGAAGCAGGCTGAAGGGTGCTTTCTGAATTACATACGGACGAACGGAGTCGGTAGACCGGAATTCTCTGGCGCCTCGTCCCGTCCCTCCCCTTTCTCCCAGCTCGTTCTTTTTTATTTTCCGTCCGACGAGCGATTCCCAAGCTGTATTACAACTTGGCAGAGGGGGAGTGGCGACGAAGGGAATGGAGGAGACGGGGGAGGATGGACAGACATAGGGGAAATTCAGGGGTATTGTGAAGGATATGTACGTACAGCGGAAAATTCAAACAGCAGGGAAACAGGGGTGTGTTGGGTCGACCGTCACCATTCTGATGATGAACCGAGAAGATACGATCGTTCGATGTTGGCGTCTACGTGCCCGGGGGTCGAAATACTCGAGATCGTGTGGACACAAAAATTAAGTTTCGCGAAAACCTTCCGTTTAACGGAATTAAGATTGGATCACGGCCACGAGGAATTCTCTGCCCGCCTTGGCCGCTTCAGCGTAATTTCAGTGGAACAACCAGACATTTCACAGACACCCTGTACGTGCACGGACAAATACGCCATGCAAGCGCGCAAGCACGCATATCTACGAGGAACCGGGACAATAGCCCAGGTACAGGGGTCCTATTTTATGGCGGCGACGCAAGTTTATTCAGGCGACAGCGAAAATGAGATACCGGTAGTCCATCCGTGCAGTCTGTCAGTGACCCTCCTTCCGTCGGCGATTTAAAAGCGACGCGATCGATTTACGAGATGTTTCCCAGACGCTACGCGAATTTACAACGTGTATATTGCTCGCAGTTCATAATGAAAGCGTAGCTTCCGTTCACTTTTTGTCAAACGAGAGTCAGTGTGCTCGAGTGACACATCAGAATTATAATTCCACTGCGAGCAAAGGCAATATTCGGGGAAGTAGAATAGTACGTAATATGTCAGACAAGTAGAACAGAATGCAATATGTCAGACAAGTAGAATAGTATGTCATGAGTCAGACAAGTAGAATAGTATGTAATAAGCCAGACAAGTAGAATAGTATGTAATAAGCCAGACAAGTAGAATAGTATTAATATGTCAGATAAGTAGAATACTATTAATATGTCGGACAAGTAGAACAGTATGCGATATATCGGACAAGTAGTACAGTGCATAATATGTCAGACACGCAGAAGAAAACATTGATCGCGCAATCAGGATCGTAATCGTTTAGCAAGCACAATAAGCTTATCACTGCTCGGACAGATACAGTGCCAGTGTGACGCAAACTGTCGGTCCGTGACTATTAATATCACTCGGCCATCGTAAATACTGGCGTCAGGCACAGCGTGTATGTGTCTCGCTCGACCAGCACGGATCACCTGCCGCTTTACGTAACGTAAAGATTGGCCTTCCGGAGGCCCTTCACATCCGCCCAGTTTCTCCGCCAGAATATATCGAAAACAGAAGGGCCACTTCGTTTCCGGAATCCATCGTTGAGCGAAGGGGAAGTGGATCGAGGACATCCATCGTTCGCCGGACCTTGCAAATATTCTTCGCTGCCCCGGCAAGACCTCCGCGGATATGATCTCGCTGAAAGCCTCGCCGGGATCCCTTTTCAAACAATCCAGCGAGCTCCAGATCCGCCGTATCATCGGATTCCAGGAGTGTTGGTGGTTGTAGCGCGTAATATATCCGTGCTATAGCCGCGCGATGCTCCGAATGGAAATTCGCGGAGCGGCTTTTCCACCGAGTTTCATATATGCGGGCCACTTTCTAAGTAATAAACCTCACAAGTGAAAATCGTTGCCGTTGTTTTCCCGCTCGAAAGCCGCGTTACCTTTAAGGGAATTCTTAGCCGCCCCCTCGCCAACCGGAAACGACTGGCAATTTTCGAATTAAACTTCCGCGGGTGTATAGAGGGAATTTCCATACGAATCTTGGAAGTTGGGTGCCGCGATCCTCGCGTTCACGGATCTCCAGCGTCGTTGGCGATAGAAAAGTACCTTTGTCCCGGGTTACGTGCACAGCGCCGCGCCGCCAGTTTTCTGGCCGGGCACCGTTTAATGAGCTCGTTAATTTCTCGCCACGCGCCAAATCTGCTTGCCCATTAAAATCCTAACGAATATCTCGGGCGAAATCCGGCCGGGACAATGCGCCAGCCGGGACAATTGTTTTCCATAAAACCGGCTAAATCTGATACAACGTGGCCGCGGGCGGCGGTTTGGCGCTATTGCGGTGAAACGCCCGCGCTCCTCCTATTGCTCATCTTTCTCCGCTCGCCGGGCGTCGGGCGGCAAGCGAATAAAGACAGAGAGTCGCGGGCGACACGTTTCCCGCCAGTTAATTAAATTTTCTGACACGCCTCCGCACCTTTGACCGGTCGCAATTAAAACTTATAGCTCGCGGAAAGTTTCCGAACGGTGTACAGCTGGCACTCGGATCATCCCGCGATCCCAGCCACCAGGGAAATTAATTGGTTCCACCGTGGCTGCGCAGACTCGACCGCGGATACCCCGTAATGGTCCGGCCGGGTATTTTCTCCGCCGACCGAGGGGTGGCTTCGCAATCCCCGTGCTCGCCTCCCCCCCGCTACAACCCTGTCAAGACGTTTCGAGGATCAACGCCTCGAGACTGGATTGAAATTATTGCGACCGTCGGGAGAACGTTACACGGCTTGCGCCGCGACTACCCCCAACGATCTACAAGATATAAAGCGTTCGTTTTAACCGTGAAATACTGGCACCCGTGCCGGGCGGCGGGATCAATTCTTTAGAGATTTGCATAAAGGTGGATAGCCGGCAGTCCTCTACACCGGGAAAACATTCTCGTTTTATCGGAGAACGATATTTTACTGGGTAGGCGGCGATCCTGTGTAGTTTCGAGGATGAAGTCGTTTAGTACAAAGGACGCTGCGGGAAGGAAGGAAGGGTGACGGTTTTGGGTGGTTGTAAATGGGATTGAAAACTATCAGCGGGAGTAAAAAGAAACTAACAATAATGGAACAGTTGCGATCAATCAAGTAGAACAGGATCCTTAGTCGCCAGACAACCGAGGCAAGAGCTAGTGATCGAGCGAGTAGTACAGGTCAACGGGTGGCGAGCCGGTGCAGGAGAATGGAAGGATGTAGATGCTGGTCTAACGGGGAAAGGAAATTATCACCCTCGCGGGCCAGCGTGGAAGCATTCGACCAAATGCGGACACTCGTAACGAATAAACGCTTGCGTTTCCGCGAGGAAACACGACGGGCAGCGCTATTGGCGCGGTATTACCGTCACGGGGACGCCCGTAAACATTAATTCCATCCCCCCCGCCCCCGTAAATCCAGTTAGAACGGTGAACGAAACGCAACAGCGGGGACCGAGTTCGCGACAATGCATCCCCGCTCTCTGCGCCGTGCAATTCAATCTAATTTGCATCGGTAGCCTTGAAAAGGAGCCTCCTTGCTCCGCGTGACGGCGACTGTTGCCCGGTAACGGGACCTTCGAGTCCCGCCACCCTTAGCCACGATCCGGCGAGCGTTGCCGCGGAAGGGGTCGAATGAAAAATGGAATTGCAAACGAAGGAGCAGGCTTCGGGATCCTTTCGTCCTTCCGGCCCCAGACGCGCTTGTATCGCCCGGCCGTGTACTTTTGTTCGCGGACCTACGCGACCATTCTCTCTGCCCGCTATGCTAAAATCTCCGCCATAATTGTTATGCAAACTGCCCGTTGAATAATGCAGCGCGCGAAATTCATACGTGCCGCGCTCGCGCACTTCTGCCCGCTACCGCCGTATCAAATAATTTTATAGCCTGTTTTAATAATTAATAAAGCCGCCCCAAAAGTATGCTGCCAGCAACTGTCTTCCTGCAGCCGCGGGGACGAGGCGCGCGCCGGCGATCCATGGGCTCCGGGGGTGTGTTCCTTTTTTTTTTTTGCCCTGTCTTTGCGGTGAAAAGGGACGAGACGCTTCCTGCCGGGCCGAGTGTTTGCGCGAGCTTTCCCCGACGCTTTATACCGCGGCAGGATAATGGCACACAGAAGCAGGAGTAACGCTGTGGCGAAACAACGGTTATTTCGCTAACTGTTTGACGCGCGGCTCTGTCTGACCGAGGACTTGTTTCACTCCAGTCCCCGCTGTTATTCATCCCGCGCCAAGTCGATGAATCGCGCGATTAATCTTAATATCGTCCGGCCGGCACAAGCGTCCCGGGTGTCCGTATAATACCACTCATATTTCACGATGAACGGCCTGTGGGCGAGCACTTTTATTTGCGGACAAACGTATCGCGTCACATCGACCAGCTTACTTTTAGCCTCCACTGTACATTTTATAAATACTCGGTGCGCAACGCTCGCCGTCCATCGGGGCCGTATGTACATCACATTTTACGCTCGCGCTGAAACGGACAAATAAATCACGTAGCGCCCACAGCGATACCCCCCCACTCGCGCCTATTTGCGTCAGCGGGATTGATTTCGTAACGGATTTGTGGCGCGCCGAACGGCGGGCAAGGATTTTTCCGGAACCGGGGAGGATTCTCTGTCCTAGGCATAATTGAAACACGACCCACGTCTAGCCCCTAGATACGGAGTAGACGCTTCACGTGCCAGTCGTGACTGCGTGGTTTCAACCCCCGTCAATTAATCCCCCGATTTTGCAGCTCGGCTGCACCCAGCTACGTCGCTCGTCGACCGCGAAAAATACGGGGTTTGAAGGAGCGACGAACGAGGATAATCTGGCGCGGTTTAGCGAGCAGCTTCCTTCGTTCTGACGCGTCAGCGCAACCCCGACGCTCCGGGTCCTCCACCGCGAAGCGACGCGCTGATATTATGCTCGATTAATTACCCGTGAAAATCCGACCGCGGCTGACTGTCGAGCGTCGTTTCGCGCGTTTAATTAGGCTTAGCACTCCTTCGACCCTCCCTCCACCCACCGCTCTTAAGAGTCGCGAGAATCAAAGACGCGCGCTTGCAAAAAGTGGATCTATCTGATCGCGGTGGTTGAATGGCCGTCGCAGCTTTCGCCCCCGGCGTCGTCGATAACTCGCTAATGTCCTCGCTCCTTCTATCTTTCGGCAGAGTCGAGAGATTTCATTGTTCCTTAACGACCCGCCGGTGAACGATCGTTATTACCGCCCCACCGAGGTGCTCCCTTTTGGGAAATAGGGGTGGTGACTCCGCGTGTAGTCCTCGACAGTTCAAGGGCATTGTCAAGGTGGATAGTTGGTTTACCTTTTATTCGAGGCTTCTAGCTCCTAATGAACCGGCGGTTCAACTTACTACGCCCCGAGGGTTTCAGTAACCTACCCTTCGGGCGGATATTTCGGACGCCTCGCTTCCTATGAAACTGGATAGTCTTTAATTCCCACCGCCGACGTCTTTCCGGGGGGCCTCCCAATTACTTCGAGTGCACTACAGCTTGCTTGCACCGAGGATGGCCCGGAGCTTTGGCGGTGGCCGTGGCGTATCAATTTCTTCGATCAATAGAAACTAACTCGGCAACTTCTCCGGCGATCAATTAACATAGCGGCTCGTAATCAACATTGTGTGCACAGCGCAACTATGTAGCTTGGGGTTGGCGCGGGATAAGATTTAAGATCAACAATGCTTGACGCGACGAACTCGTCGCGGTAAGACCACCTCCGTTCGCCGATAACAGCTGCGAATATCCGCTCAATTCGTCGACGCTTGAAACAATCGAGTCAGCAGATCCACGACGATATATAATAATCGATTTCTACTCGGAGCTTGCGACAGTTTTATAGCAACACTTTCAGTAAATGAACACGCAGGCTCGTTATCTCGTTATAATAATATCCTCGTGATTTCCGCGGGACGGAGGGTCCAGTTTAAACGAAGCCCAAGATTTATCCCAGCTTCGATGGGATTAAAGATAATTGCTTAAACACCGAGCGATCCCGCACGCGATAACGAGTGCGCACATTTCTATGATCGCGTTCCGATAATAGGCACGAACAGTTACCTTTATTGCCGCGATACTAGCTACGATTATTGCCGCGACAATGTTCGATACAATTCTTGCTCGACTTTCCACTGCTTTTATTGCCCCGCCGCATTTATCGCGCGGCTATTCTACTTTATCGCCGCCGACCTCGTATTTCTTCCCGCGCTCGCGATTCCGCCGAAGCTTCCGCGTTGAAAAATTTCGTAATCCCGATGACGGCGGTTGTCCCTGCAACCGTTCCCCGCTAATTGCCGTTGAAAATTTCAAGGGACAATGCGGAAGGAAGCACGTTCTCGCGAACCTAGCCCCGCTCCCTGACTCGGCGTCTACCACTGCGAGAAGAAATTCCCGCGAATTCCACTTTCCATGCAAACTGCATTTCGGTTTAATCTGTTTATCGCTCGCCCCCCTTCAACAATTTGTTTGCTATAATGGCATACGTTTTGCATACCGTTCACGCTCGCGGTGTCTGCACTCGAAAGTACAGATTTTCAAGCCCCTACTTTGCTCGGGTGCTTCGACGAGATTTTCACTCGAAAGTTTTTGCGATGGCGCTCGCGTGCCAATCAGCGCCCGGGCAATGAATACAATGTGTGCCGGAGTGAATGCCGGCTCCGTTTCGCCGGGAACTTGCATCGATTCGATGTTATTAAAAGCGCAACCGTGTAGCGGCAAGTACCTAGCAGGCACAATGCCGGCGATGGTCGCCAGCGATGCGCAGTTTGTTTAACCAGGCAATTAGTGCCCGCAGTTCGGAGCGGCAACTGCGAATGAAAATGCAATGAAACATTGCTGTAGGAATCAGGAAAGTTTCGCGAGCACCGGCCGTGCGAGTAATGAGCTCTAATGCATCGCGACGAATTTTAAGTTGCCGCTTTCCTCTTGCCGATTGCAGCTCGCACGATTCCCGTCGCTCTAACATAGAGAAATTCTTTCCTCCAGTCGCAGTCAATCTTCAGATACGAGGCATTAAAGAATTCCACGTGAAACGAGCTGTTTAAAGTCGAATCAGTTTATCGTTCCACTTTATTACCAGTTCGCGATGTTGAAATTAGGATTACGTTTTAATGATACACAGCTGGGGTAATGAGACCGGGAAATTATTTGCAGAATTCCGCGGAAATTTAGCTTGGAAAGCGGTAGATTCCGTAACGCGTTCGCTCGTTAAAAACCAACGGGGAATCGGCTAGTCCGCTCTGAGAGTCGATCGATTCGTTTCGATGAAACACGGCACCCTTATAAGCGCGGGATTATCCACGTAACAAGTAACTCTGGATCTCCCAGTTTAAAACGACACAGAAATTTTAAACGCCAAAAGTCAAACCCTGTGCTTCTCACACACTCACTTCCCAGACGATGGTTTCTCTATGAGTGGAATAAGAGCGTTCATAGGTTATTGGTCAGGCAAATATATCGGAACAATCTCTATTGTGATAAGCGAAATGGCACAGTACTTGAGCGCGCAATTAGTAGGGGGCTGTATCCGTTCGCAGCGGTGCGGTACGTGCGAGGCAAGTAGAATAGGTCAGTGCATGGCCCCACAAGCAAAGTAGACTCGTACGTAGTTCCGGCCACGGTGTAACGCAGTTATAGAACGGTAGATAGTGTCGCAATGAGTGGAGCGGGTCAGCGATTGGCCGGGCAATCGGGGGCAGAATCGCCGATCAGATAAGTGAGAAAGTGAAATAAGCATGTCACTGGCCGGACCAACAGAAATCCAGGCACTTACAAGCCGCGATAGGATCTGCGCCGTCTGCGGCAGTGAAACGGGTCACTGACTAGTCGGGCATCAGGCGCGTTTGTAGCTCAAAGAGCCGTAAGTGGTATCGGACGGTGGCTGTTCAGCCGGCGAAGCTGCGTCGCGCCGTCAAAGCGCTGGTAATTCGCATTACGAATGCGGCCGCGCGTGATGCGTAATTTTTATTCAACGCTTCCGTGACAGCCCCGCGTTTCGCGGGAATTTTTATGCAGACAACCGCCCCTGCTCGAACACGTCACGCACACACGGGCGATATTTCGCATTCGGCCATTACCCGGCTGCAGGCTCGCGTTTAAACGTGAATGGAAAAAAAAGGTGGGGCGGAGTCGCAGTTACGACCGTTATCGACGGGCAGCGCGCAATCTGATTTTATAATTAGCCGACTATTGTCCGGCGTCGTTTCGACGAATCCGTGTAATCCCTGTTTATTGAAATTCTCTGTCAATTAGTTGCCGGCGGAATTCGATTCTCCAGCCGACCGCTTTACGGCTCAGCCCAGGCAGAAAAACAGGATTATTACGCCGGCCAGGGTTGCCGGGGAAAAAGCACCGGCGGCCGTTACGCTCGCGGAAATATGCCGATCGTTCGATTAAATATCGCTCCCGGCCCGATGATCGGCCGACCAAGAATTTACTGCCAATGCGCAATGACGCGGCCGTATGCACAATGCGACGCTATTGCATCCGCGCGCCCGGCGCATCCGGCTATGTAAATCCTCCACGATTTATTTTCTATTTTTGTAAATCGACCAGCTCATTGTTGCGTAACTTATACACTTGTCGTTCGATTGTCCATTAAGCGGGTGCACGCTCCAGCGGCGCGCCGTAAAAATTCGTCCCCGCCATCCGTTTCGCAGGACGATTAAAGCTCTCCTCCCATCTTTTTTTAAAGCAGCACGACTTCGTGGCTTCTACGTTTTCCGTAATGATAAACGGGGGAAGGAGCACGAAATTATTGTGGCCTGGGTGGCATATTCGAACGTCACCACTGTCTGCGCTAGTTTCAGCTGCAGGGAAAGGAAGAGGACTTTGATTAAACGGCATAAAGGACCTTCGCTGGGCTTCGCTCCAGCTTGGGATATTGACTTGCATCCTTTCGTAATATCCTCCGCATTGTTCCCTCGAAAGCTACGAATTCTATGCCCGTACAATGGCTCGTCTTTGACCTTTAAAAACTCCCGGAACGATTTTCGTCTGGGGGCTGAGGAAACTTAATGGGAATCCGTAGAATAAAGCGCAAAGGTGCGAATGTAATATCTTCCGCCCGGTTTTATCAACGCTCCTCGATTCAGCCTTCCTCTTTTGCGTACGTCTGGATCAAAGGACACCCACGAATGCTTTATAGACTCCGCTGGACGTTCGAGCGTCAATGGTGAATGCATTCTACAGCCAGGATGTCCATGACGAAAGCAGTTTCGAACCACAGACCGGTACAGGCTTCTCTAGCCGGGATTTCAAAGGACCAGAAATTCTCCGCGCGAGTTGAATAGTTGTTGCAACGGGAGCAGGAAAGTCGGATGTGGCTTTTGTTGCCTCGGAGTGACGCCGGAATTATCCTGCAACGAATTATTCCTATAAACTGTTCCCGAAATATGAAATTGACTTGATCGAATGCCGCACTTTACAGTCACTTAACGCCCGAGCAAAATGGCCAAAGTATTCCTGGCAATCAACTCCCCTCCGCATTCGCGAATTTTCATCAAGCTTGGTCTAGTAATATTCGTCAAACATTGCAAATGAAATTGCCGGCCATAATAATTTTCTCGGAGAAGTTAAATATTTGATCGGACAGTTTGTCGTTCAAACATCGCGATGTTACGTGGACCGTAAATTGCCAGGGATTGATGAACGGTACCGGGGAATTCGAATGGATTGGAGAGAACGACCGACAAAAAATCTTCGGCGTAGCGGAATATAAATACTCCGCGATGGATTTATCGCGATGGTAATCAAAGCTTTTAGCGGGGCGATCTGCAGATACGAAGCGAAACGCTCGCGCTGGGAAAAGCTTCATTTACTTCGCGGCAACCCGCGACTCTACCTTTAATTGCAAGCTCGCAGTTCTTTCCGAAGTGCCGGAGGAGCGAAATATTTACCGCGGTGGCGGAGAATACGCGGCGGGGCAGCCGAGCGTTTTGTCCCGAATTTTTGTTCCCATGGCGACGATAAACTGGCACATTATGCAACCGCCAAGTCCCGCTTCAGCACGGTTCAACGCGATTCCGACTACTTTGTGGCACACATACGTGTGCGACCTCTCCGCGGCGCGTTGTTGCCCTGGATACGGTAGATTTTCAGCTACAAATCTCTTTGGACGGTGATTCTGAAAATTCCTCCTTTTCGCCGAGGAAGATTTGAAGTCGCTGCAGGTTCGCGGCGCTAAACGCTTCCACCGAGGCGAGGGAATCTCCTTTTCTCCGCTCACTTCGGCGCCCTCTTCTTTCCCGCCGAAAATTGGACGTGCCGCTGGGAACTGCCGGCAAACTGTTTTACTACAACTTCTGCTCTCCGCCGGGTCCGAAGAATTCGCGGAAACAATTCAATGATCCCCCGGCTTGGGATTCCGGGGTCTGCAATTTTTTTGTCGCCGAGGGGAGAGTGGATAAGAGCCAGCCACGGTTTCACGTGATTAATTAAGCTTTATTTGCCCCTTGCGCGGGGCTATAAGGCTCGAGTTCAACGATCCCGAACGTTTCTCGATGAATCCACCCTAAATCGAAGGACCATCGGTTGACCGACGGTGCGGTGACACTCGAATGGCTACCCCTATTGGCTGAGGGATCAGTCACGGTTGATTAGTTGGCTGACACTTCATGGCTGCTCGCACACAGGGGCACACGTATGCGACGCTGCTTAAATGGAAAATGCCAGTGGGATATCTAAATGTCTGATCCAATATTAGAAACCGACTCGCTTAAAAAATATTTCGTATTACTCTTCTGAGATATGTATAGATGCGTGGCAAATGAACGTATTGAGGGCAATCGAGGACAAGTTGACGAAGTTAAATGTCAAATCGATAAGTTTCGCCAGCGCACGAAGTAATTTTGGGCAACAGCCGAATGGACAAGTCTGTAATTATTAATTTCGTCCGAAGTGCTGAGGGAATCAGTCCACGATTATTTTCGCAATATAAAGTAGCTTCCACATTGGAGATACAATAAGCAGAGCAAATTTGAAGCTTCTACGTCAGAATAATTTTCTATTTATTCGTGAGTCGGTGTGTCTCGGAAGGATCATTGCATAGAAAGTTGAGCTTTAAAAATCGTCAGGGCAAAGAGGTCCCCTTAATTACTTGTCGGGGTACAGCAGGACTGCAGGCCGGGTGGAGATGAATTTCTGGTAGACTCGAGGCCCTGGCGGAGGATCCCAGGAGATGCCCTGCAAGTCTGGACTGCATATCAGTCCAGCGAGAACTATGCAGCAAAGTAAAAGCTAGAGGGCGGGGGTGGGACGACATGGGAGGGGTCGCCGGAGTGTATAACCGGGGTAGCCGGTGAGATGAGATTCAATTCAAAGAGTAATTTACTAGCCGAGAGGAACGAAAATTAATGGCAGTCTAGCAGAGGTGAATACTTCGCGTCGTTTTAAACAAACGGCTCGTTAAACATTTTCGAGCCGCCTCCTTTCGATACGCAACATCGAAAACGCTTCACGCGGGACCCCGAAACAATTATCGCTATTGAAATGAAAATAAATAATGCGGGATAATTTTCCTGGATAATTGCGGAAACGTTGATGGCGGAGGGATTAATATCAATTGTTATTGGAGGGCGGTGTGTATTCTATTGGGGGTAATTAAATGATATTACGATTATTAATATTTGCCGCACACGTCCGCCAGATTGCTTGCTAAGAACAAACAAAATGGAATTACACCAGCGAGGAAGGGGCGAGTGCGTCATTAATCACACCAGTCAATCGCGGATCGAAGTTCAAAGATCTCTCGGAACGTGTGTAAGTGGAGTATAAGTGGAGGGTATTCAGCATTGAAACCCGCGGAATCCTGTTGACTCGTTGAAGTGTAATTAGGTCGTGCCGGCTGTCCAATTAACATCTTTACCTCTTCGCGTCCCGCAACTGGGGTAAATTAATTGCCGCGATTTACCACCGAAAATCTCGATTGGTATCTGCGCGGTGGGTGTAAAAACGGAGCGGACAATGCTGTCGCGGCTTCAACGGGAAATTAATTTCGAAGCGAGCTGATTCGCCGGAGAAATATTCCCTTGTCTTGTAAAAACGTAAAAGTACACAAGTGACCTAGCCTTGGAGATCGTCGGATATTTTTCCAAACGATTCACCGCTATTCCCAAGGGCCAACCCCCCGCCCTAGCCCTCTAAATTCCGTTATATCCGCGTAACCAGGTGCGCTGCCGTCTCCGGGGAGCAATAATTCTCGCGCACGTCGAACCTTTTTACCGGGATTCTTCAAAAATCCGCACCGTGAAGTCGCGGATAAATGATGGGTGACAGGGGGTGGTAAACGGCGTCGCGCGAATGTGCCCGGGGGGCGGGAATGGGCGCGAACTGTCGCTATAATTTCACATTCGGTGTTAACGGACGAGCCCGGCGCTCTAGGTCGTTGATGTTGCAGTCGCCTTAATCGCAGCTGCAGACGGCGCTCAAACACTTGCAACGGTGAAAGTTTTCCTCGGTGTGTTAGTCGCCTGCATTTTGCCGCTGCAAAATAATACATTGCAGTCACACCTCGCCGCCGTTAATGCAACATCTGGCAAAGTTCGCGGAGACAGAAATTCACGCCGGAGCTTGGTGAACTGCTAAGTATTGATTCTCTCTGCTGGGACGTGTCAGGATGTGTGAGAGCAGGACCCTTTAAATATTCCCTCGTCCCATGCCCCCGATTTGCAACACTTCGTTTCGATCGTCTGATCAGGGACGGTCGCTATCTACTTGCTCGTCTGACTAGGGACGGGGGTGTTCTACTTATAGGATGAGTGACAGCCGAGCTGTCGTCTGTCTGGCTCGTGACGATCATATTCTACTTCGAAATCAATGTTACGTAGTACTGGCTGCGTGGTGACAGAGCCAATCTACTTCGTCCTCCCTCGATAATTGTCGTTAGTTTTTTTACGTTGGAATTCTGATTCCTCCCATGATAAATGTCCAGGCTGCAGGACCAAAGGTAGTATAAATTTCGCGGTTTTCTCGCTTCGGGGCTTCGCGCCATTGACTGGCCATAAAGGAAGATGAGCTTGGGTAAATACGTGCCATGATGGATCCATCCACCCCCGCCCCCTTTTCTTTTCTTCCGCCTATATGCGCACCGTCAGTCATTCATAATATATTTATGTTGGATGTAAGGTATAATGGCAGCGACAGCTTGTCGATAGAATATCCCCAATAGTTTGATTCATTGCGCCGACATTATTGGCCATTATATATTATGCCCCGGCGTGTAACTAAGATCGATGGTGGCCCGCGACTTCGGGAACATCTATCGTCCCAACAATCGTTTTGTCACATTTTTATTAACTTTCAAGCGATTTCGTCGCAGCGGCTAGTTGAAAGTGGAACGGGCACCGCAGAATCCCACCAACATTTATCATTACCCCCGCGCAACACTCATTTGTATCAATAGAAACCTCCCTATTAATCATGCAGCCGTAGTCACGTTTCATCAAGCAAATCGCGCGACAGCCTCCATTTATCCTTCTTTCTTGAATACTCGCGACATTTCTGCTAGTTAATTGGATCCGGAGTCGCCTTCTCGTCTGCGAGAGAGCTCCGCATTAGTCACACCATCTGTTGTGATAATTCCAACCCTCTCGGACGATCTATGCCACCGTCATTAATTTTAACGTCGATTGCCACGCTCACTACCCCCCATTTCGTGCACACACTCCCGCAGTTAGCGTTAGCAAGAACAGCCACGTAATATGCAACGTCATCGTCGCCTATTAGCAACGGCAAAACTCCGCTAATCAACCCTTATCACGTTCCGACCGCGAGATAGTTTCGTCCGATGCGCTATCTTGTCTCTCCTCGCTATCTAAACACACGCGTTAATTTCCTGGCCAGCGTACTCGTTCAGCAGAAATTCGAAGCCGAGGGACATTAATCTGTCGTGGAGACTCGGGCGTCGTTCAACGTCCACCAGTCCCGGCACGATTCCCTTTGTTGCGTGCGCTTTGATATCGCCAAGATTGCGGATAATTAAAATTGTCGCGAGCGCTGTTTCGATAATGCTTGCGAGCCTACGTGCAGCGACACCGGTCGTTCCCTCTCAGCGAGATTGAAGCGAGGGATGGCTGATACGCTGAAAGCTCTGAAACACTTTTAATAACCGGGAGAATAAACGTAGCGACCATGCGATGCTTTGTTTAAACAGCGATTTGCCATTGCTTTTGTTTGCCGTTTTGCTATAGCTTTTGTTTAGGGAAGGCCGCTGTTTTTCATGTTTAGCAAATAGTGGCTTCAAAGTGACTCCATGCTTGGCGCATTCGCGTCCGCTGTTTCAAAAGCAAACTAGGGGAAAAAACAGTGCAGGCGAAACGAAATTGCTGCCCGTCGGTAACTTTCTGGGAATTCGTTTTTCCAATTTATGGGAAACACAAACGGTTACCACCCGCAGCATGTCGTTTGGAATCACCGGCCCCAATTGACAATTAATATTCTTCGTTCGTGCAATCGAGGTCTCGATCAAGCTCGTGCCATCGATTACCCAAGCAACGCGTCCAATTAATTCCACCCCCCCGGAACCAACACGCCCCGTCGCTTCCACCCCGAAAAGGTTCAATTTTCCTGAGAACGCCGGGAGGGGGTGGACCGATTGAATTCTGCCCTCTGTTATATCTTAGGCCTAATCTCTTCCCTGTAAACACGGAAATCGTTAAGTAGTGCCCCGTGAACCCTTATCGCGCTCGTGGCGCCTGGTTACCTTTCCTCCGCCCCGTGCCCCGTGCACCCCCAAGGAGACGGGAGGCGTTGTTTGCGCACCTAATTGGTATTCTTACTTTCTCGAGCGACGAGCTGGGACTCATGCATATATTCCGTGGAGAGCCACCCCCTCCCGCCCCACTGAATCCTTGATACGCTTGCACAAGGGTGGAAGCTGCAGGTGTACGAGCTTTATCGCGCTGTTTCGTCGAGCACCCCGGATCCTGCTCCCCTCTGCCCCGCTTTTCTGTCACGTTCTTTCGCGGAATCATCGAGATCCAAGTAATTTCAACGCCGCTATTGAAATTCCCCTGTACGGCTCGATGGGGTAGTCAGAGAATCCGGATGAGCTCGGTCAGCCGCCGTTTACGCGGAGGAGCATTTCGGATATAATTGGTTAAATGAAGTTGAATTGAGAGTCGCCGCTGCGGGGGAGACCCAATCCCGTATCGCGGAAAATTACGACGCGCCGGAGAGCTTCGTAAATTGCGTCACGTGTTTCATCCCGCGCCAATCAAAGACCATAGAGCCCAGCCTGCACGGACCTCTAGTCACGTTCGTTCCGCAGACTAATTCGCGGAACTGTCAACTGGCGTTTACTATGTAAGACGATCCGCGTGGAATGTAGATGAGGCCTCGCTCCGGGAGACTGTTGTTACTTGGGGAGCTCCCTTGGGACGCTCTGCGTGTGCTTCTTTCCTTGGTGCGTCGAACCATTCGGTGTTTAAAAGGAACTGTGTCGCGGTACAATATTCGTCCTAATTATTTCTTATTTCCACGGATCACCGACGCTATGCTTCGTCAATTTGTGTATGCAGGTCTGTCTAAAGAGAGCTGTCACTTTATAATTCTGTCTCATTACCTGTCACTTAGCGTTCGAATATCGAAGACCTTCCTGCGACTATTCTCCTCCTCGTGTTTGGCTTTGTACTGCATTTTGCTAGGTATGAAAGGTCCAAGTAAGCGCTGAAAGTGGATGGTATCATTTAAAACACGCTCTATGAGAGTTCCTTAATACTTTCAAGGCTGTGTACCGTGCTGGTTACTCGATAGTGGGGGCATTAATGTTAAAACGGAAAGTGGCTGCATCTCGGGGACAGGAAGTTTGCGGATTATGTTCGCCAAGACTTTTTTGTTTGCTCTGCGGCTCTAGAATATAGACCGCTCGCTTGAAAGTCTCGGGTCGGCCCCCGCTCCCTCCACTTTGCGATATAATAGATACTGTTATAAATAAAATACAACAAAAGTGGAAAAATATATAGGTACAGATATTATTTCTGTTTTTCTAAATGTAATTGTATTTTCTTCTTGTTTTCACATTTATTACACATAATAAAATAAAATAAAATAATATCGGGTGGGCGTTACTAGGTTATTAGATACTTCGGTACACTATTCCAAATATGCTGCACTTCCTCTTTTAAACGATGCGTCGGCTCTTTAGTCACATTTTACGTGTAACGTGTTTAATGGTATAAAATATTCATGAGAAGGGCAGGTCTCGCCCCGGTGAACTTTAAACGTCGCCGGGGTTCATTCCAGGATCCCCCGGTATTGCGGATCGATTCCAGCTGGAACGAGCAACAAGAAATTGCCTGGATTCGTTCGACACGTATCTTCGATTTGTCGGGGAAGTTTTCCAAAGGCTGCGCCGGAAAAACCTTGGGCGACGTTGACCATTTCCTGGCCGTCGTATCGCCGGCCGATAAATTAGACGGCGAGAAAGGAAGACGATGAAATTTCGCAGGATAATACAATCTGCCGCTGGGATCCCTCGAACGCGGCGGGTTTCTTATTTTTCAGTTTCCCTCGCTAGTTCCTTTATTTTCCCTCCACCATGCCCGCGCCTGGCCGTGGTGCCTACGACGTGAAGTTTCATTGTATTTCGCGCTGTCCTGGAAACGGAAAGATATCGAATTGAAACGGAAATTGCTTCCCTGACGTGTATAGGGCGTAAACATTCTCTAAATATTTAAAAGAAACTTCGCAGAATTGAAAAACTGACGGCAGCACAGCCTACCTGCGTCGACGCGTGTACTGTTCCACTTTTCAGAACGTTCGCCTCTACTTGTCTGACTCATGGCCGACGAATTCCACTTGGCAGTCCCACAGTGGTCGATCTCGACTCGTCTGACCAGCGCCTTTCCTCTTCCACTAATTTGGCGAGTAAGTATCCTGTTCCCCCGTCTGACTAGTGGCCGATAATTCTACTTTCCTCGACAAGCATCCAAGCTGCAGCCGTTTCTGCGGTAGTAATTTTTCAGTGACCGAAACGCAGCTTGAGAAGGCGAAATAAGCAAAAGCTTTTCCCTTCGAAAACGAGTTTCTATTCGAAGTTCCCCTTCATTTCGGTGAACGCTCTCCCGTCGAAGCACTTCTTTGTGCTCTCAGCCGTGCTTTTTGATCTCACTGTCCTTTCATATACCGGAAATGGTTTAGCGAGTGCAGCGAAGTCGACGTGACACGTACAACTTTTACTCCCTCCCCTCTCGCCCACCCCCGGCAACGGCGCCCGACAATGCGAGGAATCGAAGAAAATTTTAGGGACAGAGAAATACAAAACGGCGCGCCCCTTGCGCCGAGCAACGTTTAGATATCGATTTATTCATAAATGCATGTTCCACGGGCTCCGGTGCAATCGAGGACCGTAGAAAATTTTGAATTGGAAATAAAGCGGCTCCAAAAGAGCCGCCCTCGAAGAAAAAGGGCTTTATTTGTCAGGGGAAGACTTGGCCCGGGAATCGACTTCCGTCTCCCCACGGGTATTATTACAATTTCCCGTTAAATTGTCGCTATGCAAATTCCGCCGCGTCTTATGAAACAGGTATCCAAGGATCGAGAGTCGCGAATGTTGAAGTTATTGGAAACGGACAGACGAACAATAGGTGTCCACGTCTGCGGAGTGGAGAGGGTGAAGCCGTTCACCGAGTTCTAATTTCTGTCGTTGTCCACTTCGCCGAAGAATCTCTTTGTATTTTCAAGTATCCTTTCCATTGAGGGCTCCCCAGCGTCCTCGAACGTTCCTCCTGACTTCGGGTTCTTCTTCTCCTTACGTGTTGGAAGCGCCGCGATGAAGCACGTTCTCAATGAAATGCGACCGAGCACCTTTACGTACGTCGTCGCTCTCCGAGAACAATGGCTCGCCATGTCCCTCCGACAATGGATCTCTCGCGGTCTTGAAAATTCCGGCTTCTTCTCTAATTTCGCGACAGCCTGTCGCCAGCCTGTCTCCTCAAATAATTGATTCCTCGCAGTCCGGGGAAGACGCTCCGTGTACCGGCGTCTGTAACGATAACTCCGGGGCGGATCGATCCCGAACGTGGCCCACTTCGTCGGTTCGATTCGCCGGCGACGATTTTCTTTCTGCACATGGGGCTGGATGCTTTCGCGAATGATGTTACGGCCGATGCCAAACGAGTTTCACGGGTAACGCGATACAACACCGGATGGAAATGGAGGTCGCGGAAACAGTATGCGGCCCGCCTTTCTTTGCCGCAGTAATGCTCCGTATTTGCTCGTCTCGGTTTCAATCGACTGCAGGGAAAAGGGTGGCCAGTAGTGTACACTTTAATTCCTGACAGAATCTTACAGTAAATTGCATCGTTCCTTCCACTTAAAAGACTTAACATTAAGTCATTCGGGACTATTTGTCGCGAGGATTTCAGAAATGTAATCGGCTTGATGTCTGACCAGTGATAGACCTACTCCACTTTCTGGCTCGCTATAGCCATCCACGACGTTTCTGTAGTCGTTTAATCACACACCCTCTAACTTCCCTCGACAGATCACTCGCCTGCAAGTGTCTGACTTATAATTGACCAATACTACTTGCAATATATTTTTTATTTTCCTCAACGTCCCTCCACACATCTGGGCGTGCCACGAAGATATATTCCAAGATGGAGCGAGCCCAATTTTCAAGCGTTCCACTCCATTGCCCGCGGGAATATGTTATACCGTAAGCTCTTAACAGAGGAATATCTTGTTTGACGACTTCGCCGAACGATTCTGCGGGTTAGGTCGAAAAGTTCGGCTGTAAATCGCGGCATAATTTGCTTACGACTTTATTCGACAAGAGAAACTACCGCCGGCGGAGAAACTTGCCGAGAACGTAAATCGTAATTAAAGTTCCCGTTCAATTAAGACGCGAACTGTAATTCAAGATCACCATAAACGCGGCTACCCCGGCCATTAATGGATACTACGCGCACTCTCTCCGCGTCAAATGTTTATGCAGAGTTATTAAAACCGGCTGATTTAACGGGCCATCAATGAATACCAGCCATCGCGTGATATTAAATTCCGCTGGGATTAATTGAACGACTTCGAGCTATCGAGCGGCGTCGACTCGAGAGCCTGTCACACGAGCGATCCGAAAATTACAGCTCGCGTGGGATAATGCAATTACAAGAGGGAAAAGGCACACAACTACGTGTATGGTCCGTAAGCTGTGCTCAAAGTAGAAGTTTTTCATCACGACGCGGAGCTTCCTTTCAGCGCCGCGAAAGCTCCTTATCTTCTTACCTTCGCGATCATTTTTCCCTCAGCCCCCCCAACCCCTCGTTCGATGAACTTTTTCGTTATTCCAGCCGTGGCCTCGATATTGTCCAGCCCCTCCCCGATTCAAATTGCATTTTCGCTGGGGAGACGAGCGAGACAAGTGTCAAGAAAATTTTACGTCCCTGCCAAGGGGGCTTAATTCACTTCCAACTGATTTATCGCAGTCCCGGAGCACCGAGCCAGGCAAAGAACCTGCAATCACCATTTCGCAACCAGCTGATTGGACTGCTGATTGAAAATAAATACTATGGAAATTCAACAATTCATCGTGCTCGTTATCAACGAGCGCATTTGTTTCTCCTTTCCGGCGACTCGGCTCCGCGCGAACCAGCCGTCATTTCGTGTATCTCGCGTGCAAATATTTGAAGAATATTGCCACTGGGAATCACGCGAGGTGATGGAGAAAATTCAGGGATATTTCGAAGAAAGAGAGGCGTCGCAGTCGCTCGCACCCGTCCGCGTCTTCGCTCGAGAACAAGCCGTTCGAATTTCGAATTTAAACGCCAATTGAGATCTCGTTTAAGCCGTACATACCGCACGTCTCTTTCCTTCCCGTCCATTTGCAGCAATCGTTTCGCAATGTACAGCGAAATCGAGCTTTACGCGGTCCCCTGGCAAATCTCGCCGCTCCGGCGTTCTTTCTCCTTGATTCTCCTTGGGAGCTCGCATTCCTCGTAACGCTGCTTCGCGTTTCGTCGGATTCGACGAAGATAAAATTAAAAGCCCGGCCGGATCGCGATCTCTCCATCTCGGAGGAGGACGTTCTGCCCGTCTGTGGCTGGGGAAAAAAATTGCAGCTCGCCTGGCCGAGCAGTGTCGAATCTTTGCGACCTCATTCTTCAAGAACGAAGATAATCGCGCACCCTCCGCGCTATATCGCGCAGAAAGTCTTGTCTTTTATTCCCGCCCCACAACACCCGACGATCTTCCACTGCAAATTGTACACCGTAATTTTGCCTCGAATACCGTGAACAGGTTAGACTCCCACTCATATCTCCACTGAAAATTAATTCGCGATGAAACATTCTGGGGCACTTTATTGCTATCTGCGTTTTTAGATATTCCTTGCTTCCAATCACGGTTATGAACAAATTGTAAAACGTAGGGAAGTCTGATGAAACACAGTGTTCAATAAAGTCGATATCACTGTATCGAAATGAAGCTTTTCAAAAATTCGGAGGGCCAACCTTCCATCAAATACCTCGAAGGCGAAACAACAAGCGGGGTGCGTATCAATCGATCGCCCGCCAGCATGCAAGCCTTCCGCGATTCGTAAAATTTCCAGCTGTCTGCAAACACATGTTGTTCGACAAACAACCACCCCCGTAGTCGCAGTGGAGCGAGCGTTTGGCGAGCGGCTTTGTTTCCCTTCAAATACAAAACTCCTTTCTGTACGCCCCTCTAATATCCTCCGACCCTGTACAACCCCTAATCCCCTCAATTAATTCTCCGCGGGGCTCGCTTGGATATCGTAGTTTTCACGGGGCGAGTAGCTTGCCCAGCCAGTTATCTGCCGGGGGGGAGACGCAGGGGATGCGGGCACGGTCCCGGAATTGTCGTCTTATCGCGGCCAGTAATCGGCGAATCCTACCAGATGCAACTCCTTAACGGCGGAGTCCTTTTGGCCAGGCGGCGTGGTCCTTAATCAAGGAGTCTGGAGGACGTCCTTGCAGCGTTTTCCGTGCTCTTGACAAGAATCGTGCCGGCGCGGGACGAGAGGATGCCTTTTAATCAATGCCGGACCTCCGGCCCCGCTTGAATTATTCAACCCAGACCTGGCCGTTCGAGGGTTACGGAATATTCTCAAGTCCGCGTCGACCTTCCCCCGGGGGTCGCCGATCCCCAACCCTCCCGGCTCACCATTTTAAAAGCCCTTGACTTCTTTTTGCTCGGTTTACCAAGGCGCTGTTATTTGTTGCGGGGGAGTTTTGATGGACGGTGGGGGTTGTGGCACGTTCGGGGAAAGTATTGGAATCCCCGGGTTACAAGAATGTCGGTTTTGTAACAAGGAAACGATATGTGGCTGACCAATCGCTAACCTATACTACTCGTCTGACCAATCACTGACGTATACTACTCGCTTGACCCCCCACTAGTGACCGCCATATTTTCCTGTACCATCGGCAGCACGTGCCCGGTCATTATGATCCCTATTCTACATTCCACACCGGGAAACACCTCCCGGCTCCCTTCGTTCTACCTTTCGTTACGTTTCCCAAATATTTGCTGGGAAAATACTCCGCGCAAGTAATTTCTCTTCATGAACGAACCCATTAAGTCTTCTTTGAATTCGAGGGCCGTAACGCACGCGAACAGGAAGCGAACAATTTCTCTCTCCAGTCTTTTTACATTTCCCTCGAGACCCAGGGGTCTTTTTTAAACAGTGAAGAATGTGGTTGCTCGAACCATTAGCAGGATTTGAAGAGCAAACGATGAGTACGCTTCCTTCCCCATGGTGGACTATTGCAGAAGCTCGAGGGCCGGGCTCGCGACGAGTCAAGAAAATGTTGGGAGAGCGTTTCAAGTATTTGAAGAATTTTCCGCGTAGGGGTGCTGAAACAGTTGGCTGGGAAATCAGGGTCGTCGCGTATCGTGGCTGCTCCCCATCGATGAAAATACTGCTCACCGTCACGCATATATTTAAGAGTCTACCAGGGCCGCAAGCTCGCCGTTAGGGAGCAGATAAAAATCTCTCTGCAAGCTTCTTTACGCTTCTCATTGGCGAGCATTAGATCTCGACGGGCAGTAACGCATTCGTGCCCGGAGGTATAATTTTCCAGGAGATCGCGCACCTAGATAAGCTCCTTCGTTATTTTTCTCGTTAGGGCAAGCCCGCATGACAACCGTGAACCCTCTGGTTAAACCACGATAAAAGGAGGGGTGGGTGAATATTCACCGTCCCCGGCTGAAACGACAAGAGAATTATTCCGCGACATATCGGCCAGGAAAATACGTTTACGGAGGCTTAGAGCGCCTTAAGCGCGTTAGTGAATTATTGGCCGGGGAAATCGACCATGGAGGGGTGCAAATCGAGAATAACCATCTCTATGTAAATCCGGATATAATTCCTGCCCGTGATTCATAAGATAGATGTCGTTGACGTTCCGCTATCGCCTGCGCTGAATTCCATGACTCCGCACGAATGCCGTGAAAAATAATTAGATCGCACGCTGACGTCACGAAAACCGCGAAGGCGCACCCCATCGCATTCTTTTAACGCTCCTCCTCAAGATCCGCGGATGCTGGTTCAACGAAATTACAAATCCATTTCCGAGGCAGCAACATACCATTCACATCGCCGAGACTGCTCGTGTTTTTTAATTATTTTCCCACCCCCTGCACCCTCCCCCAATCCCCAGCAGCCGCCGTTGAAATCGCATCGGTGCAAGATTGGAGAACCCCGGCCGCGGACCAGCTGAAAATTCATTTCGCAACTTTGTACCGTTTAATCGGAAGACGCTTTTAAATACTTGATATATTTTCATTTCCCCGGAAATCCCACGGGCGAAGTTTCGCTTCGCTGCGTTGCCAAAGCCCCACGCAGGCGTACCATAAAAATTGAAATTAATAGAGAACCGACGGACGCTTCTCCTTGCCGCTTCTGCCCGCGGAACGTTCTCCTCCTGTTGCAGCTGTTTCCGGCTGTACAGGGTGTTCTAGTTTTATTAACGGCTCGTTAAAATTCGCGTTCCTGCCGGATATCAAGTTGCAAATTTACAAGCCTGTAACGTGTATATCCGTCCATCAAGCTATCGAGTGTTAACGGTGCTACTTCCTGCCGGCGGCTTCCCATTATTCATTCAGCAATTCAATTAATAGAACGGGCTCGCATTCCGCGATCCATAGCCGAACAATCGAAGCAACTGTAATCGCTCCAACTCCCCTCGGCAAAGCCTGAGAAACTATATCCGAAAAGAATTCCCTAGCACGCAATCAACAATCCCAACCATTCATCTCAATTTCAAACAGAGAATCTTGGGAAACTTACACAACTATCACTCGAAATAACCGCCGACTCACACCTCTCTTCCCCATCGTTCGCCGCAATCATCCCCCGAGCTGAAACTTGACTCTCGAACCCTCACACCCCGGCCCTCGTGAAAAGCGTCGACAAGTGTAAACAGAATCAGAAACGTCCCTTTCAATCCCCCTCCACTATTCCCCGGTAGCCCCAATAATCGGCCGATCATACACCCTACAACTTTCCCCACCCACACCATTTTTCCGCCGCCCGCCGCCACCGCCGCCGAGCTGGTAGGGGCGGCAGCGGCGCGGAGTGGGGTCCGTTGCACGGCGTCGCCGGCAGCCCGGCAGTCGTTCGGGAGATTTCCGCGCAGCAGCACGTCGGGAGAGCGCCACGGGCTGGCACACGTGTGCTCGCGTTTCCCCACGTTCGCCCCGGACGGTGCCAGTTGCACGTGACAGCAGCCGTTCGCACGGGACGCCGCGACCGAGCCCCGAGCCTCGTCCCTTTGGGGGCAATTTTTCGCGCGGAATCTCGGTTCGTCGCAGTGTACGTGATCGTGCTGGGCAAGAGGGCAACGTCTGCAGCGAGGCGACGCTCCGACGCTGGCTTTCCCGAGGCTGCGAGCCCTGGACGTCTTCGGGGACCCTCGCTCCACTTTGTCGAACGAGGAGCAACCCTCTAATGGTGAGTACATTTTTTTATATTGCGCTCCTCTCGGGTGTTCTGGAAACACGTGATCTGTTTGTCGGTGGACGTGGGTTAGACTTCCGGTGCGTAGAATGATATAATATTTTTTGTATTTAAAAGTAGAATGATTATCTTTGACGTGGCGGTTTTATTATTGACTTGTTCTACTGACAAAGTGTTGTATTGCTGGGAGCGATAGTTCTTCTGACTGTTTTACAGTCTCTGGCTTCTCTTTTAATCGTGCTGTTAACTGTAATTGTGCCGATAACGGTGTAAGTGTTTAATCCGCCGAGTTACGGCGACGGCAACGTGCAATTTTTCTAATGCATCACGCTATCACGACCCCTCGTCGAGATCAAACTTATTGATCAGCAATTTACGCAATAATCCCTCGCCAACCTCAAACACGCTGCACGCGAGGTCCCCATCCAATTCAGACTTGACGTCTCATTCTGAGAAATACCACGTTGTCGCTAATTTTCCGCTCTCTCGTCGATCATCCTCAAAGCTCCGCGTCAACTCCCCAAGAAGGGGGATGCTATCTCGCCGCGGAAAAAGCCGCGAAACCCGAAAGCGAAACCATTACAGGGACGCTTTATTACCCCCCTTTCTTCCCGCCCCTATCGCGGCATCTTTTTGCACGCTCGCGCCATCGTCGATGATGAGATTTGCAAATTTTTTGCACGGTCGATTGTTTGTGGTGCTTCGAGTATAACATAGAGTGATATATTTCCGATTAACGGCGCTGATAGACAAAATTCTGTTAACTCCTAGCAAACAACTTTCAAGCAAAATACCAAATTACCCTGGTCTATTTTTATTTATCCTCACAAATTAACAGAGAAGAAGAGGAACGCATATTTCGTGAGTTATTAATTAATTCCAATTCCCGATAACCCAGGAATGTACATCGATCGATAAGTGATTGGCTTCGTTTCGAAGTTCAATTTACTCTCCCCAAGAATTTCGCTTCTCGATTCGATAGACACGATGTAAATCCGGTCTAGGATGTTTAGGCTGAAAAAGTGAGGGGTTGAATTGCGAATGACGTGAGTTTCGAAGCGGCGTAGCCGCCAACAGGTGGAGGGCCATTAAAACGGAACGACGCTGTAACGGCGCAGCGATCGACGCCGTCGTTGCTAAATTGCCGAATTAAACGCGTCGAGACGCGGTACGAAAAGGGCTGCTTCGTCGAAGAGGAACACCGAATACCGGAAATATCGAGGGAATAATAGAGTTTGTTTGGGTTCCCGCGAAGCAGCGCGCTTGGAACTTGAATCTCACTACTTGCTGAGAATAAAGCTTGTATAAAAGTTACTATAACAAATTTAAAATAGAATTTCTACTGATACGAAATGAATTTAATAAATATAAAAAAATTTCGACAGTTTCAGTCATCTTTATGTCCACATAAAAATCGTTCCTATATTTCTAAATTACTTTTTCCATTACATTGGCTGGTCCACATTCCCCTATAAATTTTAACCACATTTTGACGTTCGAGATTCTTTCATTTACTTCAAAACGAGGGCGCACTTTTACTGAACCCAAAGCCACACGGTTTAAAACGAAATTCTCCGCCCGTCAGCACTGTACACTTGTATTAAACATTAGCCCGTAGCAAACGCAACAGTGTAACACTCGTGCGTCAGCGTGAAGTATAAGTTTAAAACGTCTGTCAACATTTCCAGTCGCGCCACACACTTTTTAACTTTGTTTAATGGAAAGTAGAGGATCCAAAAAAGCGAACACGTTGTTTTGTAGCAAATATTTAGAGAGAGTAGACCAATTTTCAAACTACAACACAGGCAATGGAGACGACACCCCGCCCTAAGGGCTTCATGTTTGTCCAATCATGTGCGCGGCCAGGATTGCCAATATCCAGTAGCTTGGCGAACAATCGGCCCGGTATAATTTCAATAGCGAAATTTATTTGTTCGATATAGCCGGCCGGCGTGGATTGGAGATTAATTTTGTCAACTGTGTAACAATTTGCTATCGCGATAACGAATTGATTTAGCGGAAGGGCCGCAAGACAGTTCAATTCCAGAACCATCGGGGCACATTTTCCAGGGGAAATTGAGTAGCGGCGAAGGTGATTAATTTCACGTTCGCCCAGATGATAGATCGATTATCTCTGTACACGGCAAAATACTCCACTAAACACGATACGAATTCAATGAAAAGTGTCTCTCATTAATCCCAGTTTTATTGCAATTTCCGACTGCCTTCAGGCAGACTCAGAAGCTTGTAAAATATTCCTGCTGGAAGCAGTGGCAGATTTAAGGAAAAAGGGCCAGGTGGCAAACATTCTGATGAACCCATTTTTCCTGAAAATGAAGAGGTAGTTTACTAAAAACAGGCTAAGTTTAGTAGCACAGAAAAAAATATACCTAGTGTTTGTATAAAATCATATTTTTTTTTGCAAAATCCCCTCCAGGGCTCCCTTAAATCCACCACTGGCAGAAAGTAACGAGCGACCATATTGGTCGCAGTAAAAGTCTGGGCAGATGAAAGTAGGCGCAGGGGTAGAGAAGAAATGTTCGAAAAGCAAACTCGTCCATTTAACTAGCTGCGAGCAAACAGTGTTTGAGCGGTGACTAATAAACCGAAGCATTAACATTTCGTTCGTCTCGATCGGAGCAAACAGCGGGGGAAAAATATTCGCCGGCGCGAGGGGTGCGGGGGTGGGCGACGAGGGGGATGAAACGAGCCACTTTCTGGGTCAACGTGATTTCGAAATTCTTGTTGGCCCGGAGATCGAGCAAATGTTCGGCTCAGAGCGGGATTGTTAACTGTACCTACATCCCGCGACGTCGAAGAAAAATTGCAGCGAGAGGAGTTGCAGGAGAAATTAGAGGGGGAGGTTGGCTGTAATCGTACTTGGCGCAACTCCGATCGTTAGGTCCCGAAGATCATCGCGGGATTCTTCTAGCGATCCTTCGCGTTGTCCCTTTTTCTTCCGATGACTCGTTCCGTTGGAGACCTCTTCTCCCCCCCGTTACGGGAAAAGTTTGAAAGATACATGGCTCCACAATCGGAGGATGCCTGCTTGGCGTCACGGTTGCCGTTAGGTTTGGTCCAAGCGAATTAACCCCCTGCGGTAGCTCCAGGATTTTCTCTAGTAAGATTTCGCCTAATTTAATTTTTTCCCCCTGCATATTACTTTAACGAATACTCTTAATAAGGGATACCTATTTCGTAAATCCTCTCTTCTAAGCTGTAGAGTGAAACATAAGGCTCCGCTGGAACCCGCGGCGATAAAAGTTCCCTGCCAGGAATAGCCCGGGCCGCGTCTGGGACGTGTTTATTCCATAAGAAATGAAAAACTGTAACCGTAATCAGGTGAAACGCGTTCCTTAATTTCAACGGTGCCGTTTCCATAAATTACTCCACGCGGGATTAACCTAATTCTGTGTTCCCGCTGTTTAAGAAATAATCTACGCGTGCAAATTAAACGCCCTGCTTAATTTCGACGTCGCTCGGCCGCTAAGTAAATGCAATTTTAATTTCACACCGCCGGTTACGTGATCCGCGCTCGTGTGCTCATAGAAATTACATGGCGAATTGCGTGGCCCTCTGCCGCCGGAAGTAACGCTTCCTCGACCTCAACTGTTTCGAATTTAAAAGGGGGAATGCATTATTTCTCGCGAGATTGTTCGTCTGAGAGCAATAAGAGCAATCGGACAAATTCACCGCAAACAGTGCCGCGATCCCTTGTCCCGGAGCGATCGCCAGCAATCCCATTATCGTTCGCCAAGAATTAATGATCGGAACAGCCTCGGGGACCTTATCAATACCTGTCAAATTACCCGCGGAGGGGGGAGAGGGCGCGAGGGAGCCCTGGAGGTGGAGGCAGAAGTCACGGAAGCAGGAAGGAAACGGGTAGAAACGATGAAAAAGGGGGACGGAGGAGGGCGGAGGGGCGGATAGAAATGAAGGCAATTGGTCGACTCGGTCGTGTAACTAACTCGGCCTACCGGTCACGTAGAATCAGACAAGATTCATTGAAAATCTGTAGCCGTAGCCGGGGGATGATACAAAATTCTGGTCTTCTTCCGGGGTAATTGAATCCCCGGGTGCGCGGCCACCCCCCTGGTAGCCCCATCCCCCTTCCCTCGGCAGCCACTCTCGTGTCCCATTCAGCCGACCGACACGGAACACACGGGTGCTTGCGGTTTATTTTCCATCCGCCTTGCTTTACGATAAGACAGAGGCAATATCTTGCTACAGGTGGCCGACTATACGTATGCACCTCTCATTCGCGGCTACTCGTGCTCGCCCCACCACCCCAGCCAGCCAAAAACTCGGGAAGATGGCTCGCTCTCAACTGCCATCGCGAGCCATTCATTTCTGGCGACGGAACCAGCAAGCGAACACCGGACTCCCCTCGTTTTACAGCCACGCACATATTCCAGGCGAATGTTTGGGGGAAAGAAGCTTGCGCGTATCAGAGATATTCATTAGTTCCGTTGCGTTCGTGGCCTCGATAAATAAAAGCGTAATCGCGATAACTCGACGTCACAGCTTATTTCACCGCGCCACGTTATTGGGGTCGCTCCGCGGTTCCTCACGAAATACTGTTCTAAGCACAAAGACACTTTTTTTTTGCGGGAGGTTTCGATTCTGATTTAATCAGTTCTGGGGCAGGTCCTCTCGAGGATATTGTTTTACTTTCCGTCGATACGGAACATTAATATTGCAGAGTCGCCGCGAAAACCGCTTGGCAGTTTCATTAAGCCGGTAGGTGGACGCTTGCAGTACAGAGAGATGTAGATATTCGCGAATTAAAATATAGCACCGATCGATGGACGATCGATTCTAATTGAACGTATGTTTCGGTGCATAACAATATGATATTTGTGAAAGCGAGCCGGCTGAATTGCCCACGAAAAGTTGCCTGTAATTTTATCTGGGAACTTCGATAATTCAGAGTGGAAACGTCGAGCAAATATTACGTCACGTAAAGAGAATTTAATGTTCAGTCCATATTTAAAACAAATTAAATATTCCCACAGCTTACGGTGTATTGTATTTCAATCGTAATTGATCGAACTACATTGTAGCTGATCACTGATTCATGTTTTTTCCAGCGTTTTGTGTAATTGTGTACCTCTGAAAGTGAATAACCTGTGGCACTAATTAATGCAATTACGCGCAGTGTGTTAATAGTAATTTTAAAAATACTGGATTACACGAGTCACAGAAAGTAGAATTCAGTAGAATCAACCCTTATTAGTCAGCCAACGCGATATTCAAGCTCTTCAAAATATATTAAAAAAACTTTCAAAGGAAATTCACCAGGAAAACAGTCAAAATATTCAGAACACTTTGATCTGAACAGTTCAAATAAGAATCTCCCTTGCAATTGCTGGTAATTTATTTCACTCACACATTTCCTGCTTATCTACTTTGATCCCTCTCTCGCTTACGTTTCCCGCAAGTGGTTATTATCGTTTTTGAGAAAGCAAAGGGAATGACGCCGGAATACGGTTGCGCGAGGCGTTTCTCATTTGAAATCATGACGTGTGTGCAGACGCTCCCCCTTCGCCGCGTTCCGACGCTGACGCGAACTGTTTTACATTTTTACGCTCCGTGATTCGTAATGCGTATGTAATAATTTCACTCGAGCCCCCCGTTTGATGTTGCCTCCCGTGCGTCCTCGGTATGTGTGTCACGAGCTCGCGGGCGTCGTCGAAAAATTCCTCGGGCGCGAACCGTCGACGCGACGATCTTGGAGAGCCGCAATTTTTCGCGAGAGGCCTTCGTTTCCCTGCGGTTCGCCTTCACGCACAATTCTCTGTCCTCGGCGCAAGGCTCAGGTTTCACAGATAAGCGGGCGTATTCGAGCGGGGTCACGCGTTGGAAACTTTCCAGTGGATCGAATTCCATTGACGGCAGCTCGAATATCCAAAGTTCTCTGTCACGTTGAATTTACGGCACGCGTGTCGCGGTGGGAATGCTTACAAAATTTGTGTAAACTGCATCGACTATTCCTTAACAAACTAGAAACTTGCCAGCGAAGAAGTTAATCATCCTCGCCGGAATTTAGAAAATCCTCCATCAGCCGTAACGAGAAAACGTGTTCGCGCCTGGAAGGAACGTGCTTTAATTACGTAAACGCAGGTACACGTGTCGTGTCTATGAAGAGGCGCGCAGTGTTTTGTGTAAATTTAGCTTTCCCAAGGGTGTCGAATGTTTCGGAGCGCTTGAAAATTTCTTCGGAGCAATAATGGGGAACTGCTGGAAGATAAAAGTTTGAACTTCGGTCAAAGTGATTCAAATTGATGTGGCGAAGAATGTAAGATGATTATACTTTAACCAAGTTGGAACGCAATTATGTTTGAAATTAAACTTTAACTGCTGCCCATTAGAAAATTACCGAAAACATTTCACCAACTCGTCCGTTGTAAGTAGTTCCATGCTTACTTAATTTATGCTTGAATTTCCACTTATTCAACTTGCAACGAGCTCCAGTAAACGAAACCGCAATTCTGTCGCCCCTCGTCTCCACCCGTCGAAAGTTAAATTTCAATTTCTCAGCGGGGATAACTTTCGAACCGTTCATTGTTCTTGGGGATACACGATGCGCGGAGTGTAATTGCTTTGAATCCACAAAATGCAAAGAGAACGAGTGGTACCCGGCGTTTCTCTGATTGTTAAACACCGCAGAAAGTAGCGTCTTAATCAAAGAAGAACATCCACTGTCGAGCCACGGAGGCTCGTAACCCAGAATCCCAGCAAATTGCCTTGATATACGTACGTCTGCAAATAATTGGCAACCGCCACCGAGCGGATCAGTTGACTTTGCAGCGCGGTTGAACGTTATTGGAATGCAGGCTCCGGCTGCCCGGGGCTGTACTGTGCGATGGCTAACTCCAACTTCACAATTTCTCCCCTGTCTAGCGACGTGACCCACCGGAGGGACTCTGATTTCCCGTCAAACTTCAAATCTTCACGGCTGTCACAGCCAGCAGCGGGTTTCGACGGTCCACCCGTTTGGAGACACAATACTTTCAAAATCGAGGAGATTTAGATCGATCCTCCAGATCGATGGAAACGAGAATAGGTAGTTAAATTCTATTCCAACGACTCGTCGCAGTAGAACAGGTCAAGCATTTCCACCGCCGCGTCCCAATGACCAGGCTCGCCTCTCGTTTATGTCTCGAGAAGCTTGACAACTGAAGTCCATTTTCTTTTGCGGCGCAAAAAGTGGGTCGCGTGGTTGACTCGCTCACGCTTCTCGGTACACGTATCTCGCGGACGTGTGGCAATAAAATGAACGCTATTTGTTCGGCGTGCGCGTTTTACGAGCGAACGGTTCGCATTCAGCGGCGGCAGTGAATGGTCCGTATAAAGGATCGCAAGAAAGCCTGGGACCGCCAAGTGGCGACCACCAAAGTGGACCGCGCGTGAAAGGCGTCTTATTGTCGCGCTCCGGTCTTTTGGCTGCGCCCCCGGCTCCAACAAACCCCTTTGCCACTTCCTATCGCGATCGACACCGGGCGCTACGGAAAAACTGTCCCGTCGCATCTATGCCGCGTGATTCTGAGTGCTTTTCACCGACAGGAGTTACCCGGGAAGGATTGAAATATAGAGGGTGGAGTCGAAGAACTCGGGGTTGCTTACCCTCGGCGGAATAAGTCTTACTTAAGGGGTGAAGTTATCGAAAGAAGCTTCAGTTTTCAAAGAGCCCTGATCGAAGTTCCCGGTGCCCTTAAAAACCCGCGCTCCGTCTTTTCCACCATGGCGCACCGCTCCCCGGCCCTTTCTTAAAAAACCATAAGCCTCGGGGGTGAAATTAAAGAAGGCCGCCCCGAAACGGGGCCACCGAATTCGTGAAAAAATTCGCGCACCGTGCAAGAATCCCCCGGAAACAAAAGAGATTAACAGTTTTCGTTTTCAGCTCGCCTTTTTGTCGCCGCTTCGCAGCGGCGGTAATTACAAGAACGCGAGTCGTTACTTTTGCATCAGGGCGCAAAAGGGAGAAGGGTATTTTTCTGGTCCGCTTGCAGCGATAAATTCAGCAACGTGTCCACCGCTTTCTAACGATAATTAAATGCAACGCGACGAAACAAGGGTGGGAGAAGAATAGGGTGACGCGACGAGGGGGGTGTGTGGGGTGCAAGAAGTATCGAAAACGGCTAATTAACTTGTTAATTGCTTTTCGTTAGGGGAGAGGGGATCGGTATGTAAATCGGGAAGCAAAGGGGTGCCGCTCGCGACAAAGGAGGGGCGCAGATGAGACCTGGAATTCCGCGAGGGCAGGTGATAAATAACGGAAACACGATAAGGGTCGACGAAAACAAGCGGCGGAAGCTTTGCAATTAAAATTCAGTAACTCGCTCACCGAACTGCGTCTACCGATTATAGTTCCACCGCTGAATGCAATAAAGCCACAGTCTCGCTTCAGACCCAGTACAAATCACTTTCGGACGAAGCCACGGACCGCTTCGTCCTCTAAAATCGAAATTAATGATTCTGAATCAAACGTTCCATTCGCGATCATCGACGCGGTGTCGTTGGCGACACAGCAGATACGCCGTCTTTATTTTCGTTTCGCAACAAAACAGCTCCCCCATTGTTTGCTGTTTCGAGCAACGAAGGGGTTGTTTCCTATTATCACTGGTAACAGCGTTCTTCTGTTTTCTTATCTGCCAGGAGACAAACACGGCTCCATTGCACCGAAAACAATGCTGTTATCGCTGCTTCCGCCGACGTCTATGTAAATTTTTCGTGCGCGCGGTTACGTGTATCTTCTCGGCCCTATCCTCCTCCGAAATTAGCGTTCGTTCCGGCGGAGGATTTTGCTGGGAACGTGACTGGTGTACCGTAGGGATGAGGGGGAAAAAAAAAGAGAATGGAAATTTCCTCAGCAAACGGATGCTTGAGGAATTGCCGGAGCATCGCTAATTAATTGCGCTCGTCGGGGTAGGTGGGTAGCATTATCTTTAAGGTAAATTAAACAATACGGCCGAAGAGGTGTCCGTTGTCCCGTTGGACAATGAGGAATCGTTCGTTTAATTGGATTCCTCTAACAATGCAGAGGCGCACAGCGGTGTGAGCGATGAAATATTTAACGGGAGCGGAACGGCTAATTAATGGAACAGATTTACACTGTAATAAACAAGGAACAATCGTACGAAATTAATAACAAGGGGGCTTTGTTACTTGATCGATAAAGTCATTCTTCCTGACACTGTTCTTACCGTATTTCAAGTTTCCATCTCGAAAACCCATTAAGTTCAATGTTCCCAGCAGCAGTCGAATTTCCCCTAAATGGAATCATATGCCAGCGCGACCCGCCGACAATGAAACGAAACTCGGCCACTCTCACCCTCCCAGAAGTATTTTCCAAAGCGAAACCCGTCGCTCGTTAGCGGCTCGCGTTTTGTTTGCATCCAATTAAAATGCAACTTCACTAAACACTCCCAATACTTCTGCCACCGCGAGCAGCTCGATGAACTTGCGAGTGTCTTGTAGCTGGGGGTAAAGCGCGCGCGGGGACACATTCACAGCGGAGTTGCGAAAAAAAGAGCGAACCGATGGCGCGTTTGAATCTCTCTAAGTTATCTTCCAAGCGCTCCCAGTTGCCCCTCGACGAAAGTAAAACGAGTTTTCCGATGATTTTCTAGGCATGCGGCTCGGGAGATGGCTGTAAAAATTCCTCGTCGCCTGGAGGTCCGAGCGTTGATCATCGGCGGCTCCTTTGAACGGTGGACGTCGCTTTAATAACCAGTCAACGACGCCAAGTATTTCATTAGAGCCTGAGATCCTCGGCGGAAGGGTGGAAAAGGCGGGGAAGGATGAGTTTGCCGGCGTCGCGTGATGCGAATCTGCAAGGATAGGCGAACCGGAGGCTTCCCTTTGACGCTTCTACCTTGCCAGCGGAGTATCTCCGTTGTTCGGACGCGAAAGGAAGCACGATCTCGCACAATTCCGCGGTGGCCAGGGGCTACGGGAAGTTTAATAAGTGTCCTGGACCTGCAACAAGTTCTTACACGTGTTCCTCGCTGTGCTGGCTACAGTGCAGGTCGTCTTCAACACCTTCGAGCTGTAGGCAGAGGTATTAACGAGGGATAGACGAAGCCTACGATGAGAAAAGCTTTGATTGCTGCTTTGCAAGTGGAGCTGGTCCAGGGATGACTCAGTCAAGAAATGGGGTTTTGAGGATTTTAAGGAAGCGAGGACGAGACTCCGTCAAGCAGTGCTAGCAAAAAACTCTGAATCTTGACGATCGCACTTTTTGATAAAGGGATGAACACCTATCCACCCTTTCTACTGGAAATGAGGCACACATGGAGTAGCTTAAGCGCTGTCCTCTAACCCCAGTTCATCCCAAGTGGTACCGAGTATCCAAAGACCTGGTCGTGATGCCTGAGAGATCAGACCGCGGGGAGTGTCTCCCCGAAGTTGCCACGCACACCCTCCTCCACCCTTATTCTGTTGCCTCGAAGTGGAATTTATTTCCAATCCGACAGCGTCCGCACAAACGAGGCCGCGGTACCAGTTACGTGTTCCCCAAAATGCACGGCCCATAAAAATCGAGAAGAAGAGAATCACTCGGGGTGTTAAGGGAAGGTGAAGCCTCGCCGAAAGGAATATCGTCGAGGGAAGACCATCAGCCAAAGGTCTGTCCACCATTCCGAGGATAATAATGGCCTAATACGCTCGAGCTCCGCCCGATTCGTCTGTGCGGTTCGAAAGCTTTTAGCAGAAAGGCCGGCACGCGTCCCTGGCATAAACTCACCCCCGGAAAGTAACCGACAGAGGGAGGCTCGAGTTGCCGGGGACTATGATTCCAGTTTGATAACGCGGGGTCAGAGACACGAACCACGGTCGCGAGCTGCTACGCCCGTGTCTGGCTCGGTCAGCGGCGCTCGTCCCCCCCTTCCCGGAAGGGGTTGGTTATGCGAGAGTTTGATCGAACGGGAAAGAGGGGAGGCACGATCGCTAACGAAAAAGACGCGAGAGAGGAGCGGAAGAAAAAGGAGGACAGAGGGGGCGAGGGTACGTTGTAAGTGGGGGAGGAACAGGGGGTGTTAAAGGGGGAGGAGGGAGCGAGGGATTCATGGGAGGAAGAAGGAACAACGGACTGCAACGAGGAAGCTGAAAAGGAGGAGGAGAGAGGACAAGCAGGGAAGTTTCCGTCTGTCCGGAGTGGATGGGGGTGAAAATGTTCGGAGTGTTGCTGGCATGTGTCTGGCTGGTTGCCGGCTCCCCGTTACATCCCTGGCCGCTAATACCACACAAAGGTAAGTGCCTCGATCTACTTGTAATTTCTTACGGACAGTTTTTACCGGGATTAGACTGCAGGGGATGATTATGCAGCTGCGCGAACGCGATTTTTGAAGTTGACCGTGCAACTAGATACAGGGGAGGGTTGTGACGATTGAATTAGAAGCAGTCTTAGGGATGCAGGATCTTAGCTTTTATTGAATAATATCTAAATTACATTTATAGACACATTAATGACGATTAAAAGTAGTTTTAGAGACTTTCTATGATCAATCAGTAGTGCGAGTCAATAGTTCCTCAGACTGGAATATTTTTTCAGCCGCAGCTCTTTGAAATTGATCATTTCTGAAGAACATTCTCGAGCCCTCTGCTCACTATCATAGACTCGAACTTTATCAACCCAGTTATACTTGGAAGATGAAAAGCGATCCACCTACTTAGCATCTTTTTCCCCTCGTCACCGTTCGCTCTCGAGTTCTTCTTTTCTCTTTTATATCCTGATCGTATGTTCGTCCCAGCGATGCGGTTTAATGAAAAGCCGGAAGTTTGTTGCAATTTTTCTCCCCGGGCAGTCCTTTTTCCCCATCCAAATTACAAGAGCCGCAGACGAGAGGGCTGCAACCCTCCTGCCACCACGCCAACCCCCCCTCGACTCCGTTGGCAGACTGTAGTTTTACGGCCGATGCGAAGGCCGTAATTTAAAATACCTCGCGATAAAAGAGACGAACGATAACGGCTTAACAACGAGGGGAAAAAAGTTATTCCATTTCGCAACGTTGGTAATCCGATGTGGAGAAGTTGCCCGACGTTTTTCTCGGATTCTTCGTGCGGCGTTTCACTTCGCCCGTGAGTGACGGCGATAGAAATTTTACTTCCCTCGACTTCCGCCTGCATTCGCAATGCCACTATTTGCATCCCCCCATTGTTCAAACTCTTTATGTAATCACCACTTGTTGCATACTTAACGACAGTCAAAATCCAGTAAACACGAATCCTCGAGTCGCCTGCGCAAGTAGTGCACGCCCGTCATTGCTCGGGCATTGCTGTCCAGTCGCATTACATAAGAAGCCTTCGACTTTAAAGGACATCCAAGCGAAAGAGGGCTGCTGCACATTATTGCAATCCTGAAGTGCCATGGAAATTGTCCCGCGCTGAGGAGCATCCCGCATCCCGGGATACAAGGAGAAGCACAGTTTTCCCCGAGTCTCTGCGCCGATAACCCCCTTTCCCTTATTGCGCCGTCTCGCCCTTCCATCCTCCTGGATGGAAATGAAGACACGAACCGGCGGTAAATCGAGCGGCGTACCGAGTGGAAAGGTGCGCACGATTTCGCAAACGCTTCGAGTCGCGCTATTACGCGGCTTTGCTCGCGTAATCGCGCTCCCCATTTCGGGAATTAGTCCATCAGGATTCAACGTCGCGTGAGGGCAACGCAGCCGTGACCGCTATTGTTGTAGTTCGTCCCATGCCTAGGGGCGAAATCTTCCCTCAGCCTGTCTGTCCAGGCTTGTCTATCAACGCGACAGTATCCTCATCAGGAATCAACAATTTTCCCACAGAATCTTCCGAGTAACCATCTCCAGGACCCAGCTGATAAATATGTTCACTCGCGTCGCGGGGATTTCAATCCTCCTATTGAAACTTTCATCCAGCTAAATGAAAATTAATTTGTCGAATGGATAAGTAATTTATACCGCTCGTTAGTCTCTCAGGCTTCCCTCCCTTGAGCGACGAAACTTCCCTCGTCCTCGCTCGTCTCCGATTTCGTTTAAACGGAGCCGATTTTTAATTAGCTCCCACCCAGTTTCCCTGAAGCACCGCCATTCGAACACGCGCAAAGTCCAGAGATAAACAGCGATAAATATTTAACCGTTCCCCGAGGCGGAACCTTTCGCGGGGAGAAAGAGAAATTTAATATCGGCCGTCACGGTGTGCCTTCGCATTATGCGAAAAATTCCGGCGGAATTAGAGCAGCAAACGGAACAATTTCATCACTCCTACCCAGCAATGTGTCCTGCCGGTTCTAATTTGGACAAGCCCGCCTCAAAAGAGCAACTCGCGCGGCACCAGAGCGCGGAAAACAAAGGGCTAAATTAAGCTTCGCTCCGCTGCCATCGAGCCCTGCTCCCCCCGTCCGCGCGTTTGATGAATTATTTTTGGATATCGCCGGTAGATTCAAACGTTGCCAATTCATCCCGAACGAAACGAGAACCGTGAGCCCACTGTGCAGCGCGTTAAGGTGGACGGATGATTAAAAATTCCTCTGCGTTTTTCCGCTGCAATCTGGAGCTGGACGGCGCTCTCCAGTGTATTCACACATTCACACGGGTGAAATTCATTCGCAGAAGCAACACAGGGAAATAGTATTTTTACCATTAGGCATTCAATTAACAAGAAACACTGCAGAAACTCGGGGCGCCGCTGTCAGTAGTCACGCGAGCTGCCGTTTCAAACGTGAAAATGGAAGCGTATTTGGGGCTCGTATTAATTTTTCACCGCGCTTTTGTTTAGACAGCTCTTCGGTATACTAACTTCTCTGAGCTCGCATTGGGGAACGGCAGATAATTGGAACGTTGTCATGTCGACGGCTGGAAAGGCCAAACGGGGGCCAAAAACAAGTAGAAAAATGTCGTTCGCAGTGATCCCTAGTATGGAAAAAAAAACTGAAAAACCTGGTGATCCTTTCACTGAGAGCTTTGCCAGCGATCTCTCGAATTCGTGTATCCATTTTTTACAAATTCGCGGGCGTACAAGCCACCCGAATGGGCTGTAATGCCGGTCATCAGGAGCTTTCGCTTTTCCTCTCTCTCTCTTTTTTTTTCCACTCGTAACGAGCAGCGGATTATTCGGGGAATTCTCGTCAATATTGCAGAGCGACTCCGCGCCGATGAATTATCTCCGCCAACGTGTCTGCTTTGCATTACAAGCGACACGTTGCCGAGTGCAAGACAAACGCCGCGGCGCGGCGTAATGAATCATACGCCGGGAATATCGCGAGGCTGGCCGCCATAAAATTGCATATTTTTGTGGCGGCTAATGTACTCCAAGCACTCGCGCCGCCATTCGTTACGCTCCCTGCTCGTCCGCGCTGATGCAAATGTTTTACAAATTCGACTAATGACTGTCGACCGTCCCCGCAGCTTGAAAAACAGCGGATCGATAGCAGGCTTCATTACATCCAGCCTTCGAAATTGTTCGCGCCATAGGCGAATTCCGGACTAATTCCAAGGGGAAACAGCAAAGAGAAAGTCACTTCGTTTATATTTCCATTCGCGGTTCTTGTAAAATAGAAATTTACTAATGGCTGACTTGTACTACTTAAAAGGAAAAATATCAAAGTGGCAATCACCGATTTTAATGAGATATTTCACGATATCTTTTAAAAAATATTATCTCTCCATTTTTGTATCAACATAAAAAAGTCTCCTGTAAAATCTCCTTGTGGATTCGCAAATCTACATCAGTATTCTCCGGATTCGTTTGGAACTCGACGCAAAAGTCACTCGCGGATCCTTTTAAGCTCCATTTACGATACCAAGGGCTACGCAAGAGGAGCCGTCGACCGTTGAGAAGAAACGAATTATTAGATCACTACTCGAACGGACAATGCCTCGGCCGGGGCTGCGAGACAAAGCTGGGTCGTAGCCCCGAGCGTATCCGACACTTTGAGAGCGGAGAGCCGGCTAAATAAGAGGGGGCGCGGGGGCGAGGCGGAGGTCGCTTGTAATTCATGCGAAAAATCAAGGTGGCTGCGATGCTGGTAGCGGGAGGATTATACGAGGTGAAGATAGCGGTGTTGGTTGGTGCCGGGCGTCGCGACGCTGGTAGCCCCTCGCAGGGAAAGGCTGCGAGCGCGAGGGGGGAATAACAAGGGCGAGGCCGTGGAATATAAAATTGCATATTCATACGGTCGGGAAGGCGTTGGAGCGAGCACTTATCCTGAGGCGAGGCATGGATACGTACTCCGACGTCCTGTCTGACTATGCCGACGGGCTCCGTTATCGAGTCGTTCGCGCACGAGCGAGAGATCGAGCCGCGGCTGGCGACCGAGGGGGCGATAACGGGCACGCGACTAATGGGGTGCGTTGAAACGAACCTCGCGTATAGAAACTCGTTTACGGCGTGGGCACAGCGAAAAGCACATTCCAGATACGGGGAGAGGTGACTGGATCTGGGTTGGCATGTTGCTACAGGGTTAGGTAACTTTTCTCATGAGTTTTTGCTGATTTAGTGGAGCGGCGGGTTTATTCGCGAGGCGCATCTCCCGCGGAACTGTTAGGGGGCCAAGGCAGCCTTGCATAGAGCTGTCTGCGTTACGAAGTGTCTGCACGTGCAAGTAGCTGGATACTTTCCACGGAGAAGCGCAGACTGTTCTGTAATTTCATGTTAAGTCGAAGCTGTCTTTACCCGCGAGCAGTGGTTCGGCTCTCCTCGCTGCACTCGAGCGATGGATCCAGAAGAAACAAAACGGGCAGCGTTATCGCGAACCGGTTCGCCTGGAGAGCCCTTGGTTTTTCGAAGAACCGAATCACAAGGAGGGCGGAGATAGAGGAGAGGGAGGGGCGTCTCGAAAGGTGGCTGCTCCTGGCAGTGCTCATGCGGAATAAAGGGCCCTCGAAGGGCACTCGACCCCGATGTAACGACTTTGCACACGCTCGTAACTCGATATTGTGGAATCCTCTTATCGCGTGGTAGCAGCTGTGAGCGCAGAAGAGCCATTGGAAAGGTGAAAAGGCCAAGCGCGGTTATTGTCACACCGTGCTCTCTAATTTCCCTGATTATGCACCGCGACAGTGCTCGGCAAAGAATCGTAGATGCTATTTCGTGCAATTCCCAAGGCTTTTAAATCTTAACGAACCACCAACTGAATCGTTAATATCTCGATGGACGCCGACGACTATCCAGGCCGTCACGAATGCTTCGAATTCAATTCTTCTCCACTGTTTGCGAGGCAGCGCGTTACGTCCCTCGAATAAATTATTTATCACCGCCGGTGGCCAGCATGTAAAACGAGGATCGAGTGCATAACTCACGGCGGATGAAGATCGCCGTGCTCCCTATATTTTCCATCCAGCCCTCTGCACTTTTTTACGGATCTAGTGGGGAAGATATATTCGTCGCGGCGAGAAAAACAGCCTCCCCCTTCGGCAGGGATCGAGGAGCCCGCTCGAAGATTTCGAGAGGATCTTAACGAGTTTCGAATGGAGGTCCCTCGCCTTCGACTTGGAGCAGTCGCCGGAATATTGCAGTGATCATTGATCGTAACGAGCAGACGGGGCTCCCGATCATCGCCGGATGCTTCTTTTCGGTTTCGAGGGGGCGAGCGTAAACTGCTGGGGATAACGATGCCCCCGTAGGCCAGCCCTTACCCAGGGAAATAATTGAACCAAGGGAAGCCAGGATCGAGAATTTTTAATATCCTCTCATTACACTAATGCCTGGCTTCCACATTCATTTGCAAAGGGGATTCTGAAGGAGGATGCTCAAGGAGGAACATCGGTAGGCATCGGTTACGGTTCATTTTTAAGATTGAAGAAAAGAAGACGTCTTGAAAGAAGTCTCATCCCCTTTGCGGGCGGACATCACGACCAAAGGCGGTCGCCTGATGACGGTGCATTTTGTTTTAAATCCTTGGGCGGTCTCATTTCTTCCCCTCGTACGTGCCGGCACTTTTTTACGTTTATTATACCCGCGGCTCCGCTTCCCTTCCCGCCGCGCGCATATGGAGGAGAGGAAGCTGCGAGACGGTGAATTGTTACGAACGCGACGAGCAACACGCAGGATGAATACCACCCCGGCGACTGAGGAATTAAATGTCTGGAATAATTCCGCGTTCTTTTCTCCCCGGGCGCCTTTAATGCTGTTGTAGCTTTCTCGGGGCGGGTGAGAAGCTAGCTATCACCCCGTCCTCGTGTCTCTTAAAACAACCGCAACCGTGAGATTCATCGCGGCGACAAAGAAATCGATACTAAATCGATTAGCTTGTATTACGACCATAATTCAACTAGTTACACCAGCATCCCTGAAGGGGATGAAACCACCCTACCCCCTGGTTCGCGCGAGGCGCCAGCCTATCAGGGCGCGGAGGTGGTGCCAGTTTCTTAATTCGTTACGAAGTTTCGCCGGCGTATAAACGCCGCTGGATTCGATTAAAGGACGCCTGGTGGATGCACGCCGGGCTATGAGCATGATTTAATTTAATCAGCGCGCAGGCGAGGACGGGGGCGACGTCTAAGGGAATGTTCCCGTGAACCAAGACGTCTCGAGAAGCCTGGGGGACGTGGCGCGGGGGCGCTGACGTGGGAAATGGGCTTAATAATTGACGGGAGGCCACTTCCGATCTCATTATGCCACCGTAATTGGCGCGGACGGACCCCTTTTCTGATACTCCCCGCGCTAAGCGGGGGAAACACGTGCGTGGACGTTTCCACGGTAAGCCTCTTAACAGCTAGACCCTCGGATGTATTTTAATACCGGGTCAGCATTGTTTCTGTGTTTCTAAGGCTTCCGGCCGAGCCCCGTTCGCGTAATTTGCTTTTTCGCTGCGAGGGAGACTCGTCTCGGTGATCCAGGATTATTCACGGCCGGTGGTCGTCGAAATTGTCGCTGGGAATTTAATTAATGTCGCCTTTGGTTCGCCGCGGTGAATTAAAAGTGGCGCGAAATTGCCGCCGCTGAACGCGGTTCGACAGTATTGTATGATCGCGCGTGGACGTGATGCGTCAAGGTGTAATTGTCGTTGTGATGGATCGGCAAACGCCCGGTATTGTGCGACCGTCGGTGGAAATGATTGCGGCTTACTTTTAGCCGAATGAAACGGCGAGTGCCTTGTTGGAGGTTCTCCTATGCGAACGCGAAAGAGATTGCGGATTATCGTGACAGATCTTGATGCTCGCGGGGATCAGGGATGTTGTGGGCAACTTCTTCAGGCTTCCAGACCCAATTCCGGTGTTTTGCATAAGAGTTGGGGGAAAAGTTGGCAGAATTGCGGAGGGTTGCCGCGCGCGGCGGGCACGGAGCCCCGATTAAACGAAGGATGGGTTGCGTGGTGCTCGATCAAAATTATTAAATAAATTGCAGATACATCATCCACCCTGTCAGCAATGTATTTTAACGGTATTGTTCCTCCGTGCTGTAGAAAATTATGTGGCTTGATTCATAACGTACAGACCCACTCATTTGTGATAAATTAATCCGAGTACCGAATCCTCTCAATATTCCAACTTTTCTGTCGTGATTAAAAACAGTGAATACGATTTTTATTCTCATACATGCTCTGTTAAATATCCCCCGTAATGGGAAAATTATTTTAGGTGTCGATTCATCGACAGGTTTCAGTTTTCTGAGGCTCGTCTGCACTTCCGTAGACCTGTACTACTTGATTTGATTTATTTCCATGTCTGTTGACTTGCTCTACTTGATTATTTCTTACACTTTCTTTCAAATATGTAACTAAAAATTTTTTTAAATGCCTGCGAATAATGCATAACGAGTTGCTACAGTTTAATGATCAGTCGAACTGGATATTTTCTGTTCAACGAGTAATAAAGTCGAAATAATAATAATACGCATTAAAAGTTACGCTATTATAAACGATGATACCAATCAGTCTGGAATTTCCTGATTTTAATGATAGGATGTTATGGATAACAGCGTCAGGAAATCGTGGGATGAGCTGTTAGCATTGCTCAAGGGGCTCGTTAATTTAGGAATCACTGTGCATCCAATTATATTCGAAATTTTTAATACAATAAGCCATTCATGCCCGAATTCGGGGAAAGTATAAATGAACGCAAATTGTAAAATTGTTATTCAATTTTATCTGTCGATTCAATACATTCCCAATAGATAGCAAATACTATTTTCTAATTACCCAGGTCGATCGAATCTCCCAAGTAGATCCCGACCAACACTGTTCAGACCAAAGCGGCTGATTACGGCCGGCGTGTTCCTATAGCGTCCGACTTTCTTCCTTTTGCTCCGCGTTTAATTCCTTAAGTAATCAATCCTCGGGGAAGCTTCCACATAAATTTCACTTCGGCACACAGCTTCACCCCGAGCTCTTTACAAAAATCGAAAGCACCCGCGGCTGCAGTTCTCAAGCTGAGCTCGCGGAGCATTTTTCGGGCCAGCAGACTGATTAAAGGCTATCGCCCACTAGGCCGAACGGAACAGAACCGAAGTTCGTCGGCGCTCTTCTATCATATGGGCGATGCATGGTCGCTGCTGTTCTATCATATGAGCGATGCGTGGCTGTCGCGCTTCGCTTCGCTTCCGTTCTGTCTAGTGAGCGACCACCTTTAATCGGCGCGTCGCGGGCGGAGATCGCGGGGAGTGGGGGGGCCCGGACAGTAGCAGGGAGGATTCTCAATTACGTTTCTCTAATTCCTCCCGACACGCCGGCATAGGCCGAGCGCAAGCGATTCGCTTTTATCGCATGAGCGGGCCCGCTTATTTATCGATAGCTCGTAAAAGAGCGGCCGGCAAACGACTCATAAACGAGCCTCCAATAAAACTGGGAAGCTCTCACGTCGCGTCCCACCCCCCGCCACCCCTCGAGGCGGGCCGTTAGCCGGAAATTTCCAAGCCCTCGCTCTCGTAAATTTCGTCCATGAATTTTTACGATCTAACGGATATGCATCACGTTCGATCGGCGACTCGCGGAGGGATCGAGCCGGCCTTCGAAGGTGCAGAACGATTTCCTTTAATCCCGCGGAACAATTTTCACCCGATGACTGACGTTTCGCCCTTGCACCCCGCTTTTGCAATCGATATTGTAAATCCGCCGGCGCCCTATCAGACGCAACAGACCGCAGTCGAGTCACAAACGGCGGTGGCTGGAGCAACAATTAAATACACCCGCGCCATCGAACGGTAATTGAAATTTGTACATTGTTATCGGTTTGTCGCGCGGTTGGTCGTTAACCAAGGCAGCGCGCGAAAGCCCGCGTTTGATGGGCCGCAGGAATTGGACAGTCGCGCCCCGGCGAATTCATTGCTGCATTATTTTATTACGCGGTGTAATGCCGGGAAAATTGCCGCGAGATTGATGGTGTCCTGCGCTCCCGTCAGACGCGAAATTCACCGATACCAGTCACTCCACGTCGGTCATAAATATACATTAACCCTGATCCCGGCCGGACCATTTTTCACTTACCGAGTAGGGCCGCGGGCATTCACAGAGCAGATGAAAAGAATCAAGTGCATCCTCCTTTTTTGTTTGTACGTCTGTGTAAGCAGCAATCCATGCTGTGTGCCACGTATTTTCCAGAGGGACAGCCTCTTCCGCGCTTTCATTCCTTTGACGTAAGTGATATGGGTCGATGATGGATCAGCCGCGGCGAAGCCCGAGCCATTCAGCATCCTCGATCAATGTAGAAGAGGCGGTGTAACGTCGCTTAATGGATGTAAGAGGCATTTGTCTGTCAATTCAAAGCCCCTTTGAAGGCTCTAATACCCGGCGGCAGCAAAGTATTGTGAGGCGACTCGCAAACCGTGTAATCTCGAAGCTTTTAATCGTCCCCGGACCTTAAACACTCGTTCCATTACACGCGCATTAACGCCCGAACGAAATACCATGCCTACTAACTGCTCTCTGCCAGCTGCAAGTGGTGCAAGTCGGCGATGCGTCAGACCGTGGAATGTTTCTCCGGGCCCCCATCGCCAAACGATTCACCGTTCTCCTCCGGCGGGCGATGTTTCTTAAAAACACTGAAAGGGGATCCGCGTTGCGGAGCAGCGAGCCAGCATGCGAGCGATAATTGCCTCGCCGTATCCAGTTACAAAGAAAAGCGATCTCGCCAGCACGTTTGCGTTCCTCGCATCGATACTTACCCCGGTTCCCGAGTCGAAGTCGGCTAATTCAACCCTGGGGTCGGATACTCTTTCGCCCCGGAATGAATCTAATCCCACCACCCCCTCTTTCTCGCCCCCATTAGTCCTGAACGAGCGATCGTTTTTTGTTACGCTCGAGCGGCGTAGCAGGTTGCGCGCGTGGACCGTCCGGATTTTCAGACGTCGCAGTCAGAGTAGAAAACTTTACGGAAATGGAAAAAGTCTTGAAGATCCCTCCTCCTCCTCCCTCGGTCACGGTGCCTGGGAAACGGTGGGGGTTATTCTTGCTTCTCTCAGGCAGACCGGCAAAAAGTCGATACGCTACTGCGGCGGATTTTCAACCCGGGGGGTGACTTCCGCGGCAGGAGGGGGAGGAGGTGGTCAGATACGATCCACGGTGGACCGAGCGGACGCTGCGAGAGCTCGGAGCCTTTGTCAGCATGTGGCTCGATCTGGAATATGGGTATCGTGGTTGTCCGAGGGCGATCCGACGTTCTATTCGAGTGGCGATTGTTCTACGAGTTATTAATGGCGGTCGGATTCGTGTAGCAGGGGTCGTAACAGAACAGATTACTTTCAACAATTATTGATTTCGGATTTCGCGATGAAGTTTGCACAGTTCCAGCCTCAGTCGCGGGGAACCTTAAGCCGGCTTCACATTTCCGGCATACTTCACGGTTTTATCTGTGCAAATACGTTAGCGACCAACTTGTGCAAACCTCTCGAGGCTCGCGCTGACCTCCGCGCCGCCAACTTTTTCTGCGAACTTGAACGTATGAACATAGTGCGCGGTCGGGCGGCTGTGGACACTGCAGGATTTATTTAATTTACTGCTGTATATGTCGCTATGCGTGCGAGTTTGGGCAGGAATTAAGCAGTGGCCTGATCCGGCGCTGTCTTTCTTAAACGTACCTACGTTTTGTGCCATTCCAGGGATGGCTTGTTTAAACTTTTCATCCCTAGTAAATATTCGAGCAGGGCTGTGGCGCCTTGAATTAAGACAAATGTCACCGTTTGGAGTTTTAATTAAACAATCCTGCTTCTTTCTTCGGCCAGAGGTCCGCCTGTTCTCTACCCAAAGGGAGAAAGGACACTTCGCTTTTCACCGGTTTCCAAGGGGGTAAATACGTGATTAACGAACAGCCGGCGGAGAAAGAAGCCCGATAGACGGAACGATTGTGGCGCAACGCTGTCGTTATCTCGCGTTTTTTCCGTCGTCAAGAGCTCTCCAGCTCCGTCCGCCCCTCGCCCCTCATTTCCATCCCTTTCCACCCTTATCCGTGGCTCGCCGAGGAGAGCGGACAAAGGGGCGAAGGGCGGGCGAAACGGGGGCGGAAGAAAAGGGGCGGAAAAAAAGGAACGAGGAGGAAGGAGGCATTGTAACATCGAAAAGGGTGAAGTGAAAAAGCTCACGCTGTAAATTAGCAGCGATTCGTTGTTGGTGGACCAACGATCCCTTGTCGAGTGGAGCTGGGAGAGGATGAAGTGCGAGAGGAGCCGTTGGAGTGGCGGATAGAAAGGGAGGCAGAAGGTCATGAGGCAGGAAATATGGAGCGTGCAGCGGGAAATCTACGCGAAGAAAGGAAAGCGCGAGGAGCGTAAGGGAGGGAGGGGGTGAAGCGAAAGAAACTTATGGGAAAGAGGCGTGGCGCCACTTGGGGAGAAAATTTCGAGGGAACAAGTTGCCGAAAAAAGGCAAGAAGCAAGGCGTAAAGGGAACGTTAGAAGGGGAGGGGGTGGCGCTGGACGCCACGGAGGGAAAGGAAATTAGGAAGCGAGTAAAGGGAGAAAATAAAAGGGGAAGAGCGGAGAGGCAGGGAAAAAGGAGAAGGCGCGGGGCGGGGCGGCGAGGCGAGGCGAGGCGGAAAGTAATGAAAAGAGAGCGAGAACGGCTCGAGGGGGTGGCGGCAATGGGAGAAAATCGACGCGTTCTGCAAACATCCACGCCGAAAAGAGCGCAGCGGCGGTCTGGGCCCGTGTGTAATTGCAGCGAGAAAGTGACCCACCAAATCGGGGACACGGTACGTGACACACGAAAAATTGGATAATGCGAATTGGCGGTAACAACCCCTCGGTTAGGGGACGGGGCGGCGAGCGGCGGGCTCGGATAAAATTGCCAGCAACGATGTGTACGTGTCCGAGGACGGGCAGGGGTCGAGGGGGGGATGAGCGACGACGAAATAGCACGCCGATTGCGTTGTAACGGCCCGGGGAAAAATGCTGCTGTTAATGTATATCATTGCTGACGCGGCGGGACATTATTTTTCGAAATATTTCGCGTCCCATCTGCGACCCTCGATCGTACATCCTGCGAGCGACACCTCGCGTCACGGGCAAGTGCACCACTGGCAATTGATAATTCCCACTCGTCCCTGTCCCATTTCCCGCGATACACCCAACTTCAGACTCGGGAAGAACCACTTCCACAATGCTCGTTCGAAGCACCGACCCTCGCAGTAATTACCCCCCTCCCCGATGGAATAAAATTTGCTGAAATTATGGTGCTTTCAACATGGAAATTCATTAGACGGTGCTTCAATTTTTTAGGCGACAAGTTGCTCCTTTTGCTTCTCGTAACGGTGTTAAGTTGCTCGGAAAATTTGCAATTCTATTATAATCCTTCCTTGCTCCCCCTCTTGCGACGTAGTTACGGGGACTCGGGCAGGGGGTGGTTGAGAACCGATGCTCCGGGTTCCGACGCGAATCCCCCGCACGGTAATTCAACTCCGATACCTGGCATTGCAAGATTCCCTGCAATTCGTTAATGCTCCGCCGAAGAAAAAGCTCCGAGGCGATAATCCTGGAGGAGCGTTTGCCCGCTTCCTCCGCGCCCCTGTGTGCACTGATTATTGTTAAGTGCTCACGAACACTGGCGGCGCCGTCGGGCGCTTGCTCAAGGCTGGTAATTATGAGAAGTTGCTGCCCTTTGATCGAGGCGAATCGGTGTACTTTATTGACAAGCCTAAGACTCTAACTTTCCCATTAGGGGATGGCAAGCTGAATTTCCCTATAGGGGAATAATAAATCTTCTCTCGGGCTTATTCGTGGCCCCGTGGTTCCACGAGAAACACTTTTAAAAATTGCGCTCAATAATTCAGACTCTTTCCTCCCTCGGCTGATAAAGGAGTCGGGTGAAACGGTAAAGAACTGCTTTCAGTATAATTTGTTAAAATTATTTCAGCGATCCTTCTCCCCGAATTGCCGAGGAATTTTAACAGCCCCAAGGTTCAACGATTGAAACGAACCCTCCAGGAATAACAGCTGGTATCCAGAGCGCGATCATAGCTTCACTTTATTAACAAAATGTTAGGATTTCGATTGCAGGGCAAATATGACTGGCGCTCGTTTGCTTCGGCACACACTAGGTCTCTTTTCCTCAGAAATCGTTTCCACGCTCGGGGGAACGCTCCGAAACGTCCGCGGCATCGAATTAATCAATGTCGCAATATCTCGCAATTTATCCCGCGACATCACCGTGATAATTTCAACTCAGACGATCCGAAACTCTGATTAAACTGTAATTGTCTCGCATTATCAAAAGTGGGCCACAACGACTGCGATATTTCTCGCTGTATCACTTCCGTTCGCGGTGATAAATAGCGCTTTTACGATCTCTCACTTCGTTTATTGCAGCTGTTTCGTTTAATGCCACGTAAAATGCTGCTTCCATACGGGCTGTCACGGTGAACCGTCGAACTCCAGAAAGCTCGCTCTGCGTAGCGATGGAAAAACCTGTCGTCGGACTTGCCGTTAATTACAAACAATTTTCCGTGGCCCGACAGGTTATACAGTGCTCCCACGTAACGCCCGTTCCGGAACAGAAAGCTGGATAGCTCGATTTCATTGATTAATGATGTTTCAAAAACAGCCAGGGGGTGAGCGAGGGCTTTAATTATATTATCCAATAAAATTAGGTCGATTGTAATGTTCGCGCGTGATACAGGGGAGAAAAACAAGCCGTACGAAACACGGATGCCGGTTGCCATTGTGTAAAAGGCGTGCTCCCAATGTACACAGGGCCGAGCCTCCCTGTGGCTGACCTGTAACGAGTTATTCCACTGCGCGTGATTCGAGTCGCGTTTGGCCAACAGCGGCCGGCTACAATGCAATCTGACAGTTGAGATTATATAGAATCGAAACAATCAATTTGTCGATAGCAAGGTAAATCGATGCCTTTTAGTTTGCATTTCTGTGATAGAAAAATTTTCAATCACATCGCGCTAATAGCTTTCAGCCGAGTGTCCAACTTATCAACCAAACTGATCTGTACAAATTACTTCCATTTGTTTCCTCAACATTCATGCTAATCGACGCTTCGACGAGTCCTCCTTTTCAATTTTCCGTCGCGCGACACACGAAAGCTGTTAATTGAATTCAGACGCGCTTAGCGCGCCCGCGAGCACCGCTGCAAGTGAATAGAAGTGCGAAAGTAGATTGCCCGCAGTCACGCACAAAGCGGTTCCGCGGAAATGCAGCCGCGTATCTCACCTGGATATTTGTTGCATACTTTACTGCGCCGTAAACTCGAAGATATGCGTATCAGACAGGATTAACCGTGCTTTTAAATTAAATATAACACACACACAACAATAAAGGCTGGACGATCGAATAAACTCGTCTTAATTACTTCAGCAATAAAGGAGCAATAAAGGAAACAAATGGCTGGCACTAGTACGTGGCAAGATTTATCGCGACATCAAGTTACAAATGGCTAATAATTAACATGCGAAACATCGATAAAATACTGCAACCTGAATCACGTTTCAACCGTTGCTATCGCCTTGCTCTCAGTTGCGCTGCGAATTTCACTTTTAAGGCCACTGTCTGACCATACACCGGCTCTTCCACTCGCAGTAGTACAAACTACGCTTTCCACTGGAACCAGAGTGACCTATCCTAAACCAGTCTTGCTCCCCGTAACTCTATACGATATTTGCCAACAGAAATGCCCGTTAAAAACAAAAGCGGCCGAGATGGGAGCGCGTCGACGTTCGTCTACGTGCTTCCGTAATTCGCTCGTTCTCACAGAGTCAGGAACAGGGTCGACTATCGCCGTTATACTCCGCGAGCGATAGAGCTGATAGAAACACGTGCACCCCCGCGAGAATTTGATCGACGTGGCGCCGCCTCCGGCGTAATTTTCATAACAGGAGGGGGAGGGGGTTGCCGGCGAACGCCCTGCGTAGCGGAATTTCGAAGCGCGAGGGTGGTTTCCAGCTGCCAGAAGAAAACACGACGAAGACGTTAGGCGCCTTTCAGCGGGGGTAAAATGGAAACTAATTGCTAGAAATTCTGCCGCGGTGTAACCAGCTCACCGCGCGAGCACACGGCAAGTTCATTACGCGTTTCCAACGCTTCGTTTTCTCTCCCCCCCCCCCCTCCCCCTCTCCGCCCTACGCGGCGGATCCTCTTGCGCCAGATTTAATTCGTCGCCGCCGTTCGGGCGTTGGATTTCGCGCATTGTTCCAACGAGACACCGAGGGAGGCAGATCTCGCCCCGCCAGACGCAAGTATCACTGCGAAAGTGGATCTATAATGCTCGAGTATCTTACGCGCGGGGGTGGGAGTAAGCGAGACCGCCGCCGCGTGAGTGGGAATTCTATGCTCGTCTGATTTAATTCGGGGATTACGAGACGCCGGGCGAGCCGAGCTCCGTTGGGGGAACTTATTTCGTCACGCGGCACCCTCTTTGTGCTGCTTTTTTATCCCCCGGATAAACGAGCCTGTCGTTCTTGCGCGTGACTCGCACGGAACTCGCTCGTCAAATATTGAGACTCGAAGGAATTCTTGCTCGCTGGGGGTGGTTGCTCTCTCGATTCCGTTTCCCCAATTATGGACAGTGATTTTGTAAGGATTTGTGCACTTTTTCCATCCCTTTATAAAGTAGCTACCTTCCCTATTTTTGTAACAGAGCTTCGGTATACTGGAAGAAATTTAAGAGCGTCTGGACATTAGCCCCGGACATGTTCACTGATCCTCGACAACCCCTTATGCAAAAATTATTCCGGATTGCTGGTCCTGAAATATTGAGTAACAACCGAGACAACAGTTATCCTCCACCGCTCTGAATCTCCATTCGATAATACAACCGGTGGAACGATTTACCCTCGACGAGCGCAACCTATTCCCTTTACAAATAAATGATCAGCCTGTTCTAGGCAGCTGGCTCAGCCACGTGCACGCTCGAACCACCCTTAAATATTTGATCGGTCTCCGAAGTTCTGGTCAACCGTTCGCGCGGAGCGCTTTGCCCTCCGAAGCGAAAAAAGAATAACCGTCGGGGCGATTTTTACCCCCAACCCCCTGGCGCTATCCATTTAGCACGGCGTTAATTTAGAATTCATGAAACACGTGACGGTGAGATCAGGATTCCATTTCCCTTCTGTTCCCCGTTAGCTGGTTCTACCAATCTCTTGGTCCCGCTACCCCTCCTCCGCCCCACCCCCTGCCACCACCTGTCAGGCTACCCCAGTTTTCGCGCGCGCAGTGTGTTTTCCGCGCGACGCGGAACCTATCTGAAAAGGAGAGGCGAGTAAATCCGTCGCGAGACAATTGAAAAAATGTTCCCCGGAATAGGGTAGTTTGTCATTTCCTGTGTTGTTGATGTCCCCTTACTGGACGGTCCGCGGAACGGACCGTGGCAGGCGACGTTTAGCAAATCCGCCCCTCCCGTATCGTCGCCGTATCCGAGCTTCGCACCCCTTAGTTTCCATACGCGAATTTTCCTCCCCCATTTGTCAGCGGCCTCGCGACGCTACTTATTTGTACACGTCCGCGTGCTCGTGTCCCGCGACGATAGAACGGAACCCGCGCTCCGAATTCGCCGGTCCGGGAATGATCGATTCTCGCAAGGGGGGGGTCAGCTTGCTTCGACGAGACATTAGTCCTCGCGCTGCGTTTCCACGCCCGTCCCTCCCTGCCTCGACCCCCCACCCCCTCCCCACCGGTGCCGGATGTCGAGGCTGCTTTGTTGCGCGGGCAGCTCGTTGCCAAACGTCTCTGCACGCCGTCGGCTCTTCGGCGAAATCGACTGGTGCCGAGCCTCGATATTACTCCGTCCGGAAAAGTAATTTACGACGTCGTTCGGATTTCATCTGGATGCTCTTGGAAATCGAACGATTCATGAAGCGAGATAAAAGCCGCCGCCCGGTGTTCCCTATACACGGTTTCTCTCTGTCAAGCCCGGCTACGGGCTGTCAGTTCCCCTGCCTCATACGCCGGCCTCTTTTTCCCTCGCTCGAGATGCAGCCGGCGAGTTGCTGGAAACGGCAATCCCGGGGTGCATCCGACGCGGACCTCGGGCCAACTTGGAGCGATGTAATTGGGTTTGAAGCGAAAGACGAGGAAACTTCGGGAGACAGTTTCGCTTTGCAAGACAAAGAGGCAAGTTTAAAGCTTCTGTTGAAAGCAGTTTACACGCAGGATTCGCTGTTAAATGGGCTGGGTCTCTGGTCGTCAGACGGTTCCCGGTGGCTTGCGGAGGGAGTGCATAAACTTCATCCCCCCTCGGGCGACGTAAGGAAGCCTGTCCCTTGATTTCTCAACCTTGCTACTTTACCTTTAATTCGCCCACGCGTGCTCGTAAATGTCCTCTCCACCCCGCCACTTTGCAAGCCCTCTCTACAACAATTGCTCTTTGAAAAGTGTCAGAAGAACCGGGCGCAGATAACCCGTGGACGCGTCACTCAATGGCACGCGCGATATCCCCCGGAAATTTCGGATAAATCTGTCGGTGAGCGAGTCATCGGCGGCCGCATGATATCTGCGCGTGCACGCGCCACCGAAATTCGGCATATCTATTCCACGCTCGGACGCGAAGTGCCTATCGTGGCGATTTTTTTTCTCCCCCGGCCTCCGCCCTCGCAATCCTCTGCCCGCTGTCATAATTGCATTCGCCGATTGACGGGGATCGGCCGGATCGTATCGCGACGCTCCGGAGCCGCTCGAGAATCATTAATGGAATTTCGCCCGGGCTTGCGTGTGTGATTCGAGGACAATAACGGTTACGGTTACGGTAATGGGCAACGATAACGGCTGGAGAAACATCGATGGCTCTATTTTTGCCGAGCTCGCGACGCGAACGATATCGTTCTGCTACGCCCCATTCACGCGTCCGAACGCCAAATGGGAGAGCGAGGATTAACCGGCCACGTAAAAATTGCAGTCAGACGGCCGCACTGTAAAACCGAGTTTATAGACTTGCCTCCTGATAAATGTTTGAAGATTAGAAGTCGCGGCCAATTTACCGTCCCGGTGCGATTGACTGCGCGCTTTTACCGGCGTCGAATGCTCGCGCAGCAGATAGTTTAGTAACGCGAAGCTAATGGGAATATTCTTCCGCCCTTTGTACCCCAGCCGCTTTACGGGAACTTCGTTCCAGGTTGTTGCTACGCAATTTCTCCCCGTTTGTCTTTAAGCGATGCTGATAGCGTCAAACAGTAGACGCAGTTTCCGTTACACATTTTTTACGAGGAGAGTCGGAATTGTAATCCCTCGCGATGGGGATGCAGGGGATTGTTGCTGGCATTATACTTGCAACACTCGAGCCCTCAAGATTCTGATTATCGTGCATTGTATCACCGCGCACGCTAGCTCCTGCAATAGTTAACAAGCGCAAACTTCCGCCATGTGCTACGGCAAATTATCTACATTCCGTCTAGCTGTGTAATATCGATTCGGCGAAGCTTTAGAAAATTAGAAATTGCCGTCTATCGGCAACTATGCGGGGCAGCAGCTGCTAAACGCCGATATTAAATTAATACGGGGCTTAAACTAAACGCTGCAAGCAAATTACCCGTTTTGTACGCTCGTATTAATATTTCGTATTAAGACTTGACACTTGCCAGAATACTTTCGAGCTTCCCTGTCCCTCGACCACGCCAGATCCTCGCTGCTTGATAACGCTGCTCCATATGCAAAAGGAGATAGCGAATCGCGCACGATTCATCAACGTGCGTCTTGGAAATAAGTCACCGGTATTCGTCTCGGACCGCCTACCGGCATTATGAAGGCAGCACGATAATATCTCCGGGCTGGAAGCTCGAGGGTTCCGGAATCCTTATGGTGTTGCGTGCGGTAAATAGATAAATGCCGACTTGAAGTGCATGAAACGGCACGGTGAAGGAAGATAGGGCGCACCGAATCGCGAAAATGTATTACCTCGGAAATAATTTGCATTTAGATCTCGCGGCGGCTGAAGGCGGTGCGCGCTCCTTCGGCTTTCGCGGCTCTTTTTCAAATTCTATTGTTAGCTGGCGCAGTGCAAGCTCCGCGTTTACAAAAGGCTAAAACAATACATCTCTAGTGAATAATTACTAATTTCAAGCCACTAAAACAACGCCCTGCTTTTTGAAACGCGGAAATAACTGAGCTGGCGGCTGCATTATTGACTCGTACCACTTGTTTCTGGCTATTATTGCCTGTGTATAAAATTGCGAAGAGTGTTGCAGTCATCTAATCTGCAGAATTTTTCTGCTTTCAGCGATCACGCATGGGTCCTACATCAGGCACTACACAGCAGCTTGGTACAACACAGCGGCTTTGAGGGAACATCGCACCAGAAGTCGTCGCGACACTTCGGCTTCCGGGCATCCGAGCGACGCGACGCTGAATCTACGCCTTCACGCTCTCGACAGGTTCGTGGGGCCATGTATTCTTGGTAGAAATAGAAAGAAATAGGAAAGTAAAAGGAGGTTTGAGTATGTAAAGGGGTGGAGAAAGGGGAGGTTTGTCAGAGATAAAATAATCTTCTGCTAGGTGGTTGTTTCATTTCGAGTTTACGTCGACTGGATTTCAGTTACCCGAGTCTAGCGGGGGAAATTGTTATAGCCGGTAAATTTTCTGAGTTTAATCATCGTCACGCACATTCTCGCGGGACTAAAGCTTTCCAACACGTTACTGTCATGCTGATTTTATACGTTCTCTCGAAATAATGCAAAACAACGAGTGACTTTGCCCGCGCGCAGCAGCGAAGAGGTAATTATTTTATGGGGGGTGGAAAGAGCTTTCTCTCGAAAGCTCAAGTTCCGGACGAACTTCACACAAAGAAGCCGAATCTTCTCGCCAGCCGGGCCGGTTTCATTATATTTCTGACGCTTCAAGTTAAATGTAATTTAACGCGCCAGTAGTTCAGACAAGACTCAGTAGAATTGCCTGAAATAAGTCAGACAATGCGTACAGTATCGGGACACTGGGAAAGAAAACTTTTGAGAGATAGTATGATTGTTCCATTATGAAATTATTGTCTTCCTATACATCTCGAACGACGTCGCAGTCACAGCACGCCAGTCGTCGCCTGGCTGTCAGTGAAAATACGTGAAATAAGTCAGACATCGCGTTCGTAATCGGCTTCTGACATTCGGCGCTGTATTAATACCCAGAAATCACAGTGCATTCTCTGCTAAATCCTGAAAAATGTCTGAAGAATCGAAAGCAAAGGTTTGCTGCATTACCAACGCGCTTTAAATCACAGCGACGTGTAGCTAATTACAAACGAGGCGCAGCTGCGTGTAATAAGCTGTTCTAAGCACTGAAAGTACATGGAGCATGACAATATAAGGCAGTGCACAATGCAGACGATTACTGCACTGATATATATTTGAATATTCATAATTGAAGGGCAAATAAGGGATGTAATTCAGCTGCGAGCTGCGTTTCAGTAGCTAGGCAGCGTAGAAAATCAATTACACACGGATCGGCGACCCTTCTTAGCGACAATTGCAGAGGCATTCCCTTGTCGCAGTAGGCATACGCGTGTTCGCTCGATTCTCTTATGCAGGCACGGCGTGTACAAGGATCGTCAGCCTTATGCGACATTGGGCCAACATGCTGCCCATATGCCTCGTCGAGCATCGTGATATGCCGTCAGTATGTTGTCAGTGCCATCGACACGGTCCTCCTAAATCTCCGCGTTACACTCCGCAGCATAGACAGTTCTGTTTCAGTGTCAGCGAACCGCATCCTACGATAGTTCTCGCCCGCCTGCCTCTGTTCGCCATCCCTTAGCTCCCTTCACTCCGTATATCACACCCCTGTCACGAAATATTCCCAAGACTTTTGTTTATCAACCCTTATTCCAAGAAAGTCCACTCGCTCATCCACCTTCCAACCGTTGCTCCACTATTTTTACCTCCCTCCCTGTTTCTCCCGTTCTCCATCAAACTTCGCGCCGCCCACGTTTTTGCCCTCTCCCCACCCCCTGCACACCGGCAACACCCGCTTTTTTGACATGACAGTTTCCCTCTTTGCTCCAGTTTTCCCGCCTTCGACCCTTGCTGCAGCCACCTCGCTCCTCGAACTTCGCGAGGGGCGCATTTGGTCGATAGCAGCCGGTCCCGATCCGAGCCGCGAGCACCTCGACTCGAGTGCGTCGCTCGAGAGGGTCGCTACCCTTTTGTGCGAACACGTTCCTGATTGGATCGGTCGCGGCAAGTCGATTCTCTCGTTTCTCCGGCCGGGAAAGCTGGAAAATCGCGTGCAAGGTCGGGCGGAGACTTATCGCGGCTTCCGGGGGATGCCACCCCCGTTCCAACCCTTGGGGGGAGGGGCGCGCACTCTTTGAGCACTAAATTTTCGGTGAAATACGGTCGGCGGGGCGCGGGGGGAAAAAATACTGGCGGAAGGTGGCGGTGAAATTTATAAATGCGTGCTTCGGTCAGGGGTGGCGCGAGGGGTGGCTGGCGCCGAGGAGTGGCTCGGGGGGTGCGCACCGATGGCGGGCCAGCGCGTCGGTGTTGGTGGTTTATGATGGAGTCCGTTTCGCGATTTGCGGAGTTTTATCATTCGCTCGTCTTCCGATCGGAAGGAGAGGTTTAAGGGGATGATTTGTGGCGAGTGGGCCAGTATTTCAGGCCGGAGGGACACTCTGGAGGATCAATTTGCTAGATTTAATGTATGCAAAGGCCGGTGGAATAAATATTTCAAATTGGCTAGCCGCGGAGCGCGCGATAAATTGTATTCTAACGTAACGTTATTTGAAGCCAACCCCGTCTGAGATATCAAACTTCCGGGATGCTTACCAGCCGAAGGGAAGGAGATACGAAAGTTTCAGCGGAACCTTTTCGACTACGGACGATATAACTTCGTTTTTATTGTCTGATTCGGTTATAGAGGCCGATGGCGGGGCAGCTTTACGACAGACAGAGTATCAAACTCCAGGGAAAACAACTGGAAATTCTCCATCCTCTCAATATAGCTAAGTAGAATACAAACTCGGAGCTAGCACGATTCCTGCGAGGTTTATCTACTAGCGCATTAACCTTCCTATTAACCAACATGCAAAAACATATTCCTCCTATTTAATCTCTCGAATTTCCCAGCGGCTTTTCAAAACAGTTCACTGTTACTGCTAGCAAAAGGAATTCACCCTTTTCGCAAATTATCCGCTACACATTTGGTTTTACACTCGCAATTATAAACCAGAGAACTGTCTGCGCCGGTAAGGGGCACAAAAGAAAATCAACCAACGAGAAAAACCTCTTTATTAAAAGGGTAATTAGAAGCGATCTTTATCGTCCCGGCGATGGTGTCGATAGACACAACCCTAGTCCGCATTATTTTCGAGTTAATTCGACCCCTCGCGGCTCTCCGCGCTGGAAGCCTTTCCCCGACGGCGCAATTAAAATTGGAAACGTTCGCGCGTCGGCTTCTCGGTTTCTTTCGCCAAGGGCGAGCGTGATTTAATTGGATTGTTCGTTAATGAGTTCCTTGAGCGATAATCGAGCGGGCTGTTGCGAATAAACAGGCGGCGTGCCTCCAATTAACCTCGATATCGGTACTTATTACGCCCAGGCCAATCGCGCTGTCTGATTATAGAAATTCGGACGTGCCGATCGGCGGAAGGGCGCCGCAGAGGAATCGGAGGATTCAATTAGAAATCGATTCGAGTACAGCGAGCGGGGGGTGGCCGCCCTGAAATCGTAGGGCGGGTTGCACGCGCCGGTGTGCAACGGTATCGCGGAATAACGATTCGCTTCATCCCGTCGCTGACCGCTGTAGTAAGGGGCGAACGTGCCCGATATCAAGGTGGTAGCAATTACCGAGCCAACCCCCGCGGAGTCGATTAGGCAAGCATTTGATTCTCTAATGCGAGCAATCAGCTTCCGATGCGAATTAACTGGCGGCGAAAGAGTTACAGCCGGGAAGAGGGGATTTATGATATTGTAATTACCACGCTGGGGTTGGCCGGGGAGGGAACGCGTCCGAAAGCATTAATCAGCAACGAAACGTCGCTCGCAGCGCGATAAACTCGGGACGGAGGAAGCGTAAGAAGCATTCCCTTCTACCGGGGCTGCGTGAAACCCGGCGCACGTTAAGGTGTCCCTTACGCGAGTGTATATTACCGGGGCGAACGAGGCTGTCGGGAGGGTGAAGCGCATTACCCCTTGCAACTAATCCCATTTCTCAATGGTACATGCATCACTCACCGCTCCTGACTAATCGTCCTCTCGAGGAGACCGGGTGTTGCTCTCGCGTAAATTGAGCAATAACGCGGTAATGCACGGTCCGACGATAATTTTCGCGCAGCCATACAACCACCCCTTGACTAGGAATTTCCGTAAATAGTCGCTGTTTCCGCGGAGCAACCGCTTCCCGTTCTTCGCAGCCCCGGAACGAGCTCCGAACAGCAAATAAAGGAATCGTTTTCGATTTCAACAACCACCCCCAACATTGCTACTTAAAAATTTCTCCCTTCACGCTGCTCTGCTGAAATTTTTACCTCGCGGATAGATAACTTCCCTCGTATCTTGAATTTTGAAGCGTGCATTAGAAATTTGTCCGGCGCGGAAGTGGAAAATATAGGCGGGAACGGTTTAACGGGAAACTTGGCGGAAGTTGCGTGCTCCGGGGGAGTTAAAAAGCACCCTCTTGTATTTCCACATTAAATGTAAAGTAATTTGCGAGGGAAATTTCTGCGAGAGTGAAAATTCTTTAGAGCGCTCCGGACGGATATTTCGTTTCAAGTTGGGCTTAGTGTTATTAGGATATACGAGGGTGGAATTTCGTTAGTGAGTCAATGGGCGCATGAATCGATTAATATTCCCATAACATTCGCCCGGGCTCTAATTCAATTTTGCATAAATATCGAAGGACGTGGGCATTAGTTACCCGGGCAGCATTTAAAGTTCAATTAATTGATAATCGATAGCCGGTGGAAATTATTAGGTAATTTGGCCCCCGCGCGGAAGTCTAACAAAATGTGAAACGCTCTAATTAATTCGAGCGAACGTTAATCTGAATCGGTAATCGTCCGCGAATGAAACCTAACGCCGCCACTTATTATTGGCTCGTATTACTCTGCCTGGACTCCGGCACAGTCAGTCGCGATAACGATACAGGATTCTCGACGTCCCGTGCTTCTTCGAACCTCGCTGCGAGAATCAAACGTCGGGCAACGGGAAGAACAGCTCCGATATCACGGCAACGCGGAATTGCCTGAAAAATGTCCGTCACCAAGTGACCCAGAACGCTCGTCCGATTCCGTCGATACGTCACGATGACTTGGACGCGCTCGTATTATCCGCGCGGCATCGAATGCAACGTGACGGGCGCAGCGTGCGGCTCGCAAAGGAACTCGGGAACACTCGCCGGGTATGCAAACGACATTCGCGTTAGACGTGGAACAACTATTCGAAACTTTGGGGACAACGCGTGCATAACAGCCTCGCGTTACTGACCGGCTAGGAATATCTCGCGCGGACGTGCTGCGGCGTTGTTGAATAAAACAAGGGGGTTTGTGTTCCGATGTGGTAAAGAGTTATCCGGCTCGTCAGTTTTCAGATTCGGTCAGGGAACACAGAAATTTGAAGAAGTTTGAGAGGCGATGCAATTCTCTCCTGGTGTTTTTTTCTTTGCGAATATTAAAATTTAATAATTTGGGGAATTTTAGAAAACAAAATCCCTATTTTCTACTACTATTTTTCCAACTACAAATTTCATTGTATTAAAATTTTTATTTCTGGGAAAATTTTATAATGACGACTGAAATGTTAAAATATTCAAAATTACGAAAATAGTAACTGAAAAATAACGCTGGGGTGCAGCGAACCCCACGTTAAATACTACCGGCTGAAAATTAGAGCACTCATCCCCTTCCATCTGCCCAGCTTTGCCATGGCAGCGCTGCAGTGCCTTTTCCGTGCCAGAGAAAAACATTCCGCAGCTCTGAAGCATCATTCGGTTACAAATCCGTCAGCAGCTCCGCGGCACCATGGGCGTACACGTGCATCAAACTTTTCACCGCCTTTCCTTCCTGCCCCCTTTCCGTATATCAATTCCGAAACTCCCCGGGAAACCGTAGCAGACACGCGGAATGTAAAGAGTCAGGGATTTATACGTTCGATATGTCGTCTGTCGGTGGTCGTTCGGTTGTTTGGCATCAGCCAGGCCGAGCCTCGTGGTTTCCAGGGAGCAAACTTCTCTGTAGAACATGGCTCCCTTAAGATTCAGTCGGCAATCTCGCGTCCCGACTTACATAATGCAAGCAGCAACTTGGAAATCTCGCGGATGAACGTTGCGAAACTGTTGATTGTCGCTTTCCAAGGCAACTACCAGCCGAGACACCGCGAATTAGCCACGTAATGAGTCACCGGAGGATCCAACACTTTTGTCCGAAAAATGAGCGATGCTTCTCGATATCCCGGCCCTTGTACGTGCCGACAAAGCCACCGGAGTTCGCCCGCGGTTATAATAAATTCAGCGAGCGAAAGGATCGCGGAGAGTTTGAAGCCTCATAAAATTTTCGTCGAGTAAACATCACTGTTGCCTCCCGGTGAATGATTTATACGAATTATTTTAATGAGATTTGTTTGAAACGCAAGACACTTCCGCGAATCCAGCAAACTAGTTAACTCATTTTAACCAAAATTGTTGGCTAATGAGTTTCCCCCGCGAGATGGCCGAACTATAAACACGAAAGCCTGTGAAAATTACCGCGGAATGTCGATTTCACTGTTCTAAAATTTTTGAATTACCCCAACTCCACGCCCGCTGCTTTCTTCCCGCGAAAATTGAAACGCGGGTCCCTCCTGCGAGGCATTTCCGCGCATTATGTCAGCTGCAAACAAAACAGCAACAAGGTATCCCATCTAAATCACACGTCACATCCCCTAAAATGATTATTGCGCAACGATAGGCTAATTAACGCGGGCGTAGTAATTTAATTAATGCTCCCTGTAGTGCGCAGTAACATTGCTAATTTCGTTGCATTAGCCGCCCTCCCGATATCGCGGCATCAGTTGCTAAAAGTGCGGCGCATTGTGGCGCCGCTGGCTCGATATCGCGCTGGCCATTCGTAAAAGGGATGTTGCCCGGCTACTAAACGAACGATTGTTCTCGAGCGTGGCGCCCTATCGATATTAAAATCCACCGATGAAGGGCGAGGGATGTCGAAGGCTGCCGCGTCTCATCAATCTTTCGACGGGAGAGAAAGGGCAGCGCGCGGAATAGGTTCGACAGACGGCAACCGTTTCATCAGCGCGGATTAATCTCTCTCAGTGTCGCATTAGTTACATTAGCGCGGTGACATCCGCGGCGCTGTCTCTCCGATGAATAATTGAAATCAGCCGCGCGTCGGCGGCAAAAGGAGCGCGGCCGTCCTGAATCGATAGCCTATCGCGGGCCGCGCTGATAATTAGGTAAAAGCGTCCGCTCGCCTCCGAGCGGGATTATCGAATGCAGAAACGGCCGGTTCCATGTAAACCCTGCACACCGGCCCGGGGAACACGTAAGGGACCAGTTATAACGTAATATGCGACCCTCGTTACGTTACATTGTGCGATTATTATGTGACACGCTGTCGCGGTGAAGTTCAGTTTCAGCTGCACAGTGGTTCTCATACAGGGACTCGCGAGATCGTTCCTCTTATCAGCTGGAAATTCGAGACTCGCCGAGTTATTTTTTAGGACACGCTAATGCAGATATGTTTGCTGGGTGTATACAGAAATATCAACGATAGTCGGTGAATCTCTGTGGAACGGCACTGAGGAGATTAATACTTTAAAAGGTTGTGTGCGCGTTGCGAAAGGGCCTCTGCGGCACACCGGAGACCAATTAAAACGTGTGTACTTCATTACGCAATATTGTGCAGCTATTATGTCACTTCTGCTCGATGCAGTGGTGCTCGATTAACGTTTTATGATATTTCTAAATCTTTGAAGCATCAGAAATTTGTGATGACTGTCGGAGCCCGACAATCGAAGGTTAAATTTATTTTTGTTACCCCGTATTTCACTCTCTCGGTTCTATTTTGGAAATCAATATTACAGCCGGCGGAAGTACAATGCTCGCGATGCGTCGCTCGAAATATAATAAATCGGATAAAATTACATTTGCGTTGGGAATGCTTGATTCCACCAGAGCGTCATGTATGAAAAAAGCGGCCATTATTAAATGAAAAACATTGTGGAAAAATGTTTGAAATCGTTTCTTTTTGTAACGTTTATTTCGCATCAAATTTCATCAGTCAAATTGTCACTCGTGAATTCTAGGATATATTTCTCGCTGACTCTTTCGCCATCGCGAGAGATGTTCGAACAGATTTTAGAACAGCTGGGGATGTTTAGAGCTTTTCCCACCTCAACATACCTAATCATCTAATCAACCGGGAGTGAGTACCTACAATATTGGGCATCAACATATTCACACCAATATGTGTGCGTGTGAGTCTTAATAGGTGTGCGGATTAGCGACCGTCAATATTGGCTAATTGATTATCCCTTTGCCAATAACTACACGTTCTGAGCCGCCTATCTAACATTTCGTTCGAACAGCCTGACATTTTTATTTAACAGCATCGCCGACGTTATCTGTTTTATGTTTCAGGGTATTCAAGATGAGGCTCACGAGGGACACGAGTTTATTTCACGAGAACGCCGTCTTCGAGGGATCGAATGGCCAGCAAATCACGTTCGATCCGCTGCACGCCTACAGCGGCACACTCGAGGGTGAGGGAGCATTGAATTTTTTACATCCCCGAGCGGAAGAGAAGTAAAATGTCGCGAGCGAGCGGGCAAAGATGCCGGTAGCTCAACCGTAATTCGTTAAAATGCGACGCATGGGGCTTGGAGAGAAGCTACTACGGAACAGAGGAGAGAATCGCGTTTGACTCCTTCGCGCCTTGAACGCGGTTAAGTGCGCTTCGTTATCCACGAATTTCCAGAATCGTGCAGCTCTCGGCGAAAAGAAATAACGACCGCGCGGGCGGAACGGTGTCCACGTGAAATTACATTAACAATTTTTCATACCAAAAGGGAGCCGCAAGTTTTTACCACCGCGCACTAATTATCTTCGCAAGCTGAGTCCAGAGTTCTTCACGGTACTCATTGTCCACGCGACCACGCTTTTCGAATTTAATCAGAGCAACGCTGAGAGACAGGTGATTATCTATGAATCTACTAATCCTCTGACAATTAGCAATTATCCTGCCGCTGATCCGACCAGCGTCCATTAATCCAGGGACCCGCCAGCCGCGTAATCATCGTGCATCGACAAAATTCACGCGGCAGCTCTGAATCTCCGCGCGAAAAAACGGGGAATCCCGCTCGGTCGACGGTGAAAAGGCCACTCGACGATTCCGTTTCTTCCTTGGTATAAGATCTACTGCCGGCGAAATTAAAATGCACATAGCGAATCGATTCGCCGCGGTTTCGAGTCCTCGGACTGTTGGCTTTCGTCGCGGAATATCTCGGTGATATTAAGGGGGTACTCCACTGTGAACGGTGGAAAAATGAAGCTACTTTTAAAAAAAAATTTCTCAGTAAATACAACATATAACGAAATAAATGTTTCTGGTATTTATTAAGCTACTCTTATATTAATACCAAAAAAATTAAAAAGAATATTTTTAATTTGTTTCACTTGTTTTTTTACAGCGTCAATATGACACTAAATAAAAACGGTAACCAAAAACATTTATTTCATTATCTGTTGTATTTACTGAGAAAAATCTTACCTCTGTAAGGACGATTCACTGAATCCTCGGTGCTATAAGTTTGAGGTATTATAGAGAAAGAAGGGGCCAGTAATTTCATTAGACAGCATCATACGTGAAAATCCACACGGGGGTGTGTTTGCCGCAGAAAACAGTTGAAGTCGAAGGAATTGGCGAACGGTTCAGCGCGCATAATGTAAGTGTACATGTGTATATTAAAACCGCAAGCAACCGCGGGAGGGCGGGTAGGAGGATTAGATTTCAAAGGAAACGTGGATAAGCTCTCGACGATCCTTCCGCCATTTGCGTTCGTTCTTCCGCGGCCCGTTTTGTGTTCCCCGCTATCCTCTGTCTGCCTTATTCACTGTATCGCCCGCTGCTTCAGTGTTCCTCTTTCGGAGCTCGGAAAGTCTCTTCCTCCCCTTCGCGATGATAGTCGGTCCCCAAAGCTCTCGTTGTTCGGCGAAGTTTGCCTCCAGTCCACCAGCATTTCTCCATATCTTTTATCGCATATTGGAACGCGCGGAATGCACTCATGAAACTCGTCGAATCATGACACACGTACTCAACCATCCGCCGCGTGCAACACTCCCTCGAATATCGTTGCAAAAATGTCCCCCATTTTCTTCCACCGGTCAGCCCTCTCGCGGGCAATATTTTTTTAATACAATCCTAGCGTCACTTGTCGCGAGCAGATGGCACGCGGCGTCCGGATTCGAGTCACGCGTTTTATTCGATTACATCAATTTCAGAACGCACGTCGCCCCACGCTCTGGATGGGCCGGGCATTTCAATAACGCGTAATATAATTGCGCCCGCCCGCGCATGCACTCAGGTAACGAGGCACGCATCCGAAATTACTTTTCCTTTCGCCAGGATTCTTTGAAGCCCGATATAGCGTATGATAAATTGCTAACGAAGCCCCCGTGGCCAGTGAATTTCGGCGGTCAGAAGGGGGTGGCGAGTCGCCCCTTTCCTCGACCATTTTTTCGCAGCCTATCGTTCAACCCCATCCTCGCTGTCCGGTTTCTCGTTTTGTGTCTCTGGCTCGTTTTTTCTCGCCTGTTCTTTGTTTACTCTGTTTCATTTTTTTTATTCCCTGTATCCCTCTGCCCTCCACTTGCCGCCCCCTGTCTCGCCGCCACCACTCCTTTTTGTACTCGTTACCCCTCCCGGCGGCAACGATACAGCAAGCCAAGTGGGTTATTGGATGGTTTCCAATATGTCGGCTCGCTCGACCACTGCGGCACTTTATGCACCCTCATATCATTTCCATGGTTTTCACGGGCTGATGCTGCCACCCTTAAAAAGGGGTGGCTTCATCGAGCTTAATTTTCGCGCGAATTTTATCGAAAATAAAAAAGACACGATTACGCTCTGCTTAGGAGCAATCGCGGGGATAATTGATTCTCCCGAGGGTTTGCCACGAGCAACGAAGGCTAAACGTCCGGTCGAACTTTTCCATTAAAGAAGCAATATCTGAGTTATTCGAGAATTTTATAGAAGATAACGAAGCTTCGCCAATGTAAAGGGCATAAATATTCATGGTACGGCGACCTAAATGTATCGCCGCGGAGGGCGAACGACCCCCGATTAAAAGTACATCACCGTGTGACGAAAAATAGAGGGGGAAAAAAATTGGCCGGCGATACATTTTTATAATTAAAACTTCAAAGCGGCGGCAATTTCTGTCACGCCCCGCCTTGTAATAACGCGTTTCATAAAAGCGCCAGCGAGTGTAACGCCCGGCTGGATTATGCTCTCTGGATTTTCCATCGCCGTTTTAAGAATATTAATGAATATTTTAATGAGCGCCAGTAATGAGAAACCGAAAATATTTCGCCGGGCCGCAATTGCTTAAATTGTCCGCTGCAACTCCACTCTGCATTATAAAATATTAACATGTCAAAGCGTGGCTTCATTAAAGTATCGAGTTTCCCGGGGAATTTTTTCGTCATACCCGGAAAACGAAAGATTTGGGTACATTAATTCGGCTGGAATTTAATGGTTCGCTTTCCACACCCGCGACATTTGTCACGCGTTCATTCGCATTCCTATTAATTCATTAAATTGCGATCTCTCGTTGTATTATAGGAACATCGCGCAATTCCCTTTTCCCCAATATTTTTAATTCCGTTTGATCCGTTAAGAAGTCATTCTACTTTGATCGACTGTAAAATTAAATTGTTTTTAAAGATTCTTTTGTCAGGAACTACAACATATAATGAAATAAGTCTTTTTAGTATTTATTAAGTTACTTTTGTATTATACAAAAATAATATAAAAGAATTCTTTTAAGTAGAATTGCCATTCTATGGCCAGACGAATCTAGAGTCACTAGATCAATGAAATTTCGTGGTAGTTCGCAAGGAGGAAGTGGCGCAGGGCTCGTTAGAATATCCCCGGCCGTAAAATCCGCTGCTAACGAACCCCAAAAAGCCCGAAACAAGGTCTGAATTTACGTAAAGCACGTCCGAGTAAATCCTCGGATGGCGCAGTCAGCGATTCCCCGGGTCTAATAAAAGGCGGCAGCCGTTGGCGCGACACCGTCTTCGCGGGAATTAGCATCGAAACGACGGATTCGTCGGTATCACGCGAGGCTCTCCTCGGCTCCCCGGGTCGAACGGCGGCCGTACAATAACGCACGTCGTCATCCCCCGCGGCGGGGGCGCTAAACAGCTACTTTGCAATCTCGTTGGGTAGCTTTCCTCGCTAGACAGCCTTCAGCAGTCCAATTTTAATCATCTAAGAGTCGCGGAGCAGTCGAGGAGAAAGAGAAAGAAACGACAGGGGCGCGGGTGTGGAGGGAGGGACGTCACTTACGAGGAATTGCAATTTTCTCTAAAGACTCTGGAAGACGAGGGAACGATCTCTTCCTCCCCCAGCCCCGCCCCGGCGCAGCCACCGGTGTCGGCCGAATTCTACGGCGTTGTGCACATCTCTACCGAGCCATTTGTCCAAAGCAATTTCCATCCGCGAACGGTTTTCATCGGCTGCCACCGCCCCATCCAGCACCCCCTCCAGCAGTCGTCCCGCGGCTCGGAACTTTTCTCTCCGCCACCCTGCACCGTCGCCCACTCCCCACTTCCGCGATCCAGCCGCTGGAAAAATGGAGAAGCGAGTGTCGCGCCTCTGACACGATCGCTCGAAGAAAGGAAACGCCGCGGGTGTAATCGGAGCCCGGGGCCAGGTAACTTCCGTTCCTTATCACCCGGCAGCTCGACGAAGACACTCCTCCGGGACGATGGTATCGCTTCTCCGAGACATCTCGTTAGGGGCGACGCTTCTTAATTACGCTGTCGAGATATTGAAAGCCGGGATAGATGTCGAGGCTCGAACCTGTCTAAGGGGGCGTGTCGCTGGAGCGGAGGGTGGCTTTTGACAATCCGAACATCCGCGAACTCTGATAATAATGATTTATTCGCTTCCCGACCGCTCCGCCCGGCCGCTTAAGTAGTTAAACAGTTGGATATTGAAGTTCCGGGAGCGGGGCACTCGGCGGAGTGATTTTCTGTAGACTTATCGAAGTTTACTTACGAGTCTTTTAGTTGAAACAGAATTGTGGTATGCAAAGAGGCCGGAACACCCTCGCCGGGATTCCTGCTTTTAAATCAGACCTGCCGCGCAACTGGATGTCCTTTTCTGTATAAACACTTGGCCCCCGGTCGAAAGTTCGCGAAGAACAACTTCATTAAAACTTCGCCCCGGAGCGATCGAGAAGAAATTAAGAATACACCGGGAGAGCTGCGTGTTGCGGCGAGTGACTGATAACGCGGTCCACGGTGGTCGCCTAGCTTGCTGGCTTATTCCAAATCGACGCTACAGCGCTGGCAGCAGCGAGGAGCGGAAGCCACGAGGCCGCGGCGGCATCGCGACGATTTAATCGTGTGGTTTAGTCGAAATTGTCCATTTATAATTACCAGGGAGACAAAGACGGGAGCAGCGGGATGGCTGAGGCGAGGAGCCAGGGCGCACGATACCTTTGAGGGCTGTACGTCTCTTTCGTTATGAATGAATCCGGCAATGAGTTGGCACGGTACCAAAGGATTTCCAGGTGGTCGCGAAATTAAGCTCGACCCCGGCTCTGAAACCCTCCGCTGCAATCTATGCTTCACTGAATTTACTGTCCTCCACTTCCACGACCCGGTAGACGACTTCCACCCGCCCTCCGCTCGCAACCGCCGCCCGCGACAACCCCTCCCTTCCGGTGTTCCAGCCCGCGCTCAGCCACACGGGGTCCCCTGGAACCGTCGTCTCTAACCTTCGTCTCGAAGTAAGTCCTGCCAGCTGCTACCAGGGTGATTACTTCTTCATATTTTACGCTCCGCCGACCGCCGCCTCTCATCATCTTGTTCCCCCTGCTCCCGCAGTTTGCTCGAATGCCTCCGCCCTTCCCCGGAGCGCGCAGCTCTCGGCAGGTCAAGTCGCTTCTTCGCGACGGAAGCTCGTCTTCCGGTTGTTAATCGGGGGGATAGACTGTCTCCTTCCGTCGTGACCGAGATGAAAGTTTAATCGGGATCGATCGCGAAATGCGGACACCGCGGTGCGACGCGCCACTTTCTTCGAATAGTTTACTGTGGAGGTGTTCAGAAATCGGACGGTGCGTTGCTCTTTGTCGCTTAGATATTATCGATCTCAAACACCGTGGACGGGAACACTCGCTGGAGAAGAAACGGAAGGAGCAGGGAAAGAAATCTGTTCGTTTCGGGGGAGGAGGGTGTAGCAGCTGGTGGTAACAGGATAATTACTTCTTAGCATTTCACGACTCGCCGAATCTCATGCATATTATGCGTCCGTGCTCAAAGGCTTCCTGCCCATTCTCCAGATCTCCTGACTTCTGGCTCGTGAAAAAGATGCCTCCGTCGCTCCCTCCCCGGTGTTTTTCATTCCTTTGCCGGCGAGGTTCGCGAGGGATCTTTCAGAGGATCTCAACCAGTCCGCTGCTGTACTGCTTCCCGGGGAGTAAAAAGCCCGCGGGTCTATGGTAAATCAGGGTGAACGGGCTTCAAGCGCGGCGGGTTAATAAAGGGCATCAAAACAGGTACCTCAACCTGCAGCTTAAACCGGCCGCGATAAAAACGTACGAAGCGGCGTTCATATTCATTTACCCCTTAATTGCAAATTTACTACCACCCGCTGTATATCACGTGGCTGTATGGCGAAACTGTCGGCCGTAACTTTCGCGGCTATGAACCTTAAGCGTGTATCAACCTCTTGCGACCCGCGCCCCCTCGGATCAGCTGTACATCTTTTCAAAGCGGCAAACATTCGTCGGGGGGGCTCAGCTTAAAAGCGCCTCCATTCGCGGCCGGATAAATTGGCCGGCTGGAAAAACGGCGAGCGACATTTCCGTTGTCTATAAAGCTTTACTCCGGCGCTCGTAAACAGCGGGGTGGCTCTTGGCGCGGGCCACTGAATCAGCCGGCGAGTTTCGCCGAATGGATTCGTTGTTCCGTCGAGTTGTGACGTGGTCCGCGAAAATTTGTTACGGAGTACCGCGTTGTTTTGTTGCGGCAGCGGGAAACACCGTGTCCGGCAGAGTTCCTTTGGCAAATTCATTTGTAAGCGCGATCCCCATCAAACTACTTTCGAATGTTTGGCGAGTTCGTTCTCCATGTTTCGCCCGGCCGGGGGCGAATAAAGGATGTCGTTTCAATTGAAATTGCAAGGGCTGGTGATTTTATATCGGAGTTAGACACCTGTGCTTCGGTTATCGTTGACTTGTTCCACTTGAATAGTGGACTCTTTCGTATCAGGATTGAAACGAGACTGTTGTGGAGGGTTGTGGATGATTTCTGTTTTAGCAGGGAGGTCAGGGGTGAGTGTACAAGGTCGAAGCTGCCGCAAAGGGTGGGCGAATTTAATGGGGCAGAAAGGTATAAAAATGACGTCGCGCGGAAGGGGGTGGAAGTGAGATACGGTCAGCGCCGGCGGTATTTCATACTAATGGCCAGATGTTGTCACCTCTCGTCGACCAGTTTGTCTTAAGAGGTGCGCGCTAGGGTTGCGTGGAGAGACTCGGCTAGTTACGGGGCCGAGGATATTTTCCCGCGGCACGGAACGTGTCCCCTAACGCAGTCCCAGCAGCGAGCGGTCAGATAACTTAATCGCGTTTCGCGGAAGATTTCTCAACCGTCGGAACCTCGAGGGAGGGCGCGGTTATTAAATCAGCTTCGAGTAAATATTGCAAATTGAAAGCCGCCCGCTTTTCACTCCGGCGACGATTCTCAGCATTGAGTCGTCACTCGAAATCCCGGCCTTTCCCGCGATATTCCATTTGGGCCCGAGTATTTTTCAATCCCCGATGAAATATCCACTCGGAGAAGTCGCAAGGAGCGCCCGCTGAAAATCTCGCGAATCATCGGCGACAAGTGTCGGGGCGCCCTAGGAGAGACGAGCGTTCAATCTCTCGAATTCTCGCCTCCGCGGGAGGAGAGGCGGAATCGATAGGACCCGAGCGGCGAAAACACGGCGGTTGAAAGAGCCACGCGGAGGCGGCGGAGGTGACGAAAGAACGACTGTTCACGGTTCGTTTGCAGCGCACAATGCAAACACACGTAGACGATACCGGCGACAATAGTGGGTCGAGGGAACGAGCTTTTAGCACCGAGATTCTCTGTTGTACGGTTAAGGGGTGGATGCGTTTGAACCGATAAATTTCCAGCCGGGGAACAAATAGAGAGGGTAAGGTCAGAATAACGCGGCACGGGCCACCGGGGAGACCCTCTATTAATTTATGCAAATCCGCCCCTTGAAGTCCGCCGCAACTCTGTCAAACGTTGAATTTCCCGGAATTCACGGGGCAGCGAGTTAAACGTGAATTTCGCCCGGAACATTGACAAATACATACGAGAAACTCTTTCGAACGTGCGATGCGATCTACAACGCTAAGTAGTATCGCACCGTGACTGGTCAGGCAACGACAGACGTTGAGTAGTGCTGGTGAACGATAAAGGACTCGTCGACGCCCGACCAATTACATGCCTGCGCTACTTTCAGCCACGCTGAATCATTCAATTTTTACGATCTGCGTTTTCGAAGTCACGGTAGGTTTATTTACGAGCACGCGTTTTCAGGCAGCCTTCAGCCGCTGCGTCGCGGCCGTTTGTTACTTTTTATCGCAAGCTTTCCGCAATTATCGCCGCCGTTTCGTTATCATCAGCCGGCCCGGCGATATCTTCCCCTTAATTTTTCACTTTCGCGCACGGCGCCCGAGCAATCGCCTCGCGGCAAGATTGTTAGCAGCCAGATAGAGGCTCGCAGACCGCAGCTCGTAACTTACGAGAAATATAAATTAAACGTCGCGCGTTTACGCTGCTTAGTTAGCAGGAGAATAATAAATTCTAATGAAAAGCAACCGGCTACGCGCTCGCACACACGCGGGCCAGCCTCTTTGATAAGTTCCTGATTACATCCGCAGGTGTGGCAACACTTTCCTCGCGTGCAATCAACCCTTCTGTATTTTTCTTTTCGAATTCCTTTCTGGTAAATCCTTGTCAAATTTGACTCGTCATAGAGTTGAGCTTCGGGGGTCGATTTCTATTTTATTAAGCTTTAAACTACCCCCGTGTATTTTCATAAGTCCCAGCATCCTTTATTTCAATCCTCTCGATATAACAATGTTTATAGATTATTCTGCGAGGGGTGCGCGTCTACTTGACGCACAAAGCACCCTCTCGAATTGCTGTTAAACCAGCTCGGCGCTGCACACTGTATTAGGTTATTATTTGCAATAATAATGGCTGACGAAAAGACCGGCTCATATCTCGCGTAACTGGATTAGCTTCGACAAATTGAGTTCCTGATTGGCTCGGTCGTTCGATCAAAGTCATCTCTTGTATACGAGCATGTAACATCTAACCGCCAGCACCGCACAGTACATGTGCGGCGAACACATGGCACACGAATGCATGTTGAATTTTGCATGCAATTCCAACGAGATTAGACTGCGCATAAAACAATCCATGGGGGACGCGTATTTTTAGGGGGCGCGCAGATAACCGGCAGCGTGTGTCTGCGAATTTCAGAGAAGTATTTTTACCCATTTCCCTTCCATATCCCCAAGTTACAATCGCGCTTTTATTATCCCGATCAACTTTCGCATTATTTAACTTTCAATATTATCCCCGTCGCTCGGCCGGTTTTCGGGATTTAAATTTCGAAAATTACAGCCCCTCCCGCGTTTAGCTTCCTGGAACTACGTCGAAATTTTATTATTGCCACTCGCAATGCCCTCGTCCGTCTTTTCGAGCACGTTCCCCGCTCGCGCTGGTGTGTGTAACTATTATTACTGCAATTCCAGCCGTACGCCGAATGGAGACCATGCTGCCCGGCCACAGCATAGCATTATTTACTCGCAATTATCTCTTTGACAGAGATGCCTGTACGCCGTGTCCCTTCATATGTCGCCGACGTAACTAGACCGTAACTGTAACAACGTTAATCGGCCCCCACATGCAGTCGTTTTGGGGACGAATTTTTGGCACTCTCTGGACGCAGCTGCGAACGGATTTCTGTCGCAGAAGTTCGTTCTGTGTTAATTAATTGCTCCGACGAGGGTTTACAGAAGCCTGCGAGAAGGGGTATTAAAACCCTTTCAAGTAAAAAAGTAGATAAACTAATAAAAAGTCAAAGGGGAACAGTAGGAATGAGAACAAGTGAATATGGTCCGTCTATAGTCAGACATACAGTATAACACTTATACATTCGTTTGAATCGTCCCTCACAGTGTATATCACACGAGTCCAACATTGCTGCCAACAAATGCCACGTTGCAATCGAATAATTTATATTCGCGTCGCCCAGCTTTAATTCGGCGCGATATCGCCAGCAGTAAGAATAGAATATTCAACGAAATGGGCATGATACGTGGCCGAGATAAAAGGCAACGGGAATCGAATGAAAAGCGTTCGAATAAACGACACGCGCTTCAAGCTGTACGGCAAAATAGTTGGAGAAATGAACGATGCCTGCGAGAGTGAACAAAGGGAACGTTTGAAACTGCAAAGGTGTCGTACCAAACGTAAACACTTGAAAGTAATTCGATTTTTTTTAGTAAAACATTCGCAACATTTCCTTGCCAGTCGTGGCAATTCAGGTGAATTGAAATACAGCGAACAAAAGGCGGGTAGCATTCACGCGAGGGTGAAACACGTTCAATCTACGCAACCCCTAATCAACGTTTCATCCGCTGCTACAGCTCTTGCTAATTATCGATAAAGTGCAGCGCCGTGTTGTCGCTCGCGAACATCACGGATCGTCACGGCTGCATGCTCGAAATGCCTGCGCGGCTCCGCGTGAAATTTCATCGACGGCCGCCAAACGGATCAGTCGCGAGCTGGTTATTCCTGGAGGATGCCGACAAATAAAGTCCGCCGGGCTAAGAAATAATAGACGCGACGACGCGGCGAGAGTCGAGTAGAGAAATTAAGGTGGTTAATATTTGTGCAGGATATCATCAAATTACCTCCGCCGCAGACGTGGTTATTACGAAAAAGAAAGATGCCGGTGGTTTTTCAGGCAGACGGTGAAAAAGGAATATTAACCGCGCGGTGAAACGAGCCGTACGTATGTATATGCCGCTCACGTAAGTGGATTTTCATGTAAAATATTTCACGGGAACGTCAGTCCATCCGTATATCTGAATCACGAGATACTTCGCGCGTCCGTTCAAGACCACCGCTGCCATTTTAATTTACACTATATCTCGCCGTTCCGCCTCCTCGAATTTCTCCAAATTCACGCTTCCCATTTCCCGAGAGGCTCTCGACGAATCTCTCGCTGATCCTCGCCGCCCGTTTGAATTTTTATTCGCGGAATTAGAAATGCGAGCCGCGCCTCGAGCTTGTTGCCCGAAGAATTCAAGAATCACTTCCCTCCCCCGCCTCGCCCTCTGTTCATAAAGATAATCGCCGGAGCGTAGAAAGTACCGCCGCGACGAGACCGGGGACTTTAATTTTCTATGTGACCTTTCAACTCCGCGATTGCCGGCGTTTGTTTCGCGACCGCGCGAACAGGGCGCGGCTTGAATTTCAACGTCGCCCGTACGCTTACCGGCGGCGATTTAAATACCAAATTCCAGATCCGAATTATTCACCCCGTCTCGGATCAGAAAATGCTTGATATACTCGTAGCGATCACATTCGCGGCCCCGGCGTTTCATTCGTCCGCGAATCGTTCGGGGAGCGGACGGGAGAAGTTCGCGGGCCGTTCGGGAGGATCGTAAAACCCGAGGAAACGAGGGGGTGAATTTCGAAAGTGTTCCCCGGCAGACATCGGCCCGAGGAGAAGCGCCGAGTGATTCTCATAAAAAAAGCTTTAGCCGAGTTAAAAGACCGAGAACGGTCAGGCTTGAAATTTCAGTTCGTCCCCGGTTTACGGCGCGACACCGGTCGCCCGGAAAACTCGAAATAAGTGAATTCCCCGACGACGACGACGACCAACGATGCAGACGTAGCCGGAGCGTGCTTGAGAGCATGCTTTATGGCGCGCTCCTTTAAGCCGCGCCACTCTTTCTTATTATCTGCTTCCTTCCGAGCGACTTCCACTCTGCCATTCTTCCGTTCGCGATCTCCCCCGAGGAGGAGGAAAATCGAACGGTGATCAGCGATATTAATGCTTTCTATTAACAGCTTCGAATCGCCATTTTTAAATTCTTATATCGACGGATTCTTATATTCAACCCTCCGTGTCCACCACCCACTGCAACCCCTAATGCAATCAGCCCCACAATTTGCTGAACTCTTACGAGGAATGACAGGTTTATCGCCGGCCGGGTTTGTCGCTGCTCGATGGTGCCAGATCCCCGGATCAAACTCGCGTGATGCAGGTAACTACGCGTTGATTAATTGAGCACTCGCGGCAAGCTGCCGCTGCCTCATAGCAGCGACTGCCAACGCCTCTTTTTTCCAGGGGATTTATTAGGTCGGGCACCGTTCGCCCCGTTAAATAAACCGTTCCCGTTAAAATGTTCGTTCGCATTAATAATACCGTATCTGATCGAAAACGCGCCCCGACGTCCCGTTTTTCCAGATAGGCTGCTGCGATAACGCGAGCAACGTCCGCTGTCGGGGTTGTTCGTCGTTCCAGCACCCGCGAGCGTTCCTGTCAGTAGGAAAAAAAATGCAACCGAAAGCGCTTAGCCGGTTCTAAGTCAATGAAAGAGGAGGACGGAACGTTGGTGGATTTATTAATCGGCTAGGACGTCCGAATTCTCGCGCGACAGGCTCGATAATTTGCCGAACTTGAAGCAAATTCGCGGAGAGACGTCTGCTCGGTAAGTTACGCCCGCGGGCGATTTAAAATTCGCGAAACCGTTTGCACAGCTCGCGAGATCGTGTTTCCAGGACGAGCATGAATTCTTAAGTGAAACCGTTGCTCGTTCCACGCGGCCGGGCGCGGGACGTCTCGCGGCGAGAAAAAAGTTGCGCTGAATTTACTGAACGGTCCTCGGCCATCACGGCTACGTTAGTTACTCGGATTGGCTTTTTCATTACGCTCGGCCGGCGAGTCCATTTAAAACGGGGCCAATTTGCGCAACGGGATAAATCATTCATGGAGCAAATTACCTGCTCACCAGACGATCCCCCGCTTGTTTAGGGAATCTAATCACGTTTTTCCTCCCCCCACCCAGCCCCGCTCGTGACGGACGCGGATGCGCGAAATTAGGGTTGCTGAAAAGTTGGTCGCCCCGTTTTATTTTCGTCACGATTTCACTACTTTTTAATCCCCTGTAATCCACCCTCGGCCTGTAAACTGTAGTCGGGGCTCTACGCGTTGCTTCTCCTTTTCTCTTTTTCGCCTTTCGAATACACTGGCAATTTTTGCAGACTAAAGAGGATTTAGCGTGGAACATTATTATTAACTTCCCTCAAAATTTCGTTATGATACAGACATTCCCGCGTGAGTTTGCATAGTTTTGTATAAGTACTCAATCGGGAATATTAAACGAACATTAAGCTACCCGCTGGGTATTAACGGAACGCTGCGATAGTTCTTCCGCGACTTTCGAATGTGTATCGGAATTAATATCGAACAATTTCCCTCGAAAGTTTGATTAAAGTTCCAAATGATGCGATGAATCCGAGAGGCAGACGATAGCCATTGAAATTTATTTGTCATCTGAATAATGAATGCTTAATGAGCGAGCTAAATAATAATTATCCGTCACACCGGTTTCGTCGGTCGCGCTTCCTGTACTCTACGCTTTCCAATCGCTTGCCCCCGTGATCCCTAAAATAGGTAAACTTTGTGTCGCGAATGATAGGATAAATATTATTGTGTCGCCATAAATCCCTTTAAGGATTTGAGGGGTTGAAGGGATTGCCCGAGGATATTCATGGAAATGAAATTGGAAGAGCTAGCCAGGGCGTTCGCCACCCTTACAGCCGTGCAGATAAGTAACCAAAGAGGCTAGACAGCAAGGGTTTGACGTCGATCAGGAAAGTTATTCGAAGTGACAGGGATTTATTGGGAAAGTTACGATTGTATGTATGAGCGCCGGGTGGGCGGTGGGTGGCAGGCTCGTTCCGTGGCTGGCGTTATCAGCCAAGACAGAGGGTGAGAATCCCGTTAAAGGGTGAGAAGCACTGCGCTCGCCGGAGCAGAGAGAGTTCCCCGGGAACGGGATGATCGTTGCCCGAGAGAATTTCCAATCTGCAATTTGGAGTCTCACCACCAGCCAAGGCCCGCCCCCGTCTGTGAAGGGCTGCGGAGAATAATGGGGATGTCGCAGCGTACATTGTCGATTTCGCAACTTTCACAATGCCCCGCTTGACTCTTCGATATCTGTCGCCTGTCTATCACAATCATATTCAATGGCCAACCCCTGTAATTCTTCCTCCATCATCCCTCGACTCTAAGAATACCTCCACCCCCGCAATCCCACGAATTCGTACTCCTTTCCCCAGCGTCTTGCTAGTCGCGGTCGCATCGAGAACCAACGATCCAGCGTACCCTCGCGTGGAACACAGTTGAAGGGTTGAAACGGCGGGGGATGAAGGGGGAAAGTGCTCAAAGAGAACCTGAAAAGCCACGATAGAAATTCTCCCCCGTAATTCCGTTCGCTTTGATCTTGAATCTCATCCAGCGATATTTTCTCTTTTGTGCATTTTCAGTTCGAGCACGCAAACTAAATAAAAACGCCGGCAAAACAAACCGTTCCGGTCGACCGAGCCTGTTTCTTTGATACGCCCGTCGCCCGGGAACATTGTTTCTGTACGCTCCTTCGTCTGTTTATCGTCGGGAACGCAGGAAGGAAGTAGTTTTCGACATCTCTTAAAACGTCCCGGAAGTGGGCTCGTTTGGTTCTTTTGTAATAAAAATCTTCGAGCCTTCTCCTCGGTTCCCGATCCCCGAGCAACGATGCGCAAGAATCGCGGAGGATCTTGAGCGATTTCCAAAGGTTCGAAGAAAAAACAAGATACGTTTAAAACGCTCCCACCACGTCGCCGGCGGTAGCGGCGTTTGAAATTTAAATAAACTATAAGGGCGCGGAGGGAGGGTGGCGAAGACGGAGGAGTGCCTAGGGACTGAAGTGTACATCGGGTCTCGTGATGCCGGGGGCGTCTTTGACAAATACTTCCCAGCTCGTCGTCGCGTCTCTCCTGACATTTACTCGGGTCACCCCGGGCCAAATGCAATTTATTTTCGCCCCGGGGGCCGAAGAAAAAGGCGAAGGGGGCCGCGCCTCGTCCTCCTGCGCCCTCTCCCTCCCCTGCTCCACCCTCCCCGCTCCTCTCCACCGTTTCCCTCGTGTCTGCATCTTGCAAATTACTTGCTAAGTCGACCGAGATACCGGGGTTACAGGCCATCGAGATCGACGGACCTGATGCTTCATTTTGCATAGGAAATTGCATCCGCGCTCCAAAACAGATGGGGAAGAAAGTGCGCCACGTTTTGTCGCGTTAGTTCCGCCCCTTCTCTTCCAGCGTGCGACGCACCAGGCATCATCCTGAATTCCATTTCTGAGAATCTCTCAAAATTCGTCCTCCTACGTGGAGAATTAGCTTCCTCGACTGACGAGCTGCTGAAAAATTCAATGTCCATCGCCCACGCGCACCGGGAAATAGATGTACCTACCGAAGCCGCTAAATCTGCCCGCAAATCAGTTCCCCTCGTATTTCTTAGCGAAATGAAAAATTCCTAGACGCCCTTGCGAACCTTTCGCCTCCTCCGGCGTGTCTAATTGAACGCCGTCGGGGTAGACAACGGAACTTTAATTGGAGGACATCCTTCAGGGATGATTATTTGCCGTGGACTTCGATGAAACTTGCCGGCCATCAATTTCACCGCGGTAATAACCCGAAATTCCTGCGATTGCCCGGATTGTCGATAGCCTCGATCCATCGGACATTCTTCAACATATTCCCGCAAGTTGCAAACTTCCCGACCATTAACAACTTGGCGACTTTCTTGAGATTCCTGGTGATGACGTTCCTCCTTGTCGACGTGTTTCGGCCAAGTTGCCGCGTGAAAAATAAAGTCACGGTGTAATTGCGCTCCGCGTCAGCAATTTGCCACCCCCGTCGTCAACAACCGGTGTCTACTATCATCCACCAAAGAGATATACTGGAAAACAGTTGAAAGGAATAGATTGCAACATCCACGCAGTCCATTCAACCCCTCCGCACGCAATTCTCACCCTCGGGAAGCTTCATCGACGACGAAAATCCTCGGCGACCCGTCGAAACTCGCCATCAAGAGGCGCTGAAAGCCCATGAAAATCGCAGCGACAATCCCTCGAGCGGCTCGTCTGTTGACATCGAAAAACGAAGAAGCGGTATAGGTAGAAGAGAATGGAGGAATTCAATAAGCTTTCATTTTGCCTCCCCGGGAACGAACTGGTACTCGTTACAAGGATGCTTCAAGACGGGCAAAATCTCGCTGGCAAGCATTTCGAAGCGACCCAAGTCTATTGAGTTATGGCTAGTTGCCGGGCTTCCCGAGGAAAAAAAAGACCGCCCAACTACCGCTACCTTTTTTTCCCCCGTGCCCCTCTTTTTATACCGGCTCGAGCTTCCCAGCCCCCGCTCTCTATCGGCCGGGAATTTGCGAAGAGCTCCTCGCCGCCGAACTACAAGCTTCCGAAACTACCCTGTTAGTTGCCGCGGCTGCATAGGATTTATGGGCTGCTCGGAAATCCGCAACACCCGCGGAAAGCCTGTTTTTCATAGGGAATTTTTGTTGCTCGCGGCCAGTTTAATCGCTGCTAATCCCTCGGACACTGAGACTCGGGGGCAGAGCTCGAGCCTATTTCCCCGGCGACCAATGATTTTCAAAAAAAGAAACTGTGTTGCCCTCCAGTGGAACGCGGGAATCCCCGCGCGAATCGATACACCCCCGGGGGTTGCGGCGCGGACCCCGAAAAAATTGCTCGCATAAATTGCAACTTCACCGCCAAGCAACTCGTAAGCTGTCCGGGCCACGTTCCGCCGGAGTCGAAATAATAATCGGGGGGCATAGGGGCGCCGTAAGCATTCCCCTGACCGTGGGCGACGACAATGCCGCGTGAGGAACGACGGGGAGGGTGGGTGGCGGCGTTGGCAGGGTTCGGTGTTCCCAGCCGTAACGCGAGCGAGAGGTATACTACAGTTAATAACGCCGCTAGTGGAAACACTTTAAAGCCGAGGCGCAAAAGGGTGGCGTCATGTCGCGGCGGCCTTTATCGAGCCGGCTCAGTGCCGGCAATATCGGGCCGCGATAAATTTCCCTATATCTGTGAGAAATTCTCCAGGTGGTCGGCCAGCGTCGTCGTCGCGGAACAGGCGGCTCGGTTTAACGAGGATGAGCGTGGCTCGTCGCGAACCTTATAAATTCCTGGCAAAGAATGGGTCCGATGACGAGGGACTGGCGTTCTAACCGCGTCGAAGGGGAAAATGGATGCCACGGCGGGACGCGAAGGGCGGCCGGGGCTCTGAGAACGCGTCTAATGGTCCCTCCGCTATCGACTAGCGCGAAAGGACTGTGGAGGTTGCAATCTCTCTGCAGATATTACGAAAGACTCGTGGACATTGAAGCTTTTACCATTCAGCTTCCACTAAAAATTCTCCAGTTCCCTGCGAAGCGTGGACGATCCTTGGCTACCAATCTCACTTGGAAGAGGAGCAATATAATCTATCAAATTACGACGGTGTCCCTGGGAGTCTGTGACTCGTCGGAAGCAAAGAGCAGTGGGATGGATGCTAAAGCGGGGATGTTGGAAAATATTCGAGTGAAAGCAACCAGATATCCACCGGCGGTGGGGCCCGATCGCGTTTCATACTAATGGATAAATGAATCTTCTTCGGTTGAATATTGACGCATAAAAGACCGGTCGGCTGGCCAATGTACTAATTGCTGGCTGCCTAGATCGCTCCGATCGACCACCGGAGTAATACTAGTATCCCGATCCGACTAATTACTCGCTCGTTCCATTACTGCAATTGCTGCCAGCACAATATCCAAACGTTACTAGGATTTCAGACCCAGTTTGCCAGGTAACTGGATGTCCACACGCGACGTTTATCACCGATTCGACGAGTCAAGTCTTTTAAAATTATTCTCAGGCCTTTTGGAGTAACAGAAGTCACGCTAATAGCGGTACAAGAAGCTGGAAGTTGCGGGGAATCGTAATGGTGTGGCGCGCGAGTTCTATCGTTTATCAACGATTCTTTGCGAAAGTTTGCGAGAGGGAAGAAGGTTCGGAAGGACGGGGACATCAGTATCAGATTTACATCGCATTACGGTTGAGGGCGATGCGTCTTCCGAAGTTTAGACCTATTTGTTCGCAGCCAAAAGACACATTGTCCGAGTTGGGGAATACATCTCAGTCGAGTCGGAAGTTTTCCCCCTCGAAGGCGCAATCTCTCCCCATAAGTTACAAGTATAAATTTTCAATGCTTCCTGACGCATTACTCCCTGATAAATAATTCACGCTGCAACCGTTCATGGGGAGCGGTGGAAAAAATTATGAGGCACCGGCGAATGCAAGCCTAAAGTGTCAAAAATTCGCAACCCTCGGACGAACAGTATTCCACCGTCGTGTTTTTTTTAAATCAATTAATGCTCGCCGCAGCAGTCGATCAGCAGGTTGATTCCAATTAAATTCCAGATACGAGTACGATAAAATGATGCAGCGCGTCGGTCGAAACATGTTTATTAAAAATAACTAGGGAATGATTCCGAATTGGGCTTCGTTACATATTTTTAATAGGAATTCGTGAATACTACAAGTTCCCCACTTAAATTTAACAAGCTTTATTCTCGTTAGGGAATATGTTTTTACATTTCGATGTTATTATTTTTGAAAAATCGGTTCGAGTTAAAATCATGCCGAGGATTCTTTCCTGGCATGATCTATTTGTTAGTGCTACCGTATAAAAAAGGTTTAAAGGTTTATAGGTGGCTGTATTTCTTCCTGTAAATATTCCCAGTTCTAAAATTTTACAACCCCACCGTGTATGGAATTCTTATCGATAGATCTATAAGAGGATGAAAAGGAAATCAAGAAATATCCAGGTTTATTCCAAAATGTTGCTTTATATTTCCGTAAACAGTTTATTCATAAACATTTCAACATACAAATTCGTCCGGTTAATATTTACTATTCAGTTAAATCAAAAATTCTTAATTGCACGCGGATATTATTGACTCGCAGTACTTGAAAGGAAAGCTCCACGACGGAAATTACAGTAAACAGCTCGTTTACACACATCGCTACTATGCAATCGCATCCGCAGACCATGTAATTTCAACGCAGTTCCTTTGCAAGTAAAATTGCATCGGGAATTATTGACCTGCACTACTTAGAAGTAAGGTAACTGTTCAAAACTCTATCTCGCGGAAGTTAAATGAGGGAAATGCATAGGAAACCTAATTTATACGACACATTAAACGCAACCTTGCTACTAGCAAGTAGCGCTAACAACATTTCTTCTCCCCACAGAAAATTTCCTTAAAAAAATAAGCGAGTACGTTCCTCCCTTCGAAGCAGAAATTCCACCTGCTAATCTGATTTAAATTTATGAGCTGTTCATCAGGCCCGAGCCGTTCGTTTGCGTTTCGTTAACTGAACAGAAACTCACCCCCGATTTTCACCCTCCGAACACCTTCCAGTCGCTTTGGAATAATCGATGAGCCGATTGGGTAGGAAGGGCAAATAGCTACGTCCCCGGGTTATGACATCATTCCGGCCTTACGACCTTTCGCCACTTCCGTTGTAACGCGTTCGACTCATCTCGGCGAGACCCAGCCTCATCCCTTACAAGTGCACGCCGTAATCGTGAAAACTCTGGGGTGAAAGAACAAGGACGCGTTTACGCTCGGTACGAACAGCGACAAATAGTTGACAGGCATTTGCCCCGACGAGTTACAGCGTTTGCGAATGCAGTGCGATTTTTTAAAGCATAAAACAGCGAGGGAGAAATCCACATACCTTACCGTCCACCAATGGAAGCTTCTAAACAAGAATGATCGCGGGTTCCAGTCCGCCTTTTTGGTCCGCAAGCCTCACCCCTGACCCGCCTCTTTGTATAAATCAAGTTCCAATGTCTTGGCCGGTTTCTAGAATTACATTCCGTCCCTCTGAGATCGTGGCTTCTGCACGTAGCGGAGAGCTTTTTCGGTATCGTAAAAGGGGAACCTTACGACATTTTTATACGACATGGTCAAGCCCATATCTTACCCTGCGGCGGGTGGGCCGGTTTCAAAAGGGAAACGTCGATACAGAAACCGTAACGTAGGGATAGCAGTGAGCAGGAGAAGTAACGGCCGACCCTTGGATTCTCCGTTAAGCGAAAAACGAGGCCGTAGAATCCTGTTATTGCTTTCGTGCGATATCAAGGATTCAGATTGATTCAAAGTTACAACCTCCGCCGGACCTTTGTGCTTTTTTCCTTAGCTGTCTGTAGTCGGCTTTTATCGTACCCTCTAGGGCACGCCACTGTAGCAACCCTACACGTTTATTAAAATCCTCCAATCCCTCGGAGCTAAATACTTATGGTGCTCGTGGATTCAGTGTTTTTTTTCCAAGGAAGACCTTAAAAGAATGGATGAAGGGAGCAGCTTAAGAGATTCTAGGGAGCCGAAGGCTGTACAAAATCACCCCCCATCAGTGTTTAACGCACGCACGTGAAGAAAAGTATATCTTGCTTCTCTCTGGCCTGAAGGGGTTGGGGGATGAAGGATGAGGGAATGTTACGTTTATTTCGCGTCTTATTCAAAGCACCCGGTAAGATACGACGAAAGGAGGGGCTGACTAATGCGAATATATTTATTTTTGAGGCGCACGGAGGCCTGATGGACGGGGAGCGTGGTCGGGGGACGCAGACAGTTTGTTTACGTAACAAACCAATTTATTTCTCCGCCGTTCCTTTTCTTCCAGAGGGTGCTCCCCGAGGGAAAGTAAATTTCTAGCCCCTCCCGGCGTGGCTGCCCATTTTTCAGAAAAAACTCCACCCCTCCTGAACCACCCTTTAAGCTTCTGTGTCACTCCTGGAAACCTTGGTCTCTCCGCTCCTCTCGTAGTATCTCACCAGTCCTTGGGGACACTATGAATACCATTATCACTCCTTTTCACCCCCTCTGAAACCTACAAATCGGTGCCACCTGGCTCGGATGATAATTCGTAACTGTATCTCCAGACAGGTTCATCGTGTCTCCGAGACTCGACGAGTTTCTAAGGGTGGTTTTTAGGTTTCTGGCTTCGCGTATTCGGTGACATTTTAGCGGGCTGTCGAAGAAACCCACATCTAGTAGCGGCGCGAACAAGTGAAGTGAATGCGGAAATGACGAGACTAAATTTCTCTGAGAGCATGGAAGGGACGGAGACGGTTTCCTTGAAGCAGCTTTCTGAAGTGGTTACGATTTCGTCGGAATTAATACGGGGGAATGTAGGTGCTTTTGAAAGTTTTAACTGCAACCCTTTATGCAAGGGAGATTATTCTGCGAACTGTATTGGCAGTTTAGGGAATACTACTAAATTGAAAAATGAGTGAGGAGCGAAGAATTGAAACGGGATATAGTACTTTCTTATGTTGTCTGAGAATCTATTGACCTGCACTACTTAAATCGTATATTGTGAAAGCACTAGTAGTCGGCCAACCCTGTAGTAGTCGACCACTTTTATTGTTTAACTTAAAGAAATAAGTACTGAAATAAAGCAGTTATTAAATGAAAATTTTATATTATATTCTGAATTTCTAACTTTAAAATACGACAAAAATAAATGCTTTTAAAATGATTTGTAAGCTAATTTTGATTCTACATGTGCCATTGCTGTTCTCCAAGACGAGAAGAATAAATGCATTTTGAATAGAACCGACAAATGTAATTCAGTTCTATACATTTTTTACTGTGCAGCAATTTTATATGCGCATAAAAAATATAAAATAGGATAATTTATTTATTTATGGAAGGTCGGTAACTGGACCATCATCCCCTTCCAATTTTCAATAATTAAATACATTTAAATTACTTCAATACATTTTATATATTTTATAACATCGATTTTTATTTTTTTTTAGAACTTTTCATTCGAGTTTAGCTTTAAGTGGCCGACAACTAGTGCTTTCACCCCATATTCCCAGAAGTTTAACCCTGTATTTTCAGTTTCATCTTAATTCCTAATAGACTTCTAGAAACTCTACTTATTTCAATTAATGAAACTCACGGTGCTCGAACTTGGTCTAATAATCAAAAAGGCTCCTCAAGGAGCCACCAAATTAATCTAAAGCGAAAAGCACGGCACCGACGTTGATGAATAGTCTTGCATATTCGGTGACATGCACACATACGCGCGGAGCTGCCTCGAATGTGTTAATTGCCTTAATCCAGTATTCGTCTGTATCTATATCCTGACAGGCGGAAGATAAATTACGCGCCGGTCGTTTTGGCGCCAATCATGCGAATACTATTTCCCTGATCGAACAGACCGATGGTGCGTGTTTCCAAGCGCGAAACGTGAAAAATAATTCCCCGCGACCAGGACGCACCATGCCCCGCTTTCATGCCATTTAATCTTCCATTCCTTTTGCAGTACAAAGTATTCCAGGCTAGCTGAACTTCCACATTTCCAGCTAAATAAAATGGCCAAACAACTGCGAGAGCTTCGCCCGCATTAAAGCAACCCCCGCAGACGAAACCTCACCACCTAGCGCAACAGAAATCTTCCCCGAAACGTCACGCGTAGAGCTTTTTTCACGAGGGCGCACTTAATCTCAGATCCAGCGGAAAGACAAGTGAATCCTTTACCCCGCTTGAAGCGCCCTCCTGCCTCTTGCCCCTTGTTCCTTTCTCCCTACACGTAGCGATGGGTTTGAGTTGCCACAAGTCACTCGGTGCTACAGTCGCGTGCGTCACAGTTCCACAATTTCCCAGGGCTTTTAAGGCTTTTAAGGGTTCAACAATTCCCCCGCCCCTTAAATCGAATCAGGAGCATTGCGTGCTCCGATGGCTTCGAAATTCACCGACGTCTTTAAAGTAGAATAATATTGAAAACAAATTCCAAGCTTCCCGCGGCCAACAGCTGAGAAGCTCACGTCAAACAGAGAATCCTCCCTCCCCCTTGCTAGCTTCTTTCCAACCTGTCTGCCGCTTCCCATCTCGTCCCCCTTTTTTCAACCCTTTTTCCCCGCATACCAGGATTCTGCCCCCGCTGCTTTTCCTCCGCTTTAACCTCATCTTCTTACTGTCCCCGCAGTTTCCTCCGGCGCTCCTCCGCGGAGAAAAATTCCCTTTGTGGTGGCTGGTTACACCGGAAAAGCCTGTCCCGAGGTTTGTCCGTGCCGCGGAGGGAAAAACGAACGCTGACTTTATGACTGCTATCCGTCCCCGCCGCCAGATAACGAGCAAATTAAAACGCACCCTTTCGCCAGTCTTTTAGAGCCGCTCGTAATTCCCGGCGCAGTGGTCGGTGTTTTTGCGGAGTCGTTCGAATTTCAAACGTTAAAGGGGTAAGTGGATGTGTAAGCATTGTAATGGGATGAGGGAGCATAATTTCTCTAGCGCCTGGCGACAGACAAGGCGGCCACGATTCCCGACCACGCCTGCCGCGGCTTTCTTCGCGCGAACAAATCCTCTATAACGCCCCGAATTTATAGCTAGCAAGTCTGAATCGGCATAAATCTTTCGCGATCGATGGCTGGAGTCAGTGGACCAGACGGAACAGCGAACTCCACTCTTTCCGTGCCGTGTCAAGGAGCACTTAAGGACCGACGCCGACGCCGAATCAATAGCTTACACGGCGCCAGCAACATTGTACACGATTCGGGGCCTATTCATTGTCCCAATGTTCGTTTGTTAAAACGACACTGCCTCATCTGGCACGCTGAAGAGGAGAGGAGGCCGATAGAGCAACGTTTATTCTGAAAACAGAGGGATTCCTGTCCAGTGGAGTGGAACGAAATGTATAGGCCATCGGGACAGATGCATCTTCAACCTCCGCTGAATGGAAAGTGTGAAATTTTCCAGTTGTAGAGTCGTGGATTATTTAAAAGTGAAATAGCAGCGCGCCACAGTAGCGACGCTCAATAATAAACGAGCCGGGAGACCTGATATCCCGGATATTCATTCACTCCGCAAGAGCAATGCATTAATTGCTTTCGTAAACCATTCTCGAAAACCTGTCTGTCTGGAAGCTAGAATTGAAACGCTTCCGGGGCCAAGGGGAGGACGGCAGGAATATTCTAAACAGCGGCTGATTCACTCCTCGTTCCGCGCTAATTACGCCGGGAATCACGGGCGAAAAAACTGGCGAGTCTATGGAGTGGCGCGGCGGGGAAGCCGGTGCCGTTGATCCCCGTCGAATCCTCTGGCTCTACAGGCTGGAAGCGTGTACGAATTATAATTTCCGGGCACGCGACAGCAAGCCGATCCTACGGATTACTAGCAGCGACAGTGTGGTCAGCCGAGCATGCACACCGAGCGCTTGTCGGACGGGGGGTGTGCCCGAGGCTCGGAGGACGGGGTGGCCGGTTCGTACCGTGAATTTTAACCAAAAGGGGGATTTACCTCTCGCCACCTCTCCGAGCAACCCCTGTCTTCACCTTTCCGCGCCGTGGAATTTCCGCTCGATAGCCGAGCTTTGATTCACCCCCTCGTGCCTCCTCCCTCTGCACGCTGACCCACGGGGGGTTAGTGTCCGCGATCGTCGCTCGAAACTGACGCCCTTCGATGACGAAGTTAATTTCGTGGCCCCGACGAGGTGTTGTTTTCCGCGTTTATGCTTTCACAGTAGAATTCTCGATAATTAATCAGACCGTTCTTTCGCCTGCGATAAGAACGACAGTTTGGACTCGGGAATTGATATTGTGAGATTGTAAAGGATTCTGCGGTATTTGAGAAGCGATACACACGCGGATAAGGGGAACACCCTCGAGGAAAGGGTGGCTACCGCGTGTTCCTTGCAACAGGATCTCCGCGCTCCTCGTTCAGCATGCAACCAGGCTCGGCCGGCTGTTTGCGTTCTCGAGTGCAACTTGTTGCGGTTCCCAATTTCTTTCCCGAGCTCTTCAAAGCCTGTCGCCAGCCATTCTTCGCGTTAATGCGAATTTAAATGCAACGGGGGCGCGATTACAGGGGAAACAACCGCGCGCGTAACAAGTAGCAGGATTGTCAGGGCTCTTTCGCGGCTACTCATTGTCCACTGCCGCCGGCTTTCGTTGCATTCAGTGTCCGTTGCTTCCGAGGTAACATTGAAACGTGGGAAAACGAGGACAACTTATTTTGCCGGAATTAAAGGTAACTAACGACAGACAAGGGGTTGCCAGAAACTCTTCCTTCAATGGAATAAAAGCACTCAATTTACAGGGTGCGATTGACGTCGCGTAACCGTGTGAATAGAATTCGTGCAGCTCGACCGTACTTGGAACAGGAACGAGCGACGTCGTGTAACCGAAGAAGACGTGGGGTGAAAAAAAGGGAGGCGGTAGAGTGGTGAGGAACTGAGGGGAACGATGGCTGACAGCGAGCATTGGGAAGCTAAAAATAGGGAGATAAAGGGTTGAGGATCGAAGAGTCAAGCGGTGAGGGATGAAGGACATAAGGGCGAAAAATTGAGGAATGAAGGACCGGGGATGGCCGACAAGGGGATGATAGAGGGCTGAAGAGTCGGGGAGGAAAGGACCTGAAGATGGATAATCGAGGAACGAAGGATCTAAGCACGAGAGATTGCGGAGCACCGAATTGAAGGATGAAGGGTTGAAGGATTAGGACTGCAAGGACCAAGTTTCGAAGCCCAGGGGATCTTTGCGGTAGAGAAAGATAGAAGAGAGCGAAACAGAGAGACGCGAGAAGGTAAGAGAATAGGGTAGAAAATTCACGTGCGTGTTCCATAGAAAAAATACGCAGGCAGACGTGTATTGTGATGGTTAATTATCACCGTCATTAAAATGTGAGCGCTTGCTGGTGCGCTGGCGTTGCGTAAATTGAACAGGTCCCGTCGGATTCGCGGACTAGCTAGAAAGGGGGTGGAAAAAGAGAAACGCGAGGGGAGCCAGAGACAGGAGGACTAAGTAGGCGAGGACGTGAAAACGACGGACGCGGTAACATTTGAGGTATTTTATGAGCTAGGAGTTTTCTAACCCACCGTGGCGCGTCTCGCCACGTTCGTTCCCACTCTCTGCCACCCCTCGCGCACCCTTGTCCTTTGAATATTCATGCGTGTTCGCTGAGGAAAACGCGTGAGCATGCATTCTGTCCTGGCGAGGCTCGAAAATGTTTCGTATGCGAAAAACTCTTACGCGCTTCGTTGCCTTTTTTAGCCACCGTGTGCCGTTTATCTCTCGACAGTTTAGTTACGATTTTCCGAATTCTTTCCGCAAGATTTCTATGCATGGAACGATGCTTATAAAATTTCGAGTCGACGCGTTTCCCAAACTTCTTGTAGTCGGGGAAAATTGCCCGAGCCACAATTGGACCTGGAACGTAACGCCTTTCCGAAAAGACCGATAAAGGTCTGTATATTTCTTTACGGCTACCGAAGAAGGTTGCCTCTACATTCAGATAATAACGCCGTTACCATCGCCGTTATCGTTACCGTCATCCCAATGCCTCTTTTTCACGCCCCGTGTCCCGTACAAGGGCTGAATTTAACTGTGAATTGCTGAAATAAAATTTTACTTGCGCGCCAGAAGAAACAAAAACGTTCGCTTCGCGCTCCCTGAAATGCCTGCCCAACTCTTACAAAACCTGAAACATTTCTCCATTTGTGTGAAACGAACCTTTTGCAGCCTTACATTGCGTTACGCTGGCGACATCTCGTTGACATCATTGCGAAAACGTTGTGGCACGTGAATGCAATGTTGAAGAGTGCAGCCATTGAGCGTATAAATATTTCTGAAGCGTTTACTAATTTCGGGGACTTTTCCGCGAGGGTGATTGCAAAGTAATAAATGAATAGACGCGTAGATGAGATATAACACAGCTTTTATTCATACTTTAATTTTTACATAAACATATTATAGTTCAAATATCCTGCATGTCAGTTCACAGCTCACAGTTCACGCTTCAGACAAAACGAACACTATCCAGGCTCTATTCTGCGACATCTGCACGAAGCGGCGATGCGACATTGCTCTCCTTGCAGCGTAGAAACGCAGCTGCAAATTGATATTCGGCGCCAGCTGAAATTGCAACAAAGTTGCGATATAGCTATCACGCATCACGCATCACGCTTACCACACCACAGTTCACACAGCTCACTGACAACACGGCATTCCAATTCTACAACTCAACCACTCTTACGGTAGGTCAACACTAGTTCGACACCATTCGCATACTACTTCTACATTCACAATTCACCCATTATACGTCATGCATCACACGTCACACTTACACATTACTCATTACACTTCAATATCACGCTTACACTTCACAATCACACTTCACAATCACACTTCACGCTTACACTTCACATATCACACATTCACACTTAAGCTAAACAATGCTACAATATTTTAACTCGGATTACAATCGTGCAGAATGTGGTAAGTATTGAGGTAAGTACGCAGGTAAGTACTTAGGTTTTAAGCACAATTTTTTAACAAAGTTGCAAACGAGAGCTCGCGAAAACGCAACAAAGTTGCAAATGAGAGCTCGCGAGAATCTAACAAAGTTGCAAATGACAGCTTTTTAACAAAGTTGCAAACAAGAACTCGCGAAAACGCAACAAAGTTGCAAATGAGAGCTCGCGAGAATCTAACAAAGTTGCAAATGCCAGCTTTTTAACAAAGTTGCAAACAAGAGCTCGCGAAAACGCAACAAAGTTGCAAACGAGAGCTCGCGAAAACGCAACAATGTTGCAAACGAGAGTTCGCGAAAATCTAACAAAGTTGCAAATGACAGCTTTTTAACAAAGTTGCAAACGAGAGCTCGCGAAAACGCAACAAAGTTGCAAATGAGAGCTCGCGAGAATCTAACAAAGTTGCAAATGACAGCTTTTTAACAAAGTTGCAAACAAGAACTCGCGAAAACGCAACAAAGTTGCAAATGAGAGCTCGCGAGAATCTAACAAAGTTGCAAATGCCAGCTTTTTAACAAAGTTGCAAACAAGAGCTCGCGAAAACGCAACAAAGTTGCAAACGAGAGCTCGCGAAAACGCAACAATGTTGCAAACGAGAGTTCGCGAAAATCTAACAAAGTTGCAAATGACAGCTTTTTAACAAAGTTGCAAACAAGAGCTCGCGAAAACGCAACAAAGTTGCAAACGAGAGCTCGCGAAAATCTAACAAAGTTGCAAATGCCAGCTTTTTAACAAAGTTGCAAACAAGAGCTCGCGAAAACGCAACAAAGTTGCAAACGAGAGCTCGCGAAATTCTAACAAAGTTGCAAATGACAAGATTTTAACAAAGTTGCAAACGAGAGCTCGCGAAAACGCAACAAAGTTGCAAATGAGAGCTCGCGAAAAGGCAACAAAGTTGCAAATGACAAGATTTTAACAAAGTTGCAAACGAGAGCTCGCGAAAACGCAACAATGTTGCAAGGGACAAAATTTTTGCAACTTTGTTAAATTTTCGCGAGCTCTTGTTTGCAACTTTGTTAAAAAGTGGTTATTTGCAACTTTGTTAAATTTTCGCGAGCTCTCGTTTGCAACTTTGTTAAAAACTTGTCAAAACTTACCTGCATACTTACCACATTCTGCATGCTCGCAATCTGATTAGTTCTTGTTTAGTGTGATTAGTGTGACGTGTGATGTGTGATGTGTGATGTGTGATGTGTGATGTGTGTGAAGTGTGAAGTGTTATGTATGACGTGTAATGTGTGAAGTGTGAGTGGTATAGTGTCCTCGCTTACGCGATGAAGTTGCAAAAGCGGAATTAAGCTCCTCGCGATAACGCACAAAGTTGCAGACCGTGATTTGGGTTCACGAACACCCAATTTCCATTTGCAACATAGTTGAAGTTAATTTGTCATTTGCATCTTTGTTGCGTTTTCACGTGGAGCTAAATAAGTAGGTACTTACCATTAAGGACATTCGCTAGTATCTAGAGACGCGGTAGCGTCTCGACGCCAAGTACATGAAAAACACCCTATATATATATGTCGAACTGTCGCTGCCGTGTACCTTTACTCGTCGCGGAGGCATTCCAACCTAATTCTGACATTTATTACATTATATCTCATCACGCCTGCAATATTTTCTAAATTTAAAGGCATTTTTCTCATGTAAACCGCATATCGGCTTTCGAATAAGACCAATTTCAATAAAATCGGTCCACGCATGACAGAGATATCGTAATATCGTCTCATGGATTAGTCGGAAATGGTAAGATTCTTCTTCTTCTTCGTCAAGGAATTTTTCGTCAAGGAATTTTTCGTCAACATAATACGTATACGCGTTATTATACGCACACCTTCAGCCAAAACGAACTAATACATGTTTCGTTCATCAATTCCTATCTTCACTAGGCAAATTTCGTTCATCAATTCCTATCTTCAATATGTGCAATCTATTCCAAATTTTGACAGCTTACAGTCAGGTTATATACAAAATTTGAGATGCCACGTGTTTTTACAAATATATATTATCGTTGTACCATTGAATTGGAATCAAAATGCAGTCTGACATACAATTCCATGAACCTGGAAACACGTACAATTCCATGAATCTGAAAACACGAAAATTCGTGCTAAATCTAGCGATAACCCCTTTAAGCACAGAAATCTGTAAACATGAAAATGAAAATTGATACTAAAATCAATTAGAGTCTAATAAAACGCATGAATTTAGCAAACATAAACAAATTAATTTAAAAAATACTATTCCATGAAATATACTCAGAAAATGACGTTATGAATGGAAATTTTAATTTTTTAACCACGAAAAACATTTCTCGATTTGATAAAACAATTCATGAAATTGTGCGTGCTTTCAGTTTCATGGAATTGTACGTGCTTTCAGATTCAAGGAATTGTACGTGCTTTCAGATTCATCGAATTGTAAATTTCAACAGCTGATAATTATTATGCTGTAATTGTATAAAAAAAGTAAACAAATTACGTCAAGTACATGATACAAATAAATCACAAAATATAGAAAGTAATAATAATCACAAAAAATAGAAGATAATAATATCTTTGTAAAAAGAAGTGAGATCCCCATAAAAAACTTCAAAAAAGTAAAAAATACGCCAATTACATGAAAACATGAAAATCACAAAAAATAGAAGATAATAATCATTACAAAATTAAAAAAAGATGTGAAATCAAAATGAGCTGCTAGTACATAAAGATGCTTTCCAACTGCGCTTTAGATGACACAACTACATATGCACAGCTAAAATTCCATTACTCATAATGGCTATTTATACAAAGAAAAAATGTATTAAATAATAATATGCAGATATATTTTTATACAAATAAATATTTTAATACGAATAAATATTTGATTCAAAATACTTGGCGCTGCGCAACCGAAAGAATGTTATTTGCCTTAGTATTAATAATTTACAACTCCATTACAATATAAAAAACATATACATACACATACTAGAAACACAGTCAGATTTATTCTACATATATTTATTTCTAATGCCATACGTAGCATATGCACACGCATGCACGCACGCATGCACGTACAAGAAAGAAAGAAAAGGATTAATGCAATTTATACATATTTATTGAGGTTAGCAACACCAATTCGGGGCGCAGCGCCAAGTATTTTGAATCAAATATTTATTCGTATTAAAATATTTATTTGTATAAAAATATATCTGCATATTATTATTTAATACATTTTTTCTTTGTATAAATAGCCATTATGAGTAATGGAATTTTAGCTGTGCATATGTAGTTGTGTCATCTAAAGCGCAGTTGGAAAGCATCTTTATGTACTAGCAGCTCATTTTGATTTCACATCTTTTTTTAATTTTGTAATGATTATTATCTTCTATTTTTTGTGATTTTCATGTTTTCATGTAATTGGCGTATTTTTTACTTTTTTGAAGTTTTTTATGGGGTCAAATGTACACCGCCTTCTAAATATATTCAGCCCACACGAAGAAAGTAGAAAATTCCGGTGGTGGCGGAAAACAGGCAGCTGTAGAGATAGAAGAAAGCCCTTAACCTGAAGAAACCCTCTCGTGGTCGGCGAGTCAGTTTCAGACGAGCACGTTCCAAATATGATAACCGCGTGTCCATTGGCAAGATGATTTACTGCAGCGCGTCCCAACCACGAGGAAATTGTCGTAGGGTGATGAAGAAAAGTTTGACGTCCCAAATATCCCTGTTCGAGAACATTCAGAAGACCGTCCTGTATTTCAAAATGTATTACTTGTTGTGTATTCTTACTTGAATAAATAATTTGTGGTAACCAACGTGTATTATTTCTGCGTGGCCCCCGAGGAATCACCATAATGCTCTCGCAGCGGTAGCGAACGTGTTAAGAGAAAGATGCATTAGAACTACATTCACGGAGGCTGCGTTCGTGCGCGTCAGCCTATTTATACAGCAGCCGCATCCAAAGGTACTCGGGATCACGCGTTGGGACGACCTGCAGCAAGTCGTGGACGGATTGGGGTCGAAAGTCGTGTACTTAGCTTAATTAATAAAGCTCGCGGCTCGGACCGCGAAACTGCCGTTATTTTTCCTCTCTCATAGAAGCTGGCAACTGTCGCCGCTATTGTTTTCCCTTGCCCTTCTTCGCGACCCGGTTATCTCCCTTTGTTTGCCCATTTATCCTGAGGTTTTGCTGTGTCCATAGAGCCCTGCTACTCCTTCAGACTCCTAATCACGCGAATCGGACAGCCTGGTCATATTGACACACTCCGGTCCGCGAACTCCGCTAAATGAATGAAAAAGGGGATGATTCACAAACGTCGTCAAAGGAAATCACAACCACGTTGGATACTCTCCTCTTAAATATATTCCAAATATAGCCCACATCATAGAAAACGATAGTAAAAACAGTCTTCCATCGTATTATGTTGCAATACGATTATAAATAACAAAGTTAGAGGCCGTAGAAAGTTCGGGACCAAAGCACCTGGAAATAGGCATCGCGCCAAGCGAGGCTGCATCAACCCGCTGCGCTTTCAGCCTGCCCACTATCAGCCGGGCAAGAACCATAAAACTTACGACCCTGTAGTTTCGTTATATGACGTTGGCTGAAGATAAATTACTAGGAAAGGTATTTATATTATTATGCTCTATAATCTTGCAAAGTTTAGTCACCCTAGGGTCAAGTATACCTAAGGAAAGTCTCTGGAAGCAATTCTAATTATGGGAGGATATAGAAAACCATGATAGAAGCACTTTTACCTGATAAGATTTTTTTATTGGACACCGATTAACAAAGCTACAGGCCTCTAAAGATTTGGCGCCTAGCGGAAGGCAACCCTCCAAGCGCGGCGCGCCGCTGCGCAGAGCTGTTGCCTATCTCCAGGCGCCCAAAGTTTAAACGCCTGTATTTTTGTTCAAAGACGTCGAATAAAAAAATGTTACTAAGAAAAAAGTTTTCTATTGTCATACTCTACAATCCTGCGGAGTTTAATCACACTGGGAGCAAGCTTTCTATAAAGACAGTCACAGTTCAACACTTTTCCTCAACAAGACTTTGGGACACGACTCTAAATATTATAACAAAGTTGGGGATCTTTGAACTTTTTGTATTATTGGGTTATATAATTACACTATTTACGCCACAAAATATTCGTAACAGTATAAATGCATGGAGCTATTTTAATTATTGTTTACATTATATTGAACTTACTTCATTTATTGAAGCATCTCGCACAACAATTCTGCAACGTCAGAATCCCCTCGTTGCACGGTTTCCCAAATTCAGGGGTCCAATTCTATTCCGCTCCCCCGATTCAGGTTTACCAACTTTCGAACAACTGCCTGTTTCGCCATAATAATACTCTACGAACTAGCTATAATGCAGAGAGTAAACAAAGATCGGATTTCAATAATGGACCCAGGTGTTTTGCGGCTTCGCAGAATCGTTAAATTCCTGCTGAAAGGGTAGAAGCTAACTCTGGGTATGGTATCTCTATTAGCCGAACGCTGCTAACCGTAGCTAGGCTGTCGAGACTCGAATATTTCAATTCTCAGCTCGAACGTTTCTCCGCGAGACGGCATCGCATAACGATAATACAGAGGATTCGACATTAATAAGAACAAGAAGGGGACATCGACGTTGCTCTCTCGTCAAACAAAAAAGTCACCGGTTCTTGTACGCCCACCGAGATTCCCGTCGACATCCTTTCTCCTTTTTCCGCGGTTTTAAAGTCTTCGGCTACTTATCCGATCCGAAGAAGTTTCCCCCGGAAACTTTCCAACTCTTCCCCGCGAGTCTCGTGAATCGTGGAAGAAAAAGAAACGAGGGGTCGAGGGTTGGGGGGGGCGAAGAAAGAGCTGGCACGATTTGGGAAAAGAGAGCAAGAACGGCCCCCGCGTTTCCCGTGATCGAAGTCGGATCGGTTTTGCGTTTTCTCCAGATACTTGGCGGCCGTCATGGATAATTTGTAACCGGAGTTCGGTGAAATTGAATCCTCCCTGGCCACGGTTCCGAAGAAGGTCAGTTATGACCCACGGCGATCCTCGATATAATTCTGCGGGGCGGAAAGTTTGATAGAGAACAGTTGGCAGCGTGGCGTTCGAGGGGTGGTTCGGGGGATGAAGTTGCGAGGATCGTTTAACTGGTACGCTTTTAGGGGACACTTGGGCCGGATGAGAATAAAGTGGGTTCCTAGCTTTCGTTTTGATAGCTCCACGAAATAATTCTCGCACGGCCATCGCGTTCGAAGAAAATACGTACGACTATAGGCTGATTTACACTACTGCGCGCGATTCTAATTCCTAGCAAAGTATTCCACGTGTTTAATTTAAGAGCAAGTATTATACATCTCTATTAAGCTTGCTCAAACAACTGACAGACGAATAAAACGAACCGAATGACAATGGAGCGTTCGCTCTGTTGTATTCCGCGGCGTGAAATATTCAGGAAATTCATCTGCGCGAAGAACAAGGCCAAGTTAATTGCCGGAGCTACTCGATCAAAGAAACGTCCACCGCCTCTTCAAACACACACACCGGGAACAATGAAGGGTAGAGCGCGTGGAGCAGAGTTCAGGAGACGAAAAAGTATCGGAGAGCAATTAAGGAAGATCGTCGACCGAAGGGGAGCAGAGGAGCAACGATGTTCCGTGGGAGTGAAGGTAAAGAATAACCTCGCTCGCGCGCTATGAACAACCGTGAGACCAAAGGACGAGCGTAGTTTCGTGTGGCGAGCGAAGAGGGTGGTGGGTATTTTGGTGTCTGCTAGGAGGCGAGATCTCATCAGAGCTTGTCGAGTCTCGTTAGGAATCGTCGACGAGTGTTTGCTTTCCCAGGAGATGCTGTACGCGCAAATCGGTCGGATGCCCCGGCCCGTGAACGTTTTCCGTTCCGGCACGGCAGCTCGCAGTCATTATTCCCCCGCCAGGCGTCTTTATCTTTCGACTACTGATTGCCAGCCGCGGCGTCCCGCAGAGGATAGTCTTTGATGGAGGATTCGGCAAGTGTCTGAAAAGGGAGCAGCCTCCCTAACGGAGCAGAAAGTTCGAACGTGTACCAACTGGCGGAGAGTCAATGGCAGTGAATCGAGCGCAAATCCCCTGGCGAGATCTATGGAAAGTCAAACTGGTGCATTTGTCGGAGAATCCTAATTCTCCCGAGTATTAAGTAAGATAACCAAATCCTCCCGAGGCATTCAGGACGCAAACGTGAAATTCTCAAAGAACCAGCGTTTTCTAGCACGCTCTCAGCCCCCAAAGAGCCCTGGAAGAATTCTAGTCGACGGAGCCAGAAATCTTCATCAAACTTCACTTGTCCCCGGCGCAGAGTCTTCGGGCAGACTGCAAAGGGATTCCGCTGGCTTTGATCACCGCGAGATATCGGGGCCAGCCGGCGAAGTATCGCCCCCTCGATACTAATTTACAGAGCGCACCGATCGAGCCCGATGAAAGCGCGGCGTCGCTACGCCACGGCGCTGAATTAAGAATCCTTGCGCTTGGAGCGCCTTCGCTACAGCATTCCAATTTATTTCCTCGCGACGCCGCCTCGTAATTCCCTCGTCAGAGAGACAGAGCTCCGTCTGACCGGGAGCATTATCTTCCAGAAGTGCCCGGGGGGATTATCCGCGCGGATCCTTCTTATCTTCGATCTTTCTGTCGCCTTTCTGGAGGGTCGTTGCTCACAGGTCCGGTGTCCTCTCCTCCCGTCTCGCCTCGTAATCTCTCGCATTGCCTTTGACTCCGAAGCCTTCCACTCCGCTCTCCTACGCACGTCGACCACCGAACGAAATCCCAAAGCAAAACCTCCCTCGTGCGTGTCGAAACGAGAGAGATATCTGGAATCTCGACGAGTGTCCCCGTCAGATTACCAGGGTGGAGAGGAGAAGGGTTGTTTTAACGCGATAGCACGTATCCGCGCGGGAGGGTGGAACCGCGATACAGGGTCCGTGGGTCGGGCGTGGAAAAATCCGACAGGCATCCAGCGGAGCCGACTCCAACCCCGGATTAAAGTAGTTTACATCGCGGGCGGTGTAATACATACGAAAAGCGAGTCGTCGAGGACCGAAAAGTTCGTGGAATCACGTAAAAGGGGCGGGCCGCTTTTCCGCGGATCACGTTCGCGACTTACTGCCTCCCCGACGGGGTATTATGGCCAGAGTAAGTCGCCCATAGATGTAGCGGGGGCCACTTTTTCCTCGGGTTACATGGTGATCTGGTTTTCAACGTTGCACGGTAAATCGAAGGAATCCCGAGGTCCTCGATGGTCGAACGCTCCGGGTGCTTTTGGCATTTTTAACGATATTTCCAACGCAGCCGATCTTTTCACCCCGCATTTCCGCGAATTTCTCCACCAAACACGAGAAGGGCCGCGCGCCAGGCGTGTTCGAAAATGTAATTTCAATTGATATTGGCTTTGCGACGACACGGCGAAATTGGGTAGCAGTGTTCGTGACGTCCCTACACTTTGTACCATATTTTCCTTTCGCTTTATTCGCGGAATTAATGGAAACGCTGATGGGGCGCGTTTGAAAGTCTGATGCGAATCTAAAAATGTTTACCGAACTGGAGCGGATAATTGAATGAAAAGTTGAAAGCGATGTAAAGTCTGAGTACATCTTCTTGTTTCACTTCTTTCCGATACACGCGAGCACCGCGATGAGATGCCTCTGAAAATTTAATTTAGGTTACAATACATCGTGAAATAGATATTGGTAACTCAGCCGAGGGGTTAAAAGTGAGAGAGAGAGAGAGAGTAAACGTGTTGGTAACACGGAAAACCTTTTATCATATTTTCCTTCTATTTTTCCATAAAATGTGTGGCAAGATGGATGCAGCGAGTTCGGAACTTTAAACTAAATTGTTATATAATTAATATTGGTAAATCGATTAGGGGTCGGGGATTATAAGGGTATTTCCGCGTCCCCGAGGGCACTTCCGTTGCGTCTCACTTTTTTCTTCATCTGGGTTAATAGCAGGTCTGCATTCGATAATGCAGTTTCAATTAAAACTCCCCTATACTTTTCCTTTACCTGCAATAAAATTTCCTTTCCTAGCTCCTTTGATAAATAATATTCATTTTCAATATCTCCAACTGCAACAACGCATTTCTCACGACTAAGTGGATTGAAGTATTGGCAGTATTATCGATCGGACAGATTGAACAATCGGGGAAGTGGGGGAAATTTCCTACTAAAAGTATCGATCGATGCCCGCCACGCTTTTATGTCAACCGATCTTTCGACTGTACGTACGTGCTATCTACTGAACGCATTCAAATGAAGTTTGCTTTTCAAATGGATTCCCCTTGCCTCTATAGTTCACGCATAAAGTACGCCCGCCTGGAATGCGCCTTGCAAGGGAAGTATTCCTGCTACGAGATGGAATTTCAAGCACGCGGTGGCCGAAAATAAAAGCTCCTCTCCGTTTACGATTTACACCCGAGTCGATTGACTGTCTATAAGGCGGCTGATCAAAAATGTGCCACATATGTAGCCGTAAAATGTCCAGCAAAACATACCGCCGCGTCTACTGATAGTTCCACGAGTTGTGCTGCAAGTAAAAGTGAAAGGAAACTCGAAAGTTACGACTACCCCGAGAAAGAAACCCCGTTCACTTTCAGGTCTCTTTTTTCCAGCAAGGATAGGTCAGGATTAGGTCCCGGGTAGATCTAGATCGAGTCTAAGCCTCGACTGGCTCGACTTCCACAAGTATCCTTCCCTCTTGTCAGAATAAGACCACCCCAGATTAAAAATAAAGCCAATTGTGCTTCGATTACCGTGCGACTCGGTTCTCCACGATCCCCTGCGATACTCGGCGAATGTTCGTGCCTCGCGTTCCAGTAAATACGACTCGAGCCTCTGTCACGCAACCCCTACTATTGAACTATTTATTAGAGGGGCTGTTGCGTGACTTTTCGGCCAGTTTATGCACGCGCCGTTCCCCGAAACCTGTCCCTCTGATTAAAAGTTGAGCGACGCGCTTTGATTCCGGCGCGCCGGCGATAGCGCCAATGGCTTCGCGTGCCGCGGCAAGAAATCAGTCGGCAACGGGGCGAAAAAACAGGGGCCCGATGAAAGGAGAGTTTGCGCGAAATGAAGGATCCTCCGGGGATGCCAGACCGTGAAGTGGGATCAGGGCAAGGAACGCGAACTAGTGACAATGTCGTTATTTCTCCGCCGAGATTTCCTCGGGGACCTCGTTAGGATCCGTTTTCTGCGCCGTTCGATCGTCTTATAAGAGCCTCCCACGCGGAACACCGAAGCCCGCGTCAGACATTTATTATACTGCGGTTGGTAGCGCTGTTATATCACTATAACCGAATTAGAAGAGCCGCTCCGAGTAACAACGCTGCTGCGAAAGTAGTATAAGTCGAGGATTACCCAAACGCCGCTCAGTAGAACGAGCCTGCGAACAGACAGAGTCCCTCCAAGTAGTACAAGCAAACGACTAAACAGTCGCTGTTCAGAACTCGATGTTTTATTCCACAGGAGACTCGTCAAGTTCTCGTAAAGCTTATTTGAAAAGTTCGACTGTTACATTATTTTATTTAATTCCCGCCGGACGATCTGTGCTCGTGTGTGTTCGAGCGAGCAGAGTAATGACAGAGAGCGGCGTGGCAACGATAATGGAATAGCTATCTTCGCGTTTCGATTCACCATCTTGCCAGCGGACTGACCACTAATTTGCTGCATAACGAGGTCGTGACTGGCCCAATTAGCGGGCTGATTGATAGAATCCGAAACTCGAGCAATTAAGCCGTCTAGGGAATTTCATGATTTGACGCCACCCCCTCCCCCCTGCTTATCGCGTCTCTAAATCGATTTCGTTCGCGGCTCGACGGCCTAAAGAAAATTGATACCTCCGCTAAATCAAGCCTGGTTAAACGAGTTTTCTATCACGCGATACACTTCCACGCGCGTCGAAATCGCAACGAGCCAGGATTTCCGCGAACCTACCGCCGCCGAAATATAGCTAATACATTCCACGATCGCGTTTACATTTGCAGTGATTCTGCATACACGAGTGGGCTCAATGCTTCCTTACAATTCGCCCCGGCCCTTTCACCGTAACGAGATTCGCGCAGTTTCTTTTAATTACAAGCAAGGAGTTGCTGCAAGTGGAAATCGCATTTCTTTTGAGTGGCGTTAAAACTGCTGAATCCAAAGAACATTATACCGTCAAAGGAAGTAATTCCGACCGTAAACTCTTAGAATATATAAAGGTAATGGGTGGAAATTACAGTCAATCTCGCTTTGTTCCCAAAGCAGAGCATCCGGCTCCTTCTGCGCTAAGGATCAGAGATAATACTCGCAGAGAAGCGTTTTTTATAATTAATTAATTAAGGTTATGCAGTGGATGTAGCATAACTGGTATGCTGCGAAATATAACCCATTATTATTTCGAGGAAAATTTCAGTAAGTGGTATCAGGCCGCATTGGGGCAGACCTCGTTAAGTAGTGGCACTCGACGACCAGTCAGGCGCCTCTCGCTAGTAGCTCTCGACTCAAGTGGTGCCAATAACTTTCAGCGCGGAGTCTACCATTAGCGACAAAATTTATGACCGACTTTTGCTAGCGGCGAATTCGACCCACCGATTCGAACCCTTACAGAGCCGGAGACACGCGACGGCCGAGGCTTCATTCGCGACGCGAATGAAAATGTCTCGCGGATTCCCCGGCAACCTTCGACCTGGTTATCGAGGAATTATGACGCGCCACTGTCGAAAGCATCGAGACTATTGTTAAAGAGTGACGCGCGCTCCGTGATACAGCACAAAGGGTTGCGATGAGGGGGCGCATCAATCACCGGCGTTGATTGCGAGGTTTTACCACTTAAACCGGCGCCAAATAACGGGCGTTCCTGGCATCAGCATTAATTTTCGTAACCACCGATCCCGGTAGAATACAGCGCGGCCCGCGCGGAGGGGGTTGGGGCCGCGCCACCGCAAAATCCGTTCTGATGCGCTGACGGAAAATAAATATCGCTTTGATGGAAGAAATTCTGCGGGCGGACGATGACAAAAGATTCCACGCTCACAGACGTATTATCGCGAGGCATTTTACGACCGATCTGTTAATTAACGAGGGGGTGTATCGACGAGAATGTGCTTCGTTGCTGAAAAGGGTACTGGGGTTGATTCGACAGATTTACTTTTAACACGATTGAGTTACAGACTTAGCTGTCGCTGAAATTACTTACAAATAGCTACGTAGATTGTGTCATAATACTTGGAGAACGGGAGCGACGCGAGAGAATAGATTCGGAGACGAAAGTAATTTTGTAAATTGAATCGAAGAAACGATTCAGCCAGGGAGAGAAAGATTTAACAGATCGAATTTTCCATTCCTCGCGCCATTGAAAAGCCGTCCGGGACAATAAAGGGAAATTTAATTCTACGAAACTACCTCCGTCTCAGAAAACACGGGGAGAGATTCATCAACTTTTTCCGACTGTTTTTAAAGGGATGAAACCACCGACATTCGTAACTGTTTTCGCGGAACACAGAAGTTTAAAATATTCCTAGAATCTAAGGGCGTGATTAAACGTAAAAATTCGAGAAGCTTCGCGAGCAATTCTGACAACGGAATGGCGGAATATTATTGCAACAACGGAGGGAAGCCGAGGGGGGTGGCGATATATTTTAGCGCGCGTACCTGGCAAATGAATCGTCGGAGATATTCGACGCACGTTTTAGGCGAAAAGGGAAAAGCGAGAAGTGAGAAAATGAAAGGTTCAAGGGGCAGGGGAGGAGGGTGGAGGGTAGCATTTAGAGTGAAGTTGGGAGCGACACAAATTAGCCGCCCCTCATCGGCGCGCGGTATTATTATCGGGTAATTAGCAACATTCTGCGGCGATTTATCGAATCGGGTTAAATAGCGACGTGCGCTGGGAATTAATGACGTCGATTTTCAAATCGAGAACACTCGGCTGGTAAGCACTTCGTTATCTAACCGACCACGTGACGCGTATTCATGATTCATTACCACGCCTTATATTTATCGCCGCGCGCCCCCAACCGATTCGCTAATTTCCCGCGTTGCAATTATTAAATAAAGAGCAAAGCAAAAATTCGGGAAGTAGGTTGATCCAACGGCGACGAATTTAATTGCCCGCAACGTCTCGTCACCGTCGAGGAAGCGACGATGGGGTTTCGCGTTTGCACTTCCGCGGAAAGGGTGGAATCTTGAAATCTCGAATTCGCCGGGAGTAGCTTTCACGCGGATAAACAGAGGTGCTTGCGTGCAGGAAGAAAAGGAGGAGCTACGTCTGGGAGGAAGACTGATAAAGACGTGCAACGAAAGGGTTTGAAACGGCCAAGAAAATGGGCGAGAGCCGGAGGGGGATGGGGGAGACGAGGAGCTAGTGGAAGGAAATAGAAATAGAAGGGCTGGAAAGAATGAAAGAAAATCGTGAAAAGACCGAGCCGGTTGAAACGTATCCAGTGTCGGGCGGTCTATCACTTTGCAAGCCAGATCCACTTTTTCGAGGGGTTGGATATATAGACTTGGAGGGGGTGGGCGCGGTCTGCGTTGAGTTTTGAATAATTGGGAGACGCTGGCGAATAGAGGACTCTAATGCAACCCCGTCGAAATTCAGCTTATGTACCCTGGCCGCTGGTGAAATTGCATTTAAGGGTCGTGCGTTGTTTGAGGTCCACTCGAGGCTTCTAATATTTCTCCGGGGGTAATTTGCTCAATTGCTTCGTAAACTGAAATGAAGCGTGCCGGCCGACTGAATGGCTCGAGGGGCGCATAAAGCGTCTGAAATTCCAGTGTCTACTCGCTAAGCAGCCATTGGCAAAGGCCATAAAACACCTTCACCCGGGGAGGGCTGAAAAAGAGTTCGACCGGCTGGCCAGCCGAGGGGCCGTATAAACGAGCAAACGTTCCCAAATTAAATGCAAACCGTTCGGTGGTTTCTTCCAGCTGAACGTCAGTCTCGAAACGCCAGAGCCAGCTAGCTGGTGGGCCGGTGTCTTCGGGGAGGAGTGGCGCACGGCCACAGAATTTTCTCGAAACTCCACCATTCGTCCCGCACATAAATTCCAAAAGGGATCGACATCGATGTGAGAAGAATATATCGGAGTCCCGGTGTCACCCGGCTGCCTTCGAATCCCCTTCGTCTGCGGCCCCGAAAATGGATAAACCGAAGAGAGGGGTTCGATCGCGACCGAGTGATTTACCGCGAAGGACTTCTCGCTGGAAGCCTTTCAGAAACGTAGAGAGACGGCTGCGTTCTCCATCTTACGTATCCCAGCATTTTACATCCGATCGGCTGAGAAAAGGGAGCCGAGAAGGCATATGAAGTGGAAATGGGGCTGGGGGAATTTTATTCTCCTACGGGGATAATCCTTTGGCTGCGGGAAAATAGTGTAGTAGTCCTGGGGCTTGGGGGTTGGGGATGCGAGGCTGCAGGAATAAAAGATTCAGAGTCAAGGATAGCTGTCGCTTCGTCTCCATTTTTTACGCCTCGGAAGAACTTTCACTTAATACCCTACCTCTCTGTGATCCTTCCTGCGCACAGTTCCAAGCGATTCCGCAAAATCTCCTCCGGCAAGTGATATTGGAATCAGTGGTAACAGCCAGTGCCTGGTCAGACACACTCACAATTCTTCCATGTCGTCGTTGACAGCAATAATGCTCGACAGTCCAACGAAGACCTACGGTAAATGGTTTACTCAGATGGGTTTAAGTAGTACAGCCACACGATTAGTCAGACATCGCTCTGTAATCGATACACTTAATAAACTCCGGGATCAGTGGTAAGTTCCTTAAGTCTGCCGTCTCTCTAGGCCACGAATGTGTGCCTACGCTCATCCTAGCTTCAAAAAATAATTTTCTTAATCGAAGTCCTCCTCGTCCGTCTGTTTATCAATTCGGCCGATAAAAAAATGAGACGACAGCCTTAACCGGATCGATAGAAGGCGCCAATTCTTGGGGTGCACGAAGGTGCCGTGAAAATTTCGAGCCAGCCGGACCTTGGACAGATTTGCGAGCCGCGGGGATTCCTCGGAAGTCGATCGTTCTAGTTATGCAGGTGGAAAATAATGTCATGAATAATGGAGGAGCATGCCGCGATATGTACTTCGTGGATGGGTGAAGTCGCATTGAGGGGCAGCGACCGTGCAAAAGGCAGAAAGGAGCAAAGGGAATGGGAAAGTAACTCTACACAAAGTGCCCGAGCTGCTAGCTAATTCGCAGACGTATTCACCGACGGTCTCCGATCCCTCCTTCTCTTTGACGCGACGAAACAGAAAATCAGCTCGTTGACCAGCGCGCTGGCAGCGCTAAGAATCCCCTGGTGCCTTGTTTGATTAACAAATGGCCGACAGCCTTCATCTCGTTTGAGAAGGAAGGGGGGTTGAACTCCTCCGCCTTCGTGGAGGAGGTTGGTCATCGTGGAAAATTATTGGAAGCTGAGGATCGCATTTCGATCATGAGGAGGCTTGCGGAGCTTGGAGAACTACCCTCTGCTCACTCAATTATCATTTTACGCTGGCCACCGAGCCAACACTTGTCCCTCGAAGACCACTTGTCCATGGGTGTTGGCCGGTTAAAAGTAAACGCGCATCGACTGGCGGTGTTTTAAATGCAAAATTGAGCTACTCCCCCTGATGGAATTTAATTACAACGATCCGTCGTCGGGGGAGAGGGCCGGCCGGCCGAAAAGCCAATCGTATTTCGACGGGTTCGAGTGACCAACGTGTCGATGGAAAGTCGATAACGGGTGGCAGGCTGTTCGCGCTCGCTACGCGCAAACGACGCGTCCTCCAATCATTTCTCTTGGCCTACGGAATCCCTAACCCACCCCTGCCCGCCGCGATTTCGCGGGTGTACGCGGGGGGATAGATAAACTGTCCTACGTGAGCGATTTATGAGCCCGTCCACGGCTGTAAATTGATTCGAATCGCGCGAATATTCGAACAAACTCTGACTAGCCTCGGCGGACGAGTGAGCGACGTCTGACTGTTCGCCGAGCGTTTCTACTTACCAGGCGCCAGAGGTAAGCGAGCGCTCGTCCGGGATTCCCGTCGCGGCGCCGGATGGCATTAGTTTTAACGAAGCATTGAATTTAGTTAGGGGTTCGATCGCAGCCAAGCGATACTCGGGCAAATACGCGATACGTTAGAATGGAAGTTGCCGAAGTGGCCGCTGAGCTGGAAAATCCATTGAAACGCGGTGGACAATGGAGAAAACTTACGGTGTACGGCGGCTTGGGAAGACCCGAGGGGAAACGTGAATAGAAGCGAATCGCGGAAATCCGTGAAAAGCGCGTGTCACGACGTAACGTAACCAACAGCATCTGAATGCTGCAAGCGGACAACGCGAAACTGTCTCTTCCCTGAAGGACGCCAGCTTCTCCGAGGGGAATTAAAATCGAAGGGGAGCTATCGCGGAGACACTCCCATTTAGTAACTCGATTTATTACCAATTCAGCTTCTATAATGTTCAACCCCGTAAGTAGTACCAGTCCGTCGCTGGTCAGACGTCACAGCCATAACAGAATTTGACTCGTTGCCCGCAAACACATCTCGCCGTTGGAATGCTCGGAGGACTCGTAACCCCCCGCGTCAAAGGGGGCTGTAAAAATATGATAGCAGCTCGAACGATTTCTCTGGTTTTATTGAAACCTCTGGAACGAGCTCAATCGACTTTTTACGTTCACGTTACACGGCGCTGGGCTGAAATATCCGGCCGGCCGCTAGTAATTTCCTTGAACCGCTCTAGGTAATGGAGCAGAGCGACTGGCAGTGTTGCCTACCTTGACTGGCGCCAGCTTGGACCGACCATCCTGTTAGAAGCAGCCAGCAATTATCGAGGCGGCGTGATCAAAAGCCCATTGATTTACCGATGCACCGAAATACATAGTTTCCACGTGGACGAATACATAAGGCCACTCCGCCCCATCCTGGGCCACGATTCGCCTCCCCTGCGATTCCATTGACACACAAAGACAGCAGCGTTTACCGGTACACCACGGTTGATTGGTCACCATTCGACGCGCGAGGCTCTATTTGCTCTTTAGACTTCGCCTTTGACCAGGATAAATCCCGCTCCGAGCACCGTGTGATTTCTGAGATTCCTGTTTCATCCCCTCCCACGCGGGGGTGCCTTAACCGGCTGCAAAGAGCTTTTCGATCCAGCCAACTACCGCTGTTTGAACTCTTTAACCGAGTAAGAAATCAGAATTTTAACTGCGGGGATTAAGCGAAAATGGAATTGAAGCTAGCGCCACGCTCGTGTTGAAAAGCGCGCGATCTCGTTATACGTGGAACCTCGCATTTTGCGTCTGCTATTGATCGCCCAGAAAGACAGGGTGCGGAGTATTTTAAAAAGTACACAGCCACTGTCATCATTTTTATATTTCTCTGTTTGACGATCACAATTCCCGTTGTTATTCTATCCGCGCAATTAAACCGCCGCCAATTAAAAGTGTATTTACCGCAATCCCTTCTGTTTGCAACCGCAAACATCGCGGCGAAAGCTTATTCCTCCAGCCACGTTCTCCCTTCCTTGGGTTTACCTTGCGCTTTACCTCCTCTATTTGTACACAGCTCTCGGCAACAACGACACGGAAGAAGAGTTCCGTTTGGAAACGGAACCGCACGCGAAGCAATCTCCCGTTCCACATGCTTATGGAAGAATAACCGAGCATCGAACCATCGAATGGAAATCTCCAAAGTAAACCGTGGCCGGTGTCGTTTTAAATTTATCGTTTTCTCTGACTCGCTGCGAAAGCACATAAATACACAGAAGAAAATGACGCGCTCCGAGACAATTCGAAGCTACTCGGCTTGTGGAAAGTCGCGAGCTGAAAACGCACACGCTCGGCTGGAAGTATTACCGAGCCAGTTGCTCCGCGACAAAGAAAAGTGGCGCCAGTCAGACGGCTACGCTTGGATTAATCAGTTGCTAGGGATTTGACGGGCGCTCGGCGTCGATGCAGAAAAAATTGAATTATCCAGGCGAGTAAGCGCGCGCCCGCGGAAAACAGCGAGGAGCGTGACCAGCGGAAAGCTCGGCCGGCGTGATTTTGATCGACGCGGAGATTCGGCTTCCCGCGAGGATTTGTTTCTGACGCGTGCAGACTAGCCGATGGACAGATCTCATTGGGCGACGGAGATAAAGCGTGGGCGGATCCATGCAGGCGTCGCTGGGTCCAAGACGAAATGCATTCAACGAATTCTGCGGCGAAGGAAGGACTTCTTGCTTCCAACTTCCATAAACCTTCCATTTAACGAGGGTCGGCGTCGACTCACTGTGGTTAGATGAATGTAGACTGCTGGAATGGAATTCCGGATTGAATTGTTACGTGCCAGAGACGCGCGGACAGTTTTTGTGTATTGCATGGAAACAGTATGCGTTGACAATAAATCATCAAATGCAAAGATTCCTCGCGTCCCTTTCATTTAAACACCCTGCACATCGCGCGCCATGTACGTGCGCAAGCACTCGTTTAACAACCGCATTAAACGCCAAGTAAATATTGAACGATGAATAATACATGGCCGGAGGCGTTTGTACTCGTTTAATCGCGATATTAAACTGCAATTAAATATTGGATAACTACGTTACCATACACGTTTACGTGTGTCCATTAGCCGTAAACGATTTTACATTGCTGCAAATTTTTCCTCGTATAATTCGACGAATCGGAAATCGTTTATATTCCATTCGAACCAGCGCGATCTCAAAAGCACGGCCCCAAAATGATTGCGGGGTTCACTGGAAATACATACAGGCTTTCATGTGGTTTCCACGCTTTTTGGGCTTTATAATCTCTCTCGAGGGGTTGCGTACCCTTGACAGGTTGGAAAATTTTGTGGTCACTTTTACGTTTTTTTTTTTAAAGAGGGGAAGCCACTGTGAAAATTGTTTTCTTCCGATTTTTCTTTTTGTGCATTTTCATAAAACTTGGGGTCTTAACGATATACCTGCAAAATTTCAAAGTGGAACTCGAAAAATTCTGGGAGCTACGGAAGGTTTTGTGTAGGTAGCGCAACGCCCGAGAAGTTTATGTCCAAAAATCGAAATTTATCTAATAAGAGGGATTATGAGTTTATATATTGTTTAGAAGTAGGTAGAGAATCACTGACCACGACGAGACCGTATACAGCTGCGATCTTTGAGTTGCAGAAAATAACTTCTGTCGAAATTTTAAACGCAATTATCTCGAAACTAAATTTTGCAAATTAGGCGCATTAATAACTCAGTCAATTTTTATCGGATTCACTTGAAATTTTCAGGGAATATTTGTAATACAATTATCTTCGGTTAAGCGTACCAGTTTTTTGATCAAATAATTCATTTAATTTTAATTTTGATACTTTTTTTCAAGATTTCTTCTTAATTTCGCCATTTCTTCAAAAATGAATATTTTTTTTAAATCTGTATGCTTAACTGAAGCTATTGTAATATACTTTAAGAAAACCGTTCGAATTTTTCAATTCGGAGCAAATGTTGGAAACTTACAAGAGCGTCCGTTTTGTAATTTTTTTCGCATCGTATGTGGCCATACTACCGAAAAAATTTTCAACCTGGGAGCATAAAATATTATTTAAATATACGCATTTTCAGTTGGTAATAAAGACATTTCGTAAAAAATTACATTCCACTATAAAACAATGTCTTGAAAATAGCCTTTAATGTAAAGAATCCTCATATTTTAAAATCCATAAATACACTTTTCGTGTATAAATTAAATCTTATTCTCTTCAAAAAGAAACTTGATATCTCTTCCTCAAATCTCAAAATTTCGTCAATGACTGCTCGGCAGTCCATCCGCCCTTTCACGCTCCGCAAAGAAAACATTTCCCCGTCACGTTTCGAAACAACCCGGCGAGGCGAGAACGGAGAAAAGGTGACCGTAAAAACCGAACGACCGAATCATACATGCGGAGCCCGTCGATGCATCATCGATCTGATACGTTATGATGATGCAACGAATCAACCGAATATAAATTCACAGTCGCTGGTGGCCCGTGCGGGGGCGAGCAAACGTGATATAAACGCTGATTCCCACATACGCGGTTCTTGCACGCGTAAATCTCAGGATTTACGAGCGCGGCTGCAACGTTCTGGGAAAAGATGGCCGAGCTGACTCGAGGTGGATGCTGACACGCATTCACGCGGGATATCGACGCGATCCAGGCTCTTGTCTCTCTTATCGAGTGGAGAAGTCGGGCGACATAGCTGCGGGAAATATTACAGCGACGATCGCTCGGGACTAAACTAAATTAGAAACCGAGACGAACGGAGAAACAATCCCAATGACTTATCATTCCAGATGACGAGAATTCCTCGGTGCACGGGATCGTGACGGAAGAGGGGCTGTTCGACGGCACGATCTTCACGGCGTCCGATGAAATTTACATCGAGCCAGCCAGCAGATACTCTCCCCTCGTATGCCATCGTCAGGACGGCGAAGCGAAAGACACGGCGGACGCCATCCACCACCATACGATCGCGTATCGATCGGTGGACGTGAACGTCCCTCGCTACGACCAGCATCCGTGCGCCAGCGAGGTCTTGAAGGAGAGCACGTTGCACGAATTGAGGTAAGCACTCGTACGCTTCAATTTCCAGGCACGGATGCTGTTATCAAAACGGTACAAACCGGGCTACAAAAATTGCCAGGGAAGTCGCCATTAAATCCACCGACCGATCTAGCCTGGTAGAATGCATAATATCCCTCTCGTTCCAGTTAATACCATACATTCAATATCCTCGGCATAAAGTTAGCGACCAGCGCGCATCGATCCGGCTCGATAGAATTTCAAATGACACCCGGCGAGCCAGCCGCGTGTTCGCGCTTTCCATTTTTCAACGACTCCCTAGCGTCTCGATAGTTGCAGCTTTCAAAGCAGCTTACTGCTACAACGCGGTCAAAGTGGCGCGCTATTAATCGCGGCCCGGCATCGGCGGAAGTTAACAGAATTAGTAGAGGCGTCGTGGATCAAAGGGCTTGCGCACGAGACACCGATGATTTCCGTGCGACGCGGACGGCGCCGGAACGCCCGCCATAATTAAAGAACACGTTCGCCGGCAAGGGGGACGATGTCGAACAGTCCTCGGCATCGATTAATGATGACGCTTACTGGCGTGGTCCAGCAAGAGTCTCGGAGGGGAATGCGGGGACAGGGGGGAGGAGATTGCGAGTTGTTCCAATTACTCTTGGCTGAGATAAACAGTTCGGTCGCGTTCGAGTTGGACATTAGTCGCGTAAACTTTCGGTCCTACGATTCCAATGTACCGTATTCTCTTCGGCGCCACGGGTCCGGCGCGTGTAACGAAAGATTTGCAACGATACCTCCCGAGTTTGCCGCCAGAGGGCAGGCGGATGTCACGCTCTCTCGCAAGTACTCCCTCAATTACCTATTTGTATATATACCAGTTTCGAAACAATAGAACCTAGAAACGTACCTTCCTTTTCTCTCCTTTTCGCACCTCAACCCCCGCCAAAGACTTCTCTGAAAAATTATTAACACGTTCGTAAATCAACCCAGGGACCTTGGAAGCGAATTTAAAAAATACAGTTCGCGCAGCTCCTTGGAGCTGTCGTTTAGCGCTCGCTCTCTCGAAACCGTGTCACGCGCAGCGCGGAAATTAAGCGAACACGGTGAGAGAAGCCTATAAAAAGCGAAATTGCACAGGTGTATAAAAGGCTCGTAAAAACAGAGCTACAGAAGGATATAAAAAAACAGTTAAGAGACTGGGGTGGGATGCAGTGTTCTCGATGCAGCCTGGCTCGTCTTGGAGTGCAGCGGAGCGATCCGTGGAGAAAGAGGCTCGCGCGAACGTTCGGCCAGAGTGAATTGCCTCCCCAGACTGTTACGTATTATTCGACATATGTCACCCTTATCTCTCCTGCCCGCACCGCCCACGATTCCTCTCGTTTATCCCCCGCTGGGCTGATCAGTTCACCGTGAGGGATTCACTGGCCGCGCTGTAGTTTTCCAAACGCTTACCGGCGAAAAATCGTTTGCAGGACGAACGGGACGTGGAGTGGATATCTCGGGGACACAATGCGGCCGCTATATCAACACCAGAACGAGGCGAAGACCCGCGCCAAGCCTGGCTTCTATCCCAAGGACGCCAGGAAGAAGGATCTCATGGCGAGTTCGCACAATCTGGAGCTGCTAGATCGGTAAAATTTGAGATAGTGGCCACCTTTTGTAATTGGACGCGCGCCACGGTTATAATATTTTTATTATAGTCGAAAAAATTGTATAAAAATTGGTATATATTAGGGTGGAGCGAAACTATATAGGCGAAAATTTAAATTTGAATTTTCCATATTAAATTTTTCGAAACGTCAATTTTTTAACGTCAGACCGCTTTCAACCGCCGTATCCCACTCGTCTGACCAACGACGCGCTCATACTACGTGCATCTACACCGTCTACAGTCTTCGTGAAACTAATTTGAATCCTCCCTCGACGTGTACGACTGGATTCTCTAAAAAAAAACGAAGAGTTCACGTTCTGCAAAAGTTTCACCTGACCGTTTATTCGCGGCCCGACATTTCGCCTCGCCCCTCGCCTCGTTCTCGCGCAGTTTAACGTCCTCATTCTCGTTCCATTTACCTCGTGCCGTTGAACACGTCGATGAAATATTCCAACAGGCCCTCGAGAGCCGGGTCTGAGGAAAGTTGCTAGAGGAGAAAAGCGCAATGGTTACTTATCGTCCCGTCAATTCACCGAGATGTTTGCCGTGCGATGCTTGCGCCTCCATTTAAAGAGCACACCTATTTCCGCCAGAGAAAAGCCAGATAATCTGACGTCGCGGCCGCGCACAGCGGCGAGAACCTCGAAAATCGCGAGCAAACACCATTATCGCCGGTGCAATTTAACCGGCGCCGCTCCCGATCGAGCGTTTCCGCGACCGGCTCTTTCCAGCGGCCCGAGTTGTTGCTCGGCCGTGGATCCGGGATCGGTGATCGACGCGCCGGCGGGAAAAATTGCGCACCGTAAGCGCAGGGACCAACGCCGGCGCAAATTGGACATTTCTCGTTCGCTTTTGAATCCGAAATCTTGTTATTTCATACCGGAAACTGTAGGGTTTAAATTCAGCAATTTAATTTCTGAGAGCGAGTGGGGAAATGAAACAGTTTCCCGGCGGGTCTATCTGAAATGGAATAGACGGAAATTCGCAATAGTATGGTACCGCTTGAAATTCGTTTGAAGCCGAATAAATTGGAGCCGCGCAGTTGAATCGGGAGATGCGATGCTCCTCGACGGGAGCGTTGCCACTCTCATTGTCAGATTGTTCGAGCACGGGGGGATTGTTAAACGAAGGACGGCTCGGTGAAATTCTCTGTTTCGGATCAGGTTGTACAGAGCCCGGTACTCCAGAGTCCTGCGGAAACGAACCTCCGTGGACCCGAAGAAAACCACCTGCATGCTGTACTTGCAAGCGGACCACACCTTCTTCGAGCATTACAAATCCGAGGAGGCCTGCATCGAGGTGATGACGCGTCACGTGCAGCGCGTCAACTCCATCTACAGGTACACAGGTGAGTGACTAGTCGCGCGAACAAATTTCTTGCCGGGGGGAAGCTAACCTCGCATCCCCTCGGAATCGATAAATCACTCGCGGGAGGATCTATGAAGGCAATGACAGCTGGAATACCGACGAAAACTCTTTCGATTTCCCGGCAAGAGGGATCGGGCCAGGTTTCCTCCAGGACTAACAAGTGCGCGTCTTCTGTCTCATTCCGCTGTAATAACTTCGCAAACCAATTAAAACTTTCCCCCGGACCTCCCAGTTAAACTAACTTTCTGCCAACGACGATCGGGGGAAATGAATGTTCCTTATCCTTACTGCGGTTCCTTTCTGCTCTGAGACCGATTAATGTCAGTTTCTGTGTCTGACGTTGACCGATTGATTCCGCGAAACTTTATTGCGCCGTTACACACACCCAATCGACGAACTTTACGCGATGGCTATCAAGGAAGATGGGTGCTGCGGAATTTCTCGGAGAATAATCGAAAGTTCTTTAATTGTAGCTACTTGGAGACGTCCGCTGCTTAGTTATGGCGCAGTCTAAGTGGAAGAGATCGTAGAAATTTTCTGAATTTTATATAGAAATAATATTACCGTTGAGGAACTAGTTTCTGATCGGTTTAGAGGGCTTCCCGCTTTAATATTTATTTTTAACCTAGTGAAACTTTAAAACGTAGACTTTTTATACTAAAAGATGAATTAATGTTTTAACTTGGGGGAAAAATTTTAAAAAGTTGAAAATAAGTATAGTTTAATTATTTATGAGGTACGGAATAACAAGGTGAGTAGGAACTAGATTTTGATAAAATAAAAATATTTGGGAATTAATTTTTTATCAGGTCAGGAACTAGTTTTTGATCATTTAATATATATGGGAACTAATTTTTTGATCAGGTAAGGATCTAATATTTGATCAAATACTAATACTAATAAATTTATACCAAATGTACCAAATAAATTTATTTTTAGTATTATACCATGTGAATTTAATTTTTTTATAATTTTACAATGTCCTAATCTAATTTTTATTCAGGCGATCAAAAATTAATTCCACAAGAAAAAAGTGTAACTAAATTATGTAATATAATACTAAAATTCTTTCGCTACGTTGTAAAGTAAACTATTGTAAGCAAAATGTATGAAAATTACCTTTACTTCCGCAACAACCAGTAAAGAACTCGACTGTGGCGTCGGTGGTGATCTCTTAGTTGAAGCGAGCTACCTTACACATTTATTTTCACAAAACTAACAATACTATCTGCTTTCACAGACAACACATATATTTTCGAATTATCAATTTTCATGTTAGTAATTATTTCAAACAATTATTTAATGGCATAAACCGAAAAGAACGATTTCTTCATGATAAAAAATTAGAGCCTGATCAAAAACTAGTTCCTTAACGGTACGAAAAGAAAAAAAAACGATGGAAAATGAGAATCAGTGGCGTGCAGATCAAAGCGAGAGACAAAAAATAAAATCAAATTAAATTAAACCAAAGAAACATCGCGTCAAAGTAATCACCCTGAATAAGTATGCCTCAAAATCCTTTAATCGCCTAGCGCCCCTGAAACTTTTAACCCTGCACTGCCAGGGGCAAAACACATCTAGAAATCTTCAACCCTTACCCCCAAGGCTTCGAACAATTCAGCCATCGATGTCTCAGCTGCACGCACAGGTACAGAGGCCCGTAAATCAGAGGACAGCGTTGCTGAAAATTTCATTTGGCCGTCGCAGCGCGGCCGGCGAATATTAAGTGAAGACGACTGGCCCCGGCGGGCTCTGGCTCGCAGCAAGAGAAGAGCTTTAAACGGCGCACCACCTGCCGTAACAACGAGCAAATATTTGTGTCTCGTGACTGAGCCGTGTTTAACGTAGCGTGACCGCGCGTACACGCGGACCAGGCCAGTGCATTACTTAGAATTCCCTATCTCTTCCGTCGTGCGATCCACGGATAAAGCCGCTTTTCCGGCGACGTTTCCGACCCACCCCCTCCAGCCCACAGCGTCGCTTCTTCCCGCCCCACGGGGTGTACACCGCGTCGCCGGGACGCAGCGAGCTTTCGGGCGATGGTCGCGCGATTATCGGGCATCTCTACACGCGAGCATTTCGGATGACCGATCGACCACCCCTCGGAACCGCCAGCCCGAGCCTGCGTCCCTTTGTCCCCGGATTAGACGGCATTAACTCTCTTCCCATCGCGATATGTGCAAGCCGCTCCCCCGGCTAAACGCTCTTGTCTGACGAGGGACCCGTAATTGCTGCGATTAAGTCTCGCATCCTTCTGCACCGCGACGTTCCGTCCGCCAATCCTGACTCCCCGGCGCAGAACACCCTCTCCCCTCAAGAAACCATCGGCGCGCTATCTCGACAGGGGATGGTGGGCTCTCAGGAAAATGAAACAACGGCGGAAGAGAGGCAACGATAAGTCCAGAGTGAAATGTCACTGTCCACGTGGCCGAGGTCGAGACAACGCGATGAACTCGGCGAGAACGCTGCAGCCACGAATCCAACTATCGCGGCAATAATACATTTCAGCTCGCGGGCCGCCTCGCTCTCTCCCTCTTTCACCCTTCGTGCAGGAAATTGCGTTCCTCTTATTGCCGCTAGAAAAACTGCCAGCGATAGCGGTATCTCGGCGGTGATATCGGCGAAGGTGGAAGTCCCGACGTCAGTCATTACACGTGGAACGCTGACCGCCGCGTTTATGATCCTTATCTTCGTGGCTCGCGTAAAAAAAAACTTTATTCCCGTGCGCGGTATCCGAGACAGCTGTCACGCGACGCGTTACCCCTCTATTTGTTTGCCGAGTAATTTTTTACGACACGGCCACGTGAAACGGGAACTTTCGAACTCGTGCTTCAACGCGCTCGTTGATTATTTCACGGCGCGAGAGGATATAAACAGACCGCGTCTGGATAACCACTGATCTATTTCACTTGCCTCCCTATGGCTCATCTAAATCTATTTTCCGGAGCAGCCAGCGTGTCTCGGGCAACGGAAACGGCCCTTATCTTCCCGCTTAGCTCTGTCACTTAACTCGCGCCGACTAATTAAAGTGCCGGCCACGGGCGCACGCACCAAACTTCACCGTCCCATAAATGTTTCACCGCCGCTACCTTGAACTTCCTGCGCCCGCCCGATTCCGGCCGCCCTCTGTTTGCATTATTTAGTGGCCCCAGAAGCCCGTTACGCGAAGTTCAACCGTGGCTCTCGATATTTTCACCGCGGAAGTCGCTACCAAGCCGTCGGAGCGCCGGGGCTGATTAATGCAACATCAAACTTGGATACAATGGACTTAGAGTTAATTACACGGAGTAGGTACCTGCACGTTAACGCGGGAAACACCGTGTCGCGACGGCTCCGAGTAGCCTTCGCGTACTTGCCATCCGAAAAACGGATCCGCGCGTTTCGCGGAGTGCTTTCACTGCGTCTTGAAAAAAATTAGCGTGCAAAACGGGAGATCTATAGGCGCCGTAGATCCTTTTTACGCTCGGGAAAGTCACGAGATCGGCAACGTTCCGCATAAATTCGTCGGTGGAAAGGAATCGCGGTGGCGTGTCGTGGGGCCGTTTTTCCCGTTTCGATTGGTATTCCCGCGGAGAAGGTGTTTGATTAAATGCTTCCCACCACGCGACGAGCCCGACTGTTCGGGAATACGCTGATCACTGGGGGAAGCCGAAAATTACTCTTCCGAAGCCCCAGTGATTTTCGTTATCAGCTATCGGTTACCTCGCCGAGTAGTTCCTCTCGAATCCTATGAATTTCCCGTTATCGGTGCATATATCGCGGCTTATCCCGCGATGGAACTCGTTCTAATTTGCGAACCCTCGGTTCACCCCCGCCCCTCTTCTTTCGATCTATTTGCCGAGGGTGCAATAACATCCCCGAGCGGGGCTATTTATTCTATCGGTTCACGCAGCTGTCTCATCTTGTTTCGCAGACTTCAATCAGGACGGCCAAGCGGACAACATCAGCTTCATGATCAAGCGCATCAAGGTTCACGGCGAAGGCGCTCCGAACGACCCCAGCTACAGATTTACCGGCACTTATGGGGTCGAGGAATTCCTCGAACTGTTCTCCGGTAAGTGAGCCATGTCCCTCATCTACTCTCCTCCCAGTGGCCCAGCGTCAGCCCTCCCACCCGATGAGAATCGATCGCTGGCTACGCGTCATTCATCCCGATAAAAGTGCCATAAAAATCCCCGACCTCCTGAAATATCCCGCGAGACCCCAATATCAATGCCTATTTCATCGTCTCGGAATCAGGGGCAGCACGAGAACTTCTCCATGGTCGTTCCTTCATTATCGTCGGTTTGACAGTAAAGCATTGTCCTCCCCCGGCTTTTGTCCCTTTCTCTTGACGTCCGCAGCGCCACAATTCAAATCTTCGACGTGCCCTGTCATTTGTTTTTTTTTTTCTATAGCACGACAGCCGAACGGAGTCTCATTAGTCGCCGATACACCGCCACGCCAGTCATCCGTTAATTAAAGCGCTCATTCCCGTCAGGCTTGCGCCCGGGCATTACCGAGCCAGCGGGATTCAATGAAACGCGCGGGGGATCAAACACTCCCCGTCCGCGCGACTCCTCGGCGGTAATGAAACACGTCGCGTTGTTCGTTTCACCGTCCACTGGCCGGACACGTCGCGAGGCTTTGTCACGTTTAAAGTATCCTCCCGCGCGGACCTTCGCCGCCTAACACACCGCGGTTCTGGAGTTTTAATAAGCACGCGGGAAAGTGAAACTCGGGGGTGAAAGCGGGGGCTGTAAGAAAGGGGCCTGCGTTTCTTTTGAACGCGATGCGAGCTCCCGGTTAATCGTCCGCGAGCATCCTTTCCCCCTGATTTCTCCCTCGCTCGGTCAACCATTCCCTGAAACGTCGAACCGCACAAGGGCTCTTTCATGCCTTTGATATATCGCCGGGATTTATGTTCTCCGACCTCTCCGACTAGAGGGCACTGTTTTTCTGCTTCCTTGAAGAATTTATTGAGGAAACGTCTTCCCGGCTGCGACCCTTCCTCCGAGGATTCTTTTAATTGGGAAAGTTCCTGAGTGCAAAGTGGGACAATCGCTTGACGCTTTGACCAGCTGCTCGTCGGGGAATTAACAATCAGTACTTAGGCGACGGTGTCGAGTGACGTTTGGCTCGGGGGACTTCAAGTCTCCCTTTACAGAAATACACCTGAAGGGATCTTTCTTCATCAAAGAGCGGTGTATCTCCAACGCTGAGACAGCTACCTGGATCAGAGTTATCGCGACGATGCTGTATCTAGTTAAATTCATAGGCCGATTTGCTTCACGGTTTTGTATAAATCTGTCAACAATCCCCGAGCTTCAGTGATGATTTTCTGTTGGTAGACAGCGTGGAATAATTTGTTGGCGCTCTAATCTCGTAAATTGATCGATAAATGTTATCGTATACGCAGGAGTTAACAGTGCATTTTGTTGGACGGTAAAATTCAGCCTCGACTCGATCGATACTCAATCGCGCCTACGTATTTATGAACATTATAATTATGTTCCACTGATGTGCCACGGTATCGATCGTATTAAAACGTTAGTGTGCGTTTGGGTTTGCATTGTCTGCGATAATTACGCAATTTTGGCCGAAATGTTTGCACTTAGCGCGATAATTAATAAGCAGGATTGTTTGGTTATGTTCTCGGCGTGATTACTCTCGCGTAAAATACTTTACTCCTTGTAAAACACTTTTGGAAAGTATTTTAAGCGAGTGTACGTCGAAAATAGTCCTCCGATTCGGTGAATTGAAATTAAGCAGTGTCATTTATGAATTTCTAATGACATATCAATCTATTTCAATCACGAATAATTCCACTTAAAATCCTCTGATTAACGGCAAATCACGTGTTACGTGTCAGATTAGCCAGAGTCCTAATTCCCTCCTTGGCCCAATGACGGATCTATTCTACTGAATTAATCAGGCCATTGATCTGCTTCGCGTGTCAGTCTAGGAATAGACCTATTCTACTCGGCTGGCTATATATGCGCGCCATTTATACATGCCTGATCGTAGATGGACCTATTCTACTTGGCCGAACAGAAGATCCCTTCTATTTGTCCAGTGATACAGTCGTACTACTTGGCTCGATCAGTCGTCGCGTCATTTTGTTCGGCTGACTAATGATTGAGGTGTTCCATTCTATTTGGCTGCCCCGAGGCTATTCATTTCCACTGGTCTATCTAGAAATACATAGTACTATCTAGAATCACCCAGAAATAACCAAAGGTTACTCGACCTTATTCCACCAACAATTTCCTTACGTTCCACCTCGACACGAAAATATTTCCACTACTTTATCCCGCCCTTTTAAAAGCTTGTCGGGTAATCAACTTTTCCGCGGGCGACTCTTCACTCGACGGGAAACTGGATCGACGGAGATAAGTACAACAGCTCGTTACGAGAGATATCGAATATCGGAATGCGAAGCTCGATAATTCCCGGCAAAGCCTCGGGGCCATTTCATTGGCACCGATCTAGCAGTATCACAGCCCGCCTCGGAAATTCCTCGTTTCCCCTGTACGAGGCCGAAATTAGAAAAGGAAAAAAAGAGAGGTATCTACCTTTTTGCCGATGAAAAAGATAATAAAACCTGCGGTAGTAGAACGCGAAAATCTGGAGCTATCGATTTAAAGCTCTGATACACTTCGGTCGCGTTCGTTAATCCAAGTGTCTTCCAAAACCTGCGTGTCATCGATCGCCCTATTCGAATTTAATCGAACGCAGATCGCACGCGAAGAATGGGCTCCGTCTTCGGCCGGGATCGATAGAAATCGAGACAGTCGTGCGTGGTCGTGGATCTCGGGCCGCTGCAGCCGATGCATTTCGCGCTTCACTTTGTTTCACGTGCCACGGACCGTGGATACAGCACCGCCGGACCATGACACATTTGCCACGGGCATCCGGTAACCAAATATGCCTCCCGAGACGCGCACAAGCGCAAACGCGTATGCATGCGCGCCGCGTTCCATTCGCTTCTGTCCACAAAAAGGCTGGCCAGCCGCACGCTCAGATTGCAAAAACACGGTCTAGCGTGGCGCAAAGAAGGCGAGCGTATTCCCGGCGGACCGTTATGCTTTTACCTTACGAGCAGGGCGTGCGGCGGCACATCCGGTATCAATCCCGCGGACGTTACGGCGTCTTCGGAGGGAACAATGAGCGAGGGCCGTGGCCGATGTAGCTTGAAATCGCCGCGACAATTATCCGTTTAACTTCCGTTCTTATCCACGCTCCCCGGATCCTCATAAAATTTCCCACCGTTATCAGCGGCTTGCACAGGGCGCCGGGTCCTTGGCGGTCGGCGGAATTCAATCGGCAGCGACGGCTTTCACCGCAATTGCGAGCCCGCGCAGGCAAATAGCCGTCCTTCGCAGCCGTTTAATTAATTTCGTTTTTAATTTCCCCCATTGTAGTTCGCAGTATTTTATCCGGCTGTTGGTGCACGTCACCCAGACGGCGCGGGGGCTGAATTCCCAGCCGACGCGACCGAACATCGCCCTAGATGTTATCCGGCAAAAATAATAAATCAGCCGTCCGAAATGTCCAGTAATTTAATTTCTGAAAACTTTTCTACCGCGTGGCAACTTTGCCCCGCTGGGGATCGCTGGCCGGCCCGGAGTATATGAAACGAAATGAATAAAAAAGTCTGTCCGTCCCAGCGCCATTTCCACCCCTTTTGTTCTCTCGTTTTGACCTGAGACACTTTTTGCCACGTTTTTTTTCGAAAAATCGCGCGGAACGATGAACGTCGTGCATGAATTTCGAAGAAAATGAGGGTGTTTACGCGGGGGGTATTAATTTTGAGCTTCTATGATGTTTACAATTGTTCATTAATATTTTTTTGGCGGATGTCTGACTTATTATTGACTCGTACTACTTGCCAAAGTGCCCGAGCCCCAAAAGGGCCTGTTCTTAAATTACTTAAGGGTAATTTTCGCGTTTTATTACCCCCTCTCCCCCAGTATAAGATTTCATAAAATTTGACATCGCAACCCTCTCCTCTCCCACCCTTAAAAACCTAAAAAATACTTAAGAAACACGCCACCATTTTTCAACACCTTTTTAACCATTACCTCAACGCCTAAACCCCAATTTGTTACAGAGGAAGACTACGACGCGTTCTGCCTGTCGTACATGTTCACGTACCGCGATTTCGAGAAGGGCACTTTGGGACTGGCGTGGACTGGAGACTTGAAGAACGCTGGCGGTGTTTGCGAGAAGAATGGGGTAAGTGTTGAGCCCGCCCCACTGAAGTAGCATTGTTTCCTAGCAAATGCATAATATTTCAACGGAAAAATAACCGTTGAATCGTAGTTGGTCATGCTGACACGACTGTTTTAATTACGAGCGAGTGCAATTGCGCTGGAAGGAACGAATTACCTTGATCCGTACAAATGATAGCTCGGAAAGTAACGGAATTTCGTCTTGCAGCACTACAGGGGTAGCCTGAAATCGCTGAACACCGGTATAATCACCCTGCTCAACTACGGCAAGCACGTACCACCGACGGTTTCTCACGTCACCCTTGCACACGAGATCGGTCACAACTTCGGATCCCCTGTAAGTTCACGAGTGCATCAGGCTTGCATGTTGCCGACGAGCACACCCAATTCGCTTGAAAAGTTTGCCGAGGGTGGTTTGCTAACACCGTAGCCGAGGCTGGTTGCATTTCATACTACATCTGTCTCGATTCTTTTGCCTTGCCTCCCGCGTCCAATCGCAAAATTGGCAAGCTCTCGACGCTGGAAGAGCAGAGCTCGGGCTCGCCGAGTGTTCCCGCATCGCCGAAGTTTCTTCGACGCTCTAGCGCTCGCAACCAAGTGTTAAAAAGTCTCGCTTTATGATTTATGAACTCTCGCAGTTATTCGGACCGTTTCCACGAAAGAGGAATTCGACTGTTTAATTTACAGGACGACGGTTCCTTCTCCCCTGCAACAATGTAGGGGCTAAAAGCTTCCTGGCGTCAAAGTTAATTGCTTCTTCTTTGCTGAGGAGCGAACGTCGCCAGCAAATGATCCCGCGGCCGACTAACGTTTTCTCTTTCTGTTAACGCGACAGCACGACCCGGACGAGTGTTCGCCCGGCGGGGAGGACGGAAATTTCATAATGTTCGCCAGGGCCACCAGCGGGGACAAACGGAACAACAATCGCTTCAGCCCGTGCAGCCTGGTCTCCATAAATCCCGTTCTAAATGCCAAGGCCCGCTCGACCAAAGGCTGCTTCGCCGGTGAGTGGGGGATTGCTTTTGGAATTTTAATTAGTTCGAAACAGGGTCGCCGTCTGCGTTGCATCAAGTCGTCAACGCTGATCGCGGAGCCTCGATCGCAGCTTCCCACGACGCCGGAAAATAAATTATTTATAGAATCACGCCCCAGTCGCTTCGAAGATATTGCCAACTACTCATTAGCCGCGATAAATTCGTTGTTTCTCATATCGGCACGAATATAACCATAGTTTTTTAATCCACCTTTGCAACGTTAATAAATTCCCACCGCGGGGAGGGGAAAAGGCGGGACAGTGGAGGTTTGGAATATCGATTGACCCGAGGCTCTAACTGCAACTCAATTGCAATTCTAATAGCAGGTGTACATGCTCCGCTCGAAACTCGTTTCGTACAATGAGGATCGAATACACAAACGTACGAGCAAACGAGCGACCAATCGCGCAAACAGGGTACAGATACGACTCGTTAATTGCTAATCACACCAAGATCCCTCTGAACCAGACGAAGCACCCGCAAAAACACAAAGTGAAATTATAATGTACCTCTTTACAGTAGTATAGATCAATGCTTATCGCGAATGGAGTATTTGTTGCGAAAGGAAGTTGCAACAATCCGTGTTCGAGTTGCAGCTGATTTAAGATCAGAGCTACTCGAGCATCGTGGCTGGGAAATTGATTCCATTACGTAGCCACGGTCGACTTGTTGAGCTTCATTAATCCGGGATTTCATTAAGCTCGCGGCAAATCAGGTTAACATTCGTTCCATCTACTTTGCCTCTTTCCACGCTCCCTCGTAACCATACAGTCTAACGTTGCCTTTCCAAAAAGTCTTCGCCAAATTCGGGGTAAAAACGATTTCCCTCGGAACAGTTCCCTTTTTAATTTCTGCAAAGCCACTTGCAGGCGATTGAAACCTGTAAGCAAGCTAAAGCGCAGCCTGCGGAGATACGTTTATCGAATTGAAACGGTGAATGTTCGATTCCTCAGAGCCCCAAACTGCGATTTGCGGGAACGGGGTGGTGGAAGATGGCGAAGAGTGTGATTGCGGATGGGAGGAGGACTGCAACGACCCTTGTTGCCACCCTCAACGACTCCATCATGCCCCTCATGAGACACCGTGTCGCCTCGCCGATGGCGCAGTGTGCAGCCCCAGTCAGGTAAGTGATCCTTTCCATTCGTTTACAAACTGATCCGGAACAACTCGTTACTCCACTGCGCTGTGGTTAAATCCAGCCACGCAATTCGAAAAGTTCATCAATCCTGCCGGCGAAGAATCGAGCTGCATCTTTCGTTCCGAGGGAATAAGAACCATTCAGAGTCCACGAAGGGAAATGTATCGACAGAAATTGCTGGCGTGTCCCTTTACTACAGAGTCTCATTTTCATTCCTACGAAAGCTATAAAAGCCACGGCTCCTGCTGAATGTGCTATGAATTCATATTGAATATCTTGAAAGGGTAATGTCCTAGGAAACGGAATGCGGATGTTCGATATCGATTCCCCCCGGGGATATGGAAAACATTATTATTTCCACGTCACGTCAGCCGTGAAATCAGATCAATCTGTTCCTTCTTCGCCAGTAATATTTAATAAGATCATTTAAATATCCAACAATAGTTTAACTTCGAATGCCTCATTCAGTTACCGCTACAAATTCCCGGGATAATGTTAATATTCATAGGAGGACAGGGTTCACTCCCTGTTCCATTAAAAATAACACTGCCAATCCAAAGAATATTCCATTAGAAATCGGAGCTGAAAGACTTCCGTATTTTCGCTTCTTAATTATCCCACATCAGGATCTGCGTGTTTACAGGCATTCTAATTAATGAGAGTAGTCCTTAACGCACGTGGCAAGCCTAGTTTATTCGTTAATAATCCCCGAACGAGGTACTACATTAAAAAAAAAGTAAGCGAAAGCTAGTGCTCGGTGATTCTCACCCTCAAACGGGAAGCCTCGTTTCCACAGACGTTCCAGCAATAAGAAGAATCCAGCCTCGAATTCCCTGCCGCCCCTTAATTATAACCAGCCAAAGGCGGCATTTTTCTCCCCACCGACTCGAATGATTCGCTCGCCTGCCTGGACCACAGTTTCATACATCATCTCGAAACGAAATCTGAGCCGAACGCGTCGGCATCCGTCTGCAACCCCCTTACGTGTAACGTCGCCAATTAATAACGCAGCGGGGCAGAGTGGCGGGGCCGAGAGAGGCGCGGGGCATTGATGTTTATTAATGATAGAGTAAAGCCGTAATTAAACGAGAAACGCGCAGTTACATGCACGTGCATCGAGCCCCTCCATCACTCCCCCCTGGTTAATTCAACCGATGCAGCTCGTTTGTTCCCTGAACGCTGGAACTTCGATACTCTCCGATGGCGCGCGTTGGATAATTAAGCGGCCCACCGATAATGAGTAGACGCGGCCCTCGCGCGAAATCGAGACGGCTCTGTAATTTATGCGACAGAGGACTGCGACGTTTCGCTGATAGTTAAAAATCGAGCTGAACGAAGGGAGAAACTGTGAAACAATAGCAATAAGGCCGTGATATCCTGGTACGCGGCTTCAATTCCTGCAACGGAACGGCCTTGAATTCACCACGTTCCCCGCAAACGCTTCGGAAACGACCACTTTTCCCTCGCTCTCCTGGCGGGTCGCATTACGAGCCGGAATTCTGCTACACGTGCGATTCTTCTCGCCCGAAGAAACTTCTTGGTCACGGGCGACCATGGAAGATGCTCCGAGTCGGGAATTAGTTTGCAGGCATGCCGGGAGTGCGGGTCTAATTCCCGGATACGCGGTGTTATCGCCGACGAGGTGGCAAACACGCCGGAACAGTATGAGTTTAATTTTCAATGTTAGCCTGCCCTATCGTCGCGGCGCCTTCCCAGCCGTGTATCCCCGGAAAATGGGACTAATTAATCAAAGCGAAATCGAGACTCCGCCAGGCTCGCGGATAGGCAACCCCGCCGCGGGAAAAACGATTAATCTCGTTACATCGCGGCGCGGATACCAGGCGAACGGTTTCGATCGCTCCTTCGAGGTTCGTCAGGGCCAGACTCTTTTTACACTCCCGTGGCTGTGCAGTCAGCGTTTCGCGCCGCTAAAGCTTCAAATCCTTTCACATACCCTGCCAGCTAACTCTGCACGTGTAAAATTGGCTTGCTCCGGGCGGAAACGTGGTTAAGCGAGTTTTTCAATCGCGCGAAAAAATTACAGCGGTATTGTTCCGCGCGCGTCGTTACATTTTCCGCGCTCCCGGGGTCCCTAATTATAGGCCGGCTGAATGGACCGTAATTACTCAGCCGTCGGTGTTACGGGATTTCGGCATTATTCTCGGGGAATCGAGTTTGAAATTGTCTGTTCTGGCACTCTGCGATCTTTTAGCCGGCAAGTACCTCGGTGTTAATGAATTATGCAGCTCGCCTCGAGTTGCGAGGCACCCCCCGGTTCAACTCCCATCATTTCTAATTACCACGGAACATCCCCTAAAATCCTCCGATTTATCAAACCGATTTATCACCTCGAGCTATCTCCCAATCGCCGAGAACTTCTACCAAAGCCATCCCCTTCGGCCTCTCGATGCCTCTAAGCACCCCGCGACGCGTCGACGCACCCCTCTGCGAAGACAAGCAGTTTTCTTATCGGGAAGCTGCGGTAAACGACGGGCGATAGTCCCCGCCAGTTGCTTTCGCGCCCGATAAAAGAAAGCCGGGGGGAGAGACGGCGAGAGGTGGCTGGAACGATCGCGACCGAGGCCGATAGGGGTGGAGGTGCTAACAGAAAAAAGGGCCGCGGGCGCGGCTGGCGGAAGTCGATGCATTAGGTGCATCGCGGGAGAAAAATGCCGGATGCAAAACACGTACAGATCCGCGGAGGGCGTAGCCGGGGCGAGGGTGCAAGGGGCGACGTAGACGAATGCGCGACCTCTTTGGAAGCGGTGTTTACTTGGTTCCCTGGGCGTCTCCGAGCGGTTGAAAGAAACGGCGAGGGCAATAAACAAGTGGCGTGCGGGGGGAGGGAGAGGGAATCGAGAGGAAGCTGTGGACATTTAGCGAACGGAAGAGGAACGGGAGCCGGGGAAAAAAGTCGAGGGAGATAACGAAAGGGAGGTGTGGGTCGAGCCGCTGATGAGAGAAAGAGTGGGACGCCGAGGGGGTGAGAAAAAGGGCGGAAGGTGAGCAGCTTGAGGGGAAGTCGAAAGAAAACGAGGAAGAGGGGGACGGAACAAGAAGAAAGATAAATAGTTGCGGCCATGGAGAACAACGAGATGCTCGGGGAAGGATGTTTGTGGAAACGCGGGCAAACTCGCGACAGGATGGATGTGCGTTGCTTTGAGCAGCGGCTCAAATAGCGCGGCAAACTCGGCCTCCAACTTTCCCTGATAATAATACCCGTTGCGACAATTAACGTGGCCGATAACTTCTCAAACGACTTGCCGCGGCTTGACAAATTTCTTATGGAACTTTAATGCAATTACACACAACCTACCACCCTCTACACGCTCGCCAAACTTGCCGCGGTCGGCTTTCCCTTTTAGCGGAGCGGCCTTATCGCCGAACAATGTTCCGCCCCTTCAATTACCCACTTTTAAGCTGGCTAATAAGTTCCCGGACAATTTTGTACTTCGATGCTTTCCACAAAACTTCGCCAACTTCTAGTGAAACTTTAATAATCTCACGCGTGGTCCCTTTGCGGGAGTCTCTCCTTCTGACTTCAAACAACACCCCCGGTTCCCACTGTACCTACTAGAATATCATTCTACTATATTCCTGTCGGCTGACCAGTAACTGGTCACTCCACTTAAACCCCCAGTGAAGTCTGAAAAGCTCGACTAATTCTTGAAAAACTTTCACGTAATTTCAAACAACCCCTGCCACGTTTGCTGACCCCGCGTTTCCCCACCCTTGCGGTCAAAGGGACAGAATTATCGCTGAAGAATGCTCGTGGATTCCAATTAGGCACTCGCGAGCTAATCAATAAGCCCTCGGGCTGCCCGAATAATTTTCAGCACGCTCGACAAATCCCATATGCCCCGAGATCAAAGGCCCTTTTATCGCCGAAGGATATTTCATCGTCCCCGTTTTCACGCATTCACAATTTCGAAAGCGGCGCGTCGCTCTGCGAGCAACAACCTTCGGGCGGTTTCGCGAGATAACAGGAAGGGGGTGGCTGCCCGGAGCGACGAAAGGGGAGGGTGGCAAAGGTGGATGTTCACCGATATCCTCCAGGGTGTCGCGTTCTTCCCCGTGACAGCATTAAGGATAAGGGATTGCGATCCCGGGAGGAGTCCTGGAGGGAAATGAAGCACGTATAGGTGTCACGATTGAAACGCGGCTATAAGCTCGGCCGTGTACGTGGCTCGCGTGTGTGCGCGCAGTTCTGTGCTTTGAAAATAGAGCGCAAGGGATTCGTTTTATCGGAGCAAGTCGCGTCACCCCTCCAGCTCAAGGATCGTATGCCTGAAGGAGTCTAAAATCCTCCCTCAACCATCGCACGTGTATTTTTTTAAAACGCCTATCGTTCGATATGCTTCTTTGACGACGACTCAAAACACATTCCCACGCTCCCTTTTCCACAGCCTGACAGAGGCAGCCGCTGGGACTCGCTTTGACGGGCAAATTTTTGCGCCGATTGATTTAGCGGCTTTCGAATTCATTGATTACAAGCCACCTCATGCGTGAAAAAAACACGGTTGAATAAGCTTCCGCGAAATAATCCGGCTTTATAATACCGAGAACGAAAATTTCCATCGGCGGCCCGTCAATATACTTAGTCTCGCGCCGTCGACTATCAATTTAATTGCGAAATCAATATCACTTGCTGGAAAAGGTAGCTGCAGATATTACGCCGTCAGTTTACCAACGGAGTCGCTTGAATTATTTACGAAATATACCTAAAAGTATCGCAGTGAAAATGATCGCTGAAGTTCTCCTTCCATCGCATAGCAAAGCAATTCCCTCGAAGGGCGAATATCCCGCGAGGACCAGGACGCTTCAATCTTCGTCATCCCGCAGGGATATTCCAGCAGGAATGATTGGAATAATTCCTCGGTTCGTTAGCCGCGGCATTTCGCTACATCCGCGGCGTCAATTACTCGGAGGAGTGCGGACTTCCGTGATTTCCTGGCATTGTCGCGCGCCCCTTCGCCTCCTTCGATAGCTAGGCATTCTTCCTATCGGAGTATTGAAATTCGATAAATTGATTCGTTTCAGAGCGTGTTATTACGTTCTGGGGCGGCAGGATTCAGTGCCGCCATAAGGTTCGGCCTGGGAATCTGATCGGTTTCCGTTATTACGCGCGAACCTCTGTCGCTGCGAGCGCGTTGCGTCGAGTAGCTTCAGACTCGCCGCGTGTCTCTCGCGGAATTCATCGAAGCTTCGTACCGTCCGAACGAGCGAGAATCGTCCCAGCGGAGCTGCCGTCTCGGAGGCTCCATCGACGAAAGGATTTACGTGACGTTTTAATCCACAAGCTCCCGAGCACAGCCCCGCAAGATGCAGCGGAATGACTGCTATTAGGTAGGCGCGCCTGGGAAACTTTCCCTGAATTACGACGTCGCAGATAAGACTTATCGCCGCAAATTAACAGGCTGAACGATTAGGTAGACGGGGCCTCGGGATGAAGGGGTTGATGAAGCGATCGACCGTGCAGATTTCTGGCGGGCCCCTCGAAATTGCAAGCTTGCGGGGCTGCATTCGACGATACGTCTTATCACCCGCGATTAAGAATACGCGGGGCAGTCTAAATAAAGGGCCAGTGACTTGACGTGTCGGGCATTAAGGCGGCCCTAAATCTTCTTGGAATTGCAGCCTCGGAGCGCCCTGGAGATAAGCCTTATCGCTCATTGATTGAAAACGTTGATCACTCCCTTAGAACGAAGGAGGCTTCCTCGTGGATTCGGATAAAGGGGCGAGCTTCGCGTGCTCGTCCTTTCTCGATTCGAGAAGCCTGAGTCATTCGACTCCAAGTGCGCGTACACCCTCGGTTTTTTCAATCGCGCCCCGATAAATTGCGACGCGGGCGACGGCGAGGAGGCGAGCGCGCACGCGGCCGGATTTCCCGCTCGCTGGTAATATTCTCATAGACCGAGTGCACTTTTCCATCGGGTTATTTATTCTCTGATATATGCACAGGCCGGCCGAGAATACATCCACTTGCATCAGCATCGAATTCCTTCCGCTGCTCGCCGTGCCAATTCGTTGAACCAGAAAACGCATCAGACCGGAGGAACCTTATTTTCCAAGCATCGTCTGTCGCTCCCACGGGTATCCTTCGATCAGATATTCAAACCGTGGATCGTTCTTATCTGCACGTTAAGCGAAAATCATTCGATTCGCTTAAACGCCCACCTGGTAGCGTCTCCCGCAGGAGCTCCCTTTCGTCGATTTAATTAAACCGAAAATTCACGCGCCCGTCCGGCTGGCAGTGGCTCGAAACAAGGCGCTAAGCTTCCGCCGAATCGATCGTAAAATTGATTCCACGAGGGATATTCTTGATCGGAGGAGTTTCATGAGTTTTGAATCTTGACTCAGGAATCTATCATCTTCCGCATTCGAAACAATAATCTTCGCGGTTAATTTCTACACCCTTGCAACAAGGAAAAGGGAAAACGCAGTTCCAAAGCTACCCCAGGAAAGAAACAGAGAGAGCACGAATTGGAGAAAAATATTGCTCAGGGAGGAGAATAGTCAGGGAGGTTGACTTGCGCGAAGAAACTAAAAGAAAACAGAAGGAACCTTATCAGAGTCCCGGCACTAAATTCTCGCGTCTCCCACAACAATGTGTTGCCCCATTGTTCCCTCCCCTAAAATCGGCTGAAAAATCGAGATATTGTTCCCAGTCCCGGACAATACGTTCCACTGCAGCCCGGTACGCGTTCCAGCTAGCGCATTATCATCGACACGTGGCGAAATAAATTAGCGCGCGACAAAGCGCCACCGATAGCCGGAGTCGTTGAATTGCTGGCCGGTGAAAAAAGAACGGCGCGCCGTGCGCCGAAAGAGAGCCGTGAATCATGAATTTCCGATGAGATAAAGCCGCGAGGATCGGCAATTATAAAATCGGGATCAGCAGCTGGGAAATCGCTCGGCCAGCCGCGTAATACAATAGTTATCGCCGCCCTTTCAGTGGCTGGCGGCAGCAGGCTCGCTTGAAATAGCCGCTGGCGCCATTATTCCCGTGGCTTTCCGAAATCAAACTGTCGTTTAAGATGAAAGGGCCGCGCGTCCGCGCTCGTTAACTAACGATAGCCGGGCATACTTTGCGTAACGTTGTTTAACCTGTCCCGTTCCAGGGGCCCTGCTGCACGTCCGGCTGCACTCTGCGCAGCGGCGATAAGTGCAGGGACGACAACGGGTGCAGGGACGCGAGCTTTTGCGACGGCCGCGGTCCCCAGTGCCCGCCATCCATCAACAAACCTAACAAGACCATATGCAACGAGGAGTTCGTCTGCTACATGGGGGTGAGTATACGCGTCTCTCTGTCCCCTCCCTAGGTTCCCTCTATTCCCAGCAAACTTCCATCCCGTCTCTTCTCGGCCACCTTTTCACGCGAGGCCGCTGATGAACGAGCGCAAGTTTACCAAAGTGGTCAATCTATTTGCCTGTCAGATTCCGTAGACACCGAGGAAACTTACGGCCTGCAGATCTTTATGATCGCTCATGGCCTTGCTGCTCGGAGCCCGCTAGATAAAAGAGGGATGTTGCGCGAGATGGAATACGTAGATTAAGGTCATATGGAAATTAGAAGCTTGACGATGCCCGCGTTTCTTTGGCCGTCCACTCAACGAGCTCCTCATTTCTGACCACTAAAGAGACGAAATATCCATTTTAATGAGACCCCTCCAATTAGCTTAGGATGAATGTAACTGGCTGCCTCAGCCAGCTAGCAGACAGCTCTCAGCGATGACTAACAGTCCCCCAGAAATTCTAGTCGGCGAGTTCCGCGACGAAACTCGCGTTCGAATTTCCATTAGCCGTCGATTCTACCGCGCAAGAAAATCCGCCGAGTTTCAGAGCCGAAACGAGGGGAACTCTGCCTGGAGAGCTTACGATCGGTTCGAAGGAAAATCCTCCGGGGAGCGATTTCGAAAGGTACGCGTGGCATTTTCCTACGCGTTTCTCTTCTTCTTCTTCCTCCTCGCCTCGAGTCTCTGGAGTTAGATTTAAAGCCCCGACAACGGTAGAAACGCGCGGGGAGGAACAACCCTCGCCCCGCGCGAGCATATTCATCTGTCAAGAAATCTTCAGACCCTCGATCCAGTCGCGGAGAAAATACAGAGGGTTGAAGCGAGTTTTCGGGGCGGCAATCTTTGAGTCGCGCGAAGCAAACTTTCTTCTTCTACAAACGCTCGCGGAACGACGTCCACCGCGCGGCGACGCTCTAAGAACATGGCGACGCCGCTTCATTGTCGGCCGACGGCGCGGAAACGCCGGAGCAAATTGCAAACGGCAGCTGACTCCCCCGCCTCGGCCGCACGTTATTGTACTTGCAGATTAGAATGCCAGTAGTATTTCGGGAGTATCGATTCCTGGCCGCTGGTGCACACCGTTGAAACTGTTGCACGTGTGCGGCCCGAACGCGTTTTCCGCTTGGCCGACTATAATCGAATGTTTCTACTTGCAGCCGGCGAGCGCAAGAAACAATCCGGCTCCGGGGCCCACTTCCAGCTTCGACGAAAGACAGCTTGCATTATAATTGTCTTCCCTTGTTTGGGAAATAGTTCGCCAGGCGATTTAGGCGAGGAAAAATGTTGAGAATGTATTTCTACTTCCACGCAAAGTATCTTCTCCGAAACGGTAGTTATAATTTCCATAAATTACTTTGGTAGCGGCAGGTCTGTGCCAACATAAAACCCTGTCTCAGCGGGGCAAACTGCAGCAAGGCAGCGCGATTCGTAAGAGACTAGCGTTCAAGTCTTCGGGCTTATCTGTCTTCGGCGGTCCACGGAAATTACCTCGTATTTAGAGGTTCATGCGCGTAGGCTTACACTTTATCGGGCTCTTGCATTGCTTCCAGGAATGCACCGGCAGCATTTGCTTGGCTTACGGCTTGGAATCCTGTCAGTGCATCGCCGGGCCCGAGGATCCTCCGACCAAGAGCTGCGAGCTGTGCTGTAAATTGCCAGGAGAGGATCAACCGTGCCTGTGAGAGACGATCATTGTTGCGCGCGGTCTCGCGCGAATGTCTGCGTCAGTCATTCCCCTCTGGAATAGTTGGCGAGAAGCAGCAGCTTCCCTCTGCGAAGAAATTAAACTCCCAGCGATGACTGGCAACCGCGTTTCGTGAAACAACTTCGCGAGTCAATCCTGTTCCACAGTTTCTAGGTCCCCTTACGTGGACATTCGCGAGGATTCCACTCTTTCTTTGACTGTACCTAGTAGCACCAGGGACTTTCTTGGTCCGCTGATAAAGCAGATGGATGCTACCCGCTGCTTTACATAGAGAAAGTTCGAAAGAGCCTAGGCAAACGATGCTCAGAGGCGGATAGTTGCCTCGACTTTAGACAGCTCGGATAGGCAAGACGTCATTTGAGACGCATCTCTTTTGTAGATCATCCTTCGCGTGGAATTCAGCGCCCTACGACATTCCGGACATGCTGTCGAAGCCAGGCACCCCGTGCAACGATTACAATGGCTACTGCGACGTCTTCCAAAGATGCCGAGAGGTAAAACTTCCATCCAAGCTCTCGCGAACTTGCGTTCCGTTTTGCTGAAAGTGTCGCGACAGCTCGACGGAGCGTGAAAGACTTGACGCTTGACGAACAACTGGTAACTTTAGGTGGATCCCAGCGGGCCGCTGGCTACTTTGAGGAGGCTGCTTCTGTCGGACGCCAGTTTGGCAACTTTTCAACGCTGGCTGACTGATCGCTGCTGGTACATCCTCGTGGCCATTGTCTCCATCCTCCTGATAATCGCGGTGAGTACGAATGCGAATTTCTGCTCGGGATCAGTTTCGAAAGAATTCGGTTTTTTGGGGATTATTTGCAAAGCAGCCCTTTCAATTTGACAGCCTCCGAATGGAAGCATGCGTGCTTCTGACAAAAAACAGACGAGCCCCTCGCGTGATCCACTTCTGACAGGTTAAAAGTACCCCTCGCCGGGCCGCTGCACCTGCGTTCTCGCGTTGCAAAATACTGTTGACGTATCGGATGTCCCGCGTTAATCCAATTGCGTGTCTTGTCAATTAAAAACTCGCGCGAGCGTATAAAAGGCATGGCTGCGATAGTTACACGCGTTTACCGGGGAAAAGCGTTGGGAACACAGCGACAGGGAAATACGGTTCAATTACTGGTCGTTGTGTTTCGCCCCGTAAAAACTTTGCTATTTAATGCAACTCGGCGTTAAATAAATCAGTCAGTTTAACGCGCAAATATACTCGAGTTTGCCGCGTCGTTTTCAGTATAGTAAATTTTCAACTGTCTAAAGTACACCGAGTTCCTAGTAACAGCCTGTATCGAGCACCGAACGCGTCGGTGTTGCGAGGGAAACACGAAAGAAGGGGAATTCTGCGGTAGTTGCTATCGAAATGCAAAAGCTTTGGCAATTAAGAGCAGGAAGGTGTCGCTCGAAATATACTGTGAATTCGATTGCACGCAACTTGGCCGACTTCCGGTGGGCGACGCCGCCAAAGCGGCCCGGAAATTTCTCCGGAGATAGGATTAAAGTGGCGACAGTAACGAGACCCTGTTACGAATTATATTAGAAGCCGTGCCTCGCGAGAGCTTCTTGAATGCGATCCAAATCCGAGCGCAAAGTATTTCCAAAATGTGGCCCTAGAATGCGAGAACGTCGCAGCAGGTTTAATCAAAGTTCCTCGGCAGAGGATGGCCCTGAAAGACCCGAGCCACTTTTCTAATGCTCCAATTTCCGTGTGTCGCAGGTGATAGCGGCGCGGTTCCTGAGGCGCAACAGTCGCGTGAGGATTCTGTTCACGAGGGAGGATCAGCCGAAAGCAGCTCCACCAGCGAACGCGGGCGAGGAGGCAGCGAAGGGATGCTCGTCCGTGCGGAAGATACAATCTATGGACATATCGCGCCTGAAACGAAGGATCGTCGAGACAATGAAGAGCATCGCGTCCCCTCGACGGAAGAAGGAGGGCTCGACGCACGAAAGCGCCTTTCTCGTAGGAATTTCGCGACTGTTTGGCAGAGGCTCGAGTCGCCCCAGCGAGGGGCAGTCCGCGAACGAGGTCGAGCAACTGTACAAAAGCACCAGCGAGGGGGCGATGGACAACAGTAACGAGGGGAACGTGAAAGCTCAGCTCGTTTCGGAATCGAAGCTCCGCGTGAGCTCCAGGAAAGGAAGCGCCTGGAGATGGATCACGGCCAAGCTCTTGAGGAACCGATGCGCGAGCTTCTCCTCGAGGAGAAGATCGTCCAACGCGGAATCCTCGCGCGGACAGGCCTGGAGGAAGACTGTCAAGGTCGAGAAGCTACGCAACACGTCGAAAACGATGGTGAACCCGTGCAGGAAAGCGGACAGCTACCAAACTGAACCTCTGGTGGTGCCAGACACACCGGAGACACCCGGCGATGCGTCAGAAACGAGAATTCAGACGTGTGATCTGACGGTGCTGTTGGGCGACAGTTAGTTCTGAAGGAAGAAAAGTATTTCGCGACTATTCTGTGGAAAAGTAATTTGTTCTGCTGTGTTGTATCGTTGGATAATGGTCTGATAGGCTGCGAGTCGATTTGCTTTTGGATCTCAAGTGACTGGATGGTTTTGTTAGGTGAACTTAAGTTCGGATTTTACATTGCGTCCATTTACGATCGGACCCAGGTCTCTAACGACTCTTTAGACAATCTCTAAGCGTTTTATAGAGACACATTGATCTCAGTTTGTATCAGTGAATGCTTTCGCAGAATGGTTTCCTGAACTGTGCACCGAACTTAGGTCTAAGGAGAATATATTTCTCTGTATTTGTGAAATAAAACGATTGGATTCGAGCGAGAATGGCGTGGACTGGCGCCAAACTACGTGTGTAAATATTGTACAGGCTCTTGTACCGCTGTCGACGTAGATTAGTTTCTAGGCTAAGGGTCGGAAGCTCTCGTAGGGCCGGAAGTTTGCGAAACCGAGTGGATTCTTGTAATTTGTGTAGTTGGACAGCTCTTCAACATAGAAGCGGACCAAACGTAGGAGGAAGAGGAGGAGGATCGTCCAGAGCTGAACTCTAGTAGATGTGTATATAAACGATCGATTGTTATTGTACAATAAATCGTGTGTTGTCATTCACTATCATTCTGCAATCGACTGTTGCATTCCTATGAGTGTATTTATTTCGAGTAGGGCTGGGACTATTCGAATAATTTAATATTCGAATACTGATGTATTCGAATAGTATGGTGTGAAGTGGGTCGAAATTAGCTTACAAGATTTCACCATGAAAAATGAACCTAAAGAACTTGATTCATAATTCACACCATACTATTCGAATACTCAAATATTCGAATAGAATTCGAATACTTGAATATTCGAATTATATTCCCCAAATAATTGAGCAATGCTTAAATATTCGAATGGTATTCGAATACTTGGATATTCGAATTATATTCGCCAAATAATTGAGCGACTGAAGTATTCGAATACCGAAAAATTCGACAAATAGTACCAGCCCTAATTTCGAGTACCTTCAACCTCCCTAGTTTCCTTTCCCAACCAACCACAATAGAAGAATTTAAAAGAATTGAAACTAAGGACTACATTAGCGAATAAATAAAACAATCTGACATAAAATAATACACTTTCGTAAAATATTAGACCGAAAGAACATTTACAATGCAAATAGCAAAAACGATAGTAGTAATTGTTCACTTAAACTCACCAGTTCTCCATAAAATTCCATCCAAATTGAATCAGCTAGTAGCGCCAGCTCCTTCGACTTCAATTTATTGCTGCCAGATATCTGTGACAGAAAAGAAGTCAATATAAAACAATTGTGTTAAGTTTAAAATATAACTGTGGTATAAATAAGCAACGATTGACTAGAGATACACCGCGGAAGATTGTAATTAAATCATTAAAATCGAATAAATGAACTAATAAACGCTAACTGAAAAATGATTAAATATTTCTCCCGATAGCGAATTATTTTATAGTCAAAATCGAATAAATATTGATTAGTTGTGTATTATATAGTTAATATATATTAAATATTCCAAAATATATTATATATCACAAATAAATAGATGGATATTAAACCGAAGTAGTAATTTTTACGTACCGTAAATATGCACGAAGCACTACATACGTCTTATCGGTTCAACGGTCACGAAGCGACTAACAACAGTAGGAGCTCGCTGCTGGCTGAAGGTCGGCCCCGCATTCCAATCCAAATTCTCGCCCTGCGGAACGTTTACGTCGCCCCGACAAATGTTTACAATATCTGTAACCCAGGCCTAGGAAAACTATTTGCTTCTTTCGCATTTTATTATTTCTCCAATACTTTCTATCCTCTAGTTACTTGATTTTTTTTCTTTGGATTGCGATCCTATTCCGTGGCGCCATTTATAGCCAAATTAATCGATGTAAATGTTATGTAGGAATATGTATAACACATAAATGCGTTACTTTTTGCTTTTATTTCTGCTGTGAAAAATTAATTTGTTAAGAACGGCGATATCTTGGGCCTGTATTCTAAATGTTACTAAACTACCATCCGTCAGAGGCGCTTCAACAGGCCCTCTTATCGAATCGAATGTTATCGATTCGAAAGGGAACGAGACCACAACACTATATTTTAACAGTATAAAGTGAAACTAAAAGATAAATCATACAATATCGACAAGAGGCTAGTGAATTACATAAAATACTACATTATGAAGAGACGATAATTGGTGTGCAACAGACAGTAACATTGGATGCTGACGTACCTTGTGAGAATCTTGCTTGGTAAGAAGTGGACCCACAGGCGAGGTATCTGCGGTGGAACGTGGTCGAACTTACAAGGTAACATAGAGAATATCGACCGAAGGGTAATGAATTATAACAAAATATTACATTACCAAGAGACGATAATTGGCTGCAACAGAGGGTCACAGTGGATACTGACGTATCTTGTGAGAATCTTACTAGGTAAAAAGTGGGACGTGGTAGAACTAACAAGATAACACAGAGAATATCGACCAAAGGTTAATTATAAAAAAAATACTATATTATCAAGAGACGTTAATCGGTTGCAACAATCGGGCATACTGGATGCTGACATATCTTCTGAGAATCTCACCAAATAACGAAACGTGTAAGGACATCTGTAACGCAAAGTAATTTATCGATTGAAGATAAATAAAATGATGCATCCAAAGTCTTAAAATTAAATAATAGAATTGAAAGACGAAACTTTTCAGTACTTTATATGGTAGAAAATTTATAGAACTCGACAGTAAATTCCGAATAATAAATGCTGAACTAACAAATTTCCAGCTCCTTCATTGCCTACTGTTTAACATTAAATTTCAAGTAAAAATATGAAATATCCAACAGGACCAATATAAAGAAAGTAGCCGGGAGGGGGAATCGTAGGCGGTGGTTCGAATATCATTTTTTTATTAACGTTTTGTCAGTTACAATTTTGATTACATACATATAATGTGGATCCTTCTTTAAACACATGTCGCTATGATACAAATGACGAGGATAAAAATTTGGAGTGCGTAAAAATGTAATTAGATGACAATTTTTTTTTCATTTGTTTGTTTCTTTCTTTGTTTGCTGCTTCTTCTCCATTTCTCCCCCTTTTATTACTTCCATTGGTCATGGCGATGGGCCAACTTTGAATGTATATTAATATAATATACCGAGCTGGCCCATGTCCACTCGGGGTAAACATGTAATTTACTCCTTGATCGCGTTTATTTCATTTTTTTTTTAAATCGTCCCTAATTCGCTAATATTTTGTTTTCTTTTGTTCCATTCTTCTTTTATACACTATATCGGTGCACATTCGCCGCTCAAGACTGGTCCAGTGTTAGCGATCGACCGACACGCTGATCAAGAATCTCAAGTAAATCTTTCACACCGACCACACAGGCACGGATTAGTACCAAATTCAGAGGACAGGATATTTACAGATGAATGAACGGCTCGTCTAGCCGTGCATCCGGTACCTTCGTCTACAACCTTTTCACCATTCACATTCATTCGTCTCGTTTCTACATCGTTAACCCCTCGAGTCCCGACTATTTCATCTACATTCTGCAACTGGATTGTCAGAAGAACATCGCGTAGAAAACTGTGCTCGATTTCCTGTTCAATTTACATAGACATTCGTGTCCTCGGTATGGAGTTGAAGTAAACTTGAATAGTTCTAAGATGGCTGCCCTTGTTAACCCTACTTTGGAGGTGGAGCGTTAATGCAGGCTTTAAATATCCCAATAAATAAACATACTCTTCGTTCGCAAATCTCTCTAGACTCTGCTGCGCACACTCTCTACCCCCGTATCACAAAAAACAAGTCGTTGCCTCCTCCAAAGTAGGGCCGAGCGGCAACTGCTCCCCAACACGTGGCCATTTTGCATTACTAGAACGTACCTGAGTCGCGACTGCTATTATATAGGTTTATACAGGCTTGAACGTTGAGTTTTCTAAAGCCTCGACGAAGCATTCGAAGAACAAGACACGAGGGGCTACGCTCGCCTTTGCCATTGATCTTTAATGGGCGAAGATGGTCGCGCAACGTGTCCGCCGACGTATTGGAAAAAACAGACTATCCACGTGGACACGCGTCGCGCCGCGCGAGAAGGAACCAGGGACAGAGAAGCTTCGACTCTGTTTCGAATAGCTCTGGGGACAAAAGCGAGAGGATTCGGTCCTCTGAACTTGGAACGACGATAAGCCGCCGCAAGTTGCTCGCCGTGTCGACAAACAGTCGCCACCGCCACGCCACGTCTCCTCCTCTTTTACTCTTCTTAGCATTTTACACAGGACTAACCGTACGCCAACAATTGCTCGGAATACCATCTTCTGCGGACCGATAATCGGATTCAGGGGCTGAACACTAATTAGCCAGGATCACGTAAATCGCTTCGTCGATCCTCTTTACCTCCTTGTTCTCGTTGCTGATCTGAGCTCGAGTCCCAGGATAGAAGGAAGAAGGGTTCCTTGTATGCGTTTGAGATTCGGCTACTCAGTCCAAAGGCCGCAAATAACACTTTTGAGTGCGTCACACCTGCTTATCCCTGAGCCAAAATTCTACTTGGGACCTTTCTGACTCAGGACCGAAGTGTTCTCGAATGATATCACGCTTCCATATAGTTGCCGTGGACGGAAGGAAATGATCTGTTCTCTTTTTACATCGTCCCCCCTTTCGGGAGATTAGCGATCGAACGGCTCTCGTGGTCTTCGCGTGAGCGATGATGATGACGCTGATGATTCTTGGGAAGAAAATCGTTTTGCGCGCTTAGGATTCTTCAAGTTCAACGTATGTGAAAACGGGAGATCTAAATAAAGATTTACAAGTCTGTATTGGTAAAAATTCGTCAACAAAGGTGGATTATGCTAAGGAAATGTTAACCAAAATATAAAAACAATGTCCCCAGGTGTATGTTTCTGAATACGCGATAAAGATCTCCTTCGATACTCTCCCCCAATTCTAAATCCCAATATCTCGGAAAGTTTGACATAAAATTTGGAGCGGGATAGACGGGAGAAAAGGAAACACTGCCTTTAAGGATATAAAGTGACCAATGTTCTTCGTTCTGTCTGTTACATTGAAGCTTACGAGTTCTGGAGTATTTTTTTCGTTCGTCTTTCATCGTTCATCTTTCAGCAGAATACCAAGGGGTCAGAAGACACAGAATTAATCGATCGATATCGAGGAATCGACGAGGAGCACGGATACCTCGCGGATTAGCGCGACTCCCCCTCTCTCGAGAACACTTTTTATTCAATGATCGGATACTTTCACGGTGGCCGTTAAATATTAATCGTCGTTAATCGCCTGGCCGTGTCCACTCCCATATCTTTATACAAATTTTAAAAGCTAATTTGTATGATTTCGCCGACCACCTGAACGAGGACGGCCACGAGGTGGCAAGGACTTCCTTCCAGTTCTTCGTACATACAACGTGGACAGTCTGCAATCTCTCTCGACCTTGGCTCGCTTGCTTTACGATAAATCTTGTATCGCAAAAAAAGAAAAAGTCTATCGAACTGGAAACGAATCGGTCCGTGCCTCGCCACGTCTTGGCTGCATCGCGCATTCTCGTAAGGCATCGCCAGAATTCCTCGGGGCACTCGACTATTCCGATGCAAGCGACACACTCTCGCCCGGTCTATTTACAGTCAGAAAAGCTACACCGTCGGTACAATTCATCTGTCTCCGTTTGCGAAAGCGAGATTCGCAACTGTTGAAAAGTTAGAGGAATATTTAAACGTAGGAAAATGACTCGGCCCGCTCGAGTGTCGGCCGATGCGCTTACGATTGGCGAAACGTTCGGTTCTTCGAGTCCCTCCTCCGTTCCCTCGTTTCGTATCGACTTCTATCATCCGAGAAAACCGTATCACGAGAGGCTGATCGAATCGACCTGCGTCCAGAGCTTCAACCTAGTCTGTTATCCTGCGGCGCCGTGTGTGCTTTTCTCGCTAACAATTAAAAATTTCTCTCCCTATTTACTTTATCCATTTCCCTCGTGTATTTTCCTCTTTCCATCTTGCCGTTTAAATTCAATTCACATTATTTAGGGTATAATAATTAATTAATTAATTAATTAATTATAATAGTGTCATTATAATTCGTAATAATATACAACATTTGTCAATAGATCATTTATCCTAAAACCCACCGCATGCTCGTGTCGAAATAATCATTTAGTCCAGCTCTCTCTCTCTCACTCTCTCACTTTCTCTCCCTATCTCTCATATATCCCCATTCTTGCTCTCATTCTCTACCTCAACTCGCACGCACATCTTTCTTTCTCGCCACTTGCGTTCATCGCGCGTCAGGCATGCTCTCTCGTATGAAACACCACCCCCGCTCTCCGGCCACTTTCCTTCGCACACTCTCACGCCGTGGGACTGTACTGGCTTCGCGCGTAGCTTATCTATCTAATTCAAATGATTTGTAGTTGCAACTGTAGGTGTGTGTCTGTCTGTGAATGATCTCCGAGCGCTGTGTGCCGTGCGCGTGACTCGTTCCGCCCGCCCTCTTCGCGAAATCGCGTGCACCCTCTCCGCGTGACTCGCCAACGTCCTCCTCGTCCTCCCGCGGTCCGACTACAGTCATCGTCAACGGTGACGTTTCGGGATCGAGACGGCGAGGAGGGACCTTGCGCGGAGGGGGTGGCGCACCCTTCTCCGTGTTCCGCTCGCCTGTGTGGCAGTGTCGGTGTGTGTGTATGGATGACTTTGTACATATTCGAAAAGTTCCTATCCTCCACCGAGACGCGCGTCCGAAGTGGAACCACCCGAAAGCGCAGAGTTCATGGACGTGATGAAACGCCGACGTTCGTGCCCCCTCCCCTCTGATCCCCAGTGTCCCGGACGACGGACCAATCGACAGGGGAATCCTCGCTGTACCCACTTTCTCTTCCATCAAAGCGCTCGCGGTTGTCAACGCGAGGCACTCGGCAGGATCCGGCGTGCCACGGTGAAGTGCTATCCGCGCCCCGTTCCGGGCACCAGTCGCCGAGGACGTCACCGTGGCACGCCTAGGAAACAACAGCGAGTGCGTTTGCAAGAGTGTCTTAGCAATTCAATCCGAGGGTCACTTCGGTACCCGGGGGTGCTACCAGCTCGAGCTGGGACCGTTCAGCGTCTACGAGGAATCCTGGAGGCTGAGCGACGGGATCCACTCCGAGTAGATCGTCGCTCGAACAACCCTCGAGAGTATTAAAGGAGGCAAAATTTATTTCCAACTCGCGCGGCTGAGAGGGGTCGGGTTCGAAGTCGCAGAATGTGCTCCAAGCGGTTTCAGGGTTGGATATCGTTTATTCGAACGACAGAATCGAAGCAGAGCTCGTACCAACGCCGTGTGTTCGTGGTGGCACCAGTCGAGGGAAGAAACTAATAAATAGATGTGTCGTGTGTGATGTATACGCGTTACGATATACAACTAGACCGATGCTCGTTTCTTACAATTAAGAAGGTTTAGCGTTACAACAAGTCCTGGCTTGTTTCGGGATCGAGAGGAGAGGCTGGGGACAGGGTAAGGGAAGAGTTCGGGTTTCGAAGGAGGTCCGACGCGACGAGGTTTCGAGTGGAGCGCTTTGAGAAATGCTCGATAACGCGTATTACATAATGCCCCGTTCTGCCTTGGCTCCGAGAGCGCTCAACAGCGAAGGAAGAGAACACAACGAATCACGAGGATTAATACAAAAATAGGAACAAACGTATATAAGCATACACAATGAGGAACATATTATACACATATATATCATGTAGAAACGTAAAGCGCAAGGAACTTTATACTAGAATGATTCATAGTGTACGTAATCGTGCCTTGTTGATGTTTTCCTCTCTCTTTCTCTCTTTCTCCCTTTCCCTTCCCCCTCGATCAACTGGCGCGCGGGTATGCGCGAGTCTGATCACCGCGAACGCGCACGATTGAGTAATAAATTGTCTCCGGCGATTCGAAGAAAGCACATGCACACCGGTGCGATGGAAACTACTATTCCGTAAGGAGAAAAAAAGGTGCTGACACGATGATCGGACGTGGGTACGCGCTGTGCTGTGCGATAAAGGGCAAGAATGCGCTTTTCAAGTGCGCAACGAGGGACGAACAGTTCCCTTTCCGTCGATAAACAATGCCTGTGTGATGAAAATGTTCAACTTACGTCTGATTTGCAAGCTACTTTCCTCCCCCTTCCTCTTCCTTTTCGTGGTCTCGCCTTGCCGTCGTAAATATTTTAGTAACAATAGTAGAGGGCTAAAGGGTTACAAGGATCTGACATTTATGGGTAATGAGGGCCTGTGCGTTGGCGTTCAATCGTTGGCTCCGCGCTTAAAAAATCGTCGAGTCTAAGAGAATATCATCCCGGTCCTCTTGCACACCCACATCCTTTCCCTCACTCTCTCTCTCTCTCTCTTTCTTTCTCTCTGCTTCTATTTCTTTTTCTCTCTCTTTCTCTCCCTCTCTCGCAGCACCCCACAGATATCCCTCAACCACTGTGTTCGACATCATACCACACTCTGCTAATCTCGCATACGCTTGCACAATACGTCGTACTTACCATATACCTCTTACAATATTTTTTTCATTTATATTCATTTATTATTCTATTTTAATTATATCAATACTGTTGACGGATAGAGATTCATTCACAGCTCGCTACAGAGCGAATGATCGTCTCTGCCGCAGCGCGTTGCGTACCGTTTTACGTTCAATTTCGATTCGACTCGATTCGACTCGACTGGATTACGACCCGACTCGCTTCGACTCGACTCGACTCGTTTTCCCCCGAGAAACGTTTCACCCTCCAGTCAATCTTCCTTCTTCTATTTTATTATACTTGTCGTCCCTTTTGACATAATGTTTTATCACACGCTAAACGCTCGGCCCCCGGCTCCGAGAGGCCGATGCACGATGCTTCGCGACGGTGTTCCCAGATCAGTGTAATCTCGGTTGGTTCGGCTCGGCCGACTCGGAGACACCGCCGCGCGCCCTCCCCCTCACCCCTTTTCAAGGACCACAACAAGAGACGGGTAAAAAGCTCGAACGGGAACGCGTGCGTCCATCCTCGGCCTCGAGAGCACCCACGGTCGGTCACAGCGCACTAGATATCGTCGTATAGAACGTCAGTTCCTCCTGAGTTCTACTGGGCCCAGGCGCGCACAACTCTTCGGCACGTCCACGAGTCTCGTCGCGTACACCCTCCCCTCCCACGATAACCGACCACAGACCGGACGCATCACTTGTGACCACGCTGAGCGAGAAAATACTCGATCTGCTGCAGACAGATCAGCTGCTGCATCAAGCTCTGCAGCGGGTCCTGGCCCTGAGATTGAGGAGCTTGTTGCCCTTGCTGGAGCGGCTGCGTCAAGCCTCCACCAGCAGGCTGAGCAGCCGGCGGCAGCATCGTGCCTGCTGGACCCGACTGCTCGGCCAACAATTGCCGCTGAAGGTGTTGCGCCTGATAGTGGGCCACCGCCACCAGCTCCGAGGATTCCATCCCCATGGAGGCTGCTGCGGCGGTGGCGGCGGCCGCGGCGTGGCCTAGTTGCACGTGCTGCTGTTCCGAGTGATGGCTCGACAGGCCAGCCTGATGACAGGCCAGTGAGTGTACGCCAAGGTGCGACAGCCTGCTGGCCTGGGAGCCAAACGAGGCCAAGTAGGCGCCGGGGAGGTTAGGGTTCTCGCCCCGCTAGGGAGCCACGTTCTTGGGCCTGCGCCCCCGTCGCCCCCTGGTGGGGGGGCGCGGGGACTCCTGGCCTCACTGGCTCACCGCGGGGCTCTTCTTGTCTTGTTGCTGCTGACTGGCGTCCTGCGTCCCCTGTACACCTGCTGCCGCGCCCCCCTGACCGCCTTGTACTCCCTGAAACGCGCCACACTCGCGATCATCCTCGATCTTCCTTTGTCACGGGCCTTCAGGCTTCAAGCTCGTAATCAGGAGTGAACGGTAGGGTGTGGGGGACATTACACTTGGTCTAGACATGGGCTGTATGGAGAAGGCACTGTGTCTCAATCAACTTTCAGTAGCTGAACTGAACGGTAGGAAATTTCGGGGGGTATTTGCGCATGGTCTGACTCTGGAGCCGTGGGAGTAAGGCACAGTGTCGTCGTAAGGCATAGATGAAGATTTCACTACCAGGAGATGCAACGACAGAAACTGGGAGATATTACGATTGTCCTAAACACGAGGCATACGAAGAAGGCACCGTGTCTCGCCGAAATCAATTCAGTTTGAACGGATAATTACCTGACTACCAGGCCCTCCCTGTGGCGGTCCAGGGCCGCGATCTGGCGGCCAGGAGTTCCCCGGTGTCGGCTCCGAGTGGAACTGGTGAGGATGCGGAGGTGGTCCACCCGCGGTGTCGTGACTGTGCGGGTCCAAGCTGTTCGCCACGTCGTATTGCGTGTTCTCCAACCTTGTGATTATCCGTTCGTCCTCGTCGCCGAAGTCGCCACCCATCAGCGACGGCTCACCCACCACCATCACGTCCTGCGGAGACAGCAGATCAGCAATCGAACGTCAACGTAAGCTCGTCGATCTTACACTATTCCCCTTTTCCCACCATTCCACTCTCCCGAAACGGGACATCCCCTCCGGCTGCCCATGTCCCCTAGATGAACGCTCACCTGTGACGCCAGAGGAAAATTAGGCCCTGGCGATCTCTTTTTGCTGGGCGCGGGCGGCGCGTTGTTCCCCGGCCCCGACGTGCTGCCCTTCCGCTTTCTTCTTTTGCTAGGTGGCCTCTGGGACTCTGCAAGAACAGATTCGCGTTGGACCATCGGGTTCAAAGGCGTGCAACAACGCTAGCCATGTAGCAGCGCGCTAAGAAACTTCAGACCGCTACCCAGCTTTGGACCTTTCTTCGCATCAAAGGTCTCTGACACACACAAGCATGCATGCATCGGTAGACAGATAGGATAGATATTTACGTCTCTATAGATGTGTATACATTGTCTCTTTTTCTCCATCAAAAGCTACTTAAGGAGGAGTCTGCACTCACGTAAGATCTTTACAGAGAAACACGCATTGCATCGAAGTTACCCCGGTTCTCCGTACAAAAGCTCGGTTCCATGATTTCGTTGACCTTGGATCACAGGGAGGAGGAGGTGGAGGGGGTGGCAGGAAACGCGGTACACGCATACGCATGATAAAAACGGGAGATAAGACCGCGAGAAGAGGCGCTTCGGTTGCTCAAGGCGCACGCAATGCCAACGCCCGTCAAACTTGAAATCACACGATTCCGCGGAAACGTTGAGTTTTCGTGAGCGGAACGAATCGGTTCGCGAATGCCCCCTTCGTTCCCCAGGCTAAGGAGACCCCTGGTAGCCAACGGCGAAGCAACACCGACGATTACCTCTTCCTAAACGGTAACACGACAAATGATTTACATCGCAAACACCTGGACCATTAGCACCTCAGGATCAACGTTGAAAGAACACAGCCGGTTAGCACGATACTCTAGCTCTTCGGCGCAAACAATTACAGGGCAGGGAAGGGAATGTGAGACCAGGTCGTAGAGAACGATTGGAACCGAGATTGGTGACGCGACAACGAGTCGACGGCGAGTACCCGTCGTTTCCCGATCAAAAACCAAATCCTGCGGTAGACTGGTCGGCCGTTTGGCTCCACTGGCTGGTGCTTCTCATGTAAAGCAACTGTTCGTCTACCTCTCTTACCCGGCGGGGCGACCATCTTCTGCCATTTCTGGAACAAGGTCGTCTTCAAGCAGTCCCGCGGTGACAACGCGTACGCCTTGTGCCTCGACATTAGCTCCTGCATCGGCTCCAAGATCACGCATAACTGCAAATAACAGCCACAGAATCCTTTATCAGTAAATGCCGCTGCCAGAGTTTACCATTCGCGCGGGCTTGAATTTAGAACAACCGTATTGGGCCGGCGATCCTTCTTCCACCACCCCCCGGAAGGCCGGCGCTGCTCGCTCGAATTCGAAATAAACGCCGCTGTTATTTAATCGAACGCGACTTTGACAGGGAACTTACGCGCGCTATTAATATGAAAATTATCGTATACGGCGTGCACACGGTTGAAAATAAACTTCCTAAAATATATTCGCGCGGCGCGCACCCGCGCGCGTCGCTCGCTGAGCAAATTAAATTTCGTTTACGTACGCCCGTAACAAAACTGAAATCTATTTTACATTATTATTACTACCGTCCTCGTAAGCGCGTAATCTCCTGACGGCCTTTATATCATAATGATGATAATTAAAATAATTGCTGGCCCGTGATTGGATGGGAGGAGTGTGTCTGGGGGGCAGCTGAAATTTTACCAACTTTGACGCGATTTTACTTAATAATCGATCAGACCGCCCGGGTATTCCGGACAGATTCGCCGCGCAATTAATAACGTAACGTACGAGGAGATAAATTCTCGGAAAACTCGGGAGCGGAAATATCCAAATTCCTCCCGCAATCTAACGATGTAGTCGAGCGTGTTCCCGCGACGGCTTTCGATTAACGACACAACAATCGTTTCAGCGAGCAGAGAGCAACGATACGCGCGAGTGAAAGCGCTTCCGAGCGTGGAAAGAAGGTGGATCGTAACCCGGATACTCGGCCCGTACTTTCGCGAGGCCGGTCTCCTCGCGAGCCGTGCCACGTTCAGCCCTTTTGCGCTCGATATGTTTCTATCGACGGGTTGGTAGACGTCCTGCCATTCATTATACTCCGCATGGTATTAGCGTGAATTGATATTCGAGATCAAAAGAGCGATATAATTAACTGGGCGGGCGATTCTAACGAGGCTGATGCGACTGTTAAGCCAGTTGGCAATTTGTATGGACCGGTTGGACTCGTAAAGCCAGCGTGGCTGGCAGCTCGAATTGCAGAGGGATAACGTGTACGTACCCTAAGGTAGTTCAGGGTGGAATTGGTGATGCCCTGCCTGGTGATGTTCTTGCTGAGCTGCTCGAGCATCGTCGGGTCCTGCTGCATACCGACCACCGACCTAGGCACCAGCTCCTTGTGCGCCCTCACCGACATGTGCCACGACTTTATCCTCATAAGGTCGTCGAAGGTGAATTCCAATATTAATCTACCCTCCGTGCATACCTGGCCAACCAACACACGCGCGCTCCTGGTGAATAAACTTAAACAAGCTCGACGTCAACCAGACTAAATAGAGGTATAGAGATAGTAGCAAGGAGGAAGCGTTTTCTAAGCAGCGTCAACAGGACAGTGTTTGAGTAGGTCTCGACGACGCGGGATTCCGAGGGAGCCCGGTGGAAATGCAACGCGATAGCGAGAAAGAAAAGGAAGTTGGTGATATGGTCTGAGAGCAACGAATTAAATCAGGTGTTCAGTGTGATCCGAAGCATGATTCCGTGTCTCTTCGGTGGGATAAATTTGAATTGATAGTGCAATAATGAAGGTTGGTTCGTTAGAGGAGAGTAGGGCTGGAGTATTCTCGCGAAGTGGGGGCTCTCGACAGTTCATCGGCAGCTTCGATAACGCGAAACGTGTATCCTCTTACCTTCGTGAACATCGGTTTGCCGTGGTGCGTGACCATAACGCAGTGATCACAGTCGAGGGTTATGCTGGTATTGTGAAATGACTCCTTCGGGTGCTTCAAATTGTAGTAAAGTTCCGTCACTCCGCCCTCGAATATCGAGCGGAAGTACCTAGGTATTAACGTCCTGCCTATCGCTGAAACACACACGGACAAACTGATTTTTAAACAGCCGCTGGGATAATTGAACGGTGCTTAGGAAATCTCTCCAACGTTCCCAAGTTCCCGAAGTTTCTCAAGCGTCTCTAAAGTCTACAACGGGCACCCCAACGTTGGGAAAGACTTCCTCCCTAGCATCGAACATTACACAGAGTTGGGCATTGTTCGACTAAATTGTTATTCGACCAACCTTCGAATAAAAATTAGAATAAAATTGAGTTATTCGTGACTAACGAATGAATTTTTAATCGATTAAGAAATTAGTGGAATAAAAATTTAGTCGACTAAAACTGTATTCGTTATTCTCGAATAACGAATGAAGTGTCATTCGAAATTTTTATTCGAGTTCGTTCGAATAAAAATTTATTCGAATAAATATTAATTCGATTAATGCCCAACTCTGACATTACATAACAATCGAGAAATTCATTAACAGCGTCGGAATCGCCGATACGCAACGCGGCTACAATGTCACTCGCTAGTTACCGGAAGCGCCTTGGAAAAAATGATCGATAACTGCGCGATACTTGGGATACAGAAGGGAAAAGAAATAGTGTTCTAGGAACGGTCGCGCGCGGCTACGACGGTGAGCGACGACGCCTTCCTGGGATCAGAAAATTCTGCTCCAAGGACGAGGAGCGCATCGCATCTTATTGCATCGGTAATGCGCATCACCGCGGAACTGTCGTTTGTACTCGGCGCGATGACGCGATGTGACATGTAATCACGTTGTTACCGCGCATTCGCTCGCGAAGGGAGAGAGGATGACATTAAAATCCACCGACTGCAAAATTGCTACGCGGTGGCGCGTTATTATTTAGAACATGTACGACACGCGCGCGGGCCGCGCCCGTCCACCGGATACTTTCGAAATCCCCGGCGTATTCTTTCGGAATATCATTTGGGCGAACTTACTATATCTCTTGGGACCGTCCTCCAAGCAAAACGTGAGGGTTAAAGTCGCGTCGTCCTCGAAGAATTCGGTCGCGAACGCATCCCACCAGAGGTTGTCACTTTCCTGGAACAAAGCGTAACGAAATCTCATGATTACCAGCGCTTCCTGACAAATTACTTTAGGTATAGATAGGTGTTTGGGCAGGGGAGAAATATCAAACGACGCGAGGCGTCGAGTTCGAAAACATCATTGTCGTAATCGGCGAACCGAGTATCTGTAACGCGAGCGCCCTTCTTCTCGGGTTCCAACTATTACTCGTAACATCCGTCGTCGAACGAATCGCGGCGGTCGTTTACGAATTCTCGCGGCGGCTGCAAGATTGCGCAAAGGTTGCCGGGAGATTCGTATCGGTTACGCCGGAGAAATTCGAGCCAATGTAAATTACGAATTCCAAATAAACCGGGGCGAGCGGAACCGTCGGGAATAATGAGCGATATTGCGAATGGTCGAGCTGCTGGAATATAACTTGACGTACATCGGTGCAACCGTGTCGCTCGCGAGCATATTTGTGTTGTTCTACATATATATTGGCGTTCGTCGCGGCATGAATATTTATAGCGTCGATACGGAGCGCTTGAAATTTTTACGTCGTAACCGTGGCTCGTCACCTCCGCGCAAAAACCTGAACTATGGAACACAGGCGCGAGCCGATAAGCTTCCTGTTAAACTGTTAAGTACAAACGCTGCCGGTAAAAACATTCTGCAACAATTCAATCGGGCACAATGCCGCGGAATAAAACGAGGGAGAAAAGGCGCCCTGCAGCCTTGCACCTTCGACGGCGCTGCCCCTTCCTCGTGCGACAGCACGCCTGCAGCTCCTGCAACCAGAAAACCGGCGGCCTGCAGAGCTCGGGAACGAGGCGTTCCCAGGCACAGGTTCGCAGGACCATTTTCCCTCGCTTTGCTGCGCAGGATGCGACGGCGTGGCTTTTATGTTAACTAAGTCGCGCGTTTTCTGAAAAAATCCACGCGAATTAGCATCGATCGTAGTCGGCCGGCGTAGCCTAGGTTCAAGGCCTGCGTTTCCACGAGTCGGATAATTATTCCGCTCGCCCTCGAACTGCTCGCGCAGAAACCACGCGCTTCCGCGATCGAGCACGCCTGGTTACGCGCGAAAAGGCTACTCATCGTCGAGATTAACGATCGATCTCGGGGAGGCCGCGACGACAGTGACGTTCGATCGTTTCCACGGGCGGAGAAAAGACGGCGGGGGCGAGGCCACGCGTGGGAAAATAATAATAAGATATAGGGGTGGGGGGAGCGGGTGAAGGTGGATGCATAATTGAATGAAAGCGCAGCAAACGAGCGCGGGCCAGAGCCAAGGGGTAGTTGCTGCGACTGAGAGGGGGCTGAAATGCTATAATTTCAAGCCAGACAGTCATGCGTTATTCAGCGGCCAGTGTAGGCCTTCCTCTGTCTTCGCCTCGTCCTTTCCTCGACACCCTCTTCTGGTCCTCGCCGTTCTCCTCCTTTTCAGACCCACCGCGACCCCCGCGGGTCCGAGAGCCTCCGGAGCCGGGGCACGCGAGCGAAGATCGTCTGGATTCTGAAAGGTTCGATCACGCTAGATGCGAGTCGAATGCTTCCACGCGAATCAGGATGCTGCCCCACGCGTCAAGTTTCGACCAGACAATCGGTGTTCCCTGCTCGGGCAGGCCCGCGCTGCCGGCGAAGATTTATTTCCGACCGGTAAGCTTCGCGCCGTGCCAAATCAAGCAAACTGTTGCCACTCTCTCGCGAATTGATATTTCTGGCAAGCGTGCGGCTCCATAGCGAGCTAAAATCAGCGGAGAAAGGCCGGGCCCCGATCGAAATACGCGGGGGATCGAGGCGATCGAACAGAAGATGTGGGACGTGGAACGTGAAGCGGTATGTCGGAGGAACGCGATGGGAAGAAGAGTTTGGCTAAAAATCGCGGAGCCGACCCGAGTCTCGAAACGAACAAACGTTACGCCCCGGGGCAAAAAGTCGCGGCGATAGCCGGAGGAAAAGTGCGACAATGCGCAAGAAATTCAATCTCGATCCCTCTGTCGCGGGGGTGGAAAAAAAAGGGGGTGGAAGGTCCGTGGCTGGCGCCAGAGACACACAAATCATCGCTGATTTCCACGATGTGCCTGGACAAAGCGACGAAATACGCGCTCTTTCAGCCGGCGTATTAGCCGGAGTTAAATTCAATTTGTCCCAGGCCGAAGTAGTCCCTGCAGAGAGAGGAAAAAAATGCGAAAATCCGGGCCGCCGTTGCATCGTAATAACGGGCGAGCAGGCATTTCGTCGTCGGCTGGAGGACTTGGAGCGGCCGAAAATTTGGAAAAAAAATAGAAAAAACAGTAAACGCGGTTCGATTTTTGTCGAGGGCAATGGCCACCGCGCGGATCTCGCCCCTCGCGTTGTTCATTTTCTGTCGCTTCAAATGTATCCAGTTTCATCGGCTATTGCGTATCGCGGCGCATTATAAAATAAATGTTGTTTTACGCGGCTCGATAAATCGCTCGACTTTCGTTCAGAATATCTTCCCTCCGAACCTGTTCCACCCTCGCGTGCCAAAAACAGGCTAAAGACAACGATTCCCTGATATTCATACCGAGTCCTCCTGCGAATCGTCAAACTTTCAAGGAGAATCAGAATTTTCGAACTGGTTGTGGCGCAATACGCAGACACCGTGGGGAAACCAAATATATCTAAAAAAGGAAGACGCAAGAGGGGAGAGAAAAAAAGGAATCGTCCCGGCAGGAGGATCATCGGTGTTGTCTCTTCTCGAGTCCTCTCCGATTCCGGTTCGATTCCGGTTCGATTCCAGCAGAGAACGAGAAAGAATCCAGCATAATTCCAGCGCTAGCAGGTATCAAACTCTCAATCCCAGTACCACCACTCGCGAGACGAATAAATATATCTTCTGCCATCGATCCCGGACGACTCCTTTTCCCGTAATTTTTCGCCACTACCCCCCGATCCCGGGAATGCCGCCGCTTCAGCATCGATTTTCGAAAAAAGAATATATTTAAAAAAAGAGGAATGGGGGAAGGAAAAAAACACGGCAAAATACCCAGCACACTTTGTATTATACGAATCGTTCCCGGTCCTCGTCCCAGAAACGATTCACCGCCAATAATTTCTCCCTCTCTTCATCCCTTCCTCTTTCCCTCTTCCTCTCTCTCCATCTCTCTGTCTCTCCCTCTCTGTGTTGCAGAGGCTGCTGCATTTTTTCCCTTCCATTTTTCGCCCGCCAGGGCGTCGCTCTTTGTGCAGCCTGTACCAGACCGGGGTTGCCGTCGGCTTTTCACCCGGACTGTACCACCCTACTGTTGTTAGGGGGGTGTGGGGAGACTAGGGGTGGTATATGATCGTGTATATACGCCGGCGGGAAAGTATTGTCGGCGCGCTCCACCTCTGCATTTTCTTACGAAAATCCATTCGGAGTAGAAGACGGCGGCGCATCCGGCCGGCGAGTATATCGAAAATTCGGCAAAATTCCGCCGGACATGGCCACCAATTTTGAGAAATTTCGGGCAAGCCCGAGGCCTACGGATAGACGCCGAGAGATTCCTCTCTGGACGGTCGGCTTGGGACAAAACTGTTCCGGCCGATCGGAGTATATACGGCCAGGGGCGGCGGCGAGAGGGGCGAGCCAGGGAGGGAGAACCAAGGGATGGGGGGTACAATATGGGTTATCGAGGGGGCCCCACCCCCGGGGGAGAGCAGGGGCCCTCATTTTATTACCCAGGCTCCCGTCGAGGTTCTCAACCTCCCCTCCGGCTACCTTCCTTCTACCGCTCCACCTCCTCTCTCGCGATTTTCTCGTCTTCCCCCGCAAGGATCCAGCTAAATATTTCGCCCGGGCGATTTCGAATTTTTCCACGCCGACGTCTGGGTATTTTCTAATTGAAAGCGCAAACTCTACCGCGTTATTCGTCCAGCCTCTGATCGGCGGGAACAAAGGCGAGGGAAATGGGGGTGGTGCTGTTTCGCGATTGAAAGTTTTGTACTCTTGGAGGTAACATTTAAATTATTCCGACCGTCCAACAATGAAACCAATCTGTAGAAACAGCCAGATATTGCCACGCGAGAACGATCTTTCTGCCCTGTCTACTAAACTAATGTAGAAAACACAGATTCCTTCGGGGCGACATTACGGAGTAATTTTCGGAATAACTTTGACCGGGCAAAAATTCGCCAAGCATTCAACTTTCCACCCCCCTTCCTCCGGCTCTTCCTTTTCTTCCTCCTTCCCGCCCCTCCTTCCGCGTTGTTCGCGTTTTTCCACCCCCTGGCCCCCGGGATCGCGGCATACTGGGGAAAAGTTTTACGTAAACATCGGGACCGCCCTTTACTTACGTGTACCTGACGATCTCGAGAGAAGGAAAAACAGCGTCGTTCGAAGGATTCGTTCGGGGGAGGAACTACCCCCTGGGATAATGCTTGTCTCCGTTCCCTATTTCCGTGCTCCTTCTCGGACGCGAGGACACGCAATTGAATCCACGATTAGGGGAGTAAACTTACACGCTTTTTTCTTCCTCGCAATCGCGACGTCGCCTGAATTCCCATCGAACGCTCGCTCGTGTCTTCGCGTCGATCAGCCCGCTGCTCTAATTCGCCACATTTCCACTCGACGAATATAAATCGCGCGCGGCTTTCTACGAAAGATCGCGAAGAAGCGTCCGTTGGAAATATTTCTGCATTAATCGGCGATTAATCGTCGGCAGAATAAATAATGAAATGCTCGCGGTTCATTGGACTTTTCCACCGAAATTCGGATTAACGGGAGTCGCGAAAATGATTAAACTTTTCGATCATGAAATATCAGCGCGCATCATGACTCGCCGGGCACGCGATTATTACACTGCTTCATTACGGGGGATTTATGCAATTTCAACGGGCGGTTTTCAAAGTAACGCGCAGAGATGCGGCGTGTTGCGAAGGTAGAAAAATTGCAGAGCCGTGCAATATAGATTTTCGCGATGAATACCGCCCGGCCGTGATATTCAGTCGCCGTGCGAATGTTCCACTAGCGAGCGAGCGAGCTTGTTTTCAAATTAGGAGTTTCGACGAGAGCGACTTGGACGTTATTAAAAATTTCGCGGCCGCTTTTCTCGCTACTGCCACGCGTGCTTTTATGCCCGAATAAATGTCCCAAAGATGCAAGATTCATCGCGGGAGAATACTCAAATTCGGAAACCCTTTTCTGTCGGTTCCACAAGCCAGAAGTGAATAAAGAGAAATGATTATTAAGGGGTTTCGCGCCAGCGAATAGCAGAACATGGCTCCTTCCTATCTGGACAGGTCTTGAGTGATCGCGTTGACGAAATACGATTATTTCGGAGGGGGCGGGCAAAAATATGGGGAAATGAAACGACTTCCATGTATGGAACACGCGAAGGTAAATGAGATGTCATCTGTCACGATGAAAAAGCGTCGTGTCCTACGTCAGATAGTGTGTTTCGCATTCGTCAAAGTGCGCCGATGAAAATGAATGTTCCTCCGCCGGACGATAAGTCACAGAGCCACTGTATGCGCAACTGGGCTCGAAATCGAGCGAAATTTTCTCTTCCGAAAAGCAGTTGGAGCTTCCGCGAAATTATGCAACTTTAGTCCGGGTGTTTCTACCTGGATTTGCAGAATCGAAATTATCCAGGGGAACGAGAATTCTACCACGGGCGTTGTCGAATTATAAATTTAAAAAGTTTCACGCCTCCCAAAACTCGGATTCATCCAGGCGCACGGTTTCCAAAGGTCCGCTCGCGAAAAATCTGCGACTAAAATTGGGACGATCGTTTATTAGCGAGCGGCGTGCAGTAGCCTCGCCGGTAGGAACGACCGAATAATAAATTTCGCCCGCAAACAATTAAACAATCAATCGATGCGTAACAATTCGCATATGGATATTCAAAAAACGGGAAATATATGTATGTATATAGATGGCCGGGGAGAAATGGCAATTTTATTTAATCACGATTTCAATTTGCTACTCGTTCAAACTGCACGCCCGGCGTTTATTCAATACAGCAGTTTCATTTCCTTCGACTAGCGCTAGAATGGAAAATAAAAGCCGAGCTAAAAATCGCGCAACTTGGATCCGACGTTTACGATTCGCTATTAGAAACCGTAGCGACGTTCCCTGGCCATTCTCGTACCGTTCACTCCGCCGAAGAAGATAACGCGTTGTGAAAGTATGGTGAGGAGAAAGCACTCGAAACTTCGGTTTGTTTCGGGCGACCGAATACTCGCTGGCTATCGCCTTTTATAAAAGAGGAGAAAATTAACACGGCTACGATCGCAGAATTTACACCGACAGCCTTCGGCCAGGTGAATGGTATTCCGCATTCCGAAATGTTACGTTTCAACCCGAGACAACTGATTGGAAGAGGAAGTCCTCGGAATCTTGCTTTTAATTGCGCCGGAATCGGCGGAGGAAAGAAGCGGGGATAAAGTCCACGACGAAGAGGAGAGCCGAGGCGCCAAGCATCGACGTTCAGCTAACGAAGAGAAAAGGGTTCGGTTGCGTTTTATTCCGTGGAACGTGACGAAGCTCGGTCGAAAGAAACCGGCGCGCAGTTTCAGTTCGTTGAAGCGGAACGGCCGCGGCCGAGCAATATTTCTTTATACGTTCAAATTAGAGCCCCTCCGAGTGCACTCGCGACACGCTCGCGAAAAAGCCGTTGCACGGAGCCGCGCAGCAGCCCAAAGCTTGCGGATCTGGCGCCGGTTTCGCAACGGCAAGGCCCGCAGTGTTGCGAGTGTTAGCAGATACCGCGTGTCGTCGGACCGATGCGAGATATCTCGCGAATTCCCGGTAAGCTCGCCGGATACTTTGCATCCATTGAGAAGGAGCTCCCGATCGTTCCCTCCATCGATGATAACCGCGGTAGTGAAATCGATTTCCAAATGTATTGTCCCGGATCAACGGAACATAAGCTCGAAAGGAGCTTAACGCGCAATCGGATACAGCGGAGGAGACAGCAACTATTCGAATTAGAATTAGTGCCTAGACGCGTGCGGAGAATACGGCGGCAAATTTTCTAACAGCGATTCTACTGGAGTGTCGAAAAAATCCGAGCGCAGCGTTTCCAAGAGGAGCTTCCCAAGAAACCAAAATTAAAGCAGAAACGGGCAAAATAACCGGGCGAACGTAGCCTCCCTGATTTTAATTCGCGTCGCGTCCCTTCACCCCCGGCCCGTCCTCTTGCTCCTCTCGTTCCTCTCGGCTCAACCAACCGCGCTCCTCCTTGCACCGTGCAAACCAACCCCCTGGCACCCCTTGACGCGAAGCTAACCCCGAACGTAGGCAGAACTACGGCAAACTTCGCAGTGGCGTACACTTTGCTGCTCGAGCGTCTTTTTTGCGACCGCAGCGTGTAAAGATCCGCCAATACTCGTTGTTCGCTCGATCCTTAATCATGCTTACACCCTCCCCCACCCTCTCCTTCACCAGCCCCGCGATGTTCGATCACAACATTTCCTTGCAAACATAATTTTTAAACTGTCCTCACTCCCCGCTGAAACCAGGCGATATTCCGTAAATTTCTGTCGCGAATAACGTCTCGCCATTCGCAATCACAGGATTTTAATAAGCAATTTCACCGGCGTAAATTAACTTGCTTTTTCTGAAGTAGTTTTCTCGAAGAAATTACATCTTTAGAAACCGTCGAGCCAGTCGGAGTGTTACGTGCATTACGGGCTTATTATGAACTCTTCATCCCTCACAATAGCTGGACAAATGACGCCGCTGACGATTATTCAAGATTCCTCAAAAATCCTTTGGAAAAGCGTGGAGAACCGGAGGGCCCCGAGTCCGCGTGCTCGCGCAGGCTTGGCGGAAGTCAAAGAAAAAACGGCGGTGAGCCATGCACACGCACGCTGACAACGCTCGAGATTCGACGATAGCGCGAGAAAAGATGATTTATGAGCCGGGAACACGCCACGCCGCTCGCTCGAGTTCGCAAACGAGTGACCGAGAGAATGGAAGGGCCAAAGGGCGAGAGCATGATCGCTGGCCACTTTGATATCCTAAACAGGCTAGAGCTCCTTTCGATGGAAGCATAAAACAGCCGCGAGGCCTATGAAACGAGGATCTCGGAGGGTCGGATGATTACGACAATCAGGGGAGGGCAAAAATTGATATTGCCACGATCATTCGCGAGTCATTCGAGCGAACGTCGCCCGACAATGGTCCCGGGGACGAAGAAAAGGTCCGCGGGGAATTAAAAAGGAGGAAAAGGGCGATCGAGACGAAGGAGAATAACGAGAGAGCAGGAGCCAGGGACAAAGCTGGAAATTAAGGGAAAACGAGCTCGCGGAGGGTTCCCCATCGGCGAAATTTGAAACTGCCTCCAAATTTAAGCCTCCAGCCCGAATGTATCGCTCGGAAGTAGCGCAGGCCTGATAGCGGGTCCATCCGTTTCCAAATGAAATTTATTAGCCACGCGAGAACGATGGATGATCGAGAGGGTCGCTGTATCGATCACTCGAGGCCGGTCCCCTCGAAAAGAAACGACGAGGAACCGTCGGGTCTAGCGAGGGGTTAATTGCAGTCAAGTTTTTACGGTGATCGGTGCCGCGTGACAAATGTAAACCGAATGCGGCCGATAATATCGGGACCTCGAAAGTGAGGACCGGTTGTCCATCTGGCCCCGCGAAGATTAATGAACGCGGTGCCTAGGTATCAGAAGCTCATTAAGACACATTAACCCCCGGCTCTCTTTTCCTCCCCCTCTCTTTTTCGTTCGGGCCGTTTTGTCCTAATGGCGCATTGATCACTGTTGCTCGAAGAAAAACGGGCTGCCCGCGATCCAGCGCCGAGAAAAAGCAACTACTCGCGTGGCTCTTAGCGCGACAAATGCGCCGCGATTGATCCTACGAGCTTTGCTAATCGATTCGAGGAACCTCCCTACCCTTAGACTCCGAGAATATCGAAGGCGACGCTCGCGGATCCGCCGCAGAACTTGAACGCGAGATAGCTAATCGCGAATTCATGTTTATGGAGACGCAACGAATCGAGCATTTAATCGATGATTAAACCTCGCCTGGACCGCGGGCCACAAAAGCAACGATACGCCTGGACTACTTTGATAATACGAGCCGCACGCGATCGTTGGCAAGTCGCGTGGAATCGAGACTCCAGGCCCTGGGAAGAATCTATTAATCCCCGGCTCGTCTGAAATCGACGGAAAACTCGATAGCCCCGGTGGAACGGGGTGACATGTGCGCCGACGATAATCCATTCCCGAGGATTATATCTTATCGGCGTTATCAGGAATCTGTGAAAGGACAGAGAGTTTATCTGGCCGCGCGGTATATGGGCCAGATAATTTTATAATGCACGGAATCGAACGGCATGGAGGTTTAATGACTGCCGTCCCCTGTGGATTCGATGCCCGAAAGGCAGAATTTCCTCGAGAACGCTTTCCTCGCTTGGTCCTAGCCAAAAAGACAGAGCGACAAATGGGTGGACCGATTTATCGTCGCGGGCTGACTCGAGACCTCGAGACAACGCCGTTTCGGGGATCAAGCTGAGACGGAGATTCTGCTGGTCCGCGTTTCGATCCGATCAAGACCGCATTTGCATAAGCGAAAGGCAATTAATCATCGACGTAGTTGTTCCGTCCGGTAAATACCTAGTCGTCCGTCTAATCGGTCAGGCTATCTGCTAATGAACTCCCTCGACTCGTGCAGAGATCTGTTAGCCTCTCGGACTGAAGGAAGCTAGCAGAATCTTTGTCCCAGCGCGAGTGGACGGTGGCCGATTCGGCAGGTGACGGGGTGCAAGATAAATAAGAACAGAGAAGTGATGGAAGAATGTACTCACCTCGGTGCGCTGCTGTAGCCTCTTGTTCAGCTCGTAGAGCCTGTAGTCCGGCTGGCCAAAGTACGGAGTATGCCTCCTGGGGACAGGCAACGATCTGTCAGATCAGACCGATCGGTCATGTTAGGTGTGCTGTGTACAGTGTGTTCTCTGGTGTGGGTCGCGTGTCGCATGCATGTAGACAGGGGCGAGGGGACTCGAGCATGCACCACCAGACTTTCGTAAGCCGCCCCGTGGCGGTGCAATTCACGTAGGAACACGACGAACGCGATACCCGCCACTTTCACCGGGAAACAACGCTCGCGGGTTGCCTATTTTCTGGGATTGCTTCCTTTCGCTGGAAACCGCCGATCGGGAGTGATCGAAAGTGGGCGAGAACTGAGGTCTTCGCGGAGGCTTCGGTTATCCTACTTGGAATTAGGGAATCGCAGCCGTGGATAGCTTCGGTAATCGAGCAATAATTGCCTTGCTGGGGCAGTTGAGTGCGTAAACGGTCGTTTGCCCCAGTAATCGAAATCGAGTCATACCTTCACTTTTCTAAGTCGAAATTTGAGTCCCACCAGCGTTTCAGTCTCCTCATTTTTTGTATATTTTCTGCTTTTGTTTAACGAGTAATAAAGACGAAATAATAATAATAATAAGACGTCGACGGTCCCCGAAAGTCGCGATTCAATAAAGAATCGCGCAGCAGTCGATTGCGATCGAACCGTGACTCGGTCCCCGTTAAAATCTTGCCGCTTCTAAAACGTGAACTTTGTTATTCAATAATGATCCAAGGATCCGCGGCCGTAGCGTGATATCGTGACCGAGGGTAGCAGAGTAAATCAAGTTTAATAAGTTCGTGCATGTCTCTCGGTTGTTCGCGTGTGCACGCGTGTCGAACACCTGTTAGGATCGTACGAACCGAGATCTCGAAACGCGGGCCAGACCGTTCCGCGAACAGGATCTTTCGAGGAAAGTCCAATTAGCGATGGCTTCGAGGCGTTTTGACCGCGTGATCAAAGAGGCTCGCATCCCGAAGAGTGCGGGATGCGAGCTCGCGAGGGCATTCTGTAGTTTCCTAGCTCGTTAAACGGCGAATCGGTTGTTCCGCGCATACCGCACGAATATACCTATTAATCGAGTGCGTGTTGCGTGTCGGTCGCAAAGTTGTAATTGAACATGGCAACTGATTGCACAAAGGAGAGGCCGTTGTCTGCGTCGACTGCGATAGCAGTGTGCTCCGAGGCCCACGAATCAACTAACTGCGCTGATATCGATCACCTTCGATTTCCTGCGAACGGTTTATGCGACGAGTCTTGGTGCTCGTCACCTGTCTAAACTCTCGAGGTTCGCGCCTGCCGAAAATCTCGCTTTAAAAAGGTCACGTTTGACTCGCCACCGCGTCGGAATCCAAATCCTGCTAGCGTATAGATAATTAAAGCAACTTTCCGCTATATTCTACGCAAATACTCGAGATCGCGGGGGTCTCTAGTGTACTCGGCGCAACAGCAAACTGTCAACCTGAACAACCCACGGAAGCTTCGGAAACTTCCCAATAAATACCTAATCTAGCCGCGAACGGCTCTCCATCGGAAGCTTCACTCTCCTCCACTTAATCACCGCCAACAAATTACAGGAATAAACCTAGTCGATTAAAAAGGGAGCAGATTCGCCGAGTGTGTTCTTGTTCTAATAAGGCGTCGTCCTTAAATTTCGCAAGGCTTCGGGGGTCACGAATTTCTTACGTTTTATTACAAAGGGGAATATTTCTTTAGCCTGATTTTCGATATGAAATTTTTAAACAAAATTTAATAATTGAAAAATGCAGTGTAAAAATATTACATGGGGGTATAAAAACTTACGAATTCTTATACTAGAGAAGGGAGGGGGTAAGAAATCGCCTAAAATTACCATTACGGAATTTAAGGAAAGAAGCCCGTATAAACGACTAATTTTTTATCAATTTTTAGGAATTTTTGCAAAAGTACCAATGCGCTAATCCTTTCGGAACTTTAAGGGTACATTATTTAACATTATAACAAGTAAAAAATATTATAACAGTAAAATTATAATAAATATAAAAGAAATAGGGCAATACGGTCTCTGGTAGTTATATGAAACGGACCAATAAATTTATTTTTCAATTTATGTGTCAATTTTGAGAATATGTAATGATGTAAAAAATTGCATATTTTAAAATTGACCGAACTTCAAACAATTAGGTCTGATTGTCACCAGAAATAGCGTTTTATTTGTTTAAAAACAGTGATTAAAATAAACAATTTGGTTAAAAATTGTAGTTCATATTCTGAGGAACATTATAATCTAAAACTTGGAGTTGAACTTCGGCCTATAACTTTGAGAATATATTTTTTAAATTTTTTAAAAACAATTTATGGAAAAATTTTGTTTCTATTTTTCTATTTTCGATTTATACGTTCTTCTCCCCTTAAGAACATCCCCCAACTACGTATTACTGCGAGAAACCTAGGTTCAAAAAATTTCCATCCAACTTATGAGCCGCGGGGATGAATCTGTCCCGGAATGCTAGCCAAGGGTGACGAGTGCGAACGAGAACCAAACAACTGTCCAGAAGCAATTGGGCATTTGCATTTGAATGGACTGATAGCGTAGATGAGCGAGATTTAGCAGCCGCGGTACACGTTGCGAGTGGACGTGGCGAATGTCATTGGAGAGATCGATCGTGGAAGAAAGAACTTGGCCTTTCTAGTCTTGGGAGAATCACCGCCGTGGGACCTGACGACACGTCACTGCCCTTGGCGCGCATGTATGCGCGTGTACACACAGCGGGGTGAATTTACCAGGGAAGGGTCGAGGCTCAAGGGTTGCAAGGGTAACCTACTGTCGTGCACGGTTCACCAGGGACAGGCTCGACAAATTTACCCCGTCCCGTTCCTGCTCTGATTCATCTGGATCGCGTACGATCGCTCTTTTTCTTCCGCGGAGCCGCGCTGTTTGTATACGAGACCGAAACTACCGTTCGATCAGTGTTTTCTGCTAGGCCAGTCGTAACCCACCCCCTCTCGAATACATCGCGAGCGAGAGATCAGATCTCTGGACCCCTTACAACGTCAAGTACGACGACGATCGAAAAAGTGCCCGATGCTCGGAATGGCCCCGGAATCTGGCCAGATCCACGTAAAACCGACTCGCAACGCACTAATTTCAACGAGGAGGTAATTTCACGTTCAGCACGTACGACAGCGCGCGCGCAATAATCCAAAACCGGCTCGAGCGCGGAGCACGCCGGTTCTCTCTCATTCAAGACGTGCCCGCCACGATCGAACTAATTAATTCGTCGCACGGCGGTCTCGCGCGCGCGCCACCGCTCCCCGGAATTTTTTTCCTCCCCGGGCTCTCCCTTTCCCGCCAAGGATCGTGACAGATCGCTCTCCCCGATACGGAACTAATCCTCTGAATGAAAAACTTTTGCTCGGCAGCGCGCGCCACATTTTCAAGTTGGCCTCGTGATCCACGCGACCACAGCATACAAAGACAGCGAGTGAATCTGTCGCTTCATTCAGCGATCGTGGGGTGTCTCTGAGCTTGAACCTGTTGGAGGAACGGGGCCGGGTGGACCTGCAATTTGCCAGCACCTGAGCGCAAGCCGGGTACTCTTCGATGTCTTGACCTAAACTTTAGGTCCTAAAGCATTCAGGCTTCTCCTCCCGGAGGAGGCTTCTCGAACCGAGCGGCAGAGACTTGGAAACCGTGGACGGGGATCCCTGGGCGGACAAGTCCTGGCTCCCCAATCGACAGTCCCCCTTCGATTGAACAGGCGAAAGCCTCTAAAAGCCACCCCCTCAGACGTTCGAGGCGCGCGGAAGAGTGACAAGGTGTCCGCGGCAACGTCGTCGCGGGATTTTCCGAGGGGTTGTGGGTGGGCTGGTGTCGCTATCAGGCCCGCGGGGGTTAATGGGTTTAGTTGGCGCGGTTAATGGGCGTCCCAGCACGCCGACGGGGATCAGCTGACCGGCCAGCTGGCCGAACAATCCGCGCCCGGGGAACCGCCGGTTGAGAGCCGTTGGCTGCAGGGGTCTCAGATTGGGTTAGCAAAGGGCGCAGTTCAGACTGGGAGGGTGGCGGCCGAGGGTGAGTCTGCTGGCGGAGGAGGGAGGCAGAGGGTGTTATTAGGGGTTTGCTCATGGGGTGGCACTGCGATCAATGCTTGGGGAGTCATGCTAACCCCCCTTTCAAAGTCTATATATAGAAGAATGGCGCACACATGCACGCCAGACTGAGTAGCGATGGGCGAATATCTCTGGCTCGCTGCTTTCCGAGCGATTTCGCCGTGGAACCGTTCGGATCGCCTCGAATATGATTCAGGCTGCAACGGCGCAGTGAAAACTGGCCTGAAAGGGTTCAGGAAACGTCTACCTAGAGGCTACCGAGTTTACAGTCACTCGCGGACGAGCGATTCATGCGTCTTTTCGTTTCCTGGATAAATGAAACTAGTGGCGGGGACTTGTTGCGATATCAGTTTTCAGGTCGGTAAGCCCCGGCTTTCAATGACTGACTGCGCCGTTCGTCGCGAGCTCCAAGGAACTTCGAAGCGTGCCGAGGCGGTCGTCAGGGGTGAAGGGGTCAGCGCGAGGGGATGCAAGGTACGAGCACGTGCAAGCCTCGCGGCATAGATCCACATTTTTCCGAGTCCTCCTGTCCTCTGAATCATTCCAATATTCTAATTTCTGTCCACCGAACCACAGTACTGCCATCAACTTTCATATAAAATACCTTCACGCATCGTTTCCCGTGGCTCTAAATGCTGGTTCCGCGGTAATTTAATTAAGAGAGGCTGTTTCGACGAGAAAATTATCGCTTCTTATCGCTGTGTCGTTGGGAAATTAGACATGCTTCAAATGGAAGGAAATTTATATGAGTTGAAACAAGAAGTCTTGTAAGTAATGGAAGCAGTCCACGATCCTGTCACTCGTCTAATTATAATATGCTTCACAAATTATTATCATCCTATTACTTCGGTGTCTGAATAAATTAAATTCTAGTTACACCATCGCGCGTTAGAACGCCACTTTTACGGGGCTTTTGTTTTGAGAACAGGCGAGCACCGCGACGCGAGGCAACGACTGTCTCTATAAGAACGGAAGAAAGATCGTTACTCGAGGATTTATTGGCTCGTTCTTTTTATTGGAGACGTGGAAGAGCGCACGCGGCAAAAGCAGAAGCGTTTCGAGCGTGCTGGAACGCGGCGTTCCTCGCGCGAAACGCTCGCAAATTGAACAGCAATTTATCCGAGTGCTCCTAATGTACAAGAATTATCCACCGCGGGGTAGAGAATTTGTGCAAATGCCGCGAGAGGAGACGGGCAAAGCGATGCTTTTGATTAATTTACGCGGGCTCCTTTCTCCACGCAACGAAGAAGAAAAACTCACGGGTCCCGGCTTATCAGAGGAGCACCTCGTTTACGTAACGTCTAAGCCTGATAAGGAGGTAGATAGAGGCGTTTATCGATCTCTCGCGCGGGCCGAGTAATCACGCCGATAATTGAAACTACAATTTCATTGAGCGGCCCGCACAAAAGGAAAAGGCGCGGCGATACTTTCGTCGATAATTGACTTTCCCGATCTTTCTACAGTCAGACGCTTATCTGGCCTGTTCTCGATCACTCGAGGCGGCGACGGGCCTTTCAAGTCGCAGATCCGACGCCGCAGATTTCGCGTGAAATCGACACCGAGCAGAGCGGGACAGATATTCTGACAACTGACAGAAGAACTCCAAGATTTGTCGGGGATGGAAATCCTGGTCGACCCGAGAAACAAAGCCTCGTACTCAACTTGATTACACGCAGAAATTCGTCGCAGAGCGAAGTAACAGCCGAGTCAGCGACTAGCGTAGGTCCCTTTATACTTTCGTCGCTGGCGCAGCAGTAATCGCGCCGTCGCGCCGACGATTTATCGCCGTCCACGATACTTTATCGCCGATACCATCCTCTTCCTGGACGATCTTTGCCTGGTTCCATCCCTCAGCCTGTGTTTCCATCCCGCGTCAGGTCTAGCCGGAGATAGAGAGACGAGAAACCATCGGGGACACCTGGCGTTGTATCCAGGATCGCTCTGTTTCAGGACTGGCGTCGACTGAACTTCGCTCGTGGGAACAGAAAGTGATCCAGCTTGCTAAGCGGACCAGAGAAAACAGCGTTGGCCGCGCGATGTGTGCCAGCCATAAAAGAGCAATAACCAGAGTGTGCCACGCCGGTGCACGCCGCGAACTCGGCCACTGGCCATTGCTGGAAAAGTGAACGGTGCGCCTCTCTGTGACGAAATCGCGAGCACCGTTCAGGAAGCAGTCCTGTTGCGCCCCCGTCTTCTTGTACTTTGAAAATCTCTGGCATTCCGACAATCCCTCTTCTCGTTATTCTCTTCGACGAATATTCTATCCCCGACCCTTCTGCCTCGACTGGACAGCTGGAACGAGCGTCAACGCGTTCCGGCGGAGGGACCGAGAGGAACCGGGGCCTTCTCGCCTCCATTTATTTGCTCGCGCGAAATCGCGGGGATTGTTTCGGCGAGGCTGGCATGTGGCGTTTCACCGTTCTCTCTCCGTATGACGAAACCGCCAGGCCAGGCGAAACGCCGCGTCGAGAATAGAAAAGAAAAGATTCCCATTTCGCCATCGATACGGAACGAACGGCTCGCGTTCGCGGTCCGTTTTGTATTAGGAACACTGCTTTCACCGTGATACACGCCGCGGCTTTGGAAATCGGGCAGTGCGGAATAAAGGGCCCTTGTCCGTCGACTTTTTTCCTCTCTCTCTCTCTCTCCCTCTTCCCATTTTCTCTCTACACGGCGATTTATTATTAGTCGTTTCGTCACAGTGACGCAAGGACGACGTTTCGAGACGCTGCGTCGAAACCGAAGCTATTTATCACCAGCCCCATGATTCGGTCGCTCCGGCGACGACACTGCGCGTCTTTCGGGGGCCTCGAAGGAGGAAACCTTCATGAATGGAAAAGACGATCGATCTCTCGGCGAGAACCGAGAAAATATCAACTCCAAATACAAGCTCGTTGTCGATGGGAGTTTCGGGTGAAGCTGAAGTATAATTTCTGTCTGGTAATCTGAAGTCGAAGGGAATCTTCCACGACGACGATAAAGAAGTCCGCAGATACGGTGAACTGCGTGTTCACTCGCGCCGAAAACGAAAGCGCAAAATCTGAAATTCGTGGAACTTCGCAGTTTGCTCGTCGGTACGTTCCGGATGACCTCAGAACCCCGACGATTGCGGGTATCAATTAGCGATGCAGGCTTTCTGGTAAGGAGAGTCCAAAAGCCACACAGAGAAAATGATATTTAACGGCAGATAATAGCCGAGAGATTGCCGTGCGCGGATGTTCGGGAACAGGCGGGAAACGTTCGCCTCGGTGTCTTGCGATCGCTATGAATTTTATGTAACTATTTGTCTCCCGAATGGCTCGCTGCGAGGCGGCTCTGAATATTTCTCGCTGGGAGATCGAGGCACGCAACGATCCTCCATCGTAACAACGGAACATTACAAAACGATGACACATCTGTTTCAACCAAATTGCCGTGGGATTACTGGACTTGAAGATGTTACACGAACTCGGGGAACCGGTTCGGCCGTCTACTAAAGACGAGAAAAAGAAAACTCGCGGGGTCCAACGTCGATCATTTACCCCCTTTCGTGTCATCTACTCCCGGTCTCGTGATTCTTTACCGTTCCTCTTTTATCCGCTGGCCTTCTGTTCGCTCGTTTCCTTCATTTTTGCACGAACGTCTTCCACGCGGAATTGTTATTTATTCCCTTTTAAACGGGGGGGAAGAGGCGGACGCCGACTGGTCGAGTTCGATGCACCGAACACCGAACCAGACACCTAACCACCGTGCGAGAGAGATGAGTTATCTCGTCACTCCGAACATCTTTTGTAACTGGAATGACGCCAAACGTTAATAGTTACACTCGTTCAGAAAGCGTTACACACAGTGTCGCTTGTTTTTGCCCCCGCGAAAAACTTGTATCCGTTCGTCACGGCTCATGTTTAATTCCGCTCGGGGCGAGGCGAAAAACCGCGCGCGTCCTCGCCACCCTGTACAGGGTGTACCAAAAAGCTCTCGAGGGGGGAGGCAGAGAGAAACGGGAGTTGAAGACGGGTGGCCGCTATCTTGGAAAAGTTGAAAGAGCCGTGACCTTTGAATTCGGACGGGGCGTCGTTATCGTTGCATCGCGTTAAGGCTGTTTACACGGAAATGACGGCACGATAAATCCGTAGTGTCACGGTCCATCGTTGTCCACGGGGCTGGAACGCTTATACCGGTTTACGAGCCGCGTCTGAAAGCCTGCCTCCCACCTACTCCCCCGGGTTTATTCAGCATCCCTCCGTGATTTAGGGAGATCCGATCGATCGACTCGCGGAAATTATACCCGACGCTGTTCCCAATTTCTGTTCTTCTCCGCGCCGACAGCTATTCACCGACAAGATACATTTCTTCTCCCGCGCCCGGAGGCATCCTCGACAATTTTATTCCGAAGAAAGGGAAGCTTGAAAAGGTCCACTTCTCTGGACCGAAACCGGGAACGCGATCGCAGAGCTGCCTCGGAACTTCCACCTCAGAGTTCAAACTCGAATCCGTCATTAAGCTGCCATCAATCATCCACTTGATCACGGGGAAAGGTCACCGAACCGAGGAAGCCCGCCGTGATTGGTCGATGCAGGGCGACTAGAAAGTTTCCTGGTCGCCAGAGGACAACAATAAAAGGTGCGTCGACCGCGGGACGAGCAGATCTCCATGACTTTTCCATGAAACTGAGACGGCGCGCGAGCTGTCCACGGGGCTAACGCGCGAGCCACGAAGCGCGTTGCTCATAAGCCGCGCGTGGGAGGTCGCTAATTTATTGTGCATTAACGTCACTTGTCTCTGACCACGCGCAAGAGAGCTCGTGGCTATCCAGCGCGTGTCGTTGGATCGTGTCACCGATGAACCTTCTGTTGCCTCGGTGCCTGTTAGCGATTTCTTGCCTTGGACTCGAATGAGAAACTGATGAGAACGTTCCATTAAAATCGACGTCGTTTAAACACTAAGAAATATAGATCAGTGCCAAAGTGTCCATCCCATCTGGAATTGATCGTCGTCTCCCTGATCCACGGATCACTCGACGCGACGACTCTCCCGAGCAAGATCTGCAGCGTGTTCGGTATAGCAAGGGACCCGATCAGAAGTTCGTGACTGTCGACTGCGGACTGTCAACGGCCGGCCACGAAAAGGGGAAGCGGCGTATCGCCGGGAAGACGTGGTACACGCGACGAGGAATCCTCGGTCTCCTCGCACGTTCGTCCTTAATTGGGTTCATGCCAGCGCGTTAATAAATGCGGCCAGGCAAGCGCATTCTGCGCATTGCGAAGTCCGGCCACGCGTACCCCAGGCCCTTATAAAGGCTCAATCAGCCTGATCCCGATTGAGTCATTAATTGCCTTAAAGAGGGCAAGGCCTTGTGTCTACGCTGCTGAAATGCAAAGCTGCGCGGCGACGCTCGGCCCGCGCGCACCGATTTCACTCAATGGGCGAGGTGGTGTTTTCACTGCCGATCGTTGCCGGTGTCCGACGGAAAAAGCTGTCACCGGTGCGTTATCTCTCCCGGGCGGGAATATTTCTCCGGTATCTTCGCCGGGGCATCGGCGACGTGTACCTAGGTATTCCCCGCCGAGACGAGCAATAACACCGGGACAAGGAATGCCGTTTGGAGGAAGAACGCTGCAGACGCCGCGGATGCAACGCTGATGGTACTGGCTCATGCATTACGAGGAAGGATGCATTTCCTTCCACTTACGCCATCCCATTTTTGCAGGACGCCTCTCGAGATACCTCGACGACCCTCTCCGCTTTTAATGCGACCACTTGCCGTTTAATAACCCGGTCGTGAAACGGTCGAAACGAAACGTCGAAACCAGCCCCGAAGTACCCCCAGCTGTTGTCGCCGCAGCTCCGCGTAAACTAGATCCGAAGGGCTCGCTGAATGTTTTATGAAACTCCGCGGAAGGTGATGAGATAGCTATCTGCCTACCTATTAGCCATTTTCATTGAGACTCCCGCTGCCAAAGATTGATATATATTCGCGAAGATACGCCGCATCGAATGCTCGGTTCTTTCGCGCGAGGAGCGATGATTCCAGGACGAAGGATGTCGTTATGCGAGAACGTCGACAATGCAACGCTGAAGGCACCAGGCTTCGTTTCATGCATTATGAGAAAGGAAGCACTTCCCTCTACCAGCATCCCCTATTCTCAGGGCAGCGCGGCCCCAGGCGCTTCCATAACTTCGTTCTTGCCTCCTCCTGCCCGCCCGTCCTTCCTTCTAACCCTGTATATTTCCTTGTTTCCCTCTTTTCCCTTCTTCTAGCTGCTCTCGTTGTCTTTCCTCGCCCTCGGTTACTCCACATCAGCGCTGCTGATCTAAACTTTGGGTACACCTACAGCTAGGGCTCGTGTTCTCGTGTTCTGGTCGATCAACGCGATGGTTTCGGCATTTATTAACCGCGGGATGCAGAAGCAGAAGGGGCTTTTTAATCCTTGATTCGAACACTCTGAACTTCCGCACTCTGGGTCAGACACCAGCAAGCTATTTTCAGGAATGCACAAGTTTCGATGCGGAGACGTAGAATTTTTCGATCCCCATCTCATCAGTATGTACAGCCAAAAGTTTTAAACGCCAGTTGTGTTGCAGCGTTTCTTCCTGTTGCTTTCACCCCTTCTCGACAGCCTGTTTCTCCCCTTCGTCCCCTTTTTGGCAACGTGTGCCCGTTTTTATGAGCTGCCTCGGAAGTTTGCCCCCCAGTCGCGTTCAATGAAACTCGTGGATAGGTTTTTAGGGGTCCAGGCCCTTGGCGTTCGATTTCAGGCAACGTTTCACGGTATTCTCTAGTCCCTCGTGAAAAAAAGATATGCCTGCGAGTTGGTCGGCACTTTATCGCGCTCGACAACGTAACTTCCCTGGCTTCCGGGAATACACAAAGCGTCCATAACCGATCGTTATTCAACCCGCCCTCGCGGAAAGTGAAAACAATTGTGATATAATGAGAATATGTTTGTATAATCCTGGCCTTTAACGGGTTAATGTCGTAACAGATTCCTGCCACTCTGAAATACCTTTCGGAAGACTGCAGCGTGGCCAGGCTCTAAATAAACCCAGAACGCTATAAAATACAACGGCCAAGCTGACATACAACCAAAGAGTGAACATTCATTCGCCTCGTGCCAAGTCTCCCCTTGCCAGAAAGAAACAATACCAAAGCTGAGACTTTGGTCTTTAGTCTTCGATTCTCCCATCGAACCAATTGGAGCGAGTACAGATAAGGTGACACGATTTTCTTCCCCTCTTTGCCCCTCTGGGTAATTACCCTAAAACCGGCTAAGTTTCTTCGAAAGCTAATGATCAGATAAATGTTTAAAAAATAGTCCTCGAAAATGAAAATTCTATTTTTTTTGTTCGCCTTCATAAATAAAAAATGTTTCAGAAGCATTGAAACTTTTAAAATTTGAGGAAAAATATTTTTTTTAGTTTTTCGGACTTTTTTCGAAAACCGTTTGTCGCACGAGAAAAAGTAATACAACATAAAATATGTGCCTTGTCCGGATCTACAACTTTTGTTAGACATATTTTTTTATTTAATCAATAACTAAGCGAGCTGTTAAATAATGATTTAAATGTTCGAGCTCAAACTTTACACGGATTTTTTTTAATTATTTAGAACTATTCTGGAGGGTGCCCCAAAGAAAATCTTGAAAAAAATTTTACCAGGAGCCACCCTAATGAATACTCATGGAAGCAAAGCACTTCGCGTTCGCGTTGGTCACGGTTGATCGGGGTTCGAAGACTCGCGGACGAGGAGGAATCCGAAATTTCGCCATCGCCTCGGGAGAGTCCGGGTGCGCGTTGAAGGCGCGCACCGCGTGAATTTTTGGACCGTACACGCGCCCGTGCGTTGCGTAAGCACGAGGAGAACACCGCCGCTGGCGTTTGCACGCACGTGCGACGACGGAATTAGCCAAGACCTCGTTGTCCCCCTGACCGAGGCATCCTCAGCGAACCCCAGACCCGTTCGTCCTTTGCCGCCTCCTGTACCGATCTCAACGACACTCTCTCTCTGCGAGCATGGCGCGGTCTCGGCCAATTTTAGAAAGCGCGCGGCCCGCCGCCGACACGTCTCTATCAATCGGCTGACTGGGAATTTTAGGGGTGAAAGGCTGCTGAGGCCTCGCGAAAACCCCGAATGAAGGGTTCTTGTTTTTCTGCGAAGGACACATCCCAGGTGCAAGTGTTTTTTTTATCTAAGGAAGCTGGGTCACCCAGGTTCCCCAAGCCGATTTCCTCTCGACGAGAGGAACGCTAGAAGGATGCCAAGGTGTTGACGCGCACCTGCTACACGTGTTCGTAGGAGGCACGTGCCTCTCACCGCGTCGTCGTCGCGTTCCTCGTCCGCGTCTCAGGTTCCACGCCGGTGTTCGCCTCGCCTCGGCTCGTCTTATCGTTACCAGATCACGCTTCAATTAATTGCGAAACGTATCTTAATTATTCCCGGCGTGCGTGGGACCGCGGGGAATCTGCAGCTCGCCCTTTCACAGTGCAACAAAGTCTACCATGTCTGAACGATCACCTCTGCTGTATCTTGCGGGCGCAATTTCTCCAAAGAGGCCCGAAGAACACTGTCTTCCTCAGCAGGAATCGATCGCGCGGCGAAAAACGTGGGATCGTCCAGGAGACCTGCTTTACATTATCCGCGGGTAAGCGTGCCGTAGCGAGGCATGACAAGCGTGAAGAACCGCGATCCGTTAAGGTGAGACGAGGTGTCGTCTCGCCCAGGAAACCAGCGGCTACTCGTCGCTGGCGTTACGATATCGCGTGCCACGTGGTCTGCTACTACGGTCACGTGCCTCGATATCGTAATTCGCTAGCTTCCAGTGAAAAACAGTCAACGCCTGGTGAGTTTGAAAAACAGCGATGTCTCCTCGGGAAAGAGGAGGCTCTGACAGAATTCGCGGCGGTTCCAGAGAGCAGAAACCAGAGCCCGCGACTAATTCTGCCGCGGCAAAGGGCAGTGGCCTTCGATTAATTTATATCCGGCTGGCGGAGGCGGTCCAGGGAGGGAAAGTTATGATTTAGCGAGGAATAATCGCTCGGCCGGCCGAGCGGATCTAAAAATAATCCGCACGCGGTTTGATCTACTCGGGCTGGCTTGAGCGCGATGCCAAGATAGGCTCGTCCTATGCTCCGAGGTGCTTTGTACGCCTGCTCCGGCTGACTGTGACGGATGTCCAGAAATTTTGCGACCGTCCCGCCGGGGGATCCTTCGTCCACCCCCTTCGCTCTCGCGTTCCCGTCGACGGCGATCGCAGCCGAGGAGAAAACGAGATCGCCCGCGATTCGGCGCGTGCTAAGCGTCACGCGGAGCCACCGCGGCGGAGAATGATGCTCGCGGGCCGTCGCGCCGCGTCGCTCGATCGTTCGCGCAACCGACCGCGCAGGAATCGCGTGGCACGTAGCGAGCGCGCATGCAACTGCGCACCTGCGCGCTCGCGCTGCGTTTCACGAAGGCAACTGCGCCTGAGAGCGGGAATCGCGGGAATTAAGGTTTCCCATTGAACGTTCCGGTGCTCGGATTTTACGGAGCAGCGATATTTCACGTGGCCAGTGATAGCGTCTATCGGGAAGATTGAATATCTCGCGGAAATGCTGTGGGACGTCTTATTGAGTTGCTGATTCGAGTGTGACTGGCGAGATAAGTTATGGCTCGGCTCGCGTGCCGATTGGCCACTCCGGACACGTGGATATCGCTTTCTAAATCAAGATTAAGCTTTCATTCGAGTATAAATTTTTCTACCTCGAGGAAAATTCACGTGCCCATGAATGTACAGGACGGTGGGAACACTGACGCGTAGAAAGCAATACGAAGTGACGCCGGATTTCCAAAAATAGTCCCACCCCAGGAAGTCGATCCAGGAAGTACACATGCAAGCTCCCGAAGTGGAGTCTTGACGGACCTACAGTTTACTCGATGGGAAGATTCGTTAAAAGAATCGAAAGGTTCGGCTAATCAACCGTGCACCTTTATCCTCCTTCCTCCTGCCGCAAGAGGATGCAGGCTATGGCGCAACGTTACAAAATACGGCGGGATATCGTCCCAGCGATCTATGACGATGCAGAGTCCGCTCCAGCGTGCTCGCTGATACGCTGTCGCGAATTTATGCGTCGATCGAGAGCGCATCTATGCGTCTCCGTGCAGAGCACCGAATTCGAGGACGTACGAGACGCATAAATTCGCCGTCCCTCTAATTCACTCATGAATATTCCTTCGTTATATCAATTAAAATCGCCGCGACGCCTGAATATTTATCGCGACCACATAAATTTATTAGAGGCCGCATAATGGAGGCTGGCAGATCGATCTGGGGGATGTGCAACTTCGCATCCCTCCTTATATTTCGACCTCCAGAAAACTGCGTGGGAAAAAAATCTCCTCTACGCTATTTTCCCAACAGTGGACTCTCGAGAAGTTGACTTCTAGCAGCTTATCGCGAGGCTGTGATTCTTTTTACGACGTTCTTTCGTCACTTTTGCACGAACGGACTAGATACTGACTACCATAGAACAAGTGTCCATCAACCAACAGTCAGAGATTAGCAAAGGGATTCGAGAAAGGTGAGTCAGATCGCCGGATTGTCTACATTCAACTTTGACACCTCGAAAAATCATGATCCCTGCGTGGGAACGCCATAAATCACGCGGCAAAAGGCTCGGCCAGAATCTGAATACAAATCGGTTACAGCCTTCGGGAGCAGGCTATTATTTATCCGCAGCATTGAGCGACGCGTAGCTCGAGGTATTTCAAAATAGGTGTCCAGGAGAGAATGACTGAAAAAACAGCGACTAATCTCGCTTCAATACCGAGGCAAGGGAGCTGTGTGCGACGTGTACGTGTGCGGCTGTACGAGGAACGTAACTCGTTAGATGCCTCCCCCACCAAGCAGCAACACCTAGCTCAACCTCGACTAATTACGCAACCGTTCACCTGCACTACCTGTCACGACCAATTCTCTCTTCTTTTTTCGCCAGCGCCGACTCCGGCAGAAGGTGAGTTACAACGGGCGTCTTATCTGCGCCGAAAGATCAGCGTGATATTTAATAGTGGAACTCCTGACTGACAGTGATAGCCCGCGACAGCTCCGACCCATCCTGCCGTCTGTTCCAGGCAAAACTGCTGTCGAGTCGAGGGGGCATGCCCAAAGTGGAAGCTGTCGCGTGCCATTTTCTCTTTCTATCGACGTCGCTGACTTAAAGCAATCGCCGCGGAGTCATCCCGATTCACCGCGAATTCCGAGTCCCGCGAGGCAGAGCGACGGAGAGCGTAGCCACGGGCGTTGGGCGTTGGTGGAGAAGCATCGGCCACGTCCCCGACGTCATTATCGCGCTGTTGTTGTCGCTGGAGAGTCTTTGTCATCGTTATCATTGCGCAACGAAGACCACCGAGGACGCGCGCAGCTCGCGCCTAATCGGCCAGCGTTGGAGAACGTCCAGTCGTAAACGTCTCTCTCCTCGGCTAGCTACCTCTCGAAACCAGTGGAGATTTTCAAGCTGATCGCTGCGGAGGGAAAAAGAGGAAACCGGGCCGTGGACGTTGACGAGGCGACGCCGCTTCATGTGGACAGCTTTTGACAGCGATTTTGACGGGGACACGACGTTTTGCTAGCGGACGCGTGCTGGTTTAACGAACCGTTGATCGTGGGGCAACGATATCTAGGGGACTTGTAAGAGAAGAAGCGCTGCGATCGTCTGGCTCGAACTTGAGTCACCGTTGAACCGAGCGCCTCGATATTCCAGCTTTACATCAGAGCGCGGTCGTAACTGATAAGAGGGAACGGGGATAAAGACGGTCATTGTTTCCCGCCGGGCAATAGGAGAAAAATTATTCGTCGTCTCGCATTCATTATAGGGCGTGTATCGAAGCGTGGCTAGAAGAAGCCGATAGTTGTCAACAAGATTGAACGAAACGTTGCGTGATTCCCGATAAGATCCCACTCAATCATCATTATTACCAATAATGATTTAATTACCGTCCATAATAATTCACTGCAACGATAGCGGAGGAACTACTCCACTGTTGCGGATTCAATTAGGGGAAATCGATCTTCGAAAGCGACCCGGTGAACCGTGACCCCTCGGAGTCTTTTGTCGCGGGAGACACGGATTTGTATCCCGGATTTACGGGCTTCGAGGCAGAGCCAAGATGACAGGAGCGCTGCTCGTATAAATTTTAGAGAGGACCAGAAACATCGAGGTATCGTGTCACGTTCCACCTAACTGACAGAAACCTAAAGAACCCATCCGTCAGACGTCCGAATCGCACGCTGGCGCGGCCACCGCCGGCCGCTCACCCAACCGATACCCAAATCCGCTTCACTTTGACCTAATTCACGCAGCGACGCGTAGAAAACTGGCGAAAGTTGCGCAAAGTCCAGCTGCCAGTTGCGAAGAGGCTCGTCATCCCTGTGGTAGAGGGACACGTATCATCGCGTGGCGGATTCGCGACGGAGACCAGGCGAACAGAGGAGTCGTACGTTCGGTGGAGGTTTAAATCGGGAATGGCGGGCCAGGAGGCCGTGATGCGGGAGGCACGATGGTATTTTTATCGGTCTAAATATAGGTAAACCTCCTATACGGAACGCCATAGGAGCGCAGAGGAGCCTTTCAGAGGGTCGGCCGGTAACTACTCGTTAACCGCGTACCCCGGGGTGTCCCGCGACCGCAAAAGAGCTTCCGCGGAAAAAAGAGGACCGACCGACCCCAGGGGCTTGATTAATTTTTAATCGAGGTACACGCGCCACGGCTGCTGTCTTCAATCCCGGCCTCGCGCTCTTTCACGCCGCCTAGGCGTTGAGTGGATTTCCCCGAACCCCTAGCTTTGCTCTCTTTTCAATTGCGATGCCGAGGAAGCGCGGCGATTCTGCAAACTGTGGCCTGCAAGAGTTCCGCTGCCGTGCACTCGTGGAAGCCACTTAATTGCCTCGATACATCGGTATCCTGGTGTTTTATTAAAGCTCAAAGAACCAGGAGCATCCATTAAACAACCACTCGCAGCCCCAACAACCATAAAAAGGAAGCCCTCGCGAGGGAAACGGCGAGCGTGTCATTTACAGCGCATTATCAAGCCCGTATGCACCGTTTGTTCTCGTCCTTGTTGTCCACGCTTCGACCCCGCGGTCGGGATTTTTGGAAACGAGATAGGGCGAGCCGTGGAGCGGCGGTGTGTGATCGCACCGCCATAGGGTGGTGTCCCGCGACCGCAGAAAAGCCTCCATAAAGGGTGGACGTGTAATTCGAGCGTCCGCGCGCGGCCACGTGGCGCCACGCAGCCACTGAAACTGCAATTTTTCTCCTACCTACCCTCGCTCCCCTTTTTCCCTAGCCGCTCGCTCGGTCGCCAGCATTTTATTTTTCACCTGTTCGCGACGATATTGACACGAGTGTCGGCGATAAAAATTGATCGACGCCCCGTACACTCCCGGCGATGATTGACAGCAGGGTGTTCCTCGCTGTTTTCTGTCGTTGCCTCGCAGACTCGCGCGTTCAATTAACTCTGGAATACCTAAGACCCAATCACCTCCTCCCTTACTACACTTGCAGCGATCAATTTGTTCAATTCCTCAAGTGCTATCAGCTGTGTGGGTGGAGATTCCCCAGTCAAGGAAATAGTGTTTTAATAAATAAAGTGTTTAATAAATAAAAACTGGTGTTTCCTCTCCACTGGGTAATAGTTTAGGTCGTATCCAACGCAAAATACAAAACGCTCATGCTAGTCAAGATAAACGAAATTTATTATTTTCATTATGTTTCAAGTAATATTTTATCCATTTTCAATTGCATGTAATTACTGTTGAATTAATGATACAATCAGGATTTTTTTTAATTCGAAATACAGCACTATTTTACCAACATTTTGTGACCAAAGCTTGAATCATGATGCTAATAATAATAAATAAAACACAAATTCATTTCTCACATAGTTCTCGTTTTGTTTGCTTTTTGGCTTTGGAGTTCGCAATTACCCCACTCTCCCCTACCACCCCTTTCTGCCAGGGGCTGAATGGTCAGGCGCTGTCTAGAAAGTGGCAGGACTGTGGTGTCGTTACGACCCGGTTTAATCGGCTGACAAAAGGTTGTGTCACTTCGCGTTGTCTGCACGCATGCACGTACGCACGCACATGCTTGGCTTCCCGGTTACGCGTTAGCTTTCACGTCCCCGCTGCCAGCCGATTGCACTCGGGCCTGGCGATTTTCACCAAGAATCATTCTCAATCGCAACCTTGAGGAAACCTCTAGAAATCCAGGCTATCTCTTCTATTTCTCAGATAAGTACGAGAAGCATATAGATAGAGGCACCCAGAGCAGGGTACAGTAATCAGAAATCGTCGGAGCAGTTGGGCAACAATGATTCTGGGAAATTCCACGGTCGGGTCTGAAACTGCGCCTCGATATCGGTGGAAAGTTGCCCGCGCAGGCGGCGACCAGAGTTGCACAGGCTCCTTTCGCGGTTTAATCCACGGGTCCGTGCAACTTGCCGCGGAACTACGCGCAACTTTTGTCCAACTTCTCTCTCGCTAGCTCGGCGAGCGTCTCGCATTAAGGGCGTAGACGACGCACCGAGGAACTTTCACCGAATGGGCCACCGCGCGACAACCCGGCGACGTTCCATTCCCGATATCTCCAGGTGAATCGGCGGCGCTTTTCCGCGGCGGAAAAAGTGCAACAGGTCGAGCACCCGGTCGGGTCGCGATGCCTCGCCGAGCGATTCTCGTTTGCAAAAGTCTGCCACGCGGTTAAAAAAAGGAAAGGAAGGTTCGCCGGCGCTGAAAGTATCTTGACTTTCGATCGCGTTTGACGAGAGGCGAGGCACTTTCGAAAGTAAGAGTCGGCTGGGGCCAGAAAACCGATTCTTTCTCTTAGAAAATCTGCAAGCGTGAATCTCCGGCGAGGCCGCGTTCCCGCTTTTCGCTAGAAAACGGTGGCCTGCTGGCGAAGCCAAATACGGAACTGGGTTAGCCGAGTGCCTCGCCATTCTCGGTTCCCCGAGGGTACAGTTCCTCTCTCCGATTATTCCTATTACACGATTCCGCGCGTCGAATATCAAACACAATAAAATCTGATATAGGGGCCCGCGTGGGCGTCGATAGCGCGAGAGGCGCGGCGACTCGCTCCACTTTTCTTCGCTCGGGAATCGAGCATCCTCGCGGATGGCCGCGATACCGAGAGAAATCGCTGGGGCGAGAGAACGCGGGACCAATATGCGCTGCAGCTTGAAACCAACGTGGCCGCGCCTCGCGAAGGAGTACAGTCACACAAAACGTCACTGCTAAACGAATTTTCGAAGCTGAATTTCAAGAGATCGTTCCTCGATCCACGTCTCGAGCGTCGTACTCGGCAAAAGCATCGTAGCACGAGCCAGCGTTCCTCCTCTTTCTCGGATCGACGCGGCGGCGTAAAAACGCGGCCTTGCCCGGCACGCGGTACACGCGAACTCGCCCATCCGAGCCGGCTGATTCATTTGAAGCAGCTAGAACAGCTTGGGCGCAAGAAACAAGGCGACGGAGAGAGAGAGTAGGGGGCAGAGGCAGGGAGAGCGAAGGAGAGCGAGGGAGAGATAGAGACGGCAAAAAACGCGAGCCAGCGACAAGGTGGAACGGAGAGGAACGGCTGAGCCGAACCGTAGGCAAAAAACGTGTCATGGGCGAGCAAAAAGCGGCTGCGAGGAGATTGGGAAAAAAGGCTGCGGTGGAACGAGCGACTGATAAGTGCGCGTTAAAACGCGAGGAACGGTAGGGTCGAAACACAAGCGACGTAAAAGGATCGACGCTTATCTCCGTGCCAGCTCGCAGACCTCGAGATCGAAGCACGGTGTCTCGCGTGGCATCGAGAGGACAACCAGCGAGGAAAGAGGACTCTCGTTGCTACTTGCTGATGCCACTGCTACTGCTGCAGGACGACGAACTCGTTGGCGCTGGGCGATGGAAACAGCGGCGTCGCGTCGCTGCCGCCTCGTCCTTCGTCGTCGAGCTGCGACTGCGCCGTTATAACTGCGGCTTGCGGTCGGAAACACGTGGGAACCTGCGGGAGAAGAGGCTCTTCCCTTCCACTGTATTGGCGTGTTCGTGGGCTTCCTAGTGTGAGACCGAGGAACAGCTATGGGCGTTCGAGTCCCTCTGACTGATGCTCCTCGAACAGCCCCTGCCTCCTGCTACTCGAATGACTCAATCTAGAGAACCTCCGGAGGCGAGTGTCGAGAAACGTCCACAGGACATGTCTAGAACCGGAATGGCACGGGAGAGGATTCGGTAGCTTCGTTGTACGAGACTCGAAGCGTCTCGCAGCCATCGCTAGCCCTAGCCAGCCGTGAGACGACGTTATGCGCGCAACGTCCCGTGGGAATCCATACCCGGCCACACCAAGTGTCACACAAAGGAGATCCTCCCGCCCGTACAGGGCTGCCCTATGAATCCCTTCCGTGTTTTTCCACCCCAGACCTCGCCGTCCCTGATTCTACGAGGAATTGGAGAAATCCTGGGCCGCCGGCCGACACATGGCGTTCACAGAAATGTTACGCGACTCGAGGAGGCCATAAACCCCTCTCGCTTCAAGTGGCTGAATAGAGGAAGTCAGTCGATTACTGCTCGAGACACCAAAAAAAATTGGGTAGAACTGAGAATTATTAGGAACAGGAAGCTTCAGGCCCATTACGAAGGCGGGAAGCGAGGACATGATCGCGGGATGAAGACATGAGGGACCCTAAGTTGCTCCGCCATTACCTTGGGCACGTTAGCAGGATTAGTCCCCGGTAGGTGATCACAGCGAGACGCAACGAAGCGGTCCGACCCGCGTGGACCACTCCAAACTGGTTCCTAAAATGGTCCAGAAGCGTTGCACGCGCCAGACCCCGTACAGTCCAACACAAAACATCTCGCGGAAGCGCGAGATGGCTAGTGGGGGTCGGGATCTCCCACTCTCGATCCGGTACCACGTGACTGGGTTACCGGTAGCGTGTCTACATTGCTCGCGATCATTCCGCGGATAAAAGAGGCCGAATAAATCCGGATTAAGCCGCGAACCACGTCCCCTCGCGACGTGGGGGACCGCAGAGAACCATTTTAGGGGACCCAGCACGTGGAGCAACGTAACAAAGTTGTTCCCTTTCTTCTGCAAGGGTGGAGGAGGAGAACGTTACCCCACTCCAGTTTATGACCAACCACTTCTGCTTTACATTCCGGAGCATTGATCTTGTTACGATCACCTCTACTCCTTCCAAGCGAACGAATTTTACGAGTAAACTCTTCCTAGACCCAACAACGTCGCGAAATGCATGCGCCCGATACGCTGGAACGCTGAAAAAGTGTCGGCGATCGTTACTCTCCGCGGGATAAGATAAAAATAGCCTCGATAACCGTTCGAGTGGCCACAATCAGCAAAAAGGAACGACGCGGTGAAAAATTCGAAGGACGCGTGGACGGCTTTTCGAAGTTTCATGTGGCTCGAAGGGCTCGTTCGAGGACTGCTCGACGACAAGCCACGCGACGTACCTTTCAAGGTGAGCGGGATTCGTCTTTCGAAAAAAAAAAACGGTCGGGGAATAAAGTGGAGGTGCTCTCTCTCCTTCCCACCTTTCCGTTCTTACTTCTGCGTGTTGCGAGAGTAGTTGGCCGGCGCGTACGCCTCTACGCGGGAAAATCTGAACGAGACTGGACGAGGATCTGAACGGCTCGCAAGTCCGACTAGCAGGGGCGACCATAACCTTCCTCATCGTCATCGTCCACGAATAATCTGAATTCCCCGGGGGAAAAAGGGCCGAGCCGCGTTCGTAGGGACTAAGAAGCGAGGTGGTAGGCGGCAGGCGCTAGGCGAACTGGTCCAACGACATTTCCCGCGTCTCGCGAGGTGACGCGCGATTCCAGCAGGACGGCAGCCGCTGGCGCGGCTTCGCTGCACTTCGATCGACTTCCACGCTCGAAAGTTGGACGCGTATCCGCGCGCGCCAAGTTCCCTCGTGGAGCCAGGGACGAGGACGCGCACGCCAGCGGCCTAGAGGGACGGAGAAAGGGGAGGCGAGGTGGTGCGCAGAGAGGCCAGCAAGAGGAAAGAGTCAGGCTGAGGTGAGACGCTCGAGTGGAAGGTGGAGAGCGCGGGAGGGGTGCCGGCCAAGTTGCAGGCGGCGGGGGAGGTGGAGGAGGAGGTGGAGGAGAAGGAGAGGAACGTGGAAGTGGGAGACCGGGGTGGACAGAGGAGGGGAGGAGGGGGAGGATTCGAGGAGGCGGCCTTGAGAACGCGGAGAGAGCAGAGCGCGAGGCAAAGAAGAAGAAGCAGAAGACTGAGAGAAGACGAAGACGAACACGATGAAGAAGAGAGATGGACGGAGAGGGGGGCGAGGGGAGAGGAGAGACCAGCCGAGCCAACTCCAACGCCAACGAACTGCTTCACTGGCAAATCACTCGCGGTTCTCATCCCCAGCTTCGATTCTTGATCCGTGAATTAATGAACCGAGGACACGTAGGAGCGCCGCTCTCCGGAGGCGCGGCTATCTGCGCTCCGCGAACCGGCTCGCCACTGTGAACGTCGAAACACCGCTGACCCCCGGTCCTCTGCTATCAACTGGCACCCCAAACAGCCGGTCATTCGGACGCGAAATCCATACAGATTTGTCCCGTGCGATCAGGTGGTCTAGATTGGACGACGATTAGACGAGCGTATGGCGCTGCACGCGTCGCAGATGCAAGCTATTATGCAACTCCGATGATGTAAGAATCGCGACGTGAAACTGCGGATACAGAGGTGAGTATCGCTTTGTGAAACGCGGTGCTCAGACTCTTGCGGTATAATCCTTGCGCCAGCAGCGCAAACCGACTCGAATTTGCACTGAAGCTGGACCCTGAACCTAGCCCTGCGATCACGCGCAGTGGTTTTATGTAACGGAGAGGATGTGTTTCGAGGAATATGTTTCCTTCAATTATGCGCTCTTAATGAACCGTTATTTACGGAAGCGCTCCACGTAACTTCTAATAGGTTACTGCAAAATGGATACTCGACGAGTTGAGCCCGGAACTTTCTGAAACAGTCTACGTACACCGAGTGTTCCACCGAGCACTCGAATATCTGAACCACGCGATGTCCTGCCGCGCTGCGTCAACGAAACCTACCCCCCGGTTTCAATCCCCGCGACCAGTCCAGCAGCCCAAGGACAGGAATATGCCCTGTCCCAACGGTGTCCAGGCTTTCTCCGATAGAATCCCACCGAGACACGCTGGGAAGTCTCTAGACAGAGGAACGTGAGAACCACTGAGCCCGTGAGAGAGTGTGCGCCTCGGCAGGTAGGTCGGTTGAACCCACAGCTCTCTACGGAATATACAGACACTTGGCGAGATTCGCGAGGTCACGTGCTGCATTTGGACAGGCAGCGCTAATTTCATTATTTATAGCTGAAGGCGTTCGATTCGCTCCGATCGGCCATTATTCCCGTGCAACGACACCAGGCAGAGTCCGCGCGTCTAGAAGCCAGCCTGCTAGGAGAGATCGTTCCCAACCTCTAGAACGGATTCGAGGCGCATCGGCTGAAATAGAACCGGCCGCGATAAAAATAAAATGCCCGATTCCACGAGGAAGCAACGCGGCACCCGTTGAAATCATCGTAAACTTTCGATTTCGTCGGCTAGACTCCGGCCAGCCACGGGGAATCGGAAATTTACCGCGCTCTGATCTCCAGCCGAGCCTTTTCAGCGGCAGGGATTCGAGCGCGGCTGTCTAGACTGAAAGCTGGCAAATTAGAGTGACTCGAAAGATGACAAGCCCTGACAAATTGTTAGTTAAACGACTGATGAGAATATCTCGATGTGCTTTTAGCGAAGCTTCAGAGTTAAGTAGCCCAGAGACACTGTTCAACTGCAGCGACAGAACAAGTGACGCGAACGTTTGCATTACTCTTCCACAGGTAGCTCCTAGAATAGCGAGCTCAGTATCAACCTGCATGATTGATTATTCGAAATCCCTGGTGTCGAATTCTCTGCGATATCAAGCACCAAGTCGTTTATCGGGCCAGGGAAGATTCATATCCTGCAAGTTTTCGAGTGTACACCGCGCGGGGCATCTACCTTTCCACCAGGCACGATGCTCGCCGAGCAGAGGGAATCGAGCCAATTATCTTCGAATTTCCGTTTGGTTCACTACCAGCCGCGATAATGCTGGCCGCTTATCGCGCTATGAAATCGTTATCGCTGAGATCCCCGCCGATGATAATCGATTCCAGGCTGTCGTCGAGCTCCTTAGCTCGACGGCATGCAAACGGTCAGATTTCGTGTCTTCGCGCAGATAAACAGCCTGGCAAATGGCTACTAGTGCCTGTGTTTCTCGAATTAAACGCGAATGGAACGCTCGGCCGAGGTAGGAGGGCTAGGCTCAGGCACGCTAACAGTTTAAACAGAAATTTGCCAAATTGCACCTGCCCGGCTGAATCCTGACCAGCATCGGCGTTCCTGAGGTAAACCGTGACTCACGAAGGCCACTCCAGTCCTTATTGTCACTTTGTCAGCTCTTTACACCCCTGTTTCGCCCCCCCGCACACCCTTGCGCCACGCTTCCATTCTCTTTGATAGTGGACAGTGGCATCTGAACGCTCGGTCACGTATACCTGGGCCGGGATTAGGTTTATCTGCTTCCTGGGGCGGCTCCTTCGCTTTGAAAGTAATTGGAAGGGACGGAAGACGGTACCGCGTGAATGATTGAGCGCGGCGGGGTTAATCGAGCACGTGGAAAAGCCTGATGCATTTAATAGGTGGACCGGTACAGTGGTCGAGGGATCAAAACCAGGAATCAAATTGAACCTCGGTGTTTGTGGTGCCATTTAGGGACAACTGGTCTGATTCGATTCTCGCTGGAGATTTGAGATAAGAGGCCCTTTCCTGCTGGCGTCAGGGACTGCCTGATCTTTGCTGGACTCTTCAGAGTGGACGGGTGACTCGAACGACAATCGACTAGTAGCCTGTTCCCGAGGACCACTCCCTTCTGAGTCTACTCGATCGAAGGGATCCACAGGCTATGCAAAGTTGCACGGTGTTCCGTGTGCACGCACGTGCATTCCACTTTTCAGGCTCGCCTTGAACCTGCCCGGTTGCGCGAACAGTTTCACGTGAAACTGGAACCGACCAACGATACGGCTTGATACGCTGCCTGCACACGGCTTTATGCGCTCGGCCCGGTATCTCCTCGCGTGCCTTGCCGGCGAAACGAGCCTTTCCTCTTTCCACGCTCTTCCCCTTCGCGTCATCCACCGATTTACTTGAACCGCGACGCTGCTCGCGAACCGCCAGCAATCCTCGATACTCGCTTGTCTGATCGCCTACAGGTTGTTCCAGAGCCGCGAGATAAGGATCAACATTGAATGTCGTGAGAAGCTACGGGAACGTTTCAGCTCGTAGCATTTGCACGTAGAGGACAAGTCCCTATCACTGCCTGTCGCAAAAACTCGAACGTTTCTGAAGCCTGCTCGACGCAAGTTACTTCAGCGTCGAAGGAAAAAATTTTTAGCAAGCTCCAGTGTTTGCGAATACACGGTCGGTGCCGCGCAGAAATTCGCTGCGAAAATGGGCGTCCGCAACGAGCCAAGGTGCCGATTCAGTATGCCGCGAGGCGATCAAGGTCCTTCTTATCCTACCGAGAGGCCGCGATAAGATAAACCAACCGACGGCGTTCGACTTCCGATCGTGCTCGAAACTCTCCGTTCGCAGTCGTCCCTCTTTTTCAATTATTTTCCCTTCTTTCGTCGCTCTCTCGCGCAATTTCAATGAAAATTAAATCTCGCTCGAGTAGTCGCGACTCTTTGGAGTCTAGCTCCGTTAATTGTAGCACGGGTCCCCTAGCAAGCCCTCGAGTCGTACCCAGGCTTCGATCACAAGGCTCTGTCTAGGTGTCAAGACTCGGGAAAGACCAAAATGGTGTTGCGGCTGTTGAACGAAATGGCTCGGCGACTCGCGCGAATGTAGCAGCGTGGAACGCTTATGTTAATGAGCCCTTGCGATTACCAGACGGGGCCAGCGAGCAGGGAGATGATGTCGAACCGATAGAGACGTCCAGACCGGATACAAGGAAGGTCGAAGGAGAAGAACCGGATAATCGTCACCGTCCCAGCTATGCACTGGGTCTGTCTGTCTGACTGGCTGCCCTCAAGTCCAGTCCGATGTTCTCCAGACTAGGAAGGAAGTCGTGTTTCGCGCGTACACCTGCGCAAGGGGCACCTCCCACCTGCGGGCCACCTGAACTTACGGATAGAAGCACGTCAAGGGGACTCTCAAGGCACCTGACTCGCCAACATGCTCGCTTGTCCACGGTAATTGGCTGATGCGCGATCAATCGCTCTTGGCCGCAGCTCCTTTGGAATTCCTCGCTGATCTGATGATTGTTCCGAGGCAAGTTTGGATAGCGGGGTGCTCCACGAGTACTACTCTGAGGAGAGTTTCAAGCTTCGAGCGCACACGAATGCCACGTCGGTTCTAATATCGTTCGAAGGCTCCAAGGTGTATCGAGGAACGTTGGAAAGTGTGATAGAAACATTTGCAGGTATCCCCTGGAATGGAGCGGACACCCACTACCGAAGATGAGCGGGGTAAAGTTATGGTGGAGATCGGATTAACAGGCGTTTCGGTGTCCTCCGCGAGCACATTCGCTCCGTGGCTACATTTCGAGACACGTTCGGCCGCGCAACGGTCACCAGGAAGATCCTGGCCAAGCTATGATAACGGATTCTCCGAGTATACTGTTACTACGCCCGAGAGAGCGTGCTAGTGAGAGACTGCCGAACGATTGGCACGGAACGAAGTATCGAGCCGTATAAGAACCGTCCGAAGTCGGACGCGACGAAGAATTCAAACGATTTCGACTTAGCCGTCCTTTCATACACTAACAGAAGAAGATGACAGCTTTAAGACTCTCCCTCTGGATTCGCTAAAGTGTTGGAGCAAGCCCACCCAAATGCTATTCGCAGGTCCAGGTCAGAGGGAACTTGTGAAACACGCCTCGTGCCTTTGAGACCAGCCACGCGATACAGCGTTTTCAGAAAGCTCGCGTGACCCTTTCTTCAAAGAAAGCACCAGCAGCACCGCGTGCCGTTTCGCGTGACGAAAAATTGTTACAACCGTCGTAACGACAGATTATTTATTTATACCGCGACGGTGGTCCCCTAATCGGGGCGAGATTGATTCCCTTCCGGGGCGTTTGCCAATGTCTTCGAAGCTAAGAGGGCTGTCGAGGTCAGGCCCGATATGAATTTATCATCGCACGCGTTTTTCTACTTCGTCAAAGCTCACGTGGCGATGGAAAAATTTGGGGAAAAGATCTGTCAAGGACAAGTCGGTGGCTCGCGACACAGAACCAACCGGGAACTTTACGCGAACTAGGAAAATAAGAGAATAACTGCTCGCAGGTCTCTCCAGAGATTTGCATAAACAGGCAATCAAAGTTCAAATCGGCGCGCGGACGAAAGATAAGTTCTGGCCGATGTCGAGCGAGATAGCGGTCTTTGTTCCGCGTGCGACGGAACATGTAAATTTCTTTGGCTTTTACCTACGCACATTAGGCTGGGACTCATTACGACGAATCGTTGCTGATCGATCGGCGGGTATTGCGAGGAACACGGGCGTAGAAATTACGTAAAGATTCATCGCGCAGCCGGCTGGTTGAGCGGCAGTTTATTCGACAACGGTCTAGCAAGGTCGATGATTTACCTGAAGTAGTGGGATCCGAACGGCGAGCAGTAGAAGGGGTCGTTGTGCATGTGCGGCTGTCCGGGTACTCCAGGTCCCTGCGGATGCGTGTGAGGCCCCATCGGGCCGGTGGTACCGCACATCCCAGGTGCCCCTTGAGGCTGCATGCCCCCGGGGCCCATCATGCCAGCGGCGGGGCCCATGGGATGGGGTCCAGGGTGGTGTGGCGAGCCAACCATGTGTGCGCCCGGGTGATGAGGATGAGGCGAGGGTCCTCCACCGCCCATGTGGGGGTGTGGAGCGTGAGGAGAACCGCTCATCATTCCGTGGGGCATGGGGTGAGGGCTCGGGGAGGCTCCGTTCAAATGGGGTCCACCGGTGACACCGGCGTGGGGCGTCGGTGGGCCCCCATGAGTCGGCGTGGTAGCCGGCTGGGGTGGCGGGAGACTAGGAGGTCCAGTTGGTCCTGTGGCCGCGAGCGGCGGCAGCGGGCCGTTCGCCATGTTGTTTAGCTGGGTGAGCGAGGCCGCCGCCGACGCCATCGCCTGCAAGGGATTCGTGGCGCCGCTAGTCGTGTTGACGCCTAAGCCGCTGGTCCCGCTGATGCTTTGGCCTGTGTTGCTGTTACTGTTCGGGCCGACTATGTTGTTACCGGCGTTACCGTTGCTGTTGCCGTTGCTGGCGGCGCCAGGGGTGCTGCTGGCGTTGCTCACGCCGCCGCCAAGGGATTGCAAGGACGGCGGCAGCGGTGGCGAGCCGGCGGGGGGCGCTGCCGGGCCCCCGAGGCACCGGCCCGACGAACCGGGGGCGGTTACGCTGCTGGGTGCTACCGGCACGCCGGCGTGGAGTGGTATTCCACCTGGGGGGCGCTGTGCCACCCTCACCGGCATCACTCCCCCCTCCACGACGCCCTTCACCCTCTCCTTCGAACTCCCGCCGGCCTGGTGAGTCGAGTACGAGCGCGGGAATCTACCTTTCCCCGATGCTGATCCTCTCCTTCACGTATCTTCCTGACCACTGATTCTCGGATCTACTACCACTCGATTCTTCACTGATCACTCGGATATTCGACTATGCGACGATGCCTGTACAGTTCCTAACGAAGCCAATGGAGTGCGTAGAACTTCACTGGTCCTTGTCGGAAATTTCGGTAGAGGTCACTTCTCGTCAAAACAGCTCATCTATCACGACGTGTAATCACAATGAGGGCAGATAGCCGCTAACACTTCACGGTATACTTTCTCGGCACGAATTTCAGCAACCACGTGCCCTCGGACGGAAGGTTCGGAACCTCGTGTATCAGGAGGTTCAAGTTACTCGATATCCCTGCTAGTGACACGTTTCGCACGGGACACCGTATCAACATCCCGCGACGAGCTCACCGCTAAAACACCCACCGTCTTGCCTCTCTTCTGTTTCGATTGTTACCCGGGAACAAGACCACTCTTAATCCAATCGATCGCGGAGCGTGCCACCTGTTCGCGTCTGTCGAACCACCACAGAGTCTCAACATGAAACCGCAAAGATTACTCTACGAACTTCAACTGGAGAGAACGAATCACACCAAAGAGGCCCGAAGTCACGGTGCACAATTACCAAGGGAATCACCGACACACTACTCCACCTACTACAAGAATCACACACTCGGCTGGCTTGTTTATATGCGACAGACTAACGAGAACGCGGCTCGGACGAGAACGATCACCGTCTCGCTCAGCTAGCTACCTACGGACGAGTAGTGGCAGTTAATGCCAGCGGGCAACGAGGCATCCGCGGGGGCACGTGGCCGTCACGTCGTCGGCGTCGCGGTGCGCACCTACGTCGCGGACCAGCGCTCCTCGTCTCCCGCCCATCCTGCCGCCCGTCTTCTCCTTCTTCTGGCAACACTAGCTGCCGACTCCCGCGGGATCTTTTGCATCCCGTTGGCGGTCTCAGTCGACGCTCGGCGACCCAAACACCAGGCCTACGCGAGCACGCTGTCCTCCAGCTGGCTGGCCGCGTTTCGGCATAGTCCGCGACGATACGTCCCCGTTCGCTTCGTTTACCAACGCGTGGCTCAAAGACGGAACCCGACTCCAATTGCTCGGCCCAACTCCGAAACCCGTCTAGGTCTGCCCAGGTCTCCGTCAGACGGGGGAGGGGGGTCAGGGAAGGAATGGACTCGCGTTTCACTCAAACTGTCGCGCTATGAACACAAGAGAACCACTGAACACTCGAACTGAGAACACGAACGCGGGATAACGCGCGCGCTTCGTGTCAAGGAAACAACGAGCGGCACAGTACGCGAGCGCCTGTACACTCTCGACGGGGGCAATCGCGTTACTGCGGAGCGGCAGGCGTGGAGGCGCTGCCGTCGTACTCGGGCTTTCGAGGACAGCCGGCCGCTTGAGGGGAGGGAGAGCCACGCGAGGACACCGTGAGGGGGAAAACGAAGCGAAAGGAGCGTAGGGGAAGGAGCAGGCTCACGCACGACGGAAAGGTGGGGAGCCACGTGAGCGCCCCATGCCGATGTCCACGCAACCGATGTGTGGGGACCTTGCGTGCCACCCCTGCATCCTACCTACAACCCCCTTTACCCTTTCGCTTCATCCTAATTTTCCTTCGCTCCGCTCAAAGTTCCATCATCGTCATCCAGCTACGATCATCGGTGGAAAACTTCCTCAACGATCATAAATGGTGTTCTAGGATTATTATTAATAATAATAATTATGCGGAATGCGTGGATGACAGAAATCGGAGCTCCGTTTCGATTTAAAGCGGCAAATCGAGAGCTGGAAATCTTATCTACGGCAAAGTCCAGCGAAAGACAGATTCACTTTCACACTGGAATCGAAATCCCCGGTGGTCTCGAGGAACCCGGGGCAGGATTGATTCCGTTAAGATCACAAGAAGCCCAGAAATCCGATTTATCGTGTTCGGGGTCAAGTTGAGCGCATTTGTACGGCGTGATGAAGAAGAATGGTCTTCCAGCTTGACGCGGGGCGCGTGCGAAAGCGATCAAGGCTCCAACAGCGTTGCACGGAAGCGTCTTCCATTCCTTTCCTTCATACTTCGCCCAGATTTCCAGGGTATTTCACTCGACCCACGAGTCTCTCTGTGAAATTTTGCGTTGAACGCGATTACTCACTAGCCCTTTGACCGTAAATTCGAGGAGTCACGAGGGGATTCAGGGGCTCTCCGCGTGCATTTTTTCGTAAATCCAGTTTCGAAAGGACCGCGGCAACTTAATAACCGGATCACCGCGGGAGTAATTTAGGATTAAAAAGTAATCGACTCGGTATCGTTCCGTCCCGTAAGGAAATATCCTACGACCCCGCCGTGCAACGGGTACCAGATTAACTAGATGAAGAGAAATGGGAGCGCCGGAAAAATCGGGGCTCTCGCTGCAGAAAATTTGAGCACCTCGAAGAAAAGAAAAATAGAGGCGTGGTCCTGACCTGTTTCCCTTTAGTCGATTCTTTAACACGAGAAACATTCGTAGCACAAACAGCCGCGGGGATCCTCGATTTTCACCTGTCCCGGTATCAAACCTATCCACTCGAATTCACAGCTCGAGGCATATCCAAAATTCTTTCCTATCGTGTGAAGAGGCTACTCCAGATTGTCGAGGGCGCGTGGAACAGGTTCGAAACGGTACAAAGCTAATAACGAGGCCCTAACCGCGGCCTAAGAAACAGGACGGCGACTCAGGTAACTCGGTGCTCGGCACGCAGGTAGAGTTTGAGACAAGAGGTATCATTGTCCGAGTGCCAGGAGGCCGCAAGGCGACCGTTTACAAAGCGCTGGAAATTCCAGGTACCCTCGGTCGTTTAACAGAAAATAACAAAGTTTTCCCTAACTTCCTTCATCGACACTGAGTATCACGGACTCGACGCCTTGTTCCACTGTCTAAGTAGTAACGTGGCAGCGCTCCCTCATTTTTTCCTCGTTGATATCATTACGAAAATGTGACGGACAGTCCCAGAAGCAAGAGGGACGGCTAATAGATTTTTAATCCTTAGTATCAAGATTTTTTTTATTTTACCTAGAAAAATTCTTATCGGTCCATTTTTGTCTACCCTTCATCGTAAAAAATAAGCAAAAAATTCCTAGTGTAACAATTTTTTGTATAAATGAAAAAATATGGATTTAATGCCACTGTTAAATCATGTATAAAGATACATATGTATTTTAATATTAAGCCAATACTCGGTTTTGCAGAATGTTAGATTAGTATTACATACATTATTATGTCCAACATCAAATTTATTCACAAAGGAAATCCGAAATAATTGGGAGAAAAATTAGCATTTACGTGGTATTTTCCCAAATGCTGTGCATAATTTTTTCAATTCATGTAACACGGGTGTTACACTATGATACTAAGGATTAATAGATATTTTTAAAATTGGAACAGTGGAAGATTATAGATTTATAATTCCCTACCCTCGCCAAGTATCTCTCTGCATCTACGCAAGACTAGATCGGCCGCGTTGGAGTTGCTCAGGTGTCCTTCAGAGGCTTCCAATGAAATTTCCAACACGTGGGTGGTGAGTTTCTGGGCTACGAGTCGCGTCACGACCTTCTGGCATCGGTCAGAAGTGCAGGGAGAGGGAGGGCAATCCGGTCCCCGGCATAGCCTACCAAGAATTCCCTGGGACCATTAATCTGCCCTCTGCGACACCCGGGACCCCGGTTTCCCTCCCCCTTTTTTCCGTCAGCCACCCCTCCTTTCAGGTAAAGCGTGGCCCAAGCCAATATCCAAGCCACTGTCCGAGCCAGGTTGTTGGCACCGATCAGAAGCCACGATCGCGACCGGAAGCGACCGCGATCTTCGCAGCAAGGGGGGTTAATTGCCCCCAGCGGGGAGGGATGCGCTGATCATCGCGAGAGAGCTTCGACTCTGGATCGCAGCGTCAAAAGTTTGTGTAACAGTTCCAAGGTCGCGACTATTGGGTGGACTCACCCTTCCACGGCGAGCGGTCCGCGAGGCCCAAGAGAAATCGCGTCTCCAGTCACCCAGAAGCCTAGAAGAATTGCTCATTGATGGCGACCCACGCGAGGAACGCGAGTTTCCAAGCGGCGCGGCAGGTACACGCCGTCGGTGGCGGTCCGCTCAGGAATCCTCTCAGGTGACTCTTTGAAGGTTCGTCAGCGGGGCTGGAGGGTCTGCGGGCAGGCAAGCCGGGCAGGCAGGCAGGCAGGCAGGCGAGCAGACCGACGGGCGTCGCGCAAGAAGGAACAATTAGAGGCCAAATAAAGACGAAGAAGCGAGTCACAGTCGAGCGGGTTCGCAACGAGCGTGTGTGTGATTTCGGTCACGCCGCGCGAGCGCCTGTACGTTGACCCCCGGGGAGAAGGAGAGGAGAGGAGAGAACGGAAAAAACGAAGAAACACCGGGGGCAGGCGGCTGAAAAAGGGAGGGAAAAAGACCGACGGGAAGATCGGCCATGGAGAGGGGGAAGAAGGAGCGGAGGAGGGCCGGGGGGGAAGGGAAGGAACGAGGAGAGCATTTGCTCACCGTTCGTTCTTTCTTCCTTCAGGTCGGAGAGGGTTCCTCGACTCGCCTCTCGGTTCGAACTCGCTCGTTGCCACCACGGAGAGAGAGCCAGAACCGGCGGGGAGGGGAGAGAACCGAGTGCCCCGTGCAACGGAAAGAAACGGGGAGGCGAAGGAACGGTGGGAAGAGAGAGGCAGCCAGAGAAACGTTCAGGAGGCTGAGAACTCACTTCGAGACACCGAGCGACCAACGTACACGCAGGTTCGCCGCGAGTTAATCGTGTCTATCGTCCGATGATGTTCACTGGGGACCGCAGAGCGCAGGTCCCCGTCCAAGTTCCGGTGGAAGACACTCGGTCAAACAAAAATACTCGCTGTACGTTCGAACCCATTGCTACAAATTTCAGAGCCATCAGAATCTCGACTGTCCAACGCTCAGGACACAGCAGAGTCTGCTCCTTTATGCAGCTACGAAAGATCTGTCCCAACTACCGTGACTAACCGAGGAGTGTCGAATTAATCAAGCAACATCAAGCAGGGGGCTCGTCGATAATCGACCTCTCTGGGCTGTTGAACGTATCGAAAACACCGCGACGGCGGGGAGGGAGCAAAGTGGCTTCTTTAAAGTAGAGTATCCTGTCGCAGCCGATAAGTAATCTTGTACCGGAACACTGGAGGCGTGGATACGAGCCCTTTAAGAGCGGGTTCACGTGTATTCGACATGCGTATTACGCGTGCTCCGTAGGATTTGTCGCCCGTCTCTTAAAGCCGATTTCACAATGGAACGGCGAGTCCACTTTAAGAAACGTTACCCCCGGTCCAGATATACATATTCCACGAGGGGGTCCCAAATCGCTGCGATCCTTCGTTCGCGACAGGTTCCCATTCCCTGCCTCGGAGAGCTCGCCCCTTAATTCCATCCCCCGACCGCTCCCGAGGAGCCCAAAAACCCAATTAATCAGTTGGCAAGTGGAAGTAACGAAGGCAGTCACCTGTAGATCCGCAAACGCCTCGGTAACCCAACGTCATTGAGCAAACAAGCATCGCGCCCTTGTACGAAGGCTGCTCAAGTACTCTAAGCTCGATATACTTAGCGGTTACCCAATCAGCCCCGATCTAACCCGCAACTATCCACTAACTCCTTGGCGACATGCACAGGGCTACACGAAGACTGGTCGAATTCGAGCGAACTTTGGATTCACCGTTCTCCGACGACGGATCTCATTACCAGCACGGAATCGTTTCTTTGAGCGCATCCTGCTGGGTCCTTACCATCGATATCGAGCAACTTCGCGACAGTATCTAAATGCCTGGTGAAACGGGGAAAGCTGAACGGGCGTGGTTGTTTGGAAAAAGCGACGAATAGGAGGAGAGGCTGCGCCGCTGTGTATTGTTCGGCGAGAAGATATCGGGGGTAAAGCAGCTCGCAGCAGCGGATTAAGGGGCAATCTTTAGGGGTCATCTAATTATGCGGTAAAACAGCGTTAATTCGTGGTTAATTTCTTAACGAGATAACTGGAGGACGAGGCGAAGGGTGGCGTGGCCGCGTTAGAGCCTCTAATGGCTCCGCGTGGCTACGTCCGGCTAAATAAAAACCGACGAACGGGAAAGAGAGGGAGAAACAGGTGGATGATGAAAAAAGAAACGGCGGGAGCGGTGTGTTAATTAATTGGCGCGTAATTAAAAGCCGCAGCGATACACCCGTAGTTGAGGTAGTCCCCCGTAGCCGATACACTTCAAAGAATCCGGTGACGGTGAAAGATATCGGTTTAGCAGGGCGCTACCCCGCGACAAGTGGACTCTTCCTCGCGGAACCGGCCGCGTGAAAAATCAGAGTAATTAAACGAGGAGCCGAGGGGGCTGATCGAGTGGACGCGGACGACCCAAGGATTTCGGAGCCCGACGGCGAGAGACACTCGACAATTTTCGCCGAGCATCCCTTCTATCGCGGACAGTTTCGCCTCTGTTGCTTCAGCCCCGTAACAGCAACTCGGCTGCTTCACGGTGGAATTACAAGACAGTGAAATGTATCACCCTATGGAGAACGTTGAATTTACACTGACAAGCGTCTGAAATCTAGCTCGTTTACCAATTACTTTAACAATATTTCATAATTAGAATCGCAATCGGGGGTTCGATGAGCCTATCTAATTAAAATCACCGGGCACTCGACACCCTCTGTTTCCTTCACGACTAAATAGCTGTTGTTGTATACTATAAGATCGATAAATTAATGATTACAATTACGAGTCCTATTCTTGCCCCTCGTGGAGACGAGGGGGATTCTTTGTTTAACCCCCGATACGCGACAGTCGCAGGAGAGAGCGAAATCAATGGCGCGAGGGGTGGGAAGCTTTTTTATCAAACACATTCCGGCGGTCGTTGTTTCTTCCGCATCGACGCCCATCAAAATAATCGATGTAGCCCGCGCATACGTCGCCGGAGAATCGCGCGACAAAGCGCGAAACCGCGTCGAACGCGAAAATCAAAATAATTAAACGCCGCTGTGACGTTGCGCCGTCGTTCCGGGCGTCCTCGAGACGATACTCTCTGGAGCGCTTTCTCTCTCCTCGGAGATCATTAAAAGGACGGGGTCGGCGAAGACCACTCGACGATGCCACGGACGAGGGACTTTTTCTATCATAAATATCCCGAAAACTTGTTCAACGGTTTTCTTCGCGAAATTGCCCTTTCCTCGAAAGAAAACACCGCGGCCTTGCTCGCGATTCGCATGCAGGGAAATCGGGAAATCGCACGCGAAATTTCAAACTCCCGCTGTTTGAGGTGCACGAAGGGCGAAGTTGCAACTGGTCATTTAGCTCTCGTTTCGCGATAACGGGGTTGCAAGAATGCGTTACAAAACGCGAGTTTGGAAAATTAATCGCGTCTCGCTCGTATCGCGATCATTTGTTTTCCCCCCTCGATTCTCTTTTTCTTGCCTCGAACCGTGCCGGCGATATTCCCGGCTTGGCGTCCCCTGGCGACGCAGAAAATGAAAAATAAATTCTGTAGATGATATCTTGAATTATTCCGTGGCACGAGAGGAACTGTCGTTTACATTGTTGGTCGGCTTCCATGCAGAAATCGAGGCGATACCTATTGTTGAAGCACGCTCTTTCCATCGCCGCGATTTCCTGCTACCTTTTCATCGACCATGTAATACAAATTTCGAGTTGGAGGAATAAAAAGAAAATCTCGACTCCTCGGTTGAATAAGCTTTGAAAATTATTGTTCGCGGGCGATATTCCCGTGTAAAGTCTCGATTTCGCCGGCAGTCGAAAGACGGGGGCAGCTTGCCGAACGTAATTAGAAGGGAATAATTAGAAAATATCGCGATCGGGTTATCAAAGGAGAGACGAGTCGCCGAGTGGACGTCGCGTTGGCTCGTAAAAACTTCCAGCCACTTTCGAACTCGGCCGGGAATGATCTCCGGGGCCAAAAGTGGAGCGAAAAGCAAAGGAGAAACTTTCCGCGGCGCAATCTTCGATCCCGCGTGTTTCCCGTCGCTTTTTTTCCTCCCCCTCGCCCGGCCTTTCCGCGGAATCGTAAAAGTAATAGATACAAGTTGCGTTATGAATCTTATTTGCGGCGCGTGGGCCAAAGCGGCGGCCGTAATTCACCGTTTCGAAGGGCCGGCTCCCGACGTTCAAAGAAACACTGTCCATCACGCCGACGCAATTGAAGAATTCTCCAAGAGAGGGAATAAATCATGGATTATCGACACAGGGGCGGGCATTCATTAAGTTACGGTGTCTCAATCAGCAAAGAGAACCTCTTCCCGCCACGAATTCAGCCGCTGAGAACCACTGACTACGCTCGGTCGAGTCTAGCGAGGGAGTGAGGAAGGAAGGAAGGTGTGGGTAGGGGTGGGTAAACCAAGAGAGCAAGAGAAAGAGAAGGGGGCAAACGGGGGGAGGAGGAGAGAGACAGAGAGCGAGAAATAGAGAGAAGGGTGCTGTGGGGGGTTGGATGGAGCAAGAGTAGGAGAGGGGGGGTGGGCAGAGGTTGGTGCCAGGGTAGGTTTTGATCAATATCTCGCCCCCACCCCACACCACCACCCTTCGTGACGGTACACCATGCCCCCACCAGAACCCCATCACCCGACCACCATGAATAACCAAGACCATATAGCGGCCTGCAGATTAAATACATCGTGGTACCATACGATCAAACCACCCTCAACCGAACCCACCCCCATGCGCCCACCGCCTTCACCGCTCAGCGCCGCTACGACGACCGCCGCCACCTCATCCTCCTGCTCCTGTTCCTTCTCCTACTCCCTCCCCCCGAAGCCCTGCGACCCTCCTCTTTAACAGCTACCACCGCTTTCAACGTCGTCGACCATCGTGTTCCCCGTAAGAACGACTGATTTGCCGCACCACCGCGCCGAACGGGGTGGCCGTGGAGCGACAAGAAGGGCCAGGGTGTGGTGGGTATGCGTGCCAGCGTGCGTGAATACGTGTGCACGGAAACCCCTTTTCCAACGCATTCCGATCTCTCGCGTTTTCCCACGGGACCGACCGAGCCCCCGCTGTAAGGAGCACGCGTTGCAAGGACAACGTCCCTCCGGGGACCGTTTTGCGATAGCCCTCTGATCGCGGATCCTCTGCCGGAGCCAGAAATAAGGCGAACGATGCGCGTGCTGCCTTGCTTCGACCACCCTATGTGGGCAGCTGGACCCAGCACGCAGCGAATCCTGCGAGGATCGCGTACATATGGACAGTTCGTTCGCACGTCGGGGATGTATAATTCAAGGGGTGGAGTCTACCACCCTGATAAGGGCGAAACGGTTTCTAAAACCAAGAACACAATTGCTGAGGCTGAGGAAAAGAGCTACGTACCAACGTGTTGAACATTCCTGATCCAAGACGTGCTTTGACAGCTCACGGAACGAAGGAGTAGAAAAAAAAACGGTCCCCATTTGAGAATAATCGAGGGTGCGGCAGCGGGGACCGAGCTCGGCGGTTTGCTATTAGGCGCTAATTTAGTTGTAAGCTATAGGGATGTCAGGAATGAAAGGGGTCCTCGGGGACGATGTTCGCCCTGATGGAGTAGCGCCGCTCCTCTGCTTCCTCGTTCCTTCAAGGAACGCATTAAAAGGGGGATGAAACGGAGGAGCCACTGAAAGGAAGGAACGGAGGAATTCCTTGAAGGTTGATCCCCGGCGTCGGCAGCGCTGACAGTGACCCTGCATTTCAAAGTTATCATGGCGAAGTCTGCCGCTGAAGGCAAATATGTAAAGCGCGTAAGTCCAAGGTCTGACTCTTTTAAACCGTATCGCGATACTTCCTAGCGAAGACGGTTTGGAAACCTTGTTTAGCGGCCTGCCAAGTGACATAACGCCCGGCACGTCAGGCATATGCGCGCGCGTGCTACAGTGGCCGCATATAAATCAAGTATAAGCAATGCCCGCTAAGCATTTGCATTTCAATGAGCGGCACGAGTTGCAGTAACATTAATTACCGGACGATGATATGCTTTTTACTATAACACGGTAGCGCGTTACGCTATCGAGTCACGTGGTTTCGTCCGTGCGCGGCATCAGTGTCACCGTTCGCGATATGCGGGCCTCTTCGTTATCCGCACACGGCAGTGCGTTAAGCGATAACGCCGTTTATTATCATCTTCGTAACTAATGTCGCGCCGTTAACCGACTAATCTCTGCGTCGAATATCGGCCGCGCCATTAGAGAACGTTCCGCGACATTCACCACGTACGCGACGGTTGCCACGTGCCTCCACCACGCCGCGTGCTTATTAATAATCGCGCAAAAACGGATCGTGACGATGCAACCGACGAGTGCACGTGGAAAAATGACCGCGAAAATCGGCCCGGTTTCTCTGTCGTTCGGCTATAGGAGTTCTAATCTGAACTAGTTGCGGTGACGTGCCATGGCGCTTCACGCGTAGAATTCTGAACGGGCAGAAAGTTGCTGCTAATTTCTCATGGAAACTCGCCGTGTCGAAACTTAACCAATTACGTGTTAATCGGATCAGTGGACCTTATCACGCGTGAAGCTTTTACTCCCCGGAGGCAAGGGTAATCAACGTTTTCGTTGAGTATGACCATGGCTATTGCCATAGCGTTCCATAAATCGCTCTAAGGAAATTGGCATATTGGAAAGTAACTTTCGTGAAATTTCGATTCTGAACCATACCCTGTGTGCGGGGGACTGGGTGCTTATGGACATTTACCGTATTCACCGAACGCCTACAGGCGTTCTCCGCACGGAGCTAGACTAGGTACAGAAAATAAGTCGCGGAACAGATGATTTAAAGAAGAATAAGATGAAAATTTCATTCAAAGGCAACGCGCGGAGACCGCGATTCGGGCACACTGGTTTCCAGCGGCGATCGCTCGGATTTCTAAGCGTCTCCCGCAGACCAGTTTCTCCACTGTTATTGAAATACTTGCTGCGTACTTACTCCTGCAAGTATTCTCGATCTAAGAGGGATTGCCCTGGACGAATAACGCGCGATTGGATAAATGTTTAGCCTGTGTGTGTACTGTGTATAGTTCCGTGGAACTATCGAAAAATCGATCTGACCAGAGGGAGGCCCGGTTGATTACGGAACTCAAGAACCCGTGAAACTTCAAAAGCGGTCGTTTATTGTTAGTTGCAGATTAGCAAACAGGTTTCTGCCCGGCCGGACCATCATCCTCCGGCTCGGGGATCTCTCTGTTTATACCAGGTACTGGCGGGCAAGAAAGGAATTACTCGATTCAATCGAACTTGCTACGTTTCGATCGATTAATCCAAGCCACGTTCCAAAGGATCTCTTCCGCCAGATTGTCCTTCCTCTCCTGTCCCTCATTGTCGCTCCGTTCCTTTCCCAAATCCTTTCCCTCGGCACGGTCACGAGAGTTTCTCGGCGATTGCTCCGGCCGCCGCGTCCAGGAAGCGGTCATTTGTATAAACAGCTACGTCATTGGGTTGCTGGGTTCGAGCAGTCTCAACGCTACGAACGAACAACTATGCATACTACTGTTTCCCGGATGACGAAGGTCCCTACACCGATTGCAAGTGGAAACGTACGAAAGGAAAAAGAACGAAGACGGTTCGTGTTGGTTTGCTGCGGGGAGACGCGTTCTCCGGGTAGCGTTTGGTACCGCGAGAGCCGCGTCGTTGGTGACCAGAAGCGATCCATCGCTTTAAGGTTGAGCCCAGGTTCGTTGGTTCGCGGCTACGCCGTTGCTACTCAGGATTCCAGTTCTCCCCCTCCTCCCGGCCCCTCCCGCCCCTCCACGGCCCGTGGCTCTCGTTCGTTCCAACTCGCATCCCCGCACCCTCCGGCAACCCAACCCATCGCACCAGGAACCTGTTCCGCCCTTCCTCTCTCTTGTTCGTTGTGTCTTGTTCTGTCTCGCTCCTCTTTCCCCCTTCTTTCCTTCTCCTGCATTCGTCACACCCTCTCTCTCTCCCTCGCTCTAGCGTTCGGGCTGCTGCGCGTCTACAACCGTAGATATTACTGTTGCGTGTGGGACGAAGAGGGGGCGAGGCGAGAGAGCCAGCGGCCGGAGGACAGAGAAGAGGCTGTAAGAGGGAGAGGGAGAGAAAGAGAGGAACCAAGTTCCGTGCACGTGCGTGCGTAAGAGAGGAAGAGGAACCCTGGCACAGGGTGGGAGTAGGAGGGGAACGGCTAGAGCGAGCGGAGGAGAAAGAAAGTCCATGCACGCGCTGCCATTGTTTGCAGCGTGTGTCTCTCTAGCAGCTTCTCTCTCCTCCGCTGTCTCCTTCTCTCTCCTCTCCGCGCCGCGGCTGCCTCCCTTCGCTCGTGCTATCCTGCTTCTCCTCCTCCACCTTCTCATCCCCCTCCCGCGGTCTTTTTTTCACCCGTTCTCCCTCTTGTTCCCTCTTCCCAGCCAGCACTCTCGCGGCTCCGCTGCAGGTCCTTTTTTTCAGGTTGCTACGATTTTTGCCTACCGGGGGGCTCTCGCGGCGGGAGCGGTGTAAATCGCAGCGAACCGGGCGGAGGGGTGAGTCGAGCAGAGGGGAGGTGGTGGAAAAGTCGACGGAGGATGCAAGGTTACTCGAAGAAGGACGTAACTGGGCCGATGATCCTGCTGGCAGCTAGAGCGACAGCCTCTCCTCGACCTTTCTTCTCGGCGTTGCGCTTTTTCCCCCGAACGAGCGTGTCTCTTCTCTCCACACTCCACATGTCCCTAACCCGCCTCCTGCCGCCGCGCTGCGCTGCGCTCCCTCTCCCTCGGATCGTCCTAACGCGACGGGAGATCCGAGAGGAGACGTTAGCAGGACGATGATCTCCGCGGGGACCGTCTTCCCGCGCAAGGATCGGTGCTTTTGCCAAGAGATTCGAAATTCCCACCTATAGTCGGGACACGATCAACTGGACGCTCAAGGCCACTGAAGGGACATCCCCGGTCGCCGTTAATCCTATCCTGGCCTCACTGTATCTGTTCCATCGACTACGCTTCAACCCTTTCGTCCTGTACACGGCGTTCCAACGGACTGCCGAGTGGAACCCGAAGCATTTCCCGAGAGGAGTACAGCACCGAACGCGCACGATGAATTCCCGCTTCCTCGTTGGAGCGAGGGGAGGAGGACGATGATTTCTCGAGCGTACGACTTCTAAACCAGTTTCCGCGCGCCCTGCTCGCCCCGCGCCGCGTAGAAGCGCCTCTTCTTTTCTAAGACAAGACCTTTTTGCGCGCGCCCCGGAGACGACCAGGAGGACGAAAAAGAGGAGAGGGAAGACAGTGGTGGAGGAGAAGAAGCGCAGACGAACCCGGAGACACGCTCGGACACTCGTTTTTTCTGTCGCCTTTCAAACAGGTTTTACATTCGGCCAATATTGTCGTAGTAAAGTGTTCTTGTTTACCGTGTCGATAAGCTTGTCGCGTATCTTTTAAGCGGGTGCGCTTGTTGGCCGCCAATGGCCGCGGAGAAACGCAGCGCCGGAGGGGCGGGAGGGGGCGAAACGTTGTCGACGGGGCGGTGGGGGGATTCGAACGCGCCAGAGGGCCGCAGGGTGAGTCTCTCGGCTCTGGACGCGGAGCAGAGGAACAGATAAAGAAGAAGTGGAGGAAAAACAAAGACTAGAAGAAGGAGGCGCAGAAGAGGAAGAAACGAGCGCGCAGGAAGAAGGGAACGAAAAGTGGCAGGCCTACATTTCAGCCGCTGCAATTCCCTCGTTATTTTTTCTTCCACTTCTTCTTCAGTTCACCTTCCTCTTTTCCTTTTTCCATCTTTTTTTTTAGATCCAGTGTCTTTTTTTGCTCCTTCGCTACCGTCCAACATTTTTCTTTCTTAAAGGATCCTGGCCGTCTCTTTGCGTCACCTCCCCGTTTCTTTTTCTTTCCTCCGTGCAACTGGAGGAACGTTGCGTCACTCGTCGAGCGCCACCCGTTAACGGAACGGGTCGACGCTTGTTAGTGTAACAACACAATTAATATGCAAACTCGCGTAGGCGAAATTGGCTGTCTATAGGGGCTAGAACGTAACGGGAATAAAAATAGCACGCTGCATGCTTGACGAAAAGAAATACCTCTTTCGACGCGGCTACTGAACCGAGCGAGCCTCCAGATTAAAATGCAACGCGAGGGGTATTCGACAAAAGTATATAACAACAACGACTGCTGGACGGTTTGTGCCTCAAGTACCACATCTCCTTCTGTCGGGTTCTATTAATTTCCGTCGCGGATACTCTGTCCAGGTCCACGCGCACCCAGCACCTTGCGAGCACAAATAGATCGATAGATCAATAGTGACGCGTGCGTAAACACATCCCTGGAACAGCGACAGACAGAGATCGCTTTCTGCGCTGAACTCCCTGTAAAGCTAAACCGCAGATATTCGGAGGTATATATCGCAAGCTCGTCGATACCGTTCCAGTCGGGGTACGCTACTTGCGTCAAAAGTGGACGAAAATATCGAAGGGGAGGCCTACGCAGCCGACGATAAATAAGCACCTATTAGTGGATAATCGAATGAAGTATATTATCTCCCTGCTTACGTCGATATTGAGATCCTATTTTTTTCTAAGTTTTTAAAGTACCGTGTCTGAAGATCAGGGAAGCAAAAGTTTGAGCGCGACCAGCAGCGTTGTAGGAAATGTTATGCGGACCCAGTGCGCTTGGTCGAAGCGAAGGTGTTATCAAAGCAACCTTGACGAGGGGGCAAGGAGAAAAAAGGCAACGCGTGGGTGGAGGCAAGAGGGTACTCATGAATGTATACTTATTTATCGGCGATAAGATAGCCTCGGTCTGTCGATGCGCACGGTCACTCTAGCTGACGGCTATTCGAGTCAAGGCAAGAAATACATCGACAAAGGAAATACTCGCGAAAAGTTGTCGTGTCAACGAAGGATCGTGTAATTTACGAACGCTCGCGCGAGAACGGGGTGGGTTCAGCCCCCTTAAGCGATCCCCGCCAATTAATATCTTGAAAGAAATTTCATGGAAGAAATGCGGAGGGGAAGAGTGAAGAATGGAGGAAAGAGGACCGCCGAAACAACGGCGGAACGATGTCAGCGGGGCAAGCACGTGAATTAAGCGACGCTGGAAATTAACCCCCTTAAGCCACCCTCTAGATTTACCCCAGGTGCTCGTCAGTGTCCGACCCTGAAACGGCGAGCGTCGTAAACTCGCTGCGCTCGTTCGTTTTACTGTTGTAAGAGGAGAGCCGGCCCTTGGAATTCCGGCTGCGGGCATTCGAACAGCAAGAATCGTGATTAAACATTAACGGGGAGGTCTTCTCGGGATTTTTCGCTCGGACATTCCCTCTGTCCCCGATTCCCCGCGTTCTGCAGCTGTCGTTAAACTCCCGAGGAAAAGTTCTTCGGGCGAACTACGGGTTCGCAGGAGATGACACAGTGAACTCTTCTGGGAATGACTGCTTCTTTCCCTCAGAGTCGTCAATTGGCTGGTGTTTGTCAAAGAAGGGTATCAGAAGGTCTGCTCGCGTTGAGCACGACGAGAGGAACACGTGGACGATCATCCAGGGACGTTTTTGTCGAGCAAAGTTGCCAGGTGTCCCCCCCGACGCGAAGCAGATCTGTTCAGACCAAGCCAGGAGTCTCAGTCTCGCAATTAGAGCACTTAAAATTGAATTAGCACGGTCCTCCGCGCAGACACCTACGAGATCCGAAGCTATCCCATTTGATCAGGCGGCCGACATCTGCGACTAGGGAAATCTCGGCGCGAAGAAGCGATATTTCGAGTTAGTAACTTTCTTCCTAGCTCCTGAAATTAGCTAGAGAAGCCTTTGGCTGGTTGCGAAGGTAGTTGGGAACACCAGGGTAGCCTGGACCACGCTGATGGGTTTGATCGACGCTGGCGGTCCAGCAGGATCATCCATGACCTCGAATTTAAACAATCGTTGAAGTTGGAAAGCGTGGGATTTCGCTGGAAGGTCCAAGCGGGGATCGGTTCCTCGGCCGTGTCAGGAGACACGTGCACGAGGGCAAGGCGAAGGAGAGCCGCGGCAGGACGAGGGCGGAGGAAGAAGTAGAAGGAGGCAAAGCGGCTCTCATGAAAATTACCGGGCCGACTATACGGGCCTGAAGAGCGCGTCATCCCCTTTAACCGGGGGATTGAATTTTTCCCCGACGTGGAGCTCCTGGCACAGGGTGCGCACGACTCCGCCGGCCTGAACCCACCCCAACTCGCCCACTCATCCCCCCGTTCTCCGACGGAGAGAAAGAGAAAAAGGGACGGCGGAGAGAAGCGGAGGGAGCAAGAGGGAGAAAGGGGGAGGCCCATCCCCTTCTCGCGGACAATAATTCTCCAGTGGTCGCGGAGGGTTGCCCGTGGCAACTCTTCAGCACGCTGGAGACGAGCTGACGAGACGAGCGCGATGAAATTGTCTCCCGCTCTCTCCCCCTTCTCGCCCCCTCGCCACCTCTCTCCTTCTCCCTCTGCCGGCTATACGTGGTTGTAGGAAGCAAAAAATGCAAGAGCAAGGAGGGCGGCGCGGGGACAGGCGGGTGAAAAAAATAGAGAGACGGCGAAGGAAGAGAGGAGCACAGGGGCGCAAAGCAAGGCCGGGTGGGGTGGATTCGTTGGGAATTTCGCGTATCTTCGACGCCGGGGGTGGCCGAGTATAATCCTTCTGCTTGTATGCGAGAAGAAAGAGTCCTGCGGGGGTTGCGATTAAGAATCGGCCCTACTTTGGCCAATGTTTTTTTAGTGCCGTCTTCAAAGCCGAACGTAGGGGGAAGCTACGGTGACGAGGAGTGACGGAAAAGGGGTGACTTTCTGGGATGAAGTGTCTATACATACGAATAACGCGTGGTGCGACTTAAACTCGATAATAATCGAGTGCGATTAAAGAGTCTCGATGCAGCCGTGAAGATCTTCGATGATCCAGGGATCCAAGAATCTCAGCACATGTTTCGTCACCGAACCTCGAAGCTTGGATTCCGAAAAATAGCAGATTGCTTCGGAGGTGGAGGGACAAAGAGGAGAAACAAAACCGGCGGATAAAAAGGGGGAGATGTTGAAAAGGTGGTGGAGGTGTTCCCTTTGACGGATCCCCGTGTCGCCTGAACGACCAAGCGGATTAGCGGCGGATCGTGTGCGTCCGGCCGTCGGGAAGCGGTTCGCGAAGCGCCACGCTGCCCAGAAAGAAGCCGTGAGGGAGTGAAAACGGGAGCAGAGAAAGACGAGATTCGTGTATCAGGCGTATATAATTCGATCGGCGCCGGTCGCCTAATCCAATGGAATATTTTGACACGAGCACCTGAGCACGCCGAAGAAAGATGAAAGGAAGCCACGAAGCTGCGGCGATGTTGCGCCTACAGCTCCCTCGCGATAGGTGGTGAATTAGCAGTGGGTGCAGGAAATTAATCATTTGGAAAATTTTGGTAGAAAAAATACTCCACGAGTTGGTCAACGACTGCTTGGCAAAGTGAACCATTCATACTGTTGCGAGAGGGTTAAGAACAGAAGACAAGGCGCCTCCCAGAAACCGATTACCACGCGGGGGCCCGTTGGCGGAGCTGCTTAATTTGCCCGCAAATGATTATACGGAAGCTATTCACCGCTGCGGGCATCTTCTGTATCCATTTCGCGCAAAGAGCTTAACGAGCGGATTACAGGAGGAGCTATCGGGTCGCGATGAAAGGGAGATGCAACGTCGATTTGACACAGCACGCCCAGGGAATCAGCGTGAACAAGCGGGAGCACGTGCGCGTTCCACTCGCCCCGGAGTTTGCAACGCGAGCAGACAGAGCTCACGTTGCAGGCAAATGCGACTGGAGCCTACTTTTTCGGCGGTATTACACCCAACTCCGACGAATTCGTGTAAGATCAAAGAAGAAGGCTTCCCCAACTTTGCCTGCTCCCCATTGGATACTTGGTCACGTGCTGCGCGATAGGGATGCGTAGATGGAACTCTATAGATCTCAACTTAATTTCTCCCTGTAAGTTGTATCGATGACCGAGAGGACGCAGCTCCCTTTCAAACGCCTCACCCTGTAGACGATCTTACGCGCGCGCTATGTGCGCGGGGGGTGTCTACATATTTCTGCACACACGCGACCGCTGCACGAACCTCGTCCACCAGTGTGCGCGGCTATGTACATATCTATGTACGCGGACAGAGAGAGGAGCGGAGAGCGAGAAGATGCGGGAGAGGAAGAGAAACACTTGGACAAACTGAGAGAGAGAGAGAGGGGGGGAGAGAGAGGACCAGGGTCGAATGATCAGCCATAAACTGAGTCAGCGGGGATAGTATTGTCCTCCGCCTCCCCCGGAGCAGCGCCCTCCCTTCGTGCACGAGGTCTGAACCACCCCATGATTCCACCCCGTCCGCAGACGCGACTCGGGGGTGCAGCGAGCCGGGGGAGAAGCGAAAAGGAAGAGGCGACGCCGTGAAACTATCGCGTTCGGTTGTTAACGAAACTGGACCGTTTCGGAGCAAGGACTCCTTCGAGAGGCGTTCCAGGATTCTGCTTGGAGGACGCCGGACGAGGATTCTTCAGCCTTTGCATATTTCAATCAGAATTTCACCCCGAGTCAAGAAGAAAATTATCCTCATTAGAGAAGAATACGGTGACACGTGATAACGATTAATGATCATATTTGCTATCATCGCTGTGCCAAAGATAGAGACCTCGTGTACGCGATATTAAACTTTCGTGTTTAACCGGCGCGTGCATAATTCATGATCGTGGGCAAATATCGCGGGAGCTTTAGCCTTTAAGGTTGTCCGAGCGTGGACAGAAAAGCGTGACGGGTAGACAGAGCCTCATGAATTATGGTCCGCGGCTCCGTGCTCGCGTCCATATTTAAATTAAACGATAATAAGGACTGTCACGCCGAAAACGCCACGCGGTTGGTCCGTTATCTGCCTTGACCTTGATATTTCTGAAAACAGAAAACTGTTCCAGGTGATCCGGCAAGGTGGATATAGCTCTTTCTCTATCGAGGAGGATTATTAGGGATTAGGGATTAACCATCCTTAGGAGATCAGAGGATATTACGAAGCCCCGTTGCAAACGGCGAAAGACGTATACACCTTTGACGCGCGTAGAGCAGCGTGTGGACGCGGCTTAAATCGATCAGCGTGAGTCAGGAGCGGCCTAAGAAACACGCCCGGTGCATAGCCCGAGGGATGGTGAGCAGTGGCATGCAACAGGCCACTAGTTCTTCGTAGAAAGAGAAGCCTCGTGTGGCAAGGCTGTATGGATCCAAGCACTCACGGGCCACGGGTATTTATGCTCGCCTCCTTAAACAGTCCTTTCGGCCAGGATAAAAACCCTTCCATTCATCGAGCGAGCATCGCGGAAGCCAATTATCGTGCCTCATTTCTTAATTAAAACCGGTTCGCCGCTACAAAGTGTAACGACAAGTGAGAATCTTTTCAGCTCCAGCTGCCGCGTCCTCCCGAAGGTGTCTTTAGTGTCCCAAAAATATGAGACAACGTCGAAGGGGTGCCAGGCTCAATATCTTTCGATTAGCCTTGTAATTAAATCGCCGAAGGATTTAATTTACCTGTGACAGGGCAACAAGAGGTCGAAATAAGCTGCGCAAAATTATTGTAATTGCTGCGCATAATTTTCTAGGCACTGTACAAAGACAGACTTAACCTAATAACGTCAGATGCATTCTGCATAGAGGAAAGAGGCTTGACTGTCGATGAAGGGGTGTCCTTTTCGCCTGCGTCACACGTAATTGCGACGACTAACAATGTTAGCGGTTCGCGGTTACGATAATGTGAACGTCACAACCGCCCTCTAACGAAGGGCCCATTGCTCCCATCTGTGTCCTATCGCGTCCTCGAAAGATCCTTCGAAAAGAACAGCCCGTCGATGTCGAGGCAAGGGGTGCTGGTCGTATCCCCCATTGTAAATGTATTATATCATTACACTTTGGAGAAATAAATTAAACTTACACGAACACTGAGCGTTACAGGGAATTATTTTTCGTGCCCAACTTTCCCAGCTTCTCCCAACGATGTTAACAAGTTGGAGTGATCAAGTTTCCAACTATTCGCCCCTCCAGCACCGTAGCAGATATTTAACAGAGTGAAGTAAAATTAACGCGCAACGTTACTTTTTACTGGAAAAAGCTCTCGAAAGACTAGCTTAAAAGACACACTTTAGTCACGTACTGGCCGACCCCGAGGATCCACCCCGAGACGCGAGCAAACACACAGAACCCTTTATTCCAAACAATTCAGTCACGTTGGAAAGCTTTCGCGGTATCGCCCGTAGACTGCGCCATAATAGCCCATTTTCAACGGTCTATTTTTAGCGGGGAACACCCAGAACTCGATGCATCCGAGGAATGCGAGATCGGAACCAAGACTCCCACGGGCAGGTCCGAAAGACAATCCCCCAAAGGTCCCGGGGAGCAGAGGATCGCGCGATAATTCATCGAATCCGTCACAGCCGCGGCATAATTTACATGGAAATTATGCAAACCGCGTGGGCGTGGCGTTCGATCGTCCACGAGTGGGGGGAGGAAAGAAAAAAAAAGGAGACGAGGTAGAAAAACGAGAGTCGGACTCGTCAACGCGTCCCGGGCAACCCGGAGCAACCGCGGCCAACTTTCTCAACCCTGCGTTCCGCGCACGTGTGCGTATTTATGCGGTTTTATAACTTGTTGGGTTCCACCCACTCCCGAGTCAATAGATTTTCCGCTGAATGGGCCCCGGTATCCGTGTGCAGAGGGATTCGAGTGTCCCCAGGGAAAACGGGCGGGAGGAGAAGCAGAAGAAAGAAGAGAGGCCGGGCGAGCGGGCGCCGCTGGTGGAAAGATGAAACGTAGACGCGTGTATTATTTCCGAAAGAAACGCTCTCATCGAGATTGTTCGGCGGTGAATGAGAGGGGATTCTTCTGGCCGTGACTCGAAACGCTGCTCGTAACTGTTCCCGTTCACACAGAGAATATTTTCAGAGAATATAAATACCATTTATTTCCCCGCCCCTGCCTGCTCTCCTCCACCCCTTCTTCGCGCATTCTTTTTCTCTCTGTCGATCACTCTATCGCGCAGGCACACACACAGTCCCTCTCTCTCTCCCCCTCCTTTCATCCCTCTCGCACATTTTCGATCTCTTCATCTCCTGCACCCCCCTTTTCCAACTCCAGCTCCCTTGCACCCTCTATTCTCCCTCTTCCCTCGCTCTTTTACGCTCTCTCGCTTTTCTCTCATTTTCATTCCGTTTTTGCCTCTCCCGGTCCCTCCCACCCCTCCCCACTCCTCTCGCCGACCCTCCGCGGCACCGACAGCGTCCACCCGCCACTGTCAGCCGCGGCGTGGCTCATTCAGTGCGTTCGTCAAGACGGGCGATAAACTAAGTCACCCAGATATTTTATGCGGCGTGATATTGACCCGCGCGAATATGCCCCGCCGCTGTCAAAGCCCGCGGATCCCCGAAGGGACGAAATATTTTTTCGGGCGCGCTGCCAATTGCTGACGTGACCATCCACTGTGTCAGCAGTGCACGTCAGCGGCTACGTAGTCACGGGCGGGTAAAGGAGAACAAGAAATCCTCGCCGGTGACGGGAGAACCGCGAGTCCTCCTCTCTCCCTTCTTCTCTTCCTCCCTCGTATTTTTCTCACTCTCTCTCTCTCTCTCTCTTTTTTATTTTCACGACGCTGGGTGGTGCTGTTAAAAATATGACTATCGACAGGTTTACAGCTCGCCCGTGATTAATACTTGGATGCTTTCAGACGCACAACCGAGCGATTTCTCTTCTTCGCGGCAGCGAGTTTTTCATACCCCGCCCTGTCGTGTGCCGTCTGCCACCGAGCCCCCGTATTTCCATCGAATTTTCATGGAACTTCGGGGCGGCCTAGTCGCGACAAGTCGACATCCCCGAAAGGGCCGCCACGGAATCATCGATAATCTAATCCTCGCACCTGGAAACGCGTAACGAGGTCCGTGCCGCGAGGCGCTAATGACGTCAACTAAACTGTCAGCGACGAGATAGAGGCTGTAACGGGCCCGCTCGCTCCTTCGTGTAAATATTTATTCGCGTCCCCGTGCCACGTAAAATTGAAAATCTTCATAATGCGGGGCCACCGCGGCGCATACTAAGTCTCGTATTAGCATACATCGCTTAAATCTTGATTCGCGGTCGCGGCGGGCCCCGTCACGGGGGAGACGCCTGCTATTAGCCATGTGAAACGAACAAGTAACCAAAAGGACTTCGTTTAATAAAACCTCCAGTAGCTTTATGCAATCGAAAGGAGCAAGTTCTACTATCAAAATTATCCCAGTTAATTCGCCTGAAGGAACCGCTCGACAGCTTCGGGCCTCATACTTAAAACAGAGTAGTCCCAAATTCAGGCCCCAAGGTAAAAAGCCTATTCCTCTACATTTATTTAAAATAAAAGAAACCCCGAGTACAATATCACTCGACTGCGAGAAACGGAATAAAATGACGGCTGACGTTGAGAGCCACTGGCCGTCGCGGTGCACGACAAGTGCATCGTCGGGCGCGTGTGAGTGGCACGTTCACGCAAACACGCACACATTTCTGACGACGTTCCGTGTACGTGCACGGGCCGCGTCGCCCCGTGTGAGTGTGGATCGCGCGAATGTGGACGTAGAGTCACCGACACTCCTGCTCGTCCTTCCATCCTATACAGGGTGCTCCAAAACTAAGTGACCCAGTTTCTCAGCGGCCTTCCGCTCGTCTTGGGATCGAATGGAAGTTGCACAGATGCTACCCAGCCACTCTTTGCACGCGATACACCGGCCCGCGTCAATACCTGGCTCCTACACCGCCGCTCCAAAGTTTCTCCCACAATGACTGCGCTGATTGGGCAGGTAGAGCGCTCTGGGTCCCACGCGTCGCCGTGTTTCGAGTCTGTCGACGAGGAAACTAGAAGATCCCGGAGTGGACTGCTATAGCAAGACACTCCGGGCGGCGAATCCTGCCACCCCCGTTTTAGCAACACCCTGTACACCCAGCCAGTCGTGTATGAAAGTATCTCGCGCGCAGCATATAAACATATTACATGGAAAGTCGAAGGGTGGGGCACAAACGGGGTGCCCTAAAAAGAAAGAAAGGCAAAAAAGAAGATTCGTCGTAGGTTCTCCCCCCTCGACTTCCCCTTCCCCGCCGTTCGCTCTTGGCGTTCACGAAGCAACGCCTACGCGCCGGCAGAGAGTTACCTTCGGAAGAGAGAATATAATTGCGCGATCGATAAATTCTCCGAACGTGCATCAACAACTCCATTTTGCGCAAATAACGTGTATTTCCGCTAATGAAGTATGCCTTCGCCCCCGCCGGACAGCCTTATTCCCCTGTAAAACATTAACGCAGGTACGTCGCCCCGTAAAACACTCCCCTCGCCGCGCGAGCCGAGGGGTTGCCGGGCGAAGTACGCTGGGGGAGGAAAAGACGCGCCACAGGGGTGAAACTACGGTTTTTCTCGATACGCGAGCAATTGAATTTTGACAAAATTTTCCCTGGAGAGGTGGACATTAGGGGTCGACGGGTTAGGGGTGCGTTGTGAAATATTGAAGTGTTCGTTTAGGTTGAGAGGTACCTGCGACGATGTCGAAAGATCCACGGAGGATCGGGACCAGCGGAAGATTGACACTTTACAAAATACTTGAGGTTCCGCAGTTAGGTGACTCACCCTGTACGTGTACCAGGAATAACGCATGTATACATAGGCCATAGATACGTGGACCAACACGCGGCCGTACATAATGTGATATAACGCGCACGTACACGGGCGCGGAGCGGCGCGAACACGTGCTCGCGCGTACGTGTAGGTGAAGCAAGAGAAAGGGCAGCGAGGGGAGGGGGGCGGTGGGAATCGAAGAAGGTGGAGGCCGCCGGGGAGGGGAGAAGGGGGTCGCAGGGGAGGGGAAGAGGAGGTGGTGCACGGCGAAAAGCCGCGGCCAAACTATTGTCCGACGATGTATTAACGAGCAGCGATGCTATTGACGCGGAATCGGTCCGAGCGTCGCGTCGGGCAAAAATTCGAGAAAAAAGCGAGCGCGCGAGTGTGTATGTGTGCACACGGTTCACCGAGCACCGCGCCAGAATCCAACGGGGATAAGGAGTATTCGAATCTTTCGATAATTGGATTATCCGGGCAAAACGCTCGCCTCTGTCTTACGCCCACTCGAACAGAGAAAAACGCGACCAAGTTTGCGCACGGTCTAATTGCACCACTATGAGACGGTTACCCGCAGGAAATGCGCGCTTATTTCTTTTATTCGGCCGACGCCGACGCTGGAGGGGCGCAATCTACCGTCGCGCTGCCCTTTCGAGAGAGTAAAATATTGCGACGAGCGATGCACGAAACGGCAAAAAAAAACGGTGCAGAGGGACAGTAGTTGTCCCGCGAGCGGAACGAGTCGGAGTTTCCCAGGCCCCGTGTTTCTTCTAACGATTTTCCATATTTTCCTCCGCGACACCGGACGGGCGAAACTGTCTCGGATTCTGTAGCACGGCTACCCGCGTGGTATCGGCTCGAGATACGCAGAAAAATCATAATGGAAGGGACGTTAAGAATAATTAATCACGGATTTATGTAAATCGATGGGAATAATGGGACGAGGCACAAATTGAAATCACCGCTCGGCTGCTCTATGATCATGCAGATAATGGCCGGGCTGTCGTAACTATCGTAATGCCTGTGACATCTTCATCAGCTTCCACTTTGCTCGATGGTATTTCCCGCGCTTCAACAATTTCTGCGCTCTCCTCTCACCTTTGATCTATTCAACCTCTTGGCAACGCGAAAATGCAAGATACTCGGCCGATTTTAATATCCCTCCGCTTGTCACGATCTCCTACGTTAACACTCGCATTCACCGCCACTTGGAGAGACTGAATCGTTTACGGGACAAAAATTATAATCTCCCGGAAGGGACGTTAGTGTTCGGTATCGGGCATCGACGCCTGGAAATACAACGAATTTATGGAAACTCGTGCGTCCGCGCCGAAAACGCCAGTCACGTTCTAAAAATTCGGCCGTAAGTCGTGCGTTTCGTAACCGCGACGGCAACTTTGCGCGGAATATTCCTCGCCGGGATTAGAATGGCAAAGCAGCTGCTCGAAATCGAGGAGGCCGCTGTCACGGCGGTATCGACGATCGCTGATGCGAAAGACGATTCGCGGGAACGTCCAGAAACATTCGTCTCGAGCGGTTTCCGTCGGACGCTCGGGTCCGCGGAGGAAGGAAACCACGGGGTAGCCCAGATGCAAAGATTTCTTCTGGCACCGAGAGGCGAAGGAGTCCGCGGAGCTGACATTCGCGGCGGCGTATGAATCGAGAATCAGAATCGCCCAACGTAACGGCGTTACGTCTCTCGCGAAGGTCGGAATTCGTTAAAGCGCGTGGAAACAAACAAGCGTGAGCAGACACCGCAGGGGGACGCCAGGAATGAAGGGGGACGAGGCGGAGGCAGCAACAAAGGGGGGAAAGAAGGAGGCAAGGAGAAGCGACGGGGCAACGTAGGACAATTATTGTGCGGCCGGTCGCGACGTGAACTTTTGCGCCACGGGACAATGCTATTGCCGGCAACAAGCCGGGACAAAACTTCGCCGGGTTTCCACAACATCAGGATCGAGCTCGTCCTCCGCAGGCCCCCCTGTTCCCCTCCGCCCTGTGCCATTCGCCCCCCAAGACCCCCAGACCCCCTCGTTCACCTGGCTGCACGGGCAAGGCCCAACCCGCTTCCGAGAACGCATCTACATCTCGAGAAACCGGCCGAATTTTTATACTTCTAGACGGCGCGGGCCCGAAAACAAAACGACCTCTTTTCTGCCAATTACACGGGGAGCCCGAGGGGGCCAGCAGGGGACTGGAGGCTGACTGGACGACAGGCTACCGGGGCAACATTTTCCCGCGGGAATCGGATTTATCTCGTCCCCAGGGATTGGACGGCCGGAGGAACCCGAAAAGTTCCGGGTCGCAATAGACGACGCACCAACGTTCGGAAGAAGCTACACCTTCTGCATTTGCTACCTCGCCTGTACTCCACTGCCGTTTCCACGACTTTCCCACGTTTCCCCGCGTCTCCGAGAGTGCAGTCTTCTTCTCTCGGCCCCGAGGACGCCGACGGAAAGCGTGCCGAAATCATTAACCCAAATGCGCGAGTGGGGCCTGGTTCGCAGCGGGCGATGACGGCGGGGCGGGGGTGGTGACCCGAGAAATTGAAAAGGCGCGATCGGGTGTCGATCTAAAAACGGACACGGAGCACGCGCGCAAGGACAAGGGATTATTCCGTGGCGCTAGGCGGCGTGAGAGAGCCGGCTCGCTCCCAAGGACGTCGAACATCCCGTCTTTTGTCGAACGGGCGAAAAAAAGGCAGCGAGGATGGGGCGGGGAGGGTGAGGGAGGAGAGACATATTGGAAGGAGACGAGATGCAAATGTATTCGCTCGACGGTGAAGCCGAGCGGGCGAAAGTGTGCAGAAGGTCAGTCTCCATCGGCGACAGGTGATTACATATACGCGCGAGACACGCCGGAATTCAAGGTGGAGGTGAATTACCTGGCTCGGGATTTGAGGTTAGGTCGCCAACTTCCTCGAGCGACCCTGACTCGAGGTCCCCGAGTATCCTTCTTCGTTCGGTTATCCTTGATCGATGACGCGCGTGTTGAACCCGAGACGCGTGCGCTGCCCTCGCGCGAATTTCACGTGTCGAGGATTTTCCACCCGATTTTACCGCCCGACGGCTTTGAAACGCCCCGTACATTAGTCAGAAAACTCCCCGGATAAAACACTGAATACTGCAACAATGTCTCCAAGCATGTCGATAGCGGCGTTCGCGCGGAATGCGAGAAATGATAAGGGGGGGTAGCGCAGTTGACTGCAACCTCTGCATATCAATCAGCTACAATGTTGCTGCGGCAAATAACCGAGGCCTGCTAACGTCGACGGTCTTGCAGCGATGAATCGCGCTAATAGCGCGAGAGTGGACGGTCTGTTTGGCTGCTCTAGGGACGTTACATCATCGGAACTTGTTTGGCGCGCAAAAGAATAACCGAAAACCGTGCCGCCATCCATCATCGCGAAGCGGCGAACGTGTTTCAATTCTCCTCGAGCGATCGCTTAAACCGCGTTGTTTGCGCGTGGCCAATCTCCGTGGAGCCCGCGGTGCCGTGGGGGCCACGTGCTCGCGAAGTTAACTTAATTACGGCCAATTAAGCGTCAATTAACCGAGTGACACACGCGGCTCGTACGTAGAACCGGCGGACATCTACCGTGCTGCCCTGTCGTCTGTCAAATTAACGACGTAGGAACACGTCCCTCTCCCCGGGGACGCTACCAAAGCTCTTTCATTTGGCGAAATTAATTTAAAAACATCGCGATCCGAGGCAATTTAATTACAATGAAATCCAGCTGGACGCGCGGCCGAACCGAATATTTGTAGTATCCCCCGATATTAAAGAGACACGGGATTAACCATTCGCGTCCTGACTTTTCCGAATTCCTACTGTTCCACGGGGGTCTTTGAAAGGGATTAATTAAGATAGATACAATGATAGAATCCACTCGCTTCTCTCAATCACGGATCCATGAATTTTGATACGAAGCGTAATAAATCAAAGCGTAACGTTAATTTGAACATAAGCGGAAGGGAACGTGGGTTGTTACTTGCGCACGAGAGGTGTACTTAGAGTGCAGAGGGTTAATAACGAGTCGGAGATCGAGAAAGACAAGTGTAACCACAGACTGTCGCGATATCCAGCAGGAAATCAAGTTGTTGGACAGCGTGTCGCTTTCCTTTTTTCGCCGAGAGATCACCCGACGCTCGCGGGGATGAGGCGGCCGGCCACGTAATAATTAATCAATCGTGGCCCGCGTCGGGGGCAAAAAACCGACAGCCGTGACGTGGCGGGGTGGAAACGCCGACAACAACACCGTAAACGTGAATATTGCCGCGTGGCAGGCAGCGGTCTTTAAGAATGGTGGTCACTCGTAACGGCGTTGCACGCGTAGCAGCGTGGTGAATGAAAAAGGAACAGGCCAGCGCGGTTGTACGCACGCGGAAGATAAAAGGGTGAGCCTCGGCTCGAGGCGGTCTCCTTTTTCGTCGGTGCTCGATAAACGAGGGGGCAAAAAAGTGTGAACTAGTTGGAGAGAAAAGGCCAGCAGGATCGCGGGCGCGTGGAACGAGGACGAACGGTGTTGCGCGCGACTAAGAAAACAACGGGAGCAGTCGGTGCACAACGCGCGACAAAAAAAAAGAACCCGAACAACTACTGCGGAAAAAAACAGGCTCCGAGACTTGGACACGTGCGAAAAACTCCCGGCCAAGTTGTACGCTCGGCGTAAGAAAAAGGGCCGAGGCCCGAACAAGTTTTTTGCCAGCGCTCGGTGACCGGAGGGGCGACAAAAGTGTCAACAACTAGTCGCAGAAAAAAGAGAGGACGACGCGGAGTCTCGGACGTTTGCGAGAAGGACAGGCGACGAGACTGCGATACGCGAGCGCGGAGACAAAGACGGACGCGGTGCACACGTGCACGCGCTAAGGAAACAAGGGGAGCGGAGCCTCGAGCCACAGGATCGGGTTTCATATCGACGATAGCTCGAGAGTAAAAAAAGAGTAAACAACTAGCGTGGAAAAAAGTCCTCCGAAGTCATAGACGAGTGCGACCAAGGCCCAGCGAGGTTGAAGCCGCGCGGAACGAGGACGGACGATCGTGTTCGCACCTCGACGAAAAAACGCTGACCCACGGCGAGCGTTTCTTTCGTCGGGGCTCGATGAAGCGGCGGTAAAAAGGTGTGAACTAGTTTTTTGCTGGGCGAGTCAGCCTGGTCGGGGGAAGAAAACAGTGGGCGGGTTGAAAAGAACTTGTCGCGGTGTCGTGAAAGGGTATAGCAAAGGCAATCGCTCCCGATTGTCGCCTCTAGTGATCGACCAAGGCGGCGCTGACCTATCTCCTGGGAAGTTTAGAATTAGCTCTAGATCCGGCAGCTTTGGAAACGGTCGATGAAGAGAGGACTCGCGGGACAAGGGTTCCCGTGGAAATCAATTAACCACGGGCAGGGTACGGAGGAGCCCTGTCAGTCGCTGTTACCGGCCTCTTTTTACCCGATTCCGTTTGCAGCACGTGCTGGTTAATGAAGCGGGGCCGCGGAAGGAACCGGAAAGAATTCGAGCGGAGAGAGTGGAGGCGCGGAAGAGGAAGGCAGAGCGTGTGCCGAAGGCTAGAAGGACGGAGAGGCAAGGCGGGCGCTGCTAGGAAGAGAGGACGAAGGCAATGGGGCGACAAAAGTCAGCGGCGCTAAAAGCGCCACGGACCGCCGCTCCGGCTAGGCGCATGAATAATAATCTATGATTAATAGAGCGCTAAGCTGCAGGTGACTGGCGCGGCATGAATGGACGTAGTACTATTAAGCGGCGCGTATATCATACCTATGGCGATACGGTGTAGTTTGGATGTTGTTACGTCAACAGGGACAACTTTGCGCTCGCGTCAACCTGAATCTCGCGGTAAGAGATGGGATCCTCGGTGACAGGGAGCGATTGCCCTGCGAGGGATGTAAGCCCCGACGTTAAGAGGGTCAAGCTTAACCGCGGAATCGTAATTTCAGGGCCCAGAATTAACAGCCCTCCGATAATTGCTAAAAATCGCTCGCCCACGATTGAACCGCGCGCGCGCGCATCGGTGTGTAATCAATTGTTTTTCGCCGATTAGTTTGCCGTACGCCATAAATTCGATGGACGGGAACCGTTTAAATCATTGTAAAGCACCGTGAATGGACCTAAACGTTGTTACCGTTGCAATTACACTCGCGAAACAGACGGAGCGCGCATTAAGTTATAATTATATCTAAATGCCGCGGCAAATTGTCCCCGGTTTATTGGACGATTTGCCACGCGTGGCCAATGTTTGTCAGAATAACGCGGCGATAACGTAATTGCCGGATTCGCGATTCCTCTGCGCGCCAGCTGGGCCGTTTAAAGAAGACAAATTTGTTTATCCACGGCCGGATGAAAAATCCCGCTAACTGCATAAAATCGCGCAACGAGGAAAGAAGATTCTAGCAATGCTCTTTAGCGTGAAAAACAAAGAGAATGCATCACCCTCGCGGTTAATCGCGTCATCAGTCATTCCGCGTCATCGTTCGGTAGCTTCTATGAACTACTTAGCTCTCCCCCCGCAGCGAGTCGCAATGTTTCATTTTCTTGTTCGCGAAATTGCATGTTTTTACAAGTTGGGGGATCTATCAGGTGCGAGAAGATTCCAGGGCAACTGTGGCTTGTCCGATCTACGTGCTCCGTCCTCGGTAAGTTTTCAGGCCGCAAGTGCAAATCCCCCAGTCGTCGCCGTCGAAAAGGAACACGCGAAGGGGCCCCAGAAGCCCGCGGAGAGGCAAGAGCAACGTAATTTCGGTTCTAACCGTGACCGCGGTCATCGGCTGGCGGTTCGCCTACGTAATACGTAGTAGTACGTATAAGTGGTAGGTAGGTAGGTATGCGCAAACAGCAAACAAGAAGTAGCTACCGGCTGCTTCCACAGGTGGTCGGGTCACGAACTGACCCCACTCCAGCCCCCTGTTTCCCTCTCTTGCCCGTGCGCCCACTTCCTTTCCTCTCTCCTCTGCTCTCCTCTCCTCTCGCGACTCTCTCTCGAGTCCTGCTTGACCCGCGGGCCACGTCAGGTTAGGTGTGCAGGTCGCCAGTAGGTCGAGTGACTCGCGGAAGGAAAGAGAGAAGAAGGTGGGCCCGCGAGCGTCGATTTGTAACGCAGGCATCCCGCGAGCGCCGCGCTTTCACCCGCTTCCTGGCGCCATCGCCGATTTTAACTTATTATACCCGACGAGGAAACGATCTCGGTCAAGCCTCGCCGGCCACGCGTTTATTTTCGCGCGTAATGGCACGCGAAATTCCGCGAGCGCGCGGTTTAAAAGGGGGCCAGAACTGGGCCACCAGACACTGGATAGGGAAACTCGCGGGATTCGTCGAGTTAGAATAGCAAAACTATTTTAGACATGCCGAGCGGCCTGATTTCCCCAAGCTTTTCACTCCTTTCAGCCGCATTCAGGACTCCCGGCGGCTCCTCTGCGGATCAAGGGTATTTTGATAATTGCACGCTGCCGAGCGCCGATTTGGTCATTAACCAGGGGGAATTTACTTCGGCCGCCCCTTCGTATCGCGGGACGTCAACCTACCATTTGCACACCTCGTTTAGGGAGAATTTACGATCTAGCTGTAGGACTCGCTGAGTGGCCGCGTTGCGTAATTACGAGCCGTGGTCTAGTAAACTTTAGCAGGAAGTCAAGGTCGCGGTAGGTGGAACTTTACGAGGTGAAAGCTTCGTTCCTAATCTCTCACGAAAAAGGAATCCCTCGTTAATGTCTCGTCGCTAGCGCCCCGCTAGCAAACACCCGCGTGGCTGGGTGCTCTAAAGTACAGCGAGCCGTGGTAAAAATTTCGATAACCCCGATAGAACGTTGGAATAAAGATTACACCATCCTCGACACATTCTTTTGCTAGCCGATGTTTCCATTAACCCCGCGACCAAACACCATAGAATTTTACGTCCCCTCGGCAAATGAAATTCCGCGGAATTACAAGTGACGATAATGTACAGCCATTACCGCTATCTAACATCTATTTGCTATTCTTCCGGCTTACCACAACAAGGCAGAATCTTAAGTACACCGAGCGGGGATTAAACAACCCACTACGCGAATAAGTTGCGCAGAGTTCTACCCTTGCAGGCGGCCGCCCCCTAATGTCTGCATAATACAGCCCCTATTTCCCTCTCACGGCTCAATGGTTCTCGCGAGGGACTCGCGAAAGGATCGACGACAAATTATTTCTCGATCTACCGCGCGCCAGCCGGCCGTCCCAGAAATGTCCGCCCGGATGTTTTCAGGGGAGGCGAGGGAAACGCAGTGGAATTACAACGTTCACGGATTCACGGCTAACCTGCGCTCCGTTTGTTCGAGCGGGCATTGTACGCTCGCCGTTGGAACACAAACGATCCGGGGGAAGCGATTCCGAAGTCTGAACCAAGGGAGAGAAAACCGGGTTGCACCGAACCACGGTTGCCCGGTTGCTTTCAGTCGTAGGATGCTGAAGGCACTGCGGTTGCCATGGCAACCCACCACCACCGCAGCCCGATGTAATTATTTGAAAAACGCCCGCCGCAGCCCCATCCCCCGCCTGCCCACCCCCGGGGGTTGCTGGTACAGGGCGATGCAAAAGTGGCCGCGGTCTTTCGCACCAATCGAACTTACCAGCCCGACTGCGATTTCCAATTTTCTACTGCTGAATACCCAATTACGTAGCCAGCGGCTGCGGGCGCAACGTTTAAACATCCAGCAGCTAAATAGCTCTTGATGCTTAAGAGCTCTCGCTGCAGTCACAGCTACTCGTGATCTAATAGAGTTTCTTATTGGGGGAGATTATCCTAATTGGCTGGAATTAGAATGACGCGATCTAAAGTGGACAGCAACAAGTGCATTTGAAACGGGAAGGTGTAGTCTGTCCCAGAACGGGCGTGGAAAGTACAGCGAATGCAAGATTAGGGAGACGCATCGCCCTCGAGGAGAACCCGAAGACAATTCTCTCGCGGTATCTGAACTCGCATAGGACGCTTCTTGGGTATTAATATTCCGGAGTCTTGAAGGGTGCAGGGTGTTTTACGTCGAATCGAATATTTCTCAAGGGAACATTCACGGGGCGATTACGTGGAATGGTACCTAAATGCCGGTTGCGACCAGCAACGCGCACAATGTTTCTCCTTTAAGCGAATCGCCCGAGGAACGATCATCATTTCCATCTCGCCGCGTCGCTGCAAGTGCCGTAAATTAGGTCCGAGTCACGGCTCGCCCCCTCCGCATTTCTATCAAACATTTATTCGCCCGCTCCATCAAAGATCCCAGCGATGACTCCCCCTTTTTTTCCACGGAAATCGCGGAGCTTTTACGAGTGGCAGCGCGGGCTAAACGAGGCCAGCTTTTAGGAATGCAAAGTGCCCGGGCATTTTTCGAGGCGCCCGCCTCGGTGGTTCTCGGAACGCGTTGGACGTTAGATTTCGCAACGATGGGAGGGAACGGCGGGCAATCGCTTGGCAATTTGCTCCGCAATAACGGAATGACGTACGGCGATTAAAACGCCGGCAATTAAAGAGCGGCCAGGAGAAATGGCCGGCGTGGAGAACAAGATTTTAAGTGGTCGCGGTTCGTAGACGCGGCACCGTGTGGTCGCCTGATAAAACTGGTAGGTGCAAGATAATAATGCGCGCGCGGGCCGACTTATCGCCCGCATACATCTCGATGCGAGCTAATGAATTCGCAACGCGTGCCCTCGCGATCGCCACGCACCAATAACGCGTGGAACGTCTTCCGGAAACACTTATCTGTATGGATCAATTAAACTGTTGCAGCGCGGCTTCGATGCGGCGGCAATTTGTCGGGGCGCCTGCGACCCTCCAGCGACTCCGCCATTAGTCAAATTAAGCGTATCTGTGCCGCAAGACAGGGATATTCGAGAGAGCGGGGGATGAAAATCTCTGGATCGACGAGGATTAGAAAATCGGGAGGGAGGTGGGGGATCGCGCTCTTGATGGGGAGTGTACGCGCGTTGCATCCCTTCGCGGCCACCCCTCGCGTCTACCTGAACGCTCAAGGGTGTACACGGCGCGAGCGTAGCAGTCGAAAATCGCGGACACCCGGGGAGTCGATCGTGGGAATACGCGAAGGAGAGATTGAATAGGTCATAGCTGGAATCGGCAAGGTTCCGCGAGGGTGAACGATTATCGAGCGAGGAACGATTCCAATTAAAATCCAAAGTTCTCGCGAGCGAAAAATGCAGTATAAAGGGAAATTACATATCGGTACAGGCTGGAGCGTAATTTTATAGTTTGATGGCCGCGACAAAAGAACGAAAGTATAACGAGGGAAACTTATCAATTTAATGGCTTCATTGATTCTCCGCCGTACTGGCGAGTGTGGCGCAACATCATTATTTTTAATGCGACCGTCTAGTGGCCATAAATTATGAGGGGAGCTGTTTGTTTAAAATTGCATTCGTCTGGATTATTCGGTCGTTACGGAACAACAGCTAAAAATGGATGTTTTCTGTGACAGGGCGCGGAATAAAATCGAGGGAGGAATTTACCCGCCCCCGGATCGTCCCCCGTTAATAATGAGCGGGTCGCTAATATTTCAACTGTGTACAAGGGCTTGATAAAAAGCGAGTGTGTAAGCAGTTTCGCCGAATGATCTTCCCACGAGACCGTAATTCAGAGGTACTGAGAATTGAGAGAATTACAGAGTCGGGGGAGGTTTCTGAAGTCCAGGTAGCCTTCACGTGACTCGCAATTACAACGGTACATCCAATTATCGACGTGTTAACGAGTACCGAGTGAAATCAGCGCCAGTAGGACGGACGGAATCAGTTTCCTCGATCGACAATCGAACGAGCTTCTTTCCTTTCTAAAGGCGTCTAGCGATGGGCTCAAAACGCCGCGGAGTCGCCACAAACATGGGGCAGATTTCCCAAATACCTTGAGATTCTCTTCGAAATAAGGATCCCTCGATTCCTCGTGTTCCTTTGAATAATCTGACTGTCCCGAGAGGACTCGCAGCTCGACGGAACGATTCGAATCAGCGCAAGGGGGAATTGCTCGGGAACTCGCGAGCCGGAGGATCGAACAGCCATCGCTAGCCGATGTCTCGAGCAACGTGACGAAGGTGCAAGACGAGGAGAGGCCACGAATGGGAAGGTGGTCCGAACGGAAGACGAAGGAAGAGGGAAAGAGAGGGCGACGGGAGAGGTCCGTGGCGATGCTCACTTGTTGCTCCCTCGACTAATTGCCAAGTAATTGGCCCCGTACCCCCGCTCGTATAAAGTTTGCTTCATTGTCTTTAATAACGCCGTGACCTGCGCTAATGGCTCACGTCGCATTCGTCGGCCAAGGGGAGCGGGGAAGGCCGAGGAAGGATCGAGTAGCTCGCGGCCGCGAAGAAAGCGCCGGAAATTACCGAAGAAATGGAAAACGGGCCGGGAAACGCGTGCAGCCCGGACGAAATAATGATTTCCCGTGGAATTCGATCCACGGTCTCTCCAGCTGGCCCCTGCTAATTCTTTCGCGGTCATTCATAATGTTTATTAAACGTCTATTAAACGACGACCTGATTCCAGGCACGAGATTAAAAAACCGCTTCCGAGAGTATAAAAGCCAATGGCCATCGTAGGGCCGATTTTCAGGAGACACGAGGGCCGCGTGATTTAAAAATCTCCCTCCCTCTAATCCTTGCCCGCCTGTATTATCATAATTTTTAACCCCGTGCCAACACACGCCGCCAAGTTGACGCGCTCGCCATCACCATTTATCCCACCTGCGCCGGTTTCCCCGGGGGCCATCCCCTCGGCCACCCTTCCTGTGCAATTAGCACAAATGCGACCTCTCCTGGGGTGTTTCGCCGCGTCCGAGAATTTCCTTAACGAGAGGAGCACCGAGAGCAAAGGTATTCGGGCCTGCGTGACGCGTGGACAATATAGAGGGTGGCTGTTTCACGCTCGCGCGACATTCCTTCCCCATTTTTGGCATAGATCACACCCGAGTCACCTCTCCGACCTTCAAACCTATCACCTACACTTATTTACTTATTTACACCGCCAATTAATTGACCCTTCGGCACTGCGCGCAAATATTGCTCCGCAAACACCGCGCTATTTAATGAAAACAATATTTGCCGTTTGCTCCGCGCAAATATCTGCCGGATCGTTTGGCTCGTTGGTGCAGCCGCAAGTCCCGCGCTTATTTTCGCGTTTCCGTGTTTTCGTCGGCGGGCCGATCGACGCCCGTGCTCCAGGCGGAAGCGGCAGCCTGGCCGAGGGATTCGTGGGCCCCGGGAACGAGGACAATCCGCCTGCGACCAGATGGCCGATTGTGCCAAGAATCGAGAGTGACTCATTCCCTGGTGGCACACGAGCAAACACGAACGCTGGAGTGCCGATGCAGATGTACTATTACGGTGCGTCCTGGCTAATTGTTCCTCGGTGCCTCGACTTTCGTCCGCGGAACAGCGCCGTGCCCAAAGGAAGAGATACCGAGATTGTTTCTCGATTAGGAATCTCTTCCTGCCACGTACGTCTGCGAAGCGAGGCTCGTTCAGACGGAGGAACGCATCCTTGTTCACGGTCGATGAATAAAGAATCGCAGGCCGAGCGCATTCTAATGTAACGACCGAGCAACATCGGCTGGGTAGGTACGTGGGTCGCTGACCATACCCAACATTTAACACCGGTGTACCGTTACACGGGGTCCGCGGGGTGCCGATCGTTTCTTATCCGGATTAAAACTCGTTAAGGCGCCCTGCTCACCCTTGGGGATAAAACAGTTTACGACACTCAGTGTATTCTTGAGCCTGCGTCCAGGTAACGCAGCGGCGACGAAAGCTTTTTCGCCTCGAGGAACCGTTTGCTGAAAATAATGGTAGGTAAGCCTCATGGCTCTTGGTCAAAAGATGCCACAGTTTTCCTGGCCTAATTGATCGGACTGCGTTAAAATCCAGTTGAAACCCGGCTCGATGTGCGAGCCAGTCGCTGCCAAAAACAGGGAATCGCGTGTTCACGCGTCACATGGGCGAGGAGGATACCTCTGGGAAGGATACCGGGCAAAGGACCACAGGGGAGGCGAAGGGAAACGACCGGGGGACAGAGAATCTCAGCGACGCGCCGGCTAGACGACATCGTAAACTTCGTCGAGGAACTTTTGAATTTTAGTAAGAGCCGCCCTTTCTCTATCTCCGTCTCCCCCCTCCATCACCCACGACTCTCTCGCCCTAGCCTTATAAATTAGAGGTTCCCATTCCGGGGTTCCCAGTGAAACTTGCGTCGATTAGAGAATCCCCCAGCAATCTGCCGTACCGGAAGCTCGAACCGCAAGCCACGTTTCCGTGCCGAGGCTAGCAGAGGTCGCCAGGAACAGCGGGGAAAAAAAGGACGAGGGTTTGCTGACTAGAAACAACACCGGGAAGAATGGGGCCAGTCGATAATGCGCTGGTAAGTCGACGGAAGTTGGCCAAGTTGTTGCTGATCAGGTAAGGGAGGCCACTTCCCGATAACTCGCGGCTGGAAGGGTGCAAAGTTGTTGCTCCTCTCAGCCATCCAATGGTTAATTCGCGATCGTTGGCGATCTCTGCTTCAACGTTTTACCACTAAACTCCAACAGCCTTGCGAGCTGGGTATACGTAATCAGGGCGCAGCCTCAGCATCCATTTTAATTAGAAGCGAACTCTCATTTCACCCTTCATCAACGGCACACGATCGGCCAATGTGGCTCGGTGGTGTGCAACTGTTTAGACTCTGGACGGAGGGTGACCGCACCGAGGCCCCGGTTTTTTCATCGTGTGCTCAACGTGTACTTAGCATAGAAACGTCCTTCCAGGTCATAGGTATTCAGATTTCGCGTCGCCGACACCTAGTTTCCTCCAGGATTCGCGAAGGGTGCCGCTGGCTGCGGGGGTGCTCCCGAGGGTGAAGCAGCCAGATGAAAGGGAGGGGTGGTTTGGAGGAGGGCGGAGGCGGGAAGGGGGAGGATCGAGGTAGGAAAAGAAGCAGACCGGCTGGCAAGGAGAGAAAGAGCTGGCGAAAGGGAGAGAAAGGAAAAGACCCGCGGAGAGAGAAAAGGAGAGAGAGGGGATAATTCCACGGCTAAATATCGGTAAAAATCAATACTATCTCTTTCCTCGGTGCACCGCCGTCGAGGCTAATAATGCAAAAGGAGAATATGGACCCGCGGAAAGAGGGCGACATATCGTTTCCTGTTTCTGAATGTTTGCTGATCAGTCGTTCCCGTCGTCGGGAATGAAATTTCTGCCTACGAGGTAGGGCAATTATTAAAACACAGAAGCAGAGGGGCTCTTTCCTTCCTTCACAACCGAACGTATCCCAAAATTCTGGCAGTTCGCAACTAAGGGCTGTTCCCCACAATCACTCCCAACAATTAATTACCCGCTCCCTCTCCCCATGGAAACGATAAATAATACTGCGAAACTCCGCGCGGCCAATTAATTAACTATCAACTAATTATAATATTTCTCGAACGGAGTACTCCGATGGGCACGGAATTAAAGAAATCGCAAACATAATTCCCATCAAGTTGTACAGGACTCGCTAAAGTTTTTCATCCGTCACCGGAGCGACGTCTCCGCGGATAGGAGTGGGTAAAGTGAGCCAGTTGATCTTGCTCTGATTATAATGAACGTCGGCGCTGTGGCCACGAGGAAAAGAGCATAGTTAAGCGACGCTGACAAGAGATAGCGGTGGTAGGGGTGCGGCACGCTCCTCGAGCAAGTGGCGCGCAGAATTGATGATTCAGAGTATACAGGCCGGAAACTCGAATGTTCACGGGGTACCGATCAATTACCGTGCCCCGTCCCCGAAACCCGTGTACAAACAAACCCTCCTTGCGGCCGGCCGGGACCGCTATAAAGCGATGCGGAATTTCTGCTGCTCGTTTTCTCAAACGTTCCTGGCGGGTAACAGCGTGGAACCGCGGCCTCGACCACGACCTGAGACAAACGGACAACGAAACGCACGCCGGCAGATCCCGAATCGCGTTCCCTTTGCACGCGAAAGTGTAAACGGCGGCGGCGGACGGACGCGCCAGCGAGCTGCTTGGACCCCCGACCGACGGATCGCCACCCCATCCTCGCTTTTCTACCTACACCTATAGGCCTCACCCCCGCGCCCCGCCCCTCTCGCACCCCCTTGCTCACGACCCAAACCAGAGGAGCACAAGGAGGAGACGATGGAGGGGGCACGGAGCTTCGAGTGGTTCTCAACGGAATATTTTTTTCTACGTCTCAGAGGCAAGGGGGCAAAATTGAGGATCGTCGGTTCGCGTGGATCTTGCAGATTTCAATTGAAAGACAGCAAAGGAGTGCAAGAGGGGAGCTTCGACCAGCCAGAAATGAAACGGGCGATAGAATGAAAAATGCGAGGATGCCTCGATTTTCGACGTATCCTCGACATGTCCTGGCTATCGATCCGGCACAGGCGTTGAGTCGATCGAGTCTTGGACACGCGGCTCGGTGGAACTGGGGATGGGGAAGCGTCGTGGCGGAAAGCGGGAAGACGCGAGGGAAAGACGACGCGTAATTTGCAGACAGCGCGGCACGCTGGCTGGATATCGTGAAAAATTAAAGTACTGGAAATATGAGAACCTTCGTGCCACCCCCCTTCGCAGCCACCCTCGCCCACCCTCTCTTTCTCTCTCCACTCGTTGGTTCACCCGCCCTCCGTAACACGGGGTGGCTAGGAGGGTTTAGGGAGAAAAGGGGAGGTGGGTCGCGTACCACCTCCTACAAAAGTATGGCGTCACCCACCGCGGTACAACCCCTGCCAAGAGCGTATAACACGGTTTACCTCACTTCCCAAGTCTGTTTCGAACAATACGCGCCGCTTGTTACAACGTAATAGAAATAAAGGGGGAGAAAAACTAAAAGGGCGTCGAAGGAGGAACAGACTGCACAAGTCCACTTCATTCTGGCTAATTTATCTTGCTGCAATTTCTTCGCCGCGGGCCAAGCTTCCCCGAGGGAGAGGGGGGGCGGCGAGAACGGGGGGTTGGAAAGCGGGGAGGAAGAAGTGCGAACTAAGTTGCGACAGGTAGACAATTATTCAACGTCGAGAAAATTATATAGGGCTGCCGGGGGTTAATTAAAGCCTGACAGAAATTAAAATTCATATTAGGAGACTCGCATCCGCCGCGATCTTATCACTGCCGTTTTATAAATCCTCGTTAAGTTGCGGGCCCGGTTGTTTATGCGGTTCACGCGTGTTTCGAACCGGGAATCACCGTAAGAGGCCGCCTGCGATGATAAATTTTATATCACACCAATTACCCGACTGGCTCTACAAAGTCTGCGGGCACTGCTTAATTCCCCGTCAATCATGCTGCCGGGAGCAATAAGAAGTATAAAAGAAGACCCCAAAACCTGCCGTGCTATCGACTGATTTTCAATGTTCACCTCCGTCTCAAAAACGAAATCATCTTCAATAATTCTGGAGACGATTCTCCTTCCAATAGCAAAGTTCCAAGCGAGTACAATAAAATAACGAACGTTGCGGAACTACACGTTTCGATACTTTACCAGGGACTTAAAACACTCGTGTAAACACGCGAGCGAGAAATTCACACCCACCCACGCATATTGGTCCGAAGCGTGTCTAAAAATTCTGTCCCGGTGCCATCGATATCTCCCGGATCTCGATAAATTATTACACGCGTTACAAGTTTTTTTCTATCTTTCTAATTGAGACACGCAAGTCCTCGAAGTTATTGGCGCGAGGAAATTCGAATAATGCGTCCTCGAGCGCCCTCGCTGGATCCAGCGATCCAACGACTCACGGGTTCGGGGGCGCCTGCCGCAAAACTATTCGGAAAACTGGTTCGCGTCACTCCGTCAGTCGACTCCGCATAAATTATACCTATTAGGCGGTTGTACACGGAACGTCTGAAATGTTGCTGGGCGATAACGCCGGATTCGTTAGAACGTATCGAGGATCTAGATCAACTGCCAAGTTTAGCACCGCGAGGCAGCCCCGACCAGCTCCGCTGGCAAAAAGGGTACTTAACAATATGTTTTCACAATGCCTGGCACCGATCGGGGAACGGTTTGGCAACGAGACAGGGAGAAACTTCCCTATCCACGATCTGAATTCGATAGAATTGGTTTTTACCGAAGACAGCCCCGGAGAAACTTCGCGGAACAGATTCGCCCCATTATAACGAATGGAAAACGGAATAAAAGTACGATCGTCTCTCGGCCGTCCGCGAGCTACCATCCTTCAAAGGTGGTCTCGCTACTTTCGCTGCTGTCCGTAAATCAAGCAGCGATACGCAACATCGGCGACCCTCGTGCCCCGAAACATCTGTAGGTTTTATCGCGGCGGAGCGTTCGGGCGGCCTCGGCCCGCGCGTGTAACCGATTTCGAGGACGAGCTGCTACGGGAGAGGCATTGAAAGCAATGCAAACGATCGGGAGAGCATTTCTAAAGGGCACGGGAACGCGGCCCTGCTGATGCAGGATTATCGAGAAGAATGCGGACTAACCGGGAGACGAGTGATAAATAACGGTGGCTACCTGCGGACCGCGTTATCTAGGAATGTTAGCAACCCGACAACGTCTGACACGCCGCGCTCTTATGTTTTACACGCAGACGGCAACGCGTTTTTCAACTCGGAGACTATACGCGATTGGGGGGCTGCTTTATCGCCGTTAAGGGACTCGAATTCTAAGGTCACGGGGTTCCCTTAACGCGCGAGATATCGCTCGCACGGCGGATTATATCGGTACGAGCCCGACTTATCGCGGGCACGATCGATCGGCATGCAGTAATAATAAAAAAACAACCGCGCAGTTCGATCCAGCAAAACCGGAGATTCCCGAGAAGCGGACAGAAGCTTCTGCTTTACGATCGATCTAATGTAAAACAACTACAGCCGATGGGCAGATACCGATTTGATAAATCGAACTTGCGGTTAACGCGCTGCTCGCCAATTAAGAGACTTCGCAACCGGTCCCATCATCTTTCGTTCCCTGCTCCATTAGTCAAACCACGATTAACCCATTCGACTGAAATAACGAGCCGGCCTCGTGGCGCGATTTCATACAGTTAATTGAATTTAATTTGATGTCGGAAGGACTCGATGCGCCATACAATCAGCGCGCGTTGAAACATATGCTTTGTCTAGGTAGCTACTCTACTTAGAGCTATATGATCCGCGGTATTCTGTGTTTGGGATGATCGCGATTAATAGCGTGTAATATCATATATCAAATTCATGTCCACAGCGAGTAGTGATCGAATGCCAGCCGACAGGGTTTCGCGCGGCAGATTATCGGTTCCGTAAGCCTCGGCCGGCGAGCAGCGCGTTTGTGAAACAGATTTTCAGCACTCACCCTTGATCCATCCTGTCGACTGGTGCACCGGGCCCCATCATCGCGGGATGTCCGGGTCCGATGGGTCCTGTCATCGGGTGCCCGGGCCCGAACGGGCTTCCAGGCGGCATGCCGTACTGGGGTCCGCCGAACGGCTGTCCGTGGGAAGGGAAGTGAGGATTGCCTGCCCCAGGAGGTACGAACGGTGGCCCCGAGGAGCCCGGTCGACCGACGAACTGGGGCGGTCCGCCGGACGGCGAGCCGAACGGGCTCGGTCCCGGCCCATTGTAAGGGGGCCCGGAACTGTTCGGCGGAGGAGGAAAGCCCGACGAATTCGGCGGTGGTCCTGGGCCAGGTGTCGAGGAACCGCTAGGCGCTGGAGACGCGGTGTACTGGGGTGTCGCGGAGCCAGGAGGAGGGCCTTGGTAAGGAGGCGCGCCCGCTGGACTACCAGCACCACCGGGAAACGGACTCGGACCTTGGAAAGCGGCATTGCTCGGAGGACCACCGGTACTGTTGTACGGACCCGACCCAGGACCTCCACCCTGGCCAACGGAGTTCGGTGTATAGGGCGATGCCTCCGAGCCGGGCGGCGGGCCCTTCCAAGAGGCTGGGGTTCCCGGATCCTCCAGCGTGGTGGTGGCTGCCAATGGCGTGTTTAGGCGGCTACAGCCTGCAATTCAAATGATTTTGCTCTGGTTAATATTGAGACTTTTGACGTATAAATCAAACTCTTGCTTAAGGATCTTTAGAAATCTAACGAAGAATTTTAAAACTCTACAGAGTAAATGTAGAATGGATGATTATATGAAAGAGAACAATTCTTTGGAAGTTTATTTCAGAAGGTAGATGCATATTTTTATGCAAAAATTTTTTGTATTCAGATGAGGAACACTTTTACAGGTTATTATATTATTTTTTGGTACAAAAGTATTTAGTTATTGCAAAATTACGACTGATTTCCCGGAAGCTGTTTTTAGAAATACTTTTCGCGATGACTAACATTATTCGCAATTGGGTTATCTGAAATAAAGAATCGAAGAAGATTTAGTTAGAAGAATAGTTTATCTAGTTTTGAATCGTTCTGTTTTATAAAATATGAACCTCGGGACCAAATGGTGGATGTTAAAGTAACAGAATCGATTTTCGTAGAAAAAAGCACTAATTTTTTATTCATAAAATAAAAAGTATGCATTGGAAAAACTAAAGACTAGATTTGAATGTCTAGAAAAAACCTACAAAGTTTCAGAAAGATTGGTGATGCGGTTTTTGAGAAATCCTAGTCACTGCAATTGAAATAATCCATTTTGGGAAATCAGTTGTAATTGTGCAATAAAAAAATACTTTTACACCAAAACATAACATAATAACTTATTAAGGATGTAAAAAATGGTAGCCAGTTAATGAAAATTTATAAGACTGTTCTTTCTGATCTTCCTGATGTGCTCAACAAATTTTAAACCAATTCAGTAAATGGTTGCTGGATGGAAATGTTTTCAATTTTTTTTAGATGTAGTATATGGGTAGATAAAAATATCTGCAGAGTTGCAATTGTTTTCACTTCACTATAACTTGAGAAAATTGTGAATTCAGGGCATTTTCGCTGTCAAAAGTTTAGCAAATAATGCTACAGAAAGCATTTGCAAAGTGAAAAATACCTTTCTAGGAGTAAAAATAAGACTCCAACTGTCGTTCAAGTTCCTTACATCTAGATTTACTATGCGTAAGACACAGATATTCAAGTATTTCAAATTTCATATACTTTTGTCTAATATTACACATCCGATAAATGCTTAAAGTGTCTCTCAACTGATACAAAAACCTTTGCTTAAAAATATGCATGTAAACTTTCTAAAATAAATTCCCAAAGAATCTTTCTTCTACCTTCTGACTATGTGTATCCCCTTAAAGCGCTACCATGGTCAAAATTCCTGTAATATACTTATTACAGCCTGCGTACATAAGTAACCTTGCTACGACAGAATATAATACACCATTCAAGCATTAACTGTACGAAAAATAATAAGCGACATCCATTTGCAACCCTCCTGGAACTAGAACGGTGGAAAGAATCTACCTATTCGACGTAAACAATACCCACAGAAAGATCTACGCACCCAACAACGTCTTCCTAAATTACCGAGCAACGCGCCGAACGATATCGCCAAAATTGATTGTACGTCAAGGAGAAAGTAAGAGGAAATCACCATTGTTTGTCCCATTGGCCTTCATTGTCCTACGGTCACCCAGCTCATTCCATCTCTCCGATCACCCACCGTGGCAAGAATCAGCGCACGTAGCAGGGAGCTCCGATCTCGTTCTGTCTCCACTTTGCACAGAATCGCGAGGGCTGACTCGTACGTCGGTTTTCGGTTTATCACACGCGACACGACGCGACGCGACGAGCTACGGGATCTCACTCACAGGTCCGTTGGAGGTTATGTGCCGGTAACCTAACCTCTAACGCGCTTCCAACGCGAAACGCGAGCGTCCGCGGCGCGGTGACGCTTAAAACGCACGGAACACGACTGGCGAACAGCCTCGGCTGTCGATACCCGCGATCTGATGGAAAAGTCTGTAATCCAGCGACAACAATGGGCAGCTGTGCGCTCGCGTTGCCGGCATTTTCACTCCGATATTCCGTCTGTTTCAAGACGTTCCACGGACTTCCCGGTGGAGATCCGGGCGCGCACCCGTTGCGCGGCGCGTGCACAGGTCCGACATCACGCTAATCTTCATTCATCTTGCCGTCACATTGCAACAAATCCGTGATCCCCCAAACACAAATGGCCCGGTGCAACAGAGAGAGAAGAGGCAAGCGCGAATAAACACTACCAGAGTCAACAGACCAGCCTCGGGACAGGGACGTAGGCGCGCAGGTGGCGCCACGACGCTCGCGCTCCTGTTCGCACGCGATTTCTTCCGCAGGGGGAAATTCGCCGCGGCAAATTCTACGAATCCGAGCGTAGAGCTGTTTGTTTACCACCGAAACGTTCGTCGGGCTTCACTCCCGGTAGTAAAGATCGTTGTGACGAGCGTACAGAGGCTCCACGGTCTTTCTTAAAGACTTGACGGGACGTCAAGACTCAGCTGTCAAAGGACAGCTTTCGCGGGACGAAGGCGCAGGAAGCCACTGACGCGAGAGAAAAAAAAGTCACTAGGCTCCACTTTCACTCGCGATTCGTCACCCTCACACGTGCACCGCTTGCGACGCTCGGTGAAATACACGTACGCACGTGCACTCAGGGCTGTAGCTAGTGGATACACGCACCTTGGCCCACTAAACCACACTGGCTGGCTCTCTCGCGGACCACGTGTTCGGTACTCTCTGTCGCTCTCTGTCCCTCCTGGCTGCCCGCGCCCGGGTGTCAACTAGATTTCTTCCTCGGTCGTAGCCAGCGATTGTTATTCCAAGCGTGGAGGCCGAAAGACGCTGCCATTTTTAAGAGACCGAGCGCACGGGCCGACGCGGCTGTGACCGGTGCACCCTGACACCCCGCCCAAACACACCGAAGGCACGCCACCCCATGAAAGTACGCCTAGCTCCGTGGCGGTCGCCTTTCTTGCCTCGTTCGTTCCGTGCTCTGGCTCGACCGTGGAAAAAATTCACCATCGAACGACACCGGCGGATAGCTCGGTCCCCCTTAGAACCGTTCGTATCGATTCCCACGCAGCCAGGCTAGACCTTCGGGCAATTATGCGGCCGATGATATTCCTTGCGCGTGCACCCGAAACTTTTCAACGATTTTTCCCTAGGCGACGAGCTCCCGGCTCCTACGCCAATGCGTCTCGCTTCTCTACGCGTTCCTTGGCCACTGCCAACCGCCGTGTCGCGTCTACCGGCTCACCGCGCGATTAATTCGAATCCCTGAGAATTATCGCTCGGCCCGGCTGTAATTTCCGATCGATTAATCGAGAGGAGACTTGAGCAACGCGGTGTCGCCTGTTGCATGCGAGCAACGGCCGTGTGTACACGACGTGCAGCAAGGTAACGTCGTTCGTTCGTAAACAACGGCGAAAAGGGCGACGCAGTTGCGGCGCAACAACAGCCAAGAGGAAACGATCGCGTGCACCGCTGCGCGACTAGTCCAACCACTCGCATCTATTTTTCACACCTCCTCCAACCCCGTCGATCTTCGATCGAACGCTCGGCCCCCCCGCGCACGGCAATACGAAAACCAACGCTCGCAGAGGCACCGACGTGCCCCCGATCCTCCCCGCGAACAACAGGGCCTCTGTAAACACTGGAAAGTCGGCGCTTTCTGCGTGTCGGAGGCAGAAAGCGTGGAAAGCACGACGGACACACGCGTCACCAAGCGGGGCTGCCGAGGGGCGGTCGAGCACGAAAGGCAATTACGGAAAACACACGCGTCACTCGCTGCTCATTCATGGACGACTCGCGCGACTCGTGGCGGTGATAGTGGCGTGGCTCGTCGAAGGATCACGAGGAGGAGGGAAAATAAATCAGATCGTACCTGGGAATCGCGGGGGAGAGCTGGCGACAACCGACATGTCCGCGCTCGGGATTCTCGTTTCCCGAGGAACTAAGGGAAACACGCGAGGCGACGCGAGCAGGCAGCTGTTCCACGTGGAGCGTCGCCCACGGATGCGTACGGCCCTGCGCCGAGAGCTGCACCCCCGACCGCAACGGGACTGCGCCTCGCCACAGTTACTCTTTTCTGTCACCGCTACCGCCACCGCCGACGCCGCACTCGCCACTTTTACACGACGAAAAACCGTTCCGTGGCTCGTGCTCGGCCCTGGGTCGGCCGTGCCTGATCGCTAGGATCCTGCACTAGCCGGCAGCCGATCGCACGATCCTCGTAGATCAACGACTACCCCGCGGTTAGGGGTGCTGCTCGCGCCTGCAATGGCGCGGCGGCCGCCACATTTTTTTCTCGATCCTCGTCGCTTTCAAAGTCTCTCTCCCGGCTCTCGCGGGAGACTCAACACTCGCCGGTTGACAGTGTCACCCTAAAAATCAATAAGGGGTTCACCCTCGACCCTGCCCACCCTCTTCCTCCTCCTGCACCTTCCTCCACCTCCTCCTACGCCTCTTACTCTCTGCGTTTATCCCAGGAACGTGTAGCGGGGGTCGATGGGTCGGCGAGGTTACGATGGTCAGACGACCAGTCATTCTATTAGGCGGCGATGCGACGCCAGGAGGCCTGCTAACCTTCAAACACCCCTCGTTTGCGCGGTTCGCGGCAAAGATAGCTTGCCGTGTCACTTTGATTCCTGAAACTTGCCCTCGTTCCGCGCGGTCTACGTGCCATGCATTTCTCTTTACACATTTTCAGCTCAGGCAATAAAGAATATTTCCCACAGCCATTTTTCTACACTTCGACGTCATCGAGATTAAGGTTTTAATGGCATTACCGCCACAGAGGAAGATATGACTGAAATGCATTTACGTTTCTAAGCAACGCGCGTGCATTTTTCCACCTGGCAGGTTTAATGCAGTTATGCCTGACGTCGCAGCAGCTACCGCGCGTCATGCTACCTTGTTCCCCGACGAGTCGCTGGAATAGAAAGGCGGCATCAACGGGAAACCGTGCCGACCTACCTCACCGCCACGCCAAAGTACCAGAAAATAGAGAAGATTAGTTCACGGTGCCGGAAGTTACGCGGGCCGAAGTGCTTTCTAAAATTTTACGAGGCTATATTGTTGCCCGAACAATCTATTTTCGTTACCAGCTACTGACACGAATTCGCCGCGAGACACAAAGTAGATCGTACCGCAAGATAGAAGATCAGCTCCCGGCGAGTACGAACTCGAATTCCGAATAATTAATCGCGCATCGATACAAGAGCGAAGCCTCGAAGAACGCTACCTTCCTCCCTATTGCTCCCGGATATCTGCTGTTATAAAATCGTTAAGCGAAACGGCGAGTTAAAGCCGCTGTGAGGACCTCTCAAATTTTGGATTACCTAAAAGAAGACCGCTCCCGTTTTTCACGCCCCGCGCGTCCCAGCGTCGTCCATTGTCCTCGATTATCTCCTACCGCGACTGGTCAGGATCTCCCACAGAAGTTGAAAATCCTCGCGTTCCAAATTTCTCGGGAAATCATTCGCCGGACGCGGGATCGCGGAACGCCGATTGCGGAGCGAGTCTTTAATCGATAAATAATGAAGGTCGCGGCTGACAGAGGAGAGAACCACGAGCATAGGAGGACGGTTCGCTCGCTGTCACGCGAGCGTCGCCGACGAACTGTGTGTCAGTAGGCACGGCATCTTGATGCCTATCTGTCGGCGAAGGCACGATTCGATAACCCGCGATTCGGGGTCAATATGGCCGCCTTTTATGTCGCCGGGGACGGTGAAAAGTCGCCTTCGGTGACAGCTGATGCCCGGCCGAACGTGGAAGGCCGCGATACCGGGCGACTCGCGCGCCGCTCGCTCGTCTAACGAGGCCAGCTTTTCAGGCGAAAGCTCAATGAGCGATACACGTGTAATTAGAGGCTTGAATGGCCCGCGAAGAGAACGAGACGTACCGAGGAGAAGTGTCCCTTTTCTCATCCGTTCGCGTCAAATGCGACGCCTTCGGTGGTGAATGGTGGCTGCGTCGTTACGCGACGGAACAGTGTAAAAGCGCTCTGAAGTTTCTAGGTTCGTTATTATGCGCGGTAACCGGCGAGCGTAGGACAGAATGCTCGAAAGTTTTCAATGCAAATTGCGAGCGATGCGCCGGTGAATTTCGTAGACGGAACCGAGGATAATCTTCTTTCACCGGGATTCTGCATTTTACAGACGCTTTCGTTCTACCGAATTTTTTTCATAAACCTTCAACGAGCCTTGGCAATTATTAGTAGGGAGTCTATGGTTCTAGTTGAACGATTAGCGTTTAACTCGTTGCCAATTATGTAATCAGATTCGTCAATAATTTTTTATTCATCTCATCCCACTATCCCGTTCTTCCTGGCAATGAAGAATGAAAAAAAAGTAGCTCCCACCGCGAAAACTAATCCCAGCGCGGTGCGCCGATTTTTCCCCGTTCCGTGATAACTTTTTCCCGCGATGCCATGCGGAAATATCTGCCGCGAACGCGCGGTGAGCCGCGAGGTGAATGACAGTTGCGGACAGTTCGTACACAAGCACGTTCCACTGACCCTGGCTAAAACGATCCTCCGGAGGACGAGCCGAAATGGCCACCCTTGGCCGCACGTGCTCTCTCCCCAGTGGACTTTCCACACTTTTGGCCGTCCCCCCGGCTAGAACTGTCCGAAGAAAGCTGCGGCCCGTTCACGGCAGATATTAGGATAAGTTTCATTCATACAAACTTCGGAACAAATCTCGACCTTCGAAAACCGCGAGCCGAGAACGAAGTCTGCGAGCGACGCACGAACTTGAGCAAATTGAGTTTCACCCCGACCGACGGGGCAAAGTGGTTTCCTGATAGTTCGTGGGGGCACCGGAGTTTCTCATTTCCAGCGGCGATCGGTTCGACCGGAGGAAGAATGCAAAATGTTTGGGTGAAAAAAACGCGTCGATGTCGTAGGAATGAAAATGGTGTCGATAAGGCACTAATTACCTACGGAGCTTGAAACTCTAACGCGAAAGTCTAACAAAGGAAAAACAAATCCGAAATGTTCATTTAAAAAAAATAGTTTGGAAAGTATTAGAGCCACTCGTGAACAGTTCGCAGCTGTTCCTAAGTGGAGTCGGAAGCTCCGGAGTTCACGGCACACAGAAACAAGTTGGATCTGCGGAAAGGCACGAAGGGAAGGCCAGAAGAGCAAGTTCGTGGTTGGCTGGAGCGGGGTGGCACGAGAGGAGGTAGATGGGAACGAGCCGGCGAGGGGGAGGAGGCGCGCAGAACAGGAGGGAGAATAGGTCGATACGGTAAACTATTGTCTGGTGGGTGAAGTGTTCACGAGAACCGGGCGGAAGACGGCTCCGCTTCGGTTATATGCATTCCCTGGTTCGCACGAAACGCGAAGATATGACGTGCTCGACACCGCAATCATGTTCGAGCGTGTCCAAAGAAGCTTCGCGCCTTTATCCACGCCTGCGTTACCTTTGCCCGTCCGTTCCCTCGATCGATACCCCCGCAACAGAGAACGAACCCATTACCGACCGAGAACTCCAATAATCCAGCACGCTTTACCACGCTTCAGTCTTAAAAACGTATTTATTTCGAAAGAATCCTATCGATCGCAAAGCTTTTCCACTGTTTCACAATATTTCGAAACGTCAGTCGTGCTTTTAGTAATTAGAGACCGAGCGTTGCGAATATCTACTACGTCGCGGCGTCATTGGTCCGTTGTGGAACTTATAGGTTACCGGAACAAAGTAGAAAGATTCATATTGAAATGTTTAATTACCGAATAAAGCGTTGTTTGCATGCAAATCCTATTCGCAAGAGGATAATATCGTTTCCTCCGAAATTACGAGGCGAGATGACATTCCAGTGGCGCACCCTGCAACAGAATCATTTGGCGGGAGAGCTGGCGAAGGTGTTGTTACGTCGGAGAAAGAAAAAAGTAGGAAAAGAGATTCGTCAAGGTGTCAGTACCCGTAGCACAGAAACTCCGCGAAGCACGAGCACGAGTTTTCCCAGAATTTCGTCTCTGAATGGAGATACGCGTCAGTCGACGAAGTACACAGACGCGGTTTGGCATGTGGCGATGCACGACTATCCTACCACGGGACTGTGTTTACACCGATTGTCATCGGGGGGATGGAGAGGTAAACACAATTCTACTCCACCACCTTGTTCCCATCGCTGTCCGTGCAACACCCGCGAGTCTGCCTGTGTGCTCGCCTAGCTGTGTGTGCTGCGTAGCAACGCCGTTGCTATGTAACAACGTTCCCGCGAGTTCCGAGCTTCGATCGTGAAACTAACCTTTATGCCGACGATTGATAATTAACATTCAGATCGAACGAGTCTAATGAATTACCGCTTTAGTCAGGGAAAAGGCTTATGCTGCCACGGTACTTTGCTACAGAGTTTAGACGTGTTCCACGCAACAACGTACTTTCTACGTTCTGACAAACGACTGCGAGTCCACGTAATTCGAACGAACGTCTGATCAATCTTATTTTCGATAGAATTCTCTGCACGCCGCAAGAACTTGTACCGAGCGAGATTAGTCAGTATGAAAAACGGCGTAGAAATGATTTCGCGAGGCATACTGTTCGCGCGTCCGCCATTACCGAACTGGTTAAACAGGTTACCAGTTTATAGCCACCGTAAACAGATTTTAAATTTCGCGGCACATGCTTGTGCATTCCGCGCGCCATACTCTTTTTTGTCGTGTTCAGTCGTTTGGTCGTGTCCGTGGTACTTGTGCATTAAAAATACGTAAATTGAGGGAATTCGTGGTGATTTTATATGTGAGTACATACTTTCGAATGCTCTTACTCGTTTTTTCTGCTCTGCGTATGATTTTTTCACATTACTTACCCGAAATGGTATTAATTTCTCGGATTACGATTACGCTTTCAAATTCGACCGTTACTCGACACCAGAAATCATATTTTTCGTACGTTAAATCAAACGAAAGTCATTCAATAAGACGTCGACAACAAAATCTTATCGAAACAAACGTTCGAATACGAAATTCTCGAAATGAAATTCCCGTTCGTTTGCTCAAACATCCGAACAATAAAGAGATCGTTCGTAGTAGATATTTTATTTCCAATTTTTAGGAACTGAAATGCCCATATAATAAAAAATATTTCGTATCGCATAATAATAATAATTATTATTAAATTGAGAAACGAGGTGTTACGCTAAAAAGTCACTGCTAAGTGTACAAAATGAAGAAAAAACTCGCAAAAGAAAAACGAACATAGACTTTCTTTTCCTTCCTTCAAATATTAATCGTTCTCTAATTTTCTCTCTTTCTCTCTCTCCCTCTCTGTTCTCACATTCGTACATTTTTATCAAGCATCTCTTTTTCATTCACTCTCTCCTCTCGTTTATCTCGCTCTCACTCTCTCTCTCTCTCTCTCTCTCCCTGTCTCTCTGTCTCTCGCATCCACTCTCCCTATTATTAAAAAACAACCACAGGTAACAAAACAGAAGAGAAATAATATGAAATGTTCCGCATGGAATTTTGCACTTCCGTTTGTTTCTTTCTTCGTCGTTTAAACTTTCTTCTAGCTTTCCTTTTAGTCTCTTCTAATAGATAAAGGGCTCGTTTTAAAAGCACATACAAACGACCGTCGTTATCGTTCTATTCTTTTTTTCTCAACGTCACTATCTAAGCAGTTTTATGGCACGTATTCTCGTACAAGCCCTTTCACCCTCTCTTCTTTTATTTGGAGAAAAAGAAAAATTTGTCTTCTTTTTATGCCGCGGCTTCTCGTCAGCGCTTCCCTTATCCGTCCTCTCAGCTATTCGCCAAACGAACCCCGGCGGAATTATACATATCGAATCGCAACAGTAGTAACGTATCCGTCTTTTTATTATATACACACACGCACGTTGAAATCAGAAGTCTTTTTTCTTTACCTTCGAATACGGTTTCATCAGACTTGGACGCGAGTAAGATCTGTCTGAAGATCTTACGATTCTTTCACGCTGTCGACGGTCCCCGCTGATTCCCGATGCCATCCACGAGAATTCAAACAACAAAAATCTCCTTTCGCAATGTAGCACCATTCGAACGAGTGAAAACGCCTTGAATTAAATCAACTGAAAATCTATTGTCGTACAAAAATAAAGTAATACATCGTTTGTTTTTCTGCACAGTAATCCAATCGGGTGAAAAAATGAAAGAAAAGGCTGTTCTGAACGCGTCGGGCGTCACCCGAGGACCCTCTCCAAACAATCGTTCAACACCGTCTCGGTAAGTTGCAACGGCACTCGCTTACAACCTCTCTTTCTCGGTTTCGTCTCGCGAAAGAACCTTCACGCAAACTCGAACAACTTACTCTCTGAAAGACATCGATAATAGAAATCGGATTTTCGCTAGAATCGGCCCGGTGAGGGCCTCTCTTAGGATTACGAATGCTTTAACGTTATTCTGATATTTATTTTTGTGTTTTTCTTTTCATCATCTTTATCAGAGTATCCTAAAACGAACAAATTCTATCGATACGTCTACTCTTAACATGGATATAACCGCGTGGGTTTTTTTCAAAATTTTCGCGTTTTCCTTTTCAATATGGTCGGTGGCCCGCGATGTTCGATCACTCTCGGCAACGATCGCGCGCGTTTTCCGCTATAAATCAGTCAATCATGGTGGTGCTCGTTAACCAAAAATAAAAAGAAATCTTTTCTCCACGATACACAGCGTGTGTCGATGAAAATCAAAGCGTAATTATCAGCTTTTTCCATGTTTTTCTTTTCTTTCGTTAAATGTACAAGAGATCTCTTTCTCTAAAAGTAATCTGCAAAATATTGCGTTGCACCCTAGTTAGATTATTTCTACGTATACATACATGTACATACGTTTGCGTAACACATATATATGTGTATATATACGTAGATATATATGTATGTAGCGATACGACTATCGTTGGCCACGCTATATAGTCAGACAGCCTGTACACACACGCGTGCTCGCCTAAAACCTTTACGGTTCTTATGTATAATGTTGAAAGATACAATGCAAGGGATTTGTCTAGCTTAACGAATACGTGATTATATACAATTATGTACAATGTCTCGTTGCTAATAACACCGTTTGCGTGCACTTAGTTTTGTTAGAGCTGACTACGGATCGGTGTGTATTTGTATGCGGTGTGAAGAGATGATCGGTGTGTGTACATGTCGAGATACAATGAAAATTGTCCTAACTTATACGATAGAATAAGGTTCTTTCTCGCGATCGTTATACTCTACGATAAGATTTATCCGTTATACAATAAACAATTATATATATATACGTTCTGAGGATCCGTCGGCTACAGACCCTCGCATATACACATATACATATATTTATATATATATATATTCAATTTATTTATTTATATATATATATTTATATATTCATTTAGTTATCACATCGCACGTTCGAAATTAAGGAAATCTGACCCCTACGCGACAGAGAATCGAATTAATCTCTTGGATAATCTGCGTTAAAAAAATAATAATAGTAAACGAAAATAAAAAAAAATTAAATCGTGGGTAGTCCAACTTGGTAGATTATTCCTTGCGTTCGACGTTGCGGCTTATACACACACGCACACACACACACACGTAAACATCGTGAAGAACAAATGTAGAAAAGTCGTCGTATATTTGCGTATGAAAAGAGTCAACTGTATTCGCATCGCTCGCCTAATGAGTACAGCATACTTTTTCCCCTTCCTCCCTTGTTTCATTTTTCAACAACTTTTTGATCGTTATCACAGTGCTTTAGTACGCTCTTTTTTTCGCCCCCCCCCCCCTTTCCCCCCCTTAATATCGAATATTCTCTCGAAACATTATAAAAAAATTAAAATAAAACCGAAACATCCATTCGTTTCTTGCTTTACAAAGGAAGTAGTAGTATTCTCGTACTATATCGTTACATATAAAAAATTATTACCTAATTTATTGCATAATATATGCATGTACACACCTATCTTTCACTGTAAATCATTCCATCGCCCTCGAACCTTCGCAGTCTACTCCTCTTACGTTTCATAGTAGTTTAAACTGCACTCTCTATCCCCGATACAAGGTGCCTCGACGATTCGCGATACCGCGAATCAAGAAGAGTGTTCAAAGGGGCACCGTTCAAAGTCATGAACGGAGCCGAATCCTAAAGCGATATACTCCTGCTGCTTCGGTGCATATCCGCTCGCTCGTGCCGATTCCTGAATGAAAATAGATTCGCGGCGAGAGAGCCCGACGCACCAGTCCGCCTATAGAAAACGGGACCGACGCCCGCGCCACGTCGGTCGGCCTACATGAGATCCCATAATTTTCTGTCTGTCTACTTCGACGTTGGGGCAGCCGGCTGGTGCTGCCCCGCCATCCCCAGTCTTGGTTGCGAGGAAGCAATTAATTCTTTGTAGTACGCGCTGAATTCCGGCGAGAGAAACGACGTGGTGGCCGTGGGCGGCATCGGCGGCGGGAACAAGCCGTTGTAGAACGCCGAATAGTACATCGGGTCCAGGATCGGTAGGAACTTGCCGGGCGTGTTCGCTGGCAGTTGCGGGAGGTAGGCTGGATTGCTTTGCGGCACAGCGGGCACGAAGCCCGAGGGTATGCTCGGTACGCTGTGCCGTCTGCCAGCCTCGGTTTGCCTCGAGTCCTGCTGCTGGTGTTGCTGTTGCGTCATCAGCGACTTGTCCCCCTCGCTGATCCGACGCTGCTGCTGATGGTGGTGGTGGTGGTTGTGATTGTGATTGTGGTTGTGGTGATGGTGGTGGTGCTGCTGTTGTTGCTCTTTACAGCTCGCCTCCACGTTTTTTCTCCTGTCTATACTCATCCGTTGTTGCTGTTGCATCGAGGCCATTCGATGGTACGAGTTCCCACTGTTCAAGTGATTCAGATTAGGTACGTTCGGTATGACAGGGTGGCTGGTCGGCTTCCTGGGCGTGTACGGCGAGACCGGATCGCTCCTCGTCGTCGTATACTTGCCGTTCGCGTGTTGCCTTCTCTGCGCGGGTATGGTACTACTCCTGTTAGGTGGACTTGGCACCCGAACCGGCGACGGCGTGCCCGAGTGGCTGTTCCTCTGCTTGGCGGGGTTGACGATCGTGATCTCGAGGTTGTTCGATGCCATGGTTCGGCTGTCGAGAACGTTCTGGTAGCCGGGGAAGGTACTTCGTTTCGAACAATCCGTTGGTTTCTCTTTAGCCGCGGACGAGTTCCTCATCTCCAGGTTCAACGGATTAGGCCTCGGCACTACAGGTACTTTCACTATTTCTAGGCTCGGCCTCGGGAACACCGGTTTCTCGGGCGACTTCTGCGTCAAGTCGAGCACCCCTCCGTGCGCCACTACGTCGTTATTATTACTTACGTGCTGCTGCGGCTGCTGTAAACGGTGCAGCGACGGACGATACTTTGGAGGGATAAGAATGTCTTTCGGGTCTCCGTAAACCGTTTTTTCGTTGTGCGCGAATATCGACCTCGACTGCGTCACCCTGGGCGGGAATATCCTGCCGTTGGGCACGGTCGGCGGTACGAAACGATGATTTCCTTGCGGTATCGTCGACGGCGCGTGCGGCGGAACGTTCGCGTTCGCGTACAGTTGCAGCAACGCGGCGTTGTTCGAGGTACCGAGGTTTATCACCCGACTGTTCACCATGTTGTTATTCATCATGCTGGTGTTGTTGTTGTTGTTGTGATGGACAGGCGGCTGTTTGTTCGGCACCTGTAGCCGTGCTTGGTGATGGGGATGCTGATGCTCCTGCGGCGACGACAGCATGTGCCCAATGTCTGGCGTGACGGTGACGGAAATCAGCTTAGGAATGGAATTCGGTGTGACTGGAAGTGGGTACGATATTGGCGGGTTCTCCTCGGACTTCATCGTCGCCGGGGCCGGGGGATTGCTTTGTATCACGCTCGGTCGCGTGTCCAGGTCAACGGCAGTGACTTCTAGACCACCCTCGCGAAGGATCTCCAGTTTACGCTTCTTGAAGCTCGGAATGATTATCTTGTCCCTACTCGTGTCGCTCTCGGACTCGAGATCGATCACTTCTGGCGACCTGGGCGGGGCTATCGCCTTCTCCGCGAATATAGACTTCTCGCCGAACAGCGGGATGTTCTCCTTGCCCTGTGCCAGCAGGGTGGTCTGTTTCGGGTCCAGCTTGATCTCCTTCATGTCCTTCTCCGGCGGCGGAGTTAACGTTACGACTGTGGACGCGTTCGTTGCTACTGTGGTCACCGGCAGGACCGGCGGCGAACACGACGGTGGCACTTGCTGCGATATTAGAGGACTATTTAGCTGCCGCTCTAGGACGCTCTGGCTTCCGGTACCGTTCGTGGGTGTCGTGGAGGGTGTACTACTCGGCGTCGAGATCGACGTGTTAGAGGAAGGTGGCGGACTTGGCAGTTGGCTGGCTTGCTGGCTGGGCGATGGCGTACTATTGGCAATCATAGTGTTTAGGGACTTCAATCGTTCCGGCTTCACTCGCACGCTACGCAGCGACGACGTCTTGCCGGTCTCCGATTTCGGTTTCTCTCCCGTGAGGAACGGCTGAAAAAAAATACAATGATTACAAATCAATCAGATATTATACATAGACATCGAGTTTGTCCGTGCCCTAGCCACTTACTGCTGTGGATAGAATTGGTTGAAGGGGAGGGCTGGTCGCGGTAAGACCTGCGTCTACAGGTGGAGGTGTTTCCGATGTATACGGATCATTGGTATCTTGCTTAACGTCTTCAATCTCCTCGGATACGCTACTAGTCTTAGTACGTCTACCAGGTGTCAGTCTCACTTTCGCTTCTTCGCCCCTCTGATACCTCTCGTAGGGCAACAGCAACCTGAAACGGTCGGGAATTCCGATTAGCAAAATCTTCTCTCAACGAGGCGCAGGCAATAAACGCGATGATTGCCAGAGCCTCGGTTCGGTCGCGATAGTCTTGACGCCCTTCATCAATATGCTTAGAGAAAAGCATTTTCCCTGGTTGGGTTATTTTTCTCTCTTTCCCCGCTTTTACATTCACCGCGGATCTCAAAATTGTTGAATTGTTTTCCTAGCTGGAATTCAGCCAGGATACTTTACCTTTCGTAATGTCGACGAGTGATGGTCGCGGCACTGGTAGACCCTGTATTACCCCCGATGTCGTCGTAAATGGTCTTCCAAAGGCGACCGGCGCTGACCGAGTCATAACCACCCAGCATTTGCACTTTCGTATAAAACAGGAAGAGATCAACTGCAAGTAGAATACCATTGTTACTCGAGGGCCTTCTGTCTGGTCGGTTGCATTCGATCTAAACGTTACTTGTCAAAAGGAAACACTGCTGTATATCAGCTTCGAACAGTACCAATCACTGTTTCAATTTAATGGGGAACGAACGTTTCTAAAAGTTACAAGGAGAGGCGACAGCAGTGGGGTTGTCGTTGAATGTGAATCGATGACACTCCACCGCTGTCACCTCTTCCACGCGAGCGTGTGCCCGTCTGAAAAGCATCTAAGCTTCGCCGCCAATTGTTGGAAAAATAGCGCAGATACTGACTCTGCCTGTAGCCCAGCAGTGGCATCTTTCCGACAGGCGTACCCCGCGAGTTCATGAAATTCTGCACGTCCGTGAGGAACTTCTTTTCCTCCGCGCTGGTGTGCCGCTCGCTGCGTCGAACCACCGACGAGGGTGGCCTGCCGACGTTCGACACCACCGTGTTCGAAATCGCAGGTACACTCTTCGACGTGGACGCGACCGAAGCCTCGCTCTCGTTGCTCGACTCCCCAGGCGACGCGCTGCGCTTTTTGCGCTTCCTCCTCGGTCGGCCCTTTAATTTTGGCGCTAAAAAATCAAAGAAACACCCGTAATTAGTCCTCCACGCGTGGAAATAAATCTGGTTTGCATTGATGAGAAATCTAGAAATTAATTAAAGAATGGAATAATATTTCTATCAGGTTTGATACGACTTCGTTCTCAATGGAACTTTAGATTCGTTAAAATAATTTGTAATGTCGGCAGGAAGGATATTATTTCAAATAAACTGCAACGACATTCCTCGCAGACCGTGGCTACGTAACTTTTTTCCGCGCGGTAACGATTATAGGAGTTCGCTGTTTGTTTTATCGCACACAAAGGGACTGGCGGTTAGCATCACGGATTAAATAACACGATAATTCGAGTCTCGCACGATTTCCGTCTCACTTCGGCAAAGTGTAGCTTCGCGATTGCGCGACGTTTCTTAATTTTCCCTAATGGACAGAAATTACGCGTAAAAATGAATATGAAATAGCAGGTATCGTTGCGTTAACGTGCATGTAACTTTTCATGAATTAAAATTATCTCCGCTCCGTGAAAAATCCCATCTACTTCGAGGCACGTGAGATTTAATGTTATTTTCGTTAAATTTCCTCGCGCAAAAATGCAAGATTCATGATACAGTGGATCGATACGAACGGTTGCATAACTTCAAAGTATAAATTATTATCGTTCGAACCGAAGTGCGTACTAAATAACGTTTCACCAATTACAGAACAACGATTAATCGCGAAAACGTAACGACAGTTTGCAACTACTAATTTATATTAACGACCATTTGCATTGCCCGCACAATGCAGACGGGCAACACAATGTAACCAATAAATCGCAGCACTACCGTGGAAAGAAACAAAGGTTTCCAGAAATCCATCGAGCTATCAAAATTGTACATTGTGTCACGTTGTTGCGAAATTTCTGAACCTATTTCGTCGTATGAATTCACTGTACGTACGTTACAACTTATATTCACGCTCTGGTAATTTTTATGAAATATTACGAAGCCACGCCACGGACACGTGTCTTTGCTTTACCGCTCAACCGAATTTGCCATGCTTACCGATCACTTCAAAGTACACTATCTTATTCCCCTGAATTTTCATCAGGATGGCCATTCTGCCTATCACCAGCGTAAACACTAACAGATCAAACACACCGGTCGCACACAAGTCACCGCTTCAGTATCTCACACTGCTATTTTCACCATTCCGAACGGCACAATTAAGCCAGAAAAACGTGGCGAGCCATAAAACGCATTTTGATTCTAAAATTAGACACGCACGTTTGTTCCACACGCCTTGATCCGGATTACTGTCGCCTGTTCTACAGTTAAAAATCGCCCGAGCCACAAAGCGGCGCGTCCCGCTCGAAAAGACGTGCTCGACTAATTACGATGTTCCTCGTGGCCGGCCCTACTCGACGTGCTCTGTTGTTTTTTTAAACTCTCGATAGTCTGTGCCGTTGCGATCGCGCGCCGCGATCTCTCGCGAGCCTGTGTCGGTAAACGGTTCCCTCAAACGTCCCAATTAGCTCCTAATTAATTATTAAATGGAACGTCAAGCTTTCGAATAGCAATGTAATACATTATGCAAATAACTGCATTATGTACATTGAAAACGCGTTTCAATATGCTCAAAGCTCGTTCGCCGATTTCACGAGTTCATTTTGCTAAATGGACGCGAGTCGGCGATACTGAAAGACAAATACGAACAAATAGAACCTGATCATAAATTTCCAAGAGGGAGGGGGCGAACTCCCGATTCCCTCTCGGCAGCTCGCTGGGTAACTCGGCTTACCTAGGTGGTTGCAGAGCAGCTCGTGAGTCTCGAGGTCCGGGTAATCGAAGGTGTCCCTGCAGAAGAGTACCCTGGTGCCCGGCGTGGCTGTGAATCCACCGAGCGCCGCTGCTATGGACGAGCAGAGCCAGGATGGCTCGTCGCCCTCGAGCCTACGCAGTAGCGCCCGATACCGACAGTACCTGGGGTACGAGAGCACCACCACCTTCGTCTGCGAGCCACACTCTGCCCTCCTCGTGCTGTGGTTGTTCTCGTACTCCTTCTGCTGCTTATCGACGTCCGAGAAGTCGATGCCGGGGTCGGTGAGCACCTGAGGCTGGGGTATCTCGTACCTCAACGGGCTGCTCTCCGGGGATGACGTGGGAGTGGGCGGATAGGACACCTCTCGACCCCATGACCATTCCAACGAGGGCGACAGCCATGTGACGAGGTCGTGCACGCGGACCACCACCTTCTCCGATATCGTCAACACCTCGTCCTGCAATCACACAATTTTATTTTCCATTACTCACCAGATAATGCCCTTGGTCGAACGCGCGGTAAAACCGAAAGACCTTGCGTTGATAAAAGAGAAACGGATAATAGGTTACTCGGGCCATTGACGTATCGATTAACTGACCGAAGTTAAGTAAAGATTTATGCGGACTATAAATATTCATGTCTTCGCAACTCTTGTACATTGTTGTACCTTTTAAACTGGACTAACAAGTTTGCTACGTAACGTTCCATTGTGCTGCTTCGATATGGACAGTCATGCTTCTCTCAGTCAAACTCCAGGCATGGTAAATATTTATTCGTCGAATAAATGTTTCTACAAAATAGTAGCTTACAGAGATCGGATGAATTTCAATGCAGTCGTGTGCATTTCCGATTGCACTACAGAGTAGAAAGCTTCTTTACCAATCTGACGCCCGGCCAGTATTTTGTTAACGTTTCCCCTCGACAGGTGGAGGCACCGTAAAGTCGCTGCGGCCTCTAAATCCCCCTACCACCGTAATTCGACCTGTTCCCCCGGCTACATAGGTATACTTGTCGCGAGTCGAGCTAAAACACCTATGTATGTGCCTCGTTATGTATACACATAATCCAGCACAACGTAACTCGTGGTTTATGTTGTACCTCGAGTGCATCGTTATCTACTCTGCTCCGACGATAATTTAATTGTCCGCTGATGCCGGAGGCGACGTCATTTTCACAAAGTTTGACCTAACTCTTGGACCTGCTGATTTGCGGGATTTAATCCAACTGCGGGATTCCTCTTGTCGCGAGGGCTTAGAGCTAACGAATGAAAGACAAACGTCAGGAAACAAACTGATCGATCGACGACCTCTAGTACAAGCCTGCCCAAATACCTTTCGGCAGCCATGCCGAAAGTACAATTTACGTGCTTCGTAATTCCTCGACTATCGAGATTACTCGTAATGACTAATAAGCGGAGCCGTCGCGCGAGAAATTTATTGCTGAAACGTTGAGCTGTTAGGACAGGTCCAGCGCAGGGCGGGGGGCCGGTATAAATCACCGGGGGAAAGTAAACGGTGGCAGAGCCAAGCACTCGAGGCTCTCTTCTTTTCATCGCTCCTAGAGGATCGCTTCCTCGTAAGTCAACCTCGAAATCAGATCACAGGGGTGACGTTTAATTAACACCGGGTCAAATAATTTCAGCCACGCAGTCTCGAATAATCGTGTATCTGTTCGTAAAACACGACGGGGCTCGTTGTTACGTTTAATTGACAAAGTTCCCTCGGTTACGACGTCCCGTCGCAATTAGCTAGCGCGACGGTAAGATTCGTTAGCGGGGAATCGAATCGCGCGGAATGAATCGGGATTCTAAGAGCAAAGTGAGCTTGAACCGGTGGTCTTGGCAAGTAAGATAAACCCATTTACCCGTGACCAGAGGAGCCTCGAGCCAAGCAAAACCAGCTTTTGACCCTTTGCACTCGCGAGGCGCCAGCTGAGTCAGCTGTGAGAGCCTGTACGACCTTCCGGGGGCGTCAACGGAATTGACAATGTCTTGTTTTTGTTCGCCAGTAATTACCTACCTCTCGGCCGAATAAAAAGAGCCCGGGGTCTGGTTAGAGGCGAGGATTTCATCGATACTCTCTGCCCAATAGCCCGAGGCTCCCCGCTTATTTATACACAATGTTCTATTTAGCTCGGAATCACTTTTATCATCTTTCACCTCCGTGCTCATCCGTGCCCCCTTTGAGACCCTCCACCTCCCTTCCTCCTTCTTCTCTCGTCTCCCGATATTGCTACTTCCTCCTCCGCCTTCCTTCGTCGCACGCCCTTCACTTATTTGCTCCGCTGTTTGTACAGTCCCTCCATCGCTGCCCTTTCGCGTCGACAATCTGCTCTCGCGGCGTGCTCGGCTCACTCGGTGCGCAACGCAGCGACGGGAGGAATTCAATGATCCTCCGGAAGTCTACGACGAAGGCGAGAGCGCTAATAGCTGAGCGGCGGAAGTATTCAAAGTCAGCGTATTCGCGGAGAATTGAACAGTTTCCCCGGAAACTATTTTCGGCAGTTGCGAGGACGTCGATCCCATCGCTAGCCGGTGCACTTGGCCACGGATTCCTCTCGGTCACGTACGTCGCTGCTCGTTTCCTCTCATTGTCAGTCCAGCGGAGGATCTTGCTCCTTTCTCTCGGCCGCACACTTCCGCCATCCCCGCGCTTCCGGCCCGCCCCCGAATCACGTTTCCGAAAACAAACCTGCCGTCTTAATCGCGGAGGCACTCGGAAAAGCCACGCACGGGCGGGGGATGGGGACCGAGAGGTATATCGACGGCTGCGAAGAAATATCTCCGAGGCTTCTATTGTGCCCCTTCTATTTTCCCCGCTTTGTCCACGCTCGCCCCCTCCGCGCGTATTTATCGCCGTGATTTCCTAAGAGGGTTCCTGCACCTTGTATTGACTTTGTCGTTCTGTCGATGGCCCTCCTCCTCCTTGTTCACCCCTGTTCACCCTTGTTGCTCTTCCCCCTTATTGATTCCCGCGACACGGAGATATCGCTTTAATTAAATCCCCGCCGGTTTTTGCGGCATTTCTGCCCCCCGGCTCCCGCCGTTTCTTAACAAACACGAGGACTCTCGGTGCAGCGCTGATTATTCCCGTATTACATTCGGCGCCGCTGTTCCCGGCGACCGAGTGAGCAGCGGCAACTTTGTAATCACTTTAAAGCTGCCCGGCGAAACTGATGGCGGCTGTTCAACTCGCTATGCACTCGATTCGATTTAAATATTTAAACGTAGTTTTAAACTTCCCGCCCAAGTTTCGCCAAATTGGTAATCTCTTGCTTTTCGGAGCGGCCACTTTGAGCGCCGCGCAATTAACCGATTGCGCGCCCCGGGAAACCTGGGGCATAGATGACGGAGTCGATATATAACAGTTCCTCGAGTCATCGAAGCTCTCCGGCAATGGGATTAAGAAGCCGGTCAGTTGTTTTTGCCGAACGTTAAAAGCCACTCGGTGATTTACTGGGGAAACCGTTCCAGGTTCTTCGCGCGTATGCATAAGTAAATATCTGCTTGTCGACTGTCCATTTAAATTTTTAATGAGAGCCAGCCCGGAAAAGGCAATTAAACTTACGTTTCATTAATGGGCCAATGGGTATTTCAATAAATCACGTCCGCGGCGCGCGTTCGAACGCGCATATTTCAAAAGCCCCCCGGCCGACTATGCGCTTGCAAAATTCAATTTAACAAGACCACTAACAGAACAGTTCGGGGGCGCTAAGTTATCTCAAAGAACCCTGTCGGGGAAATTACATCCCCGCGTTTACGGTCCCTTGAAATATCACCACATCTCAGCTACAACCATCCACAAAGTCTCAATGTTTCTCCATTAAACTGTTGCTCGGAAATGTCTGCGACTGTCCGCCGAGAGCACGCAACGCCGCCATCCAATGATTAAACGGGCCGAAGCGAAAGCTCGAATAAAATGATGAAAACGGGGCCAGCAAGCATCGACCCATTTTACGGCTAGAAAATTTGGCTAACTCGCGTCGTTTAGTCGCGCATTCAGAAGACGAGACAATCCCTCTATGCACCCGGGAGCATTCCCCTTGACTGCACATATCCGAGATGTGTATCTAAATACAAGGGGGTGGGCCGAAGAGAGACAGGGGTGGCGGGGCGATGGAGGGATTATAGGGGCCGCGAGTGGGAGCGAAAGAGAGGGAGGAGGAGAAGAACCGAGGGGAGAGAAGCTGGTGCACGTGTGTAAGGGCAACAATGTGTGCCAGAAGGTAGTGCAATGTTGGCACAGACACAGGCGCAGATCTAACCCCAAACTCACGACATGGACAGTATGCACGGAATCATGTGGAAATGTATTCCGACGTTGCTATGGGGATTCCCTGCCGCCCTAAACACACCGATAACCTATCAATTCACCACCACCGAACAGCCTGGCGAAGTATAACAGGCGATAATGTCCCTCCGCTCGAAATAGGACATCACTCGCGCGGATTTTTACTTTTTACCGGCGATTCGATCTGCTGGGTATTAGAAAGCCCAGAAATTATACGCACATTGCCTCCGGAATTGCCACTGTTTCCCGAATTCCTGTCTCCAAACGACCATTAAAGAGTGGCGTGGATGGATTAAGTGGAGCCGCCGGGGGTGGGCCTAACAACCAATAGCGCGGGCCGGGAATGTTGGGATGAAAAGGGTTCACAGTTAACTGCTAAAGCAGCGAAAAGATAGGGTAAGACTGCTCGGGGGATGTTTTATGGCACAAGTCCAAATGATGTTTGCGGCTCGGCAGAGAATACTAAGAATTGTTAATGAACTTCTGCTGGGTGTATCAGGAAAAGTAATTTGGAGTTTGCCTAACTGCCTCTCTGCCGCTCTCCCCACTCCTTGGGGAAAGCTCGCAGATAACATTTTCGCCGGAGCCGCGATGTAACGTTTGATCTTCGAGGCCGGAAAATAGATTTGCCGTCAGGCCGCATTTTATGCGGGGACGCTGAATTATCGTTACATTGTCCGCGTCCATCCGATAATCGTACCGATGCTCCACATAAATTTTCCATTACCGTTCATGAATTACTTGCAACTCGGATTTCGATTAAACTTTACAGGAAAAGTCACCTCGACCCGCGGCGGTTGTCCAGCCCGTTCTGATTAATTTCTCCCTTCCTCCCTCTGCTGCGCGAGGAAAAATAATAAATAACCGTCGAGATTGTTTTGCCGGGCGGGGTATCAATTTTGTGTCCGGTACGCGATCGATAATGGGTGTCGCTGTTCGATTTTGCTTCGCCGCGAGAGAAACAGAGAGAATCGAAACGCGTGCATCGTTTTAATAACGAATATCGCGATAGCGATGGCGGAACCTTAATACTTTCCCCCCTCCGTGTAACGCGACTCGCCCTCCCTCCTCCATTTACCAGCGAAATTTATTACATTAAACGTAATAAACGACTTGTATACTCCAAAGCGTGCCCGTGATATTATTATCGTTCCCGGGGAAACTTTCTATCTATCTGGGTAATCTCATCTTGCGCCCGCCACCTCCTTTATCTCTCGTCTTTCACTCAACTTCTTAAGTAGTCTTTTGTAACTTAAATTAAAATAGACGTCAAGAAGTATTCCTGCGGACGCGACACGCGGCCACTGAACAGATAGAGGAAAGAAATCTCGCCGGCTCCTCCTAGTCCATCAGCAAAGTACGTAATCGGTGCGTTAGTCACTCGCCTCTGAATAAATATTACATTCTATTCTCGCGACGGAAAATTACCACTGTTTAATAAACGGAGCTGGCGTTCCGGCGCGAAACACACCAGCAGACGATCGCGTGAAATTGATCCCCGTGCGAGAACGGTGATCGCGAAACAGCGTTAAAGACGAGGAGCCAGAATCGAGGGGGATGAAAAAAAATAGCAGAGACCACAGTATGAATCCACAATGCTGCAGTTGACATATTCGCCGAGCGTACATAATACATTCATATGGGGCATCGGGCGGTCGGGGGGTAGAAACGCGTGGGTGGCAGCAGAAACGAAGAGGCGAGGGGGTAGAATCGTAGAGAATGGAATATGTAGCGTGTTGGTTTTAGCGACGCTCAATCTTCGCTTGTAAACCTCGCCGTGGGGCCATTATTTCGGGAGTCACGTCGTTATCTGGCCAGGAATCTCGTCGCTGAAAAGTTCACGTTTCGAGCGCGCCGCCGAAATCAAATTCTCCCCCTCCTCCGATTGTTTCCAGCTTTTTCTCTCGCCCGAGACGGCTTCGAGGGGTCGCTGAAGAGACGTCGTTCGAGTTTTATGGGTATAGAAGAGATTTCCATCGGGAGGATACTGCGGGCTGGGCACGCGAAATCCCGCTTCGGGGAAACTTTCGCGGCTGTAGTGGATAAAAAAGAGAAGAAGAAGAAAATAGGACCGGGGGTAAGGTAACGTTTGTTTGCAAGGGAAAATACGGACAGGATTAATTTCAACGGCTCGTGACGGGCTTAAATCAATAAGTATGAGAGCCACTGCGAAGCATAAATCATTGTTAGATTAAACCCTGGAGCACGCGGTAGTAGTAGATGGGGCAATGGCGCGCTTTCAGGAAATATAGGGTGACCCAAAAGTTCCGATCTATATTTCATCGGGCCGTGTACTCGATCGACGGGGACAATGGCTGGCCGAAAGTGGCTGTTAATTGATCATCTGACACGCGTTTATTCGCGCCTGAAAAAATTCAAAAGTTCGAGAATTCGAGAATTCAAGAATTCAAGAATTCAAAAATTCAAAACTTCTAAAATTCTTGAATTCTTGAATTCTTGAATTCTTGAATTCTTGAATTCTTGAATTCTAGAATTCTTGAATTCTAGAATTCTAGAATTCTTGAATTCTTGAATTCTTGAATTCTTGAATTCTAAAATTCTAAAATTCTTGAATTCTTGAATTCTAAAATTCTAAAATTCTAAAATTCTAAAACTCCAAAATTCTAATATTCAAAAAATCAAACATTCAAATACTCAAAAATTCAAAAATTCAAACCCCGCGCGAGCCCCTAAAAAATAATACTCCGTGTCGAGAATCAAAAATCAGTGGTGAACACTCATAATTAACCAGTCTGTCAATTAGCGAGCGTAAAATGAACATGTCCGCCCCCGAATACAAAAGTCATTTGTTGTTGGTACAGAGATGATCGTTCTCGCCGCGATTCAGACGTTTCGAATGAAAACAGAAGCACTTTGCGACCGTTATACGGGGGGATTCGAAGCTAAAAGGAATTTGATTATGCTGGGTAGTTTACACACGGTGTTTCTGGATCGATCGAGCCACCCGCTGTCTCTCCCACCCTCTTACTCTCTTCTCATCCCTCCGCTGGCCTCCTCTCTCCTACCCTCCCCCTCCTCCTTGTCGCCTTTCGCTCTTTATTCGTCTACTGTGCTCACCCTCTGCTCGTGTTTGTACATCTCTCCGTGCTGATTCCGTCGGGGGTCATGTGAGGGATGGGAATTACTTTTTAAAACGGAATAAACCGAAACGACATGTTCCGCGTCTGATTCTGCGCTCGAAACAGACTTTCCGCGATTCCTATTTCACCCTTGACCCGAGGAAAGCCGCTCTTAATGAAAATTATTTCTCATTTACGGTTACTCCAGTATTGGAAGTGAGCTGGAGGTTGCTTTTCGTTGCTTTTACAACGGTACATCTGTTTTGCAGTAAACCGGAAACCAATAAGATTACATTTTCGATTTGCCTCGAGTTTCCTTCAATGGAATCATTCGTTCCCTTTTCTAGCTGGTCGCGCGTAGATAAGTAACTGAAACGGCACGTCATTACTGACCGCGTCGACGGGGGCGAGGGAATAATCAGCAACCCTCCGGACCTGTGTCAATGGAAAGCAATTAAGGATTCTTTTTAATCGTTCCAAGCCGCCTTTCCCCCGGTTTTCCACCGCTCGAAATTCTATAGTAACCCCGAGATAGAACCTGTGTGCACGGCCAAGACATCCTCGCACTAATGACTAATAACTCTTCCGCTACACCGGGACCCTCGTATTTCTCGTCCTTTCAATTAGATTTCGGTGGACATTTTGCTGTCCATTGTAGTCCTCCTCTCTGACGAGGAGGAGGAGCGTTTCGTGAATGAATTTAAAGAGACTCTCGAGACCCGGGGGTTAAGATTTTCCTCCGTAATTCGATTATTCAGTTAAAATCCCGCGATTGTGTCCGAATGAACCCCGCGGACGCAAGGACGCATTGTCGAGTCGCCGGCACTTTGCGCTCTGATTTTTTAGTTATCGCCGGCAGCTGGAATATCTTTGAACAGTTTTATGAAACTTAAACATCCTACTTAAGAACTTCTAATTCCATGGGAGGAAAAACTTCCGGCCGAGTCTGCCGGGAGGCCGCGTTTTATGTTTCATTTCTATTCATTATTCCGATGCTCCTTGAACGCACCGATGCAAATTTTATCTTTTAACGCGCCCATCCGTCTGCGGAGCAGTCCACCGCGATGGAGGATTTGAGTTAACGAAGTGCTCGGCTACGAATTTTGTTAAGTCCCCGAATCCATCTCCAAACGCACCAAGCATCGATTAATTTTTAATAAAATTCCGTTAGATGCAAGAGAGAATGCTGAATGCATAGAACAGTAATCCGATAACGCGCCACTTGGAACGAAGAAAACGAGGGGAAACTTTTGCTTCTTAGGAGGGAGAATGCACAACGCTCTGCATTGGCCTGTTTTCTAACCGAAAAGAGAAGAAGAGAAGGGCGGCGGATGGCACGGTGCTTTATCGATCAAATGCATTTCCATGGAATTCGCAGCTCTTTGTATTTGAAAGTTGCAACTCTCGAAACGGGTCTCTCGCGCAACGATAAATTTGTTGGATAAACAAAATACGCCACTCTGTTGCGCAAATAAATCGCGGGCCCGGGGGAGTTCATTTTCGCGGAACACGCCAGCCACCGGGTCGGGTTTAAAAGCGACGGGAAATCCCCTTTTAGGGATTTCCCGCTGTCAACGCGACAGCCTATTGCCAGCTAAACTATTTGGCGACTGATAACCGAGTTGGGTCCGCCCGGCCGTCCCTGTTTCGCAATCCAGCCGTCATATTTCCATCAGCCTTCCTTCTCCTCAGCCGCTGCAGCGCACTCCGCTCCTCGATAAGGTTATTCGCGCGCAACAATAACGTTTACACCCCTTAAATTATTACGTAAATCCTCGGTATGTCCCCCATTGCGAGGCGCGGTCCTGTTGTCTGGAGTTTGTATTACAGAAGTTAGAGCGTAACAACTGGGAGAATGCAAAATAGATCCCCTTAACTATTACGGTATTATCATCAATTTCACGATCACACCCAAGTTACTGTCCCCTATTAGAAATTATGCTAATCCAATTACACCAGACTTTCTGTTTCTCCACGTTTACTCGCCGCCTGTTCCCGCCCCGAACTCTCGCGTTGCCGGCGCGATAATAAATTTTTCAAAGCGAAACTTTCACGCGAAACTTGCCCTCCTCGCTGTAACGCTGCCACCCACATGAGAAACATCCATGCGTTACATTCAATTACGAGGCAGAGACGCGTGGGGCACGCCCAAGACCACTAATTTTCCCTAAACTTCTTGATAATCTAATTTACCTTAATTCCCTGATACCGCGCGCACACGAATCTCTAATTAAACCGCCGACGAATAATTTTATTATTTCAAAACAAGCAGCAGCTCCTCCGCGAGTCGATGAAACCAGGCTTGCCGAAAACTTTTCGCGCACGTAATGCGCTCGTGCCGCGAAGGTTCGTTAACGGTAACAATAATAACAATAACGGAGTGACGTGTAGATCTCGCGGGGTGGACGAGGGAAGGGCGGAGAAAGGGACAGAGGATTAAAAGTTGCCACTGGTCGGGAAAAACAGCGAGAACTCCGTGTAACTTCTCTTCCATTATTTGCGACGCGTCGATGGAGGGCGGGGCGGCGAGGGGGATAACAAAGTTTTTCCCGCTTCTTGACAATGCCTTTTGATAACGAGAGCTTGCTTGGGAACGGAGCTAAGGGAACATTGCAACCAGGAGCCGAATGTCGAATAACATTGTTGGAGAAGCTGCAGGCGCGTACGAAAATATTTATCGAGCCGCGGCTACTTGTCAATGGTAATAACATCCGCAACAAAGGGATATTCGTGTAACTCGCCAGCTTTCCCTACAAAGAAACGCTGTTCGGCGTAATTAAATTATTCACGAGCTACCGTTTTAGATAGAGATTTCACGGGGGCGTGCGTTTCGAGAGCACGGTCGAACGAGCCGCAACAAAAACGGACCCGATCAACGTGATTCCCCGGCAAATTTGTTTTAACCTGCAATTAATAACGCGCTCCGTTAATTAACGAACGCGGAGTACCTACCCGGGCGGAGGACTGTTCCGCGAAAGATCGCGTCAAAGCGAAATTCACATGGGTAAGTGTGTGTTTGTGACCAGGGCCCGATCTGGGGGGCGCGAGCGAAGCAACTGGCCAGAGTGACAAATTTGGGGACGGCAAAATTGGTAGAGAAAGAAAATTAAAGTCAATAAAAGAGTAGAACTTTTTGAAAAAGCGATGAAGACGTAGGTAATACATGTTTGAATTTAGTATCAAACTTATAAATTACAAAAAATTTCACTCACTGTGAAAAATAAAATTTTAAAATTTTAATATTACAAATATTATTAACAGTCTATGTAATTGAGTCAACGAAATTTTGCGCAAAAAATGGAAAGGCTTCACGATCGATTCAGCGAGTTATCCTGGATTTTCCAAGTAACCTGGAACCGGTCTCCGAATCGAGCCATCAAGACATTCAGCGGTCCCTAACATTTTAACAAGTATCAGCGGCTGCGCGCGCGCTCGTTCCTCCAGGCCCGTTAATGACCGCTCTCCGCATCATTCGATCATTGCTCAATTGCCATGGAACATTATTATCGCGATTCCCGAGAGCGGAACGATAAATGCAGGGTCCTTGTGCACAATGTGCCCGAGCCAAAGGGAGGGAATCACGCGGTCTGCGCGGCCAACTATGGCCTCAAAACAGCTTCCACTCCAATCACCTTCGATATTACTACTGCAATAGTAGCTATCAATATTAACATTCCACCTGATTGCCACCGAATGGAAATTAACGCGAGCACGACCACGCCGCAAATCGCGGGACCTGGAATTCTTGAGACACCTTCGAATCACGCAGACTCGATCGTTTCGGGAGCTTTCGAGGGACCGGGGAGGGGGTGTGAAGGTTGCTGCGTTGCGTGGATAAGAATCCTTGGAAAGGTTAAGCGAGAGGATGCGTAATTGGGGGGTAACGGCAGCGAAGGGTTTCGTAAAAGCAAAATCGCTTAAACTGCCATATACCTGTTTACCAGAAATGGTGTGCGTCGGAAGCGGAGGAACGATCATTGACCGAGGATGCCCGCGGAGTCCGGTTCAGCATTATTCCAATATCGTTCGCAGGTAAAGAGCCGGAGAAACGGGCGACCAAAAAGAAGGCATCCTCCGCCGCGTCGAGGGAAGTATTCCCAACGAAAACTGCGACGCGATAAACCTTCTAACGCGTACACGTTAAAACCGGTATTACATACACGCCGCGCTGGTACACGCGCATAATAATACACGCACGTAGCTACACGGGAGAAAAGTCTGCGGAGTTTCACCGACCGTGGAATTCATCTCGCTCTACGATCCCGGTACATTGTGCGTGAGGCCATCGAGAACTGGTTTCATCGGGACCCCGAGTGGCTGTTTCATTTTTCACCGGGCGAGCCGAGGAGAGGGCATTTTAATAGACGTTGTGCGCGACGCCAGTCAGTCTAAAGGCCCCAAAGGGTTGCTCAAAGCCAACCCGCGACCCCGGATTATGTAACTCGCTTTCAAGATCCTCACTCGACGCAATTTCTCCAACCTTTCAACCCCCAAATTTCACCCCCCGGCTGTCCCAACTATCGACGCACCCCCACCTAAACACCCTCCCCTCGATATCCCCGTAATATTCAGCACTCCGTCCCGAATAGTTTTCCAATAAGTTTCTGTCTCGTGTAAGCAAGCTGCGGGGCTGAAATTCTATAGGGCAGGCCGATACGTACAAGAAAGAAACGCGCGGAGAATGATGGAACTCCGTCAGCCGGGCCGAGATAAATGATGACAGTGATAAAATGTTTATCCCCGGCGCTGTACGTGCCGCGAAAATCGTTTCGTCGTAAGCTGCTGAAATGAATTTGAATTTATACGTGTAATTCTGTTCGTGACTATCAAGCCAGCAGCACATCGGCGCGTAAATTTCAGAGAACCGGAAGGGAAGGGGAAAGGGGGTCGGCAAATAAATTTTAATTGATTCGCCATTGAGCGCGCTTCTGTTTCGATTTCTGCGCGGGCTCGCCGAGCATTCAGCGAAAAGTTTCTGGACTGGTAACGAAGCTGAGCGGCGGGGCGAGGCGCGGGGAGACGCATAAAAATTATATGAATCAACGTCTCGGGTTAGTATCCGACACCGTGCTTCCGAGTCGCGGGGGCATTATGATTGCGGCGATTCGCTGTGCTCCTCTTGACCGTGCACTCGTTCGCCGTAATCATTCTATTGTGAACAACGGAAACAATGTAATCGCCCTGCCCTGTCTCTATCTTCGATGCAATTAAAAAACGCGGGCCGCGAACGCGCCGCGGGGAGTAAATGCCTCCATTCACCGCATGGGAATATCGTACGATTGGCGCGATTTATGCAATGAAGAGCATGCCTCTTCCGATTCCTCCACTTAACGTCGCAGTTTACGATACAGAGCCGGCTTGCTTGAAATAATATCCGCGATCAGTCGTGGGAAACTTTCCTCCCGCAATCGGAATCATTTCTGATGGCTGTTTTAAAGTCGGAACCGGCAGATGGTTAATTGGAATTAGCCAACTGTTGACCCAATTCGACCATCGCAAGCTAGCCCTATCGGGGAGTACAGTATTCTGGGGCAAAGTGAACTGCAGTTCTGGTGGGACCTGTAGGTTGCCCAAGTTGAAAGCTATTCTATAAGTCGCAAACATAATAGACCACATACATAACAGAGTCATGCAACTTTAGCGTGGAAGCTATTCCTGCGGTACGACTTGCTCGCAGGGGTTCTCCGTCCGTGCTTTTGCATCTATTGTAGCAAACAAACGGACAAGAAATGTCCTCATTTTCCTTGGAATCTTGAGATGCTTCAGGGGTTGTCCTTAAATTACGTGAAAGTTTTTTAAGGGGAGGGTCACGATTTCTTCTGTTTACTTACAATATGCAATTTAGAGAATTTTGGATAAGGAAAGGGGTTGGAATATAAAATCTTACGGGTTTTTATATTGACAAGGGAACATCCCGAACCAGGAAATTGAAAAGACTTGGGAACTTCGTGAATATGTAGAGAATTTCTTCCTGATTACAACGTAATTTTTGTTTGTTGCCCAAATTCACTCTAAGGGAGTGTAATTGACCCCTGAAAACTCGGTTATTTTCCGATTTTGTATTGTAACTCGTGAACTGTAAAATATTTTTTTTACTAAATCATAGATCTAATTAAAAGAAGTAACTTTTGTCTTGAAACTTTCTTCTATCTCTTACAGTTCGCGAGTTACAACACAAAATCGAAAAATAGTCGATTTCTCATGGATTAATTTCATCCCCTTCGAGTGAATTTGGGCACCACCAAAAATTACGATGTAACGAAGAGGAAATCCCATACATATTCACAAAGTTTCAGAACTTTTTGAATTTCCGGGTTCGGGATCTTCCCTTGTGAGTGAGAGGGGATAAGAAATCGCTGAAATTATCCTTACGTAATTTAAGGATAGCCCCTTACTGCAATGAAAAACTTTGACACCCTCGATTGGATCGGGGGTGTCTGCTAGTGTATTATGTAAAACACGTGATTGTTAAGTCTATCCCATTATCAGCGAACGGCTATGTTCGTCGGTGAAAGGATCTGTCCGTAAAGCAGATGTTTGGTCCCCCTCATCATTTTTCAAACGCTTTCGAGTTATTCTTTCGCGACGTTGATTGATGATAGAAGTGCAGCCGCATAAAAGATTCCCCGAGCTTCCAATAATGAAAAGGAAGGGTTTAAAGACTCTTCGACGAGCCATAACTTGCTAATGTTTTATTGCCGGGAACACGGCTGTGCAGCAGAAGAGAAAGAAGCGAGGGAGGAGCGGAAAGAGCCGGGTTAAGGATCGCGTCATAATTTTCGGAAGTCTGTAACTACTTAAGGCTTTTGTCCATCGCGCGCAAACCGTGCCAAGGCTGCTCTTCTCGCTGGAAACAATGAACCGGAGAATTATTTTCGCGCGGAGTTCGACTCATTACAGTTCGAGTGGGATGATTCAGAAATTTCAACAGCTGCAGAAGTGTCCTTTCGTGAAATTTTCTACCAACGAGAGTAATTTTTACGAGTCTTGTGTCTACAATTTAATAGACCTCGTCGAGCAATTACCGCGGCCAACACTTCCTCCTGACTACGTTACGGGGACGTATTAACACACTAATTGCGTTCCCAGAGCGAGCCTGGCTCGTAAAATCCGGCAACGAAAATCCCTGTCACTTGGACGTTCGGCAGTGCGGCCATCGCGACCGCTCCGTCCAGCAGAATCGCAAAATAAGGCTGGAAAAGAAGCAAAACAGTGTCTGACGCTTGACAGCGGCGGAGATGAAGTCTCATGGGAACTCGGGGGAAGTCGATTGGGGAGAATTTATTTCACTCTTCGGCTGATCGCCTAACTAGACATCGTTTTCTTTACGTGTATCGCGCCGCGTAACTTTTCGGCCGGAGTTTTTTGCGGGCAATCAGTGTTGTTGACTCGGCGAAGGATTTTCAATTGGTTCCGCGGAACGAGGGCCACTAGAAAGAAACGCAGCGACCAGTAAACTGTTATTTTTCTCCGGCTGGCTAGCGTTCGTCGATATCGCAATAAGTTTCCCAACATTGTTCCCTCGTTACACGAACCTACAGAAACTTCGATAATACTGCAACTACCCCCGAAGAACATAGTACGTTAACTCTCCATGGAAATCACGGACGAAAGTAGCCGTGTGTGCGTCGAACGTACATAGCTGCAACGGGCACACGTACGGGGGAGCATATACACGTCCATTATCGAAGCGGTACGTGATTCCAGAGAGTGGCAAGGCTCCTTGCCGAGCTTCTATAAAATCTGTTTGATTCGTTGGTTAACATCGCGAAACAAGCTTTATTGGCCGACAGGCCCTTTATTTGATTATTCCCTATCGAATCGAACGATTTCCATGCAGCACGTTCGAGAGGATATTTAATATAAGGGGTGAAATTTCACCGGGAATATCGTCATAAAGCTTATTCACGAGAACATGCTGAATTGCAGCTGAATGACGTTAATCTCGGAAAGGACGCCTCTGGTTTCCACGTAATTATATCGTTCGATTCAGTTTCCTGGTGTATTGCTATCGCAGTGTCACTTTACGGTGTGTACACAGAGCGAATTACTTTTCTTCCCGTCGCCGGGCAACATGAGTTTTTTGGCAATTAGCCAGATATCATTACTGCAGGGATATGCTTGTGCCTATCAAACCGGATAATCACCATTCACGATTACCATTATTATTAACCAACTATGTTTTCAATGCTCCGCTATTCGACGAATCCCTTTCGAGCTGATCCTGCGTGCTAATGGTATTGACCAAGCATTCATTACGTGCCCATTATAATCTGGTAACCAGATTAGTTTCAATTATGCGAGATACGCGAACCTGATTGTAAACATATTCATCGTTTGAATTAAAAGGTAGATATTGTTATTCCACGCACGAAGAGGGAATCGAGCTGGAGAATATTAGTTAAAATTGCAAACTTTGAAAAATCGTCCACTTCAGGCTGCCTCGAGTCGATCAATGAGATCGCTGGGAGCTGAATGGGAGGAGCTATGATATATTTTCGCCACGGTTTTATCAAGTGTCTACGAGTGACGCTCGAGACTCGTTTACCTTCGCGCCCGAGCTTGCCAATTTCACTGGCCTCGCGTATCGCGTCAGTGGAAGAGAAATAGGGAAGTAGGCTGGTATCATCCAGCCGTTAAAGTAAACACGGTGCGACCGCTGGGTCATTCGCTCGAAAACGGCCTCGGGAAAATAAGGAGGGGGGCTTGTACGAAGCGTAGTAGCACCTCTCATTCTGTTACTACCGGTTCCATTGACGAGCGAAGTGGGAACGGAGAAGGAGGACCTAGCAGGCGGCTCTCAGCCCTTCTTTATTAATTGGTGAGGCTAATTAGCTGCAGAATGCACGAACTTAATGCCCTATGTGCATTTCCTTTATCGTCCTTGGTGTACCTATATTCTACCTTTTGTTTTACAGAATGTTAGTTCCTTGGTGCTGATTTTCGGACTGCCTCTGGCCAGCATCCTTCGTCCACAGGGTCCGTGTCAGCATCGCGTACGTGAGTGAGTACTAATTAGAGATTACATAAGCGCTTGCCCGAACGCGCAGCTCCACTTACTTATGTGCTTTCTGATCGATAGCCGTTATAACATTAACATAACGATGTGGCGAGGTGCACTGTGTCGCCCGTAGATAGGTTATGATTTATGGCCACCATGGTGCACGAAACACGTAAATCAGTCCATTATCGTAGCATTAACGGCAGAAAAGTTGCAAAGCAAATAGGACCGGTGGTTTATTGAATGTCGCAGATCCTAATTCAACCTAATTATGCAGAAAGCTATATTAGTGAGGTGAAACTAAGTTTTAGTTTGAACATTTTAATTGTTAAAGAAAAGTAGCTTTATTTCTATTTAATATATAATTTCTTGTTATTGTTTTTTAATGGGTTATTTAATAGTGAGTAATATAATTAATATTATTTTTAATTTTTTGTGGCTTTTGTTTCTAAGCCTAAAATGAAAGAATGGCTTGGTAATTTCAATAATTCAATATTGCAAAAGTTTCTCTAGGGGTTGCTAATTTTTTACGAAATAAACATCACAAAATTGTGGGATTAATAATACGTTTAACTAGTTTTTTTTTGTTATCTTGAGGGTTGGTAGCTTTCTGCATAACTAGGCCCAACTTAGGGTTTGTCGATTTTTAAAACTCGAGGTTTTTATAAATTTGAAAATTCGTAATCGATTTATGGATTTTAGTTAAATTAGTTTTTTATCATTTGGTTTTGTATGCAATGTATTTTATTCTGTTATATTTTCGTAGATGCATAAATATTAAACGAGCTAAAAAATTGTACGGATTTTAGTTAGTTTAATTTTTTTATTTATTCGGTTTTCTATAGCTAGAGTATATTTTTGTAATTTCGCCACGCATTTCCAACGTTAATATTACGTTCAAAGAACTTTGGCAAATGGTCTCTACGCTAAAAAAAACAGCGGGGACCGAGAAGTACACAGAAATTAATGAACCCGAAAGAGACGCTCTTGCTTTTCTTCATTTACATAGAGGCACAAAACACTGGCCACGCGAGGGCTTCATTAATACGAGATTTCATTTAATTTGATGGCACGAAAATCAGCCCGCACGTTTTGCCCTTTGTAATGGACGCGAAAAAGCGCTGAAGTACAGTCGATTTTGAAAACGAGACCGCGACCCGTGTAACTCCATTCACCTCACTGCATTCTTATACGAAAGCAAGTCCCGAAATAGTTTTAATATTACGTAAAGCAACGAGCTGCGGCGAAACTGCATCGATCCAGTTTCGCGGGGCACGAAACTCTTAGCGACGACTGTACACGCCTCGAGTCCATGCCTACCAAGCTTGCCCCGTTGCCTGTACTTTGAAATAGAAATGATTAAAGTTTTAATAACTGGTACGTCGCTTTGCTCGCGAGCAACATTGTCTTTGATTATGCCGGTAAAATAATTGTGGCGCATTGGTTCGTGCTGTTCTAAAAACTACACAATATATACACACACACATGCGCGCATATTATTACTACCACATAGAACCTTGCCGTTCTGATTATTATCAGCATTGCTGGTATTATTGTTTCGTTACCGAGGCGGTATCCACGGTCGCATTATAAATTCTAAAAATATGCGATACTGTTTCAGCATTCTCATTGTTATTATTATTATTAACGCCGCTCTTAAGAAAGTAGGTAATCGAGTTATTACTACGGAGTTTCTATTCGATGGTAATAAAAAGTTATTGAAACGGGAAGCAAAGTGAAATACGGTTTTCATGTATCTCAATTACGGCACGAATGAGTTCTCTTTCTTTCTCTTTTGGCTTTTTTTAGAAGTCTTTCGCGAATATCGCGCTTTATGCACGGCTCTGTTATCGTGAAGTGTATGTACCGTCTTTATCGCTATAGAAGCCGCGCGCGCGCGCGCACACTTTAATGCTTAATAATACCGCAGGAAAACTTCTCTCGAAAAATCAAGAACCGGGCGGAGGATGAGAAAGAAGTGGAACAGTAATAAGTAATATCTTTTCAGTGGACGCGAGATATTCCCAGTTACGTTTCGCGAATTACAGTTATATCTCGTACCTGGTAAAGCATCACGCGAAATGTTGACTGTCGTTTGTTATTCCCGGCGTAATGACTCATTCAAGCTCGCTCGCAATATTCTTCCGGCGCAAAAACTAGATTTGCAATAGCACTTAAGTCGACGTCCATTATTCTTTTGTACAGCCGCTAAATTGAATGTAATTCCCCTAGCATCCTCGAACGTTGCGAAAGTTGCACGGCAAAAGTGCCCGATAAATATGGATGCGTAGCTCGAATGATAAATTCAAACACTCCTCTCTCTCCGGCCATTCATTTTTCTCACCGTGTCCCCCTTATTTGGATTCAATTAGCCGAAACAATTATTATCGTTTCATTTGCGGACCGACGAAAAAATGCGAAACTCGCTTCGCACTCCGCCGGTCGTATTTATTAAGAGTCATTATTACTGTGCCCCCCGTCTCTCCCCACCTCCTCCCGCCAGCTTATCCCACCACATAATTACCCCTCCCATGATGTCTGTACATTTCGCGCGATAAACACGTCGAATAACGCTCGCAGCTTTTTAATCCAAAGTTTACAAACTTTTGGATGATTTCCAGAAATTCTATCCGAGCGACGGGGAATTCAATTAACCTTCACGATTCCCACCACCACCCGAACGTTTTTGAATTTCGCCCCCCTCAGCCGCCCATATTTGCTCACCGTTCATTCTCATAGTTGCGATAAACTCATTTAAAAGTTGTTAGAATTTAACGAAATAGTCGTGGCCATTTTATTCGCCCAGTTTTCGCTGGCTGGGCGTGTCCCGGGAACTCGTGTCGCCCTTTCTTTTTAATTGTAAAATATTATCTGTTTCGTAAATGCAATTTCATAAATGCACCGGGCCGTCCCCCCCGCGACCCCCCCTCCCCTTCGTCCCTCCCCTCTCGCTCCTCGGATCAATAACTCGGTCCTCGTTCTCCTCTTTGTAATTATCTTCGAATCCAATATTTCCTCCGGGCTCATTGAAATTTCATTTAAATAATCGCAAAACTTATTCAAAGCTTATTCAAATTCAACGGAACGAAATGGGCTGTTTAATTCAGAGGCCGCAAGAATAGTTCGCCGGGAGCGTACGCCATCTGTTATGGAGTCTTGAAACGTTAGAAACTAATTTAGTAATGTTCCCTTTTCTACTTTTGTACTATACTGGCCGCCGGTACTTTTACAGGCGTATGAAATTGTAATTTGGAAAATTATTCGAACAACAACGGGGCACCGTGAACCGTTAATTGAATCGCGAAAGCCATTAAAAAACGACACAGCGCTGGTTCGCGTTTTGTTTCCAGCGGAATGAATAATTAGTGCACGTCACGAAAACACAGTGCGAAATATAGTCTGTCTTTATATGACAAATTAATATTCGCTGCTCCGTTAATTACTTTTAAATCTAATAATGCCTCGTCTCTGTCGAAATTTATTTCGTTTCTGCATTGAATCCGGCGCAAAACAACCAAACGGAATCGTCGCCGAGTGAAATATTGCAAACAAAAATATAATTAATGGACGCGTCGCGCGGACTCGCGCAGCAAACCGGATTCCCTCTCTATTTTTAACTGTTTCTGAAGCCATCGAGGTTTCATTAGCTCGCGTATAAGTAAACGCAGAAAAACTTAATGGACGTTAGACAGGCTCGCCGTAGGTACTTGCAACGCCGCGAGAGAAATTCCCCAACGTTCGGGATACATAGAATTTTTCTAATCCACTCCCGCCTTTGGCAACAGTCGTCGCCACGAATTTATAACCGGCCGAATTATTTCGCCGGAAGGCCCGGGCCGTCCGCTGCATAACCTCCAAACTGGTTTAATACAACGAGTGACACACGAAGGATTACAAAGCGTCACGATGTGACCCGAATAAGGTTCTCCGGGGACGTTACTGCTAGCCCACGACCTCGTTCGAACTTTTACGAGCCACTGTACACAGACGATTCCCATACCTGCCTAATGCACCGACTATAAATATTACAATCCCCCCCGTATGTTGAAAGAAGTTTTGCTCCTTTCGACAGTGAATCGAGACGGGGACGGGGCATTTTCCCCAGACTCCTTTTTTTTTCCTCCCGCGGAAATCCATGCTACATGTTCCCGATGAGCTCTCTCGTGCTAGGTAAATAACGCCGTTTCGGCTGGCTCGGCTGTTGCGCGTCGATAAATTTCTTTTATGCGCCCGGGCAGAAGGGAAGTTCCCTGTTCTTGACACGCCTAATGTAACTCCCGAGAAATTGGTGTTTTCACTTAGCCAACGTAAACTTAATCCATTACCCGTTTCGAGGCAACTTAGCGAAAATTTGCATTACATAAACTTGTTATGAAAGCTTTTTCTTCATACGGTGTCACCAACGCGACGGCTGTTTCGTTCCCAGTCATTTCCTAATGACATTTTCTTCGCCAGTCACCGTCCAACGACGAGCGAGATTGCTATTGGCTTTTCGTCGCTCCCGAGTCGCGCGTCGCTCCGCTCGAGAACCACTGCCACCTCATAACATATTTCTATCAAAGATTTCAACGAATCCACGTAATTCTGAGCGACTTGAACCGTCCAACTTGGTAATAATGTACTAGGTATTTACGAAAGCGTTCTACGGTGCTCGGTGCATGGTATTAGCACGAGAATGCTTATTCTAATTACATGAAAATTACCATCGGAAGTTTTGTTGAGAAATATGATACATGGTTTTACCGTAATTGCATATTACGTACATGCTCGCATATGTTTATACGTACGTACGTCTGTGCGGCGCATATATACAGAGAGGAATAGGCTTTCTAGAACATAATATATGTTGTATCGTTCGTAACGATAAGGGTTAATTAAGAAAGTGACTCGTAAATGGTCGGTTTCCAACAGAGAGAACAAACAGCCAGCCGGGGTTCTCTTGGCCGTTCGACGAGCGAAACAAAAGAAACACGAGGAAGATTTACCGGTGAACCACGGTTCTTTAATTCTATAGATACACCCCTTCTACATCCCCACATTTTTTTTAAATCTTTTCTCCCATGTAGAATCAACTCCAATACCGAGTTAATGCTGTTTAACAACGAAAACCTCCGGAAGTTGGCGGGAAGTTTAAATTACTTTAAGAATGTAATCTTACGTGCATTCAGCGCCGAGTTCCATTCGAACAAAGTGAATTGGAACTTTTGAAAAATAGAACGCGCTGTTCCTCCGTCGGGCACCGGAGTTGAATTTCGTTTATTATTCCCTCGTGCGTTTGGTCCAATTTTTTTCTTTTTCTTTTTTTTTTAAAAATGAAAATGGGTTGCAGAATGACGATAAAGCGAGTGTCAACGTTTCCATTTCGAAATCGTACATTCCATACGATGTACATTAATTCACGTATCGTAACATCAGTGTATATGTATATCTGGAGCATCGGCTACTTGAAACTTGTTAAACATTATTCCCTGAATAAAGTTCAAAGCGCGAAGCACTTTTAATTAAACACATTCGCCCGACTCTCGCGCTCGCATCATTATTGTTTCATTCCCCACGTACGACGGCTTCGTAAAACACTTATTAAAGTGGTTCGTTAACGAAGAGATACTGGGGCAAATATATTTTGTCGGATTTACAATTAGCAATAATGTGAGTCGTACGAAGGGGGTTAATTAATTAAGTACGTATCGATTGGCCGGATGATAATCTGCATCGTGTAACACGAGCTTCCCGCCAACATGAAATCAGAGGGGAGGGAAAGGGGTGGGGGGAGGAGGTAGGAGGAGGAGGAGAAAGAGGGGGAGGGGGCAGTCAACCTGCTCGTAGCAGTGGTTCTCATCGCGTTAGAATACAATTTCTGTTCGAACCGTTTCTTTCATTATGTAATCGTGCTCCTCGGATCGTCAAATTTTCTTTGTTCCTCTTTTTTATTTTACTTTTTTTTGTAAATTGTAACACGTGAAGCGAATGATATTTTACGACAACAGGCCGAATTCTATTTATATGAAATTTTAACGAGAAGTTCCCGGCCGAATGATCCAATATTTGATCACCGACCGAGCTCGAAACCCTTTAGAGATCGCGATAAGATAACCGGAGAGGAATACGACTCCATCCTTTTCCATCGTTCTCATGAGTACCGTCGTAAATTCCAAATAATAATGCATTGTACGGGCTGGCGTGTTTTGTTTCTGAATAAGCGTGTTCTTGCCGGCGTTTGCATAATTTGATACGCGACTCGAGTTTTACATTGTATTTTCATTATCTTCATTACGCTGCAGCTCGTATAAAGTATTTCTCTCCTGTTCGCGTTTTACACGGGGCGAAGCATTACAGGGACAGTAGAATTGAAAGTGCATAAAAGAAATGTTAGCCTAACGAACCTACCGCGTTGCTTTCCATCCGTTGTTCGCGCATCCGCGTTAACGAGCGTATTTTAATTTATTTATTGCGCGTTCGCCGCGGCTACGTTTTACTTAGCTTAATTTAGAAATGGACCCCGGCCCCGCCGAGATTTCATTTCAGCTTTTATTTTCGCCCCGGCCGAAGTTGAATTTTCATTTCCAGCATTATATGTACATTTTTCACCGGACGACCTGCTATCAAAGCGATTTCCATTAAGCAGCGCGTGCAATGTTTGCAAAAATCAATACAGAGCTCGGCAAGAATTTATGCAAATAATATTCGATATTCCATACATTGGATTAAATTTTAGAAAATCCACCGCCTCCCCCGGCAGAAAAACTCAATTACCACCCCGATAACGGATGGGCCGCCGAGAAAATTCAATCGGTACCGTTAGAATTGATAAATAAATGTCCTCCTGCTTCTCACAAATTACCCCCGAGGCCATCCTCTCGTTAAACAACAAGCGTAAACAACGTTAACGCATGTAAATCTTCTGTATAACAAGAATGTGGTAATCGAGAGGTGAAAGTGAGCCGACGAGAGCTGGCTCGATAATCGGCTATGAAATTAACGTCTACTCCGAGCCTCTCGAATAATACGACAAATTGTTGAATAACTTGTAACGGCGACAAGCAGCGCCGTTTACATGCGATCAAGCATTTATTACGGCGCACGGCAATTTCGCCGGCCGACTGCAACTTTGCAGCGCGATATTTAAGAGTATTTTTTTCCAGCCTGGCAATCGAGCGCGATAATGATTTCCATTAAGTCAGCCTTGAATTGTGAAACAACCGCTGTCCGCGTTATCGCGCGGTGATTAATTAAAAGCGCTTTAGAAAAGAAGACGTTAATAAAACGCGCCGAGTAACGGGCAAAAAAAAGCGGATACGATTATTTATAGATCCTCTCGATTAGAGAATTTTTCAGTTTCCTTTTAAAACACGCTCGGCTGACCTACTTGTTTTCATAGAAACTCGCGCATTAAGCCAATAAAACTCTGTCTTAACTTTGCAGCAAGAAAATACTTCGCCCGCTGCTTTCTCGATTTATGACGTAAACGCTATTCAACGGGAATTTACGATCAAAGTGTCTTCGCGTCGCAATAACCCAAATAACATTTACTTTGAGAATGTTACTCATTCAGCAAATGCGTTCAGCCAACAATCTAAAAGGCATACAAAACGCGATAAACGCGCACGAGCCTCGCTCTGCTCATTCCCTATTCAAAATCATTCCCGCAGCACGCGGCGATGGAAATAACGGTGCCGAGCAAATGAAAATCCACCACTCTCGGTTATTGCTATATTTCAGCGACGCTGAATACGTCTGGCGATTGTGGAATCGTTCCCCTTTTGTGCTCGGCAAACCCAACGATAAGTTTTCTTTAATTCGCGCAAATTTCACGTCACTGTCGCCCCTATTACCCGATTCACGTGCAAGTACCTTCCACGCCCTAGCCATTTATATTTTAACAAATTTCCATCAAATTTCCATTTAGCCAAAGTTAGCTGCGGGGCCTTTAAATGTCACGGGCCACGGCGCCCGCGAGTTTCCAGCTAAACTGATTCCGCAATTTAATGTAGAATTCCTTTTTGCTAATTTTAATGCACAAGTGCAATGTAACGTGTGCTTTATCAAACGTCGACGCGCATCTCTCTTATCGATTGTGCTCGCGTACTATGCGGGTGGATGCTCCACACGTTCCTCGACCAAATATAAACGTCATGCGTATATTACCATAGATTCCGCGGGACATATCGATGTCTGCTTCTACAGGGACTCATTTCACGTTAAAGCCACGTTTATCGTGTTCATCTATGACGGTAATGACGACAATATCAATGATCTCATTCCGCTCTACAATGATTAATCGTGCCTCGTGACGCGTATTAGCTCGGATAGCATTTCATGAAAATGCAATATTGTCGAATCGGCCGTGCCTTAATTACCGCCGCCGCTTCCTAGATATTTCTACAATCGCCAACAGCCGAGGCCACTTCGCAGGATTTCATGCCGTTCAGATAAGCCGCGAATATCTCCACTATTGCGTCATTATTACTATCTATATAAATACATTCCTCCAAGTTCCAACGTTTTAAAGTCTTCCCGGCAGCTTCGCTCTTACACACGCATACCTCGCGATTATTTAATCCGTTTGGAGTATTTTTGGAAGGGCGCCGAATATTTCAAGCGCTGGCTACTTATTAGACTACACTGGCTGCAGGAGTCGACGGCGCGATGTAAATTGTTCGCTCCAAGGAAGAGTTTTAAACGAGAGAACTATCTCGGCAGTCACGTGTCATGGTACACTTCGTTATCGAATATCGATAATGAAAATTTAAAGGGCCTTCGACGCTTTCGTTTTCCTCTCCTCGCGTTGCTTTGTGATAATCTGAGAAGCTTCGTAGAGGAGGATTATCGTTCACCTTCTGTGTCGTTTTACGTGTCGGGAAGGAAGCTCCGCGCAGCTTTTGAATAAATCTACAGCGGCGAAATGCTTTTCTCAAATCCGGGAATCGGATCGTCGAATTGATACGACCGCATCTGCTTAGTTTATATATACGCTGAAACTGCGTAGCCGAGTTATCGCGGAAAATAACTATTTACACGGTTCATTGTACGCTCCATCGAATATCCCATTACCCTCTCCGACAAGTCAGTCCCACTTGTAGCGCCGGTATATTGTACGCGCATCTTGCGTCTAATTACAATTTCGTCTGGCTCCGTGCTCATTGTTTCTGCATATAATAGAGTTTATACATACGCTGTTGACTAAGTTATATTTTATATCGCACGCTACGTTTGCTCTGTTTAAGGGGAGGTTCCGGTCTAGAGCCCCAAAAAATAGGTGATCTTTAGGAATTAATTCAAGGAAAAATACTAATTATAATTTAATGGGACTTTTTGCATTGTATTAAGCATGTCTTAAATTATAGAAATATATTTTTTGTTTTATAATTAATCATTGCAGACGGCACTGGGAAGTCGTTAAAGTCAAGGAGTCAAAAAATTCATTCAAATCGGTGGGACCTGTATCTCCAAAAGTTATTATCCGATTCGACTGAAACTTTTCTTATTTTGAGGAGTATACTTCTGGCTAGGGGGAAACCAGAAAAAAAATATGAAAATTACATTTTTTAGAAAATAACGACACTTGAAATTTGAAATTACTTTTTCCCTATATTTTTCCTCCTTTCAACGCCTTTGAAAATGATAAATTTTCAGTTTTTTTTTTTAATTTGTTCTGGTATCCCCCCTAGCCAGAAGTAAATACTTCAAAATAAAAAAAGGTTTCTACAACTTCGTGAATTTTACGAATTTCAACAAATCCTTTTAAACGCGTATTCCTAAAAGGTTGAACATTCGAAAAATAAAATAAAAAAATCTGTACATATTCAGAGACCTTGCACCTTACGCTTCATTTTCCTTTTTCCGAAAGTCGGGGTTTGAATAGCGTCGATGGAATGCCGCGAAACGAAACGAAATAAATCAGTCACGGGGTGATTCATTCCTCGCGTAGCCGAAGACGACACTCATTGTCGGCCAATTTATGTAGCCTCGATTCGATGCCTGTAGTTCTTCCCCTTCCATGTAATTCCATTTGTAATTTCAACCGTGCTATTACGCCGCATCTCTCGTAATTTATAATTCAGGGATAGCTGATAATCGAATATGGCAATCTACCGAATAAGCCCCGCTAATTTATCAGCACTGGCCGCGTATCGGTGCTCTAATAGACACGAACGATTGAGCATATAATAATACGTTGCATTAACGCGCGTTCTGTGTTTCCCAGCATGGCCGCCGCGCTAATGTTTATGATCGATTCCATCGCACGTAATTAGTCTTATCTGCCCGCCACGACGATCATCTTTCCCCTAAACACGCGCGTTTAAATTAATCTCTATTTAACGAATCACCGAACTCGAGCGAAAATCGTAATCGTAAAAATTAACGGCCACGTTCACGGTAATTTCGCGAGGCCATTACCACTTGCATTATTGCTGCCAGCTTTATTGCCTAATTAGTCTGTACTCGTTAACAAGTCTGCCTATCGAATTAACCTTGTGTACCGTCGCGACGCCGGCATAAACATTGGGGAAGGAGCGCCTCGAAGTGAACGCGGAAGGGGAACGGATGACGCCCTGTCCGTTTCCGAAAACGGAGATTTCGCTTGGCCATGGTCACGCACGAGGTGGCGCTCGATGGAAACGAGGTCAGATGGAAGCCCGACGCCGTAAGGAGGCTGAATAGCTACGGACACTCTTGGGCCCCTACTTAGCCACTCTGGTACGCTGATTTTAACGCGAGCTGGCTGTCCATCGTGTATCAAAGATTGTCATCGTGATCGGCGCGGAATGGAGGCCAGCAACGTGTAGAGAACGGGACGGTCGATGAAGAAGGCCGTAGATTGGAGTGAATTCAGTTTATTACTTCATGAGTAAGCAAGAGACAAGGGAAGCGAGTAGTTTATTGAGAATTACTGTGATAAATAAGGCGGGGGCAACCAGTGGAAGAGGTTACACCGAAGGGTGGGGAATGGCAACGCGAGGAGAACGATCTCCACTCCATGGATACTGCTCGTAATGCGCACCGTATGTAACCACCTCCACATGCGCACAACCCTGTGCCCCGTCCCACACGCTCGCTCCGTGTTCTCACTGCAAACGGTCGCACGCACACGCGCGCAATCCACCCCCTCTCGGTACACGCGTGCGTATTTATACGATGCACTGTTCGCCGAGTGCGCGTGCCGAGAATTCAGTTTCGTGTGTGCACACAAACATGTACGGGGTGTAAAGAACGTAGCGATCACGAGTGCTTAGGAAACCCACTGTCCCCTGTTTTCTACAATGGAAACGTGAAAATCTTTTAGTGGACGCGTTTTCTGTATTTTATATATTTAATTGCCAGCCTCCACCAATTTTCTCGGAGCTCGGTTGGAGAGGAGATGTAATCCGGGGTAGCTTGCGACGTCACCCTGTAGAGGGATGCAGTGGAGGGGTTGGACGGGTGGAGGGGATATGTATACATAGACAGAGAGGTGGGTAACGGTCAAAGCTTGCTGCACTGTCACACAAATATGACACCGGCGGATCGAACGGAATTCAATACTGGTTTGAAATTTGTAATCAGATTGACGGCGAATTTCCGACGAATCGTGACAACATCATCTACATACATATACCGTGTATGGATATGCGCGAGGGTGGGGAGGGGGCGGGGAGATTCGGATGACAGATGCAAATGTAATCCGGCTTGCGTTCCATATATTATTTCACTTTGCTAGCCGTGTGGGTGTATATTTGCGCGGCCTCGCGGCACGATGGACATTGTTGCACTGTAATTTTGCTAAAATGTACTTTTCAGTGTTCCTATACAGCCCGGTATCGGAAAGCGATAAGAGTGAAATTATGAGTTGCAATATTAACCTTCCAGCTAATATTACCGCGCGACGCGGCAATATTTTTCATAAACTTATGAACGCACAAGAGAAGATAAACGACTTTTTTGCGAAATCCTTTTTCCCTCTCGCTCTCTGTTTTTTTTTCTTCTCCCCTCTCTGATAATATTTCATCTCTAAATAAAATTGGAATAACTCGCGATTTTGCGCGATCGATCAAAGGGACCGAATTTAATAACCCGATTGCTGATTTATCTCTTTAATGCTTTTTATAGAATAACTGCAAATAAATCTTTTGGAAATTCAGTTGGATCCGATATTGCGAAAGTTCCCCCGTATCTCGTTACACAATTTAATCGCGAATTATGGCTCATAACAGAATTCACAAATTAAATTTGCATACCCAGAAACTGCAATTTCCAACGTACAATAACGGGCGCGGAATATATTTTATCGTCGCATTCCCATCGCCACAAATTGCAAAATTATGAGGTTTTATCGAGACGTAAAAATTCCCCCTCCTCGCCTCCCTGAAGAATGCTCGCTTGTTGGACCATTTATAAAGCAAGGCCTGCTTTTTATTTCGCACGGGAAATCTCATAGCGTGGATTCTTCGTCCCCTTGCGATATTCTCCTTTTACCATCATACTCCGAAAGGCAACACGCGAGTAAGTGAATAGAATGATATATATCGTAGCGATAAAGTGTCTCCGTTTCATATACCGCAATATTTTCTCCGTAGCATGTCAAGCGTATTTTTCTCCTCGAGACAATTTCTTTCTTCGAACGAAAGTACCGACTCGTATCAAGCCGAGAGAGTGCCATTAATTGTTTAACGGCGATGGCATCGGACATAAATCCGTCTAGCATCTTTCTTTCACGCGAGCCTGCAACTTTGATCCTCGCAATCAAATAATTATATAACGGGCCAGGCAACTGCATCGATGCAATTATCAATTTTGAAACGTTCATGGGGCCCCGGAGCTTCGACGAGACTCTAATTAATTACGTTCGAGCCATTACGAAATTATACGAATCACGGCAATAATTAATACGACGCTAATTACATTAATACCTACTCGCTTCGGTCGCTCGCGAGAGTAGAGTAAAAAATTATTTACAACAATAACACTAGCGCCTAAGCCTTTATTTACCACGCGCCCGGAGCAGAAGCGGCGTAATGGGAAATAATGGAATACACAGAAGATCGAAGAGGGTTGCTCGTTCCCGTGTAATAAACGCGTTAATAAACGCGCCGAACAATTTATCTTCGTCGAAAGGTCTGTTTGTCCATTGGAAACGGCGATAAAAAAAGCCGAAAAAGTGGGAAAACCGAAAAAACCGAGGTTCCAGCCGGAAGCCGCCGGAAAGGAAGGAGAATTAGATAAAAAGGCGAGGCGATCGATACCGCTGTGCCATCTGGCTCCCTGCTCCCATAGAAATTCTTGTTTCTCCTTGGCCGTGTTTATTCTATGAATTTCGCGATCAACTTGCACGTACTCGAAAAGACCCGAATGCCGTTCCACCGGTTTATTTTAGACGGGATAAATCGCGCCAGCAGATGCCGAAAGAAGCACGAAAATACGATCACAAAAGACGAGAGATATCTCGGGGCCGTTCTGGAAGAATTTCTGCCGCGCGAAAAATTTATTCCCTCCCGTAAGGCCGACGTTTAAATTATCATTCCGCGGCGATGACAGTGCTTTGGCATCGAGTCCGTCGAGCAGAACACAGAGGGCCCGAGGATCGTAGTCTGTGTTTCCGGTGGACTTCATTTAGTGGCTGTCAAATACGTGACTCACAATCGGCCGGTGCGCCGAGGCGCTTCGCATTAATTATCGTCCGAGAAATCTGCGGTCAGGTATTCGTAGAGAAGAAGCCAAGCCGGGTGTCTCTGTTTCAGGTGAAGAGGACAAGGCGGGGCGGCTGGGTGAAAGAAATGCATTCGAGGCATGTAATCCGTTTATATTCCCCGTGACTGGTCGTTCTCTCATCAGTCCCTGTTACACGAGAGCGCGTAACTCTTCCTTGGAAATGTTTCAAAGCTCGCGTGTCCGTCTCCCCTCCCCCGCGGTCCGCTAACAACGCCACCTTTGATTACTCGGCGATTCTGACATTTACCTTCGAGCTTCGGCCACGATCATCTAAATCGGGAGATTTACTGTACACCCGGGGATCTTATCGAAGCTACCCTCGCTGGATCTCGAAATTTCTGAGGTTCAAATTGAATCGCGATGTTTTAAAGAAATTCCTCCGGCGAGCTCTCTCGCGTCAGCTTGTACGGAAATCATGGCACGTATATGATGACGAATAGGTTTTATTTCCCCGGGCGTATCGAAATGGGCCGAGTGGAATCTGGAACTTTACCCTCCGCCCGTCGAGAGTAAATAAAAGTTGTGTCTCACGGCGAGGTATTCAAAACTTCTGACAGCGCAAAGAATAACACGGAAGCGCGGGGCGAGTCTTAGCGAGACAGATATTTCGCGTAACTTCGCCCTCCCTCTTCAGTTCAATTAACGGGGCGCCCTTCTGTTTCTCGGGGAAATTTTCTTCAAGTCTTCGAGCGAGGCTTCGAAAACGCGCACTCCGGCACGCGTTAAAGGTATGAAAAGGGTTGCAGCGAGTAAACACTATTGAGTGCCATGCGAATCCAGTGAAAAAAACTCTTCCTCTCTAAAAGGCTAAATAACCTTTTTCTCCACCGTGGAAAGAAAAAACGCATTTTTTATGCATTCGAATGCCGAGTGTCTAAAAGGCGAGATAAACTTTATGCCGCGTAAGAGCGTGTTTCCTCGGGCGCGTTTGACAACCAGCTGAGACGCTATCGAATTTATTTTCCTTTTTTTATACAATTCCCGATTCGTCGCCGCGGGAGAAGTGGATCCTTCCGCCTCGTGTGACGAGAACTCCGAGGCACGATTTCATATTCCAACGAAGGAAAGTATTTTGCATAATTTATTTTACTGCAACTTCTTTCCACCTTGCGTCGCCCCTCTTCCCACCCTCCGACTCAAACCACGCCCCCTTCTTTTGGAGCCGCTCCTTCCGTCTCTGTTCCCCGTTCGTATCTGAACCGCGCGTATCAAAACTATCAGAATCAATCACGCTCCTTTTCGTGTCCGCGACCAACTACTCGGCGCTTTCGGATCAATCGTTAATATTGAAATGGGAAGGCCCGAGCCGCAATGAATTGTTTTACTTGTTGGCAAACAGCAGGGATCTGGTTTAACCGTTAATCGATAGGGTCGGCGGGGGTATTTGGAAAATTAATCCCTCGAACGAACTGTGCGTGGCTGGTGCCCCAGCGGCGAGGGAGTAATTACCTAAAATTACGCAACGGAGTTGCATTGCGTAGCGCCGTACGCTGTCAGCGACGTTTATGTCCCGCGGAATCAGGTTTGCCCCTCGGACAGAGTCGGGGACAGTTTTAGATCGTTGGAACGGCCGCCAATTAACGCGAGATTAACGCAAGATTAATGCAAGATCAACGGAAGATTATTAGCCGTTCACAATGGCGGTAATTAATGCCCGGCTCGGGCCACGATTCAAGATACTCGATAATCTCGGTGTATCTTTCCCAATTAATGCCGGAGCTGCTGTGTGCACGGGTAATTAACCCCGCTGACTCGATCGCGAGTTATCAATCTTGGAGGCTTCGTCTTTCCGACATCGACTACCGAAAACAACGGTACAGCAACGAATATGATCCCTCGATGATATCCGAATAGATATGCAAATGACCGGGGACCCAGCGAGATCACGGCCGTATAATAAACATGTTAATGCCGTAGTTGGCTTCGATCGAACTGGAATAAGCGCGCGTGCCGCTCCGTGCCCGGCTGCTTTTCTTTTCCCAAATAAAAAGACAAACATCTACATTCGAAATTATTCGGCTGCAAGGAGTCCAGAGGATAAATAGAAACGTTGAGGAATTCCATCCGAAAGCCTGTGCATCATATTTCGTGAAGCGTGACTGCGTAAACAAAACCGAGGCATTCTTAATTTAAATTATTCTTCTCCCTTGTTTGTAAAAACTTGTTTTTTAAAAAAATTGCTATAAATTGTTTTATGATTTTTAGTTTTCGAGAATTTTAATCTTTATTATTTGCATTAAGTCTTGTGTAAAGCTGGGTTTTAAAAGAATTTCTTTTTACTATAAATTATTTTCTGTTTTTTACTCTTGGAGAATTTTAATCTTTATTCTCTACATTAAATTCCACAAAATTCTTAAAATCGTATAGACTCTTAAGTAGTTTTCTCGGTCAGAAGAAGGGCAAAAGACAATCGTGCTGTCGGTGGTGACTTTTTTCAGCCCTCGGAATATGGCACGTGGCCGCGAAACAGCTCAACGAAAGACGTAATTTATCCATTCGAATCCCCTCGAACGAGCGTCCGTAAGAAAAACAGCAAAGTTTCCCGGCCGGTGGCACGTGTAGGGGCCTCGTTGTAAACTTCGCGCCGCATAAAAGCATGCAAATTAGAGCTCGCGTGTACGTGCTCGGAGTAAAGCTCGCCGAGAACACTCTATTTTCGCGTTTAACCAACTTCATTCTCCTCCGATCAGCCCCGTCTTTCTGAACGCATCCAGGAGAGCAATGACGAAACGCGTGAAGATATTAAAATATTTCATACTCAATATTACTTACGGATCTACTCTGTACTCGCCACGAAAACGTGAATGCAACGTACCTGAAACAGAAACAGAAAATACCAAGATTAGACTTCTTTTCTTCGATAAGAAACCAGCTCCTTCTTCTTCACCCACAAACGAATTCTTTATTCGCTATTCATCGAGGACCGTGGTGTTGTTTACTCCGAAGCAGAAGTTGATCCTCGCGGCAGAGAATTGAAGCAGGAGGGAGCCGAAAGTGATTGCGAAAGAAGGCTGCGATTGCGGAGGGTGGAGCGATCCTCGGCGAAAGGGGCGATGGTAAAGTGGTGTATCCATGCTATTTTAGCTACAGCAGCGCGTGCTCTCGTTTGAGGTCACGTTTGATATTCTAATTGACTCGTTTTACATATTAAAGGACATTCGGCTGACGGGAAAAGGACTTTAATTACGTTGCCAGCTCGCAACGCGCATTCAAGTCCTTAGCGAAGCTGGAGTCAGCTCTTCTTTGCTGCCCCTTTCCTCCTTTCTTCTTCCATTTCTCTGATTAACAAATCTAGAATGATGGAATCCATTACTCCGTACAATTCCCCGTTCGAATATGACGTAGTCAATTAAACTGCATGAGTTTCGGAATTACCAGGAATCTGCGCTCTCATCAACCCAGTCACTGCAGCTCTATCAATTATAGAGGCCAACAAAAACACGAGGAAATAGCCACGAATAGGGATATCGTTAATTTTCATGAAACGTCGGGTCGCGAAAATCGAGATGAGCAATTTCCATTTCGCTATTGCCCGTTCCATCTGCTCGGTGGATGTGTCAAGACACGAAATTCTCGAAATAGACGGCCGCGCGCGGCGGTGGGGGAAAAGAGAAGCGGAGAGGAGGAGCGAAAGCGGAAATTCGACTAAGAGCGACGGGATCTTGCGATTCAATTCGTCATTGGAAAATTTCATTCGACCTCGCCGGCATTATTCGCGTCTGACAGGGCACTTAGGGGTCGCCGAATTGTTCGAGAAGTCCGAAGCCATCGCTCGGAATACATGGACCGTCTCACTTTTTCGGCAAATCGAAGACAGAGCGAAATTTTCACGAAGGGGGGACGAAGCAAGTCTAAAATTAAAGGAAAACACAGAGGAAGGGAGATGATTCAATTGGAGTTCAAAGGCTGCTTTCGAAATACTCGAGGGCCGGAGTGCGGTGTGCGTATTATTTAGTCAGCGATTGGCTTGACGAAAATAGTCCATTGCGTCCTTCCGAACCAACTTTCCTTGACGACCCGCCACGCACACTACCGAGTAAAACGTCTTTGCATCATCTCACGCATATTTGCACAAGATTTTCCACGAATTGAAAGATTTTTCGCGCCCTAAAAGGGACAAGGGAATCTAGCTTTAATATATTTAAGAAGCAGAGGACCCAGAAAACACGTTGTCGAAATTCTAAACAGAATTCCTAATCGCGGGCACCTTTTATCCCATAAAATAGCACAGTCCATAGTTGATAATACAGCTGTTTGATGCATTAATCCGATGCAACTGTAAGGGTTGTAGTGCCATACCGAGCGCGGCTCGCCAGCTACCGTGCACGGTTATTTTGAGATAATTGCATTTTAAAGTTTAATCGCGCCGGTCTCGCTTACGTATGCGGGCATCGTACTTCAGACCTTCACTTTCCAGCATCGCGACGCGGAGATATTATTGTACGTGATTGCTACTTGCGGGTTATTAATAAGAAACACCATATCGATACCCCATAACGCAACGTGGCATTAACCGCTGCTGTCCCTGGTTGAAATTTTCTGCTAATTAGCGGCGCTAAATTATCTCGTAGTTTATTCTTCTTTCGCTTCGCAGCGCGGCTTCCCGAACTTTGCTCCGAAATTAACCGCTTTCTCGATTCCTTTGAAGCTGGAAGTTGGTCTTTTAATATAGCCCAGTGTTCGAAGAATGGTCGCGAGCAGGTCCCTCCGCGGTGCCAAAACTCGGCTAACATTTTAAGTGACGTGCAACACTCGAGTGATCGATTCTGTGGCGAGTTTCCAAGAAAGTTAATCAAACTTTCGTCTCTCAATACCCGCGGATGCAAATATACCGGGTGTTTCCCCACCGCTGTCTCGGAACGCGACGGCCCCCGATGATCGGAGGAGAATGTATCGCCCCGCGAAATATTTTAATACGTTCCGCTGTTACGCGCGCACATTTTACGGCTCGTAAAAGCGGCTCTTACTTCCGATGGTACATGTGTCGCGATAGGAACATCGGCGGAGCGGCGTGTCTGGCCGAGGGGCGGCAAATAAAAGGAACGGCGGAAGGAGGCGGCAAACAAAAGGAGAGAGCGTCAAGGTGGAAAATATAAGGCGAAATGGACAAGCAAACAGGGGAGGGAAGAGCGCCCGAGCTTCTATATACGTGGACAAAATTGAATCTCGAAATGTATTCCATAAATAAATAAAAGGCTTTCGAGTGGTAACGGGGTTGACGAGGAAATGGCAATGGGCGGAGGAGTGGGGGTGGTACGGAGGAAGTGGTCGCACGAGGGGAGGGAATTTACACAGTTGTGACACATTGGGGAGGATGCGTGGGTGTGTGATGCGTTTGCGCGCGCTTGTTTACAAACGGGCGCATGTATTTATATCTCATCCCCTATATATGAATGGGCAGCTTGAATGTACGAAAGCTCGTACGCATACGCAAATAACCAGCAGGAATAACCAACGCATAAAGGCCCGTTTGCACGTGCGAGAAAAGGCACCCTTTTGTTTCTCGGTCCGTAAAAAAGAAACGTCATTTTTCTAAGTAGTTTTAGACTTCTAATTAAATATTCTTTACAGCCCTGTGGGGTGTGAACCGTATTAGCGCGGTGTTTGGGAACACAGACGTTTGAAGAGGAGTTGCAATATTTTAGAGATCGCAATATTCGCTTACACATTCGCGAGAGATTACAAACATTGAAATTCCGGGGAATGTTCCGCGAGCTTCCACTCCCTCAATGCAATCTCGTATTGAATTCCTGAATGAGATGCACCGACATGTTCCTCCTTAGCGAAAGTTGTCGGGAAATATTTATCTTTCTCGGGAAGTTCTGCGAGGGAAAATACACCTCCCCGTTGCAAATAGGCAAAGAACAAGTAGGTATGTTAATGAAACACGCGAACTAGTCGAAGCCCCGTTAATTGCTTTTAAAATCGACAATACTTTGCTTGGCGAGTTACTTATTTCTGAAATAGGACCTCCTAATTATTCTCGCAACGAATTATTCGTGTTTCATTCTTCTCCGCCTCCGTCATCAAACAGCGGGAATAGTGAGGGAAACAGTAGCCAGTTAGAAAGCGACTTAATTATTCCGAAATATAAACTGGAAAAAAGCTCGAGTGGAGCGTTAAAGCGCGTTCGTTTCCAAAGCGTATTTAACAACGTTCGGCGCAGTTAATTATCGATCAAGCCGGCAACTATGGATACAAAAGAATGCTTTATTCTATTAACCCGCTTTCCCTCGAAAACAACGACGTTTGCATTTTACGACCCCTTTAAGTAACTCGCCAAGCCCCGGGCTGTACTATTTCAATCACAAACTACTTTACCACGCGAAGTAAAATAATATACAAGCGGGCTTCGCGTAATTCACGTCGCGCCGGTTAGTTACATTACGTTATTCCCTTATGAAGGAAAATAAAATCGCGTACTTTATCGGCAAAGTAAATTAAACTCCACCCTCCGCGAATACATACTTTCTATACTTTCCCCGAGTTTTCAACTCCTCTAAAAATCCCCGGGAACATTGATCGCGATATAAATTTCAATCGAATACTTTTCGTGCCGCCGGTCGCCCTCCCGAAAACTTTTGCCGCCAACTGTACGTTTATAACCCAACTGCCGGCCCCCAACCCCGAGGTTTCACAATTTCAAACAATAATACGATGAAACTTTTTACTAACCTAATAAGAGGAAAAAGGGGGAAGCAACAGAGAATTACAAGCAGCCATGGAAAAGCCCGATAATCATCTTCATTTAAGGCTAACACGCGTCTCGGGGCACGTGAACGCAAAAAGAGGACGGCAAACAACGTGTAAATCGAATCTATAAGTGACTGACCAACCGGCGAAAACTTTGACGACATGACCCACTGTGCCCCGCAAATCGAATCAGCCGTCGAAACGATAACGTAAACACAGTCCCCGGGCTGCCACGTATTTTCCGGCATGAGAAACTTTCATTTGCGCCCTTTATTAATTCGATTAAGCCTTCGACCGATCGACCGGAATTTCGAGCGAGAGCCTCCCACCCCTCGCTCCGTGTCTGTTCCCACCCCATCCTCCCTGCAACCCTCTCCGGTGTATTTCTCTTTTACTTTCTTTGCGCCCTTAATCTTTCATTCCGCACGACGTCCATGCTGAAATCTCGTAAATACGAACAAACTTATGGCGTGTTCTAAAGGGCTTTCACGCTTCAATGTTGCTTCATTCTCAGGGAAGAATATTAAGGGGTGTGCTCTTTCAGAAATTTGTTGGCGCCGCGGGTAGTGCTTTCGAGAGACGGATGCGATGTTGTTCCATATTCATGGCTTTCACTTTCGCCTATTCTCTTTTTCCACGTTGCAGCGTATTTTTCAGTTGTCACGCTTTGTTCTAGGTAGTAAACGGGAGGTCATGCCGAAAGAGCCGGGGCGGTTTATCGAAACGAAATCTAAACCTCGGCTATTCGATAACGGTAATAATATTAACGATCTTTTGCAAAACGTAACTTGCAAAATGAATTGTGAAACGTGGTTACCGACCGCTGGCGGGCACTGCAAATTTAATTTAAACAATGATTACATTGCAAATATTTCGAATTGGTTACGGTCGAATTACGATGCGATTCAATTTCATACATTACGCTAATAAATGTTCAGAGAGACATAGTTGCGAGGTAGCGGGGGCTACCGGAGCAAATATCAGTTAATTACAATTTCACATAATGCACTCGGAACTGTTCAACTCTAATTCAGAGCCGCTGCGACGGAATCGGGTGCATAGCTTCCATCTCTATTATTACATGCATTAAAACCAATATCTCTCGTATTTACATAATAGAAGCGAGCCCCGGCCACGTCGAATGAAAGATTTCAGAGGCAAATGAATGTAGAATGAAAGAAAAACTGACGGGAATTTGACGTAGAATGTCGTCGAAAATTAAATTTATTGCTACTTACATTACACAATGGGAGGAAAAAAGGGTGGAAGTTGTTTCTCGTTGAACGAGTAGAATAGAAAATCTGATTGGAAGTGGATTAATGCAACGTCCCTCGTTATGACGCACTCCGATTTAATTTGATTCAACCTGTGCAAAGTAACGCCGAACAGGACCATAGGGCATTGCGGTTTCGCCGAATGCGTCTATTCGCTGCTCCATAAGATACCGAAATGCACTCTGCTAACTAAATGGGGGAGACAGCAGAATAGCCCGGCGAACAAACGTATTTTAACCACCTCTCAACGCTCCGATCGATCCCATGGTAATGCTGTTTCCCTTTCCCCCCCTGTTATTCGAATTAAATACTATTCATCAATAAAACCGCCACTCACTGCCAGCAATTCGTATAAATCCTCTTAGAATAGAAGAATATCGCCATTCCCGGGGCCGTTACTTTTGTACTTTCGACAAAACAAACTTTTTCAGCCCTTTCATTCGAGTTCATTTTTCCTCCCGTACTTTTCGCATCGGGCTTCGATTTTGAAAAGGAATCTGTAAAAACATTGATTTCTCGTCAACCGATATCGGACAAGCAGAGCTGTCGATGCAATTCGCCCCAGTCGAGTTCGAACATTTCGCGCAAACACGATACCTGCATGCCGCGTTCGAATACACAAAAATTGAAAATACGTATTTTCAGAAAATTTCCTAAAAAATAGTCGACTGCGCATTGCCCTACTTTTCCTGCGATTTCCTATTTTACTCGATCGATAGATTACATCGACATTGGGTATTGCAAAGCACGAATCGTTTTTCGCAAAAGTGACGTTCGCTGAAATTGCCCGCTTTAAAAGTTAACCATCGTTAGCTCGTGTCTGTACACATATTAATTTGCTTGTCACCGTTCTTTGGTAAGTGCAATGCGTTGTTCGACAAATGTCACCCCTTTTCACTTTGACACGCGTCGCCAGACGATAAGAACGACCCTGTAATCGAAACAAAACCCACATTCCGTGTGTGTTTGCTCACGAATACTGAGCGAGAGAGGGAGAGAGAGAGAGAGACGGGTTTATCAGAGCAACGTGTGCGCCCTGATTTATCAAGGGTGAAACAGGATTGGCGTGAGCACGCATGTGCGTGAACGAGGGGTTGAAAGGGCCAAACTCGATTGTTGCGCGAAGGTAACTCTTGTTCCTTTCTGTGCGCCAATCCCTATGATAAACAATAGCGACATAATGGAGTGTCTATCTGTCAATCTATATGCTTCCTATCCGCCGAGAAATATTACTAAAATACGAGGACATAACAGACTGCCACAATACACACACACATAATATCCTAGCATCCAACCACTCTCCGTCAAAAGTGATGTACAAATATGTCTCTCGGAGCGTGCATTGGTCACTCCCTTAGTTTCTGACATTTATTGAGTTTGCGCATGCACGGGGTCTAGGAAATTCCGGCCGTCGCACGCCGGAAATGTAGATGCTGTGTCTCTCGCACGCAATTTAAGCCATAATCATCCATTTACAACACTAAATGTAGCCCGTACTCGATGACCTCGTTGCGGACGGCAAAGTTGTATATGAATAACAGTGCCGTGGCCAGTATTAAATGTAAATGATCTATTCTCCGACTCGCAGACCCGCGCCTCTACGTTCCCCGGCTACGAATGCTGTATTTTACGTCCGATAAACGTGAAATAGTTGGGGAAATGTATAAATAGAGCTCGCACGCGGTAGCATTATAAACGGCCACGCGGAGTTGGACGCGACACTATATTTATCGTAAAGAGTTTTATATTAAGCGGAGCGAGAAGGTGCGGCGGGGCACCTGAGTACTTCGGAGGATATAAAATAGCCGTCATAATAATTTTATTGAACGGACGATTGTAACGCGCGGACTTGCAATAGCGTCCTTTGATGCAGGGAAACACGGTGACGTTTCTGCCGTTTTAATACCGCGAACGCTCTCGAAACTATTCCACAATGAGTGTCGTCGTTATTTTTTAATGAATTTCGCATTAATTAGCGCATTTTATTAATAACATTTATAACAACGAGTGCGTATTCAATGCCCCCTGTCGCAGTTTTAATTAAGATAATTAATCCCTTTTCTCGCGCGCTTTTGTTCGTGTTGCAGCGAAAACGAACGCCTGCAAAATGAAATTATTAATCCGATGAAGCGTATTTAATTACGTTATTAAAAGATTTTCCTCCGCGGACGGACTATTAAAAATTTAAATATCGCGATGTTAATTAAAAATATTTGAAAAACCCGTGCCCCCGGGCTGGTAAAATGTTTCCCCTTAATCCTTTCACTATGAAAAATCGCAATTCGCCGACTGTCGCGTCGGGTTCTGTATTCTTTGACGCGCTGTATTTTTTTATTTGCTGTTTTTTTCGAATTCAGCTTGTCCCTCAAAGAGGACGAATTAAGTGACTGTAAATTAAAAAGCATCAGACTCGGCGCTGAAATGAAAATAAATCTGACCATATTAAACGACAGTTTATGCTGCAACGATAGCAATTTGCATTAATTACTTTCTCTCGTAAAAGTTCATTTTCCGCGTACTATTTCCCCGTTACGTTCCGCTCGCGGACTTAATTCGACAAAGTGTAACGTCCTCGCAGGCCTGTAATTTCATGTGTTGCGCGAAAGAATTTTTACCCAGTAATGAATCATCCACGGGAACTGCGTGGTACGTGTGTAAATATTTTCCAAAACGTTCGCGTTTAATGTTCGCGGACTTTGTTAAAATAATGTTTGTTTCGGGTGTTTCAAACATCCCGTTTCATTCGATATCGAATAACATTCGTAGAGCAAATATTCCAATTGGAACTCTATTTTAAATTCATCGTAAGCAGGTAATAAGACGCGGGAAACAGTTTACCGTTCGCCTCGGAAGGGGGCAGCAGCGTGGCGGCGCGCAGTAATATTTTTCGCGGGAGTAGCGTCACGACGCGTCGCCAGTCACGATTTCGATTGCATCGACGTTCTCAAATATATTTACATATCTCCGGGAAGCCTTCAATTTCCGATATCTTAAAGCGCGACATAAGAATCCCGGATCCCGATGCATTACGGCGGTCTATGGTTGATTTCCTCTCTCGAAGAGGCGAAGGAAAATCATGACACCATTATATCCGATCGAATATTCGTTTGTCGCCGAAGGAGAAGAGGCACGGAGGGGCGGAGAAATTTCAACGATTTCGTGCTTCCGTTCTATATAGAAATTTTGTCGCAAAAACCTCGGGGGAGTGAGGGGGAGGGAGGAGAACACGGACAAATCGTTGCATAATGGTCAAAAGAAATCGCGGAGGGATATAGGTTTGTGGATGAAAAGAGAAGTACACGGGGGGGCTTTCGAGAGCTTGGAAGTCGCGAGTGGTTACTATAGCAACGCGGAAGCCGGTAAAATATTGTCCCGTCGACTCAGACGAAGGGATGGGAGAGAGAGAGGGGCAAAGGTGGAGGCGAAGAAAAAGGAAGGAATAAGCAAAACAGAGAAGCGGGGCGGAGAGAGGAGGAGGTGTCCGAGAAGCGTGCGGCGTGGGGGGGGGGGGGGAAGGGAGCGAGAAAGGAGAGCAAAAGGGAAGACACGGTAAAAAAGAGGAGGCGAGAAAAAAGAAACGCGCAGGCAGCGCAGAGAGTTTCATAGAAGAAGGAAGAAGTTACGTGAAGTATTTATGTGGCCACAGAATACAGCTCGTCTAGATACGCGCGTAATGCAGAAATTCCAGTAATCGTGGTGAGTCCACTTCACTGTTTCTCCTTTTTCACAAGGGCTTGCGGATTAATTAATACGAAAGGGCAAAAATTATGTCCGAAAGCGACGTATGTATTTTAGCCGGCGGAGATGGAACGTATTTTTCCACGAAGGCTCGTGTGTCAGCGTACGTATGATGTACATATGTATGTACATAATACGTCAACGAATATCAAGGTCGATACACTACGTAAACATTTACTCGGGCTTCCGTTGCTGAAAATTTAATATCTACTCGAGTCTGAGATATAACAATGTGCTCCAATAATATTTCCTGAATTCATTTCTTCCCCGGGAATGCGCACGTTCCACAACGGCGGACAATAGTTAAACCGTTTCGTTGAACTAAGGTATTTAAGTGGAAACCCCGGGTCACAGGGAAAATAGTGAAATTACTCGCGAGGCAATGTTACACGAGGCGACCTGAAAACGGAAATTAAGCCCTACAACGGCATTAGACTTGTCAAGTTATTTTATGTCTCGGACCGTTTTCTCTGTTTATCACGGCCCACTTCCGATGCGACAACTAAATCTTCGACTTAATGAAAACCGCACGGCTATCCCGCTTTCGCACAATAGTCGCAGACTTTCAGGTAATTACGTGCCGTGAAACGTGGCGCGCTCAAGTGTGATTGAGAAGTTACGTTCGGTATAATAATCGCGCGAGTTCGATTGCGATAGTATAGGAGCGACTAAATTGAAACTCGACCCGCATCGTGTGACACTACCTCCCTTCGTATGTTTAATATCTGTTTCGTTATCTCATAAACTTTAACGGCCATTTTGCTACACACGCACACATTCAGAAATCGATGAGGCAAAAGTTCCTCGTCGGAACAAAGCAGAAGGACATTCCGGTCACGTTCGGCGACAAATCTTTTTCTTCGTATTTGTAACGATCTTGATTTTAAGAGACACACAGCTCGCGTGAAATGTGTATTTTCTGTTTTTCCACGGGTAAAAGAGGTATCTTGATGGACAGAGCATACCACGCTCCCCCGTTACTTGCACACCGGTGAAAAATTAAACGTGACGTGGCTTTAAAATATACTAGCGCTCCTTTTTAAATCTCTCATATACCCGACGACTCTTCCGTGGAAACGCGATTGTATAAATTACATAGCAATTACCTTACATAAAGTACACTCTAAGCTTCTGCGAAAAATCTATATCAAGTAAGTGGAGCACGAATGTTCTCCCCATCAGTTAATTTAATTCATTATTCAACATCTCCAACTTCGCTTCTGCCATGGGTATTCGTGGTATCGCAAACTCGGTTAATATTTAAACAGTCCAAAGCACATCTAAAAAATTCATTTACCATGAAAAATCATGCTATCCCAAGGGAAAGGATTATTTTCAATCTCCGGAATTAACTCGCGAATAAGATGCCGATAGAAGTGAAAAGTAGGTTTTACAACTAGTGGCTTTTCGTGTGAATGCATCCTAACACGTGGGGGGCCACGAGTGGGGAGAGACAAAACAAGTGAACGAGCTTTAGACGTGGCAACGACCGGATACACTCTCTCGCTCCCTCCGCGGCTCGCCCGTCCTTGTCCCTCTCCTCCGCTTTCGTCTTTCTCGCGTAACCGTGTCAATGCATCCTTCTGTCCCTCTCGCCGCTTCCCATCCTGTCTCTTTCCCGCGCTCACTTTCTCGCTCACAGTCTTAGGTATGCACGCGCGGCTGGAGGGGGACAGCCAGCACGAAAAAGCCGAGAGGGTTATTATTTAGGGCCGGTTGTCATTGACGGAGACAATAAATTGACAAAAATAACGAGGCAGATGGGGAGGGAGTTTGTAGACTCCGGCCAGGTCGGCCAGGTAGTTACGCGTTACGTTCGACTTGATAAAATGTTCAACTGCATATTAATGTATGCACACCCTCGCTCCCGCCCGCTGTTTGTACACCGCACACACACGCGCGGCCAACGCGATGCATTTAATCGCTCTTATCGCGTCGATACTATTTTTACTCTTCTGCCATTTCGATGCACAACGCTTTTCCGTTTACCGCACGGTTTTTCCTTTTATTCCGCGGCGATCTAATGAGCTCGTTTCACTTCCATTAGAATTCCGTTATTGCACGCTCCTCGAATTTCGCTCGTGGCATTACTCGATACAGCGGAGATAATTTCAGCTTGAATTATATATATATCGCGGAAATAAATCTTGCGAATTTATGAACTGTTTCCGAGGATCACCGTGTTGCCCGGACGAAAGTTTCGCGCGATACTCGATACCGCTGCACTGGCGTTTTATATGCAACAAGGAATATCCACCATTAGTTAGAGACACGACCTGTTTTCTTCCATCGCGGATCCCATTGCGACGAGTGCACGAAATTTTTCCCATCCCGCGGCGGAGTTAGGTTGTTTCACTGTTCATCGATTTTATGCAAAGTTATTTGCTTGGCCTATTTCGCGAGGGGGGCGAGCCGCGGGACGCGCGGAAATATTCAACCTCTTCAACGTACAATTATTGTAAAAACCTCCCTCCGCTCCCGTTAATCCACTTCGCCTAAAATCTTCTTCGAAATAAATCATCTCTGCTCCATCGAAACAGCGTCCGAATCGTTTCAAAGATGTCAGCAACGATCCCCGATTATTCCTCCCCTTTCCCCCAATCGGTTTGTCATTTTTCTCTTTAAATTCATCACTCATTCATTCCCATTTTACTCGATGGAACGAATATAGAGCTCGGCAGCTGGCACGAGTCCAATTCACTCTTATCTATCAGTCGCAGAATAATATCGGAAAGCATCGCGGACGTGGAATTAATTTCCGTCAAAAAAAATAAGGGGAAAAAGATGAGTGCCACGCCCCGCAACAATGTTCGACTAACCGATGGAAGACACTTTAACGAATGCTGGCACACAGCTCTAATTAGCTCGGATAATTTCGTCCCCCCTTTCACGAAAAACAGCTCCCCTTTGTCCTGTGCGAGCGGCCTAACGTCCACCTGACCGTAGCTCGGCCTAACCCAGACCTAATTTCTACTCGACAGACGATACCTGCGGGTTAGGTAACCGATCTAATAGAATGATTGGCTTGAATCTAAATTGCGCTTCAATGTAATGCATATCTGATATAATTGAGGACAGTGGGCGCGATGCGGAGCCTGCCCCACCGACCAGAGGGCACACAGCCGATTGAATAAACAACACCGGCGAACGGTCTAACGAAGTTCAATTACCGGTCCGAAGAATTTTATTTTCGCGGGGGGCCAATGGATTTTAATGTACAATTAAAATTCACATCTTCATTTCGCAGCTGCCTGTAAATTTTGTAATAAAGCTGCATAATTGAGAGCGGAGTTGCATAATGAAGTTGCACCGCATTGCGGATGCATTATCGCGCGAGGAGAAGAGAATATCACGTTGAATAAACGAATTTTCCATTAACGTTATACATGTTCTGAGAAACACGCTCGAAACAAAAATCATTCCCCGGCCGCTTCGTAATACACCGGGCGGGGTAGTTTTAATATTCCTAATTAAGGTTAAGGTTTTTAATTAAACAAATCCCGATCCCACCCCGGCGGCCCGGATATTTTGTTGGCTTTTCATTAAACGGATCGCGAAACAGCTCCTCTCGCCGAGGTTGTTTACGCCGACGCGACTAATAAAATAAAATACAAGGAAACAAGCGGACGTGTTTGCGAATGCTAAAAACCGCGTAACCTTCGCGGAACTCGCGCCTATACGGGACGCAATCTTTTAGAAGGCGTTTGTCAAAGGCTTCTAGTGGAGGACGTTTTGTGTAAATTGGCGACGTTCGAGTTTCAGGTACAAATATTTAAATGAAACACGTGTTCAAATTCACGTTGCACATACAAAACAGATGCTCCGTGTCGACGCGGCCCCTCCACCTCAATCTCTCTCTCTCTCTCCTCCCTCTCCTCGTCGCGTCGAGTATCAAAGAGTGGGGAGGGCTTGAATGCATTATGCAGTATACATATATGCGCACAGCGCGTCGATATAGCTGCATTGATGTGCATTCATTTTGCCCCTGTTGCAAGTTTTCAAGCAATTTAGTCGTGTAAAGATTCGAATCGCTTCGTATTTTTATTCGCACAGAAAAATGTAGAGAAGAAATATCGCTTCTTGCTAATATAAAGCAGTCGTGGCAGCTCGGGCCGTTCGCATTGGCGCGGGACCAGGGGGCTTTGTAATTTAAAAGATTGCAGAGCATCGAGCATTCCGTGATTCGATAACATATTTTAACGCGGAAAGGTTATTTGTAATTACGATGCTTGATGATTAAAGTTAACGCGAGGACCGCCAGTATTAACTGTGTAATTTCTATCTTGGAGCGAGTAATAATAACATTTCAGCCGGGGATTTATTTTACGAGCCGGCCTGTAGAGACCGTAATGCAGATATTGATCTGGCCCGAGTTTAATGTCACTCACAATGTTATTTCGACTAAAACACACAGCCGGCGGAATTTCAATATTTAACTCGCACACCTCTGTCCATTTTTAAATCGAGCTGCACACGCCACGGAATCGATCGGAATCACGCTGACAACGGCGATGAGAAGAAAAAAAAGGACGAGAAGAATGTCCCCGAATTAGAAACGCGGCGTAATTTACGGCGCGTCACGGATGATCGCTTTCTCTTCCCGGAATCGAATTCGATCGGGCGTCTATCGATGACAATAAATCGGGGCGATCGGAAAATTATCCGATAAAATAATACTAGGATCCAGCCGGTGATATATTTTCAAAGTCGAAAGCATGAATGAAGGTGGGCTCGTATACCCACGCCAAATTGAAGCCAGGCTACGTGGCTTTTAATTAGAAGCTTAAGACGGTGTGTTAAGATCGTGTGGCTTCCTTCGTAAATTTACGACGCGTACGTATGCGTACACGGATTCTGTTGTACCACTGTGTTCGTGTTCAGTAGCTCTCAACCGAGGAGCACGCGGGGGCCCTTGAGTTTCTTCGAGGGTAGGGGAGCAACCCCCGCGTAGCGGTAAATATGCCAGCGATAATTTAAATTGATAATGTCTGTACAAGCACCCTTTAATGAGCTCTGTTATCAGTTAACGTTGAAAGCCAGCGGCTCGGAGGAACGATAGATGAGCACATTGTGCCGATCAATGGCAGAGAAAATTGCATTTCCTAGTCACGGTTGTTGCATTTTTAACGGCAAGGGCTGCGTAGATTATATCCGCCGTCGGTACGAGGGCGAAGCAGATGCAACGGTTACCAATAGAGCTGCTACCACTGGTCGGACAGGGGGGTAGTAAATAGAGGCGCAAACAAACACCTCCGGGGCTCATATTTTTCAACGACGCGACGGATTTTCGAGCATCACGGCTGGTGCGTCGCGCGAAAGCAAATCCGCGGGCTTTATAGCGGAGATATTTTCTTTTACGCGTGTAGAATTACCAGCGGGGTCGTTCAACTTTAACGAGCCTAATTCGGAGAAATTTTAAATCGCAACTGAGCTCTCTACGCGGTTAACAGCTATTTAAGAATGCAAAACAATCGATCGATCGCGTAGGTTTGGCCGGGGCGAGTCGAAAGTTTCTGGAAGACCGTCCGATTGGCCGGCGGGTAATTTAATTACGCCCAGAAACGAGTAACTTGGCCTCGGTACATGTGCTCGCCTGCTGAAAACTGATTTCTAAAACTATTCCGGCTCTCAAAGGTCTATGTCTATTGACTTTGATCTCTGATACGCGCACTCGGCATATTCCCCGAATACATAATAAAGCGATTTACCATCCCCTCCCCCGCTCTGTAACCAGCAAGAGTGCGCCAGGGAAGTTATCATCCCGATAAATCAACAGACATCAATCGGGCATGTAGCACGGTGGTCCGTAATTTATCGAACGGCGCACCTTCGGCTCTCGATATTCAAATTCCATCGCAGCCATCGATCCGGGCATCTTTGAAATGCACCTGGCACTTGTGCTGTATCCACGGAAAACTTTCAACTCCGATACAGCGTCGATCCACTCGAGAAGACTCGAGGACTCGTCGATTAGTTTCGATGACAAATGAGGGGAAGGCACGCGTCTCCGTCCTTGCAATCAATTGCTGAATAAACAATAAACGGATCCTCTTCCATAATACTATATACATCCCCCCCGCAGCAACCCCTATAAAATCCATATCTCTGTAATTCGAGGGCAGAGTATCAGCAGAAATCCCAAAGTAATTTTCTCCAGCGAATTCCCCCCGCGCCGGCAGTCCCGCCTTAAAGGAGATAACATCGACAGCGAAAGATTCCAATATTCCAGCGCACGCAACGCCGTTTACAGAGCTTTTTGTGTAAGTCGTTCACCGAGTGCGCCGTCGCCGTGTGTGCGTTCTGTTGTGTTGCCTACAAATACACGCGGGCGCATCCATCCCTGCCAAGTGAGACGAGAGCGGAGGGCGAAGAGGGCGAGAGAGGGAGGGGAGCGATAGTGCAAGCTGGTAAATTAGAGAAGAACAGGGACAGAAAGACAGGCGAAAGGTGGAGATGGGGGGAAGAGGGAGAATGAGAGGGACACATCCATTGTGAAATGGAGGAGGACAGGTAGAGCGGAGAGGCTGCGAGGGAGAGGACAGCCGACTGGGGGGAAAGTGGAAAAAGACGGATAGAGGGACGTGCAGGGAAAAGCTAGCGTGGGCAAATAGAGAAGACGAGATAGGAAAATAAACAGGTGAAAGAGGATAAAGGGACAGATGGAGTGAACGGAGGAACAAGGGAGGAGGCAAGTGACGCGGGTGAGATAGTGGCAGAGGCAAGAAGAGATCAAAAGAGTAAAGAAGACAAATAGACAGAAATCCGGCGCGCAGCGCGAGCGAGAGAGGAGAGACGGAGAGGGGCACACACTCGGTGTCTCGAGCTGGTGCGCGCGCGTTCACGTATAAGGCACTAAACCCGTTTAACTGTGTGAACGATAATTGGCACATGAATCATGCATTTGGTTGTAGCCATGTCACTCGGTGTACGTTCCACTCAGGCAACTTTTCGAGTGCACGCATGCACGCAGCGCGTCGTTATTATGCATACAATGCAAAATAATTATCGTAAACGCGAATCAAGCTGCACGCCATTTGCATTTCGCCCCGCTAACGGCGGCACCGTGCGACTTAATCGGACCATTCAAGAGCGGCCAAAAAATTCGGGCACAGCGAACTTTCGTCGTTTCCTTCCATCGAAGACGTTATTCCAAGTAGCCGTGCCACCGTAGTAATTCCGTAGAGGAAGAGCCGATTATTATCTGTGCGATTACTAGGGAAGAGGACTCCGGGAAAAAAGGCTGGCGCGACGACGCGTCGTTAATGCACACCTATATCTGATTGAATAACATCCGCGATCGAATTCAGACCACGTGCATCAGAGGAAGGATACATGTACGCGGTGAGTAACAATGAGATATAGATTTCAATGGTGCCTTAACGATCTGCATCGTCGTCCGCAAACCTGTTTATTGAGTTAACTCCGCGGGCATTGAGAGTATCGACGATACCATCGTCGTTCCAGCGGACATCCACGGACGAGATTTCCAGCTTTCATTAAACATCTTCCTGTCTTTTATGTCCCCTCCAAGCTAAACCCGCACTTTGTATGCTAATTCCACTTTGCCCCAGTCGATTCGCGGCGCGTCTACTAGTTTTCACATTTCCTAATATAAACTAGGTACTCCTGTCGTGCTTTTCCACAAACACCCGGAACGTAGGGGGACTCACGACGTAAAAAATATCACTGGCCCTTGTAGCCTCCCCTCTTGGGACTTGTAGCCACTCGCTCCGCGCAGTATTCAATCAGTATTTACCACTGAGGAAAGTTGCCAAGACTCAGGGAAGCAATCTAGCTTCATTGGTCCTCGTTCCCCGGAATATTTCACTCGACCATGGGACCTTCGTCACCGAAATTAACTCCCCGACCTGAATTTTCTAAACGTCCAACCGCGTAAAGCAGATATTTCCATATTTCTCATAATCATCCCTTCGCCCCGCCCTCCGCCAACTCTTCAACCCCACTCGTATCATCTTCAGCCTCGCTGTTAAGCGACGAATTTCCCAGCAGCTGATTAAATGCTTTCAGCGAAGTTGCATTACACGTAATTCCGCGCGGACAACTTTGCGTAAATCCCGAAAACACGTATGGAAAACGCGTGGGGAACGGTGGAGGCCGAATGGACGATGAACTAGCAGAGCCAGCGGAGTACATGGGTGGTAGCAGAATTTTATGATAATTATGCATTTGTCGCTGGTAAACGATAACACAGAAGTGCACTCAGCCGGGCGGATAGGTGTCGGCTGGGGAAGCTAAGTCGAAATGCAATTTAAGCTCGGCGTAAATGGATGGTAATTGTTGGAACAAGGCGACAGAGTCGCCAGCCATGCCGGCGATCAGGCAAATATTGGATGTACTAGGCCGGATTATTATTTGCTTTATCGCTAGCGTCTGAACGAATTTGTATTGTGTAGTGGCCGTGGACGAGTGCGCCTGCACCGCCGCGACCGATGACATGCAAGTATGCATGTCAAATACAGGGATAGGAACGAGCCGGTGAATCGCTTTTACGAGCCCGCCGCCCTTTGTTCTCTATTCCCGATGAATGTGTCATTTACTGGAAACGCAATCGGCGAACGATAATTGATCGGATCAGATAGTTTGGCCGGAACGATTTCACCAAGGAATTTGATGGACGGACGTCGGGCCGGCTGCTCTTTTTGCTCCTTCCAAACGGTCCGCGAAGCTCGGACAAGCTGTAGAGACCGTTGTAATAGAAAATAAAAAATTACCGTTGTCTGACACTTTTTTGTTACAAAACAATATATTTCCTAAATTGAAGATTTTCTCTCTTTATCCATACGTGTTTTCAGAATACAAAAAAATTGTTTTGGTAAAAATAAGCATTCATAATATGAAGAAAAAATTGACACCTAGTCTCAAAACACGTGTCTATAAATAGAAAAAATTTCAATATAGTATAAAAATTCTTTCTGTGACAAAAAAAGTCCCAAACGGTAATTTTTCAGGGCGTTACAGTCGGAAGACCCCTCAACAAACTATCGTAGCACTTTAAGTGTATTACAGAACGTTGACACGTTCTTTCAATTTAGATTTATAATGCTCGTAAAAGCGCAGTGATTTAAGCATTTTAACGGGGCCCGTAACACCGTCGCCGTTCCTATCCGAAAAGAAATCAGGAAGCTCCCGGAGTCGCAGGTTTTCAGCGTTATAAAAACGTCGTTGGGAATTTATGCGGCATTAACGACACTTTCACGATCGTGTAGGTACACTCTCCCGGATTCGTCGCTAGTAGCACCGATACGTTGATACTGCCGAATTACCAACTCTACGACCACGAATTACCAACACTGGCTAGGCGAATTATCCGCTCTGGCCGGCCATTATTCCGATAACCAATCAATATGGTGGCACGCGTGCGGGAGCCTCGGGATTCTAACGAATCGTTAAAACTAATTTCGTTGATGCACCGCGGGGCTGGATAGTTCTCCGGGCGATGTATGTTTTATGAAGGTTGAATACGGTTTTCTGCGATATCAAGAGTAGCCCTGTAGTTGGCCACACATTCGCCGAGTGGATGAATCGAGCGATGAATGATTAATGCGCCGGTTACTGTATTCGATACCCTTGATAATCTCAGCCAAAGTAGCTTTCACAGTTCGACATGTTTAAACGTGTCAACCGCGCTAAATTAAAGCATACGACCCGTTAATATCCCGCGGTCTCACGCTTTTTACCATTGTCGGTGTAATAAATCCCTCCCGCGCTGTTTAATCACCCGCCCTGGAAAAATGTAATAATAACGGGCCCCATTGCAGTGATAAGGGCGGAGACACCGTCCCTCCCATCGCGTCTATATTTTTGTCAAACTGACACTGCTGAACCGGCTTAATTTCAGTTCACCGCGCGCGGCTGCATGCATATATTCATGCGCCCGTGTATCCGCGCCACATTCCACATTGACCGTTTCCTCGTTCGGCCAATTGTTTGCCAGCCGGGGAGCCGGCGTGGCCCGATGCAACTCGTGCCCAGGACTCGGGAAACTTTAGCCAGAAAGCTGGCGCAATATTTGTGCCCCGCAACACGGTTCGAGCCCCTTCAATTTGTCACGACTTGTCAAATTTTTTCATTTACATTGCCGCCAGGAGATCCGATTCCGGGGACCGCGAGCGCAGCCCAGCAACGAAATGCACAGAGCCCGGAGCGCGTGGGGGCACCAGGGGGGAGAGATGGATCATTAAAATCGCGGAGAATCCGGGCACCTCTTCCCGCCGCTGAAAAGTGAAATCTGCCGGGAGAATTTATGGGCGATTCAGCCGCTGGGATCTTTTAATTAATGTCGAATGATCGTAATGAGTCGTGAAATTATGTAACGTTTGATTAATGACGCGTCGATGCCGAGGAACGAGCGGCAGGAACGATTCCGCTCGATGAATGAATCATTGCCGGCGACTTTTCTCCTCCCCTTGGATGAGTTGCTTATCGCTCGCGCCTTTGTCATACCAGTCCCCGGGGGAACTAGGCCGTCGACCGAGGGGCCGCCGAAATAGCTGTATCAAACTCAGAAACAAGAAGTAATAGTCCAATATACTTTCGCCGCTTTTTACCCGGCCCGAAAACTCGTGTTTTTTCACTCCTCGTCGATTACAGTAGCCCCGACAGTGGCTTCTTTTTTTTTTTACGGCGTATCCACTACACGCAAAGATTAGCACGCGAACACAAAAGGGCCAGACGGATGCTCGGTGTGCGCCGCGCGTACGTATTGTGGGGCCGCGGGGAAAATAAGAGGAGTAAAAAAAGGCGGGCTGGCGAGCGAGAGGGACGGGAACGGGCGGAGGGAGAAGGACGCCATCTGCTACCGGCAATGAAATATATCCGCGCGGAAAAAAGACGGGGAAAGAGACGAAGAAGGAGCGAAATGCCCGGGAATGTATATAGAAGCACGCGCGACTAAAAAGGGACTAGCAAAAAGAGGCGGGAAAAAGCGTAACCTGCAGAGATTAGCGGGGCTCAAACAGCCAGGGGAATTAACCCGTTAGGAACACGAGGGTAATTGAAAAATATACGCTTTTGAGCAAATTGTGCCGCGGATGAATGCCGGGCCCGTTACATATAACCGCTTTGTTCAATTCTTGGCCGCTGTTGCTCGGAATCAATCCGATTCCGTGCGCTCTCGCCATGTTGCGTAACCTTGGCCGGGCCATGCGCGAAGGAAAGCCCTCGTGCAGCGTTCTGTGAAAACATTGTTGCGCCGCGGCGCCCATTCCGCGAGGATGCGTTTCGCGTGTCGTCATCACCGCTGCCAGCGGCGCAACATTAATCCCGATTATTCGTTCGTATTTCAGCCACTTACGACTTCCATTGGAGGCAGGCCGCGAAACAGGCGGCGATCGATTAACACGTTTTGGTATCCGTTAATGGGCCGCGTCCATGAATAACATTAGTTTTTCCTCGGCCGTGGTTAACGCGCGAGATGCACGCCACCCGATTAACCGTAATTCACTGTAATTCTCTGCTAACAGTTTTGTGCACGCGTCACCCCTCCCTAAGTCTGATTTCCTGCTAGGAGGGAAACGCGCGGCGGGTGATTAAGTGCAAACAGATTCGCGCCGGAGCGTTCTGTATAAATGTTAACGCGGTGGTTGTCCCAGCGTTCTAATAACCGCCGGGCCCTTGCCGTCGTAACAATTTAATTTCCTTTTACGATATCCTCCGACCGCGTGACGTTACGTAAATTCCAATAAGCTGGATATTATTTCGATCGTTTGTACTCCCATGGCAGTCGGATTGCACGGGAACACGCAATACCCGTTATTATTTCCCGCGAATGTTCTTTCTTCAATTACGTAAACGCCAGCGGTCGCAGAATAGCATGAATAGTTTGCTTTGGAGCCTCGGTTATTCCGAATAGCTGGATTATAGTTATCCAGCAACTTCATTGGCCGCACGCGTGTGCGCGCGCGAGGGCAGCCGCGGTCGTGTACCTACACGAGCCTGGAATATTCCAAATGCATTTAAAATCTACGACTTCTTCCACTCGCGTTCGTTTCTCGGGCCTCGTTATTCGATACTTGATGTTCCTAGAATCGTGTTTACCAAATTGCCGCGGGAATAATAAAGGGAAGGGGCAAATGGAATATGACGTCAGCTGGAGGTAGGGTTGCCAACTTTAATAAGTATAATAAAAAGTAATAAAATTATAATAAAGAATAAGTAAAATTGTAAAATATTAATAATATTTTTATGATTGCCATTAATTAATCTACTTGTCTTGGTATGAAAACCCAAATCATCGGCTACCGAACAGAACTCTACGAACGTTTCCCAATTTTCCCACCATTGTCCCCAGCCACCTGCTTTCTTACACTTTTTAATCAACGCGAAACGTCGCGGTGGTTAATTGCTCGCCCCTCTCCTCGTTTTCAATCGATCGGCGATTTTATCTAAACGCGAATCGTGACGCAGAGAGACTCGACTCGTTTCGGTAATTGAACGTTACCCTACGAGCAGAAGTATTTTTTAACGGGACTATATGCCCGGCGAAATCCGCCGAGGCCTGTTCCCCATTGTTACCGGTTCTGAGTTTCAGACGGGGTCGACTTGGAGGAATGTAGAAATTCTCGGCGCGACGTGTCGCAATTGTAGTTTGCCTCATCGGGCTCCGGTTGACACACTAATGCCGAGGTGTCAACCTGAAGATTTCCCTCTCCGTGAGCCCCGCTGTTCATTACGCGCAACACCGAACACTTTGCATCTGAATACGAATAACGATCACTCGCGTTCAATCATCCGTCGTCCGAATTAAACTCTGATTGTATAGCGCTGGCTGGCATCTAAATTCCCGGGACATATTACTGGGGCTCGACAGTCGTCGGCCGGGGATTCGTCTCGCAAAGATTAGAACGGTATCAGTGGCGGATTTAAGGAAAAAGGCCCGGGTGGCAAACATTCTAGAGCATTTTGTACACATAACAAAATTAAAAATAAATTCAGGCGCGTGTGGATTTAAATTTATGGGACACAAAAAGAAATATAATGTTTGCAGAAAATCATAATTTTTTTTAAGATTGGGCCTTGAGGATTCTTCGAATCAGGGGCCCATTAAATCCGCCACTGAGAGCTATCGACTCGAGCAACTTAAATTTAGTAACGCCTAGTCGAAAAACGTGACTGCAATTAAATGCTCCACCGTGCTCGATATGTTTTTCAAAAAGCCAAGAGAACGTGTCCTCGCGACCGCCGCATACTATTTCAATGGCAAAGCGATGACAAAGCGTTCGCATAAAATAACAATGGGCAGCGCGGAGGAAAATGGATCGAGCGTGCTAGCCGGCCAATACAACCTGCGATTCGCACTCTTTGCTGCTCGCCTGGCAAATGAATTACACGAGCGCAACGAAGATCGTTAACGAGTCGAGAATCTCGGAGCAGAGCTATCCGTCCAGCGGAGGCGAAGAAGCAATTTAAGGATATCCAATTTAAATCCATTAGCAGCGAGTCGAAGCAGCAAAACTACTGGTATTAATAAATGCATCGGTCGTTGTTTATGGCCTTGGCCCGATGCGCTCTCTTTGTTGCTCGGTTCAGCAAAGCAGAGCCCCTAATCGAAAGTAAATTATTCCTGCGGAAAATGAATTACTACCGGCTGTGAGTCACTAATCTTACAGAGCATCGGATAAAAAAAAACATTGCAACAACTTTCATGACGGATTAATCTAGAACCCTGCAAAAGATTCTCGACACCTTGTTCCGCGAGGTAACAGGAGAAAGCAACCGAGATTCTAACGAGAAAGAAGACGTTCGGTGGAAGAAGAAGAAGAAACCATAATGAATCAGAAATAACGAAAAGTCCGGTATCGGAGTCCCCATTGTGGCCGCGCACCTTTCATCAAATTCTCTCCTCCTTTTCTCCGCCTCCCTCCTTATCCCACTTTCACGCCACCCTCCCCTCCTTGGCATTCCTCTGTGTGCGTGCCCTTGGCAGTCTCCTTTGCACCTTGTAATCCCCTTTCATGGGGTTTTCTTACTTCCGCTTCTGTTTCATTTTCCTCTTGTCCGTTAGCTTCCTAAGGTTTCTCGAGCGCTCTTCCGCTCTTTCCTCACTCTTTTGTAATTCCACATGGTAAATAAGTAAGTAGCGGGAACAATGAAAGGCGGCGGGGCAGAGGGGGTTGTCGCTTCTTCTCGATTACATCCTGTCGTGGTTTTTTAAACGACCGTTGCCACAGCACCGTCAGATGGAACTCTTAATTAGCGGGGTCCTCCAGCAGCCTGAAGATACCCTAATCGACGGCCCAACTCCTGGACCCTCCTCGTTCACTTCGAGACGATCTAGATACCGGGAACTCGTATCGCTCGGAAGCCAGAATTTTCCAAAATTCACGGCTCGGTACTCGGGCGATCTGGTGGATTCAAATCCACTCGCAGCCGTAATTCTCTCGCATAATTAGCGTGTTTATAAGCGTGGAAGCAGATACCTTGTCTACAGTTACCTTTACGCCTCGTTTCAGAGCGCGTGTACAAATGGGCACGTATTATCCGCCGATGACGCGGCGTGCACGCGTGTGTTGGCCCAACACGCTCCCCGCGCAACCATAATCGAATAAACGGAGACACGGTAAATTACATGCTGTCCATTCACGTCCAAGATTTTTCCTATTACAGTGTTTACGGATCCCACAAATCCAGCTGCAGTACAGGCCAGTTGCTGGCCGAGTGTGCGCTATTTTGATCCTTGTAATAAATACTCGATTATCTAATCAACGCTATTGTGCGCTCGGCTCGGGTCGTATTTCTGTTAGGCTACAGGCGACTTGTCCAGAAAAACAGGGATTATTCCAACCGCTCGTACATTAATACAGAGAAGGATATATTCTGTTCTTGCGGCGCAAGGGAGGGGGGCAAAGACAACTAAAAATTAATAGAATTCGCGGTGACTTCCTCGGTGTCCGCACTGACAATCACAGAGGAAGGAGTATTAAATAAAAGAACGTGACGCGATAAATGGCTCGTGAAGCGGGACGCACCGACACAGCCGCGTTAATTGTTTCTATAATTATTCATAACCGCGGGAGTTTTAAAAATGCAATCCAATCGACTATAAATTATGCCGCGCACAATATTATCCATTGATGCCCGTGACAGTTAATTTCCTGTTTTATTGCCGCATCGATCGGTAATTAAATTGCAGCCAACAACGGCCAACACTTTTACGCGACTCCGGCTTTGGCTTGCTGCTTTTGTTCAATCCCAGCCATTTTATTACCATACATTCGTTAATCCCGGTATTTAATAACGTTTCGCGCGGGGCGAGTGGTCCGATTTCCGCCGCCATGCGCAAATAAAATGCTTTTTATTCCGCATTATGTGTACGCGATGTAACGCACTCTATGACGGTTGCGTAACCAATCGGCGAGCAGTTGTTTTTAACGAACACGATGTGGAATATCGAAACTATATTCGCGGACAGCTGCTACTCATTCCGCGGAGGAATTATTAATTATCTGGACCCCGCGGACGTTGTTCGTCTTCGGGGGAGGGGGATAAAAGCGGAATAAAAGGAGGCGCGGGATTTTTTTTAACGAACGCTCGCGACATCTGAGAAGAGAAATAGTTTGTACCTTCCCTTGCATACCGCGTCAGCGTTGTAACAAGAAAAACCATTCCCCCCGGCCCGTACAAGCAAAGTAATTTGAATATAAAAGGGTTAAGTGTCCCATTGAACGTGCAGCGAATAACAAGCCCACTCAACAGAGACCCGAATATTTTCGCGAAAGGAGATTACTCTTTGAAATAACAGAACGGCAGGCTCCTTGAGTTGACGCGAACTCCGACTATAATAAAAACAACAGAGTGACGCAAAAGACTTGGACCGCTGTGACGCAATCGCTTCGTTACTTTATACTTTATAAGCTCGGCCGTCCTATAACTTTTTCGATAAATTCATCGGGAATTCTTGGCAGTATTTCACCGAGCGACAAGAATGTTCGAGATACTGACAAGCAGAAAGAACTTTTAAGGAATTTACAAGGAGGATCCGGCGACGGGGAAAAAAAGGACGGAGGACAGGAGGAAGAAGAAACGGAGGAGCAGTGAAATTTAGCAGCGGAGGGGGGGAAAGTTTAGCAGCCGAAGCATTGCAACCGGGCGTTAGATGCGGGAACAATGGATATTGTCAGGGCTGATCCGATTTTGATACTCTCCGAAGGTTAAAGTTCGGCAAGGCGATGAAACCGCCTCCCTTTTCCCGCTCGATACCCACCTCGATGACAATTTAATAAATCCTTTATGCAGCGTTACGAGCGACCGGCCGCCGAGCCGCGCGCCGGGAGAAAGTCACCGAGCGTAATCGAATCAGAATTTTATGACTCATCGCTTGTTCGATTGTGTTGTTCCGCGGTGGGTTAGGTAATAAACGCCAATGAGAATCGCTTGTTGCATCGGTCCGGTGGTAACGCGACAGATAGCGGGAAGCTGCTTTAAGTATCAGGCTAAACGCCGAGTTTACACAGCTTTTTTTCGCGTAATAATTAATTAGCAGACACGCTCCCCTCCTTCTAGCCTGACCTTTCCCGAGCGGAAGATTTCATGAATGCCCGCCGGTGGGTGGGGAAAGAGGATTTCAAGTTCTTCAGCCCGACCTCCCTCTTTTTCCTCCTTTTCAGCAAACTTGGGGTTGAATCGCGCAAGTGTTTTATTAGAGTAGATTTATTATTATTCGAGAACACGACCTTATTTCCAGGATGAATTCTATCTGTTTCCCGGGAGTTCACTGAAATTTTTAACGCGCCGAGGAGTTAGGTATCCCGACTTATCAAGTTTACGCAAAGTTGTCGCGACCCATTTCCGCGATCAGAGAGGCGGCTGGATTTTTTATTATATATTTCGAACGTAAGTTGGCGGGAATTTAATTGCGTCCCGTAACAAATCCGTCCAACGAAACTTGCTAATTGAAGGCAGAGGCTGTTCTTCCTAAACGAAAAATCTACAGTGGACGAGAACTTTCGCCTCGGCGGGGCGCGCCTGGCTAAGAACGTCAACTAATTTGTCTTTCTACTTTCCACGGAGAAGAGAAGCACGCAATCTACATATCAAATGCAACTGTTCCGCATAAATCTCACCTATCGACGGCTGCGAACGCGAAGCCCCTGCCACGAGCTTGTTAAAATGCCAACTCGAACATACCTGGAACAGAAAATAACGCGGCACGTGAGACGAGGTGTATCGAGAGGAATTCCTAAAATGCCAATTGAGAACCGCTGCAGTGGACATCCAGCGTCTCTCGGGAGCCACAGCCTCCCAAAAGACACCAGAAAGAACGTGTTTTCATCGGTAAAAGGACTTGGGCTTCTTTGTAACGGCGTTTCCCTTCTTTTTCCCCCCTTAACTCTTGTTTGCTTGCTCTAAAGGAGCCAGCGGAGATACATGTATCTATTTTATTGCGTAGAAGTCTGTCTAAAAATGCTCCGTGGCTATCGATCTTCGGCGCCGTTGCTCAAGGCTGCTCATCGCGTGGCTCAAATTTCATTCGCAGAATATCACTCGGCTGTGACTTTTAATTTTAATGGCAACCAGTCCGGGGGCATTTTCTTCTGTTTGTGCAACGCGAAAGCCCTGGACGGTCGATCGATTGGACGAAGGGTTTAATAACACTTCCCTCCCGTTGTATTTTTAGCCCGACGGGATTGCAATTTGCAAAACGTCCGAGTAAATGTTGTGGAACTGTGGTGTCGGGCAACAGACATGCAGTAGATCAAGAGCGAATGCGAATTTCCATACTACAGCTACATTGTCGAGCATCTTGCTTTACGCTCGGATAGTGGGATATCTTCGAGGACACTTTAACCCCGAATCCACGAGCCTCGTTCGCTCTTCGCCGAGCAGCAATCGCTATTGAGTCATTTGCTTTCTATAAACGCGTGTTCCATTATTTCTACGGGAGTATTCGTATAACAGGATTACCATATTTGATAAAACCGAGCTCCCTGGGAAACTCGGCAGAGACTTGGCGCACGTTCGTTCCTCCATCGACCAGTTCCGTTCCGGGGAAGGAGGAAGATGGAGAAAATACAGCGATTTAATAAAGCGCGCAAGTGGACGAGGAAATAAAGGTGCACGGACGTAAATCTTCTCTCTACAATCTAATCTCACGCAGCAATCGGATTAACCTTTGATCTTATTCGTAAGAAAATACATCCGCGACGGCTACGGCGATCTTCGAGCATCGATTCGATCCTGCCCGACTACTTTCTTCCCCAATATATTTCCACGAAAATCGCATTTCATCCGGCCGCTTAAAAACATCATTGTTTTTCTCACCGCCAGCCGCGGCGATGAAAAAAGTATCGTAGAAACGGGAGCGGCGTTTTTAAACAGACGAAAAAAAAAAACATGTTTTCGTATTTTCCCAGCGATTCGTTCGGGTCGCTGGAGTCTCTGTACTTACGCAACATTAATGTTTCGCGATGCTACAATGCTCCATTATATTGGATTAAGATAACAGCATGAACATCAAAACTGTCTACTCGTATTGATCTCTCGGCTTTCTCCTCGCCACGTTGCTCTCACGTCGTTTCGAGTGCAACATCCCTGTTCTGCGTCTTAAATATAAATCCCGGAAACACGACGGGGAGGTGGAAATTGGTGGACAATGAGAGAAACAGGCATAGAAGCGTTTGGAGTACGATTCGCCAAACAAAGAGTGGTGTACTTTTTTATTTTTTTTTTTCGTTTGTTTGAAGGAGCGAAGGGGCGGATTAAACGGATTATCGATTTGACCTGGCTGTCCTTCAACCTCGTTGCAAGGTGCAACGGGTCATTCATACATATATATGCGGGCTTCGTAATAGAAATTGACCATCGATTCGGCATTTGGCTCGCCGGCATTGCTCTCAGCAGCGCGCAATCAATGCGACGATAAACCGAGTGGCTTGAAACGAGAAGCAATGATAAGCCACCTCTATTCCCCCAAATTGAGATTTCATGGCTCTAGTTACAACGCGAAGCGCAAAAAAAAAACGCGCGTGCCGGTTCTTTGCAGCCACTGGAAAACAAATGCGACGCCCGGTGCACGGAAACCGAACAAAACATTCGCGAGCATGGACAGAAATTAAATGGCATATTGTTAAATATTGGCCGAGTAAAATGTGGGGATTCAGCTGGGGATGATTCTCAATCAGTGCCAGAAATCCAAGCGCCCCCTGAAAATTCCATCCCGACGATAACGAAATTATCCGGCGCGAGGCGAATGAGAACCGCTGCGACGGATCACAAGAGAGGCTCTTCTACAATAAGGTTGAATAATGAAGCATTATCGTGCACACTGGATCCATTTGTAAAATCCATTCGTTTGTTAAATATGCATTCACATGCAAAAATGAAGAGTTTTACATTTCACGCATCGATAAATTGTTTTATGCCCGTCGTGGAATAATAATGAAATATTACGAGTCGCTGGGAACTGTAATGGCGTCGAAATGCTCGCGGCGTGTTTTTCGTAATTTCGTGAATGGGCGGTGGCAACAAATTTTGGATTTTTAACGCGACGCCGAAAGAAATTTTATATCACCACGTTACGTTGGAGGATTTATAAATGTCTACGAATGTCGTCCCTTTGTTAAGATACCCCTTCGTTTTCACAAACATTGCATTAAAGTCCTCCTGGTTCTGTTCCCTCCATCCGTGTACAGATCGATCAAAAATTTTCCCCGCCTCTTCGCGCTCGCTGCCCGGGGTACACGGTACGGGTGGGTCGACGGAAATTTCGATACGATGCGATCGAGATTACGCGTTTCGCTAGTACAATTAACGGATATGAAATAATAACTAGCGAACACGGTGATAAAACGACGAGTACCGCGAGATTAACGACAGCCTCCGGGAGATCTCTGAAGGGGGGAGAGAGGGTGGTGGAGCTGGGGGGGGATTAGTAACGTCAATAATAACAGTGGCCGAGTAACGAGGCCAAGAAGGAAAGACAAGATAGCGAGGCGAAACTAATCGAGCGACTTTTGCCGGGCACTGTACCCGAGTGGTAGCTATCATACACACGATTCCATCATATACAATTCGCGTCTGAGCCTCGGCCACGACCAACGGCGCATTATAAATAACTTTCAGTATCGTGAGATGTGTATCCACTTGAAAAGCTACACACACAGCGTGTACACACGATGAAATTATGAATTCCCTATTTACAGATCGTTAATAATCTCATTAAAAAGGAGAGAAACATTTTCTATACGTGTTTCTATATTCCACGCAATTCAAATGGACGTACAGGCTGTTCCAATTTACCTGGCAGATAACAAATCGATTTGATGAAAAATTTATCTAACTTCGCGGTACGTGAGCGCCTTTGGAATTCCCTGGAACAATCGGAATCGAGGGGGATTTGAATGGCAACCTATCTCCTCCAATCTGAAACTGGTTATCGGCCATTTAATATACATAGTCGCCGATAAGAACGCATCCCCACCAGCAGTCCGCGTTTCGTTTAGTAAATTTCAGTGGCTCTATTTATGCGCGGATGTGGGTGCGCGTCACGCGGTGCAAGTGCGCGAACACGTGTGCGCACTTACAGCTCTACTAGCCGAGGAAATTATGCGACTGTATTACGGCGAATCGAATCGCTCGCGTAATTTCAAATGATAATAATGCTCTCGAGAAATTCCGATCCCACGGCATTTCTCCTCCCGCCCCCCTCCCCACCACTGTCCTCTCCCCCCTTGTTTACATGCAGACACGCACAAAACGTGAGCGAAACACGTGCGCGTAATAAGCAACAATAACAGCGGGCTAGGGGTAAGTCGGCGGAGCAAGCTGAATGGAATTCTGGTAATTAAATGGGCCTCTGAATGAACGACGATAGGCTCTATTCGGTGACCGGAGATAACCCCCGGCTGATAATGAAATTCTTCGATCCGAGCCTCCATTTCTTCCCCGTTCACCTCGTCATCTCGCCACTCGCGTTTATTAATGCGTGTTGCCGCCCGATTTCTGCGCGGTTCTGTCCCAATGTGGAAGAATTCAATGCGCTCGGCCCTGGCTCTCGTTCTTGCTTGTTAATCTTTTCCGCTTTAAGGATACAGGCCGCGCGCGCGCGCGCGCGAGAACTCGAGAGCTCGAAGAAGCTTTGCCCGATGGTACAGTAGCGTCGAAAAGTTGACGAGGCTCCGCCGTTCATTGGCAACGTTCGGGGAATACCGCGCGCTCGTCTGTGTGCCTGTGCGCCTGACGTATGCGTGACCGTATCATGTTTTATGCATATTATGCCCGTGCACCTCGCAGGGCGAAATATCGCTGTGATTTGCAGGGGTAAGAAAAGGAGGGACGAAAATATGCGCAGGATTGTAACGATAAAAGGATATGTATACACGCCACTTCCGCTTAACGTCTCTCCGCCGGGCTTAGTCGCTCTCTGCGGATCGTCTTTTTGTTGCGGTTTCCGATTATCTGCCGGTGCATGCGCGATATATATTTTATCACCCGGCGACGTCACACGTTGTAATTAATATTGTAACCGCTCGCGTCATAGCGTGTGGAGGAACGCGAGATTATTCAGAATCCATTGGTCTGAATTTCTAGCAAACGCTGGTCGCCTGTTGGCTTAACAGACCCGCCAGTTTAAGGCTATCGCCCACTAGGCCGAACGGAACCGAACCGAAGTTCGTCGGCGCTTTTCTATCATATGGGCGATGCATGGTCGCTGCTGTTCTATCATATGAGCGATGCGTGGCTGTCGCGCTTCGGTTCGGTTCCGTTCGGTCTAGTGGGCGACCACCTTTAAACGACTCTAAATGGTCGATACGCTAACGGATGTTTTGTGACGTTTACCGAGGGACATTTGCACGACCAACAAATCAATCCTGCGCATTAAAATCCGCGAATAGAGCGACTTCGGTTCGGCAATTTGCGTGTGCCGGGGATAATGATTTCTTTTCAGGAGTACAAAAATTGGGAGAGATATTTTTCAGATTTACGCCAAACAATAACCGTTTGCCCGGTGTCGTTTTTTTTCTTTAATACGGCTGATGTTTTTCGTCGCAACGCTTTCAGCCACGTAGCAGCTGAGTCAGCCAAAGAATGATTGCACCAGCTGTACAGCCGACACGAGAGCGCATCGCTAATTAATTATTTTCCTGCGGATAATAAGCAGCTACCGAGCTGTTCCTTTGTAAATTAAGTGTTCCTCCCTCGATTCGTGGCCTTAAATATATCGTCGACTCGTATTCGACACAATTTTTGTCGACTTACAATGTACCACTCGCTAAATGAAGTTTTCATTTCACGAGCGAGGAAGAATTAAGTCATCCCGGAGCTGTTAATTGTCTTTGGTAATCGAAGAATATTTTATTCAAAGGACCAGGACTCGTCGAGCGAGAATTGGTTCGGCGGTATTTATAAAACTTGTAACTTCGCCGGCGAGTGTTCCGATCGCTTGTCCGTTTCTTCGTCTCGCGAGTCGGACTTGATCGCGTCACTGTTCGTTTTGTCGTTGTCCCGTGTAATTATGCATATGTTGGTGAGCGCTGGAGTGTGTAAGCGAGATCGGCGACACCTGTATACGTGCTCGAGTAGCGGTGGACGCGAAAATATTACCGGCGAACGATTACAATGAAATATGGGATGACGTGGTTGTATCTAGGCCCCCTCCAATTTTCCGAAAACCGCTTTTGAAAATATGTAGAGCACGCGCGTGCTTGGCAGCGTATAATGATAAGAATAAAATGAGGACGCCACATAGTAATAATACTGACGATACTTATGCAAGGCGGTACATATGCGAACGCAAAATGAATGCTAAAACGTACAGGCCGTAATAAAACCGTGCTGTAGTCGCGAAATTATTTATTATCGCTGAAGCAACGCACGCAGAACCGCTATTCCTTGTTCCCACGCGGAGTATATTTTAGAAGTTGAATCTTATTTTCTCCTTTCGTTTATCTCACGACTACACCTCGCCGCGGAGTATTGAATTCTTTTTACAGACAAGCGCGTTATGACTCAGTGATGGGAATAAGTCGACTCCGCTCGTATAAAATACACACGCGCAATGAATAATATCTGTCAATTGTTTAACGCTGTTAAAGGACCTTGAGAGATCGTATCCATTTCTCATTCCACGCGAGCATTGTTTAACAGTTCTCTCAAATTTATGCGCATCCGCTCTGTTCCGTTTCAAATGACTTAAGGAGAAATTATCGCCGCGTCGCGAGGCGATACATTGTTATTTTATCGCGTTGGAAAAAAATTCGAATAGAAAAATAAACATTCGGGAATGTCAGTTAAAACTGCAAACAACGCGCGAACACTTCACGGCTGTCAGTTATAAACCGGTGCGCCTCTAAAACGTTTATCTTCCCATCCGTTTTTTTTTTTTTTTTTTTCGAATAATAAATGTTTTCCTACAAATGAACGATGAATTTCCATTGGAAATTCCCGACGGAAATAGAGACAGTCTCTTTATATTTTCGCACGGGAAACTTTGTAACACGCGGACAGACCAACGGCGATTATAATTACAAACGTTTGTTGTATTTTAATCACGTGTTACCGCGTGCATCCTATTACTGCCACTGGCGCGTATGTTCATAAATATTTACGACAGCCCTGAAGTTTGAATTTATAACGTTCGAGTAAACACACGAGCGCGCGGTGCAAGAAGTTCGATGCGCGCGCGAGCGCACGACCACCCATGTCACGAGAGATCGTTGGAACTGTTGGAAGGCTAAAAGAGTTGCAGCGTTTTTTATCGTCTGTCTTTGCTGGTCGTATAGTAGTAATACGGAGAAAGAGGGGAAATCATGCGACGGAGGAAAAAAATGAGAGAGAAGAACTTTATACACTTTATCCTTTGGGAGGAAAAAATTCGTAAAATGTGAAACAGTCAGGACTGCTAATAGTCCGAACCCTGTGACATTTTTTTACTCCTACTGCGTCACAAATCTTTTAATACAAGTCATACAAATAATCGATTTATTCCCTAGCATTCGTAGCTACCTGCCACTGTTACGATGTGTTCTAAATTCGAAGGTAAACATCGACGCCCTTGTCGACGCAGCCTCGAGCAATCAGTATTATTCGGGCCGCGATAGCGCGTGGAACTCTCTCCACGAATATTCTTCGCGTCGCGTACATTCCACGTGTGTAACGAATAGTGTACGATGAACATCGGGAAAGCAGCCACGACATCTCGATGACGAAGCCTCAGATAGCAAAATGGTATTTACCCAAGTTTACCGTTTTTTATGGAATTGAGGATTTGCGTGTTCCGAATTGCCTCGTAATTTCAGAACACCTCGGGTAATAGACTTGTCAGTAAGGTTAGAAAACGAGAACTCGCTTGAATAGGTTTACATAAATTGAAAGGCATTTGATAGTGAGTTCGCGAAGTACAGCCACAGGTCGTAAAATACGCGCCAATGAAATTAATTAATTTTCCCTGGCGGTGGACAGATATTCGCCGTTTTATGGTCGGACGACTTTCTAGTAACTCGAAATTATGGCACTCGATCATAAATTGGTGTTCGGGACGGGCGCGGAGCCCTCGATTGTGTCCAATCAATAAACGAATAATAACCTTATCACGTAATGGTCTATTGAATTGCATTTAATCGATTCAATTAAGGGGCCAGGCTTGCTATAGAAATATTCCCGCTAGAATATCGTAGTGGCATTATGCCGGCTGGCCTCATTGTTGCTGCTCGTTACAAATTTCAGCGTTTAAGTTGAAATGTAAGTACATTCCGCGGCGGTAATGTTATTCGAGCGGCGGTATCCTTCGAATTAATTCGATGCGTGTAAATCGTCGTAAAGGAGTCCTTCGCTTTGAAATTGCATGAAATAATAACGTTATCAAAATACAAGCCGTTATTAAATTATAGTGAGAAATAACCGCTTTGGGCCTGAATAGCGAGGGTCACCTTTTTTCCTATTATTGTGAAACCCTCTCTGAGCCAACCGTGGAAGAATTGTCCGCGGAGGGAAGCGTGGGTGCAAGCATTTCGAGACAATTATTTCGCCGCGCGGCAAACTGCCAAGGACGGTACATAGGCGGCTGCATCGGTGGGCTCCGCGCTCGAAAACCTTTCTCCGTTTTTTCGTCACTTTGCGCCGGAAAATCAAGCCAATAACCAAACACGAATGCAGACACGGTCGATTTAAAATTTACCGCCTCCATCCCGCCGCCCGCTGAATCGCCATTTTCCACGGACAATTGCCGAAACGTTTCGAGATGAATTCGCCGGGGGAAAATTTTCATTCCCGCTCGCCACTCGCGATATAATTGAATTCAATCGAACGCAAATGGAGTCGGAGGACGGAGGCGAAGAAGGACGGTTCTCATTTCGTGAATTTTACGTAATGAACGTCGAGACTTATTTTCGAAAATCAGCGGAATATTTCGTCGAGGCGGGGAAGTAATATGCCGCCTCGGTCGGTGCGAAACACTTTGTGACTATTATGTATCAGTCGGGCTCTCGATAAGTAACGGCACCGTGGTATTAATTGCTGCACTATGCAAACACACGCGCGCCGAGCGAAACGTTTACGCAATGGAATTGATATCCGCGCTGAATGAGAAAAGAAGGAAGGCATTTCGCCGCGTAGGCTGGTTGCCAGAAGCGATTTGTCAACCTGTAAATCATAAATCGCACTGCCACGATTTTACGATCTGATCTCCATGTATGCACCGCTGCGAAACACGGACAGCAGGCTACGCCAATGGATTTAAACAGACTGCAGGCTCGCCTGTATCACCATTGGCGTATAACGTCCCACTAATCGCCGCTGTGTTTGTCAACGTAATACGTTATCTGGCTGATCGAATGATTTTCCAAGGAAATGAGTTAACAACGTAATCAAACAGCCACTCTATTATTCGGCGGCTATTTTTATTAACAATTCACGATTTTCTTCCTGGCGAGATGTCGTTTGTCGACGAAAAAGCAGTCGGTGATTTTGTATTCGAGAGTGCTGGTTTTTGTTTTTCTTTTTTGCCCATTTCTCGTCGCTGTATATTTTGCGCGCAACCACGTTTCAATTATTTTCTGTGAAACGCTATTGTCTCCCTTTTTCAATGGACTCGGCTTAAAATTTCGAAAATCATGAATTCGCTACTAATTTATTTGAGAAGATGGAGGCTGACGTTTGTAAAGTTCGCGAGTGCCCACGTCGGGTCTCTTTTTCGCGCGGGAAAATCGTTAAGTTGACGACTATGTAGAGAACTCATAAAGAGAAATGCACGACGCGTATGTGTGTTGTGTATAATACGTGAATACTAAAGCGCTGTACACTCGACGTTGCCTGTTTTAATTCAACGCGCCGGGGATAAAGTTATTCGAGGCAACTTCTATAAAAATGTATAAACATTTGCTTGAAGCAAGTAGCACGCGAGCGAAAGAAGCCTGTATATCTCATTATTAAAACATTCTTCTTGGAGCGAAGAAGCCAACAGAGTCAAATGAGCCTTTTATTCCCCAAGATAAACGAACGAATTAATTAGAAATTCTCTTCCCTTAAACAGCCACTACCCCGCCCGCTGCTTATTATTATTCGCTCGCCAGTATTACTTTTATGAATTATTTTCAAACGGCCGCTGACTTTATTATTCGTAAAACGCTCGTCCGCGATGAAACTCAATCTTTTATATAAAGAGAAGAAGATCGTGAAGCAGCTCTCGCGAGCTCCTAAAGAAAAATTTATTTGAAAGGAGACTTTATTCGTCCCCTCTTCTATTTTTAACGTCTAATGTGCTCCGCGATAATCGCGATTCTTTCCCATTTAATGCACTCCGATAAACGTTTATCAGCCGACTTTTATTCTTCCCTGAAACTTCTCCTTGCCCACCTCTCCACGCCCCTCCACGTACCAGAATTCAATTTCTTTCGCACGAATTTCACAACCGCGCTCAAAGCACGGACAGGAAATTCGCTTAAGCTGCCTTCGTCCCCCTTTAATTCTGTTACGACTGTCCGTTGCTTCGAATTCTACTTAGCTGACAGTAGTTACCTACAGTGTCGTTAACCAGACACGGGCATAATAGCACACGGTGGCCATATTTTGGCAGTTGCGAATATTCTGCGCCCTTCGCGAACTTCCGAATACGAGGCTGTTACTTGGAACTTGCTACGAGGCTGTTACAGAGCTATATGTGCCTGCACGGGTCAACAAACTTGATTTTCTTTCGACTCGCGAAACAAAGGGGAAGGACTGAAAGTTGGAAAAGGGTCGGGCCGTCGAAGGGTTAACGACGTTCGGCGAATTCATCGCGCGGGAAACACACTTTGAAGTCGAAATGACGGGCCACGAGTGATTAGGGAGCGGAGCCGGTTCGCGCGTATAATCGGCGCTAGGCAAATAACGTCTCGCAGGGCCGAATGGCGCGTTAACGAGCACGCCCTGCGATTAGCTATGATTTTCGGAATCAAGTCCACGCCGGGAGGAAAGATCCGTATCTCGAGCGCGGCGCCACTCCAATTAAACGACGCCCCTCCGCTCCTCCAGATTTGTAGCAGCTTCCCAACGCCAACGCTTTTTAATTTAAACTTGCGACCGCCCTTATGCGCGCTCTATCGATCCCGAATTGTTCCCGCTGCATTTATAGAGCAAAGCAAAGATCGCGAGGGGAAACAAGGGCCGGGAAGCGATAATTGCGTATTTCTACGCTCGCTTCTCCCTTGGACACCAAGTTCTTGGACAAACGGGGAATTTCATTGCAGCGAAACGTCGCAATTCTGGTACGCCCCCGGCCGTATTTTACTTTGCGGAACAATAAACGCTAGATTACGTCCGCCGTGAAAAAAACTTTCCTCGATTTCGACACGAATTCCCTTGATACTTTACGATCCTCTAGCCAAGCTAAAAATTCCAGCTGAAATCATCTCTTTCGAGGGAATTAATTTCTTCTCTTTTTTTCCCCCCTCCTTGTTTAATACACTTCGCCCCGGTATATTGTTTCAGCGTGCTCTCCCCGGAGAGATGAAAAAACCTGTTCGTGAAAAAGTTAAACTCGTTTTCCGAGAACATATTTCCTGCTTCTCAAAGTCATTCGCGAGCAGCGGCCGAGGTGATCGGGAAGAGGCATTGCGCGCCGCGATTCGATGAATTTTCTAATTCGTCCGGGCACCGATAAGGCGGCCGAGCCTCGGACAAAGGTGGAATTGAAACGGGAACTTGAACGCGAATCGCATTAATCGCGCGCTAATTCCTGCGCGTTTAATAAACTTCATTCGCGACGGATTATCCCTGGAGGCGGCGTCCCGGCGATTCCAACGAAAACTTAACAGGGAACGGCTCTGTCGAATCACATTTTAATGAACTGTGTGAATTAATTAAAACTGCTGAATACATTTGAGGCAGCTCGGGAGAGCGTATCGCTATCCTTTTGACGGAAAGTTGGGAGAATAATTTTCAAAGCGAGTCTTCATTAATTTTTGTACACCCGGCAGCTTTAATAGCGGCAAGCGCTCGATTATTCCGCGCAAGTCGCAACATAAATTATTTATTCAACCGATGGCCTTGCCGAATCGATTCGAACTTACGACTACGAGCGAAGTTGCCGCTGAATGGCGAAGTGAATTCCAAAGTTGGCCCTTAATTCCGCGATATAATTCGAGCACGATTGAGCGTGGATTAAGCCGGCTACAAAATCGAATTATCCACGGGCCAACCGCGCGTTTCCTTTCGAAGAGTGCCGCTACGCGATGGAACCTGTGCGTTACACTTTTGCTGGATGCACGGTTGCGCAAGATTATTATCGATCGCAGCCCCGCAGCTGAATTCTCAAATAACGCTGCTTTTGTTTCCGCCGGTCGTCGGGGGCCTGTATTAACTCGAATTTCCATCTTTCTCCTCGGCTTTTCCGGGACTCCTCTCCGCGTGCCTCTTGAACGTGTCTACTTTAAAATCGTGTATCGAGCAAAGAATTCTCTGGTCTCCTTTTGATCATGCCACAGCAGACGGAGGGGGAAATGCAATTTAACCCGTTGCGTTTCCACTGTTTCCTCGTTTTTCCCCCTCCCCGTTTCATTCTTTTTCGTACAACACGCCAACTGCCAGCTGAACCGAAACTTCTCGGTCGTGTTTCTCGTAATTTCGAACAGCGTGGCTCGCGAACTCGACGTACCGTTAAGTCAACGCACTTAGCGGCATTTTAAGGTGCTCCGATAATTAGCAGCGGCTATCTCGAGCGTTGCCGGAGCCACTTCTACAACGGCGAATTAGAAGTGTTACGAAGGCGTTGTTTACAAATCGCGGCATTAGTCGTGGAAAAAAAAGCGAGAAGAACAAACAGCTCGGCGCGCGATAACGCGGGCAAATCAGATATAGGCGGACTGAAGTAAGAAAAACGCGCGAGCCGGTCGGCAAATACGGATAATCAAGATTGTTGGGGTAATAAAAAAGGAATATATATCTGCCGAATCAGCGGAGAACACTGTGACTAATCGGACTGTGAATAAGAACGTGACGTCACGTCGGCAGGGGACTCGAACGTTGCACCGGTGTGTTTTCTCGGCCGAAAGAACGAAACGTGAGCGTTTCGTTAGCCGAAACGTCGGCGCGACGACGACGGTTCTCGCTGTCTTGTTAACCATGTCCCTTCGTCCGCAGCTCGCGGAACTGATTATTTAATGGAGCGTATTAAATTACAACGATGAATTTGTAGTGGCTAATGCAACCTCTGCGGCTGCGGCCAGCGCGGTCCGATAAGAATAATATAAAGATAACGTCCAGCATTTATCGCGTGGACTTAAAGTGTCATATTAAATCGTACAGCGCGGGGAATTAGCGGGCTCTCCAAAGTTGGAGCTGCACGCTCGCCGCTTTGTCGTTGTCGTTGTACTTGTCGTTGCAAGCTACTGACACCGCGCGCGGCTACCGGTCATATGCATGCGCAACGCAATCCACGACATCGATTAATCCAACCATTATACGATGGAAATCCAGTTGACGATCGATCAGACGTATTCTTTATCGATCGTAATGGAACGCGGACGTTGGCTTAATCGTTGAATTCGGGCCCAACTATTGCGTTAAAGTCTTAAGAATATCTACGTTTCTCTCTGAAAGATTGGAAGCAAAGGATTTCCGACTCCGTCGAACAGAAGCGGAGGGAAAATTGTAGCGAGCAAGCGAGGGGAAAGGAACCAGGTTTAAGAGCTGTTGCCTTTGGACAGGTTGGATCCAGCTTGTTTTCAAAAGACACACTCGCTACGGGTAACCCCTCTGAATACCAATTAACGTGAATTACGTGGCTACATGGAATTCGAGACCGTACTTTGTCTCCGTCCCTCCTCCGCCCCTGCCGGTGTCTCTTTCTTTTTCTCCCGCAGAGCCAGCGCCAACCTCTGTCCTCGTCCTTCTCCCTCGCTTCACACTCTCTCGCCCGGCTCCGTAATTAATTTGTGGTGGTCCAGACGCGGCGAGGACGCGTACACACCCCAGTCTTCTTCCTTTTTAATGCGATTTCTAGCCTTGCCCGAGCGATTTAGTCCACCCCAACTGAACGCAACTGTCAGAGAAAATTATCCTCCGTTCAACACAGATTCCCGCAATCCTCGATCCCGACGACATCGATTTAACGATTGGGAAAACGTTTTTAAATCGCTCGATCTACATTTGGAGATTCTGAATCGTATATCTCCGTTGTGTTAACACCTGCGCATTCCTACGACCCTGTATCGCGCGGAACGGCTTTTCTACAATTACTCGGAAGGTTAATAAATATCCCGGCACTGTCCCGCTTCTCTTTTTCTTCCTTCTTCCGTCTCAGCACAATCCATTGCAATGACGGAGCACTTGACAGCGTCGCGATAAAATCAGGCGCGCGCGCGCACACCGTTGCAGAGTAGCAGCGCAGTTTAATTGCTACTTTGCTGGGGCTCGTAACGAAGAATTCGGTTTGGAGAATTATGATTTATGGAACCGCGCCGGCATAATGCAAATTTAACCTTTACTCTGATTTCAGGCCACCATCGACGCTGAAACGACTTCGCGCACTTACGCTCGCTGTAATATTAATGGGAATATTGCTGATCCTCCTTGAACAATATTCAAAGCGAGTTGTAGCAATTTAAAGTTTCCGAGGAATCGAGATAAAGCTGCAGAAGTGTTCTTCGAGGTAATTCCAGCATTTTTTAAGAGGGCAAACTTATTCCCTCGTAAATTTCATCTCGGCGAGTTCGTTGAAATTTTTAACACGAAGAGGAGTCCGACTGTTCTCCTCCGTTCATCGATTTCATGCAAAGTTATTCTGTTTGCCTGACTTCCTCCCGAAAGAGAAACTCCGGAGCACAAATTACAACATTAATTCAATTAAACTTTAGTTACGCCGTTCAGTATTAAAGCGCAATTTCAACATTCCCCGTGTTCAAACATAAATCAATCTTCCCCTTTTCAAAATCTAGAACTCGTAGTTCCTCCAATAAATACACAAAAGGGGAGAGCGGCAGAGAGGAACGATCCACCGTTACAAAGTGTTTCCAAAAATTAATTACACCGATCGTTTCCATATTCGAAGGTAATAACGTTTCCCAATATTTGATAACAGTCGATGCAAAAATACTCTCCAGAAATTTCCTCTACAGCAAGAACGATCCTCCACGGAAACGCCGGGGGAAAAAAAAACAAAAAAAAAGACAGGAATATTCATCGAGAAAAATCGTTCCACGAATTTCCAAAAAAATATTCCGCACCTGCACACAATTGGTGCATTGTAATCCAGCCTTCCGCTAAATCTAAACAGCCTATCGCGACAAGTGAAGTTGGAAAATTGCTCCGCAACACGATTTATGATTCGGCGAGGACAGGAAATCGCTACGCGAGCGGATTAATCATGATTAACCGCGGCCGCGCTGCCATAATCGTTCGCAATTCATTTCTATTCTCCTAGGCAGACTGATAACACCCCGCTAATCGAGTCGAACGCATTCCCTCGCCCACGAGTTGACAAAGAGGATTAACAGTACACCCCTAAAAGTGCCCTGCGAAAGGAGATCCCATACTCCGTTACACCTGCGCAGGGGGGAAAAAAAGGAGACCCATTTCCGTTTATCCCCGAACGATCTCACGAAGGAGACGTATTCTGATGCAATCGTGGGCGTAGATCAAATCGTCTTATTAATACACCCGGCCGCGAGGGGTGGGAAGGAGCCGCGCAGCCCCAAAAGATCATCCCTGAAGTCATTATCGTCCCTTGGAAAAAAGCAAAAAGGATACGTATATATACACACGCGTGTATACATTCACGCACACGTGTACGCGCCGGCAATGGGAATTCACCCCTGTGAAAAAAGTTGGTTTCATGGTCGGGAGTCGGGGTCTCGAGTATTGACAATGAATAGTTTTCTTCCCGTGGCAAAAGGCCGGGGCTGAGCGGGGTGTGGGGCGCGTGGTGTGGGTCGGGAAGAGAGCGAGGGGAAGCGGAGAGGAGAGAGACAGAGAGAGAGAGAGGAGCTGACGGAGCAGAGCGAGAGAGGGGCAGGGAAGGAGAACATGTGGCTGGAGCGAATAGCTGTGAGCGAGACAGAAGCGCTTTTGGAGGGGGGAAACAGAAATATAGAGAGATAAAGACACATGGAGAGACAGAATGGCAGATGGAGGGGGGTGGGTAGGGTGGCGGAGGGAGGCAGGGGGGGGAGAGAGAGTGCAACAGCCAGAACAAGAAGACGAGCAGGAGCGAGAACGCGCGATAGAATGAGAGAGACGAGGGGAATGGAGGAGGACGGAGGGAGTAGCGAGGGTGGGGGAAGATTTGATAGGAGGGATGGGTTACCATGGAAACGCGTCGTACTCCCAACCAACTCAGATAGGATATATAGGTATATATATATGTGTTTACATACCTACATTAGATACATACATTATAGTATTATACGGCACATGTACAAGATACTCGTACGAGAAGAGCCGTAATTTGTAAGTCGATTTCCTCTTTTCTCTCTCTCCTCCCTCTCTCTCTCTTTCTGCACGTCGCAGTGCAGTGCATCTTAAATGTTGAATTAGTATAACGTTAAATGTTAATACTTTACACAAACTGCTATTTGTCTTTTATCTTTTTTCCATGTTTTACGTCCAATTGGAATATCTGTGTATACGCGCGTGTATTAAAAAAAGTTTAATGATATTTCTACTCCGCTGTAAACTACAAGCATATATTCCCCCGGTTTAATTAATTTCGAAGACAATTAATTTTATTGGAAATAACGCAACAACAACACTTTACGCGATAAAAATAATCTCTCGAAATTGCGAGTCAATACAACGATGAAATATATTTTAACGAATATTCGGTATTTAAATCAACTCCGACGAAATGAAACCGTGGTGTTTTGCGTGCCCAGTTTACAATTTCATTTTTGAATTCGCGTTTGTTAAAACGAAATACCTAGCGGGGAAAAGAAAAATATAAAAAAAAATGCGCGACACTGAAGAGTATTTGTTAGTGACATGTGAAGAGATACGATAATTGCTTCGCCGTATCGAATAGGCGTAGATAAATGTAAGACTAAATGATCGCGTTGGAGCTGCTCGCATAAATGTAGATCAATCCGATTGACTCCCTATTTACACAGTCAAAGGCGAAAATCAGGAACAAGCTATGCAAAGATGAACGATTCATGGGTCAATGAGGCCTTAGAGATACTTTAGAAATACTGTGTTCCCCTCTCTCCATAACCGAGCTGGAGTCCGGGAGGGCGCAATGGCGTAGACCACCGCCAACAGAAATAGAATTCCAATAAAGCAGGTTTTCAAGTGATCACGTGAAAAGCTTGCTCCTGCCCGCCGCACCACCAAACACACTCGCGCGCCCGCGCGCGCGTTTGCATGAATTTGAATAATAATCGTGTTACGTAATTCGAGCAGATTACGAAACCGTTTTATCTCTCCTGTTAATTACGCCTCTTATTACAAATTGAAAACACGCATTCCCACCTCTATCTACGCCGAGTATCGTGTATCAATATTTACACTAATTAAAAAAAAAAGAAGGAAAAGCGAAAACTCAGCAGAACTGAAAAATTCGATGGAACGCGTAATATCGGCGTGTAGGTGTGTACCTGTTTCGCGCACGCTAAAAACTAATCGCCTGAAAACTCGAAAAAAAATTTCATTTCACCACGAGCCCGGCATTTTTATTCATAACAAAAACACGCATTGCTAGCGAAACAGATGCCGCGATTTCGCGAGAACGAGATCCGCCCTCGGTTAATATTCAACGCGTACAGTTTTTTTTAAGACGCGGTTAAAATAGGAATCCAAAACATTTATCTCGACGACAACCCCCTCCGCTTCCATCCATCCCCCCAGCGTCGAGTGCCGCGCACAAGAATCGGGAGAGCCTTTGGGACTGCAAAATCGATAATTATTAATCGTCCCACGGTAATTACGGAACGATAAAGTAAACTGAATTTAACTCGATACTTAACCGCAAATATGTACCTGCCCACCTCCCTCCGCCACTGCTCCACCACCACCGCCCCCCTCCCCCCGCCCCGCTAACACATCGTAAAGGTTTCGATAATATTCGAATCCGTTGAATGCACGTTTGTGCGCTATATATCGATCCCGTGGAACTCGACGAGGAAGAAAACGAGCAATATAACCGAAGAATGCTCTATTGAAAGCTCGTCGAATGGAGGTTAGGATATCCCGATATCAGGCCGCGCAGAAGCATCTTGAGACTTTTCATTACGATTTGAAATTAAAATTTCCTTCCCTCGAATTTCCACGGGGCGATCGTCGTCGCGACGCGGTGTCACGTGCTCGGGGCCGATCTCGCCGGCGCGCACGCGCGACCGCTCATCATTATCGCGCGTTCATTATTACGCGGACAGGTTAATTTTATTAGGACCCCCACCACCGCCGCCGACGCCACCCTTCCGAAGGGGGCGGCGTTCTTTTTCTCTTTCCCTTTCATTCGTTAACGATCTATTTTTCTTGGCATGCGGAGCTTCCCCCGGAGCGTGAACTGGTTTCGAACGAGTGCCGTGCCTTTTACGTTTTCTGGTTTTTGTGCTCCTCACGGAGGGAGACAAGGGCCGACGACTTTTAATGGACGACAGGGCGAGCTCCATAGGCGTAAACCGCGATTGTATTCCCCCGTTTCAGGGTGTAATATTCCGTCTACTACGACCAACAGATATACGATAAGGCGAAACGCTGGCTGCTTTCGGGCGGCCCTCTTCGACTTTCCCCCCCACTTTCCTTCGGCCCCTCGAGCTCCTTTGACGCCGGGCGTCACTGTTATGGCTGGAATAATATTTCTGGAGGCTGACGAGCGGCCCATAAATTTCTTCTTACCACCTTAAATGTCACTCGCGTTTATCAGTTATCGTTAATGTATTTCGCGGTCTCCGGGGTAACAGAAAGATGCCGCGTCACTTTCATCCCCTTTATTTTATTCAACGCAGCTCATCGATCTTCCGTTCACAGCTGATACCTACTCCATCAGGTCCGCAATCGTGTAACACGTATAATATTCCCTCGCCATCCCAACGAGTATCGCTTGACGTTTCTCTTCGTGTAAACGATAAAAATATGACCCGCCGCTGGAGGTGCTGGCGTTTGTTACTCTCGACCCGCTATTGATCTTCCCAATCCGAACTCTCTCGTGTAATTGAATAATGCAACACGGCATTATTACACCGACTCCGTTACCGTATTTCCTGTTTTAAGCTCGCGTTTCAAAATAGTGTTTATGCCGTGCGAGCTGCAATATTATTAGTCGCGGAAGGCAGGTGGAGGGGAGGCTTGCTGTTGCTGACATTTAGCGGTTTATTAATCGATACATTCTCTCCGCCGCGCTTTAACGTTTCATGCGAATGTTATTCCGTAACAGCTCGCTCGTTACACCTCGCGTTATTTCGTTTGTCGTTACTTAACTCGACCGGCGATGCACTCCGCGGAGAAGTATCGAGGTCCATCTCTTTCCAAATGTACCTCGTTAATTTTAAGTGGCGTGTAAGTCCACGATGCTCGATAGCATCGGGCTTGAAAGGAAGAAAAATCCTACCGAGGGACCGTTAATGACGAAAACCGGCGATATAAAATTCAATCGGGGGAAAACGATTCTTCGAGCCTCGGTGCGGTTAAACAATCGATTTACATTTGTAATTCGACTGGATCCGCCGCGGCTTCTCATTAGCGAACAATACGATATAAATGAATGACAGATGGGTATACATCGAACGTGCCTTTCATTCGTTCGGCGATTATCGGGAGCACGGTTTGAAACACGTTTGCTATGAGCTCTCGTTCGAATGGTTCGATAGGGAAACGAGAGCGGACTAGCGGCGCGGGGACAAGGGGAATAAATTGTATGAATTCGATTGCTTTACTTGACTTCTACGTCATATTTCCTGTAATCGAATCCCACTCCCACGCCTCTTTTCAATTAACGCGGGACATTCGTCAAACGGGCATAGAAGCGAGACGTGTAGTTGCTTAAAAAATGCCGCGAGATCTCGTGTCCTGCGTGCGTCGTTATCGCGATGAAAGAAACAATTACAAAGACCCCGTGTGTACACACCTTTCACAGGCGAGTGGTTAACGCGCATAGGCGCATAAGGTAACCGATAATGCGTTAAGTAAGCCGGCTGGACGTGGAAGAAAAGGGAAGGCAGCGACATTCGTGTTGGCGCGAAGCAAGAGGTATTTGTTATCACTTCGCCCACGCCTCGGTGCAAGTAATCATTTCACCGTGAAGCAGCATCGCTTTTAAAAATACCGGCCCAAAATAACCGGCTCTTCTACGCGCGGGAGCTTTCTTTAAATAAAAATGAAAAAACAACCTGCCTCCGAGCGAATTACACTCTTAGCCGTGTTGCGGCCACTTCATCCGAGGCTTTTCAATTGCCAGCCGCTAAATATATGCGAGCGGTACGTGCTAATGTTTCGATCCTCGTCCCGGGCCCGATCACAGGATTCATCGATCCACGGCCTTTTAATTCTCACGTAGTTTCTTCCGTCTAGAGCTTCGCGAAAGCTGCCAAAAGCTGGGGGAACGTTTTTAACGTTGGCTACATTCTCGATTAAAGGGGGCCGCATGAATATGCAGGCGATTGCTGGATATTTTTTAAAATATCCATCGGCAAGGATACAGTCGCGATTCAAAAACCAAGTTTCCAGGGGAATTGAAATCTGGACCGGTCGCGGTCGAGGTGAAATAAAAATGCAAATAAAATCGAGCGCCGCGCTGTTAAAATCTATTTCAAACGGAATCAATTGGTATCCATTCGTAAGTGAAATAAACTGAAAACTGCTGCGGATGGAGCTGGCTGAATAAATAAATGCATTGAGAAATCCGCCTAAAAATTTAATCCCGTTGAACGAGGAGTTCCATTCGCCGCTGAAAGTTGAATAAAATGGGAGGAAAACGGGGGTTACATGTCGCGTGTCCGTTGCAAATGTTTCCAAGTCCGCGGGGCAGAGGGGGAGGCTTCGTGCAACGCGTCCTCCGCGTGTTAATCATTAATAGCACCTTGTCGAATGATTATTTAACAGTAAGTGAATCCAGCGGTAATCGCCTCGACATAAACGTTGCGAAGAAAAAAAAACACTCGCTGCTCCCACGACGAGAAGCTGAATACGTTTCCCGAGACGAGTGTCGGTGAAACAATTTCTAAAGGCTCGACAAGCCAGCGGTGCTCAACCGGGACGAGGCAGCCGGCGAGCCGTTCATTTTTCTCGAATCTCGTTAGAAGCACGGAAAAGGCACCGCTTCCGCGCGAAGATTGACGATTTAATTTAAGAATTCCCCATTCAGCGGCTTCCCTCTGCTCCTCTCGGGGATATATACGCGAATTTTCCTCCGGTTTTCCACCGAAAGAACCGAGCGGTGCTCAGCCGTTACGATCTCCCCGCCGGAGAACCGCTGCCGCAAACCAGCGACGGCTTTAAAGCGTCTCCAATTTCACTTAAAACGCGCAACGAAAGTTCCGAACGAACGCGAGCGTCGTCGATCGCGGGGCGCAACGGGCCTTCGAGAATCGGAGAATCTTCGCGTCGCGTAACTGTCTCGATAAATCTGGGGGGACTCGTGAAGGGGGGTTGACGCGACAACGACACTCGGACGAATGAAGTAACTTCCACTGGCGTAACAGTTTGCAGCGGAGGAATTACGCTGCCCTTAAAAGATACTTTAATGTCTCCGGCAGTGAAAAGCCAGTGGAACAGAGTAATCTCTGAAGTTTTTTGCCTTTAAATAATATTCAAAACGATTGTGTGATTAAATTGCTCGAGAACTCGGGGAAGAGAGGCCTGAATGCCTATTGCTATTACAGAGGGGAAAGAACAAGAGGAAACGATCCTCGAGGAACGGGGGAGCGAGAGGGATTGAAGGAGGACAGGGATCAATGGCGAACGTCAGACAGAGGCGGCGAGATCCACCAGGCGGTAGACAGAAGGGAGAAGGTGGAACGCGGAGAGGGAAGGGGAGAAAAGCTGGGAAGCGAGAGAAACACAGCGAAACAGAAGTTGTACGACGAGGAAGGAGTTAAATAGTGAAGTAAAGGATCAGAGAGGGAGAGAGAGGGCTCGGCAGAACGAGACAGAGGAGCAGCGGGGAAAGGAGAGATATTAGGAAAGCGAGAGAGCTGGAGGTTGTCAGAGAGACAGAGATAAGAGGGTTAGAGGGAGGAGAATCCCTTCCATCCTCGGTTGGGGAGAGTCCATACACAGTTGCGGAGTTGGTCAAAGGTTACTATACAAGCAACGTGTGCGACTGTGTATTAGAATTATCCAATCCCACCCAGGCTGTACAGGCTAAACACGTAATGTACAGTAGCGCGCAAAATTACCTTCTTCGCGAAACTCTTTCCTCCCTCGCCACACATTTACGCCTCGACTGATTAAAATTCGGCTAAAATTTCTTCCCCTGTAATCCTCACAGCGAGCTATTTATTTCAGTCAAACCACAGTCCCTTATTAATTTGAATTTCTTTTTCTTCTTCTCGACTCCTAATGCTCTATTTTCAATATGAAATTTTAAGCCGTAGTAACTTTAATGCCCAATCGATCCCCAAGGCCTCCACCGTAAATTCGAATTTTAAACACACGGGTGCTAATGAAATTAGTACGATAATTATTAGCACGAGAGTGTGCGAGACGCGAGTCCATTTTAGGACACGAGCGAAGTCCTCCTTAAACGGTCGATTCCAGCGTGTCAGATTCTTTCGGTGCTCGTCAAATATTCAATTACTGTGCAAGAGAGCGGTAAAAGCAACGCGAATAAACGTGCACGAGGCCATAAAGGAGGAGGACCCTGAAGAAAGATGGCTGTAGCTCCGCTCTGCGTCGGCCAACGGGCTGAATAGGCGACTTGACATAATATAAAATCGCTTCACCAAAGGGAAATATTTCAGGAAGAATTACCTTTGTATTCCCTGGCAGGGAATCGACACGGCCCTTCTTCCTTCGTTTAATCAAACTCCCTTCCCCGAGCAATTTCTCCCATTACTTCCAGGCCCGAATTTTAAAGAACCCAACCCACCGAATTCCCCAACTACCGATCAAATAAAAATTTCCCTAATCCTGCGACAAACACCCACCACCTTTAAAAAAGAAAAGTAGACTTCCGATCGACATACTAATTGATCGGTAACAAGAGGGCGCAGAATGGCAATGATTACGCGCGAGAGGCAGGGGAAAAAGTAGCGTGGAAAAGTGATTGGAGCCGGGTGGACGGAAATAAAAAGGGACTCGACGAAAGTGACTCTTTTTACTTGGCCTGGCATTGTAGCGTTCACGAGGGCACTCTGTATTCGTCTAAGTAAACCAAGAACGAAAGCGTCGCCGCCAACTGTCCAACCCACAAATCCCACATGAACGCGGGCCGCGACGCCTCGGTGATGGTGAGCAGGTAAACACGCACACACCGGCCCCGCCGGGCGTGTGAACGCGCCTTAAGCATCTGCTCGTGGCTATCGGCTGGACACATACCGTCGGCCACGAAAATGCATGAGAGCAAACACACAAACGTGTCCGGAACCTGTCGAGGGGTTCGAGAGAGAGAGAGAGAGAGAGAGATCGGGATCGCCCTGGCTACTCTACCTGTAGCAATTTAAAGGTTAATGTCGCCCCGAACGACCGATACAAACCCTTTCCTCGTCATTATCGTCATCGATATTATTGCCGCCCGGGCCCCCGATCTAGCCCCCGCCGTTTCTTTCTCTTCTTCGCCTTCCACCGATGGGACCACATCGGACTTTCACCTTCGCCCGGCGCTGATCGAGTTCCTTCGCGTCTGGTGGTCCTCGTGTGGACCGGCACACTAATCACACTAATTTTATCAAGTAGAATCGCCCAACGGAGGCAGCCGCAGCTGGCCCCCCTCTTATCGATCGCACTGAATTCTTCGGCCGTCCGGTGTAGCCACAGAGACTTTATTTTATTTTTTCTTCAAGGAAAAGGTCCCCCGCAAAAAGATATGCCCCGTGGGATTAGGGGTAACATGTTTATCGGCGCTCATAACTCCTCGCGTTCGTTTCAGCGAGCCCTGAAATCGGCTCTTTGATTACCCATCAAAATCCATTTTGTGCCATCGAGCGGCTTCCTCGGCAGCCCGACGGGAAGCAATAAAACGCTATGTAAGACGAGAGAACTGGCGGTCATCACGAATTCGATCGTACCGTCGACTACTTATGGGCCAATTTCTCTGCCGTCCCTCGTCCCAGAGGGGGAGCGGCGAACACGGTGAAAAACAGGGGGAAGGATCCAGCGAAGTTTAATGAAACAGTCCATTACGGGTGGCGATGGTGAATTTTGTCCGGTCGAATTAATCACGGTGACGAATAATGATTGATTTTTTTAGCCTGTCAGCTCGCGAGAAACAAAGGGAAGAGGAAAAAACGGAGAAGTTTAATCAATTAATGGGCAACAGTGGAGCGGGGTCATTAAATTGCCGACTCCTGTCATAATCTATCTCACCTCTGGTCGGTTAAACTTGGCTAATAATTCGCCAGATTGGCGGCGGCAGTGGGCATGCGCAACAAAAACCAATAACACTGGCTCTCTCTCCACTTACCCATACAGAGTGGCTCTACACCCCGCTCTATAGCCTCCATTCGGCACCCCCGTGGTCCACCCCCGTCCTTTCCGATTCCTCCCCAACCCCGACATCCCCGGCAACCATGCGAACCACGTTGCAGCAACAACGTACCAACATCGTGCCACTAGAGATGGGAATAAACCTGACTCGTACGACACGTCGAGACGCTTCCACCCCCTCGGATTTCATTGCGACACGAATTACGGGCCGCCCTTATACCTCGCTAAAGTATATTCATGATTCGTACGAGAAGAATCGATCGGTTTGTCGCGAAAATGTTCGGACGTGGGCTGAAGCTATTTGCATGCCGCGATTGTGCGCCGCTCGCTCCGAGCCCGACTATGTAGAACAAGCTTTCTACCGTGTTCGGTCGATTTATAATTAAAAAAAATCATCGACACACGGAGAGGCAGCCGTAATACAGTGTAATTATAGACTGTTGTATTATGTTACTTTCTACGTTGGAATATAGGTTACCGTAATCCATCCTCATTACGCTTCTTACGCTTTCAGATGTATCCAATTCAAATGAATTAATCAACGCTGTTTCCGTACATTGTGGAGGCAGCCGCGCCGAGCGCGTTTCTTCTGAAAGCAATTAAAAGTTGGAGCGCCTAGGCTCCTCCGTCTTCGATCCAACAAATCATACTTGTCCCATTTCTGTCGACGTTCGACGCGCCGTATCAACTGCTCCAATCGACTTCAATTCGCGAACAGTCATTCGGATCGATCTGGGCTTGCAAACTTTTTTTTTTTTTGAAAAATATAATAGTTCTTTTTACGGGCAAGTATGATAAAAAATATAGCATAGGTATTTTGAAAAAAAATACTACTTTATTGTGGTATAAAATGAGACTACATTAAAAGATCCACAATTCTTTTTTTAAATGTATATTTTGTGCATTTAGATCGATCCCACATCCACACGACGGTGTTTTAATATATCTGTAGCGAGCATATGCCCCGCCGAGTTCGCATAAATCTCAGGAAACGCTTAATGACCGGTAGACACCGATGGGGAGCAGGCAAAATTTCCGTTTTATTTGAACAATGCCACGAATTTACTCGGCGGCAGATTCTGCTCTCGTCTTTGCACATACCGCGAGTACATCTAATTAATTAGCCCTCCGCGGGGCAACGAGATACAGCTTGGCAGATCCTAGCCACGCGGTGATTGTCCGCAGGGGCATTTTGGATCGCGGCGCGACGGCATGCCCGTCGAAATCCGGGATCGATATTCGCCGGTGATCGATGGTACGATGCCATTCCAACGGCTTAAGGGTTAAACTGGACCGAGCTTGAAGTTTAGTCGATTTGTGGCGTTAATGGATTTGCATCGATCCGTCGATTTAGCGCTCGACGAAGGGAACGATGGTTTTATGGATGTTGGAAAAAAGGAGCCGGGGCGCGAAGTGTTGCATCATTTGACTGGCGCGTTTCGCGCGGACGTATCGAGCAGGAAATTTGCGCTCCACGTGAAACATTCAATAGAATGAAACAATTTCAGTTTCTCCGTGTAAAGGCTCGCGGATTTAATACCATTCGATTCGATATTGATTGCTGATCGAGAGGCGCGGCCAAAAAATAGGAATTTCTATTCGTGAAATATTGAACCAGGAAATTCCCAAATTCTGTTGTTCCCCAGACATGTTTGCCGTCGCAGCAGCTACGACCGAAATGAAATCACATTTCGTTTAACAGGTACATGTCTCGCGTCGCGAATAAAACACGGCTCGTTTAATCATTTCATTGAGTTAATTGGCTGGCTAATAATTAAATATGTTCCTAATTATACCAGCCAGCGATTCGATCGCGTGCATCGTGAATCATAATTAAACTACTCGGAGAAATTCGCGCTGAAGCCTGGAAAAAATTGGGGAAAAATTCTGGTCTCACCGCGAGGAACGAAGCGACGAAAACAAATCGATTCTGCCAATTCGTGCGAGCTTTGTGAGTCATATCTGCATGAAGCATTGCCACTGTGCGGACGTGGTTATGTAAGTCGCGCTTCTGAATAGGAGCCTTTACAAACGTTGCATCGATTTTTGTGCGCGTACGTACAATCACTGGCTTCGGGCACAAAGTGGAATTAAAATGGTCGCTGTGTTCCATCGTTGCACGCGCCTGCACCCCTACGCGGTCTCAAAAATAAATCAAGCATGCGTTTAAACGCGACGGATAATAATATAATTATTTACAGGCTGTTTATTCAGCACAGCGTGAATTTGAATAAAGCAGATAATTGCATTGAAATTTTATTCCGGTCGTTTGTATTTTAAACAAAGCGTCGCGAGATAAATTCGAGCAAGTGGATGTTATTCCTGTTACCACTTTAATATCGCTTCTCCTCTTTTTCTCTCGCGCTCGCATTTTTCGTTACGTTCGCAACAACGACTTTGCCAGCGCCAGGTAAGGACAGAAAATGTGTAAATATTTATGAAGCAATCTTGACGCCATTCAGCTTTGGAAAACGTTCTCGAAACGCGTTAAACGACGATTATCGACAAATTGCAATTCACGTATGTGTATATTTTTATTTATTTTCCTCTGTCAAACATTGCCACAAATAAATGGAAAAGCGCGTTGTTAGGAAAGGCTCTATTTTGTCAGTGCCGTTATTTCTTTTCGACGCTTTACCACGCGATATTGCACGCTGCGCGAACCTACAATGGGGATTCGCAAACAACGAAATTCTCTGTAAAATACTTCTAAAGGGGCACAAAGTAGAAATTTTACGGGACAGTTAGTCACTATTTAAATGAAATTTCCTCCGCTCAAGCCCCCGTTTCCTTTTGTCCCTGCGGCGAACGTTAATTGCATACATTTCCATCTTAAACATTTTTACTCGCAAGTAATATTTCCTAGTGGGGACGTAACGGAACAGCCGGATACGCGATTCCCGTACAAACGTGCCCCAGTTCCGTCGCAATTCCCGGACTTTATTTCGCTAATCGTCTTACGCGACAACGACGTATCGCGCGATCGTTTCTTTTCTTTCCTCCGGAGCTGCCCAACTTCGCCCTTTACTCTCCATTTCCTCCATCCCCAATTACACCCGCGTTGTCCTGGACCCTCGAAATTTTTCCCAAAGTTCTCAGGCGAGCTTCCATCGCTTTCAGGTCGCCGCGGCGATCCGACGACAGGCTGCTCGAGATTCGATAACAGTCCCGAAGGGAGGCACTCGGGGTATATCAGAAACGATTTGTCACACGTTGCGCGGAGTTAGTCGGCGAGAGTTAGGTGCCATTTATTCCCGAAAGCCACGGTGTGGACTCTTAACCGTGTCCTTTCCGGGACAGAATAAACGCGGACTTATATTCCGACGAGGCACGGGAATGCTTGGAATGGGCCAGGCTCTAAAGTATAGGCGGAAGATGAGTTACAGATAGATGGCCGTTCGCCGGAGGAAAAGGCAGCAGACAGGTTAATCGTGTCGTGTGTGCAAGGCTTAAGGGTACGTTCACCCGATCACGGATTCCCCATCGTTCTCCGCCACACCAGCCGAACAACAAGCAACTGCGTGCACGCGAATTCCGCGAGTTTTATTTAGAACATTGAATTATTCTAACGCGACGAATGCATGCTCGGCTGTTGCGTCGAAGGAGAAAGACGCAGGGGCGAGTGAAACGAGGAACGTCCCTCTGGCAATTCGATGGAAACAACGACGACAACGGAAAGGCCGCGATAATTTCCAGTGCCCGTGGAAACCGCACGCGGGGAAACCGCTTAATGATCGGAAGAAAATGAGAAAACTCCAGGGAGCCGCTTCGATAATTAAATAACGATAACGGGGAGTCGTTCGTCAGCAGTTTCCTGATTAACAAATAACAACAACGCTGACCGTTCCCGGGTAATATCGATAGTAGTAGCTACCTGAAATCAGAAATGGGATCGTATTTTGGCGAAATTCGACTCGACGACTCTCTTCGAAAGAGAGAAGAAAATGAAATAAATTTTGTTTTCATGGTTCCAAGACGCAAAGTTATCAATATTGTTTATTCTCTAGAATCTGCACGCTTTATTCGGCCCAGCGAGGGGGCGAGTGGCTGAGAAAGGAGAGGGTGAGTTGTTACGGCGTTGCATGAATAAGAATTTCTTCATTACGCCGGATTTACAGCGGACCCCGGCTGGAAAACGCTGAAAACGTGGAAGCGAAAGACAGGCGAACGCGCGGAGGAGAGGGCCGCCTTCGCAGCGAGGGCGTCGCGGCGCTTATCACCCGGGTCCCTTTTCGCCTTTCTATTTCGCCACGTCGTTTATACGCGGCCGAGTCAAGGAATTGTCCGTAATTGCCGTTTTCTTTTAAAGAATTCGCAGCGTGGGGAATAAGATGAAATCAGAGCTGGATGGATGGAGGCGGAGCTGGTAAAAGAGCGAAACAGAGAGGAAGCTGAGAGGGTGGAAAAGAGAGCCAGTAATTGCATGCTCCCGCCGCTCGATCCTTTTGTCTTTCGCCGCCAAATCGCTTTAGTCGCGCATTTTTCGTCGCCGCTTGGCTCGCGAATTTATATTAAACGGATCTGCGTGGATAATTCCGGGACACCCGGTAGTTCCCAGCGGGGGGAGGGTGACTAGTGGATACTCGATTAAAAGGACATCATCGACGATCGTGCCGTGAAACAGAAAGCTGTGGAAAATATTATGCGAGCGATTTATCGCGATTCGTCCGTGTCGCGTGTAATTGACGTGATTGATGAACACGCGCGAACAATCGAAAGGTTCGATTCATCAAGACTATCCAGGAACAATGTTTATCCGACAGCTGCAGGGTGTCCCGCTTTTAATTTATTCCCGGGCCCAGAAAGGGTTGCGGCGCACACGGGCGCACCCTCCGCGACTCCCTCAATTATCTTCGGAATTATAGTTGCTCGAGGCCAACCGACGCTAATAACTGTTTCGCAAGCGCATTTTTTTCGTCGGCACTCGCGATCAATCCAGACGAATAGAATTTTTCACCGCAGCTCCTCGCGGCATGGTTTTCCCACTATTTCATCTGGAATTTACCGAGCTCCTGTTTACTCGCTGGTGGCCACGCGAAATTTCCAAGTAAATCTGAAAATTTCATCAACCCAGAGGTATCGGAAACAAAAATTCCCAATCTCCCAGATTCTCGACCTCGATAAACCGTGGCGAATACTTCTTAGCTCGTTTAATAGCATGAAAACTAATTACACAAAGTGCATTAATAGCCGCGGTGCAATTAGTCCGAAGTTTCGAGCCGGTGGCTTGTAATAATGCAACAGCGAGGGAAATGTGCCTGGATGGAGGAGCCGCGGGAAAATCCATGGTATTTCTATAACCTTTGAATGCGATAAACGAGTTTCCTTAATTAATCGACTGGTCGCGGACGTAAAACGTGCATCCAGCCGCGTTACGAGAACGGAGTTGATGCTCGTGTTGCTCGTCCGCGGAGGCACGCGGCAAGTACGTGTGTCGCGTTTCATAAAACTAACATTTAAGCCGGGAATGCATTATTCATTACGTCATTTCTGCGGACAGTATTAGAACGTAACCTTGTCCAGCCGGCGGATACTTATTTCTACATACGGCCGTCGCATAATAGAATGTTACGCTTTAAAAACTCCCAACAAACGGCGAGTATTCGATCACCTTTTTTCTTCCTTCGTTACGTGATCGATAGACGCCCGTACGAAAGCAGTTGCAGCGGCATAATATCTTTAGTAAGCTAATTGAAAGGTGTGGGAGACTGTGACGAGATAGGGTGGACGTGAAAAAAGGGTGGGTGCATCGTTAGATTCATTAGAGCGAACCCTTTAACACTTTCTTGCCCTTAATAGTCTTGTACCTGCTCGTCTCCCGCTGACCGCCCTCTCGCCTTTCTCCGCTACCTACCCCCTCGCTATTGGCGTACTTTGGGGGTAAACACGGGTAGCATTGTCGGGGTTCGAGGGATTAGTATTATTCCGGCCGTGATAGCGCGAACTCATTTTTCACGCGTAGGTATGTTGCTGACAAAGGGACCCTTACTCACCAATTGGAACGCAAGTTTGTGGGTTTGTAGAGTGACTCAAGACGAAAACAGCGGTATAAGTCATTCCTGCCCAATCGCCCATTAAGGGGGTGAAAACTAATCCCAAAGTCAAATAGGCACTCCCACCTTTTCGCAAATATCTCCTAAAGTTCAGGATGCAGAATAAAATGTTTTAATCGCAAGTTTGATGGTACAATAAGCGCTGCAAACTCGCGTTAATATAATTTTGAAAAGAAATTTTAAAAAAATAAATAGCTGAGGAAAAAACTTTTTTTTAAATTTTGTTATCGCAAGTTTGCAGCGCTTAGTGCGTCGTTAAACTTTTGTTTGAAACATTTTTTTCTGTCTCTTGTATTTTTGGAGTTAAACGCGGAAAAGTGCTAGTGCCTGTTTCACGGTGATTGGGCACGAAGGAAACGTAACGTTTGTTTTTGTTTTGAGTCACTCTATAAACACACAAAGTGCGGTCCAAGCGGTGAGTAAGGGTTCGCGTTGTTCCCTTGTGAGTGACATAATAGTAACATAACAGATTTTAATCTTTCTTTTTATGCGCGAATGAAAATTGAGACATCAGAGGCAGAACGAGTCACGAGAATTGTTTATCGACTGTGAAGTTGTGTAAGTTAAAAGAGTGTCACTGATTTTGTGAAAATTTGCAGTTGGAGAGTCAAATTTTCATAAATTTAGTTGAAATTAACTTAGATTTTTTTAATTTTCTTAAGGATTTTAGTTGGCAGAGTTGAATTTGAGTAGATTTAGTTGATATTAACTTCGATTTTATTGCATTTTAATTTTTAATTGGGGCAGCCACTACTGGCATTTAAAAAATGGCGCGCCAAGAATCCATTTTAGCTATCTTTATCTCAAAAACGAAGCCTCGGGTCATGGCTTCAGAAACTTGCATATTTAAGCTTGCCCCGTAATATTCCATTCGTGACAAATTGCGTGAAGCGTTCGTTGGGAACGACGAAAGGATAATATATGTGAAATCTGAGAAAATTGTGCGCCGCAGCGTCTTTTTCCCTCGTAATAAGAGCCGTTAAATGTCCTCCTCTGGCGTGCCACGAATTCTGTTCCACCGTTCCGTCGCAAAGCCTCTTCCCTTTTCACTTCTAATATCCCGTCCCAAATCCTCTCCGTATTTTCAAACTCGATTTTCCCGCAAACGAAGTCCACTACAAAAACACACTCCCCTAAAAAGATAATAAGAATCCCCTAGCCGATAATAAGAACGATTTCGTCGCGATCTGAGCGCGAGAATGACCAATGGAAATTACTTGATTGGAAGGCTATGCATACAAATAGATTTATGCAAATGGAACGCGAGGATTCAAAGGATACCAAGTCCCTTTTTTGTTTCTGTAATAACGCGCAGATGGAATTATCGATTTCAATTAAACGATCGCGCGCAGCGCTTCCAGAGGGAGGAGTGGGGAATTCGATAACACCGATACACACTTTTTCGAGGTTCCTCCATTAGCGGAAGAGGGGGGGGGGGGGGGGGGGAAGAAATAAATCTATATTTTGTTTTATGACCGCGCCGCGAAATTCCATGAATTTTTCAACCCCGGGACCGTTTGCCCGTTATTCCATTTGTTTAGCTTGCCCCAATTGATTCCCTCTCCTCGTCGATTTAACGCGGCTGTCGTTTCTCGCTCGCCGACCCATTGTTTATGCAGCCACGTAAATTCGTAATTATCCGCTATTTTATGTTGCCTCGCGCTCGAATTTATCGAAGACGCATTCGAGCGCTGGCGAACAGTGAATATTTACCGGCACGCACGAAATTATGCAACCGGAGCGGAATTCGAACGCGCAGCACTGGAAATTTCGTACGCTGGCCCCGCTCGCACGTCTTTCACGCGGGCATGAGCTATCGGGACCAGCGACGGATAAGGCGTTTCGTAATTGATATCGCCAGATGGGAAGCTACGGCTGGCGAGGGACACTGGAGGAATCAAAAGCGGACTCGCTGAAGGAAGCGGTCGTTAAAGAAGCAGCCATTAGCATGTCGTTAGCATAATACAAGGTGAATTTGATTCCGAGTACACGAATGTGCCTCGGACGGTATCGCGGCCGCTGGTAATCGCGTTATTATAAGATACAGAATTATTATTCTACTTAAGCTCCGGTTTTCTCGAACGTCGCAGATTCAGCTGAACGTGATCCGCTGAAATAAGTAAACGGTGTCTCGTATTCATACCTACGCGGAATGATAAAACAAGACTGGCCATCTCTCTGCCAGATTACGGCTCCTCAAATTATACGTCTGAGCAAATACTTTAATTGGATTAATCGTACGTAATGCCACGGATTCTTTTAACGAAGCCATTATTCTTCTTCCGCGCACCGGCAATCTCATACACCGATCTCTTGTTTTTATTTTCCGCAGTTCCCCGCTGAAACGACTCCAATGTCACTAAAGTGCCCATTATCTGATCTCATTATCTGATGATTCATCCTCCACTCGACATTATCGTTCCTTTTTGCTGTACAGCTTGTACCAAAGGTTACAGCAATTCGCAGCAATGGAAATAAGTATTCTGGTCCGCGGAGCTTCGGACGAATGTAATTTAAATGTTAGGTGAAACGTTTAAAAGTCTGTTTCATTTCGTAACCTCGCGATATCGCGACGTCTCGTGTTTGCAAGATCAATTAATACCGAGGTTTACCACTCGAAAGACACGGATCGCCCGTTATCTTATCTGCGACAATTAACTCGAACGAAAAGTTACGCCGATATAATTCATTTGATTTAAAACAATGAAGCCATCTAGCTGATTTATCGCGCCCGATATATTCTATTCTACAGACTCTGCAGCGACGCAGGAGAAAAAAAGAGAAGAAGAAAAGATATCACTTGAGTAATCCGCCTGATTCGTCATTCGAAGCGTTTCGTTCCGTTTCGCGGCTGAAACAAATCACGTCTAGCGCAAACGAAATTACTTCTCCGGCGATACTTTCACAATAAAAACAATGAAGCAACCCGGCTGATTTATCGCTTTAAATATTACTTTCTATTTTCTAACACAACTATTTATGCCCCGGCCTCGCCATAAACCACTTCCCCGGCATTATTTCCACAATAAGAACAATGAGGCAATCCGTCTGATTCATTGCTCGAAACGCTGCCTAGCTTCTATCTCGCGGATCGAGGGACCTATGAAGAACTAGGAAGAATCAGACGCGCGCGGTGTACAAGTAGCAAGAGACACGTACAGCGAAACCGTGCAGTCAGCGACGCGTTAACGTAATCATATTTCAGGGGTCAGGATAAGTCGTCGAATCAGGCTTACCGACGGAGCATAAAAGACCGTCCACAATGCCCCACTTTACTGCCCCGTGCGTCCATCAATGAGATCAATAGGAACCGAATGAAAGGTGAGATACGCGCAAGTGTGCGAGCGGTGCGTGGGGATAGGCTTTCTTTTCCCCCCACGGCTTGTTTACAGGGACTCGCTTCCGGGCGCTGCGGCGTGTTTACTTTGAGGCGCGACCTTGCCAATTTCTCTGACCGTGCACGCGGCGCGGGTGGAAGAGAAATAGGGAAGTGGGTGAGAGCCAGCGGGGCGTAAAAGTAAACGCATCTCGAGCGCCGGGACAATCGGCGGGAAAACAAGCGTGAGAAAATGAGGAGGGGAGTCGCGTGGGGCGTGCTATCGCCTCCCGTTCGGCGAGACACCTATCCCATCGAAGAGAGTGGACGGGGAACAGTGGAGCAGGGCTCTGCGAACGCAAGGTGGCGCTGTGCGAGGACGAAAGTCTCGCGTCACGTGCACCGAGGTAATAATTGCCGGCCGATGGGCCAGCGAGACGAGCGAGATAGAAGTTAAAAGGACTCACCTCTCCGTGCGTGTCCCTTCGGCCGTCCGGGGTGTTCTCCGGCAAGAAGTAGAGCCGTAAAGATGCCAGAGGCTGATTCGGCCCCCGGCTGTCCATCCACAGCAGCTGGAGCTCCCCGATGCTGACGAGGTCCGCATCGCTCCAAAGTTTCGTCAGGAAGAAGCTGCCAAGGCGAAGCACCCGACCGTTCCCTACCCTCACCGCTTTGTAGAACGTGTACGGGCCGTGGCTGAAGCAAGCACCGCCTAATAACTGCAACAAAAATTTCATTTGTACAAGCACTCGCCAGAGGGCAGGCGATCAGAAGGCCCCGCGAGGGCCGTTCACGCGAGGCGTCCTCCCCTCGCCGCCGGTTATCGCTCTGGTATTTTTACACGAAAGCGAGCGAACGAAAATAAGGCAACGTCCGTTGTCAGCGGAACGGCCGAGCGCGCTCGGCCACCGCTGCTTATTTGCGAGCCGTCGGTTCGGTTTTATGGACGTTCGTCAAGTGAAACAAGTCGTTAGATGACTCATATCCCACATGCCAGCGGGTCTCATTTGTAGCGGCCCGTTCCTTCGCCAACCATTTACCGGCAACCACCTTTGTCTAGCTCGAGCAGCTATTTTCTTTTCCGGGGTACGATCGGGAGTGACCTTGCGTCCGCGGGAATCGGTCCCCAACCGTCGCGAGACACTTGCAGCGTATCGTACATATAATACAGCTACTATTTTATTTCGCTGCCTCGATCAGGAAAGTTTCCACATTCGTTTTGCGGTCAAACCTTGAGCTCGTTCGGGAGGCTGAATGGGAAGCGGAATATATGTATATGCATGCATACACGTGGTGTGTTTAAATTCTGATAACGGTAGAAACTAATAGAGGCGGGGTAATAAATTTTCCAAGGAGCTCTGCAAATGATTCTCCGCGACAGTGTATGGGTAGAATGCCGAATATCGAGTGTGGCTCGCGGGAATAAGGGGAATTTGCTGTTTACAAAGAAAATTGATAACTAGCGAGCGCTCGACCGTGATCTTTCCCGCACGATAGTCGTCGGAATCGGTTTACATAAATTTCGTAGCGACTTTGAAGGAACATAGATTACCGATGTCACCGTACTTGAGTTATTTTCGTCCAGAGTGACATTCAAGCGCGAGTCGTGTTTAGATAAGAGTGAATTTCTTTTCTCTTATCGAGCCGATCGTAAACACGCGTACAGTGACGAGTAGAAAATCTGTTAACGCGCGATAACGAGTGGCGTTTTGTTGTCGGGAGCGAGCGCAAACTTTTCAACGACACTGTACCACACATAATGAACAGTCGCGGTTCGAGTCATTCGCATCGGTTGATATAAAAAACGTTTATTATTCTAGGAAAGGCGAAGAAAAAGGGAATTCGAGAAACGAAACGCGCGTACAGTGGGTACAGTCGAGCGCAAAAGTCCCGACGCGCTTTCTGTGCGAACGGCCAACCGGACAGCTCGCTCGGGCCCGCGTCCCTCGCGCCTTCTCTCTCTCTCCTTCGCTCGGCCCGTTTCTTTTTTGCCAAGATTCAACCGTCAACCCGCGTGATTAACGAAGCACGCGAGGGCACCGATGCGGTTCCGTGCAGGCCCGAATTCAGAAGTGCATCGCTTGATCCGCTCGCGTATCAATCACGCGCGATACTCGGCCCAAAACGGAACTCTCTCGCCGGACTGTACCTCTTACGATCATTAGACCGTCGAGTAATATTTTCAACGACTTATCGCTCCGTTTTCTAATTATATCTACCTTCGCGCAGCGCCATTTAATTTGCTTGAAAGTTGCAGCGAGGAAAGTTTGCTGCCCCCTTTTTCACGTGGCTTCTTCTGTTATTCGTTCACGCGACACGTCAACCGAATGCCTAATTCTCTCTATATTTTAATTAAGCTGTACTCGGTAATTGAAGCGTCGCATTACGGGCACGGAAGCACACTCAGCCAAATGAAATCGCAGATTTAGGAAAGCCAGCGCCCTCTCTCGCTCCCCCGGCATTCTACAGGTAATGCATTTCCCCGTCGATTTCGAAAATACCATTTCGGTAAAAGCTTTCAGTTTCGAGAGTGAAAAGCGAATCAGAGGGGATGGATTAAATTTCTTATCGCCGAGCATCTTTCTCGGGGAGCCTGGAGGAAAATTTATCTCCGGGGAAACTTGGGAAAATTACAATTTCCCCGGGTTACGGCGAGAAAAAGGCGAGCCTCGAATTTCTGCTTATCAGAAACGAATCTATATTTCCGGCGCCCCTTTTTAATCGGCCTGCCGAGGAAGCTAATAATTCCCGTTCCCGCCGGTTTTAATATTTCCAAAGAGAGGAAAGAAACGCTGACCTGTGTTTTTTTTTTCTCATAGAAGAGCGAGTTAATACGGGCGCAAACATCGCGACCGTATCGAATTGCAAATGCGACGTCCTGAGCTTTCACGACAATGAAAAAGATTGCCGTCGTAATTCAGAATATCCAATAGCAAGCGGAGTGCAAAAGAAAAACGCGCCACGCGCCGTCTCTCTTTGCTTAACTCGACGACGACGACTCCGGCCACTCCACACCAGCGACGCGTCTACTTTGCAGCCGGCGGAGGGAGGGGGCCGGGAGGGCCTTGTCCATTGCTTCCTTTGCTTTATTTACACGGTCGATTTGAAACTGAACGGATTTCGGGGTAAAAGCGACGGGCGCGAGAGGATCGACGATTTATCGGCCGGAGACCTATTCCCTCTCGCATCCCACTCCGCTACATAGCAAAATGTAGTCTCATAATTTTCAAGTTCCCATCTTGCCGTAGGGAACGGCAGAAGAAGAAGGACGAGCAATCGATGTGTGGCGCGATCGAAGCAGCAACGCCGAGGCGAACGCTCGTTATTTAATTCCGAATCGGGTTATGCACGAACGTCACCGAGCGTCGCAAAGATGCACAATTACTTCGTTAACTCTAATGCTTCAATGGCACTGCTATTTCCTACCGCGATTGCATCGAGCTTAATTGCCCGCTAAGACGACCCGGTAATAATCTATCCTCGCGACACGCCACCGACCGTTTCCTCCATTTCCACTCGACTTTTCTGCGCTAGCGGTGAATTTCTAAAAATTTCTAACAAGCTACATCTCGTAACTGTTAACGGGCCCGGTGGCCTTTCACTCGGCACAAACGCGTTTCATCGCGGAGCTTATCGTCAAAGCGATCATCGCGGTAGCAATAATAGTAATAATTATATAAATAATAATACTAATAATAATAATAAAATGCAAAGAAAAACGACTACCCAGCGGTACAATAAAAAGTCGCACTCGAGCCGGTCGTTTGAATGAAAGTTCGCTAATGACCGTCTCCGATCCAAGGTGCACGGCTCTCCCGGTCTGTCAATCGCGAGGGGACGAGTTACATAATTGAATCGATAAGCGCGTGCACGAGGTAGCCGCCGGATGAGCGCCACTGCCATAACTATTTCCAATGTTTTAAGGGTACAGTCGCGGCCAAGACGCATCACCGCCTGGCCTCGGCCACCACCAATGGTATTTATAGCGTTAATCTCGTTTCTCCGCAACACACAGCTGCATCGCCTGCAAAACCCCAACGCCATTGATATCGCAATTGCATCTACCTACCGGGCCATACTCTCTTTTTCCCCTTTTTTTCGTTTCTTTTTCTCTCTTTTTCCCCATTTTTTTTCTTTCTTTCCTTCCTTCCTTCCTCCCTTCCTTCCCCTCCCTTTTCACTCTGCCCCCACCCGACCCCGCCACCCGCCCCCCACCTCGCTCTCCCGCCACCCCACAATGTGTCCGCGTATAGTCACTTGGCTGTTGTGCATGGATTTTTGTGGCGCGTTTCTGCCTTCATTATTTACCCACACAGAGACTCCAATTACCATTGGCGTGAGTGCTCCTTCTCCCTCTCCGCGCGGCTCTCCCGTGCGCGCGCGCGTACCGCCCCTGCCAAATATTTCCTCGCGTGGCATCGAGAGCGACAGCGGCGCATGTATTATTCAGCGCGCGTTGTCGATGCCTCGTTCGAGCACATTTTATTCGTGTACACACGCGGAACGTTACGATCGGTTTATTATTTATGCTTGTTGTCAGTCATGCCCAGTGGCGCTCAGCCGGCTCCCCGGTTCTCTCGGCTCCGGCTCGCCGGCCACCGGGGCAGCATGGAATAAAGAAGCTATTCTCCGTCGAGCGGGACGGCGGCCGGGAATTTTAGCGCGCACTGTACGGTCACAAGTAGCTATGAGCGTGTATACAATTAACGCGTTCCAGCTCGACGTCCCGTGAATAAGGAATCGCGCGAAGACGCGTGAGAACGGGCGTACTGATAACGAAGAAAATGCTGCTCGCCTAGTTTCGGTGCAAGCGCCTCGAAATTTTCTACTTTCGAGCCGCGCTGTACCTCTGAACTTTGTCTTTCGCTTCGTTCTCCCGCGGACGCCTCGGACACTTTTATCAATCCTTAACAGCTCGCGGCCGCGACACGCATGGGCGAAGGGGAAGAGAAACAAGCGGGGCGAGGGAGGTGGAAGTTACGTCAACGAGATTATATCAGTATTTAATCACCGTGTAATGAAAAGCAATGAAAAGAGAAACGTCGCTGCTAATCAACCCGCGAGGCTATCGAGACGCTTCTAACGAATTATTTATTAATCGATGGACCGCGACACGGCTGATCGGGCTCGGGATAGAATTCGACGACAACAGAGAGAGCCCATTTTTCCTTTGAAAGCCGCGCGAATATATAACGTTGGAGTATTTCGCAACGGGGACCCCTGATTGATTAAAAATCGATTCCGCCGTCTTTGGTGCTGTTCGAACGAAAATAGGTCAAGCAAATGACTTTATGAACTTAATGAGCAGAAGAACGATCTCCCCTCTACGCAAAAACCGCCGAAAGCTTTTCGAAATGGAGCGAGACATCTGGAGGAGCGATCCTTGTTGCGCCGGAGCCCGTATCGCGAACTTCAGAAATCACTAGGAGCGAGCGAAGCAGTGGAGAGGCAACGGAAGGCGAAGGAAAAAGGACAAGGGGGAAGGCGAAATGATTACTCCGCGCAGAAATACTGACTACAAATGGAATATCGTCTCATTTCTGTAATTACTGTCGGAGGGGGGACTGGTTTCTGAGAGAAGCACCACGCTAATCGCACCAAGAAACCAGCGTATCAGCCAACAGCCGCCCCTTCAGGATCTACATCACTCGAAAGCGTTAATCCCTTAACTGTGAGTAATTATGCTCACAGGGAAGCTGCAACGCCGCGTAGCCTTCTCGTTAAACGTAACCACTGTATCGTAAAGATTCTCTCGATCTGTCCATCCCCCTAGTCGTTCTACTAATTCCCATTCACCGTCGAAAGCCACGTTACTCTTCCAGTATACCTACACCCTATGGAAAGGAATTATTGTTAATTTTATTTCACCACCGTTCACCCGCCGCTAACCAGGCCTAGATTAATCCGAGCCAGGGTAATTATCTCTCATAAACAGCACGCTATCGTTTCGATTCCCTTTCCATCGCCTTTGCTTTTATTCCTACAGCGGAGTACCGTAACAGTCTCTGCCCGTTGTGCCTCTTCAGGTTTTATGTAATAGCCGTTGCCTGTTTTTCCTCCGGCAACCGGAGGCAACATTGGACGAGACGGGCAGAAGAAAAAAGCGAAAAGGAGAAAAAGGAGAGGCGGGGCGGAACGGGGGGAAGCTGCGCGTAACATTTTAAGGCCACGCAGAGGAATATGATATGTGGCCGTAGTTCTCATAACACGGAATTGCGAGTTTTTCACCACTCCTCTCGCGCACGCTGCGCCACCGCCGCCTGCAACGCGTTCAAACCTCCATTATAATACCGAATATCAAAGCGATCGGAAGTGTGCGATTTCTGGCTGACCCTTTTAATTCCCCGAATGATTTCCCGAAATTTTCGTGACGTTCGAATTAAAACGAACAACGAGATACGATCGAGCGCCACGTCGCGCCTGAATGGAAAGGGTTTAAGGGCCAAGCGTGCGGAACTTTCGTTCGAAGCCGATGTTTTACTTTGCTCATTATCATCCAGATGTTCTGGTCGACCGGCAGAAACGAAAATATCGATTACCTGGCCGGCCTCCTCTGCCGTACCTGGCCGGGGCTTGTATTCGCGTATCCCTGCGCTTTATTTCGTGATTAATCGCGACGGCGATTATAAATAAAACTAACATGCAAATCGGCCACGGCGTGCGTGTCATCTGTGGCTGTGGGAGCGCGCAGGCGCGATTGAAAAGTCAACGGTTGGGAGAGGGAAGGGGGCTGTTTAATAGTCATGAAACGAAATGTGTGCGGGCTCCTCGTATCCTTGACTCGAGCCGTAGATTGATAAAACTGTAGGCAAAAATAGATTGTTTACTTTGCCCATCGATTAATTATAAAAGGCGGAGAAAAAAGAAAGAGGAGTTTGTCTCGTTCCATCCTCGCGATTCGAATCACATTTGTGTATACGTTGTCTACGCGCGGATAAAAAAATGTAGCGGTTAGTTTTTTATTTTTTCGTTTTCGCTTGTTTTTTTTTAAACAAAGAATTTAAAGAGATTTCCACGGCGCACAGTGATATTGAATTTTCAGGCTTTCTCTTTGGTAGCAGAGTGTACGAGCAAAGTTTTTAATCCCTTTATTTCAGATTTTTCTTTCCCAGAGAAATATTTAATCCTGATGGAAATAAAAATTTCATATTCAACGAAGAATTCAATTCATTAGAAATTCAGTGACTGAGAGAATTACGAGAGCATATTGCGAGCCAGCAATTACATTAAATAAAGAATTTTAAATAGAGGAAGTTTCGCCGGCTGATGAATATTCAGGGGAGCGCGATATTAATATAAACAATGCATACGAAAGAGGATCCCTTTGGATGCGTTAAAACAAGATACTCCGCGTTTAATCGCCGGCACAATGATATCCATTATGTAATCGCTTGTCAATAAAATGACGAATTAACTCGCTCCTCGTCGCTGTAATAGCGAACGGAGGCTATAAAAAGAGGCGTCGGTAAGTAACATCCATCGCTTATTTAGCTTGGTTTACGTAAGGGAGCCTAACGTTAACGTTTTCGTTTAGAACCGTCTGGGCGAAAAGCGAAATAAAGCTACACGGGGTGTCCCGTTCGAAATCGATCCTCGGGAATTTCTGTAACGCAAGGAAAGAGCAAGCTGCGAACAGATTTCGTTTTCACGCACTGGAAACTCGGCGAAAGCGAGGTGCGAAGACGAAATCGTAGTTAAAATTACCGGGGCAAAGGTAAAAATTAGAAGCTATTCGCAATTAGAAGCTAATCCCTCTACGCAGGGAGAAGGAGATCGATATTGCCCCGTAAAAGAATCACGTTGCAAATGGCCGAAAGACAGTCGTCGTTTCGAAGTAACTACGTACAATCGAACAATTTCCGAAACGGCCCGTCCCGTGTCTCCGGCTAGTGCTCAGAAAAGAAAAACGAGTCGTGCACACCCGAGGGATCGAAAAAAAGATGGGATATGGGGCAATGCCCCCCGACCCCTCCTCCTTCGTTCCCCCCCTTCCGCCCCTTTGCCCCTCGTGTCTCATTGTATACCCTCGCCGCGTGTAATCGCATATATACCAAGCTGTCCAAGCCCTCCCGTGTCCCTCTCGCGATCTCTCTTTTCCATTTTCCCTCCTTCTCGTTACTGTGTCCGTGTTCCTGCCCGCCTGTTTGCCTCTCTTTTCCCGATGATACTCCTCCAAGAGAGCCCCGATAGCCGCGTCTCCCTCGCGCCGACGCGAAACTCCCGCCATCTGTCTGCCTCTAGAATGAGTTTTACTAAGCACTTTAAAGCTACCGTCACAACGAATGACTCACCCCGACACATTAAGGGGCGATGCATAAGCGACTACATAAACGAATAACCGAACCGGGGCACAAACCGAGCCGAAGACTTTACTATTCGCAGCTCCAGCGGGATTTCGTTCTCTGTTCTTTTTCCCCGGTTATTCATTGGCGTTTCTTCGGAGGGTCGTGCGCCGCCGGATCAATGTTACGAAACTAATATAGAAGCGAATAATAGAGCTGGATAACGACGCCGCCGGGAACAGATACCTGGGTTTCTTTTTTTCTTCCACGAATGGTAGGTATGTTTTAGCTTTACGAGGAATTAAGAAACTGCGTTTAACGGCGCAGTTCCCTGCTCCCTTGACTTTATTCGGATAATTCGATTAGAGCTGTTAATGCAGCTCGGTTAACGGCTACTCGCCAGCGGTTGTTCGCGGGGCAGCCTGAAAATTTAAATATCAGGATTGTCGAATGGCGAGCGCCAGTTCTTCGGGGTGGTATACACGCGGCCTGTTGGAGGAAGTTCTTGACGGGTTTATTACACAAGCAGCCACCGTTTTCGCGAGTAAATATTCCGTTACTCGAATGATTTATTCCGTCCCGCCAATCGATATCGGCGTTAAAGTGCATCCAGAATGAGTTCTCGCTGTCTGCCAATTGTTGCCAGCCAAACACTCGGTGAAAACTGTTTAACCCCTTCAAACATTCCACTGTCGCTGCTCCAACTTGGCTCGAGCAATTAAATACACTTTTTCGCTCTGCCTATTCCACGCAACTTCCAAGGTATATCGATTTAACCAAAATAGAGAACCAGGCAAAAGTATGAAGCGAATGAAACGAGAAGTATTGGCGAAATAGCGCTCGCTGTAATTACCATACAGTCTGCTGCAAAATTTATTCACAACCAGGGCCTTTCTTATTACGTTCCTACCAATATACAACGTTCACACACGTGTTCCTATTTTCACTCGGATTTAGATCCCCATTACACACTGCGGGCGCTGTTTGTGAGACAGCCTTTAGGCCACACGTGCACACACGTCGCCGCGAAGGGTCCTCGGAGTAGCGATGGCCTCACAAAATCTCTCCCTTTTCCAACGATCCAACGAATTCATTCCCACAAAATGTATTATACTATTTCCTTCGCTCGGACGCTACTGTAGCTTCTTTGCCACGCTTCTCGGTACTCCCGAGGCTTTCGAGAGCACCCAATCTCGACGAACATTCGCGGCGTCGGCGGAGTTTGCTCCGGCGGTTGATCTGATTTCGGGCGGCTCGAGGCTGTCGCTGGCGCGTTGCACTCACGTGCGCTGCAGCCGCGTAACGTGTGTGTACGCGAGTGAATCAACACAGGGGGAACGCACACACGGTCGATAAAGACACGTGTATGCACACTCGATACACGATATATGCGGGGAATTTGACTGAGGTACGTAGCACGCACACTGCTACCTCTTTGTAATACGAATCAGCGAATAGGCACACTTGACTCGTCGGCGCATCACCTCACGCAACACTTGCGGAGGCATTTAACCCTTTGCGGTCTCAGGTATTTTTCCAATTCGCGGTCCGCGGAGCGCTAAAGAAATATTTCGCGTCCAGCAGTTTCCTTCGACCCATCTGACCGGCAGCGTTATCTCCGCGGCGAAATAATTCCCGCGATCGAGTTAGCCCCGCGTTAATTGCACGCGCTTTCTCGTCGAAAAGCGGCCGAATTCTCCTCGGCAACCATTCCGTTTCGATTAAAGCGAGTGAAACGCGGCTGACTGGAATCCGCCGCGATATCCATACCGAAAGTAATTCGTAATGCGCGCGGGAACATTTTTCCCCAGCGGAGAAAGCAATTACTCGAGTGCGCGTTGCATTTAATAACGTTTCGCCGGAGTGACGAGCGCGCCTCGACCTCGGAATTGAACATTTATTAATCGCCCGTTCTCCAGACAGAGTGGCGATTAAATACTTTTTAGGATAGCCTAAGAGTCACTTTGGACAAATTACCCCGGCGATGTGGACACTGTTGGAATCGACCGCGCCGGGGTAAAACCTACATCCACCCGATGTTTCGTCTCCCTTTTCACTCGTTCCTCTCGCAAAACCCTTCTCCGGTTGCCGCTTTCGCCAACTTATTATTACCCTCCGCCTAGAGTTACCCTCCGTCATTATTATCATTTCGAAGGGCTCCGGTCTTTACGAGGAAACGGAAGTTTATTGCTAATAAAGAAATATTCGGAGGGGGACTGGCCCGTGATCCTCCAGCGAGCTGTCGAGCGTAGCCGTGAATAGGGCCCTGCACGCCAGAAAGATCAGAAGTCACCTTGGAGATGGCTCCGAAAATGGAACCGGTTCCCAAGCGCGTATATAATTGGGTCCCGTCCTCTGACTGGCCCTCTTTCGGAATAATCAACGTTTATTTCGCCGTTTAGCGCGAACAGGGTGTCAGCCCAGCCGCGCAGTCGTTTTGTTCACGGCCACGGGGAAACAGCTACCCCGTTTCCGGCCGGATGGGCCCCTACGAATTTTCGACCCTCCTCGCTCGAAGGCCCGAAGCCTCGCGACTTCTGCCGTATTGTAATTTAGCTATGCTGTATTTCTTCGCGTCTATCTTGCCCGTCGAGTTCTCTAGAATTTCTCTCGGATCGATAGCGAATTGCCGAGCAACGAAAAGCTTATCAATGAACAATGTGTAATTCTTTATTCCCGCGCTGGTGAATACAGTATTACAATTCATAATTTAATAATTTCAGGCGAAAATGTGAGCGCGATATCGGTAACTGAAATCCTCGGTTTCCGAACAACGAGTTCTTTTATCGCAGGGGAAAATTCAGCGAGCGCCGGGATGAATGGTAATCAAGATATACGACGAGCCGTGCAGGAGACTCCATTCAAAGGGAGAAAGCTCTTACGATGATACAACGTTCCCATCAAATATCCAGTAAAAGGATACTTTTATTTCCATGTTATACACTCTCGTGTTCCTTATTTTATTCAATGGATACTGATAGACAGAAATATTGGAATACGGGTGCGCGCGCGAGGCAGGAATTTTTCTAAATCGTCCGTGACCTAACAAAAATACGTTGCATGGACAGGGACACTTGTTCTCGTTTCTCACCGAGGGGACAAGTAAAAATTTCTCGCTACGTGTATATCCAGGCTGGAATGCCGTGAACAAGTCTTTAATTTTATTTCTAGTTTCTCTCTGTTTCTTGCTGTTCTTAATTTCAAGCGAGATCCGTGCTCAAAATCACGAGACGACTCGGGAATCTTTTAATAAAAAGATTGTGTTTTGTTTTCAGATAGATTGCTCGGATCGATCAGCGCTGTCTTTAATTCCAAGTCCGAAATCCACTGGGAGGGAACGAAGAAGCAGCGCCGCCTCTTTCTTTTAAACGCAATCGTGAACATTGTGGACGGGGAAACGGTTCTCGTGGAAGGGCTGTAATGGCGAGTAATTTCATCTGAAACTGACTGAGATAAAGGCTTGAGAAGTGTGCCGCGAATAAATTTTGATCTCATAGCGAGAATAACTGGAACAGAGAACAACTTGGAATTAAATAAAAGATGGTTCCACGATATTGTAGGTAAACTTTGATGTACTGTTTTATTAAATTGAATAAATTACTTTTATAATATCTATGGTGTATCTGTCTCACTTTTTTAATCTTATCGATCCCATAATTACTACATACCACTTCACTCCAACACAAGTCACAATTTACACTTTAAACTTCTCATGTTACACAACACATTACACACTACTTCGACGCCACAACACCACTCTTACACCTCTCACACATAACTCTTACACTACTCTCACGCTTCACACTTCATACTTGCACTCTGCATATTCCACTTTACAATTGGACTTCACAATGCACCTGCACTGCTGTCAACTCCAGAAATCATGCACAACGAAGTAAGTATTAAGGTAGGTTATTTCATCTCCCCGTGAAAATGTAACAAAGTTGCAAAGGCACAATTTTTTGCAACATTGTTGCAAATGAAATGTCCCTGTTCGGAAAGAAAAATCCCGTTTTGCAACTTTGTTGCGTTTTCGCGAGCTCTCGTTTGCAACTTTGTTAGATTTCCGCGAGCTCTCGTTTGCAACTTTGTTAAAATCTTGTCATTTGCAACTTTGTTAGATTTTTGCGAGTTCTCATTTGCAACTTTGTTAGATTTTCGCGAACTCTCATTTGCAACTTTGTTAAAATCTTGCCATTTGCAACTTTGTTAGATTTTCGCGAGCTCTCGTTTGCAACTTTGTTAAAATCTTGTCTTTTGCAACTTTGTTAGATTTTTGCGAGCTCTCATTTGCAACTTTGTTGCGTTTTCGCGAGCTCTCGTTTGCAACTTTGTTAAAATCTTGTCATTTGCAACTTTGTTAGATTTTCGCGAGCTCTCATTTGCAACTTTGTTGCGTTTTCGCGAGCTCTCGTTTGCAACTTTGTTAAAATCTTGTCATTTGCAACTTTGTTGCGTTTTCGCGAGCTCTCGTTTGCAACTTTGTTAAAATCTTGTCATTTGCAACTTTGTTAGATTTTCGCGAGCTCTCATTTGCAACTTTGTTGCGTTTTCGCGAGCTCTCGTTTGCAACTTTGTTAAAATCTTGTCATTTGCAACTTTGTTGCGTTTTCGCGAGCTCTCGTTTGCAACTTTGTTAAAATCTTGTCATTTGCAACTTTGTTAGATTTTTGCGAGCTCTCATTTGCAACTTTGTTGCGTTTTCGCGAGCTCTCGTTTGCAACTTTGTTAAAATCTTGTCATTTGCAACTTTGTTAGATTTTCGCGAGCTCTCGTTTGCAACTTTGTTGATAAATTGTCATTTGCAACTTTGTTGCGTTTTCGCGAGCTCTCGTTTGCAACTTTGTTAGATTTTCGCGAGCTCTCGTTTGCAACTTTGTTGAAAAATTGTAATTTGCAACTTTGTTGCGTTTTCGCGAGACGCTAAACTTAAGTACTTACCTGCATACTTACCTGAATACTTACCACATTCTGCACGATCGTAATGCCATGAGTTTCTCAGTTAAAAGCATTGTAGCATTGTTTAGCTTAGTGTGTAGTGTGATTTGTGGAGTGTGGCACGTGTAGTCTAAGTGTGAGGTGTGATACGTGTAGTGTAAGTGTGAAGTATGATGATATGTGATGTGTAAAGTGTTTTGCAATAGCGGAATAAGGTTCTCGCGAAAAGACACAAAGTTGCAACCCATGATTTTGGTTCACGAACATCCAATTTCCATTTGCAACATGGTTGAAAAGATTTATCGTTTGCAACTTCGTTGCCTTTTCGCGAGAAGCTGAATTCCGTAAACTACTTACCGTATTGTGCGCTGTCGTACAACTGGATGACTGGTGAGAGCAGTGAGACCAGTGAAACCAGTGAGACCAGTGAGAGCAGTGAGAGCAGTACACAAATAGTGTGAAGTGTGACGTCTGCTCTAAATTCTAAGTCATTCACAAAATCAAATCTGGTTTCCATGCTAATTATTTATCAGAACACACTGGCTTAAATGTTAAAGAATTATCTACAGATCCTAAATCATTAGCTACTTTTATAAATGTCCATCGTGACGTCTTGCTCCACCAAATCACGTAAATGATTGCCCTTCCAACTAACTTTAACTAATTTACGCGTGCCACGTTAAAAAGCGCAGCAGTTTGCTTCTTCCTTTCCCTCTTCCCAGCCCTTTTTCTTTATTTCCCTTCCCCTTTTGGTCCGGTTAATTACTCGCGCGGACCAAAACTCGCTTATACGAATTATTTCTATCGAATAAGCGCGCGAGTGTTCCTGTCTCTCCTCTTTCGCTCTCCTGCAACCTGTGAAACGTGAAATTACCAGTCGGATTGAAACGCCTCTTTAATAAGTCTTTTTGATGTCCCTCGGTCGCAGCGACTGTCCGTCGTAATTTCTATTAACGTTATAAACTGCGCGGGACACGTGGCAAGTTCTACGTTTTAATTAGAGACCCTACGCGCCCCGTATTTTTCCATTTAGAGCAACCGCGAGCCTCCGATTTTTCTGACGTTAACCGGACGAAAGAGAAGTACAGATTCGAATTCCACAGATTTACACGCGAGCAAGAAAAAGCTGACATTTAATCCCGACCAAGTGGATCGTCGAAGGGGAAAGAAAAATATTAAACCGCGGAAATTTAGTTGGCTGTTTGCTTCTTTTTGACACGGTGTCCCGATAATGGGAACAATAAACCCGTCGAAATGAAAAGGCAATTGAAAAATAATGGGCGAAATCGGGGGGACGCGCGAAGGGATCGGTAAACAAAGGCTCGGAGAATTCCGGGAATTTCAAAAACTCGCACGATCGTTGTAAAAACAGACGCGACGATATTTGATAAAGGTGGATTTGAAACGCGAGCGACCGAGCGCGAAACAGAGCTGCCAAATGAACAAATCATACGGTATTTCGATTACAACGGATGCGTTCCGTAAAATCGCGCGCAACGTTAATCGACGAGGCTAATTTAATCGAGAACAGCCGGCTGGCATTGTTTTCTATTCGCAACACCGCCACTGAAATTCTGTTTGGGCTCTCCTTGGCCAAAAAAAAAGAAAAGAAAAAGAAACAATAACACGCGACCGTTATCGCGACGAAGGAAATTTGTTTTATTTTCCAAAGCGACCGGCTGTCGTCGATAACGCTCCGCCGGCCACTAACTGATAAACGATTATCAGCCGAACGAGATGCTATCGGGGCTAGATTAGAAACCGCGCGAGGGATTTGTTTCGCGATTAATCGCAATCCCTATTATTACCGCACGGGCCCCGAAAAATGAATTATTCAGCGGGACGAGCCAGCCACAATGCAACACGCTCGAATCCCGAGGCCGATACAGAAGAATGCGAGAACGAGTTCCACTTCTTTTTTTCCATCCTCTAAAAGAAACTTTCCAGGTAATTAATTTTAAACGGCGCGCGAGTCGTACGAGCCGGAGGGGGAATCGCCAAGCCGGCTAAATAGTATCTTAATGATGCAATTGTATGAGCAATAATGCGCCATGGAAACGCTGATGCTGCAACGTAACGCCACGCAAATACGAGCGTACAGCAATAATCACGCTTTACTATTGTCTATATGGTAATGATAGATATTGCGAGATTATTCGACAATGCCTGCAATGCGAGCGCTTTAAAGAGCGTACACACAGCTTCGTTATTAAAGCCCCTCCCTCCCCCCTCTCCCCTCTCCGCCGGGCAAAAACTCGCGGCAACAAGTAATAGTTGAATTGAACGGGGCAGCAAGAAACAAATCCGCGAAACAGCAATCAGCATTTTGCAAGAAACGTTGTTCCGCGACATCGCGTGCGACTGCAGTTTCCTCCGTGTCGCAACGCCGCGATCGTAATTGTTATCAGCGCTTAATGGCCCCCGGAGGCTAGTTTCCATCGGTCAATTGAAATTCTCACCGTCCCCTCCAATTTTTTCCCCTATTTATTGTTAGTATTTGTAAAAAAAGAAACGCGCACGCACGGTTGACGCTCCGAAGAATCTAGGTTATTCCGTGACGCGCAACTTTAATGCATTCGCCCGTCGTTTATTTATAGGCATTTTCGGCGTTGCACATCGACACCGGAGATCCATTGTCGTTTTTCAAACGGCCCATAATTGGATACTGGATCGCGTGCGCGCGATAAACGGCAGATCGATTGTCTACGGAAAAACAAAGATGAAATATTTATCGGACTGATTTAAAGTGATTTAAAGAAATCGCTACGCGAAATGGACAACTTTTGGATGTGTTTCGACTGTGTATTTAGTATTAAACACTGAGGGGTGGAATATTGGTGGAGCATAGTTGGATATAGGGAGGGATTGTTTATTGACTCGATTGAATTTTACACGAGCACAGCTCGTTACGCTGAGATCCCCGGTACAATATAATCATCGTTTACCTCGAGAGTTACGCAATAATATTGTTTCGTTAATGGATTTCCAGCGGATTCAATCGCTCGTTCGGAGTTGTCAATTGTGTAACTCGCGAGGCGGAACGATTCGATCATTTTCCATATGAAAATCTGTGTTTCCTTTCTTTAGTTAACAAGCGCGATCAGCACGCCGATATTTCGCGGCTAAATATCTGGCTCTCTGGCTGATCGATACACTGTTGCAACTGCCACGCTTCCAGTTATTGCTCCTCCGGCCCGAGAAAATATGTTTTCGTGACAGAAAGTTTGTGTGCCGTTAACTCGAAACGCGATCGCTCCACAGATTTACCTATTACAGCGTGTTATTCATGCCGCGGCGGTAGTTTCTGTTCGAATTACGGGAGAATTGTTCCGAGAGATTGTTCGAATCGTTTGAATTCAGCTTCCAGCGGGGAACTAGCTCGCCTATTATTGCACAATCACCGATCATTTCATTCGTCCCGTCGAGCTTAATTTATATAATCGTTCCTTATTTTTCGCCCCTTTCTCTTCCTACGACGAGATTAGTCTCGCCCCTCGCCTGCGTCGCCCGCCGGTTCGTTTCTCTTGCCACACTTCTGCTCACCATTATTACAATCGTTCTTTCTAAACACCGATCAAAAGCCCACTTCATTCTAAACTGTACCAGCCGCGCGCAACGGCAGTAGCGGGTCCGATGAATTTTTTATTCCACCGGGCTCCTCGGCCAGTCAATCAAACTGATTCAAGGGAAATATTGCCGAGTACATTCCCTCGAGTAGGTACACTATATCGAAAGAGAATTATGTTTGTTGCGGCTTGGGTCCTCCTATATTACACAAAAAAATTACAAAGAATTTAAGACCAATTTAAAAAAGTATTTTCAATTTTTTTTGTGTAATACAAGAGTAGCTTAATAAATTCGAAAAAGATTTATCTCATTATGTGTTGTATTTACTGAGGAAAAAATTGTAAAATAAATTTAAGAAACTAAAACCGACTTGGATAAAATAAAAATGCAACTTTTAGTTATTTCCCGAATTTAAAATTGGTTCATATGCTGAGGAGTTATTCGACGACAAAAATATAAAAAGAATACATACGGGTCGATCTGTAACCTCCTCCTTTTTTAAGTCAGTTAAAAATAGTTTGATTTTTCCACCGAGCAAAATAGAATGACCCCTTAATTTTGCAAATTTACCTTGTATATTCCAGTCGAAAGCTTTCGATCGATTCGCAGAAAGCGTGGGACGTGGTTGTTGGAGCTATTTAATTTGGCCCACGCGTGGTGCGGTTCCCTGCGCGTTCCCAAGCCTTTTCCGAAATGCGAGTGAATCCTCGGCCGCGAGAAACGCGTTTGAGAGACCGCCTTATAAGTGAAAGTAGCTCGTCTCCGTTGCGCGCCGGATCGATCAGCCTTTTCTTTATATCCGATTATTCTTCGCGGCCGGATGTGCACGGTGTTACGTTGTCGGCGACGCTGGGGGTTGTTCCAGTTACGTGGCCCACCCTTGCGCCCCAATGCGAGGGCCCCGATATCGTAATACATAATAATCGGGCCGAAACGCGATCAAGGGGAAGCGCGCAACTTCCAACGTTTCACTCTTCCGGCGGTATTCTACAACCGGATGATGAATATTCAACGAAGCCTCGGGGTTGAATGATTCCGATCCAGTCAGTCGGCGAACCGCTGGCAAAGGTTTGCCAGCAGCATCGAAAACACCGAAAGCAACCTGCCCCGGGTAGGAGAAGGCGCAGTGGATGAAAAAGGGCGAGAATCTGCGGCGACGGGGGATGGAGCAGAGAGACAAAAAGGGGCTACGTGCGCACACAATCGGGACGGTCTGTTAAATAAGCTGACACTCAAAAAGTGGGTGGCTGACAGTTCGAAGGGAGTCGCGCGAAATCAGGAATCCCCGCGGGCGCTTTTGTAATAACTTTAGAGGGTGCTTTGCGAGGAATTAATCGCGACGCTGCTGCAGCTTCCTATGCTTTGCCATTGTTTTTCATGTTCCGCAAATGTAGCTTCACCGGTTTCTTTAAATTTAGTTGGAGAAATATTATTAATAATGAGATTGGTAATTTGAATAATTTTTTTGAGATTTATTTATTCACGGAGGTTCGAATTTATGATTGAAATTGAATAGAAAAGATAATATAAATTTAATTCATTGAATTCTTTTAAATTTTGTATTATTGAGTGTATTTATATTTTATTATTCAAACAGTTTAATTACCATTTTGATTTGTGGGATCAAGGATGTAATATTATTACTTCGAATTATTTTCAGAATAATAATTTTTGTATTTTTATATTTACGATTGAAATTGAATAAAGAAGGTAATATAATTTTAATTATTTTATTTAATTAATTTACTGAATTCCGTTAAATTTTATATTATTGAGTTTAATTATATTATATTATTCAAACAGTTTAATTACAATTTTGATTTGTGGGATCAAGGATGTAATATTATTGCTTCGAATTATGTTTAAAATAATAATGTTCGTATTATTATATTTATAATTGGCGCTATTCGATTTCAAATTTCCCCTAAATTAACGAACCGCCCCTTTCCCTAGCAAGCCTAGGGAAGCACACAAATGACGCGTAATAACAATCCAGTATTCGGCGGACACTGTTGTCAGCAAACTATGAACGCCAACAAATAGCCGATATCTTTCGCGAGTCATTATTAATTCCCCCGATAACGCGCTATCTTTTATTCACGGAGGGAAATGTGACGATAAAGCGGGAGTGGCGGCCGCTCGCAGCAGCTAATTTCCCCGAGAAGTCGAAGAAACAACGCGCACTCGTCACCTCCACCCTCTTATCCCCTTCGTTACTCCGCCAAAGCGAACGATTTCCTGTCCGGCGCTCCCCGCCGCGGTTACCGATATCGAAGCGCAAAAGAACGCTCGAGAAGCTAGCAAGTAGCTTCAAAGAAAATAGAATTACCTTCATTTCGTCGGAATGAAAGGCTTCAGCGCAACTCTCCTACACAGAATTAATGAAACTCGTTAATTTCGCCGGGGCAGGCGCGCGCGTCCCGAAGTATTCAAAGCCCTCGGAGGGAGTGCTTGCTCCTTGGCGTCGAACAAAGGTGGAGAAAAAAATCGGCCCGCTCAACAATAATACACAACGTAACGATCCCATATTCTCCGGAATTACCAGCGCTCGCCGAGCGAATCAAGCCGCATTTAGGTGAATGGATTTTCGCCCCGTCGATACATTATATTTCTCGCGGGCTTCATAATCGATGGAACGCCACATAAACGAGAGGGTTGTTTCTCTTTCTCCCCCCTCGCCCCGGCCGCGGTCAATATAAATTCCGATATTTCACCGGTTGGAAAAAGGCAATTACTTTTGATACGTGTCAGCGCGGAAGGTAATCGCATCTGTCATAAGCATACGGGGAAGATAAGTTATCGCTGGTAACTCGACTCCTCTCGCTCGTGTGCACGGTGGCGCACGCGAGCCTGCCGCGTCTTTAACGATCATTACAACAGGAGACTATCGCCCCGTTCTATTTATCCTGTTTCTGCGCATCTGCGGAAACGAGAATGAGCTAGAATTAAACAGTAAATTAAACGCTCGGGGACTCGCACCTTTCCTGCGCTCGCCTAACGTCGCTAGAACCTTCACGAGGCAATGGTCCTTCGCGAACGTTCGCGATCGTTAAGGAGCTCGATTAGCCGGTGATTATTCGAGGGGACTGCTCGAGCCTCGGCTGTGGATCCGTGGCAAGATCTAGCGGTAATCTCTGGCTCTCTCGCAAAAAGGGACGAGTCATCCAGCAGCGGGCTGATCCCGATCCCGGCGCGAGGCATAATCTCCGAGACACTGGCACGATACTCGCAGTTAAACTTTCTCCTCGGGAGTGACTAGATTCTGTCAAACGGCACAATTTATGCTAACTCGAGTGGCATCGCAACGAATAGGATTGTCCCTAATAACTCGTGTCAGCGGTTGATCCGACGCGAAGTAAATAACGAAAAGGCGGCGGGGAGGATAGAGGGGAAGGAGAGAGAGAGAGAGAGAGAGAGTGGGGAGAATAGAGACTTGTCTCGTTTCGTGTTGCAGCGCATGTCGAGTGACCGTGCGAACTGGAAAGTCGTCGGTGTGCAACGCGCGCATGATTGTTCTCGGGCAGCTTGCCGCGATTCAGTAATTAATTCCACGTCCCGTGGAATGTAAATCATCGCTCTGTTACCCAAATGAATGTCAATAAAACGTTTCCACCGCACGAGGAACCAATCGCCGAGCAGATTGCCTCGCGAGTTGTCTCGTCGTTAGGAAATTCATTAAGGGATGATTCGATTGAAATCGCTGAGGATACTGGCCTCGGAATACAACTAATACCTACGTGCACGACGATGGGACGTCCGCGGAGCCCTTCGCAAGATAAATTAAAGCTCATCAACCGAAACGCGATTAAAGCTGAAGCGTATTTGATATTTGAATAATATTCCCGGCTTTATCTCGCCGGGGCTTTCGAGAATACTCGATCAGAGCGGGCCGACCTGAATCCAAAAGTTATAGGTTATTTCGCAGTGTCCTAAAAATTTCAGCGAAGCAAAGTGAGCAGCGAGGAGCTCGTAGAAATAGAATTTACGATGAAACGGGACGACATTCTCGAATAACGGCCCGAGTCTCTGCCGAGCAGAAGATCCAAGGAAATTAACCAGCTCTCGGCTAAACAAAAATCAACGGAACGTTCCTTTGCATTCGCTGCGCAATGCCCACGAAAATCCCGATTCCTCCGTTGAAAAGCAGATTTTACTCTCAACGAGCCCCGAGCTTCCGGGGAATTAATCGTCTGATTTGTTTTCGCAAAACGTCGTCGGGGAAATTAACAATTCCAGGGGCCATTTTTGTCGCATTATCACTTCAAGATTAAGCTCCGAGGTGTGCCAATAGACTCTGCAAATCTTTTTCGACCAAGTTTTGAATTCATAGTCTGTGGAACTCGCTTGTCGCTGCGGGGAAGCACAGAGGAGCTTAGACTTTTGATCGGCGGTGTATATAGTTGGTTAATAATAAACGGTATCGCGCGGATAACCCTACGCCACGCGATTTAACGAGGGAAGGGCCGCGAGAGGTTTCCTTCGCCTCGGATCATCGATTGCTACGATCGATCGCGAACGATCCACCTGCCCGTGGCCTGGCCTGCGAGCAATCGCGATCGTCCATCGGGGAGAGTATTATTTAAAGAGCCTGTAGCTGGATAGAGCCTGTGCCCCGACCTCTAGCATAATCGCGAGACACCTGGGGGATCGCTGTTGCACGTTACTGCTGAGAAACCGGTTCCCCGATCACTCGCCATCCAAAAGAAAATTTCAATGACGGTTATTGCTCGCCTGTCCATTCGGACGTGTCTGTTTGCTGGATTAATTGGAAATTCCCCGGGCTTTGTCCAGGTAAATGGATATTTTAGCAATTCGCAGCGCGCCATTGTGTTTCTCGGCTTGTGGAACTTTACAAGAGTTTGCGCGATAGAAGAAATTACGATCGACCCTGTTTATTAAGGGTTCATTCTACTTTGCCGGTCGAAAAAGAGTATTTTTTATTTTGGTTCAACTGCTGAAAAAAATCGCTCCCGGGAGATCGCTGATATTTCTTTTATTTATTTCTATTTTCCATCGCAAAAATTGCTAGAAGTAGCTTAACATGTACACTTTTGAATACGCGAAGGTTTGGTTAAAAAAGTCTTCAAGCTTTTCCACCAAAAATTCCTGAATATTCATCTTTTTTCAGACCTCACAGGTAGGCATAACTCCTTAATGTACGGATTTTAAATTTGTTTGGTTAAATGTTTATTATTCCTCGCTGTTCAGAATTGTATTTTCATGTTTCCAAAATATAATTACAATGCGTGGATTTAAATCGCAATGTTTGTGCCTTAAATCCACACATTTGTAAATATATTCTGGAAATATGAAATGTACAATTCTGTGCAGCAAGGAATAATACATTTTTAATAAAAAATAAAATAATTCAGAGGCCTAATTTACGACAGGCAAAGTAGAATAGCCCCTTAAGCCGCGCACAGGCGTGTAATTAATTAAAATATTAGCTCCGTTCCCGGCGCATATATTTATTTCGCGTGTCGCTCGGCGAGTCTAGAATACAATGAATTTAATGAAGCTGTAATCGCATGCAACTAGACCACGAGCATCCGATTTGTCGTAATAAATAGTATCGCGTAATTAGAACAGCATTTCGGGGCCGCCGAAATACCGAGCGAAAGAAATATCACAATTAAGCGGAATGCGGGTTAATTAAAACTTTCTCGTCGATCAGAAACTCTTGCTGGAAACAGTGGGGAGCGAGCGCGTTGCAAACGATGAAAAAGAAGAGGACGGAAGCGTCGACAGGCAATAACGATCATTAACAGCTCATTAATATTAATCCTGCCGGCGACTTTTCATGAATTTCTCCGAGCTGAAGCTCCCGCCTGTTCGATTCCCTCTTGCGCATCTAATTCTCGGAACAATCGAGTTCGAAAGAGCGAAAATAGTGTTTCCGAAAGATTCCTCGCGGGGTACGATGGAAAATTTACAGCGGCATCGCGTGCGAGCGTGAAAGAAGGCAGAGTTAAACTGGCAAATACGTCTGTTATGCAATCATTTCCCCTTCGCAGCGAGTTGCCACAATAATAGAATGCATTTTCCATTTGCCCAATTCCCAGCAGTAATTACGTCGCACCTCTCTATCGGGTTTTGAATCCATTCCGCCGCCGCCTCCGCCCCCCGCCCCGGCAGAATTGCGAGCAGAGCTTGAGCGCGGCAACAACCGAGCAAAAATTGCTTCTGTACACACCTGCCAGCGGGGACAGGGTCAAGAGTGCTTCCACGACCACCCCAAGTCCGCGACATTACTGGAAAAGGACTTAAAGCCGAAGGAGACCTCGCTGGCAACCTCTACTCCGATAGCTGCTCGTTGCCGAGCCGAATCCAACGAAATAATAGTCGTTTCCAACGGCAAACGACACTCCGAGGCGATAATACTTGGATAGCAAATTGATTCTGATCGGTTAGCACGCGGCCGCAGTCGGATAAAAAAAGGAGCAACCCGGCCGCTCATAGTTGCAAACCCTTCGCTCGAGAATCGATAATAGACTGCGCGGGGCCGGCCATGATGAAAATAAAAAAAGGGGAGAACGTTCGATTCACTCGGCGGGACCGTAATCTTTCGTTCTGCACCGGTGCCGATTTGTCGCGCGGCCGATTGACACTTGGCGCTCGGATTTGTTTATGCCGGCCGGTCGAAACTTTTACGATCAAACATTTCGAAATGCTCGACTGTTTCGCGCCTTTGCTCGCCGAGTACCAGCGAATTCGAAAGCGATAATCGTCCGACTAATTTTTCCACGCTTTGCTTCCACTCCCCCCACCGACGTCTGCTTTTCAACGACTCGAGAACCAATAGAAATGCTGTCCCAATTTTTCGTAACAGTCATCCTTTCACGTTTGCTCGGCCGTTTGCGTTCCGAGTATCCCCGGCCGAGAAATCAAAATACCAAATCGCTGCGATGTTCGGTTAATTAACGACTACAGCGACACCCAGAAAACTCTAATGCCTCCTCGAGCCGCGCTTTGTGTTTTTTACATTTCGATTCATCGCACTTCCGAGCGATTTCCGGCGTAACAGCTGTCGGCTGCGACGGCATTACAATACAAATTGGTTTTTCAATCGCGATTCGAGTTACACGCACAGGCACCGCTGAAATTACGAAACCGTCAGGTACAGTTATTTCGTTTGTTGTATAAATAAAAATACAAGCCGGGGAAACATCAGAGACCTATCAGGGACACCAGCCTGTGTCTAAATAAAGCACAGCGAAAACGCTTTTATAAAAGTTCAAGCGGCTTTATGATTCATGGGCCGCTCGAGCGTCCATATAAAAACGAGGAGGAATTAACTTTGGACATCAGGCACGACGAGATATTACATTCAAATTGTAAATTATTTCTCTCGAAGCCGATTTTGTTTCAGGCGGGTTTCGCGGAAGAATGAAAGTACGTTTCTGCTAACGCAATACGATTCGGATATCGTTCTAATCTTTTTATCTACGCGGCAAATGTCGTTGGTAAGGACAGCTGTTTAAACGAGAAGTGAACAGAAAAATTATAAGATCCGACAAGGCATCGAGGAATTGTTTCGCGAATTAGAAAATTCAAAGGTATAAAAATAAAAATTCAAGCGAATTTCATCTCGCTGATGTATGCGTATTGTTTACTGCATATTTCCCGAAAATTAAGAGCACAGCGGAGGCAGGGAGGAGCGCAGAATTCGCGGAGCGTGGAAAACTTTTCCTCGCAAGTTGCAGGAAAAAGTTGAGCAAAAACTTCCTACTAAAAATGAAGCGAAAGATCCTGGTCAGAGAATACTCAGCATCCCCGGCGCATCTGTCAGCGTTTCAACATTTTTTCGCAACAAGGCCAGGAGCAGAAATTTTGTTTACTCGCGGAATCGATTCAAAAGCAAAGCTTCCATCGAAAAATCAACCGGCTGCTATCAGCCATCGGTTCTCCTGTATTCCAACAAATCATGTCGCCGATCTCGACGAACGACCAAACTACCCGTCGCCTCGAGTGGCGTCCAAATTTTATTCCTTGCCAATCAATCGAGCGAGGGACACTCGAAAAAGTTGACCGCAAAAAAGCTGTGCAAAACTTGACGAAGTTCGGGCGTCAAAGTACGAGCGAAGCCGTCGCCACTTTCATTCATCAAAATCTCGACGAAGAGATGCGTGCATGGCAGCAAACCTCTGCCATGATGTTGGGCTATTTATCGAGCCAAGAAAGCAGTTAGACCTTGCTCGCGTGACCATATAGAGGCTGCTTGACGATCCAGGAAGTTTTCGAGAGGAGAGACCGGATATCTTTGTTGTCTGCTCGTAAACGAGACTTATTGTTGCTGGCCGCAGCGTTTTCTGCTTGACCCGGTTAGGAGGCTGCTTCGAATCCCTCTTCACGCATTCGCGACATGCCCACGCTCCTTAACGAAGCGGCTCTCAGCCCTTCGGGCCTTGAAACGTTCGCAAAAATTCTACAAATCCGCGGTGAATTAGATCGATAATCTCGAAGCGATTTCTATTGACACACTTCCCTTCCATGTTTCAATTTACACGCGCCTCGTAATATCAATTTATCAGCCTACCCAGCGGTGTTCACAACCGCGGTTAAAGAACAGAATAAAAAGGCAAACATTTGCATTTCATCAGCACACGTATCCTCCGCTCGACAAATTCCACGGACACGTCCCCCTATCTTATCATTTCACGCGTATCCAAACAGTCAAACAATCAAATCCCTGTCGCTCGGTAATGCATCTTCACCTTACGTTTCCCGTTCCACGGGGAAAAGAGAGTGCCTAATAAGCCGTGATCGCGGAAACAATTCTCTTCCCCGCCCCAATCGCTTGTATAATCGAAGCGTCCCAATACGACGAGAAACACAGTACGTCGGTTCCCCTGTCAGCCTCGAATCAAGCCTAAAGATTCCAAAAACCATTGCAGCCTCATTTTTAACGCATCTTTCAAACCGCGACCGGGCGATCGCCGCGATTGATTTGAGAAATCACGGTCGGGCCGACACAATGGGAGGGGAGTAAAGATGGGAATGAAAAGTTATCAATTTATCCGCTCCGTCGGTGACCCCAGGGCACGACGCTTCCCTGCAAATGATATTACGACCGCGAAGGGTTAAGAGGCGAGCCAGCGTGGATCATGGAAGTGTCAACGAGACACACAAAGACTCCGAGCCCGAGAAAATTTACTGCCAATTACTTTTTGCCACTCGTGAACGCTAGGCTACGTTCCCCGGCGTCTACCTGGCCGACTGAAACCTGCTGAAGAAGTCTGGAGAGGGTAGCGAGGGGCGAGAAGCCAGAGAACGACAGAATTAGGGGGAACGTCGAGGAGGGAGACGGCTAAATCAAATAGCGGAGGGCCGAATTTTTTTTATAAAGAGAAACCAGCGATTAGGATGATTAATAAGTGGAATGCGTACATCGGGGACGAGTTATCGAGGGGACGTTGTAACTACGGCGGGTATCAAGATCGCGCGGGCAAGACTAGAAGAGGATCTGATAAAGCGGATGGCATTTACGATAGTTTTATCGCTAACGCTGGGCTGTATGAAAGCTGGAAACGCGTTCGGAGTTAACGATGCAAACTATTGTCGCCTGTGCTCGATGTAAACACTGATAAGCCTGCTCGTTTGATCGGGGGACCGTAATTACGTGTTAATAATGGCTTCTGAAGATTGACACGCGCCTCGAGGAATACCTTCACTCTCTGTTGCTATCATCGCATGGATCGAAGTGAAAAGCACCTTACGCTCAAGGGGACTGGCCAGTCAAATCGCTCCAACACATCGAGTATTTCTTGCGAATTAATTGCAAGGAGATAAAAGCAAGCAGAGACTTTTCCTTTTACACAATGTTTCTAACTATCGCACAGGGTAAGAAATTTTTTTTTTGTCTATATATCTATTTTACAAATGGCGCCACGCGAGGTTCATTAGATGGTGTCTTAGAAAAAGGGTCGTTGGTTTTGCCCTGATATTGAGATTAAAAATAAAGATACAAGGGTTTCCTTGGAATATGTTTCTCCCAAAACCTGTAATTTCAGTTTGAACCTCGGAAAAAAAGAATCTAACCAAAATTATTAAAACAACGACTAGAAAAAGGCCATTTGTACGATAAATGTGGATTTTAAGAATGCACGGGTGGCTGTTTTTTTTTTATCTCGGAAACTAGAGTTTTTACTCTTTAATGCTGAGGTACACTTCAGAAAGAAGTATATCTGGAACACGCTGTAAAAATTTAAAGTCGATCCGAACCTCGGTTCTTTCACAATCAGGGCAAAACCACAGAAAAAGCGCCTGCGCGTCAGACAACTTTGGCGCCGTCATTTAGATATATAAATTATCCAAAAAAAAATTTTTTTACAGTTTACAGTATTAATAAACATTGCCCAATAAAACTAGTCACAATTTGTATTCATCCGCGTGTAATTAATTCGCAAAAAAATACTTGATCTTCGAGCGATTTGACTGGCCAGTCCCCGGTGACCCTGAAATCCCAAGATTTGCAGCAGTTGCTTCTAAAAAATGATTAGTCACGCGTCCTTTGTTCTCGTTCATCGGACCCCAGGATTTGAGCCAGGTCCAGGTTTAGATCTCCCCTCGTCGGATGAATGAAGGAAGCAAAGCGAGCAGCGATTCTGAGATTGCGAGCGTTCGAACACTTTCACAACCGACTGTGCGGATCCGAAGGACTAGAACCCGTTCTGTGTCTTGGCACACTACCAATGGGAAACGCAGAATCTCCGTGCATTAACATATCGCGCTGTATCGTCCAGTCGTAATCGACGCTGATGGATTTATCATCGCGCCAAGATCGATGATCCGCGCGTACACGCGTTTGCGTAACGCTCCAGGCGTCGCCGAGTTGCTCGACCCGAAAATGTTAATAAAATCCAGTCCAATTAGCCCGCGCGAGCACACGCGCACCGACCACCTAACCGGTGATTCATTAATTCGCTGCCGATATCAAAGAAACAAGCCAGCTTTAATTAAAATAAGATATACAAAATGCGTCGGTTGTTTGCGCATCGACTGCGTGTGTGGAATTCTATTTATTCGCGGACCGAGTAAATTCGCAAGGATCGATTCGAAATTTCGCTCGGTGCCATTAAGCATTCATTCCCGCCGGTGACTCAGCCGGGATTTAATCTTGGGGACAGCCGAGTTGAAAGGATAAAAATATTTTCAATGCAAATTCAATAAAATTGATTAGGTGATTATACAAATTTTTTAGAGAATAAAATCCAGTTTTTTCCTTTTTGCAAAGCCCCCTTTGGGCGTGGGAGTGCCAGGGCACTTTGCATTATTTAGCAATAAGGAAAATATTGGTGATTCGATTAATTATTCGTCGACACGAGGTAATAGTTCCATAGAAGTGTTTCTCGGCACAGGCGAGCGAGCACAGAAAGAAACAGAAATTACTCGCGGTTATGACTGATGGTATCGAGGTGGCTAACGCGAATATCCACGGTTAATTTGCCGAGGAGCCGAATGGGACGTTTATGTAAAATTGAGGGCAATTAGGTTTTTGCGGTGACCATTCCGAAGCGTACATTTGATTACGGTTCGACCATTCGTGTCAAGGATGGATAAACTTTAGCGGAGTGCACTTCGCCGCTCTAAAGGACGAATTACAGAGGAATAATGCGAGGACTGTGCGCGGAATATTTATACGAAATGGATGGGCAACTGTGTGCTCTAAGCGATTTTGACGGCGCGAGCTTCGAGCGCGCTTTGTTTCATTACGGCTCGATAATTCGTGTCAAGGATGCGCAAAGTTTATACGCGAGTGCGCTCACTTACCGAGCACTCGCGAATCGAGTGACGAGAGAATTAGGAACCGACGGCCGCGCGCACCCTGTTTTTCCTTTCTCCTCTTTTTTTCCCCTCCGCGAATAACGAAAACGTCAAGTTTGCGAACAAGCTATAATGAAATGGAGGGCGACCGTGTTTTTGGAATCCGTGACTTTGATGTTTAGCATCGAGTGCCGTGTTTCGCACGGCTTGATAACTCGCCAACAAACTTGTTTAAACTGCATAGTTATGTATGAAGTAAATTTACGGCCGAGGGAAGGAGCGCGGGGGGGTCGAGCTCGCGTGTTGCTTTTAGCCAGTGATCGATACGACTGCGCCGCGATTGTTATTATTAATATATTACCGTTAAAACATGTTATTATTATTATAGCGCGCAAATGTTATCTGGTTGTTGTTTAAACACAAGCGAGTTTAATGTTAAAATTTCCAAGTAATGCTCTGGCGGCGGCAACAATTTAGATTACGATAATTTAACATTCGCGCTTCGCCGAGCAATTGAATATTATCAGAACCATAAAATGACGAATCGCGCTCATTATCGGGGCCGGAAGTTAGAGGGCGTCATTACCTATTAACTATCAATACGCGTGAGTAATGAAATTCCCATGATAAAACGGGAGAAATCCAGATATTTAATCGTATCAGCTCCGAAGCTGCTCGGCCGCGTCCAAATATCAAACCCGATACGTTTGGATATTTCGCCCGATACCGATCGAAGTCGAGATTCCATTAATTTCCCCGGATAGCAAGCGAGATAGAAGAAGAAACTCGTCGCGTCGTGAAAATCGCGTAATCGCGCGTTAGATTTTCTAACGTTATTCGCTGTTTATTCTATAATGCATTCAAGAATACGCAGATAAGCGACATCCGATTGTAATTCACGTAGATAAAGTATAATCAAGTTAACACGGTCGCGCACTTTTCCGTCCCGGCGCACACCAATGCGTGTACGTGTATATTACGCGTCTCTTGTTCCCTCTCCCTCTTTGTAGCAAGACTCGTTTCCGAACTTTTTCGTTTTCAGCCAGATGAAAGAAGCAATGCACTTAATCGCGTGAACGCGTCTGTGTACTCGGCCGTACAGTCCGCTCGGAAAGCGAGCGGCGCACAGCTGCGGCGAAAAGTGCATTCGGGTTCGCGGCCGCGGTCGCGCGCTCCCTACGTGCCTTGTTTTTTATCAATCAGAAGCTTTTGGCCGAGGCCTGCGTGCGTAATTTGTCAGCTGTCGCGACCCGACTTGATATCGGTGCACGCGCCGCTACGCGTATTAGCCTCGGCGAGTATATTTAAAATAGGTCAGGTGCTAGTGTGCACTACCATCGGGAACTGTTGAAAATACGTCGCCGCTGATCAATAACGGTGAGAAAACAAATAAAACCGGCGCCTTACGACGCAAATAAATGGAACAACCACGCGGAATTGCAGCGGCCAACAAATTTATCGACGTTCGAAATATACTCGATTCGAGGGAGGTCGCGGCACGAATCACAATGCAAGCGAATAATGTGTCGTATTATGTTATTCATACTTTACTTTAGTTGCAGAATCTCGCCGAGTTGCCGGGCAATTCCCCGCGCGCGATATTGTTCCGCGCTCCTATTATTTCCGTCGTCACTATTTTCGCCGCGGATTAATATTAATGATCCTTTCCAGGGAGAATAAATTATTCGTTCGTCGCGTCGGAATGCCAGGGAATTAACAAGTAGCGTCGTTAACGAAAGTATGTGGCGAACGGATTCGGTTGGAGGAGGCGCGTAATGTTGAGTAATAAAAACGACACGTGTAACGTAAAGGGATTTAACGAGAAGCTTCGGCCAAAGAGCGCTGCGATTACGAGTACGGAGTATAAAAGTCTAAGTTAGATGAGACCCGAGAATACACTGCTTATTTTATGACCCTCGCTCCTCGGTTCCTCCGGGCTATTGTCAATCGGGACAGAGGTACAGCTGAGTCAAACGATTCCTGCGGAATCAATGAATTCTGGTCGAGATATTCAATCGCTCCGTACATTTTAATATCAATACTGAGTTGGTAATAATGCCACTGAGTTGTTTAAAAATTATACGAAGTTGGTCTGTAATGCTAAAAGCAATAAAAAATGTGTTTGGGTAAAATAAAAAGTAATAAAAATTAATTTAGTTTTTTCGAGCGTACTTTTTTTTATAAGGAAAATTATTTACGCTATTTTCCTGTAAACCGTTTCTACTCTCGACGAACTTCAAGCAAACTTGTCCACGAGCGATTTCTAGACAACACTATGGACACTATTTATTCGACAATAAGCGCGAAGTAAGTTCTGCAGGCAAACAATTTGGAGAGCACTATATGAAATTATCTATTAGCCAGCGCCAGATTGTATATTCATCGCTATCCTTCCCTTTGTCGTCGTAATACTGTTACGGCGAAATTCGTTGCACTGCCTGTTATGCTCTTGACCATAATCGTGATAACTGCACCCGCAAATGTTGGCGTTACGCGTTGCATCCGCGATGCTCATCGCACGACGAAAGCTCATTAAAGCACCTAAGCGAAAACAAAACTTTGTCCCGCTTGGAAACACGGAAACCTCGATCGATAATCGAAGGAATATTGTTTTTGGGGGGGGGGTCGTGAATTTTTTAGGTTTTTTTACAAAGGAAGTGAGATGAGGTAGCGACTTACGCAATATTTTTTAACCAAATTTTCAATAAATACAAATTAATAAATACATTAATGTTCCCGAAAAGTAATTTTAGTTTAAATTTCCCGAAACCGAGTTAAATGAATTATATAAACCTTTAAAAGAATTTTAATAACTGAAAAATGAAATGTAAAAATATTACGTAAAAAAGGGAGGGGATTGGAATTGGAATATAAAATTTAAAAAATTCTTATATTACCCTTACGTAATTTAAGAACGGCCCCTAATGTGAACAAAATTTTTAGAAACCTTTGGCTCGAGGAATACATTCAAATAATAGAAATTAAAGTCACAATATTTACTTGTCGCTGCAAGTATGTATTTCTACTGACAAGTTTTCCTCCTTACTTCTGTTTCGTTATGCACATGATTCGTCGTTCGATATTCATTAGTTTGAAAAACCCCAAGCGCGTTGCATAAATGCATTTTAACTAACCTTTTTACATTTCATCACTCGGCATTACAACACACACACACACATCGCATTACTTCTCTATTTACTTTAACGTATCCTTCGAGATCAATAACACGACACGATTCAGCTAAACCTTTGTTCCTACATAAGCTATCTGAGCGATAGTTCGAACGAGGTCAATTGCTCCAACGATTTCTTTCGATTATGCAAATAAATCGCCACGAATTCTTCCGTCCGGCTAGAATAAATGCTCGACGCACGTAAATCGTTGTTTCTTTTCCTTCCAAGATGCTACGTGGCAAATATTTCTTCCATTACTTGTGCACGATAACAAGGCCATTAGTATTATATCGATAACGGGCTGGAGTCGTCGCTATCAGCACCACAATTATTCTAACAGTCACACAGCCGATCGTTCACATATTTTGCATTCTCGTCGGTGCACCCACGGCCCCGTCTACGACGTTTTTTAAACAATGCGCGGCGCTGCAACATTGTCCGGCGCTCGATTACCATTATTAATTACGTAAACGGTAATTGCCCGTCCCGCCATTGTGTCGATTAACGCGACGAGACTAGGCACGCTCGATTCAATTCGATTTCCCTTTATTTAGGATAGCTTCGAACATCCACGATATTAATTATCGATCTCCCTCGCTCTATCTGGCCGACTCCTCGGACTTAATTTGCAGAATTTAATAAGGAGCCTGATTAAAGCGGAAGAGGGAAGAGAAACCGAACGCGTCCCGTTCGGAGACACTCGCTCTCGCGTGGAAACGATTGCAAACAGAGAGGCTCTCCCATATATATGCCCAGGGAAAGAAATAACAGAGACCTGACACAACACGTACCCACACGCACGCGGGCCCGATTCTGTGTTGAATTGATTTCATAACTTTCCTACTCGAAAACGCGGTCAGCCAGACTTTCCGACGCGACTGTACCCCCTCCCGACTAATTTTGCCGATTAGAATTTTAACATGACATACAGTCCGCGGTAAAAACCGCCTCGCGCTTTTCCCTCGCGCGAGCGCGCCTTCTCTCGGCCGCGATGCTTGCGCTTAATTTTCCAATTCTTGTAAATTCAATCCAATTGCGGAACACCACTTTCTCCTCCGGCTTACAAACTTTCCAGCGCGAGTATAAACAACGAGGATCCGGACAAATTTATTTCCATAATATCGCATAGGTACCTGCGCCTTTTTCGTCCGAGGAGTTATCGTTATTACCATAGTCGACAGTGTCTCGTCTAAACACCGTCGCCCGTATCACGTTGCATTCGACGTAACCGTTCCCCTCGCTCGCCGGGCGTTATCTTGATCGAACGAAAGCCTCTTATCGACTCTTTATTTCAATGGGTGCCCCAGCACACGCGATCAAACGACTCTAAACGGGCGCGTCGATCTAATGACTCGTCGAGAGGAAGGAAATTGATGGGCGTACCATTAAAAAAATTTCACGTTCCCAGGATTCCCCCCCGGGGCCCCCTCCTCGCCCCACCGGCGAAATAATATCGCCGCGGAGCGTGTCCTATTGTTCGCGTCAAATCGAGACACTTGTTTCTCGAGATCCGCCCTCGCGGTGCAATTTACTCTGTAAAGTACGAGTGAGCTCCGCGAAGCTACAAAAGTAAATTCCATTAAGGCGCGCAGCAACGGGGTACTTTCCTTTAATGTCGTTAGCAGGGAAGAGCGGGTAACGCGAGCAGTGGCGGCGGTGTTCGCGGGGGGGCTCTTCGAGGCAGTGCGTTAAGAAATTTAGACGAATATCAAGGGCAGTCGGGGAGTTACTTTATTAGCCGGGTCCACTTTCAAAGGAACGCCCAGTATTTGCGAAAAGCTACGCGGCAGTTGGCTCCTTTGTTTACCCGAGAATTAGAGAAAATTATTTTAGCGCTAGTTACAAGGGGAGCTATCACCACAATCACCGCTATCAGTATTGTCAGTGGGGCACCTGTCCCGGCACAGCTCGTTAAATTTGATTCAAGCTGTACGCGTGTGCGCGCGCGCGCATCCTGCGTGACGCGCGCGCGCGCGCAAACCTACCTATACCGACGCGTCGCGCTGAGGCGCACGACGGGCGAAAGAGAGAGAGAGGCATGTAAACACAGAGCGAAGTATGCGACCGCGTGTAACGAAATATCTTATGCACGGCCGATTACCGAGTAAATTAATGACGAGAGAAAACAGGGTCTGGTAAATTCTGTGGTGATACAACCGAAGAGCGAATTATTCCTCAACCCAAAATTGTAAGTTATCCTCGGGCGAGGAAGACTTTAGAGGAATTACGGAACACCTTGTATACGTGGAAGTAATAATTCTGCCAACAGTTTTCCTTCGAGCGCGTCAGTGTGTGCGCACGAACCTCGAAACGAATTATAATTACAAATGTAAAGCAGAGAACTCACGGTTTTCCGAACGAGGCAACATCGCGACGCGATCTACTGGGTGTGCGAAACGGGACTGTCAAGGCTTTTTGTGGAAATGATTTTGCACGCTCCGATTTACCGGAACCTGCGGTCGTTATTTATAAAAGAAATGTGAACAAAAAATTGTCGATGAATTTTCAATATAGATTCTTTGGTAACAGCCGTAATCGTTACTTTTTTTACACCCTGTACGCGAGGACCTATATCCGTGACGAATTTGTGTATCATTTTGATAGAGCGAGGAAAACATTGTTCTGCGAGCTCGGCCACGAGGTTTATTAATAACCAGCTCTAACGAGAAAAGAAGTAACACTCGACGAATCACGAGATAATTATCTTACTAGCAGTTACGGAGCATTATTTTTATCGGCGCTATATTTGCGGTCGATCCGTGCCGCATTCACGAACCGAAGAGAATCAAGAACAACAACGAGCGAATATTATATTACATAAATCACCGGGAGCGGAATGATTGCCGTGAGAAGCGTTTTTGTTTGCCCGTGTGTACGAAGGCTGGGACGAAGTTATCGACGACGTGAATTACTGCTCGACCAACTGAATTCCGAGTTTAATCTCTTTAGAGATGTCATGTGCGCGCGCGCGCTCCCAAACGCCTATTTGTGTAATATTGAAATCCTTAAACGTAAATATTGCGATGTCAGCCAGTCCCGCGCGAGCGTGACGCAATTTTCCTCGAGCGCGAAAAATAGATCTTTTATCGAAACGATTTCGAGCGTAATTTTTCCGCACCACGGTCCCGACGATTTCCAGAATGTAAAGCCGTGCAATGATAACGCGGTTTTTATACATTTGACGCGCGAATCGAACCGGACGCCCCTTGGAAATTACAGCCAAGGTAAAATAAATGTTTTGCTATTTTTTACGACTCTCGAATCGCGCTCGGTCGCTCGCTCGCGCGCGCGCGCGCGCGCGGAAACAGCAAGAACGCGTGTACGTGTACGTATTCGCTCGGCCACAAGGACGGAGCATTATTTTAATCGCTATCCACGTATTATTTAATCCTATGCACGGAATTAATAAACGACACATCGGCGTGTACGCGTTGTTTATAAAATTTCCTTTCGCTCGGTGAATTATTAAATTTCGAAGTGCGTCGTTCGTTTAAAATTAATTAAATCCTGCAATTTGAATGTTCAATTGTACGGGAATCGATTAAATCATAATCAGTTGCGACTGAATTCGCTGGGCATGAAAAAATACAAACTATATAATCGTGGAATTAATATTTATTGCCCCGCCCAAGCTTCTGCGGAACCTTACTTAATTTGCGAGTGTATTCAATGTTGCATAATAAACATCATTTCGCCCTGCCTCGCTTATACTCTAAATAGCATCGCGTCCTATAAATATATAATTTTATTACGTCATAGACGCTCGAGTATAGAGGTCGCAAGGGGGAATGGGAATTTTCGTTGGCGCACTGATTATTATTGCATCTGCCGCTAGCATTTCTTGCACTTTGTATTTCCCGTTTCAACGACCACTGGCACTACGACGAGAGAAGAGAGAGGAGAAAGGAAGAAAAGGAGCAGGCACAAATTTCTACAGACTCTAAACAGCCCTTTGGAGAAGCACGCTCTATTCGAAAAAGAGACAGAGAGAATATTTTAAGCCACCGTCCGGATGACGGTGGGGTCGGAGGGGGAAGGAAAAACGACGAGAAAAACTGCACGAGGAGTTTGTTGTATCCTCGTTATGAGGAAAAGACAATAGTGAGCGCTTCGCGCATATTACGTGCCTACTTCTCTGTCGAGTTACGATAACAAAAATGACGCTCACCGTCCCGACACTGATACAATATAATTACCAGTCGTGACTCGCGACCCCGCATTATCGATTTAATTCTCAAATGTATACTTTCAATTCGTCCGTTGACACGCGGAAGGGAGGTGGGAGGGCAGAGAAAGAGATAGACAGAATTGTAGAATAAAATACAGAAGAACAATATTACCAACAAATAAACCAATGGAATTGTTCTCAATTGTCTACGGGTGGATTATTCTATTATTTCGGGGAACGGTAAAAATACCCAGCTAAATAACGCTAGATTAGGTAAACGTTAAAAAAATGGGACAAAAGACTGGCGATAATAAATACGTGAGTGTCGCGAAACCTCTGGTCGGGGACTGTACATCCTTTCCACGAAACGTTCCTAAATATAATTTTTTTTCTCACGGCAGTGCTCGCGGAACGAGCGAGCGCACGCTCTCTTAAAATCTCTTTTACAACACAAACGACGCTCTATTTATTCGACGACGTGTACCATAATATTTCATCCTAATAATATAACGGAAGCACTTATCGATTCGACTTCTCGCGAACGCGTGCACGATGCACACAGTGGCTGTTGCGTGTTATTCCTTTCAATTCCCCCCTGCTCCCGACGCGATGCCATTTCGACTACAATAAAGACGCTTTCGAAAAGTGAAGAAAAAAAAATAATCGAGAGGGAGAACGAACAGGAGGTGGGATCGAAAAACCGTGTGACGAACGAAATCGGCGGGAGAAGGTGTGTATCGACGGAGGGGGGACGAGGGGGGATGTAATTTCTCATTAAATCGTCGTTAGGACAATGCGAGTCGAGGTGGCTGTGTTAAATCGGGTTAAGGCACATCTATAAATACCTCACTAACTGAGAATGAGAGAAGAACACGAAAGAGAGGGAGGGGAGGGGAGGCGAGAGAAAGAGGCACAAAGTGTGCTGGCAGAAGTGTGAGAAAGAGAGAAAGACCAAATACGCGGAGATAAAGAGGGAGCAAGGAGGAGCGAGTGAGATATGTAAACAGGGGGGAAAGAGTAAGCAAACATACGAACGAACGAACGAACGAGCGAGCAAAAGGGAGAAAGAGAGAAGAGCGGCGATGGGGTGAGGGAACAAGGGGGGAGCATGGGGAAGGGAGAGAGAGGGGGGGAGGGCAAGAAACGTGCTAGTGGGAGAGAAAAAGAGAGATAAAAGCAGAGTCACAAAGTTGACAGAGAGAAATGAAAATGAAACAGAGTAAGACGACGTGATGATAACGGTCGAGGGGAAAGGGGAGAGGGGATGGGGGGAGGGGGATTGGTACTAGTAATCAGTCCGTATAATAGTGTGGGCACATCGAAGATACACACAATTGCATTCGTTGCCAGATGCTAACTATACAAGTTCGTATCCCCACTACTGGCCTACCCCTTCCCCCCACTCATCAGCACGCTGTCACTTCTGCATTACGGACGAGTGGCGAGGAGAACACGAGTCCAAGTAAATTCGAGGATGAACACGAGAGCGGGGCGAAAAAGACGCGCGGAATCCCGCAGATGCAGCTATCCCACCGGATCGCCGGCACGCAGGGCGACTTTACTTTAATTTATACACGATTGTAACAACTTGGACGAACAACACTCACCTCTATCTTTTCCATTTCTTTGCTGCACGGCTGTCATTCACTAGTATTCCCACAGTCATCTAGGATCCTTTGGCACACACACACTGACGGCACATAGCGCGATATATGACACAGGCTACACACGGGAACGCGGTGTGCGTGTATCGAAACGATATAGGTTTGACGCGCGCGGACCAGCGACTCACGGTGCGGCGCACGCCGCTGTCCCATCAAGACTACTTTGTATTTACTCTAATTATGTGACGTCACGGATACACTGCTCCCCCCACTACTAGCCGCCGGAGGCGCCCGACCGTTGGCGGGAGCGCTCGACCTAACCCGAGCCCGAGCGAGCAACGCGCATGGCGCGGCTACCCAGTCACCTGTCGTCTCTCCTCGCTCTCGTAGAACTCTCGCTGCAGTCGCACCGCGCTCCTCTGCCAATTTTCTGCATCTTCTCCATCTTTTGTCGACTACGCGCACTCGCGACGAGCGTCCGCACTCCTCCACGATCGTAATTTCCACCTCGTATCACCGACTGCTGCCCCAGCTACGTTTGTATCGCGACAGAACTCGTCGCGACCGATTCCTGTGCTCTAACCTTAGTTCGACGTGCGAGCTTGTGCTGCTGGTGGTTCGAACTCTTGCGCCTGAATCAGTTCGGTGTTTGTGCACACGCATCGAGGATTAACTTTCGATGGCGACTCGAACGTGACTGAATAAAGCTTCCGTGTGCCCCGTCGGTAGTGGCTGTCGAGTAACCGAGAATGAGGCGGCATAAATCCGGTCATATGATGTTTTAATGGTTACTTTAAGCCGCAATATGTTCGTGTAAAGCGCGGAGGATTGTGCGCCGCGAATTGTTTCAGACCTGTACGTTGAATGTAAGTGTTGCAGAGTTTCGTTAGTTCGTAACGTTTCCGCCACGTGCGATGCAGTGAGTCGATAGGAGAGTGCGTAATAAATGACACTGTCGTTGAAAAATCATATTTGTTTGTTCCATTTATTACCCAAAACCTCGTCTCCAGTTCCCGTTTCTCACAAAACTAGCGTTGTCCAACGTGCCTGTCATGCGAATCGACGCCTACTGGCGGAGTAGTCCAACTACATACGCCCTTCACGTACATATTGTGCTTCGCACGTTTAACATTCTTCTCTTATCGCTCCCTATAATTAACAGACTCACGATATTCATCCGCTCGCGACATAATTCTTCTTTTATTTGTTTATTTATATATTTTGTTTCTTTTATAACTTTCATATTTCATAGGGCTGAGGTTTAAGTGTTGCTCCAGAGAAAGATTCTTGTTGCAGCGGAAGGCAACGTGCACGAGGAAATAGGAATGGATATAATATATATATGTGTATATATATATATGTATATCGTAATATATTTACAATAAGCGTTAGAAGAAACGTGTTGATTTTAGGTGTCGACAGATGGATTTTTAGGCCTATTTCGCGGGACACTGATTCGCACAGCGCTAGGATCAGCAAACTAGATGCAGGCTGTTACAGATTTAATTGTAGTAATTACTTCGTTGTCCATGTTTTTTGTTTTTCCATTACTTTTCTCTTGTTCACTTTTTCCTGACTTCCCGTTGCAGTAGTTTAAATAGGAAGGAAAAAATGTTCGAGGAAGCGTATCCAGCGAGAGACGGCCGATAGCCGTCAATCAGCTTTTTAGGTTAGAATGGAGAAAAACGATCTTATGCTCGAGAAATTGAGCGCCTAAGGGTATTCGAAACGGCGAACTCATTTGCGGCGCGTTGTGCGAAGAAATTATATTCGTCGGATCGATGCAAAAATAACAAAAAAAAAAGAGAAACTAATAGGCTCGAGTAGCAAACGCGAGAAACGTGTTACGTTTTATTATATTCTATGCGATCGTCGATACGTATTTTATTATCGTAAAAGTGTCACGCTAGTAAATGTCTATAATTACGATAAAAAAATATGCAATTTTTCCTCAGAATTTATCGATTACCGTTATCTATCGTTATTTTCATTATTTATGCATCAAACCAACCCGATAGAGAGACGCAAGGCTTTGGAAATCGAGAGCAAAGCAAAGCTCGCATTATTCCATAATCGATCTGATTAATCCTGCGCAAACAGGGATAGATGTCGCATGGCTATTACGAGAAACTTTTCTCCGCCAATTACACGCGCACAGCAAACCGTTTCAAACTCTTTACGATATTTATATCGCAGCTATCGAAGCAACGTTAAACCAAATAATGAACGCACCCCCGTTTTCGCACAGTGAAAAACACCCGGATCTTCTCAGAATGTAATTTTGCGCCGAAATGGAACACTTTATAGCACCGATTAACGCGACGCGAAGAACAACGATTCCATTAAGCTCGGAACGGTAATTGACACGACACGATCTAGAATACCGATGCGGCGAGTACGTCGCGCGTAAGAATTTCAAATTGGAGGGAAAGAATCGCGACGCCACAACTAACCACCCCCGTGATCTAGCCAACGATTTAGGAACTATGACGAATTTTCCCCGCCAATGTCGAGGCCAACGATGATCGAGGAATTCGCGCCTCTCGTAATAGCCATTTCGATCGTGCTCGCGAATTTTTCCTTCGAGCTTGTGCAAGGTGTAAGAAAGTGTACGAAATAACGACGGAACGTGGGTGGCTCAGGTAAGATTACGATTATCATTACGGTTAAAGATGCCGGAACAAATTCTCTCGCGGATTCAAAGCGATACGGAGGAGAATACGTTCTTCCCCCTTTTTTCTCTCGACGTTTTAATGGAAACGTCGCGCACGTTTAAGCGACCGATTGTTCTCGAGCTCTTTGGTCGGATACGTTGCAAGTTTAACAATGCAAATTGGACTAAGAGTAGGAATTATGTAACGAATTTTATTGCACCGTGCCATTTTTTGTTCTATAACGCGGTCAAGGTAATCGTGCGCGACACACTGTCTTACAAGACACGATGCTCCACGCTCAGAAGACAGTAATCTCTCGTACATTACTTCGTGGTAATATTCCGTGTAAGTCTAACGTCGCTGATTTGTCGAATAACTTTTTGGATTGCCGTTCAAACAAGGGAATTCGAAAGGTAAGTACTAATTCGGAATTGGCGCGTGCTGCAATGCCGGTGCACACTGACAAGAACGATGAATCGTAGCAAAGAAATTATTGCTTTCGCTGGCGACTGATAAGAAAAAGAAATGGGTACAAAAGTCGCTGAGAATCGTCCAACTGATATCGATACGCGAGCTAAATTATTTACTCTTTCACGTCGATCCAAGGCTTTGTGCTCAGACACGGAAGCAACTAAATCGAAATATTTCAAACGAACACAACCGACTAATACCAGTAGAAAAGTAATTGACGAGGTTTCACGCTATTCTTGCCAATATGCGTGCAATTGAATTCAACGATCCCCCACTGCGAAATCACTCGCGCTTCAGCCAATATCGGTTCCGTTGGTCCTCCAAGAGTCAACGACCAAAACGATGAAAAACGACGAAACAAATTTTCTTCGATCCTCTAAACGCATCGGTGGCAAAGCATCAATGGAATTGAAGGAGTCTCGGTGCGTCTCGTTAAAAACAACCGATTCCTGCCCGGACCCAAACAAGAGAGGATCTCGATCTGGAAGAGTGTCTCTCGAAAATTGCCAGCCTCCAAGTTTTACAAAGTAAAATGGCACAAAGTATTAACGATCCCACTAATACTGTTCATGGTCGTCGGTGATCGCGCAGCGTGTGAATAAATTACAGGCACAGCGAGCCATTGATATAGAAATAGAAATCTGAATACCTCTGAAACCATTAGTTTCCAGCCTCCGATGTTCCTACCCAGAATTTATTCGCAGCCCGCGGTTTAAAGGCGGTTCCTTTCGAGAATCAATCGTCCAGGTCACGATCCTCCCTTGCATGTTCGGCACAGCGACCAGAGCACAAGGTGTAGACTGGGGAAAATATCACAGCTGGCCCCCGGAAACGTTAAAAATCGAAAATAAAGCAGGGGCTTCGGGGACCTTCGAGAAACCGCACGGTCGCCCCGGCTACGACCTTTCGCACCTGTTCCCTACGACGTCGTCGATAGAATCGCGTCTATGAAACGTAGAAAAAATGATACAAATAGCGGCTACCTATACAGTCCCTAAAAACGGCTCTCACCGGCGACCTAGCCGGGCCGACCGAGCTCCTTTCCCTTTTTCTTTGCGCGCGCGGTATATTCATATTTATACACGGTACAATCTGTAACGAATAATAATATTAATCGTATGATCGTCGCTAATTAATATTATTATCATTGGCTCGCACGCTAGACCGATCGCTGCGACGGCGCGCCGACACCACACGGCCTAGGATGAACCCTTTCGCCTGGGCTCTGATCGGTCGTTTCTCATTCATTCCGCTTTGCGATCTTGGAACCCGGCAATAATTAGAATTCGGCGTAATCAAGCACCCCGGCACAGCGATTTGCTTCTACTCGTGTCTGAAGGAAAGCGTGTCGAGGTCGCACGAGGCTTCGGGGATCTCTGCTCCGGACTCTACTTCACGCGGGGAGATTACAATCGCGGATCGCTGGACCCCGCGAGCTTCTAAGGGGTCCGACGCTCCGCGACCACTGGTCGCTCTTCTCCTCGCGGCAGGACTTCTCCGCCTGGGCACAAGTGATTCGTAATTCAAAGTCTATCGTGGATTTTGCTCGCTAACGGTAAGAAGCAACCGATGTCGCGCCTCGTTATCGGCCCTCGACTTCCTTTGTGCAACAAGAAACCGAATGCATCGCGACCCCCACTCGTCGGTTACCCACGGTTTACTAAACAACGACGCTCACGACTCACGTTTACACAATACTCGATAGAAACACGCACCACAAATGTATAATACCGATTACAATATCTCCAAACCAACGATACCGGGCCAACTCTCCGAAAAATACAACGCTAAACGCGGCAAATAATCGCGGAATATAACAGCAAGATACCGGCACACCGGTGTGGATAGACTTTGAAGCTAGATAGAGCTAGCTGATTCCTGAGACCTTCGCGATATCCACCGAACCGTTTGATATGAGGAACCGCACGCAGAATTGTGCCTCTTCGTACGCTAGTTGAAGCCTCGCACGAACGCGGTGCTTTAATGTCGTTAAGTTTCTTAAAATAATTTCTTTCTCTCCTCCCCCATCCGTCGGTGATGCCGCTCGAGGGCTCCCATCGGCGAGGACCTCCCCTTCGGGACGCACATCATCGATCGAACGCGAAAGATTACGCCTATCGCAGCAACCGGTGCGCTTTCAATTGCTACGATCTTAAATACAGTTCGCTTGTAAAAGCTACCGACAGGTTTCTAAAACGAGAAGCACTACTCGTGCCGGACGTACTCGGGCTGAATTTCTCATAGATTCAAAGTGATACTTAGCTCCTTCATTGCGATTGTTCGTGGGGAATCGGACAGTTTCTTCTCCGCGACGTTCGATCGATGAGTGGTTTCGCGAGAGGAGCACACCCTCGAGCGAGCAGCACCACATAAATCGCGGACCTTCCTATCGAATAATCGAACTCGCAGCTAATTATTCCGCGTCCCCGTCTGCCGTTCCTCCGTCGCCGTCATCGCCACCTTCGGCGTCTCCCCGAGTTTCCACTGTTCCTTCCACGGAGAACTCATTCACTTGTATTCTTTCTTCCGACTCCTCTTCGACGGGCTCCAAGAGGACATCTTCCCGCAGGTCTTCGTACTCCTCCTCGTCCCCCTCGGGCTCCTCGACGGTCGTTTCCGCGTCCACCGTTTGACTCGTGGAGTCTTGCGTCGCTTGTTCGGAGGCGACGACACCCTCGGCGTTTCTGAACACGTCCACTATATTCTGCTGGATCGTCAGTTGCCTGACAGCGTTCTCCAGGTTGTCCCTCAAAACGTGGCTGGTCTCGTTCTCGGCGCCCCGCCAGGTGGAGGGTATGAACGTCATCCGGACTGTCTGGTAGAGCTTCCTGAAGCCCAGCTTCTTGTACAGGCTCTGGCTGGCTTCGTTCTCTGGACGTATCACTACGAAAGGCTGGTAGCCCCTCTCGGCCACCCGTCTCGTCAGGTACCTACGATTTTTTCTCTCGTGAATCCTCAGGATCCCAAAGGAACAGCGATTACGTTGTATTATTGAGGAGCTAGGAAAGATTTCTACCTTGCTAACTTCGTCCCGTAACCCTTCCTCCGGTACTCCGGCTTGGTCTGCATGGAGAACATCGCCCCGTAATAGGACTGCACCATCCAGGCGGCCAGGTTCCCCTTGAAGAAGACCCCGGCCGCCGGCAGGGACCTGATCAGCCGCAGGAACACCTCGTGGCACTCCATGTCGTTCGCGGGGTAGAGTTCGTGGATGTTCTCGGCGTGCTCGGCCTTCAGGGGCAGCACCTGAACGTCGGGATCGGCGTCCGCGTCGGACTCCACCAGGGCGGCCACGCTCTCGGGATTCTGGCAGGCGAAAACGTCACCCACCACCCTCTCGATGGTCCCGGTGCCCTCGTAGAGGCGCGTCAGCTCCTCGGCGATGTCGTAGTGGACGAAATTGATGTAGAGGGGCTTCGACCAGTCGATCAGGATGTCCTCCTCCCGCAGCAGCTTCAGCAGCTCCAGCCGGTCGTTGGGACAAAACACGCTCACGCTCTCGTAGAGCAAACCTTGGGGCTGAAAACAGGTGAAGCGATCAGGTTAGAGGAAAGACTTTTGGCTCCACGTCAATTATTTATCGCGAGTTTATCAACGCTTCGGTTCTCTTCCCCCACAATTTTGCGCGAGGTCGATTTCCAGAATGAACGAATTAGCGTGACTGCGATTAATCGCTCGGAAAGATCAAAGTTCGCGCCCTCGCCGGTACGAATTGACAAACTGGCGAAAGGACAGGAGGAAATCGCGGACGCGGTAATTAACTAAAGAGCTTAGAGCCATCGGGGGAGGAGTCAGCAGTGACACTGGCAAGGCTATTCGACCCAAGATTGGCCGAAAGCCAGCGAAGGATGTGGGCCAACTTTTCTGCACCCCTGACGATACGCGCGGGGAGCCGAGATAAATGTCCAACGCTCACGCGACGTACATTTCCTTTTTAATTTTACGATTACTGTTCACGAATCGGGAACTGTCGTTGAACAATCCTAAGACCGTAACGGTGCCTCCCGCTGCACGTCCGAGTCACTTTCAAAGAGCATTAAGGTGAATCGATTTCGCCCGAGATTTGTGTGGGTCGCGAGCCAAGTAGAAACTGCAATAACATCTGTCCGCGGGAGGGAAACACCGCGCGGCTGATGTCTGATATCTCTTCCCCCCCTGTAATGCACTCGGGGGAACGGGAACTGCATCGACGACGCGGCGAGCACACCGCTGGGAAGCATTATCGATCACGGTCCGAGAGTAATCCGAGGCGAATCGGGAGTTATTTTATACTCACGGATAGCGTCATCCCTGGGAAATGCAAGCAGATCGCATCTCGGGGCCAGTCGTCGGCCACGTAGAAATTAAAGTCCCATACTCTGTCCCGCGTGTAGGTCAGCAGAGTCTGATGGAACTGCGAAACAGAGAGACAGCTTTACGATCCCCCGAGCTCATTCTCCCTTTCAGCGCTCCATCCCCGAATCGAGCGCCTCGCGACAACCAGAAAACGACGAGCAATCCCCTCGCGCCGCCATTTACGGGCCAATTGGCCCGCGAATCAGCCGGCGCGGGGATCTTTTCATCCCGCGGAAGAATCGCGAGAGAACACCGGGTTCGGGTGGTTAAAGGGAAGGTTTCTTTCGCGAGTAGAGGCAGCGTCTGAAATGAAAGGGTAGATATTTACGAGGAAGCGCAGCAGGATAAAGAGGAATCTAGCCGAGGGCGATGCTCCAGACCCCGGACCTTAAAATAACCGCCACGTGCTGCCTCTGATACCCCCTCGCGTAAACCCTCCCCTGCCCGCTGAAAATCTCCATATTTTTCCAGCGAAAAAGGGAGGCAGGGGGCTTGCAGTTAACTCGCTCATCAGAGTTCGTCAACACTTTACGCGACCAAGTAGAGTGGAATGCTAATCGAGCGGGGCTTTCAGCTTCTATTAGAAGAATCGAGACTTAGCTCGTCGCTCGGTGGAAAGAATCCCCTAAGTCTCCGGCAGCGACGACGTCAGACGCGGAATAAACAGGCCGCGCGTAATTTACCTGGCCAACTATATGAGCCAGTGACTCGGTAACAAGCTGCCGGTTGAAAGTAAGTAAATAATCGACAGTGGAAGCTATTGCGGAACACGTAGCCTGCCCTAGATTTTATATAACAGCTGCACCAGCCGGAATGGCGTATCATGTGGGACATACACACTCGGCAAACGTACCAGCGATTTTATGCGTCAGTTCGATCCAGAATTTTAATACGCCTTTCCCGAGAAAGACGCGTAGCGCTGGCGCGTTTCATTCGTCACGTGACGTCGATGCGGCTGTCTCTGTCCGATTGAGCTTTGCATTACGAGTGATGCAAACTCTCGGACAAAAGACCGGCCGCGAAGCTTCCGAAGGAGAGAGCGGTGCTTCCTGCTTTTGAAATACCTGCCGGCCGCATATGCAGCGTAATAAAATGTTTCGCGTCTGATGTGCAACCGGTACGAATTTGCATATCGCCGGCTGGATCTGGGCTAGAGCCGGTAGAGCGACAATGCGAGCGAGAAAGCTGCGAGAATCGTTGCCGATTTATTCGGTGTCTCTGCGACGGAACACGCTCTGCCCTCGGAGGCCAGCCCTTTCGCGATCGACTCGCCGCGTGCACGCGAGATTGATTCCCAAGGGAAAGTTAAATTGCGATATCGAGTGGGATATTAAAAGTCGGAGCTGCCTCGGGAAGGCCTCTCGCGTTCAATTTCGTATACCGCGCGCAAAGTGAATTCCAAGGGGAAAGTTAAATTAATATTAAGCTCCCTTGTCGGAGTTGTTTTCTGAAAATAGACGAAACAACGTTTATTAAAAGGCTTCCTGCCTCGTTTCACCCACCCTGCGTCAGGATTGCAAAGTGAAGTGGAGGATTAATGCGGCGAGTCACTTTCGGAAATCGGTTTAATAAGATCGTGCGGAGTCGACGCGGGCTGAGAGCAAGTTAAAAGTCATGCGATCTAATTTGCCTGCTTTGAGGGTAATAATAGAACTTCGTGGAAATGCAAACGTTGCGAATAAATGGACCCGACAGCTTTAAATTCGACGTGTAAATACGTTTCCACGGGTTCCCCGTCTTCTTCCCAGGAGGAAGGAAGAGGGAGGTCGAAAAGGGCTGCGGGAGCTCGAGAGGAGCTCGATTAATACCAGTCCAATAAAATTCTATCGCTTTGCCAGTCGCTGCCGCGACAAACAATGCAGCTCGGCAATATTAAAAGAGCGGGCAGAAGAAGGCGCTGCAGCCGCCACTTCGGCTGGAACGAAGAATGGAAAGAAAGGAAGAAAGAAAGGGAGGTGAGAAGTGCTCGATCAAAGCTACTCGAATCATTATCGAGGCTCTTTCAGCCGCGGCTCGTTAAGCATCCTCGTGGCTCGTGGCGACCGGCAGGCGTGCAAGAAGCATCGATTCGAATGCGGATTCGAAAAAGCGACACGGCATCACGTGTGCACGTCCACACACGACCTTGACCCTGCCTCCGCGCCGGATACTCCAGCTTTATTCCGGGATAAATGGCTGCGGCCTTTATGCGCAATCATTTCGTGCTGGTCAGGCGTTATAGCTCGCGGCACGAGTACCAATAGGCGTCGTTAAGTCTTTCGAATCGCGCGAACGGGTGATACAATGTCGAGCGGCGGGGAACGGGAGAGAATAGCGCCTGCAGCCGCATCCCGAGGGGTAGTCCTCGCAACCTCAGCGGAACGGGAGCTCGGGGGGTACCGCGAGCCTCTGCTACCGCAACTTAGGGGGCTAGGGAGAACAGCAGTGGCGGAAATGAGAAAAATGACTCGGGTAGCAAACGTCCTGAGGGGCCCACTTTGGGGGGGGGGGGGGGGAAATGAAGAGGTGCTTTAGTAAAAAAGGGGTAAGCGTAGAAGTACAGAAAAATTAATATACTGCTTGGGTAAAATTGGTTTTATGAAGATGGGACCTCGGGGCACAGGGGCCCGAGCAGCAACTGGGGAACAGAGATTAAGGGGGTCTTCTAGTGTTACGATTCAAAAGAGTCGAATTTTTCTTTTTCAATTTATTACAAGTATCTGTTATGGAGAATAGCAAAGCAGGGTCCATTCTATGGTCCTGGATTGGCTGATTGATGGTGAGTAAAAGTTTTACTGTGTAAACTGTATGCAAATCTTTAAACACATTTTTCTTGCAACCATGTTTTTCGAACTGGTGTCCACGATATCTCAAGATTGACTCGATCAACTTCTACATGCATCTTCTGCACACGTGTGGCTATCGCCCCTACCACAATAGTGTGAAAATATTTAATTTTTTCATCCTGACAGTCCCAAAAAGTCGAAAAATTGGGTGAAAATCAAAACTCAATGTTGAAAGTGTCGCACATTTGTTAAATTTTCAATATCTTTCTTTCATTCTGGTACCGGCTATAGCCCAGGACATACAAATAAGGACCCATTTTGAATTTTTGGTTTCAGATGATCAGAAACCGTCCAATAGTAGAAACCCACACCGTATGGGCACCGCTTTTTTTCAAAAGCAACTACAAGGTGGTCCACTTGAGTTAATTTTGATCTTTTGGTGCTAGAAAAAATTGAAAATGTAAGCGAAACATAGATAAATATGTAGAAATAAACCGGGTAGCGATAACTTTTACAAGCTCGTCATAAAAAATTCCGAAAAAACGCAAAGAAAATGCTTCGTTACACTAGAAGACTCCCTTAATAACAGCGGGTTGAGGCTACAGGGACAAACTATGAGTCACGAGATCTTCTCTGCGTACAGTGAAAAAGTTTCCCTGCTCGACGATATCGCGTGGAGATTACGAGATCTCCATCGAAAGGTGATCACGGAAACGCGACCGTGACCTTGACTGCGGTACACCTTGCGCATCGGTACCGGAATCAAGGTGGCGTGGCCGGTACTCGTAATACCGGCAGTCCTGCCAGTCGCCGACGAGCAGGAAACAAAGCTCTTTTAGATCGATACCTCGCTGGGTCGAGAGTGAAAGGTGTAAGAAAGAGAGATTGGGGGAGAGAGAGAGAGAGAGAGTGATCGATGCAGGCAGAGGCTGCCTGCGATCAATTTCGCGCCCTTTTCTTTCTGCACTCGAAAGACTCGAGTAGCTAGGAAAATACTGCTCGCTCAACGAGTCCATAAGTCTATACAAAGGGGGCATTACTTCTCCGCTAGATGCTAGAGTATTCTGAATATCGATTAGCGTTGCAAAAGTCGGGTAAAGCGATATCGGAGTCGTAGTAAATGCTACGTTGCGCAACGGCAGCCTTTGATGCGTGAAATTTCAGCAACGATACCGCCGCTATCTGCGCAATATCTTCTGAAAGCGCGTTTGAAATTGTCGAGCCTCCTCCCCGTTCCCCTCGGCTCTTAATAAACATGCGTGCCGCGCGTAACACCCCGTATTGCGAAACGATTCAGGAGGCTAGCGTCTCTGAGGTTTGATAAAAGGATAGGAGGATGAATGAATCCTTGCGTCAACGTTAAACGAATGTCCACGCAGAGGTGGGCGAGGTTTATTGCAACTTTCCCTCGTAAACACGCACGCCGACCGATTATCGCACCCCGGCGCATATGATTTGCGTTAACAGGTGTCTGTCACGTACGTCGAGAGATAGCCGCGTGCGGGGGGGTCGCGTAAAAACGCTGAACCTTCGTTTGACGAGGCGGCGGAAGCAGCTGTAAAAACGCACCGGCCGTTAATAACCGCTTGGCGCGCGACTCGCGTGGGCGGTTGTGCTGAAAAATGTCAACGTGACATCCTAACCGATCAATAATGCCACGCCGCTTGTGTAACGCTGCAGAATCTCGGCGGAGAACTGAGAGAGCAACAGGGAACTCGCGCAGCCAGCCGTGTCTGCGGCGCTCGCGGAGGAAAAGAGGAAGAAAAGAGGAGGAATAAGAAATCGCCTCGCGCTCCTGCCAGCTTTACGACGCCGCGTGCGAATATCGCGGGGCGAGAAGGCCGCTGCAGAAAACGGCGTGTACCAGCTGAGACCTTGACACTAACCTAGCGCAACGGCCGGCACTTAGACCGGGTTGCGGGCGGAAATACTGCGCCAGGATCGCTTCCTCCGCGCCGATAATCCCGTCCCGCCGGTGCTCCACCTTCTCCCTGGGGAACCCTGCGATATCTTCGCCGCACTGACCCAATTCTTCCGCGAGCGCGTGCACACTTTTGCCCGAGGGTTGCTCGCGCTTCGCTCTCGCTGGCGAAGCGTCCAACGATCCAGAGGATCGGTCGAAAACGTCACGTTTATCGAATAGAAAGCTAGCGGTGAAACGTGAAGCATCTTCGAAGCCCCGGGCTACCAGCCGATGATTTAGAGGCAGCAAGCTCGAGCAACGCCTGACAGGTGTTGGCTTTTGTTCGTATTAAATTCCTCCGGGGTCCCTTTATTAGCGGAAGGCTGCGGTGAATTATCAAGGACTCGAACACGGCGATATTAATCCTGGCGCGCATCCTCCGCACGTAGATTTCCGCGCCACCGTTGCTGGGACACGTAGAGATCCACGTTTCGCAGATCCTCCAGCCGGCATTCCGATTCCACGATCTTGCCAGTGCACGACTTGCAATTAGATTCGCGTTCTTCGATAAACCACGAGCTTCCGAGGGAATGTCATTGCCGAGGGTCAAGTGATGAATTGGTTTTCGGTAACAGGACCGCTTTCGATATCGACCCTCCGGATTATTATTAGCTGAAAGGACGGTCTCGAAGGGGGAATAGGGATCATTCGTAAGCATTGAGGGAAAGTAATTTGCACGGGTAACGAGGGGAATTAGGCTTTTCTGGGGCGGCACGACGTCATTCGTGACTCGTTCAGGCTTTATAAAAAGAGGGAACAGCATTGTGACGAACTTGCAGGCGTAGGAGCTTTGGGATTATTTACGTTGGGGCAGAATTGCACGCACCTTGAGGGATTCGGGCAAATAGCCGGCAAGGAAGTCCAAGAGCTGGGACAGCTCCTCCTCGGCGAGCAGACGAAAGTTCCAGCCTCTATCCATCGCTTCGGGGCACTCCATGCTGAAACTAATTACCGAGAAATCATTGTGTAAGAGCCACGAACTTTCGAACCCCGGCTGGGTCTTCGCCGTAAAACAGGTGACCCTGCGTGGCCGCTTATATCGTCATGTCAAATTCCCTTTTTCACTGTTTCAGCGACTAAGAGCAACCTTCAGAAATATCTGTAATCATTATTATCTCCTGAATTCGATTAACCTTTCGTGAAAGAGGACAATTTAACTCTGGAAATACCTACGGCGAGTCGTTACCTAACCCCCTGAAGGGGATGAAGTTAGATTGGGAAGGGAAGATCGCACGAGCGATAGCCAGACATGTGCACTCCCCACCCTGCACACGGAACCCCTGTACCTTCCTCTGACCCACGTATTGTCCCGAAAATTACTTCCACTATAAATTATTCTCAGATCGATACGAACACAAAACGCGCACACGCGTCCATTGCCGATTATTACATTAACGACGTAAACGTCGTTTTAAAAAAGATCTCTCTTGCTCATCCTTGTGGCGTTTGAGAAAATCCTTTCATAGGCAGAAAGGATCGTATCTACACGAGGAATGAATTCGTTGAAAGCGTCACGTAACTGGGTCAGCGAGGCGCCTATAAAACGGTTAAAATTCAATGAGCACCCACAGTTTGTAAAATTCATCAGCTTTTGGTAAATATAGTGGAGGCTCGCCGCCGTAAAAGTGAATAATCGATCGGGCTCTGACAAGGTATCGTAAAGTCGAGGGTGAAGGAGATTGGCCTGTCATTAGCAATTATCAAAGGTGGCCGCACAAACTCGTATGTACCTATTCCTAATGTTTCCACGCGACATTATGTAATGAGAGTTTAATGAAATAAGTTTTGGGGTAGATTGAAATAGCCGGCGACGAATTATTATTATATACAGGGTGTCGAAACGTGTGCTTGGCGCCGAGACGCTTCCGCGTATCTAGATTGTGGAGTATAACGTCCCCGGTAGGACTAGAAGGCTCCCCTGAGCGATTAAAGGGTTCCACGAGGTTCTTGTTCCTTTTAAGTGCTAAGGCAAACCTTGAATACGCTCGAGGATAATGGAGGGTGTTGCAGGGTTTGCCGGCGTGGAGATTCTTCCAGAGAATCTCGCTGCACTCCGCGGTTGTCCTTGAACGGGTCGTTCCTCGGGCTCCGATAGTTCGGGTGATGAGGCCGGGGATGAGATACTCGGGCTCAGCCGAGAGATAGCGGATCGTTGCCGGTTGAAGAGTTAGAACTCACCGTAGGGTTTGAGCAAAGGTTTATTGAGTTGACTGATCTCGACGCGTAACTGATCTTTATAATTCTGCTGTGGTTGTTCGAGCGTGGGTTTGTCTCCTATAATTTGAGGTCCCAGTTTTGTGATCGCGGGCGGAGGACTAATGGTCTGTGAATCTTCGGCTTTGCAGCGTGTGTGGTTTCCTTTGATTCCGCATCTTGCTGGTGTTCGTTACACTGGGTGTTATGAGTTACATAACAAGGGGATTTGGAGGTCTAAGAACTCCTCCATATAACAAAATTATAATATCTGACTAATAAATAAATAAATATGAATACAAATCGAGGTGCAAATCCACGAGGAGACAAAAATATCGTGTCTCGCATGACAGTTTAATTATTTAAATTATTTTATAATTATTTTGCTATTAGTTTGTTGAAATCAGAGTCTTCCGAAATAAGTCTCGTGTAAAATCTCATCGTACCTCAACGGAAGTTTCGTGGCACGATGCCTGTCTGGCCCAGTCTGTGGACGTGCAAAGTAAACCACACGACGCGAACTTGACTGATCGAGCTGCACTTGTGTCTAAATTACTGAGCACCGCAGTCCTTGTCCACGGGTATTTATTACGATGGTCGGTGCCCGTAATCTGGTGGCAATTACGTCAGAGGTTTCCTCAAAATCACCGAACCGCTTGGTCTGAAAAATGCGCAAAGTGGATCGCTGTCACGCGATATTGGGCCACTCGGCAAGTTCGCTTGTCTAGGTGGAACAAGCGAATGAGGAATACGGGAGAATTGGAGGCGCATGTCGCAGTGGGCACTTTTGAACTTTAAAACTCTCGGCGCGTCACTGGAGAACCGGCGGCTTCTGCACCCCCAAGGTCTGACTTTGAGCTATCGCGTGAAGTAGAGTACGCCCGTGCCCGGTCAGACTCGTATCCATCATCGTGCGCGTTAATCGCTTCGACCTTCGACGCTGGGAAAGAGCGAGCCGCTCGTTAGAAAGTGATGAATGAATATTAATTCAACGGATGCGCGGGAAACAAAGGTCCCTTCGAGTCTCGGAGGAAGGTCGCAGGGATGATCGTGGAGATCGAGTCGTTAACGAGCTGCACCGCGGAATTTCGGTGAGGATTTAACGACGCATGAATATTCCGTGGCACAAAGAATCCACAGCCTCGGGGATCTAGGGATTTGATGAACATTTAGCACCTGATACGATAATGAAATAAAGAAACCCCGGTGATTCTTTAATACGATGAGACCGACGCGATCTGGGTCTGTATAACCTTTGTCGGGCCACGAATGCCAGCTCGCCTAAGGTTTCTAATTATTTCTCTGTTTTCGGTGCGCGAACCACCACCGACTAGACCGCGACGCATTATCGCGTGCCAAGCATTATCTACGCGCGCAGGGTGCTTAGCTACACGGGCAATACGGGCATTGTCATCAACGTCAACGGTATCGATGCGATCTATATTTTCCTCCCTATTACCCGATAATGCTAATCTTCGATGTTACTGAAAACAACGCGCTACGCTGCCCCGCTGCAGAGATACCGCTGAGATAAATATTGCGACAAGATGCTGACATTGATTGAAATTCGGATAAGCCAGCTGCCCTCTTAACTCCCTTATTTCCAGCCACCCCGTTTGATTAATTACTGCACGCACTACTGCCGGCTCTTACTCGCCGGAGTCGTCCCTCCCACTATCGGTCTGGATGAACGGTGCTCCGCTGTGAGCGTGATAAATTATTTGCCAAAGGCTTGTTAGCTTCGGAAGCTACTGTTTAGGCGAGATTCTCCGGAGTAATTGGGTGCGGAAAGTGAAGCAGAAGCGGCTTCGGGATCGTGGCCAGGCCTGCTGACGTACATCCAGACGTGGCACGATCCGCAGCATCCTCGGCTGAGCGGTCGAGGGACAAGCGAGCAGTTTATCGACGAGCAGACGAGCGGAGACAGTGAACTCGCACTGGCTACCCCGAGGAATCACGGGGATGTCACGATAACGTCACAACAGGAAGCACTACATGATAGAAACGAGTGACGCGCAATAAACGAGCCCCCTGGAGAGACTTACCTACCACCGCGGATCATCGTTCCTACGTGGCTCGCGCGAACACGTAAACCACCGTGCAACCGAACAGCCACACAGCCGGGTATCGAGCTACATCGATTTACCTGATTGAATAGCTCGCGTGATCCTTCGGCCAGCGGGTGGAGAAATGGTCCTCGCGGTCGACGAGCGCTGGTTTATCGAAAGACACGAGAATTACGCGGCACGAGATCGGTCGAGGGTGAGAATGGCCGCGGGCTGTCGTCAAGGGGTAGTTCCAACGGAGGCACCCGCCCTCGCCGCCCCCTGAACCCGCACTGCCGCCCCTGGGCCACCGTTACCCTCCGTGCACCGAACGCCACCGTGGTGGCCGTCGCGCAGGCGCCACGTCAGTCCAGTGCCGCACCACCGGACACGCGCACCCCGTCCCAAAGGAATTCTCCTTGAGATTCGAGGCCACGAATGCCCGTCATGTTGCCTAGGAATATTTCACGTTACCGGACAAGAAAATAAACGTTCAGTTGATGAACAATCGATTGATATATCCTCGTTGGCCGGTGTTTCCAATACCTCCAAAGCGTGTTATCGCGACAAGAATTTTGCTTTCGGACGTGTCGTAGCAGCGACTACGCGCGAAGATCGATATTTTCGTGGAGATAGCGCCGAGACGTGGCTACATTTATCAGCCTGTTTCTCCGAACTGCGCCTGGCACGCAATTTCTACCCAGCTGCATCGCCTTTTATCATCGTTCCTTCGAGCCCTCACCCTTGTCGCCCCAAACTCGCAACGTTCCACCCTAATTTACGGATGCGACGCGTGTACCATAACTTAATCGCAAATACTCCGCAAATTTTATTGGAAAATAGTACAGCTTATGCCTCGTTCTCACAACAATCCCCTAAGATGTTGGGACAACCGTTGAAGAAACGCGTGCAAGCGATATGCAGACACTGAAAGACTTATAGAAAAGACGTCCGCCCCGGAGAACCGTATTTTCTCACAGTTGCGCTCCTATGGCTAGTCATTGTCGTACGGTACTGCGCCCAGCGTCGCGACGCAGCAGGACACAGCCTCCACCGCCGCCTCTTCATTTTCGCAAATCGATCCGACTGACAGAGACAGGAAGCGTGCCCGGTGGTCTCGATGTTAAAGTTGCCTGCGCTAACAGCACGCGGAACACATGGCACGTACGATCCGCGGGAAAGTTGCATTGTAAATCGAGTGATCGGTGGCGAAAGGTGCACGCAAGTGGACAGAGCGGGTTAAAAGTAAGGAGAAGATCAATCAGACGTTCAGTGTTGCACGCGAAGGTTCCCGGAATATCCGAGCTATAAGTCCGACGACTCGTGCAGTTTTGGGCAGCACGCGCTCGTCGCCCCTTTTCTAACATCGTGGAACACTTTCATGGCAACCACCCACGAAACGAGCCCCTGAGGTTGGATCAATCAAGTAGGAAATCCAAGTAGCTTTGCGGAAGCTACGGTATGGTAATCGTCTTGCCATGTGGCAACGGGCATCAGGTCGAAATGCACGCGAACGATTTCAATAGAGATCGAGTAGGAATGCTGCGGATACGATAAGAATTTTCTGGACGTGCATCATAGGAAAAGTCAGTGTCCTTATAGCGACGTTCCGCGCAACGGTTTCTTTATTGATAGTGTAACGGAGAAAGGAAAGCCAGGTGGATGATAGTTTGAGTACCAGAATAGATCTGCCATCGTCGCTTGATATGTGGACGAGCTGGTTTGGCGCAGGTACCCTCTACTTTCTGATAACGAACACACATTATGGCTTTAGATATGTACGTCATTTAAAATCTCCCTCCTTATCTGGCGCATCCCCTCCTTCGGTCGGCACGCATGCGTCCTGAGCTTATGGCGTCCGTGTCAACATAACCTATAAACTCGTACACTAGATTCCCTCGAAAAAGAAAATCACGAAGGCGAACACAATTATTATCACATTGAATTGTTATTGACAACGTGTCTCGACTAAGGATTAACCGCAACGGATTGATATCGTGGAAGTTGATCGAAGAGCTTCGCGTGACTCGTGCAACGATGACCATTATTTTGGAATAATTCTTCAACATTGGAAACGCATGATAGTATGTACAACAGTGCGTCTATGTCATTCCACTACCATTCATTGCGATCGTAAAACACGTAAATTTATGTTTCAAGGAATATTTGTAAACGATGTATCGCATTATTTCTCGTTCAAACGGAATTAAAATAAACTTCTGCGACAAATCTACTTGCAGCGAAGATCTCTAGTAAACACATGAAAAATACAGAATTTGAATGTCCCTTTCGGTTGCCTTTACCGATTCCCGCATGTCATAACCGCCTTTGAACGTCATTCGAAATTTAAACTCGCCGTCGTGATTTTTTTAAATGAATCGATCACAAATTCATTGGAATTTATTATTGAATAAGGGAAAGAACTCTCGCAAGAATGGAACTGCAACGATTGTTTCAAAATATGCTTACGAAAGACAGAAAATACAGCAGTTCGCGTCTGATAATTCAATCGGGTTCCAGCGCGGAAAAATTATCGACACACGGCAATGAAATTTAATCGTAGAACGAATCTTCGAAGATAACGATTGACATGCATAGTTTACCTGCGCAGGACGCGTGCACTCGTGTGCGACTGTAATGACCGGAGCTACAACGTCATCATTGACATTATTTAGTTCAACCTTTTAAATTTCGCCAACGTATAGAAAAGTTACGAAGATTCGTTGCACCACGTCCCTAGCGAAATATTCGAACGTGAGCGACAAAACAGAAATTACCGCGTAGAAAAATGTGTAACGCAAATGTTTCGTCCATTTTGCAGATTACATTCACAAAGTGAGTATGTCCAGGAGGAAACTCTGCGACAGACAATTCGACAACGTGGATTACACACAGCTTACAGAAACTGACAATGGCTTTGTCGATTCCCAGGTGAGACGCCGTCGATTTATATTCCGCGCAAAATTTCAATGCCATTTTTCTTTCCATTGCAATGAGGACTGTACGCGTGAAAAATCCACGAAACATTTCGAGTGAAAACGAGATGTGGAATTAAAGCGGTTGTTATCAATTAAAAGCAATTACTTTTAACAGTTCGCGCATCCGCCGATAAAAATACCATGGAAGGCCATTACATTGGCAGCTCTCCTCTTTGTTGGAGGTACCATCATGCTGATTATGGGCAGCTTAATCGTGACTGGGCACATAGACACGAAGGTGAGATTGCTTTAAGGGATACTAAAGTTTCACAATAACGTGCAATGTATAATTGTTTGTTTGTTTGCTTACAGTATTCGGACCGTATGTGGCCAGTAATAATTCTAGGAATTTTAATGTTCATACCAGGTGCTTACCATATGAGGGTAGCTATTTTAGCGTACCAAAAAGTGCCGGGGTATTCTTTTGATGATATACCAGAGTTTGATTAATGTGTTTTTACCGACAGTAGTTAGGAATTCCAAGTTTTTATTAATGCGTTTTAACAATACACCATCGATGTTGTTCAGAGCACATTGCGAGTATTATTATTATAAAAAATTGTTCACGATCGTATACTGCTAACAACCTATTGTGCAGCATATTTTAAAGCAGTAGACAATGTGCAACCAAGAAACGTCAAATTATAATTTATAATGAATTGTAAATAAAGCAAATATAATTAGATTATTCAGAAATTAAAGTGAGATACATGATGCGCATGTAACCGTCGAACAAACGATCATATTCTGCGGATTGTAGCGCCGCAACCGTCAAAAGAAAGTATAAAAATTACAACGCTCTCTATGCAAAACGTTATTGGTCATCGACTCGAAAGTATACGTATGTATTCAGGTATCAGACAATTGCGAAATTGTCATTGTCATTTAACGAGTTGAATAAAATGATTATCGTTGTGAAACAAAGACTCAGTCGCATTATCTAGGATGCTCGCATTGTAAATATCGTCGAACGCTTGTATTTTGTAACTTGTATAATTTACTTGCCTTGTTTCTTATCTTTGCAAATAAAATAGGTGGTTTAAATTCTTTCTGTAGTACAGCCGCCATTCGGTTTTTAGTTTTAATAATCCTGTTGTTGTTTTGTTCATCTGCTCCTCTGTCGCAAGCAAGTTGCGCTTCCGAGGGGATAGTCTAAGAAAAGAATAGGAGCTAATTACTCGAATAGATGTTTGTCTTACATAAGCGTACTTAACAATGGTAATAAACTTGAACAGTTGTAATGTAACTTGCTTCAAAATGAACGAATATCGAGAGCTGTTGTAAACCAATACGCTCGATCGCGTGTCCAATGTTCAGCGAAAGTTGTTGCATTAAATCCAAAATCACGAGATATATTTCTTCGTTGGTCCAATCGGAATGTATAATAACATATGTTGCTGGATGAAACTGGTCAGAGAAGCATACAGATAATAAAAGCACGGTTTATTTTTAAGATACGAGGGATAAGTAGTCATTTGTTCTTGACCTACCCGTACGTTAGAATATATGCCTAAGCCAATTGCATTCTGATAAAACTGCATAGCCAGATCTTTATCGATCTGAACCAAACTAGCGGTGAACGCACGATGCGTTATTGTATTCAGCGTAAAGTTATAGTTGTCAATTAGTTTTGCGAGATTTATTATGGACTCGTGGTCTCCTTCCAGCAAAACCACTGGCACTATTTTATTCACGGAACGCGCAAGATCTAAAAGTAATAAAATTAGATTCAGCGATTGAGCGGTGCACGTTTGAGTTGCGCGAAGTTTATTAGCATTTTCTTACCTACTGGGCTGAAATTACTGGATTGATCTTTAATTAAGAATTCTAAAAGAAAAATCGCATGCTGTAGAGACAGTTCGCAGAGTCTATCTAACAAAAGAGCTACCACCTGTGCTCTTATGCGATCGTCCTCAGCGTTATTCGGCGTTTCCCACTTATTACGATTAGTTGAAATAATATTAGTTTCTGCAAAAAATCAAACATTTCAGAACAATCGCAACTGAATATCGGGGTGATTTGAGGCAAGGCTAGCTGTTAAAAAGTGGGCCAAGGAAAATGAAATGCTAACTCACGCTTAAGTAGGGTGAAAGCTTGCACGGGTTGATCATTTGCTAAATATATTTCAGCAAGAAGTAGAAGAGTCACAGCGTCGATCTCTTGCAAGCGAATTCGCATTTTTATCATAATATCAACGTCTTCGAGCAGTTTAAGTGCAAACACCCAAAGCTCCATTTCAGCTAAACGGGCCAAAATGTGTATCGAAACATCGAACAGTATTTCATACAATATAGGTGTCGCCCCGGTTTGGACTGTAATGTCCGAAAAAAAGAAAAAAAAAACAAACATTCAGACCTGTTCAAAATATCTTTATTTTATTTGCTTCAATTTTAATACAAAAATGGCATCTGGTAAACTTTAGTATACGTTACTACCTTAATAAGGAATAACTTTATTTTACACATAAACTAAATTTCATCAGTCACGTCACCCTAAGGCGTGATCACTATAAAAAGACTGATCTGTCTTTAATGGCAGAATTTTAATATAAGGCAACAACTTAAGACAATTCGTATAAAAATAAAACTGCTTTAGGGCACCACTTTTTCACCCTAGTCGGTGAAATTACCTTAAAAAACCTCTACTACCTTATTCTAAAATTTCCACGTCAAATAAAAAGCACGATTGTCAAATCATAAAAAGTAACAATACAGAAAAATAATTTCGATACATAGAAAAGAAGTTCGCGTAACAAAGCCAAGAGTTCAATGATTAGGATGTTTCAGTGAATAAATCTTTACCTGCAAACGAAATGAGCTTACTCAAACGGGACTGAGAACATTTTACTTCCTTGCATAAAATTTTATAACATTCGCGAGAGAAAAGCGTCTTATCTGTTGGCTCAGCGGCATTAAGTATCCTCGTCACGTGATCATAATTATCGTCTTTAAGTCCTTCCCGAAGACTCAGCAGATCTAAGTAAAACTTCGAAAATATTCTCCTGCTGTGAGGCGAATGTGGTTCTGGCAAATCATCTGAAAAATGAACATAACAATAATGCATACAAACATACGAAAGTTACAGCGAGAAGAAAATGTGAATAAGTTTGCTAACATTTTTACCTATTGGGTGTAACACTAGGCTTTCATTTTGTGCATTGTTGTTATCGTCTTGTTTTTTCGGAGTACACTCTGTCGAGACTTTTCGGGGAATTGTTACAGAATGTTGACTCGTAGTTAATGCACTTTCTATCTCATGCACTGGACTCCGTAAATCGGGTGAACGAATATGTTTATCAGACTGCGAGGGCAAGCTTTCCTTTATCGTGTTGTTTTCGTGCGTAGACTTAAGTAAATTATTAAAGCGCAACCATAATTCCTGATCGACCGCGGAACGAACTTTATTATCGAGTTTAATTACTACGTTTCTATGTACGTCGAGGACGTTCTTTTGCGTGGTTACACATTCTCGTACAATAATCGTGATAATCTCTGCTTCTAAATTTGGTACTTTTAACAGTAAAGTCTTTAAAGTATTCCAATATGTACCGTGAACTTTATGATGTATGATATGGTTGTGTAGTATTTTCAGGATCCAGTTCACAAAGTTGGAATCGCTATGATCTACGATCCCAGTTAAAGTATTTACAACTTTTTCCATAGAAATATTCGTACTTTCCCAAACTAGAAAAGTCCACTCAGCTTCTTTGTTGGTAACAACGGTCGATTCATATAATCTTTTCAATACTTTTAGTACGAAAATGGTGTTTGTATAATGTAGTGTCACTATCTGTTTATATATATTAGTCAAAAAGCGAAGAAAACCCTTTAACACTAACGTATCTATCAGTTCGAATAAGCATCGATCACCATTCCTGTACAATTGTGTTAGAAGCGGCAGGAACTGTGAAATAAATAAGAGAAAATAACAATTTAACTGCAGAAATTTTTTTTAAAAATTTTAGGTATGGTATATGCATCGTGTACGTACATTATGCAAATATTTACAAGCTTCACTACCGCAATTACCAGTCCTGATGTATCTATAACAATAGCGTCGGAAGCACATTGGAATCTCAGGTCTCGGTACATGTGTAGTTTCATAGTTGCGTGGTGTTTGATGAATCCTTGATGTCGAAGGAGCTACTTCTTTAGTAACAGGCCTGCCCAGCCTTGATGCCACTGGTATTCTGTCTGCCTTTGAAGTATCTTGACTGTTACTCGCAGTCATAGTGTTATATGCTCTATTAAATTCAGATGCAGTACTTTTGTAATAATTGTTAAACACTTTATCAGTCATGGCATAAGGTTTTTCACTGCGAACCAACGACTTACGAGAATTTGGTTGAGCGGAAATAACTGGACTATCATGCCTGCAGAAAAGAAAGGGGATATTATAAATTACAGTTTACTACTAACTAGTGCAAAGGAACTGCAATTACTTACTCTTCCATAAGAGTTGAATCCGCATACAAAGAAAGACAGTCAGTGTCAGTGTCTTCGTCAGCCGATGTAGTCTCACTATCACAGTTTGCTTTACCTGCAACTACAAGCTTATGCTTCGCAGGTAACTTCGCCATCTCTAATGTTATTTCGCTTGGTTTCCATAGATTTTGCAGCGAATCAGTGTTTTCTTTATTATTCCTGCCAAAACTAGTATCTGCTTTCTCTTCTACTAAATTTAAAATATCTTTTTCGTTCTTTGGTTTTGTTTCTGGAACATGCGCAACGATAGCTGGCTTACTAGAATCTACAATTACTCTTCGAGGCACTGTTCCAGCTGAGCATGACGCTACAACGCTGCCTGTGTTATCACAAACGCCATTAGTCTCGCGTTTTCTGTCAAAATTTTTAAGGCAAATACTTCTATCGAATTTTATTCTCTTTGTACCATCGTTTCCAAAACTTTGCTTACTATTTGCACGTTTTTCTTTTGCTAAATTTAATTTCTTATACAAGTCTTCTGCTTTGGTATATATTTTTTCAGTCTCTTCTTTTGCACGTACAATCTTTTGCCTGTCTACAACACCACGCTCTGCTCTCCATTTTAAAGCATTATTGCTACTTAATGAACTTTCAACGTTCATCCAAGTGGCAGCGCTTACATTGTTTGAACATTGTTTATTATTAACAGCGATGGTTGTTGCACAATCTTTAGGAGGCAATACTGGCGCAGGAAGTGCGTTGGCTTTATTATCTCTAATACTGGAATACTCGCTACTGAATTTAGTTGAGAATCTATCCTTGCATGCAGTTGTCTTCGCGGTACTAGAATCTTCTTTATTATTATAATATGGTTTCACATTCGCGCCATTCTTTTTAACAGAATCTTTCACCTCTACTACTGAATTATCTGCAGTTTTTTCCTCACTTTTTAGTCGAATATTTAAAAGCTCTACGTTATTAACTTTGGTATATGTATTATGTGAATTAGAAATCTTGAATTCTGGAGAACTCTTTAGTAATACGTTAGTAGGACCCAATATCTCTGTACCTTGTACATGGTCGCTAATTGTATTTGTGGATAAAATAATCATTTCAGTGACAATTGGCAACTTTCTTGTTTTTCCTACATTCTCAAATGGAATCCTATTTAAAATACTATCGCAATCTTCAGCTTCTTTTTTCAGTAACAAGTCTTGTTTCTCATTTGTCTCTAAAACCGTACTTTTTTCTTTTAGATTCTGGTTACAGCTAGTGTTTGATATTTGCGCATTTGGTGTACTGTTTTGAGGTGTATGTTTCTTAGGTAGAGGAGTAATTGTCGTTGACAAACGCTTAAGTATACGTTTAAACTGTTCGATATCTGTAAATTCATTACTTTTCCTCCTCTCTTTACACGTGTTACAATTTATGCAAGGGTCATTCTTGTTTGAATCTGTCCTTAAATCTATTGAAGATACAACTTTATCTTCCGTTTCCTGCTTCAGATTATTTATTCCCGACCTTTTGAATTTAACGCAACCACTTACTATGTTTGCATTTCTATCGTCCAGTTTTTTTAAGCAAACCTTCAACCTTTTAGAATTTCTCAATGCTTCTGTTTTCAGAATTGGATCTGCGTAAACATTAAATACATTGTTAGTAGAAAATTGATAGAAAACTTAAGAAATAAAATCTTCGGAACTAAGAATAATGCTGACGGGAGACAGAAGATTCTAATACTTACTGTATTTTATTTTCCATGAGCTAGCTGCATTCATACTTAATGCACGTTTACTTTTAGACAAGGTATTAGTACTTCGACGTCTCTTTGAATTGCACACAGGCGCTTTTATGGATGCGTTTAAGGTCCCTACACTACTACGTTTAAGTATTATAGGTTTTACATTCCCATTTCGTGGGAATACGATTTTCCCATTACATAAATCATCTATATGTAATGTATCTTCTGTAAGACACTGACTCTCCTTATAGCTTTTATTCTTAGCAACGCTAAGACACATCGACCGACTTTCCATAGAACTTTTGAAACTTTTAGCAATTTTGGATCTATCTCTGAGCCTGCCCTTGATTTTCCACTCATTCTTATCGATTCTAGGATCTTCTTCAACGTCTACCATATGAGGACAGGTATCCATCCTGGCTTTTGTAGTTTCCATCATAGCGTTAAAACCAAGATTCTACTACAACCAGACCGTATAATTCTGCTGCTAAATACTTTTTACATTAAAGTACACCTAATACCCTGATGGCATAAAAATCGAAAACGACGTGAGAATCTAATTATAAAAACATTTTCTGCAGGCATTTGAATTTTATTAACATTGCGGACGTTAAAAGATTTTCACGCTACAAGCACATAAAGAATGCACAATTCCTGGGATCGCTTTTTTATTAATAATCTTGTCGAAACGTGTGCAAGACGAAAATCCATTCGATCGATATCGATGTAAAAGTTCGGATAAATATTGAAAATTGCAGATTAATTGGGGTCACATTATCGTAACAGCGTTAAATATCAAGTTAATAAATAGTACGAACGAAGATTCGATTTTGAAGCGTTCACGCTGAACGCAGCACGTGTACGTTAAAACAATGGATATTACGTATGCGGATAAATATTGAAAATTGCAGATTAATTGGGGTCACATTATCGTAACTGCGTTAAATATCAAGTTAATAAATAGTACGAACGAAGATTCGATTTTGAAGCGTTCACGCTGAACGCAGCACGTGTACGTTAAAACAATGGATATTACGTATGCAGTTGTAAGACGCACAGTTATTCTTACCGACTTCTTCGCCTTTTTCCACTGGAAGACAAAGGAACCGCGGATTTTGGCTGGGCACTGCTGTTAGTCCTGATCCTGAAAGATGTCGAACAGCGTATACGATTCTATTCGCGCGGAAGAACTGGCGAATACACGTGATTTCATTCACTGCGTGTCACCGCGAAAATATTCAAGCGTGCAACAGAATAGGGAGAATCACAAGCGTCGTATATCGATACATCGATGCCGGTAGTATCGAAACAATTGTTGCTCCTCTCCTCAGCCTTTTATAATTTAGAACACACTCGACAGTTTCTAAGTTACTTGAATTCAGATTTAGTAGCCGTACCTTCATCAGCCCTCTTCCTTCAGTGTAGAATGATTAACACTTGGTGCCGTCCCGTCGATAATTGCTCCTCTCGAACGATCTAATGAATTTCACGTTGTCCCTACGTTGCGCGTTTCATTCGCAAAAATACGATCGCCTTGAGTTCACTTCTCTAGCGTTTTTACAAGCTGTTGACACCGCTAACTCCAGGATCGGAATGACTAAACTGTGATGCTTCGCGGTCCCTTAAGTGTTTATGTATGGCAGGGATTCTCTTGATCGCTAAAAAATGCAGTCGCACTCCGCCGGAAGGAACACCGTCTACGAAATATCGCGTCGGTTGGTCAATTTGGAATAATAGCGTCATCGATCGATCGCGACAAAGTTCGATCGTTTTCAGGTCCAGTTACGCTCGTAAATAATCGCGCGGCGGAACTTGTGCGGTCCATTTTGAAATGCTGCGGCTGAGAACCCATGTCCAGGTACATACTTTTCGTTGGACAAAAAGAGAGCGTAGTGCAATTGTAAACGGTAGAAAGAGAGCGGAAGAAAATAAACGAATTGACCCGCGTAGAACATATAAATGATATACGTATTGTTTTCAGCATAAAACGGTGCAGATTCGTGTAGATATGTAATGGGCTGCTGTAAATTGAGGGGATAAATTATTGAAATAAATGAATGGGTCAGAAATTTTTTCTTTGTTATGACGACCCACACAGCACAACGTCTGGCAAAGTCTTAAAGACGTCCAAAAGGTGTCTTGTTACCAATCAAGACGGTCAGACGGTCTGAATGTCCTGATTGGTAACAAGACGTCTTTAAGACGTCTTTGAGACGACTTTTGCACGTCTTTAAGACTTTGCCAGACGTTGTGCTGTGCGGGGCAATTGAAGAAAAAATTAATACCGACTTCAAAAAAATAAAAATATGCTAGAAAGTAAAAAATAATTTTGTTTCTTATTTAATCTACGATCGTAAATTTTTTTATGGCCGCGCCTCATCATTTGCACTGTGTAAATCTGGCGTCCACTTAAAAAAATTGAGAGTCGTAGATTAATGATTTTTGCGGTCCTTTATATTTAATTAGAAATAATTATTTTAAAATATCATTTTTCACCGTAAGCAAAATTTGCTTGTAGATATCTATTGAATACCAAAAGTCTCTTGTTTTATAAACAATGTAGTAAGTATATGAGTGACTTGAAAACAATGTAATCATTTGATACAAAGTTCAAACATGTATTACCTACTTTTTTACCGCTTTTTCAAATAGTTTTACCTTTTTATTGAGTTTAATTTTCTCTTTCTACCAATTTTGCTGCTCTGGGCAATTGCCCTGCATGCGCCCCCCTAGTTTGGGCCCTGAAAGTAGTAAACGATACGTGTAATCTCTGTTGTTTGTAAATTGTACGTTCTTATCACACAAGGTGCAGAATCGACGTGACTTTCGAGAGTGGAGTTCCTTTGATCTGCAAAGCAGACCCACGAAATGTTCTCGAATAAAGTCTGGAACAAACACGTCCAGTAATTAGTCGAGTAGCGAGTAATTTAGTAATTTACCATTGTTTTACTAAGCTACTCGACTAAATTTTAGTGTCGACACACGAAAAGTTACTAAATTATTTACTCGACTAAACTACTGGACGTAACGACGCTCGTCATTTTTATTAACGCAGCTGTGACGAGTAGAAAGTCGCGTAGTCATAAAGAAGCAACTGACCAACGCGTCTTTGCACGTGAAGGACAATCTTAGCCTGAAGAGTGTCCGCAATAACCTTTTCCGAAAACAGGCGTGCCTCTTGAAAATAAGCGGCAGGGTTTAGGAATACAATGGACACCAGGCAGGCGCTGTGTCTGGAAAAAATCACTCGAGTGGCTCGGCCATAAACCTTTCCTCTCGCCAGACACGTGCGAATGTCGCGCGGCAAAGAACCACTTCTACTTTACGACCCCGTCATTTAACCCAAAAGTTAATTCCTTTCACTTCATCAGACGCACGCCATGTGAATTTCGCCAGGGGTGAAAAGGCAGTTTATCGCCTCCGCGCCACGGCTATCCAGGTAGCCTCCGGTTGGAAAAACGTACCAAAAAGCGACGTAGTAAGGTTTGCCCATAAAACGACACATCTTGAAAGTTGTCCCGACAGATGTTATTATTAAAAAAAATCGCACAGCGCTAATGATATAACATCGTTCCAATGGTATCCGACAGTGATACCTTTATTTACGAAGCGGCTTTTAAAACGAGTCAGTCTATTTCTTAAAATTTAAAGTGCATAAACTGTATTGTCCAGAGTGTTGAACGCCATTTGTTCGTCAATCCAGTCGCGTACACGGGCAACGTTGGCATAGACACCGGGACTACCATCTTCGCCGCAACCGATTCCCCATGCTACGATTCCCGCTTGCTGGTACCTGGTTGGGTCCTTTTTACTTGGACACACGAGGGGACTTCCTCCGTCACCCTAAAATAAAAATTGCACCGTGTAAAGATCGAACACGATTGTCGACGCACATGTTTAGGCGGTAAAGGCTGCGGCAAGTTCGAGGTACCTTGCAGGTATCCTTGCCCAGCTCTCCACCGGCGCAGATGAAACTCTCGTGGAGCTGAAAGTAGTGTCCTAATCTCGTCTTTCGCAAACTGTCCTGGCACGTGTTGTGTGGCACCACCGGCAGCTCTACTTTCTTCAAGATGACTTGGTAGAGCCCCTTTTTGCCTGAAAGAAAATCGCATGGTCAGTGATTTTGTTCTCATTAACCGTGCTATAAATTTATAATCGTCCAATTAAATTTAAATATCAAATTATATCAAATTATTTAATTCTCAATTTAATTTAAACATGATTGACATCCTTACCGAATGTATCTTTGCCCCAGCCGCTGGCGAAGCACCGAGATCTGTCGTAGACGGCATCCCGCTCTGGCAAGCAAACAACGTCGACGTTCTCCGCGTACTCAACTGGCTCGGATAGAATTAAAATAGCGACGTCAAAGAATGCAGCTCCAGCATAATAATTCTCATGGATGATCACAGATCGAACCGCACGGTCCTGGTGCGGATAGATTTCTTCCTTCATTTGCGTGTCCCATTCTCCCGCGCGAATTTTCAAATCCGAGGGTTGTTTCCTGTTGGAAAAAATTACCGCGGCTCGAACAGAACAATCTCATCAGCGGGAGCGGTTCGAAATCGCTTCAACGCTACTCACCCTTGTACGCAGTGAGCGGCTGTCAACACTGCTTGTCTGTGAATCAGAGAACCTCCGCACTGATAGACGTGCAGTTTCTCATTCTTCCCGTTAAGCGTCTCCTCCTTCAATATCGCAACCATCCACGGGAATTCGCCGAATTGGGCTTCGTTGTTAGAGTTACCAATGATTCTGAATCCAACCCCGTTGGGGTGCCGATCTCCGCAGCCTTTCCTCGGACTAGGAGCTGGCGTGACTATCTCTTCGTTCTTCAGTATATCTGGAGGCTTGCAGCAAACATGCAAGACGTTTTCGCAGGCACTGTTATCGTTAAAAAATCATCTTCAAATACGGAGAAATGCGCGTGAATAGCTCGATACATTAAAGTGAATAATTACCGCGGAGGGGCGTCACCAGAATCGATTTTGAAGTCAATCAGCCCGACCCCGTCTTTTATAATGGACCCATTGTGGCACTGATAATAGGCCACGCATTCGCAGTTACCGCCTTGCGGCACCGGCGTGCCCACAATAACTTGTGGCGATGATGTGCCAAATACGCCGGTAATTAAGCCGTCCAAGTTTCCAACCGTGCTAGGAAACGCGCTCGGGGTTGTCTGTGGTTGGGCTGCTGGGCCCGGTCCTGCGTTCGGTGCTGGACCGAATACGTTCGATATCAGGCCATCCAGATTTCCGTTGCTTTGCTGAGGCGAGGGCAGAGCCAAGCACGCACTGGCCAGAGCCAGTGTCAATAATGTCCTCCACATCGCGGTTCCGGTAATTCTGAAACATCGGCATTGGATGCTCTTATATTGCCCACATTTATATTTCATTGCCCCGCGCAAGATGCCCCCACCGAACAGCCTTGAGCGAAACCAGATTTTGCATTACTACAGACGCGACTTAACGCCTCGCGAAATGCTTGGATCGAGGGGATTTCAATGCACGTCTCACAGCAATCTCCCGAGAACATCGTAAGGACGTAAGAGATTATCTGTCGAGCACCACACGGGTTTCTTTTTTTATATATAAATAACGATGACTTCATGGACTCGTGGATAAAGCCGGTGATGCGAGAGTCGCGTGAATCCCCCCTGCCCTGGCATTGAAAAACCAGACGAACCCGTGCCACGAGGTAAAAATTTAGCCGCGTTTAACATCGAGTCACTCAACCTTTCTATTAAGGAATACTGTGTTTCTAAAGTGCCTGTATATTAATCAATTTCCGGAATAAATGCTCGCGTAGAAGAGGAAGAAGAATTTGCATATCGAATGTGCCGTGATCAATGCGTTTGCAGTTAATATTCCACGAACAAAATACGTGGAACACAATGTTTCAAGGCGATCGACTTCTTCAAAGAGGAAGCCGCGTTTGGAACTCGTTTGATGCTCGCAGAGCTTGTGAGCACAAAGTACGTTTCGGGCGACGCTTCGGCATCGAACGTTTCAGCTCGGCTTTATTGCGTTTCGCGTAGAAGGAGAGATTTATCGCTTTCTCATCCACCGCGGCAACAACAGAAGAGGCGCAGGGGACAACGATCACCTTATTTCGAGAAGCAACTCTATTTATAGGGGCAGCTAAAATCTACAAACATATAATGCGTCGAAAGTACGGTCGATGCAAATGTACACGTTTCACGGTCTCATATTATACACGGAGATGTGTGCGTATTGAAACGTAAACTGACTGTGAGATACAAACTTGCTCGCTAATCGTTGAAGGACGATAGTTGTGTGAAATACTCGCGATTAGAACTGATCTTCGATGGCAGAAGTTTCCTCTTTGGAATTTCCAAGACTTATCGTAAGCGCGAAAATAAACAATGCGACGCGTGAAATCTGTGATTCAAGAGGTCATTGAAGGAGGAAAGTAAAGCACAGATTAAATTGAAACGGTCAACGCGAATGATTTCTAACTGAGACCGGTCTCCTATGTAATAAATTGGAAATCGTTTTACTAGATTCAAGAAAAATTCAGTGAATTTCCTACAAGTATTCCGTGCGAGGAAAATCGGCGAAGCTAATAGCTAAATGACTGGCAGACCTTCGGAATCTTAACAACGGAGAGATACAGTGTTGTCTTTCAAATTGCACGCGTTTTCAGATTCTCTATACACGCGAAGCTATCCCCACTAATTCGTTTGTGGTCGCCGCGCCGCGGTATCGGGTATCGGATATCAAAGAAAAAGCCGAAGAAAGGTTCATAAGCATTCTCAATAGTGACACATCTTACACTCTTACACTCTGACCGCGTGAAATCAAAGGAAGCCGAATAGACTACTCGTCTCTCAAATTGCGTGCGCCCGGTCCCGACACACGCGGCTATACGTCTCTATGTAGAGAGACAGAACTGTACAAGTTTTTCACGTGGAATTGAAAAATAATTGCGAGTAGAAGTAATCGCTTAAGTGCTACACCCCCGAATACCGTGGAACTATCGAAAACTATAAGCTACTCACTGTGAATTCAGTTTAGGTACCAAGCAACCAGTTCTCTGTCCAAGAGGCGACGCACGTATGCTGCGCGACGGATACTGGTTCCGTGACTTGTCCGTTTACAACATACATGCCGAGGTCCGAGCATTTATGAGAATCTCCCCACCATTACGCGCGATCTCTTGATGCGTTATCATCGTTCTAACTATATACGTATTTACATGTTGCCCCCTGGCAGACTCAGGCTCAGGCACCTTCGATTCCATCGACGCGAGGAAGGTGGTATTCCCCGTGCTACTTCATGCATATGTACATGAAAGCGCTACGCGGTTCTTGGAATTTTTCGGGAAACCATTAGAATTTCCTTACCCAGCGACGCCATAATTCCTCTAACACTTCAATCGGCTCCACTAAGGAAAATGCGCAAATCCCTTAATTGCCATATACGCAGAATTATACAATTAGTTGGAATGATTTTAATAATTGTGAGAACAAAGGCAACGATCTATGGCAGAATGCAAATACCTTGACATGAAAATGAATGATCCTTAAAACGGAACGAGCTTCAATTCCTATGGACAATAAAATGCCTTTTGCCTCATTTAGATTTCCGGCGGAAAGAGTTTCTGCGGAATTAAACGAGGTCATCTATAATAATCATTTTTCCCCAACAAAAACAATATTATAAAAGGTCTCTGTTAGGTTGTTTATTTCTGTTGCCAGCATACGCGTATTTAGATTTAGTTGCCGCGTATCTTCTTAAACGTGCTGGGCATTCGATGCGTTCTCGGAATTCGTTACTTTTTCTATGTTAAGGTCGAATATGGTCCTTAATTCAGGTTTCTTGGAACAAACTACGAAACCAGTGAAAACCCAGATTTATTTCTACTCAATCCCCTCCGAAAAAAATCCTTACACGCAAAATTTACCCGTGTCGCACCATGTGGCACGTCGACGATGGTATCGCCGCAAGAATGTAGACACGGCTCTGGAAAACGTAAATGCACGTTTTGTGCCAGAAACAGGTCACAATAATGGGCACGGCTTTAATCAGCATTAACGACAGATGGAGATTTTACGATAATTCAGAGCGCAGTCCGCGCATCACGCTTCGTGGCACGCGACCCAACAATGTGGAGATAATTGATCAGCAGTCGTAGAGTATATTATACGAAATTTAACTCTACATTCTGGTGAATAAAAACATCGTTCGATATTTCTTTTATGAGTTAACATTTTCGCCGTGGATCGCGTATGCGCTATTCGATAAACAAAGCAGCACGAGATTGTTTAAAATTAGATAATGCAAAAATATTGCATAAAGACGCGTATATGGTGTGGTACAATTAAAATTTTTATTTAGAAGAAAAAAAAATATAACTTCCATCCGTGACAATGTGAGCTTGTCACATTGCCGTGACCAGGATTCGAACCTGGGTTACTACGGCCACAACGTAGGGTCCTAACCACTAGACGATCACGGCTACTGGAAGAATTGGTTGTACGATCAAATTTTTCATTGACACTTAGATTTTATATGAATATATCTTACACGTCATTTACTTTTATATTTCACATGCATATCCATAATAAATAAACATGGAACACATTTGTGGGCGTCTGAAAGCTTTTGGATTTTTGGATAACTGGCACACCAAGGAAGAAAAAATGTGTTTTGTTGAAATTTATTTCATCGACAAAAATTAAATTCCATTTTACGAGATCGCACCGTAATTCTGTTAGTTGTTGGAACAATTGTCGGGGCGAAATTGATGAATACACAAGTGACCTTGTGCCGTGACCTCAGTTCCATTCGCTTTTTATCACCGAACGATAAGATTCCTTCGTAACTGGTTTCATTAAAAACAAGTAGTATAACTTGTTTCGCTGTAAAAGAACAAACGTCTGCCTTGGAAATATTTTAATCAAGAGGTGAATAAACTTTCGTCGAATGTTCGAAGATGTTAGGCCCCGTGAGCGGCTAGCTGTTGATCGATCCACTGTGCATACTGCGCTGCATTCGTATAGACAGCGGGTACGTTCGACGTGCCACAACCGATTCCCCAAGACACAATCCCAGCCTACGGAGAGAAAAAAGACAATTTGTTAATGGCCAGTAAATTAGTTTACCACCGGTCCATTTACCTGAAAGTATTGTCCGGTGGCCGTGGGGCAAACTAGTGGTCCTCCACCGTCACCTCGACACGTGTCTTTGTTCGCCTCGCCGCCTGCGCAAATAAACGAGCTGTGCAATTGAAACTGCGGGCCTAAATTCGTGGTGCGAAGTCGGCTTTCACAACTGCTTCTATCGATCAGAGGAAGCTCCACTTTCCGCAGCTCGGTTTGATACGCGCCACCTGCAATTTCCTAATGTTGAAGAGTGCAACAGGTATCGTGACAGCAGTTTATCACTGTTAATCTCACCGAACGAGTTCTTCCCCCACCCTATGCCGAAGCACCTAGCCCCAGCGGGGAAAATCGATCCCTGTTGCGGTATGCAAATGGGAGCAACATTGACGCTCTTGTTAGCCGGTTTGTCCAAAAACACCAGCGCTATGTCGTTGAACAGGGCAGCGCTGTAAAATTGCGGATGAGCCACCACGGTCCTCCCGTTGATTTCCTGATAGGGCACCGGCTGGCCGCTGGGTTGTTTCTCCAGGTCCCATTGACCGAGATGCGCCACCAGCCTGCCGCTCTCTCGACTGACAACAGTTCCTCAATTTCTAATAACCGGCGAATTTGCGGAGCAGACCTACTTACTTAGTGACACAGTGCGCGGCCGTGAGGACCGCTTTATTGGTGATGAGGGAGCCACCGCACTGAAACAGGTATTTGCCATCTGGCTGCACCGTGAAAAGGGCAACCATCCAGGGGAATTCCGCGAAATATGTTTTACCGCTGTCCACGGGGTAAGGCTGCGCTGTGGAAATAAAAACCAGGTGAAGGCGACTGTTTACCCCCAATTAGCAGCATGCAGGCGCGTTTACGACAGGGTCATTATCTACCTGGCGCGTACGTCCTGTTCTGGACGCCACATCCGACCTGCGAAAACGAAGCTTCCCCGTTAACTATGCTCTCCCCTGCCCCACCCTGCAGCTCGCGACCCCTTGGCCCTGTTATCGAGGTGGCGCGGCAGCAAACCTCGTCCGCGGATGCACAGGCGGAGAACCTGGGGTCGATGGCGCCAGCGCCGTCCCAGCTCATCTCGTTCCCCGGCGTGCAGAGCCAGCTCTTCATGCAATAGCATGCCTGAGGGGTGTCAGGGTACCTAACGGACCCCAACACCACTGGAATCCCATTAGAGTAGACAGGATTCACCCCCTGGCAGCAGGTGGTCGGGACAGGGCACGTTTGCTGAGGATAGGTCACGGGATTCGTGAGCCCTACCCCGTTCCCGCACCGGATCACTCCGCCGCACAGCACGCAAATCTGCGGCGAAACGACTGGCGGGTTTGGATACTGAATCACGCTCGATGGACTGCAGCACACCTGACTGCTGCTGGGGCACTGCACGCTTTGCAAACGGGGGCTGATCACGCCTTCCCCGGATGCACCGATGATCCCGCTCGGATCGCATTGCGACGCAAGGACGCAGACACAGATCATAGTAGCTGCCGGCTGAGTAGTTGGGAAGACCACTGTGGGAAAAGTCGAGGTTGTGGTGGGCGTAGTTGCTTTCGTTGTGCTTTTGGTCGTAATCGTCGTTCGCATGGTTGTAGTCGCTGGAGTTGCGGTGGTCGCTGGAGTTGCGGTGGTCGTCGCGTTTACGAGGCGGCAACACACTTCCGTATCACCTGTACATCTTCGATACCTGCTCGAGAATTATTCATCCTCAGCCTCTTGACAATCCGGCTGCGACTCCTCCGTCTCACTATCAGCAAAAGAAACTCACCGAATATCGATTGTGCCAATGCTACCCGCGGCGACAGTGCCGTTAACACTGCAGAGGTAGTAGGGTACGCAAATGCAGTTGGCAGTTGGAGGAGTAGTCGGGATCGTCTCTATGTTCTGGACCTTCTTCAGCTTCAGCAGGTGGAAGAAGAACAGAGGACTCGATTGCTTGCGAGGCGGGCTGCCCAACATTCTCGTAGATCTCTTGCTTGCTCCTTCTAGCACAGCCGTTCCCGAGACTATCAACACGATTGCGGCAATGTAGGCTAACGTGAACAGTCGCGACATGACTTCTTTACTACCCACTGGCTCGTTCTCTATTGAACGATTTTTAACGCCAGTCCACGTTTATGTAGACAGGATGCGCCTAGTGTTTCCTGACACACTTGGAATGTCCAGAGATTCAGATAGGAAGTTAATGGTAGCTTTTGTCGCTTGGACCAACTCTCAATATTTTTTCAAACAATAACGTACGTGGCTACGTAATGGGATTACCCATACGCTCAAAGATGTCGCGATTACGATAAATTCTGCCGTTAAGCAATCGAGCAAGAGCGATTATTCCAGCAACTCGTTGTAACCATCACAATGAATGACCTACTTACCTAGTGACTGACGGAAAAGCGTTTAGAAGTTATTCTAAAGTATCGCACGCAATGGTGTAATCAGAATGTTTCCATTGAACTGTTTGGATTTGAACTTGGAGAAAAAAGGACGCCAGTGATCGCCGCAACTAAACACCACAAGGCAGAAACTGGATTACTTCCAACCAGTGGTAAATGATAAAGAGTTTGTGCTCGCCGACGCGTGCACCACACAAAACACCAACAATTTCCGTGAAACGACTAGTCACGCGATGTTTCACGACTTACGTGTAAAGCATTATCTCCCCTTTTTTCTACTTTATTCACGTGCCACCTGCTGCTGATCCTGCACGATTATACGTCACTAGCTTCTGATCGTGTGGAGACAAATAAGCTTAATTTACTTTCCGCTGTTCGCGTAGGAGGGCATCGGTACCGTGCCCGTGTATTTTTGGGAGTACGCTTGCTGGGGAGGTGGAAAGAATATAGTAGTTGAAATTGGAAATATCGTTTTATAAACATCAATAATCATGATACGTATTATCGGACTACATACACTTAAATAGTAACACGCCAATAATAATATTAATATAACATAATATAATAACATGAATGATAAGAAAAATTAACGAGATACAAATATATACCATATATATTATGACGGTAGTACGCGAAATGTGCTTAAAATAACAATACGAAACTGGCGAGCGTGTACAAGCATTATATAAAAGTGCAGCAACGACTTCGGCAAGCCAAACCAAATGAAAACATAATCCGTCGCTGCTTTTGATTCGCATAAATCGAAAATAAACAAGCAAATCGGCTATTCGTTCGCCCGAAGATCCCTCATTTAATCATTCTATTAAATTACTCGCCATCGCTGGAGAAATATAGAATGTGCAACGGCAATCGTTAGCGGAAATTGGAAATGAATATTTGTACAATTCTTGCGGAACAAGCTCGAGGAAGTGTTAGGATATATTAACAGTGAAATGAGTATGGCACACAGCGCCTCGCGTGCGGCCATTATTACGTTATCACCTACCGCTCTTAATCGTAAACGGCTGCGCTGGCGTCGGATTACGGTAACGTCATCCCGCGCTATACAGCGAATCATTTCGCTATAGGTGTGACGCCAGCGAATCACGACAACCACAAGTTGTAACTCTAATGAAACTATTTTCTCTCGGAGATTCATGCTGAACGGGGATATTAATCGTACTATTATTCAAATGAAATTTAAACAGATCATGCGTCGGATTTCTCGGAACATCCAAGTACATTCGTCTTGCAATTCTGCACTTCCTTTTATTCATTCTTTAATTCGCACATATCACTTTTAAGCAACGTTAGTTGCTTCATTCTACGATAGCCTTTAATACAATCATTGCCAATTAGGAATAATAATACTTATCACCGTCACATTAGCTACCGTACGTAAATTCTAAGTACATCTCCGTAAAAGAAATCGTATCTTACGTTAAAGCATAGAAACAGCAGGCTATGAATCGTCTTCCATCCCTTTGCGGTTCTAAGTTTACTTAACGTCGATAAAGTTAACAAGGAAACATCGATAACTGTTCTAGAACTTCTCTGGGTGAAACAAGAAAGACGTAGTGTCGCAAAGGGACGAAGAACGATTACTTGGCTTCGTTACAGTCAATGGTTCTTATTACATAGTATAATGAAACGTAACATTCGATAGTTAACGTCATGTCATTCTTATTCGGGACATATATCCTAACACACGTAAATACCAATAATTACTATAGGAACATTAACCATAAAAGTATAATAATATAGGGTTAACTACTATACATAAGTTCAACGAGCTTGACTCGCTCTTAGATCACTATAAATCCTTATAAATTCAAATTAAAAGCTACAATACTAAATTCGATTCGAATGTCGAAGAATGCGGAAGAATCCCTGAGAATTCCCTGCTTGAGTAGCAACACACTAAGCAAAGTGTGAACAAATGTGTTCTGCGTCCATAGACAGACTTTACATTGAAGGTCAAAAAGGATTATTTAATTACGTAAAGAAATTTCTATCAGTCCAACGACTGACAAACGTTTTTGTAGGCAACAATTGTGCAACTCTTTAGTCACCAATTGTGGAATATTCTGTTACCAGAAACTATATTGCAATTTTCCAAAATCGGTTAATTCTGAATCGATCTGTATTTAATCTTAAATTAACGGAATCATCACAAACGCCCTATCCTATACTAACTAATGTAGAATCTAGCAAATGAAACAAACGATAAATATATATATAATAGAATATCGAAATCGAACTCTCAACTTGTCGTTACCGCCGAAATCTCGGAAGCAATCAACATATAACTCTTTCCAAAAGAAACACTATTTGCAGGTCGCAGCGCACGCTCGCCGTAGGGTTGGCTCTCGATTCTTTGCCCGGCTCGATTTCGAACCGCTAAACCGGCCAACAAAAGCACCACTGCCTGGAAAGAGCGTCGATCCAACCATCGGCCACAAGCAAAGTATCGCAAACAGAGGAAGGTAAACACGACGGTTCGGGTAACTTGTCGCGATGACCTTCGACGGGAACCGTGGTCGGACTTACAGGAGTGAGAGGCTTTTGCGCGGCAGGTTCGCCGTTCCGCGAAAAGAAATGACATGTCAGAGAAAGACAGAGGTAGATGCGCATCGAAACCTGGACGAAACGAATCGGAGATATCGCGCGTACAATTTATTGCCCGCTCGCCAGCGTTCCAGAGTCGGTTAGATTAAAAATGTAACGAACGAGCGCTGCTAATATCTTTCTACACCATTCAATCTCAAACTCTCGTAACCTCTTTATTCCCTAGCTCTACCATTAATTAGGATTACACTGTAAAAGGAACTTCAATTAAACCACGAAACGCAGTCTCTGCCATCAATGTAATAACGTTCAGTTATACATAAAAGACCCTCTCCCTCTATAAATACGAGGAGAAGTCCCTCTAAGTCTAAATGGATTTATTGTCCAACTTTAGAATATTGTTTATTTAGCTTAATTAGAAAGATTAAATGCAATTCTCAGAATCTGTGCGTCATAAATCACTGAAGGACCTAAATTGTTAAACTGTTTGCTGAAACTTCCGAAACGTTCTCTCGCTAAACATCACGATTGGTCGAGTTAAAGTTCAGATCAAGATGCGAGGATGTTTTACTGTTAAACGATTTTTGCGAAGGATCTGGTTGCTCAGGCGACAAACATTTACGGCCCTCGTATAAAAAAAGATAGTTTCGTTTGCATTATCACAGTACTAGTTTACTTTTTCTGTTATCAAATCTTATTCGCTTACGAACATCTAAAAGTCCCTAGAAAAATATTACCTCGTATGTAAGAGGTAAAGATGATCACGAATTTTATGCTGATACAGTTAAACCCTGTCAGTGTCGATGCGTGTAAATCCACAGACGTACCGAGTTAAAAAAAAATTATAGTATCAAATGGTCAGTGTGTCTACGTTTGTCTTGTCTGTAATAGTGACCAAGTTTGTGCTCTCATTTATTTGTTAATAAACAAAAGAAATACTGTCGGCGAGAATATTTGGCACATTATATCGTTATAAATAGTTCCTACAATTATGTAAAAATCTTTGGATGCAGCCTCAATTCTCTGGACGATTCGTGCGACAATCACGACCATCTTTTGCTCGCCGCATTTACTACAAATAGTAAGCGCGGCGTCTTTTGATCTGGGCAGGATACGACAAAGTAAGCTGTACTTCTCGAAAGGAGACTAACACTATCAATTGTAATAGTTCTTGGGAGAAGTATGCCATTTTGGTGCGTCTCGTATCGTTGGCCTTAAGCTCTCGAAACTTATTTTACGACGATGCCGAAACGATATTTAGATCACGATAGAAGGATACAAAATAAATTTCAACCATTGCACGACCAATATTCTATACAATGATATGTAAGCGCGGTTCGAACAGTAAGGCAAATATCCGGCATACGATCGACTGACGATCGATAAAGTAATACTGTTGTATGAATTATTTTTAGAAATATGTATATATATATATATATGTATGTGTATATATTAAAACGCTTATTCTCGCTCGATACTTTGGTTCGTTTACTTTGAAGGATGCGACGGTACGATTACCTGCCAGCAGATGATACCGAAGAACGCGTGAAGTTTTTCAGTTTCTGCGTTCCTGGTGCACGGGGCTCCTCGACGAAAACCAGACGCATCCTTTTCTAGCACTTAAAAGAACGCTTACTAAAACGTGCAAAACGTCACGCGTGCGTTTTACTTGACGCGTTTTATTCGTCCCATCGAGTTTCTGAGCAGCTTGAAGGCGTTTACTGTCGACATAGTTCCAGGGGTCTTGATGCTCTTGGGGCAGTACTTGATAGTATGGGCCACATCGCCGCACGCGCCACAAATTGGGCACGTGTACGCCCTATAAGCACACAGAAAGAACGCTGTAAATTACCAGGGACTCGGCGCAGAGTCTCGAGGGGTTCTTAAGGGGTTTCAATATGTTTGTTCCCTCGAATTCTATCGGGTATGCAGAGAAAAAAACGTGGTACGACTTCACTTTTCAACGGAGAAACGGGCAGCGATTTATTTACCTTAAGACTGGGCACTGGATTCGGCCATCGATGTCTTTTAGCAAGTGCTGTCGGTAGTAAGTCTCCTCTTCGCCATTGTTTCTACAGAAAACGCATTCTGTGGGCAAGGGTTTCTTGTGCTTCCTGCGACGCGATGTCACCCGCACCACACCATGGTCCAGATCTGGACAGTATTCGAAATCGCGACCGTTGTGGCGGAACTCCTCCATCACATCCTCAACTGAAACACCATTCATTCAAAAATGCACATAGGCGTAGTTAGGATTTTTGTCTGGGAGGGGCCAGGTCCTATTCCCCCCCTCTCACGAGGTCTCTATTTTTTTTATAGGTAGAAATTTTTATATACATACACATTTTATAATAATAATTTACCTACATATTTATTTAGCACTAAAACAAAGAGTAAACGGAATAAATAATTATTTATTATTTACTCTCGGGAAATGTAAACAAAATTTTTAAAAACAGAAAGAAATGCAGCAGAAAAAATAAATAAAAGGAAGAGCATATCATGTATATCTATAGTTAAAATTTATACAAGCTTTAAATTGCGGTGTTTTTCTAAAAAAATATTTAGGACCTGTTATAGGACAGATGAATGTTTTTTATTTATTTCGATATTTCCTAAGGAGTGGTCATTTCGCGTTTGGGGGGGGGGCCAATCCGCATTTTGGGGGGGCCAGGCCCACCCGGCCCCCTAACTAGTTACGCCAATGAAAATGCAACAATTGTCGTTAAAAGATTCCCGTGCCGTTTACCGAAGCCGATTGAAATTCGAGAAGCAATAGTTGTGCTCGAGGGCACGTATCAATAGTAATATTTCTTTCGAAAGCTCTCAACGATCGTTTCGTATAAGGAGAAAAAAAAAAAGAAATATATACGCATCGACCGATCACTGCGCTGTATTTATTTTTCAGTCTCGGGCTTTTTCGAGGGCCTGGGTTCGAGGAAACATAGGCGGCGAAAATAACGGCCGCGGTGTATCGGGTTTCACAGTTTGTAAACAGAATCGTCCTATTTTTCGAATGACGCGGGGAAATCGCACGTTACTGTGTAACCGAGAAGTAAATATTAAATATCGTAAGTACAGGACGACTGGTGTCGTTTAAAATCGTTCAGAGAGGTGCAAAAAGTTTGACGACTTTCGATACAACTTATCTGTTTTCACCCCGAATAGCAAAATAATCTCAAAAACATTTGTCCGTTTGTTTCTATTTTAGATGATCATTTGTTGAGAACCGATGAAACGAGCCAGAAGAACGTTGGATAATTTTGTGGCTAAATTCGGCGAATTCCATTCAATATAACAGTTCCACGAATCCTCTACAGTAAGTTATGCCATGGCACGTTTTAGAACAGAGAATTCCTCTTATCGATTTGTTTGTTTACAAACTGAGGAAGGTGTTCGGCTAATCAGATCACGATCTAACGACGCACCAACGAATTAAAACTAAAATGTTGGCTTTGAAACTGTGTTGCGTATGATAATCCGAAAGAATATTTATTCAGGATTCACTTTTATCGAAGCAACATTCATTTTAATGCGAATGTAACCGACTGTGTCGTCGGAATCGCTCGAAGGGCGATCAAGTTGTGGAATTTTTCAGAGAATACAAGACGATAAATCGATGAAGCGAAGTGGAGCAGTCGCGGAAAACGATATGGAATGTAAAAAGAAAATATCTCCCGTGAAATAAAATGTTTCTACAAAGTATAGTCCTAGTTTAATGCAATTCTACAAAAACAAATGATCGACGATGACAGTTTGCGACAATCGACGGGGAAAAAAGTTCTGTATACAAACTGTCGGCGACGCAACTTCGTTTACCTGTTGTAATAACGCAGAGAAGTAATAAAAGAAGTTTTCAAGAATAAGTTGGAACACGAGTTACTACATCCTACATGAGAATTTGCTAAAATGTCTCCTCGGCAAAATAAATAAGTGACTACTAATTAGAAAAGTGGGATAACATATTCACGACGACCTCCTTCTACGCATAAGCAATGCGTGACGTAATTATCTAATAAACAATAGTGTTCTTCCAGTTAATTTGTCATCGAACTTGACGGTGGCTTTAATGCGTAATTGTATGACGTAAAAGGATCACATCGCGTTTCGTAACATGACACATTGTAGGTCCCTGTGTATTTATATTCAGAAATTCGAATAATTATTTAATTAGAACGACCTTTAACTAACAACTATCCAACATGCCCGAAGCATAAATCAAATTCTACGAAACTTCGCACAACAATCGATCTACACTTTCCATATCCGATTTCCAATAAAAATAACAAAGTACAGATTAAATGAACTTACTGGTTGGAGGAGGAGCCTCTTGAGTCTCGATCGTGAAATTGGCGAACAATCTCTTCATTTCTTCCTCCAAGCTGTTGTTGAATGGGTAGAAGAAGTTCGACACCTGAGGCATCGGAAGCTGTTGTTGCATGATCGAGACATGCATCATGATCAACCGGGGGATAATAGCGAAAAGTTGCAAGGAGAAAGATCACAAGACCGCGTTCAACCTTCTAAAGGGAAGAAACGCTGAAGAGATTGCGAAGACTTGCAAGTGGAGACTGCCGAACTGCACCGCACCAGTTTCAAAATTCAACTGACGAAGCTGGATGTCACCGACGTCACCGCGATGATCCCGGCGCGATCGGCGAACGCGAAGAAAGGGACCGGTCGCGGTGGTGGGGATGAAGCGAACGCTCCAATAGAAACTTGGGCCTGGCATCCCAAATCTATCATTCCTGTAATCGCGAACGAGGTATAGGATAGAGCTAAAACCACGGGCGAGGTATAGAAGAGACCGTACATGCCGCGTGAATTTTTGGCACACAGCTCGGAGGCTCTATGAGGGCGGTAGCGCCCACTTTCAGAAACACTTGACTCTACAGCCCCGCTTGCGTGTCGCATGCAACGTTATCGACTCAGAATGGAATTCGATCGCAATCCTTCTAGTAGTTAGAATTCAAACTAAATATGATGCAAATTGATTCTTATCGGCTCAGGGAACACCCAATCTGAGCTGATTTGATTCCATTTAGACCAGTCTGGGAAATTAAGTGCTCCTTTTTTAGAAGTGAGGCTCAAACTTAAGTTTGATAAGTGAGGGATCGAACTTAACACAGATTTTTTTTTATTATTTGGAACTATTCTGTGGTCTAATCTTTATTTAACTGGCTACGTTGAAACATTTCAAAGTTTCACTTGTAACAAGAAAAATATTTGTAGTAACTAGATTCTGCTATTCCATAGAAAATGTGACAAATGTTACAACGTAATTTCATGTACGAAAATCTATTAGCGAATGGAATTACGCAACATGTTTCTTGAATTTAATTTGAATTCCTACCACTCGCAACATTGTAATCTTAATTTAGACAGAGTCGATAACGTTGGGTGTGACACGAAAATGGTAAGAGGGCTCGCGAGCCCGGCGAACGTGTGACACAAAATTACATTGAATGATTAAGTCTATCATATATCTGGTCCGTGATATAATCTGGTGATGTTTATTATTTTGTCCAGAAACTGTAGAACAAATACCTATAGCATTTTAATACCTAAGTAGAATATATAAACAATAAATGAAAAACATTTTTAACCGCGATGAGTGTTTTATTTCCCATAGCAGAAATGATTTTCGTATTATAGGTTACCTTTCGCGTTGCGAACGCGTCATTTATTTATGCAGTACTGTAGCAAAACAATAGGCTATCTGTTTTCTTTTTCAGCGTTTGCGAAATACATTCCGTGTATAAATATACGTAAATTAGTAGGGAACTGAATGTAAACAACGTCAATAATATGTTTACTTGAACGAAATGCAGATCCTTCCCGGAGCATTGAACCATTTAGAATGTTAAATTCACCTAAGTACGGCTGCCAACAATTCTAGTTGGTCCGATAGTATCGCGTGATTTTATTTACAAACCGAGCCCTCCAAATGCGTCAGAAGCTCTTTTATATAAGAAGAATTTCACACGGCGAAGTCAGTTTAGAATCAGTCGAGCATCAAACAAGTTTCAGTATTCAGTGTACGCTAATTCCAACAACTACAACTATAGTTAACAATATCCAGTATTAATAATTACCGTTTATACGCTAAAAATCAACAGCCTAAAATTATCTATTTATCTTAATCTTAAATAATCCACTCGACCCCGAGGGAACGGGGGGAAGACATGTCACGGAATTCAACGATAAGACATTATCAGAAATTCATTCTTTTATCAAGGTATGTTAAATGCACAGTTTTATAACCACTTTTCAGATACATATACACTCTACTCGGGCAATTCCTATCCTTTTCATACTTAAACGAGTTCTTTCCATACTTCCCGAGTTACACAGAATGTACAGATGCACATATCTACATATATTATCTATGTAGGTATTCTAGAATCTATACGCGAGAGCGCGCGTGCGTGTGTGTTGTGTGTGCGTGCGCGCGTGCTCGTTCATATACGCGTATAAGAAGGTGCAACATTAGGCTGACGTCCAAATTAATAATAGTCACACTTACTTACCAAATAAATACTCTGCTTCGCGAAAAGTCATTGTTAAATTAAGAGATCGGCGAAGCGTGTTTGCGCATCAGCTGATTTTGACAGATGCCTGAAGAACGATATCTTTCGGTATGATTTAGTACTACCTAACTACTTACATTTGCAACTAAATATGTCACTATTTAATGAAAAAGCTTCGGTTAAAGTTTAGTCTCCAGTTTTCTAAATCTATTTTCCAAGTATGTTGACGATTATACGAAATGATTATTTTTTAATATATTTACGATTATTATGTATATCACAGATTGTTCGCACTGTATCGTACCTATCATTTTGTGTCTCGAGTATTATTCTCACAGGTTAATTGCTCATTTATGACTTACAGGCAATTGACGAATAGTGCGGCAGGTAAGAATGACGGGGGAAGCATCGATAGAAATAAATTCTTGGAGCATATAAATGTTTTATGGAAAACCAAAATGTCTATGCAAAATCATTCTAAGCTTCTGGTGCAGCTGAAAGATTACTGGCACAAATCTGGCTACGACAAAAGTCTGCAGATTGTTCTATCCAAAGATTGGATAGATTTTCTGCAAAGAATAACTTATGCGCAAATCAATACCCTGAGGAAGTTATCGCCTATGGAATTTATGAAAAGTACAAGCGATAATAAGACAGCGGACGTAGAAAAATATAATAATAAGGAAATAGAAGATAAGAAAGTTATATTAATGGCTAAAGAAGAAGAGACTTTGGTACCTAATCCCTCTAAACACCGGAAAGTATGTCAGGTATTTAATACTTTATATATGGGATGATGATTTCACGCAGGGGGATATAATTTTTATTTCCTTGTAATTTCCTTACAGCCAACTGGCGAAGAAGCTGCTGTCGGTGAACATAGATTGGAAGCGAAAGAGCAGTCGTATGATCTTTCGCAGATTCTTGGAGCCTTAATCTTTAAGCTAACCAGTAAGAGCAGAACAGCGACCTTAGTCATACCACCGAAGTGGAAAATAAATATCCATAAGGATATACCGAAGCATAGCATTGCTTCCAGAACTCGCCATGTTTTAAATAGTATTATAACTGCTGAATCGAATGCTTCGAGGTGCAGGAGAATCGAAGATTTGTTGGCGCATGTTGACCAGTATCCAGAGGCCAGGCATTACGCGATCAAAGAAGGAGCGATTAGAGTGTTGCTCAAAACCCGACGGAAGACAAAGGACGAAGAAATACAAGGTATGTAGCTGCTTAGAAATATAGTACCGCTTTAATCACTTGAATCCTAAGACAGAAATTTTGCAGCATCTATAAGAGAAGCACTAGCCATATTAGGCTACACCGATCCATTACCTGGAAGAGGTATCAGAATTCTTTCCATCGACGGAGGTGGTATGCGTGGAGTATTGGTCATAGAAATGTTGAAAAAGCTCGAACAACTCACAGGGAAAAGAACGCACGAAATGTTCGATTATATATGCGGCGTGAGCACGGGAGCGATTCTTGCAGCTACTTTAGGTTTGTAACAGCTCTAAGCTTGCTAAGCTTGCTTTCTTCTTTGTCCGCTTTGCTTCATCCTCGAAAGGGACGACATAATTATTCATTGTGTGTTTATATACATGTAGTTGTTCCAAAGGATTCTACCACAGGTCAGATACCTTGTGTTTCTTCTTATACATCTAAGAAAATTTACGATTATACTTTTCAATTGAAAAGATCAGAAAAAATTAAGAATATTTAATGAGCCATATAAAATGACTAATCGAAATTTCGAAAACAACCACATTGAAATCGGCAAATTTACAAATTATTCGTCACTGCGACTGTGATCTATCTGTCTATTATTATTGATCTTTGTGGTAGAGTGTAACTAGTCTGTATCTCCCTCAGGTGGACATAAACGAAAATCGTTAAATGAGGTATCAGACTTGTACAGGGAATTAAGTATTAAAGTGTTCACTCAAAGCGCTATAAAAGGGACGAGTAACTTAATGTGGAGTCACGGTTACTATGACACAGCACTCTGGGAAAAGCTATTGCAAGAACACTTGGGCGATAAGATTCTCATAAAAACTGTTCGCGATCCAAATGCACCGAAGGTAAATGTTCTGCTTCATTTTTATCGAGAATTGAAACTATTTCTTAAGAATTCTTAAGAATATCTCATTTCCAAGGGAAATCGTTATTCAGTTTTCAGCCATATCAGCGGTAGTAAATCATGAACGTGTAATGGCGTATGTGTTTCGAAATTACACTTTGCCACATAGGGTAGAAAGTCAATACATAGGATCCCACAAGCCGAAATTGTGGCAAGCTATAAGGGCATCTGCAGCGGCGCCTAGTTATTTCGAAGAATTCAAATACGGCGAATTTCTTCATCAGGATGGAGGTAGAGTTGAACAACTTTCTTTAAAAAACAGCGAATATTTTAACATTATAGAAGAGTTGATTACACGAATTCCATAAATTCCACAGGCATATTGGTAAATAATCCTTGCGCAGTTGCGCTACACGAAGCCAAGCAATTATGGCCGAATAATCCGATTCAGTGCGTAGTTTCATTCGGGACAGGGAGAACGCCGAATCGACTTTCCGAGAACAATAACGAGCCTATGGAAGTGGCGATCTCGAGTTGGAGAGAGAAGTTCTATAAAATTTTAGACAGTGCGACCGACACAGAAGGTACGTGCGCAATATCCTGAAGCGTCTTGTGCTGTATGTGATAATAATTGTCTTTGTTACGTAGCCGTGCATACAACGCTGAACGACCTTCTTCCCGAACGTGTTTACTTCCGCTTCAATCCGTATTTGACGGAAATGTTGTCCATGGTGGAAATACGGCCAGAGAAGATCAATCAATTGGAACAAGACGCGAGAATGTATATACGGAGAAACGAGGAGAAGTTCCAGAAAGCTGCTCAAGCCTTGTTACAAAAGAGGCGGATCCGTCAGAAGATTGTAGACTGGACTGTGTTGCAAAAACAAATGTCAGGTCTATGAATTCTGTGCATTCCATAACTTGTAAAAATACATTAAAAGTTATGTAAGCATTAAATTTACGTCCGTACGTGTGTACGCATACACACGTATATACATCTTACCATCAATGTATTATATGTATAGATAGATACGAGGAAAAATTCTTTATTGTGTGACGATTAAGTATTAGTAGTTGGTAAAGACTTATAATACTTATATGTATATTTAATATGTATTACTGTGATTGTTATCAAATTCAAGCGATTTACTGCTGCTCTCAACTTGTTAGCGCGCTTAGAATTAGTACGGGCATACGATAAAGTAGTAGTGATACTTGTAGTATGGTTAAAACTTTAAATGCCTCGCGCGCGCGTGTGCGCGCGAGCACGACCAAAATACCTTAAGGTAATTTCACTTAATTATCAACGTAATTTATACTTCACCCATATCACGCTGCGTCGTTACGTTTTAATCTTGTACTGCTTTCTATTTTCCATACATGTCACCGACTTTGCGAATCAACCTGGTGAATTTGTTAGTACAAAGTAATCTTTTGAATAAAATGAAAAAATGTTTATTCGCGTAGAATGTCTTAGTGATAATTAAACTTGTTCAAAATGATAATTAAAATAAATAATTTCTTTCCTGTTTTCCGAATTAGAGATTACTTATCCGTTTTCAAATGAAACGTCAAAACGGGAGCGCATCTGGCGCTAGTGTCTATATCGCTTCTTCTTCGCGCTTCCGTTTCCGAGTGCACCTCTGGATTATTCTCAATTATTCCTGTGAGTTTACAATTTTACTGATGAGTATCCGTGTAATCTGTTAAATATTCCATGTATTGTAACTGGTAAATTATTTCTTAACATTAAGTAAATTCGTTCTACGGCACTATTTTTATAGTCGTTTCGTATTCGATAATCGTACGAGCCACCTAACCTTGAAATTTGTTTATTACATATTATGTCGTGACTGTTTGAGTGAAGTAATTATTGTTTTAGATTCTATAATACGGAAAAATGGCAAAGTCTAAGAATCACACCAATCATAATCAGAGTAAGTACAACGAAGTTTATTTATCGCAATCGAGTATATATAAGTACACGATAGTTACTGTTAAAATTCACGAGTACTGTAAAACTAAATCGACCGACTTCCAAAGCATCAAATGTAATTTATGTGTCTTTCCTTTGATTGCCAGATCGTAAAGCTCACCGGAATGGTATTAAGAAACCTAAACGTTACAGACACGAGTCTACACTTGGCGTAAGTCTATGAGAACTTTTATCAACGCTAATCCATTGGTCTCAAATCCAAACAAGTATTTTCATTCTACTTATTACATGTTTTAGATGGATTTGAAGTTCCTAAGAAATCAGCGTTTTGCAAAAAAGCACAATTTGAAACCAAAAGAACAGCTAAAGAGGGCTGAAAAACACAAGGCCCTGCGCGAGGCTAAAAAATAAGTTTCTTATTTTTTAAAATGACTCTGTTTTAATAAAACGTGAAAAAGCAATAACGCATTACATCCGCTTCATTCCCTTCAGCTCTATACTATTTCTCCAGAGCATCCTGGTATTTCTATAGTGCATTCGAAATGTAAATAATATACGTTTGTACATATAAGTAGGTGGTAATCATAATAGATATTATTATAGTAGATATAATTCGTCTTATCAGAACAATTGCGTATTTTCGTAATTTTACATTTAAATTTGATTGTGGAATGTCGACGAACGGGATCACATATGAAGACAGTGGGAGTAACAACAGACTAACCCACGTTTTTTCTCGAAATTGAATTAGTAGCAACAACGTATTCTAACAGGAAAAAAAATTTTAAATGTGGGTTGGTCCGTTGTCGCTCTCATTGCCTCATATTTGCTTATATGTAATTCCGTTCCACTATTATTCTCACATAAATTCCTGATAGCTATCATAGTCGGGCAGAAATGTTGTTTGAAAATGGCTACAGTCGAAAGAGAATAGAAAAATATAGGCAAGTATCTGTAATTACGGTAAGTGTTTAAACAGCAACACCTGATACGTTGATAAAAACTGTCGGTTTTTCCGAAGTTCAAAGTACATATGCAATTCTTAAAATCTTAACTGATATTCAAATGATTATAGCTCGAATCCAATATGGCGGCTGGGCATAAAACAAATGACCGTTACACGATGAATTTTGAAAATTCTTCGATTCCGCAAAGAATTCTGTTATTCAGTGGTAAAAGAAAGTCTGGCAAGGATTTTGTTACCAATATTTTGCAAGAGAGGTAAGGAACTTTTAATCGCCATGATAATAGTAATAGTAGTAATAATAGATTCTGATTTAACATATGTATAACTACGATACATGTTTGCTAGAATTGGTGCTGATAGATGCGTCACTGTAAAATTGTCGGGACCAATCAAATCTCATTGGGCCAAATCATTGGGCCTCGATATCGATCAACTGCTCGGGGACGGAGAATACAAAGAAAATTATCGTCTTAAAATGGCTGAATGGGGCGAAACTATGAGGAAAAAGGACCATGGATACTTTTGTCGCGAAGCTATTGACATGTATAACGGTAAGCAATTAATTTCTCTGCGTAATAAATACAATTATTTTATCGTTTTTAAAGGAATCTGGTAGGAGTCATTTCACATATTATTTCGTCAACGATTTGCACAAATTTGTTTTTAGCACACAGCAAGCCAATATGGATAGTAAGCGATGTAAGAAGGAAAACTGACATAAAGTGGTTTACAGAAAACTTTGGCAATGCGTGTAAAACGATTCGCATAGTCTCGGATGAGGAAACTAGAGAGAAGCGTGGCTGGACTTTTGTTGCGGGTAAGTAGGAAAAAGGAAAAATTAACTAATTATCTTTGCTAGCAGAGCATTATAATAAACTGTATCGAAACATATTTTACATAGGTATCGATGATTCTGAAACTGAGTGTGATTTGGACGATATAGAAAAATGGGACTTGAAAGTGACAAATAATGGCCAAAATATAGACCATATATTGCAACAGATATTAGAATTAATTAGCTAGTCTCAGATTAACTACATCAGTTGTACAAAATAAGAATGATTACTCCTGTACATATGTATTTGCGTGTATATTGTTGAACTTGTTACACTTGTAGCAAACAAATCTTCTTTAATTGACTTTATAGCAAGGGTAAAATAAAGAATATACAAATGGAAGGTGGATATAATTTTCCTTGAGTATTCGAATGTATTCAAATGAATTGAAAGAGTCGAGAGTTTCAAAGTCGATTTTCTCGAAAATGAAGCGCAATATCAAAAAATTTTATTTCTTTTTCTCGACTTATTTACTTGCTATAAGTCGAAAAGAAAGAGCAACTTTTTTTCATATCGTACTTCCTTTTCGAGGAAATCGACTTTGAAATTCTTGACGTTGCGATTTGGGCGCAAGTGGAATTCGCCCCCTGTAGGTGTTTCCCCTTCCATCATTGCAGATTAGTCCCGCCGAACGCTGCACACATGCAGCATACATACGATGATTATGTATTGTTTATTTTATAAATACGAGTTTCTTTCGTGTCGTAAATCATAAAGGACTTTGCGTTATCGAACGTCAAGTGGCTTGGAAGGATATTCCTAGAGATCGTTTCATCGTCTCGTGAACTTTTGAAATGGTGGATCACTCACTACCGTCCGATATTCTTGACGATCTAAGCAGGTTAGCTTTCAAAGATGATTCTTATAAATTGCGTTTGTTATGACTATTAAATTGGTTGTTAATCGTAATATTTTATTTTGAAACTAACAGGCTAATTCTTCTCATTTGAATAATATTTTCAGTCGGTTTATCATCAACGTTCCCGAAGAAGAGAGGAAAGATTTGGTTCGAATATGTTTTCAAATCGAATTAGCTCACTGGTTTTACTTAGATTTTTATTGCACCGATGAAAACCCGAAATTAAGGCCATGTGGCATGAGGGAATTTGCCACGCACATCTTTTTTCACATACCATTTTTAAAACCACACGTGGCTAATATAGACAGCATCCTTGATCAATGGCGAGAATATAAGCAAAATGTTCCAACATTCGGGGCAATTGTGTTGAACGAAGACTTGACTAAAGTATTACTCGTTCAAAGCTACTGGGCGAAAAACAGTTGGAGCTTTCCTAAAGGCAAAGTGAACGAGGACGAAGATCCGTCCCACTGCGCCGTTAGGGAGGTTTTAGAAGAGACTGGGTTCGATATTTCAAATTTAATCGATGAAAACGAGTATATAGAGTCGGTGATAAATGAACAATTAGTGAGATTATACATAATATGCGGCGTTCAGAAAGATACGAAATTCCAACCAAAGACACGAAACGAGATAAAGAATGTGGAATGGTTCTCCTTAGCTGACCTACCCAACAACAAGAAAGACATGACCCCGAAAGTAAAAATAGGAGTTGGTCCAAATGCATTTTTCATGGTTATTCCTTTTGTGAGGTAAAGGTTGGCTATAATAGATCCGGAATTCTCAACATGTTAGCATTACTTACACATGTTATTAAATTCGTTTAATAAAGCATTGTATAGGTATGCATAGGTGTACGCGTAATATGTGCGATTGAGAAACATTTAACTTTGAATTTAAGCAAAATGTAATGCAAGGTAGAAGATCGATTAAACGTTTGGCTAAGATCTAAGGTTTTTCTATGTATTTCTGAATAGAAGGATGAGACGTTGGATACAGGAGAAACATTTCCGCGAGAAACACGTGAACACAGTACGAAGGCACAGACACAGATCTCTTGGTGACGTCGAAAGCGTTTCAAAGGGGAAACGACAGCAGCAGCAGCAGCAGCAACAGGTCCCAAATTCCGTTCAGGTTGTTAAACGTTATTTGTTGATCGCGATGAAGTACTCTGCTTGAAAGTAACCAGGAATTACTTGCAGAGCGAGATTCCAGCTTTTAAGGACTGCAAGAACTTCCGACAATCTAATACTTCTCCCGCTCGAAGTCGTCGCGGCGTGTACGATAATAAAAATGCCATGTCTAAAGCAGCGATTAAACGTAATTTATTCGGTGAACAAAACGAAGACGAAACTTGTTCCGTTCTCGCCCAACAATTAACGGATAGCCCAGGGGGTCAACCAACTTGCGCATTTCTAATGGACCCAGCTATCCAATCTGTGAAATGCAACGAGTTCAGCTACAGAGCACAGGCTTCCATGAAAGGACTGAAAGGTTTATCGAGTACCCAGAAAGTTCCCTTATGTATATGCAATTCATTCGCAGCAATATATATTTACATATTTGTTTCAGATGAAACATGCCAGTCCCAGGAATCCCGGAATCCAGAATACGTCGAATTTCCAGAGGGAAATATAAAATCTTTATTGTTTAGTAAAGCAGCGAGTAAATTGCAAATAGATCTAAAAACTATACCATCCCCGTTTGGTGCGGTGGAGGATAGGAAGAATGCAACTCGGAGATACTCGACAGAATTTAGATCGATAATTTGGGCACAGTTTAAATTCGATAGACAAACGATACTTGGCTGTTTATAAGAGTCGCGTTTTTAGGAAAAGGAGGGTCGTACTCGGCAAAACTCATGCTTATGGTTGTATTAGATTTTTACCATATTTATACAAATTTAACGAATAATCGCGGATAAAACTTTACAATAAAATGTCATTTTAATCGTTTATCATCTCATAACTGTTTCTTGTTAAACTGTAATTGAAATTGAAATTGAAACGATCTTATAACGTACAGTATAATATAATGATTAAGGTGAATACATTACTCGTTCTCAGTTGTAATGCTTCCTAGAAATTTAATCTTTCCTTCCTTTTCTCTGTCATATACCCATGACGACGATAATTTTGTAACAGTGAAAGGATGTTGGTACAACGATTAAGCGAAAAATTGCAAGTGACATGTTTACAAGTTGTAGGATTCAGGGTGAACTTAATATTATTACTTTGGATACTAAGAAAGTCTTATGCACGCATGTACGTATACATATTCTAACCGCCAACCTATTACAAACAATGATAACGATTCTATGAGCACATAATTTACGCGTTCAGTTTTACATGTATGCGCGCACATGTGTTGACCGAATATTTGAATATTGAGCAATATACTCTTTGTATACCTATAGTATGGCAAAGACGCGCGTATTCCATGTATTTACGTGAAAGTAGGTAGGTATTACAATTCACTTTCCAAGTAGTTAGAACGGTGCAGTTGGCAAAGGTATGTGCTGATTTTTCTTTTTAAAACAGAGACATTTTAACGTCCCTATCACTTGAAAAGAATAAGAAAAGCAAAGAGAATTAACATAAGGGCTATAATAAAACACAGTACTTTGCGGAGAAGTACCCGGCCTGTGCCCTGCACACTTTTGATAATCTCGTTATTCAATGCAAACACTACTTTACTTTCTTCTATAAGTTTATTCTTAGTATCTTCGTCCAATGTTTCTGCAATTTTGTTCATTATATCGTGCATATTTCTCTTAAGTTCAAAGATACTACTATTTTCAAAGTCTGTAATATTACTACCACTAGTCTGAATTTCATTGAACGGCAAGATCTTTTGCATGAGCAGTCTCTTTTTGCGTAGTATGATCCCTCCGCTAAGGAGACCCATGTACAGATGATAAATGTATGCCATCAGTAAAGTAGGATCTGTGTCTTCTATTTCCCTTAAACGCATCAGATATTTGATCACACTGTCCCTGAGAAGAGTTAATAATCTCTTTCAGATATTAAACATCCTAGATAAATACGATCGCATAGATAACAAAGTCATTCGATTTTATGAAAGATGAACATTCGGCGCTTTCTACGAGCCGCATGCGCATGTAACACATAAATATATAATTTTATATAAAGACTATACCTAGGACTGTAGTTTTTCATCCATCCTTTCCCTAAATAAAAGTCAAGATCGTGTTCGAAAGCTTTTGTACGCTTAAGCTTGTCGAGTGGAAATAATCCTATTTTGGTGTTCTGTAGCCTATCCATGGCACCTTCCAAGTATCGAAAGATTTCATAAAAAACCAAAAGACCATCCGCCCACACAGTGTCATCAAGAAATCCTGTTCAAAGCCGACCATATTTGGCAATGCAGTAACATGTTATTTTATCCGATTTCTTTTAAGTATACGAAAATCTTATCTAACACAGATATGTACAATCATTTCACCGAACTAGGAAAGCATCGAGATCGAGTCAAGTACTAACAAATACCTAGTTAACCTACGTGTTACGAACAATAATACTACGTAAAAATAAAAGCTGAAAACCACTGGATATTTATTTACTTGAAACTTGCGATTTATCTTACCAAACGCTAATTTCGCATTTACTAAAGTGTCACTGACTGTGTGAATTTCTTTCGTAGCTTTCCGCATCTTTTTACAAAATGTATCCTCATCTTTGTTCCACATTTTGGTAAAAGTCAAGCGTATTTCCAATAAATACTATATAACATTAAAGCAACTTATACTGTCATCTGTTTCGTTTAAATTTCTACACATTTAAAATCCTTTTGACGATCAGAAACGACAAGTTGGAAGCACTATTTCGCCTTGCGTTTGGCATTTGCTTTGCTGCCTACAACATTGTTACCTATACACCTATGTGTACTGTAGCATGCATGCATACTTAAAATTTTCAGCTCGACATCACTCAACTTGGTCGGCAAAGAAGCGATAATATCTGACAAATGCGTTCAGTACCATTAGCGAGGTACACAGAAATTCGCGTAAACTTTGCGGGGTAAATCAGATTGCCCACCCCGCAGGGATATTTTGTAACAGTATATAAAGCAGGATCGCTCTAAATTCAATAATTTACGAGATTAAATTAGTTATTTATACAGCAAGCTGTTGATAGAAGTTTCTTTCAATTGGTCACTAACCGATAGATGGCAAGCCCCATCAAATTCCACGGAGGGTTTTGTGCGAGTGTATTTCGTGCCGCTTGATTGCGCGCGATAATTTGAAAAGGTAAGGGAGTGAGTGTTTTAATTATAATATTATAGTTATTTATTTCATTGGTCAGAAACTAATTGAACGAAATATTTATTAGTTGCTGTGGTTAAATTTTGCTAATGTTTCATTAGAATTCATTGACTTTTCGTGCAGAGAAGCCAAATAAAATACAGTTATAAAAGTTGGATAATTTTTTATTTAACAGTGGCATGCCGGGCACTGTTGTTGACTCGGTTGCAGTTCAACACGTAAGTACGAACAATAAGAATGTTATATTTATTTTATGGATCTGTTACAAGAAAAGAAATGTCTCTGAGCGGAAGTATTTTGCATAAAGCACGTCCTCGTAGCAGACCCTGTGGAACAGGTCCATAGACACGAGAATCAGTTGAGTTATTACTATTATCTCCTTCCAGCCACACATGCCCATTTGGAACCTGAAACATCGCGCGACTATGTAACGAGAAGAGTTCAGCTCGCAAGGTCAGCCTAGAGTTCCTCAGTCGCAACGACAATTATAGAAAATTTAAGCTCTTAATATTAATGTTACAAGCCTACCGTGATCCCATTTTGTACTTTATCTCCAGGTAATCCTATAACTCTCTTGCATATGTGTTCTTTGGGTCTAGAGGGACATTTGGAAATAATTATGTCGCCTTTCTTAAGTTTCTGCAATCTTATAGATATACGCTCTATAATTAACACATCGTCGCTATATAATGTTGGCTCCATCGATGGACCTTCGCACTGTGTAATATGAAAATTATGTAGTTGAAATAGTAAGCAGAAAAACCACATGGTACTCTAGTTATATGTATTATAACGTGAAACTTCTTACCATAACGAAATCTCCTACATATTCACAGACACAATGTATTACACAGGTCCATTGCACGAAGTTCTTTAGCAGCTTACGAAAGATCATAGTCATTAAGAAACACGGATAATTGTATATAATACATATTATACTTAACACAGCTGCAGAGGTTAGGTAGAAGCTAAACTTGTGCCGTTCAGATAAGTTGCACTGTCGCCTATAAATCTGTGCATCGCATACGTTGCGAGTTTTTGTGCGTAAAATAAACAAATGAGTTGCAGAACTCTACTGTGCAAAAGAATAATATACAAAAGTTTATTGTAAATATTTGTTCGGTATAAGTCACATTACCCGGCGAGCAAAATCTGTTTACCCTTGCTACTGCTGCTACAGGCTACTGACACTCTGTGCTATTGATTACAGTTTGCGAAAAAAAATGATAATGGATTTTATTCGCAACACGATTTTTCAGGAGTTTAACATTTCGCGTAAAAATTGAAGGAACACTATAATTTCCCGGAAAATTTTGGTCATTTTCAAATGGTTATATCTCTGCGAAAAATGGTCATAAAAAAAATTTAAAAACCGCATTTTAACGCTTGAAGTTTCTAGTTTCTGAATCAAGGACTTAAATTTTTTTTTCGTCTATTATGATACTGTTTTGTTAAGACGAAGCGCAGGAAACGAAGTTTCAGAAATTTTTGTCTAGTTTGAACGCATGCACGGGCCAAAAATTTTTTTCCCGGTAAATCCAACTAAGAGCTCTTATAGAGCGAACATTTCTCTTTAATTTTCTCTTTTTGGTTTTGTTGTATGATTTTTATTGGCCGAGTTACTCGCGATCAAAGCGAAAAAGGTATTTTTCATTTTGAACACTTATAACTTGCGAACTCATGATCGTAGACAAATTTTCACGAGTGTTTTGGAAAGCTAAGAAAATTTCCTTTTAGGACCTTCGGTTGCCAATTTAATGAGATTTTTGTAATCGTATTAAATCCGTTTTAAAGTGATCCCAAAAATTGCGTATTTATCATTTCTTAGAAAACATGACGCCACATCAAATTCAAATTCAAATTTTAATTTAAATTAAAATCCGTCCGTCGATCGAGCGGAAGAATATGAGAAAGTATGGCTGGAAATGCTTAGGGCAATCACGTTTGACGGTGCAGTGTACTCCGCTTGTAACGTACTTAAATCTAAAGGTTATTATTAATTAACGCGATGGCGCCCCCACTGTTTCCCAGGCCGCGTATAGATACATACTCGCATTTGCTTTTCCCGGTGCGTGTTGGTGAAATTGTCATCAGCCGGCAAACAACACCGACAGGTGGTCGTTAATCGGACACCTTGCAAAAAGCTTCGGTATCGTATCGACACGTATGCAGCCGCTCGATTGATCGTATTGGATTACAAATTGCGACGGAACAGATTGCCGTCGTTTACGGACTACGATCGCACTCGTCGTCAGAAACCGAAAGTAACGAGTTCCAGCGTTCCTTTTGCCAGCTGACGCTTGTTACGTTACGAGACGCCGCGCAGCGCGACACCACGCCGCTCCTTCGATACATTTCGCCTCGCGAAATCCTTATCAAGGATAGAACATCTGCCGATGCTGGTCGTCGGATGATTTTCCGATGAAAACCTTGGGTTGCCTTGTGACAGCTGTCCGACGATAACTCCTCGCCGCGTGTTTAATCGTCAACGTAGTAGGCGGACGTGGCCGGTCGGGCAACGAACGATTTTACCTGCGGCTACGTTAGTGTAGGTACTTACAAATACAATTCACCAGACGCGACTAGCTTTGGCCTATTGTCAGCGGGCAGCTGCGTTTCGCGCATCTGTTTTTCCCCGATGTGGAAACAAATGTTGCTTTGCATCCTTTTTAGCGGCGGATGAAAAGCGAGGAGTAAACAAAGGGGCGAGATTAATCGGAAAATTACTGTCAGTTTGTAGCGAGGTGGTCCCGGAGCCGGCGCGACGTTTACCCAGTCGTTCCGATCGCCACGGGCGTGTAGTACTGTACTACATATAAATATGTATTCCAGAAGGGTGTACCGTACTTTTGCGGGATCATTTATAGAAAGTTGTACAAGTTATTTTGTAAGAGCGTGCTAATATCGAGAGATAAATTGTGCTTGGCCGAGTGGTCCAAGCAAGCCACGTGATCGGCAGGTGGGATTGCTTGGTGGCGGTCCAAACTCCAAAGGGCAGAAGCAAGATCAATAAGAAAAAGACTGGTTTTCCGTGATGCATGGCGCACCTGCTCTTCCCGGCTACACCAGCAGAATGCATCCGATCTCGCTCGCGATCTTTTACCAAACATCTTCAAATTGAAGTTCCGTTGATTGACTAACTCGCGTTGCTTTGGCAATCGTGTCATTCCCTCGAGCCCCTCAAGCTCTGAACACGATTACGTGCATGTATGTACTTGTTTTTTTCTCGCATGAACGCAGACTCGCTCGCGGCGATTGTATACAATCGTTTTAACCATGCTGCTTTGTAATTTATTCTCATTTGTGCCGTCATTGATTTCGTGACTCTATGGGTAATAATTAATAAAAGCGTGAATAATGGAAGAAAGCTCGGAAATGATGGATCGCATAATGGATGTGATCCTGAGCAATTGAATCGGTAGGTAACGGGGATTCTTTTATTGTTATCCGTGCAATGAAAAGTAAAAAGGAAAGAAAGTCGATAAAATAGTTGTAGCGGTGGTTGCGAGGACGAGGAGAACCTCTGGCGGTAAAGGAGCTGCGAGGAGGAATGGTGTAGCGGCCGATTGGCCAATGAGAGGGTCGGATGTGCAGCGCAGTGCGCGGTAGATTCGTGGCACTGTGCCGGGGCTGCTCAGAGCGAGCGTGGACGTTTACCGTGATGTGACTCTCGATGTTTTCGAATCATTTCTCGCCCCCTCTGATCTTCTTCGTGTTTCTCCGGTTGGAACACGCTTGCTCAAAGTCGTCGGTGGCAGTCGGTATCGTTGCACGTTTCTTACCGCCGCGAGTGTTTCTCCGGAGTGATCGCAGCCTCGTCAAGAGCTACTCGCCCTACTCGCCTTACTCGCTTTACTCGCTTGGATTGTTGCTGGAATCTGTTCGTCAGCCGGTGTGCGCCCGATTGCGACACATTCCGTATCTTCGTAGACTGCAAAGATGCGTCGACTGCTCTGGTCGCTGACGATCTCGTTGTAATTTTGCCGCAAATCACTCGCAGAGCTGGACATGATAGGTGTGATCGCGTGTCGAGGACATAGCAGATCTGTGCCACGCTTACCGGCCATCAATGGTGTCGACGTACAAGTGCGTGATCGGGCGGTGTAAACAGTTTGACCGCGTTATACTTGATTGTGCGTTTTCCGTATCGTATCGTGTTGTGCCCTTCCGTTCCGTGCCGTATCGTGTCGCGCTACGTCGCATCGGACCTATTCAAGCCGAGCCGGAGCGAGTCGCTGGTTACTCGTAGATCTCTTAGTAAATGATAAGTTGTTAGAGAAATTGTCGGGAGTGATAGTTGGTTTACGGTAGTTTGGCAGATCTGACTTTGATCGAGCTGCGCCTATGCCCGTTGGAAATTGCCAACGTTAAACACAGGATCGGAGGAGCAGAAAGGTGAGTGCGCATAATTTTATTGGGGTGCGTTTATCAAGCATCGTTGCGTTTTCACGTTTTCACAAACCATTACCGTCGTCGATAAACATTTACCTACTCGCGTTATTAAATCGCAAAGTTATTGTTGCTCGTCGTATAAACTTCTCATTATATTCCAAACAGTTTTCTTTTTACGATGAAACCGCTTCATTTTTAATTAAACGAAAGCGTGACTCTGTAAGTCTTGACGCATCTTGAGTAGGGAAGTAGGGAATAGGTATATATATATACAGTATGTGTTGTTTTCGAGGGTAGGGAAAGAATAATAGGAATTACGATAAAACGGCTTGAAGAAGGAGCTGTTTGGTTCGTTCATCCAGTTTAGAGACCAGGGTCGATATAGGAATAGGAATTATGTATACCTAGGGGTTATTTAGGATTGGACTACACGCACGTCGAGCAGAAATATTTAGGTATGTATATAAACGAGAAGGAAATGAAAAATGGGCGAATCTTCAAAGTTATGGACAACTACACTAATTATTACGATAGTACTTGTACCTGTAGATTCGGTCGTGACGCGGCGGGCGGGATAACGGCGTGCCTGGCTGCCTGCACGATGCACGGTGCACACGCGTAGACGTAAAGGCTTAACGTCGCGTAACGAGACGGCGACGAGCAATCAGGAGCGCAGGTCGTAGGGCACGATATTGTATCGTTGAAAGAAAATTGTTTGGGACAGTCCATCTAGAATCTCTAGATTATAAAGAAAATGTACAGAGCTATGAACGATTTAATTGTGATCCGATCTGTTCCACTTGTCAATTACAGTCGGAATTCGATTTAGGGCTGGGTGCATTGTAAGTTCTCCCTCTTCGTACACAGGATTAACTGAAATTTACGTATGTAAAATGCTTTATTAAAATTCTCGCACGTAAATGGAAAATTCTCTAATATTAAAATAGAAAATCTCTATTTAACTACACACTTATTTATCAACACGAATGGGATGGAATTGAATCGGTTCGAGTTATGAGTTCTGTGCTGGCAAACGATGCAATTTCTGTATCGAACACCGATCACACTACCACCGTTTTCTTTCGCGATAGTCAACGCACCGTAGACTCCTTGGTCCACTCATCGTTACCGAGTTGCGTAATAATTGCTGCTGGCATGTGCTGTGCACATATTATAGTATGTTGCCGGTCGACAGGAGGTTCATTCACGTTTAACGTTTCACTGATTCTGAGCCGCCAGACATCGCGCCTGCACGTGACTCTGTTAAGAACGAAAGTTTGCAACGTATTTAAAGGGGCCTAGAGGCACTTGTATGTTGCACTGAAACATTGATACATGCATCTTGCAACTTGCTGACCCTCCTGGTGGTGAACAAGATGCAAGTTTCATGAAACCTGTATCGTGATGCATGTATCAATATTTCGCTGCAATATGTTTGTAACACGGTCTGTAGGCCCCTTACTATTTACCTACGTTAGAGATTCCTTTTATCCTGGATGTGAGAGCACCGTTGTGTTCGGACTCTCTTTTCTTATCTACAATGGTGAATCGTCTAGCGATATTTGGCTAAAGAAGAAAACTTTTATCAAATCTTTCCTTTGGACTGCCACGTTATTCCTCGCGAGACGGCTGCATCCTTCCATTAGGATTGGATTATCTATTCGCTGGACTGGTAGAAGAGAGCCGCCTTCGGGGTTATTTTTGTCGTTTCGTCCACCCTCGTTGAACCGAGGAAGAGAAAGGCGGGAGACCCTCCTGTGGATAAATTTATCGCTCAACAACTCATTGCCGAGGGTTATTCCGAGAAAGGCTAGAGTTTGTTTGGTGGAAAAAAGCGTATTGTATGTATATGTACATCAGGGTGACTCTTATTTACTCTTGATGAAATTTTTTCACAAGATTCTCTTCACGGCACTCCCCAGAATAGTTTTAAGTAATAAAAAAAATCTATGTAAAGTTTTAGCCCGATCGAATAACGGGAAGAGATGCCCCTGGGCCCTTGAACATTTAAATAATTATCTAACAGCTCACAAAGTCGATTTTATATAATATCCTTCAAAAGTAGTAGATCCAGACAAGGAGCATATGTCACTACTTTTTCTTGTGCGACAAATGGTTTTCGAGAAAAATCCGAAAAACTAAAAGAAATTTCATTTTTCAAATTTTGGAGGATTAATTCTTCCCGAACACTTTTTATTTATGAAGGCGAAGAAAAAATTGTAATTTTGTAATTTTATTTTCGAGGACTATTCTCCACATTTAAGGCGGAGCATTGCGCCTTTAAAACTGCTACTATAAAACAAAATTAGACTAAACTAAACTAAAATTAAACTAGGCATTCATTAGGCATCATTAATAAAGAATCATTCAACGAAGATTTGGCGCAGTGCATCAAATTCAAGGGTTGGGCTCACAAGGACTGTACAGACTAAGAAAATATCGATCTTTTTGAAGAGGAGGAGGAATGCTATCCGCAGATTTGTCCTCTCCTGATTCTGAGTCCTAATGAATGTTTCGGAGGGAATGTATTTAAACGGGCGCGCGCATTATCACCGATCGATTCGATTGATAGTTGATGCGATTGATTTGAGTAAATTTCTCGAGAACATGAAAACGAAGCCGATTCGACATGGTCGCGATTTGAATAGCTTTCGCGAAGGGATAAACCGTGTGGAATTTTGGTAGCGTTGTTCTGTTGGTACTATTGGTACTGTTGGTAGACGAATACGAGTAAATCCGAGCGAAGAAGGCGCGGTCCGGGGTCGGCAGAGATAGGTGGTAGGTGCGCGTGTGCGCGTTGGGATCGGTGGGAGGTGTGTAAGGATAAGAAATGAGAAAGGAAAGAGAACGAAAAGCCGGTCTCGGATGGAACACCTGCTTCACAGGTATGCGATCCTTTCCACTCTTTTGCTGACTGCCCAAGTGCTCAACTGCTTTTCGAGCGCGCTCCGGCGCGACGGATTCCTCGTTTCTTGTCCACCACTTGTTTCTTACACTTGTCAATACTTACAGGATTATCTCATCCTGTGTCGAGAGTGTCGAAAGTTGCTCGATCGAGACGCGCATTGAATTGCAGCTGGTGGGGGGCACTATGCTTTTAACAAAGGTGACCAGAGCCGCCCTTAGCACCGGCCAGGCGGGATCTAGCCCCGGGCCCCGCGCTTAGGGACTTTATTTTGTGAAAATTAAACGAATTAAGTATAATTGTCAAGGTATCAATTTTTCTAGAACAGATTTTCGGCAAGTGACGCATGAAGTGGAGACGTAAGGTTATCTGTTTCCAATTAGATATTTTCAATAATATTATAAATAATAATAGCATTTGTATTTTCCACGAATGCGATGCCACGCGTTGTGAGTTGTGAGCGAGCGCGATATCGAAATGGACGAGGCAGGGGCGGTTCTGCAATGGAACAGGATGGCATAGCAAGTGTGTATGTAATATATTTGCCGTGAGTTCTCCGTCGTTTTGCTGTTAACGCGAGCTCGACACAATCGTTGACGCTTGCTCGTCCGCTCGCTTGCAACCAGCATTGTGCATTTCATCGTATCGGGTACCTATGTAGGCAAAGGCATAGGTATATACAATATAGACACCTACATGCACTGTATGGGGCTCTCATCCATTCCGGTCTTGTCTCCGTGCGATACGAACGTTGGTAATTCTTGTTTGTTTTACGCGCCGCCATGCCATCCCGTCCCCATTGCAGCGAACGGCAAAGCATGCGAGCACGAAACCTCCGCTATTTCACTCTCGATCGAACGTCGCGCCGCGCTTCTTCAAACCGCTGTCGAACGCATTATCGTTTATCCTCCGCAGGCATTTAATTTCGAGGCACAGGATCAGGAAGATGAGGGGCAAGAGAAAGGCAGGCACAATGTTAGAGCTGGGGGTAATATAGGGGCGCGTTAGCGTTTGGGATGAGAGGAACGAGATATAAGAGGGACGGAGAGCCATGCATATCGAAATACCGAAGCTGAGGCCACGACGAACTCTATGCATTCAAGTCCGGCCTCTCAACTTTCCAGACGACAAAACATGGGCTTTCTCAAAAGCGTGGCCCGGGCATGGTCACTGGTCAGAACCCACGGCAATTGGGCAACTAAAACTCCAAACTAAAATGCACTAAAAACTAAAAAATAATTCTTGTCTTTTGCTACAATTTCGATGGTGTTTCTTCACCACCAAACACCATCGAAATTTTAGTAAACGATAAGAATTATTTTTTAGATTTTAGTGTATTTTTAATAAAATCGTTTAACATAAATTTCTTTTACTATTCCGACCACTTTCAATTTTTGTAAAAACCACATAACACGTCGCTTAGCAACCTAGCTTCTCAAAAAAATTCAAGTCCTTTGGACCAATTTTAAAAATGTTATGCGATTTTAAAGAGTGTACGATTATGGCTGTGAGCCATTGTAGGTATATAAAATCCGCAGAAATGGGAATAAACGTGGCGTCTGAACTAGACAAGATTATTCGTTCCGCTACATAGTCGTGGAGGACTTTGTTCTTGAATTCTTGATTCCCGCGAGTGTGTATGGGTCCGTAACCTGATAGCTGAAGCCTGGCTGCACAGTTTGGAACATGGTGCTCCGACAAGTTTCATTGTTTCTGGACAGTTTATCGTAACCCAACACTTATCGCGCATACCTACTGCGCCACGCAGGTTTTTTTACCCGCCTGCCTGCCCGCCTAGCGTCTGTCCATTTTCTCCGTCATCTACATACTTATTTTCCGACTCCCCGAAGATATCAGAGCACATTTATACAACGTAACGCAAACATATTGAAAAGGTATACGAGTCAAAGGCATCACAGTTCCGATAATCGCGTAGCGATCTCTTTGTAGGTACTCGCCTCTATTTCGCCTCACCTCCTAGGATTCCCGCGTCTGTTAGATATTGTAGCAGGCCGAGAACGAAACACACAACACACGCTTCTTCGCTCCACAGTCCGCACCCTCCTTCCTGCCTTTCCTCCTCGGTAGTTTACGTGACAAGTTGCGTGCTGACCTGCAATGCTTAATGCTATTTCTAATCGGTCGATATCACAACCTCGTGTTCTAGACCGGTTAAAGAATAGCTTAGCGCTTAGTGGGTAGTGGTAGTTGTATCGACCATTTTCGATCGCGAGTATCGTTACCTTCGCCACTTTTTTTCTTCCCGACTACATGGAATAATTTATTAGCGTAGAGGCCGCGGAGTGTTGGATGATCGAACGATCATCGTCCACTGATCGTGGAACAACAACACGTTGATAGGACGATATTGTCGATGCTTTTATCGAAATTAATTAATCGCATATTCCCCCAGGAGTGAAACAACTCCGAGGAATAATTTCACGAGGACACGTTGCGCGTGAATGCGTTTACTTGCGCGTTTATAGTCGACTTGCTCGCAAACCCGATACGTCCGTATTTGATTACTAGCACGTGACACACGCACACGCGTTAAATGTGCGTATGTAGGTATTATTCTTTGACCCTGTACTAGTAGATAGGTAAGTAGGTGATCCAGTGAGAAATATCGGCCGCTGACCAGCTGGTTTAACCAGCCGATTTACCACGACCGAATCCTTACCGCGGAAATTATCCGAGGTTAGGACGAAATTAGGCGTTGCATCGATGCTTTCGTGAGAATCGTGAGATTCCCCTTAACGCCGTGGAACCTGATTCTTCTGCCCGCTACTCGGGTAACACGAGTACGTTACGAAGCTGTCGCCGCGTTTACAGGTACCCACTTGTTGGCTTTACCGTTTACCTAATGAGATTTACCAGTATCCAATTACCTAAAGTGCTTTTCTAATGGTCCCTCCAACTCCTATCAATCAAATTTCCCTTTGGCCTGCAGCGCAGCTCGTCGGTTTGGTCGCTCTGCGTATTTATTAGTAATTTCGTGAATGAATTTGCCGTGAATACATGGCAACTGGTATGGCTGGGACATCGCAGACCATCGAGGTTCAGCAATTTTATAACTGAATAATACAGATAACGTATTTCACTTCAGCTCTCTCCCCAATTATTCTGCCTTTCAATAAAATTGAGTAATCAATCCTTTGTTCAACGAACCGTATACAAACGCCTGACCGAAAACTCGATTCGAATGCGAACGCGACGCGGTAGACTTGTAAAAAGTATAAAAGACAGATGTTGAAAGTTCGGTCGATCCAGCGCGTAAAGTTTATGTTTCCTGACCGGATCCGGCCGAGGGACGCGAGCAACGCAGCACCAAATATAACACCCCGGACCCCCTTCTGACGGTATTCGCAAGCGCGTCAAGTTTCGTAGAGCCGAGGCTAATCGTGTTTGGGACCTGTTCGACAGGAACGGAAACAAGGTTAAGCGAGAACAGAACCCAGCGCCTATCTACATAGCTTTGTGCAACTTTTCTCTTATACTCGATTATAAATCGCGTTTTCGAATCTGGGAATGACAGTTGTTTGGATTTACAAGCTGTCGTTTCGATAACCTTAGTCTATCGACCCTCGACCAACTATTTAGATACCTATATATATATATATATTTCGGTAGGTATGTATCCTTTGCGGAAACAGCCCAATGGAACCGAGCAAACTCGATCCGCTGTCAATCGCCCCGTCCCGTGGTTGCGAGCCCAATTCCGTTCGTAAACGCATTAATATTCCCGATTGGGGTAATCCAAGCAGGAAGGAAGCTTTGATTTCTCCCGGATTATTAGGGTTAGCATTGATTTCCGATGGAACCTCTCTAAAGGGGAAGAATTTATCTCGCTCAGATGTCGAAAGATGCTTTTGTTTTCTCATGAAACATGGAAATCTTGGTAGTTATAAAATACGAAACAGCATTATGTACTTATTTATGTAGTCAGAGACGTTGAATTCGGTGAAACGGCGGAGAAACGAGGCATAGTTGTGAAACGATATGTAGGCAAGTCGTTAAATTAGAAGTTTCAGAACTTTTCGAAGGAATACGATATTCACGCAATTTCGGTCTCAGCCATGTTTCATTTTCACAGGATTCAGTCTCGTCTGGTCTCGTCTCGTCTCATTTCGCCCGATATTCGACAGATATAGGTATGCGACTTCCTTTTTGGAGGGCAAGATCCGCATAGAGGTTCCTAGTTCCTATTGCGGAAAGCAAGGTATATCGAAAATCGATGTTCCCGAAAGCATATCTGGCGGTGGTTGCCAACGGCGGCATCACCCAACGTCGGATCAATCATCCAAGTGTCGGTTAAAGGAGTTGAATAGAAATTTGGTAACTGAAGGAATGTTGGAATAATATATAAATAAATGGAAATACAGTCGTGTACCTATTGTGTAGTGGAGTTTAGATTGCTGGCGCGGCGTTTTGTAGTGTGCAGCATCAAGTATTGATTGAATGGGGGGTTAAGGACAGGAGGAGAGATGAGAGGTAGGTGGAGAGGAGAGCGAAATGAGGATGGCTGGTTGGCGGAATAAAGTGCGGTAAAAGGAACGAGGGAAATGAGAGAATGGCTATTATTTGGATCGGTCAAGTCTGTTCGCTGTTATATCGATACTGTGAATCAAACTTGATAGCCATTATAATTATTGTTACGGTGGAAATAAACCGAATATGCTATAGTTGGTTGATTACAGGCGCGAGACGCTATGAGCGTTGATTGTAACTGGACGTGGTTGCGGAATTTTTAGATAGGATGGGAAACGGGTTAATGATATATGCTAAGCTCTCGAGTTAGTGACTGGTTGAGGGTGAAATTTTGACCCGCTTTTGTTATCGAGATGGCGAGTAGATTGTTGGCTCGATGTAGGGCAGAAAATATGATACCTACTTGAAAATCTAGAACGTATGCAAGCACATGTAACATAGCGGGATGTCCTGCGATAACTTGGGAGTTCGAAGCCATGGGGGTTGGTGAGGGATGCTGCGGAATGGCGTAGATATCAATCTCGGGGGTGACTCATCGGGAAAAGCCGAAAGTTCGTTGGCCAAATGTCTCGAGGGTCCTGAGTGTGGTGACTAAGGTGGCTCTTATTTTCGTCTTTTGAATTTTCTTCGGGGTCCCCCGCAGAATAGTTCCAAAAATATTAAAAAAAATCTGTGTAAAATTTGAGCCTAAACATTTAAATAATTATTTAACAGCTCACAAAGTCGATTCTATATAATATTCTCCAAGTTTTTGAGTATATAAAAAAATATGTCAAACAAAAGTTATAGATCCAGACAAGGAGCATATTTTATGCTGTATTACTTTTTCTCGTGTTCGAAAAAAGTCCGAAGAACTAAAAAAGAAATTAATTTTTCAAATCTTGAAAGTTTAAATCCTCCTTGAACACTTTTTTACACAGATACTTTTTTATTTGAAACTATTCTGCGGGGTATCGCGAAGAAAATCTTGAAAAAATGTTTCACCAAGAGTAAATAATAGCCACCCTAGTGGTGACTCATCGATGGCGATCGGAGCGTAACCTTCTTAATCTGATGCAATGCAACGTGTCATCAGGAGGGCGGCCTAATAGGTATGTACGTGTGAACATACATATTTCTGTTCACGCATCAACTTGTTCGATTCTTTCAACCTACTAACAACATACACAGGAATATACCTATATTTATCATACTTACTTGCGAGTAAAGTTTCAGAATGCATGTGCTTTCCCTTTGTTTCGATAGAGTGGAATGGAGTGCCAAGATTACTCGTGCGTCGCTTGTCAGCACTCAGCACGACACGAGCATTCACACGAGTCCAACGAGCCAGCCGAACCTACGGCCAACCATTGGCATTGTAGATCAAAACAAGTCTGATCGTCGCACATCTCTGTATAGTCCGGACCCACCGTTTCAAAAGCTGTGCGTTTTCGTACTCCCCTTCGTTTCGAGAAAAGATAGAGAGTCGCGGTTCTCCACGCTCTGGTCGACGTCGTTCTATCGATTTACCGGGAGGAAAGCCGGGTAGTAGTGGTGCGTCAGCAAACACATTTCCATTTAGATATTTATTTTTTTCTGGATTCCCATTTATTTTGTCAATATTCCTTTCGCCAATGGGAATTTAATCTACCGATAGAATCCGCGATTACAAAGTCGAGCGTATAATTAAATATCTCGCGAGTAGCGCGACAGCTATCTAATTAATACCCGTCCAACTTGTCGGCGCACGAATTCGAATTTCCAACGAGAGGATGGATCGATGGAAAGTTGAATTTCCTAGCGTTCTGACGTACCTACGAGGCCGAAGTAACTATCAACTGCTGACAGTCAGCTTTAGTCATGGCCTAGCCATGTTCTAGACCGGGACTCTAGCTCCCCAGCTAGAGGAAGGGATTAGAAGTTTCTGGGTTTGGCTGGAAGAGAAGCAGCGGCCCATGGGGTGCAAAGCTCTCGCTGGCAATCCTCCAATGGGATTTTTCTCCGGATACTTGCCGCGATCTCCGACTTTTGGGGTCTTTTTTTCTGGTTTCTGCGCTCGATGAAGAGCAAGTTCGCGTGTGCTGTGTCCACGCGGGTAGGCAGCGTTCAAGAGGGGTGCTTGTCGATAATTGAGGCGTTGACGTCTGGCTGGAAACGCGCTAGCCTCTGTGTAGCAGCGATCGCTGGCAGACTACCAACTACTCGTCGCTATTGATGCCTTCGGTGTTGACCGATAAACAAAAGGGCTCTCATCGTGTATTGTCCTCGATGAACGAATGCAGGGCGAGAGAATGCATCCAGCGGCCAGCTTCCGCCCGAAGGATATTAAATTTCGAGATGGGGAGGTGTACTCGTCAAAGAATTTTAGGGTGTTTCGGCCAAATTGAGTTTTATTAGTTTCGATGAAAATGGGGAAAGTGAGGAAATAATTTTACCCCGATAAAGCAAGCGCGATTCTCTATGAAGATAGGTGGGTACGTAAAGGCCTCTGTGAAGGAAATAACGAGTAGAAAACCGAGGAGGCGGGTGGTATATTCATACATACATACGTAGGTATGGGTAAAGTTTATGTAGCAACGAATAGAAGGCACTTTGCATCGTCTCGAGGGTGTTTGACGTCCGTTCTTCACCTTGTCTTGCCAGGAAAACTGTACGAGTTTTTTTTTCTACTTGGTTTCTTGCATCGCGAACGAAAGAAGGGATAGGGGAAGAACGGAAAGGTGGCGCGAACTAGGGTTTGTCGGTTTTTAACCCTGACGAATTTATAAATTTATAAAATTCGAAAACCGGTTTTTAAATTTAAAACAAAAATTGTACTTATTTAGGTTTGTATAGATGGAGTATAGTTTATTTTATTATATTTTTGTTTTTTCATAATATTAAGAAAACTGAATTTTTTTAAAATAAGTACAAATATTTTTGTGAATAGTGGAAATTGAAAACCGGTTTTTTCAAAAGTCGTTGTTTTCGTTTCAGATCCATACGCACAGCGTGGAAGTTGTTTCGCGTGGGCAGCAAAGACACAGAGGCCCAGGCAAAGGCGGTGGCTGTTGCTTTGGCTTTGGCTGCGACTGAGACTGTTCGGTCGGTGAGTAGACTCAATCTACCTTAGGCGAAACTGTTATATTAATCAAAATTACTGGCAATTTTTCTGCTTTCCGATATCAGATTAAAGAGATCGAATGGTTTCGCGGGCAAATTTCTACATTTGAAAGCTTGAAACTGATATACATAGATAAGCTGTAAACTCGTGATTTCGTCGGAATCGGTAGTTGAGGTTCCCTGCAGAAGAACGCATGAGCTTGCGATACTTGCACGCAAGCCTGTGGTAGCCGATAGCACATCGCCATGTCGAAACACAACCACATCGTATCGCCCCGTCCGTGTCGGTCCGATTTCCTATTATACGCGCGGCCATTCGTCTCGACGAGTTTTTCCGAGAGATCATTGGCCCAGGCAGCTTCTTCGATTTTTCCCTTTCATGGGGGAACTTTCCTTTGGGAAGAGGGTTGGCATGAATCATCTAGGAGATGTAGCATTCGTCATACACGCCTTCCAATTTATCACCTTTAAGACTAGAAATGCAACCTAGGCACAGGTACACATCAATCGCCATACAGTACACACGTAGTATGAAATTTTGAACGATCCCCCTTTGGAACAAGAGCGGGGAGATTCTCTGGGCAGTTAAAAAATTCACATGGTATAATCAAGTAATAATATAATATTAATAATATCGAATAATAACAATCTATATATAGAATAATAATATCTACCCTTTGAACTAGACGTTTGGACAATTGTCCTCGAAATGTTGCATTTTTTTCTCTGAACAATTGGGCCGGCGCATGTGGTAAAAGTGGGAGGAAACAGTTAAGCTGTATGAGCCGCGGTGAGGGGTTTAAGGACTTTGTGAAGAGGAGAGAAGGAAGGGAGTGGGATCCATGCGTGCGTAAGGGCACTAGAATTATCACGGTACGCTAGCCAGCTCTTTTCTGTTCTCTGAGGCTTTTGTGTGGCTCGCTGCTGCGGGATTGTCGGTGGCAGGTACATCAGCTCGATGATTTTCACCGTTGTTGCGTCGCGGTCGTCGCCGGTGTCACCTTTAATCGTAAGACCAAGGCCGGGGATCCATATGGCCGTGAAAAAACGCTACAAATAACGGAACACGTTTCTCCCTGAACAATGGAGGGCGGTGCATTCTTCCGTTTCTCCTTCGATTCATATTGCTTACGGTTCAAGCGTTCTTTTAAATCAGTTTTAACCAAGGGCAAATCGACGAAATCGCAAGAGTAGTGCTGACGTTGTACGTAAGTACGTGAGTTGGCTAGAAACGAATGCCTCGAATTAAGTCTAATTTCTATTCCAGTCGAAACGACAGATAATAAAAGAACTCCTCTCTGTAAATGAGCCCTTGGAGAGAATACATACTTACCGAATCATCTGCAGAGTAGTCCCTCTTGCAAAACTCGCGGAAATCTCTCTCCCCGACTATCTCCCCCCGCGACTCTTTTAAATGGTTGAATCGCGGTCGCGAAATTTGTGGAAATACAGCGGGGGCTGACTCGCCCACGCCCACTCCGCAAGCACGAGATACATACACATACATAAATGTCGGGGGCGGGTGGGGAGCACGATGAATTGAGAGGAAAGTACCAGGGAAAGGATAAAACGAAGCATAATAAAAAAAATTAAAACCGCTTCAAAAAAATAAAAATGCGCTGAAAAGTAAAAAATAATTTTGTTCCTTATTTAATCTACGACTCTAAATTTTACTCATCATACTTTTTAGCGCTTTTTTATTTTCTTCAAGTCGGTTTGAATTTTTTTCCAAACTTTTCTATTTAGTACTTTTTAGTTTCTTAAGTTATATAACTACTTTTATTTAAATAACATAATATACAGAGTACGAAAACGTCAGCATCAACTTTGGAGCACCACGGTTGAGCGAAAGTTACTCTCGGCTTCTTTTTCCTTTCATGTCCCGTTGCTCCCCGCTAAATGCGTTTTCCGCTTTTTGTTTCAGGCGCTGTCACCGCCAAACATGTCAGAGCTCCGCATCGATTGTTCGGAACGAGAGCCCTGGAAGCTTTAGACGATCGCAGACAAAGCAGAAAATCTGGTAAACCATTTTCGCTTACTGTGGCACGTACACCCCGAAATACATTCATACGTTATCGCTAACGTGGGTGTCGTGGAATTTACTTACACAAAATTTTAAATTCTACTCTTGTGCCCGGTTCGCTACAGGTATAACAGATTAAACAGGGAGAACCTATTAACTATATTTCTTTGCCACATTTCCATATGCACTATTTTATTCGCAGATCTCCTCGCAAATCTCCAAGTGTTTGTTGTTCAATCTTTTGCTTTTCAGCTTTTACAGTTTTTCGGTGTTCTATAATCAGAGTGGCAGAGCGTGCAGAATTTCTCATGGTCTTTGAAGTTCATTGGATATAGGTAGCCACTGTGGGGGGATATTATTAGATTCCCGCGAAACGCTGGCGGTCGTTGCGTGTTGTTGTTGGCCGCGCTTGAACGGGTTGCTGCGTTGTTTATTTTCCAGAACAAGATGTCAATGACTGGAAGCTTGATGGGATACGAAAACAATAACGAGGTAAACCAAGCGAAATGTAAGAAGCCGTTGAAGCCACTTCCGATCGTGTCCAGCATTAACGCCAGTGGCGTCACTACGACTAGCAGAACGAGAAAGCCTCGAAAATCCACGAAACGGGATTCGTGCATACGAGGCCACGTGAATAGCCTGTGGTCCGTCTGGTATGGGATCTTGGCGGTTGCTTTCCAAGCTTACATAGGCTTGAGATACGCGAAACGGTTTGGCGGTGAGTTGACCCGTCCGCTTTGCTTCGCGGCTTCCTTCGAATCATTCTGTGTGGCGAAAACGTGTTTCGTTATCGTTGCAGCGTATTTGTCGTTACCGTGGCCCGCGGACGCACCGCCGCCCAAGGTCGAATTGTACGGGTGTCTGGTGTTGGCTGGGACCGGGGTGGTTCTGCTCCCTGTTCTCCTTGGCGCAGCTTTTCTAAAGCTTGGTAATCTGGCCAACGATGGAATAAAGCTCGGCCGTCATTTGAGCGCGTGCTCGCGCGACCCACCCTCGTCGCTGCTTACTAACAATCCTGACAACAGTGAGTAGAACTTGGAATTAACGGGTTAGAGGAGGCGAATGGGTGAGACTTTCAAGAAAGAACGATTTGTTGGGTGGCCTGTTAGACCTGGCCAACAATTTATGGCGGCACGGAGGTCCCACGGCGGCGTTTGTACACCTCTGCACGGCTATGTGCTTTCTGCTGCCCTCGCTGCTCATGGAGGCTAGGCTGATACACGCGGGATTTCTGCCAAAAGGTAATCAGTTAACTCTCTGCCAAGAACGAACAACTTATTCTACTTCAAATTCTGTGTTCATCGTTTTCCTACTCGATATTAGAAACGTCGCACAATATTCCTCCCACTTACAATTAGGCTAATGCCTCAGAAGTAGAACTAATTGTAAGTAGTATTGCTTCCATACTATGTGTTTGAACAGTCTTGTTACTTTCACTGTCACGCATTCAAGAAACAAAACACGAGGGGGAAGATTCTTGATATAGGTACTTTCGTGTTGCACTGCTAACCCTACCCGTGGTCGTCGGTAATTTTCCTGTGTAAAGCTTTCGTCGCGTGACCACGCGGGTATAATTTAGTTTGTCAAAATAGACTGATCTGATAAACTTTGCAGCTCGTTAAAAGTTTCTCGCTAAAGTGGACTTTGGCAAGAAATTGTGTATGTAGGTGTATCAAGGAATCAAGTCGAATGATCACTGACTTGCGTTGCGACGCAATAGGTTCTCGCAGTCGCGCTACTTTTCTTTTTTTTATCGTGATCGATGGTCCTTTAGCGAGGTCTTCAAAGGGCCACGTTAAAATAACGACGCTGTAATGATTCGGTTGTTACCTGATCAAGGTGATTGACAAGCCGAGAGCTCACACTTTCATTGTGATAATTCACAATAATTACTGTCTTTTAATTTAAACACATCACGACCGTGTGATTATTTCTTGTGTATTCGCCAACCCGTCGCATTCGCCGTTTCGTCGAGCGTAGTAGGAAAAGAAAGCGGCTTTTGACGAGATGTGGAAGTTAATTGGTATTGTTTCTGTTGTAAGACGTTCAAGTTCCCATAATAAAGAGATTCGGGTGGGCGGAGGCGGTCGGTCGGTCGGTCGGTCGGTTGGTCGGTCGGTGTGTAGGTATGTAATAGGGCAACTTCGTCCTGACTACGTCCTGGTTCGAGTATTGATCGGCCAGGTGTATGCATACAGTTTGCTGCAGGATTTCCTGTTCGTAGAATCCTCCCACTATGAATTGCTCGGCCGTGTTTTAAACTCGGAGAATTCCAAAGCAATTTCTCTATCCCGTTCCCTTCGCCGATTGATTAAACGCATAATTCCTCGGTACACCGGACTTCTCCTCGAGTCCCCCTAACGCGATTCAGCATTTTTCTTGCAGTATGCTTTCGCACTTGATAAGCGTGAGGAATATTGAGCTTGTCACTGTATCTTTACAATACCGGCATATTTGTTCACTCTGAAGTCTACGTAGACCTACTGCCTATAGATAAAAAAAATCTGTGTAAAGTTTGAGCCCGATTGAATAACGGAAAAGGAGCCCCTGGGTCCTTACATATTTAAATAATTATTTAACAACTCACAAAGTCGATTTTATGTAATATCCTCCAAGTTATTGATTAAATAAAAAAAATTGTTGAACAAAAGTTGTAGATTCGGACAAGGAGCATGTTTTATGTTTTATTACTTTTTCGAAAAAAGTCCGGAAAACTAAAAAAAATTCATTTTTTATTTAATCAGTAACTTGGAGGATATTATATCAAATCGACTTTGTGAGTTATTAAATAATTATTTAAATGTTTAAGGGCCCAGGGGCACCTTTTCCCGTTATCCAATCGGGCTCAAACATTACAATTTTTTTTTTATTTGGAATTAATCTGGAGGGTGCCTCGAAGAAAATTCAAAAGTCGAAAATAGGAGTCACTCTGTCCGTTTGGTAGTTACGCATTGTTGTAGGTACTCAACCGATCCGTCGAGCAGTCCTAAAATGGGATTTCCTCCTTTACAGAAGCGATATGGCGAACAGATTTGGATTGGGTAGTGATTCATCGCGATAGGCTGGTTGTATCCAGCTTCTTGAATCCAAACGTAAACCTTAGCATCTTCACCGGGTTCATAACTCCTCAGCCTTTCGTCACTTTAACGCCGGCCGAAGGAATCAGCGAATCGACGAACGATGTAACAACTAAAACTGCGACCACGGCGCCAGAATTTTCTGGTATCGTGGACGATGTCATCGAATCTCCCATTCAGGTGAACAGTAATAAGTTTGAAAGCTCGTTTCGGTCCGCGAATATCGACCTTCCCCTATCCAACGCACGGACTTCAAGTACCGTTACCGCTGCGAGCAACGCTACTACCTCCGGAACGCGAGAAATCCATACGGCTACCACGACCACGACTACGACTACGATGACGATGACGATGACGACTGGCACGGGAACGAAAATGACAACAAAGACGGCGACGGCGACTGCAAAAACTATGGCCGAATCAGCTATAGCAACGGTGTTAACGTCGACTTTGACGGCTTCGACCACTCCATTGCCGACGAAAATCTTGAAGACCACTACAAGCAAATACGGTGGCATTGCTAGACGTCCAACCGCAAAGACCATCATCAGAAATAATACTTTAAAGAATAGATCAAAGACGAAGAGTTGGGGGAGAGGGTCGACGACAATTAGACCAGCTAGAACCGTCACCGGAGGAAACATGACGGCCCAGAGTATGTCGCTGACGATGAACAGGCTGGCAGATTTGGATTACCCGGAGAAGTTGAATCTGGAGCTTGAGGCCGGTAAGACTGATTGACAGAAATGAAAATGTTGCTTCGAGTCGGCAGAATTCCCACGGATATGTTATCGTTTCCCGCAGCCGAATCTTACGGGCCCATTACTCTGGAGTACCTGAATTACGCTATCGCCCTCGGCGTCTATTCCGTACGGTATCCGGCAGTTTTCTGGTCGTGCAACAAAGCGCTGGGCACAATTTTCAGTGTCCAGTTGGTGATGAATTCAGCCCAGAGCTTGCTAGCCTACGTTGGAATGTCTGTCCTTTACAAGGCAAGTTGGCACAATTGTCGAGCTAGCGAATAAATGTGTAATGACGAGTGTTAAAACAGGTTCAAGTGGTAGGACCTCTGAAAGTGTTACCGGTGCTGCGGCAACAGTATCGAACAGTATCGAGCACCACCAGCACCATGTCCAGCATTTTTGGGGACTCTTACTTCTTACTGAATCCGCACGTCACCCTCGTTCTGTTCGCTCTATCGTCTCTCCTGGTGCATTGCTCCAGCATGGTGATGTATTTCTACGCTTACGGCAGGTAAGTGGATCGCTAGATAAAGTTGCGGGAAAGGTCGGGAGAGAGTCGGGCAGAAGACAGTTTGTTTGCCATTCGACAGATTCACGGCGTTCCTGAACCAGGAACGCGAGCGTCGGGTAATCTTACTGAAAGAGAATCGAGATGGAAACGGCTGGGTATACTTCATCCACTGCACCGCTCTGTGCGTACTGCTGGCGATCGCGATCTGTAGCGCGCCTTTGCTCTACGACTACAGCGTTGTGTATCGTAGCAGCCTGGACGGCGCGATCTTAGCGTGCATCATCGCCACTGTCCTCCACCTGTTGCTCTGGTTGCTCCTCTGGATATTCCTCACGATCAAGCAACGCTGGACATTCAAGCTGAGGGTTACGATCGGTCGAGCCACCGTCAGGTCAGCGAGGTCGGTGAAACTCGTGACCGACGTGGATCTGTTGTCGGCCAGGGACGACGAAGAGGGTACCAGTGCGCCGCTGTTAGTGGTCGGTAACGGTAGAACGTACACGATCGCTGACTCCTCGCCGAAAAAGGCTATCATGAGCGTGATACAGAAAGCGGCTATCGAAAGGAAGGCGCGCACTCAAGGTAATAAGACACACCATGCCGTTCACGCGCACGCAACTCAGTTCCAATTCGACGAGCAACGAATGAATGAATTATCCGGTCGCGCAGGGAACTCGGATTCCGTTGACGGTGAATCAACAGCCGACGACGAGCAGATCTACTGGTTGAGGCCAAAGCTACGCCCGTCGCCGACTCAATCGCCGAGCGACGCCAACCCTGCGCCGATCACCGAAAAGGGCTGGCTCAACAAGAAATTGAAGCCCAAGGTCACCTTCAACGACCTGCCTAGTACGTCAGGCTCGCGGTAACTACCCTCCTCCCTCCTCTTGGTGTCTTTCAGTACATCTCGCTGTGCCCGCTTCCGCCAATATGTAATGCTTAACTAGCCAACTTTCAAGAGAACCGCGTCGATCTCTCCAACGTTTCGCGGTATCTCTGCCTTTCTTAAAGGTATCTACAATCTACCTACCTATTATAATTGCTTTACAATCCGCTTCAACGTTCTTCGCTTCCGCTGCTGCGTATTCGTACCTTTCTGATCGATGTGCCTTTTTACTTACTCTTGGCAATCTTCAGTCTCGATCCATTTCCTTGATCGCTCTCAATCCAGAAGCTTCGCGCACCGCGCCGGTAATCTCTCGTGCGGTTTGTCTTTGTCTCGCTTCTTGCCTGTTCGTCACTTGTCACGCGCTAGAGTTCGTTTATGCCTGAGAAAGTCCTAAGTTTCTTTCATGTCCGACATTTTTTTCCTTCAATTCTGCTGATCGCTATGGGCCAAGATGAGCGTCGTCACGTGGTATGGAGCGATCTTGGGACGCCATACCATGTTTCTCTTTCTGTTTCTATCCTTGTTAGTAATCGTGAGAACCCTTGGCCCACCTAATACATTCGTTGCGACACACTCTGGTGCGTTTATATTTCAGTAATAAGGGAAAAGCCAGACGAGGCGCCGGCGACAGTGGAGGCCCTGAGGATGACGGAGACTATGCCACGTTACGGGAACTACCGTTGATAACGTCTCTGGACCCCGTCGACGATTCATTGTCCGAGGAGAACAAGGTACTCGACCGTCCCGTTTCATCGTGCGCTAGACCCGTTTCACATTCCGTGGACACTTTCGTTTAAAAGATGCGTTGCAAGGTTTTATTCGGTACAGCGCGTGGCGCAACTACATCGCATCTTATCCCGTGATAGGCCTCGCACTAAACTCGACACACGTGCCTTGTTCGCGCGTCATTTGATAGGTCTAATAGGACTAATAGGTCTCAGGCCCGTATTCCTTGCTTTAACGGCTTTTAATTTCGTTTTCTTTTGCTTTGACAGTGGGAAAGATGGCTGATATCCCGTAGGGACGGTATACCTAGATTTCGAGACGTAAGACGCACGAAAATATATTCCTCAACGTTCCTGTGCTTTCAAGCACTGTTATTAACGATTAACCATTCCGCGTGTGTGCCTCTGAAATAACTGTGCGTTAACAAACAAACACACACACACATACACTAATTACATATCTACGAGCATTCGTTTGTTTTACCAACTATGTCGTTAATCTGTAAAAGACATAATATAATTCTCCCTTTTAGCTGCCGGTCTGCCTTTACAATTTACCCTTTCCCCTGGATTATTAGTCTCGAAATAGTAATAATCTTGGTAGAATTTCTTCGCCACCGTGGACGATACAAATGTATCGGGTGAAACATTCGAATAATATATTTTCCAATTGCAGAACACAGAAATGTCTCGAAACAAGTAGGTATACACTGTATACTAGGGTGGACCTTATTTTTTGACATTCAAATTTTTCGGGACACCCTCTAGAATTGTGCCACTGGAGGAAAAATTTTCTGTGCAAAAGTTGAAGTCGATTGGACAACGAGAAACCGTGGCACATCGAAAGTGTTTTATTTTTGTAATTCGTTACCACTTTTGTTGATATTTCCGGTCAGATTTTCTCTTATTCCCTTAGTATTTGAAATATATAAAAAGATGTCTGCAAAAGTTATTTATAATCATACGAAAAAAAAATTAAACGAAAGCTCTACTGTTTGACAAGGTAAATATAATGCCAAAGCAATTTTTTTTTATGAGGGTTAATTTTTTAGATTTCAAGGTCGTAATATTTTTTTAGTGGTCTTGTATTTTGTTTCTGTAAAAACACAAATTCAACCATACATAAACATGTATATTAACGATATACTACAATGGAAAAAAACCAGTTACAAAAATAAAACATTTTCAAACTCGACGCAGCACGGATTCCCGTTCTCCGATCGATATCAAATTTTGCACCCATTATTTTTTCTTCCAACGACATAATTCTAGAGGCTTTCAAACTTAGTTTTCGACGAGACTAACTAAGGTCCTCCCTACAACACAGTCGGGAAATCAATTTTGATGTTGAGGCCAATATTTCCTGACCCGACTGTGAGATTCTTAACGCGCTTAGATTAATCGTTGGAACAATTTCAACAGCTGCTCGAGTGCGTGAACGACGACCACGTGACTTACTACGCGAGTGCAAGTCGCGACCTGCAACCTTCGGAAGGTGACCCCTCTCCCCTGTTGACCTCAGACCGTCTGCCCGATCCTACCTCGGAGCCACTTGCACTTCCACTTGCACTTGCACTTCCATTACCACTACCATTACCACTGCCACTACCACTGCCACCCCCGACTCCGACATCTGTACCGACCACCGAAGTTATCACGGCGCCACTAACCACTAACACCCAGGTAGTACTAACAGTCTTGACAATTCACTCTTTAACTCGGGGGTGGGCAAACTTCACGATAATCAGCTTTCTTTCAGGAGTCAGAACGACGATTCGAAAACAACCGGCAGGGCGGGTGCATAGGTCGGTCTAGTCTGTTACAAGAATAAAATTTAGTCGAATGAAATGAGATGCTGGTTTGCTCACCCTTGGTGTAACACCCTTGGATATCGATCATAGTTTCTTTTCCTATTTACACGTTTTCGTTCTCATTTCTGTTGCTGTTCTCCGTGTTGTTTTCGGCCTCGGTCACGGTTTCGATCGCAGTCCCGTTCAAATCTTCTTTCCCCGTTAAAGTGAACGGCACGTGGATGTACGGCTCGTTTCAGACGAACGGAGGACAGACGCCGCGTTGCTTACGCCGAGCGGACTCGGGGATGCCTCATGACGAGCTGACACCCCGCTCGGATTCCTCCAACTCTCCACCGTTGGATGCGGTGGGTAGTGGCAGCGGGGCAGGCTCGCTGACTGGCCACAGCAACACTAGCAGCCACAGCGAGACGTCTTCGAGCGGCGTGCACAGTAACGCGAGCAACGCGAGCAACGGTAGTTGCCAGCGACGGGCAACCAGTGTGGACGATCTGACCGGCGAGCAACGAGGAGGAGGCGGCGAAGAATCGCGAGATCAATGGCGCAGCTGCTCCCTTCAACGCGGTATTCAGCCCCCCACGGCAAGCATCGCCACCTATTCACCCCCGACAAGTCGTTCCGGCACTAGTCAGTCCTTCTCTTCGCCGCAATACGCAAATCACGTGCCACTGTTCACGAGCATCAACTCCAACACGAACCAAAACCCAAACCCAACCCCGAGCCAGAACCAGAACCTCAAAGCAACCGTGAACATGAACGCGAACGACGCGATCGCTGGCCCCGGTTGCCCAGCTGTTATCCTAGAGAACCCAAACGAAGCGACCGTCGTGATACGACGCAAACTGTCCAGGGCGAAGCTCACGGAGCCGCTGAATCCGAACGAGGAGCCCTTCGGTCGTTCCACCAACATGAGAATGACGTCTTTCACTGAGAGCAACGACGTGCGCGTGCACGCTTCGTCCGCCACATTGCCGCACTATCCGACCCAGCCGGCGGTCACCTATCCTCATTGCTCCACTATGCCATTACCTCACGCCTCCCACAGCATGGCTGGCTCGCACATGAGCGGATCCACCGGAAGCTGCGGGTCTGTTCCGAGACACACTTTCGTCACTCATCCGCCGCAGGTGCACGCGACAGTACCCGCGCACACGACCTTACCTTCCCATCATAACGGCGTGAGGCTCCTTCAACCAGTACCCCCGAATAATCCATTCGTCAAAAGGTTCCCGCCGGTGCAGTTGCACACACAGCCCTGGACTCTACCAGGTCACCACACTTTCCCTCAAGCGCCGCCAACAACCGGCAAGCTGTCGGTCACTGCACAAATCAGACAGAGCGACCGTGACTCTGCCAACTTCTCGATGGCCAGCAGCGGTGATTCGGACACATGTTTACCCCATTAAACACCTCCTCCTGCCTCGATTTTGCCTTTGCCATTGCCTTTGCCGTTGTCGTTGCCTTTGCCTTTGCCTTTACCCTCGCCTTTGCCTTTGCCTCTGTTATCTACTTATGCATCACCTGTTTAGCTAAAGATTCAAGCGGTCGTCGCTTCCAACGACGCGATCGATCGTCCAGGAAGCGCGCTTCGAGTCCTCCGAAGATGGAAAAGGTTTCTCGCTGCGCGAACCTCTCGAGGTGCATTCGACGATTATTTTCTATTTTTGAATAGAATCTCCGAGTCGTTGCCGGAGTTGACCTTTTCGTGTCCCGTCGTGCAAGTTACAGGGAACAGGGAACATGAATTTGAACGGTACTCAACGCAAAACTACATATCATCCTTTCGCGACGCATCAAGGAAAAGCGTCGCCGACGCGTATGACTTATATTTTTTATAAATGTAAAGTAGCTGAATGTTCTTATTCGTAAAAGGAAGCCGAAAGATTTTTCTAATGTTAAACACGCGAAACCTGGTCGTAAACATATCTCTCACGGGCCCACGATAACGCTTGTATGTACAATACTCGATCATATTATTGAGGGTGATGAATGTTTGGGGGTGAAGCCGCGGAAACCTTTTCTCTCTTCAGCAAAGCGGCTCGATGCAAGGTGAAGTCGGCATGCGTTTGTACAGCGGCGAAGCAAAGACAATTAGTTGATTCAAAAGGAAATGAAGGGAACCGAACAGAATAGAACCGAATCGATTCGATGTGAAACTTGAGTTGTTTACTGTAAACTTTGTTCAAACAGTGTATGTACATTGCAATCGTAACCGTAGGTTGTGCTAGCTGGGAAATGTACTTTCCTTTCTTTCTTTCTTCTTTATTATAATAGCCGTTTGCACCAAATGCTGTCTTCCCTTTTCTTTTTAAGCTAGCCGAGTCGATACGAAAGGACTGACCGGTCGATGACAAAGCGTGTCGTTTCGTACAGGCTAAGAGGTTGAAATGAGTGACGATGGCGTAAACGTAAGCGTAAGATATACTCGATGATTTCTCACGTTTTACACCTAATTCTAAGAATTACATATTCCGAGCCTGGTGGTTCTTACGTAATGCTCGGGAACGGTTTTGTGCAACGATAGTGGACCGACGCGACCGTAAGCGATAGTGGCTAGCCCTCTCCATAGCCGGGGGCAGTCCGTCTGTATAATAATTAATGGTCGAGTAATAGGGGATACCTCTCGCGCGTGCTGCCTCGTGTAACATTTTCCATTCGATACTTTACTATCTTAATTAGTCGTTTTATAGAAAACTTGGTTCAAGGCTGCGACCACATTCATTCTTCTCTTCACTTATTTCTTTACTTACGTTTCTCTCTTGCTTTAACTGAATTCTTGTGGCGCAGTTGTTTTTCAACAACTCCGGCGGAAGCGGAAGGGAATAAAAGAAAAGAGATAGTTTTTCCGTTGGAACGAACGAAAGGAATGAACTGAACTAAACGTTAGACGAGGTCAGGACGTGGCGTCTATTAGGAAAGGATAAGGGAACGATTACTGCCACTAATTGCGAGCATCAATGGATCTCTGTTATAGACGTACATATGTATATTATATTTACTTGCTCGACTATTTCATCGACTGCCATGCTACATAGATATTTCCTCCTTTCGGGGACTCGCGCGTTACACACTACAGGTTTAACGCTTCCCGCGCACTAGCTAGTCCGAGAAAATAGATACTTGCTTTCTTTCCGCGACTGTAGAAGTGTTCTCGAAGACGCAGAAACGGACAGTACGGTACGGAATGTACGGATGGACGATTTTGCGCGCCTTTACGCGCCGCGACGCGCGATTAGAAAGAGCGTAATCGGCGATAGTGCTTGTAGCCGTAGAGTTAGAGGCCGGCAGCTAGAAACGATGGAGCAGAAATTAATTTTCTTTCGAACGATCGCGTATGGTAGATTGGTAGCGTAACAAAAGGGAGACGCAGTCGCGCGACGAAATTTCGGCATAAGGGTTGGCACACCCGCGGATTAGAAAACGCCTAGTTTCTTCCTAACAGAACGGTGATAATAAGAGAAAGATTGTTCTCAGAATCTGAAATGCTCTCAAAGGTTGCTGACATTTTTCAATGAAAAATTCTGAAAATAATGGTATTTTTGTGAAGAATCTTTACAAACGGCTAAATGCAGAGAATAGAAAAAGAGTACTATCTACTTAAACAGATGTAGATGAGAAGCAAACACAATGCACCACTCCTTTTTTCGACCAATTACATTACAAGATTTATTTTTATGGTTTTACCGTTTTACGTCACAATCACCTCTGATCTGTCTTCTTCTACGTGTGTAGATAGCGAGCATAGACGACATAATGAGTATGTAAAGTAAAATTAGAACGAAACGCTGCTCAAAAATGTTGGACGAAAAGAACACGTTTATTTTTAAATATCTCTTTGAACCGCGCCGAAGCGGAAGATATGATAAGTAGTTGAAGCAACTAGTAAAAGATAACAGGTAACAGGTCAGTCACATCGATGAATCCAATCCGTTCATCTTTACTGCAATACATAGCTTGCAAACGAAGATGGGGCATTGAGCAAACTGAATGTACGAGTGTCTTTTTATACGTAATCGGATAAGAATTTGAATCGCGGTTCCTTGTATTTTTTTATGCACTTTTTGCGCGATGGAAACTCTATCAAAACGGCTAACAGTGAGCCGTGAATGCATCGTTTTATGGCAGCAGTAGCAGTAGTAGTAGCAGTAGCAGTAGTATCAGCAGCAAGCGTAACAGTAACAGTAGCAGTAACAACAGCAGGGTCGTTGTAAGGAAGAGCAGCGATCGGGCCAGTGCTGTCTCTCGCGGAATTATTTTTTTAACGTCTACGGTCAGTCAGCCTCCGTACTTTGTTCGTTTTGAAATGTCGGCTAAACATAGGTACATAGAAACTTGGACAGCCGAGGGATGGCTCTAACTCGAAAAGGAAAATTTTCAAAAAAACACAGATACCACCAGTCGTGCGCTCTTGTGCAATGCGAAGGGATTAGTCGTTTGCCACGTACTGATAAAGAAAAAACAACTTTGATATTATCGATTTCAGAGCCGTCCTGAACCAGTCGCGTCTCGAACATATTGTAGGTAGTATAACTATAATTGAAAGAAAGCGAAACAGCAAGGGAGAAGATAGAGATTGGGAGAGAGAGAGAAAGATTTGTGCGTGAGAGTGTTAATCCGCTATTCCAGACATTATTTCGAGAGCTGTATATAATTAAGGAGCGAGGTGAATTTGCGAGAGAGCTGTGACAGGGAGCGTGAATGTCATTGTAAATGAAGCATTCAGCGAATGTGTACGAATAATTGTATAAAGACTGATTAGACTAGCCTCGATATTTATTCGAATTGACTGTTAAACGTTATCGTTTCGCGCGCTTTGGAATACTCGCGGAGCGCGTTACACCAAAGGTATTCTCGACCAAGTTCCATTTTTCTCTTATTCTTTGTCATTTCGTTGGTCGCTCCGCGTTGCGTCGCCCACTCCTTTACCGCGTCGATATAATCGCGGAGACGATTATATCTGCATCCATTCTGTGCTTTCGTTCTCACTTTCGTTTCTCAGGCGATCGAACCAGGTCGTCCGCGATACCTATACATATACTATGTATGCATGTACATACATACGTACATATTCCGTAGAGCGTAGAGTGTCGAGTACATAATTATTATATATATATATATATAAGACTAATCGGCCTACGAAAGAGTCGGGATATGTAGGTATGTATGTAGTTGGTTTCAGGACCAACTAAAAACTAAAATATTCGTAACACGAGGTTGTAAGAAAGACAGGAATCGTAGACACGGGGATTACATGTCCTGGTTCTGTGTGCCATTTCAATTTTTCACAAACCCCACCACCTCTCTCGTGTGCGATTTTTCCATTCTTAACGCTAACTGTGTTTCTTTCCGACGCCGCGCCGACGGAGAAGCCAGCATGCTCTCGACGACACGTGAACGGTGCAAAGGGAAAAAGAAAAATGGTATGCGCGGTTATAAGAGCGACATTATTATCGTCACAACGTATCAATATTACTCGATGCATCGTACATATGTATGTACTTATGTACTTGTGTATAAGCAAGCAAACTAGATGTAAGCTTTGTATCGTTTCATTTACCGAGAGAATAAAGGTAAATTATTCGACGAAATACCTAGGTAAATATAGAAATAAATGTTTTCACTATTTACCTTGCAATTAATCGTAAGTATGATTCGGCAATAAAAAGGGGGAAAAGGCAGGGAGCTCAACTATATTATAGGTGTTCATTAGGCTGGCTTTTATTTACTCTTGGTAAAAACTTTTTTCAAGATTTTCTTCGGGGCAGAATGGATACAAATAATAAAAAAAATCCTTGTAAAATTTGAGCCCGATCGGATAACGGGAAAAGGAGTCTCTGAGCCCTTAAACATTTAAATAACACTAGTTTACTAGTTTAATCTATGGAAATATGTGAATAAAGTCATTTTTTCGACCGAAATTTTAATCAACAATTCATTTAATCGTCTGGGAAAATCGAAATCGAAAAAATAATCCGAGTTTTTCATTTCTTACGTCGAGTCTGCACTTTCGCGAAGAAAACAAGCTGCCACTGAAGAAAATCTATGAATAAATATCGAAACTAGAGACAATTATGGGAAAACACTAAAATTTCATTTTTTCTTGGTTTACACTTTACGTGACTCAAACTTTACAGTTTTTTTTTTATTATTTGGAACTATTCTCGGGGTGCCCCGAAGAAAATTCAAAAGTCGAAAATAAGAGCCACCCTAGTGTTCATATGGTAAGTACTGTGCAGTGTGCAATGTTCATTAATCGATAGCAATAGTTTTATTGTTTGTTTAAACTGTTTAAATACATCAGTATACGCACTACCCGGTTTATGCGTTAGCTATCTTCCCTTTACTTACATCATTTTCAACTAAACAAGATGCATGGAATATTAAATAGTTCCCTTTGAAATTACAATTACGTTATACATATATTTATACATGTTGTGTCCGAATCAACATTGTTGGAAAGTGAGTTGCGTGAACGTACATATGTACGTAGTTTAGGCCCTCAGGCTTTCGCTGCATCGCTAAGCGTGTGTACTCGTCATACAAATCTCTAGATATTCTATAAATAGAGTAGATGTGTGTAGATTATAGGTACTATACGTGCATCTCTCTTTCTGTGTACGTGTCTTTACTTATTTATATTTATAGTTATGCTCTTATTTATTTCGTCACGATGGCGATAGAACAATTATTTACATAACATTGTAATAAGCTATGACTAGACGTATTGACGTATCGACGTATTGACGTAGTGACGTATTCGCGCATTCACGTATTGACGTTTTAGGTTAGGTTTCGAAAACTTTCGGAAACACTTGAAAAAACGAGAGAAGACATTAACAGAGGGAGCCCCGAGTGCGAATCTTGTTGCTTTCCATTTCCTCGCGCCACCTTATTCCGATTTGTTCGTTGTACAAGTATGTATGCAGATACTTTCTCTCTATATTTGCGATTGTTGAACTTTCTATGCGCACTTTGCTATCCGTACGCGTATATGTATGTATCTAGTATACATATCGCTCATTTGCTGCAACGACACCACTAAAAATTCGCAGTTTTTGAGTTATTAGTATAGAAAAAGCAGTTGTCTAACAAAACTTTTGAACCCGTTTCTCCAAAAATCGTGAATCTTGAGTTATAAATAAACGAGAGTGATTTCGGCGCACTAGTTCGGTCAATTTAAAGTACAAATACAGTCGAAATTCTAATTACATTAAATCTTGAGTTATGTATGTCGTAGTTGCAGAAAATGAACGATATGCACATGTGCCTACCATAAGTTAAACAAACAGTTCGTTCGTTGGTCGTTCATACATAACTTGGAACTAATTGCAAGTATACTTTTACAAAGATAACGACTGATTAGCTATTACATTGTAGTTCTCTTCTATACGTATGGTATAAAATGCTAAGCGATTCTACGCTTTCTACTAGGACTCGTGCTCTCAACTACTAACCTACAATTTTTTCTTAATATGTACGCAACGCAACGTTATCGTTTCAAGTTCCCCTTGACTCGCTCGGTTCGTTTCTCAATTCCTGCGGGACCAGTTTAAAGTTTAAAGACTTTAAAGTAGACGATAAACGTCGCGTCGGAAAAGTGGTGCATGCAAAGATGCTGAAGAGAAAAGGTTGCGCCGCGTAATCGCGGTAAAGTGTGGAATCGGGGAGGATTCCCTCGTGTTAATCGATACATAATCGCAGGTACGCGGACGTAGGTATTGACTCTATTAAGACAAGACATACATAAGTAGGTACTGCGCTGGAAGGAGGATGAACAATTACCCGCTAACTAACAATAAGCTACACGCACGGTAAGTATACGCGATACAGATATATGTGTATGTATAGGTACGTAATAAGTGACGATATAAAATCTACGATTATAACAGTCAACAAGTAATACATAATGCTCGTCGGGCCGACATCGATTGAACGACGCGACGCGACGCGCGCGTCGTTGTACATACCTTCTACATCTACATATGTACTTGGATTACATTTACCGTTTAACAACGATGCCTACGCTGTAATGCGAAGTTGCTTGTCGGAGAATTGCTGGGCAATAGGTAGGGGTAAAGGACGGGTAAATGGCTTCGTTGAATCGTACGAAAAAACTCCTAAACCGTAAATTGACTTTTGATTTCCGAGCAACGTGTCTAGGATCACCCGAGCTTTTCCAGCCTTTTCGAAACGTAATGCTTTCCATTCACTAATTGTTAGAAATATATCATATATATATACATATGCATGTACCTATTATACGTATGTACATAAGTACTGGCTACAAACTCTGGACGAACTCAGAAAGAAAGGGGAAAGTTCTGGGGAAGTAGATGATTTTTCTAACTCGCCACCCTCGTGATTCGTTTGAGAAATATACGTTTTCCATGCATACATCTCCACTGTAAATATTATCGCTCGCAGCCTCTTAATTAACGGAAACGTTAAGCAAAAAAAATAGCAAATGTCGTATTTAAATATTTTTGTGAGCCTGTAATAAAAATTAAAAAAACCCGTTTGTAGATTGAAGTAAGTAATTTCGCGATCTTTAAGCGTTTGTAAGAGCAACGTTAATCGATTTTTATGAAATTTTAGGCATGTATACAACTTACTTCAATTTAAAAACAGGATTTTTGAATTTTCATTAGAGACTCAGAAAAAAGTATAATAAACAACAGTTACTATTTTTTTTGCTATCTGAAGAATCGCATTTTTTCAGAACGACAAAACAGGTCACTTAGCAAACTAATCCGTCTAGCTTCTCAAAAAATCTCATGTCGTGTGAACCGATTCTAAAAAAGTTATACGATTTTAAAAGTTGCAAACTTTCTTTCGTCCGCCACTGTATATATGAACAGAGAAACGCATTCTACCTAATATTATTACTATGTAGTATGCATAGAATTCCAGTTTTCTTGAGGATTACGAACACGTGTAGAGGTGTTCCGTTATATAATAAATATTTTCGTAACATCTACACGCGTGTATATATATACCTAAGTACCCGACTACCTGCCATGCGCGCATCTACATGCGTATGCAATATGCATACACACATGCATATACCTACTACATAGAGTATACAGTACGCAACATAATAAGTAAGAAAAATTTACGCTAAATCGTCCCCGCGATCCTTGCGATCTCTTAACGTTAAGCATTAAGCGCAAGCACGTATTCTGTTGAACTGATGGAATAATAAAAAAAGGATCGGATAAATCAGTGGCGGATGTACACGTATCATCCACATGTGCATGTATAATTGTATACCTGTAAAATCGGCCAGACGTCTGCTAAATATGGCACATGTACATATTATGTACATAGATCGACAGAGTCGCCTGCGTCCTACGGCATTCCACGTTAGCCTTTTGTCCTTTTGTGCATTCTTCAATGAGTGTAACGGCAGAGAGAATTGATTGTGAATGGAGAGGTGGGATTACGCGGTACGCACTCTGCTCTTCGCTCTTTCTTTTTACACGTTTCTTTCAGCGACCTTGTCCCGCGGCTCGAAGCGCGCTTAATGCTTATGTTTACATCTCGCAGAGGTGACCTACTTGTACTATTTCGCTGACCGTACATATGTATACTATGTGCTTGGCGCCAGTGGAAAAGAAATAACAAGGCGGGTCAAGCTCACAGTTGTCAGCCAGGCGTGCACGTAAACAGGTTCGACCCTCGGGACAAGCGCGTTGAAAAATACATACATGTATGTGGGAACAGAAGGAGCCTTGAATCCCTTACGATCATACACGTCTCATTTACTTTTCACCGGCCCCATTCAAGAGCGCGAGTGCACGCGAGGGAAACATTGAAATGGGGAGCCGTAGGCGGGTCTCGGATATTCTACAATCTACCCTATTAACTGTAAATAAGTGTCGTCGTTTAACTGCTGAGTTTGCGCCTTCGTCTACATATATGTCTACCGCAACCTGAGCCTACGTGTATGTACATATAATATTATACATGAATACACCCTCGAATCACCTCTCGGCATTCTTTTAACAATTAGGTCTGGTAGACTTTGCCACCGTCCAATCCGAGTTGATCACAAGGAACGCGCAACGTAACGTGACGTAAGCTAAACTAACGAAACGTAACGTGTAGATACTTTCATCGGATAAGGCTGCGTTAATTATTGTCTTTTTCGTTATCGCTCGTGCTCGTTAAAGGTTCACCGTCTTCCGTTTTCCGAACTTATCGCGGATTCTTCTTCTCTATTTTTCTGCCCTCTCTTGCTCGTTCATTTTTCTCCCCCCAGCGGAAGCGTAATCACAACTTGGGATTAGGATCGGAGACGGAAACGAAAGGGGAATGGATATTCTTTTTCCACGCGCGAATAGACATGACATTTTCAATGATAGTGCAACCTCGACAGTGAACCAACCCGTCGTCAATCAGTTTTTGGTGGAAATGAAAAGCGAAGATTTTATATACGACGTGCAGATAAAAACGCGATTGGTCCGCGAGAATTTGGATTCTCTCAGCGCATTGATAAAGCGTTTAATATTGTACATATGTGGCTGCTTGTTCGATAAGCAAAGTCTTTGATGGAAAAGAATTTGTGTGTGGTCATTTCCCGGAGCGCATACGCTGCTTTTTCATTCCGTGCGCTTACTTAGACTCTTGGAACATTAGACGGGCCTTCAAACCGCGTCTGCGTATTCGTTAATCGCAGACAATTTTACTGGAAGCACGGCTAAGGTTTTCCGTACAATTACTCGTCGACTCTACGAAGCAGTACATATCTATGTATGTACATAATTACATATAATAGGCAAACGCGTTGAAACGAAAGCAAACGATGATGGTGTGCGTTCGTATCGCGAAATTGGTAACGCCTACTGGTCAGCTACATTGTATGCATTGGCAAAAACGTACATACATATGTATTAATTTGTGCCCGTAGTATGTACTCAAGGGACCCGTAATATTTCCTCTTAAATCGTTTACTTTCAATTGTTTTTCAGTTTCGCATTGAATCACAATTCACACAATTCTATTCTCCCGCTAATACGCACTCTTCTTTGATCTCGACAACTAAGTAATCTGGACGTTACTCTTGCGTAGATTAATCGCCCGTTAAACAGCTATTCTTTCCTCGATAGAAATAGAAATAACAGACGGAAAAGATTCGGAGAAACCATAACGCGTCTTCGCGATGAGAAGCTGCGCTCTCAGTAATAACATAATTATTGCCAAACACACGATCTTAACAAAGTCTTGTGGCAGTACGAAAGAACGAATGTGCGGGCGGACGGACGGACGGATGAACGAATGAACGAACATAATAAATATCGATCGTAATTAATAGCTAATAAAAGAAGGAGAGACGCGTCTTATTTAACGCAAGGTAAATGCGGCCAACTGTTCTCTTAATTGAAGATATTCCTCACTGATTCCACGCTTCGAATGACGGGATACATAAATTCCTTGGGTTCGGTTTTACATGCTTTAAGTGGGACGAGGCGGGGGTGGGATTGCGCGATTAAGAGTACGAAATCACGAGAAGCGCGTCAAGTTTCCTACTAATAGGAAATCTAACAAGTTGCCTAGATGAGAAGAAGAGTTTCAGAGCATTTAGACAAACTCGCGATAAGTTCACAGTGACCAGTAGGTTGATCGGACGTGCAAAGAACAATCGCCGTAAGATTATGCACTGGGAAGCCGAGACAAGTGCATAATTTCGAGTATCGAGCTGACAGACTTTAGGGCTTAGGCGTTTGGAAGGAAAACACGGCGAGCCGATTCGATCGATCGATCAGCCCTATCCACACCGACTCTAAACTGTCTATGTATTATTTAACAATCGCTTGCCTTAATACTGATAAATGTATTGTCCGTTTAAGTGGTTCCAAAAACATGCAAATATGCTAACAGCTAAATCTCACCGCCAAGCCTTCACAGACCATCTTTCACTCGGCATGCGGTATGCTTTCTCGCGGAAGAAGGCTTAATCGATATTGTGGAAAGAATGAACGGAAGGATACGCGTTATTCTTGCAACAGCATCGACAGCATTATTTATCACAACGCCAAGGGTATTTATCCACAGTCGACTTGGTAAGGTGTACACGCGATGTACACTTTGGTCCGCCAACAGAGGACACGATTCGCTTGGAAGTAGAAGCGCACGCCGTACGTAGTCGTTGGTAGATACATACCTAGTCGTGGCGCTAAAATGTTTGTCCGTTCGGGAGACCTTACGAGAACTAAAAAGTTTTACGCCCTGCCCCTGACGCGAGAGCCGGTCGAAAACTAATAGTAAATTTGTAAGTACCTCCGGGACAGACATTCTAGCGTGAGTATGTACATTAGGGTGGCTCTTATTTTCAACTTTTGAATTTTCTTCGAGGTACCTCGTAGAATAGTTCTAAAGAATATTTAAAAAAATCTGTGTAAAGTTTGAACCTGATCGGATAACGGGAAAAGGTGCCTTCATAAATAAAAAGTGTTCGAGAAGAATTTCAACTTTAAAAATTTAAGGGAAATTTTTTTTTTAGTTTTTTGGCCTTTTTCAGAAACCGTCTGTCGCACGGGGAAAAGTAATACAACATAAAAGATGCTCCCTGTCCGGATCTACAATTTTTGTTTGGCATATTTTTTTATTTAATCAATAAGTTGGAGGATATTATATAAAATGAGTGGCATCTTTTCTCGTTATTCAATCGGGCTCAAACTTTACACAGATTTTTCTTTTATTACATGGAACTATTCTCGAGGGTGCCCCGGAGAAAATATTAAAAAAAAATTACCAAGAGTAAATAAGAGCCACCCTAATGTACACACGTATCTGCTTCAATTCCAGGGCAACGTGAAACGCGCGTGTCGCTCGTTTCTGTTGATCTGTTCACGGTGTCCGTGCCTCGTACTTTTCCTCTTTCGATTCGAGTGAAAATTAGCAGAGGAGTGGAAGAGGAAGTGTACAGGTGAAAAGGGAACAGAGAAAAGGGGGCAGCAGGTGAGAAAAAAGAAGTGGATAAAAAGTAGAAGAATAAAAAGAATAAACAGAAAAGAATGCTGTTGGAGCGTTGTTGCAACAGCTGAGTTCTTGTACACACGATCCTCCACCCTGCTGTTTAATTCGAAGCTTGCTTCGAGTCGCATTCGATTAAAACAAGCTAAAGCATACCGGAGGATTCATTTCACCGAAGACGTTCAGCTCGTAGAGCGAGGCAAACATGATGAACACCAAGTACCAAAGCATCAAAACCACACCGTACCGTCGGTCCAGCTTCCAGCCATTCAAGTGGGTCGCTAGCACCAAAAATACCACCGTCGACAGCAGAGACACCGTTGAATACGTTAAGCCTGCGCATCGTAAGAAGAAGACGGGAGAAATAGATAGACAGACAGACAGACAGAGCTAGATTAGGCGAGAGGTGAGAGAGCTTTTAGAGATTTCAAGGCAGGCATCTCGGGCAGGCTCGCCGCGAACTTACCTCGACTGATGACATTCACGTGCGAACCAGGCTGTATCATTGCAGTTTGTATAAACCATGGAAGCCCAAGGCAAACTAGAATATCGAAGACGTTGCTGCCGACGGCATTGCTCACCGCCATGTCGCCGAGCCCTTCCTTTATCACCGCCAACGAGGAGAGTGCGTCAGGCACACTGACGCCAGCAGCGACGAATGTCAAACCCATCACCGTGTCAGGTATACCAAGAGTGCTACCTGCAAATACAAGCGTCATCGTTGACGAGACAAAAGAATAACGCTTCCTCTTTCGAATCACACTCTTAGCTACCTATAATCGTGATCATCCAGACCATGATGTAACTGTAGAAGCTGATCCAAACCATGGAAACGCAGAAAGTAAAGGTGTACCAGTTTCGAAACTTCTCCTGCCGGCAATCGGGCATGGTCGCGCGACACATGAAATGAATCGGGTACACCAGTCCCCAGGTGAACAAAGTCCACTTGCTGCCATCGATAGGCCTTTCGAGGGGCGACACTTGATTCGGGTCGGGCTCCTTCGCTTTATAATATTCAGGCTGCTTCGGAGGTGGCGGCTCGGTTCCTTCCAAACCACCTCCTGTTCCTCCTGCTCCTCCCCCTCCTTCGCCTCCTCCTCCCATACCTGCAACACACGACACAACGTTTTTTAATGCCCACGGCTTTTTTCCAAACGAAGAAACACGTCACTTAGCAAACTAATCCGTTTAGCTTCTCAAGGAAACGCGATTTTAAAAGTCCTAATTTTTTTTTCCTCCGCCACTATACGCGCAACCAGTAGAGCTTACCATCGTGAGTTTTAAACTGATCCGTAACTGGCGAATTTGGACCTGTGTAGGACAGACGATCCTCCTGCAGCGACCGATAACTCACGAGAGCGCTTTCTTCCGCGGGCTCGTCGTCCTTCGGCAGGAAAGGTATATTGTACGATTTTGCCCAACGTTCTAGTCTCGTGTTGAAAGACAACGCGACGCAATACACGCCGTACATGAACAGCATAAACAGAGACTCCATCCTGGAAGCAAGAATTTCTTCAGTGTAATAACTGTGATACAATTGGATAACGCCAGTACTCCTCACTCGCTAATATGCACGATAGAATATCTTACCAAGATATCGATTCGTTGTAAATTGTGCCGAGCATCACCAGTATCGATACGGCATAGAAGAAACAATCCCGACACAGGGGCCACCAATTCAACTTGGACGCCGTGGAGGAGCAGAGGCCGCATATCGAGATCACAAACATTATATTGAATACCGCGCTACCAATCACACCGCTCACCTGTAATCACAAGTTAAGTATAGCGAGAGGACAGTCAGCGTCGCTACTTAGAGTTCCGTAACAGGTGTCCACTTACTCCGATATCATCCTTCGCGAAGAAAACGCCGATCACAACGGTAGCCAATTCCGGCGCGGACGAACCGGCAGCCATGAAAGTCGCTCCGGCAACATCCGGGGACAATCGTAGCTCTGCGTGCACCAAGAAACCGATAAACGTCGATGAACCGATCCTCGTCATTTTTGGTCGTCTTTCATTCGTTAAAATTCACGGCACGATATATTATAGGTAATAATATATAGATATTTAAATGATCAGGTATCGATGGCAGGAAAGCGCACGGTTGCTTAAACATTGCTAGAGAGGTTTTCCCATTGGGTTCGAGGAAACTATCGGCGAAAACATTTTTACCGTTCACGAACAGGAAACGAGGAAACCTTGCTCGGTCGTACCGGTACGAGGGTAGTTGAATCAGCCGCTCTCACCTTCGCAAATCCTATCCAAACTGGAGACAAAGTAGTCGTCGCAGACAATAGCGAGGCCCAGGAACGTATAAACGGCGACCAGAATGTGTATGATCAGTCCACCGTGTTTCCTAGCATTCGGGCCCATTATTGGTCGTGGAAACTGTTCGATAGCAGGTGGGGAACAGTTTTCCCGTCGCGGCCTCCATGTTGCGCGCTCGTATCTCACCGTGGTTATCGTCGGTACCTAAAAATTAAAGCCTCGATTAATATAACATCTTAGACAGATTACGTTGCTTATTGGAAAAGAAGAAGAGACGTTGTGTCTGACCGTTGTGGTTCTTGGAACGATTTTGGTTGCTGAAACAGCTGGTTCCTTCTTCGCGACGGTCTCTTTGCCTTGAGACTGTTCCGTCGGCTGTCCTCCGACTTCTTTCTTCCCCTTGTCCTCCACTGCTTTCTCATCTTTCCACCCCTGCGTGCTCTTCTCTGGTTCCTCCTGAACCACCTCTCCTTTCGCGATTCTGTCTCCTACGACGTTCTCCACCTGCAGGGTGGTAGGCTCTAAGGTGGATTCTGGTGTCCAGCTTTCCTCGTGTTCCGTGGAACTCGGATCAGAAGACAGCGACGCATCCTCGGTGGGTGGCTTTGCAGACGTGACATACTGTATAAGCACATAGATGAGGAGAAGACCAAAACGCAGAGGCCATCTCTTGCGCCTTGAATTACGTAATTGGACCTTCATTGTCCTCGACTGAAACATGTATTACAGATATTAAAATTAATTTTAAATTTCAAATCAGCGTTAAAGAAACTCGAACTAATGAAACGGTCGGGGTGATTTAATAGCAACGACACACACACACTCACACACATTCCTCAATAATTGCATTCATATTTCATATCGATGGTAATATGTAAATAATTGTACCTATTTTCACGCACGCCAACGGCATACACCAGTAGAAGGTGCAATTAAATTCAATAATTTAATTTTACCGTCAACCGTGTAATACACGCAACCTGTACAATTTGATTTTCGAATCGAAACCGGCAACCAACTGTTTTCCACAACAGTCGATCGATATTTTAAATTTCGTAATCACTTAACCCATGGCATCGGCTCCGTGTCGGCTACGAGCAACATTCAACATTTCCAGAAAATGTACAGAAACAAAGAATCGATCGAGATACATTCCCCAGAGCGTGTATGTATTTTCTGTTACGCGAGGCTAAGATACATGCACGACGGTGCATACATAAAAAATAAGGCGTTCGCAGTGTAATTGTAAATTTCTTCAAACTTTTGTTTCATACCACCTGGAAGGTGAAATCCATGTGTATCCGGTGTACGTGGATGCATACGAGGAAGTTCAAGGTAAATAGTAAAAATAGTACCGTTTTACGTTTATTGCAATTAGTGTATGTGTGAGGGAGCATAGTAGAGCGTGCAAACGGAGTAGGCAGTGAAAGTGACCCAATTCGACGTTCCTAGCAATCGTTAAACGGTAGGGTAGGGTATGAATCGAATCGACGCAGCCGAGCCAACTAAAGGTCCAGCTTACCCCTTTCGTTTTAACAAATCACTCGATGTCGTCAGCAATCTCTCTCGCACGCTCCAAGCATGTACATGTACATTGTACATCGACGCCGAGAATTTTGCCATTCAATCGACAAAGCAACTATTTTAGGACCAAGCCGCTAGCCGACTACTACGGTAGTTGGTCCTTTGTATTTTCGAGACTCGATCCTGTACAACTGTGTTGATCACAACGGGGTCGTCATCTTTGTCACCGTCGTCGACGTCCCCCACCGTTCGCCGACGAGACTGAATATTTTTACGGATGCACGGCAAACTTTATTATCGCAGTGTCGCAGAGGAATTATTGATTTACATAAAAGCTGCGGGTTACGGTGCGTTCTCGACGTGTTGGCTAGGCATGTAGGCGGCGTCTTCTTGGTTACGTGGGTGTCGTGCTTGCCGAACCACCCTTCGGTTAATACCTATCGCGTCCGCGGCTGTTAACGATGCAACTTACCGTCCACGTCACGACGATATTCCAGCTCGCCCAGATTCTATTTCACATCCCTCGATCTCCCTCGGCCCGCCTCGCTTCCTTTTGGCTCGCTGCAACCCGTTCCCTCCTTCGGCCTACCCTCCCCTCGCCCGTTCTCAGCCTCCTATTGTTTTCGCACAACCTGCGAAACTTTCTTCCCCTCTTCGACTTGCGAATTTAATGGATCACCGTGCTTGGTCGCGAGAGGCGTAAATGCGCGCGTACGCGCTTATCTTCTCAACAATCCCCGTCGGTTGAATTCCTATATGTATAAGTATCTTTCCCTTCCACCGACCGATAGAGAGTTTATCGCTCCCTACTCGACTGCGAGCGCTGCTCGCCACTGCTCACTGTGCTTACGTCCTACTACCGTGTACCGAATGAAACTTCTCTTCATCCCTCTTCACGCTAGCCCTACACCCTCCACCCTCTCATTCTGAATGTCACGTGGAATGTACGCGTGCGCGCCTCTGTCCGAATCCGTCCCGGTAACGATAAAGGTAAAAAGATACAAACGGGCTGACACTCAGGCATAAGTAGAGAGAGAGCAGATACGGCAGGTGCGAGATGCATGCGACGGTATGCGTGGGCGATGCGATCGAAGGGCAACGAGAGAGGAAAAAAATTAGAGCAAATCAAAGAGGTACTTGGAATAAGTACATAGTATCGCAGAGAAAATTACTGTGTCCAATCAATCTTACCAATAATTAATCAGTTATAAGTTATCAGCGGCAACGTGTCCAATAAATCGGAGCGGAGCAAGTGGTGTAAATAATTTCATCGAATAGGAACGGCGAAGCTGGAGGGTAGGTATGTGCCGATTTCTTTTCGATCTGTACAGCATTTGTAAATAAAAAGGCAGTTAAAACTTTTATTTTGTAAAAATCACACAATTATCGTGTCGAGTATCGACGCGATAAGAATTATTCTGTTTACAGGTGTTATAACAGTTACTTATCTACGGCACACAATAAAGGATCGAAGTCTCAGTCGTGTTAGGTTACACGGAATAATCGGAGAATCCGTGTTTTACCAACAATTATTAATTTGTACTCGTGAACAGACTTTCCAGTTTTATTGGACGCGGTGTATGTATTACGAATTCCGTCAGAGATCATCTTCATCGTCCGTATATTCGCATTCTATAATTCTCGTGATCTCGGCATCGTGTTCTTGAGATTCATTCTCCGACAAGTGCGAATCACCTTCCATAAACTTGGCGAATCTGAAAATACCTCTGTTTCAATTTCAATGTCGGTTAACGGTAACGGCTGTAGATTTTTTTATATAATAACCTTAGAGGATCCTTTAATCTTAGAATCGTTTTCCAAGGATTACATTCCGGACTAGCGCAGTATCCTTTCAACGCATTCAATGCTTTATTAGTTTCTCTAATACCCTCTTTACGATACTGATCATCGGTTATCAACTTTCTTCTTTCAGGAAACATATTTTTCCTAATTAAAACAGGTATACATTTATAATACATGCGCTTGTTTCTCACTACTACTACTACCGCCACTACAACAGCTATTCTATTAAATAGTTTGGAAATGAAACGAACTGTGTAGTAAATATATAATAAAATAGACATAAAAATTCTAGAAAAACTCAGCATATTTCCGCTGCGTTTGTAATGAAATAAGGAGGTGCTTCGAAAAGAGAATGCAATAACACTTTATTAAAACAAATACAAAGTATAATTACAGTTTTGCAATAATACGTTTTCAATTAGAACAGTCAAGTTGCTTTTGTGCGACATGCATCGACCGATTCGGTAGGAAAGCATCGAATTAACGGTTATTACGGCGTTGACGACCGCTAAGTAAAGGGAAATATGTAGCTTTTAATTTTGTTTAAACAGAAATTATGTACTTTTGTTATTAACATCACGTTGTTGAGGAAAATTCTTGGCAAACTTAACGATCAACTGAACTTACCAGTAAGAGTGTCCTTTCCTAACTACGAAGTTGGGAAAATTATAAAGAAGAATAATTAGGACACAACAAAAAACTGATGCCTCATGGAAATAACTGCTATAATACATTGTAATCAATCCCCCTATCTAAATAAAAAAAAATTCACCGGATATTAATACGCTGAAGCGAAATTTCGAATTATTCGTTAACTATAAACTATAGAAATGTACAGACCTGCAGAAACCATTCGATAAGTTTCTTTGTTCTTGTATTTGTAACCGGACCAAAGCGGTAACAAATCACGAAGCTAATAAACGTTGTTATCAAGATGTACCATACGACCCACTCCCTGTACATCATCGCAATTAATTGTGCATTTTCCCATAATGCTTGGATAAGATAGAAACTCATTGTCCAACCAGTGGCGATCATCAAGTACATCAGTTTACCCTTAAATTCATTAGCAATGCGTATTAACCATGCGTGACACAGTCCTTAAAGCATACGTCGGAAAGATAACTTACCCGTGGTAATAATTTGCTAAGTATATACACTAAAACTACGACGGAAGTAGTAATCCCAAGCGCGATACCACATACGTAATAAAACAGTGGATTTCTGCTCAGCTTATGCGCGCTCCAATATACTGTGGCGCCTAGCACCATTAACATTAATTTGAACATGTCGACACCTATTAATGCAAGCACGTAATTCATTTAAAAATCTCACATTACAACTAGTTTTCTTCAATTTCTCGAGAATTCTCAAGAAGTATGATCTGATTTCTCGAAAGGAAGAAAAAATCTCAAGAAATCAGGAACACTAATTACAACAAAATATATTTTAGTTTATCTTTACTCACGTGTTTCAGTCATGCTTATTGTATATTTGTATACATTAGAAGGATAAGACGATACGTATACACCCACGCATGTATTTTCAAATGGATTGATTTTCAACTTATTACTCTTTTTGCTGCCAAACAAGTTGAACTGCCAAGATCGTTGATTATCATCGTGCTTCTCTCTAACTTCTGTAGGAGTTTTCCCATCGTACAGATCATAATTCTCTATATTTGTATTTAAGTGGATCTGTAATTAGATAAATCGTTAATCTATGCAAAACTAGAAGGACCTGTTTACTCGTTACGTCGCAACTTGAAAGCATTATTGCTTACGGTGAAACTTTTCCACATGTGTCCCAAATATTTTGACATGGCATTATGGCAAAATATTTGCAAACCAGGCTTGTCGTTCTCGAAAACATCTCCTGGTACGAGGAAATGTACTGAAACACAGCAACAGAAACAAATCATGTACTTAATATTCTTTTCTCGACGCGTGACATTGCGAGTGGTGGAAAGTTTTGCTACATCTAGTTTCTGTTAATATTAACTTAAAGTTGACAAACGTAGGAGATGCATATTAAAAGTTTGGCGTGACGTACTTGATTCGGTAGTCGATGCAGATTCTGTATAAAAATAGTTGCAGAAAAGTAGAAATATAATTGTACTTAGGGGTTGAACGATTCTGGTACCCATTTTGTCAATCGCGAACCAACTCGTCGATCTGATCGGACTGATCGAACTGATCAGTGAATCACTCTTATCGCTCTTATCGTCAACTAAATAAGTCAACTTAATATAAGTACTACACACGGTTATGGCATTCTGAATTGAGCAGTTGGTTATTTGAAATTCGAGATCGACAATAATCGATCGATCCAACTGTGTTGCTGTTTGACTGTTTGCCAGGTTCGCCTTGCCTCTAAACTTCACGAGCTAAAACGCAAAAGTAGCGGGAGTCCGACGGTAGTTTGAAAATCTTAAATCTTAACCCTAAAATTGTTTTATGTACGTAATGCAGTAAGATTAGATCCTAACCGAGTGTGGAGAATCTTTTATAAGCACTTAATGAGCCAGTTTATCACGATACAGGGTAGGTTGCTGCTACGTATATCACATTTCGAATTATAGGTTAAGTTGTTTACTTATCGCGTCTTGAACAAGTTGTCTTAAAAGTTAGTTTAAATGTTATTCGACACGAGCTTTCGAACAAAATAAATTTCCGGCGTAAGAAAGAGTGTCTGTTTTCATTGATTTCAGTCGGACAATGCGGAAACCAGATCGGCTCGGCATTTTGGCCTTTGGCATTACACGAGTATGGTATACAAACGGCCAATACTGGCACAAATTTACTCAGAACCCAAGAAAATCATTTTAAAGCCGTAGGTGATTTACCTGACGCGTTTCATAGTTTCTTTTCTACACCCGATAATGCACACGGTTCGTGCTTCAAAACTATAAGTGATTTAAGGCGAGCTAAAGTTAAAGCCAGGGTATACCATTTTCTGACCATTTACAATAGTTCGATTACGAGGTGACGGTTTATCACTGCGAACGTCAACGATTTTCTGTCACACAGGCAGTATTAATAGATATGGAAGATAGCGTTATCGCAGGACTGAAAAGGGGTCCGCTACGCGATTTGTTTGACGAAACTTGCGTCGTGACAAATTATCCAGGATCGGCAAATAATTGGTAATCTTCTCTTTGGACATTTGGTATAATCTTTAGACAAAAATCCTATACATAGAAGTTTTAGGGCTGTCGGTTACTATACTCACGGTACACAGTACCGTGAGAAATTAGAGGACAGTATAAGGCGTGCGGTGGAAAAGTGTAGTCGGTTACATGGTTTCCTAATCGTCCATTCTGTTGGAGGTGGTACTGGTTCCGGTATGGGAACAGCAACTTTAAAATTACTAGCCGACGACTATTCGAAAGTAGACAGGTATTGTCGCGATTTCTTGGCAACGTGTCCATTCCATTCCGATTATGCCAATTATTAACAGCTATGGCATAGTATAAGGATTTAATCTTCCAGATTAGTATCTTGCGTATATCCAACAGTTATGCAGGACGTCGTTACAGCTCCCTACAATGCGTTGCTAGCGACACAAGAGCTTATAGAGTACGCAACATGCGTGTTTCCTGTCGAGAATAAATCACTTTTGGATATATGCAATGCGCAATTAAACAGAAAAGAGAACATGGATCAGATAAAGTACAATGTTTCCTGCAAACCGTTTCAAGATATGAACAGTATCGTCGTGGATATGCTCCTCCACTTAACTAGGTAATTTTAATGCATACTTCGGAATATCGAACTCGAAAGAATAAATACTACGGAAGAGGAATATATTCTTTTTAGCGGGTCTAGATTTCCTGGTAATCTAAATATGGACATGAACGAATTATCGACGAATCTCGTAGCGTATCCGAAACTGCATTACATATTTAGCAGCGTAAGTCCAACGGCTCTAACATCGCCAACGATAAATACTATCCGAGGAGCAAAGTAAGTATGTACGAGTATTTAATTCCACTGTACGCCGCTGTACGGAATAAATGAAACGTTGTCTGTTGTTGTTAGGCTGCAGGATGAATTATTCACTAATGCATGGTCGCGATATAACCAGTTGATCGAAGTAGATCCACTACAGTCGAATTCTACGATACTAAGCGCTGCGCACATTTCAAGAGGAAATTGTTCCATAACCGATTTAAAACGAAATATCGAAAGGTAGCATTTTCTCCGGAAAGGTATCCGTCCGATGCACTCTATATGTAGGTACGTGCATACGTATCTACGCTAAATACCAACAGCGTTTACATTTTTAGATTTCAAAGCAAAGCCAAGTTCACGAAATGGAGTAGAGAGAGCATGAAAGTAGGTTTATGCTCTATACCTCCAGCCGGACATTCTGCCTCTTTGCTGTGCCTTTTAAATTCTACTGCGATGTCATCGTTATTTAAAAGCATAACAAAGCAATTTACTGTATTGTATAGGAGAAAGGTAACACCAAAGTGCATAATACCTTGTGCGCAGAGATACAATTATAGAATTATATTACGTTACAGGCCCATGTGCATCACTACACGCAAGTACGTGGCTTCGAGGAAGCACATTTTGCCAAAAGCAAAGAGATAATTATGAATTTGATTTCACAGTATAGAGATCTACAAAGCGAAAAGGAAGCAGGCATTTCTCGATTGCAAATAATTTAATTATGCACACCCGTTTTCAACTTTCAACGGGGCATTATTAAACTCTTGATAACGTGAATCTATTTATTAATTCGATTCATACATTCACAACGTAAACAAGATTTAATAAAAATAGCGTGTCTGTTGGTAATAACTGAATTATATTAGTGGTTGAAGTTTCATACTTTGCGCAAGTTCGTGTCGATAAGTCTAAGGAATACTCTATTCGCTAATTAAACATTTGGAATATCTTGAACGGTGCTCGCGTACGCGTTACGTAACTGTAAAAAGCTGTTAAAAAATCCTTTGAAGACCTAACATCGTTTGGCCTCTCTGTAAGTATATATTATTAGCTCGTATCGATTAAAGTTTTAATTTATTATGATTTTAACTGGCCGGTATTTGTGGCAAGCCGAACTCGTCGACCAGGACGCCGTCCTGGAACAAAAGGATATCCATTATAACATAAACGGCGGTCCAATGAAAAAAATCATGTTTTGGGGATACGAAATTGGGAAAATATTGATAAAAAAAAATAGAAGGAGGTCGTTAATAAAAAAACTGATCGTCGAGTAAGAAAGGCGGGTTTTTTGAAAACGCGTTCAAAGTTCCGCGGGGTTCAGTCGTGCGCTTGACACCGCTTCACGGAAAATACTATATCTCCGTCAATTTTGCAAATTTCTTCATAAAATTTGAATAGGGCATTCTTGAAACGTTCGGCTTTCAGAAAATGTGAAAAAGAAAAATCAATATTTCCAATTTTTTACTGTGGTCCCCTTAATTACTAATAAGTACCAAGAAACTATACTTATAAATAAGTACAAACCTTATTCCTCACTGAATTTGCACCAGGTTCTTTATCAGGAGCATTCGGCGCTTTGATGGCATCATCTAGGTAACTGGTATCTTCGTCGATATCTAAGTCATCCCCGAGAGCTTCTAATTCAGCAGCCAATTCATCGTCGTCTATATCCGGCATACCATAACTACGTCCCATTGCTTCTTGTACTTCGTCCGCTTGTTCTAACATGTCAGCCAAATCGTCTTGAATATCCTATTTAAAATTCAATTGCTATCAAGTGAAAAATACCGACCTAACAAGCATTTCGTATACCTACCTCTATATGATCTATATTGATATTTTTAAATTCTTTCTGCATTTGTTTGACTCCTTGCTTCATGGCAACTACGGTTGATTGAGTGTCTTTCAACGTTTGGGTAGCATAGTTTGCCTGATCCATGTTAAATGCCTGTTGCCGCAAATTATCCACCTGCGCTTCGTACATTTTCCGCTGCTTTAAAATACGCAACGCTTTAGCTTTCACCGAGTTCTTTGCAGGCCCGTCTCTCATTTTCACCATTTGATCCTTGTACTTCTTCAATTCCGCGTCCAACTTTGCTATCTTCTTTTCCGCGGTATCTGCTCTGCTGTCAACCTTAGGGAAACATTAATAACAATTGGCTACGCTTTAATTTATAAAAACTGTAACGTAACCTCTTTAGTGTCAAGAGAAAAGGTAAATTTACCCCAGCGATGCAGTCGATCAGACTCGGTGGTGGTTCTTTGGGCTTGGCCCGCCCGAAAAGTCGGTTCATTTTCCGTAAATAGATGGAAAGGATGCGAGAGAACTGACTACCGTCGCCTTAATTCCTAATACGTCAAATCGAAACGATCCACCTAAATTTACGAAATGTAGGAAATCGACTGATCTGGACTGATCGACTGATTCACGAGGTCAACTGGTCAGCTGCTCCATCTGCTGTCAGGAAAGGAATAGGATTTGATATTGCCCGCTATCTAGCGACAAGTGAGCAAAACCGACCTTTACAATTAATTTCTTACGCGTATTTAAATCCCTCCCGCAATTATTATTTTCATTCCTACTGCTGGTAGTGCTGCACTTTTAATTCTTGCTGACGATCAGTTCTGAGCCGACAACGTTCGACGTGACACGAAAGGGCTCCGCGATCGGGCGATCGGTCTGTTCTCGGAGAAGCTTCTCCGTCGGTAGGTAACCGGGGAAGCCACTTGAATCGTATAAAAAGTGAATTTCAAGGAAGCAGGAGGAGGCGCTCAGATCGAATGCATCGGAATATTGGAATTTCGATCGATTCTCGTGACAACTGAAGTATTGTTGGTAGAAGGGTATCGAGATCGGTTGGATCGTCGGGTTCGCGGCGGTGTTGGCGTAGGTTGTAGGTGGTAGGTTAGAGGTGATGGCTGCGGCAAGCAGCTATGACGGCGAGGGCGAGGGCGACAGCGACGACAACGACGGCGGCTCGAAGGGAACGCGCGTGCGTGAGCGACGTCGCCGCGCGACGCAGCAGCGACGTAGCGACGACGGCGCGGCGTCGACGAGGACGAGGACGAGGTCGAAGCGGCTGGCCGAAGATCGCCGAGCGCACGGTTACGTGGAGAGACTACGACTGGCATGGTGTGGGTCGCAGAGCGGCCACAGTGTTCCAAAAGTCGACACGACGCACGAATCGTATTACGCGCGACGCAAAGCCACGGAACCGCGTTGTCGAATCGCGCTCTCTTCGCCGCCGATCGTGAGCTTGGTGAAGCGCAGCCGGGGAACGCGAGCAGACAGCCGAGCACCCGGTCAGAAACCAGCCGAACCTATCACGGCAATCTTGAAACCCTGAAATGCTGGGGAATCGCTAATAACTACACAGTTCCCGGTTGAGAGACACCTACGACGAGGGAGGAAACGCGCGAAAAGTGGTGTGAAAGCAGCACAGGTATAACTCTACGAGCGGTGACCGATACGCGGAGTAAGCGAGCTGTCGACAGAAAGCGGCGTTAGATCGAGAAAGGAAGAGAAGAATCGACGGGCCACTGGAAAAAGTCGAGCAAAGGGATCGTGGATAAAAGTTGACTACGGCAATCGAGGTCTGACCGTCAGAATCGCGAGTCTCTCGCGCGCGACAGTGTCCATAGGGTGATTCGCGTGTGTAGGTTGACGCGATTCATCGATGTATCGGGGCTCGATCGATCGAGCGATCGTCGCCAGCGGAAAACAGTGACGGACGAGGAGCTCGTGAGTTCCGTCGTAGTAAATGTCGTAAGGTGATAGGCAGCCTGCCTCTCGCGGTAGGACCCGATGCTGCCCGAAACGTTTGCGGCCCTTTCGTCGGGATTCTGTGTTGTGTGATATGCCAGTAGTGTCGCGCGAAGGACGAAGGATCTGGAGCTGGGGCTGGAGCTCGAGCTCGGCTAGTGCGTGAAGCGCGAGATTCACCAGCTTCTTCGTGGTATTCGCGTGCTCGTGTGTCCGTGTGCTGGTCGAAGGCGAAAGGTCGCGTCGCATCGTATCGTATCGCATCGTCTCGTATCGTATCGTATCGTATCGTATCGCATCGCTTCGCGCCGCATTGTGCCGCGTATTTTGGGAAGAGTCCAAGTGGTCGTCCGGTGTTGGTCGGTAAGGAAAATTATGCTCGACAGGGACTAGTGAAGACAGGAAGAAGCTGCGAGCATCCTTGGACGAAGAATCGAGGTGCCGTGCGAGCAATGAGTTTAGTGGAGCGACCGACAGTTTGATAACAGAGAATGCTGTGGAAAAAAAGGTCGCTGCCGAATTACACGGGGGCGACGGGACGCATCATTACCGTAATTTAATCAGTTGGAAAGTCAGCGTATCATCTTCCCGCAGGAAGAGTACAAGGAACGGAGTGGTGAGAGAAGAAGGGCGGAACGACAGGATCGAAATATCGGCGTAGTCTGGTTAGCTTCCGGGGTTTGCGGGTGTTTTTACGCGTACGTTGTGGATCGATAGTTGTCTCGCGAGGTCTAGTCGACTGGTTGACGACGTTCCTGCCGGAAAGAACGGGAACGTTACGCCGAGGACGGTCAATCATCGAGGGACGAGCCCCGAAGAAAGAGGGAGAGCGAGCGGATCGAAAGGCCAAGTTTGGCAAAGTTGTCGATAGAGGTTGGTCGCGGACGAGACGCGATCCGCGGATCCGCGGCCCGTAAGCCCTAGCTCTCTCTCTCCTTCCCAGACCATCCCCCGCGATTTATGGGGGACTTTAGCGCGGCCAGCCTTTTCTCGAACACGTTGTCCGTCACAACGAAATCGTCGATCGGTAGCAGCGCCAGTACCACCGTAATCATAAAAACCTCGACGATGCAGGACGATCTGTTGATTGAGAAACAAACAAGTGGCAAGCCCGCGCCGCTATCGCCGAGCAGTGGCCTAGAAACCGTGGCCGGACAGGAGAAGACGAAAGACGTGGTCGAGGTCGACAGTATCTCTATAACCCCGACGACGCCCTCCTCCACCGAGAAGGACATCACGTGTAGCACCACGTCCACCCTCCAGGCTTTCTCCGACCCCGGCAGAGTACCGAGCTTGTGGTCCGCCCCGGACGATACCGGACTTCACGCGCTACCGGTCAACGGGTCCATCGCCGCCTTTCAGAATTTTCCGACCGGTGGCGGTCCGACTGCCGGTCTGTTCGCCGGTACCGGGGCCACCGTCTCGAGTGGCGCACGGCGCGCTATCACGGCTAGCCACAATTTCTCCCAGCAGCACAGTAATACCACTGCTCCCACTAATAGACACGGGCTTCAGGTGTCCTCGCCTCAGCAGCAGCAACAGCAACAGCAACAACAGCAGCAACAGCAGCAGCAACAACAACAGCAGCAGCAGCAACAACAACAGCAACAACAACAGCAGCAACAACAGCAACAGTCATCGGTGACGTCGCACCCAGGTGTTTATCTACCTGGGAAAGGTTACGCAGCGTGGTCGGGTGGGCCGCAAGCGCCCCAGCAGTGGGGCCCGGGACCGCAAGCGGCCGCGATCGCGAGTCCCGGTCTGTCGCCGTGGAGTCGTGGTAGATCGGTGCCGAATCTGCCTCCGCTGCACTCGTCTCTGCACGCTGCTGCTGCGGTAGCAGCTGCCGCTGGACTCCAGGGGAGGAAACCAAGTCCCACGTTCCCCGGCCATCCAGGGCCAGCGGCGCATCCATCCTGCATCAGCCCGGTGAAGTTCCGAAGGAGCACCTCGTACCCGGGCAAGGGCAACATGTATCCACCCCAACCTGCGCCCACCTTCGAAGTCACCGCGGCCGAGGACAGAGACTTGTTACAGCTGCAACCGTTTCAGCAGGTTAGTCAATTTCAACAGACTCTCACGGTCATGTTAATTCGATGTTGCATCGAGCACCGCGGATTTCTGACAACCCGATAATGCTGACGCGGTATTTTGGTTCTTGTCATTCGCTTCGTTTCGATCCCAGCCAGATAGCTACTGAAATACATAGTTGCATCGGCACTCTTGGTATTGAAATTTCCAATCACCGCTCGTTCAATTCTTCGGACAAAGCGACTTTGTTTAGCGATTGGCTCGGAAGCAAAATGTAGCTGCTTCTCCGACTTTTTATTCTGGCATTCTGTTATCGATCGCTGACCAGCTGCGGTAAAGGCTACGTTATAAAGCTGCAGCGGTAATCGTGCAGTACCGTCGAAAAAGTATATATGTGCATACCATACCAGTAGCTCTAACTTCCGCAGTTTCGTTGGTGCACACACCCGATGCCAGGTTATGCAACTACTTCGAGACTTGCATTTAAATTTAGACGGTGGAACGGCTGTTTCAACAGTAGCGAGCTACTATATGCTCGGCATGGCGTCGCGTCGTCATTTTTAAGCAGGACACCGTGCGCTCAGATTCCCGAGAAATCTTTAGTATACTCATATTCGCCATCAATCTTATTGTTAGTCCCGTTGAATAAATAATACAGCATGCTCGGTTTAGAACGACGCGCGCTGGTATTGTAAAATTGTATTATCATATAAAAAGGTATTTAGAGATGCTAATCACCGCAGACGATTTGTCAGAGTTTCTGGAATATATTATAATATTTTGTACTTTTAAACGAGCACGTCTATATACATGGAATCAAATGACGGATTTGTATCGTTTAGTAGGGTAGTGTAGGTACGCGATCGAGATCGTATTTCCTTTTTCCTAGAGTGGCCCGCGAGTCCCGCGACTCTACGCAGAAAGAGAAAAGCTTTTCCGATACTTATTTTGTCGTTGATGTCTGACCTAATTCCTTTCCTACGTGGCAGCTCTAACAGTGGCTAGCAGAGGTTTGAAGCTCAGCTATTTTAACCACTTGTCAAAAATAGACCTGCATACTATCCGAGAGAAACGGCGTATTTCGTTATGCTGGGCTAGAGCAGTTCGCAGTTTGCAGTTTGCACAGCTCTTCCGAGCCAGCCATCGCACGTGTATCGTTCAGAATCACCTCGAATCCCGCTGCTCAAGTAGTCTTTCACTTTTCGAAAAACTGAAAGAATGTTGACCCGATTTTAATCGTTACTCAACGCGTCCAAAGTAACGCAAAAGTTCATCCTGGCCGGTGGTATTGCGTTGCAATTCATTTGTAACTCGTTCCAAGCATATTTCTGCAGAATTCTCCTCGATAAGTAGGATTATTGATAGTGGGAATCGCGATGAGTTTATTCCATCGATTGCGGCCGCATGAAATAAGACGTATGTAGGTAAAGTTGAAGTATGGTTCATCAAGTTTATCGATATCAGTAACCTTAGGTAACGTTGTGTCGATTACAAACCACAGACGAACAATTAGCTCGAAAGCAGAGGCTGCTTTGCCAAGTCGGCGCGTTTGCAAGGTTATTTTGAATGTTTCTCTTCGAAAATACCAGCGCACGCATCGACTATCTCGAAGCATCTACGATCGTTTAAATTCACCCGAAACCCCTTTGTGCAGAGGCCCGAGGCAAGCTAATGGCATTAACTGTTTTTAAAAAACGAATTCGACGAATACGTTCACGCGATAAGGTGACTTGAAGTTTAGTAACGATTCAAGCCGATCGGTAATTAAATGCTATGGTTTTTACATTTTCGAAACGATACAGTTCCGAAGTAATACTCGCCGGTGTAGAACGGTATAATACGTAACGCACGCGGCACGAATCGATCGAAATGTATCCGTGCCCAGTAGGTATGTACTACGTTAGCGAAAACCGTGTGCTAAAGTAAAAAAATGCTTACGTTCCAAGTTCGATAACTCGTTGGTCGTCATTCACCTTGGAAGCAAATAATACGAAGCGCGTGCTGTAGGAGCCTGTAGGTCGATTGACTAACTGCACACAGTGAATAACGAAAATATCTGGACACTTTTTAAAATCGCATAGCTTTTTTAGAATTGGTCCAAACGACATGAGTTTTTTTTGAGAAGCTAGAAGGATTAGTTGGCTAAGTGAGGTGTTTCGTCGTTTTGAAAAAATGCAATTGGTCGGAATAGTAAAAAAATAGTAGCGGTCATTGTTTAAACTTTTTTTGCGAGCCTGTAGAAAATCGCAAAATTCCAGAAATCAACGATTTTCGACTGTATTCTGTGATCTTTAAGCGTTTATAGCTCAAAGCAAGGTTAATGAATTTTAATGAAATTTTAAGCATGTATACAACTTATCATACTTAAATCTATAATCGGGATTTTCATGTTTTCTTTACAGGCTCAGATAAAAAATTTAGAAAATCGACCTCTACTATTTTTTCCGGTATTCCAACCAATTGCAATTTTTTTTCAAAACGACGAATCACGTCACCTAGCAAACTAATCCTTCTAGCTTCTCAAAAGAACCCAAGTCGTTTTCCCCCTAATTAACTGCCGCACAAACGAGGAATAGATAATCCTTCTAAACTTCTCGAGCGAAAGGCGGAGCTTTTTCCACCGGTATTTCTAGACAGCTACGTTACATTGAAGGATTGGCTGACGGCTCGCGTTCGCGGTGACTAAAGTAGGTAGTTATAGTGATTCTGTTTGAAGTCGCCATCGATTCGAAAAACATTGGACGCGCGAAGATAAAGGTTTTTTATTGGGGTTACCTTGGCGCAGCAGGCGTCGTTACACCTTGCCGTCGAGATATTTCATTGCGAAACCGGCGCGGTGCGGCCTCCGCGTACGTCTCTGACGTAATAAAACGCGAGCAACGATGCTCGCACGCGCCACCGCGCTCCAAGATCTGCTGTTGGACGGAAGAGTTTCAACAGGGACGCTAAATCGCGTAGCCGGTCGAAATGTAGGCGGTGGCGAGTGGCATCTGGTATTTGGCAGGCTGCGGACGACACGCTAGGCGACCACGCGAGGAAAATTGATAAAAGTCAATTAACTCGGTTAATCGGTTGGCAGGCGTGTTACCGTGATACGGGACGTAACCGATAGTAGGTAGGCGTTGAAGATAAAGACGCGATAATTGTCTCTACCAGGAATCGAAAGCTCGAGGCAATGAAAGATTTACGGTGGATGAAGCGACACGAGATTCTAAGTAGGCTCAACGACTAATTGGAGCGCGGAGTGCAGAGTTTACGGTATACGCAGCGAGAAGCGTAACTGCACTCGATCGGCCTTGATCGGATTTGTCCTTGAAATAGTCTGAGAGACTGAGAGGACAACGGTGGTGTTCGGCAAACATCCTGCCGCGTTTTGCTCACTGATCGTCATTCACGCGAATCAGAAACAGGCCAGAAGAGGAAACTTTTTCAAGCAATTCCGTGGCCGCGGAATATCTGGATGTTAACCCAATTTAAGATCCCTCCTATTTGAATTGGCTAGTGCGCCGGTGCAGAGTGACCCGGTACGAGGTTTATAGGTCAGTCCGGTTTCGCGCGATATAGATTTTTCGTGCAGGGCTCGGCATGTCGTGCGCAATGCCCAACCAAGATTCTCCGAGTTTCGCATCGCTTCTGCTCCCCGTGCCCGCTGTTCCCTCTTCGTTGCCGCGATTTCCTTCGTTATCGAACCTCGTCATTCCTCCGCGTACCTCTATTAAGCATTAACGGAAGACGGAAGGAAACTGTAGCCTCGGCGCATTCGGCAACTCCAAGTAATTCACCGTAACTCGCTTACAACTTTTAACAAGATCTCTCGGTTAATCCGGAGTAACGCGATTCGCTATTCTTTCGCTCAACTTTCTCAACGAATAAGCATTCCACGTAACGCGAGAGGTCACTAACAAAATTAAGCTGGCTGGTAATTGTATCGACTGGGTTGCGTCATGCGACCTCTCGACTGGCCCAATAAAATCTATCAAACTGCAACGCGTGGCCCTGATAGGCATAGGGATAGAGTATACAGGGTATGCGCGAGAGGTCACCCGGTATCGAACGCGTCACCTTGCCGACGCGACGCGACGCGCGTTCGCAATGTTCGCATTACCGGCATGCGACATGCTTCTCATACAGACGTTATACCCGCTATTCTTCATAAAAAAACCAGACTTACAGCGAAAAATTTGTCATACAAATCGTCACTAAATCGAACGAAATGCTTTAAAAAAAATCTGCCACTGCCGCTATCTTGGATAAAAATGCACCGCAAATATTTCCACAGGAGGGCTGTATAATTAAATAGAAACGGGTGGAAGGATGTCGGCGGCAATCAGCAGCGATAGTAGCGCTCCGCGTCCTCCGCCCTTCCGCCATGCCTGCGTTTCGCTCCACCACCCGCTTTCTTCCCTTCCTAACCGTTCCTTCTCGTCGTCAGCTCCTCGCTTCCAGCGACGGTGACCCAGTTCGCGTTAGCCGGCTGGAATCGTTACTTCCGCACACGCCTCAGAATCCAGGTTACGCCGCGGCGCGCGTCGCGACGCGCTGCATCGTCCCATCCCATAAAATCCCGTTTCCTCCCGGCTTCTACTCTCCGTCTGCAATTTCCATACCTCTTTGTTCCCTGGCACGTAGATGTTCCCCGCGTAGATTGTATGCACCTGGGTTGTTGACGCGCGGAACCTAATGGGCGAGGAGAGCACACCCATCTTGCTATGGTTTCGTGTGGCACACGTGGAACACGTCATCCTGTGTTCGATGGAAATAGAGATGCATTTTAGGCCTGAGATAGCAAAAGGGTGTGCGTGTCTGGCTTGGCGCGTGAGGCGCGTGTGGCGCGAGGGCCCAGGGAAAGGGGAGAGTGGAACGGTACACTACAAAACGCGCGTAGGACAACGGCTGCTAGCTGAAGAACGCTCGCGTCTAGACCGACGCGACGGGATGCGCGAAAATGAAGGACCCGAGCATGGATATACCCACACCTGAATACGCGTACGTGCATGCACTCGCTAACAACCCCTTTTACGGTTCTATCCTTTCATGTGTCTTCCCCGGTCTTGTCTCGTCCTTTTCTTCTTTGTTTTGACGCGTCGAGAATTTTCACGGCAGAAAGGCTTCCCCGCCGCCTGGTCCTCTCGCGAAACGGCAATCGTTTTGCTCGCTGTTTGTCTCATCTGAAAATCCATCGTTTCAGTAGAGTGTCTTCGTAATTTGAATCGAGCCTCTGCTAACCGAATTCACAGAAACCAAATGCGCCGGTGTATCTTTGCTGGTTGGGTGCCGTTGCTTTTTATGAGCCGCAAACTTTGGGAGTGGGCCAATCCCGTTCCGGGCACATGCTTTGCAAACATCGCATAGCGCAGAATCCTGACTGGCAGCGTGTCCTCGTACGCGAAAGCTTGCCGTGTGCTTGATACGCAGCCTTTCCTCGGCTTCTTCCGAATTATCCAACTTCTAGCGTTTTCCGACCCTTCCAGTTTCGCGTTCCATCGCCCTCCACATCGCCGATAGAAATTTGCGCAGTGACTTCCTCCCGGAGGAGTGGCAACCCCCAGCCGATGGTGCCGATACGAACCTGCTAGGGGTGGTAGCGGTAGCAATGACGATCTAGATCCTAGATACCGACGCGACGCGACGCGTTGGTAGATGTTTAACAAGCTGCACCGAGGAAGCAACGGCAAGAAGCGTAGAGTTCGCATGAAGAGCGAAAATAGAAGGATAAACACCAACGCAAAGACGAGAGTAAGATGTGGATCGCGCAGAAAGTTGGATAAATGATACGCAGAATAGGGAAGGAAAAGGGGCGAAGGATCGGTAGAGTAGGCAGGGTAGGCAGGATAGGCAGGGTAGGGGTGATACTGTGGTGGAGCCTGCACAGAGGTGCTGTCGACGCCCTGCCGCTGCTTCCTGGTTTCCCTATATTGATTTTCTAGCGTGCCTCCAGCTAGACGGAAACAGAGCGGCGTAGAGAGAGAGAGAGAGAGGGAGAGAGAGAGAGTGCTGGTTCGTGTTTGGCTCGAACATGAAGAGAAGAGACGAGCGTACACGGAAACCGGCTACCCGAGCGGCGAGCGGCCGTGCGCTCGTTCAAGGCGTACGAGTCGCCTGCGCTAGCACGCGCGCGCGTAGCGTGGGTGTGCGAAGACCGAGGAAGGGGAAGTGGGTTGGAAGGAAGAGGGGGGCAGGAGGATAGAGAGTCCATGCTTCACGCAAGAGGGTGGAAAGAGCACGCCTAGGGGTTGCGAGCAGTACGAAGAAGATGCGAATACCAAGAAGGTGGGGCTACTTTTTGCACCTCCGCCCGTGCCGCTCGAGAAAGATGGGGGAGGATTATCTGACGTCGCGCTAGGCCCCGCGTACGTGTTGTTCGTTTTTCGACTGGTTCTTCAGTTTCGTCGTCCCTGCTTTTTAGCGAGAAAACTTCTCATCTCCCAGTTACTTGGAAAGGTACATTTGTGGCCGTAGGTATGAAGTATTCCACGAGAAAGTATGCTGCCCACAGGTTTGCCAGGTTTGTCGCAAAGGACCAAGTGTTGTTGCGTTCGTGTAGACTTGCAAAGAGCGCCAAGTAGCTTTGGACAACATGGTCAGACTGTTGTGCGTTCGGAGTTCAATCACGGCAATGATTGTATTCTTCGTTATGCCACCCTAGTCTCTCTTCACTGATTACTTGTCATGTATTTGCGGACAGATTTTTGCGCAAGGCCGATGCTTTACCTGTTTGCTCTAGCCGCGACTCATGCTAATTTTCGGCCGAAGCCGTAAAAAGGGGCAGAAGAAGCCGATGTGGCTGTTAGACTCAGACATATACGTATATTATATAGGTACGCGTATGTATATAGCTGTGTTAATCCACGGATACCTTTTAACTAGAAAGGGAAAGAAGAAACTGGTACGCGCAGCAAAAGTAGGTAATCTTTCTAACCAAGATGGTTGTTGGATGCTCTTGTTGGTGGATATGTTTGACGAGGAATAATAATTGACCGATTTCGATGTACCTAACTATTCAACTTGTAGAGCCGCGCAGCCCGCGGGATCGATACATTCCTCTTCGTGTCCTCAATTATTTTACAATTAGCTCACGCGATGTCAAAGTTGAATATGATATACCGACCTGGCGATGACTAGAACAAGTGGGTAGAAATCGCATATGCAGTAGCAAATACATAGCGACGCGACAGATTGCGGAGTAGGTGCTAAAATTTCCTTGGATTTGCAGCCTTCGCACGCGGGCTATCTTTCCTGCTAATTTCTCCTCCCTTGCCAATCCTTTTCGACCTCCTCTGCGACTGTCTTCGTGTCGATTGGAAAAACTTCTAAAAATCCACGAGTTTTCAATTTTTTTATGAAAATCTCGAATTTTTCCTGACCATACCAGAGGCTTGACTCGAAATGGCACATGTTTTACACATCCTGTAATTTTTTCAAGTCGATCTGATCCTCCGTTCACTCGCAAATACGGCAAAACTAAGAGAAAAAAAGATTCGAGACAATCGTGTTTAAAGTTTCTGGTCAAATGCGACTCTATAGGTTGCCGCTTCACCTTCTTAGCTGCCAGATCTGCAATTATGCGAACTTTAATATAAACCAAGCGGTATTTTATTCAGAAAAGATAGTTCTTTCGGAAAATGCAATAAAAAAATTGATTTTTCGACTGCCTAGTCCCCTTAAGGAAATAATTATGCAACAATGTACCGCCTATCGTTTTGTGCGACATCGCTGCGAGGTAGCCATCTGATCGAGGCACTTGATCCTTCTGAAAAGGCTTTTCTTTCGACCAGGAGAGCTCGTTTCGATCGTGCACGATAGGGCAGAGCCGATGAAATATTTAAATTCGCAAGCCGTAGGGCCTGCAAGTACCTAAGTAACGCGAACCCGTTGCCATTGTGCGCGGTACCTTCAACATTTATTCCAACACTACTTAATAACGTTAATCTCAATTCTTCTCATCCATTTTTAATCGCCACGAGAAAAAGGAATCACCCAAGTAGTGTTGTTACGATTTTGCAGGATCGCATGACGGCCAATGGAAACTCGCCGCTGGATAGCATGAGGACTTTGGAGCATTATTTGACCGACATCATGCGAGCTGGCGCCGTGGATACACCGGAACACGTGAAAGGTAAGTCGCGACGATTTTTTACGAAGCGAAACGCGATATTCAATGCAATCTACGCGCAAACAGTCGCCAGCTACGGGGGGCAATAATGCTCTTAAATGTCGCGTGTCAACGCTTGCGAATTGGGAATGCCCTGGAGGAATCTCCTGAATTCTCGTCCCACGGATACGAGTTTACTCGTTCGGGAGCATACAGCGGTCGGGAATGCGTTAAGAATTCAACAGAGGGTCTCGAAGCCGAAGCCCAAGTCCGTTACGTATGCCAGCTCTGCTCGTCGGTTTACAAGTCGAGGCGATTTTTCACTTGGCACGTTTCTCCATTTCTACATGCATAAATACATCCTACTCTGTCGGTCTCTCGGTCACTCTGCCTCTCGAGTAATTCTTCCTAACTAGAATACTACTTTAGCAAGCTTCATTCAAGTTCTGTCTCGCGACAGACCGAGAAGTTCCCGTCGATCGGCGGATTCGTAACGATAGGATATATGCCGCGGTATGCGCCAACCCTCTTCGGCACCCTCACCGTCCACTCGCCGCGACTCTTCTCGCTCTGTCCGCACCATGCAAATCCTACGCGACATTGTGTCCACGCGTCCGGCTATCTGTGGCCTAAAATAACATAGAGATGGAAGCAAAAGAACAAGGCGGCTGACGAAAGCTCTCTCCTCGCTTTCTTTTGCCACCCGCGTCTACCCACCCTGTCTGGCTGGGAGCTCCAGGAACCCTCAGACAAGCGTTCTCGCGCTTACAGTCAAGGGCAAGGGTGGTACCGCAAGCGCGAGGCCTCTCCTTCCTAGCAACAGCGACGGCCATGGCCACGATCATAATCCCGACCTCGACGGGAGGAGAGCTCCTTGCTCGTCAGAGTATAACGATTATTATAATGAGTATAATCATTAATAAGCAGAGAATTATTTGTCACCAACAAACCAATGTTATGAATCTGAATTGCCGGTCCAATTGTCGCGTCCGCGCCCAGACATCGTTAGGCGATAAAAGAACTCTCGTTACGGATCTACTCGTGAATGCGATCTAATGGTCAGGTTCGCGTTTACTTCGGCCGGCCCGATTTCTCTGTTTTAATGAAAACGGTTTCATCCTTTCCGCCGGGGGTAGCTTTTTAAGACGGACTTATTATTCCGCGATATTCTTGTTACCGATGCCGGGCCCGCGACCAGCTGCCGGAACGGGATTCGGGATGAGGCGAGTAGACGAGTAGACATGGCCGCGGGAGAGAATGCAAAAGAAGCTTCAGAGTAGATGACACCTCCACAGACCGGCGACTTCATTGTATCGCGTAATTATCGTTTCCCTTGGAGGTCGGAAACCGTGGGGGGATGTCCATGCCGCTTCTCGCCGTGGCTGTTTCTTTTCTTTACAACCCGCCGCAGACCCTTATCCTCGCAATTAAAGTCCGGCAGCGATCGAAACACCGTCAGGGATAACGATCCGGCCGACGCAGCGACGCGACGCGACGAAACGAAACCTCCGCGCCGCCGTGCAACGTCCCGACAACCGATCGCGCTGACAATCTTGCTGCGTTCCGATAGGAACACGAGAGCACGCAAAGCGTAACCAGATCTTCCCGATAGCGATAGCAAAAGCTACGGAAGCTTAGGCATCAGAAGAGTATTCACGAGACTCGGCGACAGACAATTGTCAAGGCGATCAATCGGACACTAAGACTACTTTTCGTTTTCTGTCAGTGGGGTCGGGAGTTGTTCGAACCGAATTGACTCGGAAAATTGCGCATTCGAGTAGAAATGTCTGCGTTGGTAAAGAAAATCTCGGCTTGGAGAGGTAGGAGTAGGATTGAATCGAGTCGAGTCAAGTCGAGTCGAGTCAAATCGAGCCGAGTCAAGTCGAGTCGTGTCGGGTCGGGTCGAGGGTACGATAGGATAGCATCGTAGCGCGAGCAAGTCTTTATTCTGGAACAAAAACGTCTCTCGAGGCATTGTAAGGCTCCGTGGAGTGGGCGTGCTTGCTACGACGCCATCTTTAGAAGTGTCGGCGTGGCACTTTAAACTGCGCTAGTAGGTCAAGTCGCGGAAAATCCAAGCGTAACCTCGACGCGAACGAAGCCGTGGCTCCCTTTGACTCCCTTCGGCTTCGGCCGAGCGGATCTGTTCCGTCACATTTCTTCTTTCCCGTGCACATTTCCCCCTAATTAATTCGCGGTTTTCCAGCTAGCTGGAGGCAGTCCGCAGTTCACTGTAGTTACCCACGAACGAATTATTATCGTCCAAGGGGCGTTAGAAGCGCGATCGACATCGCGGAAGGGATGTGGCGCTGCGGCGGCCGCAGCGATCGCGTGTTTAAAGTCGATAAGATCGTTTTAAAAATAAGCAAATCGATTCGGCGTTATTTACGCCTTTGGGTGCCGCGCAAGCCGCAGATACGTGAATACTTACAACGCCGCTTGTATAATAACTCCATATAGTCGTAAGTTCGTAACTCGCCGAGATGATAAGTGTTTTATCAAAACGACACGATGGAGCAAGGGAGTCGCGTCGCGTCGCCGTTTCAAATCGCTCGGAGCTGAGCGATTCGCGACGCTTGCGACCCTAGGATGAATCGTGCGCGTGGATATTTTACAGCAAACAGCCTAGTCGCAGGTGCCGACCAGCTTTGCGTCCTTGAACGCAAGCCGCAGCCTTTACGATTGCATTCTCTGACCTATATTGTGATTACGTGTGTCGTATAATCGTTTACCAACGCCCGCGCCGCCGCGTCGCGCCGGGATTCACGGAGGGTGGTTTTACCGTCGCTCTTGAGCCATCTAGGGTTTCATTGGATCATACTTTCTCCCCATCGTTCCCTTTCCACTACAGTCGCGCGATGCGTAGGTATATAATTGAAAAGGTGAATGGATAAAGAGAGCAGCCGCGTAAATACAGCAGGCGTTGAGGGGATCAAGCCTCCGAAGGAGGGAGGAACGATTAATTTTACGCGCGCTGCTCTTCGTCCCTTCTTTTCCAATTATCGACTGATCGATATTCGTCCGAGGGGACTCGTTTGTCCGGGCTGCAAAAAGTCACATAAACCGATTCGCGATCGCTCAGTTGTCTTTCTGGGCTAACGTTAAGGCACTCCACGTATCCCGCCCGAGGTCGAGAATCTTATCGATCCTGCTAGAGACCCCGAAGCCGCGGCAGCGTCGGCGTTGGCGATGGCTACGCGCGGCGACGACGACGACGACCACCACCACCGCGACCGCCACTGCGGATTCCATCTCATTGTTGCTCCTAAACGCACACTAACGCTCGCGGGCGTGTGTACGTTTGGAAGGTTTTTGAATTTGGTATATCATTGTAAGAAGGAAAATCTGTAGGTGCTAGTTTAAAGAAGAAGAAACTCCAAAGCGATAGCGTTTCTCCGCGCGAGCTCTGATAAAGTAGGCGAGCCTGAATTAGAGATAATAATCCAAAAAATGTAGGTAACGCCCGATAAGGACGTTACGACGCAAACAGTAAGCGCGTGAAGCGATAACGCGTGATTAAACTAAGAATAGAATTTGAAGCAGGTTGATGGGCTAGTGATCCAGCGCTATTCAACTAGAGAACTGTTTCACGCATTCAACTAAATGCCCCTAAATATGCGTGGCTTTATTTCGCGTGGCGCTTTGCAGCTTGTTCGTAAAATTCCAACGAAGCCGGAAGACACGGCAAAGCGTTTGGAGGGAGAGGCGATAGAACGTAAGAGGTCGCCAAGCTTAAATGTGCTTGCAATGCAATGAAAATGCAATGCTTTCGGACTGATTAACCAACGATCGCGGAAACGTTGTGTTCGACTATAGGAAAAATCTGATCGCTTGCCCAAGTATCGACCGAGTACGCGTGCCCGCTGAATCATTCGCCAACCAAACCAGGAAATATATATGCTGCCATCTCTGGGGGGTCTCTTGAAGAAGCCGCGATCGCTTGGTACCTCCAACACGCGCTAAGTTCAAACATTTTTCACGCTGCATTCGCGGAGGAATTTGGACGATCTGTAAAGCACTGGACGTAAGGCGGGTATAGGTGTAGGTTAAAATGAATTAAGAAGCTGACCGATGTCGTAGTCGTCTATCGGGCCTGCATCGATCGATCGTAACGGGTCGGAGGTGAGCCGAGTGGGAACCGCTGGCTGTTTGATTTTTCATGCGATTTCTGATGCTCGCGAGGGGGTTCCCTCGGAAATGATATATTCGGAGCTGACCGCGCGAAATGGCACAGGAGCTTATTTAGATTCGATCGGAATTGGCTGGTTGCCTATTGACCAACTGCCACCATCAACCGCATTGCAGTGACCTGCAACGCTACCTCGAGCGAATTCGTACTTTCGTGGAGCGTACAGGAATTCGATCCTTGAACCGATATTACTGTATACCTTGACGAGACCGTGTTCCATCATTTTAATATTTTCGAGAACGTTGCTACCATTTTCAGACGGTAGACAGGCCCGGACGTCGCGCCGCGAGGATCTGTTAGCACCTGGATCACACTACTGCTTGTTGTTTTCTTCACCATGGTCAAATTATAAATAAACATTTGTCGGCAACCAGGCAAACCTTTGTATCTTCAGTCCCGAGCCATTAGCGACGTACGCTTAAGCCGCTATGCAGCTCGTCGACGAAACAAAGCTCCGCAAATATCCTGGGGGGACAAAAGGCTTACGTCAAAGAATAAAAAGGGCGAAAGGGTGAAAGAGTAAGAGTGGATGAAAGCGCTAGACAGACGAACGAATGGCACACGCTCGACGATGGAACGATGGGACGATGAGATGATGGGACTGACGATGCGACGATCCGACTCGCTTCGGCACAGCGGAAATCCTCTTCTTGGCCTTACGCTTGAAATCTGCCAAGGTCGCGGGTTCGATCTTACACTACTTTTCTCGTTCCTTGTATCCTTTAGGTACAAGCTTGTTTCTCTATTATCTTGAAACGGGGGAAGGCCCATCCGATATCATCTTCCCCGCGAAATTTGCGTCGTTGTTTAAGTATTTTTCTTGCAACAATGTAAATATAACTGTTGCCTCGATCGATTCGCGGCTATTTAAGACTACAAGGTGTCGTCAACGTTTTCTCGCAGTTTCTAACCAGTAAAATTCAAACAATTTGGTATACAGGGTGATTGGCACGAAACGCCTGATCCGCCTCGCAACCGTGACGAGGTCAACCTCCCGTGGTGTCTCTCCGAAGCTATGGTTTTCGACCCCCGAAGGGGTTGGAGTACCTCTTAAGAAGTGAGAAATCTTCGAATTCCTCATTTCTCATCAGCTCTGTGCGAAAGCGACGGCAATGGATTCCTGGCGTTCCGTCGATTAAAATCATACCAAACATCATGCAAATTGGACTACTTTGACACAAGCTATTTGTGTTCCTTATGTAAAAGTAGTCCGATTTATACGACATTCTCATTGCCCTCAGCCTCGGCTTGTAACATCATTTTTTATTTTATTTTGGTTAGAGTTAGGATTGATTAGGTTTAGGGTTAGGTTTAGGGTTAGGACTTAGGGTTAGGACTTAGTGTTAGGACTTAGGGTTAGGTTTAGGTTTAGGGTTAGGCCCTAACCCTAAACCTAAACCTAACCCTAAGTCCTAACCCTAAGTCCTAACCCTAAGTCCTAACCCTAAGTCCTAACCCTAAACCTAACCCTAAGTCCTAACCCTAAACCTAATCAATCCTAACTCTAACCAAAATAAAATAAAAAATGATGTTACGAGCCGAGGCTGAGGGCAATGAGAATGTCGTATAAATCGGACTACTTTTACATAAGGAACACAAATAGCTTGTGTCAAAGTAGTCCAATTTGCATGATGTTTGGTATGATTTTAATCGACGGAACGCCAGGAATCCATTGCCGTCGCTTTCGCACAGAGCTGATGAGAAATGAGGAATTCGAAGATTTCTCACTTCTTAAGAGGTACTCCAACCCCTTCGGGGGTCGAAAACCATAGCTTCGGAGAGACACCACGGGAGGTTGACCTCGTCACGGTTGCGAGGCGGATCAGGCGTTTCGTGCCAATCACCCTGTATTACCTAGACACGTTTAATAAACGTTACAGTGAAGCATACGGGAACCAGTGAGAAAGTTCATGGTTCAGACTAAAGACGGGGAAAGGACAGACGCGTCACCGTCCTTACGATGCCGATGGGTAAATAGTAATTGTAAATACCTACGCCTTGACAAAAGATAACGACGTGCGAAGCAAATACAAGGAAGGAAAGTGAGAACGGCGGAAGTGGGTGAGGAAGATAAGGGAAAGGGCGAACGCGAGGCAGGGTGCCGCAGACGATAATCGGGGTCAGCGAGAAAATTGCAGGAACTACTTAGGAAGAATCCGCCCACCGCGACAAGACCAGCCGATTTCATTTCATCGATCAACCTCTGTTTCAAAGCGTTCGTACGTTTTCTGCACATACACACGTATTATATATCTACGTGAATCTATGAAGAATGTCGTGCGCGCGTGTCCTAGGGGATGGATATTGGATCCTTTCTCGGACAAGAGCATCGACCCTTTTTCTTCCTACTTACCTATCGCTGTCCCCGTTGTTACTTGAACCCAGCGCATTGCAAACAGCTCCCGAGTCCCGGCGCGGACGATTCCACGTGTTTCGAATATAGGTCCCTCGCTATTGTTCCGATAGTGGAATTGCAGTGTGCCTAGTCGTTCGCAGTAATTTTCACACAGCTCGAATGAAATTTACTGTTATCGACCGCTGGGTTTCTGTTTCGAGAGGACACAGACTTTCACGAATATGTAAATCGTTTCGGTCTTACAAAATCCGGAACGGCAGCTTTCAATTTCCTATGATGCATTTTATTTCTCACGATTTCTGTTTCAAGTGTTACGCGTTGCCATAAGTAACCTTGTTACTTTCATTACTGCGGAAGTAACCGATGAACGAACACGAGCCGTCCGTTTATTCGTAACAATGAAAACGCAAAGGAGCGACAAAAATTCTTCCACGATCGTTCTATCGCGCAGCCTTCGCCAGGAAAGATAGGCATAAGCTAAAGAAGCCCGACAAATAATGGAAGAACGACCGTTACATAAATTCAAGGATACCTCGTGCTCGCGCTCGCACGCGCAGTATCAGATATTGTGTTCACTGAAAATGTTGTATAGGTGATGCAATTGCGCTTTCTTGCGACATACCTACGTTGTGCGATCTCTAAGACGCTGCGCTGGGTAGGCTGCGACAGAGGGTCGTGTAAGATAACTGAAATTTAGATTATTTAGATTATGCATTTCGACCACTTTTGAGTGATTCGTTGAGCCGAGACGTGAATGTTTCCCGACCTCTTTCGAAAACCGTTTGTCGCACGGGAAAAAGTAATAGAACATAAAAGATGCTCCTTGTCCGGATCTACAACTTTTGTTTGACATATTTTTTTATTGAATCAATAACTTGGAGAATATTACATACCTAAAATCGACTCTGTGAGCTGTTAAATAATTATTTAAATGTTTAAGAGCCCAGGGGCTCCTCTTCGCGTTATCCGATCAGGCTCAAACATTACACAGTTTTTTTTTTATTATTTGGAACTATTCTGGAGGGTGCCACGAAGAAAATCTTAAAAAAAATTTACCCAGAGTAAATAAGAGCCACCCTAGTAAACACGTTTCACGGCGGCCCGCTCCTTCTTCTACTTATCGCTGCTAAGTAGAGCAGTTACAACTGATACGCGCCCGTACGTACCTGGTGAAATGTCCTAAACTCTAGATTCTAGAGGGTTGGACAATTCCAGTAATTCCAGTAATAGCGTTAGTAGCTACTTTCACTTCGGGGAACAAGCAACGTTTTGTTCTGATGACCGAACGATGCATCTGTCGCTTCGGTATACGTACCCATGCATGTGCCTACATAGTTGGGTTAGGCGTGAATTCGCGGAGAATTCGGGACGTTGTAGTTGGACCGGCCAGGCTTATTCGAATCGGTTGGATCGAACGCAACCTGCATGCCGTAGTGGTGGTGGCGGCGGTGGAACGGGATAACAATTAACAATGCTGCGCTCGGGGTTGTGTAACGTTCCATGGCCGACCCAGCTTACTGTTTTATGCCTCTCCTTGCCTCGCGTTACCGCATTATCGCGTAAACGAGTGACAGGCCCGCTTAGAATGAGCTTATGTATTCGTTTAGGTAGGTTGCTCCGGGGCACGAATGCCTCACGGTTATCGGACTGCTATGCCGGTTCCGCCACCGATAAGACCCACGACATCGCGATACAAGACCGCTGCTCCGTTTTCCACCGCGATTAAAACGAGGACTCGGGTGATTCGTAGCAGAAGAACATTGTCCACTGTGATTATTATTATATAGAGCCAGTCCAGTCGTGGATGAAGCTGCCAAATTATTAAAAATTAGCAACTCGTCAACGGCAATTCTTTCCCACTGAACGAGAAGCTGAAAATCAGGTAAAAGTGTCCGTGAAACACGTTTTAGGAAAGAGATTAGTGGAGAGAAGAATCGAGTTGTAACTATAACCCACGATGAGGCATCCGCGACGCGTGTATCAGCTACAGCTGTTTTTGTAGTCAGCTGGTCCAACCGCACGCTTATGCGTCAGCTATCGCGCATAAACTCCAAGCCCACAACGTGTACACTTCACACAGAATCGTTAGACTTAAGAATGCAAAACTGACGATGGGAGAAATTTAGAGCACTCTGCGCCTTAATTTATAAGAACGTCGAAGAGTCCATATTGCATGGATCGACGGGAAACGAAGAAATCCAGAAGAACGGTACGAACTATACTTATCGAACCATACTATGCCTGTCGAAAAACTGAAGAAGCCAGGCCAACTGGACGGAGAAAAGTGTAGCGCTCGAGATATCGAAATGCAAATAGGACCAGTTTTCCGCGACGCGGGATCTCCGATATCCATTATGTATGAGAGCCTAAGTAAGCGCGCATACATATGCGCGTAGATGCGTTTACATACCTATGCCTCTATGCGTCAGCGACAGTGTTATAGCGGGGGCAGGAGGGCGAAGCTTCGAAGACGGACTCGAGAATCGAGAGACAGAGTCGGAGCGAAAACCGGCACAGGGCAGAGCAAGGCGGACCACGCGCGGCTGATATGCAACGACAAGGCTGACAGGCGTAATGGTGGAGAAGGCCGAAGGATGAGCACACGTCGAGTCGTTGTCTAAATTTAGAAACGCTCGCGCCGCTAACTTCCGCTTATTTTAGCTAAAGGGGCAGCCGTTTCGACCGAGAAACGATTCGTGCGCCGTCGCCGCGCCGCACCGCTTTCCTGGTTGCCGGTAGGTACCCCCTTTTGTCGTTCCTATAATACCTCCGCCGCGCCACGCGCATAATACCCATAAATAAGAACGCGATGATGCCGACACGATTCTTCTGCGTGTTCGATTTTATCCGCGACCTTACGCCAGCACGCGGCTCAGGCTTTCTAGCGCAGTTACAGTTCCGTTAAACCATCCACTCTTTAAACTTAAAATGTTACAATATCAGTTTCTATTTCGCTGAATTCCAGCACTCGATTGCGCAGCGCTCGAACGAGTTGCGCCCCCTCGAGCAACGTCCTTTATGCATGCACTAATTTCCTCGACGAGCCTCGTGTGCAAATTCCTTCGTCCCTCTTCCTCGCTGTGTTTAGAGTTTTCATTAACGACGAACCGATCGACCGTCGTCGAGTGGTTGGTGGATACCACTTACCAGGTCGCGTTACGAAATATCTATGTATGTATGCGCGGACGCAGAAATCGTCGCGCGTTAAGAAAGCGTAACAGCGAACGACTGAGCAGTTTCGAAGCCAGGCGCGCTAGTTGCTGGTGTTAAATTGAAACGCTAACAACCGTTCGCCTCGACTTTAACTCATACTCTGCCAGAAGTTTCGTTTACCAAATGTTTTATTGGATTATCGTCGGCACTTGAAATTCACAGATCCCCGCATTTGTAACTTTCACAATAAATAATAATAGGTATGTGGGTAGATATGTAGGTGCACAGCTGCAGGTAAAGTTCTTCCTTGGTCTTCCTCGGCCCACTCCGAGATTTGATTCGTAATTTATCACGCGACGACGCGACTGCTGCGCAGTGGTGGAGCTCGTCGATCTTGGGCCTTTCAGATTCAGGTACAATGTACATCCAGCGCGCAGCGTTCGCAAACAACTAGTTTCCGTGCGGAGTCGTACGTAGCTTATGCCTTATAATGTATGGCGTGACTCGTCCGCGATCATCGCCCTTTCCTTCGTTAAGACGATACGAGCTTCCACTTATTAGCGATGCGGCGCGTATACTCATTAACCATGTGCAAGAAGATCGGGGCAGTTTGTGCGCACTGGACGTTAGCCACGGCAGTACATAGTCCTTCGTCGTCGTCATTACATACATGGGTAGGCTATGAACAGTAGGGTGGCTCTTATTTACTCTGGGTGAAATTTTTTTCAAGATTTTCTTCGTGGCACCACTCATAATAGTTTCAAATAGTAAAAAAAAAATATAAAAATGCATTTGATTACCTCACTTCTGATGTCCATGTCTTCGTTATTTTTGCAAATTTCGATCCTTAATTTTCGGGAAACATTTATGATTTTTTTTGCATGTCCCGGTATATGCTCCGCCTTAAAAGTTTAAAAATAGTCCTCGAAAATAAAATTCCCGAGTCTTCGAGAGGCTTTTAAATTTTCCAAATTTGAGGAGGAAATAGTTATTTTTTTTTTAAATAGTTTTTTTTTGAAAACTGTTTGTCCCACGAGAAAAAGTAATACAACATAAAAAATGCTCCTTGTCCGAATCTACATCTTTTGCTTGACATATTTTTTTATATAATCAATAACTTGGGGGATATTACATAAAATCGACTTTGTGGGAGGTTAAATAATTATTTAAATTATCCGATGGGGCTCAAACTTGACATAGATTTATTTTTATTATTTAGAACTATTCTGGGTTGTGCCACGAAGACAATTCAAAATCTAGAACGGTCCTATTAAGAATTTACCGAATAGAGAACCCAAAAGGACACCCCTTGTTGTTACCTACTCGCTAGGGACTTGGATTTACGAACTCTAATCAACGAAAGGGGGAAATCAGGGTAGAACAGTAGAGGCTCAAAAGTGGAAGTAAAGGACAAGGCAGCTATAGGACAAGTAAGTCGCATTTGCACGGTTGCTTTGACGCTCGGTAGTTATGTAACGAGTGTGCGTCACGAGGCACACACGAACACCTTATTGACACGGATTCGAGAGTGCGAGTGCGTGTATGTTGCAACAAGCGCTCGCGCTAATAATTGTGTCGTTTAACCTTGGACATCAATTAAACCATCCTCCGTATGGGTACACCTTTCGCGGCCGCTACACATGGAGAATGTTTGCTGTACAGCCACGAGACGGCCACTACTGCGATCATATACCTGTACGCAGCGAGTACATACATATATACCTATATATGTACCCAGTTGCCCACGTTAGCAACGTGTAAAGGCGTTTACCCGTTGTATCACGGTCCTGTGACACAGAGTTGTCGCATTTTTCGATGACTTCTGACTGGTGGAATTACATCTGACGAAAAGTTTGGGTGACGCGTAGGGACTAAACAATTGGCACGATTTATTCACGGATGGGTGACACAGCTTTCACTTTCGCTTTTGATATCTCGCTTTTCTCTCTTACCGCTCGAACGGTGGCTGTTCTCTTCGAGGGGTCGTAGCCGACGAACGAATGCAATGCAGGGACAACCCTGCGGATACGCATATATATTTCTGGGGGGGATTTACGCTCGGCGACCATGCATTCCTTTTTTGTTGGAAACGTCGCAGCGAGCGAGTAAAAAATAATCGTGCGGTGTGTTTTAAATTTAAATTACGCGTCGTTTTCTTCGAGGCGTAGTTCACGGCATTCTCCACAGCAAAGGTTACAGACGCGTGTAACGGCCGTTACGTAATTATACCCGCAATAAGACGTTGACGCGGATTAAAAGTTGTAACGGTACGTGTAGTTGTAAACGTTATCTCGGTCGCGATACGACGCTGCATGCACCGAGGCTCTGTCTCCGCTGAGCAAGCCTCTAAAGGAACGGGGGATGGACCAACGAACGCGAAAAACTGCATTCGATTGCCGTGACGATTCAGCCCGCCAGCCGTGCAAACCTTCTTCAGTCTGTGGCGCGTTTGGAGAATGGAGATACCGATTTGTTGCAACTATCACGTGTGCGGAGAAACGCGTAGAAGCGGATCGCTCGCGTACGAACAACCTTGAGCGTGTTATCGAATTTCTACGCGTTGTCGTCGTCATTGCGCAGCTTTCAACACAAAGTTACATTTCTCTCGTAGCCATTTAGCGAGGAGAGGGTCGGCATTGTGCCGACGGAAGATGTAGATAATTATATATCCAGTTATCTAGCTGAAAAATAAATGTAACACATGGATGATGCATGGAGCATAGCACGAGGAACGAGAGCTGCGCGCGCGCGGTTTTTGAGTCATCGCATTTTAATGGTAAACCGGCGAGGGATGCAACACGAGTGCGTTCACCAAGGGGATCGTAACGCAGCAGCGCGTGCGCGCATCTGTGTATGTATATGTATACATGCACCTATGCTTCATTCCCATTTTTAGTGTCGTCATACTTGCTCGTTAAGCAGCCGTGCGCCGTGCGTCGCCGTCGTCACGCTAGACTCTAGATAATATCCTTAACGCACATGTGTGTAGTTTCTCCTGTCTTTCTTTTTTATCTTCGAACGTCTCCTCCCCTTCTTTTCTCAGCCCTTGTAACACGCACTCCACCTTAACCCCATAGCAACCACGAATGCCGACCACCACTCGAGCTCAGGCTCGTAAATCGAAACGATCGCGCCTACCCTTCTTTTCACCATCACTTTACGTCGTGTTCTTTGATATACCTATGTACATACGAATATACGAGCGGCAGAATGTGCGTGAGAAATCAGAATCCAGAGATAGCCACGATTTGCGTAATACTCGAAAGTTTTTTGCCTCAGTTTCTCCGTATTATTGCGTCTGAATAAGGGTGAAAACTTTGTTGGAAAGGTTTATTGCGTTCTTTCTACACATCTGTGTATATCTCACTTTGACTCTGATTCTGACTAATTTTGACTCTCACTCTCACTCTCACTCTCATTCTCATTCCGACTCTGTCCCACTTTGACGGTCGACGATAACTGCGTCTCTGTTTATCGAGAAATCCGTTCTCGCTCGATCTGGCCGACGAGAGCGGTTTCTCGGTCGGCTTCGTCGGCGCCATCGATCCCTCTCGCGTGCGCTCTCCTGCCCAGTTCTGCCTGTGACGAAGAACGCACGCGTGCACGCACACATGCGCGGCATACGTGTAGACTCGACGTAGCTTCGCCCTCCCACCACGAACTCGCCAGCTCTCGCCAGCTCTCGCCGGGAATCGACTCGACTCGAGTCGACTCGAGTCGCCTCGGTTCGAGTCGGCTCGGTTCAGCTCGCCTCGCCTCGCCTCGCCTTGCCACGGCACGCTACCCGCTTCCTCCCACGCCTGGGGGCCAGGGACCATCGCGGAGCGGCCATTCTTGTCGCGAGTTTCGAGCGGTGTGTATCGTATCTCGTGTCCGTGTATCGCGCAACCGCACTAGTCACCGCGAATGTAACCGCAACCGTAACCACGCCTTTTTCCAAAAACAAACAGCCGGTGGTGCGCGCTCGTCGGAAACCAACAAGTCAAGTGAAAATAGCAACGGTGGAAGCGACGAAAGTTAGACGACGAGATTCTTTGGTGCGAGTGTTCGATCTAAGCTAGTGCGCGACAACTACCACGACCGCGACCACGACTACGACTACGACTACGACTACGACCACGACCAAGCCAATACCACGGCCACCACCACCCCTTTCCTGTCCGTTCCGTTTCTCGCGTCGCGTAACCTCGCAGTGCCAACAAACCCTTTCGCGGTTGTCGGCCGTGACGTGCATTCACTTGTGCTCGAAAAGGAAGACGGAAAGGGTTCGACCGCGACGCAGAAACCTTACGATACGGTGTGGAATCGAAGATTGTCTCGTTCTGTGTACTGTGGCTTTGGATAGCAGTGGACGAGGAAGAAGCGGCGACCTAGGAATCATCGGGAAACGGTAGCCCGTTATCCCGGTGCAGTAGCGGCCCGGTCTGGCTATTCGCGGCCATCGGTGTACCGTCACTGTCCGTATGTGTGTTGTGCATAAACACGAAAGCCCCGATGCTCTGATCGCCGCCGCTTGGCTGTCTGATCGCGTACTGTCGGACCGTGCTGTCCGCGGTGTGGCGAACGCGTTGAAAATCAAGAGTCGATCGCCGAGGTGAGGTTGAAAAAAGTGCGCGGCAGTGGCCTGGCCGGCCGGTTCGACGACGCTGGACGGGTTTACGCGAGAAAACGAGTTTACCAGCGCGGGACACGCACCGGTGAAGTTTCGTGTCCCCGAGTAGTTGCCCAGCGACCCGGATCCAACCGGATAAACTGAGGAGCGAGCAGCGAGAAGCAGTGTTCGCGGATTGTACCGGAAGAAGAGATACCCGACAGGAAGATGTTTCGTGCATACGGTGCTGCGCCGGCTGAGACACCTTCCACTGCCGACATCTACCCGTGGACTACTGCATTCCTCAATAAAGGTGCCTTTTCTTGTTTACTTGTATTCGTTATACACCACGATTAACGTATACGGCGAGAGAAGGCGAGGCGCGTTTGGCATGCCAGCGAAACGTACACTCTCTCGAATTTCGTGGCGGTCGCGGGGCCGTGGCCGGGACCGGGACACGGTGACGCAACGGCTCGCAGCCTGGCCGTTTTCGGCTCGAACCGAGAACCGGCGCGTGTCTCGCCACGTGACCGGGACCTCACTCACTGTCCCTTGCAATTTTCTTGTCATTATTGTCATTCTTGTCGTCGTCATCACCGTCATCCTTATCCTGAACGTTGTGATTCCGGACGCCATATCGCGATACTAGCCCACGCACTCGCGGTGTGGGAGGAATCGACGAGCTGCGTAAAAAGTCGAATCGATTCTCAGTTTTCCCGTGACGATTAGTCGGTAAAGTAGATGTCGGGACGTCTTCCCCGATATTAAAACAGCTACACGAGAAAAGTTAGTCCCCTTCTTTTTTTCTGTCCGCGAATCGTATCAGGTTGAGTTACGCAATTGCTCGCTTACGAGACCGTAGTCGGAATGACGTACGTGTTTGAATGGAACTTACCGATCGACTGGAGGGAAAAAGAGAAATTGTTTGGTTTTGTCGGTGCGAAGGAATAACGGGAGCGTAAAATTCGATCGACGAGCAGAGAACGAAAGAGGAGGCAGACCGAAAGCAGAACGCTTGCGCGTGCACGTGCCAGGGGAGATGCCGCGCCGCGGTCGGGGCTTGTGTCGTGCCGTGTCGTGTTGTGTCGTGTCATCTCGTCTCGTCTCGGCTCGTGTCGCCCTGTGTCGCGACGCATTCGAACGGTCGAACCGGTGGACGGACGGACAAACGAAAGAACGAACGAACGGACCCATGAATTCTCGCGAAAGAGGGGCCCTTTAAAGTTTAAAAGGTCCCTCTGGTAGGTCAGGTGCGGTGCACCTGTTTCTCGCTCGCGTCCTGCGGAGCACGCGCGCTTGCTGCTTCAAAACAGAACATCCCAGACGCCACGAGATACCGAATAAACGGGGTGGCCCGAAAGTCTCGATGCGATCCTCTTACGTAGAACTCGTCTCGGCTACGTTGGAAATTTCAAAGTGGGAGACTTTTCTATGTTTTAAAGTCGATTTACTGCTTCGAATAAAAGTAACGATAATAGATACGATGTTTACTCCGTCAGATTTCAGTCGATCTTTAGTCCACTCTGTTGTATTTTTCGTTGAGTGGTAGAGTACCTTGACCCGACCTGACCCGCGCAACTTTGCATCCTACTCCTCGGGAACCTCGCCTCTTCCTCTCTCCGTGTACCGTGGAACGCTTTTTGTTTCCGCGTTGTTTGTAACTTCTCGCCTCCTGCGTATCGGCTACTCAACGAAACATCGTGGCGAAAATATGGTTTATGGTTTATGTTATGGTTTACGGTATGTTTCTGCCGGGAGGGGGTAGAGTCTGTTGACGCCTGACAATATTTAGCACGAGCGTGCTAGGTGCAGCTCAGTTCTTATCGAGCAAGTCTCTGCAGAGAAGATAAGAAATATCGTCATCCCATTACGCGCGAGAATTTCTACGAGCAGGAAATTTGCTGAAGTATTCTCGAAAAACGATGAGGAATTGCACGTTGCTTCGTTTCTTTCATTTCGCTCCATATCCTAGATTCCAATGTTGTTTGTCAATAGCATGTCTATATTTTTTTTGAAGAAATGTTACGTTGGTCCAAGGTATCTATACCTACACGTTGGACGAAGAGGCCATGTTGCGTGCCTCGGTATATAATCGATAGTGTCCTGGCATCGTTTGCCGTGTCTACCCTCTGCGCTAGTTGTCCGATGGACAGAAATGGGACGTATTTCTCTTTTCTACTGGCCGTTGTTGAGAATTTCACTGTCCCAGAAGTTTTTTTCGTCGAAAGGAATTGGACGACAGATGAAATATAGACATGGGGCATCGCGGTAATAAAATTCCCTGATCACGAATATAAAAAAAAATTTTGCCAGAAAGTAATCATGATAAAATGTCATAACTAAAATGGTCGTTGATTTTAATATTGCTCACTGCGAACATTACGCAAGCAAACATCCAAAGTTGCCGTTTCGAAACGCAAACGCGTGCCTCCCTCTCAAGTTGAATGGCTTCCGGATAGTCCGATATCGCGTCGTGATAACAGTCGCACACCATTCGTTTCCGATGAAAGTAAATGGATAGAAGCGTTACGTCGAATGTAAATCGGGATTCGTGAATCATTCGGTTTAGTGGTTTGAAGTGTTTGTACCGGACGCTGTCCTGAGTCCTGAAATTCGGTTGAAATGTTTTGGTATGAAAAAGTAGTTAATACCGCGTAGCTAATTACCGAGGGGACGCACGACTTTCAACAAGGACAGTCGACGTTTATCGCAAAAGCCTGATAAGATATCGATTTCATTCCCGAGTAACATGTAGCTACCTCCTTTCTGCTCTATGTTCTCGATCGCGACGCGCAGTTTACGTTTACGTACCCGCTAGTCAAAATCACACGGTTGCGACCGAAACGTTTGCTCTGTTACGTATGTATCTGATTGCGAGTTTTCGTTTCTCCTTGTTCCTTGAACGCGAGGAAGGAGGAAGCATGGAAGGCAAAATATGATACATACGGGTATATAGGTATACATATCTGATGCAAACATGTGTCTGCACATGACCACGGAACGAAGCGAAGGTGACGCGAAGAGGATTCGCCAGATCGGAAATTTCCAAGCGCCGCTCGGCGTGATTCGTAAGACGATAGCGCAACCGACACCGATACCGATCTACGTATTGCGTATTATCGAATGATTTTTCTCCACACCCTCGAGATACAAGAAGAGTTGCGGTATAGTTGGTCGGTAGTGCATAGTCGAGTTGGTAAAGGAGGAAGGACGAGCGTAGATGAATCGAGCTGGCCCTTATCTCGCCTGGTTGGACCTGTTCAGGCCAGGGAAAAACGGAAGAGTTATCAGAAGTGAGAGCCGTAGGCGAGCAGGTACGGGTTACGCATGTCAACCAGAGGGCATTCAACTATCGATCGCATAGTTTCAGCCAACCTCTACCGAGCCACATCCATCCTTCTTCTTCTTCTTCTGCCCCTTCTACGTTCTCTACGCTGCCATTTATTTCTCGCGACCAAGTAATTTGGAGGAAATGCATTGTAGCGGAATTGTTACGATACCTACTTAGTTGAAACGAGCTAGCCATTAGTTTCCGGATTTTCCAATTTGTATTTTGCCTTTGCATCCATCGGATTAGAACGAACAAACGAGCAGTCTACCGCGTACACGACATCTGTCGTTTCGAGCATTTCCTCCACTTTTCTCTGTCTCCCCGTTTCTCTCTCCCCTGTCCGCTACTCTCCGCCGGCTCCTTTCCGCCAGGCAATACGTCAATAACCGATTACGGATGCGGGGTGACGTCAGTATCCGGACGGTTCGGCGTGTTCTTTTACGCTCGCACGGTTGTGAGATCCAGCAAACAGCAACGTGGGCGCGCGTCACCGCTGCGTCAACTTTCTCCATCCCCAATTCCGTCTCCGTCCTCCCTATTTTGCCCGACCCTCCATCTGCTCGTGGCGTTTTCCGCGGGCGTAGGTATCGAGCGACGCGGGAATAGACGCGGGGAGAATGAGCCACCTCGACTGCAATAACTCCATTCACGAGGAGAACGCACTCGTATGACCGTACGCATCCGGAAGCCTCTTGCCATTGATGCAGGTGCAACGAGCGACCGGCAGGCTCTAGAAAATTACATGCCTACACAGCGTCTCCACTCCGTTGGTATCCTTCACCGTCCGTTGTCGAGTCGCGCCGCCCGGGAGAATTCGCGGTACAAAGGATTTTCACGGGAGGCGTCTGGATGAGTCGCGCCGGTTTTCCATCGATATCGCGAGCGGTAGGTGGTAGCAACGGTAAACAAGCAACAGTGGACAGGAAAAGAGCGAGTGGAAAGAATGCGCGGGGTGGGGCGTAAGCGCGTGAATGCGCCATGCGGGCCAGCTGATCGACTAGGCCTCGCTACACGCACGTGTATACGCCACGTACTATCGTACTATGTATGCACCTCTGTGTGTGCCCACCACCCATGTACCAAGCATTTACGAAGCGTGTAGTACCTACGAACCACGTCCGGTTCGACCCGATTGCCTGTGGACTTGTGCCAATGCGTTTCGTTAATGATACACGAGTACCGGGCCATTTAAATTTAGTCGGACTCGTCGAATTGCCCGCATCCCTTGCCTCCTCTGCCGGTTTTCGGCTCAGCTATGCCGACAGGCTGGATGACGAGTGCTTAACACCGATCCCAACTGCTGTTCCGTGCTTCAACACGTGCAGTCGACTACTCAGGTCACGTTGTTCTGGGTTTATTCGAAATTAAACATTATTTCGTTTCCTCCGCCGTGCCTTGGTTCCTCGTACGCCGTCGTCGAAGCAGCAACGGTAGTTTGGACGATGCAACTGAGCCCCCAAGAAATTCAGTTATTAAAATTCACCTGTGAGACAAACGAAGCGTTTATTTTGTAAGCTTCCAACGGCGCAGCGCAGAGTTCGATTCCGTCTTTAGTTCTGAGCACGGGATCGCGCAAGATCGGGCGCTCCCGCGTTGCAAGCATCGCAAACGTTGCAAACCTGCAACGACGGGAATAGAATTGAAACCGGCTGCAGAGAACGTTGCCTTTTTGTCGACGCCACTACTTTTCCAAGTCCGGCGTGCCTGTCACGAGAAACGTCCGTGGCGAAATTAAGGGGGAATTCTATTCTTTCAGCTAAAAACATGGAAAAATTGGGGATATTTTTTTTAAGAAACTAGGGTCATTCCGGAAAAAGTTGATTTTTTTTAAAAAACATTTTTCGAAGGTAAAATCTTCACGAGCGAGACATGAATTTTTAAACATGTCATAAAGACCGCTCTCAAAAGCATTTGAAAGACAATAATTTTATTAATTTTATATTTTTCATTTACTCTAGGAATGTAGTATAGTAAATGGAAAAACATTTTATTCCATTACTATAATTATTTTCGTCGCAATAAATTCCTGAAAATTGTCGAATTTATCGACGCTAAATCTAATTTCCACCGGTTGTACAAACATGGGCGCTCAGAATCTCGGAGAAGTCTGCAATAATCGAATATCGAGCCTGATACAGACAAGCCTTAAAAATTATTCGCTATTCTCTGACTCTATTTGTCGCTCGAGCGTTCGTTTCTTCGTTTCTTCGTTCCTTCGTTCCTTGACCTTTGCTTCGTTCATTCTTCCTTGTTGTCCACGCTTTCTCTCTCGTCACTATTTCCCTGCCTCCTCCTCTCATTGTTGACTAAGAATAGAGTATATGTACATACCTATAATACCTACGCATAGGGAGCGTTGAAACTCACCTTTTCCTTCCACGTATAGATATATCTACATTTTCAACCTTTTTCTCTCTCCCTTTGCAATCGCTCGTAATTAACAACAATTCTGCTGCAATAATTTTGCACTTTCCTCGGGGTGGGTGACAGTTTGTCCACTGTAAAGATGAAAGCTAACAGGTGGCAGTGTCGAGGTAAATAAAACGATAAATAGAAGATGAGAATGATTGCAGAACGATAAAGTAAAAGTTTCGGTCGGCAAATTGTTCCTGTTTACGGTATCATCGGGTCAGTAGTACTCACAACGAAGCATTAAGTATTCAGGCAACTTGGTATTGGTGTAGATAGGTATGCAAATTAATGGGATATAAGCGGGCACACGAATAGAATTGAATTTCGGACGGAATATTCAGAAAAACTTTCTCGTGTAAGTATGGGACGCACAGAAGCTATCCTTATCTCTGGCTTGCGGCTAGGAAAAAAATAACGCGTAGGGTAGACGCACCAGTAAATGAACACTTAAGGCTAGTGAATGAACACTTTTATAAAATTACGTTGGCGGCGCGATTGATTCCACGTGTTGCAAAAGTTGTTTGGATATGAAGCAAGAAACTAGGAGAAGTCTCTAATTAATTAGTTGCTTATTTTAATAAATTATTTTACTCGTTTTAATAAAAAATGTTCATTCACTGGTACATCTACCCTACGTAGAGTTCGTTAACGGGAACGACGCGTGTATCCAAGTCGCTCGAAACTACCAAACGATGCGACGGATTCTGTTGTCGAGTGCTTGACCGCCCGAGCACTTGAAAGGTGGACTAAGCGTGCTTTAATTCGCGTCCCGTCGACACGCGCATTGGCATCTAAACCTTTATCGATTTGTCCCGCGTTCAAAGTCCCATTTCAGCGGCCAAAGTTGGCTGCATCGTGCGCAACGAGCGCGTATTATGCATTGTCCGTGCGTAACGGAGCTAAATAGGTTAATATGCACATCCGTATCGTAGCTCGCGTTATGTCACCGATGCCAGCCTAATTGAATAGGCCGGCCTCTACCGGACTACTGTGCCTTGAGACTCGTTGAGAATCGTTAAGAATCGCGTTTGCGCCGCTGTCGAAGCAGCGTGGAAACAAATCGATCCGAGCTGCCCGCTGACTTTCGTCGCGTCTCCTTCAGGGTAAAGGTGTAAGAATAAGGTCGCTTTCGGTTGCCCGGCCGATACAAGGCGGGCGGCTACCGCCGGTAGTCCAAGGTAGTCAAGTCTGGGACCTAACTCAACCTGTTATCTAACGCTTTCACCGAGCAAACGTTAATTTCTTTGCCACGCGGCTCGCCAACGATTTCAAATTGTGTTACAAGACGGCTCGTGCTAACGACGCGACGCCCCGCCTTGAGTACCAATCGCAGATGCCACGATAACGTTCCTAGCATTCCGTTTGCCGTCTCCGTAACATCTCTCGCAGTTATTTATACTTGCCTAGGTAAATCCAGGAATTAATTATAAAATTCACCGGCATAGCTGTGGAAAATTTACAGCTGGTATCGTGGTTTTGGCAATGGCTTTCGGAGACGGAGCTGACGGTGTCTGGAGCTCGTTTATCGTGCCGCGAATTTCCGCGATGACCACTGGAGACAGCTATTACTACAATGTATGTACTTAGGCTCTTTGGACAGGCTGTCGAGAAACTCGTGTCACGACATAGGCGAACGCTTATCGATACAGTGTGGCGCGGCGCACAATAGGGGCAGAGGTAGGGTATGTAACGCGTGCAAGCAGACGATGCGGTCGACCTTCGCTCGATGTAATATCTACTGTTGAAAATATTCGCGATTATACAACTCGGGCGGCTGGTTGGCTGGCTATTCCGTTCCCTCGCGAATGCCCGTGCCGCGCGATACTCTCCTGCCATCGTGGAACCGCGCAACCGACTTTATATTACATCATATAATACACATATTCGGCCTGACTCGCGATTATGTTCAATTTTTTAGCGAAGAAAGCTCGCTGAGAAGTTGGGGGGTACCTGTGTACATATTTAAGTAGTTTGCTGACTTGTCCGCCGAATGGATCCGGTGTAAATTGTTAAGGCGTCAAGGGAACATTGATTTATCGAACAAGTTTCGATTCGATGTTTGTCTCTACGTTTGGAATCACGGATAACGCTGAGCATTGCGGCGCGGCGGACAATTTAATTGTGTGCCCCCAGCGGTGAGGTGAAACGCTTGTATTTAAATGTCATCGCAGCGAAGAAGGAACAGATTAACTTTCATTGCTGACGATACTCTTTTAATTTCGACTCTTAACACATCGATGCGAATCGTTCTCCGATTAACTTCCGACATGGCTGGCAAATTTTTAAAATCTACTTGTCTCGGGATCGGGGAAGGAAAATGTTTTGCGGTTGACGGAGCTGTATTACGGTAACGGTACAGGAGATTAGTCGCGACGAGCGCATCTCGCAAATGGTTGCATAGTTGCCTCAGCCTGGGATTTATTATTGGCTAATTTTTAACCATTCCGCGGGAACAGAGTGGATCGTTGGAGATACATTCCTAATTATCCAACTATTTTGCTGTAAGGTTGGTAGCGTGAATTTTAATGCTTCTGACTTGCCGACACAGTGATGTGTTATTGAGGAGAATCACAAGCTCGTGCACCGAGTGATTTTTGCGATGCTCGATTTTTAAGCCACGCGTGTGTGGCGATCTACCTGTATAGATTTGCGTTATGCGAGTGTTTCTGGTTTCTGGTTTCTGGCTATGCTTATTCCCTTCACGGTTGGCAGTCGAGAGTGTCGCTTTCTCGATAAGCCATGTAAAACGCAGACTTTTTCGAAATTGTGAAACCGCGTTTGACCCACATGTCCGACACAGCGGGCTTTCGAGTCGATACTTGCGACACTGTGCTGCAACGTGATCTCCGAGAACCGCACGCGAGCGGTTCATTTCTTTTTTGCCGCCTCCTTTCTTTGTTTCTCTATCTTTACAAGCCCTATTTCTCTAAACCTGCGTGTTATATACAGATATATATACAGATCCTCGAGATGAAATTTTAGGAGATGTTTTTAACACTGACGCGGCATTACGGCGCGCGCCGCCAGGCTAACAGTGCCTGATAACGTTTCGAAATGAAAGATTACGCGATTCACAGAAACGCCGCGCCGTTCTAATCGAACCCCTATGTTTCTCTGTTTCAGGATACATAAACTGCAATGCCAACACACTGCAATCGCTCGCACAGCTACACGGTGAGTGAAAGACGGCACATTAACGATTTCATTAACATTAATAGGTACATATGTACGCGTATATCTGTGGCTCGGCGTGGAGGCTCACCTCCGCAACGCATAATTCCCTCTTCTTTCGTCGCAATCGCTGAAAAATTACTGTACTTATCTCGATAGCCGATTAGGTGCAGGCGCACCTTCACCTTCGGTTCCTTTCCGTTCTCGTGGATTTTCCTCTCGCAGTCCCGTTGCGTATATAGTAGATACTTGAAACTTGAAACCAGAGATGGGCAAAAAATAATTTGAATTAAAAAAATTTTATTTCAAATAATTTTCTGCCCATCTCTGCTTGAAACCACCACCTACTCTACCGAATTACAGATTCGCGATGCAGATTTGAATCCCGAGTGCTTATATACGCAGAGCTGTAGTTTGTGATTGACCCAAGAAGAGCAGTCTGGAAATACGAGTGCATGCACCGAGTTGTGCCCGCGACAGACATACCTAGACGAAATCGTACGCGTGACAGACACGCATCAGGTGGTTTACTGATGGGACGATTGCCGCGGAGAATGAATCTTGGAGCGTGAAATGTGAAATGCAAGCGTATACGCGAGAACTGTTTCGTAACGAGACGCGAGTTCCGCGCAAGCCAGTCTGTATGCCGCATCTCTACCCCACTTCCATCTCGATCGAACGTGTCCAACTAACTTGGCCGTGAAAATCTCGTTGTTTCGTCGTCTGTTCTTCCTGCTTTGCGTGAACGGTGTTGCTACTCCGCTGACAAATTATTAGACCGAATACGCGTTGTCGAGTTTCCGCGATTCACGAATTGGCCAATTGCCGGGGCACACGTGCAACCGAAGAAGAGCTCGCTTGCGAAACGCTTGCTCGAGACTTACAATTAGCGAAATGTTTCGTGCTGGAGCGACTACGACCTGGTCGGCGAGGAGCGGTGCGAATGAGCTAGCGTATGCCCGCTAACGACGCCGAGCAGCAACCCTCTCACCTTTACGCAGTCACGGTCTTGTTTGCGGGACATCCCTTTCTTCCACGGGAATGTGTATTTAGCAGCATCGACGGCTTACTCGCCTCTCGCTACTCTACTGCGAATTAATGCAAGAGATTGGCAACGGAAAGCTGAATGATGCAAAATTAGAGTCGCTGTCATTTACAGAAATTATCGGCTCGTATCGAGGTTCTTTTAATCATCGTCCTCTCACGCGATACTTTTGCCTGAACTAGTTTGGACAACGGGGAAGCAAGAGAGGTTCAGTTGCAAAGGGACAGGTGTATCTACCGTGACTCATTACCTTTAACGCTCGATGAGTAGAGAATTTTCGAGCGAATGGTTAGGCATGGCCGTAAAAGTCATCGAAGCCAAGGCGCAAGGTTTTCCTTGTCCTACATTCCTAATATCCTTGGTAAAGTACCGCGGTGTCAATGTTCTCCGTTCCCAAGACAAATGTTAGAAACTTTGAGCGCGTTTTCTTTGTTCGTTCGGTTTCCTCGGTGGGCGATATTGCACTCGCAATAAACTTTGGATGATTACTTCGTTTGATAGAAGGGACCGTTAGAAAGTTGGCGGAACAGAGGAGTCTGGCACCACTAAAGTTCCTTTCTTGCATCGTGTGTATTGGTACCGAGAGTCGCTAATCGCGGGGGAGAGGAGACTCGGTGAAAAGTGGCGGTGACAGGTGACGCATTCGATCGAGGCGTTCGATTATAGTGATGTCGAGACTGGAGGGCTCTCCGTCTCCGTTTGTCGCGAGATGCTCGCGAATAACCCGTTTCCCCAAGGACGATAGAGCCGATTCTTTGGCCACTTATAAATCAACGATTATCACAGATGTGTTTATCGCAGCGCGGCACGGCGTGGCGCAGCGCGGCCACGCAATTAAAGGTAATTGCACCGCGGGTCCTACTCGCTTCAGTCCCCTCGACCCCGTCGATCATGCCACACTGCCACGAGCTACTTTTAGGTAACGTGACATCTCGCGATTGCAGGTGCTCTTTTCCTCAATTGTTCTTTCACAGTTCTGTGCGTTGCCTGCGAGTGGCTCCTTAACCGTAACGTGGCCCCCTTCCGCGGGGCACGGACCTTGATAACGCTTGTGCTTCGCCGTGGAAATCGCTCGCAAGCATACAGTATGTAGAAACAGGTGTAACCGTAGTTTCATGTGCGGTTGCAGCCGCGACAGCGTAACTCGCACACCTGGTTTTTCCCCGCGCTGATTTCAGAATCATAACCGAGACGAATAACAACCGACGAGCATCGTCTCGCAGATCGATCTCCCATCTCTGCCATCGCACTCGAGACATGCAACATGTTCGAATAAACCTTTCTATCGGGATCAGCGATGACAAGTGTCAAAAGTCTAGAAAGTTTGACTCTCGTGTATAGCTGCCTGTAATACAACATATCGGAGGATAGCAAGCAAGAAACGAACTCCGTTCTCGTTATTGGATCGCTTCGAATCGATACGCGGTAACGGTACACCTGGCCGAGCTATTTGCTCGCTCGTCGTGTCAACTGTCTGATACAGTTGCCGCCAAAGTACCCCCAAAAGGCAATCAAAGTGTTGTGACTTTGATAAGCCCATCGATCCGATCGAATTTGAAGTGTGTCACTAAACGTAGAGGACTTAGAGGAAAGTGCAGAGAGAGAGAAGAGAGAAAAAGATCGAAACCGGGGATACCTGTTTCCAAGACCTGCCTTAACGCGTTGCGAGACGCGTCCCGTCAGTGTCGTTCCATGTTGAATGCTGAGACATTATTAGGGGCGTACACACCTTCCTCCAGCAAAGTAAGGTTAAAAAATATTTAGGAATAAATTTTCAGTGTATGCCACATGGCACTGTGAATTGGGAAGTCCGAATGAATCCCCAACACGTTATTAGGTATGCAAAATATCAAGCTTCTGCAGGTATTTCTAACTCCCCGTGCATTCGATCCGATTGGAGATGCAGCCTCGTCGAAATTACGCGAAACGCCCCACAGTTTCGCTTACACAAGAGTTTTGAAAGGTCAGGAGTGCAAAGCGCTGCTGATTCCCTTTCTTTTGCGGATTCACATGCGATCCAAAGCGGCTGCAAACGATTCTACCGAATCCTTGGTGTCACGTGCAGTTTAGATTTATTCTCTGCACACCTGTAATAATTTCGTTCGTTGCCCCGGCAAGTGTTAGGATAGTGAGCGTAGGCTGGGTCCATAGACGCCATCCGTTAACCAGGATTCCGCGACACAGGTTTCCGTATATTCATGGCTCGGCAATTTCACAGTTGACGTGCCGCGCCCCGTCCTCTAGCACACCGTCTCATTCTATACTTCTCTCTCGGTGGTTAGATCGTGGTCTAAGGGGATGGCGAACGGAGGAGGGTGGAGAGGCAGAAAGCCGGAGAGGTAACTCGTCGAGATCGGCGGAACGAGAAGGACGCGGACGGGAGGTGGAGTGGCGGCTGTGAGGTGGTGAGCAGCAGCAGCAGCAGCCGAAGAGGAGGGCTGTCGTAGACGCGTTGCCTCTTGAGACGCGTGCTCGTTAATCCACGGGATTTTCTAAGTCGTTAATAAGCCCATAATTACGAATTTTTATTTAACTCGCGCTGGCAAACGAAACTGTTACGTGGGAGTTAGAGGGGTCAAAGAGGTCGGCGGTTCGGAGGGGGCAGAGGGGCGAAGGAGTGTCGGGTGGGCCAGACAGCTGAGATCGCAAAAAAAAAATAGAGCTAGCGAAAACGTCGCGCCTCTGGTAACGTTTTAATTACTGCTTCCACTTCGATTACCATTATCCCCCGTGCCGCCAGTCTCGGCGACCGATGCGCCTCGTTTTCGCGATATCGCCTCCACCTCTCTTGTCATTCAGACGATTTCAATCTTTCCCTCGGTCGGGTTAATTGATACCCCTCCCAACAGTAATTAACGCGCCTTCGCTCGTTCCCGGAACCTACTTTGGTATCAATCATTCCAAACAATTCGAGGAGCAGGCTCGACGGATTCTCTGACATTTTCTCCATCTTCCAAGATTCTAGTTGAGGGGGACCACCGCTGTGACGGCCGGAGAAGTAAGCCGTTTTTAAGAATTTTTTCAGGCGTAATTTACAGTTTTTAAAGAAAAATTTGATTACCCACGTTTAGCACAATGTCTTACGAGACTATAAAAAAGTAAATAAATAGAAAGACATGCATAAGTTTTAATATATTGATTTTATATGAAAACTGTAAATTATTCCTGAAAAGTTTCTCCTTCTGCCGGATTACTGTTATTCGATTCGTCCGCGTCGGTGGGGAGTGTTATATATACGTACATACATCCACGCGAAGAAAAACGAAACAGTGGACCCACGCAAGAAGCCGATCTTATCGCGACTGTTTTTTTCGGTAGTTTTCAGAGACGCGACGTAATCTGACGCCGCGCCGCGGCGGCCTCGATGATAGCGGGCCAAGCAAGAGACTTTCCGTTTGTCAACTGATTTCACGCTGTGCCGCAGCGCCGCGATAGTATAGCTAGGTACGTGTAGAGATAAAGTTGCGGTTCATCGGGATGAGATAAGAAGTAGGTGTTCTAATTGGAAGAAAAGCGAGGGGAGTTGAAATTGACGAGTCGTTGATACGTGGTTTTCAGATTTGCACGCCTGCGAATCCGTTTCACTGATAGAGCAGGCGTAAACCAGTTGCTCTGTTTCGATTAAAAATACTTTCTCCGACGGAAATTTCCCCCGTTTAAATAAGCAGAGCTCGCGATCTACTCCGATCCAAGTGGAGAGCTCGGACCGCCTCGTATTTCCTTTGAAACGTTAAACGAGCTCTCTCGAGGGAAACTTTATCCTTCCTCCGTTTCGCCAGCCGGAGGAATTTATGAATTTCTCGTGATTCCCGAGGTCAGCGACGCATCCCGAAATGGATATAGTTCTGACTCCAGCTCTCTTTCCACGAGAAAGTCAATCCCTTAAGCCTTATCTAAAATTAAATCGACCGCTGGATTAAGAGCGACCGCGACCGGGTAAATCGTTGCGGGCAATTCGAGGGTGGCTAGGACAGGAAGGACGTCATGAGAGAAGAATAGCCAGCGTCGTCCACGGGACAATATTCATTATATTCTCACAACAATGGCCGATTATTACGATAAATCCTCCTCTTCCTACGCAACCGGATTTTCCCCTATTAGTACTCCTCGAATTGGTTTACACGCCGCGCTCCTCTGCCTCCGTCTTTCCATTTTCACTTGCAAAAGGCTCGTGTGCCTCTTAAACACGTACCTACATTAGCATAGCACTGAGAAAAAATCACGTGGCTGACATTTCGTTTCCCACCCCCCTGTTGATCTCTGAAACGAAAGTACGTACCTATCTACGTACTATTTTTATCGGGCTCCTCCAAAGCGGGCCATATGGAAAAGCAGCTCGCGTTCCACACGCACGGTCACCGTAATTTATTATGCATTAGTGCGGCGATTGGGTGGACGATAAAGCGGCCGGCGTAGTAAGGCTGACGAGCGCGGAGGGGAACGTGGCAGGATAAGGCCGAAGGGAGCCCGTTTCGTTTGTACGTAGCGTCGTTTCGGTAGGCGGCAGCCAAGGATGACACACGTGAATCTCCTGCGGTCCGCAGAGGCAAAGTGTCTGGCGAGACAAAGAAAGGAGGAGGCTGCTCTTGGGTTTTCCGCTCGTGTAGAGTATCGAATGGGGGTAGAATCGCATGCAGAACAAGAGGGATGACGAAGAAAAGGTAGCGTAGCGGGAGAAGGAAAGGCGGAACGGTCCGGGCCGGGCACGCTGGAGGTACAGCTACCTGTAATATTGATCCATGCTATATAGCTTCTAGCGGCTGTGGCTGCTAGGCGCGTATTAGAGGGATGTTCCACAACTGTCGCGGAGTGGTGAAACGAAAGCGACAAGCGAGTAGATGACCACGAGATCTCACCCGACCTGATACTCCACTTCATTCCCTTGCCTCTTTCTCCATTATTTTTCAGAGAGATTCGACGAGGCGCCGCGTTCCTTGGTACAATTAGTGAATAGGAACTATTTCTATCGCGGCAAGAAAAAGAGTAGCTTTGTCGCGGGTATAATTTTGGATACAAGTATTTATTCCGTTTTACTGGTGGACGTTAAATATACAGGCATTGCTCGTTTAGAACTTGTAATAAGGTGTAATTTATGGATAGTAATAGGTGGATGTTGGAAAGAGAAATAGCCTTAATGACTGTAAATGTCGGTTATTGGTACGTTCGCTTGGAAAGTCAATAGTTGGAAGGGAATATGCCGGGAGTATTTTTTCTTGGAACCATAGCTCAACGACTGTTGGAGATATCATCGGGCTTTCCCCCCAAATATCTTTAACCTTTGACTGGCTGCTACTTTATACAGTTCTGGTCGTTAAGGATTGCCAGTCTCGTCAAGATAACGATCGATGTATTGCCTTTGCTCGCGATAAGATTATTCCAACTGCAAGTCCCTTGGATTACGGGTTCTTCCCACCACAGTGGGATGATGCGTATTAATTTCTGGACATGGGCGAAAATATGGAGTATCTTTTTTTATTTGTATAATTATATGAGCAGTATTCTTGAGTACTGGATAAGAAATTATGAAAATAATATTATTTCTTTGCAAATAATATGTTTTCCAATTTTTATGTTCACTGTTGGGAAGTGTTATCATTTGCCTTTAAAATAAATTAAACCTCTTCGAAATAGAATGTTTTTGAACAATGATAAAGCCAAGTTCTGAGATGTCTACGTTTCGTCCCACCGTGGCGCACGTTTAACTCGTAGTTTTGCGTCGTACAGGATGTTTCGTAACAAGTATGTATGTGTAGATAGGTCTTTATATACCATAGCTAAGCAAACGTTAGCAATTCATCAGACCTTTGCAGCGTTATTGTGTTTAAATGAATTCCCATTAATTATTAAAATCTCGGACAAGTGTTCGTGGCGAATCTGAATGTCAGTCGCGTGTTTGGAGGTCGCGCGTGTTCTCATTGGAGTAAAACGTTGGTTAGGCACCAAAGCAGAGGGATTCGCTTTTCAATAGAAAGAAAGGATAGGACCGCCAGTGGCACCGTTTGACAAGCGTGTACTACTCGGTTGACGAGCAAATGAATGGACAGTGATTCAGACGTTCGCCTCGACTCTCGAGCAGCCAAATCCGTTTCGATCAGTCCTCGGTGTAACGTGAAACGACACGAATGTTCCGAGGCTACGCTGGGAAAGGAGGCAAGACGCGGCTGACGGGAGGAGCCAACGGTGAGTCAGCCTCGGCATGGCGCGGGGAAAGTGTTAAATAATTTTGGCCGAAAGTCTCGCCTGGTCGCGTTAACCGAAATACGAGCGCCCCAACGACCCTTGGAGGCCGCTCTAACCTCGCGATTATCCCCGCAGATTATTGTAGGTGCACCTACATCGATCCAGCTGCTAGCGGAACCCGGAACCTTCGCTTTTTTTTGCGCTTTTTGCGTTTCGTGTCTTGTATCGCGATCACGTGTATTCGCCTTGTTAGCACGATCGCTGCAAAGGGCCGACGAACCCGTCGAATCGTGGTCAAGTCCCGAGGTGTTCACCCTTCCCGCGGGGTGGTCAGCTTTCTCTCTGTCTCGGCAACTCGCACCTTAGAACGGAATGATCCAACTGTGGTGAGCGTTGAAAGCGTTCGTAGCCAAAACCTTTCGCGTAGATTCTTCTTTGAAGCGGAAAAGAACAGATTCTTGAAAGCAATTCGTTGCTTGCTTTTTCCTTTGTTTCTGCGCGAAATAATCAGTGAATACCATGGAATACGAAAAAAGAGTTGCGCTTATGTGCGAATACAAAAGAGAAACGTCGCGGATGGTCGTGAATGAAATGGAAAAGAATAAATGGACGAGCGTCAAGAGCGCAGGAGCGTCAAGAGCGTCGGATTTGCCGCCTGTGAACCTCCATTGTCCGTTGTTACACCGTATCCGGCCGAATTTGCCGTGTTTGGCCAACAAAAGAAGCGTACGCGCGTTAACGTTCAACAACTGTGCACTATACATTCCTGGGTTAATTAATACGCGCAGGCAGCGTGGATAGTGGATGATTTGTGTAAGAAAGCAATGTTGCATCGTGTGTGCTCGAATCAAAATCTCTATATACCGTCTCTCAGTGCGCTGAATTCACTTATTTAGTGCCATTTGGATTTTTTTTTAAGGTATCGGAATGAAATTTACGCGAGAAAGTAGGATACAATTATTCCTTTCCAATGATGTATAATTTAATAATTTTTATATTTATTTATCTAGTTATTTATCAATTTATTTAAGTTAATCGTGATAAAAAATGAAAACTGTTCATTTGCTACTTTATTTAATGCCCCTTTCAGTGGTTTAAATCGAATGTTTGGGAAACTTTTCGTTTTCAAGTTATAAGGAAAAGTCGAATAATAAAGGAATGCAGTCATATGCGAAGAAAACGCGAAGAAAGAGTCGCGACGCTGATGACTTCAAATTGATTGTATGTACAGGAAGATGCTCTGAAAAGATTCCATTCAGTTAAAGCACGGAACTCGTTGGGACTTGAAAGATATTGTCAATTTTAAATAATGTATTGAGAATTATTTTTTAATAGATTATTTACATTAATTACTAATAGAAGATGATGTTTAGCGGAAAAGGTTGGCGTTTAATTTAAAGAAAACTATATTTTACTGCATTCCTTTATTTTTCGACTTTTCTTTATAACTTGAAACCCAAAAGTTTGCCGAACATTCGATTTAAACCACTGAAAGGGGCATTAAATAAAGTACCAAATGAACAGTTTTTAATTTTTCTTTATAACACGTAATTAAAAAAATTGAAATATAAATATAAAAAATATTAAATTATACATCATTAGAAAGAACTAGTTTTATCCTACATTTTTCGCGTCAATTTCATTCCGATATCTTAAAAACACACACAAATGGCGCTAAATTAGTGTATCCGGCGTCTTTAAGGTATCGTCCTATTTCAGTGTTTCGTGCATTCATCAATGGGATCAGTGTAAACTGAATGAGATGTGAGAGGTGCGAGGTGTGATACACACTCCATACGATACGACCCTAAGTCAGACGAGGCTCCTTCTTTTCCCACGGCTGTTTTCAAGTCGATTGTCCCGACGCGGCGCGCGCCGGGGCTCGAACCTGTTTACCTTCACGCCTGGATGATTTAACCTACTTCCCTATTTCTCTTCCACTACCGGTGCACGTATGGTCAGCGGAACAGAGGCTGCTGGTTTATCGGTGACGGAACGGGGTAATCGCCTGATCGGTAATCCTCTCTGTTTTCATGCTTCTGGGGAAAAGGGAATCCCGCGAAAAGAAATGTTTGTGCATCGCCGAACAATGACGGGAACAGTAGCGCTGGTAACGTCACGAGTATTGACGCGACCTACATACATACATCACACCTATATCTGGCCGACATTACAGTCCCGGTTCTCCCTAAAAATAAACGGCGCGAGCCCAGAATCGCTCAAGCATCAAATAACTACAGCCCGACGCTGATTCGCGACTTGCTCCGAGTATCTAATTACACATCTGTGCGCGAGTATTCCGCTCGTTGACAAATGGATCGGGGCTTTCGGGGGATGCACATATACCCACATAAATATTTCCTCGCGAACCACGGTAAACGCTGATCAGTTACTCCCACAACTTTCTACATATATATATACTCATTTAATTGGTAACCGATAATCGATACTAATGCCAAACCGACGCGTTTATAAATGGTATACTTAGCGACTGTTGGAGTGGCACTTGTATTCGTTTCTGAATCATACAGTGTGCACAGTTATTGTGACGTTGGGTCAGAATTGGGAAAGAAAACGTGCACGGATCTTTGCGATTGAAGCCTCGGCGAGAGTTTTAGACACGCGCAATGATTAATGGGAAATCGCGCACTGGGAGAGCTGCTGGGGGCTCGAGTAATCGATACTGCACCGCCAACGGGTAAATTCATCCCTGACACCCTCGACCGTCTTATATATACATAGGTACGTCGTATCGCCGAGGATCAGGAGCGAGAAATGCCAACGAGACGGATAGGAAATTATAAGAATTCTCTACGCGTCGCGGCGTGAGCGAGTTGGATGTTTGCCGTAAAAGTGGGAAGAGATGAACGTCGAGAGGTGTCAGGCTCGATTGTTTCTTCGTAGAATCGATGATGGCTGGTTTCGCTCGGTTGTTTGTACGCCTCCTTCGTTTTCTGTTGTCCCTTAACGACGGTCAGAAACAAGCAGCCACATTTGCGTGATTCCGTGATTCCACGTTTCGACGTCTCCTTGGCTTTTCGTTGAACTGAAAGCAACATTTGCCCAGGAATGGCAACGTTTATCAGAAGAGCGAGATTTCCCATTAGGAGAAGATACAGTGAGTTTTTGATTTTGACAAACCGCGATTACAATGATTACATCTCCTAACCAATTTCCCCGTGTGCTTCGCGATTCCCCTCGTTCGTGCGCGAGGAGATGTCGTTGCGAAAGATCTGGTCGACGTGGATTTTTCGAGTGTTAATTCCGGTTTATTGTACAGAAATTGCGAAATGCGAGCAATGATTCGACAGCTAAAGTAGGAAAATTGTTCTGTTGCAGGTAAATCACCCTTCTTCCCAAGTTTGGAGGAGCAAAGCGGAACCCTACTGGAGGATCCGAACGCGCCGAGTCAGTTGGACGGCGTTGGAGTTGGCGTCGGCGTCGGCGTTGGTGTCGGAGTCGGCGTTGGCGTCGGCGTCGGCGGCGGTATAACCGGCTCTCAGGCAGCACCGCTCTCCTCGCCAAGTCGAAGTAGCCCGCACAGCCAGGGGAGCGAGACTGGAGAACGATTCTCCAGGAAAGTGTTCGTCGGCGGATTGCCACCTGACATCGACGAGGGTACGTTTCTAATTTTCTTACACCTATTCGTGATGCATTCCTCTCCGTTTCCCCCTCGGCGAGACACTGGACCGTAATGTTCTCGTTGCAGAGGAAATCAAAGCCAGTTTCCGTCGTTTTGGATCACTAGTCGTCGATTGGCCCCATAAAGCAGAGAGCAAATCCTACTTTCCACCAAAGGGCTACGCTTTCCTGCTTTTCCAGGTAATTCAGACACTCGTAGCTCACGCGACGACTCGCTTTAAATTGTAAATTACGCGATCAGTGCGCGCGTAACAAACGAATGTAATGTATCCGAATCGTTGAGTCGAAAGCACGCGGCACAGGCTGACCGTCGGTTTCTCCCTCGCAGGACGAAGCGTCCGTGCAACAGCTGATCGACGCGTGCATCCAAGACGAGGAGAAGCTGTATCTGTGCGTCAGCTCACCGACGACCAAAGACAAGCCAGTGCAGATTCGACCGTGGCGATTGAGCGACGCGGACTTTGTGCTGGACGCCTCGATGCCCCTGGACCCGCGAAAAACTGTGTTCGTTGGTGGTGTGCCGCGGCCACTGAAAGCCGTCGAGCTGGCAATGATCATGGACCGGCTGTACGGCGGTGTCTGCTACGCCGGTATCGATACCGACCCCGAGCTCAAGTACCCGAAAGGAGCCGGCAGGGTTGCCTTCAGCAATCAGCAAAGCTACATAGCTGCCATATCAGCGAGATTCGTTCAGCTACAGCACGGCGATATAGACAAAAGAGTAAGTTCTTTCGACAGATTCCCATCGGCTGTCCGACATTACGCCCTGCTGTTTTTTTATCGAATAATTAACGTCCCTCTCTCTACCTCACCGCCAAGGTCGAAGTGAAACCGTACGTTCTGGATGATCAGATGTGCGACGAATGTCAGGGGCAACGTTGCGGAGGAAAATTCGCGCCATTCTTCTGCGCCAACGTCACCTGCTTACAGGTAAATCTTGCTTCTTTCGGCGTTGCTTGGCCCGCGCGAAATCAACCGAAAAGCTGACCGTTTTTATTCTGATTTCAGTACTACTGCGAACATTGCTGGGCAACGATTCACTCTCGACCAGGTCGGGAGTTCCACAAGCCGCTGGTAAAGGAGGGTGCGGATCGGCCTCGAGCCGTGCCTTACCGCTGGTGTTAACCCCAGCTGCGTTGTCCCTAATTATCTCGAAACCCTAGCTAATTAACTACCACTTGTACGAACCATCCCCTCCTCACTCTTGTTCCCGCACCACCACGCGATCCTCCACCCAATCACCCCGCCTCCACCACCGTCACCATCAGCAATCCCTCCCCGGCCCGTCCGACGGTCCGTCGCCTCACCCTTATCACTTACTTGCCTGCCCCCACCGTCAAGCAGTCCGAAACCACTATTACTACTACCCTATCCACACTCGATCGTCAGTACTACAACTACTCTACTCTACTCTACCACTATTATCGTTACTCTACTATTACTACTCTATCACTACTACCACCACACGATTTACTATTCTACTACAAGATACTTCTACTCCACTGCTACTTGGACACTTTTACCGGTAACTCGACGAAGAAAAAAAACACCACCCGCCGTTGTCTGCCAGCCGATCCTCTCGGCGTCGATCTCGCAGTGGCCCGCTCCGCTGAAAATTCGCGGCAAGGAAACCACGAATGGAAGGAAAGAGAAGAGGCGGACGGTCGGACGCCCGAGAAGTCGTCGAGCTCGTCGAAGAAACAAACAGTACGGAAGGAAGAATGGACACAGAGATTTCTTGGTATTGTCTGCCTGTCACTGTCACTATACGTAAATGCAGTTTGGTTTACTCGAGATCGAGTATAGCGTTAGTTGCCGAATATTACGGATTCGCGCTAGTGATCGGCATTAGAAAGTGTGGGATCGAGTTTGCGGTCCGCAGTGAATCGCGAGACGTTCGGCTTGTCGAGCAGCTCGTCGTCTATGGCTCGTTCGCCGATCGGCTCCTCAGAAGTTCGCGAGAAGAAGCGCGAGTTCTTCTTCTCTTTGCCCGTTCGCTCGTCTCTTTTCGCGCTGCTCGTCGGCCGGGGGCGGACGCGGTGCCTGTCTCGTCGATCGACCACGGAGAAGACGCGGAGGCTTGTTCACCGAGATTACCACCCGAGGACACGCAGATCTTCTGCCTCGCCGCTAATCTCTCCTGCGTTCGAACGGCGCGAGCCAAAGGAGGAGACCAAGGTCGAGTGACGAGACGATCGAACTCTTCCTCTCGACGATCCTCGTACATTCTCGAAGACGATCGAGGGGGAATCGAAGCACGGGCGCTGATCGCAAGAACGGAGCTCCGGCCGAGAGAACGAGAGACGCGCGGAATGGACGAAATGGTAAGAGAATATAGCGAGTACCTGATTTCACGCGAAACTGTGAAGTTGAAGATCGATAGGCGACGAAAAGGAGAGCCGCCGTCGAGATGAGCGCTGGTACAAACGCGGAAGAGAGTGATATAAAAAAATAGAGACGCGAAGCCGGGAGGCGAACCGTTCGCATTGAATGTTGAATAGGTAATGAAAAACATCCACGCTTCAAACCGCTGTGTATTAGGTAATTCTCTGTATCACACAGTCTTTAGCTCGTAAGGACTTATTGAATATGTTACATAGGTGCGTTATATATAAATATATATTATACATGCGTTTTTCGCGTGGACAACGCGACTCGCGCTCGTAGGCAGAATATTTCGATGAAAGAGGTGATTTTTTACTAATTAACTTATCCGAGTGCGAGGCGTAGTAAAACATTAATGAAAGGGGGAAAGAGTGTCATAGCCGAGAGAATGAGCTAGAGGGACGAGAGAAAGAGAGAGAGAGAGAGAGGGGGGTGCGTGTATGAGTGCGAGAAAGAGAGCGAGAGAGGGAGAAGAAGATGCAGTAGAGGATCTAGGAAAATGTAGGGAAGCAACAGTGGGTTAAACAGGCGATTCAAAAGTTGATAGTTGAATTTGCTTAGCTGATGACCGCGTGCTCTCGCACGCTAGCTCTGTCTATCTGTCTAACCGTACCGGATTCTCTGCCAATACTTGCAAGCAGTACGAGCGACTTTTCCCAAAGTCATTTACGGAGGAAAGGAACCGAGAATTGTGAGCCTTAACCTCGCATCGCACCGCACCGCATCGCACAGAGCCAGTCCGCTACTCGTTTTTAGAGAAAAAGAGAGTACAAAATTAATGATCGGGGCGACGTAGCGATGTCGAGGGGAAAAGAAAGCAACGGGGAAATTGGCTGGACGGCGATCGATCCGCGCGAAAATGTTCTACTAAACATTAGGAGCGAAAACACGAGCGTTCCTTTTTTTCGTGGCTGATCGGTTTTTCGCTTCGGAGTCACTAGTCGCACGATCGATTTCGCGCGCGTCCGAATCCGGATATAATCGGCCCCCTGCAGCTGGAGCGTAACGATCCTACGTGCCTGGACCTCCACGTTCCTTTTTCGACAGCCTAGCGGTGAACGCCTCGCTTCGCGAAAGTGTACTGGGAACCGTTGCGGGCCTAGCGAACCGCGAAACACGGTCTGGTCTCTTCGTGGGACGAGGGTACACGAGACGCCCTCGTCGGCGACGAAGACGAGGGAAAGAGCGGCGATCGAGGTCGTAGTTAATTACACTTTACACGTCCGGCTGAGAATTGGAAACGCGTGCAACGGTTCTTTTTTTTTCTTCGCGGCCCAGAGATCTCTGGAGTACGCTAGATCGATGATGAAACGCATGGATCCCTCCTCTGTACATATATAGACAGGCGATCGATCCGCTTCGAGTGGCGGCGCGGCGCGGCGCGGCGCTCGGACGCGCGCACGTTCTCGCGATCCTACCGAATTTCTTCGCTCGTTGTACATATGTATAATCAAACTCAGTGATGCAGTCGACGTAGTTCAAATGAAATCTGATCTCGATCGGGACTTGTTGGAGGGAGAAACAGAGGGTTTTATCTCGATGGTTATACGAGGCGTGACTGTTTCCTACCACGAGTGGTCGGTCCTCCATCTTCTCTGATACCTGCTCCGTCGACCCGATTCAGGCTAATCTCCGAACGGTAGTTTTTACGCGATTAATCCTCGACACCTCCATTCGGGGCGTCGGAGAGCGAGAACCGCAGCTTCGAGAATAGTCGGAAACGACTGGTCTGAATCTGCTGACGACGATCCAGCGGCGGAAGCGTCGCCAGCGTCGTCAGCGTCGTCGCGCACGGAATCGGTATGCAAAACATTATGTGTTCCGCTTAATATGTAGATGGATATTCTATACGTAGCAGCATCGTCAGTCGAAACCATAAGCTCGTAGTTTTTAACCTCGCACGACGAGTTTCTTTACGTCACCCTCCTCTGTGTAAGTATCCAGGAACACACCATGCACACATGCGCGCGCCAGGGCACACAGGCTTAGTCAGCTTACGAACGATAAACAGTTATTCTTTACGAATCGATTAAAATAGACTGTCGCGTGTTGATCGATAGGTCGCGTACGTCTGATAACGAGGAAACCGACATACAAAGTATAATCTCCCCACACACATGGGCGGGCGCGAGCGCGCGGACACACATATATATATATAGGTACATATATATATATATACATACATATATATTTATTTTTTTGGTACTCTTTTTTGTATATACTTGTCGCCGTAGATTAGGTGACGTTTAGTTATTGCACGAGATACGAGAAGAAAAGGAGAAATCTAGAGGACGTATAAGAAAGTAAAAGTGACGAGAGGTGGGGAACGGAGAGAGTAAGAGCGAGAGAAGGGCCGCGTTAACGATGACCCTCCGTCCCTTCGTTCATACGAATTGGTGCCGATACTCGCAAACCTCTGACGAGGATAGCAGCGCGTAGTCTAATAGATAAATATGCTAATAGACAAATGTTGCTCGGCAACAACTCGTCGACACGAGCGTAGAGCAGGCAAACGCGAAAAGTCTCGCCTACTTAGCAAGCCCGTTTTTCATTCGCTTACCTCCCCTCGGCTGAGCATTGGCAGAGACAGAAGGTATTTAGACGAAAGATCCCACGGCCATTGGGGAAGAATGTACGGGAGAGAAAGTCAGGGGACCCGATGTTTCAAAGGCTCGTCGTCGAGTGTGGTGAATACTAAACGTATATTAGTCGATAGAACGAGTGTATTGAATTTTTCTATCCGTTGCTACGATAATATTCTAAATAACGAACAATCTTTGCTACGCATTCGACAAGTTCGAGAATTTTCATCGAAGACTAGGGAGTAGCTAAATGAAAAATCTTTAGGATAATCACTGAACGACAGGGGGTGAATAACGGTTAGGGAATCGAGGGAGATAGAGCGAATAAGAGAGCCGCGGATGATCGATCGAGCGAGAGAAAGAGGCGAGCATTAGTTAGCGTAATTTTACTCGACGGAAGGCATCGTTCTCGCGTGGACGAGGAGTGCTGCAACGATTTCTCTGGAGGGTTTGCGCGTCGCGTGAAAATTGGTTAACGCGTATACGTGTGCATTGCTATGTGATGTGGTGCGCGGGGCTGGTTTCTTCGGTCGCTTCGAACAGAGGGCTTTTCTAGAGCTTTCCCGCTCTCGATTCTCGTGCGATAAACGTGCAACGAGCATCGGCACTTTCTAGCTTCCGCCCTTCAACCGAAACCTTCATCTTCTTCTACTTTATCTTGGCCTCCTCGCTCCCGTTCCTCTTCTTCTTCCACCAGAATCGCTTATGACAAGCTCGAAGCGCTGATTTCGTGGACGTTTATCGCAGTAGATGAAAATAAGCGGGAATAAGAAGTTGAGGTGTTGAAATGGGAAAGAAGAATTTGAAGAAATCGACGAACCGTTTCTGTAAAAACGCGCTGCGTAGACGTTTCACACGCTGCATAGGCGAAAATTTGCATCTGCTGAACGAGCACGAAGTGCATACATACGCGTCTGAAACGATACATGCCTACACACGAAAACGAGACAGACACATTATACGCACGATGTCGTTCGTGCACAGACAAGCTCTCCCCACAAATTCATCCACACAATTGTTGCGAAACTTAACTAGGTACCAATTCATTTAAGTCGATTGATAATTGAGAAAGGTATACATGTGTATATACATAAATCTATGTATATTAATGTGTATTATAAAAAAAAGTAGAGTTGCTCCGATACTTGAGTGGATCGAGTTTTCGGACGAGGACCGAGACCGCGACCGAGACATTTCTAGACAAATTTTTCTAATCGTTAAAAGAAACGCAGAGTCCTGCCCCGACTGCTAACGACGCATACACACACGGTTACACATTCTCACACTGACATGAGCACATAGAGGAAACGTGTGTACGTGTTTTTTTATACGCGAAATTGCGATTGTCTCTTTGGGTATATGAGTAATTAGCCAAATATTCTTCGATTTATGTATGTAGCCTGTACACTCGGATTTCCGGACTTCGCGCGGCCTTCCGTGGAGTTCACACGTACACACGCGCGCGAGATAGGAAATAAAGAAGGGAGCAAGGGCGAGAGAGAGAGAGAGATGGGGTATTAGGTGTTCCGACAAGGTAGTCACTCGTACCTAAGCAAATCGCTCGCGCTTTTGGTATTCACGTGCATCCACGACGCTGCCGATCAACGAGTCTCGCAAATCGATCGGTAAGCGAATTACTTTTCACCGAGCCTCCCGCTTAATTCGTTAACGCATCGTAATTTGTAGGTATTTAGAGAAATGAGAAGGAATAATTTTACGAATTAGTATATTTGAAATTTATTATTTACTAAACGAGAATCGTGCGCGCGCGTTCGAACGCGTGGGGAACGTTTCCCGGTAGTTAGTCAATAGTACCTACGTGTTAATTCGCTGGAAAGGTGCATTTTAGTGAAATTTATTAGCGAATCTATTTAACGTCGAGTGGAATTGCGATCGCTCGCTCGCAGTGTCGAACGTCTAATGGGCTACTATCGCTTACGGATTCTTTGCTTCCTGGATTATGGAATAGCTTTTAGCATCGATTAACCGCGGAGGCAAGCAGGTTGATCTGGGCGTCGTGGACGTGCGGAAAATTGCGATCTCAAAGTCTTTCGTCAGCTGTTGGCCGTTTGCCATTTGGGGAGAAAGAGGACAGACGGAAGATGCGACAAAAGCCGAAAGACGCCGCGCCGGGACTGCAATCGCGCAGCCGCCTAAGTAGCTAAACTTTGTACGTACGGATCTGCTCACGTGTGCATCTTAAATTGCATTTGCAAACGTGGCGCGGGAAGAATTTAAACTAAACATAGTAATACAAATAGTAAGGACGATCGTAACGACGACTAGAACGATGACTACGGTGACGAAGACGATGACGCTGACGCTGACGATTACGCCGACGATTACGTTGGGGATGGTAAATTACATCCGCAGCGAAGTTATCGTTTGAAATCGCCAAGAATAACGAGAACAACAGGAAAATAATAATTGATACGTTAGGTATGATTCTTCACCTCCTTTGTAATATGTGTGATAAAGCATAATATATAATATAATGACAATTATATAGATATATATATATTTAAATATATATATTATATACATGAAATACTAATATATTATTGATAATAGCAATTAAAATATCTAATATATTCTGACGGACTTGGAAACAAAAGTAACGGATGTAATTGAAAGTTAGGTAGCGATTACGCGATACAAGAGTAGAGAAGGAAAGGAGGAGGGAAGAAGCACGGAGAAATCGAGGGAAAGTATGGCTAGATATATGTAGGTAGAGTGTGGGCGTGAAAAGCCGCGGCGGATTTTTTCGAAGGGAGAAAAACCAGCAGGGGCGAGAGACCGATGAAAAACGGAAATAGAAGCGAAACCGGTCAGGTGATGTTCATGCGCGGCTGCACCCGACTATTATATTCTGCGCCAACTATCATTCGACAGAGAGAGGGAGAGAGAGTGCGCGCGTGTATGCCTGTGTTCGCATGTGTAAAAGCGGAAAAGTGTGTGAGTGTGTGTGTGTGAGTGTGTCTGTCAATAAAAAGAAAGGTAACGAAATAAAAACAAAAAAAAAGAAGGGTGAAAATATGGGCGAAACGAGTAACAATGGTAGTCATTTACGATAGATTTGTATTTTTCAGTGTTGAAAAGTTTTTTATACCGCTGTTATATTCTTGACTAGATATCTTATTTCAGAGACAGAATGCCTGAGAGCGAGGTGCCGTGTCTTCTTACGCGTATATGCGATTAGGTATGCCTGACAGTGTTGACTGCAATAGAGAGGGGGAGAGAAAAAGAAAAGGAATGAAAGGGAAAGGGTCGGACGGTTGATCGAGGAAAGGTAACGGCGAGGAAAACGAGTGTCGTCCGTTAGCGAGATTCTGCGATGTCGGGAAAAGCAGATAATTAGTGGCGCGCGAGGAATCACGTGGACACGAGTCGACTCGTTCGCCAAAGGATCTCGTGTTCCGTTTCATTGAGAATATCTGATATATATATACACTTGGGCGAACGGGGTGATCTCGCGCGACTCACGTTTTAGCGTTACGTAGGTGATAAGTTTCTATTAATGAAGCGCAAAGCAGTCGTGGCAACGGAGAGTTTAAGCCAAGCTACGCAGAGTGGAAGCGGGATATTTTTGGTTGAGTTTTCCTTTTCGAAAGAAAAAGTTAAATGACTGGGCTCCATGGGAATCGTGCGGTTGCCGTTCCGCGACTGGTCTGCGTATTCTGTTAGTAGATTAGTAGGCAGACGCGTATCGCGTGCGACACATTAGAAGTTGGGAAACTTAATATCGAACGCGATCGATGCAGAGAGCGAGACGAGGTCGTAACACGATCGCACGCCTGTTCTGTTTGCATCGGGCAGGATAATTCGACACTGCCACGATTTCGGCTCGCACGTGTAGCAATGATTGTATTATAATAATTAAGAGTAGCGAGTACGTTTGTTGTTTGCCGCGTAACGCGTTTGGCAAGGGAAAATACGACTGGCCCTCGCGTGTGTATAGCCGTACCGCTTTTCCCGACCGACGGACACGCGTTTTCCAAGCCCGCTTTCCGAACAGCCCAATGAAACAGACAGAATGTCCTTCCTGGGAGTTCTAGCGAGCGCGAGACAACACGTCCACGAGGCAGGGCTGCGTATCTCCTACTCGAGTAGCCGTGTACAACCTCCTTCTTGCTCACCCTCCGATGTACCGTGTTCCGCGTACGATTCAATTGATTTTTATTTTTTTAAAGAAACGTTATCGACCTTGTATATTACGCATTATACATAGATAAAATAGTGCAAAGACAGTCGTTTGTAGTGTTCGTAGAGATATAAGTTGCCGAACAATTTTCTCGGTCCCATTCACGTTGCGTCGCGCCACTTTCTTCTCATCCGCCTTGTTCTTTTACTCACCTCTGTTCTCTCCGTCGCGTCGAGTTGTTCAATAGGTGGAGACGGTCGAGCGCGTGACGTGGCAACGGGCAACGGGCAATGAGAAATCGCCGGTGGCCGCGATCCAGCCGGCTCGAATAAATTTTTGTAAATTTTTATCAATTTTTATCGATTGCGTAGGGCATAGACTGTAGACTGTAGACTGTAGACTATCGTTTCGGCGCGAATTCTCGTTAGCCGGCGATTCTGTACGGCTCGAACCATCGACCTTCGGAAGCGAGTGCTCTTTTCCCGAGGGAAACGCGCCACACTATTCACCCCCTTCCTTCCTACGTTCTGTGAATTTTTATATCGTCACCACCCCCTGAATTATTGCCCCTACGATGATTACTATTAGTTTGTAGTATTCTAACACAATTAATATTAACGCCGTTATTACTGCGATTATCATTATCGCTATTACTATTATGCGACTACGATTATTATTATTATTATTATTATCATCATGATTAATCATCATTATTATTTTTATTCTAGCCTCTGTTGTAGATATATGCGTATGTATATCTCCATGTACCAAAGAAACAGTCGAACCCACTTGTACACCGATATATACATGCATGGACACGAACCACGTGCGCGTACCACACGTACAGAGCGTCACGCATGATACAAAAAGCCAGACAGGTGGAATGCAAGGCATAATGAGAGTGGAACGGCGATCGTGAAAATCTTGTAACGTCTAGCAACGTTCCTCCTCGACACGGGATAGCGAATTTTCTCAGATTGAACCTTCGTCGTCAAAAATTCACTCAAAATCAATTGCGATTCAGCTTATCCTCTGTATTCGGAATTCCTATATTTTGGAAACACCTGCTCGCGCATTCTTCTGCAAATTTCTGCCCGAGAAGCGACGGCGCGTTTCAATCTGAGGAATCGTTTCGCGTGCGACGGGAGAACGGAAGGTTTCGGAGCTGGAAATTCATGCGATGCCTCTTTAGCTATGCCACGCTCACCTATCTAACGTTTCTACTATCTTAATCGACAGTGTGATGTGATCGTAGATCTATCGAAGCACCTCACGAGACAGGTATCGTGTACCTATTTTCTTTGATTAACGGTGATCGAGTTAGTACATCGAGCGAGGTCAATCCACTGCGCCCGCGGTACTGGCCGCGTGACTAGCACTAGACATAGCTTAGATACGTTAAATGTAAATGTGGTACAGCGGTAAGCTTAATGTATGTACATGTGTATGTTTAACGAAGGACACATAGAACGTAAAACGTGATAAGGCTATAAGACAGTATAAGCTGGAGCTGGGAGTCGTGCAATGTTCTTACCAGACGCAAGAAAGCAACGGAACGACGAGGAGAAGAGGAAGAAGGGGAGGGAGAAAAAATGTGTAATAGGAAAGGGAGAACGAATGAGAAAGTGTGAAAGCGAAGGAGAGAATGAACGAACGAACGAAGGAACGAACGAGGGAATGAAAGAATGAACGAATGAACGCGCGCGACGAAGGAAACGCGATACCGAGGCACTGCGAAAAGAAAAGAAACAGATATTTTTTTATTTTTTTAACGAGAACCTGGAAATGAAAAATAAACTTTACTCGCAAGAAAAAAAACTGGAGAGAGATGTGGGAGTGAAGGTGCGAGGGCGAGGAAAGAGTGCGGAGGATAGAAATGTGGAGCCAAGTGCATCCCAGAGGCGGGCACAGTGCATGCGGTTTTTACGTAGAAATAGAAAGTCTAACTGCTTTTGTTTTCTGGAAATTTTTACGAGAATAGCAAAATTCGATATGAAATGGAAAGGACGGAGGAGAAGTGAGGGGGGAAGAAATGAAGTAGAATGGAAGACGGAAGATGGGGAGCTATAGTAGCGGTGATGACACTGGATTTTTTAAACGTCGTTTCGAATTTCTACGTATCTTTTTATGTACATTTATACGTCGACATTTATTTTTATTGTAAAAATTTCGCCGTCTGTATTCGTAAGTTATCGGTAGAATCCTCTTGTTACTAATGACTATTACTTAAGATATGTCCATTTTTGTCCTAGCGTGTAATTGTGAACGCAAATTTCTATGATTTTGTAATATAAACGATAATGCAATTAGAGAAAACTTACAAGTGCAACTTAAGTCCTAACTTAAAGTTACCAGACTGTGGGGTTTCTTACTCGAAGGATATAATAATTTTTTATCGAAGCAAGCGTCCACGGAGCTCGTTTTAGACGATCGTCTTAATTTTTTTTATACCAGTACATATAGTAGTATAACCTGCCCACCTCTGGGTATTGAAAACGACAGCCGAACGAACGCACCCTCTGTCCCACGCAACGCGCGATTCTCATCCTTTTTGCATTGCATTTCTATTTTTAATAACGCGTACGCTTTTTCATATTTCACTGTATATCGAGTAATGACGACGAGAATCGCAATCAACGTGTTCATCGCGTTTTGTAAATAAATATCACGAGGATCGCGTGTTCGATATCGACAGAGGGTTCTCGCGAGGGAAAACTCTGAGAAGAGAAGACGAAGAGGAGCAAGAGGAGGAGGAGGAGGAGGAGCAAGAGGAACACGACGAAGAAGAAGCAAACGAGGAGGAGGAAGACGAAAGATGTAAAAAGGAGGGAAGAGAATGGAAAAGGAGCAAAAAGAAAATACGAAAGCAAGAATAATACTAGTCAGTCCTCGATCCACGAAAGTTGCATGGAAGTTACGAAACGAGCGAAAGAGCGTTTTTACTTTCAACTGAGAAAAATTAATTTGCTTTGCAGGTATTTGGATTGTTGGATATCTGAGGAAAGCCGATAGGTATTAACAGGTTTTAAACGTCCTACTAATATAGAGAGAAAGACCGTTTACACGATTCGAGAGATCCTTTTTGTACGTTATTTCTACGTTCGCCTGTAATTTAACATTGTCCGCGTTAGCATCGTAGAGCGCATAGCGTATGTATCCGTTGTTTGTATCGTGATTTTTATTCTTAAATTCATTTTTACTACCTACCGTTGGGAACGTCAAGGGTACTTTAGTTTGTCTGGAAGCCACTTCAGGAAAGTGTTAAGTACTTTATAACTGTATTCCAACTTGGATACGTTGACTTGGTTTCCTTTACTTCGTATTCTTCTGTTTTGTTAACATGTTTTTTTCGTACTCCAGTTAAATGCAAATTACGCATAGATTACTGATTTCGTTTCGTTATTATTTCCCACATTTAGTACTTCCATCCCTCTCCTCTGCTTTCCGCAACTCGACCGAGAGCAACCAATGGTACCGGAGAATCTCGCTGAAATTATACAATATCTACTATCAGCGATTCGGAGCTGATATCGAGCGAATCTATGCTGGCTACCGTCCAGCAAACGAACAGTTCCGATTGCTTTCGATGCAGGCGCTCTTATCCCTCGAAGCGCTGGAGCTCGGAGTTTCCGTACCTATGTAAGTTGCGAAGGCTCCGCCGTTGCCCAAGCCTAAATCCTAAATACTAGCGAGGGCTAAATACCGTCGATAGGGCAGGAGAGGTTGCGGTCGCGGTTCGCGGTTGAAGATATAGCTTCGAGAGTGCAAGGCAAACATTAGAGAACGCTCTGGTGCGCGTGGGCGAGGGAGAAATTAGAGGAGTGAAAGAGGGAGAGGAAATGAGATAGAATGAGCGAGAACCGATCTATTAATTATCTTACAATTAGTAGCTGTTCGTTGTGCAACCCTAGCAAGCAATTTAGCCGAATTTTCAAGTCGCCTGTTTTCGTTGAATGTTTCGAATATCATTCTACTCGTGTGATTTACATTTGATTAGATGTATAAGAGGAGGGATCGAAGGTATTATTCGTCGACGAAGATTTTAGTAGCTGCCAGGGTGGACAGGATTTATATGTAGATATATATCGTCACCTCGATACATACTCCGGTTAGATGTTTCCTTGAATTTTATCATGAACGTAACGTAACGAATAGACGAAATTTATGTGGCGAGATCCACTGCATAGATACGTATATTTAAATCGTTGTAGCAGTTTAAATAAAAAAAACAGAAGAAGAAGAAGGATATCTAAGGTGAATGATGTATATATCATAGGTTCCTGCTGAAACAGAGAACGACTCCGGCGGTCGTATCTTACTCGGACTTTAACGACTTTGACAATGAGTAGCGTTTGTCGAGAGACCCCTTCCCGTTATTCGCGTGTAAAGTGTAAGGATACTCTAAGTGACGCATTATCGTGCTGGAGTAGCATTTGAAGCACGGCGAAGCAATACGTCGGAACGTCTAGAGTCTAGATCAAAGTTTTTCCACGTTCTATCCGAATACGAGATTTCACCGGGAGCGTACTTTTTAACAAGTAGACGGCGCTGATTAAGCCTCGGATGATTACGCCACTAGCCGAACCCGCCGCAAATATGCTTGCTAAACGATCGACGATTGGCGACCGCAAGTTCCACTCGCAAACGATATTTTTCAGCTGTTGCCAAGCGTTCCACGACCTTCCGCTTCGAAACGTGTCGTTGCAGGTAGCTAAGCTTTTCCAACAGCCAGACGATCAGCTCGCGCGATGGCAAACGGAGAAACGGGGAGAACGCGATCATTTTTTACTTTTTTCTACGACGCGTCGTCGTCCGAACAGAAATCGGAGAAGCGTGTAAACACGAGGGAGACGAGAGGAGGAAGCGATAGAGAAGACCCGAGAGGAGAAGATTCTCTCTAAATATTAGAGGTTCCACGGAATCCAACTTATGAGAAAAGTTGCCGATCAACGCAAGAAGATAGAAAATCGGACTAGGAAAATTGCATCGACCAACCCAACGATTCGATCACGAATTTCGTCGCGAAAGTTGCGATCGACCAGTAAGTATTCTCCAAGGTTTCCGCGACACTCTCTTCCATTCTTCGAGTCTTTTGGGAATGGTTGGCAAGCTCTCGTCGGAACCGAGGACACGCGAGGGCAGCGAAGCCGTGGAAAGTGTCTACTACCGTCTACTCTCTACTCCAAGATCGTCAATGTATGTATGATGTACCTTCGTAATCGATTGAACGTAATCGTAGCCGTAAACGTAAACGATCGACAAGTGTAGCTTAATTAGCCAAGGACACACACGATAGAGTTTATTTTTTTGGTCTCAGAAGATTGTTATAGGTATACATATTTAGGCCGCTTCGCGTCGCGTGCGAGCGACGGGAATTTGGAGTGCGACGCGACGGGGGGGAGATTGAGAGTCGTACGTGCTAGGGCGCAGGAGAGCGGAGAGGTGACTTCTCGGTTTAGCGGAGTAGCGAGCAGGATGCGTCCGAGAGCGAATCAAAAAGAAATGGGTGGGCGCTGTGCGGTGCGTTGCGTTGCGTTCCGTTGCGTTCCGTTGCGTTTCGTGCGTTTCACTGCGCCGCGGAAGTAGCCAGTGCAGCGTCGTTCGTAATTTACCTGTCGATTCGGCTAGTGGCCAGCGAAACAAATCACTTACGATTAGTACCGATCACCCTCTTCTCGTGGTGTCCGGTTAAAGGTACTAGCACTAGTTGATCCTTGTCTCGCGCGATATCTTTATTATCGTTAATAAATAACGAACTTTCTATATGTCGCGAATGTCTAATCTCCTCGACTACGCCACTGTACCGCCCTTTCGAGGCCGTACAGGGCAAGTTTTTAGAATTTTTTTACGAAACAGCAGAAATCGAGAGGCGAGTGTCGATGTGCCGGTTTGCCGGGGGGCTGGATTGGTAGAGCCCCTCGGTAATATCCGGCGGATAAGGATCAGGACTGATTGTACGTATTAACGATAAGTCCACGCTGTGAAACTGAGCAGCACCGCTGTGGCTATATACAACTGTGGCATTAGTAAAATTAAGGAGGTCGTGTTTGGCGAACGAGGCCGATACAGGTCGCGGTACCACGTAGGGAACATTCGCTCCGCTCGCGCTGTCCTCACATATTTCCATCGTGCGCCTAAGTGTTATTCCTTTCTGGTTATTACATGCATACCTATGTGTACATATGTCTGTGATCTGGGATCGTCCACGCGATAATTAGCAATCGTAGACGATATAAACGATGTCCTACTACCCTGTGTGAATTTCTTTCAATGCATTGCGCAGCAGCGTGGCCGATGAAAATCTCTGAACATTATTTCCTGCTCCTACATGATCCTTTCTTCGATTCTCGGGTCGATAGACGCGATCGTTGTGTTCACGATCACTTGCAAAGTTTCTCCGATTAATTTCGTAGCGGTGTCGGTGATTTAAAATTATACGCGTAGGCGTGGAATTGCGATCTATAGCGACGGGAATCGAGGAAAAGTGCAGCGCGAGGAAGGGAATTTTAGTATCAACGGCGAAGAGGGCGAAGATCACGGATACCAATCGGAGCATTTTATCTACTAATTAAACTGTAATAAATAATTTTCCGTTCTCTCCGTGGCCGAGGAGTATGGCGACTTGTCTCGTTCGTGCGACCTTTAACACAGAGATCAGAGAGTAGCGAAAAGATGTGAGAAGCGGCGGGAATATGAGAATGGAAAACACGCATACATGTACACATACACGCGGAAAATACACTGTGTAACATTAGTAGGGAACCGTCGTAATTTTTCATGCTCGTTTCTCGATCACACTACTCTAACTACCCAGATGTAATTTGTACTGTGTAACTATTACTATTTTTATGAATTTTTGTACATTTTTCTAATTAGTTTGTATGATAATCCTTAGCGGAAAGAATGGCGAGTCTGGCACCCGGCTTTCCCCCTTTAAATGAATACCGATATTCCGGCGAGGGAATAGATCGAGGGAGAAGCAAATTAAAGTAGCGATTACGCGAGTCCGACCGCGACCGTGAACGCCAACGGATGGCATTGTGGGCTTCAGCAAGGGTGCCGGAGCAGAATAGTTTTCAAATTCGATTTATACTTATATAAAACAAGAAAAAGTGAAAGAGGGATTTGTTGCGCGTAGACTGTGAGATTGAAAGGAAAGCCACAGCTATTCAATAGCGTAGTCCACAATTTGTCCGTGTAGTTTATCTCGTTCATCTTGTCTGTCTGTTTTTCTGTCTGTCTGTCTGTCTGTTTGTCTGCCTTCCTGTCTGCCTCTGTCTGTCTGTCTACCTGCCTGCCTGACTGACTGACTTGACTGCCTCCCCGACTGTCTGACTGATCTGTCTTTGTGTTCATTTTCTGTTTTCTTTTTTCTTCAATTCCACTTGACCTGTATTTTATATTATTCCCAATGAGTGCCGAGACTGGAAGGTGATGTTTTTATCCGACATTTATATATGAGAGAGCGAAAAGCAGAAATACGCAATTGGAAGAGAAGATGGGGGTGGGAAAGGGGACAGACAGACGACACATGCGGAAACAGTGGCAATGACAACCAAAAAGGATCGCGTATGAACGCGAGGATCGAATGTATGAATCTTCCTTATAATTAGACGACGTGTTTGTTATTAATTATAAGAGTCACTCTTTCTTTTTTGTCTTGAATTTGAAATGCTATAAAATAGATCAATTCTTTCATGGAACTATGACTGCCTCACTTTTTCTGATCCTGCAGCAGAGACGCCGTTTTATAATACCCAAACGTACTTACGTACTTTTCGACAATTGGATAATTCATTAATTTTCCAACGAGTTCGATGAATGGTAAAGGGTGAACAGATGCAAGATTACGAATTTGTTTAGTTATTTATTTATTTTCAATCTCAGGACGTACACCTCTTCTGGAAGAACTATCGATCATTATGCAACAAATTACACCGTGATTTGCAACATCTATATTCTTCGTTTATCGTTTAAAAGAGCTTTTTGAAAATTTCTTGAGGTTATGGGCACGGAAATGCTAGCGACGCGTAGCGGTGTTGGCACAAACAAATAACCGTACACGGAGGAAAGTCACGAGGACCTGTATTTTACGATTTCATTTGCAAAATACATCAATTACTTTTAAGAAAGCTAGAATTTTCGATTTGGAAAAGAGACTTCCAGTCACTCTCAAAGTAGTAACGTTGCTAGAAGTTTAATAACTCTTTTAATTATTTATTTATTAGCAATCTGAATTCATGCCACATACTACGCACTCACAGTTAGCAATAACAGTGCTTATTTATTCCAAGAAATGCGATTTAATCATTGAGAAAAGTGAACGTTAGAACACGCCAGTCTCCGACAAATCGCCTGCATCCATTTTAGTTCGTAGCATTTATCGCTACGCGTCGCTAGTATCTACAATCCATAAACTGTAAAAATGTTGAAACGAATTCCTCAAGCAATTGATAAACCGTATTATTATCAAGTGCCTCTAGGAGAAGCGTGTGTCCTCAGATTGCAAATAAATAAATAAGAAAAATTGTTATAGTGTCACTGTTCCATATAACCTGCTCCTTGTTTCGTCGTATTCCGTCCCTCTCGCTTGTACATATGTATTATAAATTAGAGTTGGTTGGCCATCTACATATTTCAGGATTTTGTGTGCATACAGCCAGAACCATGAAGTAAGAGTAAGGAGACTCATCTGCCTAGATTGAAAGTGGTCACAAAAAATGTTCCGTATAGCGTGATGTTCGCCAAATGGAATAACTTGAACTTTTTCGTCGCCATCTTGAAATTGTAAATGACAGGTGATGAGACAAAAAGGTTAGAAATACATGGTTACATTACAGGAGATGTACATATACACATATCCGAAAAACCTAAAATAATGTACGGATGGTGCAATAAATATTACTATTACTTGGTTGCAGTAGGACGTGTGAATATGAAAAAGTGAAAGGAAAGTAATAATACAATTTTTTAAAAGAAAAAAAATCATAACCTACAGCGTGAGTAAAATAATCATTATATAAGTAAAAGAAAACGTATATATATAAATTAAATTTAAAAGAAATAAATTCTATAGTAACAACTATGTTTACATTAATTTAAGTTAATATAATTAAATATATTATAGATATGGATACATCTCTATAGAGGTATATAATCAATATTCAACAAAATCAAAATTGAAATGAATATATACATTGTTGCAGTGAAAAAGAAGTAACGACATTGAAAGGCAAAATATTTATGTGATACAAGGAGTTACAAAAGAAATAAGAAACCCCCAAAGAAACAATTTAACCAAAAACTATGGAACGCAATAATTTTAAATACTTGCAAGAAAATTTAAAGTTGTGTACACTTCCTTCTGCCGAATGGAGTTATTCAAAAGGAAATGAAATGTTTTTTGGTTTCCAAAAAATAGAAACTGATTATAGTGTAAGAAAAAGAATTGCTTTTTTGCAAAATGGACAGGTTAATATTTATATAGATGATAAAATTCATTCTCTTTCAAAATTTCTTGTAATCGTTAATATTGAGGAATTAAATGAATTTTTAAAAACCGTTGATGAATTCTAAAAAAATGAGATATTTATTAAGTGAGGGCAGTTTAAATTTGATTGTAATATGTAATAGATATTTCAATACTTTAATTCATACAATATTTTAAAATCTTATTGCTCTTTATGCGATATAAACAGTACCATATGAGGTATCAGGCTAATCAATTATGAATTATGTATATATTTGAGTGTGTATATATATATATGTGTGTGGATTGTTATTATATAATTGGATCATGAATGTCCGGAAGGGGGTGCAAAAGGGGCAGTTGCCATTCCTTGGCTTTATAAATTGCTTTTTTTAAAAAATTGATCTTTATTAAGTTTATACTAACAAAGTGAATATTTTAAAATTTCTGATTTTAATTTTTATTTAAATGAGTTTAAAAAAGCAAGCGGGCTACTCGTTTTTTCATTACTATATTTTTCATCACTGGCACCCCACAGTTGCCACCTCCTGGAAAAAAGTCTACGGACGCCCTTCAATTGGATGCAGTATATGAATTATTGTATTATTATATACAGGCAGAAATTGAATTGAAGACGACATATATTATATGAAAAAGTAAAAATATGTTTTATTTTTTAAAATGAACATTTTTAATAATTATAACAAAATATAACAGAAATAAATAATAACTAAGTTGTTTTTATTACTTGTTTTTAGTCTTTTTAGCCATTAGCCTTTTTCTCTTCGGTTTCATTTGTATTACGGTTTCAACTGCATTTATTTCTTCAACTTGAGTAACATTTGTAATAGCTGGCTCATTTAATGCAACTAATTTGGAACTTTTTCTTTTTTCTTTTGTTTTTTCTCGTTCACTGTCATCATTTTTGTTTGCCTGTTTGACCAGAAAGAACATACGAGTTACTAAATAAAAACGAATAATATTTTTCGTAAACTCGTACTTATGTTCTTCACAGCCGATGAGAATTACAGGATTCTTTTCATCATCAATTAATCCCATTATCTCAAATAATGTGTCAACATTAATATTGCCATATTCTGTTGCCTTTATTATTGCTTTTTCTAAATTTGATAACAACATAAATAAAGCCACAGAAGGGTTGATTAAATAACCTTTTGTTTTTATTTCAATTAATTTGTGTCTTTCTGGTATTGCATCAGTTGGTTGTAAAACCAACATTCTCAAACATTCTTCACAACTAACATTTTTATTTTTATTAGTAATATTCTTGAAAAATCGATTTCCTTTTCTTGCCACATAACCAGCAATATACGTTAGTACATAATCTGAAGTAGTCTGTATATGTGAATCGTGGTCATTAAGGATTGATGGGGCAAATGCTAATATTTCGATATTTGTTCCTCTATCCAGGATTGTATCTATTTGACCTATCCATTGTTCCTCTCTTTCCTTCACATCCGGTATATCCTTAATATTTATGAGGACGTTCATTAAGTCTCCCGTAGAGACGTTACAACCTTTTGGAGGTTTTATTAAGGAATACATTGATACCAGTCTGTACATTTGAATGAATAACTGCGAGTCAGGATGATCATTGCTACCACAACAATTGCGCATCATCCCAAAAAATCTCTGCAAAAAAGATTATAAATTATATAGTACAAATTTTATCCACATTTTGAAAAAATAAAACATTTTAAAAAAGTTAAATATACCTCCAAATTATCTTGATTTAGTCTCGATGTCATTACGTACTCAAATCCACACTTCTGAATCAAAAACGAACAAATTTCAAGAGTACCTTTCAAAGAAATTTTCAAACCGTAGCATGTTTGTTCAGTTATAAAGCTATAATGCATTTCTTTAGCTTTTTTTTCCCATAGTTTTAAAAAATTTAAAAAGTTTTCAATATCCTGCAAAACATATATGTATTTAATATAATATTTGACAATGAATATCATTACATTATAAACTTATTTGCCATGTTTATACTTATATGATTACCTTATAAATTTGGTTATCTAGTCGTAAAGAATTCTTTGGAGTGCGACTATTCATGGCAGTGATTAATGCATTTACTCTTTCACAAAGTTTGATTGATCCATCAGCATCATTCAAATCATAATGACTATTTGTTTCTTTCAATAGTTGCATGGTAGGTGCCACACCGAAAAACTAATAAAATTTACATAAGTACATTTCAATGTGGAAATAATAATGTCTTTATCAATGCAATAAAATTACGCATAATTACAAACAGACACTAAATCTACATACTCGAAATGCCATTGCAACATTCATTTTCTGGTAATATTTTGGTTTGATGTGGTATTCATCTAAATGATAGCTGGATTTTAAATTAAATCCATGAGGATGTTCCATGGCAAGGATTGCATACCAATGTTTCAAAGAAACTACACCATCTGGAGTCTGTATGTAACAAAGAATAACAATATGAAATTAATTAATGTCATCTGTATGCTGCATTAAATGTATTATTATATAATATAAAATTGTTGTTATTACATATTTCAATTGTTAAATTAAATAATTGTAAAGAAATTCTATCAATGAATTGCATGTATATGTGTATAATTGGATATATGATCCAAATTTTGACTCACACAAATTCCTGTGTATCGATCAAATTGAGAAAAATAATTTCGGAGACACTTTATCAAGTGTGGAAAATCAGAAATAAACCATAAACGTCTTTCAATATTTACAATGTGTTCTACACTAACACATTCTTCAGTTACTCCAAATATATTCCACATGGATCGATTCCACGATGCTCCATCTGACACTACAGCGTCTACTTTGAATCCAGATTGTTCGGTTAGAATAATGCACTCCATAATAATCTTATGTAGAATTGAAGCACTTGTGTTGCCAACACTCAAGAAACAACCTAAGGATTGAACCCATGTGCCTTTAAAAGGCTGAAACATGAGAACCAATGCATGGTCTCCTTTTTTCTGTTTCTGATCTTTAGAAGTGTATGCACCTAAATCAACAAATCCTTCAACTTTTAAGTTTGTGCGATTGAAGTATAAGGTTTTAGATAATTTCATCTCATCTAATAATAACACACCTATAACAAGTTTTTTTGGTTATTAAAATATATAATATGTAGAAAGCCATGTATTATAATAAAATAAAGAAACGGTTTTATACATATATTAACAAAATTGATTTCTGTAAATGTATACATACCTCGCACATCGTTAGGTTGCATATTTGCCGTTTTCTTCTTCAATATATCAAATGTGCTCGTTTGAAAACCATAACACCCTTTTACATTCTTCGTGTAACGATTTAAAGTGGTAATTGAAGGAAGTGTTAGAATATTCCGAGATCTTAAATGATTATATGTTTTTGTGCTTTTAATACGGAGTAAAATGCATTCATATACCCATTCATTCGAATATCTCATGCCCTTCTTATCTTTTAACTTGGCTGCTGCAAAACAAGCTCGGACTGCTAATTGCTGACTTTGCGGTAATTTGGAAATACCTTCTTCGATTATTTTCTCGTTGCATTTACAACATTCATCTTTCAAATGTGTTATTTTGCTGTACAATTTTTCAATCTGCAAATATATTAAGTTGAAATTAAAATTTCAACAAAAAGTATTATTGAACCTTGTAAGAAATGCATCTACTATACCTTGCTTCGAAGTCTCTTCTCTCGACGTTTATAATTTAAATTCGATTTCTGTAATTTGCTGTCTTTATTTTTTAATTTTTGCATTGGTGTTAGCTTCTGATTTTTTCTTAACTGCTCCTTCCAAATTTTTTTGCAGGGCACACACCTCATTCTCTGTATTTTTTTGTACTGCCTATTAATTATAAAACCCTTACAATTTGTAACTCTGTAAAAGAAATTAGTACATTTTATTAGATATGTAACTAACAGATATATAACTAATTAAACAAAAGAAAACTTTCTAAAAAGTAGAAATAATTATTATTATAAATATGAAAAACTAAAATTCAATTTTAATTGTTACATTGTAAAACATAAAATATAATTTCATATACTAACCTGTCTTCATCATTAATGTTTTCGCAAGGAAAAAAATTTTGTAATTCCAGTAAAATTGGTTTCATTTCTTGTATATTATTAATTGCTTTTGAGTTAAAAGAAATTTCCTTATTTGCGATAAAGACCTATTTTACATATTAAGAACATTGTAATATATATTGTAGATATAAATAATAGTAATATATATAATAGTAATATATAAAAGTAATATATATATTACAAAAATATTGTTATTTTATTCGATTCTATTTACCTGCAGCTTCATGTCTGGTGTAAGAATAGTCCGTCTTAAAATATGTGATAAGTCTTTCGCCCAACATGTCCACATCATATAATTCTCATTAATATTTGCGAACCAATGCCTTGTAGGCAGCTCTGTACTTTCCCCAGAACTCAAATTTTGGGCCGAAAATTTACTTATTGGCCTTTCTTCCACCGAATGTGAGGTTTCAGCGGAAACCTCAGAAGGTATGCCGTCAATATTTTTGCATTCAAAATGTTGATAATATGGTACCTTCTCTGCGGGAAAAATTGATGGAACTGCTCCCTCTTTTAATTTAGGTTTGGTTCTTTTTATGTATATAACTGTTCCATTGTCTTGTGGAAAGGCATCCTCTCGAACAATGTCATCTGCTTTAAAATGCAGTTCGCAAATTGTGCTTTTTTTGGTTAATTTGATGTTTTTATGGGACAAAACATTCGACCACGAGATGAACATATCAGTCTATAAAAGAAATTATACATTTCTATTTTTAAATATAATACAGATAATATAACATATTGTACATGTTATATACACTAGTACAATATATATAACTTTTGGAAAAAAAAATTAAAAAATTATTTCTTACAATATAAATACTTACTGTGTAAGCAGTAAAAAAGCTTTTTTTGGATGATGAATTTTTGTCTCTTCTAGAGTTGCATCCTTTGATAGAACAGGACATTTTTAGGATGTTACTATAGAAATTAAAAGTATTAAAAATTAAAATGCATCCCAATTATCTTATAAGAAAAATTGAAAATATTAATACCATTAAAAATTATTCATATTAATATTTGATTATACTTAGAAATATACCCTTTCATTATTAATAATAAAATAAAAGATATTGCTCATCACTAAATATTAATATTAATCCATTGGACATATAAATATTTTTAGGTTATGAAAAGTAAAGTTTATTTGAAATTTATGCTAAAGAAAATTCTACAATTTTCTTCTAAACCTTATAATATCATGTAATTAGAAATAATATTGTAACCAAACTATACTCACTTTAAAATTTATTATAAAAACTGCAACCAAAGCACTAAACACATCTTACACGTACAGAATTTGTATCAGAACTGAACAGAACGCACTGTACGTAACATATATTATGAGACGAATATTCAAAATGGCGACGAAAAAGTTCAAGTTATTCCATTTGGCGAACATCCCGCTATACGGAACATTTTTTGTGACCACTTTTTTTCTGTCTGGGATATAGAGATGAGTCTCCTTACTCTTACTTCATGGCCAGAACCAATCACAATAATCGTGATCTATAGAATAATATAGAATAGTGAGTACAATTTTGCGGGCATAGTAAAGGAGTAAAGGAGTTATCGAGATGCGTATTACGAGTATACTACTTTATAAGGTGCATAACATCCCGTACCGATTTCGAGGGTATGTGTGAATAATTCAAACATTCTTGCAAACGTTTATTTAAAAAATAACCTAACCTCTTAATCGTATTTTTATATAACATTGTGTATGCGTATTATCCGTATACAAAATATTCCTATATCTATAATATCGTAGAATATTGATTTCAACTTATTTTCTGACTTGTTGCTATAAACATTGTTGTTTCTGTGCATGGCAATACATGTAGGAAACATCGTATCGAAAAGAAGCCAACTTTGAAGGATATAGTACAATTTAAGCAGGATATCGAAAGGGAAGAGCAAAACATGTTGCTACTAAGGCATCCTTATCTTACTCAAGAACAGTCCTTTGGTCATATGAATGAATTCAAAGCGGAGAAGTTTCTCAACGTCCAACGCCAACGGCAAGAAGAAAAAAATCTGAGATTTAACAAAACCATCACAATTGCGGATCGATTGAATCATTTGAGAGTAACAGAAGTTTGGGATTAATGTGTTTTATTAAGCGTAGGGTTGAAAAGCATTTGATTAAAAACAAATTTATTCAATTGTAATAATTTAATAACAAATATCCATTACATTACAAGGAGCAGAAAGATACATACACTAGTTGGTTGAGATTTTGTGATTACAATGGAAATTCTTCCATTGCTGTTGTACTTATGTAAAAATTATGATACTTAAATTATCATGATTCTCGGTACAACAAAATATATACATTTCATTTTGTTATTTTAAAATACTCGATTTAGAATATTCTCTTTAAGTGATTTAAACAATATAGCCGCAGAAATGGATTCCGAAGTATCTGAAATATAATGATAGAACATGGAATAAAGATTTTAAACCTTTCCCTATTATAATTAACTGTGATTGTTGCTACATTCAGCAATTCTTACTTATAGATTTGTAGTCGAAATTGGAATTTCAAATCGGTTCTCAAAGTCCTTCGGTTTGTTTCGGATCCAATCAAAGGACTTTCCAGTAATTTCTTCCTCTGTCAGTGACCGTCCTTCGTATAGCAAATTTGCAAAATCTGATACAACAGGGTCGGCTCCGCTGCTGCTAAGCGCAATAATTTTACCGCTTCTAATGTAGTATGCAAAAAATTCCAAATTCTCCAGCGCACCAATGATACTTATTTTATCCGGTTTGCCATGTCCTAAATATAAAATATTTGCTGTAAAATATTTCTAAAGTTCTAACAATTGTTACATATGCAGTAAACGTACCCGCGTATCGATAACTTCTTCCAAATAGCGTTGTCCAGAAAAATGGAACAGCATTCAATCTAGTGTTTTTACCACATATATTCAGCGCTGCTATTTTACCGTGATAATGTGCTAGCGAAAAATGACCTATTGCCGCTTTATCAGAACCAGATACTGGTGCGTATGCTATATCGCCACCGGCGTATACATTTTCCACGTTTGTTCTCAAGTGCTAAAATTTAATAGAGGTGAATGCTAATACATGTATGTTACAAAATTAATATTCCAACGTGATGTATACCTCATCCACTATTACACTGCCATCTTTTAACATCTCGACAGAAGAATCTTTCAACCAATCGGTATTAAACGTGCTTCCAATTCCAATAATTACTATATCAGCAGGAAGTACTGTACCGTCTCCAAGTACGACTGTGCCCACGTTATTATCCTCATTTTCCTTTGGAATAAATTCCGTAATACTCGTTTCAAACATAAATTTAATACCTTTGAGCAAAATACTTGGTTATCGACGATTTTATTTGACATTATTTAATTTAATACGTTGAGCACTACCTTTTTCTTCAAATTCTTGCCTAATTCTGTTACCAATTTCCGTTCCAAAAACTGCTTGCATAGGTACTGTACCCGTCCCAACAATGGTAACAGATGCACATTTATTAATACAATAAGCAGCAGCTTCCAGGCCGATGAAGCCAAGGCCAAGTATTACAATGTGCTTTCCTATTGCCAATTCTGAGTGTACGGCATGAGAATCTGTATAATCTCTTAGCACAAAGATATTAGACAAATGAATGCCAGGTGTGTCGGGAAGTCTAGGCTTGCATCCAGTACAAATGAATAGGTAATTATAAGATAATTTTTCCTTATTACTCAACTGGACGACGCTTTCACTCGTATCGAGACCTGTGTTAGGTTGTAAAACAGAAATTAATTTAACTAAATTAAGAGGACTAGGCAGTCGAAAAATAGATATTTTATTGCATTTTCCGAAAATACCATCTTTTCTGAATAAAATGCCGCTGGGTTTATAGTAAAATTCGCAAATATATGTTACCTGTAGCTTCTACGCCAAGTTTCACTTCAATTTTATGATCATTGTAAAACGATCGCGGTCTCAAGGCTGCTTTATCTACGTCGAAGTCGAAAACTTTCGACACCTTTACTCTATCATATGGGACAGTGTTTTCTTTACAGATCATGATGATACTTCCTGTAAAGCCCTCTTGTCTTAAGCTCTCCGCGCAAGTTGCTGCCGCTGGTCCACCTCCAACGATCACAGCTTTAGTTTCATTACTGCCATCGTGCTTGCACATATCTTTAACGCGTCTGTTGAGATCCAAATCTTTACGCTTTGCTTTCACATGTACGAGCCCAGCTTCGTCTACATTTACCTGTTTAGCCGGACAATTATTATAATGCTCAGATAGTAATTGATATCACTCTGTATCAATTTAATTAAATTATCAAAGAATTATTTGTTAACATACTTTGTAACATGGTAAAGAATCTAAACCTGGATAATCTTCTATGTCCCCAGTTTTAATGTTAAAACATGCACCGTGCCAGGGACACCTAATTCTTCCATTTCCTAATGCTCCTGTATGAAGCAAAGCTCCATAATGGGTACATTTTGTACCAATGGCGTGCAATTCTCCCTGTTGTTTAATTAACAAAACTTTTGCTCCATCTTTTCCAAGTGGTAATAGTTTCATTTCATTTTCTTTGATCTCCGTCTCCTTGCACACCACATCTTCGATGTAATCATATTTTTGTGGTTTACCTGAAAAAAGAAGAACCGAATAATTTTTTTTATTTATCTGTGAAATTAAATACTCTTGATTATATCGACATATTCCACTAGTGTTCTGATCGTAAAGGGGAGAAATTAATTATCAAGACACAAAGAATACATATTGTTTGTGTACTGGCAACCATTAACTCACAACTACAACAACATTTCGAACTATTAGACAACCACCTAGTATCTTCCTTTCCTCTGTTACACTCACTGCAAATTTTTCTATCAGATTTTAACTCTGACATCCTTCCTCTGTCATGTATCTTGAAACGAACACGAAAAGTTGTGTTACACGCAACTCGTAGCAAATGATTCACACTGAGCAAGCACATTACTGTCAAAGCGTTTTACCATTGCAACTAGTCATCTCATTTACCCAAAGGAGTTGTAAATCTAGCACTGGACTCTGAGTAATCAAGGTCTTTCGCCGTACGAAACTGTTCGAAGGACGAAGGTTATACCGGGTGTTGCCGCAATTGGTAATGATGGTGCAACCGTACTAAGGATCCCAAGTGGAAATGGGTATTAAAATTTCCTTCGATGTTTTCGAAAACAAATCCTCGAATAAAACAAACGAACATCGTTCCGACCGAACCCTCTACGCCTATGCGGACACATTTCCATGTAGATATCGTCTAATTGCACGTTTTACGCAGTTTTATGTGTCGCTAGGTAGTCAAGTAGGTAACCGAATGTATAATTTGTATGCTTGCTCGATTGTCTCGATAAATCAAGTAAATAATCAAGCTAATAGTCGAGGAAAATTAAATAGAACTTTTCATGCATTTCCATATGTCATATGACGTTCTTAATTATTCATCGGAGAACATGCGAATCGATATGTATCGAATATAGTACGTACAATCATGTCCATACTCGTGACTGTTGCCTGCACTTGACTGTATCAGAATTTAGAAGGAAACTTTATGCACGTTTCTAAAGGAAAGTTTCAGCACGTTCAACAACTATAACACTATACTCTTATATCGTAATAAAAAAGTGTCATGCGTAGTTATATCGAAGACCTCGTGGCGAAAGACTGTCATGCAAAAGTGCATATACATATTCATAAATGTGTGTACGATTATATAGGATTCAAAGGAGAAAAGATTTAGTTCGCACCTGCCTTTTGCGATCTGCCTGGTGTAACTCTAGAACTCCCCGGAACAAGTCCTTTACAGTTTTGAGCACCCATTTTTATATTACGGTGCAATATATATTACTCACTCACGACACTATACCCATACACGAATGTTATCAGTGTTATCACGATATCTGTATAAATGAAATGGCTATCTCGATTTCTTATGATCTACAAATTCGGGCGTTTCAACTGTCACGGTACTGGCCTTGAAATTCCTCAACCAAAGCTTTTTAAATAGACTTTCACTTCTTCGTAAAATGACTGATTCTATTACTATTATTATCGAAAACTGCGAATATAATTTGTACCAAGTTAATCGCAAAATATGAAACCTCTTTAAATAAAACGACTAATGATTTAATGTTTTTTTTTAAACAAAGCACAGATCAATGCAAATACTTAGCCAAAATGGAATCGAAAAGTTTAAATAGGGAATAATAATTATCTAATTTTAATTGTAATCAAATATATTAGTTTACATCGATTTATGATATTTTACAAATATCAGCGCATAAATTCTTTATTGAATTTCAGAAAAGAACAAAGTAGAATGTATTATTTAGTAAATAGTTTTAAACTATCGGAAAGGTTTTATAGCGCTATATATACCACACAATTCAGAGATCATTTGTTGCTACGACTATTACCGTTATTTTTTTATTTAATAGACACACCTATACAAGAGAGTAACCACTGACCACACTTGTTGCACCAACAGGGGGGTGACACTCATAGAGGCTGGGAATGTAACCACCGTTTAGTTCCCCTCCATCTCTATAGATAGCGCTGTATGCAATTCAATTGAAAGATTATCCACTAGATGGTGCTGACCACGGGCTGCATTTGGCGCACATGGTTAAATTTGGCGGCCATTATTGACCGTTACAGTTCAATTGAATTCAAGCGGCAAGCCTGATCAAACCAAGCAAAGCCAAGTCTCGGATAAAGAACATTCAGAGACATATTGGGATATCGTTGAGATGTTTAGAGGACAATAGTGTGTAGAAGATGTATAAGGTTTTGAGAAATAATAACAGCTATGTCATTAACAATCATGTTTATTATAGGAAAAAATAAGATATATATATTACATTATATTTAGATATGATATATACAAGAATTTAATTATTATAACAATTAAATACACAAAGCAAGTTCTTTGTAGAGTATTTTCATATTTTCGCATAAGTTTCATTGAGAACAACTGTCTATCTAGTGTATTTAGTATTCATGTAGCAATTATATTACATATTAATTAACTTGGGGCTTTTGTCTGTTATATAGGTAAGCAATTCATTGGATGCGTGGGTTCGTGTCGACTGGTGCAACGTAAACACACTGGACGAGTGCAGCATTTACAATATGTGATTTTTAAGTGAAAGTTCAACTTAAGTAATTAAACAATGGAATTATTATAAGCACATCTGTACCAATTATAACTGTACATTATTCAGACTGTTTTAATAAACGACATGTAAAGAAAAACCGCATCATTTAATTTAGAACTCTACCCTATAACTTCCATTTCCTAATTAAATCCCAAATTTCTGCCTCTGCGTTGATTAGTTCCATCTTCGATTCACTCTCCGAAGACGATGCTTAGTGCCACCTCTTTCGATATCATGTTCTCCTGTTACGAAGCGGAGAACCATTCAACGTAGAGGCGCAGAGTTTTCGAAAGTCCTTCGACGCTGAAATTTAGGATACCTCCTTTCGCATCATGTTCTCCTGATACATCGCTCCAAAATCTGGCCAAAATTTTCTGAACGCTCTAAATTGAGCTTCGTAACAGGAGAACATGATAGCGAAAGAGGTGGCACTAAGTATCTTCTTCGGAGAAAGAATCTGAGACGGAGAACCATTCAACGTAGAGGCGCAGAGTTTTCGACAATCCTTCGACGCTGAAATTTAGGATACCTCCTTTCGCTTCATGTTCTCCTGATACATCGCTCCAAAATCTGGTCAAAATTTTCTGAACGCTCTAAATTGAGCTTCGTAACAGGAGAACATGATAGCGAAAGAGGTGGCACTAAGTATCTTCTTCGGAGAAAGAATCTGAGACGGAGAACCATTCAACGTAGAGGCGCAGAGTTTTCGACAATCCTTCGACGCTGAAATTTAAGATACCTCCTTTCGCTTCATGTTCTCCTGATACATCGCTCCAAAATCTGGTCAAAATTTTCTGAACGCTCTAAATTGAGCTTCGTAACAGGAGAACATGATAGCGAAAGAGGTGGCACTAAGTATCTTCTTCGGAGAAAGAATCTGATACGGAGAACCATTCAACGTAGAGGCGCAGAGTTTTCGACAATCCTTCGACGCTGAAATTTAGGATACCTCCTTTCGCTTCATGTTCTCCTGATACATCGCTCCAAAATCTGGTCAAAATTTTCTGAACGCTCTAAATTGAGCTTCGTAACAGGAGAACATGATAGCGAAAGAGGTGGCACTAAGTATCTTCTTCGGAGAAAGAATCTGAGACGGAGAACCATTCAACGTAGAGGCGCAGAGTTTTCGACAATCCTTCGACGCTGAAATTTAGGATACCTCCTTTCGCTTCATGTTCTCCTGATACATCGCTCCAAAATCTGGTCAAAATTTTCTGAACGCTCTAAATTGAGCTTCGTAACAGGAGAACATGATAGCGAAAGAGGTGGCACTAAGTATCTTCTTCGGAGAAAGAATCTGAGACGGAGAACCATTCAACGTAGAGGCGCAGAGTTTTCGACAATCCTTCGACGCTGAAATTTAGGATACCTCCTTTCGCTTCATGTTCTCCTGATACATCGCTCCAAAATCTGGTCAAAATTTTCTGAACGCTCTAAATTGAGCTTCGTAACAGGAGAACATGATAGCGAAAGAGGTGGCACTAAGTATCTTCTTCGGAGAAAGAATCTGAGACGGAGAACCATTCAACGTAGAGGCGCAGAGTTTTCGACAATCCTTCGACGCTGAAATTTAGGATACCTCCTTTCGCTTCATGTTCTCCTGATACATCGCTCCAAAATCTGGTCAAAATTTTCTGAACGCTCTAAATTGAGCTTCGTAACAGGAGAACATGATAGCGAAAGAGGTGGCACTAAGTATCTTCTTCGGAGAAAGAATCTGAGACGGAGAACCATTCAACGTAGAGGCGCAGAGTTTTCGACAATCCTTCGACGCTGAAATTTAAGATACCTCCTTTCGCTTCATGTTCTCCTGATACATCGCTCCAAAATCTGGTCAAAATTTTCTGAACGCTCTAAATTGAGCTTCGTAACAGGAGAACATGATAGCGAAAGAGGTGGCACTAAGTATCTTCTTCGGAGAAAGAATCTGATACGGAGAACCATTCAACGTAGAGGCGCAGAGTTTTCGACAATCCTTCGACGCTGAAATTTAGGATACCTCCTTTCGCTTCATGTTCTCCTGATACATCGCTCCAAAATCTGGTCAAAATTTTCTGAACGCTCTAAATTGAGCTTCGTAACAGGAGAACATGATAGCGAAAGAGGTGGCACTAAGTATCTTCTTCGGAGAAAGAATCTGAGACGGAGAACCATTCAACGTAGAGGCGCAGAGTTTTCGACAATCCTTCGACGCTGAAATTTAGGATACCTCCTTTCGCTTCATGTTCTCCTGATACATCGCTCCAAAATCTGGTCAAAATTTTCTGAACGCTCTAAATTGAGCTTCGTAACAGGAGAACATGATAGCGAAAGAGGTGGCACTAAGTATCTTCTTCGGAGAAAGAATCTGAGACGGAGAACCATTCAACGTAGAGGCGCAGAGTTTTCGACAATCCTTCGACGCTGAAATTTAGGATACCTCCTTTCGCTTCATGTTCTCCTGATACATCGCTCCAAAATCTGGTCAAAATTTTCTGAACGCTCTAAATTGAGCTTCGTAACAGGAGAACATGATAGCGAAAGAGGTGGCACTAAGTATCTTCTTCGGAGAAAGAATCTGAGACGGAGAACCATTCAACGTAGAGGCGCAGAGTTTTCGACAATCCTTCGACGCTGAAATTTAGGATACCTCCTTTCGCTTCATGTTCTCCTGATACATTGCTCCAAAATCTGGTCAAAATTTTCTGAATGCTCTAAATTGAGCTTCGTAACAGGAGAACATGATAGCGAAAGAGGTGGCACTAAGTATCTTCTTCGGAGAAAGAATCTGAGACGGAGAACCATTCAACGTAGAGGCGCAGAGTTTTCGACAATCCTTCGACGCTGAAATTTAGGATACCTCCTTTCGCTTCATGTTCTCCTGATACATCGCTCCAAAATCTGGTCAAAATTTTCTGAACGCTCTAAATTGAGCTTCGTAACAGGAGAACATGATAGCGAAAGAGGTGGCACTAAGTATCTTCTTCGGAGAAAGAATCTGAGACGGAGAACCATTCAACGTAGAGGCGCAGAGTTTTCGACAATCCTTCGACGCTGAAATTTAGGATACCTCCTTTCGCTTCATGTTCTCCTGATACATCGCTCCAAAATCTGGTCAAAATTTTCTGAACGCTCTAAATTGAGCTTCGTAACAGGAGAACATGATAGCGAAAGAGGTGGCACTAAGTATCTTCTTCGGAGAAAGAATCTGAGACGGAGAACCATTCAACGTAGAGGCGCAGAGTTTTCGACAATCCTTCGACGCTGAAATTTAGGATACCTCCTTTCGCTTCATGTTCTCCTGATACATTGCTCCAAAATCTGGTCAAAATTTTCTGAATGCTCTAAATTGAGCTTCGTAACAGGAGAACATGATAGCGAAAGAGGTGGCACTAAGTATCGTCTTCGGAGAGTGAATCGAAGATGGAACTAATCAACGCAGAGGCAGAAATTTGGGATTTAATTAGGAAATGGAAGTTATAGGGTAGAGTTCTAAATTAAATGATGCAGTTTTTCTTTACATGTCGTTTATTAAAACACTCTGAATAATGTACAGTTATAATTGGTACAGATGTGCTTATAATAATTCCATTGTTTAATCACTTAAGCTGGACTTCCACTTCAAAATCACATATTGTAAATGCTGCACTCGTCCAGTGTGTTCACGTTGCACCAGTTGACAAGAAGCCACGCATCCAATGAATTGCTTACCTATATAACAGACAAAAGCCCCAAGTTAATTAATATGTAATATAATTGCTACATGAATACTAAATACACTAGATAGACAGTTGTTCTCAATGAAACTTATGCGAAAATATGAAAATACTCTACAAAGAACTTGCTTTGTGTATTTAATTGTTATAATAATTAAATTCTTGTATATATCATATCTAAATATAATGTAATATATATATCTTATTTTTTCCTATAATAAACATGATTGTTAATGACATAACTGTTATTATTTCTCAAAACCTTATACATCTTCTACACACTATTGTCCTCTAAACATCTCAACGATATCCCAATATGTCTCTGAATGTTCTTTATCCGAGACTTGGCTTTGCTTGGTTTGATCAGGCTTGCCGCTTGAATTCAATTGAACTGTAACGGTCAATAATGGCCGCCAAATTTAACCATGTGCGCCAAATGCAGCCCGTGGTCAGCACCATTTGACGTCACGAGGTATACTTACCTTATTTATCTACTTAGGGCGGTATTCTCAGTCGCTACTTATTCTTAAGAAAATGCTTAAGCATGCGGCATCCTCTACTAACCTACTAGCTAGTAAAGGATGCTGAATGCTTAAGCGTTTGCTTAAGAATAAGCAACGACTGAGAATACCGCCTTTAGATCCTCTTTACTCATTCGCGCGCATGCGCCATTGTTGGGTCTAGTGATGACGCAATATAAATATTTATTAAAAACATTAATTAAAAGACAATTGCTTGTGAACAAATAATAAAAATGAGTGAACAAAGTTGTACCAACGACGAATGATCGATCTCATATGAAGTTCTTCGCGAATATCTAATGAAATAAAATATAAATGAGGACCTGGGTGAAAAAAAATATCAGTCATATTTGTTTAATTTATTATAAATTGTCAATTGCTGAACAACTTATATAAACTAATAAACAATGATGTCCAAACGATGCACGATCGATTGCATAGAAAATAAACTGATATAATATACATATATACTCCAATGGGGGGCTAATTTTTCGGAAGTTGTTTGGTACATAAGAATGTATAAATACATACGAAAGCAGTATTTTAACCGTTACATTATTTTCACGGTTTCAATCGTTGTTTAAAGCAGAGTGGGTGTTTACGTATTGAAATTCGTAATCATTTACTATCGAATCGTAAAATAAGGAGTACAATTACTTGCTTTCGTTTGGTTATGTTGCAGTTGCTACTACGTAAATACATATATTAAATAAGTTCAACAGCGATGCATTATAACCTGTCATGATTGAAAAGAATTCAATATGATCTCGAAAACCGTATGTATCACTCAAGAAGGTCCAGCAAATGCATTGGCATTAAACAAAGACAATAGCCAAGTTGTCATAGCAGGACGAAACGGTAAGACACTTGATCGTATAATCAAATGAAATTAACCAATATAAACGAATGCTATTGTTAGCTACAATGCTGTTTCTGTTTCATGAGCATGGAATTTGCTTATTTTCTTTTTTTTTTCAGTTTTCAAAATATTTACATTATTAGAAGATAGATTTGAAGAGGCTTGCAACCTGCGTGTTGGCAAAAATTTAAATCTAAATTTCTCTTGCAACGATGTTGCCTGGAATCTCATAGATGGTAAATTAAATAATATTGCTTAAACAGTAACCAGCCTTTGTAGAAAGAATTATTGTTAAACTTGCAATGTTTAGATCATATATTAGCAACTGCTGCAACAAATGGAGCAGTTGTAGTATGGAATCTGAACAAGTCATCAAGATCCAAGCAGGAGCATGTTTTCATCGATCATAAAAGGACTGTAAATAAAGTAAGTTTTCATATGACGGAACCCATGTGGTTGATATCTGGTTCCCAAGATGGCACTATGAAATGTTTTGATTTAAGAATAAAAGAGGCTACTAGAACCTTTTATAGGTAAGTACAGTTATTTTAGTATAATATATATAAAATATAAATAGTCCCGATGAGAAAATAGATTTGAAAGAAATCTGTTGATTTTAGTAATACAGAATCTGTACGCGATGTGCAATTCTGCCCTCATTCGCCGCACACGTTCGCCGCCGTTTCTGAAAATGGACATGTTCAACAATGGGATTTGCGTAAGCCCGACCGTTATTTTCAACACTTTACCGCGCACAGCGGTCCCATATTTGCGTGCGATTGGCACCCCGAAACCAACTGGCTGGCGACCGCTTCCAGGGACAAGACCATTAAGGTAGACCACTCTCTTGTTTGTGTTACTCCAATTGCGTTGTACGATGGCGGGTGTATTTATTCATCGTCGGTTTCCGTTTTTCTTTTTCTTACCTTCGCACTCAGGTTTGGGATTTACTAGGCAAGCCCAGTTGCGATTATGTTATACACACAATAGCGTCCGTGGGCCGAATAAAATGGAGGCCACAGAGGAAATATCATATATCCAGTTGCGCTCTTGTTGTGGACTGCAGTATAAATGTGTGGGATATTCGTAGACCATACATTCCATTTGCTAGTTTTAACGAGCATAAAGATGTCCCGACCGGTGTAGCCTGGAGGGGCAATCCGCAGTCTTTCTTATCCACCAGCAGGGTAATATCGCGTTGTCGTCTAATATTATTTCTAATAAATAATAGGTATAATATTTAAGAAGCCTTAATGGAAAGTATTGTTCATGCAGGATTGTACCTTGTACCATCACGTGTTCAAAGACGCTACTCGGCCAGCAAGCAAAGCAAATCCACAAGGTATTGCATTGAATCCGAAAGGAGATATTGCATATGCTTGTAAAGTAAATGTCCATGTTACAACTACAATGAAACAGTTGACTAACATAATGAGGTTAATAAACTAGATGTACAAATGGGCCCAACTTAGTAGAATTCTCTTGAATGAAAACGTCGAACGTTAGTTAACGTTTCTTTATAGGAAAACACCTGCCACGAATGATACATTCTGCATGGCATCCAGCGTGATGCACAGATTTTCCATAAACGTGCCAAGGGAACCAAAGTGGTTTAAATCTTGCGCGGAAGGTTATTTGCTAGCTGGAAGATTAAATGATATTTGCGACCATAACGCCAATGTTGCTAGAAATGCTGGTAGAAACGATGTAAGTAATCAAAGGATCGAAGCTAAAGAACCTTTGTATAGTCAATATATTTATGATAAACTGCACTCTTCTTAATACACGTAACATTGTGGACTTTAATCAGATTAGTACAGTGTGGAGTATCATAAAAACTTTATACGCAAATCCCATGGGATCTATTTTAAAGACTCCTCCGACTGCGTCTAAAGAAGACATAGTGAATACGTTGAATTTAGCGCAGATTGCGATAGGATCTGGTATAGATCAAGGAAATGCAGGTAATAGTATCAGAGAGTTGGTTTAAACTTTTAAGTTACTACGCCGATTCGAAGTTCTCACGATACCTCCTTTAAGGGCACGAGAACGACGTGAAATCCTTACAAGGAGAAGTAACAGGCGGGACTAGCGGAGGCGATGACGAGACCGAGACGGATGAGACGCCGGAAAATCAGCATTCTATAGGGTCCATGTTGCCTGGGTAGCGTGCAAGACAAACTATTCCTATAAAATCTGACAGCGTTCAACGTACTGACATTCTTATTTGCAGCTATAAACAATCGTTTATTGATCACAAGGGACCATCCAAAGGAGATTTCTTGTTTGGGGAAAGCGAGTTTGAGCCAGTGACAATGGAATACACGTCTAGCTATATACATATCATGAATAACGATGATTGGACATTGTCCAAAGAGGCATTTCCTTTGCGGCACGAGATAAAAGACAGGTCTCCGCCACCCGAGCAATTTCCCAATCACACTCCGGACATTAACGAGGATTGTGCTTCGTTAATGATCGAGGATCAACCGAGTCAGTTAATAGTCACGAATATACCTAAACCACAATTTTGGGATCCCACGAATTTAATCGAAGAAGCCTTGAAACATCACGCGGCCCTCAGAGATATACAGACTTCCGCTTCGATACTTATCGCGCTGGGAGAGAAACGGAAAAACTTAAATATTGAGACCGCCGTTCAGGAACATTGGATATTAGAATATTTAGACATGCTTGCAAGGTTTAAGCTTTGGAACATAGCTACGGAGGTTAGCGGCGAAGCTATAATAACGCGATATAGATTACCGTTCGCTAGCAGAAGAGTGATAATTAATCGTTATACAATTATGCCGACAGATAATCCAATCGGTTTGGATCCCGTCAGTGTCGCAGTTGAATCAGCAATCGACGGTAATACACGCGTGCTGTTTAGCTTGCACGAAACCCTTGCAAAGAGCAGCATGGCTGTGCGATCGATGTCACTCGTCTCATCACGCGCTTTGCTCTGTTTGTCATCAGGTAAGACGCTTTGCTATTGCTCCCGCACATTACGCCTTGCGCCGAGAAAACATGCGTTTCATGTTCCATGTTCCATGCTTCTTCGCAGGTTGTTCGAGGCGTGTACGCATGGTGCCAGGGATGTACGCACGGAGGCCACGTTGTTCACATGAACGAGTGGTTCAGTTGTAATCGACAATGTCCAACTGGCTGTGGTCACATGTGCGAATACACTTAATGAATATACAAAGATAACTTGCTCCGGGGGCTACCGTTATCCCTTCTCCGTACATGTACAATATACACGTTACGCGCTACATTATTCCGTAAATTTAATAAGACTCAGCCACGTAGAAACTTTGTAAACGGCTGAATCTAAAGAGTCGTTATTAAGTTATTTATTAATTGTATTTTTATAATTCGTACAATAAAAATCATCGATAACCTTCGTTCTTATATTATCGTTTTTATTTCGTTGTTAGCACCTTTACCTGTTCATCAAAAGTTATAAGAAAATACACGATTCTTAAGCACCGTTTCGACTTCTCTTTACGACCTATCTATTGTAGTGTAAAAGTTGTGCGCGATATTACATAAATACGTTACTATTGGCATCTGTTAAAAAGATAGAAAAATTGTAGAAACCTTGCAGACGCTTTCCGATTCGTGAGATCAATCGAGGTGAATTGTTTTAACTGTTCTTTTGATTGATTTTCACTATGACACTCTTAACTTCGGTATACGCTTCGAGGCCATACTCCCCGAGTTCTCTCCCTTGTCCGGACATTTTATAACCCCCGAATGGTGTTTGAGGCGTGAAGACGTTGTACGTGTTAACCCTGCGATATGTATAAACAAAATAGGTAAATTTAAAAAGAGAAGAACAAATGCGTTTAAAAAACTTAAAGACTATCTCGAGTGACTTACCAAACAGTGCCTGCGCGAAGTCCCTGGATGATGTAATTCGCTTTGTCGATATCCTTTGTGAACACGGCCGCCGCCAGTCCATAATTAGTGTTGTTAGCGCGTCTGATCACTTCGTTTAAGCTACTGAATTTTAGTATCTGCTGAACTGGTCCAAATATCTGTAAGATTAACGATTAAGAATTATAGATTACACTGGTAAGAGACTTTTAGTGTTCGTTTCTACCCACCTCTTCTTTGGCAATGGTCATGTCGTCGGAAACATTAGCGAATACCGTAGGTGCCACAAAGTATCCTTTGTCGCCGACGCGGGTGCCACCAGAGACTAACTTAGCTCCCTGGTCCTGACCCGACTTTATCATGGACATAATTTTATTGGTTTGCTCCTCGTCGATCTGTGGCCCTTGTTCCACGTTCGAGTCGAACGGATCACCGACCACCCTAGATTTGGCACGCGCCGCGCTTCTCTCCACGAACTCATCGTAGATACTGTCCTCAACGAAAGTTCTGGATCCGGCGCAACAGCACTGGCCCTAAAATAGGAAGGGCGTGTTAACGACAAGAGTGGGATAATTGGATGTTGGGTGAAAAAGAATCGAGTATCGTAGCTACCATGTTGAAAAATAGAGCGAAATGCGCGGTTTCAACGGCATGATCAAGATCAGCATCCTTGAAGATAATATTCGGGGACTTTCCACCAAGTTCCAACGTAGTTCTCTTTAAGTTACCCATCGCGGCGCCCTGCTTTATTAGCTTTCCAACTTCGGTCGAGCCGGTAAATGCAATTTTGTCGACATTATTGTGAGCGACCAGCGCGGCTCCGGCTGCACCGTAGCCAGGTACGACGTTAATTACTCCACTAGGAAAACCGGCTTCCTTTGTTAATTGCGCCACATACAAAGCTGTCAGCGGTGTTTGTTCCGCTGGTTTTAAAATGATAACGTTTCCTGCAAATCAATGGTAATACTGAAATTAAGGTGTTTCTAAAAATACATATAGATAATAGGAATACCTATCATATCTCCACTTCGACGCCTTATTACAAGTAAACAGCCGGTGCTCGAACTTAAATACTACGCGATATTACTTAGGCGAGAAGCGCGGTGGACTGTAAAGTTCTAATTGTTGGTGGCGTTTTGCGATACCTGTAGCTAAAGCGGGTCCTAATTTCCAAGCCATCATTAGAAGAGGGAAATTCCATGGAATAATTTGCCCGCAAACGCCCACCGGCTCGTGGCGAGTGTAACCAAAGTACTGGCCATCCATGGGGATCACTTGGCCATGATTTTTATCGGCCCATCCTGCGTAATATCGAAGCGTCGCTATACTCGCGGGTAGGTCGGCTCCGTACGCCACGGAATAAGGCTTGCCATTGTCCAGTGTTTCCAAAGACTGAAACGCCGCAACTAAATATTTAAAGTCTAAACGCCGCGCCGCGCCTTACCGGTGAAGGATACTTATACGCTAGGGTGTCTCTTATTTACTCTTGGTAAAGTTTTTTTCAAGATTTTCTTCAAGGAAATTATTAAAAAAAAATCTGCGTAAAGTTTGAGCTCGATCGGATAACGGGAAAAGGGGCCTAGGGGCCCTTGAACATTTAAATCATTATAAAACAGCTAGAAAAGTCGATTTTATATAATATCCTCCAAGTTATAGATTAAATAAAAAAATATGTCAAACAAAAGTTGTAGATCCGGACATGAAGCATATTTTATGTTGTATTACTTTTTTCGTGGGATAAACGGTTTTCGAAAAAAGTCCGAAAAACTAAAAAAAATTTCATGTTTCAAATTTTGAAAGTTTAAATCCTTCTGGAACACTTAATGGGGGAGACATAGACCGAGATATGCGAAAAAGATATAAAAAAATTTCCTTATTTTCCCGTTATTCGATCGAGGTCAAACATTACACAGGTAAAAAATATCTTTATAATTAAAAAATAATTAGTTGGAACTGTTCTGGATGATGCCTCGAAGAAAATTCAAAAGTAAAAAATAAGAGCCACCTTAGTATACACTTATACAGAAATATACTGGTCCTCTTACCGCGAGATAAGTTCGATCGCGTTCCATTAAATCGGCTAACTTGTGCAACAGCGAACCGCGCTGGGAAGCATTCATAGTTCTCCATGGAGAACCCAATTGGAAGGCTTTGTTTGCTGCTTCTACCGCTACATCAACGTCCGCGGCATCACCTTCCTGGACCTCCGCGATCGTTTCTCCGGTCGTGGGATTCGCAGTTTTGAACGTTTTCCCCGACTTTGATCGGTGCCATTCATTATCGATAAATATCTGGAAAGAATGCTAGTTATCAGTTTGTGTTATCTAATGAATGTTAGACTCAAGTGCAGCCACTGTTAATTCAATGAACGCTCGGACGCAACGGCTGTTAATATCGAAAGAGAATGAGATTTCGCATTAATCGTAAAGTAAACTTTGATTATGCTTTCACAAATGTACATGTGTAGCGCCATACGAGTGCGTATTTCTATTTAAGTATGTTACGTACAGAGAAAATAAGATAACAGTCGCGAAGTTTTAGAATGATAGCACTATTTTTTTTATAATAACACAGATAAGATAGAAAGTTCAGCGGATACGAGATTCAGAGTCGCGTGTTCCTTTCAAATAACCACTAGAATTACATAATTATTTTTCTCACTTGATGGTAAAAAACAAAACGAGGGAAAGCATTTTTAATGATTCAACCGTTTCCTTCTGCATTTTGATAAGCACAGTATTGTTTAAATCATGATAATAAAACATTGCGTGTCGATACAACACGAGGTAAGTACATATGTATTGGTCAACTGTTCGTGATCAGCTTTACGTATTTAGAATGTGTTTACAAACATAATATGTATATATATATTTAAATCGTCAGATGAGGAATCGTGAGCTGCGTTTGTGTTTCTACGTTTGTCGGGATCATGAATTATGTCTGTATGTACTTACTCCGGTGTAGAGAACCGATGGATTCTTTTCTGGAGCCGGTATGGCTGCAGTGGAGAAGCATCGTGGCAACTGCAATTTGTTCAATAGTCGCAGCATGTTTGTTATGTCGCAGTTAAGAAGTTTACTTTAAATTTACTCGTCACTCTTGCCAACACGTACTAGGCACTAGTGACGCACATGGATGGTGAATGCTCAGCTTTGTAGCTGCCGGAGCCAGAATAATGTTGTGAATCTTTTTGCGCATGCGTATTTGCTGGCACATGGACCCTCCCCCTTTTTCAAGTATGCAATCTTGGACGCGTCCAGGTATCGACATCTGGCCGTCGCATTTCGGAACTAGACTGCCCCTGAAGATATGCAGTTCAATCCGCAGCCAAGTATAAACTGCATGCAACGTAACTATTTATGTACTTCGCACGTGTAACTGCTACATGATAAGAATAAAGGAGTTACATACATATATCCATCGCAGTCTTAACACCTTACCGTACGTGTTACACTTATGGCACGGCATAGCTTCTTTTCTGTAATAAAAAAATAAAATTAAACGTAATTAAAACCGGCTTCAAAAAAATAAAATTGCACAAAAAGTAAAAAATAATGTTTTAAGTCGGTGTCTCAAAAATATGAGAGTCGTAGAATAAGGGAAAAAATTATTTTTCACTTTTTAGGGCAATTTTATTTTTTTGAAGTCGGTTAAAAAGAAGAAGTAGAAGAGTTCTTTGTCGGATATATTATATATAAGTATCTATATCATGACGAATGAGAACTCTATTATTTAAGGAGATCGAGGCGATGAAACGAGTGAATCAACTTTATTGATAAAATTGAATATAATTGACGTGTTGGTATCAACTGTTGCTTATTTTAAATCATAGAAACTTGTCAACCTTTATTTTAAAGCTTCGTGAGTGACGAGCTTCACGAGCGATCCGATATTTTATTAACACGTAACGACATAGGTAGTAGAAGTAGACGGTGTACAGAGACGAACATTGGGCCTGACACTTCACGATCGGTTCCGAAATAAATTACTAAATGAAACGCGAGTGTGTAAAAGTAAAATGCGGGTGATAATTCCTTTTATAGTACATACATAACAAACGTCTATTCCACCTGTAAACATGACATTTATTTCGAGAGTTATGTACAAGACTCGCGTAACCACACAACGAAGGTCCTGTGTAACGAGCATTTAGGCTCTCAGTACGTTCTTCCGAACATCCGGACGCCTTTCCGACTCTATTTTGTCATAGGCATCTCCATTTTTTTTTCTCGAAAGAAAAAAGAAACAACAAGAAAGAAAAGAAGGCAATACAATGTCGTATTGTGATTTCGTTCACTAGGCATGCACATCACATCCAGAATTTCTCTGTAAACTGTTTAGACTAAAATATACTTTGTTTAACAAAGAGACGCCGGCCGTTTACATACCATGGAAAAGTGGGCGCAGGGTTAGGGCAGGGAATTATCTTAGAAATAAAAACGCTTTACGAACGCTCTTTCTTACCTCGCCGTTTCCATCTAATTCATAACAATTCCTTTCGAATTAGGAGGAGTTTGTGGGATAATGATTAGGTAATCAGACGATATTTTCCAACACGAGACGCAGAAGCTCTGTACTTCTATATCTCTCGGCTCGCTAGGTAGCGATTGTACGAACGACTGTATTTTGTACGGTACGCTATAAAATGATTTCCAACGATTTATGCTTACGACGATAGAGTTATGTTAGACGCCATACGCTAATGCTTCCCTACCTTTCTTTTCGATACCGACTAAACATATTCTCTTTTTTTTTTCTTTCTTTCTTCGTAAATCTTTTTTTCGTAAATCGAGACCCACTCCGGATCGGCGCAACTGTACCTGACCGTTAGTTGTAATAAAAAACGCGATTTCGTGTTTCGCAATAATGTACTGCATCCTTGTTTCTATTTCACGTACACTCGAAACCGTGTCCTGCCACTTTTTTTTAAGGGAATCGAGAGGAGAACGAATTCTGTCGAGAGTCGAGGGCTGTAGAAGAAAAGTACGTTACATTCGATCGGAGACGTTGGATTAGAAAGTTTTCTGATAGACGTAGACTGTGTGTAATAACTGCAATAACTGGACTGGCTATTAATTGAAAAATACAAATCTTCTGGAGCATTGAACTAAGGCCGGCATCCTCGTTCAGGTTTTTCCCTTTCCTTTCGAGTACGTATTACTTAGGTTAAAAGTTCGCTTATATAAAAAATTGTTTATTCGAGATCTAGCGAGAGTAGTATTTCGCGGTACGTGAAAACGCGTCGCGTCTAGGGATGTAGACGTACGGTGTGTTCGCGACGCGGTCGTCGCGTCGCGTCGCGTCGGTGCGTTATCACACATAACACACATAATATTGTACGAACGATATGGACTAGCGGAGTGTTCGCCTGCAAAAGTCCGTACGATACGATTGATTACTATCGAGCGAGATGATCGAGTGTCGTTGCGACATGGACGCGGTCACGCGTCATCGATTTGAATACGCGTGTATACGAGCTGACGGTGGTGATCGAAAGCTTGCTCGATCAATAATTGTCTGTGCGGTTTACGAACAAACGAGGCTTATCGACCGATAACCCCACAGGTCTAGGATAAGAACACGATACCCCGTAACAGCCGGACGTCTTCCGCGATAAATATTACAGCCCGTGACAGCAATACCGCGCCGATTTCGAAACTAATTGCTGGAAGATCGTTAAAGGTACTCGACGATGTCGCATTTGATGGATATATTCGGACAGCTGGCCACGCTGGCGCCGTAGCCGGTTCTCGACGAGCTCTTGTGTCTCTCGGTGAGCAGCTTCTGAAAGATAGGCAGAATCGCCAGATCGAGTAACTCGCCGTCTGACACAGCACTGTACATCTTGGAGACGTTCACCGTCGAACCACCGACAACGTCTGAACTTGCGGCCACGGCCATCCCGCCAACGCCGCGATTTCTTCCACCACCGCGACCTCCGCCGCGACCTCCAACACCACCAGCACTACCGACATCTCCATCCCCATCGACGCCTCCACCGCCGCCGCTGCCGCTGACGCCTCCACCGCGTGGATTCGCACTGGCAAACTTGTTATTGTGAATGGTGGCCACGTTCGGTGTGCTCTGTACGTACTCGAGCCGAGCCTGCTGCCGGAGCTTCGACTCGGTGTGCCTGCACTCCCGTATTCGGCGAGCGGCGCGATGAGGACACTCGATCACCGGGTGACCGTCGGTACTGCGCAGGCGAGTGCATTTCTCCCGCGACCTCTCGGACACGGACCGCTGGATGATGGTCGACACAGCCTCGTCGTATTTCTCTGAAATCGTATCGCACGTGGACATTTAGAAGGCTGTTTAATGGAGAGGGTTTAAGGGGTAATGACAGGTATTAAAAAAATTTCACCATTCACTATACTCGGTTAAAAAAATCTGAAAATCAGGCTGCCTTGTCTGGACTACAAGTGCTCACCGGTGTCCGAGTAGCTCGCGTTGACCATCGCGGGCACGCTCGGGGAACTAGCGTTCTGCGAGTCATAGTGCCTCCGTTGCCTCCTCGGGACCGGCGGCGTTTCGGCCGAGCCGTTGAACGCCGCGTGCGAGTGACCCCGGCCACCGTGTTTCTCGCATCGGTAGCCGGTGCCTCCCAACAGCGCTCGTCTATGGCCGCACTCGCCTATCACGTAAGACTTGTCGAACGAGCCCAGCGACACGTCCGTCCTCTCGGACTTGGACACGTTCTCGGTGGAAATGTAGCTGATGGAATTGACCGGCACGCTGGTCCTTCGACTCTGGAACAGCTCGTGATGGGAATGGGCCATTCCGTTGTTCTTCACGGACGATCTCCTTTTCAGCGACTGATGGGAAGACGCGTTCGACACAGCTGCGCCCAATGGAAGAGAACGGAACGGGGCCAAGTTGACCAAGAGTCAGAGATTGCGCCAAGACAATTGGACCACCGTGCCCCACTGGAGAAATTCTACGAGCTACTCACCGGCGTGTCGATGTTTCGGCACGAATTGCAGCGGCGGGGGCAAGATCGCTTGCTCGAGGTAGTTCTGCTCGTGCAGTTCGCCAAAGGAGACATTTTTGGCGGGCGGAGCCGGGGCCGGGGCCGTGGGCGGGGGCGTCGGCAGCCAGGACGTACGGTCCTCTTTGCATCGAATCGGTTTAACGTGCCTAGGAATTTCGGTCTCCTCGAGGATAACGGCGTCGCCTTCCTCGACGATCTCCGGCACGAATTCCACGTTGGTCTTACCGTTCAGACGAGACTCGGGACTTCTCTCGATAAGAGGCTCGCTCTCTCTCCCGGGACAGCTGGAGCGACTCCTTCTGCGCCCAGAATCGTCCCCCTGGTGTCTCGGAGCGTGCCCTGGCGCCGATGCTGGTGCCGATGACGCGCTCCTCGTCGTTTCCTTCGTGGCGTTCTCTTGCGGCACCAAGGGCACTCGTTCGCTGTCGATCGCGATCGCGGGGACTTTCGAGAAGGACGTCTTCTTCCTGCGAAGAAGAAATGTTGCAGATTCCGCTTTGCCTCTGCAGGATCGCGTTGCTACGTACTTGACGGTGTGTGGTTCGGGCATGGTCGCGTTCCCGTATTCACCGTCCCCGTGAGAGATCGTCGTCGAATTCAGGCTGCACATCGACATCGAAATATCCGTTGTCTCCGTGGTTATGGACAAGCCTACGGCAGAACACCGGAAATACATATCGAGATCTCGACAGGCAAGTTCAGGCAAATTAGCGAAATCGTTACCCTCTTTCTTAATCGTGCCCTCGTGCCTCGGCACCGTCAGCCTGTCCATTGCATCCTGCGTGTCCAGCGTAGCTTGGTCATCGAGTCTTCTCAGGAACATCTGCAATCATAAACATAGTTTGCGCATTCACAGCCCCATCCCGCAACGTTTTTTTAAATTTATATGATTTCTTCGCTTACCTGCAATTCCGAGTCTTTTTCCATAAGCTGTTTGTGAAACTTTTGATTGGCCAGAGTAGCTTCTTTAAGGCGTTCCTCCAGTTCACTGATGCTCGAGTCCCTGCGCGTCTTCGACATGGGCCTCAGAGTGGCTCTGATTCGCGTGTCTATCGACCCTTCCGGGTTTCTTCGCAGTTCTATGAGCTGGCGTGGAAAAGAAGCTGTTAGCTGTTACAAGTGGACCCGGAGGCAGGGATCTGTTTGTTTGCTGCGAAAGGTACCTTTGGTACAAAAACCAGGCAGAGGGTAGCTGTACTGCAGAATATTATGAACACCGCCAGCATTATGAACATGGCGTCTTGTTTGTCGGCCAACACGAAGCTAATCGCTGCCCCGGTCACGCACATGATGACGACGTTATAGACGCTCATGCCGACGTATTTGCTGTCGTTTAGCGCTGGAATACTGACGTGCCTCGTCTCCCATGCCAAGAAAGCGCCGAATATCTGCGATATCATACGGGCGAGAAAGTTTAGTCGAGCTGTCCGAGGTGGTGCTGACGCGCTGACGAATTACGCACCATTAAAAGACCCTTGTACGCGTATATACAGCTCAAGTAGACGGTCATCCGATTACTCTGACAGTACTCGTTCTCTGGTATTATGATAATGTCCTCGCTGGATGGATGAGGCTGAAAGCGGAGGGATACGTGATAGATCGTTATCACGTGTTGCGAGCTACGACCGGCCTGTGCAGTCATACTTTTAATCAACATCGTTACATACGTAGGGCTCCATTTGTTTCGTTTCCCTGTAGAACGGATCCGCAACCTGCCACGTTGTCATAATTCCCAAATCAATAAATAACAATACCCCGACCACCATAAATAATTGGTAATCCTTTATGACCTAAGAGACGAGAGGACAGGCGTTTATTGGGGGCGTAACGTGGACATCAACTCGCTGGTAACTCGCTATAAACTCGGCAGAAACTCGCCGCCGCAAGCCGCCGCTCACCTTTTTATTCAGCTTCACATCGGTGAAGATGGAATGTACCCGCCATGTTTTCGAGAACATGGAACCAAAGGCCAACGAGAAACCAGCCATCAGTAGCCATGCTCTCGCGGTGCAAATATACGGAAATGCCGTTATGCTGGACAGCTGTGAATCTAATCCAAGGAAAATTACACTGCTGTAGGTCAGCATGCATCCGACGATAATGAGGTTGTTTAAATGCGGCGATGACATTTTTATATATCTGAAACGTTGAAGATGGTCGGTCATGGGAAGAAACATAGAATGCGGTGGGCACGAGTGAGAAGGAAACGCGCGATCGGCAATCTCTCGGGCGAAATGCGAATTTGAAGGAACGCGAGAGCGAGAGCGAGCGAGTGTCCCCGGTATACACATACTTATCTATCCCTCTGTTACCGCACACCGGCGCGTTACGTTTACCGAAATGTAAGAACAAGCGAGCAGCTTCCGTTCGACAATCGTGTAAGTTTCATTTCGGAGTTTCGCACCGCTACTTGCGACGCGATCAATATAGGTATGTACATATTTTATATCCTATCGAGTTGATTTCAGAGGAACCGTGTCTCGAATAATCACCTTTGATTTCTGTATTTAATATTGATGGCAAGAAAAATGGCCGCCATGATGATACCCACGCTAGCCGCCGAAGTTATCACGGCATAGATTGTAATATTTACGGTGGATTGCTCGATGATATGAAGAGTTCGATCTTTTGGGGGTGACCTTCCTCTCCAGACCAGAGGCTGACCCCTAGCCAGGTCCAAGACACCGGTCACGCCATCGAATTCTCCTACCTTCACCTCGCTGCCGCCTGCAATAGCAGAACACATACAAATATCGCAAATTTCCGATAGCCTTTCGTCGCATACTCACTTTGAAACTGTTTTAACAGAATGTACGCTTTTCTTTCGTTATCGTAGAAACGTACGGGCCCCTGCAAACATCAAGCACACTCATTTCAGATCTCTGCGTTCATGGTCCGACGCGATTCCGTCGAAACGATCATGCTATTTCACCCGTCGCGCTACAATTTCCAATTTTCCCCCGTGGAAACTATGGTAACTAACCGCACCCCCAAAAATTTTCAGCGCGTAGAAACACGCTAATTTCTTGATTAAAAAATGTTTCGCAGAGATACAGCTATTCGAAAATGATCTAATTTTGTATTAGGTATGATTTTCGTCTGTCGGTTGATCGGTGGATCGGTGGATCGACGGCGAAATAGCAGCAGAGAAATTACAGAGAACTAAATGGACAGAAATACTTGTATCGTGGCCCGTCGTCGTGCAAATTAATATAGAGTACAGATATTAAGGCGTCTGGATGCTGATTTTGCTCACCGTCACTCCCTCGAAACTGGTATTCCTGAGAGCTTCGAGGAAAAGCTTCTCCCAAAGCGCGTCCCTGTATCTGAAATCCGATATGGTCTGATTGCGACGATAGTGTCTTATCCTACGCGCCACGTGTTGTATGGCCAAAGCGACCGCCCATATACCATCGTACGTGTATCCGTGGAATCTTGAATACTCTGTGCCCCGTCTCGAGTCGTACTCGACCCGATATTGATCTGGCGTCTGTAAAACGTTCCAACGGGAAACGTTGAAAATTTCTGGACGATACATCGCCTTCGTTCGTAGATACATCCCTCTCGGCCGAAAGGAGAAAAAACGCGCGCGCAGCTATTCAAGTAGGTATCTACATAGCTGCCTACGTAGAGGACACAGGTCCCAGAACCAGAGGCTACTCAGGCATTTTACTTACGATGCCGGACACAGTGTAGCGCTCTTCTGTCGTTAACGGCAGCAAGTCCGTTAGAATGGCACCGTGCAGAGCCTCCGAGAGTTCCGAGGGTGCACAGCCGCCACCAGGTCGAAGCCACCACTCCTCCCCGTACGTGCCCATGATTACCCATTGATATTTTCTCCCGAACATGCCGAATCTGTAAACGATTGCGATTGCCTCGAACCAAGCGTTCCTAACCAGCCGCGACCACGCGGCGACCACGCGAGCGACGTGAGCAACGTGAGCCGATCCACGCGGCAGTACGCACAAAATCTATCTCGAGTACGCACTTGTAGGCCTCGCAGAATATACGTCTCGCCCAGATTTCGTTAAAGTTCCCTAATATTATCCGAACGTCCTTCTCCTTCAGTTTCTCCAGTGCCGACGACACCTCGGTGGCGAAGCTCTGCGTCTCCACCACTTCCATCTTGTTGTCATCTAAATCTGCGACTAATCGATTGTGCGCCTGTGGACAAACGGAACGACGCTCCGTTGAACGTGAACTAAAGGGACGGCATACCGGGATCGTTGGCATCTACGCCAACCGCTCGTTCGAATTTGCAAAGATGACGTTCCGTAGCGCGTCGCGTGTACACAAAACCGACTGATCGCTTAATGTTTTCGGTCGCCAACCCTTTCAATTATTAATGATCAAAGTTGGACGTTAACGCAGTAGAACTTAGGTATGCATAGTGTGCACCGCGACGTGCAAGTTTGCCCAGGAACACGGCGGGAACGGTAATGCCCGAACTTCACAGGGATTCTGACGGAGAGGAGGTGAGTCGCGTCCGTCGGTTCACCGGATCTAGTCGATGCGATGCGATGCGATGAGCTTCCTATTACTTGCTATCGCGTTTTTTGTAAAACTAGTAGAGTAGGTACTTACCAGAGCGTATCTCGGCTCGTTTTGGTAAATCGTACCAACCCTCGTCCAGTTAAAGTGTATCAAAAGTGCCACGCGGGGAGCGTTGAACGCATTCTCGGACGGCACCACCCTGAAGAAGTTCGGGAAGCTATTGCTCGTGAACATCGGATGCGTGTCCGCGTAGCTCAGCTGCAACGGAAATACACAGATTTATTTTTTATTATTTAGAATTATTCTGGGGTGCCCGGAAGACACTTTTGAAAAAAAATTCACCAAGAGTAAAGAAGAGCCACTCTAATTGAAATTTGTATGCGAACCATGCTATGTACGTAGAGTAGGCCTCTAGCCCGTTGGATTTTCTTTCGCTACATAATTAACGCGTCTTTGGCGAAGCTGCTCGTGACGCAGCATCGCTCGCCAACAATGGTCACTTGGTCTCACTTCAACTCTCTCACTCCCTCATTTACTCACTCCCTTATGCACTCAAGGACCTTTCGTGCAATTTTCTCCACGTACCTGCGTGAGGCGCCAGTGCTTGGACGCCTTCGCGATAGGATCGGTGACGTGTGTGCAAGCTGCTCCGAACAGCATCACCTTGTGCGGTCCACTGTGCATCATGTCGAAAAATGCCTTCACACCGACCGCAGCGTTGCACTGGAAAAAAAATTGCGCGATATTTGTTTGCGATCAGGTAGGGACGTAGGTACGCGTAACTTTGGCATTACTCAGTTACCGTGCAACTAAGAATAGGATTAGGAATAGCAGGACCAATGGAATTTTCAATTTTTTTTTTCCAGGTTTCCATAGGAAACGCTATCACAGACTTTCTACGAGTACGCACAGCGGTCGAGAAGAAAGAAAATAACGGAAAGGTAGTTGATTGGGTGCGTCATAAGTTATTCAATTTTCGGATGTAGTTTGATGCTACTACCGGGATGTGCGCGCGGTGGTTCGCGCTTCCTCTCGTATGCAGCTCCATTTTCTCCCGCTCGGTCCTCTCTATTTTTATTTCCACGGCAGCGCATAGCAGTCACATTTGCATAGTGTGAAAGTGCCCGCGTGTATTTTACGGTGACGCTCAGGAAATGTCGGGAGCAGCTCAGTAACAAATCCCGCGCGTCAAAGCGAGGCTTCTCGCTTCTCGCGTCTCGCTTCTCCATCGAGGATACTTGAGGACAAGCAGGTGCACACCGGCGCAAACAAACGCAAAGGGACAACAGACATTAGGGACGATAGGGACGAGAACATCTGCGAGAGAGAACCGATGCTCTTGCGAACCAACTACGTGTAGGTATTATGTCGATAGTACCTATCTGTGCGCAGGTCGATGTAACCTGACCGATACCCGGATCGCCCATTAATTCTTCGATCTTTGAAAGCTACCAACGCGTCGCGCACTCGTTACCTTTTGGTGCATGCGAATCGCTAACGAGACAGTCTCGTTGAGTTTAAACGAGGCGCGAGACGATGGCCGGGCAAAAATTGATGCTTTAAAAGCACTAATAGTGTCGAAATGTAGGGCAGAGGGTATGTTGGGTATACATACACCGGCGTTGTACGCCGGAAATGTGACATTACCTCAAATAGTCTTGCGCGCTATAATTACCGCGCCCGCGTTCCAATCTCCTCCGCTCCTGGTGCAAGGGCAAGGGAACGCTTACAGATTAATGCATTCCAACTCTACAAAATTCCGACACCCTTATTTTTTCAAAAAAAATTCACAAACATTCGCCTCTTTTCGGCCGCTTGACTGGCATAACCCTTTGAGGATTCTCTACTCTTGCGTTTTTCTAGTATTCCCAGTACGAGCGTTTTTTTTTTCTACATAACTTTCCTTTCCTAATTGCGTTTCGTTCAGTTCCACTTCAATCGTATTTAGCGAACTAGCCGATACGACGAACACGGAAGCGCGGGCTGCACCGCGTGCGCGCGACACATGCGCCAGTATATTGCATTTGGATACCACAAACGACATACCACGAGTGTCGCCTGGGTGTGCGTGCCGAATTAGCGATTCCTTGTGGATCGGCATGTAGGGCTGGCCTGGTGAACTCGTTTCGGAGCATTCAAGCCGTGGCATAAGTCGTTGACATTAATTAAACCCTGCCCCTGCCACCCGATGCCACCCGACGAATCTCTTCATTAGATATTCCATTATCTAAGCTGTTTAATTCATGCGAGGGGTGCGTCGCTGGCGATACTCTGTCAACTTTGTCGACAGTCGCAGCTCGAAATGCCGTGAAAGTACGACTGAGGACGCGGCCTGATTTGTGTTGGCGCGCGTGGCTACCCTCCGCTGGATGGTGATACTGGAAACGCGTCCCTTTGCGAGCGGCCTTCTACCGGTCTTCTTTCGCAAGCACGAGGATCCTCGAGGGGACGGGGAGTAGTCGAAAGTTAGAAGGGACTGGCCAGGGACTAAACGGAGCGCGCAATATCTTTGCCATGAACGGTAATCAATTGCGACTCGGCCAACGGTGGGGCAGAGCGACACAACGCCTTGGCTGTTGTTTACGCGCTGGCCTCGGGCCATACCAGCTGCGGTGGCTACACAGTGTCGCAAAAGGGAAACCGGCAACGAACAATGGCCTGCTGTTTTTCCGTGACGGTGATAAAGCAACAGAACTGTCATCGCGACCTTCGCAGCGATGCGACGTGATAAACGGCCACGCTCTACGCATGGAGGAGTGTAGGGGCTAGGGTAAGTAGGTATATGAATGCGAGCACAGAAATATAGATATATAAGCGTACGACAAGGGCCGGGCGGCGGCGGCTTTGCGTAGATGGAAAATTTGAGCTAGCAGAGCTCGACGATACGATCGCCCGCCCTGGCCATACATACCCGGGCGGAATCGCGGCATTACTGTAACTAAACCCGCGCCCGTTTAGTCCACCACCGTTATCTTGAGTCGCACACGCCACTGGACAACAGAGGATTAAGGACCAGCTCGGTTCCATTACTTTCTTTTATCGCGATCGCGGCTGTTAATTTCCTTCGAGTCTGTAGCGACATTAGCCACTCTCTGGAAACAAACGGAATGAGATTGCTTCCCTGAAGCTTTGCCAACCGACCGGGGTGGCTCTCGAAGGAAACATGCTTCGGAAGAAATGGCTGGTAAAATGATGCTCGCACATCTTTAATATCCTATCGATTAGAGTCGCAGGCAAATCCTTGGCGGGCTGCACTCCAATAATCAACGGGTTTACGAAGCAGCCATTCCATTGTGCCAGCTATCGGAGGGCGAAATTCCATTACAAGTTTGCTAGCTCGAAATGAAATCAACAGCGCTGTGTCGCAGGAGCGACGTCGAGTCGCGGAGCGTCCGCGTCGTTGCCCTCGTTATAGGTACACGTGGGTATGCACACAGTCGGATGCTAGAGAATCGAGGAAACTTTTCCAACGCGCGGCGGGGGATGCGAAGCGTTCCAAGAATTATGGATATTTCGACCACGTAATTGCGTTATCGCGAATACCTACCTTGGCGGTGGGCGAATTCCGGTAAATCTCGCCCGAACGCTTCGCTACACTTTACGACAGACAGAGCGGCTTCGAAAATTCGAGGGGCACGATTCCTGCTCCGAAAACGCGGCGGCTTTCGCGTCGTCGTGTCGGCCTGGCTGCAGCATTTCCACTCCACAATCCCGCTATCATTGCAGGTACCTAACTACCTACCTACATACGGAATTCTCGGAATGTGCTGGGAATCGAGATCCATCGCGCGCTTCCGTGATCCGTATCCGCATCCGTATCACGGCCGCCCGGGACCCCACGGGAGAAAGGGACGATCAGAGATAAAGGAACGACGCGCGACGCGAGGCGTTCAACGTTAACTTTATACTTCCAATTCTCCGCTCGATCAACTGAAATTCATTTTCTAGGAGAACTTATAAAGGGAAAAACAGAGGTTCCTAACGGGGTGGATTATCACCGGCTACTCAGCAACTCGCAGCTTCCAACGACGCGTACAGTTACCGCCATTCAGCTGCGAATTGCTCGTTTCCAACCTGCTACGTTCTACCTACTCGTTGGCTGTTTTGCAGGCGAGTTTCTTCGTGGAGATTTCGAACTCGCGGGCATCACGAACATGACCCAGATTATTATGCGGGCACATGAACGGTCCAAGGGATTCACCTTTGGTCATTGTCTCAGACACAGGGAGCCGGGAAAGCGGCGAATTTGGCGAAACCACTGTTGCATACCGATATGCCGCAGCAATTCGATAATCAGGACAGCTGCTATTGCTTCGTGCCTCTTAAACGTTTGGTCCGAAATCATTTGGGCAGCTTACACCATTTTTATACGGTCGATGGAGCGCAGAAGAACTGCCGCCGGAGCGTAACGCGATTCTCTGCGCAAATATTGCTAAAACCAGTCGGATTGGTCGAAACTCTCGAGCCAAATTGTTTTTGTATTTGGTTACGAACGGTAGGCACTCGATCGTGGCATTACTTGCAGCGCGACGATACGATCGTGCTCGGTGTAATTAAACGGGGTTATTTTGCTCGTCGCTCGCACGTGAACGCGGACAGAAACAGGATCAATTCGTAATGAACATTCGTTGCTTTCAGCTTAATCGATCTGCCGTTACATTAAATCGCGGCATTATCCTCGAATAATTAATCCCGCGGTCAATTACATACGTCGTTCTAATGCAACAGCTGCGCGATACTAATGTCAGACGAGGTATCGTTCCGAAGCATTGGTTATTTTGGAAAACCGAGGAAGGGAAATGATGGTTGGGACAGGAAACGGAGTTTGTTGGGGGAGCGAAGGAACACGGCAGGTAAGAACGCTGGTGAAAACTGTTTCCAACGACGGCGACAAAGTTTCCGAGAATAATTTCTCTGCGTGTTAAGAGAGCCTTCAAGCCGAAATAGCCAGACACGCGAGGTTCTCAGATGCCATGGAAACTCGTTCGATTCGACAGCGATCGTTGCAACGCGTTGACACCGTGGGCCGTCTGGCTAGTTTTTCATTTCGCGTTCCCGGTCACAGAGCGAATTCGTCGGCTTTCGAAACGCTACGAATGGAAATAGGATTTTCTCATAATTAAACGAGAAAAAACGAAAATACAATTTGAACGTGCGGGTAAAAAAATTTCTGTAACGCGAAATTCAAACAATGCAGCGCCAAGCAGAGCGGCTGGAAAAATCTGAAACGATTCGCCGCGCTGGGTCAAAGGAGATGCTATGGAAACGTTTTACGTTGGCGATGGCACAGGTACCTATTTTGTTGAGAATCGAGAGCTGCAGGAAAGGGAAATGAAAGAACAGAAGACAATAATGCCGATCGACTAGAGTAGGCAAGCAAGCGAAAACTTGATGCGTTTGATTCTACCGATGAAAAGAATTCGCGCTGCAACGAGAAGAATGCCAATGTCCTACGCGTATTCACCGAGAAAGCCAATTAGCGAGATGGAAAGTTGAAATCCCAATGAGATCCGACGTCCCAGCTGTGGGTCGGTATTCGACAAATTCGCATATTCTTTTTTTCGCTGCTTTACGGCAAATCGCGTTTATACTTATGGAGGTGAATACAGATGTTTAATACGTTCCGAGTTATTTGCACGAGTGGACGCTTTGCAAACTCTTCGAATAACTTGCATCCAGTTAATGCAAGTTTGGTTTCGTTCGACGGAGAGGTAACAGTGGGGCAAAAGGTTTCGCGGATTACAAAGACCCAGAGCAAATTGGAGAAATGGATGGAAGGTAAGAATCCTATTATTTGCTTGATTCAAAGGAACAGCGTATATACTAGAGCTTAGGTATATATACGTTGCTCGAACGAAAGAAAAATGAATTGAAATGGCAGAGCAAAGTCGGAGAGGTCTGTCTATTTAGAAAGTAGTGTTCGTCGGTACTGCGATTAAGCTGCCTACCGAGAAAAGTATGTAGGAACCTACCTACCTAATTGCCGACAGATTTAAAGCGCGAGCAAAGCGTTTCACATTCTTCGAAATTTCTTGCTCGAGTGTTTGTTCCAAAAAACATGTCGCTTTGTATTAACAGGGCAAGAGTATTTAAATTTGAATTACGCGTTGAATTTTCGATTTACGCTGCAGCCGGAGAATATCTTAGCCATCTTCCACCGAATATCGATATCCAATATCTGGCCTGAGGAGTTTTAATTAAACTTAAGTCTGCCGATTTTATCAACTAATTGAAAACTATAATCTCCCGATGCCGAGTTAATTGTTCGCGCTTCTGCTACGAATCCCACAGTGTTACATCGATTACCTACATCGATAACGGTACACCGCGCCGGGATCGGATGGATCGTTGGCATTGCTTTCGTTGCAAATATCATTTCGGCCGATTTATTTGAGTGGCCCTTTGGCCCTTTGCCGTAACGCATCGTTTCGTTAACATTTCGCTCATTAACGTAAAGCATCGGACGGGATTAGCGTCGGTACGCGATTGGACTAATTATATATTCGTTGTTACGTAAACGGAGGCTACGCAATGTGCCAGGGGATTGCAAGGGTTGCGTGTTGCGTTCTCCGTTCAGGGATCGGTTAATCCTTTCGGTTAAAACACCCCCCGTCGATTTTCTGATTAGGAACGCCTGGTTCTCTCGAAACAGGCGATTTGCACTCTTCAGGGTCGATTCTGCGAGTCTGAAACGCGCACGACTCCGTTCGATGAATTTTATAAATATAAAAGCTTTCGGGTTAACTCGCTTCTCGAAACATCCCCGGTTCGCTCCGCGAGTCAATGCGGATAATACGATATTTCAATTTGGAATTATTCAGGAAATATCCACGGATAGGTGAAAGGTCAGCCAGGTGTATGCGCGTGCACCTGCAGCGCATATTTAAATGGCGCGCGGTGATAAATTCGCGTAACGACCCTTGCAATTTACGATGCCCTATAGCGTAACACCCCCCAGCCGTTTAAGTATACCTACATGTGCCTGATTCGGCGGATTCGAACCAGGACTCGATAAACTCGGTGAATTCGATGAATGGTGAACAGTAAAATAATTTAGAGGCGGATAACGCCACGATTCAACATACTAAATTAAATGCTTCTGTTCCCGAGGCACATATCATACACCTGTTATTCTCGGAACACTAACGGGCAGTGTGTAGTTGGCGGAAATTCTGATCGTCGACGTTGGAGGAGAGGCGATTCTTTCGCTTATCGATTTCCAATCGTTGAACATGCGGTGGATTTTAAAAACACGAAACTCAGTACCTAGTATCTCACTGGCTTTTTAGACAAAAAGAGTGTCGGTTTCTTGCGCGGAAAAAGGGCGGAAGAGAATGCGACGTGTCAAGGCTTTTTAATGAGACGTCAACTTGACGTGGCGTCGCGAGGCAGCGGAACGTGCGAAGTGGGGAACCGAAACGAAACGAAAAGGGAACCGGAAGAAACAGACACAGAGAGGAAGTGAGGAGGATGCGAAAGCGAGGCGAGCCAAGTGGTATACATACATATATGTACGGGCACGTGTTTAGTCGGCTAAATAGCCACGAGCCATTTCTCGCGTACGGCCCTCTTCTCCGTTCTTCGCATAAATTCTCCACGAGTCTTGACTTTAAGTTTGCTTCGGTTCACCCTGGTGCTAAAAATCCAGGGGCTATCGAATGCAGGTTCCGGCGCCCTCGTATGTTGCGACCGCTTTTGCTGAGCGGCGCAAATAATTCAAGCAGCCACTGTTCGAATCCTTTCTCGTCTTTGTTTGTCGATCATTTTAAGAAGCAATGAAGAATTGGTGAGGCGGTGTGCGGCCGAGACAAGTGGAACAGCCCGTGAAAGAGTTACGAATCCTCTCGTCTGGTTAGTCGAGAACGTAGCTATCGGTGTGCGAGATGAGAAAAGAAATGCGAATTCGGCAAGGGAGAAAATCTAGAAGAATAAAGACGAAAGAACGCAAATATGTACCTATGTAGAAACTATAGGACCAAGGGAGGGGCGCGTGCTTTTCGAGAAAAGTAAAGGAAGGAAGCGACCACAGAGAGAAGACAAAGAGGAAGTTGTTGAGCGCGGAGTGGGCGAACGAAAGGGCGATTCTTCGTTAACATGGCGAAAAGCACATAGTTATCAAAGGGTAGCGCGCGATCGATGCAGCCAAGTACCTACCTAATATACGACAAACGTTCCCCGATATTCACCAATTCAGATAACGTATCGGTGAGCGGTTTTCTACTTCATTTGCCGAGATTAATGATATTGAAACTGGGACTGGCCGTGTAAACTTATCCGTGGAAATATTACGCGCTTCCGCGTGAAAGGCGAATTCACGAGCCAGTTCGTAAGGACATAGGGCTTGCCCGAAATTTATTGCTCGCGTAAAAGCTCCATTCCCGCCTCATAAAATATCGCTCCAGTTCTCGTTAGAGGAACGCGCGTCGCGCCAATGTCACCGAGATTCCTACTTTCAACTCGAAGCTGCAACTTAACCGGGTGCCGATCGATCGCAGCAAAAGATCGAGCAAGTAAATCAGACAATTTCTTTTTCTTGTCGCGTCGGTTGGATTTCGTGGGAATCTAGAGGGGAATCGGGACGCTGTCCGATATCAGGAGTTTGATATGCATCGAATCGGAGTTGAAGTGATTTTCTGGCTTCGCTTTAACTCGTCTCTCCGAGGACGACTGAGCCCAAGTGACCCGCGCACACAAAAAAAATCTCCGTTCCGGACATCCATTTTCTCCCTTCTCGTTTTTTTTTTCCTGTCGGCCTATTTGAATTTTTTATTCGAAAACGCGCAGAACCAGAACACTTCTTTTCATTTGTCTCTTTTCCCACAAGAGTTTCCCGCTGTTCAGTTATAGAAGCGTTAATGGACGATCTTTCAGATTTTTAATTCTTTATTTCCAAGCGTTTGAAAATAGCAGAGCGTATCGCGGTTATGAAAACTGAGCTGGCCCGCGGAAAACGGATGTGACCTACATCGATGAACGAACGAGCAGGCCGAAATGGATTTTCCCCCGAGTTAACGGGAACGAATGTCTTGCCGCCTAAATGCAATTGGCTTGTTTCTCAAATCCGCCACACTTTTACCCCTGCAAACTTTCCCGTGAAAAATTCAACCTCATTGTCAGTCGCGACGAACTCGACCTGTCGCAGCTCAGCTCGGCTCGGCACCGCTCCGCTTGGCCCGACCGGCCTCGAGAACGACGAGGATTGTTCTCCGGGGAAAGAAAGTCGGCGCGCGAAAGAAAAAGAACGTGGGCTTTGCAGCTGGTCCCAAGTTTTCCTGCTTTATCTCCGAATTCCATACGTGCGTCGGCGGGGACGGATCTTTCTCCTCGATTAACGCGCGGACGTTTCAATGCAACTTTCTAATAAATCGTAAGTTTGAGCGCGTTACGGAAACTTTGGCTGTTACACAGAGTGTCTTCAACGCGTACAAATAGCTTTCCCTGCAGTTTTCTAAAAATACGGCAAGCGGTGCAATAGATCTTCGGGAAGGCATATTTACGTCCCGAATTCTTACGTGGCTCGATTCGTGATTGCATCTCGTGTTTTATGTCTTCTCCACCCAGGCGAACTACTCGTATACCACGTGCATGGTAACGAGAGCTCCATCTTCTCAGCGACCCGCTTTGCTGTCCATCTTACTTGACGTTCCAAATCATTTCATTCGGAAACCTCGAAAACACCGGCCGGAACATGCAGAAGTGAAATGGGAGGTTTGAATTCAATTTTGGAATCTAAAATATTTAAATTATACGATCGATCTCTGTCTGGAAAAGCAGCCGCGCTGGATAGTGGCTCCGCGTTCGCGCTTGGCACGCGTAACGCAAGGAAAACTGTATTTATTCGCGTGTACCTATAGCAGAGGATTGTCTTCCCTTCGCGATCACGTCTACCTTTATTTCTACCGGTGCAGCTTCTCTCGCCGGAGCAGCCTCTTACTCAAAATACAATTTTTCAAAGCTATAAGGCGTCTTACTTTAGCTGCGATACGCTGATGCGGAACAAGTCCTTGCCTCTCTCCCTCTCTGTGAATCGTAGGATGAATTTAAAGTGGGTCGATTTTTCAAACGATTCTTCGAGGCAAACGCGCTGCCTCTGCCTATCGAAAATACAGGATTCCTTGGAAGCGAGCTACTCTCGCGGGTGCACAAGTTCGAGAGTTGGTTATTCGTTTTCTAACGAATTGTAAGGCAAAGTAAGCGGACGCAACGGCGGTAGCGCCGCGAGGTCAGTTTTTAATTTACAGTACCGTCGGCGAAACTCGGCTGCAAACAGAGAAACGAGGTTGGAATATGCAGAGATATGCCCCGCCGACAACGGAGCGCACATTTTTCGTTTTCTCTGCGAAGCGCAGCCAGCGAAACATTCATTCCGGTACCACGAGAATTTTTCAATTTATACGTTCCAGCGTAAGTTAGTTACACAACAAAGTACAAGTTACGCTTTCGGCGACTTGTTGAGATCGCTGGAGAGTAGCGTTTGAAACGTCTCTATGCGCGTGTAGTGTGTTGGGTGAATAGGGGAATTCGCGAGAGAGTGCTGCTCGAGGGAAGATCGATCGGAGATTCGAGCGAAATGATTGTTTCGCGGCGTTGCGATACCGCGGTACCACGACACCCCGTGGCTTGCCCCTGGCTCGCATACGGGTCTATGGAGCAGATTATAGTATTATACGGCTGGCAGGTGCCTGGTGAATGCAAGATTTTGCCCTTTCCTCGGCCGGGCATTCACGGATGGAAAAACACCCAGCGCGGAAGAAGGGAGCTGCTGGGTGGACTGCATATGGAATCCCAGCTATTTCCGTTAAGCTGTGGGCACTCGCGCAGAATGCGCTGCACAATGGTACGTTTAAACCGATTTCCTCTGCCTGGCCGATTCGCGTAACTAAATCACGTTATTGTTACGAGAATTAAGTGCGAGGGGTGGAAAGGTCGCGTTGTCTCCAGCCCCGCGATCGACACTTGCCTGCCCCGATTAACATTTCAGTTCGATTACCGATTAATTGGGGATCTCTGACTGGTCGATGCCTCGAAATCCATGGAATTACGAGAACTACCCGTTGGTCGATTACCATAGAACCGGAGGTCTAACGCTATCCTCTGATCTGAGAAAGGGGTGCCGGATTAAGCCGGTGAAAATCTACGAATTACGTGAAATACAGTGGTAGTTAGAACGCGAAACGCGGCGTGGCGTGGCGCGGGGCCTCGGTTAAGGATGCGGGATTCCATTGATGGAAAAGTCGTTGGGAATTCCGAGACCCGGTTGAACACCCTCGCCGTGATCGCGACAATGGCAGATTATCCGTGTAATCCAGCCATTCGAGTGCACGATAACGCTCGTTTATTCGCTAGCCGGTAGTAGATACATACATACTATGTAGTTTTCCCCGGTGCCGCTTTTGTCGGCGTACAGACCCGTCTCTGTGTCGCGCTTTTTCCATCATAAAATCTGCAATGCCTCGGAGGTAGGAATCGTGCCTGCTTCCGCCATCAATTTGCCTATCCATTATTGAGCCCCGCAATACCTGGCTGCCTCTTTTCAATGTTTCTGCCTTTCTCCGGGGCCGAAACCAGCCAAACCAGCGAAAGTATAGATTCGTGGAATATAGTCTCGTTGAGTGGCCAAGGGGCGAGGTTGCAGGGGCGAGGATGATAAATTCAAATGTAATCTAGACGCATTGAGAAGTTGATGGACGTTTCTATTTCGCTTGCGCAGCAGGAGGAGAATCTGGTTTCTTTCTATTTCAAGGTTTATCGACAGCCGTGCTGGACCGTGCCACCTTGGAAGATCGAATCTGGAGGCTACACGCCCGACCCCGCCCTGCCCCGTCGCGCCGTCATCGTCGACGTGCTTGTATAGTGTTGTACGCCACGCGGACGTCGAGATCGATGATATCGCGGACTCCAGGCGGATAAGATAACCTTCCAAGTGAGCTGAACGCCCCGAGGAGTTCAATTATTACCCGTTCGTTATAAACTGTCGTGCTCTCCTCTATCTCTGTCGGCATAAGAATAAAAGATAGCGAAAAGAAATCTTATCCGTTCACTATTCCTTTCAACAGCCTGGCAATTTTATTTCTTCAAGTAGCCACGCGGTTAATTAGCTACCTAAGCAAGCAGTAGCTTCTTTCGCGAACACTTTGCTCCTCGGCAAAGATTACACCGGTGGTCGTTTTGTATTAATTAATGCCTCTGCCAGTTTAGCACGGCACGTTGCGTTGAGCCACTCCACACGAGCACGTGCCTATCAAAGCAACAGTGGATTGGGATAATGAACGTGAAATTTCGGTTCCACAATAGTGTAGCAACCCCCTTATTACCTGTGAAGCGCATTCAACTATCACAATCGTAATGTAATTAGTAGGGCAGCCACTGATAGTGGCTGCGCGTATAATCGCGCTCGCCATCCTCCCCGTTACCTAAATATCCACAATCTACTGTACGTACGATGCGAAAGGAAATTTGGCTGTGCCATTCGGATCAAGTTATTGCGCGCAAATGCCATAAAAGATTACCAGCCCCCTGCTTCTCGTTTCCATTTGCCGTTGCAATCGAGTCAAGCTCCGTCGGGGAATACGCGGGTACCGGGCTCCGATGAAAATTTCATTGGGCCGCGAGGGTGAAGGAGTGCGTCGGTGGATTTGTTTATCCGCTCGACGATTTCGCGAGATGTCGCGAATCCCGCGGAATCGTCTCTGTTGCGTTAGCAACGCTTTTCTGCATTCCCCCGCGCGTTTAAATGTCGGCTGGCATTATTAGTAGGCGCTCGTTTGATACAGTGAATCGACTGGTGTCGACGAGTGCTCGCTAGTCCGAAGTCTGGCGGAACAAATTCATCCTTTGCTCGGTATCTTGGTAGTTTGAGAGTTGGCTGTTGTCGTGGCCGTGGAAACGGTTACGCGTCGAGGATGCTACCGCCCGCGCCGTGAATGCACAGTAAACTTTAACCCTTGAACTTCTGTTTTCCGCAGTCACTCGAAAGTTATTCGAATGCTCGCCCCGCCGCGCCGCGCCGCGCCGCGTCGCCGATTAAACTTTGCCGCGCATTCCCTGTGCTCGCGGTCTTCCGGACCAATTGAATCTACTCGGTTCACGGGGCTTTTAATACAGTTACAAGATCCCGAGATCCTTTCTGTTATCGAATTGCCGAGGATCGAGGTTGTGATTCTCAACGAGACCCGTCGCGTTTCCGCAGCGAGATGTTTCTCGGGCACAGTCTTTGCCGTTTAAAAGCGCCATCGCGTTTTCCAATTACACCGAAAGATTCGTCGCTGGAAAACGGCCGGGCACGACTTCTCTCCTACTCCTTCGTAATTAACTTTTTCAATGAGCAACGGCTACGGTCGGACGTGTGCGCAACAGATGCAATTACATCGAGGAGGATTGCATTAGCAGTACCTATGGCTTTCCGATGCAGTTTCTTGGCGCTCGCGTGTACTCATCAAAGTCCATCGAGTAGTTTTTACGGGCCTGCTGTTAAGCGATCTGCTTTGGACGTTCCGCCGTGCTTGATCGGCAGATTTCGTCACGAGATCAAAGGGCGAGTTGTGCAGCTGCAGGACGGGTCACCGATTTCACCATCAATCGAAATGAAGCGAATCGAATCGAATCGAATTCCCTGATGGCTGCCAACTAACGCCTACCGACACAAATTACCATCTCGATTATTCAACAGCTCCTAATGATGCGCAAACGAATCCCGTCCGCCGCAATTCTGTTCTAATACTTAATAAGTCCCGTCGTTGTCCAAAATCGCGGTTGCACGAACCGCGATATGCTTCATACTGAATACATTTTAACGATTAGCTATTTAATTAGTCGGATTTTGCGCGACACTGCACAAAAGCTCGGGAAACGCATTTGGCTACGCTGCATTATGGAATTATTTTAAAGCTGGCCACTCCGACCCGAGTATGTAACGTGACATTTCCAATCTCATCTCGCTTCGTCTCGTTCCGTCTCGTTCCGTCTCGTTCCGTCTCGACGCGTTTGCCTCCGCTTGATAATTTGAAACGGTTCGCGCCAGTTTCGACGCTGCAACTTGTTCTTGTAGGTAATGGGGGAGGACAGCAAGTTTCCTCCGACACCGAATAAGAGTGAAACGGTAGGTGTGTTCGTGTGTGCGCTGGGTCCTCGCGGAAACGGGCAAATTCAGCGAGGAAATACAATTTTCACATGGTTGACGTTAATTCCGTGGAACGCGGACCGAATTAAGAGGTTAAGGCGCGAGGATATTCCGGCCGATACATTCTGATAAAATGTTCTCGACATTAAGAGGCCGGAACTCACGAAGGATACGCCACATGTGTAAATGTACGCGCGGTTAATCTCGAAGTCGGGGGATGTAATCTGTCCGAAGGTAAATCGAGGAAATTTCCGGGGTCGCGAGTTCAAAACAAAAAGTTCTACACAGGTACCGTTCTTTTAGCGCTGGCAGTCTGATTATTAAAAAGTTCGATGTGCCCGGCTCCTCTGAAACGATATTGTACGATACCGCGCCAGGAAGCCGGGAGGAAATAAAAATCTTGTTCCGTCGAATAATTTCTTTCGAATCTTTTGTAATCCCTCCATTTAAAAACACAATTTCTTTCTTGTCGAAGCGATGCGATTCGATCGGAGGCAGACAGGCAGGCAGGCAGGTAAACCGCTCGGAAGCTCGGCTACGGCTTTAACGAGTTTCGATCTCGAAACAGTGCCCCCGGTTATGTAACCCCAATATCATTAAATAAGCTTTAACTCGAGAAATTCCGTGTAAGTGTCTCTCGTGACTTAGTCTCCGGAGTACGATAATACTCTGATCTATACGTCGAATACATTATCCCGTCTCCTTTAATCTGCAAAATAATATCGTTCCACGGACGACCTACCCTTCACCGTAGCAACCTGGATCGTGGATCGACCGACGCCGTCGAACGAACGTGGCACATTGAAGAATATTTCACGGCTGCGCTTGTGGCGGGTTGCATCGGTGCATTTAATTATGCCGGTGGGTATATGGTAGTGAATTATCGTTAGGCGCGTGACGTTCGTTCGATCACTCGAAAAGGGAATGAGAGGGAAGATTCGATCGCGTTCCAGCGCGCCCGATATCTGACAGCGCATAGCCAACTCTGAAATGTAATTATCGGCAGATGAGAGGAGAAATGAAACCGAAAATGAACCAGCAGCGAAGGAACGCAATCCTTCTGGGCCAAATTGCTGAAAATATTCTTTTCTCTACACGGTGCGTGTTTTTATTTTCCGACCGGTCATTTCAGCGCGAAAATCCAGGAGCAATTTTCCACGCAAATAACGAGCTCTCTTGAACCGTACATCGAATATGAAGCGCATATCGCGGCGTACCGTCAAGTGGATACCACGCGAGTACCACCAAGTGCATTTCCATCGAGCACGAATATTTCGATCGGCATTGTTACGCCGGGCATCGGGAATTCCTATCCTTCGCAGAGTCCACGACCGCGCAATTTTTTCCGCTACAACCTACCTCCCCGTCCGTTTTTCTCTCATTTCTACATTTTTCTCTCCATCCAGCGTTACGTGTGTAGGTATAGCTATCTATAGGAAACGGGTGGCGAGGCAAGGCGAAGCGAAATCACAAATGCACCGGGTCTCGAGAATAAGCGAAGCTAAATAACTGGATAAGGAATTTTCCTTATCGTATTTACGATACGCGAGCGATTGCGGGCAGATTCTCATTCAATTACGTATTCTTCGAGCATCCTGATAAATCTTTTGCTCACATTTTTCCCCGAGAAACTCGACGATCGTTGGATTTAGAAATGCAACTTTCAAAATCCTCTCGCAACAAAGGATTCTCTTTTCATCGCTTCGTTTGATTTTCTAATTCGCCGACGAGGCGCCGTAGCGACAATTCCTCTTAATCGCGAGCTCTGCCCTTTCCCATCGATCCGTATCTTTCCCCATTGCATTTCCAATCTATCCGCGCACTCGCCTGTCCATGTCCATCTGTTTACGGATCTATCTGAACCGTGGGTATCTATCTATTCACCTATCCATCCATCTATCCGTTTATTAGCAGTAACGTGTCAATATGACTGTGTATAGGCGTGCCAGTGCATCAGTGCACATGCGTGGAGAAGTATCAGAAAGGCTAGGCGGCCAGAGTTGCTAGTAAAATGAAGAGTTGAGCTTGCAGATCATCGCCTGTCCATCGAGGAGAAGAGTCAGATGCAGCGATCCAACGAACGTTCCATCTCCGGGAATAATTTGAATCACGGCGCCGCGCCTGTGATCGACACTGCTGCACGCTTTACGGGGCGCGGTGTTAATAACGATTCGTGCGTAATAGCATGCTATACACGCTCGCGTAGAATTGCTGTCACGACAGGAGTCAATGTTCGTATAAATAACCATGGCCGCCCACGCGTGTAACAATGTCGAAAGTGAGCGACGAGAGGCAAGCGTTGAGCAGTGCAGTTGTTATTAACTAAACGAGAGTGGCGCGCGTATTCTCCACTGTGAAAGCGACTAACGACCGAATGCAATTTTCAAATTATTTCTTGTCCCGGAGTCACGCATCGCGCGTCGCGTCGCTGCGAAGAATGGGTCAGCGTTGCCACGGATAATTAAAATTTCTCTGTGTCTCGCCTCGCCTCGTTTCGGATCGCGCGCGATATTTCGCCGTCCGCGAGACGCTTCTTCAACATTTATTTCAGCTCGATCGCGGTCGTTTAGGGCCCTTCGTTCGCATTGGAGGAGGCTAAAACACCTATCCGAAAAGTGGGCAATTTAAAATTTTCAATGGTTCGCTTCTCGCGAGGCGCGACGCTGGCAAATGAGAAGATTACATCCACGAGCCGCGAGTTTTATTTTTAATTGGCTGTTTCTCGCACGGTTTCCTGGCGAGATGGAAAAGCTTGGCTCCGTCAAAGAGTAAACCGTCGCCTACCGTAATCGGGAAACGACTCCTCGAGCAATTTATTCTGAATTCGTTGGTGCGCTTTACATTTGCATTTAAATGTTTTATTATTGCAAGGTACGTCATAAATTTGCGATGTTTCATCGGACTTTCATATCGGGGGGGTTGCCTTTGTATTTAGATTTCTTGAAAGGGGAGTAGTCGGACGGACATTGTCTGTCGGTTGCAGTCCTCCCAGTAATCGCGCGGGAAATGTAACGGATCCGTCGTTAAACTGGTATCGTAATCGAACAAACGACAATGTGTATGTTTGCCGGATCGATTTGGAGAGCTCGTTGAACAGGGGAATAATGGAACGCGATGATTGAAAGGGCCCGGGCGTGGAAAAAGATCGCAGGTACGCCCGCTTTGATAGCAGTTAGCTGGTTTAAACGGAACACTACGCGCTGCTGCGCTTAGCAACATCTATAGGAATGCATAATTACACGGATACGAAGGGAGTAGCTATGGAAAGTGCGATAATTAACGAGCCCCCAGTCAACTTACCCCACACAGTACACACTGTACTCGAGCGCAACACTCCTCAGAGGCGGAATAATGGCGCGTGTTGCGCACAATAAAGTCCTACTTTCCCGGGGAATACATAATCTCTGGATTCGCGTTCGTTTCCGGTGACTTCGGTTCGACCGCTCGCAGGGAAGCAGGGACGCTCCAGCTCCATACTTGGAAGTAATGGCTTGAGATGTGCGCAAGTTGACAGCAATAGAGTGGTAATAGAATCGTGAGTAGCGAGATGCTGGGAAACGAACGGGGATCGCGTTTCGTTGAAAGGTTCGCGGGCAAGGATACACTGGGTTGCAGCATTTTAAACGTTCCACGGATACCTAGCGCATTCGACGCAGCGGGACGACTAGACGTAGGTCGCTTTGGTAATGAGGCAATTTGAAAATTTGTCCTTCCGTTTGAAAGCGATAGGACGACGCGACGCGACGCGGTCGAGCGAGCGTGGCCCGCTTTGTACTCGCCCTCGTCGATTCTCTCGCCAATGGCCGGGGCTACTGTCGATACACCGATAACCTAATCGATTGCGACTGTTCTCCGCAGCTACGGGCAGAACGCTCAGCAGCTGGCTACAGTCGCTGATTTATGTATTTCCTAAGAGGGGATCCTAACTGAATTAATCCTTCCGCCGTGGGACGGCTGGTCATTGTACAATACTGGGTGTACTTCCTCGCCCGGTGATTACGTTCACGACCGATTAGCTGATTTGCGAGTGCGTATGTATGTGCATTGTACACGCGGGTCACAGTGGAACAGCAACTACTTAATGGGGAGAGCTGGAAGGAACATGTGAATACGTAAAGAGTGCGCGGCGCTGGCACCGCCATCTTTGTAAAAGAAATCTTGCGACAAAATAAGAGGAGCGGAGAGCGTAGAGTCGTTTTGTGCTGGAAAAGCGGGAAAAGTGCGAGAACAGAGTGACGCAGCGCTGGTTCAAAGAACGTTACGGAACGTTACGTGGCGGCTAGTGTATTTTAAAAGTTAGTTAGATCGACGCAAAGGGGAAACGAGTTTTTAAGGTAAAGCACGTGTATAACCGCGGTGGCTGGAAAAGGGGCAAAAGCAGCCCTCTCTCGCTGCTTGTCGCTCCATGCCGTCGCGGCGAGGCGCGTCCACTCCAGATTTCACTTGAGATTTCTCATTGTCGCGAAAACCCGATACACGAAACTTTCCATCCCTCGAGCACTCGTGACAAAGACTGCAAACCAATTAAACGGTCCGTTCCTTTTTCTCTCACCCAGCCCGTTTTCCTTCGCCCTTCCTTCTGTCCCGAGTCCGGAATCTATTAGCTATTATATACAAAGCGACCAAAGCGTCGCGGAGTTGCTGCTTCAAATAATGTCCCTTAAATTCCCGTTGAAATTGCAGCTATGAAGCGACGCGACGTTTCTTAAGCGTCGAAAGTGACGGTACTCGCTTTGAGACTGCTGGCACGCCGTACCAGGGCCTCCGACGGGTTCACCCTAACTCCACTTTTACCGACACGTTTTACCGTTAAATGTCGACAACTGTCTTCGTCTGACCCCGTGGTCCCGCCACCTTTCACCACCTTCTTTCAGCCAGCGAAATTTTCATCCCTTTGCCAAAACGCAACCACGGCCGAGCACAAACGGTTGGACCGCGGCTGACCGGTTGGTTCGGTGGCAGGGCAAATCGAATCGCGGGAAATTACGGCCCGGAGGGTGAAAAATAAAGTGGCTGGCAGGAGTTATCGAGAAATAGACGTCGCCGAAACGGCCCAAATTCCCTGTCACAATAGAAAGGAAATTGTAATCCGTAAAAATCGACAGCCTCAGCGGATTTACTTTCTCCGCAGCCTGAATTTCACATATGTATGTGTGTAGTAGTGGTGGAATCTCCATCGAAACGATGGCTGCATCGGAGGTCGGGGATTGTCGCGGGACCCCGTTTGCTCGATATCGATTTTCACCTTCATTAACGTGATTATGCTCGGCAGGAGGAAGTTGGCAGTAGGTAAACGGAGGGCCCGATAATTGGTCGATCACGAGAGCCACTTCGCCGGAAACGTTTTCTTTGATCGGCTAGTCTTGAGGGAGCGGAAGCGTGCCAGAAGAAATCATAGATCGAGGAACAACGTTCGAGTGGGCTCGAGTACGTTCGAGTACGACGCGGAGGACCCGACACGAAAGGTAGGCGAGATTAAGGTTTATCGAACGAACGAACCAACGAGGCTTCGAGGCGACAACGGTTTCAACTCACGTTTGCTCCACGGAGGACGCTCGCGGCTCGCGCAGAATAGGCGCGTCGCGAGGAATTTAATTATTGCAAAAACGCCTGCCCTGGGGAGCGATAAATTCCGTAGGAATGCACGTGTGACCATTAATTTGCAGCGAGTCTGTTTTCAAACCAACCGCCCAAGTATTATACCTACTCTTTTCGTTTCCTTCCATTGTCTCTCGCGTTTTTAACAAGATCGTTGGGGGAATCCTCCGGTTCGAGTCGAGCTATCCGTCTCTCCACCGTTGCTTTCAACCTTCCTCAAATTTATTATATAATCGCAGGCACCCGAATCGAGTTTGCCCCGTTCCGAGAGCGAGCGTCGCGCGTCCACGGCCGAGACAATGCCGAGAAAAATGCATTAGCAGGTCCGTTTTCTCTGGCGCGGCGCGACGGAAGAGGGTTTATTTCCGCCTCCGGATCGAAGATTATTACATTAGCGGAGACACTGGCCGACCGTTCCGGAGCTCTAATCAGCCAGACAAACTGATACTTTTCCATTTAACTACTACCAACTGGTGCTTATCCTCTTAATTCCCTGCCCTCTGCCACCGATCCATTCTACCCAACTCAACGAAAAACACTGGCGACGCAACTTTCAATAAAATATCGCGCTCGAGAATTAACAACGAATCAAACGAACCGCCCACTCTACTGGAATCCCGGAGCGGGAGCGAAGTTTATTCAAAGACACAAATTGCACTTCGCCTCTTACTCGCGATCTTCTAGACAATCTGGAATCCAGAATTTTTTAATTCTAACGCGTTCTACAGTCGTATAAAGAAAGGATTGTCGCATTCACCCGTATCTCCTTTCGCTTTTCTTTCGCTCCCTGTCCTCTACCTCGTTACGGCCTGTCGCCGCGCCGTCTCACGGTTCTCCGTTCGGTGGGCTGTTTGATCAGTCGCTTTCCAGCTCCTGTTTTCCGTCATATTCTCACTCTGCTTCCTTCTCTTCCCTCCCATCGCTGATTGTGAGATAGCGTGCTGATTATTCGCGTTTCTTGTGGGCTATCTTTGTTCGACGAGAGTCTCGTTTGATGCACGACAGCCCTCGCCGAGTTCGCCCTCTCTAAATACATCCGAACGACGCGAAGTGACGCGACGTTTCTCTAGAAACAGAATCCTCTAGACCCGCCCAAGGGAAACTGTTGGAACGCTTCTAACCAACCCTGCACATGGCCTAGACGTGGATCTTTAGTCCCGACTCCGTCTGGAGCGTTCATCGATCGCTGGCGACAACCAATTACAGATGCAACCGATGTTTAGCCGAACCCCGTGAGAAGCCGCCTTTCGCGCTTCGAGAAGTTACGTTAAAAGAAGCCAGAGTACCTACTTACGTTGCGAAAGCAACAAATTCAATGGCGAGACTCCTGGCAATCAAGCAACTGTTCTACAACAGCCGAATGGCCCGGCTGTAATTTCATCTGGCCTGCAAGATCCCTCGGCAAATTGCCGGGGCGAATTTCGATTCCGTTTCAATTCTATTAAAGCGCCGCCTACTCGTGGCTCGCGGCGCGACGACGACGACGGCGAAAAGTCTGCTGGATCCGTTCGATTTCTTGCCCAACATAAACGTTTCGATGGTGGCGACATTTTATTTCTTAGCGCGGCTCGATTGTCCTCCGGCTACACCAGAAGAATTCGCTTCTCTTTCAGCCGGAGGGGCGGCGGCGGCGGCGTTTAAGGGGCGTCTTCGAATCGAGCCGGTGCTATCGAGCAAATAATTTTCAAACGCGACGGCAAACTGGCACCCCTTTGTGGCACCGTGGTCCCGCTTAGAAAGGAAGTAAATCGAAAAGCGGGAGCGGTCAACCCTCCACAGAGAGCGTTCTTCTCCTCCTTCCGTTTAGTTTGCGTTTCGATCGATCGCCGCGACGCGAGGGCCGATTGTTACAATGGATGTGCATGTATATGACGAGACACGTCGTCCACGGCTAGCAGGCAAAACGACCGTTACGCGAATAAAGCTTTTTGCCCGAGACCGGCTCGACTCGCGAACCTCCCCAGTCTCTCCCATGAATTACGTTTAGCATCGCGAACCTGACCGACTTCCACCCAATTTTTTCCTCCCCTTTATGCAACGCTGCCCTTCACGGAATACGCCAGCTACTTGCATAATAGATGACCAAAATTTTCTGCAGAGTCTTCTTCCGGCGCGGAACGCGACAATGTTCGTGAATACTAATTCACGAGCGCAGCTACACGGCCACGATCCGAGCTGCAGTTCCCCAAACCGAGAGTCGAGACCCTATTGTATTATTACTCGTAGTAAGAATCACTGAAACCATCCACTTCATTCCCGCTGTAACCGTTTCACCATCTTTTCTCTACCTCAACCGATTTCAATCTTGCGTTGCTAAGAAACTCTACCGCGAAAAATGCATTTGTACGGCAGATAGCGGGGAGCGAATTTGTCCTGCATCTAAACCGTGCTCGCTACTCGAGCGTCTTCTCCGTTTACGGTATTTAGCCTTAATTGCTCGCGATATATTCATTGAACGTCTGGCTCTAATTGTAAAGATGTCAGCTGCAGCGCAGCAGCATCTAGATAATCTACAACCAACGGGGGCATTGTTTCGCCCAGAGGAAGCTGGTTATACATATTATACTTTGTGATCGTCGTGATTCCTTTAAGCTACCAGCAAATACTTCTCGCCAGAGATTAGTCCGACGACAAAGATCGTTGGCGAAACGATTCGTTAGCCTGCCATGCCAGTGCACCGTGGCGATTTGTATGGAAACTATGGAAAGGGGATGGCGTAGCGCGCATTCCTTCGATGCAACCGAGTGGGCGTAGAGAGTGCTGTTTATATCGATCATTAGCCGCTATAATCGACGGCTTGTTCTAGCAATTACGCAATCTCTGGGCAACGTGTCGCGATTATTGCGCTTGCTAAGCGCCAATTACGGATCATTTGCGCGGCGACTTAAAAGCTGGTCCGACCCGAGCGTCGCGCGAATAAATATCATAGATTAATTGATACGTGGCACGCGAGCACGCGCGCAAGATACAAAATAACAATTCCGACACTTTCGACGCCAGGGCGGAGAGAATTTTATTTATTTTATTTGGACAATCCAGCCGTTGAAATATTTGATATATTGGCCGGCCCGCTCTTTTCGCCTCCGCGCCGAATATCGACGGCACAGATATTAAATTCTGCCCTTGCGCGTCTCCCACGGCGTGCACAATTTAAATTGTTCCGTTTCGTCGTGCAGTTCGGTGGTTCGCGCCGCGTTCAAGACTCCCGATGAACGCCGATGGAAATCGTAATAAAACGTTCATGGACGCAATAAGTCCGTGTGCCATTTCCCAAAGGGCGCGGGCCGGCGCTTCCTCCTTTATGCCAGCTCCGAGGAAACCGGGTTTCCTCTTCTCGGCAGAAACGGCGGCGACGATATCATTGATTTCACGGTTTTAAATTTTAACGCAACCTCTCGCGGACGGGCGGCTAACGAGCGTCCCAGGCGATTACATATACGGGGAATTCCATTTATGGTTACCTCTTCGGGAGAATAGCGTAAGTTGTAGACGGTCGGAGGAAATGCATCGAGTCCGTCCAAAGTGAAAGAGGACGGCCGCGGCGTATGAACGAACGGGAGGCGCGAAAGTTTGCGCGATAAAGTACAAGACATTGGGGCCCGTTACAGGACGATCGTCTAGTGGAAGCGACTATTCTCCAGGCTATTGATTTTCCGCCACGCACAACGCAGAATAAAGCCAGTCGCTTGCGTTCATCCATTGCGCTGTGAAAGTTTGCCGACCGTAGCTGCGCGTTCGCTACACTTTATATTCGTTAAGAGAATGCCGGAAGATCGGAAGAGCGAGTTGCTCTCGGCATGCACGCTGCACGTACGGGGATGGAGCTCGAAGAATCCTAGTTATCTGGATGTACGGAGTCGGAACCCCGTTGTATCGATTCTCTACGACCTTCGGGGATAGTCGTCGGAATAGCTCTGACGGTTGGGACCAGAAAAAATCCATTACACTATCGGAAAACCGCGTCCAATAAAACTGCGAGGCCGAGGGGGTGGAAGGGGAGGAATCGTATTTATCGGGAATTCTTGGAGGCTCGTAGACGCGGGAGGTGTGTAAGTAGACGCGGCGGTACTCGGGATTAAAATGTTATGTAAATCAGCTGCGCGGTGAACAAGGACGCTTCGCCTCGTAAATGAACGCTATTTGTCGCGTTACTTAACAGCACTCGTAAAGTCTGCAATTACATATTACGAAGCAGCCGGGTTCGCGAGGCGGCCGGGCCCGTCACAACGGCACAACTTTCCGCTTCGTTTAGCAATAGTTTGGAGCCGTTCGCGTTACACGGTCAGTTAGTTGGCCAGCGCGGCGCATTTACGCAACAGCTCACCGCGACATTGTCCTCTTCGGTTCACGGTCCCGCGGTGCAGAGGCTAGTTCTCGTTCCTGCAGAAATGTGCGCAGGGAATGGTCTTATCCGAGGGTTTATTAAAGTCGCCGCTGGGTTAATTTCACCGAGAAAAACTCACGGCCACGCTCCGTTGGCCAGAAATTTCTTCTTCCATGAAATCCGAAGACAAGCGGTAATTACGGAGGACTCTTGCTACATAGTTTTCGGAGATTTAGAAAATTTGCTAAAGCTGCTTGCTGCGTTGCTATGCAAATTCCGTAATACAGCCGACCTTTTCGTGCTTCCCCTCCAACTTCCATATGTAGATAGGGTGAGTCGGGGTTTCGGCACTCGGGACGAGCAAGGGAAACGAAAACAAAGGGGTCGGGGGTGCGGTAACCGACTTATTTATAGGCAAAGTTGGCCGATAAAGTTTGCACGGTAGACAGCGAACGCGACGTCTGTCGCGACCTTTCTGGGCAACGACCAATCCCGACCGTACCGATTCGGAAACGAATCCTGTTAGCCCGTTATAGGGCCAGGCGAAGTCTGCCATGCGCGCGGCGCCGCGCCGGAACGGCTTTCGAATCGACTCCGCGCAACAGCAGCTTCGGTGTACTCAAAAACCGTACGTAAATTTCAAGCCCAACCGCGAGATTAATTAGCCGCGCGATGATGCATAACGAATTACGCTCGTTCCACTCTACGGTACAATTATCCTCGGTGGTAAGAAGTGCACTCCCGCGCAATAGCTGCGAGGGAGAAAAGAGACCGCCGCGCGCGTTTATACGCGTTTCACTGTGCCGCGTATATTTTGCCTGAATTAAGTAAAAGACCGTGTTCGTAAACATTTCCAGAACAGTTGTGGGCACGCTGGCGCGGGCGTGCCTCGCGTTCCTCTCTTCATCTCCTGTTTCGGTAATGGGATTTAAATCTTAATTCCGTGCAGTTTACCTTTGTACCAGCCACTGCATCCGAATACACGTATAATACAACATAGATGGTATCGTAGAATCCTCGGCTGACTACGCCCTTCCTGCTCCCCCTCCACTTGTCCACATTTTTCCCTTGAAAATGTGAAAACCCTTGCATGATAAATACAATCTTGAATAAGACGCGGATGCGTAAGCGTAAACGTCGATTAGCCTGCAAGTGGAAGTACCAGAACTTTGGTTGTATAACTCTGTTACGAGGACGTAGGAACAAGGGTTCAGCCGCTAACCGTTTGCGAGATGAATGTATGTACCTACAAGAAGGGAATCAATGCGGTAGCTATCGAACGTGCGCCGTTCGTCGTTTTTGCGATTCGCTCGATTAACGAGGGAAGGGATAATTTGAAACAGGCAGAATCGACTTCTGCCCGGACGAGTGCGGTTGTCTGTCGCTGCTGCTGATAAAAGTGTCATTAAGAAGATGAAAGGAGGTCAACGGGGCTGGAGAAGTTAATTTAGGAAGAGCCCAACAGACAACGTCACGAACATTATCTCGTGGGAACACTCGCGGGGCGTACGCAAACACCCCCTGCGCCTCGGATCGACGGCAAATATTAATTAGATACGGCCAGATCTAATCTCCCCGTTCCAACAACAAACTATATCTTTCTACGGCAGACAAATAGTTTCTCTCTCCGCGTTTAGGGAAGGATTTCCTCCACGGCGTTCCCCCTTTAATCGCATCAGCCGATCTGATTGTGAGCAACGTTCAACGTTCGCGTGTCGTTTTTTCGCAGGCTACGGCGCTAAAAGTTTTAGAATTCACAAGATCCTGTTGAGATCGCCGCGTTGCGGTGGCCACGCGCGTAACAAACTTTAAGAATGACTCGGGGAAGGAGCATTGCGAATTGTGAATCGCGAACTGCGAACTGCGAATGACTGTGGCGCGAGCACCGTGGATCCGCTACGCTACCCCGCAGCAGGAAGCCAGAGCACAGGGTACGAGGAGCGAATGGGACGACAGTTGCACGTTTAAAGTTACATTGTCCGAAAAGTTCGGGCCCCTCGTAGCGAATCCGCGCCCTCCGAGACGGAAAGGAGTTGGACGGACTTTCGCCTATGACCAAATCCGCCGCAACTACCTTCCCGACCAGGAGAACGCGAGCTGATTCCTTCCACTCCGTTCGACACCTTCCAACTTACAGGCTCGGAGACTCGTTAACGAGTCTGTCTCAACGAGCCGAGCTGGAAGCATCCAATTGTCCAGCTGGCACAGGGATGGTCCCAGGGCATCATAATCGCCCCGACGTTAATTCGACGAGGAAATCCGTGTTAGTCTTTGAGCAGCGCCGAAAAAAAAAGATTCCCAGCGTTTTACCAGCAAACGTAATAAAATATATCGCGTTGCCAGTCGTTAAGGATTCCCGAGCTGTTGGGGAAATTTCATTTCCGCGGGGGACTCTCGGGGGAACGTGTCGGGAATGAAGGTACATACCTACGTGTCCCGTTGCGGGCCTAGAACCGAGCAAACGGTCAATCGTGGTGGCCGAACGGGTCTCGTGTAAAGCTCCTACAACGATTTGCAGAATTATGCACGAATCAAAGGCTCCACGACCAGTTAGAGGAGCACCGCTTTACTTCCCGTTATGAATATTTAGGAGCGCTTTGCGACTCATCTTGCGGGCCACGCGCGTACTTCCTCGACTAACATTTATCATACGGCTAAGCGACTTGTCGGGAATCGAATCGAACACCCCGATTACCACTATATCCAGTTAGATCTAACTACTTCGCAGAGCTAGGTTCGCCCAAGACGCGAGAACTTTACTTACCCACGTCTGTTTCAAGGACTTTGCTCGAGGATGAATTGGGTGCAAGCGATGCGGCGAGTGGCATAGAAAGTATTAAATGCCCTGCCTTCAGAAATGGCTGGAATAATGTAGCTATTTGGCTTTTAAAGTTACTGGAGTGTGTGACTGGTGTCGCGAATCGCCATCGCGACCCTCAATCTGGCAACTTTCTTTCAAATGAAAGAAGGAATTCTATGAAAAGGGACGACGCGACGTGACGCGACGCGACGCGGTGCGGCGTGAACAATGCCGAGGGCCAAGATCGAAAGAGAGAGCTGGCCGCGCGTTCGTGTAAAAGAAGTCTCCTTTGAAAAGGGGCAATTGAGCGTGCCCCGACTCACCTTCACTCGCGAAGATAGCCCGGACCGGACCGCAACAAATGAGCTAATTTCTTTTTTCCACGAGTAATCTGTAATTAGCGAAATCGATTTGGCGAGTGCCTCAATTTCCAGGCCTTCGCTCAGGCCGGAAAGCAGGCTTCGATTCGAGGGAAATGGAGGCGAAGTATCGCGTAGCATCTCCGGGAAAAGACCGTCTGGAAAAACAAACGCTCTCCCTTCTTGTTTCCGACTCCTCGACGGGCTCGCCGTGGGCATTCGTTTTCCAAATTTATGGCTCAGAAATTCTTTTGTAACTCCCGCGGGACAAACAAATCGCCTGCTTCGACTTTCCTTAAAATGCGTTGGAAAGTTTCGTAATTCCTGGAAGCGGACCGATCCTCTTTCACTCGGAGTTCCATTGCAACCCGTACACATATCACCGATTCCACCAGCAATTCCGTCCAATAACGTAGCAGCAGTTTAATTAACTCGTTATTTCGCAGATCTGCGGGTCGCGACGTCGGAGATTTATAGCTCGGGCTCTGTTCAACAATCGCTAGCCATTCCAACTGTCGAAATGGTTCTTGACGACAGAACTTTGCAAGCGTTTGCACGGTGGGTGCGTCACGGAAGAAATTGAGTTTCTACATATACATACATGAATTGTCTCTGCGCGAACTGTGACATGTTTGTTTGTTACGTCGCGAGGCGAGGCGTGGCGAGGCGAGGCGAGGAGAGACGTCTCGTCGCAACTGGAACAGCTATCTCGTCCTGGCTGGCTATACCGAGTTGTCGTTTACCGAGCCGCCGACATCGCCGAATATATCCGCCGCGCCGTTTATCAGCCGCGCCCGTTTCAACCTCCTCGGGGTCCTCTTCTTCTCCGCTCCCTTTTTCTTTTGCACACACACCGTGTCCGACTAATAGCCACTGACATGCCACAGAATCGAGGATCGAACACGGGGCACGGGCACGCGACACGCTACATATATCGATATACATACCGCGATCAACGCGTTTCCTGTTTACCCTTCGTCGACACAGCGACATTGCGAGACTGGAAAGGGAAAATTCTGTTTACGCGAGAACTCGCCGGCAACCCCACTCCTTTGACGATGTTATATAGGTAGGTAGGTATGTAGATACGGTTGCCCCACTTCATATCTGTGTCTAAGGCGGTCTCACGTTTGCGCGCAGATTAAATTCCGCGTTCATTTTCGCCTCACTCTCCTCTTTCTCTCCTGCTCTAGGGGCTGTTATCCGTTATACTGGCCCGCGAGGGACGGCGCGGCGTGTGATCAATTTCAAGCGCCATCCCAATTGGAGCTTTAAAGGGTCTCGGCCTTCCAGTGGACTGTTTGCGCTGCCTTGCGGCTGAAATTTCGCCGTACGCCCCAATCCAAGCTGGTCATTTCCAACCGCTATCCTCTATGAACAACCCTTTGCGTGTCTGGTATTACGTTTACGCGAGTCCCTTTTAGACGGACCGCGTTAAATGGAGCGTAATGCCTTTCGGGTAACCTTGTCTCTTCCCATTCAGTCCGGCGAAAGTGCAGAAATTTAATAGCAACGTTCAGCCAGGAGCTGCTTTAACGTAACTGAAAGTAAGCGCGACCGATCCTGTCGATGTTGACGCACCGGCGTATTCGATAACGGGGTGCAGGAGCCACCTGTGAAGTGTGCGATTAGACGTGGATGCGAGAAGACGGATGATTCGCCAATAGAGGAGGTGGAAGGTGTGAGAAAGAACGATCGACGGAGCAAGACAAAAGCAGTGGGGAAAATTAATGATCCAGGGGGAGAAAAAGCACTGCGCGAAAGGGCAGTCGTGGTAAGAAAAAGCGGCAGGCCTTGGCTACATAGCACCATGGGGAAAAGGAATAGATCAAGTTTTGAATGATTACTTGTCGAACAATTTAGCGCGACAAATTCCGTGTACCGAGAAAAATTCTTCTCCACACGAATTTACACGTGTCGATACAAACATGTATACATACGTATAGATTGTAACTGTAATAAAATAGGGCTGTAACGAATATTCTAATAAAATAAGTATTTGAATACCAAAAAATTTAAATAATTTCTTCGAATTTTCGAAATTATTCGAATAGTCGAATAACTACAGTTCTAAACTGTACCCAAGTAAAAATTTGTCGGACGGAAAGAGTATTTATGGGGAATTCTTAGCACAAATTATTGCGCAATATTGAAATGTTGCACTACATACAGCTGTATCTACGTTAGTACTCGAAAGAAACGGAAGTGTACCAGAGCCTTGTTGGTCGCGTTTAAGTTTAAACTTGATGCCCACTTGACCCTAATTGTTTGTCTGTCCTCGGCCAGCGTCGCATCCACTCCACGGCTCATTCTTTTCTCACGACAATTAGATGTTGGTAAAGCGAGATTTTCGTCGGAGTACTTGTGCCGCGGGCGTCTGCTTTTCTTTCAAAAGCTGCACGTGCATGCATACCTACGTTCGAAGCACGAACAAGTTGATCGGTCAACGTAACACGCGTCACGGTTTCCCAACGTTTAGCTTCATCTTCTCGTTGACACGGGCTCGTAAGCAGAATGTGGCGGGAAAGTAGGAGAAAATTCTTAATTCACAAACGACTTTGTTACAATCCTTCGTTGCACGGATCGTTGGTTTCAATTGACGTTGCACCTACGATTATCTGGTGCGGAATTTTTCCGCCGCGAAGGCACGTAATCGCGCGAAAAGTCCTCCCGCCGCGACGTTTGCTTTCCACGTAAGCACGTATTAACTCGGGGCAGAGTAAAGGAGAAAACGAGATTGGCTGACACTTTCATTAGCATTTCACCGGTGCTCGGTGCTTGCACAGAGGCACATCGAGTCGAGTGTGTGCGCAAACCTTGCGCGTTCCATCCTGCTTCTTATACTCTCTCAAGGAATAAATGATTAGTCAACCAAGAGCGTTAACTCGCGCGATGAAATATTACACGCAGATAGGATTGGCTCCGTAGAATCCGTTTTTTCTCGACCACCACGTCCCGTCCCGTGATATCGATAAACTGCATTCGACATTCAAGCAGGGAGGAAACAATCTGATTAGGAGGGACGTGGATGCTGCGTGCACCGCAGCGCGATCACGTTCTCCCGTTATAGCCGATGCGATCTCTGCAACTTTGTCGATGACTCTCGATCGCTCAGGTTCAACTGTTTATCGCACAAACTCCCTCTATCTGTTCTGAAAGTGCATCCACGTGCCAGAGCACGCTAGCTCCGAATCAATCTTACGAGCAATTTTGACGCGCTACAATCCAGCGAATCTATTTGATCCGGAAGCTTGGGGTGGAGTCTATGAAATTACGCGGGGCCCCCACCGTTCGCGATCTTGTTGCAGGAAAAATCGCCGAGACGAGAAACTTTGTCAGAACTAGATACGTCGAACGATGTCGGCGTAATTTGATTAATGGGGAGACGGGTGGTTCCAGCTGCGTGGACCCACCCCGCTAACTCCGTAAACGTTGGTTTCACCGGAAATTCTTCTTGGCTGAGTAGAGTGCTATTGCCTCTTTCGGATATTGCCCAGCCTGAAAACGCGCGCCGTAGATAATCGCCCGGCGAGCATTAAGCACGCTGCCGTACGTAATTAGTTTCGTCGTTAATTATTATCAGAGGCTCGATTATGTTTTGTCGCGTTAAGCCTGAACGTGGTATGAACGAGCTCGCGAAGATCGCAGAGCAGCCGGTCGTTCAATATTCACCGCGCCGTTAACTGGTCGATTAAAACGCTGATTTTCTTCTTCGAAGCGAGTCTACGAGCCGACGAAGAAGCGTAACACGAACGAGGCAAACACTGGAACTGGAGCTGGGGGAGTTGGCTCATAGGACATAGGATATAATCGATACACAATTACATTATCGTTTTACCGGCAGGAATCGGTTGCTCTCACGATACGAGACGATTATACGTCGAGTTAATGGAGGACACGCGTAACGTAGCCTCGGCTCCAAATTGGACCGTCCAAAGAAGCACGATACCCGAGTAATATCGCGCGCAACATTGGAAACGCAAGAAACAGCGCAACGATACAAATACACGAGCACGCTGTGTAGCCTCCACTTTCGCGTCACACCTGATCCAACAGGGCAGGTGAATTTTACCTTTGGAATTTGTCGATTCGGAAGGCAGTCGGGGCGATAGAACCGATCGATTGGGCGGAACCGTTCGGCGTGCACGAAGACGCACCCTAATCGAAGCTTTTTTCCTGATCGCGTACGCAATCCCAGCGGTATTTTACGAGCTTCAGTTATCGCAGAGGAGCCGTATACCTAAATCGATGTAGGTGCTCACGCAAATCATAGAATTATCCAGGTGGAGTGGAAGTTTATCGACCGCCCCCGAATACTGATTCCCGATCCACGGATTGGGATGGAAGGCGGGTCGGGAGATCGACGGATCTCGGAATCGAGGAATCGAGCGAGCAGCATCTGGTTGGTTAGCGGGGCCTCTGTAGAAAAGCAATAACTCTTGCTGGTAGGAAATGAACGATAGGGAATCGACTATTGGATATCGAACCGAGGATTTGATATGTAACTGCGCCGCTTGTCTCCGCTAGTAGGTAGTAGGTCGCTGGCCAGGCCAGCCACTTGTCCGCTTCGGCTCCTGTGTCTGACTATAACCCTGCCGCTACCACTGCCAGTAGTAACTTCGTAGATGTAGGTTGATTGCTTGCCCGATGGGGACGCGTCTTTCTTTCTTTCGTTCGCCCATTCTTTCTTTCTGTCTTGCTTTACGACCGGGCCCGGTCGCCGGCCGGGGGAAACTTGATTTTCGTCAGCCAGAAAACATTCCCCTTCTATTTCCGCTAGGCTCTCCCCGAGCAGGCCGATTCGTTTGCTCGCGATCATAGAAAACGTCCACTCGCTGAACCTCTCGGAAAGTTTTTGCCATCTCTGCAGCAAAATTCGTCCATCTTGATGTTAGTTCCATTACTTTCTAACAACAATTTCCGCTCTTCCTTCCCGACGACCTACAATTTTCGTTGCATTTAACCAACGAATTCAGCGAACAAGCGTGAATTGCCTAGGATGGCGCGAAATGCGAGCGGAGGAAGGAACAATGGGCTTGTAAAATGTCTGGCGAGTTACAAGATCAGACAAGAAAGCCAGTAGGCATTCCGAACAGACGAATCTGCATCGCAAATGTGCCATTAGTTTACTTGCAACGGGTTGGGATTCAAGAAACCCAGCAGGGATCCTTTGTTCCCTTCTCTCTCTCTCTCTCTCTCTCCGTTCATTCCGTATGCCTGCATCGTATGTACTTTTCTTCCTCCGATTTCGCGCTTGAAAGCCTGACAATGTTTTCCGGGGCGGCAAGCACCGACGCGAGTCAACAGACAGGGAAAGTCGTGTTCGAAATTTCCCTAATTTTCTCGTTCCTGTTGCCGCAACGTTTTTCACCGAGGCGCGGTTAATTTTTGCGAGCTGCTGAAACAGAATACGCGGATGATTTTTGCCGCGGACACGAGTTCCCACTGTGCGTGTTCTACATATTCATTCGTCCCACGTGTATTCACGCGCCTGGTCCAATTTTCCTCCAACGCGCTTGCCCGGAGCCGAGAGTTTATTGTCGTTTATTCGATGAGCTGCTTCCGGCGAACGAACGGGGATTATGAATCGCCTTGTTCGAGATTTCGGAAACGTAGCGAGCTCTCTCCGGCGCGGATTCTCGGTATACCTACGGGTACGTCTGTACCGGGTTACGGTAAAGTAGTCGCCCGGCGCGTGTAATCGTGAAAGCTCGATAGTAAAACGCGAAACAGTGATCGAATAGCGATTACATAATTAAGGAGCGAGTTCTGGAGGCACAGGGACCGTTTGAATCGGATCGAATTTGCACATATATGTATTAGTCGGCTAAATCGGCCGAGATAATTTAATTATTTCATCCTTTCGCGTTTAACGAAGCAATTATACGAACGCTTTAATGTCGTGCCTCGCGGTGCTTTCATTTTCCTCGCGCGGATCGAAGCGATCGGAAAGCTTTTCGATCGCTCCTCGATACCACATGTAAATGCGGTAAAAGATAACGCTGTGGAGTTGCAGGAACACTGTAATCATTCCTCGAAATTCGTCGAATTATCAGTTCCATACCGAGTGTAATTAATGCGCCTCGCTGCTCGCACACTGGTCTCTACACGTGTAATGCGTCTATATGTTTACGTGCAATCACCGGAGACGATCGATACACAGGTACATCGTAATACATTACGCGGTTATCGAGGAGAGCGACGTTGCTCGGGGGCGCTTTGCGTCGGTCACGCACGAGCTGTTGTTTATTGTTGGCTAAATTATGCGCCGGGTCCTGGTCAAAAGGTTTACGCAACGGGTTTTATTCACTTGGAGTTTGCGTGCCGCGCGCGCTCAACGATTTACATACCTACCTATTGGCTGCCCTGGACTGTTCGCTCGCAGGCGCCTGATGCCTTTGATATTTAAAATGTATTTGAGAAGCTGCACGCGCTACGCGGTGTGACAGGGAACTCGTTAAATCCCTATCATCTGCAGGGAAACTTTTTATTTCCACGTTTTCCTCTCAAGGGGATTTCAGCTTCAGCGAAATTCTCTTCCCGTCGAACCGGAGAATCCCCTGCTTCATCTTCCGCTGATTACCTAAACGTACGAACGACTTCCCTTTCGCGCGTGGACTCGAGCTTTTTCACCAACCAATAATATCGCACCTCGGCCGCGAATTGACTTGAAATTGGCTGGCTAGCTCGACCCACAAGTAATAATTACATCGACACGCTGGTCGACAGTAACGGTCCCGGTGGTAGCGAAACTTGTACACAATTTGCCTGAACTTGGGCTCGTAAAAACCGTCTGGGTCGCGGAGTCATTGGTATTCGTTGACGCATTAGAAACTGGAGCATTCGTAGAAATCGAAGATTCGCGATTCGTGGCGCATATTCGAGCAAATAGATTTGTTATTCGTCCTCGCAGCTCCTCCTAGTTGCACGGCTCGGGAAGACGGGATGGAAAAACGCCGCTGACGCCGCAGCCATGTTTTCTCACCGAGAACAGGACAAATAGCCTGTATTAATCAAGTTCGTGGTAGACGGTCGGGGGTGGCGACCGTGTGGAGGAAACCGGGTACGCGGTTCAACCAACGGCCAGCATTATGCGAACGGAAAAACGTGGCAGCAGCGGCAGCGATTTCACGAGCGGAATAGCAAGAGTGTGTTGCAGCCGCCCAGCGCTAACCGGGCTTCTATTGTATTTCCCGGAGGAGAGATGAGGCAAGAAACGGTGGGGCCCTGACGCGACAACGGAGTAGTGAATTAAACAAATAGAGTTGCTTGAAACCTGGCCCGGGCCACGGTGCTGCAATTTCAGAAGGAATTAGCAAAGTCGCCCTGGAAAATCACGGTCGGAGAAACTTCACCCCGGGGATCGGCATTTTCTGGCGTAAAACGCGCGACAGATTAAATAACAAGCTCGATGCGAGTGAGAAAGTTATCGGGTGCAGAGCAGCAATAGTTCGGGGGTGTATCGGTGTCTGATGTATGCAAAGTATGCGGTACCTATTGCAGAGCTGGCTGCCTGTCCGGCCGACATCGCGTGCGCTTTATTGAATTCTCGCGGAAAAGCCTGCGGCTCGCAGCCTTTCCTTCTTTCCCATCGACGCGAGAGACTTCAATGAATGCGTATCTGTGCCGGATACGAATGCCTGTTCACGGAGCCAAACGCGGAAGGCAAGTATTTGGATTGGATATATTCTGGCGAAAAGTAGCAAGAAAAACGTCCAACGAATATCCGGGAAATTCGCGGCTGATCGGGTTGCCGCGCCGGGCACAATGCTGGGATGCAGCGATCGATATCATCCCGTCTACACATATGCATAAGGCCGCGATATTTGGTGCTATCAGGTCTATCGGACCGGCGGGAAGAAGGGAAAGGCTGTAGATGAAAGGAAGCGATGGGTTTAGCGTGCGGTGACCCGTTTGTTAACCGCGTTTCTACGTGCAAACGAGCCATGGGGAAACTGTAGCCGCCGCGATATATTCTCGGTAGAAAAATGAAGCGAGCCCCGCGCCGTGACGCTTAGCGCGGAGTGATGCATTCCGATAATTAACTCTCGGAAGCGAGTCGGCGCCCGATGTGCTCCATGTGCTCGATCCGCGCGATGCGCTCGGCAAAGCCGGCCACCGCGGCACCGATTCAAATCAGCCGGCCTTTCTACCGCCGTTCGTACAATTCCCGCTGACTGCAAAGCGTTTCCGTTTTCTATTCACCTCCTTGCAACGATTGTGCGAGCCATCTTGTCGCGTCCAACCCGACCGACAAGAATCGTATCGGAAGTTGGACCGACGGCAGGTCGTATTGTCTTTCTAATTGGTGTAAACTGTAACTGAACGTGCGCGGAGGCAACGGTGCACGGCTGTGTCGCGCAAGTATCGCAGGTTTATCGCGACAAGACCGAGTCAAGATCCGTTAAATACTTCCCTTTGCACGGACAAAGCTCGCCATTAGTTGGTCGTTTTTAAAAGGGAATTCGTCGACCAAGGGAAATCCTCCAGCTACAGCGTTGCTTTCGTATTCATCGGATGCACTTTGCTGTCAACCCTTTGTCGGTATTTTATTCCTCCTCCCCCGCCTCCTCTTCCTCCCCCCTCTCGCTCCCTTTCCTTGCAGATATCCCACCTACACCCATCGATACGTATTTCCCTGTGAAATCAATTCGATATACCTATGCATGTATGTGTAGTACGTACGGCTTACGCTTACGTTACGAAATGGCTTGTGCCGGATATAGGCAAACCATGTCTGTACTATTGATATTGCGACACAAAGAACGAGAGGGTGGATCGATCGTGTTTGCGCGCAATCGAGTCGTTCGATAATTAATATTTTACGAGCCGAAGTCGTTTGTTCCGAGAACGAGTCGAGACGCGCGGAGGATTTTATTGGAAGACGCAACGACGTGACGTAGCTAGTTTCTTTCATCGGGAGCGTAGGTAATAAAAATGCTCGCGACCAAGTAAAAAGTTGAACGAGATTCGCGAGATGCTCCGAGATCCTATTACAAAGTTCCGCGAGAGTCTTGTTTGAACTGCGCGGCGTGGCGTGGCGCGGCGGGCTTGTTATTGATAATCTTAGCGAGATCTTATATATCTGATATTGTTCCGCGATCCAATACTTCAGTTTACCTGAAGTCTAGAGGCTGATTTCAGCGGTAGAGAGCAGAGAGCCGACCGTGTTTTCGGGTACGGACGCGTGAAAGATTAAGGACTTGAAAAGCGTTGAATTACGGTTATGTAACTTGGCGAATTGTTCGCTTCTCCGATGTGGAATTATCGAGTTAAAGATGGCTGTTGCTATTCGAAGGGAAAGCAGAAAGTCCAATGGACTGTGGCCTTTCCTCATAGGTAGGTATTGTATTTTCCGTGGAAAAATAAGGTGTACGTGTTTGAGTACCTATAAGTTTCGATGCCGGAGGGCTGCCAAGAAAATAAGCTAGAAAGTTTCGGCCAGCACTCATCTAGAAATGCCGCAACTTCCTTCGAATCGTGGTTCACTTTGCTATCTATAATATACCAGCCTCCGAAACTTACGTTTTAAGGTCTCGCCGAGTTATCGACATTTCTTTCTTTCCTGTGTTTACAGGTTCGACACGAAACACAGATTATTCTCGTTTCGCGATCCTCCATGTGGTCTGGGGTACTTACTGGCCGACTTGTCGCCTTAAGGGATATTCTCCCGTTTCCTGTGACTTTCATTCTCCTCGACAGAGAACTCTTCGCACGCAAGGTAGTAAACGACAAGTAGGCATCCTCCGAGCGTTAAACGTTTTACGGATAAGGCCCGAACCGTGCGAAAGTTGACTCCTATTTTCCAGCTTGGTGTTGTATCGAAAAATTTCTAGGCGGAAACTTTGGCGCTCGGGGCCGCGTCTTTCGAAACTTTTAACCGGCCAGAATCGAACGGAAATTCGCTGCTCCGTAATCTGTGTAAGCGACGAGTCCTGCCTAGAATTTGCATACGGAAGATAAGTCACGGTCACGGCCGGTTGGATGTAAAATTGTAGAGGTAGAGCCTAGTGCGAAGGATGGAGGGCAGTTTCCCCGCTGTAGCCTGCATCCTGCAACGATCTGAATTGCGGGCGTAAACGTTATCTTTGTGACCGCCGGTGCGGCGCGCGGGAGGCTTTCAGGTAATTACGACGAGTAACCCAACTGCGTACCCGGGGCTGAAACTTGCCAACTTTGCGCAGCAAAACGTGATACTTTTTCCTTTTACACTCTCCGGCCAAGCGTATAGCTATCTGTCGCTTACGTCATGGCAAAGTTAAAGTTTCTTCGCAACCTCTCTGCCCGATCATTTGCATCAACGAGTGCCCCGCGTTTTCCATTAACATCGTCCAGTATACCATGCTCTGAAAATGATCGGGTCTCGGTGCTCGTGCCCCAGCTCGTGAGTTTCAACGCTCCCCGAGAAGGCGATCGCGTTTAACGATCACGAGGGAAATTTCTGCAAGATATTTTAGGGCAATTTCGAAGAAAGTTTACGTTCCTACGCGAGTAACTTTCCTCGCGCATGAATCTCGTCTTACTCGGAGGCTGGGATGCCATCAAAGTGAAATGCTCCCTTCCAATTTCCAGTTGTTTTAAACGGCCGATATTCCGCTTTAGAAATCGCGCAGCGAAAATTTAAACGGTTCACCGACCGACGCGACGCGATGAAAACGGCGCCGATCCCCGAGGAAATTTCGGCTCCCGTTACACTCTTCGATTACTGCGATCGTCGCATTCTGCCCTCCAGAGACACGAGACGTGTCAAATTATCCGAGTCTCCGGAGTAAAAGTCTTAAAGGTCCACTCTTCAAAGGAGCGAATGAAACTCTGGGAAAATTCCATCTAAAAATCGAGTCGTCTTGAACCGCTTGCATCGCTGCTCGATTCGCAATTTATCCGCTTCTACGGTGCAGCACTATCGTAGCTGCAGGAGCACAACTGAGTTTCCTCGTTTAATTAAAATACCCACAATTATGTAGAGTGGCTTGAAACCTGGTTTCCAGCGCGAACCGCGGATTTGCATTATCTAACGAGCAACAAAATAATTGGAATACCATAGATAGAATATAGGAGTAGATAGGTGTACCTAAGTAAGTATACTTAATAACGAAAACGTCCGCTAAACGCGAACAAGTTGTTGGAAAAAATTGCTGACGGTTTTGAAGCGTCGTGCAAACGACCTGCAAACTTTGTTTCCACAAATTGACCATTGTAGGTAAAATGGAGAACAAATGTAGCGCGGTGAACGCGCCGAGCGAAAGCCGCGTGTACGACAACGCGAAATAGTTTTTTAGCGTAATTCCGGAGAAGGCAGTTTGAATGGGAGACCGTGCGTTTCAATGCGAACCAATACCGCTCCGGTGAACGTTATTTCTCATGCGAAGAAGTCGCCTCTTGCGTCCGTGAGCAGCGATGTCGGCGTAATCCAACGGCTGTACTACTGATGCACCGCCGCGCCGCGCCGCTTCGCTTCGCGTCGCGTCGAGTTCCCTCTTGTTCCAAGTGCACGCGACTGTACGTCGTGAAACGCGAGTTTTCGGCGAAACAAGCAGGGACTCGTAGGAATCGCGGCAACTGCACGAAAGATCGGTGTAACCGTTTCTCAAAGCTCGCCCCGTGCCACGCGTCTCGAATCCCGTAGATCCCAGATACCAATACATAAATAGGTTGGTCGATTGGCCGGTGGCACGCAACGATAAAATGTCAGCGTTAAGGCCACGATAAAGTGGTAAGCTGGAGTTTCGATAACCCGTGTTTGGTTCGGCTGAGTGACGGTGCGCCGAATCACAAGCATTACGGCAACTTTTCCGCATTCCGCTTCAAATACGTCCTCGTGCAGGTGAAACGTTCCCTTCGAAGCGGATGGATCCTCCAACTGAATTTAGTTATCCTGAGGGAAGATGATGATCTCGTGAAAAACGAGTCCGAGTAAGAGAGAGGAAAGTGGAAGAGGAAGAGGAATGGGCGGGCGGACTTCTTTCTATCGAATGAGAGGCAGCCATTGGGTGGTGGGTGGATTGGACGGACCGATGGAGCGACGAGTGGAGTTAAAGCGGCACATAACAGCCAAGGGTGAAGTGGCTGAGAGCTTCCAAAGGACCGAACCTCTCGACGGGGTTGAACTTTCAAATTCCATCGCAAACATCTCACCCCCGCTCGCAACGGGAGCAGAGCCACAGAGACAGTAAAGAGTCGTTATAGAGTCCAAGAGACAGCCGTTGGCCAGCGATGGGCAATCGTTTCTCTTTGGTCCAAGCTTACGAACAATCCATTTATATGAATTGACCCTAGTAATGGCTCGGGTAGCATTCTTCCCGGTCACTTTACAGCCGCAACTGTAACGGTTGCTGGACAGATTTAAATCGTTTCAGAGCCGGCCAAAGTTGCAACACTTTCCCGTCCGATTAAGCCAGTTGGGCGATTCGAGATCACGCGAGAGATCAAGGGCTGCTAATTTCCAGTAACGTTCAAAGCAATTTGGAAGTTTCGTTTCGCGTTCGAAGCGATTCGAAGGGTTTCCGTGCCATCGCTAGGCCGCTCGACCGTCAACGGGAACGTGTCCTCTTCCTCTTCTCGTCGCCCTGCTTCTCTCTTCGACTCTCTGTTCTCTGTATCTCGGCTCGAGTGCTATTTGCTGAAATCTTAGCGCCGGCTATCCGGGCTCCAGGAGTTACAGCTTCTCGACCAAAAGCTCCAGCGCATACTTGCATAAGGTGCACGATCCAGGAGAGATCGTTAATCACTTGCTCCCTGCGGACGATAACGATACGAAAGGGTTTTTGTGTCGACTGATCACCTTCCGACGCCGGTAAGTATCGCCGTTGAATCGTCAACAGAGAGATGAGAGAGGGTTCGGAGAGGGTCTGGATGGCTCGTAGTCCTCTATAACGAGCTACCAACGACAAATTGAACGGGTACCTTCAGCCCGGCGGACTTTAAAAGGGCACGACACTGTGACGATGTCGTCGTTTTCTTCGGCGAGGGTCGTACTTGAAGGATCCACGTCGTAAATCACTACGCGCTAGCCGAGGCTATGCAATAATCACCTCGGGTAAAAAGGCAAAAACAATGCCGCGATATTTGGAATACGCGAAGGACGGCTGCTCTATCGATCGACAAACACAACGTCGTCGCTTGTCCTTTCGACAGATAGACAATAAATTACTTTCCCTTCATTATAGATAATTGCGTTGCAAAGAAAAAAACGGTGATAGGGATTGCGTGCATTAATTGTCGCATCATTGAATCCCGTAAGGTGGCAAAGATACTCGTTTCGGTATCGTCGGTATCGCAAGGAAAAGAGGAGGAGAACAGGAAGACGGCGGAGACGGTGAAAAATGTGCTGCCCGAAGCAAGGCACTTGTTGGGGGAAGCTAGAAAGTAGATAGAAATCTTTGTCTCAAAGAAATTACGTTAGCTCGCCGTAACGACCGTGATTGCTCGAATCAAGTGCTTTCTTCCTTTTCCTTGCTCCGCGATAACCGTTGGCCTCGGGACACGATAAATTGTCCCGGCGTTTCGACGCGTCGATCGATTCCAACTTAATTAATCGCAACTACATTATCCGCCAACGCTTGGCTTAACGGATCACGCCAGCAAAGAAAATATTGCCTAAAGTCACGTGCTCTCGCCGATTTCACCTAGTAAACACCCAGATCAAACCTAATAGATTTTCCAGCCGGTTCCCCCCCCCCCCCCCTCTCTCTCTCTTTCTCTCACTGGCTGAATTTGAACATTCGAAGGACGCCAAGGAAGCTAAGGAAACCACTATCCTCTCCCTCACCCCCACGAATAAATCAAACCCCCAATTCGGCCAGATTTTTGCTGCTTGGAAGGAAGACTATGGAAATTTACGATTACTCGTGTAATTGCAAAACGCTGAGGAATACGGAGAGACCGCAAGGGAATGGTAAATGATCCGAGCAGGGAGTTGCGGCTGGTCGAAAGGGTCTAGGAGCAGAGCCGGCCGTACCAATTTAATACTCTCCTCGAGGGTTGGACACGTTATGATTAGCTGGCGAAGAGTTATCATTATCGCTATTATCGTCCGGCAACTTTGGCTCTCTCCATTACAGCTAATGAGACTTTCCGCGCCGACATGGCTGGCAATTTAACTTAGACGGCTGCTCGATTAACGCGATTGATTAGTGCCCGATTAGCGGTATGACACTCGCTCGATCGAACACGGGCGAATCTTCGGATGGACCGGGACTTTTGTCAATAGTCAATAGTCGAGAGGATTCCCCTCAGGCGCCAACTTCTCGAGGGGCAGGGATTAAACTGCGAGAAGAAAGGCGAGAACATCCCTCGCAACGGGGATAACGTAAAATTATTGGGCAAGTTGGGAAAGAAGGGAACGGAGGAAGCTATAAAGCACAGAGACGAATAAACTCGAGGAGAGGAGGAACGGTGGAACGGCGAACTGCGTCGCGTGGAACACAATACATTATACGCAGAATATGTATGTGCTCGTACATGCACGATGGGGGAAAAACGACTGCATTAATTGCCCCCGCTACCTTCCGCTGATAATTCAATTTACGCTGGACTAAATCATAATGAACGATACGTATCTACTTGCTTATTCGAAAGTACCGAATAATAACCGTTATTACAGGCGAGAGAGCTGGTTGCGAATGGAGAACACGAACTCGCGAATGTGGGAGCTAATATTCTAGTGCATTCGAAAGCGGAACGATCGAACAACGTGTAATTAATTGTGTTCGATCCGTAGTTGCTAACGAGGGCCGCGGCAAGAGCGCGGTCGAGTGTTGATAGTAATTCGAGTGCTGAAATTCTCTTCTTTTCGCAACTCTCGCAACGCTGCGAGAAGAAGCCTGCTTCCACGAGTTCCAGTGCATCGATCGTTATCAAACAACAGAAGAACCTTCAAATATCCCGACCTCTGATCACAAGTAGGAATAGGAATTGTTCGTTAAAAAAAATGAGGAAAACCTTTCTACCCGAAGCTGTGACCTTTCCTCCTAGATAGGTATTTGAAAAGCATAAAGGCTAGGTTGGGCAAAGATACGCGTTTCTAACTTCACGCTCGAAAGAAAGGTCTCATCGCGTATACCCTCTCTCTCTCTCTCCTGTCTAAGGCGAAGGGAATGCCTGTCCCGCGAGAGGGACGGCAAATCCCCTTTCGATCGTTCCATCAAACTGCCTTCAAATGATCCGATCCTCTTGCGGCCGTGAATGACTTTCCAACGAAAACTTATTGCCTGAACGTCTATTTCGGGTGCCTGCCCTTTTTCCACCACCTACATAAGTACCTTATGTATTAGGTATCCCATGTGTCTACGTCAGTGTGGCGAAAAGATTCCAACGGCCAGGCTCGGGATCGATTTTCGTCCACGCGGAATTGTCCGTTTGGACGCGTTAATTTTTGCGACGCGATAATGAAGCTTTTCCCCCGAAAAGCGAGAGAAGCAGGAGGGAAGCAATTAAAAATACGTATTCGAAAGCCGATTTCGCTTTGATTCCCTCCGGCGCTTTTCGCGCATATTCATTTCGATTCATACGTAGTTTCCGTCTTCGATCCAAGTTATCAAAAGCTGTGGAAATTCGTCGAAAGGTGGCGAAAGTTGAGACGGCAAAGATGCAGGCAGGTCTGTTGCTTGGTGATTGACTGTTCGACGCTGGAATCGTATTTACGATTAGATTGCGGCAGAAGCAAATTTATCTTAGTACAGGAAAGCCAGTCGCCCTCAAACTTTTGACCGACAATGTACATACAATATATACTCGTATCTAGGTACATGCATGTAAAGCGCATCCGGCGGATCAAGTTCTACTGGTTCGCAACGTGTAATCGTGTTACCGTTGTTATTGTTGCTTCTGCAGCTTCCTGTTTGTATCGTGCCCCCGTGAATTAAGCACTCTGCGTCTGCATGCTTAATGTGCACAGCTACATGCGCTATGCGCCGCTTTCCTTTAATCAAAATTCCATCTCCTTTCACGGCTTCCGCGGGGAAACATTAAACCGATCGGACATCCTTTCAATTCGACAAAGATAACTCTGCCTTCTGCAACAGCGTTTTTCTTCGGCAGAGCCAGCAGAAAATCGAGCACGAGAACGAGCGAGAAAGCGAGAACGAACAGAGAAAAGTGCTAGAATTTCGCAGCAGTGGAGAGCTACGTGTTTACGCTTCTTTCCGCCTCGGCCAATCCTAACTTAATCCGGACACTTTCTAAGCTTTTGACTATGAAACGGTAAACAGAGTTTCCTTTTGCTCGAGCGCAAGCTTTCACGGGAGTAGTCGCGTGGGAAAGTTGATTTTCGCAGAGCGACCAAACTCCAGCCCGTTTAAGGTTTAAGGGAACGTTTCTCCCCGCCCCCTTCCTTTTTTTCTTCGTTAATGACGGCGGGCAGTTAACGTTTCCTTCCGCCAATACAATTCCGGACAGCGGCGGCGGTAATTTCGCTTAATTTCTCGCGTTCAAACTTATCCCACACAGAAGCGAATTACGCGAGTGTGCCTAATTTTCGCTGGCGAGACCAAGGCCAGTTTCGCTTGACCGCTTGTCGAGCGGTTAAAGTTACCGGAGGCAAAAGTCGGTCAATTTATCCGCGCCGAATAGCTGTGGGTGCGAAAATTTCACTAACAAATTTCGATGTTCGCGAATTAACAGCGGTAACGCGACCGACCCAGCTAGCCGGGATAGGTAGTTTTTGCGGTAAACAGACAATTATATTAGCGAGTTTACTCGGCCGATCGATACTGCACAGTGCACAGCCACCTTGTGAGTCAAGGTGAGCTTTCTCTCCCCCGCCTCTCCCCTCTCCCCTCTCCCATTTTCCATTTCCCATTTTCCGACTTCGTGCACCTCGCCTTCGATTCCACCAAACCTTCCTCACCGCCTTTCCTCTTGCTGTCGCTCCAAATATCGCGAGACTCGTTTAACTATGAATCCTGCGAATCGATTAGCAGGTAGACGAGTAAATGAGTAAACGAGTAGGCGAGCAAACGATGGAAGAAAGGTTGGCGAGCGGGAGAGCGGAGGCTCCTAAGTAGTCCCGTGCCGCGTGCGCCGCCCTTTCATCAACGCGCTGCGCGATTTATCGGCGAGGATGCTCGAGCTTCTCCAATAGGCGAACCGCTATTATTGGTCGACGAAGCTGTAGGTCGCGATTATCTGCGGATCGATCACGCCTCGCGCCCAGAACGGTCCCCCTGTTCTTCCACATCGCGTACCACCCTCTGCCCTCTTCCAGCTGTCAAAGATTTTCGGGTCGTGCGCTAGCTGCCCGCACCCCGGCACGCCACTTTCATCGCCCCTTGAAAATTATAGCACGCGGCGCAACGTGACGAGCATTTTAAGCTCCCTCCGTTGTCGTACGTCTTCCAATCTTCTGACGTGCGAGCCGAGCCATCTTGTCGCGTACGCCCACGCGGCGGTCCGATTCGTTTCGCGTGAAAATCTTGCAGGGAAAACTGGCGGAATGGAGAAACACCCGGAATAAACTGATCGCGCAGTGCTGCGAGTAGCTACCAACATAATTATGATTTGTCGTCGTGATACAGCGATGTTGGTGGGCGTTAACTTTCCGACGAGACGGTTCAACTTCTAATTTATTACAATACTCTACTGTAAACTTGCTAAACGAGTTGGTCGCTGTATAAACTTCTATAGTTTCGCTTGGTTAATCACCGAAAGACTTGCGCGCGATTTCTGACTCTCGCCCTCGGCTCGGGCGAATTCATCGCTGCCGCGCTGCTAGCGAACTTGCAGCCGAAACGTTTCCATTAGAGCCTTCAAGATATAAAATATATTCTTTCTCGTCAAACGAGCTACGCGTCCAGAAGAAATATGTCAGAGCAAGCTTTCCATTTCCATCTCCCTTTTCGTACAATGGGGAAACTTTTAAACGCCCTCGCGTAATTCCGTCGCACGTAACTGTGCGACTTTTAGGTGTCCGTGGCGTAATTCCCTTAAATTTCCTGGAATTAATGGAGCGCAAAGGTAATAGGATTTAGGCCAGCCAAATACGGAGAAACGTATTTCAATGCGCCACGTGCGCCAAAGCACTATTGCCGTTCGCGTACATCGATCTAGGTGTTCCCCATGCAAAAGCTCAACAACATGTACAGCCATTGCGGCTTAATGGAGTAACAAGTCGCGACTAAGTTACGATAGGTATTCAAGTGGTTTCACACGGTCGTTTGCGATTTCACAAAAAGTTAACTCTGTCAAAGGACGCAACTCCTGTTTTCCGCGAGTCGCCTGGCGAGTTATCCTTCGTGGCTCGGGAATCGTGAATCGATAATGGGCAATCAGCAATCGAGAATAATTAGCAACGAGTGTTTACGACGCGAATCGTTTGCCTACTCTACTTGGAAAGCTTCCTCGCTCGATAGCCTCTGACTACGTAGGTAGGTATTACTTTTGCTCCGCTCGAGTCCCTGCAGTAAAGGTGCATGGCAAATCGCTAATCGCAATCAAGACTGCAGGCGCGCGTCAAATCAATCGCCAACGCCAACGGGGCAAACAGCGATTTCCACGGCAAAAACAATCGTAATTCGTTCTCGATAATTGAAATGGGGTTTTGCACCGTTTGCGTTGCCGATGATTCGCCAAACCATTGCATCCACCGCGCTAACATCGTGATCGTTTTAAAGCGTCGGTATCACTTTAAAATATTAAACTCAATATCCCGGAACATACTGAAACATCAAATCTAGCAATCCTATCGATACTTGACGTTTTCACGACTTTCGGCTCTTGTAAATGTTTCTCCTTCTCCCGCGTTTAATAATCATCCATGGCATATTTCGTTTGAACACGATTTTACCAACTAACTTTCGGAGAGATTCCTCGCAAATCGGATTCCCTGGTTCTCCCATTCGTCTGCACCCGTACCCCTCAACAAACAGGAAATGCGTCTTTTAGAGAATCGCTGACTCAGCTCGCGCGATAATCTATCTCATTCATCGTTCCAATCTTAAAGCGTCTATTTAGGGTTTAAAGTCAAGTCATTGATTTCAGATACGAGACGGGATATTTATAACGTAGGTATCGTTTGCCTCGAACGCGTATCTAATGCGCGTTACGAAAGAATGCGGACGAGGCCTTTGAATATTTCCTCGTGCACCAACCTTTCGTTATAATATTACCTACATCCTTGGATTTCTGGCACTTTAAATAAATTACTAATGGATAATGTCGGTTGAGCGCGATGGAGATGGAAATTGGTATTACAAATGAAATGGAAAACGAGCCGGGAATTTTTTTTAATTCTCGGACGATTGAAGGATTTGCGTAAAATGGACGGGACGGATCGAAGCGGATGAACTTTTCGAGACGAATTGGGGGTGTTTTTTTCCCCCTTTGAGCCGATACGACGAGGCAAAGCTCCGTGCAAAAAGGACACTGCGCTTGCACCTAGACGATGGCGATGTGCGAGCCATTACCCGTTAAAGCTGATTTATGACGTTTCCATGAAGCTGCACCGTCCGTTGAGAGGGATTCGCCGTTTCTCTGTTTGAAAAATGAACGCAGACAGAGTATTCCGAGTTAATTAGTGGAACGTCAAGCGATTCACCGCGACGTACGCATAACGTTGACAAAAACGGCGTCGCGCTGAGAATTAAATTGGAATGGAGTTCGGTTATTCGTTTGCGCAGACATAAATCTGCTCCGAATGAAAATGTTTTGAAAGCCGTGCAATTAACGAATTATTGTCGTCCTGCCGCGCCGGCCGGGAATCGGTGTCGACGGCGCGCTAAACGACACGGTAAACCTTCAACCGTGGAACAAGCGTTAAGTGCTCTCTCTTTTCGATCGATTAACATCGTTACCGGACCCGCCGATTATTTTCGCCCAAGACGTACAAAGTCCCGAGAACGATTCGATGCACAATATTCTCCCTCAATCTAGGTATGTACCGCTTACAATTAAGGAGAACGATTCCCGAGCGATTGATAGAATCGGTGCTTTCATGCTTTCATAGCGAACTCTGCCAACAGCGATCGATCCTCCTGCTATCCGACTTCTATATTCTATGTATGTGTGTGGCAGGCTCGCTTTAAAACTCCCGCATTTATCTCGCTTTTAACATTTACTCGTCAATCTTGACCGTTCGGATAATCCTTGGATTATTTAATGCATAGCTTGGCAACTCGCGATCCGCGATCGACCGCTTTCCCCACTTACCTATGTATAACACCGTCAAAGGGGAACAGACGATTTGCTTTTGAAAAAGCTGTAATTAAAACGACGTATAGCGAAGACAACTATAGTTAACGCGGTCGTTTATGCTCAAAGTACGCTTGGAAACCGTTCTCTCCGATCGAACAGACATTGTTTCTGCTATCAAACATTCCAGCCTCTTATTTGAATTAAATGGGTTATTCAAGGGACCCCTGTCAAAGGGGTGGCTCCGAGACCCACTACTCTCTTTGGTGTTGCTGCTTTTTGCGAGCAACGTTCGTTCCTGAATTTCATTGTAATATTTCTACGCCCCGAAAAATGGAATAAAAAATTCGTCCAAACTTTCTTCTACCAAGTGGAACGCTATTTTCCTCCGCAGCCTCGGTTTTAGTGCTATTTTACGGAGCACAGTTTCTTCGAGACCTACTAACCCATATCCTTAAAAAAGCCGAATGTGACCAAATGTGTCCATAGCTCGTATGGATGTGGCTTCGATATATTCGATATATTCGATATATCGATCGGGACGGCGGAATTTAAAAAATTGATTGCCGCGATCGCGGCTGAATACCTATCAGCGGAATATTAAGACCGACACCGACCGACCTTTCGATCGAAGGAGCGGACCTATACATAGGTACCTTCAGCTACGTAGGTATACCTATATCCCCTCACATTCGTATTCGTCTTCATTTATCGGTTGAATTTCTACGTGGCTGCCAAATATAAGTCGCGTACCTCAACCATTCTTTTCGCACAAAAGGAAATTTTCAGGGCAGATGGCAATCGTACTGTACGGGTGGAAATTGAATTCCGCGCAGCTAGGTACTTAATTGCGCGCGTAAAGGGGCAAAGTTTCGTCGATTAATGCAAACAACACCCTTCAACATTGCTGCAGGTTTCGACGCCCGTATAGAATTACATGCACATACATTAAGCGTCCCCGACTATCCGTTTGTGCTTTGGAAACGTGAACCGTTACAGAAGACAGCAACACGATACAGGAGAACGCGAAAGCTCGGTGGACTTTGAACGCTGAACGAAGCAACAAACTACCGGAATCCCTGATATCAGCAAAGTTCACTTCCCCTTGGACACGCGAGACTTGTGAAAAATTGCACTCTCCGGGGCAGTGCTCTTTCATTTTAAAAGCAGAACGCGAAGGCGACGCGATTTAAACGACTGTGAGAATTGCCTCAGCTGTCCTCTGGATTCTTCATTGCCACTAGAATGACTAAAAACCACGTAACCGCGATTCGCCGATCAAAATGTAAATTCTCCTACTAGTTATTCCTGGCAATGTATTTTTGCATGTAGCGCGAAGCGTGGAAACCAGACGCGGCACGCACGATATAACCAATAAATTGATTTTACCCGGAGAATCTGCATATACAAATACCCACATAGTTACGTACACGATACGTACGTATCGCGGCAGGGCTCCATGCACCACACAACGCACACATCTATACGAATATGCATAAGAAAAATAAATTAAACGGGTAAGAATGCCCGGGGCGGTTAATTTTAATTACATAAATTGAACGAGCGACTCGAGCAAACAACTGAGGAGAAATTGTTCGACGAGGACCTAGAGTAGGTAATTGAACAACTCGATTTCAATCTCGTTCCGTACTTTTAAAACGATCGAGTGGCATGGATGATGCAAGAGGGAAATTGGCAAAGCGTTCGGAAAGTGACGATAAAAACGACATTCCCGCGGACCGTAATTGTAAGTTTGAAGATACCGTTCTGTGCATTTTCGTCTAGCTTCGCGCTTAATTACCCGTTACCTCGAGGGGAACCGTTTTATCTTGCGAATGCGAGACGGAAACTACAATAACGTTAAGTTGTTATCGCGGGCGACTGACCTACGGCTGACTTATACTACTTCGCTTGAGCGAAACTTTCAGATAGGGAAGCGTAATGAAAATTAGCAGCAGCTAATATATATTTCGTGAAAAGTGAAAATGCATTGGGGGAGGCCGCGATGGTACACGTGTGATAATAATATAAATTAAGAGCCATCTCGAGAGAGTAAATACATACGTACGTTATACAGATAAGAGAGAATTGAAAGACAAGAATAATTATAAGATTCGTAAGAAAAGCTGACTCACCTCGGTGTCGTTCCACCACATGTGCAACCGGTAGTTCCTGAGCACGGAAGGGTCCTCGTTGATGTGATCCACTGCGAGTTTCACCGAAGGCATAACACCGCGACCAACGTGGCTCTCGGGTACGTGGTTGCCGTACGGGAAGAATCCAGCAATGTAAACGTCTCGTCTCTTCACGCCGCCGAGGTTTATCGGCTTCTGTCCGCCGCAGGTCAAAATTCCCTCCAGCCATAGGACAGAGGCGCACATATATGCGGTCGCTAGCAAACGACGCCAGCATCGCTGCCGAAATCTCCTTGGAACCGTGGCGGCCGTCATATTTTCCCAACACGCTTTTTCTTCTTCTACCGACGATCTACCGATTACTCATTGACACTTTTAATTGGCTCTTCCTAGTCGCTCGCGCTAGATTACTTGCGCGATAATCTTGCCGCTTCTCATCGCGCGTGGAAACGCGGGCATCGCGAAAAGGATCGCGTGCCGCTGCTTAAATTTAATTTTCCGTCCAGGCTTAATTGACTGTATCGAATCGACGACTACGGCTATGCCTTCATGTTATATACTCCCCTTTCTCTCCGTTCTTCGCGGCTCTTCTCCTCTGAACGCATTGTCCTCCCTCTTCCTTACGGTTGATTTTCGTGTCAAGTGTGCTCGCGCGATAGCCCCCACCCTCTCCACCCTTTAATTCGCCGCGCTACTCATCACTTTACCGTCCAATACTCTTCTAGTCTTTATCTTCTTCTTATTCAGTAATTACCATTTCTTAAGAGATACTATTTTATGTCTGTGCACTTAAGGTGTCTATGCTTCTCCATCCGCTTCAGCTTCCTCCAACACAACTCCATTTCCATCTGCTCCGTCGAGTGTACAGGAGTGCCAGGCGAAACAATCGACTCAACGATACTTTGTCGTGCTATTCTACGACAAGATCCCGTCGCGGACAATCCTCCGAAGCACGATAATGGCCGCGGGAGGCTATCGAGGATGATTTCGTGCCGTTTTCCGCGCGACACATTCAACGATCGCGGACAACGCAAACTGCCTAAACTTTTCAAAGTGTAACAAACAACGTTCCTTTATTTTCTGACGCGGCGATACCTCGGTCTGCCATTATCTCTACGATATCGTTGCTCTATCCCCGACTTTCATCGCTTGCTCATCTTTGATCGACGACGCAACCGACCAGTGATCTCCCAGCTGCATCTGCAACAAAAAATCACAGTGACCGTGTTAAAGAGACAGAGAGAGAGAGAGGGGGGGAGCAGTGATCGAACAAGAGAGTCAGGGAATATGTTATCTCTGGATTATGTGATCCGTGTGGAACACCACAACGGTACTTTCTACAAATAACACGGACAAATATCGTTGGTCCGTTTCCCTAGAATCCCAACCGTTATTCGATAATTCTTGATTAATGGTGAATGAGCATCGTTAATCAGTAATTAAACGTGCAGCTGGCCGCGAGTGAGGCGCACTGATATCCGCTCCAGCATTTACCATACCCAGTAGACCCATTCGGGTTTCGTCTCCGGAGAGAATGCATCTATTTGGTGGAAGTTGGCATATTAATTCCAATATGAAGAGCAGACGCTACCTCTAAGGATTTCATCATTCCGAATGAAGCGGTAGCAAAGCTAACATTGTGACTGGAAACTAAACAGCCCGTGGTTATCGTGCGGACGAATTTCTCGTGTAAATCCGTTCCGTCCAACGGAACGATGCTCTTTCTCCAACGAGCAATCGACAGTTGTTGTCTACGCGTCGTCCACGTTAAAACCGATTCTTTTCTTCCACGAAACGTAGGCGACGCGACGGCCAGCGTTTTTGGGAACGGTGGCTGAGGCGCCGAACTCTTTGGAACGGCGAAAATAAGAGAAGGAATATCGTTGAAAGAACCGTCATGGCCAGCGGAGACTGGATGCCAACGGCGGACGTTATAAAACCCGAAGCGACGTTACATTCGATAATTTTCCAACTAGGTCAAACGATATGAATTTTGCGATTGATACCATAGCAGTTGGAACTCTGGTATTCGTTACGTCGAAATATTTCGATTATAAGCGAATAACGATGAAAAATAATCATGCGTGTTAAATTTTTCAGCAAAAATAACGTGCTCGAGATTTTACACGGTGCTTCATTACCCTCGCCGTTCTCATCTGAAACATTTCCCGAATCGACCGAACGGAAGATGTATTTCAACCGTGTAAAATGTAATACAATATCCATACAGCACGCGCGACCAAACTCGTCAAATTTGTGTAAAAGTAAAAAATAGAAGCATGCCTCTCGCAACGTATCGAGAAATGTATTTTCCGCGAATTTTTGCAGCTTCTCGCCGGTACATGGCTGTAATGAACTTTTCTCATTAGAGCTAAGTGGTGTTCGATGCCGCCAACGCACCTGTCTGACCATTTATCGACTAATACTACTTATCATCACGAACCTTCCACCGTTCCGCCTTGTAATCATTGTTGATCTCTACGATCCTCTTGCAGGTATCTACATCCCGTAATTTCTGAAGCACGCTGTCGCATATTCTTATAGAAAACGGGGGCACCGAGGGTGAATTCGAGGGCTAAACCAGAAAGAGGATGAGACCGGATAGAAGTTTGAGATCAGTTTGCTGGAAGCTGGTACTTGACCGGAACACTCGAGTCGATGAACTTGGGATGATCGTAAAGTTAAGTGCCCGGAACCTCTAAACCTTAAGTACCCAATTACAATAGCAGCAGCTGTCGATAACGTTCCCTTACAATGGAGGACATTGTCCGTTCCAAGAGACACTTGTTTCGAACGATGAGATATCGCCAACCCGTGATATTAAATGTAGAGTGTAGAGACATCGCGTCATCGTGTACACACGATACTACACTCGTTGCTTTCATTACACAGATTTCGCGAAACTCAGGTGGAAATTCAAACTCGAACAGACACATACGTAAGCAGGCAACTACCGCGCGCTGCGGCTACTCGCTACTGGCACTGGACCTAAAGTTTTCAAGATATTTTAGCAAGTGTGCTTCCGCCTTTCGCTATCCTGCATCCCTATGACGCGATTAATACTCCCTGGCTTGAGAAACGTCGGGAGGGTGCATCAGCAAATTACGAATTATTTTGCAACGTGCGCGGATCGACGAGTCAGCAGCCGGGCCAACTAAGGCAGCCACTTATTTAAGTATATACATTCTAACACCACTTTGCCTATGAAAAGATTAATAAATACTGGCCGGTTATTGGCACGTGCCCCGACAGTTTGAAATTGGGAAATTTCGCCGCATAATCGCGCTAGCTCTTTCATTGAAATAGTTTCAGGGAAACAGTTTGATATGGAAGAGCTGGGTAGACATTAATCGATGCAATGTCTAAGATGCTATCAGCAAAATGGAAGCTGCAAACTGCCTGACGTCGGTCACGCGTCCGTTAATCTGGCATCTACGTTGCCGAATACGGGCCAGGCGTGTAAGTTGTTGCGGTCGCGATGGTCAGACCGAGCGTAGGTAATTAGCTTCCGTTACAGAGTTAATTACGTAAAGAGGTAGTTAGCAAACGATACATGGGAATACAATGCGATGCCACGCAGGAGTGTGTGCACCGCCATTCCGCCATGTATTTGCCTTCCATTCAAATTTCAAGCACTACGAGCGAGAAAGAGTTGACCTTTTTAAATTCTTTCTCCACCTTCTTGATCGCGCCTCTCGTTTTTTCACTCTCCAGTCTCCCCAATTAGCAGCTCCCCTCCCCACTATCTGCTGTAATTCTAGATTCTTCCTTGATCGTCCACCTTACTCCTCTTAACAGCTTCTTTAATAATTCATCCCATCTTCCCGTACCGCCTACTTTTTCATCTTCCACCAACGTCTCCCGCGACGAACTCATTCCCTTATTACTTTCTTTAAAAGCTTCTTCTTCATTCCTCGCCCACGATTGTACACTCGATTCCCTTTCTCCTTGCGCGCTCAAAACTGACCATGTATAATAGCTACGATCTTCGAGGAAAGACAAGAAATTCCGTGGAGAATGGCCGAGTTATCGAAATCGGACGATTATCTAAAGTGTCTTTGCTTAATTTTCTTTTTGTTGGCTCGTCCTGTCTTTACAGAGTTAATTCGTTTTGCTTGCTTCTTTTATCGCAGCTGAGATTCAGGTTTTACAACGTCCTTGCAATTTGATTTCGCGTCCCCGTAGAATAGAAGTCGAGTTCTCCAGCGTTTTCTTTGGAAGAATCCTCTGGTCCCCAGTCGGATCGAATACCCGTAACGACTAGCTTCTTCCATTTCTTCTTTCTACGTCAGCCATCGCCGAATCGAACACCGAGTCCACACCGTGGAGAAACATTAGAAGGTTCGGTCTCCTCGGGAAAAATGTTTGCCCAGCCGAATGTCGATACTTTTCGATGATGATTTCGTGGCCACTGTCTTTGCTCGTCACTTTTCTATACCGACTACACCGGAGGTCGGGTTTTCGTTCTGGATATTCAACAGATCCATGTTGGCATAGCGCGTCAACCGTTGTAAAGTCTGCGTGGAAATGGTTCGCGATACTAATGGCAGCCGCGGTTTCGCCAGGTGGCATTGACTGACGTCGGCCCCCGACCGGCCCGTTCACCACCGACAGAGAGATCATTGCAGGTTGCAATTCAGAGATGAAAATCGGTAGGCTGTGAATCGGGCAGTGGTCGATTCGAGTAGACGGTCGCGACTGCCGATCAATAGTCCGGCGTGCGTCGGTCGGCTGGGTCCACCAAGATCGCCGGTTTACACCCAACGCGATGCGACGCGACGCGACGTTCCGAGTCAGCTTGACGGATCGTGTCAGTCTGTCAGACTCAGGAGCAGCGAGGGCTAGCGTCCAACGATCGGATGCTCATCTCGTTAACCAGAGGGAGGTGTAATGTTAGAAGAACTGTTTCAAGGGGTTATACAGGCCGAAAAGAGGCGAACTTTTTGCAGTTAAAAGAGCAACATTTAAAGAACATTTGGTACTTTCTTCTGTAGAAAAATATTGACGTTTATAATATAAATACAATGACATCCGAGAAGCCTTTTTAAGAGCGGCGAGCGAGATATCTGAAAAACTACTGCTCGATGGAAACAACGTTGCTCCACCGAGAAGAGGGTAAAACGACCGAAAACTGTTAACAAGGTTTCTGTAATGAATACCAATGCCGGAAGCAGAAAGGGATCCTGTTGGTGCCTGTCTGTTCGTTAAACGTGGCCCATAACTCTAAATTTATCGGGTTGGAAAAAGTGAAGGGAGGGTATTGCATATTACGGCGGCACCATGTTGGAGGTGGTTGGAGAGAGCGGTGGAAGCGGAACGGGCTGACCCTCGATACTATGTACCCCTGAATAAACGGCGATCGGTGTAATCATTAATTTATCTATAATCTTCAATATTTGCACTGGGAGTGGACAATCTGCCTCGTTGCTCGGACGAGTAATCCAATCCATGGAAAATTTACGAGCAGATAGTCGATAGACCGGAAAATTGGATTATCCATAATATGAATTTCGTCATAGTGCCTTCCTGTCAGCGTCCGATTCAAATATTAATAAGGCGATACGCTTTCCCCAACTCGTCCTTTCGTTTTCCGTTTCAGATTTCTCCCTCGGTACAGGGCGTTCCAAGGAGTCACGCTATAGCGAAGGATAAACGAAGAGGAACAGGGGGGGCAAAGTTTACTCTTACTTTGGACGGTGCTCGAAGAGCCCGGACCGATCGCAGGGGAGGCGATTGATATCGGGATCGTTTGGTAAACGGCGGGAGCCGAGTCGGTCCAAGTAATAAGGGCTCATACAGTATTCATCGGTGACCATGTCGCGGCAAGGTTGGACCTTGGCATAGTGACATAATTCTCAACGGTTGTATCGCGCTACTAGCTAGTAACACGCTAGCCGGCCTGTGGTGACCGTGAGTCTTGGCTGAAATAACCGTCGGTGGTGCCGCCCTCGTTCGCGCTCGCGTCCGCGTCCGCGCCGCGCCAGTGACGTCGACAACGGTTGATAGTGAGCACGGTGGCGTGTTTCCTTCGGTTCATCGCTTGATCGATGGACTTTACTTTCAAGCCGAGAAGGTCGTTCGCTTTCACCTTATGGGGCAAACTACCGCGGAACACGAAGAAACATCGAAAGTGCTGGGCCGGTTTAGGCTCGCGTGCCGATAACGTCGACGCCGCCCGACGACGCCGCCAACGCCGACGCGACACCACCGTCACCACTCTACAGCTCGTAAATTATGCTAATGAAAAATTACGAGTAATTTCCTTAGAACCTCGACTCGACGATTTTTTACTCGCTAACTTTCGCTGCTATGTTTAATATTCGCTTTAATAAAATGACTGTTAGATATACATATATGGCGTAGCAGATTCGCGGGGGTACACGTAGTCGGTTGAGTTTGGTTGATCGACATTTCAGATGAATCGGGAGAAACTGGATCAGGTTGCTCGGGGGTTAGGCGTTCCACTTTTCGAGTGCGAGAACGGCGACGCAAGAACTGGCGAGAGCAGTTGTTTTCCGTTAAAAATGCGACCACTCGCTGGCATTGTGTAGCCCGCGGGGCGAGACTGAATTGCGACATTCCAGCGAAACATCGAAAACGTTTAAGCGTTTACCGTTAACGCGATTCAAGATTCTGAAAAACCTGCTTTCGCTTTTAAAGAATTTCACGATTCACGAGCGAGCCTAATTAGAATACTCTGCTACTCGGAAACTTTTTGTGCTTCGATTGTGTTCCCTCTTGCTCTTCTACCATCGACCATCGACCATCGACCGCCAGAAGTGCAGAAATTTTTTGTAATTTCTGACTATTACATGGTAGGCGCATAGCCTTGGATTTTTTCTGAAAGTACGCGATGCGAGGCGCAAGTGTCGTTGCATACAAGGTTTGCTTCGATAGGAAACCTGAACGTCCGCGTCCGTTAAAATTTGCAGCACGCGTGAAAGCAGGTCAAGGGGGAAGGAAGATCGGTCGTTACTGAAAACAATCATTTCCATATTTCAAACGCTCGCCTGGCGTATCACGAGGCTCCTACTATAAGCTTTTCCAACCAACACGATTACCGCGTTGCGAGGGATATTATGAGAACGGCGGATCTAGTTAGGAAACGAACATACCTATGTGCCTTCTTCGTAATGTGCAACGGCGACGAGAATTACTATTCATTAGCCATTCATTTTTATTTCGTAACTCCGGTACATTGGAGGAAAGTTAGGAACAAAGTTTCACCGTATTATCCGGCTATCTCGAATGTCTTAAGCTCGGGGGAATAATTCGTACAGTCCTCTGATACTAACAGCCAACTTTCAGTTGCCCACCGTCATCGAGCAAACTCTCCTAATCGCTCGAGGCAGTGCGAGATCGATGGTTCAAGTACCGTGTAGAAATTCAGCCGCAACTTCAGTGGAACGCATCAATCATTAGGGCGGCCGCGTGCTCCGCGCTGCCATAAACAAAAAATTTGATCACTCTGTTGCTAGATACTTGAACCTTCGTTGCAAACATTTCGATAATATGATCTGAAACACTTTTTGCCTCGTTTAGTATACATAAGTACATATACAGCTCATTGACTGGATTATCTTCAGTGGTGCGAGTCAACCATTAGACCGACGCGACGCCCTGCTATCTGCCGTGCAACAGCAAGGCTTGAATAGTAAATGTAAATGTACCTACATATAACGAGTTCGGTTCGTTATTGTGTATCACACTATTTTCGTATGTTTTCCCCAGAGAAGTGAATCGTGTTGCGAGTAAGCAAATAAGAGAAATTAATTGGCCTCGCGTAGCTGGGGGATACGCGGCTGTAATTACTGTTCTTTCTGATCGTTTAGGGAGAGCAACCGGAAAAATGTCCAAGAGGGACGATGAATTTTCCAGCGTGCTTGTTAACTTCATTCCCCGGTGAAAGCCTTCGAGGACGAGACCGAGCATTGTCCTCGCAAAACCTAATAGGTACGTTGCCAATTCGTTAACGACGTTCCCTATTTAGAAAGTTTATCCTGATCTCGTTGAAGCCGAGCCAAATAAATGTACACAGCTTGTACTACACAGGCATTAAAAGCCTCCCCTGTAAAATCCAAGCGACTGAAGCCCCGCGCTAAGCTAAGAAGCAAACTTTGATTTTCAACCCGATTTGCAGATGGAAAACGAGATGGCTGCGCTGCAAAATCGTATAACCGGATAAACGTTTTTTTTTCAAACATTCACGAGAGCTCGGATTCGATTAGCAGGATAGAGTGGAACTTGTTTGAGCAGCATCGAAACGGTTTACGAACGCGCTTCTGCTCTTTGCGCTGGTGAAAGTCGCTTATTTAAATGCCATTCCCAATCCTGGCATAGTTCAGTTCTCCCAGTACATAGTTGGATATGTACGTGTAATCAGCGGATCGCCAAAGCGGCTGTTTACGGCCTGTCTTGGCCGACTTTGAATTCGGTGGGGGGTCGCGTGTAAAACACGTTCAAGGTCCCCTCGTTCTCGCCCCGGAATATTCAAAAGGTGCGCGCCAAGTCGATTAACAGACAGTTGAGAATTAAAGTACCTTGAAGCGGTGGATTGGCGTCGGCGTCGGTGGATTCGCGTGCTAAATTCGAATGTTCTGCTACGTAAATGTTGACAGAGGGTGGTAACGTATTGTGCGGGCACACGCGACCGAACGCTGGATGATCGATAATCAAGTGCACGAGAATACGCTATAGAGTATAGAGGAATATACATAATGCATACACACGTCTGTGGCGATGTTCATCGCGAAGGTCACGTTTATCGGAATACCGGCTGTTTATGCCGCTACCACTGGAAAAATAGAACGCGTGTCGCCGCGCCGCGCCACGCCGCGCCGTAGCGAGACAGCTTTGTAACGCGATTTAATTACGATACATTTTTTAGACCTTCGTTTCCATGGTTGGCCACCTGATTTAAATATCAAACACGGCAGCGCCAGCGCCAGCGTTTCATTAAATCTATTAACTCTTACTTTGTGGCGAGTAATGTGGGTCAGCGATTATGTAGTTGCCTGCCAACACGTATCGATGCCTAAACACCTCTCCGCTGCAAGCAACTTCGCGAAATCAAAAGAAGCGGATGGGACCGAATTTACAACTTGATTATAATAACTGTCGCCTCAGACTCTCTTGTACTACTGAGCCTGACTAGTTTTTGCGGGGGATAGTGGAGAGCACAAGCCGGCAGGTTGAGCGACAGGATAAGTAGCCGAGGGTGTTTCGCTCGAGTCGCTAAAATCATCGCGTAACGCAAAATGGTTCCATTAGTAATGTACACGTGCGAGAGACGCTCCCCGAGTAAACAGCGTGTCATCGCGTAATATTTCCGAGACACTTGTTATGCGGTATGAATACTCCGAGGAAACTGGTGCGAGACACTCGCGCGAACATTGTAAATGAAGCGGAGACACCTAACGCTTCGCGAACTTTCGAGCCCGATGCATCACGCTTCGAAATGAATGTCCCGCCTTTCACAGCCCATGCGCCAGCAACTTTTTCATCCCCTGTTTAACAACGTTCAACGCCACTGTCAATGTTTTTTCGGCGGCGAGAAGGAGAAATTGATTGCGCGGATTACGCGCGGCAAGAAAATAACTCGTGCCCGGGCAGCTTGGCTGTTCCTTTTTACAGTGACAGTGAGACCTGTGCCAAGAAGATAAGAAGGAGTCGCGAGGAGGCGAGCAGCAGCGCTGGGGAGGCAGGGATTCTTATCGCGTTGGGAGATACGTAATTTCGAGTAACGATAAGTTAAGACCGTTGGTAAACCGTGCACAGGATTAAGGGAGAAACATGCTTGATAAAATCCGAGGAGAATCTCGCCGCGACGCGGCGCGGCGCAGTAAACTCTGATTAGTCCGGTGTACGTTGCCTTATTGAAATGTTTCTAGGGACAGACGCGTGTCACGTAAAAAATTCAATTCGTAGAGTAGGTATGTATTTGTTGTGATTAATAGACCGGTCGTGTCGGCTCGTAATGTCGCGCTCATAAATCTCTCGCGTCATATTGTAAAAAGACTTTGGACGTCCTGCAAAATCCTCGGAGGGAAAGGAAGGAAAGGACGGAAACGGAGAAAACGGAGGAACTAGCATGACGAGTTAACGGAGGGACCGGACCGTAACCCGACGAGGAATGTAGAATTCTTTATGGCACGAGTTATACGGCGACGCGACGTGACGAACCTGGACACATAATGAAATAGGAGGGCCCTCAAGGCTTTGGATTTGTTGGACGTGAAAACGACGCTGGATCGAAAAATTCCGACGGAATGAGATTGTCGGCGAGTCCGGTAAGGTATTGAATCTTCCAGCACGGAGGTCGGCTTACTCGAGTAGGCCACGTGGGAAACCGACAGAGCTCATCGTGTCACGTATCTCTGCCGGGGTAGTAACCTGTGAGTCGGTGCTAATATTAAAAGACACCGACCGACGCTACATCATCCCGATTTAACAGGTCGGATAACAGCACATCCAGGAAACTAATCAAACCTCCTCTGTCCCTAATTCAATCGACTTCCCCTTTTTCTCTTTTCGTTAACAAAGAATCCTGGACTGATCAGCCGTGAAAAATATCCACGCTCCCCCGTAAATAATGGTATAACGTTCGCCGAGAAGCTCTCGAGAATTTTGCGCATAAAACACTTCTCGGTTCCCCTAGGCACGAGCTTGCTTCAACTTAAAGTTAAAGTTAAAGTAAAAAAGAACGAACCTATGGAACAGATGCCTCTCAGGCGGGTTTCATATTCGTCGGGTTGATCGAGTCTAGGTTGCTTCTCCAGGATGAGCAGCTCGCCTCTGCGCAACTGTGCATCTGCCTGAAACGAAGATAAAAAGTTGTTAGGGCGCGTGAAGACGTTCCTTAAATAGATTCGAATTTAGCAAGTGACTGGGACAAAAGAAGATGGAACATTTGGCAGATCGTCTGCGGATCAGCCGTACTTTCTTATTTATCCCGTCTAATCCATTTGATTGTCCAATAAAGCTGTTTTCCAAACGCGCGTGCGGGGGGAATGCGGTCGAGAGCAAATAAAAGAAAGGGCGATCGCAATTTTACTCGAGCCGATAGCAAACAAACACGAAATATAACAAACCTTCGTGCAATCAAATAGCTACGTATATTTAGTTCTAGATTCTCGGAAGATAAATGGTCGAATGGAACGGAAAGAATCATGTCTTGGAACGTTTCGAGCTATCCAAGTTACCACAAGATAATCGCGAATTCTATTTATCAGATTGCAAAATGTGTCTCCGTCCCGACGGTTCTGGCGAAGAAAACACTCGTGTCTTTACGCTTGAAATTGACTCGAGGGTATCCGCGTTCTCATCGTTTAGCTTTCTTCGTCGTCGTTGATAAAAGCTTCGTTTCGCTACGTAAGGATGACGCGCGGGTCAAGAGATGGAAGTTGGCTAATCGGATGATCCCTGATATTTCACCGTTCAAGTATGAATAGAGGCGTGTAGAATGGGTCGTGATACAGCAAGAAGTCGTAATAATCGAAACGTTATGCGGTTAAGATATTAAACGATTCGTTCGAGTTTCGTCGTATGTGTGCAGAGCGCACTGTGCAGTATTGGGGCGAAATGCTCCCTAGGCGCATTCGGGGGATGATTAACGATACCCATACTCTCGCCGTGTCTCATCTCATCGATGCTCCATCATTTCTATCGAGTGCAACGCGAATCGGCTGACAAGGCGACCATGTTTTTTTCATAGTCATCTGAATATTGCGCGCAGCCCGTGCTCGCGTGCTCGAATAACTCGAAGAACGCGGTGACAACGGCAGTTAGTGTACTTGTCACGCTTTGTCGCGCGGCGTGCTGCATCGTGAGTAACGAGGCTGCGTCGTCGCATCCCTCAACGCTTTTGTAAAGTAGAATCAGAATCGCCTATCACCTCCGCCATAATAACGAGCCGCATTCGTCTGCGGAGTGAAGTTTAAACGGCGCGCGGCGAGGACCCACGATAACCGAGAGTACCAGTTACATACGTTCCACCTCTACGATCTAATATTTTAGTTGCGCTTCAGGCGCGAGATGTACTTTGAAATTTTGCAAAAATAACGTCAGTGGGAGCACCCTCGTCTTCCCGGTTCTTAAAGACGCGTGTACTCGGCTTGATTATCGCTAAGAGGAGTTATTAAACCGAGTGAAATTTCAGGGAAGGACCGTGCTACTGCCTCAAGAGCTTCGCAATCTCCGAGACAGAGGCGGAGATTCGATTATCCGGGTTAATCGGAACTATGGCGATCAAGTCGAGACTAGAGAGAGAGACAGAGAGAGAGAGAGAGCGAGCGAAAAATTGAGATCTAGGTTAAAAATAATTTTATTCATAGACTTGGACGGATTAAGGGCTCTAATACAACATCCTCGAATAAGAGCTTGAACGGGGGAACAATGGTAGTTAAGCTCGTCGCAAAAGCTGGTTCTTCGGCGATTTGAAAAATTCTGCAGCGAAGCAACACCCGTCGCGTTTGTTCCGTAGAGATCGTTAAAATATGCAGACCGGCGTTGAAAAAAAGCATCGCCTTCTGTGCCGTTCGCACCACGAATCTAAATTGTCGGCAGCCGTGCTATTGTGAACTGGCCAAACGCTCGCCGGCCGTGCTAATATTTCACCGGAACGTTTCGATTTGAAAACGCATCGAAAATATCGCCTCTGGCCGAAAGATATATCCGTTCACGATTGGCACGCGGCACGTACCTCCCCTCTTCCCCGCATCCCCCGCATCACAACGAACGTAATTTTCTTGATTTGTTGCTCTTCAACTGCACCGCGGACAGATTCACTATTGACTCTACAATAGTAATTAGACGCGATACAGTGGCGTTGATCGGAGACTGTGCGCTGCTCTCGGCACAGCTGCTGGTGCGCGCGAGGGACCTCCTGCTTCGGAACAGTTTTCCGCTAATATTATCTTGAAATTTCGGGCAGGGAATTCGCTGGCTCGTAATGAACTTCCTCGAGCACGCTGTGTGCCGGGAAATCTAAGAGCTCGATAACACTGATGCTGTGAAATATGATTCTCCCTGAAATTAGGGGTGTTGACGGAGAGTCATTCAGCTGCAAAATAACATCGTCGCGAGGATTCGCGTGGGCATGAAATGCAGCGGCAGCGGCCATGCGAATTTCGGCATTTGTAGGTATGTATGTGGTGACTGGACGATCGGTTCGTGTTTTCCAGGTCCAGTTTAACTGCACAATAGGTGCTCCAATTGAATTGCTACGTTATACGAATCCGGTTGTATATACAGACGAAAAGGACACTAGCCAGAACTTGAAGAGTTCCTGAAACGCTCAAATGCTGCCCTCTCACTGTTCATTTAATTGCCACTAGAGCACTCGATGAATTTTAATACCGCCGAGCTCTAAAAATCACATTCGTCGTGGAGAGGGCTGATAAAAATACCAGCCAAACACATTCGCAACCAAACTATTGTGCCTACTATATTATATGCCTGAATGCAACTGACTTACGACTATACGCCCCGAGGTAACAGGTGAATAGGTATTCATTTTTACACAGAAACACGAATACAATATTAATGCAGATCATTACTGAACGAAAAATCGATACTGTAGGTACATGTTGCGTCACAATGAAGTTGTGCAACAATTGTGCAACGCCTTTCGCGAAACCTTTGTGCCCTTCTATGTAGGATATAAATCAATTGTAGAAAGATTGAAACGTAAAATAATCCCGTTTATTAAAATTCCATTTCTAGACGGCTAACGAACTCACAGATAAACCTTCGATATCACATTTACGATGCCAATTGTCAGAGAGAGAGAGAGAGAGATTGCATTATAAGTTGTTGATTACAAACCTGAAATTATTATCAGAGAGTCGCGGCATCGCGCGCTAGGCTGCTCGCAAAGTTGCGTACGTGTTTCATACTTTTCTCGAGGGTCTAACAGATAGCGGGAAAACTCGCAAACGAACTAAACTGCGGGATCCGCAGCGAGGAGGTTAATTGAATTTTATCATTTTAGGACGGAACTATCTAGGTATTCGAGATAAAAGTTTCATCTATAAATCAAGCGGCGAAGAAAACATGGCCATTCTTGCACGTAGGTGGGAAAGGTAACTGTGCGAATATCTACTGTTTATTGTAAAAACGAGTACCGAGATAGTGGGATCAGTTTTCCCTCCGTCTTACTCCCAGTTCATAGAGTGTTCGCTCATCAAATTAACCGTTTGTTTCACTGCCGCGGCGGAGGAAGAAAGAGTGGTCGGTGAAGAAGGCGCACATCCGCGGTAATTCATAATAAGTTAGCAAACGGAGGTGGAATGAAACACGAGGGCATAGTCCCTCTTTGGTACATGAGTATAGGAACGTATTCGCATTACGCTCCTCTCTACGGCTTTTATTCCACGTATTTCATTTTGTTGCTGAAGAACGCTCAAGTGTTTTCGCTACTTGTGCCGTTTTTGAAGTAGCGTTTCGCTCCTTTCGCTTCCTTCGCTCCTTTCGCTCCTTTCGCCAAGCCCTCGGGATTATCTTGTGCTTTTTCGAAGGGCCACTTGCCACGGAAACGCTTCATGTACAATTTACTTGATAATATTTGCCAAGAGCATTGTGTTTCCTTTCCCTCGTTTGGCGTGCTTATCGCATGGGTTGTGCGCAATAGCCAAGCTAGTCCCGCTGCACGAGACCGCTCGAGACTGCTAGAGACTGCTCGAGGCTGCTCGAGACTGCTCGGTACTCTTCATCCTGCGTTTAGAGTAGGTACAATTCCATAATTTGGTAATTCCATAATTCCGGCGTTCTATGACGAAGAAATTGCAGATAAAAACGATACGTGGTGCTGAGCCGGCGTGTAACGACCTCGAAAGTTTCGCGCGGAATTAGAGAGACTGGGGCTATCTTGGGTTAGTCGGTGTCCGTGGTCGGATGTGTGTTTGTTGTCGGCACTTGGACGGAGAGGACGAAACGTTCGTGCCTTTCCATCCTTTGCAGTTGAACAAGAAAGGGAGTAAACTCGTCAGAAGTTTCAGCCTAGTTTGTCCGTCTCAAGATTTGTTGCAATCTTTCCTGTCCCTCTGCCTCCTTCGTTCACCTCTCTCGCAATTTACCCTCTTCCTCCTTTCGCTGTCCGCCTCCTCACCCTTCTCCCATTGTCCGAGTCGGATCGACGAGGGTTTTACCAGAGGGAAAGTCCCGCCTTTACCGGATTCCTCGCGGCTCGCCACATTCACCGCGAAGAATACGCGGCTACGGTTCCGGCACGAGCACTTGTCGAACAAGAACCTCTATATCACTTCTCGTAGATAGGTTATAGCCGATCTTGCGATCTTACGAGTACTCCAAAGCTCTTTACGAGAAACGCCAAGTGACACCGAGAGAACTTGACATTACGGTCGACCCTTGGCTTCGCCCCATCATGCATCAGCCGAGGAAGCTCCGTTCAACGCCACGCTTTTAACGAAATTCCGATTTCTCACAGAGCCTGAATACGGAGCAAGAGATAAGCGACAGGAAGGAAAGCGGAGATCTGCATGATACAGTCCTACAATTATTTGCAACACGGTAAACGTAAGATGAAAATTATAGGAGAGGCAGACCCACTGGGTGGCGCGAGCCCAACCACTTTATCTCTCTTGCAAAGTGCAAGACATCCTGCTGCTTCCTACGCTGGACCGTGCGTAATTCAAAGGAGCGTCTAGCCTCAAAGGAACGCGTTAGAATAATGCCCCGTGGACACTGGTCTTAGGTGACTGGCGTATAATTTTCGTGGCAAGGTGCGGGTGGTTGTTCCAACTCGTCCACAGTATTCTGCTGGAATTCTGTCGGCGCGACCGCGGCGTGTGATTCCCCCTGTGTGCCTGGCACTTGGACTTTCAGCACCGGCTTCAGAAAACGGCTATACGTTCCTGTTTCTTTCCAACACAGGCAACCGGAGCTTAATTAGCTATGTGTATTAAATACGACTGTTGTGGCAGTCTAATTAATGCTTCGAGTCGGGCCAGGTATTCTCCTCGCGAGTCCGGTTAATTAGTTGGACCGTACTTTAAGACTCGGATCTTGGCAGCATTCAGAGCGAACCCGTTCCGAGGGCAGGAATCGTGGCAAGCGAACCAGAGTATAATACCGCGGGTCTCTACGTTCCACGAACTTTTCGGCTTTGGCCACTCTGTAATTCGTCTGTCTGAGCCACGCTCGATTATCGTGGGCGGATCCAGGAAGAATCTTCGATTCGTTTATTTAACAACGGACTTGGAATTTCGATTCTGCGAGCAATACGGTTTTGGTTTCGCCGGTGTGCATCGGGATAATAAAAGTTGCTAGGTCAAACGCTAACGCTTCCTGCGGTGCCCCGTAATACTCTTAGGAGTCCAGCCACACACCGGCGGACCCCAACTTCCTGTGGCTCTCACGGACGCGAGTCTGTGGCATTACCGGGCTTCGCCCAGCTAATGCCGGCAAAAAATTTCGAAAATTCTTAAATCTTTCCTGCTAATCGTGAGCTGCGATGAAATTGGATACTTTTTAGTTTTGGCGTTAACTGTTACACACGACTCCGTGATTGGTCGTAGCGGATTCATCGTTAAGCATTGTTTCGAAGCAGATTCAAACTCGCTGGTCCCCCGTGCTCGAAATTTGTACGCGACGCAACTCCGCGCAAACTGTAGAACAATAGCTGTTCGCTTCGATATTTTTCCCGTTACGACGCGAACTCGTTATTCGATCACAACTCTCTTGACGCTATTGTGTCGGTTCGTAGCTTCAAAGTCGTTCTTCGATCGTTCAAAATGTTTGCTATCTTTCACCGAGGACGGGAGTGCGGAGCATGCGCGACTAGAATTTCTGATTGCTGCGCGGAGACGCTTCCAGCCAACAATTACTTTGTGCCACTAAAATTTCAGGCCATCCCATAGGTTGCTCGGTTTAATTACGCATGCTAATAAGCTTCATCCTCCACGGAAATTTCGTGTAAATATGTGACGCAGAAATTTCGGCGAGCTAGGGGAGCGCTGCGACGCGGGCAACGATCCATCGAAAACTAGCCAGCAGAGATTATGTTCGAGGTGACGATCGACACTCGATTAAACCGCGTGTATCGCGGGGTAACGACGGGGAACGTTTCGCGGACCAATAATCGAGAGGCTGCAAGTGGTCGTTGAGGATCCCTAAAACCTATAAAACTGGCACTGGCAATTTCATTATCCGATAAAGCCGGTGTAAAAATTTGCTTTAACGCGGGATCGAATTCTAACAGGGTTGAACAGGATGAGGGACGCGCGGCCGACCCTTTTCTCCGAGGGAAGACCGGCTTTAAGCGTCGGCAACATTTAAGGACACGACATATGAACGGTACGTGGCCCTTGTATTCCTCGTGCACATAGTGCACAGTGCACAACGGGACCAGTATCGACATGCGACCGAGTGTTCCTACCTTCGAGGAGAAAATGCTTCGAGGAAACGCTCGAGAGCACCAACACCAACTTCGCCATTAACGCTCTTTGTCAGGACCACTACACCATCCACCCTCGCTCGACCTCTTTCCACGTTTCCATTGCATCCAGCAAACCGTCTGACGGAATTCAGAGGAATTCCAATGCCCCGGACAGACGGGCGATGGACGGACGGGTACAGATCGCGTCAGTTAATTTTCATTTACTTGGGGAAAAATATGCGCGATGAGCAACGGCTTTTTCGTCCTCTCGCTGCGCCATCGAGTCTGCCGTGTATCGGGCACAGACGGCAATATCTCCGGCAAAGAAATACCGTTCAGAGAAACAACAAGCTCGTTGGTATATTTTATGTTGCTCTGAACTTTGTAAAAAAGTTTCACCATCATTCGTCCATGGCCAGGCGCATTTGCTCGGGCGAATATAATTTCTATGCTGAAGCGAGAAAATCGATAAGCACGCGCACCGAAAACGAGCCAGGTACAATGAAGATAAATAATTTATTTTGGCACGAGGATAAATGAAACTGATGAGCCTTTCCAATCAGCAAATGAAACGCGTGTACTATACATATAACGTAGTCCCGTTGTTTAGCTTTCCTGCCAGTCAAAGTTCGCTTTAATCGATCGAAACTAATTGTCGAATGATGATCAAGTATTCAACGGGCGCGTTCCATTTTATCTCCCGACAAAGACTATCGATTCGATCCAGGGCGGAATGTAAAATATTCCATCAGCTCTGCGCGACTGCGGAGCGTTCGTATAAAAATATGCAAATAACAGGTGTCAGGGCTAGTTAAACATCTATGTACGTATACCTACGAGATCAGGACACGGACTCGACTGGTGGAATAGGCGGAATAGGCGGAATACGCGGAACGCGTTGCCCCCCCGGAATCCGAGATGGAAAATTGGAAGGTACGCGCTGTCAACTTGACATCGAGGCGATGATATGCAAATAAAAAGCTCCGAGCAAACTGTTTGCGCGCGGCTTCCATTCAGCCGGGACGACAGATGACGTTACGCTTCAGTACGTAGGTATCAAATATCGTGACACTCCTTTTGCGAAAAGGTCACCACCTCTCGAGGGACCGGCGCTAGCAAAACACATTTCTCTCGCGTAAACGTGCCTACGTAGTTTATTTTTGCATTAGCCAAGACTCCCGAGGCGAGGGGGGTGACTGGACATGCCGTAATAAACGTCAGAGTGAGTTCTGTAAGTGTTGTTCGAGGCAGGCGTCGTTACGCGTTGCCAAATTAAATTGCAAATCAATGATCGAGAAAAGGATCCGGCCAGAAGGCGGGGGCGTTGCAGCGGAAAACGAAAGTACGGGAATAAATTTCTGAAATTGAAGGAATAAGGGCACGAGAGGGGGCGGAGGAGAAGGAGGAAGAGGCGAAGCGGCGTCAATACGCCGGACCGGGCCGCGCCGGGCCGGGCGACGGCGACGGCGACCCGAATTCCCGCGAGAAACAGCAGAATCAAAAAAGCAAAGAGTCATTGCAAATCAAGGGACCGAGAGCTCGCAGTCGCGGCTACGCGAGCCCACAGAATCGCTCCTCTCTATTGTTCACGCTCCAACAATGCTGTCTTTGTCGCGATGTGATTAAACCCTGAATAAATTTTCTATTACGTTGCTCTACACCGAGCTTTCCCTCGTTTTCGAATGGTCGTTTGCCCTGCCTCGTTCATACCTACTTGGTCGGTCGCGCTTTCGATTTTCTCCCTGCAAGTACCGAGCCAACACGAACGCGAGAGCTCCGACCAACCTTGCACCTCGACGTCGTCCTTCGCGTTAACCCAAGATTTCCGGTGCTCGTATTTTCCGCCCGGACCCCGGGCCATTTTAAACGAGTCGCTATCAATAATTTAGAAACGATTCAATTACTTGCATCGAGCTGGAACGTGAGCATTTCAGCGAAACCAACAACGAAACGAACAGAAGCGGGAAGGTGGAAACACGGGGATGGATATTATACATTATACAGTGCCAGCCGTGTTGTGCTTGCGCTTGCAATTTGTGCTTCAAGTATCGAATCGCTCACTAATTACTGTTAATTGAAAGGGTAACAGATTTCATGCTCGCGTAACTATGCACAACCTGAGAGCACAATGTTAATTGTACTCTTGCAAATTGCTGGGATGAACTTTCAATAAAATCCCGTTAAATCTTTCGCCAGGCGTTTGCTCGATTATGACGAGCGCAATCGAGATGCGCTTAATCCAGATAAAAAAGGTCAAGACTCGACAGAATATACCTTGGCTTTACAACGCGAGGCTGATAACACGACCCCCGCGATAATTCAATGAACATTTCTCTGCTTTTTTGGTCAACCGTAACCGCTCCAACTCTTTTATCACTCCACGCTGAAGCAAAGGGAAAAGCCGACGGCTATCGATTTTTATAAAATTAGAGACTGTTTTAAACGCTGATCCAATGAGAAATTCATCTCGACGACCTCGGATAAGGTAACGCAATCGTTGCTTCGCGTTACTATTATTCGATTATCGCCCCGCTATAATTCGGATATTAATACATCATTATCTGCCCTATCGAATCTAATTTCCTAATCCTGATCCTAATCTTCAAATAATTGCAGCGTTACAACAGCGTCTTACAGTCGACGGAAGGAATGATGGAGTAATAATGGAGAACATGTGTATGTACCTGGAATCTGGCAAAGAGAATTTCAATTCGAGAGTTATGCAATGGGTGCCGAAAGGCTCCCGTTAAAATGCGAATCTAGAAAGGGCGTGGAGTAGATCCCCCTCGAAATTTTCCTCGTACGTTTGAGTTTGCTGCCACGAGGCATCCGGTATTAATTCTTCCACGTAGGATATCTTACATACATATGTATGCCGCGAGGAATTCTGGATCCCAGGATCCTAAGATCCCAGGATCCCGTGTACCACGTATCCGTACATACTACATACCGCACCGTCAGTCTGCAAGCTGTGCTTTGTGATTTCATCCTTCCGCTGTCTTTTATGGCGCTTTCGCTCGCTCGCCTGCAGCTTTGCAGAGCACACGATGCCTTTGATTGATTCACCGTTATAGGTACATATGTATCACCTTTGGCGAATCGAGTTAAATAAAAATTTGCAGCGAAAAAGCATTTCGCACCGCGAAGCAGAAGCGGAAACGTCGGAGTTACGCGCGCCGTGGGCCGCGATTACTATTAATTTGCCCGGAGGATGAGTCCGAGATAATACCTACAGCAACGAACACGATGTATTCAACGGAGAGACGTCCACCAAATACCCCGAGCAATTACAATTTGCCTGGAAGAGGAAGATTTTCTAACTACGCTCCCTGGTGTTGTTGCACAAATGAATCAAACCGCGCTGCTGGCTTAATAGCAATTAATTATTGGACCTGCTGTGTCGTTTTACGGTTTCAAAGTGTGCATTTCGAGCCATATCGCAACCGCACTCCTCGCCTTCTTCCACTGTAGAGCTCTGTGACAAAACCACAGTAGGATGTAAAGGCATACTTAACAACCTCATCCACGTTTGGCGCCGTGAATAATAGAATCCGTGCTTTACAATGTGAAACAACGGTGCAACAGTGCAGCAGTGCAACAGTACGTACTTTTCGTTCACGAGGAGGAAAATAAAACCTTGAATCGAGGTTAGAGTCGAGGTCGAGATCGGTCGATTAATGATACACCCTTGCAGCGCGTTCGCTAGCAGTGCATATTTCGTTTGTCCACGTTAATTTACTTTGCAGCAGTGATTTGGAAAATATTCCCTTTATAGAATCATACCCTTGTTTATCGCATCAACCTTCATTTGGCAAGGAGAATAGCGTTGCCGCTGGAATAACGCCTATGTAGAGGTTTTGCAGTGGAGACTAACGAAAAAAGCTGACCTCCAAGGATAAAGATTACGTCGGAACAGTGACCCTGTGGCGATTCGTGTTTGGGACTCGGTATAGCGTAATTCTTGGAAGAGGGGAGCGCGAAAGAAAGCAGCCTGCGTGCGAATAGAAGGTAAACAAACCGACCCCGTTCAGCGAGTAAATTTCAAAGACACGCGAAGGTGCGTTTTAATTTGAATTTAAGCTTGCACGTGAACATACGATACTTTCTTTGCTCGGTTGGCGTGTTGAAAGTTGCCTAGATGTATAAAACAAAGATCTCCCTTATAAATTGCAAACTTTCGTTTCCTGATATAAAATATTCACGCGGCGCGGTGTTCGGGGGAAAAATGTTTAACAATTCCGCTCGAGTAAGACAGAATTGTCGAGGGTCCGGGTGGCACACCTTCGTGCGCGTTTATTTATTCATTGATGCGCGTGGAAATGAAATAAACGCAAACACTGCTGACTATGCACGGCGAGAGGACAGAAGACGGACGAGGAAAATTCATTCTCCTATTCAGGAGCGGTAAAGAGTATTCGTCAGCCGAAAGGTGACCCTTTTAATTCCAACTGTTTGACGCTGGCGATGATACGGGCATGGGTTGCCGAAATAGCTCGTGTAGCACTCCCTTAGCTTTCAAAGCACCGTATTTTGCCTCGGTTAAATCTCATCTCGAGTATGCCTAGCCGATATGGTCATCCAACAGTGTCAAAGACTGTCACAGGACGGAAAGGTATAGCAGAAATTTCTGTGTCGTACGTCGCGTCCCTCGGTTTAATTAGATTGCACTATCAGTTGCTTCGGCAATGATACGCTTGCTCGTGTCGCTTTCGTTACGTTTCAGCCACGAAGAAAGGTCAATGACTAACTATTTCTCGTGGAAATTACGAGCATACATAATTGGCATTCAAGGTGATCCCATTTGCTAAGTAAAATCAACTATCCCATCTGTATGTACATAATAAAGCGCTGGGACAGGCTGCATTTTATAGAGGGGAATTCTTTAGAAAAAAAAACCCTGAGACCCTGTCTCTCGAAACTACTTTGTCTATAAGAACAACTAATCTATTGTTGGATAATACAAAGCTTTCGTTGGTGGAATAAAAAGGGGAGATAGAGAAAGAATTTACATACCTTACAGCATATAATCCTCTGTTCCTTGTTCCTCTGCTCTCCAGATGCCTTTATCTGCATTATCTTGACGACTGATTTCTCGCGGTGTGAACGTCTGATAAACTGGTTGCCACCCCCATCACGAGCCAGGTACCGTTCCTCGCGATAGCATCCACAAAGAATACTACACCACACACTAGATTTCGCGAGAATCCTCTTCTCCCTCTTTCTGTTTTCGTCTGTTGCTGCTTAATTTACTATTGGATCCTCGAGGAATAGCGCCGTACCATGTTCCTTTTCTTCCTATTCCTCCTCCACCTTCCACCACCTCCGTCACCTCCTCCTCCTCTTCCAACAAGTTTGTGTTCACGAAGGGAAACTGCGCGAGGTCACCGAGAGAGTAGGGGGGAAGAGGTTGGGAGGCCGAAAGGGGGGAGAACAGAGAGGCGAAGAGAAAAGAAGATGAAGAGACGTGGGCGGAAGAAAGCGTGCGGTCGTGGCGGTCGAAAGCTGCGGAGAAAGAGCAAAAGACGGACCGGTCAGTGACGGCGGTCGATAGGTGGTGACTTTCCACGTCGTCTGTTATGGCACGTTCACCAGGGTGCGACCGCGAAACAACTGGCGATCGAATAGGCGAGGTGAAAAAATCAACGTCGAGGGGGGAAAACGATACGCGGGTCGTGTCGCGACAAAGAATAGGAGCGATTGGCTAGGCGAGAAAGGTTTGCGAACCGCGGCGCGGCGGCTCAAGATCGAAAGCGACCAGTCACGTTCGCCGGATACGACGCGAATGGAGGGTAGTTGTGCGCGGCAGCGCGCTCACGCGGTCATCCGGTAAACTGGCAGGCCACCCCAGAAACACCACCGAACTCCCGTCACCCCCACCCTACGCGACCTTTCGCATCTGCGCGTACCGACCCCGAACTCGCTCCCGCTCGCAGCCCGATGCCACCGATCTGCTCTACTTCTCCCACCTCTCCTACCCAACTAGCGAGTAGCGATGGCCATTCGATATTCCCTGTGTTGCAACTTTTCAACCAACTTGCTCCCGCGATCTTACGAAATTTCTCTCGTCAAAAATCCCTGCGCTGTCGTACAGTGCACTCATCACGAGGCAGTATAATATTAGTTACGTCAATATTATCTAATTGAGAGTTGTCGGTCATCTAGATTCAAACTCGTTCGACATTCGTATATTTACTTTACTTTACGTTTTTCCCAACGAATGCCCGGGTCAATGCATCTTCCCCACGAAACACCAAAGTATATCGAATATTTCGAATGCATTATACCTACTTACGAGACATAGTTCATCCTCCATTTCCACGTCCCGCCAAAATCACTCCGCCAACCTCTCAGCCTAGAATAATGGAAGGAAGCTCGATCGTGTCTGCCATGACCCCGCGCGCCGGCATTTCTTCCTAAAAGGCTTTCGTCTTTACTTTGCTCCTGATCCTTCGCTGATTCCGTCATCCTTCGGGAAGAAGCTTGGCTTCGCCCAGCACTTTGAAAACTCCCTAACGGATCTCTGTAGCAGACGCTTCACAATGCTTCGTCACTCGCGGATCCAACAATCCGATTCTTTCGACGCAGATCTCGACGATTTTATGTATGCTTTCAGCGTCGTTCGCGATTTTCACGTTAGCGTCATGGAGAGAGCGCTCGGAATATTGTTAAAGCGAAACACGAGTTCTAAAGTATTTCCATGCTTTTATCCCGTACTAACAGCCGTTACATAGGTTAAGTTAACTGCGGTTCTTGGTGATATCATTGTTCCCGTATGTGAAAATATCGCGGAGGGAAACGTAAAACGCGACTACGACCGAATTTAGAACAGTTGTGACACACTAAAATAGTCTTAACACTCGGAAATTCACAAATAAATTCACTCGACCCGTTGATACGTCGTCGCACCATTAAAGCCCGCGTAACTGTAATTCCAGTAACACTCGCTAGTTGGCGCCACCGGAAAGAAAGCCTCGAATCTTCAAATTATTATAATAGTAAACTCAATCTTTAATAATTACATTAATTTTCTTAATTCAGAATTTTGCTTATTAAACGAACACGCGTAATAATTATTTATGACACATATACAGTTTTTATACAAATTTCTAAAGCTCCGAAATAACTTTGCCCAGCTATGCAGGTTGCAAAAACCTTCTGTATCGCGGGAAACGCGATTTGATTCGAAAAAGTGTGTCTCAAAAAGTTTTCTAAATAACGTGCGTGTGTGCGTGGAATCCTGCCAAACGATCTCCTATTTACCCGACGTTCTTATGATCCATTCCGCGGATATTCCTCATCTTTAATAACTGTTTGCCTTCTGTTGCTTTAAATCGATAAGCACATTGGTATTACTTGAGCAAAATGCGTTTGGAGAAATCCTCTCCCGAGACGACGCCCTACTTTTACAGAGATTCTTACTGTCGCAACCTTGGAAATTGCGTGACCTATAAATGTTCGTGCGAAGCGCATTTTCATCAGTCTGCATTCGAAGCGAACCTGTGTCCAGTACGAAACCGGGTATGCCACCTCTGCACAATCTGCATAAAAGTGAAACGACATTTTCCTGCGCGATTTTCTTAACTGGTATAAATTCTTTCTTGGCAACGATGTGTTAACCGATGAGCTAATCTTTCGCCTTCGTATCATTCCGTTCATGCCACGAAGATCTAATCGTTTGTATTTAGTAACTAACGACATTGGCGCGCGCCTCTTCGGTCTCCGCGAAATCGAAACGTTATACGAAAGTGATACATAGTGCAGAAACTTATTGCGTCACAACCACATACACGTAGAGAAGAAGGACTCGCTTCTAAATTTACATAAAAATATGATTTTCATCGATGACACTGATTAATATTCCGTATTTCGGCAGACATAATTTTGTGTGTGTCTGTGTAAATTGAAGATTGTGACCAAACGCTTTTGCAAATGGTGTGAGAGACGTTAGGTATATAAAGTGGCAGCACGAAGGTAGAAAACCACCTGCTCGTTTCTAGTCGTCTCTTCTCTTCTAGTCGTCCTAATAGTCCGCTGTCTAGTGAACCTGGTCCCCCGAATTTGAACTCGACATTGACATTGATGCTTGACATCGTTCCCGTTAACTCGCAGTGCCTTTGTCTTATTCCTTTACGAAGCACCTAGATCTGGTGATTGGCATTCGTCTCGCACACTCGTTTCATTAGGCTTGCGTCACGAAAACCTTGACCATATAAAAGCAATCAAGAATTCCAGATGTCTCTCCTGGTGGACGTCGAACGCATTGACCGATTTCGCTGCTACGATACGAAATGCCGAGTCACAAAGTTTGCGGGAGCCGACGATAATGGGAGTCCACGCGAACTTCTGCGAAGGTGCAACGAAATTTGAGTCGGAGCCCAGCGAGTGGCGGCTTACAATTAGTGTTTGGAGGATCATTTCTACGCTGGGACTTGCCTATATCGCACCTACGAGTGTCAAAGTGTAACGAGTGTCTTTTATCGAGTGTCGTCTCGTCAGATCTACAAAGAAAAATTCCAACGCACTTTAAACTTGAAAGTCGCACAAGTTCGCGATGTTCAGATTGTTAGCGACCACTTTATTCTTATCCCACGTGCAATGCATTCTACCGCCCGGCATTTTGGAGACGATTTACCACTTCTTCTCCGGATTTCCGGTGACGCCAGACGATTTGGTTCCAGACGAGACGCTCGCGTCCAAGGAGTACGATTTCATCGTGATCGGAGCCGGTTCCGCTGGCTCCGTACTGACGAATCGTCTCACAGAAAATCCGAATTGGAACGTGTTACTCTTGGAGGAGGGAAAAGACGAGATTTTTCTCACGGATATACCGCTGATAGCCCCCGTTCTGCACATCACGGATTACGTTCGGCTGCAGAGAAGCGAGCCGGGACCTCGGAATGCCGATGGGACAGGTGGTTACTGTTTGTCGATGAACGACGGTCGATGCAATTTGGCGGGAGGGAAAGCGGTTGGAGGGACCTCGGTGGTGAATTTCATGATATATTCTAGAGGATCGCCGTTTGATTACGATGGTTGGGCCGCGCAAGGCAATCCCGGCTGGAGTTATCGCGATGTCTTGCCGTACTTTATAAAGTCGGAGAATTGCAAGCTGCTGGATCAAGACGCTAGGTACCGTTTCTAGTTATACTTGAAAAATGTACGTATCGCGAGTAAAAGCGCGGTAGGCTTTGATGACACGGGATAGTCGTAGAAAAATGTGCGAATCAACCGGTGATTCGTGAAGCTCGACCGTTGAAACGTATCTACGCTATATCTACTCACCTACTATTTCGCATACATATTAGGCATTAACACGCATCAACCTCGAACGCTCAATTAGTCTCAATTTGAACATTCCCCTTTTCTATGTACACACACATATACATATTGACGCGAAGTTTCTGATCAGATTCCATGGTCACGGAGGATACCTGGACGTTACAACGTCCCCGTACGCCTCGCCTCTCAAAGAACGTTTTCTCCAAGCCGGCAAAGAACTGGGTTATGATGTAATCGATTATAACACCGACAGAGTTATCGGCTTCTCGACGGCACAGGTTCATCTGAGAAATGGTCACAGGGTCAGCGCCAATAAGGCGTTTCTAAGGCCTATTCGTGACAGGGCGAACTTTCATCTGTCGAAATTCTCTAAAGTAACAAATATCGTCATCGACTCGCAGACGAAAACAGCCGTAGGCGTGGAATTCGTTAAGAACAACAGAAAGTATTTCGTCTCTGCCAGAAAAGAAGTGATACTCTCGGCAGGTGATTCAGACGAATCAGAATTCTTTAGGGTTCCAGCAACCACGATAATGCGAGTTTAGCCTTTTTCCTTATTTGCATATTTACGTGCATGCAGGTACGCTGAATTCGCCGCAACTGCTGATGCTCTCTGGAGTAGGGCCTAAAGAGCATTTGAAGTCCTTGAATATTGACGTGATCGAAGATCTGCCGGTCGGTTACAATCTCCAAGACCACGTTAGCATGTCGGCATTGACGTTTCTCGTAAACGAGAGCGTGACCATCGTCGAACCGCGTCTCGCCTCGAATTTGGTAAATACTTTGGATTACTTTGTGAAAGGAACAGGTCCACTGACCGTACCCGGCGGGGCCGAATGTCTAGCGTTCGTTGACACCAAACAAGACTATCCAGAGAGACATTTGCCTGTCGACAAACATCCCCCTCGCGATGAAAAGGAAACGAGAGGCTATACTTATAACAGAGGTAAGATAAATCTCTACTGACAACGAGTAACGCGAATCCATGATTAACAAACGAGGTATGTACTTTCATTTTTTAGTTTCATCCGCACCAAATGTATCTTCCATCGTTGTGAACCGAAACTACTTGAAGTCGTTTCTTAACTCAACTCCAGACAAAACGAGAGCGACGAAGGTTCCCGATATCGAATTAGTTCTCGGAATAAGTGCGCTAACCGGAGACACGTCGGGCAGTTACAGAGGGCTTCTCGGTTTATCCGATGAATTTTACAGGGAAGTTTTCACTGGCTACGAAGGTTTCGACGCCTTCTCTATAGTCCCGATACTACTGCAGCCAAAAAGTAGGGGACGAGTTACCTTGAAGACCTCTGATCCACACCACCGACCGATTTTCGACATGAATTACTACGACCACGAAGACGATGTCAAAACCATTGTTCGAGGGATTAAAAAGGTAGCTAGTAGCTTCTAAGTCGCACTTGTCACTGTCGGATAGATTTGGTCTGCAAAGTATTTTCCTGTGACTCTTCGAAATAATTCTCGATTAATCTTCCATTGCTTCTGCAGGCCATAGACGTCGCATCCACCAGAGCGTTCAAGCGTTACAACGCAACGCTGTTGCCAGTGGCGTTTCCAGGATGCAAGCATGTCTCGTTTGGTAGCGATCCGTACTGGTCTTGCGTTGCCCGGCACGTGAGCACGACCCTGGGTCATTTCGCAGGCACGTGCAAGATGGGTACGAGGAAGAACTCGGGTGTGGTGGACCACAGGTTACGAGTGCACGGGATCAACGGTCTAAGAGTCGTGGATGCCAGTATAATCCCGACCTTAATAGCTGGCCATACGAACGCGCCGGCTTATATGATCGCTGAAAAGGCCGCGGATATGATCAAAGAAGACTGGAAACTGTTGAGCCCCGAGCGCGGAGCCTTGTTTCCTTGAACGTTGGGAAAACTTGGCAAGCATTTTCCTTTTAAAAGAATCTTACACACAGATGGAAGAGCTAGTCGAGACCACCTGCATTTTCCTGTAGCTTTCACGTCGCCGTGTATATTTCCATAGAAATTATTTAAAAACCGCTCGCTGAGACGACGTTACGACGCCGACGGGAATGGTTACATGCGTATTGATTATCGATAAATGACAATATGTTATCCATGATGCGAAATGTATGTACGTAGCTAGCGATCTTATTTATAGCGGCTGGTAAACTCAAAGCTACGCTGTAGGACATTATTGTAAGTTCGTAAATTAATATAAATTAACTCGTCGTTAACGTACGAATAACTGTGGGCTCTGTCTTTGGTAGGGGTGCATTCTTGCGCTGACGTGACGTATTTACAATGCATCGAAATTAATCTCTTTAAGTACAACCACAAAGTTGTTGTAGTTTGATAAAGTTTGAAATATGATTTAACGAGTCGCAGTGGTATATAATCGCGCCGTGGTCATAGCGTCGAGAGGGTCGCCAGAAGCGATAAAGAAAGGGCTTGGAAAACTTGCCTCCAGAGCGATGCGGATGCGGCGCCTGCAAATAAACGGGATTACTATGGTCCTATGAAAGATCTCCATCGAAAACGGAAGGGGATAAAGGAATTACCGTTGTCGCTGTATCGAATACAATCGTGCAACTCCTCCGTCATAATGTAATCCTTGGCGCACTCGCAGATCCCTACGAAAATATTCTCTCTCTAATTTCCTTTTTATACAATTTCATCGGGAACATACCATTTATGCAGTCAACGTTCATCACTTCGGTGGAAACGGAGTCTCTGAAGGATTCAGTGACGCACTCCTTATGGCTCTGACACCATTGGTTTAACCCTGAAAGGCAATTCGTGGTTAATCGAATTTATTTTGCTGATACATCGTGGCAACCCCGTTGCAGGTGTAATACTCACTGATATCCTTTAGGCAAACGGAGCCACGCTGATGAAAATTCTCGACGCAGCTGCATCTGCCATTAGGCCCGCACTTGGTGTCTTTCAGGAATAGCTGGCATTGAGAGTCCTCTTGACACGGTTCCCCCACGGAATTGGCAGCTTTCAGACACCGCTTACCGTCGCTCGACATCACGTGATCCACTTTGCACGAGCAGACATCGATGCATCTCGAATCCTTCGCGACGCATTCGTAGTCGTTGGAGCAGTTGTCGCCCAGCTCTACCAAACCACACAACTCATATAGATTCTACTCGTGTTTCTTACTTAAACATGAGTTTCCGCGACTCTTGGTAAAAGAGCAAGAGACGTAAGATGAAAAGGTCTACCGGCACTCGGTATACATCCGTCGTTCCGGGGGTTCGGGTGGTATTTCAAAGTGCAGGCGCAAAATCCGGTCACGCAGTAGCTGTCTTTGATGTAGCAGTTGCGATTCGACTGGCAACCCTCGCCCAAGCCTGAAAACCAAAGTCCTGGTTACTCCTGTCCGATTTGCGGGGAGCGCCTCGTGGCTCCCGAAGTACGATAGATTACACTGAGTTTCGGAATTTCAATTAAACCCCATTTCAAGTGGAGTTGGTAGCGACGAAGAAGGTGCAGCCCGCCGGAGCAGCGCTAAATAGCGCTAGAAGCATGTTTTGCTTGTTCGCTGGTTTGCTTGGCTGAGGGAGCTGGGAGGGTCCGCGAATAGGATAATTGCAGTGCGGGCAGCGTTGCAGGAAACGCGAGCATTCTACAGGAAGCAAAGTACACTCACCGACAGACTCGTAACACCTTCCCTCCACGTAGTGGGAGCCGTCGGAACACTGACAGATATTTTGCCGACACTCCGAGTAGGGAGCGAAGGTCACGCGACACTGAATGTCCGCTTCGCAGGGGTCTCCGATAGCGTTTGCCACTGCCAACAGATTTGCCTTTCTTTATGCAACAGTAGGTAATCTACGTAGACGAAAAATCTTTTGCGACGTTTTCCAACAGCGAATTTTGCGTGAGAATTCCCGAGGAATATGGTTAATTTTTGTCGGATCGACGGGCACGATCAGCGACACGCTCCAAGTGGCGGGAGACCGTGAGAAAGGGACGGCTAGGAACACAGGCGAAGGAAGATCTCGGTGGAATCACGTTCCCGGGGTCGGCGACACCGATTCTAAGTCACCGAGTACGATGATTAATCAGAGCAACTTTTCTGGAGCACGACTCGCTTCTATTCCTTCCTCGAAAGGTCAAGTAAATTCAACTAATTATTTCGTAAGTCAGGTCTCCGATTATGATACCGGTTCAGATTAGAGGAAAGGATTTAACGAGGAAATTACTGCCGAGGAACTGTGGCCCGTACACACGAGACCTCGTGAAAGGGCGAGGTCAGATCACTGATAGAATAAAAGGGAATACAACAGCGTAGATTAGATAATTGAATCGTCGCCCATCTATTATGTTTTGCCTACCTTTCAAGCACTCCACGTGCGTGCGATTTTTATAGACGATGTAATTGTCTTTGCACAAGCAGGCTTCCTGGTTCCAACAGTAAGCATTCTTCATACAGTGCTCGTCGTATCGGCACTTGGCCAGGGTTTCTGAAAAAGTGCCGTTCACATGCTCGTTAATAGCAGCTGGAAACATTGAAATGAAACTGGTCGTTTCGCTACTTGCTCGAGCAGGCGAACCTTCTCGTTGAAAGGATCAGAAATGTTTGTTAATTCTCTGCGCCGTGATCGTCGGTGGTCGGTAATCGCGCGTTTCCATTTCATTAGACTCTGCTTGCGCCGATAAAAACAAAGTTGCTTAGCGCTGCATGAAAAGCGATCGCGACGACTAAAAGCCGGTAAAGTTGGCTCGGTGCCTTCTCCTCGGTTTACAAGCGTGACGCGATCAAACCCTCGATTCGATCGAAACGGTGGGTGTATAGGAAATATAAGGGGCCCGGCCGTAGGGTCGCATACGTACGAGGGGGTGGTGTTCGATCGCTGCATCGCGGCAGTTGCTGGTTGACGTAGGAGATAGTGGCGCAGACGGTGACAGGCACGAGGACCAGCAGCCTCGAGAACCCGGCCACCGTCCTGGTAGGCGTCATCCTCGCGCTGCCGCTGGAGCTGGAACGTCTTCTCGGCGTTCCATCCGCCTGGATCGGGTGGCTGTCATTCCCGCTCCAAACAAGCAACGCTCGCTGGCTGTTCACTGGCCATTCAGCCAGGCCGAAACGTCCCCTTACGAAACACTCACAGCCTCCTGCGTTCCCCGGCCGCGTTACGCAACCAAACAGTGTCCACACGATCGCGAAGAAGCCCCAGTCTATTGTCACGCATCACGTCAGATTCGACGGCATTGTTCCAGTCACACTCGGATAAGCGAAGCTCGCGAGCCTCCTCGGACGCACGTTTCTCGCAACGTGCCTTTCTTTGATCGATGATCTGTGAACAGCGCTTGTACGCGTGCTTCCGACGACTTAACGTGGAACAGGAACCCCTTGAATCTCGCGGAACAGTAGGTGGCAACGTGTCTATTCGTGAAAGCGAATCGTTGCCATTGTTACAGGAGCCAGGTGCCGGCGTTTTATCGATCGCCAGCCGAATTGGGTTAAACGGAGCTGGATAATGTCCCAATTAACTATCCCTATCACGATGCGATGTTCGGCCCTCTTTTTAATCAACCTTGGCCCGTTGCATCTGTCCCGTAGAATTACTTTGTACAATTCATTTCGTTTGTCCGCGAACGGTGGCCGAATTAAATTGCTTTCAACCAGTGTTCTACCGCAGTAGCGTAACAGGTTGCATCGTGTCATCGGTGACGATTACGCGCTAAAACTAACCGTGGATCCTTGATCGCGTTTAACTTTAATTAGACGATTGTGTTTTCGCGCCGCGCCGCTACTAATTCTACACAAATAACAGTCGTAGACATTTCTTCCACATATTTCACGCAACAGCCTATCTATTATACAATAACGGTTCTTTTCACAAATATTCCCACGCGATTGCTGTATCCTGGAAGCAGAGGTGACGCGTCCACCATCGGTGGTGATGGTTTTAGTGCCACTCTCGACTCCCGACTCTCGGCTCGAAGGTTACCGATCGATCAGCGAGCTTAGCGTGCTCCTATTCCACAGTTTCGGTCTGTTACGCAACAAACCTGGTATGCATACACAGAAACCTTTGTTACGTATCGCATTCTAACGTACCTAACATTATTATCGTCCGCGATACCAAAATACGGTCTTCGGAGATTTCAACGCGGACGAATCACCAAACAATAATAAGCGTAATTGCTCGAGCGAAGCAACGGTAAACACCCACGCCGAATGTTATCAGATCTATCGTTGCACCGCTGGAATTTTGTTTCTCCCGCGATAGTATGTGTGGTTATCGAAACAACCGGAGCAACGTGGAGATGATAGTCATCGATCAAACGCGCGGACAGTAGCTGCGATCCTAACAGTGGTCGGATTCGGTGTCGGTTAGCATAAAACATAAATTGTTATTGACAAGTGGCAAGTGTTGAATCGATCTCTCATTGTCGGGGGGAGCAATTTCGACCGTGTGTCATTTGAATTATTCATCGTTGGCGCTGCATTACTCGCAATTATTCCTGTACGATTGGCAATGATTTTCTCGCCTCACCTCCGACTGTTAAGAAGAATAGATTTAAGAAGCCAATGCCGGTCGTGAATCGTTGCGCAACTGTCACGCCTTACCGGGCATTCCGAATGGATCCGATAACACTGTTTACTCTAACGCGCCTCCCAACTTTGAAACAACTTTTTCTAATTGCGAGACGGTTGATTTACGATATGCCCGAAGCGTGTGCAAGGTCTAAGGCAAGATGTTTAATTAAGTTTATCGCGACCTCGTGCCGTCCAGTCCCCCCCGTCGCATCGATTGTGTAGCGACAGATTTTGTCGTTCGTCTCGGAGGGTTAAGTGCCCGGCATTGTTTTCACGTCGCCCGCGACTTCATAATGGGCTTTGCGCAATGGGAAGCTTTGTTCCAGGCGTATGCCGCAATCCCTGCCTCGAGAACAGAACGTTAGACCGAAATATCAGACTTTGCTAGGAGGGAACGATCTCCCTTGTTCTTTAATTATGTGCGGTTCCAACCCGACATTCACCTAACTGTGAGAATCAGTAGCGTAGATCCGGCGCGGCGGCCTCCCTACGTTTCCCCACGAAACTGAAGAAAGGATCGCTCGGTCATGAAGGAACGACTCTGCTCAGGACTTCTCCCTTGTAAATTCACTCGCCCAAGGTTCTCAAGATTTTATCGAAGGAGACGCGGCCAGACTGATTTCCTTTGGACGCGACGTTCATTCCCGAACGGTTAATTAGTCGCGATTGACGCGCGTTTATCATTGAGGTCGTTAACTCTGTTTCTATCTGTATTATCCTTTTACGCCAAGGGATTAGTTTAAAAAGAAAAGGATTTTATAGCGTAGCTTTTAAAGAAAACCATCGACCACTTATCCGTGTAAACAATCACCTCCTAAACGTGTTTGTAAATTTAAAATCCTACCGAAACTCCGCGCGTTTTGTTGCCGCGAAGCCTAAAGTTGTTCGCGGCCGGCGTTATCGAAGCACAAGTTTATTCCGATTGGAAACTATGGAGAACTGTGAACCGACACGACAGCATTTGGCCTCGGATGATGTAAGAAGGAGCAGGAAAGAGCAGCGTAACGAATAAAATGAGGATACACTCTTACGTCTACGGAGCAGATGCTCGTGCTGTCCGTGCGCGGCGACGACTGCACTCCGCACGAAGAACCAGAGGCCGATCGACAGCGCAATGCCTCCCATCGGGAGACGATCCACAAAGCCCGCCATCTCCGCCGTTTCCCACTAGCTGCTCGCCTATTTTTCGCCTCTTCCTGCTCTTCTTCCTTCCGTTCCGCTCTCACGGCCACGAAAATCACAAGTACGCCTCGCCTCGCCGTTCTTCCGCACCTGTGACAAGTCTCTAACGCTCGCCGAGCGACTTTATCTAATCGGTGCGCGGTGATAAGTTGCCCGTAACCACACGGGAACGAGTCATTTATTGTCTTACTTAGCCGCCCGATCGCCACTAAATCGCGGTGCGCGCCGCGGCGGATCGAACGTGTGTCATCGCAAATTGTCCATGTATGATTAATACATCGAGCAGAACGTCGTTCAGTGTGTCACGTCGCTATTTCACGTGTTTCAAATTAGCGGACTTAAGAACCTCTTATCGCGAATCGTAAGGTTTCTCAAAAAATGCTAGTGCTCATAAATTCTCCAGCTTAAACTTTCCATTGGTATTTTTACCTGAAATCGAGTCGTGGAATCTTTCAGCATAAATAAGTGTTTATTATTTGTACAGACACTTTGAACGATAGGATTTATTGTCGATCTTACTTGTAGTAGGTAATAGTAACGCGCTCCGCTTGGCGACTTGTATTTTATCTAAAAATCAAAGGTGACCCAAGCAACGGAACGACAATCTCTCAAAGTATACGACAGTATTAAAAGTAGGAAGTAGGTACAAAACGATAATTCTTCTTCTTATCAGATATTCTTGTAAAATACCTCTGAATAACATAGAACTAAAAAAGTACATTGCTGCTTCCCTGGAAAAGGAACCTTTCGAATTCATAAAAAAAGTAACTTTCGTTCAACTCCAGTGTAATTGAATTACGCTTTTAAACACGAACAACTGGTTGGGAAGATTCGTTGTACAAAAATAAAATACTAGGTACTCTCCCCTGCGTAAGATTGAGCGGGAGGAGATGCCAATTGATTACGGTGCTTTGGCACAGTGCGCGCTGCGCATGAACATAGAATATTTATTTGATTCGATTCCGCATGGATCGCACAATCGAGTACCAACTATCAAGTCTTAATCGACCCTACTCGCGATTATTTAAACGTTATCGCGCGAAAAGTGATAAGATGCTAATGGTAGGTTTACATTGGCAAACATGGTGCGCGTTTCTTTGGTATTTGCGCGGTAGCCAAAGGAGCAGTGGCTGCGAGAACGAGTCGCGTCGAGCGCGTTAATTGCATGCACATCAGAGGAAGTCTTTAAACACTTGGATGCGCTCGACCCATTCTCTCGTTACACTCGTCGCGTAACCCTGTACAATCACGGCGAGACACCCGACGCGACGCCATCCACGGCTAACTTTTTTCCCTTTCCGCGCTGATTCCCGCGTCGCCTTTCAGTCAGGGATCCTCGAAGCGGCCGAAAACGAAAGTACTCGAAGAGCAAGCGGCGTCCAGGCGTGCGAATCGAGCGCGAAGGTGGAGTTATCGGAAGGTGTCGAGGCCCTAAATTTGCCTGGAGAACAGCACGCGCAGAACGATGGCGACGAGAAACGGTAGGAGAGTTTCCAGAAGGTGGTGCGCACCTGCGAACAATGAAAATGTATGCCTGTGACCTGCGAGGTAGGAATTACCTTCCTCTCTTACCTCCGTTAGCGACGCACTTATCGGCTTCCCTAACGAAACCGTCGGCGCACACGCACACGTTCTCCAGGCATTGCACCGCCTTCGCCGTCACGGTCTCGTTTCCGAGCTGATAACAATCGTACGTGTTCCCGCAGTTCTGGTCCAATCCTGCGAATCATACGATCGCAACGATGGAGTGAGTCGGCAAACGAGCCGAGTCTAAGAGGAAATGAAAAGGAAAACGAAAGCGTACCTTTGTCGAGGAAACATTCGTTTTGCTCGGGCTCGAAGTGGTACTGGTTCAAACACCGACACATCTTGTCGATGCACGAGGTGTGCGAGAACGTCTTGGTGCACTGCGCGTCATCCACACAATTTTCCAGGATTTCCCGCGCGACGGGTAAACAGTCTGTTTTGTTCGCGTTAGCCACGGTCTCCGCGGGGCAATCGCAGATATCTCGCTCCGTGCACGTTGCACCCTCGACGATAGCGCATTCCTCCGGTCGCGTGCACGCCTCTCCGAAATCTGCAACAAGAACGCGTGGTCACTGAAATTCCAAGCATCATTTGTCACGTACGAAGCGCATAACGGACAGACGTGCGGTCTTACCGACGGTTTTGTAGCAGGCGTTCGCCGCGAAATGATAACCGGGTATGCAACCGCACTCGCCGCTCTGGCAGGTGGTGTTGCGGAGGAAAGCTATGCATTGGTTGTCTTCGACGCAGGGGGAGTCGATTGATTCTGCCTCTGAAAGTAAAGGCAAAATTCTCGGCAACAATCCTAAGTTTAAGCGCAGAATAACCGCTGTAGAATTTGTTTGTACTTTTAAGGCAGCTTTTCTTAGTGGTCGACAGGACGTACTCTTTCTGGCACTCGCATTGGCTTATGGTCGTGTTGCAAACAGCATTTGGCATGCAATTCTGATCATGCTTGCAATTGTGGACAGCAGGTGACTCTAAAACAGTTTAAAGTGAAATTTTGTCTTCTTCCCTTTTTCTTATTTTACCCAAGAAGTCGTTAGAAATATCCTCTTTTACCTGCGTTCCTAGTCTGCAGCGCGACTACTGCGCTGGAGCAGTTCTTGATTTCCGTGCCATTGTTGCACGCGCAGAATCCTTTTGTGCAGGTCGAGTCCTTCAGCACGGAAGAGTACTGAAGACAATCAGTGGAATTTTTACAGGGAATCGGTGGATCTACGGAAAGAAGATTTTTTCAAAGAATATTCGTTGCCACGATCTTACGTTCCTAAAGAAAAGACACGAAGACCCGTGCAGGCACGCTGCAATCTGGGTCGCGCGCTTCTCAGTATACTTATGTTTGCCATGCTCCCTGGCATGTTGGGCATTTTACTGACAATGGGAACGGAACAATCGATTGGAGCATTATCGAGTCGTACAAAGCTCGTTCTGCTCTGTAATACTTCCGTTTTGCTAATTAATATCGATAATTTGATTCTCTGGAAGCATAAGAAAACGTCTACTCGTGTTCTCCACGTGCAGACTGGCAACTCGACGAGAGAAGATGATATAGGTATCGTTTTCTTTTGCTGATGACAAAACGCACGATCTCTAACTCGGAATAAAATTTAATTTGCTACATAGATATATCTCGGTTGAAACGACCGTGGTTTGAAATCAGGTATGGCTCGCTGTTTCGTCGCTTTTTTTTCCCACTCGACAACGAGAAGAGGTCATCTTTATTGTGAAACGTTGCTCGGCAAAGTTTGTACACAATCCAGAATCTCTCGAAACGTTCCCGAACGTTTCTTTCGTAGCGACAGAATCGTATCACGATATGTCGGTTACTTGAAATAAACTGACGTTAAATCAATTACCGAATGGCTTTCAGCTACTCCGGAGACTGTCTCCTGTCGTCTCGTGTCGCGTTTCAACAACACTCGATATCGAGAGCAGATTCGATGTACAATAGCTTTAATAATTTAGATTTTCTAATTTTAGCGTATTCTCGCGAAGTAGGAATGCTGTTTACTGTCTCGCATCGAGTCAACGCGAGTTTAATTACACTTGCAAGACCGAGGACATCCGGTGCAGATTTAATTGCGCGGGTGATCGGTCCGCTATCGCCGCGGCTAGAGAATTATTATTAAAACAGAGGTAAAATGGCATTCTTACTCTTCACAATTACTTCAAGAGCGGAAAAGTTAAACACGCGGTCAAGGCAATCAACGCTGTCTCGTTAACTTGGTCGCGAGCCGGCTAAACATTAAACAAGCTTTACCGAATCTTACCGATAGTTTCAGCAATCGCGCGATGGAACGTCGCGACGAAGACGAGGAGGAGGAGTAGATGGTACTTGGTTTGCGCAGGAGAAAACATCGTTGACGTCCGAACCTCGCTGGTGCACATTTCCTCGCGAACTGTCGAGTATCAGTTTACGATCGAGCATCGATAGCACGCGACTGACGAACGCGAAGCCGAGTCCAACTGCTGTTAACCGTATTCTCTCCCACCATTCTCATCTACTTCGCGGCTGCTGACTCGAATGCCGACCGGCCGGTGATTCGACCGTTCGATCCTGGCGCTACGCAAATTTCCCGGCTAATTCGGAGCAGTAATTTGCGATATCTTTCACCGCGTACTCTTCCAGAGATTATTCGGTACTTCTGTCATTGCGAAAGTCGAGGAGCACGGTAGGATGGGATGTTTCAAAGATTCCTGATCCATGGGACATAAAATACGCACTCCCTAGTCCCTAATGCCCAAGCATTAGCCATTTCGCGACACCAACTCGCAAAGACGCCTCAAGTTTTAAAGCACTTGGACGTTGAAAAGCAGGTCGCGTTAAACGGTTGCCTCTGATTCATTCGGCTAGATATATGTATGTATCGGAGATAAATGGAAAGATAAGGATTATCAGTGGAGGGCGTCGCGATGTTTTCTGACAAGACTCGGCGGTTTCCTGCTCAGACACGTATGAGTAATGCATCGCAGTCACACCTGAATCCTGAATCGTGCACCTCCGTTATTCCGATATTTCGTTGATGACGATATGTGCCGGCAAGTGTTAAAGATCGTGCTGCTCTTCGGAATTTTTGGACCGCTGTCGTGCTGGGAACGTGAGTATATCGAAACGAATCCTCCGTCTGCATTGGTTGCTCGGAAACGCTAGTCGTTCTTCTTCTTCCTCTTCTTCTTCTTCAGAGATCACGGAGGAGTATGGGAGCGGGAAGATCGGCGAGACTTGCGAGAGGGACCGGAATTGCATACAGCACGCGTTCTGTCGCGCGCAAATGACCTGCCTATGCGAGCAGTACTACACACCCACTCTTGACAGGTCGATGTGCGTCGCTAGTGAGTATCGCTTAATCAGATCTTATTGGGAGATAGAACGGATAAAAGTTGTCGTCCCCGACAGGCGAAGGATTGGGTTGCACGGACCACTGGGCCTGCAGATCGATGGCGAACGCCGAGTGCAGGCAAGGGAAATGCGCGTGCAAGGATTCCTACGTTTTGGATGTAAACAATTCTTCCAGCTGCATTAGAAGTGAGTAACGGCGCCTAAGTAGTCATTTACAATTAGTCGAGACGAAAGGGTGCGTCGCTGAACGCGAACGATGCGATTGCAGTGCCAAGGATGCAGGGCGACCGCTGTCAGAGGAACGACGACTGTCAGGACGCGCTTGGCTACGCCACCTGTATCGGTGAACGCTGCCAGTGCATCTCCAATTACCACTTTGCCAATGAAACCGGCAAATGCGTTCTGACACGATGTAATTACAAATACCATCCTCTTGTTCATTCGTAATTCCAGCTCGCGATCTAGTTTCATTCAGTCCGGTGATTGTCACAGATCACTGTAATACTCAAGTCTATTTAATTGTGTAGCTATCGGCAGTAAAAAAACTTTTGTAACGCGCTAAAACATGCTTTCCAGTTCTATACCACTCGTGCAGCATGGATTACGAGTGTATGGGCTTCGGCAATGAAGACGTCCTTGAATGTAGAAGCGGTGCATGCGTTTGTAAGGAAGGAGGGGCGGGCTGTAGCAAAGGTTAATTACAATTAATTGTACCGTCACAATCTAATTCGGTGAATTATGCCATCTTTTCAACAACTCGCTTTCTCGTTTCTTTCAGCATCTCTGCACGCGATCGTTGGAATTCCTCTGGTGCTTTTGCCGATTCTACAGCGACTGGTTTAGATCGCCTCTTATTTAACAAATTCCACCAATTTTCCTTTTCTTCTTTCTCAACTCGCTCTTGCGACGAAACCCGATCGTTGCAAATCTGTGTGCAATTCTACGTATAATATTTATATTCTTCGTTGCACGGGGGATGTAACGATAAAAAATTGTGTTAATCGCACGGCAGATCTTATTAGAGATTATTTCACCATTTTAAAACAATGTAATTTCAAGTAACTATTCAGAAAACTATAATTAAACAATAATTCTCAGGATGTAAATTGTTGGGATCTCATTAATTACATTTACAGATGAAAAGTCTTTCGAATGACCTAATTTTCCCTGCGTTTAATTTTAATTCCTACCACGCGCAGCGTTGCAATCTGCTTCGAGACTTTTCCGGTAACGTTGCATGTGACACTAAAATGGTAAGGGTGTCCTGGGACCCCACAAACCCGGGACGGAAAAATCCTATATCGGATACCTCGTCTCTGCCCTTGACCCGAAATAATCACGTAAATATTGTTATTTAAAAAATATCGTTTATTGCAAAACAAGTTGCTTCTTTTCGACGGGACATGATGTAAAATAAATATCATCACATACATACATACAACTGTACACGCGATTCATCGCGACCGCGTAATGATTGTACATCAATTTACAAAGGGGTAGTTAAGAATGACGTTTTGATGTGTCGAGATAATCGATCAGACTAGTTAAAAAGACGCTAAAATATCGATGAATGGAGTTCCCGGTTCCTTGGCCGCTGCTTCGAAGGACTCCACAAACGCCTGTCTCTGAGCTTCTTTGGATAACTAATAGAAAAGAAGAAAGCACGATCCAAAGTTACTATTAATTTGAGTCCTGAAATCGCTGTACGCAGTGCTGCATACCTTGTGGTAAAAGTCAGAAGCGGCGATGCAAAGGATCTTTTTATCTTCGTATTCGTATTTACCAATCCTCGATTGGACGTATGGGAATCTGAGCGCACTGTTAAGGAAGCCTCCGCTAAAGAAATAAATAAACGGACGATTATATTTGGCTTTCAAAAGGATACATGGCTCTGAGCCAATGATTCGTGGATGCGCTAATGAAGAAGCAAGACAAGCACCACGTTGACATCGTCACCGGCAAACTTTGAATGAAATTTGGCAAACTGAAAACGACCCAGTCTTGTAGGAGTTCCATTTGGGCGCAAGTGCACGCACTTTCGCAGACCTATCAGAAAGCAGAATCATTTTAAAAGTCTATAAAGCTGTCTGTCGAATAATTACGAACCTTAAAGACGACGGCGGAAAGTAACTGTGGATGCGGCTGCTGAGGCGATAAGAATTCCCCGATAACTTTGGTCAGGATTTCGGACGGCGGGAAGAAGTCTCCGAGAAGAGCCGACAGAACCGTGCATAGAAGCTCCACCTCCATCGCATGCCCTTTCCTGATCTTGTCGAAAATCGCGGACGTTCGCTCTATCGATCGAACCAGTGCTTCCGGCTCTACATCAGGCAACGGCTCCTCTATTTCCGGCTGGTTCAGCCTGTCAGCCGCTTCCGTATACATGCAAGTCAGCAGCAATTGTAAGGCGGGTAATGACAGCATTGGACTAGGATGCTTCATCCGATCTATAGCAACTTTCACTATCTGCTCAGCGACCTTTCCAATCACGCTTTTGGTCACCACGAGTCGCTCGAGGCCCTGTCGAGACCACAGCAAATTAGCAATGCAATAGGTAGCAAGCGGATGACTGGGAACATACCTGCAGGAGCGTTTGATGCAAGCTGGAGGATATATTTTGAGATGACAGCAAGGTGAGTACCAGATCTAGAACGGCCGGCGCCTCCGCGTCCGGGGGAGTGTCCTCTGCATGCTCGAGCAGGAAGAATACCAGAGCCCACATCACGCCCTGATGCTCCTCGCTTTGACTTAACACGCTGAGAATTCAACGGGCGATCGAATCGAATGGAAATCGTAATGCTAATTGGGCAGCTTACCTGGTCGAATCTTGGGCATCGAGATGCTTCTGTATGTACTCGATGGCCAGCGGGTGTATGATATTCATTGTTTCCTCGCAATTCGTAAGCACAGCACTCTGTAACAAGTATAGGGAGCCGTGCAGGGCGGAGACCCTTGCAGGCAGGAATCCCGACTTGAGATTCACGTCCACCAAGCGTTTCACTTTGTCTAGAGTTTCAAAGTCCTGAAAGGCACAAAGGCGAACGGTGTAAGGCAGGTGTCAGCTGTGCTGAAATTGCTTTTGTTACAGTTTACACGATACTGTTGAAAAGCGTACCAGCGGTGTTAGCACAGCAGCAGCTTTGCACACGGACACCACCAGGTACTGATGCAAAATAACATTTTCAGTCGGATGAATCCTGGAGACCTCCAAACACGTGTCCAGCATCCACTGATACTGAGCCCTCTCTACGAACAACTCCGAGATCGCTAGAATAGACTTGAGAATCTCGGTGAGCAACTGTACCGGGGTGTTGGTCTGCGGGGACATCCAGGAAGTGTAGAGCTCCACCAAGAACCGAAGACAGGAGTCGAGGTCGAGCGAAGAAGACATCAGCGCGTCGTTTCTCCTGTTCTTCAAGTCGAGAACAGAGGCGTTCAACTTGTCCTCGTACAGATTGCAGAGCGACCAGAGATAAGACACGGACAGCTGACTGTACGTGTACTTGTTCGAGTTGGAGCTTGCCACTCTTTCCACGTTCCCTCGATGGAAGATGTGCTCCATGTTCAAGCCACCGACGGTATCCGAGTCGTTCATGCACTCGTACTTCCACGTAAGCAGATCCTGAATCGCGTACAACTTCTGCGAGCTAATTTTATGGACCGAGAGCTGTGGATCTCGCGGGTGATGAATCAATGTGCTAGCTCTTGGATTACCAGGATACGGAAGGAACAAAGTCTGCAACAGTAATCTCGTTATCGCTTGCACGGCCAAGCTGCTTGCCTGGATCAACGTTGGAATCTCCTCGGAGTGCACGCTCTCGTTCTGCGTGAGATTAAGCACCCCCAAAAGGGCCATCCACATCTCTTCGAACTGCAGCCGTGAGATCCAGCCTAGGAGATTTATCCTGTAAATGAACTGCTCAAGGATTTCCACTTCTAGTAAAAGATTCGACTCCGAAGGTAGCAACGGGAAGTAACACTTGGTCGGGCCAGAACCGACCACGTCCCAATTCTGTTTCCACGCCAACGGTGGTGTCAGCACGAAAGAATTCACCAAAGGTTGGCGGCTGATGCTGACGATTAGGTCTTGTATCGTGTCGAACAGATAACGTGGGATGATTTTCAACGATCCCTCCTCCTGGCACCGCTCTAACCAAGCGACGAGAGCAGCCATTCGAACGCAAGCTTGAGCGTACTCTTTCGTGTCCTGATCCTCGAGCGCTGGCTCTAAAGCACACGAGTCTATAACCGGTAAAGAGTCGATTGTCGTTAGCAGGTACTTGACGATTCTTGTCAACGAAGCGGCAGCGGTACAGACCCACGAATACTTTGTCTGGTCCCCAAAGATTTTACTGGGTCCAGGATGCTTCAAGATCTCCGACGCGCAGCACAGCGCGAGCTCCAAGTCTCTTGGTCGTAATTTGTTCGTCTTGTTCTCGTCGGAGCGTATCAACCAGTGCGTCAACTCTAGGCACAGAACCGCGAATTTCGCCAGATCCTCTTCCGATTTCATACCTATCTTCGCTAAGTTGTAGTTCGCTAGCTTTGGCAACGTCTTCATGTACATCTTTACAGCCGGTATCAACATGAACAGTATATTCCAGTACACCGACTCGCTCAGAAGCTCGTCGAATCGAATCGCGTACTTGACCTCCTTCGAATTACCACCCGATTCCGGTGGATTGTAAATCTGATGAGGTTTCGGCATCAGTTCGTTCACGTGGCGAACGTGCTCCAGTATGCACTGCTTCGCCGCGTTATAAAGAGGACTAGCCTCGAAATTGAAGTCTTTCTCGTTCTGCGCTACGCCGAATTCCAACTTTTGGCACTTCTCCACGCTCGTGCGCACGCCCAACATTATACAAGGCTTCAGGATCGTGATGTTGAATTCTTTGCAAGAGAAGGTACTGAGGCAGTCCTCGAAATCCAAGTCTTTCAACAGCTGCGCCGTCTCCGACGCTTTGTAACCACCGTTTGGATTGCAACACCGTAACTTCACCTGAGACAGAAACCAACTGCGATCCAACTGAATGGATTTCACGGTGGACGGATTGAACGGTCTACACTGGTCAAGTTCTAGAGGCGACAGATCGTAACACTGTACACCCAGCTTGTTCAGCAGACTGACTAATCCTCCGTGTTTCTTCGCGAGCTTGGTCGACCGCAAAGTTTCCATCATCTTCGCGAAATCCTCCTTCGCCAGTTGCTTAATTACGTCCGGGACAGAAGTGGTCAGCAAAATCTCAACCCTTCGACTGGCTATTTTCGCGGCCATTCTGGATAAAGCTAGATACTTGGTGGACAATAATCGCGGTATCAGCGTTAATAAAACGGCCCCGCTTTGCGAATGATGGGCACCTTCTATACACTGCAAAAGTCGCTTGACGAAACTCGGTTGCGACAAGTCCACGCACTTGGTTGCGATCGCTTGCACCAATAATCCGCTGGCCGCTGGATTTCTGTGTACAGCTGCCGTCAGCAGATCTCTAACAGGAGATTCGATGGCGTTGTTCACGGTTTCTTCCGTATGGTTGACCAGCAGCCACGTGAGAGGTTCCGCGTCGCTTAGATTCTCGCATACATAGTCGCAAAACAGTATGATGCCACCTTTCCTGATGATCTGGACGTTGATGCTGCTGGGCTGATCCGTCTTCTTTTCTTCGCCGGGGGATGTGTGCACGATATACTCGGATCGCTGAGTGCCCAATACTTTGGACCAAAACTTCATCTCATTGTACCCCAACAAAGTCATCAGGTAGGCCCATTGACAGGTTAACGTTGGGCAACTGTTGCCAATATTTAGCATTAGATAATTCAGGTCAGCGATCGGTAGTTTTTCTTCTTTGGGAACGTTACGGCCTTGAATCATCTGCATACTCGCGTTCGCAACTTTGCAGTGGCTTCCAGACTCAAACATGTGAATGCACAGCTGCAAGAAGAACGCGAATTGATGGATCAAGTAGTGGTCGCTCTCCATCGACTCTGAGAACCCGACGAACGGATCATTAGCCTTGTGATCGATCAGCCCGAGGAGATTGTACACCTTCGAACCTACTAAGCTGATCACTTTGAATATGAATCTAGCCAATATTCTGTCGGGGGGAATATCGACAGACCGAATCCCCAAAACGTTCAGAGGATCCATAGTCCGACTAGAGGGCTCTGGAAGAAGAAACGACTGCGATAACTCGGTCATGTTCGCGCTTAAATCGGAAAGCCGCGCCAGCATTGCTTCTTCTTTCGCGTACGAAATCAGTGACAATAGGACAACGTTAATCATTCCCAGCCACCGTTTCAGCTTCAAACTCGATGTCTCTGGAGAATCAGGTGTGACGAGAAGCACTTTCAAAAGAGGGTCGACTGGCCTGAACACCGTGGGAGATATGGCCGCGAACAGTTTCACTAGAGCGACGTGGGCTTTCTCCGATTCTATTCGGACTTTTCCCGCTGCTAGCATAGGAAGGATGGTGTCCATCGTCAGTCTGGACCATCTCCTCCATTTCTCCTCGCCGTTGCCGTCTCCGCTGAATCTAGACTCCGTCAGGCATAAGGCCAGCAGTTCGATAATATGATAATACTCTACGAGACGCAGAAGCATCGAGATCAACACCTCCCTCGTAGTTTCTAGTTCCCTCTGCTCTGCCGGGTTCGAGATTGCATTTCTGACCAGGAACACGTCTTCGACTACTGGAGCAAGGGCTGGTATACAGTGCGTTAGCGCTGGCTGTCCACTTGCCATAAGACCGTCGCACAACTGGATTATCTTTGGAACTCCTATTATCGCTTTCGAATGATTCTTCTCGTAGGATAGGTGCACCAAGAAGTTGAACACCTTTGGCAGAAGATCCTCCGTCTGCTGTACATGACCTTCTTCGATGAATTCGAACTGCTTCAACACGAAGCCGATGAATATTCTGTCCGAATCCAGCAGGCAATAATTAACCCTCAGTTGTACCAGTTGGCTGAGCAACATCAGCACTTGACACTGTAGCGGCACGCTGCTTGTTACGGTGTACTGTTTCAGCGACTTTATCACCATTGGCTCGAAGAGACGAATGAACGAGGCTATGGAAGTTTTTTGATCGTACGATCGAATTAAATTCTTGAAGACAGAAGAGAACTTTCTATCCCCTTTCCTGCGTAACAGTCCCACCCACCTGGAAATAAGAAGTTTAGCGTAACAAGAGCATGAGAAATATTCTACTCCAATGCAGGAATATAGTATACTCACCCAGTGTCCGGTTCATTTTCACTCCTGCAATTGTTTCCCATGGATGTGATCGTGTCCGCCATCTGTCTGGCTGGATTTTGAAAGCAATGGTTGTAAAATCCTTTGATATCGTTTCTCAGCACAGCTATCCTATCCACGTTCTTCTGCGCGTCCGATTCGTTCCATTGAGCATGCACGTTCGTGCTACACAGACATTTTAATAACTGCTGAACGCATTGAACGGTCGCGGTCGGTGAGAGTACCACGGTACTCTGTAGATAATATAAAATCTCCTCTGTGATCTGCGCTGCTTCGTTAAAGGACATGATTTCGAGGATTTGAGAGAGTACGTCTAGGATCGCATTCAGCAGGGATAAATACATTTCACTGGCGTCCGGTTCCAGGGTGACCAAGTAATTCAAATGAGCCGCTTTTAGAATGTCGTACATTTTCATGTAATGCGGTATCGAGACGAACGCACCCATCTGTTCTTTTCCAAATTTCAAACCGCCCACGATTCGCTCTCCCTTTTCCTTCGATTTCTGTTCGGGGACTGCTTTCTTCTTTGGCGATATCGTTTGCGTAGAGGTCAAAGACGGCAATCCCGTCTTTATGCTTGTTTGCACCAATTGTACATCATCGATTATATGAACGAATATATTCAATACTCTAGTAACATGCGCCAACAGCAATTCTATTTGCTTATCCTTAAATGTAGCCGAGTTTTTCGAGGGATCGTTGGGCTTGAAGTTGCAGAAGGCCAGGCCCGATGCGAGATTGCCGGCAAGTAGAATTAAATGCCTGTGCGTCGGCAAGTCTAGACTTATCGGGGACGAGGATAGTAGGGATAGAGCTAAGGATAAGAGACCGCTACTAACAGACGATGGCATCATGTCGCTCGTAATGTTCGATTCGCTAATGTCTAGTCGACTACCACTCTTTTTGTGAGACTTCTTCGACAGTCCCCTCGGCGAAATGCAATCCCATCCTCTGATGTAGACTGTAGTTGCGTAGACGTCGCTTAAACGAGATAGAGCTTCGCAACATCCATACACTAAATACTTTGAGGATTGCACTCCAAGAATTTCGGCCAGCATATTGACTATGATGGACAAAGAGTACTCTACATTCGGATGATAGGGTGTTCCGTTCTGAGGATTTAACGATGCGAACGGCTGTATAGAGGTATTTACAAATAACTTGTGTTTCTCTTGGCAAGAGGATAGTTCTAAGCTGCTTTTTTCCACAGCGCTCAGAAACTCTTCTGTGTATTGAACAGCTTTCCTCGTAATAACATCCTCCTGTGGCTGTTGAAAGTGCAGCAAAGAAATACTCCTAGAAGAAAGTTGTATCGTTGAGAAGATGCGAAATTTTATAACGGAACAATTTTTTATACACAAAAGATTTCGATAATTCTTACTTTACAATTGCATCTGATGCCGCGTGTCTAATTCTCTGATCTTGATCACCTAATAGCGTCATGATAACATTGATAAAATGTTCTTGGTACATTGATCCACCAGCTATATATTCTACCGTAACGTACGATATCTCGCTCAATAGTTCTACTAATTTAACTTTTACCAGAAAATATGGATTCTTTACTAGTTGAGGTAATGCAGTTAACACAGTGATTCCATATTTGTTATCGACAGATTCTAACAACTCTGGTAGACACAAACTAAACGCAGTTAGCGTTTGTCGGCACGTCGTAGCAGAATCATCTTCTAATCCCTGTTTTTAAAACGCACGTATCAATGATTACAAACGTGAGTGTAGTATTCTCGAAATTTTCGAAAGACTTCAGACAAGCGTTTACCTTCAGAAGTAACTTTATCAAATTCTCTAACGATACGCTACCATGTACTTTCTCTTTTGCGATTTCTGCCTCAAAATTTTTAAAACATCCACCGTACTGAGTGTATACAGACTTTAAGAATGTACCGATAATCATCGATACATTACCCCTAATTTGAGGATCTGGATGATTTACAAACAATAATATATCTGTTATCATTTGTTCATGTTCGGTTGAATTCGATTGTTTGGCAACAGGCATTAAAAACAGGTTCGGACAAAGTTTTAAAATATAAGCCACGCAGTTTAGAGCAAGAGATTTTACACTAACACGAAAATATTTGTCTGGCACCACATGGCCAATGTTGCCAGTTAAAAGAAAAGACGAGACCAAATAACGACAGCAAAATTTTAGCGGTATATCACGATCTGTAAAAGTTCCAATATCTATATCTCGTAACGAATAATCCAAAGATAGCTTTTTGGGAGAAGCAATTGACGATGCAACTTCATCCGAATAATCTAGTTCCTTCGTTTCGTTATGTAAACCTGAGTAGATCTTTTCCGACTTCTCTATTTCACTTCCTACATCGCTACCCTCCTCGAGAACTTCATCTGCAATGGACATAATTGTGTATAAATTATGTATCCTTTGTACCGCAAACTCATAATCATTATCTTAAAAAAAAATCAACATTCTCTCTTACTATCGATAACTCCGATCTTCAAACCGCTATAATTTTCCAACATCTTTCCCTTCATTTCTATAACATTGCTCGAACTTTCCTTCCGAGTTCGCAAATTCTGTGCCAATGGGGTCACAACCGTAGAGTCTAATATCCATTTCTCTATCTTTGGATTTATTTCCGGCACATCGGATTCAAGTAAATTCAAAGTAGACTCTAAATTTTCCCCACAAGCAGTAGCAGTACTAGATGTACTCAGTTGGCTCAAAGATAACATTGTTTCATTTTGATTTAATGCTATCCTACTACGTGTTATACCTTGATTCGACAGTAACGAAGCTACTAAAGCCTTCAAAGGTGACTTCAAAAGCTGAGTCAAGGTTTCTAAAGCTGCATTTATAACGTTATGATCAGACTGCCATTTCGTATAATGTAAACATAGCTCGTAAATTTGTAATAAGCTATCTACTTCCGTTGTATCGTCTCGAGGTTCTATAGGATTGCATATATGCGGCAAAATTACTCTCATGCATCCGAATATGCCGATAATGGTGGTTACACGACCGTCGTGTTCGCTTATAGCCACTATAATACCTGTGACAGGAAGATGTAATTAAAGAAACGCTGCATTTTTGCGCGCGATGTCCGACGCTTAATAAACACTTACTCAAAAGATGTTTCAAGACATAATCTAGAAAGAATTGTGGCTTCCGGCAATTTAAGCACGTCGCTAGAATCATATTTGCAGCAGCCCTACGAAATGCTGCTTGTTCCGACGATACATTTTCAAAGAATGCTTTCAACAAAGTCTAAATAGTACAAATTATATATGATTTTATAGTTGCTACCCGCAAGACATCGATTACCACAGATTACCTTAACGTCATTGTCTGTCATAAATGGCCCCAAAGGTTTCATCATCAAGGGTAAGGATTGAGACAACGTTTCGATCACAGCTCCTTCCGAACGATGCGCGATCGCTACTATGCACGGTATTAAATTAGACACATATGCTTTTCCTCTCGTAGGACGAATCATATGACTGAGAAGCCCAAATCTGCTCAGAGCAGCTCTTAAAGATCTAGCAGGCCCGTTCTTTTTTATTTCATTGTACAATTCTATTTGAACTTTGACGATATTACTGTCAGCCATTGCCTATTAATTAAAACAGCTATTAGAGAGATATTATGCGTAGTATTAAAAGCCATGGAATATGAGCGCTATACCCTTATAATTTTGTTCAAAGTCTCGTCCGCCACCATTCTGATATCGGATTCGTCATCGTTGCACAATGTTAACAACGTTTCAATCGAGAGACTAAGAATCTGAGGGAATTTTGCTGTCAGTTTGACAGTCGGTGAGCATATTCCTTCTGCTATTGCCATGCAACATGCCAATTTATCTTTCCTTTGAATAAAAATAAAGACGCATTGAATTACTCGGGTACATATTTATTTCGTACAGATTTTACTACCGCGTGTTTCTGCTTATTTCGATTCTTATCAAACGAGGAAAGAAATACTTTGTTCATGTACCTTGTACTCGAATCTGACAGAATAGTATTCGATTCTTGAGTTGTTTTTAAAGCTTCTATAGCTTTCAATACATTGTTCAATGTTGCCATTTTTGCCAAAATATATTTTCATCGGTTCGTCCCTCACTTTCTACAAATCAATCTTTTTGCGAAATAACATTTTAATAATGTAGGCCGAATTTATGACAGACATATCGCAGTTATAAAACTACATGCTCCTCGATACCATGTTCATTTCTGCATTTCTGATTCAAACGTCAGATTGAAGGGATTGAAGGCTATTACTCAACACACGTCTCCCGTTTCGATGATTATCCTATGAACCGAGCATAAGGAAATTTGTATAAAGACTAGCCTTGTGAGGGGCCACCGTTATAAATCGTAAAGTGGATTAAATAGGTGCATGGAAAAATCTATTTTCCTATCGAAAAGCGTCGCGATGATAAAAGAATTTACTAATGTAGCAGCGGGATAAGGGGCAAATCTGTGCTAAGGGCTTATTCGAAGAATGTATTTGAAAATGCGTAGTAGCCAGTCGGACGTGATCATGAAACGTCATTGAACGAAGTGCAGCATAGATATACTTAAAATTTGCGTGAATTCTCGATAAGCATATGTAATTGGAAGCTTTATATTTTTTATATTACAGATATATAGACATATAAGTATATGTATACGCATGTACGACTCTTGCAGGGTTTATAAAGATGACATCCAATGATCGTTCGTAATAAAAGATCATTAGAAAGTGGAAAGAATTGAATTGAATACATTTAATAGAAATTATAATTCATGTTAATAAGAATGCATATGGTATAAAGCGATATCGGAAGGTAACGGTGAATCCACGCCACAGTCGCACGAAGTCGCCCCTGGTAGCGGCCATATTCTACGCATTGTCAGAGATCAAGAGACTTGGATTGCGTGGAGACGTGGGGAGCTCGAAATGTATCTCGAAACATGCCACAGCCATTATCCGTAGTGGTCCGCAGTAACGGGGATGCATAATTCTCACGTGTAAATTTTCGATCTGTTCAATTTTCTGGGCGAGCTACGCGAGTTCGCAAGCATATCGATCGAATGTAATCAATGAATAACGTATTCATAGATTTAGAAACTTTTTGTAACAATGGTCTTCGAATAAAACCGATGGCTGAGAGGTGAGCGAGTTTCGACTTCTTTCACACCGCACGCTGCCGATAGGAGGACTACAGTGTGCCAAGAAATCATTTTTCTCGTCAACAATTGGAAAAACTAATCGAGGAGGCAGTAGCATTTTAAATCATTCGCTGATAAAACGCATGTGTGTAATCGTAACGCACCGGTTTTCTACAATGCTTTATATACGATCCGTTCAACGATTTCGATCGCCTTTCGTCTTACGAACAGTGTTGTCTGCACAGAAACAAAGGTTCGGTTTATTTAAAGAAGTATCTCTATATGTTCTAACATTCTGCTGAATTTCCTTTGCACGTATTTTTGCCACCCGCGTATCTCGCGTATTATGCATTCGCTTCATCTTGGAAGCCTCAATTACACAATCTGTAATTATCCATTAATTGCATTCTCTGTGCAAGCTATTGCTAAAACTCCTTCAAATTATTATATCTTTCTTATGCGCGAAATCGTTTATCTCGAATGTTTACGAGTTTATTGTTATTTACAATTTACAGACTACCAAATAACTTCTGGATGTCTAAATATGCCAGGCTGCGCAGCAGTCGGCTGCAATAATCGTAGTGAGAAAGGTTATGTTATGAAATGTTTCCCACGTAACCCTAAATTGAGAAGAATTTGGCAAAAACGTGTGGCCAGAGCCGATTGGGAGCCGTCGAACAATTCGTTCCTTTGTCCCGTACATTTCGAGCCCAAGGAGTGGTTTATAACGAAAAGAGGGAGGTTTAGATTGAAAAAGAACGCTGTTCCTTCTATATTTACTATAACATCCACTAGGAAGTCTCTCAAAAAGAGTACTAAGATAATTCATAACACAGAGGAGATCAGCTCGCAAAGCGAATACAGCGCAGAGTGCATGGAAAATGATACAGAGTACTCCTCTGCTGAGCATTTAGAAGGAAAGGATTCAGTTTTTAAGGAAGTTGACGAGCCGTCTATGCAATCCACTGAAAGTGAGATTAAATATGTCCTTGGATCTGTAGAGGTAGAAGAAGAGAAAGTAAGTATTAATTTCAAGATTCAAGGAAGAAACGCTACCATGATCGGTGAAGATAATCTTGCAGATATTAGTCTTGTAAAGCAGGATAATCTTGAAGTTCAAGTGAACGATAACAAGCAAGAAATTGGAGTATCCTTAATGATTAACAAATCTGAAAGCATAGAGATACCAGTTACCATCGTGAAGGAGGAAATTAAAGTAGAAGTTATGGATCACAATACATTCAAGGATAGTTACGATGAGATTGAGGAGAAACTAAAACAGATTTGCGATGGTGGGTCTACGGAAGATGAGATCTGTAAGATCGAAGGGGGGAAAGAGTCGACGGTCAAGAGTCATAAAGAAGACGAAGATGTACAGGCAATAGATGCTAGTTGTGAATTTAATACTTACGAATCTAAAAGCGCCATTTCTGTTAATAAAGATGATAATTTTCCAACAAAAAGTGAAACTAGGCACATGCTTACGGACAAGGAAGAAAATGTTGAAATCATCTTTGGCGCAGAGAGCGGAGACGAAAAGATGCCTGTTTCCCAAGTTACGCCAAAGATCGATAAAGCGGATGGTAATACTTTAGAACAGAACAAAATAATTACCATTAAAGATGAAAAGAAAATTTTTAACGAAGACATAGAAGAAAATTTTACTAAAGATGAGGTGCATGTTATACCAAATATCAGGGCAGCTATGAAGCGCAAAAGGAGAACCAGGGAAGAGATAATGAAGTCGATAAAAAAGTCGATTAGAAGTACTTCCGATCGAGATGTTAATTCTTCGAGTAACAGCGAGATGTCCGACAGTATAGAAAAAGAAACGGAAGTAAGGAACGAATCGTCTATGTCTCTGCAGGAAGTAGCCGATATTAGTAAAAAGAACGACGCAGACATGGAAACGGCTAGATTTATCATCAAAGTGACTGGCGATCCCGACGATGTGACTGAAATTATCGAAGAGTTGTCATCTAATACGATAGGAACGCATGCATCTAAAAAGTTTAATGCCCCTTATAAAAATGAGGAGAACGATGCATTTGTTACATCCATTATAACGGTACTTTCGCCGAAAAACAGTAAAGAAGTAATTTACAGCGATTTCAGTAGCCCAATAACGAAAGATGACTGTGTAACTTTAAAGAAAAAAGAGCCGATGGCGAATGAGTCTCCTCGCGAGGAGAAAGAGTTCGAGAATTTAGAGTCAGCTCGTAACTCCAAGAAATTTCACCCTTTGTGTTTCAGAAATACTGCTTCGGACAAAGAGGATAAGAATCAGACAAAAACTAATTCCACTCTGCCGAATTCGGTACACAGCGCTCAATTGTCCCAGGAACAGAATACTGACTGTTGTATTTCTCCTGATTATGGGGAGCTGCTGGCGAGAATACAAATTCAAGAAGATGTAATTACAAAATTAACCGATCAGTTGATTATTTGTAAAGAGCTGGAGAACAGTATGCGACGGAAGAACGCTGAATGCGATCTTCAGACTAAAGAGGCAGAAGCAAGTTCTAGAATGAATACGAGATCGAGTAACACGCAGTCTTCTGCCATGACAAAGAAAATTTTAGAATCCAAACAAAGATTAATCGAAGACTTGTCAAATAGGGTGAATTATTTCGAGGAAATGAATAAGAAGCTAATGAAAACTGTTACCCTGGAGTCTCAGCAGAAAAGAAAGCTTGAAGGGCAAATGAAGCAAAAGGATAATCGGATAAAAGAGCTTAACTGGAAATTAGAGAAGGCCTCTAAATACCTCGATAGAGCAGAGAAGAACACAAATACGTACAGAAGGAAAATGTTAAATATGCAGACTATTATGAGAAGGAGGAAACTTTTAGACGAAAAAATGTGCAAGTTCAATGATATGATAATCGATAATTCCAAACAAGAATATTCGGAAAAAGCTTTAACCATGGCATCTGATATTAGGAAAACTTGTGGAAGGAATGGGTATGACAAATTACTTTCTTATGGGTTTCCATTACCGCCACTACCAGCTCTACGTAGAGGCGTTCTAAACGAAGAATTTGCAGATCATAATAAAACTGATATGGATAAGGGGAAAAATTCTTCTACGAAATTACCGATTAAAGCAGAGAAAGTACAAGATGTAAATAAAGAATCTGAGGTGGATGAGAAAGATTCGAAAGTCGCAGAGTCAATAGCTAAAACAACCGAATACGATGGCGCGGAGACTGTGACCGGAACTGTGCAAGACATTTTCGATGAGAATAACGACGGTGATGATTTTAGTACAAACGAATTGAGAGAACATTTCATTTTGCAATTGAATGCAGTGATGTAGCCATGGTTTCGTAATCTAAATACATCTTACTTTTTTACTATCTTGGAATTAGGAAATCTAATATTAAGATCGTAAATGCTTAGGTAGGTTTTCTTCCATCATTGTACAATATTCATTGTGCACTTAACAGCTATATTTATTGTACAATACCGTTTCATACTCTTGCTTGAAATGTAAATATATGTACAAACATTATTATATGTAATATAAAGTAGCACTTTAATCAGATGATTATAGTATTAAGTTATTATTCGAATTATACTTCAGCACACACTCGTCTGTCTTAAATAAGCGTCTTATTATACCATCTTCTTTGCATTCGTAAGATTTAAGCAAAACGTAGAGAACGGGTCTGCTAGAATCATGACAAATTTGCTTTTCGAGAACTTTTGCCAAATTGATTTACATGTTTTCAGTTAAGTGTATGTGAAGTCGAAAGTAATGAAAAATATTAAGTAAATACATTTCATTATATACCGTTTTTATAAGTATAGTTATAATCCAGTGGCAGACTTATTATTACTGATCTTCTTCTTCTCCTTTGACTTTCCATCCTTAGATCCGACTACCTTATCACATTCGCACCAAGGTGTACTCAGCTTATCACACATCAGAGAAATATTAAGGACGGTTAACGGAGTGTCCCCAATAGTCATTTTAATTATTCCTAATATCTTATAAGATACGTTATTTAAGCCGGTTTGACGATCTCGTTTTCGAGTAACTTCTCGTTGATTAAAACACTTGATCATATCTCGTTTCCTATGGTTCCTATCGTGTATATGTCTGAAATTAACGTAGCGAATACAATGATTAAAGAACTGATTGGAAGCAAGTGTACATGTTTAATTAAAAATCAATCTTACTTGAAAGTATTATGCGTTCCAGTAGATATATTTTGTGGTCTTGTGACAGTTAAAGCTGCCTCTTTCAATCTAACATAGAACTCGTCGTCTTCGAGACCCCATCCCCAATATTTATTAGACATTCCATTGACTTGTATAAAATGTTCTCTGCAGAAATATCAACTTGTTACTACATTTGCTTATAGAATATTCAATACATTTTATGTAACACAAAGCGGCACGATAAAGACCTTTTAATAAGCAATATGCCTCCAACGAATGTTGGGTAATGGTATCGAGGATGTAATTCTGGAGAAGACACGTGGTAAGGGCCCTTGGTGGGAAAAGAATACAACAGTTCGTCGTTTATAGGCAACAAATCTACATCATGCATAGCTATATAATCGAACTCTTTATTAACTTCAAGGAAGCCAATATTTATAAGAGAGGCTCGATTGAATCTAAACCTATCAACCTGTGGAAATTTAAAAGTCTCGTTGGTACAGTGAAATAATACAATTCTAGTAATTTGTAGAGAAGAGAAAGGTGTACCTGATTGAGTATAAATATATGATAGTCTATATTTTGTTTATCTAAAAATTTCTTCATATGCGGAGCAAATATTAGCAATTCCTCGAAACGATCTCTAAATGGCACGAGTATAGCTAAACGATGCGGTACTTTTTTATGAACGCTATTGCCCTTCTCCTGTTTGTGATTACTGTACTGGCTCTGCTGAGTAGTTATTTCGCACTTGCATTCGTCTGAAATTGTGAAAATCATAATCTTGGATCTTTTGAGCTGCTGCCTGCGGCAGGAGTATCGAGGAAAGCTGGATCTTACCGATACTTATAGGAGCGATGCTTATCAAGCACGAAATAACAAATGTAATCAGAATGCAGGCGAATATGTATTTGAATTTTATGCTCTTCCAAACAACTTCCATGCCGAATAAGGAGTATGTCTACGAGATATCTTATGTTTCAGAGTCCACAGACTATTCATTCAATAAACAGCCTTACAAGGGTTCATTGATGCGGCAACATTCTTCCATTTCAGTAGAGTTAGCAAAAGTTTCGTACTTTTCCTATCCTCGCTTACGAGAGATTTCGACCGCTGCACCTACTTATGCGTGTCCGACATTCCTATTCAGGCATCTGTCATATCACGTACGAAATTTCGTTTTTACATACTTCCGACAGACTGATTGCACTTTTTTCCACCTGCGAAATATCCATCGGTCACTGGACCGAGGAGAATACGTTCCCTGCACCAAATACACATATCTTCTGATCGATTGTACGCATAATTATGAGACACGTTGAGGTTTAATTCGTGCATCATCGATGTCTAAAGTTATTCACTCGAGCTAGTAAAAAATCACACGTTCCGAGCCATGGCATTAACAATTTCGAGATTACGCGTTAAATAACGAACTGTGTCATTAACAGCCGCATTACTCTTGATTACTCTCGTCTCGTAACATTGTAGCATGCAGTACTGTGCAGTTCTCACGCCGATGCTGCAATCCTTTAGACTTACACCACTTGCATACGTGAACTTAATCCGTATATACAGATATTTCGAAATGCGTGTGCTGCTATCGAAAAGGATAATGATTTTTCTTGGGAAAAGCAATCGAAACGTTCGGAAATAATTTATAATGTATTTTACACACGGCCCTTCGTTTTCAATAAAATCAATTCGCATTTCGTAGACTCAGAAATTGTTCTTACGTCAACGAGTTTCCATTCTACTTTATTCTTTTTCATTTCCTATTTAGTAAATGAGGTCATCGATCTTACTATTCCTTACCATTTTAATTACATCCTATACAGAGTTCTGCTTAACTCTGTGAACTGTAAACAGTATGATTTCATCGAACATGTAATTTTTAAATATAAAATTAGCATCAAGTCCTGCATCTGCTGATCGATTCGGTTCAGTATTTATTCCTTCTAAAAGCTGTGGTTTTCTCCGAATTATATTAATTTTCGCATAATCATGTATTCTTTTCCTTGAAATAAATTTACGGAATGTACGTATAAAGTCATTTTTTTTATTTCCCGCCAGTCTCGTAATATAGATGAATGACGACGCATACTATAGTGGCGTAGATTATAGTAGTGAATGAGTAATATGCGTACTACGCAGGGGATCTCAAACTATTCTCACCATGATTCTTTTCGAAATTAAATATGTTGAATTACAAATTAGGTGAAATAAAAACTTGTATAGGAACCACTAATATTTGCTGAAATCGAATAATATAGTAAGAAGAAGTGAATACTTGGGTAATTTTGGCTCGTGAGAGAAATTTTATACACTCTTTCGTTGAGAGCCTCTATAGTGCCTATAGTGTGCTATAGTGTCAGAGTGATGGGTGTTGTCTGTCCTATTCATTAATGTTTGCATGAAAAAAGTATAGAAAATGCCGTCCAAGAATTGTAAACACATATTTTTATTATTTCTCAGTATATTCTGGCTCCATACAAAAGGTATAAATACATATTTCTACTTTCTAAATTTTCACTCGTCGTGTCCAATAGCCTCCCTTTTTCGCTTATCTAAATTTATGTCGTTAAATATTCCGATAGAAATTAAAGAAATTCCAAGATATTCAAATACAACGCAACAACTCAATTACTTATCATTTGTCGAATTACAGGTCAAAATCTGAATAATACTGTTACATGGTGTACAGTCTCTGAAGCTGAACAATATAAATGTAATGCGTTTTCAAAAGCGGTTGATCGCGAGATAGCGTTCTTCGATTATAGCTACATTTCATTGCAATGCAAACGTGCATTTAACAAGGAAGGATGCATGAATATGTTGGATCAGGAAAAAGCACAGATAACCACTTTGGATCCAGGCGAGATTTTTATAGCCGGACGATACCACAGCTTGATCCCAATTATGCAAGAGATATACGAGAGCGGAGTGAATTATCAATATGCAGTTGCAGTTATTAAAAAAGGTTCTTTGCCAGATGTTCAGAGTTTGAACGATTTGAGGGGTAAAAAGGCTTGTTTCAGCGGTCTCGGAATGCTTGCCGGCTGGGTTATACCTATCCACACGGTAAATATAAATTCATTTCGTTATATTCTTGGACGATCGACGAACAATTAGATAACTTTTTATGATTTTATTTAGTTGATGAAACAAGGTGGATTAGAAATTGTCGACTGCAATAATCATGTAAAGTCAGCGATCAAATACTTTGGACCTAGCTGCGCTGTGAATTCGTTGATCGATAAATATAATCCCTTAGGTAAGTGGGCGAGAATAGTAGTTACAATTCTCTACGACTCATTGTTATATAACGATTTTGATTGGTAGGCGATAATTCTGACCAGTTGTGCAAACTGTGTATCGGGAAAATACCTGGAGGAAGATGCACAGCCTCGGATCCATACTCGGGGTACGAAGGAGCATTCAGATGTTTAGTGGAGGCAGGAGAAATTGCTTTCCTGGTGCATACGACCGTAGATGAAATGACATCTACGACCTTTGACTTCAGTATGTTCCCAAACCAGCATTTTGTGGATTGTCTATACATTATGCAATTCTAAAACAAGCGGCATAATTTTTCTTTCCTTTTACAGATTCTGTGAAGAAAGATCAGTTCGAGTTGCTTTGTCGGGATGGCACCCGTAAACCTACCGACGAATACAGGCATTGTAATTGGGGCACTATTCCGTCACGCGCGGTAGTCACATCTTCCGCTACGAAACTCGAAACTCGCCGATTATATCAGCGATTCTTAGATAAAGCAGTTCGTGTACTGAACAAGCATAGCGCGAGTAACTCCACCGAATTGTACGACAGTCGTTTTGGAAATCGACCTGGTTTCAACAACAGATTCGGCGAAAACAATTTCAGCAGAAACGGATACGAGAACCCGAATGAATATAACACGGACAATTCGGAAAATCGCAACGGGTATGAGAGAAATTACAATGGTAACGAATTGAATCCGTGGGAGAAGCCCGAGTCAACGAACATACAGCCGATAGAGACGTTCAACTTATTTGAGTCCGCACCACGATACGGAATACATCACAACTTAATGTTCTCTGTAAGTATCAAGTATAAAATTTGGAATATCTTTCGTTTCTTGTTACGATCTTACGCTAAGTTATACGGTCCTAGGATTCAGCGCGGGACTTTGTTCAATTGCCCGAGAAAGATCAAACGTACAGTGGTTATTTGGGTAGGTCTCTGGATCCAATATTGGAAGTGCGTCGTTGCACCGTTAATAGGATGACTCTGTGCGTTACTTCTGACGCAGAGATGGAAAAGTGTGTGAAAATGAAGGTAAAGACCTGAAAGGCAAAGATCAGTAGTAACTTTATGCATATCGTTACAAGCTACTTTTGTTTCAGATAGCGTTAAAGGCGCAGCTATTGAAACCAGAATTAACTTGCCACAAAGGTCATAGTCAAATTCATTGTATGCAGGCTATACAAAGTGGGTGCGTATATTTCAGGCGCAATGGTCTGCTAAAACAAGTGCATACGTGCTGAGTTAACTGGAAGATAACGCCGTCTCTCGTCTTCCCTTTCTAGGACCGTAGATGTAACGGTATTGGATACCAGTGACGTTTACACCGCTGGTCTACGTTTCGAATTGATTCCATTCATATCAGAGGTTTACAACCTACCCACGCCGGAGTACTACGTGGTTGCGGTAGCAAAAGAAGAAGACGACAATACGGACTTAACTTATCTGAAGAATAAGTACACTTGCCACACAGGAATTAACACGGCCGCGGGCTGGGTGTATCCATTGGCGTACCTGATCTCCAATACTTGGATCAGGGGCTACGGTTGCGACTCTGTCCGCGCTGCCGCGGAGTATTTTACCAAATCATGCGTACCTGGTGCACTCAGTACCGAATATAATACAGGTAGCTTTACCGTCCGTTTCCTAGCAATATTTCTCAGGGTTTTGATTGAACGTTCTGCGCATTGTACGTTGCAGGGGTGCCTTACGACAACATGTGCGATCTGTGTCACGGTGCAAGCTTCCGGTACTGTCGCAGAGACGCGTCCGAGGATTATTTCGGTTACACGGGTGCATTCAGATGTTTAGTGGAGGGTGGAGGAGACGTGGCGTTCGTCAAGCACACGACAGTGGCCGAGAACACCGATGGGAAACGGCGGGAAACCTGGGCGCGCAACACCTTCACGAAAGACTTCGAGCTGCTTTGCCCGGATGGTACTCGCCGACCGACCACCGATTACATCCATTGTAATCTGGGAAAAGTCGCGTCGAATGCGATCGTCACGCGCGGCGGATATTACGGATACAACGAGACGCAGATAAACGCTTATATAAATCTCTTCATTTATGCCCAACAATTTTATGGCAGGAAGGAGCAGGACGAATTTAGCTTCAGCATGTTTTACAGTCAGCCGCCTTACAGCGATCTGATCTTTCAAGACGCTACGCAACAGCTGATGGTGATACCGCCGGAGAAACGGGAGTTCAGTGCATATCTGGGCCAAGACTTTATGAGGGCCAGAAGACTCGTGGACTGCAACGCTGGTGCGTCGTCTATAGAGCATTCAGTGCTCGCCACGATCGCTATGATTATACTCACCTACGTGTTCACTAGATAAAATTCAGTACATTCCTTCTTGATACCTATATGTATGTACATTGAACCAGGAATAAGGTAGAACTCTAAGAAGCTTATGATACTTTGCGCGAAAAGACGCGTTTAGTTGCCGCGATGATTCTGACTTATAGTTTCGCAGTCTCTGTGGGAAACGTGTTCCCAAACTTATTATATAGTTTCAGCATTCCTCATATTGATGCGTTGCTAAATAGATGACTGAGCGAGGTACGATAGTATACATATAGTTTCATTTGAGAATAAGAAATATATTTGTATTGTTAATTCCAGACTTAGATCCGTCCATTTTTGACAATTTTACACGATTATCAGATAAGTATTGTAACTAATTTTATGCGTATGGTATGCCGTCCATGTATATTTTTATACTTATTAATGAAAATAAATCTATATAACTCCGTAGACGTGTCCATTATTTTACCATTTTATTTCCAAGTTTTCTCCCTTGTATTACGTGTTTTTTGGTTGCGTTAATTCCTTGATTCGTTTCGTTACTGTTGTTCGAAATGGAAAAGAAGAAATTAACGATTCATTCCGAATTAATTGCCAATTATAAACTATGTGCATTTGAACCTAAAGAATATAAGCGTAGCCCTAGCTTTTTGGGTATCGCTATTGCCGAGGAATCTCGTAACTTGGATCTCGCTGTAAAATTGTCTGCTGAATTCTTCACCCTTCTCGTTTTATTTGTCTGTAACACTTTCCGAGGACAAATGATTTTCTTCGCTCTCCCCGAAACGATCTCCTCGCTTTTTGGCTTTCGAACAGATGCCGTTACCTTAAAATGGTAGATGATCGTTTACATGTATGTAACGAAACGTGTGTAAAATATCGAAGATTCTGCAGGAACGACATTTACGCCGAAGGAGGGAGGATTTCGTTGCGATTTTACATATTTAGGTTGCGCAAGGATGTCGATGCGCCTGCACTTTCTCGCAGCCTTTCTACGTTTCTGAAATCACACTTAGTGTCTCGATTACTTGCAAATTTTTTAGCATTTTTTAATCGACAAGTTGCGAGAGAAGAACCACTATTTCACGCACTTTCGATTTTCCTTTTTTTGGCTTTACTATGTTCACCAACGAATTATCAACTTCTTCGGTAGAGTCAATGCTTTTCACTTTTCTGGGAGTACACCAGTAAGCTTTCCCTTTGCTACAGTGTTTTTTAACGACTGACTTTGTGGATATTCGGCTTTTATTATATGCATGAAAGAAGATCGATTTATTAGGAGCGAGCAAAGTTAAACTAGACAAAGAAATATACATGATTAGTTACTGAGATCTGGACATCTTGGGGCAGGATTTCTGCAGCTTGTCTGCACAAATCGACGGATTTGTTGTTGCTAATTTGGACATCTTAATTCTACTTTGAAATTTCTCTTTTATGTAAATAAAAAAGAAAATAGTGCCACTGTAATTTACATTGTTGGTAGATTCAATTAGAGTAGGTATATTTGCTCAGAACTTGGATTTTTGATAACAGTTTCTGCTTGCTGGCGAATGATTTGTTAATGGAAAAGAGTTGAAGTTTGCAATCGTCTTGCTTCACGATGTTTGGCCATCACTTCGTTGTCAAACTTCAAACTTTTCGGTATATTCCGTTCATTCAACTAAACCAAAATTCAAATTAAACCACAAAGCGGGCCGTTTAGAACACAAGTAAACGATATGAACACGGATGTTCTTCAGGACCATGCTCCGAGGTACGCAAAATTAGCGAAACCGAAGAAGAGGATCGATACAGTTAATAATTACGATGCCTTCAATGTAAGTATTCCAGAGGGGGAAACGGCGAATAGAAAATGTCGTGCGATTTCTTGAAATTCTTACGATATAATCTAGGTAAAGCGAGGAGCATTGTCTTATCAAATTACGGATTCTTTAAACAAACTTGCCCAGCCGAAAGGAAAACCAGGTGTAAACGCGTTCAAGGCCTCATCTTCCTCCGTGAAAACTACCCCCGGAAATGCAGGTAAATTGCCTCAACACTCTGAATCTTCTATCGAGCAACAGCGAATTCTTGAATTCTTTAATCATTTCCACCACTACATATATGAATCTCTAGTAGATAAACAAGGACGCCGTAAACTGATAAACAGCAACGAGCAGTCAAAGTACACGCAAGAATCGAAGAAAAATAAGTTTTTATTGGACACGTACGCTCGCATCGTTGCAGCTAGAAATAAACGTTGCACAAAACGATTGCACGATCTCGCTAAACCGAAAAATTATACTCACAATCAGACCCCATCCTACGACGATTTCGATAATTACTTTCAAATGATTAAAAAGTACAGAGCAGCTGAAAAACATTAATTATGATGTATTATGATGTATTATACGTTGAAACAAATGAAATGTAAAAGCTCACGATATGCAAAGGAAATATAAATAAAGAATTAATATTTTGTTTATTTTAACTTTATTACCATGACAGGCAAGAAACAAACGAAGGACTGCGCTTTCCTTCCAGTATGTTTTCTCCTATTATCCGGCAAAGGTAATTAATATAACAGAAAAATGGATAAATTAAAAAGAAACCCAGTAATGTCATCAAGGATGACATACATAATGAACCGCTGTAAATTATGTCATACTTAATCAGTTCCTGTCTCATAATTCCCACTGTTGGCCCAAAGAAACATTTAACCTGATTACTCGCATAAGCAAGGATAATAAACGAAAAGAAATTGATCCTGTACCATTTTTCTATCATCAAAAACTACATGTGCGTTTAAACGAAAGAAATTGAAACGTCGCTAAGCCTCTATTAGATCAGAACCTTGTGCTGAAAGTCCTGAAAAATGGCTCCAAGAATTAAGAAACCTGCAGCGCCTGCGAGGAGTACAGGCCGTACACGCCGTGTAGCCGGAAAGAAAAGTGTAACCGTGAGGGAAGCGTCTACTAAAAAGGGTAGAGCGATACCAGGCAGGTTGAAAAAGATAGATAAATCGAAACATAAAGGAGGGCAAGTAATTCTTTCGTCACGAAATGTGTAAATTTTGAACGATAATTATTTGAAATCCTAGCAAATGTTACTTTAATCGTTTCTAGGAAGGCCGGTGACAAGGTGAAGTTGAAAAGGTGGCTGCAAACACCAGCCGATTGGGCACGTTTCAATGCCTGGGCAAAAATCAATGCCCAACCCAAGAAAATCCCGGAACCTGAGCCAATAGTAGATACATGTCCTATGTTAAACAATTAAAAGGCCATCGCTCCTGCAAGCTCCTGATCGATGAAATACAATTTTCTTTAGGTTCGACGCGCGAAGCCGCTGTCTCAGATGAGGAGAAGAATAAAACTACTATCCGAGCCCCGCAAAGTGTCCGACCTAAGTGCCCATTGTAGAGATTGGGTCATCCCGAGAGCTGCGTTAAATGCAGTAGCATCGAGACGATTAATTCTCTTAGCTTTGCCAAATGTGAGATTAGTCGATTACGGTCGGGTCTTTTACAAAGTCTCCCCAGCAGCTTTGAGGTATGAGGCCTCTCAGAGGATCATCGACCTAGCCCAGCCTTGTATCATTCTTCCCGAAGAATGCCGGCCTCGACCGCAATGTAGACAGATGGTTGACGAGGAAAGACTGAGAAAATTGGCATTAGCGAAGAAACTGCGTCATTGTCCCGGAGAATTAACACCTGAAGAGATCGCAGAAATATTCACGCCGCACGGGATAAAAAGAACCGCGCTCTTGTACGAGGTGTTTCATCGTTTCAACATCCACCCTCCTATTATCATTATTTCATAAGAGCAGGATAAATTAGCAGGGTTATTACACTTTGTTTGTTTTCCAGATCACACCGTGGATGGAGTTCCTGGCATTGCCGGCGTGGACGGCCTTAAAAGACAGGAGAGATAAGACTGCGGTAACTTGGAAGAAGATACTAATAGAGGAAGGAGATGAAAGGGGCAAGGGTGCCTTGGTCCAGCAGAGGAAGAGGAGAGAAAGGGAGCGGAGAATGGCGAGAAAGAGGAAATATAAAGACATGGAATGTGAAGAGATATCTCAAGGCGAGGGTGACACAAAGGTAAGTACTAGAGGAGCTAAAAGAAAAAGAAAAGAAAAAAAAGAAGAAGGTGAGGAACAAATGACAGAGGACGAGGAGAGGAAAGTTAAAAGGAGGAGGCTGGAGAAACACGCTTGGAGGTTCGCACCAAATCCGTGCAAGGATGATCCTACCAAAATCCCAAGAGCAGCTTTAAAAGCAACAGGTTTGGGTTAAAGCTGAACAAATCGGTCTGTTACGGTAAAGAACAAACTGACAAATGTTGTTGTTCGTTACAGCATCGCCACGCTTGGAGACGTTGGCGAAACCTAACATGCGCGAGAGTAAAGCCATCAGAGCTAATCCTTTTGCCGTGAGCAAAGGCGCCTTGACTGCTACAGCTTCTCCCAGAACGGATGATTTGGCGAAGCCAGCCAGACCGCGAAGTCCTGTGGAAAGGAAGCCACCGCGAGAAAAAGACAAGTATGGAGCGCCGATATTCGAAATGCCTGTAAGTCAGTTTCCTTTAAACCGGCCAAGCTAGATTTTAACGATCGTGTAGCTTCACAGAATAACGCTGCTACAGGTTTACGGAAAAGTATTGCCCAAGACGAAGCCGTACAAAATGGGCGAGTGTCCACCCCCAGAGGACAAGACGAAGCCGAAGATCAAGAAACGTCCAATTGATCCGATTGCTTACGAACAGAGCATCGATCCTTGCATTTATCCAGACCTGGCGAAAAGGCAGAAAAGGGAAAGGAAAAGGGCCGAAAAATTATCGAGGAAGAAAGGTGGGAGAAGAAGGAGGCAAAGGAGGAAACGTCTCGCTCCAGAGAAGATTGATGGTACTCCGAAAGCTGAAGACAAAAGAGAAGAAGAATTGGTTCCAAGCGATGCAGTTCAGGCAGAGGAAACCCAACCAGACGAGACCCAGCCAGAGGAGACCCAGGAAGCATAAGTCATGGGAATTACCAGAGTTCGTGAATTGATCCAGAAAGAGAAAAGATAGAAACAGATTTACTTTCCTTATTTGTCATTATGCAAGACACGATCGTTACCGCTTGATCCCGTGGAATAAGAATTCTAATGATATCGATACACGACTAAACTACAAATAAAAGTACGCGGTAAGAACAGCTGATACGCGATCGGGATGTCCAAAGACATAGGTTGATACACGCACGTCTTCTGGGTTTTCCTCGATGATTGCGCAAATTGCGGTAAGCCAATTTGTTTGAAAAAAATGGAGTCCGTGCAAACAAGGAAAGTGCATTTGAAGACGCATGTACTTACGCGTTGATGAATGGTTTTTTATACAATTACTCATGAACAGAGATAGTAAGGTCTTATCGCTCACCTTGGCCTTCCACAGTATTTTGTTATCGTTTGCGATTATTTCTCAGACTTGACTAATTTATATTTGTAACTTACTCGCTCCCATATTTTATCTCTATCTACATGTCTGTATTTTGACGAGACAAAATATATTTACTTGGTTACCCCCCTCCCCCCCTTCTTTCCAAGTGTACATATGTACTTGTATGATAATTATGTCCGTAAACTGGTTTTTCTTTAGTTGGGGTATAAAATGTTTCCTCCTCTTTTGAACCTGTTCAGTATCCTCAGTGTTTCCAAACACCGACTACTCGTAAGGCGCGAGTGAATGGCCGAGGTTCAACAGACGGATTTTCTTTGCTCGAAGACAGAAGGATTTATCAGAGGGAAGGAAAATTTTGGCTTGTAAAATGTTGCTACTCTTGACATCTTTATTTGTTATCGCCGGCATCGGGAGTCATCAGTGTTGTGCTTCATACCCGGAAGCGGTAGCACCGACCGGAAAAATCCGCGGCTCTATTCTAGATTCAAGGCTTGGACGGAAGATTTATTCCTTCCGTGGTGTGAGATATGCCCAGGCCCCCACGGGAGAACGACGTTTTCAGGTAAATTTTTCATTCTCCTCCCAACTGCAATTTTATTTATTCTGGTAGGGCACTGAAAACTATTGTTCCTAATCTCTCCCCTGCCATTGCCAAGAGATTCGAACAAAATGCCTGCTGAATAAATGTCCGTCTTCTCTTATACATTCGGCTGAAATTTATCGTCAGCCTTCAACCATGAGAAGGAAACCAGACATTTTCTTTTCTTGCATTTCCTTTTGCGCGGGTATTTATCAGACACCGGTGAGAATAAATTGTGCAATTTTCTCATAATGTATGTATGTAGGTAGCCACTCCAGCAACTGAGTGGAACGATGTTTTCGATGCGACCGAAGAAGGTCCTTCGTGTCCAAATTTAGATGGAAGACAATCAGTGTCGGAAGATTGCCTGCGCTTAAACGTGTACACGACAAAAGTATGTGTTGAAATCCAAGTGATTGCCTCGCACCACTGACTCGCCACCAATTGCAATTGTTTAAAAATTCCAGTTACCCTCGAGCAGTGAAAATGTAACAAGACCAGTCCTCGTATTTTTCCATCCTGGTGGTTATTATTCGTTCTCTGGCCAGAGCTTTTACTTCGGGCCTCAGTATCTGATGGATAAAGATATCGTTCTGGTTACCGTAAACTATCGTCTTGGGACATTGGGTACTTCCAAATTCCAACTATCGGGCGATCAGCAATGAATCCAAGTTCTGAATGGTCTACTTTTTCTCAGGTTTCATAAGTACGGGTGATTCTCTAGCACCCGGTAATCTGGGCTTGAAAGATCAAGTCGTGGCGCTTCGTTGGGTTCAAAGGAACATCGCTGCCTTTGGCGGAGACCGAAATGCTGTAACCATCAGTGGGTACAGTGTCGGAGGTCTCAGCACGATGTTGCACATGGTGTCACCAATGTCCAAGAACTTGTTCCACAGAGCAATCGTGATGAGTGGCTCTCTTCTAACCGCAGAACCTTATCCAACCGAACAGAAACGTCTCGCAAGAAAGCAGGCAACCCTTTTGAACTGCCCTACCAATGATACCGGAGCGATGTTGACTTGCCTGAGGTCGAAGCCCGTCCAGAACTTTACGGACACTATGTCCCAGTTTTTCGTTAGTCCACGATAACAAGATATTACTCGTTTTACGTATTTGCAAATTTTCGCGAGCCTCTTACGCGATATCCAAGTTCCCACCATTTCAGGAGTGGCATGGTGATCCAATTGTGGTATGGCAGCCAGTCGTCGAGCCGGAGATCCCGGGTGCCGAACGATTTCTCACGGCCCAACCCCTTGATCTGATCAGAAAAGGGAGGTTTCATCAGGTGCCAGCCATATTTGGGGTGAACAAGGACGAATTTGGCGGAGTAGTTGCTTGTACGTTTCTACGTGTTGCAGCAGAGTCAAGTTTATTACCAATGCCCTACAATCTTTGCATTCTAGTGTTTCAGAATGAAACTAGGACAGGAGACGACTATTATCGCGATATGAACGATAATTGGGAGCAGATTGCACCGATCAGTTTCATGTACGAACGTGAAACGTCGCGATCGAAATACATCAGCAGGCAATTACGGGAATTTTATTTCAGCGGTCAGCCAATTAGCTCGGCTAACAGGGATGGCCTAGCTCACGTACGTTTCATCCAGACGGTGCATTGGATTTATCGATTTCACTTTGTCAAAATCGACATTGATTTGTGGTTTACAGATCTATGCCGACAGCGTAATTATATTTCCCATGTATCGCGGGGCAAAACTGATAGCTAAATACTCCAGCGCACCGGTGTACTTTTATGAATTCACGTATCAAGGACGTTACAGCTTTACTTGGTGGAACGCCACGACGCCATACGGTAAGTGGCGTAGCCGATGTGTTTTTTCTTAGCTACTTCCGCAATTTTATTCTCCATTAATAAATTTAGGTGTGGTGCACCAGGACGATCTGCAATACCTATTCTTCATGGAGACATTCTTCCCATTCTTCGATCAAACTGCGCCTGAAATTCCAATGGTGGACTTGTACACGACCATGTGGACGAGTTTCGTCGAGACTGGGGAACCAGTTCCCAAGCAGGGTGCATATAAGGACGTAAGATGGGACAGATTTGTGTACGAGCAAAATAACTACTTGGACATTAATTTGTGCCCGACCATGAAGACTGATCTGTATCTGGATAGAATGCGCGAATGGGAAAGAGTTTTCCCTCTACCTCCACTTTCGTAGATTATCCAGAATGTGTAATACAGACAAACATATAACAAATTACACATCTTACCCAGCTTTCTTGGGTATTCGAAAAAAATAACGTAACCGAGTTATACTGTATCGACTACTTATTAATAAAACGTTACTTTCCTTATCATTTGTTTACTTATTTCATAAGTTCGTGACACCTATAATTTTCAATATTGATAAACTCGCGATAAAGTATTGGAGAGTAAAAGCAGAAAAGAATAATTGTTTCAATAATAGATGTACTTATCCGAAATAAACTGTAATTGCGTTATCATTTAAATGACCGGACTAAGGATGATATCACGTAAGCGTTCATACAGCACAGTTGTTCCCAGAAAAATAATTTAGTTTCCCCACTCGTTTTCCTCTGTAGCTAGTATATAACTTGTTCGGCTTTTATCCTTGAGTTATTCAGTGCTAGCACGCGCACAGGCTGCATTGGTTAACTGAATCAAGCCTCTCTTAAAGTCCAGACACAGATTATTCTCCTCCTTCAAACACAGAGGATTCTGAAGAAAAGAACAGCGAGCCTGGAGACCTAAGATGAAGAGTATTTTGGTAGCTTTCTTTTGCCTCATCGGCATTATCGCCGGTGAACATTCCAACGAGGAGCTACCCGTGGTAAATGCACCAATTGGTCAGATTCGCGGCTCAATCTTGACCTCGAGACTTGGAAGGGACATCTATTCATTTCGCGGTGTGAGGTATGGCGAACCGCCCACTGGACATCAACGTTTCCAAGTAAGAATTTTGTACTCGAACGCGTTTTTCACATTCTTAAGGTACCTTTGATTCGGGTATTTTTTTCTACGAACTATCAGCAGGAAGGTAGTCGTAGGTGGGAACAATGAAACTGACACAAAAGATGCGTATCAACGTCGCACGACCGCGACCGTTCGTTCGTATTCAAGACGCACCGTAACGAGGTTTTCCGTTCCTGTAATAAGCGCATTAGCGTCGGTCATGAGATCATAACGCTACCTGTGAATCATCGCTGGGAAGTCAACGTACTATCTGGAACTAGACTATCCTTTTCCTCGTTGTGTCATTGACAATTAACAATTCAAATTGTGCCACTTATGTGTTACGAACATATTTCTCGTCATTTTATAGATGATTGTTCTACTCGATTCCTCTGTATTGAAATGATTCTGCAATCTTTCAGCCTCCAGTGCCAGCGGAGGATTGGCAAAATGTTTTCGATGCCACCGAGGAAGGACCTAGTTGTCCTCATCCAGACGGTCAACTGACGTCTGAAGATTGTCTGCGTTTAAACGTGTACACCACCAAAGTAAGTAGTTAGATGTTCGAAAATACATATGCGGAGTACTGACCGTCGAATTTCAGCTGCCTTGCGAAAGCGAGAATGTATCCAGACCGGTGATGGTGTTCATACATCCGGGCGGCTTCTATGGCTTTTCAGGGCAGAGTACAAACTTTGGACCACAGTATCTGATGGACCAAGATGTCGTCTTGGTCACGATCAATTATCGTCTCGGAGCTTTAGGTAATTTCGAAGATTAGCTGGTCACGCGACAATCTTGACGGACTGTTACGAACCTTTGCAGGCTTCTTGAGTACCGGTGACAATTTGGCGCCGGGAAACATGGGCATGAAAGATCAGGTGGTGGCTCTTCGCTGGGTTCAGAGAAACATCGCTGCTTTCGGTGGCAATCCCAATTCCGTCACCCTGTGCGGTTACAGCGCTGGAAGTTTCAGTATAATATTGCACATGATGTCCCCAATGTCCACAAACTTGTTCCACAGAGCTATTTCGATGAGCGCTGCTCCTATCAAAGCGGACGTGTACGCTGGTGTCGCTCTTCAGGGGCAGAAACAGCTTTCCAAGAAGTTTGCCGAGCTGCTGAACTGTCCCACAGACACAACTGGCTCGATGCTGCTCTGCTTGTACACGAAACCCACGGAGAACATCACCAACACATTGAATTCCTTATTTGTGAGTCTTAGAATCGTTTGCAAATATGTAGCTTCTTAACAAGTGGGCGGTAATCGTATTTTTCGCCGGGCAGGATTGGCACGGAAATCCCATTCTGCTTTGGAAACCAACAGTGGAGCCCGAAGTTCGCGGTGCCGAGAGATTCCTCACCGCGCACCCCTACGACCTATTGAGACAGAAAAAGTTTAAGCAGATTCCTTTAATTATGGGGGTTACGCAGGACGAATTTGGCGGCGTAGCTGCAGGTACGGATGCAGCTCGTGACCTTCATGTTTATTTGCTACAATTGTTCCATCGTGCATTGCAGCTTACGAGAATGCCACCAGAATAAACGGCTCGTTGTATGGCGAGCTGGACGAAAATTGGAACACCATTGCTCCGATCATATGCGGGTACGAACGGGACACGCCACGATCTAACTACATTAGCAGGGAATTACGACGATTCTACTTCAAGGATCAGCCAATTGGTTCAGCCACGAACACAGCACTTGCCGAGGTTTGTAAAAAATTTCTCTTTAGATTGCCACGTACCCTCCGGATTATAACATTGGATATTTATTATTACAGGTGTACGCCGATAGTATAATCATATTCCCCATGTACCGAGCGGCTAAATTAATCGCCGCGGGTTCCAGCGAGCCGGTGTACTTCTACAAATTCACGTTTCAGGGACGCTACAGTTTTTCCATGTGGAATAGCAGCACGCCATTCGGTAGAATTACTTCGCTTCTCTACTTGTTTAACTGTAACAGCGAAATCAGTTACCTGAAACTTTCCGACTATTGTTTCAGGCGTAGTGCACCACGACGACCTACAGTACCTATTCTACATGAAGAACTTCTTCCCGTACTTTGAAAGCGATGCTCCTGAAATCCCTATGGTGGAACTTTACACTTCCATGTGGTCGCATTTCGTAGAAACTGGGGAACCACTTCCTAGGAATAACAAGAGATTGGAGGGTGTAACGTGGAGCTCATTCGTACCTGCGCAAAATAATTTCTTGGAGATCGATCTTTCTCCAAGCATGAAGAACAGCTTCTTTCCGGAGAGAATGCGAACATGGGAGAGACTGTTCCCTCTACATTCAGGATCGCACAATGTAAAATCCAACGTGAAGCATTGAACGTGGAATTTTCTTCACGACTACACAGTTTTCTATCAGTCTGACCATGTAATCCGACAAATATGTATATCGTTCATGTATTAAAGAGATGTAACAAACAAGTGTAATCGCTTTTATCTCAAATTCCTCCAACGATCAATCCCAATCATAGAATAACGAAAATGTAAAAATAAATAACATTTATTTTATCACTTGCTACACATATTCCGTAATACAGTTCACAAAAGTTATTCCAAAAACTACGAAGTACCCCATACTGCGCGAGAGAAGCTTTGAAGACCATAGATATTAGATAGGAAAGTAGTAAATTAGATGTTCAAATTTTTGGGTCCTCCGGTTGAAGTTTCACCAGGCCTTCGCAGATTTCCCAGAACTTTTTACCCAACCCTGGATCCTGTACACTACGGTTAAGTTCTTGTTCCTGAAATCAATCGTTTCGTCGATTTATTACTTAGTTTAGATTATAAGAATGTGCTTCCGCTTGCCAAGTTTAAGATCTCAGCATATTCATAAAAAATGTCCGCTTACGGCACAGTCCGCGAAGTATTTGCCGGAAACCCCGTTGAGCTTGTCGGAAAGGGCGACGTATACTGTCGTCTGTGCACCCTGTTCGACCGTTTTGAAGAAAGTGCTCACTACGAGGTTGATCATCCAAGAGATTGGTGGTGGAACGTTCTTCCAGATCCCGGTGTAAATTATCCCAGGGTGCAAACAATTGGCGGTCACTCCAGTACCTTCGAGACGTCGTGCCAGCTCCAACGTGAACACGATGTTCGCGTACTTCGAAAGGAAGTACAAGTACAACGGAGGAAAGGTGGTTATTGGATTTGTATTGTCCAAGTTTAATCGTGCTAGAAAGTACAATCCAGACGCGACCACGACTATACGGCTCGGCTTCGATCGCTTCAGTAAATCTGTGGACGATAAGTATGTGCTAAGTTTTATGAATTTAATTTCACCGACTAAAGTCGATGTTCAATTTGCAATGAATAATTATGTTACCGATCAAGAGATGTGTGAGCAGAAACGGTCCGTACTGATTTGTTGCCATTGTCATTTCCAGGCCGTCTTCTGTGACATTCCTATTCAATATCAAGGCAGTACCTGCATTATGAATTAACAGGTCCAACCTGTTCTCTTCGAGGTTTATTTGCCGCGCAAACTCCCTTACGGAGGATAGCGACGACAAATTAAGTTTTCGGACCACGATGTTACTATTGCCGGTCTCTTGTGTCAGTTCCTCTGTGAAAATGTGTTAGTTTCTATTGAGAACTTGGCAATATTCGATTTGCAAAGATTACTGTATTGCCTTGATAATTAATTTGCCATCGTCCTATTACCATTAAGACGAACCTTTGAATTTATTCGCCAGCTCCACGTTCCGGCAAGCCATTATCAGCCTGCAGCCTCTTCTCGCCAGGTTCCTGGCAGTCTCCTTCCCGATACCAGAAGTGCATCCAGTTATTATCACTGTCTTCTCGTCCATTCTGGTCTTGCACTTGGAGCGTCTCCTCGTGTACTGTGCGTAAATGTATATTAACGTCAAGAAGAGAAGTACGAGCAACGTGGATATCGTGCTACACGATGCAATGTTGCGCAAGGCAACATTCAGCAATATCATGAAAACAGGTGGGATATCGTGTAACATAACTAAGCATGTGCAGGATCAACCATGGTGAATAGTACGCGTTTCGTACTATCACTGGAACCTACTAATTTTATCCCGAACTAAGAATTCATTATTTCTGTTTCAAGACTGTTCAAACTATGGAAATATTTGAAGAATTTCGAAACGTTGTCATTATACCTGACGAAATACTTTATCCACTGTCCTCAGAAGCATTATTGTATAATTGTGAAAGTAAATAATAAATTTAGTAGGAAAGATAGATAATGACTATAGTAATATTCAAAAGGATTTCTTCGGTATCTGAATTTTATTTACAAAGTCAAATGCATAATAAGTTCCAGTATTTGCATAATACTTCTTTGCATAGCGGAGAGGCTTCAACTACTTTTACATCTTCCTTTTTAGGAACTACCGTTTAACTACCACCGTACTTCAACTACGTCAAGGTGAGCAGGTTCTTCTAGTGTTTGTACACATTAAATTGCACAAAGATGATTGCATGTGGAGGTAACTATTAAAACCGTACGAAATAATTCCATGTGGTATCAACACAGACATTCTACTTTATTCTTTTTAAAAATCATTACTGTGTCAAGCAACGATAAGAAACTTGTGGTATTCGGAAAATGCTTCACAGCGACATACTCGAAATATTTTACTATGAAAGTGATCTTATTCCATGGGACGATTAAAACGGCGTATGTCGCGATATCTCCGGAAGTTAATTTCGTCGAGCTTATCTATAAAAGAAATAATAACATCCAACTATAGATAGCGTGGCGCAATCGTGTTTACGTTAGATTCGCAGTATAGCGAATATTAACGCGATTGAAGCCGAATAAGAACGCGAGGTATATAGTCGAATTTCAAAAGGTCAGCGTAAAAAGTGTCAAGCGACGAAAGTAAAACCGACTATCAGGAACAATTGTGTTAATTTAACGTTGAATTATACTCACATCAGTTGCTACCAAATTCTCAATATTACACTGCCTCGACAGCCGAAGTTGTACTCGGATGCCTCTGTCCCTAGAACGTTCTCTTTATACTAAAATTGAGGTACGTAATCGCATGGCAAGCGCATCCCCTCTACCATGCAGAACCGCTGACAATGTAAGTGCTAAGTTCACTCTCAGCCCATTCTAGAAATGAACTTGTATTCCGTTGGTTTCGAAATCAGCTATAGTTAGAAGTTAGAAGTATTGAAAAAAAAATTGTAAAAGAGCTGAGGGGATGGGGGTGGAATGAATTAATTTATTCACTATTCAAATTGTTTATTTAGTATCTCATACATCACTCCTCCATTTTCACTTTCTCCCGTATATTTTGCGAGCGAGGCCGAGACTTATTGCTAGGCTGCGCGTCGTTGTTCGTTGGGATTTTGCCAAGTTGCTCGGATTCCACGGCGTTCTGCAGGATCTGCGACGTCAGGTTCGATATTCGCAGGTCCTTCAGCTTCATAACGCTCTCTAGGTAAGCAACCTTGTGATTTAATGAGCTGATAATGTCGTCCATCTCGTGGAGCTTTTGCCCTAATTGCGCGCAGATGTGACGGGGAATAGCATCCTCCTCCTTATTGCACTCGGGCGTCCTTTGCGCCGTGGACGGGTCGGCACCTGCTTGTGCTTGAACAGGAGCGGGAAAAATTGCGCGTTTCATAGAAACGTTACAGAAACTATTCTGCGGAGAAATTCGTAACTTACCGGAATTCTTGGATGACCGAATCTTTAGGGTAGGCAAGTAGTTCCAAACACACAGCCAGCTTATGATCCACTGTAGGATAAGGAACAGCTTCTCCTTGGCTCGTAGGAAAACACTGGAATTTGGGGTGTTCACAGCTAATTGATCAGCCGACCGTGAACCTGAATTTTCCTCCGTCTCAGCATTCGCGATGTGCTGGTCAAGTTTGCCTAGGCAAAGTACCATAACGCTTTGGGTATATAAATATTTAGATTTCGGGGCGTCGATATCCATAGATATATTATCTACTTTGTTCTGCACAAACTCCCTCGGCCGCGTCTCTCTCCCCATCGTTGCACGAAGGATTCTCAGGATTCTGATGCTCGAAGTTCTTCGAAACCTTGTTCTTCAGTTCCAGCAACATACGTTCGGCGGCCCCAGGTTCAGAACTGGCCAGCTGATGAATCGCATCTTTGGACAATTTCATGTCGATTTTGCAGAGCACTTTTCGGTTCAGCATATTCCAATTATCTTTTTTCGACGTCAAACTGCTGGCCGGTATGTAATTGTGTAGATCGACAAAGCGCGGGTAATATATCTTCAGTACTTCCGCCATTAGAACTGAGACGAATGATTTATGCATTTGAACTGTGAATAAGGTAGAATTGTTGGGTGAAATAGGTACCAGCATCCGAAAAGTCTCTTTTTAAGTTTCTCTTCGGCTTCGAGAACGGGATCGAGGAGATCCAAGTGTGCAGCTCTTCCGACTGATCTTCCAGAGTTGTTTCGTTTTCGTTGGCCATCTCTGTCCCCTTTATCGACACTTTTACATTTAAACACGCTGCCGAATTATTTCGTTAACCGCAACCAAAACAGTAAAGCGTTTTTATTGGACATTCGCGCGTATGTCTTGCGGGATGCCGTGCAGAAGTTTGCACGATGCATGAGCAATTTGAGGAAGAAGTTCTCCGTAAGATGGGACCTGATTTCGGATGGCACTCGTCCGAAATATTCAGTCGCGAAGCCTGTCCTGGATTTGATATTCTTCTTTTACACGAAGTTGGACCACTTAGAGCTATCGAATCGATTTCGAATATCCTTTCCAAAATCCATATACACCGAGGTACTTTTATTCGCCTACTTACATCGACCATCATTCTTATTCATTTTCCACTGTTCGTCACAAATATGTTTTATATTGATAGAACGCATATTCGAGGATCTTTTTAGTTTGTGCCAATTATTTAGTTGAAAGTCTTTCCGTACAGTAGTAGGAAGTTTAATTAAATGTCTAATAAAAAGTCTGTAAGCGGAATTCAGAATTTAAATTCAAATCCACAAGCCTGCAACATTAAATCGACAAGTCCCTAGTGTCGCAGCATCTTGGTGATTTTTATTTCTGCGTATTATCCAACTGTACACCGGCACGTTCACGGTATTTAATACCTGTATTGTTGCAAAGTAATTGTCATGGCTTCGGAACGGTATAGTTTCTCGTTAACAACTTTCAGGTAATTATAATCATTTCCTCCTAACAATTCGTGAATTTCGAGCACCAAGTTTAACTTATTACACATCGATTCATACAACTCGATGGCCCACTGACAATCTTCTGGTAGAGGTATAACCTAGCGGCAAGTCACTTGCCTTAGTTTACACAATTTTTTATAGAATGTATACTAACAAGAGAACGAATTTCTTTCGCGTGGCGTCGTTCGTGTAAGACCAACTGTAACGACTAACGTTACGTGATTTTTCATTGGAAATTTACGGATTGATATGGAGTATTCATGACTCGTCAAATACCCATGGAGCGTGACCGGAAAATTACAAGAATGTATTTACTTTGTTACGCAGCCCATCGGGCAAGTTGGTGCAGATAGAATATGCTCTGGCTGCGGTCGCCGCTGGGGCAGCTAGCGTCGGAATAAAGGCGTCGAATGGAATCGTTCTTGCGACGGAGAACAAGCATAAGTCTATATTATACGACGAGCACAGCGTGAACAAAGTAGAAATGATCACGAAGCACATAGGTATGACGTATAGCGGAATGGGGCCGGATTACAGGCTACTAGTAAAGCAGGCTCGTAAAATGGCGCAGCAGTACTTGCTGGTATATCAGGAGCCAATCCCAACTGCGCAGCTGGTGCAACGAGTTGCCATGCTTATGCAAGAGTATACACAGTCTGGGTATGGATCGTTTAAATCCTGTTTGCGATCTGTCCAACCTAGGATGCGGTTAATGTACCATGGAATTGAAATTTTAGCGGAGTTCGACCTTTCGGAGTGTCGCTACTAATCTGCGGCTGGGACAGCGGTAAACCATACCTATTTCAATGCGACCCTTCCGGCGCATATTTCGCGTGGAAGGCCACCGCCATGGGTAAAAATTTCGTAAACGGCAAAACGTTCCTCGAGAAGAGATACAGCGAGGATTTGGAACTGGACGATGCTGTTCACACTGCCATTCTAACGTTGAAGGAAGGGTTCGAGGGTCAAATGACTGCCGATAATATAGAAGTTGGTATATGCGATGAGAATGGTTTCAGGAGATTGGACCCTTCTAGCGTTAAGGACTACCTTGCCAATATTCCTTAATTTTAAAAAACTTTTATGTCATTTAATTGCAATGTTTTTTGCACATTTAACAACAATAAAGCTAGATTCTTATAATAAAAGTGTCCGTTGAAGATATTATTACTGTTCGTTCAATTATTCCCCGTATCGAAATAGGTACTAAGAATCTCGTTTAAAATTCCCGGGGCGAACTTTTGGCGGGAGGATGCGTGACGTGAGAGGATGGGGAGAATTAATATTACGTTAGAAATGAAAAACAATCATAAACTAGGTATAGAATAGGTCTAACAGCTTCTGGAAGTTCGTGTCAGGTGAACTGAAATACCGACTTCGTGAGAATGTTTGGAGGCGGTGACTCCGAGAACTATATTCAATTCGATCATTGGTAAAATTAGTAGAGTATTCGCTTCTGCAGTGTACGGTGTTACGAGGTGGTCGTTATCTTTATTTCGTCCCGCGAGTGCCGCGTTATTTAATGTATACGTAAAGTTTAATCCGTCCGAGAAAGAATCGAGCCTCTGACACCCTCTAAGAATATCGAGCGGTCGCAGAACCGTGTATATAATCAGTGATCGGAGGTGAACCGTGGCAGTGATCGTAGGTGTGAGCAGTACTACGCATTTTACTTGTCGATTTCTTGGTTCGTGCATTAATTTCCTCCGTTACAAGATTATATAGTAGGCTGTTCAATGGGTTGGACGTTAATATAGCCGTTACGAAGAATACTTATGGAAATAGAGGCCATATTGGTGGGGTATTTATCGTGTTAATTTGAAATAAGGGTGGCGGGTAGAAGAGAAGTATGATTTTCATTCGGTAGAGCGCGCTGTAGGCACTTACGTTGGTTGGGCGCGATCGTGCGCGAACGCAAACGAGTTTCGTTGGTGGTGCGCGGCCGGTCGGTTGCTCTGTTTCGCGTGTTACGTTTCGTTGTCAATTTTTGGTGGTTTGTTGCTAAAGTGCAGAAGAAAATCGACCAGAGTACGTCCCGGGGTGTCTGTGAACGAATGTGCGGAGGTGAGCATACAATTAATTGATTTGATCGTGCGTTTAATTTGCATCGATGTTGAACGTTGGCGCATACAGCGAACTGTAGCTTCCGCGGTATGTATATCGATGTTGCGTGTCGTATACATTTGTTTCCGATGCAGAATATATCATTATCGAACGTTTGCTCTTTCATATATCTGTTAATCTACGCATTGTTGCGTTTCCGACATGTAACTGAACATATTTCTCGTAACGGTCGCCTGTTGAGTTGCGTGTCGCCGATTGTTTGTTTGTGTCGGCCATTAGTCACGTTCGGACACGAAGCATTTGTTTACGAAGCAGGCGTTTATCGGTTTGTGCTAAGGTCGCGTTCCCTTTTTGACCGACTTCAAAAAAGAAAGAGGGTTTTCATTTCGAGGTGTTTGTATGTATGTATTTTATACGTATTACGTTTGGCCGGGAATTTCTCCGTAACTGCTGAACCGATTTTCGGGAAACTTATTGCGTTTTGTTTAGCTTCGATCAATTTAGGTCATGGAGAAAGAATTATCAAAATCGGCCAAGTAGTTTTGAAGTTACATCAAAAATATGAAATCTGTGTCATTATTAGTAAATTGTATGCACGGGCAGGCAAAGGACGATGTATCAGGCGTCCAAAAAACAGCGAGACAAAATATAAACACGTCGTCTGTCCCGCACCGCTTCTCGCTCGCTTTCAGTCGCCCCGATTCGCTCTCGTTTCATCTCGCTCTCGCTATCGGCAATAAAGGAGCGAAAAACGATCGTTCGGAATCGTGTCCCCTCTACGTATATTATATTTATATTTATTATTTTAAATAAATGTAGTTATATAACTTAAATAACTAAAAAGTAAAAAAAACTGTTTCCCTTATTTAATCTACGACTCTCAATTTTTTAAGTCGGCGTCAGATTTACACAGTGCAAATGATGAGGCGCCGACATAAAAGAATGAGGTGTCGTAGATTAAATAAGGGTAAAATTGATTTTTTTACTTTTTATTTCCTTTTATATTTTTTTTAAGTCTGTTTTAATTTTTTTTTTAATTTTTTATTCGTGTCGAGTTCAATACACTAACGGAAAATGTAATATTCGTTGCACAAGTTTTCATGCGAAATCGTCAAGCGAATTGGGATCGCAAATCTTCGTTGGAAAACGAAAGATCGTTGCGAATTTGTTGTTTCCGTTTAATCAAGAACCAATAAAACCATATTAATTGCCATTATATTAATAAGAAGAGATATGCCTACTAATTAATGAAGAATGTCGAGTTCTATCGACAATTAGTCCGTGTTTAATTGATTCGTGCAAAAATCTTCGCATCGGCTAAGAAAGGGGATAGAAATCGAGATCGCATACTTTCACCCGTTCATAGAGGGCGATGCAGTTCAGTATCAGACTCATAATTTAATGGCCGCGGTTTCCCGATATTCAGGTGTGCTCATTTTTATCTGTTTTCTTATTTGCAATACTTGATCTTTTCGTTGAGCAGAAATTCGAAATCCTAAATCTCGACTAATTTCCACTAATTGGCCCTTGTTTTCTTACGATGAACCATATCTTTTGCGACACGAACAATATTTTAAACGAGTTTTCAGAAGTTGCCCCCGGTATTGAAATTACAAAGACTTCCGCATCCTTTTCCGTATTATTCTCACCTGGTCGATTTAGAGTTTAAGGGAAAAGGGTTGGAGAATCACTACGCGCACGTCCTATATAGCTCTTTCAGCCACCCTCCTAACTCGTTTTCCCGGCAGCATCGTCTCTGCATTGGAGACGAACAATGCCGGATTTTAATATGACGCATCCGCAGACGCGCGTTTCCACGACTAACGGCGGCTTTCATTTGCTGTTGCTCGAACACTGTTTCCACGTTAGTACTTGAACATCTCCGCGGACAATCATAGCCGGGGAGGGAGAGAGGGTGGCAGAGGGTGGTCGGATGGTAGGATCGGCAAAGACGAAGAGAGGCTTCGGCGAGGCCGTTGCACGGTTTGCAATTTTAATGCCGGCATTACAAGAGACCAGTTCTCCCCTTGCTGCCCGCGAAAGCGCTGAATTTACATTTCCGCGTTCGCGAGGGAACTGCAAGCATGCCGATGTCGCTTATTAAAAATTCTAAAAAGCCATCGAGCCGCCCCTTCCAACTCCACCCCATTGCGTTCCGTAGTCCTCGGCTTTGTCTTGGCCTATTGGTTTCTTCGTGCCGCCACTTCCGTTCCCTTGGCCCTCTTGGGCCGAGTGCCACCAAGATTCGACACCTCCAGTTGCATTTATGGATGCCCGTTTAAAAGCATTCGCATCTGTGGCATCTGTCGCATCTGCCGCTGAGCAGCATGACACTCTAATTACGGCCGTCTCCTAGCCCTTCTCTAGTCCCTACACTCTACCCTTTCGCAATCATTTCTTTTGTTTCCTCTTTATCAGACCCACCAGCTGGACGCTGGACAACGCGATACCCGAGTGAAATTACACGCGGGCTAATTGCACGTTAGGTATGCGCGTCGCGATTCGCATTGGCGAGGGACGCGCCAGTCGTTAACGCTCTCGCCATCTTGTACATTTACTTGGGGAATACCAAGGTATTTTCATTTGTCCAAGTTGTGAAGCATAAAGTACCCGATCGAGACGTATCTATCCGAGCAGGCAAGTTCTTCAACTATGCCGGGGCTGTTCGAGTCCAGGAACCTTTGCTTAAAATGATCGTGCGGTTAGTTCGATAACGATCGCTCCAACTCCTCTCGTTAACGGTTATAGCGGCGGTATCAGGTATTCACTGTTTATTTGACACGCGACCTGCATCGCGTCGGCTATCGATATCGAATAAACGTACAAATGGGAGGCTGTTAGTCGCACGTGACCAACACACGGATTTTCGTTACGTTGTTTCCCGAACGTACAACGTAAACTGGAATATTAGGCCACGGCGCACAGTACTATTCGTCGAATCCTCTGCATACGCGTTTAGCAAAAACGCGGGAATCTGGTTAAACACTTACACACGGTTTTACTCGAGTTTAATTAACCTGCCACTGGTTGAGTTTCGGTTTTCGGTTTTTGCGACTGGGTTCATTACTGGATTCTAGCGGAAAAGTTTTCAATTGATCGGCTGAAGCTCCAGTTTCATGTTATCCCGAGTCTCTTAATCGTTTATCCCGCGCAAAAAAGCCGCAAAGTCACGGCGAACCATCAGTCGTGTGTTGCCGGTTTTTGAGGAAGGAAGGACGGAAGGACGTGGGACAAGCAATTTAGCCCGACATTCTCGCTGACGTCTCGTTTACCCCCAGTCATTGGAGGCGCGTCGCGTCGTCTTCCTTTCTTTCTCTCGAAGACCCGCAGACACTGGGAAATGGATGACACACGGGAGGAAAGAAAATGATAAACGAATATACCTTGATACGCTCCCCGACGACTTTAAGGTTTAATTTCTGCGTCTTAGTGGACATTGCAGATAGAGATTTCAAAGCCTCCGGTAAATACTTGATAGGTTTCGTATGCGCGAAGCTAATAGAAACTTCAGACTCGAGGGTGTGTTGGAAACTGTTGGACTTGTGAGTAATAATAAGGTCGTGGGTAAGCCGATGGTCCATATATTTTCGAAGCTCGTGCGCGAGAGTAAAATATAATGGTGGACACAAGCCTGTTGTCTTTGTTGGTAGTGAGCGTGGCCCGTTGGGTGTGTTTGTCTCTCTGTTTGACGAGAAACGGCATCCGGCCGAGCGATCAAAGCTTCCAGAAGCCCGACAAGCCCCGATGACGTCGATCGCTTCGGTTTCCCGTGGTCGCAAGCTTCGATGAGCAGCTTTTTTCATCCGAGGCTTGCACGGCCCTGCTACCCTGCCACCCTGCCACCCTGCAAAACCTCGTTTTCCCTTTTCTCACCGTGTGGGTGAAAGAGCCGAGCGAGCCGGCTCTCTCCCCACGGATAAAATTAGATCGCTGGCCGATCTATCTTCTCCCGCCATTTTTCTAGCTCTAGCTATTCACCCCGCGCATGTCCAAGTCCACACACACCACTTCCTACCCCTCTCTTTCCTCCTGGACAGTTGGGTGGCCTGGAGAGTTAGCTCTAGGAAAATCGATTGACTTCGTTTAGACCACTTTATCCGACCAACTTGCTGTTCGCAGAAAGCGGAACAAGTGTCTGTATCAGGGGGCGCTAATTATCACCGAACCTACGTCAAGGTTCGACGGATTTTGGGAGTCGCGTCGCGTCGGTTAGGAATTCCTTTCAACTTTCAAGGCATCCTCGTCCTTGTCCTGGGAAACATAACTCCGCCCGAGGATACAATGAGCGGCGAGCAACGTGGAATGTAATTAAGCCGGAGTTACTGACGGAACACGACTGATGTCAAATTACGGGGTAGCCTCTCTCTCTCTCTCTCTCGCCTCGGTTCGTCATACTGATTTATTTCCTGCCAACCAATAGCTTCCGCCCGTTTTGCGGCCTGCGTTCCAACCTTTCCCGCCGTAATATTCCAGCAGAACTGTCGTTTCGTAGATTTCGTTGAATGTAGTTGCAGAGCGATCCCATTCATAGAGTTCTTCCACGTTTTTCCACCTCAACGATTGCTCGTTACACGGGCGATTTATGATCAGGCACGATCTTCCGCATTAGCGGACCCAGATTTGCCAGTTCGGGCTTAGACGAGTTTGCTAGTATCGAATTTATATCGAACGTTGTTTCGCACCACTTGAATGAACAGCGTCGCTTATCCACCGTGCGCCATTCTACCTTTACCATTTTAAAAATGCATTAACGCTTGCCCATCGAGGAGAGAAACATTTCTTGATTATGGGCAAAGAGTGCAGGGTACGTCGATCGAAGCTTGATCGCCTCATTCCTGGTTGCTTCGCTCCTGCATCCGAACGAGTAGTCGCTTTGAGTGCTGATAATGATGATTGATGCTTCATCACGCTTTTCCCTTACTTTACTTACAATTTCTGCAAGCAGAAAAGAGTCTCGCGAATGCGTTCGCGAAGGAAGCATCGTGTTTTCGCATATTTCGTCTCGATTATTTTCGAAAGCGATCCAAGACGACTGTTGCATAGGTAAAGGGGAGAATGTTTTCTCCCCGTCACAGACTCTGCTTGATTCGCGAGTTTCTATAATTTCCGGAGATTCTCTCTTTTCTTTTTTAGAGAAGATTTTTTTCTTGGGAAGAGCGAGATGAACGTTATTCGGTAATCGTCGGTTTGCCAAAATAACCGGGAATTTTGCCTGATTTGATTAAGGATCGCGGTCGATTATCCGTCCACGGTTAGATGTGAACGATGGGGAAAAGTCGTGGCTTTAACTGCACACCGTCCGACCTCTGAATTATAGCAGTTTCGCTGGAAAGTTCTGAAACAACACACCGCTCGGTGGGGCGAGCGTGTGTCGAGTGTGTTCCAGGGCGTTCATATATGGACGAATAGCTGGAGCAGCCTCGGGATCTGGGATTTCGGTGGAGGGCGATTCAACCGACACGAGGGAGGACTATTGCCAAAGTTTTGAGATATAGGAATACTTGTTTTTGCAAAATCGAGCCGGATACCCGCGTTGAAGGCGACGACAGAGCCTAACGCGACGGGTCGCTCGGGAAAATCACGAACAACAGCTTCGCTAATTTGTTCGCCAAATTCTAAACGCCGCGTCGGCGCTGCGTCGGGACACGGAACAACTGCTCAGTTAGATCGCGGAAATACGATCTTGTCGCTTAATAAAATTTACCCGTTCTAATTTTCCGCGAATATTGTTTCGAGCGGGAATTTCGAAATAGCTTGATAAGTAGGTGCTCTAAAAGATAGAGTGATCGCGTAGAAAATTCCGTATATAGGTACGATCCAATCTACTAGTCTGAAAGCTGGTCATTTTTTACCATCGAACCAAGTGGAAACCGGGTTTTTAAATATGCACACTCAGGTCTGAGTAATGGGTACTATTAAATTAGAATGGATCACGGAAGCAAGAGCGTTGACTAATTGGCGGAAATATCGAGACGGTCCAGTGTTTCGCAGCTGCTTTACAATTCAAATGCACTGCTATCGAATGAAGTAATTACACATTTAATGATTCGCGGGATCACGTCTAAACGGTCGTCGAATCACCGGTTCAGTGATAGCTAATTTCCTCCCACGAACCAGGAAAAACTCTATCCTCGCATCGTTCCTTGCAAATAGGCCGAGTTCCTCCAGGAACATATCGTCGTGAAATATTTCCTCTTGCTGGATCGGAACGCCTTGGCTTTTCCCTCTAACTCCAGCTGATTGATAACGGGCATAAAATTATCGATTGAGAAAGCTCGGAGACCTGCGCACAGAGTGAGACATTCCTGAAACTGATAATAGAACAAACGGACCGACTGTTCCAAGCATCTCCAAAGTACATATTTCCAAGAGATTGCAAACGTTGCGTTTACCGTCGCAGATAATCGAGTAATCGATGATATTTTGTTATTAACGTCTGACGTTCCGACGCAAGTTTCGAAGGGGCTCGGCCGGTTTTTGTATAAGAATTTATACCGCGCATGACACGGTACGCGGACGCGTGCACTCGCGCATAATATGCAAAGGTAAAATGTACTGGCACTGTGAAAGTTGGAAACATCGCGGAAACTGTGAGTTACGATACTTGCCGCGTTCATCGAAAGAGTTACGGCCGCTGATAAATTTATTAAAGGCCCAGGCAACGAGTCGGTCGCTCGCGGTTATTACTTGCCCGCGCGAATATCGCTGGCCGAGTGGGTGTAGCGCGTTAAAAAGGGAAAAGTCAGCAAACTATCCGGGGGACGGTACGGTTTTATAATGGTAGTGTTTCGCAAACAGAGTTCAGGTTTCGCTCTGCGTGGGTAGTTTGTTGAAGCTCGAGCAGAATAAGGGCTGTGCTGGAAAACTTGGGAACTGGATGTGGAAGAGGAGGCTCGCGACAGGGTTGATTCGAGCGGTTAGTATAGGCATATAGGTGATAGGCGAGAAGCGAGTTTGTTGGTGGTTGTACGCTACTCTACAGGGCTTGATGCTACATTGCGGTTAGCTTGGCGTGCATCCTGCGGCATCGGTCCATTATCTCCTTTCGGCGCGTATCGCAGCCCCGCGCGGTCGCGTCCCGGCGATTAGTTCGCCACTTTATCGTTTAAAGCCAAGCTCATCGCTAGCCCTCGCGTCGTTCCCATGACGGGGTGAAAGGTCGACGATGGTAAGGCGAGCCTCAGCTTCGCTAGGTAACTCGAGCTGTCGTTAGAACCACCGGTTGCCACTCGTCGTCTACCTTGCTCCTCGAGATCGCTCCTCCAACGCTTTCGAGGCTTTAATGCAGCTGCCCGGGCAGCCTTTAGCTTTCGGATAACGTTGCAGACGTGCACCCCAGCGCGACGCTTCCTCGATTAGGCCAATTAGCTAGTCGACGGGGGCACGCGCTTTCGGCATTTTAAATCCGGCGCCGGGTCTACCAGGGTTCGGGGAAAATCCTCGATAGAGTACAAAGTACAAAGGGCAACGTTACGTATTCGACGTGGCGAACGCGACAGCCAGGCTTGCGCGTAGACAACGGATATCTGAATCCTGACTTGCGTCAGAAGGGGTTCGCTTCGAGCTCGAATAAAACAATGGAGATTCGAGACGAAGACAATGCGGGCTGTTTCGCTGGCACACCCCGGGGAAGCTGCTCCTGCAGAATTCTGTTCATCTACGCGTATCTAAGGTAACTACAGGCCCGCCCGTCTGCTGCTCTCGGTTGTCTCGCTTCTTATTCTCTCCAGTATTTTACACCCCCTCTTGTCTCTCCTTGCTATTGTGCAAAAATTTGACCCGCGAACATGCAGGTTTTCCCCGTTCCTACGATCAGCAGTTTACCTATCGCAGAGGCGTCGCAAACTCTTTATTCCAGTGCATGCCCCTAAGAAATTCTCCCCCGCGCTCCGTTTATTTCAATGGAGCTTTCGTGTAAATGCACCAATGATTGTCGTTTTCAAATTCGCTCCTCTTCCGTGTCGCGATCCGGTCGCGGCATGGATTTCCAGGGAACGTGGCCTGGAATATTCATCCGCTTCTGACAGTCCGCGGTCTCGATTGTTTGAAATAGCTGGATGACGTTTTATTCGGTAAGAGGAAGCTTGCCGGATAGATTACTATCGCGTTCCTCGGAATACCGAGGTCGAAAAATCATGTTCTTTCATTTCCTCCGGAGCGAAGGAGATCCAAGGGAGTCTCGCGGATGTATCCCGCTCAAAGAGAGATCGATACGCGTTATTCCAGGGACGTCGGCTTCGGCGTCGTCTGGCATATTAGAAAATACTCGCAAGCGCAGGATGCAGCCAGACGAATCCCGTAGCCCAGATGCATCCATCTGTTCGCGTGAACGCGCATATTTGCCGTCTGTGTTGTCAGGATACAGACAGCAACAAGTAACACCTTGCTCGATCGGGATAATCCTCTCGAGCTTCACGGGGATATCATTTTCTTCGCTGTACATGCAAGCATTCCTCGAGCCAGCGTTACGTTCGCTGGCGCCCAACCACGCAGCATATAAACCGCGAAATAAATGTTAGATGCGAGTAACTCGGGGGAACTTTAGCGGTTTACCGACGTATACGCCTCCGTATATTTACTTGGATTGCTTCAACGAACTGCCTACGGTTGCAGATTTCCAGTCTCAGGTATCGTACGCTCCGGCAGGGCTTTTCGGGAGCCTCCGTGTTGGGAATTTAAACGACTGAGTGATAATCGATCTCGCGCTCGTTCTCGTGTCTTCTTCTTGTCCTTGTCTTTGGTATCGAGCGGCAATCTGATCCGACACGGTCGCCGGCTATTCCCGCGCGAATTTAGGAAGGCTTTGCCGAAATGGGATCAGAGGGCGAGGAAGAAAGAGATTCAATCGGGAGGAAACAATTTGCAGGCGGGTCCGATCGTGACATTCACCGTTCGATCATCCCTCGTGGGGCTGCCGAGGCTCGACCCCCGTAATTGACCCAAGTTTCGAGACCCCCTGTGCGCGAGATTAATTTCCGTCGGTTCAAGGCCTTCCTCTGAGCCGAGACACCTCGCAGGCACTCTTAATCGGTTCATCGAGAGTCGTCGAGTCTCTCGCCTTCTTTCCAGTCAACCACTGTGCACTGTTCCCGAACGTTCCGGGTCCATTAACTTAATTATTATTAATCGACGCGAGAGATTTCTTGGCGAATGGCGAGTAGTCGCGGTCTACTCTCTCCGATTCCGGATCGCGATGAAAAGGAGGAAAATAATTTTCACGAGAGCTTTGCCGCGGAAATTTAAACACCATCAGTTTAATTAAACCGGGGCCGTCTAATTGCAGCCGCGAATGCCGTTGATGCGCGGATCGACAGACCGGCGAGAGAACACCGAAAGAAATCACCGATCTCTTCACGACGCGTTGCCTCGAGTCGCGGAGCGTGCTTGTCCTGGATTTTTATCGATCCCGGTGAAATTTTCATCGGTCTCGACGCCCCCGTCGACTACTCGTCCCCTAATGAAATCACGGCCTTGTATCGGGACGCAAAGTACCCCTTCTGATGCGTTTAAAAGTGATTCGCGTGGAGCATCGATTATGATAAACCGATAATGATACGCGATTGGTTGCACGCCCGCATCAGAAATCCCACGGCGGAACGTAATTTATTCACGGGGAAGGATGTTATTAGGTATATAGAAATTGCAGGGGAAAAGTTGCATCGCAAGGAAAAAGTGCAGGTTGGAAATAACGGGAGAGGGGCGCTAGCATCCTCTGGCCTTTGGCTACGCCCTCCGCGCCTCCCGTCCGTATTTTCGTTTTTGCATCGGATCCTCGAGGGCTTCGCGAAAGGATCTACCAGGATCGATACTAGGATTCCCGTGAAACTCTGAGTTACGATCAGCGGCAGGCCGTGGCACGGGTATTTCGTATTTCGTAGTTATTTCCGCCCCACGAAATGGAAACATCCGCGGACACGTTCCTCGGAGTAACTCGTTTCTGTTCGACTCGCGGCTACGACGGATAGAAATCGTCCATGGGAGATGTTAATTCGTTCGAGTGGCTTTTTAATTAAAGTCCCAGGGAATTGCTCCGAGCTCCAGAACGCTCTGTAGCGGCTTGATCTAGGAAGTGGGGCTCTGTCGGGCGACTGCCGACTGCCGACTACTGTCTCCGCGATAACAGATAGGAGCGATCAAGTTGTATAATAGATCTCGCAAAAGCTAGGGATGCGTATCGAAGGAAATTTTGCTCGCCAGGCGACTTTGCTGAATGATTCACGGTACTGGGAAGTTTACCACTTTGCATTCGGCTGGCTCCGTACACTTATGCACTCGCCGGGAATTATGCGGCTCGATTGTTTTTCCGGGAGGTGAAGGAAAGTTTGCAGCGTTTACAGGGTACCCAGGTGTGTCCCCCGCTTCTCGCTACTTTCCAGGAGTCTCCGAGCCTCGTAAATTACAAATTGCCAAGTTTTTCTCTCGCTAGCGTTTACCTCTCCTTCTGCGTTTCTTCCTCTATTTTTCACCCCGAGAAACGTCCACGGGCCAGAATAACAGCTGCCGTAGTTTATTCATCGAAAGCTTCTCGGTTCGATCAAAAAGCAATTTAAACGATACCGCGGGAAATTTTAGTCGCGCGTCTCGGAGAGCTTGCGACCCGAAAAGACTCTCGACGAGCGTATCTTCGTTGTAACGTTGTTAATTATCAGTTCTCCATAAGGTGGTGTAGTAGGTACGCGGACGGGAAAAACGCCCGACGTTTGTTGCGACACGAATTATGATTGCGCCGTGGTTAACGAGGCCAGGCACGTGCCAAGGGTAATCAGATTATTTTCTATACCGGCCGCTTAACTCGATCATTTTAATGCAACGCGTGCACGAGCATTACACTCGCTGCTAACGAGTCACGACGAAATACGCATTTCGTAGGCGAGTCTGTCAAAGAGGCTGTCGAAAGCTATGTATAGGTACGTACGCTTCTTCCAAAGTGATCTTGCAGCGCTTGGCTTCTATTATATTAAACATACCGTAAACGACACGGAATTTCCGATATATTTTCTTCATCAATTCACGGTAAATGGCGCGGCTCTGATCAAAATTCGTTACCGTGGTATTCGAAACGCCTTTTAAAAAGCTATCGTTAACGGTGGAACGGACGAGCGTAGACCGAAGGGTGGATATTTTATAATTAACGTAATAATTTATCGAGCCGCTGGGTACAAGGGCTGGCAAGTTACTTTCATGAAAATTCCGGGGCCAATGGAAAAATAAATAAAAAGAGGGAGAACGAGGCTGGAAGGGAGTGGAGAGCGTGGAAAAATGATGTTATTAAAACTGGCGCGCGTTTTCGTGCACGCATAAGCATACGCGCTCCCATTCCTTTCATAAATCAAGTTTCGCCGAGTTTGAGAGATCCGCTGCTTGGGAAATTAGACGGTGCTCCATGTAACAGGGGCATGGAAACCACTTGCTTCGTTCTGTAAATATCCAGCGCATTAGTATCGATTAAATGGAAAGAGCGTGGATGGTATTGGTAGAAATGTAATTTTCATGAGACGCAAGGACGCGAGTCGAGAGGATAGAGCTTGTCCAAAGTGTTTGTAGTCAGCCGGATCACCCCGTATATCCAGCTGGGAAGATGCACGGATCATTTTTCTCGCAGGATTCGCTTGTCTGTACAGGAGAGGAGCAGGAAGCTCGGTGACGGAATAAAAATGTCCTCGCTAATGCTCTCGGCGGACTCTGCTGTCTGCGCCATATCGTGCAGATGATCTATCAATTCTGCGCAAACGGGCTGGCGTAAACGTTGGACAGTTAATGGGCGAACCCGGGCATTGTCCGTTTGCAGTAAATGAGATTTTCCCTCGGGAACTGGAGGCTGAGATAAGGTTCGCTGCGTCTAGGATATTTGCAAAGTGTTCCTCGTGCGAGCAATTTATTCGCGATGCCGCATACAATAATTTCAATCTTCAAAGGGTGTTCACGTTAACGGAGGAAGCGTGACAAGCGCAACATGCTCTCGGCAGCCTGATAATTTTTAATCTCGGTTGGTGGCTGTCTGGTCGGGAAAGAGGGCGAAAGAGGCCGATCCCTGGTAGATTGAAAAACAATATTGATCGCGGTGAAGTTGTTTAACTCCTACTTGTATGTAACGCTAGCGCCACGCCTCGGGGTGCTGGCATTTGTTTATGTAATGCCTGTTGGGGCCTCTCTTTACGGTAGTCGCCAGTGACAACGATAATGAGTAGAACTGGCGATGAAGTTTCCGAGGCTCGCGACAGCCACCTTCACAATAGAGAGACCACTTGAATGGGCTAAGACTCCGCGGCCATACAGAACTGTACGTGACTCTATGCAGAGTTGTCACGGAACATCGTTTCTTCCCGCGATGCGATAAATTCGATTACGGTTAGGAATTTCTAGGAGGAATAGACGATGGCGGGCGAAAAATTCATTGGGAGCGGGGTTATTTGAAGAAAAAGTTGCTGGAACTTGCTGGAAGTTGGCTGTTCGACGGTGTTCGGCAGTGTTCTGCAGAGAATGGCCGGTGCTTGAATCCCGGGCGTTAATATTTCGGCATAATGCGCCTATCCGAGATATATGACGAGCGATTTCTGCGTGCGAGCTGCTCGTGAAGTTTATCGCCGCCCCTTTCGTGTCGCAGGTCGCTCGATGACAGAAAAACTGGCAGAAAGGGAATTTATACCAGTCGCTTCGACCCTCTCCGCTTCCAAGAACAGCCGCTCTGCTTTTGTCACCGAACTGCTCGCCCTTCGTTGTCATTTATCTCTCGACTAGGGCTGGCCGAACCTTTGATGGCCGCCGCAGCCTTCAATTAGCGTGGTTAAAGTCGATTAATCTACTTAATTGGTGGCGGTTGATCTGGCGATACCTACTGAAAGTTGAACGAATCTTAAAGTTTGAATGAAAGCTGTCGGTTAAACGGGAGGATATTGGAAGAATTTTCGCTTACGACGCTTGATCACAATGTCGAGGAGGATTTCCCTTCCCTCCCCTACCCCCTGCCCCGGCTTCTGAGGCTTCTGCAATCCCAGCTGAAGTTTAGTAAATCCAAGATACAATAGGCTGTGCAGTTTAATCCAGCTCATGACTAATCCAGCCGAGAAACTTGCCTCCGTGGAAACTTCATCTTCTTCGCTCGGCAAGACGGATGGGCGAATAGTAGCCGGCGTGTTTAAACTTGAATTATTCCATTTCCGACTGCGCCCCTGCAGAGGAGTGCTACTGCTACAGCGTCTCTCAATTCGAACCATCTCTGGTTCTCTTGGCATTCCTCAATGATCTCGAACGATTTATCGAGTCAAGATCAACGACTCGCAGGGCTGGAGGCAAGGGTCGAAGCTTTACAGCGGGGATTTTCAGCGAAAAAGCGCTTAATTTGGAAATGTGCGCGCGAGATTATACGATACGTATGGGGAGCGGAGGTAACGGCGAAAATCACGACACGGTGGCGTGTTTGACGGTGAGCTGACGCGCACACGTCCTTCCATCCTTAACGCTGGAGGACCCTTGAGCTGCCGTGAAAATAACGCGATAGTGGCAGAAATGCTGAGCCGTAGTTCCTTCGAGTGCCAAGCGCATTTTAGGGGGTCTAAAGTGCTCGAGAATCCCGAAGGGTTCTTCCACACCCTCTTGTTCTCTCTCCTTGCCGCGTTTCCTTCTTCAGCCTCGAAGAATAGAATCGTCACGGAGGACAGGCTGCGCGAACCCATGGATAATGAAATCTGCCGCTTAGCGATCGAGCGGAACACGCGCTGTACTCTTCAATAATTCCACTCACTTGTTGCGACGTATAAAACACTTTTTCATACTCTACCGTTTCTTACCTGGACCGGAGGGATCGTGGATAACGAGAGAAGTCTGATTGCAGAACGCAAGGGAGATCGTATGAATCGTTACGCCTCGGGGAGCTGCTGGAACCGCTGGGAGAGCCGATTTTTTTACAGCCACGAGGCTCGTCAGCGCCTTCCGCGCTCGGCAACAAAGCCCGAACGAATTTTACGGCTTCGTTATTATCGACAACGGCTCACATTGTTGGCTTCCGCTTTCAACGACACGAACGTAACGATCGAGCGTTCCTAATCATCGAGCACTTTGGAAAGCTCTCGAACCGCTGAGTGCAAGCACTAGGCACTAGGCACTAGGCGATGCGCTAGGCAAACCTTTGCCTAGAGGGCTAGGGAAAGGGCGAAGGGGGCGAAGGTGTACGGCAAGGGTATAGGACAAAGGGAGTAGCGGGGTAGAAGCCAGTATGTGCAAACTACCATTCAATCAAACAATTCTGCACAATGGACGCCAGACACTTGTCCTACGTATCTGGCTCGTCCACAATTCCTTTGGCAGTCACCCCTGTTTGCCGACTTTGTCAGCCGTTCCTCAAGCTGACTGCAGACTTTTTGTTCCCCCATATTCATTGGCCTATCCATTCCTATTACCAGTCTAGCGTTAACCTCCACTTGCCTTGATACAGCGTTTTTTTCCACGGCCACGCGAACGCCGTCAAAGGGTTGAAGTTTTCAAATTTCTCAGGCAAATCGAATTATTCCGACGCGGTAATAAACAGCCGAGAATTCTACCTCCTTTTTCTCTGCCTCTCCAGTTACCTAGAAGGCCTACCTCGTTCGGTGCGCGAATTTTTTCGTTCCGTGCCACGAGACGGTGTGCAGTTCTGCAATTTATGACATTCCGGGATCCCTGCGGAACACTCGCGGTGCAGTCGATACAGGTCACGAGCTTAAGTACTCGTACTAACATAATTAAGGCTGCGGCGTTCTCAGATTTTTCACCGAGCCGCGATTTAAGGACGCTTTTACGGAGAAGGATGCGACAAGTTTATCAAACTCTGCAGCCTTTATGCAGTGCCCCGGGCGAATGCATTTCACGGTTTCTTTGCATCGATCGTTTTGCCCGCGGTTTCCCAACAAATTACGCGGGCCCGATCGTAATTATATTCTCAATTACCTATGCAGCTCGCAATTACGCCTGTAACGATATATTCGTTACATAGGTACATGCATATGTAAATCCTCCAATTGGCGGCATTGTAATCCACCTGCCGACGTCGTTACTTTTATCGACGTTATTCCATTACGGTGAAACGCGACATTGAAATTCTCGATGGTGTAAAAAGTAATCGGCGCTGACTCTCCCCTAATTACTCTGATTCTCATCTGGCTAAAACACTCCGAGCTTCCGTGCTGGAACCCCCTTGAAGACTCTCGGTATCCGGGCTAACAGTTTGCAAGCGTGTTGGCGCGTTAATTCACGAATTAATCCACGGTCCGTCGCGCCGCACCGCGTCGGCCGTCAGCCTCGATTATTTATCAATGATGCTGAAACGGCGGCCCGTAAATCGGAATATAATGCCGCGGGGTGTTTCGACGCAAAGAAAACGGCCCCGGGTTATCTTTCCGCGCGAGCAAGCTCAAGGAAAAGCGTGAACGGCGGAGGTAAGGGGGGTCGAGTCGGGTCCCGCCACTTAGCCTAACGAGAATATAATCGATGATATACTGCGGCGTGGCTTAATCACGCGCGAAGATAAAACCGTCCTCTTTATCTGCTAGTCGCGTCGCGACGCCTCGTGCCGCGTTAAATCTAACCCTCGCGTCATCTGGCCACCCCTGCTTTCTTCCCCGTGGAAAGAGGAATGCTCATTATACGTCGGCCGACAGAGCAAGATTTTATTACGCCGTCCGAGGAGACTTTTTTACGGCTCGTAGGGACATATTTCGCGAGGATGGAGGAGAAGTTTCGGCGCTCCTTCAGACTGATACGCTCAGGCTGAATAGGCTCGTTACTCCGGTCTCGCGTTGGCGCGCGAAACGGGCCAGGCGAGATGATCAAACTGGCGAGTAGACGACTCCACTGCAGCTTCGGATTAATGAAAACGCTTGGATCCACACCGCCGACACCGATCGTTCCTTCAATGAAGATTGTGCATCGCGTAACGGCCGTGGCGGGGCACGATGCCTCGAGAACACCTTTATGTTGCCCATAAACTCTCGGGTCTCGTAAAAAAAGCGTGTTGCATTGGTGCGTAAATTTCTGCCACCCCCTGCAGCGTAGACGATTTTTACGACTGATTTTACGTAGCTCCTCAGTACGAGATAGCTACAGCATTCCCCTTCTTTGGCCTGTTCCGTTGCGCCGCGCCGCGCCGCCTGCTCATTGTCTGCGAGGAATACTTACGGTGCAACGGAGCTTGTTTGCACTTCGTGAGCTTCGGGGAGGGTGGTTTCTTGGCTTGCGCACCTTCGTCGAAGATTAGGCACGGCTACTGCTCCCGCCCGCGTCTCGGTTTTCGAGTAATGAGAATCGAGTTTTTAAGCGGAAACCTCGGAAACCAAGACCATTTTTTCTCGCGGCCCCGACTCGACCCAAGTCCCGTGACTTGAATTAACGCTGCAAACCGTAGACGGCTCGAAATTCCATCCCTCGCTTTTAGCGTCCAGAATCTACATTACGATATTATAATCCTGTTTGTTTTCCGGTGGATCGCTCCGACTAGATTGTCGGTTAGTTGAATCCGATTCAGCCAGTTTTCAGCGGCGGAACATCGCCAGAGACATGCACACTGCACACGTCTCTGCATACTCATTCTAGCTAGTGATTCACAGGCTATCTACTTGGAGAGGGATCTATTAGGTATTAGGTAGCCAAGTGGATATAGGCATTGCCTGATTATGGATTACCTTCCCGTCGGATGACATTCACTGGCAGAGATAACTGCGAGTAGATACGCGCATGTGTAATATCTGTGGGGAGGCAGAGTGTGTGTAACCGGCGCGGCGCTGCAGCGCGCCGTGTTGTGCAATGTGCACCCCGATAGCTCGCTAAGTAGTAACAGGTTCGAGTCGCTGCTGCAATTTCCCAAACGATTTCAGGGCCAGTTCAAAGTAGAACCTCGCGTTACTCCGTCTTCGCAGGTCGTTAACGATATAACGATCGACGATCGTAGCCACTCCTGTCGGTGTTGACAATGACTCCCGCCCGGCCTCCGCGCTCCAACGCTAACGAACACGATCCGCAATTAATTCATACTAATCCGATTAATCAATTGTAGACTCGCATAATCGAGCGAAGAGGTATCGACAAAGCGCACCGCTGATTTTTGTCCGGATGGCCGAATCAGAATGCAAAGCCGCACAGATATTTCGCTGGCCGACATTATGCCCGACAGATTGGCTTTGATTTTGCACATGACGCGTTGGCGATCGTTCCATGCGATAATGGTATTGATGCATCAGCTCCAGTTCATGTATCGATTACTTTGAAACAATAATACGAACGCTGCAGAGACTAGTGACACGGCCGGCACACGCTCGCCCCTCGGAAATTATCATTTTTACTCGCTTCGGATAACACGTAGCGCACGTTCGTTCCTCGACGGTGATGTACCGATTTAACAATTTCCCGTTTCATCCTTGAAAAACTTTCCTACCGCCATTCTAATGTCGCGAGCTGCCGCTCGTTAAAATTATTTTCCCGCGGCTTAAAGGCCAATCGAAAAAACGCATCAAACGGCTCGGACGAATTTAATAGGTTCGCGTCGCTGGCGGGGACCCGCGCGCATTCCTAATTAAACCGGTGCGAGAGGGAAATCGATACGCGCTTAAAAGGACCTTCGTATATATTTTTTCCCTCGCCGGCGTTGAATAATCGGAGGCATTCTTTTTTAATTCAATTACGTCGGTCGTGGCGGCGCCGTAACGAGCCGCGTTAAAAAAAAGGCCTGAATAATTCGGAATCGAAGGTGGCAGGGCTTTACGCCGAGATCGATAAGGGACTTTCATCGATCGCCTCCGCCTTTCCGCCACGCCATCGCAGCTCCGTCGATATTCTGCTAGAGAATTGATAAATATCGTCCATTTCCCGTGCAATGGAGGTCAAGTCACATGGACGTGTAGGTAAAGGGTTCTAGAGCCTATCGCGTGATCTTTCATTCTGGAATTTTCCCGACTTGGACTCGACCGGCCTGCCGATAAACGTTCTCTCTTAGGGTTTAGTGACACGTAAAGTGGCACCGTTTTCGTGGATCGCCAGCGATTTTCACGTAGAGCCAACCCGATACAGGTTCGAGTATCGAGTTAATCAGCCATGCTGCCCACCGTCTCGACCACTCGCGCGCTCTCTTTTTTTTTCCTCGAGATTATCGAGCGATGGTCCAGGAAGAAATCGCTGCCAAGATATCAGCGGAAGGAACGCGGCGCGCCGCGTCGGGCTGCCGTTGACTTGGCGAATAGGAATACGGGTCAACGGGTTATCCCGAACAGAAATAATGCCTCGGCCAGCTCTCGAACATCGAAGGAGGCTCTCCTCGAGCGAGAGCTATCCTCGAATCGCCACTCTTTGTGCTGGTGTTGTTCAGTTTCCCTTTTGTTAACCCTCTGCATTGCCGCGAGCTTCCTTTGATCACCGGCTGGTCTGACGGTCAGGTGGCTTAAGAAAAAGGACTTTTAATAACTGTTCTCCCGCAAGGGTTCAATGAATTCGAGCGCACGCTGGATACGGCGGAGAAATTCTGCTAGGATTTCGCGAGAGAGCCGCAGGTGCTCGTTCCTACGAAATGGACCGTACTTCACGACTTATACCACTCGCGAACCGACGCGGCGCGGCGCTCCTTTCCACTGGATTAATTTCAGACCCCAGCCAATATCAATTTTTCTCCATGTCGAGGTCCACTGAGTTGTGATTCGACCACGATGAAATTCGTTTGCTAATTCGGCAAGTTAATGGGATTACACGTGGGGAAACGGTGTTTAAAGCGTTTCTTTGACAATAATTCGTGATTGCTGTTGCCGTTGCCGCCACGCGAATCGATCTCTCGTGAAATCGAGGAGCCACGGTGAAAGTGGTCGCGGAGTTATTTCAGCGGGACTTTGGCCCCGGCGTTTCTTCGTTTTTCCGCGCGGCAGGAGACGCGACATTTTTTCCACGACGATGATTTTCCCGAGGCGGGCGAATTACACGGTTGTCGAGCGCAGCCAGCCGACTCGCCGGCCGACTTGTCGCTTGATACAGAAACGGCGAAATCGAGCGTGATAATCCGACTCTATCGTGGCTGGCCCCCGTGATAATTGAACAGGGGGCGGAGAGGGTGGGGGCACCCTTTCCCTGACATTCATTCCATTTTCCACGATTCAGATCATCCCAGGGGAATATTAACTCCCCGTTTTCCATTGACGCTCGCCTCGCTTTCTACTGTCTTCTTGCTAATTATGTACGTAGACCAACATCAGCTTTTTCCAGGGGAGAAAGCATCGTCTCGATGTTGAAAAGTTATCGTCGAGTTCGAAAGGTTTTCGGGTCGTCTGCTCTGAGGCAGCGTAGACGCTGGAACATTTAATTTGGAGCCAGAAGGAGGAATCTCTCCCCCTTCCGTGGAGAGGAAGTAGGGAAGATCGATGGCGGAAAGGGACTCGCATCGTGAGATTAAAGACGTCTGGAGAAGACAATCTTTTAAAATCACCGCGCGGTTCGTAGGTATATAATTCGCGAGGAAAGCGGAAAGAATGGTCCCGTGCTAGGATTAAAATGGTAGACCACTCTGGCCGCGAGATCCTCCGAGCGGAGGAAAGAATCCAGACGGCGAATAAATAGCAGTTTCGAGGCCTGTCCATCGCCCCATCAACAAGATGTGCACCCGCGTCTGTTTCGTACCCGCGGAAACGACTCCGGGGTTACAATTTTTGCGGCGTTGTTGTAAAAAACTTTTTCCCCGGCTCTGCCTTTACCCTGCAGTTTCGCAGTCCCGAACGGTAAAATGTTCCGAAAGTAATTGAAAAAAACACGCGAGGAGGACAGAAAGGGGGAATATTAAAACCGCCGCGCGGCTAGAATCTCTCGAGTCTACTGGAAACACCGGAGGAAATTTTAATCGATTCCAGGCAGGATTCTTTCCCGTCGCGTTTCGGCTGGCCACGCTCTCGTTTCGCCGAAACTATACGCAACGTTTGATTTTTTTTTTCGATATTGCGAGATCAATGTCCGCTGTAAAACAAAAAAGCCCTTGGCCCCGGATCGAACGCGGTGCGGCGCGGCGCGGAGCGGAGCTGGTTATTACTTATCTCTGACGTTGCAGAATTCCCTCGATAATGAAAAATTTAATCGCTCGTCGTAATCAACCGTTCGTCGCTTGACTTGCTTTGTTCCGAAAACGCTGAAAACCCCTTTCCCGTCGGGATGGTAGTTTGAAACTCGACTCGAAAAAAGCCCCGTGATTGCCGTCGGTATCGGAGAACACATTACCCGTTCGATCGAAAAATGTTTCGTTCCCTTTTCAATCGAGCACTTTGTTGTTTTAGAAGGACTATAGCTGGCACGATAGTAACGCGGGGCAAGGCTTAACGGGGCATCCCATTCAAGGCCCTGTGGTAAATATTTAAAAAATTCCCGCCACACCAGTGGCCGCAGAAAAGAATTTGAAAATAGACTCTCCTGAGCGCGGCGCAGCCTACTTTTCCCAGCTACGGCGCGCTCTTCCTCCTCCTTTTGTTGAGCCGTCAGCTATTGAAAAAATCGAAACGGGAGCGAGGAGTAATTAACTTCCTTCCCCGTATTGTGCACCACGTACGCGTGCTGCGAGACGGAACAAAAATACTGTCAAGCAAACTTGTTTTCGTTATTAATATTGAAATAGACCGACCCCCTAATGAACGAGCCAGCTCTCTATTATTCGCTGACCCAAATGCGCCGGCAAGTATACATAGGTAGATACGTATACATATTGTGTGTACCGTATAACAGAGGTTGCGTTACGTTCGCCAAAGAACGCCGCGGTTTCGTGGATCGAATCGATTTCTGGGCAAGCTTCGCTATTCTCTTCGAAGAGTATTTCGCTCGGGCGTAAATGTGTAGGCGCCATAATCACCGTGGCATTCGGCCAGCAGCACGAAACGTAACGTTTGCGCTTTTTATTCGCTGACCAATTTACCGCATGTTTTATCATTGAAAAACCAGCCGCCAGAGTAAACTGTACCGCGGCACAGAAATGGTATTCCCATTTTTCTCTCTTAAATTCGGGAAATGCTTATCTGTACGGCGCATCGATCCGTTCGAACCACCGGCGAATCGCGGCACCCGTTATCGGCTTGCCGCCCATCATCCCAAAGCAATTGCGATGATTTTTTATAAAACCGCGACTACGCGATGTTAGCGGCTCTCTTTCGACGCAACTGTCGCCGCAATAAAGCCGTTGCCAGTCGATACTTGCTGCTAGCGCGGTCGTAAATTCGCCAATTAAATGGCTGCACCGATTTCGCCGGGAGACTAGATTGAACGACTGTTTGCTGAATCCTGAATGGGATCAGGGGAAAGAGAACGAGAGGTGGTACTACACTCGGTAGAATAAGTGAAGCGCGAGTCCTTCGCACGTGTTTCTAGCAAGGCCGTTGATCCAACGCTCGAGGCATGTTTACCTTATCGCTTCAACTCCTCTGACCCGCTTCTCCGTTCCTCTTCCACTCGCCGCGCGGCGACGTGCGTCGTCAGCGGAGCAGAGAAAAAACCGCACGGAAAATAGAGAGCTGATCCTCGATTGTGATCGTAAGGAGCCTCGCTTCTTGTCTCTGTCGCTCTGGTGCCGCCGATGCGTCGTCGACAGTTGTTTATAATTGAAGCTCTGCAGGACCGTTTTTTATAAATCGCCAAGCAGTCTTGGATCTGCTTTCTCCTTACCGTTTCGTCCGTCTGTGATTACTCTTTGAAAATAACTGTAACAAAATCCCGACATGTTCAGTCGATTCTTCTTTTTCCTGAAAACTTAACGAGCCATAAATCGACGGCAGTAAAAGCCAAGTTTTCTCTCTTGAACTTGGAAACTCCTGTGCACTCGTCTCGTCTCGTCTGTTTCTCCGTCACCTTCTTCTTGGCTGGCGAGGCCTAGCGGTTCAGATAGATGCATGTTTATTGCTGCATTAGCGCGAGACCGCGCCAGGATAAAGGCAGCAGCCGGCGCTAGGATTCCGCTGGTTTACTGGAGGATTTCCTACTCCCCCGCAAAATATCCTGCACGGAGGAGATTTGGCCCCGCTGTTTTCGCATTACCGGAAACAACCCCAGACCTAAACCACAACTTGCAACGACGCACGGACCGAAATGAGCTATCGCGGTTATCGAGCCCACCTAATGGCGGCCACTTTGTCCCCAATTGGAATCTTTAAAACGAATTACTGCTCGCGGATTTACCCTGGACTGAACGCGTTAAATTCTCTGGAAACTATTCAGAGGAAAGGGTATGCGTGTATTCGGTGAAGTCGGTATCTGGAGAGACAGGCGGCAAAACCGTATCAAGTCGATATTTCCTTCCGCGATACGCGACGTGCAAAACAATACGCAAGTCCAGCGGATCGTGTAAACTGTAAACCGTAGAAACGTCCGAGCAAAACGAGCCTCGTCCACCACGGGTGTATTAATCCGCAATGGCGAAACGATTAGTCAGCCCTCCACCCCATGCACCGCTGACACTCGCACGCGCAACCTGCACATGATTAATAATCATAGCTGACCGTCGTTATCGGCGCGGACGTTATCGCTATCTTCCGCCTATTTGCTCGCACTTTTGCGCGAGGACGAGCCCTCGCGCGTCTGTCAGAAATTAATCTGTCCACGGGTATGCGATCAGCCCGGTCGTATCATATTTTGGGGGCTCCGCGCCGTGTGTCGCGTCGAAGAACGTCAGGAATGTTGCCAGAACCGATTCGAACGTTCGATCAGAATCGTTTATTCCTGCACCTGGAGCCGGGGACGGGCAGGTGACGCGCCCCTCTGGGCCAGCTCCACCGGAAGCGTGTTCACGCTGCGTGAACGAGTGACCACGCGGTTGAAAGATTATGTTGCGCCAGGAGAGGAGTGGGATGCAACACGGTGGTGATATTTGCCGTGGAGCGACGACATGTGCGGCGCATCTCTGCCGAGGGACGGCAGAAAGGGATGAATTATTCGTTGTCTCGTGCAGTCTGCACCCCCGGACACTGACACCGCGCCGCGCCGCGTCGTGTCGACCCTCTGTCGCTGACACTGTCATCCATAACGCTCGCCAGCCTCCACCGACGCGCACGCACTGCTTTTTTTCACCAAGAAGCCACAGCCTCATGGCCGCCGTATTCTACCGAATCTCGCCTCGAGTAAATTCACTGCCTACCGAAGACGCGATGCCTCCGCGAGGTGGGAGCCTCGATGTGTCAGAGACCGTGTTTCAAGCTAACACAATATCGCTGCGAAATCGGGCGAATTCTCTCGCCGGGGTATAGGAAAACGAACGGCCGAGCTGCGAGACTGTTAGACTAGAGGGTTAGGGGGTAGAGGGTGATTCCAGGGACGCGATTCGGGGAGCCTGGAATATCTGAGCTTCGCGACGCTAATTAATTGGTTCGTAAATTAGCGGGCAACAATGCTCTCGACCATCCTGTAACCGCCGAATCACGGAATTGCCGGCACGCGTGCGAACGTAAGAATACGCGTGATCTATGCGGTATTCCAGCCGCCCTCGTCCCATCCAACCGAGACCTACCCATCCCATTCCAGACGAGAGCGCCCTTCGACTCCTCGGCACCCTGGACTTTTTCGATTATCTCTTCGGGGAGACGACCGATCGAAACATTCGAAACGTGCCTGGGGGAACGCGGGAACTCCACTTTTTTTCTTGTGTTTCGTGGACTAATTTAAGATTTGGTATCTCCCTGTTCCAGATCAGCCGGAAGCAATCCACTGGGTTCCCATCATTTGCCGCGCAGTCGCCGATGTAATCATCAACGGTGGTGAGTCGCTGCAAGCATTTGCGCAATAATCTGTATAGGAAGAGAGTAACGCGGGCAGAACGCAATCCAGCCGTGACATTTGCACAGATACGATTCGGGGAACGGCGAACGCGGAACGTTTAGGCAGCTCTCGGCTTCCAGGAAATTCGCGAAGCCCGCAGAAAATCCTATTTTTTCGAAAGTTTAATGTTGGGTGGTTAAAAATTAAATGAAAGGCGAACTGAAACAAAGAGCGCGATTGTAAATGCACCGAGGAAGCGGAGTAATTTTCCAGTGGCGGTTAGAGAGCGCACGGCGAGCCAGCAAAAGAGGGAAAAAAAATAAATGCTCGAAAAGAACGAAACGGAACGGAGTTGGAAGCGTGGATGCTGTAGACACGTGCTGCGTGAACCTGAGGAGAAAAAACGGCCATGTGCTTTTCATGCGATCTTCCGTCGTAGTTTTCGGTGCTTTGCAGCTTGTACTGGTTTCTCTGTGTATACCTGTAGCAGCAGCCAGGTCGTAAAGGGTCGCGAATTGAGTTCACCTGTTGCGACGCGGTGCAGCCGACCTACACATCTGCAGGCTACACCGCGAAACACGCTCTCGCAACGTTCCTTCGAAGAATAGCACCTTCCTCTTATTGTATAAATATAGTAATCCGGAATTATAGCTGCAAACTCGACTGGATAGGTTTTTCGACAAAGTATAGAGACTATATAATAACGTCGATAGTTATTTAGTGTTGGGTGAATAATATATAGTTAATTATTCTGTTCGGTTCTATGGATTTCGTGATCGTGCGCCCGCGAATCGATGATGGGCCCTTCTAGGCTTACGCAGCTCTCTGCCTATACTAGCAACCACAGCAACGGATCAGAGAAGTTTCATTCCGCGGTTTTTCGATGTGTAAGTGCGTTTAGTGATCGAGCGAGGGGCCAGATAAGCATTTTAGTGGCGCACGAAAACACAGAGATGCGACTCATCGAATACGGACAGAGGAGAAAGGTTTTGTCGCGATTCAACGTGGCGTTATTGGGTGGAAGCGCGATAAGCGGGGTGTCCTCGACTCCTCGCCAACACGAAAATGCATCGCCGATAAAAACTTAATCGCGGCTGGCCGGGGCATCGTGAATCTCACACTGGCAAATTCTGGGATACCCGTTCTGCGCAACGTCTCTCGTGGATGACTCGCGGTATTGGTTAAAAGCATCGGAGCGAGGTTTAGATCGCGACCAATTAGCGAGCTTTCCCGCATTAACGCGCATCGCCTCACCGATCGACGTCTCAGTTGATTTGAAAAGCCAGGCCAGCTCCGTCTGTACGGTTTTCCGACCATTTCATTTACGAGCGGCTCCCCTTTCACGATATTTCTCAGCGCGCCGTTTAAGAGGGGACCAAATCGAGAAGGTTATCGATGCCCGCAGCAGGATTCTGCGGTTGCTGAAGCCTCCTTGACTCGGTTGCGTCTCGGAGCGCGGTCGTTGTCTGGCCATTAGCGAGCTGCCCGCGTTTTTCCTCTTTTTGTCGCTTCTGCCGGCCGTTTTTGCGCAGAGACCGCCAGCTCGGAAGCTCATCGTGCTTCTTGCTCGTTTCTGCCGACATTTCGTGCAGCCCGGATAACGATTCCTCTGTCCGAAACGAACATGCGCCGAGCTGACGACGACGAATGAAGCGGAACCTTCGTCGATCGATCCTAAATCGATCTAGCTTTTTGTTTACTTTCTCGATTTCACGGTAGGAACCATCTTCGAACCTTCTCGTCTTCGCAAGGTCGCGGTAGAGCACGCGAAATCCTCGTTTCTCCGTTGGTTTGCGTCACCAAAACCGAGGCTGGTCCTCCCTTTATTAAAAGCTCGTTCACCACTTTGTCGCGCGAAATCGCGGACCACGAGCTCTCTGCCAACAGCAGTTAGCGCTATTATTAGCGTCCACGTGCTGACAATGAGACGAAACGGACCCGAGTCTAGGTGGTCGCTCGCGAAACGATTTTCTTCCTCTCGGTTCGCTGCATTGCTCCTCCCTTTAATCGGCGACTCGTGGAAATTGCACGCCTAGAGGAGAATTATGGGAACCGAAACCACTCATAGCCCATAGCCCATAGCTTAACGAGGATGCAGGAGATATTGGAAGTCGTGAATTTGTTTAAACGGAAGCTGGCAGACACTCGTAACGTAAACCTGGAAAGCCATGCAAAGGGGAATTCGATGACCTATGACAACGTGGATTCGTTTACCTGCCGTTGCTGGAAAATACGAACTCTCCGGAGCTCGCTTCGAACCTCGTATAAATCGCCTACGTGCAGCGAAATTAGATTACGAGGCGTGACTGTAAAAATTGGCCGAATTCCGGGACGCTGAATTCGATTGGGACCGTGACAAATGACTTTCGACCGGGTGGCCGCGGATTGAAGAATTTTCCGGCGGTCGATGGAAACGCGTGTACGCCGCGCGTCGCGCGTCGCGGCCCTGCGCAGCGTTATCGATTAACTAATACCCGTATCTCGCCGGTACACCATGATTTATTAATCCGATACCGCGCGTCTTGATAAATAGCACCGTTCGAAACCATTCCACGATCGCCAAGAGAAAGCACGTTTTTCGATACGCGTGATTAGGTCGATTCAGAGACTTATCCATAGTGTCCTGCCTGCTTTCTCCGCGCACATTGCATCTCGATGGACCAGGCGGTAGCTCTGTTTCTTTCGAATCGCAAGATACGCGAAAGAAAGTGGCGTTATTTCAGATCGCGCAGGCGCCGACGATCACTTGGTACAAGAACGCATCGTAGCTTTTCCTTGCACGCCTGCTTGTTTCTCTCGAGATGTTCTGGAATTATAGCGAATCAATACCGACGGAATGTTCCGCCCACGTTCGAGCAACGCGAGCTGGTATGCAATATCTCACAGTTGCGTTCTATATTAAATAAGTTAAATTGCGCGCGGTCACGAGCCTGTTCCCTCGCGAGATTAACGCCAGCGTGTCTGATTAGCCTGTCCTTCTGGAAAATCTCGTTCCTTCCCTCCTTTCAAGCCCGAGAAACTTGCACTCTGTCCTCGGCAGAATTCTGCGTGGAAAACGCCGAGTGCGTTACTCGCGAAACGAAGAGTAGCGGTGCCGGTGGTGTTGTATCGGTTTTGCGGTACGGTTCGATTAACGTGACGGTGCATCCTTTCCATAAACAGAGAACGACAGGGGGATGGTTAGCGAGACGCCAATGCGGTCGCCTTAAATTTTCGGGGCTAACGGCTACCTTAAATTTTCCCGTCCCCCTCCTCTCCTCTCTCGAAAGCTTAGAGTGCTGTTCTACATCGCGTTTCTTGTTTATCACGCGCCGTTCCGCTCGTTCCGCTCGCTGGCTGGGACAATTAATTCGTTGGCCCGCGTCGCGGTTTTGCTCCTCCTCCCGTTGTCCACGGGTTCGGATCGCTTTGATCACGGCGACTGATGTAACGTAATGATTCCTATGAATATGTAGAACGCGGAGGATCGTGTGCGGACAATGGAGAAGCGGGGAAATGAATTTAATATGCAAAGGGTCGGTTCATGCTCGGTAAAGCGTCGCGAGATGAATGGCGGGAGCGGCGGGTGGCGGTCGGTGCGTTGTCCTCGAGGATGCACCCTCGCGTGTGCAAGTGGTTCGCGCCGGTCAGTTGGTCGGTTGGTCCGATGAACGTGACAGGGTGCATCGTCTGCGTAAATAGATACGGAGGTAGGTGGTAGGTGGTAGGTGGTAGGTGGTAGGTGGCAGGCGACAGACGGCAGGCAGCAGCAAGCGGTAGGCGGTAGGCGGTAGGAGGCGGCAGGTAGCCGGTGCCACCGGTTGCCACTTTGCGGCCGAAGCGTGCACACGATCGGTGCACGCCTGCGCGCAACCATCACGTCGTTTTATAGACACCGAGAAGAACATCCTCCCTTGTCCCCTCAACCCTCTGACGGACCTACGCTGCCGGTCCTGACCAAGCAAGTGGGGGTAGAGCTCTCTCCTCCGCGAGCTACCCTCGCGGAGGATATCAAACTCAGTCGCAAAGCGTACGTCGTCGCGTGTGTCGATTCGCGCCTACCCTCGCGTGTCTCTCGCCACCTTCCACGATCCTTTTTATGCCACGCTGAATCTCCGACGATCGTGTCTACTGGTCATTTCGGATTCCCTTCTCTCTGTCGTTCTATCTGTGAGTGTTCGCCGAGGAAGACTAATCTCTCGTGGCAGTGACTTGTTGAACGCGGCGATTATGAGGTGATTATTCGAGCTACACCTGCCGCGAAGGGTGATACAACTCCGTGGAGGATCCTTGGCACTTTCCTTACCTCGCTACTCTTTAACCGGCTCTCTTGAAATTTGCATAACTCAAACTTTGAAGGAATTTAAAGAGCTCCCAAACGATTTAAGCAGAAAGATACGAAACCGAGAATAAAACGAAAAAGTATCGCGTAGACGCCAGTGGATCCTTACACGGTTTCGTCCTTCACCCCGGAAGAGGAAATTGGAGACCATCGGGTACGGTTTGAGTGCCAGAATCAATAATTCCGGTAGCAGGCGAAGGCGAAGGCGGTGGCAGAGGCGGCGACGGAGGCGGAGGCGGAACACGCGAAATGTTCTGGCGAAGTCGCGACGACGCCGGCGGTGCGATCCTGTGATCAGGAACCGCGCATCGATCGGCACGCGTGCATCTCGGGACCGGATCCGTATAAATTAGTCCCTCGGGAGTGGAAGTAGCGAATCGATCAACAGACGCGCGGCTCGGTCGAGGAGAGTCGTTCTTTCTGCGTTCCACGAGGATCACGGGCTTCTCAACTGGGACGTGCCTGATCCATGTCACGTGACACACGTCGAATCGCAGACAGTTGGACCAACTTGCCCGTTTGCTTCTAACGCGGGTCGATCGACAGCTCCCGCTTGCATAGTTTGTAACTTGTATGCCGTTTCGGTTGCTCGATTGTCGCTGCTTGTAAACTAGTCCGGTCTCGCGCGTCCACTCTAGAACAGAGATTCTCGCTGCTACCGTTCCGCTGGTCTTCGATTTCGCCGGTCGTTTGTCCAGTCGTCCTCCGCCCTCCATTCCTATCGCCTTTTATCCCCGCATTGAAAGACCCTGGGAGTAGAACGTTCGTGGTTACATTTTCTTCTGTATCCGGAGGCAACGCGACCAGCTAACTTGCAATTTATCGATCCCACTACTTTCGTCGATGCGCCGAGCGCGCTTGTGTCAGGAGTAAATTGGGTTATCGGTGTTCCGTTGCTAAAACTTCTATCGCGACTAAAAGTTAATGGACGAGCGTGATCGACGTCGGTTCCTTAAAGACGTAAGCAGGAATGCAGAAAACAAGGCGAAAAAATGCGTGTAATTTCCCAGGGGCGCGGGGGTTTCCGGTGACCTATCCCAGGTTCACGACGAGTGTGCTTCGCAACAGGAACCTTGAACTAGCAACGCCGGGAATCATCGAGGTCACGTTATCTTAACGTCCTGCTTGCATGTAAGTCGAAAGAAGGTTGGTTCAATCGGTGATCGGCGGCTGTCCGTTTTTACAGAAATATTAATGACCACTGCTCAAAGATAAAGCTGTAGCAGCCGAGCAAACTTTGAAAAACAACGGATACGGTGTTTTAGCGGTCGCGTTACGATCGACTTAAAACGTCCGGGGCTTAAGCCGCGTCCTGGCTGGAACTGTTAAAGCAATTTGCCGCTGTGAAATCGTATTGCACACGCGTACGGCTTCGCGTTCGCCTCTTTGCGTTCCACCTTTGCCCTATTACGTAAACATTGAGTCACGTTGCTGCTGCATTCATTTCTAAAATGGGGTACTTCCAGTGTTGTATAATAATTTCAGTTGTGCAGTCTGTGATTGACCTTTTAGGGCAGATTACTTGAACTTGGGCACGAGAAGCGGCTATAAAAAACAAAATATCGTGCGATCGGATAAGAGCTTTAGAAGGAATTTCATCGTTGCCGTCCGTCCTTAGAATTTCATTTCGATCGTTTAATAATTTACGCTATGCGCAGCACGCAGGGGTTTGCGGGAGGAGCTGTTTTCCGCGGAATCTTGCAATCTGCCCCCCGACTTTGCCAAAGTTCCTTTGCCACCGCGCAGCAAAGTGTCTCGCCACTGTTCGCCTTGGCCACTTTCTTGGCCGACCGCGAGACGTCCGAGGTTTCATGGCTTCCGATGGAATTCGAGTGAAACGTTTGCAGCTTGAAATCTCTCGGAAAGCCAGAATGATCTGCTCGGAGATTTTTCGTGAAATTCTACGGAAGCAGCAGAATTAGCAGTATTTTTCCGCTGCCCGTTCAAAGCAGCGTTTTTAATTATCCGTTCATTTGCACTCGGCTACTTGAGCTTTCTCCGTGGACTTCCCTTTGCGCGTCTTCCACGGAACATTTCCCCGCGAATTGCTTGTTGTTACGTGTCGCTGACGCAGCGTTTCGCTTTCGTGCGTCTCGTCGGGGGAATTAATCTTACGTCACGTTCATCCCCTGTACAGAGTAACAACTTCTGCAACGTAGACGAACTTGTTTCTTCCTTTGATCCCTCGATCGTGTGTCGTGATTACTCGGAACCTCGGCTAATTGTCGCCCTTCTCGCTAGTTGCAATTAAACGCTGTTTTGTTTGAGCTCCGAGACGACGCGAAGGCTACGGTTAATTTCACGTTATTGGAGAAATGCTGCTGACGTTGGGATCCTCGAACCTACCGGAGGATCCGCCGTTTTTCACGGAGAAATCGTGTTCCTCGCGACCTGCCAATTACTCCTATCGCGTCCCAATCGAAGAACCTCATTCAAGGGTCTCCGTTTCGATCGACCACCTTCTGCCTCGTACATGGCTAGCCCCTCTACAAAACCGGGAGTAGCGTCGAGAGGTGGTAGTTATTTCGAATCCGATCGGTGGTTCGTTCACCGAACTAGAGAACAGACTGGACCAGATGTTGGCTAAATCCGTACCGTTCGGCGACTACGGCCGCGGACGAGTCTCTCTTGCCCTCTTCTGTCGTCCACATCTAATCGTGGTCTAACAAAGAGGATTTTCGGCCGTTCTTCCCTTCTGTGCGCGGCTATCGATTGCCCGTGGAGCAGATCGGGGAGCTGAAGGAGCTACTATTACGCGCAGGCACGGCTAGAATCTTAATTCAGAATGTCCCGTTTATTTTTCGACCACGCAATTCGAAGCAAGACGACGCGTTTCTCGCGCGTTTCGCATAGATTTTGACGGGCGCCGGGCAGAAAGCCCTGCAACAGGTATCGAACGTTTGGCAGATGAGAGAATGTGGAATGAATGATGGCGATTCTAAAATTACCACCGGAGCGATCCGCGATAAGGATTATGTAAAGAGAGCGAAGGAACACATCGGGGATACGTCGAGCGGCGTTGAACGCAGGCTAGACGAAAGTCTAATTGCAAGTTCCAAGTTTAGCCAGATGACGCGGGTCGTTTGACTCCGGTATGCTCGCTCCTATCACACTAAACATAGCGTGGCGAGCTATCCTCATTTTAGGAAGATCACGGAGATCGGAAAAGCTCGGGGTATTCGCTGTCCGCTTAGTTCCGGACCTCGAGTGATCCCCTTTCGTCGAATCGAGAACGAAAAGTCATCGATCGAGGTGTCCCCTTTCGAACAAAATCTCGAAATAACGAGCAACTACACGCGTTACTGAAATTCCGTGCCTGCTGCGCCCGCGAGGGCCAGCGCCTCGCGATCTAACAAACTGTGCTCGCACGCGCGGCGAATCTGTCAGCGTTTATGGCAGCGCTCGGTGTGATTAATCAACGCGAAAGCTGGCAAGGGAATCTCGCCAAGAACAACGCGACCATTAAGTATCGCGTTGCGCGCCACCTTCGCCTCGGGACAATAAAACCGTCGGATCGGCTCGGTAATCCCGTTCGCGGTTGATTGAATCATTGCGAGATGTCTGGCTGTTGGGGATGACGCCGGAAATAGGTACATAAACGGCGATGCGCCCGAATAAATCTTGCCCGCGCGTTCATTGTGCTCCGCTTTGATCCATTTTCTCGGGGACGAAAATTACTAATAGGCGCTGGCGGCGGGGGGGAGTGCCGCCTCTCCTAGGTCAGGAACAACTCGACGTTGAGCGATTTCGCGGAGAGGAACGAGGAGACTTTGTGTTTTGACTAGCAGCGATCAGTCTTGTCGCTCTAGCTTGTCCCCGTCGGCTAACTGGCCCGACCAAATTGACCGGAGAAATATCGTCAGAGTAGGCGAACAAGGTGCGGTCGAAGCCGTCGCTAGAGACTCGGCTGGCCGCAGCAGCAGCGATGGAAATCGAAATCGCAGTCCTCGAAGACAAAAGGAGGGAAGCTGGTTCCATAGGGGGTGGCTAGAAGGAGGGCGGAGACGAGGGTTGGAGGCCGGGACGAAAAACCGTGGAAGGAGCCGCCCGGCTGGCTGTTACCAGCTGCGGGTGAACAGAGAAAGAGTGAAAGAGGAAGAGAGGGAAAACTCTTCGGCTGCGTAGCTTTCTCATTATCGCGATTGTTCCGCGATGGGTACCGGTCGACAATGGACGACACAGTTTTTTCGTCGTGGAAGAAAGAACGTACTGTCTCTCCTTCTGTCTTCCTCTATCCTCGAGCTGCCCTCTCTCTCCTTTTCTTTCCCGCTCTTTCCCTCCGCTTTCCCTTGCTACGCCCGTTTCGAGTTGCTACAATTTTTCATTGTGCAGGAACGTAGCTGAAACAAGTCTACAAAAGCGTCAATAGTAGGTCATCGGCTGCTCCTCCGTACACGCGCTTATTTACTTCCCCTTTGTCTTTCTCTCTTGCCTTCTCTTTTCTCCTCCCTCCTTCTTCAACTCGCGTCTCTCATTTTTCGGCTTGCAAACAACCGCGAAGCTGTGTCGACTGATTGGAACCGCGACGGAACGGAGAAATGCTAGGGGCGCGAGACATTGATCGCGCCTTAGGTATCGAGTACCGCGCGCCAGGATCTCCGAGCAATTCGCCTTTGTTAACGATCCTTTGTGATATTTCATTTCAGCCGTTTCTGCCGCAGAGAATTCCTCGCTGTAGGCGATCTCTGGCCACGCTAGTAGTTGCTAGTGGCATCAGTGCTTGTCCAGGACTCGTTATCAAAATAATTCGCAACTAAGTTACTCCGCGTCGCGATGAATTAACTTTCCACGCTCCTGTCTCTCTCTCTCTTTCCCACTCCCCCTCTGACTCATACTATTTTACAACAGAAGCCTTTTCACGCTCCCTTTCCCCGTCTAGAATTCACTTTTATATCTTGGACGAGAATTCGCCGACGGGATTCCGGCACGCGGGCGGACACGGAAAAGAAACATAATTTCGTCTCGGGGATAAAAGTCCGACGCGCGTTTCCAGCAGGCTCAAAGCATCTCCAACCTTCTCATTCTCATTTCGTCGGGTCAGCTATGCGGAGATCAACAGAGACACCCTGGAGCGTGCTTCTAATTGCAACTGGCGAAATTTTAGAAATGTTCAGCCACCATAATTCTCCCCGGGTAATTTGTTCGCGTTCGCAACAATGGGAACTGGTTATTAAGTAGGAGACGTGTGAAAAGAGCGTTAAAAGTGGAATGAGCCCGGTGATATCGCAACGAGTAGGTGCAGTGCAGGGAAAGTCAGTTTCCAGTAGTATAGGTCAGCGGTATGTCAGCCCACCGCGGAGATTCTCCCGTATCATTGAAACAAGATGATTCCAATCTGAACGAAACATCTGAAACTCTCAGGCAAATGCACTGGAAGCGATTCGTTCGAGGTTCCATCGATCTTTGCAACGATCGATCATCGGATGATGAATATCTCGGTTTCTCGACGGAACAAGATTGCAGTGGCACGCAACAACGGGGTTGGGTTTATTCCTCCCCTGCGTCTTATATCTCACGACAAAACAGCAAGCTGCGGGTCTTTTAGAAGCTCGTGCTTCCACTGCTTTCGATCTTCTCCATCCCTGTTCCGCGTGCTGAGCCGGCGGCGGGGCGCGGCGTGCAACTCGTCGCATCCCCTTGAAGGCAGCGAATGCCACACGGTGCATGCAACACGATCTCTTTGTTGGCGAAGAATGAAAAAGTCTGGCGTGTATTGCTCTGCTGAGCGGTCCGCGGCTACACAAGGCACATTAAAAGATTTTCATCGGGGATTTCTCTCCGCTAGCGTGCACGTTTCCCCTGTCGTCGACGAACAGAAGAGAAGTGATTTCCCTGAGATTCCAGCGAGCTCGCCCCCGCTCTCTTCGCGGCTGGCAAAGTAATTGCATTCTATTTTCATGTACCGCGGGCAAGTCGGTCCTCGGCACCCTTTGCTCGCGTTTGCTCGCGTCTTTCTTTTTTCGTGCACGGGAAACTTTGCCGATAGCCGATCGACTCGTCGAGAACTCGCCGCGCCAAGAGCCGTTGCATTAGATATGATATCTGGCCGAGGCTCAAATTGCTGGATCTAATTCGACCGAGATCTCGGAGTGTCTACGACCTTGCGACATTTTCTTCTACGTTATTCTTCGCGAACAGAGACGTTCCCGATAAATTACTCCAGAGGAATGTCGAGCGCGGGCACAGGCGCTCCCACGATTCTTGGAACAAACTTTGCTCGTTTTTCCAAAAGAAAACTTGGCTTTCAAGAGGAATTGGCAAGTCGAGTACGCACTGCGGAAGACGTACCGAAGCCTTGGAAAATCGTGCACGCTGAACTGGAAACATTGTCGCTCGTTCGTAAGGAATAAGCATAAATCAACTCGAAAAGCACAGAGCTCGTTGGAACCGCGTGGCGGTACATATTTCTCAAAGATCGAACGCAGAATTCCAGCCGAGATTCTATCCTTCGTATCCTTGAAGTCCATGCTCGACGAAATATTCCCACTGGCCTTCCTTTTTCAGGAAAAATAGAGAAAAAAGAAGGACTCGTTGACACGATTCCAAGTCCCGGCGTGTATGAAATTAAGTGGCACGCGAAAGCATTCCACCGCTGGCTAGATGTCGGGGTCAAGAGTTTAAAGCTCGCATTGCGCAGCACTGTACGCGATGCGTCGCCTCAACCTCATCCACGTTAAAACATTTACGCTGTTCGCTGTTTTTCTTTAGTGGTACGGCTGCTTGTTTGACGCTACGGCGATTCCCTGTAACCCTTTTGCAACCCTCTGCCCCCGGTTTTATTAGTCCGCTGGAGAGTGAATCATTAATGGTCCCTTCTAATTATTCCCACAACGCATGGATCGGCGCGGCGCGCGCTTCGAAACCCCCGAGGGTAGGCGTGATCGATTGACGATCGATGACCTACTGAACCGTCATCGTCACTCTTACTCTTCTCGTGATTTCTCCTTATTAGACTCGAATATGTAATTAATAGCTTCCCTTCGAGGGTATTGTTCGACGACGTGGGTCCGGAGATCCCTCGGGCTTCATTGCGTCTTCCTGGAAACCTGATAATTTTCGGATATTGAAATGCTCGAGTATCTATGCGAGCGGTGATCGTTAATCGTTAGAGAGAGAGAGAGAGAGAGAGAGAGAGAGAGAGAGAGAGAGAGAGAGAGAGAGAGAGTTGATAAAACCTTGGAGACGTGCAGCGGGAATTCTGCAAGAATTTCTCGGGTACAAAGCATCTAAAACACGTTGCGCTGTCGAAAGCTGTGATGTCCGCGATAGTTATCTTATTCGATGAAGGGATAATGGACGTTTCGCGTAGAATGGCCGGTATCTGACGCGAAATATCGAATGGCGGAATGGTGTGGCCACTTCGTCATCCATAAAAGTGGACGTCGACGTTCAATCCGACGGAATCGCCGATAACGTTCTTAGCCTCGACATAAACGCCATGTCAATTACTGGCGAGCCTGTGCGGATAATACATCCGACATCCCGTAACGATCGCCGTAGCTCGCCTCAGCTCGCCTCAGCTCGCCTCAGCCTTAGTTCACCTTTAATACGCTTCTCAGCTTGGCTGAAACTGCGGGTTAAAGATCGTGATCTCGCCCTCGCCCCGCACTCCCTCATCTCTCGTTCTTCTCGTCTGAATCTCCTTCGTTAGGGTAATCGCCCTCTTTCTCCAGACTCCAGACATGAGGGTAGAACCGAGGATCTTGCAGCCGATAGACGTAAACTCTTTGGCACGGTTTTACCCCTCTGCTTCCTTTTTACCTTGCCTCTCGATATTATTAATCCCAGCAAGACAGTTTAAAGTCCTTTAGGAGTTGCTTCTTCCGAAATATCGCGAAACTTGGCCTCGCAATGACCGCGGGGATGCAAATGTTGCATTATCCTCGTTGCTGTGAATTCGAGAGGTAGTCGAGGAAAGAGGAGGCAGGGAGTGAGGACGGAAGGAGAACGGGGGAGACGGAGGAAACATCGACAGAGGCTAACCCAATTTACAGACAGAACTAAAGCTGAGGGGACACGCTCGGCAAGTCCGTTAAAGTCCCTGGCTTAATCGTTTTTTAGCCAGCCAGGGGGAAAGGAGCTAGACAAGAATGTCGCGAAGACGTGTAACCGATTCGCGGTACGTCAACCGTGACCAACCAGAAACCGTGCCCATTCTGGTTCGCCCACGTTCGCGTTTCATTCGCTTTTTCCTACCGGCAATAACTGATAGTGGGTTACCGAGCCTCAGCGAGGAACTATTTCGTACGTTTCTACTTAACGGAGCAAATGAGAAATTTTATTACCAATTTCGTTGTACATCTCTGATTAATTGCTGGGCTTGAAAGCAATGGGCGGACGAGCGTGCATTTCTGTTATGCACAGGTTGCGTTGCATAAAACGTGTGTGGCACGCGGTTGCATCGTTTCGAACCAGATACCACCGACCACGGCGCGAATGGTAAAGGGGATTTACGACTTCCTAGTTGGAGGTTGGAGCGGATAGAGAAAGTGGACGCGATTCGCGAGTAGACGGTGCACCATTTGTAGTCAGTGCTGACCTACCGCGCTCTCGATTCGTCTTAATGACCGTAACATCGCCGACGAATCGCGGTTTCCCGGAATACATCACGTTCGCGCCGTTCCCAAACGGTCGTCGGTTTGCCTCCACTATATCATCGACCACCGTTGTTTTCTGCGGTTCGAATTTTATACCGGCAGCTGATCGTTCGATGCTACGTGAGTGAAACTTTAATTCCACAGAATCTATTCATAGCTGAGCGATTTATTCCCAAGCGGGTACGCGGCCAGTCACTTTTATTCCCTGTCGATGGAGGACGAGTGTACCTATGCGAATAAACATCGTCAAAGTTTCCACTTGTCGCGGTATCTCTCCTCGAAAAACTCACTCGAAATTTACACGGGATAACATACGTATGTATTTTCTGTGTTTCGAAAACATCGCTGGAAACGTGCCAAACTCAAACGGTTCAGAACAGATCTCTGCTGAGTAAAATTCCGTTTGATTTATTTGCCAGCGGTTAGCAGGTAAATTCGAAGGTGTTCGCGTGAAAGAAACGACACGCGTGGCGTCTCGCGGCCAAGACAGAATTGATTTCCCTCGAAGGGCCAACAGAAACAGGCCACTCGACGTTGTAACCCAGATTTCGAGTGCGCCATGCCAACCGGAAGACAAGCACTCGCGAGGTTCCTTCGCGCGGATGCGATCGTGAGATCCTTTCCGCTTTTTCCCACTCGCTTTTGACCTTTTTCGGTTTCTCTGCTCGCCCTTAGCGTTCACTATTCGCACGGGAATCCACGGAACGACTACGATGACGAGCAATCTTTCCAAGATTTTTCACAGCCTTTCTTTCCCAGTGCACCTGGAATTAGGTACTCCTTGCAATTAATTCTCCATGCAATTTAACTTCCATCGTCCTGCGATATAGACACATACCAGGAAGCAGCAGGCATGCTTCAGATACAGTGGTAGGAAGTTGGAAAAATTTGGAAGGGTGCTGCAGAAAATTGATAGGTCCTTCGCGCGAACATAATTGGAATTCTCGTGAAACACTCGGCCTCGTAAAAAGCCGCAGTAAAGTCGCTTGAGGGGCTGCGAAACGCGAGGTACGCGAAAACGGGCCGTAAAATGTTAGCGATCATCTTCTCGAGTCCACGTAGCGGAGATGAACGGACGTGGGACGAAACGACCACGAGGTTTCGCGTGCAATCGGTGCAGATACTGAGAATGGATTTCCATATTTCGCGTATCGGTCTGGACATTGAGTTGCGAAGCGACATGTCACTGAAATCGCTTGGGAACTCGAACGACACCTTACCATCTCCTTCAGGCATTTCTTCGCATTCTCTTCGTTTCCTCGGGTAAGAATGAAGCCCGTCGGCCAATAAAACACCGAAATTCCAAGCACGGACAAATAAAAATTCATTTCGATGGAAGACACCGAGATGCTGTAAGCTGTTTTGAGGTCTGTGTCGAAGAACGAGGTGCGAACCGTAACGAATAACGAAGCACGGAATCGATGGAGAACGGAGGAGAGGGCGAATTGAGAGGAATGGAAATCGGCCGTGCGGACACCGTGCTCCACGAACTTTATTAATTCTTAGCTTCGTTAATTGGATTACCCTCGAATTAATTGGCACGATTAAAGGGTCGAACTCGAAGCATCGTCACCGTCGTCGATAAGCCACACTCACCGTCCCTTGCCTCCGATTTAATCGCGCGGAACATTTATGTGGACGCTGCTTCGACATTGTTGGAATTTCCTTAAAAGCAGCGGCGAAAGATTTTTGCGTCCCTCGGGGAATTCTGTCTCCTCGTCGACTTTAAATTCAGTCGTGCTTCCGCACTGGCGAACGCGACTTTTAATTACACCCCGAAACACGTTGCGCGTTTAATTGAGCGTTCGATGGGACAGTTTGGAAATATCGAGGGAAAAAAATGGCGTGCGCGACGCTCGTTTGCATTTACCGGCGCTAAAGGGGAATTATTATCGCGTTACTCCATTAATTATCGCCAACGAAATTAGCGGATACAATTACCGGGTCACGTTCGAGCGATTTTTCGGAATTCTGTTTTGCATTATCGACGTTCGCCAGCTCGTCGTTGTTTACGAATTTCACGATTTAATCGCGCAACTGGCCGATGCGCCGAAATTGCTTCGCTCGCGTTAATTATTTTTCAGCGGGCCGCGTCGATTTGCGAGGACTCGTTTTAGGTATTGTTTAAAGGTTCTCAACTAAAAGTTCCAGGGGCACACGCTTCGCATCGCGTCGCTTCGGCGTCGGTATGAACGCGTCTTAACGCGTTGAACTTGAGCCAAGGGGTGGGAAGTTGATTTGGATGGCTACCAAAAAGGGGGTTCAGGGGAGAGACAGTCGTCCTGGCGCCCGTGCAACCCCGTTCGAGGACGACGAGGAAATAAAAAGGACGGGGGTAGCAGGTTGATGCGACGGACAGTGGGAATTTGCATGGCAAACGGTCGCGACTCGCGTTTGTCTCTCGAGTGCCGCTCGCGCAAGCTGCTCAGTTCTCTGCCACTCGTTCCCTTTTCGCGATCTCTCGCGCGCGATGTGCCGTGTCGATTCTTCAATTCCTATTCTCGGGGACCCATCCAGTAGAATCCCCATCGTTCGAATCCTCTTTCTCACGCGGGCCATATCTGCTTCACCGTGCAAAGCAGAGAATTCTTCTTGTCCGGCGGCCAAAAAGTAACGCATACCTCTATTTAGCTCCTCCTCGTCCCTTTAATTGAAACGAAACGGAATAGGAAAGTCTGTTTGAAATTTAAGGATCCTCGCGTGCACGCGTAAGTGTACGGGCTGCTTCGCGAGTAACAAACACCGCAAACCGCGGACGCGATGAATATTTACCAGAACCGGTGCAAACTTAATTATGTAAATATTCCACGCTGTACAAACTACGGCATTATGACGCATTATTAATCGTGTTACTTAATGGAACTCCCTTTGGAGATTGAGCCATCGAGCGGCGATAATTAATTGTATTAAATTTCCATGGGGAAGCCGCCGTGAAGTTGGGTGAAATCGAGTCGTCTCGCGCTCGATACACCCGTCGATATTTTTGTTCGCGGTAGGCAACTACTAGATGTGCTGCCAGTGATTTATATACACTTTCATAAGACTTGAAACTAATAAGCGTGTTTTATACGCGTGGTCTGCGGATAAGTTTGTTGTTTTACGATGGCCAATTAGTCGGCAAGTTCCTCATGAAAAGAAAGATATTGCACGCGGAACGGCGTATCCAGTAACCGGCCTCTAAACCTATCGCGCGCGGAAAATAATCGTCCCGCTGCCGCTGTAAAAATGAACCGTTGCGCGGCGTCGGTGTCGGTGAAAGGCGGCTGAACGAGCAGTGGATATACCGGTCAGATCATCGCGATATCCTTTCGTTCGACCAATTATCTAATTCCCCGAACAGGCCGCGAATAAGCAAGGCAGTCAAGGAACATACTTTTAGTTGCTTTTACACGGTGTACCGCACTGTGGCGAACTGTTGTTGGTGGATGATTGTCGAAGGTCTGTCGACAAGGACGAGGTCAGCCACAGATGTTTCAGATCGTTCACAGCAGCCTTTATTCTTCTCGTTTATCGCAGCCAGCTTCCTAACGAACCTGAAATTGGTGGAAAACAGCAAGTTCGCGACGGTCCTTCCTTGCCGGCACTTTCGGTTTGGTTCTACTTGGAAGTGTAGACACCGCCAGCCTACGGGGATGCTTGTCTGCTTGTCTCGGAGGTTGTTTGAAGGGGCAGCGTTGCGGACTGGCGTGGCCCATCAGGACGAGTCAGTCGATACCAGACGACACGACGTGGCCAGACAACCTGGCGCTGTTCCCTCGCTTTTCTTCCGTCCCTCCTATCCCCGGTTTTCGTTCTATTTTCGCGGTAACAAATAAATTCAACATTCTGGGGTAGACGACGTTAACTGTGCTTCCGAGACGCCGTATCACAGACATACAATGATCTCGAGTGACTGGCTGCTAACGCGTCGCGTCGCGCCCCGTCGCTCGAATCTCTTCCGCGACGCGAGATTCTATTTAAGCCTTTGCCGAGTCTCGTCGCAAGGGACGCCGCAAATCCGGCGATTTGCAAGTTCGAAGACTTTCGTTTGGTTATTTCCACCTCACAGGGATCTTCTATTTCGAACCGGGCCAATCGGATGTTTCATTTGGGCAGTTGCCAGTTTCGCTACGCCGGTATGTCTATAATAAGAATGGAATTATCAAGATGTTGCGATACATTAACTTTCGCATGGAGCAGTTGCGATACACTGAATCATCCTGCCTCACATTTCTGCAACGTGACCCATTTTTGTCCCAGCCTTCGTGGAACAATGTCGCCGATCGTATCTCTGCTACGTCCCTTTCTCGTTTCCCGTCTCCCTTTTCCCCTTTCCCATACAACTTTTCTTCCCGCAAGCCTCGCCTAAACGTTCGTCGTCATCGGCATGACAAAAATTCCGGAGCAACGAGTCTTGATTTCACAGAGAAAAACTGCCACGCAACAAAAATCCCCCAAACAGACGTCAGAGTAGTCGAAAAGAAGTTGGATTATCCCCAATTAACCCGAATGCGCTGGCTGGCCGCCGGCTGATTCATTTTTTAACGACGGGACGCGACGCGACGCCGACGCTCGCGTCTCTGCACCAGCAGAAGAGAGGGAGAGAGCGAGAGAGCCGGTGTTCCATCGGTGAATTGGTCGCATCGATTTCCCTCGTCTCCGAGGATGTTAATTAACTCGGTACGTGGATGTATGCGTGTGTCGTTCGATTCGTCCAAGTTCGTTGCAGAAGTTGGCCCTGTAACTCGGCGATGGCGAGGGCGAGGGTATGTAGGTGCCTTCTATATACACGCGAGCGAGTCACAGACCGAGTTACGAGGAATTCGAATTATCGCCTCGAGATCGCGTCGTCTGCCGTCGAATACCCCGCGAAACGGGATCGTCTGGAAACTTTCTGCTTCTTCTTTCTTTTCCTCCCTTTTTAACGAGGATTTTTTCGGTTCGCAGAGGCTCGGGCTAAGATTGATACAGCTCCCTCGAGAAACATTTGATCAGGCCTTCAACGACCAAACAATTGTAATTTCTTCTTCGTTTGCGATAGTTACGAGCACGCAGTAGGTACCTACTCATACGTACCTATCTCAAATTTCTCTGTCACTGTCCGCGGCTGGTCTGCGTGCTCAATTAATTCGACATGCAGAGAGATCGATCGTTGGCGCGTACGCTTGAAAACGATCGATCAACCGTGTCGAAAACAAAGAATTTTCCTCCGTTTCACCAACTATCCTCTGAAGATAATACCGTGTAACGCGAATAGCGGCCCTTATCAGCGAGGCGCGAACCGACAAACAATGGCGGCAGACAATGCTCGGCGATCGATGACAACGGATTTCGTGGCTGTCGCTTTCTCCAACTAGTCGTCTCGTTTCTCGCTCCTCGTTTTTCGCGTTCTCAGCGTTCCCGCTAATTAGCGGCAACCAGTTCAACCCTCGTTTTCGGATCAGCTATCGACGGAGTGAAGCCTGGCTTTTTAAGCTTCGAGCCTGCCGCTAGAACGCTTCGCCTGATCTGGGATCGAGGACCGGCGACAGGTCCCGAAGCGAGTCTCCTCGGTAATAAAGATTTTGATGTTTCTGGCGGGGAAGATTCTCACGTTCCGTCGGTCGCGATCTTGTTGAGGCGAGACTTTCCAAAAATGCGGCTGAAATTAACCGGAGTTGGGTGGAATAATTCCAAGTGGGTCACAGGGCGGAATGTCGCGCGATCATTTGCGAGCAGGCCCCGCTAATCAAGGATTAATCCTACTGGGGGGAAGACGATCCTGGCGGCTGCTATGAAACTCTGAGATGATCCTTTCATTATGACGCGGAATAGAGCAATCGGCCAAATAATTTCCCCATTAGCCGGTTAATTTGGATCGCGACGAGAAACATTCCAGGCCGCGTGGAATTTCCATACTGCGCGCCCGCGATATCCATCTCGAGCATCTTGAATTACAAGCCTCCGCGATAACGTTTGAGCAAAAGCTTCTGCTAGAAGCTGTGTGCCATGGCTGCGGGGATCGATGGCTTGGGAATCGAGGTTTCCACCCTCTTCTTCGGCGTCAGACAAGAACTGTTCCTTTTGTTTTCGATAGTTGAAACACGCGTGACGAGGTAGGACCATTGCGAGATGTCTTACATATTTTCTGCCGCTAAAACGATCGCAGAACGTTTTCCAATGGATAGAGTATATAAATACTTATAAATACTTGAAAGTTTGCAGGCTGAATCGTGACTCGGAGAAAAGCGTCGATTCGCCGCAACGATCGTCGTTTCGAAATAGAATCTCGTTACGATTTTAACGCGATATCGATCGGATTGGAACACGAAACAATGGACCGTGCACGAGAGCAGCTCGGAGCCCGAAGCCCGAAGCCCGGAGCATTGCCTAGAAAGAGTAGAAAGCAGTTCCTCTCGCTAACAATTCTATCCTCCCGCGCTTCTCTTTTTCCTCTTCGACTCGCGGCCCATGTGTCTTTGTCACTCTCACCCCCCAACCACCTCGCTGTTTTTCTACATCAATCTTTGGCTCTGTACCCTTGCTAACTGTTACTCTTCGTCATTCTTTCCCCGTTCTGTCTCTCCATTTCCCCCTCCACCTATCTCTCCTATATCGGACTTTATCGTTCTCTTTACCGCCGCATTTCCACCGCCGTGTTCCGGACCCCGTTAACTGAGCATAATAAAGCGATCCATCCAGCACTCGCAGCTGCCTATTTATCTCGCACAGCCGGCTTTTTTCGGAGGGCTGAGACAGTAGAGAGGCTAGCAGTCGCGACCGGTGATGATAATAATAATGACACGAAACCGGGATGCACCGAGCAGAGCTTACACGTGTAACAGCTCCACGGCTAGTCGCTTCGGCCGGTTAAAGGGCCGACGAGCCGAGGAAAGGAACCAGACGGGACTTGAAAGGGAGAAAAGAGGGGGAACGATGTGGCAGGAACGAGGAGGCAAATCGCGAACGAGAGAGTTAAAAACGGGAGGCCGGGGGAGAGAGGAAGCGGCACAGGTGGAGAGAGGAAAAAATGAAAGTCGGCGAGAGAATGAAAGGTGCAGGAAGATAGAGAGGGACAGGGTGGAAGAGGGTGAAAGAGTCTGGTGGGAGTCCATTAACGAGTGCCGTTTTCATACCTTCTCTGCACCAGCCTCCCCTTCTATCTTTCCCGTTTTCTTCCTCGGCCACCCCCTTCCCCGCGCCTCGTCTCTCTTGCTGTTTGAAAGAGCACCTACCAGCACAATAGATCGTTCATTACCGATACTGGGTGGCACGGGCGGTGCGACGCGAACTCGGCCGAAAGTAGAAAGATAATAATGCGAGAAAGGAAGAGCGTCGAAGGCGCGAGTTCCCCTCGCGGCCCTACGCCGCCTACCCTCCCCGACTATTTCCCAGCGACGCCGCGACGCCGAGCCGCGACGCTTTAAGTGGTAAATGGAAAATGTAACACGCAGCTCGGTTCTGACTGCTCGCGTCGCTTCTCTCTAACGACATATCGTGGCATGTTTCCCGAGAAATCGTGCGTCACGAGGTGGAAAGTGATAGAAATACCAGAGATACGTAGACGAAGAATTTCGCTATCGGTCGGTAACGATGCATTATTTCTGATTACAGCATCACGTCAGAGTCGTAAAGGGTACCGGAAGTGACAGGACGGACAGGGTTTAGCCGCGACCACCGATGGCGGCCGCGAGCTTTCCGCCAAACTTCTCGAACGTCGGCATCCTGGAGAACTGGTAAGTGACTACGTAACAGCTTGTCGCGCCTTGGAATTATTACTAGAAGCCTCTTAAAAGCCTTTCGAGAGTTTCGTTAAAGCTGGAGGTTGCCTCGAGGCTGGAACAGGACAGCCAAACGCAGGCGCCTCGGTTCAATTAGCGATCAATCGCAGTCTTGGCCACCGTACTTTTTCCAAATTCATCGCTCGGATCGCTAAAATCCCCCGCGTTCTCAATCCCCGCGGTCAGGTCGCGACAAATAGCCGCAAAGGTGGAGCAGCTCTACCGAAGATCTACAGAATTGGCGAACCGCGCGTATCTCAGCATTAGCGAACAGTGAATTCGGGACTCGTAACGACGACACATAACCAAGGCGTCTGCACATTACCAGCACACAACCGAACCCGTAGTGTCCCGTTGGAAGCTTCGTCGTTGCCTACTACATATATACAATATACATACATAGATCTGCCCGTAGTGCATGCTATCTGTGTGTTACACGCGCGTCCGCACTAGCTACGAGGACTTAAACTAGCGACGAATAAAGTCTCGCGGCGAACGCGATGATCCTCCTTTTAGTACTGCATCCTCCGACGATTTTAAGGCGAAGCGACTACGTGCACTCGAAAATCTGTTAACCGTAACTGTAGCAATGCAGAAGAACGGCGCAGTCGCGTTGCACAATGTCCGGGTTGTGCGTTTCGAAGGAATTCGTGTCAACAATTGTGCACACAGTCGGGCGCCGTAGAATTTCAGCTGCACCGCTGCATCTAGCTCGTGTTTCCCGGGATTATTTGGTCCGTCGTCGATACTGATTATTGGGGTCCTCGGACAGCTTTGCGATTCTCTTTCAACGGCACTCCGTAGGTTCTCTGAAAGGTACTTTTCTCGAGGCGGAATAGCAAGTGTTGACTCGAACGTAGTCAACGTCCCGATTTTCTGTTTGACCCGGGGAGATTCGCTGAAGGGTGTAAAAATGACTTGCCGCTGGAAGATCGAATTCAGGTTACGTACTACTACTACTCGTATTCGCGAGAGCGACAAAACCGATCCGTTTTCACGCTGCGCAGCTTCAGAGGAGTCTGCGTTCCCTATTGTCAAGCGTATATGCACATCTGAATCCGCCTTGGAGGTGGTCGTAGGGGTGCGCGAGAAAGGCGAGGGCATAATGGGGCAAAGAAAGCGGGGACGGGCCATTGTTGGGCGTAACGAAAAGCCCGAAATACACTTCAAAGAAGACGAAATACATTCGCAGTACGGTAATTGGCGCGGCAAATTTCGGCCAGGCTGCGGGAAACTCGCAGCTTTCATCCGGCTCGAGAGAGTCCGCTGTAATTCCGCGATAAAAGGTGCTTCTAATTTTGCTTGACCGTGATTCAGCGCGGTTTAGCATTAATGGCTGCGCCTAACATTGCCCGTTGATGTTAACACGTTACCACCTTACCGCTTTTGGTTTCCTCAGTCCCTCGAGTCGAAACCGGCGTAAAACGAAGGACACGGAAGTCGGAAGGGACTGCAAAGCACTTGGAGCTTGGTACATCGCACAGATTACGCGACAACCTGAAATTAAGGATACAGCGAAGCTTCGTTACAGAGTGACTGGGGGTCCCGTTTCGTTTGAAACAAAAAGATTTCTCGGCTGTTATTAATACAACCCCATACACCGAGGAGAGAAACTCGCCCCGCTCGTCAACTGCTTACACTCTTGCCGTTGATACCTGGAACAAAGTGGCACGGACAATGCCTGATTGTCGCTGGTACCCAGACACCCCGACGAGAAAGGTCAGACACGACTCCTGCAACTTCAGCCAGATAAAAAAAACTTGCTCTCCTCTCTCTCTCCCTCTCTCTGCCTTTCGGCTCATCTTCCGAGGAGGAGCTCTCTATCTCTGTCCCTCCCGTTTTCGTGTAGTTTTGATTAAAGCCCTTTCAAGGGGAGCACGTCGCAATTTTACAGACTGAACCGTCCCTTTTTTTCGCGCTGCTCCTCGACAGAGGAGGGGCAGGAAGCCGCGATTAACTCTTTCTTCGGAGACTCCCTTTGTTCCTGACCTACGCCAGGGCTCCGAGATTCAGTAGATCGAACGGGGAAAACGGTAATCAAGCTTCGTGAGTCGCGCGTGCGGCGGTATCTCTGGAAGATGACTCTCGCGGCCTTATCCACCGCGCCCTTTGTATCTATACGCATGTATCGTCCGTTCGTTTTCTTGCCACCTGTTCTACGCGTTGGCGCGAGTGTTTGTTGGTACGTCATGGTCCGTCTTCTTGCATTTGTAATTGAGCAGGAGGACGCGATATGGCTCGCTCAAGCATTCCTTTTGTGCAGACCGAGTGCTCCGGAAAGTTCGTATCGGAGCCCCGCGAATCGCTTATCAATCATTCAAGAAGAGATTAAAACTCTGTTCGTTCGGAGGAGAGCTGGTATAATTCGGATCGGACACTGGGCGACTATTGCGGACATAATTCCCCGCTAAACGGACACGATAATGGATCCAATTACCCGGTATTAACTATCCTCCCATATTCGCATCAGAGGTGACCACTTTGTTGGGCCGGCGCAGCTGTTGACGTTAGTATCTCCGTGGATTCATTCAGGGAACAGGAGGAGAAGAAGAAGAAGAAGAAGAAGAAGATGTTTCAGCTGATGATGACAGTTGCCGCGTGGTGTGGTGCGATGCTAATTTATTTCACGAGGGAAACACGCGCGCGGTGGCAGCTGCACCTGCGCCCACGCGGCGTAAATTCGGCCGCTGGAATAGCGTGGGTGGCGCTTAGAATTAGCTAATGTCAACCGGTAAACGCAGTTCGATGTTTACGATAACGTGGCCATCTTTGATTTATCAGCCGTTCATTCCCTCATTTACCTCTGCCCATTTACTATCTTCTAATTATTACTCGGATCTCTCTTCGCTTTCCTCTACAGGATATCGGCTGCCATATATTCGCGAGCGGCGGCTGCAGTGATCCTATTTTCACGTTATTCCACTTCATTTCAATTTTACAATTTCCTCCCCGCCCTTCTACTTCTCGCTCAAACGGAATACTTCATTTCCTATCGTCGCGCCGGCGAGTTAATAAAAAATGCATCATCCAAAGATGTAAGACTTGGGGGGGTTGAAAGGCATAAGGGCGTTGAATTTCCTTCAGGGCACGTGATTCGCGCGGGGATAACTGTTTCCTGGAAGACGATGTAGTCGGTAGAAATTGGGTCGCGAGGTAGAAAACCGATTGAGACAGCACGTGGCCACGCAACCGACACTAAGTAGGCACCAACATAGACGCAGCAGGTGCATTTAAAAGGGGCGCGAATCGATCGGTCGAAAATTACCTACGCGAGATTCATCGGATATTTTGTCCGCGTTGCACGCGTTGCACAGGCCGCTTTTCGAGTCCATATTCTATTTGCACGCGATACGATCGGTGGATTCGCGACTGCGTTTCCACGTCACGTTGCCATTAGCCTGAATATTGCACAGGAGAATGCGATGGCGTACGCCCGCCCGTAATCCTTTGGAAGCGGGTGATCGTTCGCAAATCGAGCATGCAGCCTATAACGATAGGCTTTTCCAGAAATGGCGCACGCCTCGCCTGGCCTACGTCGCGATAAATTCTGAAATTTAATGACAAACGAACAGGTGGTCCGAAGACACTTGCCGTGTCCGAAATCGCGCCAACTCCTGGATGCGAGGAGTAATCGATACTAGTCTGAAATGGTTTGAAAAGGGAACGGCAGCGGTAGCCTAGGAACGGATATGGATTCCAGCCTTGGGAAGTATAGTCGATCGCGGGGGCGGAGTATTTTTTTAGAGGCGCGTGTCGGGGTTGATGAAGGAATGAAAAAATTCCCGATAGTTGGTCGCGGCCGCGCGTTTTAATTACACCTCGCGCGATTTTTCCACGGAATACCCGAGGAGCCGGCTCGCAATTTTTGCCGCGTTACAGTAAAGAATAAAATAGCACGATGGGGCGGAAAGCTGGAGATCCGCTGACCTAAAATATGCCGCGATGCAGCGCGGCAAATGCCCCGAGAAGATTTCCCGATAAACCCGTAACACGTATCGAACTACACCGCGGCTCAAAACTTGGGGATTGGTCGAATGCACGATCTATGTAGGTAGCTGTACATAATGAACGATTCTTGATGTTTCGGCAGGGCGCGGCGGTCGCTTACATTCACGCCGGGTATTCTGCGATACCGTGTATCGTAATTAATAAGCCACGCTCGACACGTTCGCCGCAAAATCTGAAAAATTTCGCCCGAATATTTGGGAGTGCATACTCGGGAAATCGCGGTGAGCACTGGCCCCCTGATACGCCGCTATTAATACGAGTATTAATCGACGCCCGTGCCAACTGCGCCGTGAATCTCCAGGATTTATTTTAGGGTATGCCAAATTTTCGTCGGCAGGTTATTAGCTACACGTTCGGACAGCTAGCTTCTCGAAATTTTTCATTCCTGGTGGAACTTTAGCTTCCGCGTGCCTATATAGCTTCCCTCGACGCGGGTCATGTCAGACTGCGAACATCTTCCGGCCGTTGGAATATCCATGGAAGATGAGATTTCCAATTTGAAATAACCTCTCGTAGAATAGCGCGCGCCGGTCTAGAGTGCGATTCGCGTAATTATAATTATCGCGTGCAGTTCACTGTGCAAAGAGTGCTCCAACGAAAGAACGTTTCTTCCGTTTCAATTGCATTCCAGGTAACAAGCTGATGCTTGTACCAGAGGAACTACCGACTAACGAAATTAATTATATTCTAATTACGCCGGGTACGACCGGTAATAAGCGTGTAGAAAATCAATAATCGATCGGGGACTGTTCCAGTTTTACCAACACGTTAAAATCTCACGATTACAGGGAAATTTATACCTAATTCATAATTTATCCTCGAGTTTCTCCGACAGAACGGTAATAAATTAGGCACAGCAACGAATATAAAAACTGCACGGCTAGACGCCGAGGGTATTTCGTATGCAACGCAGAGTGCGCTGCACGCGAGGTGCATTCGCGACGAATCTCATTGCACCGTTGCGACCTGTATCCGAACTGATTAAATGTCCTTATCCGAATTTTATCGTGATTGTGGAGGTCGCAGACGGTCTATTCTAAACTGATTTTCTGAAAGAATATCCTTCCATTCAATTCCATTCCCTGCAGCTCGATGCAGCAGAGTAAAGGGGAAGCATCGGGAGGAGCTCGCGGAATATGTTTCAACGAAATGAAGAGGCGATCGCAAGGATTCACCGTGGCGAAATGGGCTACTGTTTACGAAACCATGATTCTTCGGATCTCGAGGGAGTTGTAAAGGCGGCATTCGCAGTCTCGTAAGAGTAGCTCGTCTCGTTGAACCGCATAGCTCGCCATGCTGCCGCGATTTCGCCCGAGCAAATAGACGATACTGAATTATAAAAGCTTTAGCTGATTCTTCCGCGCATCTTTCCCCCGCGAGTGATAACAATAAAGTAAATATGCTGTGGCGTGCTCGTCTGTGCCTACAATCACTTCAGTTTCCATTTTTACCAGGCGGGATAACGTTTCAATGGCGCATAGTTGTGTTCCTTTTTAACAGAAAATTGCATTCGATTCTCCCTAAATGCGTTGCGCTCGATTCGTCCGGTTTCACGCGATGGGAGGTTGAAATTTACGGGATCGCGTAGAAATTAAACAATTTGCCCGGCGCGCGCGGCGTTATTTGGATCGCCGGCACGCGAAAGATGCTCCAGAAACCGCTTCACCGAGCTGCACCTGTAATGTTATTTGAGTGGAAACAGCGTTACGGTGAATCGTGGGGAAACTCAATTTCCCCGTGCGGGTGCTGCGGAAATACGATCGCTTAGAGAGGAGCGACGTTGCAAAGGCTAACGAATTATTTTCGGCCCAACAACCGGCTATCTTTTAACCGCCAGGCCCAAAAATTTTGCAACTTTCACCCGAAGGATTCATTTGCTCGTATCGAAGCGGACGCAGTAACGACAGAGAAATTGAGAATCAGAGAGTGAAAAGAAAGAAGCAGAAGCAGAAGGCTGACGAATTTCAGCCGGTGGAATAGGTAGCTATATCCTGAGAGCTGGAGACACGCTCGAATTAACGTCTGCACGGATGGCTTGCTTTCTCTGCGTGATCCTCGTTCCTCTCCGTTTACCGCGGAAATGCGAGTTTAAAGAGTGCATTCGTGCCATCAAGTTGACTATAAATAGGCGGCTGGCGGACGTTTCACCGATAACGCGTCGTTCTCTGGATGTCTCTGTCGTTCGTGAAACCGTAATACGTTCGCCGTTTGCGAATAAATCGCCGAGGGAACAGGAAAGGGGGAGGAAGCGGAGAGAGCGGACGGAAGTTGCGCGAGGGAAAATTGAATTGTTGCACGTTTAGCGGATGCGTTTGGTATCGATCATTGAATTCAACGGCAGGAGAAATCAGCTTGTACCTATGTAAGAAGCTTGCGCAAGCAAACTTGTTTCACAGGCTGAAAAGTTGATTGTCGACGAGCGAACGCAACTTCCCCTTGGATGTTGACCGTAGGCTGGAGTTCCTCAGCCACCTTTCTAATTCCGATTTTTCTTAGAGCGGGCTCGGGGCCTCGGCCTCGACTCGACAATTCTTCGATCGGAATGACCCCAGGGCTGTCGATACTGGTTCCGGTGTCCGATAAGGGTAACGAAGACCCGTACTTTTGTCCTGCCACCAGGATACTACTTTCTCTCTCGTCTCTACCGTTTCCCTTTTTCCTTTTCCCTTTTCCCTTCTTCGTTCGCCCGGCCTATTCTTTCGTCTCTGCCTATTTCCTTTTCCACCGCCCACTCCCCTTTTTCTCTGTCCCCGTTCCGCCGTCTCCGCGTCTCTCTATGCCTCCTCGAATCGATACGGTATCAAGCTGGAAACGGGGCCGGAGAGTCGATGGCACGACAGGGTTTTGGTAACGATCTCGCCGTGTGATATACCCCGCCAGGATATCCCGGATCGACACAGACTCGATTCATTCCGCCATGCGCCCTTCTCCGGCTTCCTCTCCAATCCTTTCCAGGCTTCGATCATTTCCTTGCTTCGATCTCGCGTGATTAGTGAAATATATCTGTATGTCGATCGAACCTTAACCGACCATATCACCCGATACGATGCGAATTAGGTGGTACGACCAGTAGCTGGTCGTCGGAATACGACAGTCACGCTCAGGCGTTCCGAATGTTAAGATTAATAAACTATATATTATTCAGCCTACAGAATGTACAGAATTGAAAGGGCCATTTGTTAGTTGAAGGGAGACGTGGGAGAAGATTGGCGGGTTTGCCCGAGACCTTGGTGGATTTTTCGGCTACAAGTTTCTTATTTACTCTGGTCTGTCAGAGGATGGAAAAGGAAGGGGGTAGGGCGTGGTGGATGCAAACGATAGGGCGAACAGTAAAGCAGTAAATCGGGAAATGGCGTCGGCAGGGATCGAAATCGTTCTCGCGCACGCATTCTCGTCACGACGTGCACCGGCTGGCACGGCGCGCCAGACACAACCCGTACTTTTCTACTTACGGCCCAACCCCTCTCGCTTCATTCGCCTCTGTCGCTTGCTTCATCCTTCATCCTTCGTCCTTCATCCTTCCTCCACCGTCAATCACATACTTGACCCATTTATACACGAAATCAAGGTTTCCCCGAACGATCGAGCTTCTTCAAGTTGCGACTACTTGGTCTTACGTTCCACTAATACAGTCCACGTTTCTTCGATTACTCCCTTGCTTCCCGTCTAGCCGACTTTGCAAAATATTACCGCACCGTGGCCATTTCACCGCTTGTTTATGCGCCGCGCCGCTTTCGACGACAGCTCAACAGCCCCAGCTGGCTTTGTTCTCTTAATTGTTCTTCATTTTAAATGCCATTATGCGACGCGATTTAGGTCCAAACCGAGTTCCTCTTTTCTCCCGTTCCGCTGAAATGCCAGCTCGATCTCGTTCCCTGCCCGAGAACAATGTCCGCTCGAGCCACTGGAGAGCGGAATGCGAGTCGACCGATAAGATTTTCAAGTTCTCGCGACAATTACCGGCGATTACAGCTTCCAGGGGGATCGGAGCCTCGATTTTTCTCGAATATATTCCCACTTGAAATCCTCGCGTCACGCAAATCTGCCATGAATCTCCACGGCGAGCAGCATACGCGTAACACATATGATGCCTACCTATGCGTTTCGCAATCAATTCTCATCTCAAGCTTCTCTCCGCAGTCTGTACGCCAGGAAACGATAATGATATTGCTCCGTTCAGGATTAAGTTGTTACCCGAAGCGCAATTGCGAAAAGTTCCCGCGATTGCTACTGTTATTGCAGCCGATTCCCGGAATTAACCGGCAGACCCAAGTCCACGGAAAATTGAACCTTTCAGTTGAGAATACGACTCCTCCTTACCACCCCTTTCCCACCCCTGATGCTCTCTTATTGTTGGACACAAAATTCAGTTGTCGTAACACGATTTAAAATACTGTACAAGCCTCGTATCCACTTGGCTCCCTTCCCCGTTCTTGGGCGTATTACGTTTCCTCTTCATGTAGGAGGGGAGATGTATTCTCTACAGTTCGTCACGAAGAAACGTGCGTCGCCTGCAAGTTGTGGGAGATGAAACGTGATATGTGCTCCCCTTTTACGGGACCCTGTAGTTTCGAGGTTTACGTCGAACGAGGTAATCTCGCATCGTGTTTCTTGGATGAATGACTCGTCTCGCGAGCACCGCGGGTGGTTTTCTTGTTTAGCAAACCGAGCTGTCGAGAAGCGGTGGCCAGGCTTCGAAACGAAAGGGGTGGGTTTCCGTTATTCCAGTCGATATCTCGATCAGTGGGTTGGATCTCAAAGAAATTCGAGAATACAAGAAAGGGGAGCGGGTTTTCTTGCTGCTGGATCGAAACGGGAATATTCCATTATATTCCCCTTTGGCCAGCCTCGTTCCTTGCACCGCCGTTTCGCCCGGTGTTTCGGCCACGCTGCAGACGAGGTGAAAACGAGGCCGGAGGAAGGCAGTTTACGCGCGGTAAGTCGTGCGATTTATGGCAGCGAGAAATTTATAGCTTCAATTTCCGCGATATTTAAACCGGGTCGTGTCCGAATTCGCTTAGAATTCGCGCGAAGCCTCCTGGTTAATCGTTCCTGCCCATTCAGCCGAAGAAACGGGACGGCGCGGCGCGGCGCCTTTCGCGCCTACGTTTTTCCCTCGCCGCTCGTAAGTTCCGCCGCTTCATTTTTCACTCTTTTATTTACTTTGCCGGTTTATCGCGCTCGTCTAAAGCCTGGTGAAAGCTCCGAGTATCGACAAACACCTACCGGCGAGAGATAAAGCATCGTCTGTGGGTGTATTTATTAAATGATCCTCCGGCTGGAAGGACATTCTGAATGCCCTCCGTTCTCCTCGCGATACATAGGTACAGCGATCGCTATCGAGCGCGCGTAGGCGAGTGCTTGCAGCAAAGAAGGAAGCAAAACGCGCGAATGCCAGGTTAATTGGCCGTGGCGGCGAGCTTCGACACGATCCCGACATCATATTATAATATTCACGGTTTGCCTGGCACGTGCTGCAGCAAACACGCGCGCGGATGTCTATTAACGTCGTAAGGGGATATTGTCGGAGTTAATTAGCAGGATTGAATAATTTATTCGTCGCGCCATTCGATTAGGCTCGAGTGAATGGAGGCAAACGGGTCGCATTATCGCGATAAGGACGCGATCCACTCTGCCCCCGACCTCTCTTCACCTTTGTGGACGTATGATTTTAAACGTCCAGCTGTTTTTTGGCGTTCCAGCAGGCGAATCAATTATATATTTCATCTCCACCGTCGCGAGGCTCGGCCAATTCTTGCGCAGAGTCGTAACTCGATCAACTTCTTATCGCCTATTCATCGGAATCAGAGAGCTCTCGAGAAGGACTGTTGGCGCGAACGTCAACCACCGATTCGAGACGTTCACCGTCCTCCGGGTGTCTGTTGGACGGAATCAATTAGAGCATGGTTCGTTAGCTCGATCCGCTGCGTTATCTCCCGAAGGAGAGGGATGCCGAACCGACGTGCAAATTCAATTTACGTAATAAAATCCCGTGTCCATGGTGTAGGTAGGTGGAAATGACGGAAAGGTGCTGGGGGAAAGAGATACTAGGTAGGTTTCAAATGACGACTATGGAAGCACCACGAGTGTCGCTCACCCCGGCTGTCTTCCGTCGCCGAGGTTCGTGTTACCCGGGCGAGGAAGTCCGAGAGTACTTCCTGCGTTTTGTCACCGTCCCGTCGCGCCGATCCAGCTACAAAATCATTCGTTTCGCGCTCGACACTTTTGCAAACGCCAAGTTGTCGGTCACGCGGGCTTTCCTTCGTTCTCCCTGCCGACTCAACTTTCAAACGCTTCGCGGAAACGACGTCGCAATAACGAAGTAATAATCTAGCAGGATTATTGTACGCGCCCTGGGACCCCTGAAACCGTTCGACAACTTCATCCACCATTAATCACTGCTGGCAGAGTGAACTTGATGGAAGTTGTCGAAGAGTCGTTTGATGTTCCTTCGTGAACTGTCGTTGACAAAACGTTTTTCTTAAGTAATTACAGTTGCGGAAGTAAGGGAGTTTGCAGGAAACCGAAAGGAAATGGCAATCTACTTCGCGAGATTAAAGTCGCGAGGCGGTGTATCATGCACCATTTAGATATTGCTCGGTTAGTACGCCTATCCATATTATCCGGATAATATCGATATTCGCGGTATCTCCAGCCGCCACCGATATCCAGAATACCTACGCGAATAATTCTGCTGTTTGCTGTTGTACGCAGCCACGATCCCCAGAGTATCCAAATAAATTCTTCTACTATCCGACTTTGAAAAGTAGATTACTTTGAGACGTCGGCGAAATCCATGACACAGTACCTACTCGCATAACTAGTGCTCCTCCCCGCCGTCCCCGCATTTCTTTGCCATACCACGAACGCGTTTCGACAATTCACCGACCGCGTCACGACGATAAATTTCCCGCAGCATCGATTAAAAACCGAGACAGACGTGCAGAGCGCGTGAATCATGCGACAGGGTCAGCTCGCGATAAGGTTGCTGGTCTTTTTGCTCCGCGCTGGTCGCTGTACAACGCGTGCACGCACGCACAATCGTCGAGTAAAACCGGCACATTTACCTTGGGTCGAGACACGCACGTCCAGAAGCTGGTCAGCGATTTGGAGGTCGGCCAGCTAGTCTCGATCCTGACCTGCCCTCTTCGCGTTCCACCGTGCAATTCTCAGGCAAAGAAGCAGCGAACGCTTCGAAAAAGATTTCAGCGAAAGGATTAGGTGGAAGGCCTGGGAAAAATGCAACCGCAATTACACCGGCAATTTAAGTACGCTACCCTCGGCGCACGGGCAGGTAGGAGGTACGTCCCCTTTGTCGTATTTGGCCCACCAAGAAATTAGTCAAGGCGGTACGTCGCACGCGATGCATCGACCTTACAACCGGTGAAACGTGGAATTTGAAAGGAAAACTGTGGTGAAATCGATAATTGGCGTGAAATTTCCGGCCGATGGTTACCAGAGTGCAATGAACGATGATCGCCTTGCCGCGATACATAATTTGAGAACTTGGGCGAGTTGTATGCATAGAAAGTTTTCTAGACGGGGCAGCTATCGCTGTCTCTGATATTTTTAATCCTACGTACGTGCATAATAGGTATATATTGTAGCATTCAGGTCTATGCATCGAGTGCATTGCTCGCTTGCATAACACGTGGAGTTGGCTGATCTCCCCCGTATCGCACTGATTTCCTCATCAAGCCCACGTCCCATTGTGTCAGCGCGCACGTGTCCGTAAAACGCCTAGGCGTTAACATTCTTGATCGTTTCCTTGCGAAAACCTCTTGCTTCTCGTTCGTTCATGGAAACTTATGAGTAATATTCCCGGATATGCGCACTGGGATGCATCTTTGGTGAAAAGTAAAAGAGAAACACGGTAACCCCCGTTACTAAATATATGCTGGAGGGTTTCGAAGTCGGTGACCAATGCAAATGCAATTCCAATGATCGCGAATTAAAATAGTTGCGAGATGCTCCCCTACGGATCTACGACGTTCGTTGATTTATTTGACTTGAAATCCGCAAGCGCTCAACTATCCCACAATTGCGGAAATTTGAATATTATTCGTGGAGAAGTTGCACGTTTCAGCCGGGGAACTTCTTGATACCTGCTGTTTGAGCGCAAATACACCAGTCAAAGGAAGAGCAGTTTCCAGAACTTGGTTTATCTGTGTTTCGATCCAATTCGTAAAACTGCAACGCAGCCTTTCTCGATTCGCGTTTCACTAATAGAAACCCCCGACGTGTTGGAATATCACTCGTAACACGATAAACGAGTGTCTCGAGGTCCGTCGGAGAGAGGAAACGTGAGGCACATCCGAACGAACGTCAAGAGGCGAAGTGTGTCATCAATTAGGATCCTTAATCCTTTTTGTCTCCGGCTATGTAATTCGTTGCACGAACACGAGAGCCCTCGTCGGATGGAGTGGCCCTCGTAAAGGGCGAGGAAGTAGGAGAAACGCAGTTCCCCGTGTGTACAAATGCTCCATAGACGCAACTATCTCGGTCACCACCCTCAAGAACGCTGTGTTTTTCAAGGGGGTCAGTTGCACGATCGTGGCAAGCGCCGTTGAGTACACTTTATGGTAGCTTCATAGGAATACATAAGGTGCTTCAAACACGAGTATTCCGAGGAATCTCTTTACTCGCGTCAAAGTTTCTAGAGAAGTTATAGGCGTGACGATGAGCACGTTAAATTTCGGTTTGCCCCGTATAATTCGGGTCAACTGGCCGCGTTAACAATATAAGTATATTACTGGTGAATGTGTACCTGTATTGGACGTTACACCCCCTATTTGTATTATACCGACTGCCACGGGACAGCGGCCAAGTACATACCTGGCTCAAATCAATAGCCCTACTCTACCCAATGAATCTTTACAGTGTGATCTTCCTTTGTTAAACGTATACCTAGGCAGGCATTATTTGCCAATTAAAATGGGGAAAGGTTCCTCACCCTACTTTTAAATAACTTTTGTTCAGGTATAATACTACCAATGAAGGAAAAGCAGCAGGATAAGAAATTGTCGATCGAAAAATATATTTATACTGATTTATCGAAACAGTCTGCTACCACGGCTCGGGTCGTACGCGAAAGTGATAGAACGGATATTCGTGAGCAGCACTGCGCAGATAAGACTGCTGGTTAATCCAGAAAGATGAGACTCGGCATGTGGCAGCAGAGCCGAGCCCTTGACCGAAGGGTAAAGCGAAATCGCGAAATTGTATTTCCTAATCGCGCATAACGTATTTTCCATGTGCGTGCGCTGTTTCGTAGTACCCGCCGCAGCCGCGTTCGCATAGGGGTGCGCTTGCTACTCCCTCCAGGTGTCCCTACTTCGCGGCGTATCCCTTGGTTCGGCCAATCCGCTCCCCCCACTCTGAAGCGAGCGCTGCTCGTTTCCACCGTTTCCACCGTTCCTCTCGTCTATCCCCCACGCTCCACCGTTCCCCCACCGTAGCAGTCCGTAGCGGCGAGGGCACAGCTGCCACACTGAAGCGCGATGACTGGAGAGACGCGCAGCGACGCCGTTACCGTCTAGCCGGGTCTGTGTACTAACCTACAAATTCGACTCGAGGGAAGACGAAAGAAAGGGAGAAAGATATAGACCGTAGACTATAAACTACAGACTACGGACTGCAGACTATAGACGGACAGTGTGAACGGCGTGTTGTACATTTCTCGCGTCTCCTCGTGTCTTCTCACGCCTTCACCCTCGCGTGTTTGCCAATCGCGAGTGTCGTTAGGAAAAGCCGGCGTGCCTTTCGCCAACCACCGTTGTCACCATCATCGTTGCCGTCGCGGTCCCGGTCGCGACGCGTCGCGGCGTTCCTTTCCTGCGTTCCTTCGTTCCTGTGTACGCGGAGGGAAACCCTGCTGACCAAGGACCAACCGGCACGAGAGGAGAGCAGTCCCTTTGTCTCGATCGCAACGCAGCTGCCGATTCAGCTTTTACATTCCAGGACCCTCGGTTGTTAGTGATTACTGTTTGCTAACGAGTAACCGCGTCGCGCGTCGTCTTGCTCGGCTCGTCTCGTCTCGTCGCGACCTTGAACTTGTGTGCCTATATTCCATCGATACGTAGTGACTGTGTGTGCTTGGTTTAACCTGCCTCGCCGATCCCTCCGAGAACGAAACTCTGCGTAGAGGAGTCAGACGAAAGGAATTAGCAATTGCTGGGATCCTGGAAGCGACCGCGTCCGAGAATGTTCCCATACACAACCTTTTCGACAGTAGGGTAAGCAACATGCATCAATAATCCTTTTATCTCTCCTCGCGGTTCAAGTCGTTCGACAATGGTTACCTGTCTCTGCTGGTTTCTTGTGTACGTGTGTGTCATTGGCCGTACGAAGGACTGGCTTTCTCTGCTAGCGAATGTTGCAGCTCCTCCCGCATCTCTCGTGTTTCAACCGTGTCTCCTTTGCTCTTTCTCTCTCTCTCTCTCTCTCTCCTCTCTCGCTCTCCTGTCCTCGCTCTCGCGTTAACCCTTTCATTCCGGACTGTTTGTTTTCGCGTGGTGCTCCGTGCTGTGTGTCATACTCGCTTCGGACCGTTTGATAACGAGCTTCGCGTCCATACACGCGCTCTGCCTGCCTGCATGCTTGCCTGCTTGCCCGTCTGCCTGCCTGCCTGTATTTGATTTTCTGTCTATGCTTTATTTCGCGTAGAAAACCGGCCATAGGAAAAACGCGTGTGCAACTGGCAATGCATCGCAATATGTGTGTGCGTCCACGCGCACGTATACGTGCATATGTACATATTCTGGGGAGGGAAAAAGAGACTGGACGTCGTCTGTCGCGTGTGGCTGTATGTTGTGCACACGAGATAGAGAGAGGGGAAAACGGGAAAGAGAAAGAGAGACGGACGTATGCACGTTTCACGGAATAGGTACGGCCGAACTTGGAACGCGTCGACGCTTTGTCCTTTCCCCCTTTGTCTCCATCTCTCATTCGCCGTCTCGCTTTTCCTCTCCCCTGGCCCTTGCTCTTTCTCTTTCTCACTCCCTTTCTCTCTATCTCTGTGCACATCGCCGTGCCGTGCCGCCCCGCGCCGGTTGCATACGTATGGCATATAGTGCGTGCAAACTTGTGTAGACATAGGCGCGCGTGTGTACTAGCAGGATCGCGCGGCGTAGCCCTTGCTGGCTGCGTTCCGAGAAATCAATCGCGTGCAAACGGGAACGCTTGCTTGTGCTTCCGAATCAGAAGTTGACAGAAATGTTGCCACGTGACGAACGTAGACAACGGGGATCCTTTTCCGCCCTGCTGTCTTTCATCTCCTGACTCCCCACTGTCGACCGTCGACCGTGAGCTAACGGCGCGAGGGATACGGAGGGTGATATGTCAATGGCAAGAGGGAAGTAGCGAACAGTTGGAATCCCTAGAATTGCGTCTTTTTTAATCGAGAGCTTCTTCGGTTGTCCTTGACAACGCAGCACGCTGTTTCATCGTGTTTTATAAGGGGCAGAAAGCGGAAAGCTTTCAGTGCGAGCAAGGGTGCAGAGAGTTAGCGTGACACACGAGGGCTGTTACGGTTGCTGTTAGGTTAAATCGTTGCCATCCCATATCTCTCCCTCTTTCTCTCTCTCTCTCCTCCCTTAACCTGGTCGTCATAGTGATGAAAAACAGTCGTCTAGGGTGGTGGCGATACCCACGGGGACGAGATTAGGCCAACTTTCAAATGGGGTAATCAATGATTAGTGAATTGGTGCATATGAAATGTTACTCCAACTTCCAAAGGCATACGAACTTAATCGAAATCGTTCGCGTTCGGGGTGCAGGTACATATATCCGTTATCTGGGGGCATTGGAAACTCGGTAAACATTTTTTTTGGCCTATTATAAAAAAGTCCACCGGTGCTTCGTGGATAAGAAACATAGTGACGTCACCGGCGATTGCGATTAAATCTGCGCGTATCACGTGTTTTAGAAGTCCGTGGCGGCTTTATCGTAGAGGGGCGAATAATTTACGAATGCGTACTTTAAACCGTACCTCCCGTAATTAAACCTCGGCACAACAGGCCATTGTGTAGTTTGTTCTATATGCGATTCGGGAACGAATATCGACCTACTCCCTCCTTTCTATTAACTCTACCGAATGAAGATTCTCAGGCAAATCTGTTAATGTGCATCTTCGCGAAATGCAAGTTAACCCACGTGTTGGAAAGTCTCGGAGGACTCGGTGGTATGTGTGTACGATGCTTTATCAGCTTGTCGCTATACAATATACGCTGTTACATACGCGATTCTCAGAAGCGCGAGCACGAGTGCTCGTACTTGGAGCGAACGGCAAGGACTTGTTTTGATAACAGTTACAGGTTCTCGTCGAACTTGTACATTTCTATCGAGCATTCTGTCCTCTATTTTTCACTTAGAAATACGCAGGAAAGGTGCGTGAGTATATGGAAGTCTGTAAATCACTGTCACGAAATTTTGGGAAATAAAGGCGAACGAATTCGCCCAGCTGGCAGTCGCGCGATAGGCAGGAAGAAAAAGCGATACTGCGGGGACAGATGTACCCGATTCGTCGCGCATTTCTTCATTTCTCAGACATTGTGCACCGGTGCCCGTTCAAAGAGTCAACTGTGACGTCGTTGTCTTTACACGCTCTTTAACAGAAACTGCATGAAACAGCCCAGCTTTGTCCGCTTGTCATTTTATCGATGCCTCCCGGCCTTCTCTTTCCTCGACAATCGCACTTTGCGAAAATCAACATCCTTTTTCACTTTGGAAAAACTATTTCCACTACATAAAGTCCCCCACCGTAGTGAACAATCTCCGCAAAAGCATTTTTTCTGTATCTTAAAGGACCCAAGAAGTATTCTTGCATATCCAGATAAAAGAAACATACCGCAAATGTCGGTATGGAAGCTGTCGGGGTAGGAAAACGAGACGCGCCGTTTTCCACTTTCATTTCTATCTTCGCACGGACGCAATTCCCTGGCAGCGAGCCCGTGGTAAACGTTCACTAGGAGCGACGAGCGAAGGCTTGTTCCTCGGTGGAAAAGCGCGGCTTGTAATTAGTTCGGACGATTGGTCGGTTGCTCGGTTGCTCGGCTGCTCGGTCAGCGAGCGAGAAGCAAGGCAATTGATTTTGTTAGAACGGAGCAAGAGAGTATGTACTCTGCAGGCGATGGAAAAAGGAGGAACGAGAAGGGATCCAGTTACGAGTTTCCTTCGATCATTGAATATCCGTGGTGGCGCAATCGATAACCAGTGTGGTCAGCTGTGATCCACGAATGTTATATCAATAAATGTCGGTGAGTGAGAGCATCGCGTCGCGTCGCGTTGGCGTCAGGATGGCTTTAAAGCGGCTGTGACCATCGTCGGCTGCTCGATTGTTTGCCTCGATGGAGGATCGCGCTCGAGGTGCTTTCGATGTCACTGCCGCTAGCCGCTTCTGTTGTGCGACTGAAATATCGGGAATTTTCTTTTGGCTGTCGTTATTTGAAAATACCCACCAGTCGGTTCTCTCGGCAGTTGCCGCTTTTCAACCCTTTTCGCCCGCCAGCGAATTCGGTTGCATGCGTCCAGGCGTTTCGCAGTCGTAGGTCCGCTTTCTTGGAAATCGTTTGTTGCGCGAAATAAATGGCGGACGGAACTAGCGCGGTCGCTTGATTATCGCGTATACGGTTCTCCGACGAAGTCACGTTCGCTTCGACTGCGGTAAATCTTTCCAGCTAGCCGGATATCAAGTTTTAATGTGTGCCTTTTTTATTAACCTCGCAACTGGCACTCCTCGTGGATTTTGAACAGGTGTTTTTCCGACCGGACTCGTGACCGGACTTCGGTGCTAGTTTTCGGGTAACCTAGGAATCTCCTGATCGTTCCGAACAGATCCTTGCATATATCGTCGGTCGAAGTACACGTATGGAAAGGTTGAAACGGTCAGACAGCCCTCGCGAGCCGCCCAGACCTTGCTATCGAATTTTTGCTCCCTCCTCTGCATTTGGTATCTTGATCGGGTCTTGAGCTGGTCTTTCGTCACGACAGATAGCTCTCGATGGTCGTCGAACCGGAGCCCTACGTGCAAAAAGTAGCTGGCAGAGACAGAGAAATCGACCACCGGTGTGTGGTATCCAGTGACAAAGACCTCGGTCGATGCACGTGGTGCCACTGTCAGGCTTCTCTCTCTCCTCTGGCTTCTCTCCTGCCTCCACCCTCGCTCGTCTGCGCGATACCCTCGCGATATACATACGCCCGGCCCGGTGCGCTCGCAATTCGATCCAATCGAACAGGAATAAATCAGTTCCGCGGCGCGAATTCGTTACACAAGTTTCATGGGTTCGCGGCAGATATGTTCGCTCAGTCCTTTAGAAAGCATTTGTTTTGCTGGAATGTGATTTTCCGGCCGATCAGATTCCCCGTGCCGCACGAATCTTTGCGTACCTATATCCAGTTTTAGTGAAGCTTTCCAGCGTCTCTTTGCTTCGCGGGAGCAAATAATAGCTCCAGCCGGTGTACCACGGCGCACAGAATATTTCATTCCATTGGATCGGCTGTAATCAAATTATCGTGTTTCACGTTCGAGTGAGCGACGGGGCGGACAAATTCGACCTTTTTCAGCAAAGTTGGTAGGCGGTGGAGGTAAATGTCGGGGGTAGGTACAGGTGCGTGCGTAGGAGCTTGTTGACCGTGAAAGGGTGTATTATTCGGGGAATTAATATTCGCTGATCGATACAGGAACAGAGCGTACCCCTCCGACGGTGCTTCGCCGCGAAACTGGGGCAGATTTTTCGTAGAATGGAAGAGTAATTACCGTACAGGGTTGTAAAGCACTGAAAATTCGTGCGAAAGTTTGTCGAAAGGCTTGGTCGAAAATCTACTGGAGAATTAGGCTCGAGCACGCGTCGAAGATAAAGATAAAGATGAAGGATAATCGAGAGCAAATTGTACCACTACACGGAACATTCACAATCGTCGTCGTTCGCCCATTGAACCGAGACGGTGCGGTGTACTTTTATTATGTTTTATTGTCGAAGCACCGTTCTCCCGGTTCTCTGGACTTATGCTCGATGATCGATAGCGAAACGGATAGCAAGATTTCACTCGGACGATTTATTCGCCGCTCTCTGCCGGGAAATCATTCGCCCGGAAAAACATTATTTCTAAGCGATGGGTACGTTTGCGGATACGCATTCGCCCGGAAGCCACTTTGCAACGGTGTAGGATGGATAGATTTGAATGGAAATCGGGCGGGAAGGAGCAGCGGTTGCGAAGCTCCGATCGTCTATGAAAAATACTGTTTATTTCTGTCTGTACACGCTCGCTAGCCACCATTCGCGCCAGGCTTGGCTTCGAAAATAAAACAGCCTTGGACAGAAACTAATTTCGAGGCCTAAATTAACTCGCGTTACCCGACAAATAATGAGAATCGCACGTTCCGCGGACGGCATTCCGCTGCACCGTTAACGCCTCTATTGTGTCGCAACGTTTGCGCGAGTTTCTGCGGTCGATACCACCGATTTCCGTCGTTTTCTATCCTTTTTTTTTTGGCGCCGATCAACTCGTTTCACGGTCTCGTTGGCAGCGATTTTAGCGAAAGTATCGGTTTCCACGTTTCCAGGAGAAATTACGGCCCATTCTGCCCGCTTCTGTTTCGATGGTCGAGCAAGTAGATCGCTGGCAAGCAAGGAATTTTCTTCAAAGGAGCAACGAGTCGGGAAACTTTGATAAATGTATGGAAAGCTGTTGGGCGCATCGATAAAAGTCGTCTCTGTCGAGAGCACCTTGCGTAATACCACGTGGAAACGTGACTCGATCCAAGTGCTTTCCCAGAATCGAGTTACCAGACCGCGTCCAGTCTGCATAAAGCATTATATATCACAGAATCTGCTCCTGGGGCGGATTAGTCTCGCGGTCTAGAATGCCAAGTCACGTGACGAGCATTGTTGGATTTTTGTCTGATATTCGGCTTCTGGAAGTAATGGAGGGAGTTGCGCAACAGCTCAAAATACAAGTCTTGGGGCTGGTTTCGTCTCGTCTCGTCTCGCCTCGTCTTGTCTCGTCTCTGGAGAATCGTTGAACGACATAACGACCTCACGATTGACACGACGCGTGCCTGCATTTCCCTTCGTTCGTCGTTTCTTTCATCTCGTTCGGAATCGCGCTCTCAAAAACCGTGGGCGTTTGATACTTGAAAGCCATCGAGAAAGGCGAGCGAGCCATGTTTGTGACTCTCGCCACGCCACGCCGCTCCGCGGCACTCGCGCTATATGAGAATCGCGGCTGATGGATTTCAACGAAACTCCCTCGCCAGCTCAAAGTATTATAGTAATGGTTTTTCGAGTTCTCTTCTCCCTTTTTCTAACTGTGTCATGACGCACTTACGCGCCGCTGCCTGAAACTGGGTGAATACAAGACCGCGGTGCATCGAATCACGAGGGTTGCTTCGTGAAACGGATTCTTGGGAAAACGCAAGACCCACGGAGGTCCAACTTTCTTCAACGGTGATTGGCTTAATGAATTTGCGATTAATTAGCGATCGCCGAAAGTGGCAACAGTATTTACGGTAAATCAGTTTCCAGCCGGGAAACTGGCCGTCCTTTCGGCTGAAACGGACTCCAGTGACTCGTAAAGCCCGCCACGCGCGTTATTACACAAATGAAGTCCGTAAAAATGAAAATTCAATTCACCGCTGATCTCATTTTCCGCAATTCCCTCGCGTACCCCGTTGGCCCCAGCATCGCGAAGGTGGCGTAATTATTGAACCGCGGCGCGGAGGAACTGTAGATTCTTCCGCTGCTTCTTCTACCTTTATAGCGCCTCTAATAACGTCCTCCGAGCTAACGAATTTTTCACCGCAACCACCGTCCCCTAATATTTGCCGCTCCCTCGTCTATCCACTTCTGCTTGTCCATTCGTTTGTGCTCTCCTTTCTTCGCTTTCCATTCTCGTTAATTTTCCTTTTAGCTCTGCGGATAGATCTGGTGGCCGCGATTCGCACGTTTCCCTCAAAGGTAAACCCGCGAAACGAGCAGCGCGCTGCGCCCAACTCTTTCCTTGGCTCGAGTCGACTTTGCAGTTTCATAATTGGAAGAAAATTTCGTAACGATCGCAGGCTGCGCTCGATACGAGAAAAGGACGGAAGAGTTTCCACGCGAATTCAATTACATCTGGGGTAAGCGAGTGGTGAACTTGCTGCGTTTGGCCTTTGCATTTCCCTCGCGAGATTTCAGATTCGTCGACTGTTTCTATCTTCGTTCGTGCTCGTGTTCTCGTTCTCGTTCCATCGGGATTGTTTTTCCGGCGGACTGCGTACGAATCGCACATAGGAATTTCTCACGGGTTTTTCCTTCGATCCCCTGCCCTGGCGTAGTGATGTGCAAGAAAAAGGTCGTGTAACGTTTCTCTTCCGGGAGAAACGAAAGTTCAGATACCTACAAAAGAAACGAAGCTACTCCGGGCGTGGACGTTTCATTCATAACACGATCACTGTTCTTTTCTTCGACGGGGATCAATAAAATTGATTGCACAAACTGTCGATAGACGAGAGCCACCTAACACCGTCATACTTCGCAGAGATTCGTGCTACTTGGCATATTATCGATCACGAAATCCCTGGGAATGCTCGAACGTAGGAACACGGTTTTCGAAATGCCTGTTTTCGCAGCGACGATGCATCGGTGCGTTGAATTTAAATTCATCGCGCAGTCGCTCGAGGGTTATTAAAGCTGTCAGAATAAATTTCAGCAGAATTGGCGATAGAATCTAATAAACGTCAGATGGTTATCGGACTGATGAAATATCGAATCAAATGCTTTGATTATTCCTGTCCGGTCAATTAACGAATGTTACCGTATCGTACAATGTCTGATGCAAGGTCTCCCCCGATTAACTCGTTTAGGATATAATTAGACAGAATCGATTAAATTATTTAAGCTTTAAACTTTTGGAACATTGAATTTGGCACGAAATGCACGAGAAGCGACAAGATGCGAGGTTTATGAATAAAATTCGCAACTGGGGTGGACGCATCCGTTGGTAGTTCGAAGCGATAACGCGTATCTCCGACTTTTCTCTCGGTTTCCATCCTCGGTGCTCGCTTTCGGTTCTAAGCGCGACTTACCACCGTAATCCCGCCGCCAGTTCTGCGGTACGTGAATTCCATAATTACTATCGACTCGTCCCTGTTGGTACTCCCACATGAGGACGTGTTCTCGCGACTTCTATCCTTAGCCTTCCCATTCAGAGGAGCTCTGCAGCCAGGCCTCTCCGGCGAGGCAGCAGGCGCCAAGGCCAAGCATTCCTTCACCTCGCTCGATTTTTGTTCCTTTCTTTATTTCTCTCCTCTCCGCTCCTCTCCTCTCCTCTCCTCTCCTCTCGTCTCGTTCCCTCTCGTTTCGTCCCGTCTCGATATCTGGGCTCCACCTTGCCCAACCACTGTCCCTACCTGCTGTTTTCTCATTTGTTTAGCGTTTCTCGCCGTTCGTCTGCCTCTCTTGCCCTCCTCCTCCTCCTCCTGCTCCTTCCTCCGCTGATGCAGCCAGGCCGAGTACCTGGGACAATGGGACTCTTCGTGTCCTCCCTGCAACATTCGAGTCGTATCCGCAAGGATGCTCGTCGTAGACGAGACGACGATGGCCTCGGAATTTTCGAGAGGTCTGCTACCTACGCGATAGGGCGGACGCGGGGCAAGAGGGAGTTGGCAAGTCGAGGTATCAACGGGGTATCTGTGCAATTTATCGATACCAAAAGATTCCCAAATCCGTCCCGTCCGTAAACTTTCGTTGGAAATTCGGCAGGGATTTTCGCTATCTGCCCGAAAAGCACCGAGAGGCAGCGCCAGGTGCAGTCGCGCAGCTGCTCCCCTCGCAAGGCCTCGCGAAAAATCGCGTCACCATCGCGAACGTTGTATGTATTTCTGTTGGGATCCAAGCGAGGGACGTGAAATGGGGCATAGCGTTGCTCGTGCACATTTTCCAGATTGCACGCGTATGGTAATCCAAGTCAAGCAGACTTCGATAAACCATTGCGAAAGGAAAGGCTGCTTGGTTAGGTATACCTATCCAATATTTTCTTCGTCGTAATTTTAAACGCGAAATGGCTTGCGACCATCTAGGCCAGCATTTACCAGAGCAATGCGCAGCCGCTCGGCTTTGTTCGGGCTTTGCTACATTTCACGTCCTAATGATCAGTTCATACTGTCTGTAATTAATGAAGTAGCTCATTATCGGATTATTATTCGGTCAGTAGCGACTACAATGCAACGATCGCAAAGTGACCGTTTAACAATGCCGTTAATGGTGAGAGTGGCCTTCGGTGATGTCCTGCTCACCGCGTTCGCGTTAAAAAGTTCGTCCCAATTCGTTAGGTAACCGAAACGATCCTGAGAGCTTAAGAAGGGGAATGTAGAACGCGACGAAAAACGACCTGTACTGCTTAAATATAAATTTCTCCGTTCACCAGCTGGCAACAGTCTCTTCCGGTCGTCGGACACGAGCGGTTACTTCGAAAACTAGCTAATCGTGTCTGATGCTGCACTCGACTTTAGTAGCAAGCGTGTGAATCGTCTCGATTAAACTCGGGCGAACAATAGTAAGGGGGAAAAGAAAAGATCGCTGGGGAAAAGGGGGCAAAGGCGCCACTAAATGGACCCACAAGCAGAAACCGCCGAGGCCATTCCGAGTTGTAGGAAAAACCTTTGCTAAAGGAACCACAAATTTCAGTGAAACGCCCACTCGAAGGGGAACGGTTTATCCTCGTGGCTTTCCTCTCGCGGCCTAGCCTCGGTTTTACCGCTTTTCCGCGAAATGCGTTGGCGATCCCGCCGAATTTTCACCGGAAGAGCAGCTCCTCGCACACACACTGGGTGTCCAGTAATATCGTACAATGCACGAGCGAGCACGGTGCTCCGACTTTGACTCCCGATATATAAACTCACGGAGCGTTATCTCCTGGCACGTGTATAAGAGGGTACATAGAGGGTGGGGCAAGGATTCGATTACGTACTCGAGGGAAAGTTTGCCGCAAGTAGCGGAGGGAATATGAAAAGAATGTGGTGCGCGACCGAGAATCGCGTAATAGGTGCATTGACTTGACTATCCAGCGATTGCGTTAAAGGAAAGTGGCTTCCTACGGTGGAGAATGTTTTGTTACACGTTTCTTCTCGCCCCGAGCTCCTGATTCCTCCTATACATTATTCTCATGTGCGCAATTTGCCGCGCAGTAAGGTTTCATAAGTTTTCTCCGCGAGATACTCGGGTAACGCAATGATAGCACTAAAAAGTCGTACTGGCGAGACAGCGGGAATTATAAAAACAGGATATTTCTCCAGCTGCTCGCTGGACCAGCAGCGTTAAATGTTTACTCATTGGAATGACGGTAATCGCGCGCAGGCAATTAAACCGAGACGAAACTCGATCATCAAAGTGGCGTATCTCGATCAACAAGTGTTAATTTGTTTTTAAAAAAGAGCACGTAAACGTACCGCGCGATTAATTAGCCAACGCACGCGTCGACTCTGAAATTTTTAAACAACGATTAATGTTTGACGCGCTTTTCTGCACGGTCGCGTGGGGAATTCGAATGATGCCTGGCGTCGACCAAGTATTCCTTGCAATTTCATCACGTTCCAATGTAATTCGAGTGTGCGAAACACGACGACCGGTTCAGGCTCGATTTTCTAAGAGTGGCGATAATGTTGGGGCTAGGCAAAGATCGATGAAACGCGTAAATCGCTGTTGCAACTGCAACCGATCGATCCCACGTGCAGTTGCCGCGAGATTATACTGGAGAGAAAGAGTCGAGACTCGTTGGTTCTCTCGTGGGTAGTGCCGATTCACTTTCTCGCTTGGTCGATCGGCTTCTTTCGCTTTCCTTTTCGCTCTCGCTTTTGTGGAACGCTGTTCGGCGTTCCCCGTGCAACAGAACCCAAACGCGGCCCGCAAATCGCCCGCTAAAAGGCCTTTCAAAACGGACGGAGAAAGGGGACGCGAACGCCTCCTTTCTTTTTCTCGTTCCTTATTTCTTGTTTCTTCCGACCCGCGAAACTTGGTTGATCTCCGGCTGGTTCTTTCGGTTTCGTTCCCCTGTCGGTTGGCTTTCGATTCGCCGTGCCGGGAATGTATCATTTCCTAGCCGCATTTAAGAAAGGATACGCGATATTCGGAAATGCTGAGAGAATCGAAATAAACTAAAAGCGCCATGCTTGCAATCTGCTATGCTTTAACAATCGCGACGAGAACAACTGCATCTCCAGTGATTCGCGGAAAATGCTTGCCAAGCGCGGAATTTTTCAATGCGGCTATCACCGCACGGAGTTGAAATTAGGTTGGATTAACCTCCATCCGCGGCTCGGCCATCATCGTCTAACCGCGGCGAATCGATTTAGCGCGAGGAACAGCCTGGATACTAATTAACAGATGCCTGGCCGGTGAGGATGTATCTGGCTAGGAGGAAAAAGCGGTTTCGTGAAAGCACACGATTCCACGCGACTCCCGGCGATTCTCGGCGATTCCAGGCGATTCCAGGCCATGTGCAGGCCACAGCAGCGCGCGGCGGGCCTTGTTGCAGCAGCGGCCAGCGGCCTATCCAGCGCAGGGCCATTGTCCGTCAGTGAATGAGCTCTTTGTCCAGGCACATGCTGCTCCCGACGATGATGTCGTCGGCGGTGGTGCAGCTCTGCTCCAGGTTCTCCCACCTAGGCTGCAGCCTCGAGGAAGGACCCTCTCGATGGAGCACGTTGTACTGGCCAAACACGATGCGTCTAATGTATAGCCATCGCTGATGTATAGTCTCGTGGCTGGACGAGTAACAGCTGTCGCTAACCTACCTACCTACCTACCTTCCCTCGCATTAAGCCTGCCTCTCAACTGTTTTGCACCAACTACCACCTGGCCCAACCCCCAACAACCCTCCACGTGCCGGCCCTCCGCGTAGACTGCAGCTACACACTTACCTACCACTTGCTGGATTAACTGCAGTTGTCGATCGGCGGGGAAAAAGTTTGTCGTTACGGTTCATCAAGCTCCCCGTGTTTCCTCGTGCAGTTGGCGTTATATCCCCAGCTATTTAGAATAAAATCGCAGAGGGCCCGAGCCTCGCTTTGGAGAATGTCCAAGTCGCGCGCAACTAGGGGCGTTTTACGCGCGTAAAGTACACGATCGTTTGTTAGTCCCCTCCTACAATGCCCTGGAAATTATCCAGAACTAATTTAGAGTAGTACGTTACATCCCATTCATAGCTAGATATGTCCTGTACATTGGGCGGCGATCGTTTATCGCCGCGAAATTATCTGCTCGTTACTGGCGTTCGCACCGCGTCCGAGCGATTTATCGTGTCTATGGGATATCAGTATTGACGATGGACGCGTCGCATCGCATCGGGCTAGCACATTTTGGTGAGCGTGCACTCGTACGTGTTACATCATTTTCATTCTCGCGCGAAATCCCGCGGCTGCTGGACGTCCATGCTCTCTGATCTGTGAACACGAGAGGCGTTTGAATTCAATCGGTTTAGAATCGTTCCAACGAAACGACGCCGCGACGCGAACCGGGGATGGAAAAGTTGCAGACGAAAACGATATTGCTGTGTGTACGGACATCCTCGAAAACGATCGCAAGTTTCGCTGAACCGCCGCGCGCCGCTTCACGGCACAGCTTTATAATCTCGGGGCGGAACGTGCAACAGCTGCCTCTACCTACTGTACCATTCAACATCAAAAACGAGGGTCGTTCGCCTCTCGCTGTCTGCAAACTACATACCACCTGGCATAGCAACAAGACAAGCATCTTCCGAGTGCTCGTATCGCAGCCCTTTTTCGCCCGAAAAGCTGCTTTACATTCGCCATTAGATTCATTTCCCTCGGAGCTCAATCGCGTCACGCCGGTCTAACTTACCTTTAATCGTTCATCGTTGTTCCATCGTTTTCTTCCGGTGTCATAGGAGAGGATAGATTATAAGACTTGTAAAAACGATCTCGTAAAGTTAATTGTTTCAAAATTGCTGCTATTTATTGGACATAAACGGATTTAACAGAAATACCGAGTAAACCTTGAGATTAACGCGAGGAAAAGGGGTTGCGACGATAACCTTCTTTGACCGCTCTTTCAAACGCCTCTTCCAAATCAGGTGGAGCAGTCTCGTCTTCGCCGATGTTGTCCGTTTCATTTCCATTAGCGTCCAGCATTGACTCGAGCCTCATTAATCTGTACCGATTGTCCAAGTGGATCGCTGGCTTCAACTCTTGCATTTTCATCAACTGAAAACGGAGAGGGTATTTTAAGAGCGTTGCGCCTATTCAGGAGTCTTTAGTATAATGTACATTGCCGTAGTGTGCCGTAATGGTAAAATCATGCAGTGTGAAAGTCATCGAGTTCGCGAGGGTGACTGCGTCAGCCTCGTCCGATGACGTAAGAGTTTTTCGGTGGAGATGTCTCGTTCGTGTAGCGAGCTATCCGGTAGAAGTCAACGCGAAACAGTGACGTTGCTGAAAATCCGCAGCGCACCGCTCGCAATAAGCTGCTTACCGCTGCAACCCTCTTTAAACCCTTACTCAGCCTCGCCAGGAACTTTGTCGTTGCCATTGTCAATATTAAATCGGGCCCTCGCGTTTCCCGCGACTAGTGCCCCCCGCCATTGCAGCGGCATCATCGAGGTTAGACGATTTGTTCGTTTCGCCTCTTTTCAATTCCGCCAATATAGTCTGCGACATGTAATTTTCAGGGAACCTAACGAAAGGTTCAATTATCCTCCGCGTGGATTCACGAGTCTAACGATCATGCATCTGTATAGTCACAAGTAGGCAGCTACAGTCACCGCGTCTCAATTAACTCCACTCTCGTCCCCTTCCTTTGGAACCTAGATTTTCAACGACCACCCCGACAATTTCCGTGCGTACTCAAAGACACTTGAAGCCCTCGACTCGTCTTCGGCCGTTTCGACGAAAAAATTGCACGCATGGATTATGGCGGCGCAAATCTCATAGTAATTGTAAGTAAGATTATGTTAGAATCGCGTTAAGGGTTCGAATACATTTCTATACCGAAGTCTTTTGACGTTGGCTTTCAAAGACTTGGATTGTGGTGAGCGTGAGCGAGGGCGAGGGCGCCTCCACTCGTTTCGTCTCGCGCGTTCTTTGTATTTATTTACCTAGCCGCCTTTGTCCGCGGGGGTCGATAACGACAGAGTTGAAAAGCAGGATCAAATGATGGCGGCCTGTGTACCGTCACACGAAATCGGGAAGAAGAGGTCCCACCAATCGATTCGGCAGTTTCTCTTCCGGGGTACGAAATGAATTCTGGCGCAATAAATTTTCAACGGACGTCACAAAGCGTAGAGCACCGGCGGTTTTCGCGCATGTTACACCGTGCAACTTTTGCCACGCTGTTTGCATGTACCACACACCCGGTGACACGTGTTCCAGGCTCTTTTCACCGATTCCATCACTGTTACGAAAAAGCGTAATCCGTTTAAATTCCCAGGCTCGATCGTTGGAAATCGTAATCTAATGAAACGGTCCCGATACATTGTCGATCGGTGGATTCGGTTCGCCGTTGATTTCACAAACGGCCAGCTAGGAAAAATATTGGTAGGAAAACACGCGAGAGATCAGAGAGCGCCGCTTTCGTTGGCGCTCGCGCTCCTGCACCCTGGAAATCAAATTATCTCGTTAGAAGCCGCAAAGCGGACTATCCGCAGGGGTGAAGAGCGAGAGAGCTTTGGAAACCTTTGGAAACTTCCCTCGTAAGCCAAATGCCTGACCCGAATTCGCGGGTCTTCCCTGGTCGTTCACGATCAACTCTTTCTCACTTGCTACGGTTTCCAAAGCGTGCGGTAGCCTAAATCGTCCGAGCCACGCACAGCTGGCCCGTGAATTTCTTCGTAAACAATGAAACCCTATCCAGAATTGGCGTAAACGGCTGACCCGTTACATGGATCGACTCTTAACAGCCCTGGGGGATGACTTGCGAACCAATTGTCAGTGACAAAGGGGTACCTAAGGATTGATGATGATTCTGTCTGGGATTGAGTGGAAATCTCTTTGTTGCTATATTTCCAGCTCACACGTTCCACCCTCGCCTAGGCGAAATTCGCAAGCATAGTGTTTTCTGGTTTCTGTCGCGAAAATTAAAATCGCTAGCCTCCTGGGGTATTCTGGTCGCGTTTCGCAGACTTACTGTCTGCCCGTACGGCGTATTGATCTTAGGGGGATGATTTTTAAGACGAGTTTCCCGGCAACTGGCACAGATGGCGTCACCTCGCGGGGGTGGCAACCCTCCCTAGAGTCTCTGGAACCTGTTGTTTCTATCTGGAAAAATCACCCTATCGATCCGATCGTATCCTGTCCCTTATAGCTTCACTGGTCCACGTGATTTAAAAAGATACGTTCTCTAGGCGCTGCAACAGACTGGCTGAGATTTCGTTTATTTGCACTACTTATTCGGGTCCTGTTCGCGGTTACTCGCGCAGCGATCCGAATTTCTCTGCCGTTTATTTTTGGCGGTTGTAAACGGTTGACTGTTTTAAATTATTGATGCGTTCTGCGGTGGTCTGTGCACTGGATTTTCTGGGAATATAGAATTTTCGAAGTACATGGTACTGCGCAGCGTTGGCTTCTTCCACTGCGGGCGGAATACACGGAATGCATTTTAAAGGAACGTTGTAACGATTCTATCGGGCCGGCCAGGGATCGATAAGCAAGGCTGGCGAGAGGAATTTCTACCCTAATATCGGGGGCTTCTACAAACGCGCAATGTATCTCGGAGAATGTTGAACGTGGACTTTTATTACTAGACTGATTCCTCGCGTTCGAAGGCGCTTGTAAAACGAACACGGAAGCGGGTGAAACAAAAGAGTTGCGAATCGAATAAAAATTTGCATTTCAAACGGACGATAGACGGCCGGGGGGGGGGGGGGGGGGAGTAAAGGAAAAGGCATCGTTTCTTTTCCTAGAAATCGAATAGAACTAAACTGTTTGCATGGTGCGCAGAAACAGAGAAGTCTCGAAACAGCCCGAGAAGCAATTGCATCAATTACATCTCCGCGTGCATCCGCTGCACGATCCCTGAGCCGTGCTTGAAAGCGGAAGCGGAAGAAGAAGAGGAAAAAGGGGGAGGGTGAAAAGGCACGTGTTCCATCGAAACACAATTCGTTGATCCGAATCGCGCCGGTGGCCGATTATGCTGCGGTACACGGCATACCGAGGTTATTGACCAGGAAGATAGGTTGGTTGGGGGTGGCTGCCGAGGGGGAGGTGTCGGTGGCGGCAGCGCCGGCGACGCTGCCTCGAACAGAGCCCACAGGGGGTAGGAATGGAGTTTGCCGGCTGCTCTCTCAAGAGCAGTCAAGGGTGGGGGCACTGCCCGGCGAAGGAGGGGAGTTTTGCTACAGATCTACATATATACATCCGTACAATACCGGTGCTTTTGCAGTCCCTTTGCATGGCGGTCCGTTCGCCGCTTTCCATGTACGCCATGCCTCGGCTTCTTGCAAGAAGGAACGAGGCGAAGCCGAATGAAGGGAGGGCTGAAGGGTATCGTCTGAATTCGGGTTCTTTTTGTCACCGAGTGTTTTGGATAACGCTGTGCGTTAGATTCGACCCCCAGGACTTGGGGTTTGCTTTACGGTTGATTATTCACACGGGAATTTGCGATCCCGGGGTACCTGAGCTAGCTCGCCAGTGCCGAGAGGCTCGGACTGGCAGCGTCCTGTGAGGTGAATCGCCTTGGCGAAAAATCGTGATGCCATTGAAACGCATAGACACCACACCCTGATCGTATCGGATGCATTCAAAGGGGAGATCGTTAATTCGCGACATGTGCACGCGTCGAGCTCGTTAAGACGATGCGCCACGCTCGTTAAGTCGCGACACAGGAGGAGCGAGAGGTCGCTTCTTAGGCGAGGCACGGGGAAACAGCAGCTTCCAAGACTCGTCTGCCAAGCGACCGAGGCAATTAGCTTTTCGTTTATCCCTTATTCGTGGTCAGAACACCGAGATTTCAGGACACGGGTGGCCGTAGCTCAATTAAATGACCGTGCCGGTGATAGCCTCGATTGATTCGACTCGCAATTAAGCCTCCTCGTGAAATCCAGCCGCTCTTCTTCGCCTGATATCGATGCATTCTCGGCAGTTGAAAGTGAATCGCATTTACAATCCTTTTCAGTCTTCAGTTCTCCAGCAAATGTTTTTCTTCACGATAGACGCGCCTCACGGCGGACGAACGAAAATTAATAACGCTGGGTGAATCGAAATAAACTTGAAGCGTGTTTCCAAACGGCTCCGGGTTGCACTTTTTTGCCCGTCGGCTGTTTCGCCGTCAGAGAAGATTTTATTAGAGGAGAGCGCGAACCGTTCGCGAGAGCAGATTAAAACGCGGCATTTTAGCGACGAGTCTGATGTTTATGCGCTTTTATTTCCTACCTTCGTTTCGCCTATCAACCGCGGGATCTCGATTATTGGACATTGCCGCGCCTCGCCTTCGATCTTCATTAAATATTTTCTAATTTTAAACGCGTCCCTTCCATTTATTTGCAACACATTCTCCCCGCGATTGTCGTTCCGAGACTGAGCTATCGTGCCACGATTCGCATTCATCTCGTCGGTGTCTCTCCATCTTGGAATAGTATCGACTAGGCGTTTTCTCTCTTCTCTCCTCTCTCTCCTCCCGTCCTCCGCCCCGACCGTCTCTCTCGAACGCGGTAAATCGAGCTGCATGTACGCCCACGAATCCAGGTGGGTCGATTGCGTGGGTTCCACGTGCATTGTTTGACGTCCGCGGCTCACCGAGAGTAGTCTACAGTCTAGAGTCTCTGGGAGAGGGGGGAAGAGAGGAAAGCGAGAAAGATGAAATTGACCGTGATTTCGCAGGGAGGGACCTTGTTCAGTTTCGGTGCAACTAATCTTGTTTAATTCCGCGGGCAAAGTCCAGAGTTGCGAGTTCAGCCGTAAAGTGTGATTCGTACGTACGAGTAACTGCCTTCATCTTTCAAACACTCGTATAAAGTATAAACGAGTAACTGCCGCGAAAACCGCCCTTAATTTGCCTGGATGTCGCGTCTCTTTACATACTCTCCTGCCTCCCTTTCTCTCTCTCTCTTTCTCCCTCATTTTGTAACTCCTTGCCCAGCCGTGTATACAGGGCGGCCGTTTTCAAGAGACATCACCGGCGGTTGCTCTCGTGCTTTTCTCGAGGCAGCCCTCAACCTTGAAGCACCAGGGTCATCCAGAGGCCCTCGTGCACTTTCCACATTTTTTTCTTCCACCACTTTTCGACCTTCTCGCCTGCCGAGGCGTCGATTGGCCTGTCTTTTAACGAAACAAATTATCAAGTATCCAAACCGTTAATCGATACCGTTTCCCAGTTTCGTTTAAACACTTGTTCAAATCAACGGGCCGTCGCCACGTCGACGCGATAATTCAACGCGGCAGCTCGAACCATTCGAACCATTGTTGCGCAAAGTCGAAGATTCGCGTAGCCGTGATCTCTACAACGTTTCGTGGATCCACGCCTATCACGTTTTTCCCTGGTTTCGCCGTATCACTTCCCCTCGCTTAGGTAACAGGTTTAGTTTGCAATAGGAGCTGGCGTCGCAATTAATCGTAGCGATCGGTTAGCCGCAGGAAAGCGTTTGTTTACTCGGTCAACGGCGGACTAACCATCGCGAGCCTCCCCCACAGTTTATAATTGCTGTTTGTAGACTATATATAAACTCGCTTGTAGTGGAAATATTATTCGTTGTGATCTGCGAATCCTAACTGGTAACTTGGTGTGACAAACACTATGTCTGGTAGTGACGCAAATTGGATATAGAGAATATTTTGTCGCTTCTGTATCGATACATATATATATGATATAAATTATATTTACTACATAGATATGAATTAGAGCGATTGTTTTTTTCCATTTCATTAATTCGACGCCATATATATCAAGTAGTATTTTGGTATCTATATATTATATTGATGTATATTATTATTACTATTTTTATTATAATTATTATTATTATTATTATTATTATTATTACTCGTCGTTAGTTATAATGTCACCCACCACTGTTTATCTAACACCGCTCTTCACCAAAGGAATGTTTGTCTTATAATTTATTGTATTGTCGTGGCATCAGGTAATCGTAGATACCAGCATCGACGATATGATTATCGATACGGTCGACTAACACCTCCCGATAACATACATATGTATACACGAATATAAATATTCGTATCCCCCGTTAGTTAGAAGTATTAGTCGTACAGACCGGTCGAACGATCTTGCTGTTCTCCAGCGGTTCCACGAGAGTAGATGACGAAACACGAAACACTGATTCGCATTCTCTCGGCCGACTTTGTCTCTGGCGTCTCACCTCCGCAACTAACAATTAGTTCCATCTCTCCCCTAATCCCCTCACCCTGATCTCTAATCTTCGAGCCATTATTCTGTCGGAACGAAAACGAAAAGCATCGACGATTTTCGCAGGCTTTCCACGACTCTCCTCAGCGAAGAGTAGCAGAGGATAGACGAGAGAGGGAATATGAGTTAAGAGAGTGAGACAGTGAGGGCAGTGAGGCAGTGAGACGTGGAGCAGCTGCGGGGCCTACGGCGAGGCGCACGAGACGAACCGAGCCTTTTCAGCCGAGAACCCTCCCTGTTGTCTCTTTTTTTCAAGGATGCAGGTACGAATCCTGGTCGTCGGACCTGGTGAACTGAGGCTGGACCATCAGGCGCGGCCACGAACGATGGAGCAACGGTGACCGGGACACCGGGATACGGTCTATTGTCTCTCGTGAGTCCCCAATTACCAGAACGCTCTTGTCATAACTCTGTCGTCCAGGTAAAGAGAGAAAGGCAATGGAAAAGGGTTGCACGCCTCCGCTTCGTCGGCCATTTTCAAATTTACGAATTTACGAATTTACCAATTTTACCAACCTTGCCGATCGATCGATCTCCTCGTGTCTGCATGCGTCGTTACTCGCGTAATGGACGATCGGATGCGTTTGAACGCGTCAGCGTAAATCTCGGGGAAAGGCGCGCGTTGATTTTCAGAGATCTCTCTGTCTCTCCTCTCGCGCTCTGTCAGCCGTTCTATCTCTTCTTTCTCTCGCTGCCACCGATTCTCTGCCTTTCTCTCCTCGCCTGTAATTCTCTTTGTCTGTTGCTCCTGTCGCCGCCGATCGACGGCCTGTTTTCTCTCTTTCTTTCTCCTCTACACCACGTGTACACGCGGAAATAGAAAATGAGGAAAAGGTATCGTCCTGCAGCGACCTAGATCACCAGACACCGTTAGATCCGTCCAGTCGAGAGCCGTTGATAACGCGGCCGCTAAACATTTCGCTGCACGCTAGATAATCAGTTTCTCCGGCATTCACCCAAACCTTCTTTCGGTAATTTAAGCTGGGAAATGTAGTGACGTAGCAAGTCCCGAGTTTTCACATATTTTCTAACTGCTCTCGCATATCCGCCGTTTGCCGTTTTGCTTTGCGATCGTCTTTCGTTGAGTCTTGCCACCACTTGGGATTTTACCTTACGTTTTCGTTCAACATTAACACGTTTGGCTGTTGGCAGCTCTCGTAAAGTTTCGGTAACATTGGTCGCTTGTTTTCCAGCAACTAGAGCCCATAGTATCTGCGTTAATTAAACGCGGCAGTTGATTAGAAGCAAACAAGCTGCGCCAATTACTGACGCTGATTACTATGGAAATTAGTCGTTGACAGGAGTTGCGTTTAACCTGTGTTATCTTTATCAGAGTAAATTCGGTAGAAATAGAAGTGTTTCGATAAATTGGCATACTCGTGTGGAACGCTTTTGAACCGTGGCCCGAGATCTCGGCTTTCAAATAGCCAGATTTTCAATTTCAGAGGTCCAGGATCGAGCTCGAATCTCTTTGGCGTTCCACAGGATGTAATTAGCTTTGAAGCATTCAGCCCCGGATATTTTCCAACATCCTGTAAACCACACCTCCCCATTCTGACGAATCGAGCAACTTAGACCTCGCTTCTCCTCGAGTTTGCATCCCTCTCGAGTCACCCTCGCTTAAAAACACGTTTGTTCGTGCCGAGCGATCGATCGTTAAAAGAAACTCGAGAGGGACGCAGCATGCCACCGAGAGGTCGTCGGTGGAAATTTGCACTCGCGTCGCCGACCATTTTGCTGGCAATTTTCAGCCATTGCTGCCTCGAGAAAAGCTACCCCAAATGGCCCGAATATATCGGCGGAGCAGCTCTAAGCTATTGATTTCTCTTCGCCGACCGTATGCAACCGTTTATCCTGAGAAACTTGTAGCAAGTTGTACGTACGTATTCCCAGTTAAAAAGCTGGTACGAGTAGCGTATCGCTATGATCGATGTTAAATTGCCGCGAATGCCGTGATCGGCCTAGTCTCTGAGTAAGACATGCGAGTAGGTAGGTAGGTGCAGCCTGGCCACGGAACTCGGTCGTAAAAATTCGACCGGTTATCGCGGCACAGCCGAGGGAACCAGAAGAAGGCCGATTAAGACGGCTAAATCGGTCGAGAGACCGGTACACTTGGTAACCAATTTAAGCGGCGAGCTCGATAGAACCGGTTGCCTCTGTCTATCCCGGCCAGCGGATTTCCGTCCACCGATTAACTGCCTCCCACTAATTTCTGTCGGTTAAAGTGGCCAAAAATCGGCCACCACGCAATCTACCTAATTCGGGCGAACCTCGACTCGAATCGAAAATTAAATGGGCGAGTCTAGAACTTGGTAGAGGGAAAATGGCAACTCCTATAATGATTTTTTTCTACCTTTTGTTCTTCTCTCAACGAATAATCTCTCTCTCTCTCCCTCTAAACGTTAAACAATCCTCGTATAATTTTTCATCGGAGGCGCAGTTTTCAGGCAGCGCGCGACAAACTTCAGTATCGATTAACGAATGCGCCGCGCGTCGAGTGCGGTTTTATTGCGTCGTCGAACGCGAATCAACGCTCCGCGGAAATTCTGTTCGTCGCGGGAATCTTGTAATTCCGAGAATAATCGAACACCGGTATGAAACTCGCGTCTCCCCGGCCGGCGCGGCACGACGCGGCGGTAACGAACTCCATGTCGAGGGAGAAGAAATGCGGAATAATTTAGCCGGTTTTCAAGTGCTTTCTTTTTGGACCTGATTCAGAAACCGCCGCGGCGCGACGCGAGGGTGCCAAGTACCTCCTCTCTAGACAGCGAATAAAGGATTCGGTGCTCTGTTCGCCTGCTCCTCGAGCGGAACAAACTTCGATAGGAAGAGGGAGAGGCAAGGAGGAAAGGGAGGATCGAGGGTGAATCGGTAGATGGACGTGATAGCGCGTGATTCGTGATGGAGAAAAGAGGGCTAGCATATTAGATGGACGATTGAGCAGATTTTGCACGCACAGCATCCGAGGTGAATTGAAAAGCGATACGCGACAGATGATAACCAACGAAATATGCTCGTAATGCATAAGTTCGACTCATCGCGCAAACACGTCGAGTAACTTGAACTTTGTCGAGCGATTAGACGATTAGACCGAGGCTAATTCCGTGCCGAATTATGCGGTGAACGAGTTGTTCACGGCTTTAGAGCCGACAGCCTCTCGAACGTGTATTTTAAGACCTTTCGAGTCACTGCCGGGTTGCACATGTTTCAAAGTTCAACGCGCGAAACGCGTTTTGGAAAAGCCGGCCCCCAACATTTTCACGCTTTCCACGCTACACCGTGGTCATTACTTTTCAGGGCAATGAAACAGAATAATTTTAATTCATTTTCATGGAAATTCATTCGTACTAATAATTATTCTTATTCTTCTTCTTCTTATTATTATTATTAATGGGGTATAACCCTGTTGATACATTATTGCGAACATAAGAAGAAATAATAATAATTATCTCGGGTATCTTGGACGCATCTGGAATTTCGAATTTCATATGGTCTGCGAATGAAGGACGACTATAACTGGTTGCGCAAAATTTCGCCCTTCTGTGCGACGCTAATGGAACTCGGAAACCACAGAGAGCGTGTCGGAAAAACGTAATGAATTCAATTACAAATTTTATTAACCAAACAAGAGTAAAGGGAATACGTGGGCATGAAATATTGTTTAGCAAAGCATAAAAAATCTCTGGTGAATGCGCGCGTAAATAATTCATACGAATGAATTTAATAAAGAAACTCTTTGTAACGCACAGCCGGAAACAGAATGGAGAAGCAGGGCGACGATTTTCGCAGAAATGAAATGTTTTTTTTCTGCGAATAGATGCAGCAAAGAAACTGATTAACGAGGCGAGTTACTGTTCGCGGTAGTGATTTTAAAACAGGGAAACTGTACGCGGAAATTCTTTGCGCGGCGGTATTTAATATTCAAGGGAGCATGCTCGACTTCTTTAGAATAGACCGAAGCATCGGAGGATTGCGTTTTCACTCTCTCCATCCCACGACGCGTTACTTCTTATATTCCAAACTTGCGATTGATTGTTTAAGTTCAAGTAACGATTGATCGTGGTGATGAATTAGTAGAGCAGTATTAATCAGCGCTAGGATTTCAAGTCGATTGTTCGTTTAGAAACAGCCACCCCCCATTCGGAGGGCACGAGGGTTCGCGTCTCGTATAAATTGCGTGCAGCGGTAGAACTACTCGCTTCTTGGTGCTCCTGCTCGGTGGGTATATACCGAAATCGGACCGGTCGGTACTACAGCAGGCTCCCCCGGTATCCCAAGAATTTACTTTACCGACTAGTACAAAAGTCGTTTCTCCGTTCCCGTTTGCTACCCTTCGGTAGGGTGGATTTACCCCCGGGTTCGGCTGTAATCGATCCCCAGGTTAGAAGCGTGCCCTTGCACGATGTCTCCCTTTTCAAATTCTACTTACTCGTGGTCTGCGATATTTTTTGGGGATAGGTAAAGCTGCTCGCGACCAGCATAAAGCATTCCAGTTGTTCCAACGGAGGATCCCGAAAGATTTTGATTGGCTCCATTGCCAATACCTACCTATTCGACCCCATCGCCATTGCATATCACTTGATCGACCGTTGAGCGATAACGAGGTGCACTCGAAGCGAACGCAATCCTCTCACGCTCACTGCCACCCTCTGCTCGCCCACTTTGTTAGTGGTGGAGACCAAAGAGAAGCTGGCGTGAACTTAGACACCCCGTCGCCTCGTGCTAATTGAATGCAAACTCTGCCACCCTGCTACCTGTACACCGTGAACGAACATATCGACCTGGATAGAGGAACCCGATCAGAACTTGCACGGTTCTTCGCGGATTAATTAAACCGACCTGTTCGATCCGATGTACAGATTAACTGCGACGGATTCCTTTCGAATAGTTGGCTACAACTGTATTCCGTACGAACGCGTTCGTGCGTAGTTTCCACAGCATTGCGCTACGTGCGAGGTGATTAATTGAATGCAAACATGACCACGCCCGCCTGACAGGGTTGAGAAAACGCGATGGCGTGACTGTACGGAACGGAACGGAACGGCGCGGCACCCCCTTGCAGCGCCTGTTGTTCCACGGCACTCGCAGTCTCTGTGCTGCGTTTACGCGTATTTCACCGGCTTGGGGTCATTGTACCGTGATCTCGGCGAGTGACTCGTTAATTGGGCTCATTAAGTATCCCATGGTAGTGCGCCAACAGTAATCGATAACTCCGTTACGAGTTTCTAATTATGTACTCGAGTCTTTGGAATCGTTAACAGTGCGTAGTGGCGCCATTAAGTTAAAAGCGAGACACTAATCAGAGATTTTATTTCTCGTTGTATCAATGGGACTCGTTTCAACCCGTCACCCAGATAGAATTTAACGACGCGCTCTGGAATTAAATCATTAACGCGATTACTCGGGGCAGGAACGTGGAAACAAAAGTCCAGCCAAATCGTTACAAACTTTTTGCCGATGGAAAGAGCCCTGGGGATCTCGGAGAACCTCGTCGAATCCCTCCTCATCCCCGTTCTTTCCGGTTAACCAGCGAAAAAGACCTCGTTAACAGCTGGAAGAGCGAGCGTCGATTTAATTGGTCGGCGCATAACGCGCCAAGCCGTGAGAGGAAAGCCATTGAAGCCGGGAAGCGTAATTTCGAAGCTCTCTCCTTTCCCTTCGTTTTTCACCGGCTGAAGCTCGTTCGAGCTCGCTCGAGCTCGCTCGAAGTACGAGAACGACGAACGGAAACTCGGGCTCGAAGTCGGGCTGCTCGTTAGCCCGCGAAACCGATGGAGATGATGAGCTCCGACGTAATAAGAGTGGCCTAGATAGACGGCCTGATGACAGTTTGAAGACGTTCCTCCTCTCGAAACGCGTGATGGAAATTTCGAATATTCGCGATACCCCAAGTTCTTGATAAATTAAGCAGCCTGGATTACTTTGGAACGAGCTTAACCACTCGAGAATTCCGGGCTGTGCGAGGAGTCGAGCGAACGGTCGTCGATAACAGTGGTAGAAAAGGGGAATCGGAGGGGAACTGCCAGACTAGAAAGCGGAAACCGCCGACGAAGATTGTCTTCGACGGAGGCGCATAATGACGGAGCGATCGAACGATGGGTCGCAGTCTCGATTTAAGGAAAGAGAAAGCATCCCCGTTTCACCCTTCTCATCCTTCACGACCCCCTGTGACCCGGCAAAATTACCTCGTTCCCTTTTCTTCGAACGGCTCGTGTCGGTCGACCGAGCTACTTTGTCTCACTTAGCGGTTCTCGTTCTATTCTGGCTGCAAGGGTTGTCCCAGAGACACAGCAGTTCTCGTTTATCCGGATTAATCGAAAGACCCGTTGGTAATGAAATTTTTTCGCGTGACTAGGGACGCTCCCTTTTCTTTTCCAATGGCAGCTAAGGATTGAATTTTTTCGTCCTCTCTGGGCGGGGTAGAATAAGATGAGCGAGTAGCTAATTTAAAAGGGGATTCTGAGTTTGAAAGCTGGGTATATGGTATTCGGATAATACCGACACGAACGAGTGACTTTAATATCGGAAAGCGACAACGATCGACCACCGTGCATACGTCCGTCCGTCTGGTAGGAACCGCGATGAAGTCGTGGGTGCGCCCGACTGACGTAGAAGACGTCGCTAACGCTGGTGGTTGTGGTTTAGGGGGTCCAACGCAGGAGGGTATGGTGTTTTCCATAGGCCATCTGTCGAGGGCACCCCCTGTGGATTAATTGGAACCCCGCGTATTGATCCAATAACGTGGGTGCCGGATACACAAACCGTGGGGGAGAAAACCCCGAGAGGGAGGCCGTGAGTGCCGGCAGGAGGAAGGAGAAAAAATGACGAGGGCTGTCGCTGCAAATAGATTAATAGGATCCCCGTGTCTTGCAGGCTTTTAGACGGATGGAACTTTAAGATACGGCCGGGCGGAATCGTCCCATTTTCTATCTCAGACGGGTTGAAAAATCTCTAGAATTGGTATGAACGCGATGAGGGGCGGGTAGGGGTCGCGTTTACCTAGAGGTTATTGAATCTGCGGTGGCACCTTTTAGGTATTTGCGTCCCGGAATGTACTCTTACTGTGCGCTCAAGCACCTGACCCGAGGGGTGAGCGCACGCGCACGGATTCATGCACAAGCACACCTCGACGAGGTCTAGGCCCTAACCGCCGCATATATCCCCCTCGAGAACTTGCCATAAAGTCTTTAAAGCCAAGTTATTTTCATCCGGTCTCGCCCCACGACGACGTGTTCCGCGTTAATTGTACGCCTTAATTAAAACTAATATCGGGCAAATTAAAATAAATTGGGAGCCGTCCTGCCGCTCGCCCCTTTCTCGATGAAAAAATCGTCGGTTGCGAGCGATAGAGGGCACCTCGAAATCCGCGCGCGCATTCCCAGCCGGGGGTTGTTCCGTGACGCGTAACGTATAACCCCTTCGATCAGACCACGGTGTAATTATCTTAATGGACGTTTACGCGTGTAACTCGTAAATGAATCACCGTCCCTCCCGACCCGACAGATTTCAAATGTGTATCTCCTTTTGAAGGTTCGATGAAACGTTAAGCTCGAGCGTTTGTTGGATGAAGGAAGGCATATCGAGGTAGAGACGATGCATCGTTCAATCAGTCTTACTTTGATTTATTTTAGTGCAGTACTCTTTCTTCTAGCGATCTTTACATATTTCTCGCGAAAACCTCGGGGGGCCAATCGCTAACGATCGGCGATGAAAATGATAAAATATACAGGCTACGTGTGCATTTCTATGATACGCAAAGGGCAGTGGTGCTTGACATAAATGATTACGATTACGTGTATGCACAGCCTAACTGCATAGGCTACTGCAAACGTGCGATGCATGCAAATTGCTCCCCGTTAGTTTCCGAAAGTTGTTACTCGTTCGTTTTTCGTGTTCGAGTTGCTTAGAAAATAGTCGCACGCAGTGGTGCACCCAGAGAGGGGGAACTTACTTTGTAAAATGAAAAGAAAACCGGATTTTATTGTTTAAGTAAATGTATATAATCGTCTAATGAATTCTATTTGAATTTGCATTAAAAATAATTTGATCCGTTCGACTCGGGTCCCCCCGAGATTAAATCCTGGGTGCGCCACTGGTCACGCGTATAACGATCACGCGAGGATTCGAGCAAAGCTTTCTTCACCGCGTATAGCTGACCTCTCATTGACACATACAAGACACATATAGCATAATATCTATTATAGATGTATATCCGTCCAGATGTAAGTACATCCATGTAAAGCCAAGAGAATTATATAAATTGATAATATTATATATTGTTGAGCGAGGAGGAAGTAATTCCTCGTCTAAAGCTAGAGCTAGCTCTGACACATAGATACATAAGTGTACGTGTAATAGAGATTTCTAAAACGGACTCTATCTAATCTATAAGAATGTCTACACAACAACGACGTCTGCGCGAAAGACAGTGTGGTATTCTAGCCTCTACACATCTATGGGGATTGTCTTGTCTAAGGTGTCTCTCACGGGGATGAATATGGCGGTGCCTTTTCAGTTTCTCTCTTTTCCGCCCGTCTACATCTTTCAGATCTCGTGTTTCAGAGATGTGTTGGCCATTCTTCTGGTTCGCGTAGTGGTCCTCGCAGGATTCCGCGGGAGATATTCCGCAGGTGCACGCAGCCTTTAACGGGGGTAGCCTTTTCAACCCTCCATCCTCTGGTTCTCTCCCAGCCAGCCTTCCCCTCATCCTCCCTTGCTCTCTGCTTGTCAGACGCATCGCCGCCTGGTGGCTGTGCCCTCTACCAACCGGCAGGAAGGTTAGATGACAACCCACCCCATCTACCCACCACCACCAACACCACCATCACTACCACCACTACCCGTCATCGTCACCGTTAGCGTCACTATCACCCGCACTAGTAACCACCACCGCTCCGCCACCTCCACGTGCACCTACGAGGGTAAAGCACGGCCACCAACACCACCTCCCATGAAATCCGACTCTGACCGACGACGACCTCCAAGCTTTTCTCTTTCGAATCGCAGACGTGCCGCGCCCGTTAATCCAACGGCTAATCAATTCTCGCCGCGGTCTCTGTTCCTGTCCCCACGACTCTGCCCATTTCGTACGTCGCTCTCTCCAGATGTCTCTATTCTCTTAGGGTTGTAGGCTCGTGGCGTTGTAGTAGGCTTCCGGCGCCGTTTATCATTCGACTAGTTTCGCGGGATTCACTTTTACGGGACGTGCACGAGACGATACGTTAGGAAAGATGGAAGCTCATCCTTGGAGGCACACGCGCCAACATCGCATCGATTCTGACGGAGGAACGTGACCGTGAATTTGCGACAAGAAAATCCGTGTAGACTTATTGGGCAGGGCTGGTGGCCGGAATGCAGAACCAGCGCAACGATGCACCAAGCTCCTCCATAACCTTCAACCGGTTGAGCAAAAGCAGACCGTGGATGATGTAACGGCTGTCGCGTGCTAACAAGAATTAGAGAGAGAGAGAAAGAGAGAGAGAGAGAGAGGCGTCTTCCCCGGTTTTCAGCTTCCCCTAATCCTATTTTAGTACTAGATCGACATTCGATAGAGTGCAAACCGACCTTCGTTACTAATAATCTTTTCACGTAACTCGTCAAATAGGTGATCAATCCACTCGACCGAGGAAAAGCACTGAACCCGATTAACGTTGAGTCTTGATAGCTTCACCGGGCATACCTGTGACCGATGATTTACCGGGGACGGTAAAACGGATTTCCGACTTGGCATCGGGTGTAGTAGGAAACGGTGCCTACGAGAGTTTTAGGCAAGGCGAGGGTTCTGAAGGAGGGTTACGAACATGTCCATATACGTCATTCAGACACCGATCGAACGTCGTAGCTAGTAGAAGCTCTGATCGAAACTGGGGAAACCAAGCTACCTAGAGGGGAGTCGATGAGAGAAAGAGAGGGGCGACTAGAGGGAAAGAGAGAGAGAGAGAGAACGAGAGAGGAGAGAGGAGAGAGGGCTTACGATCGACCTAAACCCGGCGTTAACCTTTTCATCGACCCCGTTCGAGTTCTCCACTACCCCGTCGTGGCGCCGCTCTAATTCGGTACACCGAGTCGCGCACGGAAACAAGGCTGATTCATTATTCAGTAAACGACTGCAGATATTTTGGGGTTGAAACGACAAAAGGAACCGTATGGCTACTCCCCGGAACTGGGCCACCGCGATTTTGTCTTCGTTGGGTCAAAACGGTTCTTAGATAAGTCCTCTTATGAAACTGGCCGCACGCGAATAGCTCGAAGGAGGAACTCCCATGAAAACTTGTTTCGTTTCGTTATCGTCGAATCGGTAGAGCAGAAAATTCTTCCCCGTCGAATTTCTTTTAACGCAAGAGAGGGTGTTTTTTTTTTAACGATTCAGCTTGCCCGCGATATGGAATAATTGGATGAGAGCTCGTTGAAACGAAATATATCTGACCGAAACACAAGGAGCTACATTGCACGACGCTACGGCCATCTTGCGAATCCACACAGCACGGAGCAATTTCATTTAGAGTCCATTCCGCGATTCACTATTGGAGACGACTTTGAGCATTCAGAAAGAAGAGTTATTTTCCATTAAAGGATCTTCGCGGCCTACGAACGGCAAGAGAAAGCTAGTGTGTTCGTTAGGGGTTCAACCAGAAGGATTCATCTTTCTCGTTCATTCTCCCGTTCACCAAGGGTGGAGAAAGTTTTTCGATCGACCAGCACAGCTAGCGGTTAGCCGCACCTTCCGGAAGCTGCCTTATCGACCGGTAATGGTCGTGGCATCCTCGTTGGCAGGAATTAAGAGACACCTTGACAGGGGCCTTCACCTCGTGGCCATCTTTTCCTCCGAGACGAGCGTGGCGGGCGGATCGTAGGTGGTATCCTGGTTCCGCGGAACAGCAGAAAAGTCTGGAGTTTCTACTCGCGTCACGAAACACAATCGGAGCGTGAAACACTTTTCCTTTTTAAAAGTCTCCTCCTTACGCTGGAAAGTCTGAGGAAGAAACACTTGGACGTGGACCGCAAGTCGAGGACAATGTCCCATCACACCAGTAACTCTTTATAGGCGTACTGCTGTGACAGGACAATATCCCCGGCAAGTGGATCGTGGACGGCGGCGGCGGAGCGTGTTCGAGTGGTCGGAATCTCCTGCGAGCAGAATTCTTCGCGTGTCGGTCGATATCATCGAAGTAGACTTCTTGCGGTGTGTTGGTGATCGCGCGACGCCCTGTAACACCCTGCCGAGGACTACTCGTTGGAGAGAGAGGACTCTGGCGATCCCCAAGAAAAGCGTACGCGTACTTTGCGAGTCGCGAATCGTGGTTCGTGAATCGTGCACGGCCGAGGATGTCGGTCCTCGGTTAGGATCATCGGCCAGCAACCGCCAGCAAACGATGCGAAGGATGGCGGCGACGATGTCGGTGCCGTGTGCCTCGCCGCTGGCGGCGTTCAGCTCACTCTTGTGGAGGCGGTATCGCACGGACGAGCGTCCCGACGGCACTGCGTCGCTCGCTGTCGACGCCACCTCCGCACCCTGTCCCTCCCCCACCCGGCGGAGCTTCTCCTCCACCCTCGCAGCCCCACCAGGGCACGAAATGCACCCTCTCCTCGGCTGTTGGAACCCCACGGCACGAGCTTGGGTGGATGGCGAAGGGTGGCTGGATAGCTGGTGCGCGCGTCTATCCGCGCATATTCCGCGTGCTAGCTCGCTCGCTCGCACGGCCTCTGGGGAGGGCCGGCGAGACGGAGAGAGACGCGGGAGAGCGCGGCCAGGCTGAAGAAGGGCGGCAGAGAAAGGGAGGAAAGTAACCCTCGACGTTGCCGAGGGCCGGCGGGGACTACCCTGCTGCTGGCACAGGGTGTCTACCGATACTGGAAATACTGGAACCCTTGTCGCGTCCAGTTTTCTCTCCGTCTTCTCCCCGTCTTCACCCCTGGCCCGTTATTCCCGCCTCCTACTAGCCCTCCTTCCGTTGCGCACCCTAGGCGATCGGGGTCATGGGTAGCGATGCCCATTCGATCCATTCCCTTGCAACTTTTCGCTCGATTCGGTCGTTGCTCCGTATCCCGTCGAATACCCTTTCAAACATTTTTTTTTTTTTAATCAATCACGGTACACTCTTAAAACTCTGGGTGATACCCAGCCCTCCCCTTGAAAACAAAAGGTCACGGTTAACCGTCAACTTCCGCAGCAACTTAATTCCCATTAATCACGCGATCGCCCAGAAAACAGGGAACGGGGAGTGACGATCCTTTCGTCCGTCCCGAGCGGACATTCGTCGTCGGCAACCGATGCTGAATAATCGCAATTTGATGTGTATATTTTGCTACAATGAAATCAGTATTGCATAACTATGCCCAGTCGGTGCTCGTGAACCTGTATTATGGCGTGACTGAGACGCAGCGAGCCACGCAATGCGGTTCAAGATTTCGAGCAGTCAGCTGAACATTATGTCTAGACTGTCTGGCCGATGTCCCCTTGGAAGCGGGGAAAATTGAACGAATCGCGTGGCTCCGGAAGCGATCAACGTGTCGTCGTAAAAAAACAAGAAGCAACGATCGGTTGGAATCGATTCAACCGACGAATCGAGCTTATCTCGAAGATCATTAGCTTTTATTCGTGGTCACGCGAAACGAAGCGAAAACAAGAATCATCTAGCTGGCGCGGCTCCACAAAGTAAGCGCATTCGCGGCCGATGGAAAAACTGGTCCCATGGAATTTCGAAGGAGAGGTAATTCTGGACGGAGGACTCGGGATTGAGACGTAATGGGAAAGAAATGGCAGGAGAGGGATGAAGACGCGGAAGAAAAAGCCGGCTAATGCGGAATGTCTGCTAGGGAGACGAGTTTACGTGGAAATTAGGCGGCGAAAGAGAAAAAGACCGTCACATCTCGCGATAGACGTTCCGCAGGGGCGGAACGTTGCAAAAGGGAGCGCGACAACTCGGCGAGGGAAGAACGCGGAGGGGTGTATTGATCCACCAGCTGCGCGTTCTCTCACCCTCCACCCCCGCTGGCTCGCGTGCTCTCTCTCTCTCTTTCATCCCCCACTGGCCGACTCCCTCGAACGGCTCGCCCCGTTTCACTTGGACCCTCTCCACCTCCCTTCCTCTCGCCCTCACGCACCTCCCTCTCCCTCTAGCCTGTTGGCTATATGCTGTAGCATATAGCGTTGGGAATGATGCCCTCGCGAGCGATATCAATGGTTTCTCGTAGCTGTTTCCCTAGTGCCGCATCCTCGTCGCTGGCCCAACGCTCATCGACCCATTACCAGCTGCGGTACCAGCGAAACGTTGCAACAAATCTTACCGTATGGACGGGATTCGGACCGGTGGCTGCCGAAACGCGGAATACGAACGCTACTCGATGTCTGTCGACCAGAACGTGGAACAGTCGACAGGGCGGTTTGAAAAATCGAATCCGCCGGAATTGCTCGCGCACGATCATCCCGAATCACCGCCATCGCTAGTCCGTCGTCCTTGTTCTGGCTGCTCGTTTCGCCCTTTGTCTCCGTCCGCCCTCGCACACCGTAAACCGTTACAAAGCCTCCATCTCCCCTTTTCGTTTCATCCTGCCTGCTCGCGGCGCCACGCGTCTCCTTTCCTCTCAGGGCTGTACCTACACGAGCGCACAAACACCCCTTCTCGGTCTTCCCATCCACCCCCGGGACCTCCTACCCGAGGCCGCCCCGCGTTTCCTCGACCTCTGCATCCCGAGCATCCCCCTCGCGCGCTCTGTCCACGTTCCTCGCGGCGCTAGAACCTAACCGGAGTAACGTGCAGCTCTTCTGGCCTCTCCCGTCTCTCTTTCTGGTGAATGTACCGTGGCCGTTGCTCGCGAATCCTCAGGGAACAGCGGACGGCGCCGTGCGGCGTACAGCTCCGGCATTTGTTACGGCTGCTGGACCGACCCCTAGATCCATTCCTCTCTCTCTACTCTCTCCGAGTTGTTCGCCCGGGACGTTGCGTCGGGCCGCTGCATCCAAGTAGCAGGACCGATCGCCCATCGATTAGTCGATCGATTAGTCCCTGGGCTACTGTATCTTCTTCGGTTATTATTATGTAATGAGAGGAAGAATCATTTCGAGCGTAGGAGTCGCAAGATTTCTTCCATTTGACGCTATACCAAGAGAGGTTTCTGGCAAAAAGCAATTTACAGCTGTTACCTGCATTTCTCACGCAAAATAAACTCTGCTGTGCGGTTGCCCTTTTGTCAGTCGATTACGCCTCGGGACACGTTTGTGAGAATTTACAAAAACCCGTTGAACACAACAGTCGAGTCCGCCGCGGGCGATGCGAGCGCAAAGGGGCTATCGTTAGCGACATAATTGGAAGATCGATGCTCGAGAATCGTACGATGGCGAATTTCGTTTCTCTTTGTCGACCGCGCTTGGCCTGCATTAATTATCGCGCACCGGAAATTGATTGCCAAATGGACGAGCGGGGGTTGTCATTGTTTTCTCGATGGTGGTTTTCTCTTCCCTCGTGGTTTACAAAAAATCATCTACTGCTAGGCAGATTCGAGAGAGAGATACCTTCTCTTCTGTTAGAGAAGCAGCAGTTTGGGGAAAGGGCAAACGCGACCAAGCCTGTTGGGACTAACGATAATAGACGACGATTGGTAGTTCTCACGATGACGGTGATAGACGAAGAAGATGGACAGATACATCAGGGTTCGATTCTCGTGGGAACGCGAACGTCGTCGTCGTCGTCGCCGATGGAGCTATCGAACAGAGACAGCGAATCGATTCGGCAGTTGTGGGTAATGAAGGGTGACAGTGGAGAGAAAATAAAATATCGCGGCGTCTTCACCCCCAATCGATTCGATATCGTCGTCCTCGCGTATGTGCGCGTAGTCACGGAAGTGCGCGTTTCGGATGTAGCAATCTAGAATCGACAGAGGGAGATCCTCCTCTTTTGTTTCGCACCTGGAAGAATTAATTAAAGATCACTCACCTTAAGATACCGGGGATTTCGCAGATCGAAGAACCGCGGAATGGACGGTATCTCGAAGCGTTGATACTCGCCAAAACTGTGTGCAGAAAACATTGAATTACTTGACAAGCGCGCACCGCAGGCGCGATATCCGTGACTGGATAATTGAAATCGCGGGGATCTTTGCCGAGTCGTCGGATCCTAAGCTCGTTTTCACGATAGCATCTGCTCGCGTTTCCTTGTCGGATTTGTCGACAGTTCCGCGGAACCCCGTGCCAGGGCTGCTTTCGTGCTTTTCCGTGCACGGGAAACCCGGACACGATCTCGCGACATTTCGCCCTATTTTCGCGATGCGGGGTGTTGACGCGACCGGGGCAAACTTACTGGACATCGATCGTTGTAAAGAACATCCTGTGACAGCTTATGAGAGGAATGGCCACGAGCACGCAAGCGTTGATCACCAACAACGGTATCATCTGCGACGAAAATAGAGAAAGCGTGTACACGCGCTGCGTTGCGTGGCCTGTTAAATGGGAATTAATTGTCCGAGGCCCCCCGTTAGGTCCAGTTAGGAAGACGAGAATTTATTTCTCCTGATGCATCTAAGCGACGTTGAACAAAACCGTGTCTGAGATTCTACGCATATAGAGGAGAATATTTAGCAAAAGGGGCCCGATTCGGGGAGCCCTTCGACGCGCCTGAAATATATATTCAAAAGGTCTTGTGGAGGCTGGTTTAATGCTGCACGGCATACATAAACATTAGCGCGAAAGGGAAACGCGAGCCACCGGTTGGACAATAAATTGCTGGTGAAAAACTGGCGGCTGTGAAAAGGTTTTTCTCGTTGCTCTAGCGGCTTGTCGGTAATTAAAGTACCTGTAACCTCTCGTTAATTATGCAATGACACGAGAAAGCACCGGTACAGGTTTCATTATTCACGCGTTATTCTAACGAGATTTCATTCGTCCTTTGATTCTCGAAACGCGTGCGATGTAACGATTCTCGAGATAAGAGTAGAATCGATGCTCCCCTTCTATTTTGTGTCCTACCGTTGCTACTTTGTTCGTCGGCGCGGTATAAACGGGTTAAAAGGCTAACTATTCAGTGGTTCGGGAGTGAAGGGTGAATTGGATACTCGCGTGTACAGGAAATCCGCGATATCGCTGGGCGTTGACCCAGCCATGTTTCTGTATTTAACGAGTCATGAATTTGTGTGTTTCAGCGCCGGCATGGAGACGGCGAACGGTGCGATCGAGCACGATTTCCACAACGCCCTGGTGCCTATAAACGGTAGCCACTCTGGCAGCTCCGGCAGGAGTACACCGAACGGAGGCGACCCGGCACCGGGCAAGCTGTTCGTCGGCGGCCTGTCCTGGCAGACGAGCAGCGAGAAGCTCAGGGAGTACTTTGGCATGTTTGGTACCGTCACGGACGTTCTCATCATGAAGGATCCGGTTACACAGGTCGGTCTACCTCGATGGAAGCTCTCTCGGCTTGCCCATCTTTAGCGGTGACCCTTTGCGAGCTTGTTCCGCGGATCGTGATACACTAGCTATGGGCTATTCGGTCTGTTTGGTGGCCTGTGAGAAGTTGACTAAGTTTGGGGATTGATCCGCGTTGCATCCAGAATTGGAAAGGAAAATTATCAAATTTCACGTGGGACAAGCTCGCGATCGGGTGACCGGCGCGTTGAAATTCTCGTCAGTTTCCTCCTCGATAGGTCAAATCGTTCGCATCGGCGCCGGCGTCACGGCCTTGCCAAAAAGTTGTCTTGGTCGAGGGGAGGGAGGGAGGGTGGGTTTGTAACGAAAGAATAGAATGGAAACGCAATTCGCCTCGAGGAGATTCGATGCACCAGTTTCTTCCTTCCACTTTTGCACGAGACTTCACACAGTAGATCGTAGAGAACAAGTTGTACTAATCGATGTAACTAATTGCTGAGACAGTGTAAAGGAAGTAGAAGTGTATCTTGGTACTTTACTGTAATTAAAACTTGTATTTACAAACGTAAAAGGTGGAAAAGAGGCAGAGGCTCGTTTCTAAAGTTATACGTTCTCACGCACATACACAGAGACACGCACACAGGTCGGTATTAGATAGAGGGAGAGAAATCACCGAACCGGGGACTGTGGGCATACATCTTACTATATTATCGTGTATCATCCGGTAGCGATATGCAATTAACGATCGTAATTACAGTTGAGTCTTTATCATTTAATTAAAAGTCCTTGTCTCACGTAATCCTAGAATGTTTGTCTTACATTGGCTTGGACAGTCTTGCATGTAAACGGTAGCTTGGTAGTATTTAGTTGATTTGTATATAAAAGGAGATTTATCATCGGTACCTTTTCTTACATACAAAGAGTGCGATAGAGATATACGAGACTGACAGGATATACTATCAGACGAACGGGACGATAAGACGTTAGAAACGCGATTCCACTCTAAGCAATGCGATAGCTGACCAACCTGTCGCTACGCTTTCATAATACCGCCCCGTGCATCGTGGTGTCCGCACGGCATACATCTAACTGTGTATACCGTTCGATCTCCGCTGCGCTACGATTATTTCACTTGGATAGGAGAAACCGTCGAGCAGGTTACGCGATCGCGTTCACACCGCGAACGCTGTTCGGCGATAATCGTCGCCACCGAAGGCCAGCGAAACTTATCGAACAGGCAGGTTGTCGAATAGCCAATAGAGACACACTCGCGATAGGCTAGCAGGCGACAGTTGGAGGCGGACAGGCGAAAAGCGTAAAAGAAGGAAAGCAAGAGAGAGCGCGAGAGAGGAAGAGAGAATGCGAGAGATAAGGGCAGAGAGAGTGTTTGAGAAAGAGCGCGAGCGCGAGCGCGCGCGCGCGCGAGGCAGAGAGAGAAACGAGCGAAAGTGCGAATGAAAGAAGGAAAGAAGGGAAGAAGGGAACGATGGGAGAGACGGTGGTTGTGCATCGTGGCCGTTCTGGCTTGTTCGGTTACAGCGTAGTCGCGGGTTCGGCTTCATCACATTCGCCGAGCCAGGTAGCGTGGACAAGGTGCTGAAGTGTCCGATTCACACGTTGGATGGGAAGAAGATCGACCCGAAGCACGCGACACCGAAGAACCGCGCGAAACAGGCGAACCGCACGAAGAAGATCTTTGTCGGTGGCGTTAGCCAGGACACGAGCAGCGACGAGGTGAAGGCCTACTTCAACCAGTTCGGCAAGGTGGAGGAGACGGTGATGCTGATGGACCAGCAGACGAAGCGGCACAGAGGCTTCGGGTTCGTGACGTTCGAGAACGAGGACGTGGTGGACCGCGTGTGCGAGATACACTTTCACACGATCAAGAACAAGAAGGTGGAGTGCAAGAAGGCCCAGCCGAAGGAGGCGGTCCAACCGGGCGCGCTGGCCCTCGGCAAGAGGGTGGTGCTGGGCGCGCTGGGCGTCCGATTAGCACCCCAGCCGCCGCTTCCGGTTGCCGCGGCCTCCCAGCTAGTCGCCGCTCAGGCGCAGGCCCAAGTACAAGCGGCCGCGGCCGCGGCCGCGGCTGCCCAGGTACAGAACGCCGTCGCCGGATACGGAAAGCTGTTCGCAAGCAGCTATCCCGCCCTCTCCGCGTACCGATACGCGCCGTACCCGATCCCAGCGGCGGCGGTGGCTGCGGCAGCTGCCGCAGCAGCACCAGCACCGGCACCGGCACCACCTTCAGCGGCCGCCGCTGCTGCAGCTGCAGCCGCAGCCACGCCAGCCGCCGCGGCCGCGCCGGCTAACCCCTATCAGGGATACTCGCTCACCAACGTCGACATGTCCAGCTTCCAGGGTGTCGACTGGGGTTCCATGTACGGGATGGGCATGTACGTTTAAGTCGCCATCGCCATCGCCGTCTTCATCGTCGTCGTCGTCGCCCTCGTCGTCGTCGTCGTGTTCCTTTCCGCCAAGTATCTGCTCCGGTCCGAACGCATCCACGTGCGTTACGTACGACTCTCAACCAGCCACCGATCACCACCTAAAAAGAGCTTCCGATTGCTTTCAGCTCTCTTCCGCGGCCATTGATCCCCTTGGCTTTTGCTCTTCGGACATTGTTTCTACGCCGTGGATTGCTACGCCACAACGGTGTAGTGATGGACGATGGTGATGGTGGCGGTGTGTCGTGCCCCCCCCCCCCCCCCCTGTCCCGAGAGTCTTCCTGCGTAATCTAATCTACGCATCATACTTTCCACGGGACTGTTTTTCTTAATCGCGCGAAGACGACGTCGATGTGCCGACGGTCGCACTAAGGCAGCTCATGGAACCGTACCTGGGCGACACCCAGGATCCCATGCGTTCATGAATTCATGAATCAGACAACAAGGAATCTCAGAGAGGGCGAGAAAGGGAGATGGAGGAAGACGAAGGGAATTTCCGTGAACGGAAGCGAGCTCAGTAGAATCAGAGTTGAGTGAGAGTGTGCCCTCGAGCGGGGCACGGGGACTTTCCCGACCGGAAACCGAAGTCATACTTCTTGCGTTTAACTACTCATCATTATCGCTTGTCAATTAATTTATTAGCAAGAGCGCGAGTGTGAGAAGAGAGAATGTATGCGAAGGAGCGTTTGTGTGAGTGTGCGCGTGCATGTGTGTGAGAGAGAGAGAGAGAGAGAGAGAGAGAGAGAAAAGAGAGAAAAAGAGAAGGAGAGAAAGGCGTAAATTTGTGCGTATTTCGTTGCGATATTTCTTCATCCCTCATTCGGTAGAACCCGTTCGTATTCCTTTTGCCCCACGCGTTTATTCCACGCGTTTAGCGTTTGCGTTTCACGTTTTGCGTTTACGCCACACACTCGGTTCCTAGTTAGATTAGCACGCCCCCTGACTCGCGATATACATTATGCGCGCGACATTGTTCGCGTTGTTCTCCGGCTTACCGCCGCGCCCAACCGTACGATAACTAACTAATTACTTAATTAATTAAGCGATACCGGCGGCCGTGCTTCACGGCCGCCCTACTCTCAAGGATCTCGACCACGAAGCAATAAAACAGGGGAGGTAGAGAGAAAGAGAGGAAGATAGAGGTCCGCGCGTTGCGCCGTGAACGAGCTGGCGAGCTGAATCAAGCAGCGTTAATTCGTTTTATCTTGCCTGCCGCACGTTGTTCGTTTCCGCGGTCACCCGTTTTCCGTTGAGACATTCGGACGGGGGACGCTAGTAGAGTGGGCTGGTGGCGAAACGGAAGCACACGGAAAGTAATCGGCGATCCCGCAATTCGTCACTCCCTTCTTCCTCTCCAGAGAACGAGGCAGTTCTCCAGTTTGCCGCGCGATACTCCTGCTACGCCTCGGTGAAAGTGCCAAACGAAGCCACACTGAAATCCTCGAGGGATCGTTGCCCCGAAACTCCTCCACAGCTTTGAATAGCAGCGCGCGATCTTGGCCCGATTCCTACCCTTGTTCCGCGTGCTTCCGCTCGACGATCAGCCCCGCGACCAGTGGCAACAGGTCAATTTCCACGCATGCATAGACAGAGGAGAGAGCGTAGAGTAATCAGAGGCGATCGGCTCAGACACGGCGACACACGCGCACGACCGGACACTGGCATATGCAGAGAGCAGACGTACGTGTACATGTACAAGACGGACGCGTCTGAATAGGATAGCTATGTATAGGTATACATATATTTTTCTCCGAGTAATGGAAGACAATATTTCTCCCATCGCGCGCGCGATTAGAAGACTCGTCGTCGGAGAGACGGAACGAGGCGAGGAGAGCAGCACGCGCAATCGCGACTAGATCGCGCGAAACAAAGACATACGCGTTTTCCAGGGATACACTAGAGTCTCTAGGTGTGTATAGTTGAGAAGTCGCGAGCACAGGCGACTCCGCGCGACTGGTAACAGGAACCCAAGATCGAGATTAGCTCACCGTAACTTAAGTCACCCTAGGTCGTAAGTTTCAAGCAGGTTTAAGCTAAACTTTCTAAGGCGTTTCTGACAAAACGTTGTCGATACTTAATTTATACGTAAGCGTGGTCGCGCGCCACCCTTCTCTCGCACTCGCGGCAAACGAGGGCCGACGATCGAAGCGGCTACCTCCGCGGCCTCGATCTTTCCGCATTTCCAGCCTCCTACGAATATTCTCTATCTTCGCGCTGCGAAGAATCTTTTTTATCTAACTTAAAAATCGCATGGGGTTTTTCCCTTTTAAATGAAATTGGCGCTCCGAGTGGACCTCGGCGCACGAGCGCAATCGGGTTGAGCGGGTCGACGATAAACGATGAAATTTTAAAAAGCCATAAGCGGCGACACTTATTTATTTATCGAGCTCCCTGATTTTTCCTATTTATACATGTTTATTCGAATGGAGCTGATCGGGCGTGGAAGTGTAAAAGATCGATGCGCGCGATACGCACGCGCGCAGGTAGACGCCGCGATTCGCAAGAGAACTCGCGGGCAGTGCGCGAAAGAGAAGCGGGAAAAGGTGCCCGAGGACGAGAGGAGCGAGGCGCGACGAATCGTGTGAAAAATCTCGAGCAATAAGCGATCCACTGAAAACTTAAAGTTGTACCGTTTGCGTTTAACGATACGATAAGCGAGACGAGACTTGAAAAGAAAAAAAAAATGATGAAGGAGAAGATATTGTACGATAATTTGTGCGCGTAACGAGTTAGGTACGCGAGGGGCTCAGAGCTGCAGCGAGCAGAGGAGCAAGAGGTTTAAGGAAGAAACACTCTTCCAAACGACAAGTAATATTCTTTAGTGATATACAACTTAATATACATACTTAACGTGTATCGTATAATGTTAACGACGACAAAGCTCGCGAGTGATATTTATGACTTAAATAAGATGATACTTAGAACGATAAGCGGGAAGATGGAAAGGAGCAAAGAGTATAAACGGACGCGTGTATTGGCGAGAAAGAAAGAGAGGAACGGGAGAGTGAGAGAAAGGGGGAGAGCGAGAGAGAGAACGAGAGAGAGAGAATGCGTGTGTGTGTGTGCGCGCGCATGTGCAAAAGAAGACGAAGCACGCCTTAAGAAACCGCGAGAAGCGTGCTCGCGCAATCTAGCGAGAAGCAAGCAAGAGGCAATGATTCGACTAGAGACACCATTAGCAGCAACCGAATTCTATTTTCCACGGTCTGCGTACTCGATGCGCCGTTCTAACAGCTAGAAAATGGGTGCGTACTTAAGAAGCTGACCTCGAGGACACCTGATATCGATGTACCTTGGCCTATCATCCATTTTCTGCCCCCCACGCGATCTTTTTGTCTGTCTTTTCCGCCTCCTGCTCCCTGTTCTTCCCTTCATCCCCCCTCCGTTCTTCCATTCTCTCTTTCTCGCCGCTCGCCGAAACCCTTCCGCTTGCGGGGAAATCGAGCGCGAAACGGCAGAGGAAGGGAGAAAGGACGCGAAGGGTGCTCCGAGACCGAGGTCGGCCCGGTGTCGTCGGTCCATTCGCGAGCTCGCGGCAAGCAGAGATCGATTTCTTCATTTTCCTCTGACGAGGGAGGATTGCTCGTTTGGCTTTCGCTCGGGCAGACCCGACGACATCGGGCCCCGAACACCGAACACCGAGCGCCGAATGTGGCTCCTCGAATCGTCGTCGATCGCCACCACGACCACCGCAACCACAGCCGCGTCCGTGTCCTCTGCGAATTATTTGGCAGCGATGTCTGCGCGATATCTGAAGCAAAGGGTACAGCAGAGGAGACGGAAATGCGCGGCGCTGCAAACAGGAATCATCTGTCCCGGATGACTTTTGAACTTGCATCCACTCGAACATCATCATTTTGACAGCCAACCCTGTCCCTCCTTCGCCAACACTTTCCCCCTTTCTCCACCCCTCTTTCAACTGTTTCGATCACACCCCCCGCCGATCATTGTGTATTTCATACGCCACGCACACGCATACAGATACACACATACACACGTAGCCACACAACTGCGAATGTCGAGAGTAATTTTTAGCGTAGCTAGTACATTTTGATAAGCGCTAACCACCCACTAGTTGAGAATGATCAGTAGGTGAAGCATGCTGGTTGAAATATCTTTTAGAACCGGATCCCCCGTTGTTCCTTCACCGCCCTCGTCGTTTCTTCGTAGAAAGAACTATTTAAGTATAGCCTCGTTGCTCTGTCTTCTTGCCGACGTTCGATCATCGCGACTGCGTCGCACTAAGGGGAAGATTCGATCGGACTTTTTCACGTGTTTTTTTTTCCTTTCGTTCGTTTAAACTTTCCCGATTGCGTTTACTTTTTCTTTCTTTTTGTATTTAATTTTGATTTCAAATCGTTCAAGATGGCTGTGCTGTCTGTTTTCGCGTGTCGCGCGTCGCGGTTCTGCTAGAAAGCCGTTGCGACGATAAAACGGAATGCTGTCCTGGCGAAACTTTCTCTCGGTGCGGGTCGAAAATTTCCCGAGAGCAATTGTAATATTACCGGTCTTAAAATATACATGTATCTGCGCAAAACGTTGCTGACCCTGGGTTTCAATCGTTGGCGATAAAAATGTCTGTTTCCCGTTTCCCTCGACACTCTCATCTTCGCGACCACTTCTCCCACCTTCCATTCGTTTAAAATTCTCTGCCACGGACGTGTTTGCCGCGGCGAACGGTTGTGCAAACGATTTTCCAATCGAAATTATCAAGCAGTCGACACGAAGACAAAACTTCTCTGCCGGTCTAACTTCAAAATTGCTAGCATTTTAAATTTTCGGGAAGATCGTGGAAGCAGGGGACCAGTAGTTGGTTGAAGAGCGCCGCGGCAGATACCCCTTCGCAGAGATCGGTCGCTTTTGCAATAATCTGCCGGCTTTTCTTGGACGAGCACCTCCTCTCGATTCCCCGGTACGTCGGGGCGGCCGTTTCTCGGGGAACACAAGGGAGGGAAAAGCCTGTTTTGTAGTAGCCCACCTTCCTGGCCACGGGATAAGCCCTTTCGTCGCTTTTCTCTCTCGTACAAACGACCACGGTCGGGCAACCGGGTAACCGAGAGCGGGGCCGGACGAGAAGAGAGAAAGACAGAACACACGTGACGAACCCTCGCCGAGACGTGTCTCAGATCTTCCCGAGCACACCCCTGTTTGCGTGAACCCGATATCCCGCCGTGCCTCGTATTACCGTTACTTACTATTACTTACTGTCATTATTCGTATTATTATTCATCACTATCGTTTCTTTTCACTCGCCTTTGCCGCTATCCCTGCAAAAACACGTATATTCGCGTAATTCACCGTCGTTATTGCCAGCGATTTTTCTCACGTTTTCGAGACGAGCTCGCACGCGCTCGGGATTCTCGTTGCCGGCTTCTGGCCCCTCTCCTCTCCACCCCGTGGCGTATCAACGTATTCCCTCAACTTTTTTCTCCAGTTCCCTCGGTTTTCTTTACTTTTGACGTGCCATAAACGCGCGGGGCAGCCGCGCAACGAGAGAAGCGCGCGTGCAGCAGCGAATTCGTCCGACGATCGTGTACCGAAAAGGTCGCGCGCCAAACCTGCTCGTTCCCCTCCTTGGAACGAGGCTGATCCGTTGCGCCCAAGGGGGATGAAACTACCCTTGAGTCGTCGAACGCCTACGGGATGGATAGATACGCTTGAATCGATACGGCGGTGGTACACGCTGCATTTCGATTCGCTGCGTGGAGGAAGATTCTGCTCGACGGAACGTGCACGCGCAGCGTATCGCGATTAATTCACCTCTGACCTTACGATTCTTCTTCCCAACGTTTTCTCGCCAGTTCATCGGTAGGACCGCGCAGACTGGTGGAAAACATTGGGGGGAGTGGGAAGGCAGATGAAAGAAACTAGTATCGATCGTCTAGCCTTATCTGGCTTTCCCTTTTCCTTTCGAATAAGCCGCGGCGCTTCCGCAGGCCCGCAAGTTTTCTTTCGAGCATTATTTTCTTCCTCGACGCGAAAAGCCCCGAACAAACGGACTGACGCGCAAACAATAGCCACGGTCCCCGACCGTGAGGCGGATATAAAACGAGAAAGAGCACGACGCAGCGGGATTACGCAGGGCGGCGAACGCGAAGAACGACTAGAACGACAGATATTAGTTTAGTTCGATGCCTAGATGAGTTGCCAATAAAGTAGTTCGTTTCAAACTTGTAGCTAACCTTGTATTGTCTACCTATTTTGTATACTATCACACGAGAAAACCTAGCCCATATATCTCTCTCCTTCGCTGATCCAACCTCTCCCGTAACATACTGTACATCCACTAGCCGTACATCTGTATACACTTCGGCTAACTGTATTCTGTTTTTGTTCTTACAATACCCTAAGCCAGAAGTAATTTGTCCCCTTTATCGTTTTGGTGCTATGTAATATTTCAGCCTCTCACTCACCCTCGTATGTATCGTTTTCATGTCTCTCTGTATTACCTCACTTAACCTCGATCTAGCGAGTCTGTTTGTGTATTTATTGCGATCCACGTAACGGTATTATATATGGAGTACTTTGATTATTTTTACCATTTGTTTGTTCTAATTTTGATTTTATTCTTTTTCTTTTATTTCATTCCCGTTTGACTGCTCCATTCGTTCGCGGCGCCGAACGTTGGGAGCGCAGCCGTCGGTGCCGGAGGCGCAGCACCCCGGGCGCATCGCGCTAATTGGCTAATTAATATTAAGCCGTAATTAGCCTCGTTAACCCCGCTGGGCACTCGTTTCACGCCGCTCTCTGGTTGGTCGGAAGACGCGGCCTCGGCGTGCTGTTCGCGCGAACCGCGCATCGAGGACTCGCTACGCGGGTGCAATCGTATCTGCCGAATCTCCGAGTCCGGGTAAAGAGCGGGTCCTCGACACGCGGCGGACCGGGCAGCGGAAAACGCGCCAACACATTCCATGTATTTCTACGTAAGCACAGCGTTTTGAATCTTTCGCCTCCGCGAAAGAGGGGTCGTTCCGATCGGGCAGAAAAGCGGCGCGTCTTCCGGCACCCCGTAGGCCCTAGACAATAGCGTTTTTAACATTACCTCCCTTCTCCTGTCGCCCCATGTTGCTTCTTAAGCGGTTTCAGATAGCCAGCGGATTTGTTGTAGCGCATGCATCTTAGCTAGATCAACCCTGGCGCACTCTAACCAGCAAGTAAGAGTAAAGTTTAATAAATTCGATATGTACACAGGTACAGGTATTTCTCGTGGAAACCTCCCCAACAGACCCCCTCCCCCCACCCCCTCTTCCGCGATCGTTCGGCAAATGATCTTGGAACGGTCACGGAGGGGTTTTCTTCTCGCGTGTGTCCTCCCACCACCCCTCCCCACCCTTCTATGTTCCTGTAACCTGAACGGGCGCAAGACCACCTCGACTTACCTAGTTATTACCCCTTTAACCCTTTGCACTCGGAGCGGAAATTTTAATCAAGGATACGAACTCCATGCAACAGGATTAAGAGGTAGCGCCTCGGGAAACGAAAGGGGAGGAAGGCATGGTAATGTTGGTGTATAAATGGGAAAAGGTGAGGAGACACCTCTCCGTGGGCCGAGCGCAAACGGTTAATGGAGGAAGCGTTGTGTGCGTTTCGTAGCTCAGTTCTGGAGCCGTACGGAGAAAGAGAGCATCGGCCATCCCGACCCTTTTCGATCGTGCCCTCGATCAAACGAGCGACAATCGTCTCGACCGCATTCGGGACCGAATTCTTTAGCAGTGTTTACCCGCGAGGGGGAATGTTGCGAGCGCGAAACGTCGCGTCGTGTTCGGCATTCGAAAATGCGACGATTACTCGGTTTGCTCGAGCGCACGGAGGCACCTGGCACCCCAGCACGGAGAAAGACTTGCTTCAGGTTTTTACGGTTTCACGAGACGCGGAACTCTTGCCTTCGAAGTGATCTTAGACGGAAGATTAGCGATCCCCGGGATCGATGTGTATATATCGTCGTGTTAGTTTGGTACCAATCCTAGATCGTAGTTGATTTTATACGTACACATCGCGCTGTGTGATTCCTCGCGAGAACCAGAACAGCTGGAGTAACGGGAGACCAAGATACCGCGCGAATACTCATCGATTTTTCCACGAGACATTTTTTATCGTACCTGGACCGATTCGATAAACGTTTTCTGAATCTCCGGTGGTCTTCCAGCTGCGTCGAGCCAGAGCGAAGCACAAGACATATCGCGACATATCATTTTACGACTAAACCTGTGCGTCGATCCGAAAACAAAGAGATAAGACGTTCTGCTTTCTCCGTGCAGTCGGCCACCCTTTTTCCTTTCATTTACGATCATCGATTCGACAAAACCCGAGTGCCTTAATCCAATGTCTCAGCACCCCCCGCCGTGTATTCCCGCCTCCTCGAACACTCCAAGTAAAAGAAGTCATCGACGAAGGAAAGAAAGAGAAGCAACGGTGCAGAAATAGGCAGGAGAGAGAGAGAGAGAAAGAAAAAGAGTGCGTGTGTGCGTGTGAGGAAGAGGCAGAGGAAGAGAAAGAGAAACGAGTGTAACAAAAAGAAAATTTGGACAAAGAGAGAGAGAGCGAGAGAGAGAAAGAGAGAGAGAGAAGAAAAGCAGGAACGATTTAGACGCATATTAATTCCCATAGGCAGTAGAATTGAGTGTCGATCGCTAGAGAGAACGCGAGAGATCAGCTTCCACACGGATTCACAGAGCCGAGACGAGGCGACCACCATGGCTGACAACCAGGTAAGACCATTTCCTTCTTTCTTCTTATTCCCTTTTTACCTTTACGTACTTCTTCCATGTGTACAGAACGGCGCGAGCGTCGCGGTGCAGGCAAGAACAGCATTTCCATGCAAATGTTATACCCATCTTCGGATCTTTGCTCTTCAACAGATTAACTGTTCCTGGCTACTGCATCGGGATGTTGTTGCACCCTTCTCGTAACAATAGACGTATTATACGTATTATATTCTGTGTGCGCGCGCGTGTGTGTGTGTATATATATATATGTGTATTTTTGTATATACATGTACACATGCATCATTCTGTCGTAGACACTTCACATAGAGCGTTAGACGCTGCGAGGTTTAGCGTGTTAGTTACGAGCATTGTTGATCGTCGAGAACGAAAACTCTGCTCTTTACCACCCCTTTGTTGAGCGGGGGATGGATGATACCCTATCACACGTATCGTAATACGTAGTAATTGTTGATAGCTGTTACTAGCAGAGCTAAGAGTCATCGATGGTGTAGGCGTAGTAGTTCGATGCATAATTCAGTCATTTCTCGCGAGTAATTCGAGAGCCGAGGGACCGAGGGCGGCTCAGCCGATATTTTAGCGATAGTCGACGTTGCCTCGAAAGCAATCCTTACTTCTCACTCGATTTTCTTAACACTGGACCAGCGGAATTGGAAGAACCGGGCCGCCTCGACCGCGGCTCTGGATATTACGTCGTCGAAGAGTTCTCCGCGCGGAAACGTTCGATGACCAGCAACCACCGTTCTCCCTGTTTCCAAAGTTTTCTTATTAGCCAAACTTGGGGAACCCCGACGTGACGCGAGTTCTCCCACTTTACGCCCCCGTAACTTCCCTGCGTCGAACAGTTCTTGCATCCCGTATTAATCGCCGGCTCTCCATTCTCCAACAGTCTCTTTCTCGGCTCCTTTCTATCCGGTTGCCGGGCGGAGAACTCTGTGGCGGGAAGTGCCAGTGTCGGAGCTGTTTGACAGTAGCGTTGTCAGTATCGAGGCTGCGACAACGGTACACAGTGCATGCGTAACGATTTCTACCTACTAACAAGTGTCTGAACGATTATCTCGTACTCACGGACGACCCCGACGACGTCGGGCAATCGGATGCAATTTTTTTGAGGTGGAAACGACGAATTAGCGAAGATGATACGAGGTAATCGTGGCGTGTAAAGGCGAAGCGAAGCCTTGTGTAGTCGCATGCGTGGATTTGAGAGAACAGAGGATGACAGAAACAAGTATAATACGTATCATTGGAATCGTTGATCTCGGTAATGGTTCACCACTACTGCCATCATCACCACCCACTACCAAAAACCATCACTACCATCACCCCATCATCGTCTCCATCGACAAAAGAGAGATTTTCCAAGAATCGAAGTTAAAACGAAACGGTTTAACGAGGCGGTGCGCTCGAAAGCCGGCTTTTACGCGACAAGTTCTCCGCTCTCTCGCAATTTTTTCTTTTAACCGGGCTTGTATTTCCTTCGCGGAGAGCTTGCGTCGAGTAAAAGAAGGCGCGCGAAATTAAACAAGGCCAGCGAATTTTGCTCGCGAAAGGCAAGAGTCTATAGGACGGGGACGGGGGATTTATTAATTACCCAAGCGAATCGATCTTTAAGGGAAATAGAAAAGCTCGATGGCTGGCCTTCTTTTTTCTATTCGTTTTCGAGCCACTCTTTCGAAATGGGACCCGCGCGTTTTTGGTAACGCTTTTATAAAGCCGACAAACTTTATGTCTGGCGTCTTGTTCTTCCAGTACACACATTATATATATATATATATATACATTCATACATACGCGTATACATATATGGATAAATTAATGAACAAATGAATGAAGAAATAAATTATACATATATATAAATATATATATATATATACAAATTTGCGTACATAACTGGTGTACGATTAACATAGTTGGCAATCGAGCCGAGCGTGCGTTAAAAGGACAAGTTTTTCTATTAAACAAAGAAACGTTCGATTCATATTGTGCGCGTAGTAGTGGGTCGTCGCGCGGCGCTTGGTTCAATTACAAAGCTTCCTCCGTGTTCAGATTAACAAGATCGTGCTTTCAACGCGTGTAAGGGAAACATTAGGCCGTTGAAGTGTCGACAGACTTATAAACTCAGGAACTGTTTAAACGTGTTTTGAATCAACGAAGCGCCGCGCGGAGGAAACTGTCCCCGGTAATTGCCGGCACGTAAAAGAAAAAGTTGGTCGGTGAAACTGTCCGCTCGTTGGTAAACCAGTGACCGAGCATAATATGTAGTTGAGAAAGGAAGGAAGGACGATTCCTCGCGATCAACGGCGGACAGTATCGGCCAATTACCGAGGATAAACGACCACAAGTGTCAGCTGAAGCAATCTTAGCGTTGATTTCCCGCGTTTCCCCCAGTTTTCGACCCGAGCAACACCGTGCTCACCCCTCCCATCCTACCGCGGCGGCCAATCTGTAAATATTTCTACTTGAGTCGCGTCGCGTCGCCGCAGTGGCCAGACCAACGTCGATCGCGAAAGACGAATGGGTTGCAGCGCGTGTGAAATTTCGTTGCTTCACCTATCGCTTCCTTCGACGTTACTAAGTGCAATTCAGCAACTACATTTTTTACGAACTACTTCCTCGGCTGATTCTCATTTTTTTGTTTCCGCGCACTGTAGCGTGGTTCGCGTATCCGAGCATTGTAGTCCGTTCCTCTTTCATCGGAGCTGCGAGCGGGATCGTGGAGCCAGCGCAAAAATTCGGTTTTTTGCGCCACGATTTTGTGCTCTAAATCCTGGGCTAACCAGGGAATCGGAAGGGTTTTCCATTCAAGCGACACGAAGGAGAAGCGGGGTTTTTTGCGCGAGTTGATGCGAAATCTGGCGGCCTCGATCCCGCCGCCGGTAGTGCACCGCGATCGACGAAATCTCTGTACATATGTATATGCCGGGTTTTGATAAACTGTTGGTATAAACAGTGCGAGGCGACAGGTTCCGCGGAGGGAATGAAATTCGCATCATTCGGTAAAGCATGCACCTATACCTCGTTAACACCCTGCACACGATATCGCGTATATTTTTTCAATCCAACTCCAACATATCCCGGGCTGTTCGCAAGGAGGAAGGGAAGTGAGAAATAGAGGCGGAGAACGAGCGGAAGGAAAAGCACGGAGAAGGCGGAGAGTTCTAACGAGCGAATCGGATCGAGAGCACCTTGTAATTAGACTCGTTTGAACCTTTCTGCTCGTTCGCCGCTCTACGCATTTCCCTTCGTTTCCTTACCGCCGTATATCGATAGAGGTGAACTGTCCGAAAGCAGCAGCAGCAGCAGACACCGATCAGCTAAAGCAGGAAAGTGGCATAGTATCGGATAGAGATGATTCTCGCGCGGCGTCGTATCACGTGGCTGGCGTCGCGCGTAATCGGCTTGAATTCACGCGATCGCCTTCCGACCTGCACGACAGAGTAGACACACACCTGTCCGTAGCTTTCCCTAGGTTTACCCTAAGTTCTTGTAAGTGCATTGCATATACGAATCGAACCGTTCTCACCAATCACTCTATTTATCCGGCGCGTAATTTGTAGAGACCGTTTCGAGTCTATTAACAACACGAGACAATTCTGCGACGAGGACACTTTGGGGCCTCGAGGATGTCGAAATAGTACAAACCGGGATGAACGTTGAACCGGGTCGACTAGCTGTAGTCTGAGAGATAGAGACAATTCGATCTCCGCTAGCGTGACTGAATAGAAACACGGGGATCGAGTCCTGCTTCGGCCAGGCCTTGTCGATCTTACAGATCTTCTTCGCGGACGTATCTTTTCTGCTCGACGAGGCTAGCTGGACGCAGCACTCGTTTCTCCCATTTAGCGTGTATTAACCAGTAGCGATGTATCTCGCGTGATAATTGCAGCTAATCAATATCACTGATATCATTAGCCGTACTTTACAAGTATTATTATTATTATCATCGTCATCACCATCATTCATCATCGCCATCGCCGCCATCGTCGCCGCCGCCGCCGCCGCCGCCGTCATCGTCGCCGCTGCCGTCGCCGCCGTCGTCATCGTCGTCATCGTCATCATCGTCGTCACCGTTGTCATCTACCAAGTAGTGATCGAGTAATATTTTTTCGTCTAACGTGCCATTTGTCTTCATCGCCATTCACACCTCGTAGTCGTTTTATTTATTTAATTTATTTGAAAGACACGTACGTTACTTGTTTAGAGGACCGATATATATACATATATATATATTACACGTGTACGATTGGTATCTCTTGTATATTTTTCGTGCTCCATGGACGAAGCTTCGGCATAGCACACACTTTCACCCCGTAAGCATTCCCGCGGCCGACGATCCACTGACTCTTTCCAATGAAGATGAAAAAGAATCGAATCGAATCGGTTGACCGCAGAACTTGAACTCGCTTCTCGCTTCCCTCGCCTGTTTGCGCGCGATTGTTTCACTGTCGCCATCAGCTTTTTCGCGATAGCGTCTGGTTCGCGAGGACACAGAGAGATACATCCCGTAGCGTAGATCTACGCTGTTGCGTATTATTGGAAAGATCACGAAATCGTGGCCGGTAGGTTAACCCGAACTCTCCGCAACGCAACTTAGTATAGTCAGCTAGCTAGACACAGCCGATTAGTAGGACGATGTGTAGCCAACTTGCGTAATTAATTAATTAATTACTCCGTTTAAATGGGTAAACGACAAAAGACAGTAATAAGTGAGTTTTGATTAATTGGTAGAGGGACACGAGGTAAAACAGCGAATTAGATGGAGGGAGTACAGAGGGGGAGAGCTAGAGAGAAAGAGAGAGAACGAGAGAGAGGGAGAGAAAGATGGTGTGTGTGCAGGTGTTGGTTTGCGTGGGAGGGAGAGAAAGGGACGGAGCGAAAGGACGCGCAAGAGAGGGAGAGAAAGAGAGAAACCGAAGGAATAATTACCAACGTACTTACTGCAGGTAAACTGGTTACTGTACCTGTTGTTGTTGAAAACATTAAAAACACTCTTATTCCATGCTAATACCACTTACTGATATCTCTTATTCTCACCCCTGTTCCATCGACTTTTCTGGGAGATGAAGGGTGTCGGCGGACCAAGTGTCACGAGACGAACCTTCAATTTCTGCCCCATTTTCTTTACGACCCTTTTTCGAAACGCGCCCCAGTCGATGGAGTATCGGAGAGAATTCCTGGCGCGGAGGGATTTTAAATTCGAGAGCTACGGCGAAGGCGCTTGAAATGTAGTTGTTCGTAGAGAAAATTGGGCTAGATATCGGGGGTGGTGAAAAACAGTGGAAAACACGGAGACCCAGCTGCCCCATTAACCAACACTTCTCTCCACTGCCGATTTGTACTTGTTTCGGTAAACATATAGTATGCGACTATACGTGTAGTATAGTGAAGTGAACGCCACGATGCTGTTATCGATTTCTCGATGCATCACGTGCGCTCGCGTGTACATATCTATCTATACATATTATAAATATTTTAGTATCTGTTTTTGTGGTAGTTAATTGGCTCTATGCGCCGCTGGCCGGGTCTTCGAACCGGCTGTGTCGTGTCGCTGCTTCCAAACCCCGGACCTAGCCCGGAAACCCTGTGCCTTGGTTCTTCGTTCTGGCGAACCTCTGCACGCGCTCTATTGTAAAATCAAAGCGCAATGTACATGCCACGAAATTTTATACTGCGAAACGGCCAGCAGCGCACACCACACCGTAGGAATATGGTTTGCCACCTGAATCCCCCTCCGATCCCTCGTCGTTTCCTCGGAGCTGTTTCGAGCAAAGGTACCACGAGTCGGAACGTAATTAATCGGAGCATGAAGAGTGCGTGTAAATTGATTTTTCGATCCATAGGGGTAACGAGTAGAGTACTACTAAATATTTATGTACGGTGACTGCTAATGAAACAGTAGAAAAGAGAGGATGAGCAACTCGGATGGGGTTGGATAGCTGGAGAGGTGAGTGGACAATACAGAGGGATTACTCTTGCACACTGATTTAATGCCAGTGGCTCCTTATCCCTCTTTTGTATAATAACATACGCGTATAGGCCTTAGCGATGTACGTATAAAGCAACGACTGAACTTTTATCCATTGATGACGGTCTGTATCGATAAATGTGTACCCCTGTTATCGATCAACAGTTGAATCAAGTAGTAGGATGACGTTGTTCCATAAACTCTATCGTACCCTGTTTGTTTGTAACGACGTTTCGTTAATACGACAGAGTAGTTTTTCCAAGTATGTATACGGAGAAAGTAGGTTTTATCTAGGTCTCGATGACGAGCAGAGCGTATAAATCTGTTTGAAGTGAATTGTTCGATGGTTGCAACAGTAGCGAGACTTTTCATTCCGAAAGATGAAACGCTGAATTTAGACGAATCATTTTTTATTCGATCAGTAAACGTTCCCACTCGCTGATTCATCGCCTCTACCGACAGAAAATAGTAACATCGTTGATCGAATAAAAAATCATTTTGGTACATTCGATTGTTCGTTACCAGTTAGAAGTGTTTTCATTACTTTTATATTAACCCGATATAGAATGTCTTGGCAGATACTCGCGTGTGCATGGGGCCATCATGCAACTCTAAACGAAGGAACCTCCCTTCTTTCTCGAACGTTCCTCTCCTTTTCGCGAATCAAACGGCTAACTAGTCTAACTACTTTTCGCCTCCATGAACACGCAGCGATAAAAAGATATTTCTAACATCCACGACAACCCGAAACCCTTGAATGATTAATTCTTTCGCAGCATTGTAGAAAAAGTAGTTTCCTTTAACACTTAAGACAATTTACACTCTTCTAGACAATAGTGGCAGCTGACGTAATTCTTACTAATTAGAGTCTGCGTAGAGAGAGACGTATGTATTTTCGTCGAAAGTTTCGACGGTGGTAACCCCGTAGGAACAATGACGAAGGGGGACGCTGAGAAGGCAATTCACCCCCGTTTCTGCAACGAATTTCCAAGAACGAGCGTATCACGAGTCGAAGGAGCAAGCCTCGGAAGCGTGCAGGCTGCCAGCGAAAAGTGCGCACGTCTTTTCAATCGATTCCGCATCGCAGAGCGGCAGAACTTTGCCAATCGATGGATCCTATCTCTAGAGCACCGGAATCGATGAAAAGGGCGTGCCCTATTGTTGTCGGCAGTCCTGAGGTGGGCAACGATGTGGCCTAATTCGAGCGAGGGCGAAGACTTAATTAGCGAAAATGCTAACACACACACACACATACACAGAGTCAGTTGAATCAGCAGAGACAGGTAGATCGGGGTGGTAAAAATTCAAAGAAGCCAAACTGGGGATGCGAGTCGTTCGAAAACATTGCCTGGCTAGTCGGCGGCCAACGAATGGTGGACATTTTGCAGGAAAGGACAAGAGGGACGAGGGGTTAAAGGGTAAAGTCTCAATCGAGGCACCTTTTCGCGTGACGACACAACCAAAGGAAAGCGAAGAGTGTGCTGCGAACGAACTCACGACCCTTTCTCGTCGACATCACGCGTCGACCACTCCTCGATTAATCGTCGTAACACTTATTCTGTTACGGTAGCATTAACGATCGATCGGATTACCTCCAAATGCTAGAGCCACGCACTAAACAATGTATACAACGCGCGCGAGAACGATCTACGAGTCGTCGTCACATATCGTGCCCTTCCATGTCTTTCGGTTTAACGAAGCGACGGCCATCGGACAGTCTACGGAAAAGCGCTTTTTTTCTATGTTTAATCGAGTACAAAGCCTGTATATACATATTATTAGACAGTATATTGTTACACACGAGTGTAAGACGCGTTGTCTGCGCAGGGACAAAAATATGTACGATATATATCGCAGGGCTGATCGCGCGAGCAACGATATCCCGGAGAGAAAAGAACATATGGTTTCTAATAATTTATATTTCATCGCTGACACGTCACGCTTGCCGCGTACGCGAGCGGAGATAAGAGTAATTAACCGAGTATCGTAAAGTGGAATCTGGCGTCGCGGGCAGATGCCCACGGTGGAAATAGTGAGTAGTACAAGTCAACGAAATGTCCGCCAAAGGCCGCGCGCGCGCAGCAAGTCAAGATCCCCGAAGTTTCTGTTTCGCTCTTGTCGCATAGAAACAACGAACGTGCGTTTCCTCGGTGATATCGTTGCTCGCGAGAATCCATTCGGATCCTAGTCGTTCTAGTCATGTGAGGAATTCAGTTAGGGATCTCGCGCGTTGCGTCGCGACCAGCGCAGCTTCCGAGGGCTACAAATTGAAGAGAGATTCGCTGCCTCCCGGAGGACAACCTGCCCCCTCGGAAGGAACGAGGGAACCGTGGAAGAGGAGAAGGAAGAACACACGGCTGGCCTCATCCTGTGTCCAAGGAGCAGCAGAGAAGCAGAGAAAAGCGACAGGTTCAAATAAAAAGAAATTACCGGCTATTTATTTACGGAGGATTACGGAAAGATTATACATATATACATATCGTTAGACGATTATTTTCGTAGCTGACCTTATGATTATTACATACTTGCATTTTAATCTTATTCATCTACGATTTTGTATTACAACCTGTGTCCCATTTTGCGCGCGACTCCACCCAAAATCCCTTCGACTCGCAGCAGGTGTGATCTTCGAGTAGCATGTACCCACGCTTGCATTGTATCAAAACTTCGTACAACGAAACATGAAAAGAGACATGAAACGAGTTTACTAGCGTTCGATCCATAGCCCCGTAAAAAGATCAATCTAGCGAAGAGCGTCGCAGAAGCTCGAGCCACGGTATCAATTTTCATCCACCGGCCATTGTCCCACGCGGGATCAAGCAACCAGAGTTTATGGTGAATGATCACCGTCGACGCGTGAACATCGATTCCCGAACAGCGACCCAGAGAGCCCCGATCTCCGGAAACCAGGCTCTCGGAATTTCGATGGCGACCAAGGAAATCCTGCGGGACTTTCCCTCGGTTAAACAGACCGTTTTCTCGCTTCTCTTCTTCGCTCGGCTCGCGTTAATTTCTAGCTAGCCGGCGCCTGCGTTCGGCGAGGATAAATTTTCAATTTTGCCGAAAGCATCGTGCGGGCATGTAGTAATACCGAGGGAGGCACCGCAGAAACGACCAGAGACACCTCGAGCCTGGAGCGTCGAGCCCGGCAGGCTTTTCGGAATGCCTGGCGTTGATCTCCCGGAGGTCCGATGCCGGCGGAGGGAACGAGAAGAAAAGAAATCGATATCTGGACCCCCCAGGGCACGCGTTATGTACACCCCTATCGGCTAAATTGCTGCTGCCCTGGGGAAAAAGCCAGTCCAGAAACTTCACCGTGCCCTTCCCCCGATCCTGCCTCGAGAAATATTAAGGAGTATCCCGCGGACAATTTATTTCCTTGCACGATCCCGATCCAACATCGAGATCGAACATCCAGAGAGGGACGAGCAGCAGAGTCCGCTAATGGTCGATGGGAACGATCGGTGCCCGAATTCTTCGAACCTCGGATTGAATTATCCAATTACGGTGTTTGGATTCTCCCCGTCGTTGGGGTGAAAAAGAGTAGAAAGGTGATAGGAAGGGAGGGTCCGACACGCGTGACGGAAAAACGATGGCCGTAATTCGATAGTATAAGTTGGCGCGTTTATATCTGCCCCTTTTTATACATATTTCCTACCCCATCGCGTAACATCATAGCAGCACGGGGCCGAAACGATACGCGGAGACAGCCGGGCATATTTTCACCCTAAAGATGCGCCCGAGCACCGGGGGAACGAGGGACATTTGCACGCATCCTCCGCGCCGGTCGTCGTTTCACCCCGGCTAGCACGCGCGCGCCACTCCATCGATGTATTGTGTACTTTCACCCCCGAACCGATGCTGTCGCGCCACCCGGAAATGGAGAACGAGAAAATGGATCTATTAGGCGAGGAGGAAAGTAGTCTCGTGTTTCGCTCCCTCTCGTAATCGGCACGCGACGCGATCGATGCTTCTCGCGCAACGCGCTGCGAACTATAAATAAAACATGCGGGGCTGAAGAATGTCGGCGAAGAAACGGAAGAACGCAGAGGAAAAGGGGAAAATGTTCTCCACGTTCGTCTCGCCTTTCCTTCTATCCGCTCCTTTCCACCCTCTACCTCCGCCACGCTTACCAGGGGAGGAAAGGATCGCGTCACGAAACGCGGTTAGGTCACGCGATCCCACGATCGCAAGTAATGATTTTTATTTATTTACCACCCGCTCGCCGGGAAATACGGGCCTTCACCTCCCCTGCAACGAGGGAAAGTGTGTTTCAATGTCGCTGCCGCGTAAATTACGATCACGGAGGTAAGTGAAGATTCCATTACGTCCGCGCGCGACCTTCGGATACTGGAACCGTCCTCCGAGGTGTAGCGTCGTTCTTCTTGCGAAGGACCGGCGAAGGAACGAATGCAATTGCGGCGCCACGAGCGAGTCAAATTGAGGGTCGAACTTGGAAATGAAGCCGAACGATCCGTGGCGCGCGCTATCCCTGCACCGAATCGATCTAACCGTGTCGAAGTTATCCAAGTAATCCCAAGGGTATCGCCGATCGGTTGATCGGACGATCGTTATCGGTATTTTTATCCTGGCTTGTCGGGACTTTAGTTGGGCATAAAATTGCATTACTTAAGCGGATCAGTAGCCGCAAGTAGTCTCCGTTTGCGGAACGATATTAGCTTAAGGGGGAAATGGAGCAGTTTATCAGGGTGGCAGCCTCCTCCTCCTCCTCCTCCACCTTCCCGCGTTGCGGGATTTATCGCACTTTTACTGCCAGACTCCAACCATTCGCCACAGATTCTACTTGTATGGTTTCGAGCTGCTAGCTACTTGGAATCTACTTTATTTTCCCTCGCCCGCGTCCAGCAAATAGAACCACGGTAGTCTCGGCCCTTTCGATTTTCTTTTCATCGAATGAGTAAATGTGGCGCAATTGTTACGCGAAGAAGCCAGTCTCTCGGCAATTAGAGGCTCGCCGACCCTTTGCGATAACATTGGCGATTAAAGGGCCAACATGTTGCGCGTATCGACCCGTTTACTCGGCAAACAACGGGCTAGAGATGCGAGAAGCTTCATCCAGCGGAAGAGTGACATCGAGGCCACCTAATATTCCGTGGACGTCGGCCTGGGGAGCTTTCCGCGGATTTCTTTATCACTTTGCCGCCGCAAAGTATTCAATATAGCCGGCTGCATTATGTAGCGAGTCGGGCAAGCTCCTGTAGGGCGAACAGGAGAGGAGGAGGAAAAAGTTGAAAGAGTAAAGTACACCAGTCGCTTGTCTCGCATTTCAACTAGCAAACCCGGCAAGCCAAGATTCTGACGTTACAGAGTAATAAAGCGGCCGCGAACGATGAAAACGTGGCAGGATAATTAATGTTCCAAGCCCCGGTGGGAATACGAAAATACTCGGGTCGCGTTTACGTATTAATTCAGGCGCCGAACCTACCCCCGATCCCCGTTCGATTCGTCCTCCGACAACGCGCCACCCAGCAGTTTGTTTTGGCAGGGACAGTGCCACTTTGTTCGGTATTTTTCAAACATTTACAGCGGAGCACGAACCGGGGTGGACGGACGGGACTCGGGCGCGACCCTTCCGCCTCGGCAAAATGCACATTCGCAGTAACTTGCCTCAGACTACATACTGATAAATAGTTGACCCGTACGCGCGCGGCGGAGGAGTCGAGACGACGGCGAGAGAAAAGAAGGGAAGGTAAGAGACACTCGGCGCGAGTAAAGAGATACGGAGGTTGAATCTTTGATGGTCTCGGGCCCGGGCGGCTGCTCCGTTCTGTCCCGGTTATTCTACCCGTGTTTTTACGCAAAAACCCGCGGAGCAAAGCCGTGGCTGTTCGTATAGAATCGTATGGCGTCGTCGCTGCGTGCAATGAGTTACCCAACCGAAGCCTCCGCGCGGCCAACGAAATAATGTAAACGACACGAATGCTAAAAGAACTTTGCTCCAAGAACATTCTTAATTTAACCAGTAAGGGTTAGTTGCATCTGGAAATAGAGAAGAACGGCAGCGAGAGCAAGTGCGCCGCGGTAGGACGGGGAGAAGAGCAAGAGATAAAAGGAACGAGGGAGAGAAGACGGTGGGAATTGTGCCTACGTGTAGGCCATCTGGGAGACACGCGCGACATTTGACCCCTGCAGGAATTCTTTGGGCAGACGGAGGAGGGGAACGAAACGGGCGAGCTCGTATCTTTTGGCCGTCGCGTTCGATGTTTTAAAAATAAACTTGGGTCGGAATATCACCCTTGTCGGGCATACGTTCCATTCGCAATAACGCTTTTACCTCGATTAACTCTCCCGCTCGCGGGAGCATGCTCGCCACCGATTAATCGGAGATCGTGTTCGGTTTACGGTTTCGAAGGAGTCGCATTCGGACCAAACGCAAGTTGCAGACGGCGGAGACATAGCCGCTAGCGTGTACTCTCTACCAAAAGTCCAGCTCTCTCTCCCCTTGTCTTTTATCCAATGGCCTTGTGCTTACGGTATCGATCACCACGTGGCTACCTAGTTGATTCTGTACACTCGGGCTGATCCTTGGACGCCGACGACCACTCGGAACGGGGAGTGCCGTCGCCCGCCTCTATATCCCGATAGAAACAAAACCACCACCCGCCTTCTTTCTAGCTGGGCTCGTTTTTCGAAATCGTCCCGCTCCGCATCCCGGTAAGACACCTTCAAGTAGCGAGAGGGATTTTTAATCGGGCAGGAGTGCAGTGAACGCGTCGCGTAATGCGTAACCAGTCAGACTTCCCCATCTTCCGTCTGCCGTCTGAAATAACGCGCTCGGCTTTTACGTTATTCTCCAGCGAGTCCACGTTTAATATTTAAATCGATGCATTCCGTATTTACGAGGGCTTTTAGTGGCTGGGCGTCCTAACTCGCGTGAAACAGGGGAATAGGCTCGCGTTGGGACGTATGGATCGGGAGGACGAAGTACTGCGGAACGAATGGAACGTGTAAAATAAGCGCAACGGGTTTTAAAATTAAAACAGAAGCTGCGCTTGCTACCCAAGTTTAATTATCTTCGCAATAACACACTGTCGCTTCTCTCTTTTGCGAGTGGTCCCCGTATCTCTTAACGTTTTTTTTTTTTTACTTATGCTTTCGTGATATATAATGTACCGATAAGTTTCCTATGTAGGGTATCACGCGCAAGACCTCACAAACATTCATCGATATTTTTATCATCCTTTTCGCAAACTGCACAGTGCTGCGCGCGTACCCGATAAGTTGCAAGTTTGCTTCTACTGGAAACTATTCGCGGTATCTTCGGTTCGAACGCTCGCGATAACGTTTATCCTACTGTCGCGGTGATTGTACAAAATCAGCGATATTCTTACCGACCAGTTCTTCTTGATCTTTTCGACAGAAAACAAATCGAACTTTGGCAAGACTGTGCTACACGGGACACGCTTTAAGAAACACGTTGGTACCCTCAGGTGGCCGACCATGCTTCTCTTTCTGCAAGTTACAACGATTAAGCTAAACGCCCGATCGCACCTACCTACCTTGCATAGACAAGGTATCCGAGGGATTATAGATTGCTAGGTAACGGACAATTAACTATTAACCTTTTGTAAAATCTCAGCGGGGAGAAAGTCGTGTGACAATCTTGAGGTTCTGCAATCGTGTCGCTGGGGATCGTTCGCTCTTCGTTTGTCGAGCATCTTTCTTTTGTCGGAATTATCCTCCTGAATTCTCCTGAAGACAGGTATGTATATAGGTCGATACTCTGCTCGTGTCTGTCCGCTACTTAGTTCTCTAATTAATACAATTTTGTCGCTAGTGGCGGCGCGTCGATACAATATCGAATGAAATATTCAAACCGTATTCCGACGAGCAGATTATTCGTGGAAGCATCGTAAATAATTTGCAATACTCTTCGGCCAGGCAACGCGGCGCAGCTACGTATGTAAAAGAAGTACTCTGAAAAAAATACTGCCAACTTCCCTGCGACATTTAACATTCCGAAGAAACGTGAGCAACCAAAGTATAGCGAATAGTGCAACTAATAAAATATCAAAGTAATATGGTGCGTTTCCCACGGTTTGTTATTCGGACGAAGACTGCTGAACAATCGATTTTGTATTCCACGTGAGAGGAAGTCCGGTGAGTTTATGCAAGAAGGTCAGTAAATGAAAAAGGACTTATGTTAAGCAGCTTCTAAGAACGATCGGTATAAAACTACGAACGGTGGGACGAATCGATGCGATTAGCACTGATTTATGAGAACCACTGGCGTTGGGGAATCCTGCACTCTGCAGCCGCGCGTATCGCGATTACGAACAGGGGAAATCGCGACGAGGGAATGGTTTTGAAAGGCCAGGCGGAAGATTGGCGCGTAAAGAGAATTACGAGCAGTACGCGCCGGCTTCGATTATTCAGTTATTTTTGCCGTTACTCTGTTTCAAGGTAACAGAGAAGCAGAGAAGAGAAGTTTATCGCGGTGAAAGATACACGGCTCGCTGTGTGCTGCATCCGATCCGGCCTCACGTGCTAGTTGTTTCGGTGCAAGTAAATCCGCCGATAGTGCCGATTACCGACAGTGCGTGACAACTTGTCGAAAAACTGTTGGCAGCCGGTTCGCCCGGGTCCGCCGAAAGGAGCACGAGAGGCTAGCGCCCGCGATTTCGCGAAATTTAATGTCGCGGCACCACGAGAGAAGGGAGAGGCTGACAGTTAGGGGAGAAGGTGAAAGCGAGAACCGCCCGCGAACATAACCTATAAACAAGCTGCATGCGCGGCTGCCGTGGCTTTCGCGGCGTTTCACGGCGATGCTGTACCACTTTTAGCAAGTTGTTTGACATGATTGTGTCGGGGCGTAGACGTTTTAATGAATAACTTGTCGAGAGCGGAGCCAGAGAAACGGGAAAAATATGGAGACTTGCAACGAAGGGGGCGATCAGAGCCCGTCTGACACCGCGATAAGCAGAAAAAGTTGGTCCGACCTGAGGAGCGTCGTTGGCGATCTACGCAGAAAATTGTCCGGCGTATCGGCCGGCTCTGTACCTGGATCTATAACGTTTCGATCGTTACCCGATGGAGGGTAAGAGTTGTTTCCTGGAACCGGATGGTCGCCACCTAACTCCACCAACGCTAATTCCCCCGTAGAATCTGTCTTTTAATCGACGCGCCTTTCTTCTTCCAGCACCAGAATTTATTTTCTCAGTAGCCCGAGCAACGGATGGGAGACCACTCTGTTGTACGTAGACATTGCGCATTCGGACCACGCTAATGGATACCGTCTTCATTGGCAACCTGTTATAGAAGCAAACTTTCAAACGTAACGACATCCCTCTAGAACTTGTAAATAACCCCTTCTTTCGGGTGCAACGATTTCTCTGTGATGTCTTTATGTCTGCTTATAGGGTATCTAGTACCAAGAGATTATCCAGAGAGGAACAGCTGTTGTGGGAAAGAAAGAGATTGGCGACGTGGGGTATTACCAGTTATGAAATTCATCCGGACAGTGGAAAGCTGGTGTTTCCAGCTGCGAGCAGTCTTTATCAATGTATAGACACAGGATTCATGGTATATGAATTTTGGTATTTTATCGCAACCTATGTATAGTTGAAACAGCGAGAGAATAAAGATGTCTGTTCGTTAGGCCGGACCTCTCTTTCCGTGCGAAATTCGCACGTCGACGTCAGGTGCCAAATTATGCCCCCAAATTTGCCCATGGAACAATGCGTTAATCGCTCACACGTGCTCCGGGGATCTGTACCTGTCGCATAGTTTCTCAGGCTCCTCCGTGAGACTAACTCACGCCAGAAAAGGTGGGAGAAGCTTGTTGGACGACCCTCTGACCGCAGGAACTCCTTCCTACGTAATGCAGGAGGAGTTTACCAGGTTTGTGGTAGGACAGTAGCTTAAGCGAGCATCTTGCTTTTACCGAAAGGCTGATTTTTTCATTTAGGTATACCGGCTACTGGTGGCAACCGAAATCTAATAACAGTGTTTATAGAATTGTATACGAAGAGGTCGACGAGAGCGATGTAAAAATATTCTGTTTCCCTTCGACGTCGAATCCTGAAGAAATAGAGGAATTTAGGTTCCCCAGAGCCGGCACGTCCAATGCTAGAAGTAATCTGAAAATGGTGCAATTCCGATTAACGGAGACGCTACAAATCGTCGACGTTGAAATATTGGAGCTGCAGTACCCGCTGCACATTCTGTTCCCATGGATGGAGTACATGGTGAGAGTGGGATGGACGCCCGATGCGCAATAGTAAGTCAAGGTTCTTCCACATTTGCCGCCTTACATTGTAATCATTATATCGATACAACGTACTTCGTACAAATGTAGCGTCTGGGTGCAGCTGTTGGATAGAAAACAGCAGAGGCTGGAGTTGGTCTTACTGTCGATAGACAATTTCTGCGAACCACCCCCGAACGTGTATAATTCCGAAAATCATTTTACGCCGTCGTCGGCGAGCGTACAAGTGATATATTCGGAGCAGAGCTCGATTTGGATCAATGTGAACGATCTCCTTTATTTCCTACCATCCGACGATCCAACGGAGGTGAAGTTCCTGTGGGGCAGCGAGGAGTCGGACTTTCGACACCTGTATCTCATAACATCCAGCATAGCAGGTGAAATACCAAGCAACTGTTCCCTGCAGCAACACTTCAGTCCCTTAAACAGCGCTCTCTTGGGCCTTTTCTTCTCGTAGGTTTAAACAACGAGGTGGAAGAACCTTTGGATAGAATGGATAGCGTTTTTTTACAACCCCGAGTTACTTCTAAGGTAGCTTTAACCCAAGGAGACTGGGAAGTGTTGGGCAAGAAATTGTGGGTAGACGAAGCCAACTCCATAGTTTATTTCTGCGGCTTACGCGAGGGTCCATTGGAGCAACACGTTTACGCTGTGTCTCTACGCCGCCCACTAGAAATAAGATTACTCACGAGACCGGGCTACAGTTACAACAGTATATATTTTAATAAGGAATGCACAATGCTAGTAACTGTTTACAGTTCCATCAAGTCGTTGCCCACGTGTCAAGTATGATCCCCTTTATGGCAATAAAATCTGTAACACCATTTCTGACAAAATCTCGTTTTTGCCAGGTATTCAAGATATCGCAAACCGACTGGACAGTGGAAAGTATTTCTCTAACTCCCGTGGGTTATTTGCTAGAACCATCGACACCGGAGTCGGAATTATTCGCTCCGGAAATTTACACGTACAAGATATCGTCCGGCGATACCATGTATTCTATGATCTTTAAGCCGCATAATTTCCAACCTGGAGCAAGGTATCCCACGATACTGAACGTTTACGGCGGGCCGGAAGTACAATTAGTATCAAATACGTTTAAAGTAAGCGCTTTCAGATTATTCACTTGTACCAAATTTTACCTGCTTGGACTTAATTTATTCATATTTTTCAGGGAATGAGGCATTTAAGGATGCATATGTTGGCTGCCCAAGGCTACTGCGTAGTATTAATCGATTCTCGCGGTTCACACCACAGGGGTCTGGTATTTGAAAGCAATTTGCAACATCGAATGGGGACTGTCGAATTAACCGACCAGGTCGAAGTACTAAAGTGGTTGGCGGAGACTACCGGTTACATCGATCCAAATCGCGTGGCTTTGCACGGCTGGTCTTACGGTGGATATTTAAGCCTGATGGGTCTAATACAGTATCCCGAAGTGTTTAAGGTATGCACATTTATCCGCACGATTATCGACGTACCGCGCACATCGAGTGGATCTTTATGCACGCTTGATGTGTACGATTTTTAGTTAGCGATCGCGGGTGCACCGGTCACGTCCTGGAATTTCTATGATACCGGATATACCGAACGTTACATGGATTTGCCTCAAGATAATCCCCACGGCTACATGGCTGGCTCGATCTTGACGTACGTGGATAAATTCCCCGACGAAGAAAACAGGTTGCTGATAATTCATGGACTTATAGATGAAAATGTACACTTTTTCCATACGAGTCAGTTGATCAATGCTCTTGTAAAGGCCGGGAAACCATATCAGTTGCAAGTTTACCCGAACGAAAGACACAGTCTGAGAAGTTTGGATGCTAGTAAACATTACGAAACCACGCTATTATCTTTCTTACAGAACCATTTGTGAATTCGTTGTTTTCATTTAGCTGTTGCAGTTGCAGCGATAAACGCTGGTTAAAAGAATTTTAATGATTTAAGTGACTGCCATTACTTTATGTACATAGATTAAACGAATTAAATATTGTTCATCGTGTCCTCGAGTTCGCGATGGCATTGCCCACCACATACATAGTAGTATACATACCTGAGTCTCGTATAAGGAATCCAAAGCTTCTTCAACTTGTACAGTATTATTATAGTTTTACAAGGAAGGCGACAAAGGCAAATGCGTAAAGTTACAGAGAGATCTTTTTTTATTCGTAGAACGTGGAGAAACACACATACATTTGATGCATACAGCCATCGCGAAGTCTATAGTGAACGCAATCTATAGTGAATTTGCAGTCTTTTAAACGAGCTACTGTAGAACTTTACAACAATAAGACTTATCGATACTCTTTTAAGAAAATGGACAATACTCGTAACTTCTTTGTACATATATATATATATATACATATATACATATGCGTCAATGAATTTGGATGAATCTCTTTAGAATTGTCCTTTAACCTGTACTTACAGATAATTCATAATGTTCGCCAGAAATATATCTCGTGGCTGTCACCATTTTACGCTTGACTATGTATATACGCGCGAGCAATCACTCACGTTTTTACAATAATCATCGATAACAAGTATTTAAGCGGAGAAAGTATTTACTCTATTTCATTACCGCAAATAAATCATTTCTCTGATTAATGGCTGCGTGTCAATAAATAATAAATTACGTTATTTTATATTTTGTTACGGTGTTTGCTTCTATTATTATAACGCCGGGATTACAGCTACGAAGGTGAAGGTCGAGCGTATGAAAATTACTACAAAGTACCATCGTATTCTTTATTCTATTATACATGTTAACAAGATCTATATTACTGACTGCTAGCAGAAGTTTTAGTTTTCCTATTTAAGAATTTGTACAGATATCTTATTCTCTTATTTAGATCTCTCCATTTCGTTGGCCTTGCTATTGGGAATATACCATGTTTCCACATCTTTCGTTTTCGCAGCAGTACCTGATACTCGTTTCCTTTTACACCCCTCAGCCAAGAGGGTACATTATACAAAATTCTAGTGGGATGTAGATCATCGGAGCCTAGAATGTCGATGTAATCGTTTTGGCCAAACAGTGCCTTCTTGTCAGACCATGCATTCACAGGTCTGTAGATTGGCATTGGCAGCTTCATATCGCTTTCGCGAGGTAACAATCCTTTCATATCTATAGGATCGCGATAACCGTAACGTCGTATGAGCGGGCCTCTAGCTACCTTATCCGCGTGGTGGCGAAACCTTGCCGGTGTTACTTGTGGAGTCCATACTTTCGCAGCTGCACGTATCGTACTCGTAAACCACGACATGGTAGATATTAATAACTATCGCCTATATTAATCTCTTCGAAACTACTAATTCGATCCTGAAATATGTCAAAATTATCAGTATACTTTATAGAATTTACATTCAATAGTGGAATGCACGGATGAAAATGATTAAATTCTTTCACAACGCGCTGCTTCGTAAATGGAATCCATACCTTTAATATAACCTTACTTTTCTCACATGCATTAACGTCTCGAAGCAAATGCGATTAATGTAATATTTACCGTTCGAGCTGGTATACCAATTGGTACGCTTTACGCTATTATTGAATGTTATTTCCAACACTTCTACGATACGTTTAATCATATTATTTCATATTTTGTATGGATCCCGATGATACCACAGGAATATGATAATGCGCGCCATCTATCGGAAGTTACCGTATTCGCACCCTTTTTCATAACACCATTTCTACTTCGTCTCCACACTCAGAGGTGCAAGATGCGAAGATTTCCGACTGCATCGCCGCCTGCGGTGGAGTAAGGAATCTCAGCTTGTGACATCTCCGCTCTATAGAATAATATTCTCTGGTAGTTTCGTGCTATGTAAATTGCATAGCACGAAAGAGTGTTGGAGGTGTTTCGAGGATAATAGTGTGTAGAAGATGTATAAGGTTTTGGGAAATAATAACAGCTATGTCATTAACAATCATGTTTATTATAGGAAAAAATAAGATATATATATTACATTATATTTAGATATATAATATATACAAGAATTTAAATATTATAAGAATTAAATACACAAAGCAAGTTGTTTGTAGAGTATTTTCATATTTTCGCATAAGTTTCATTGAGAACAACTGTCTATCTAGTGTATTTAGTATTCAAGTAGCAATTATATTACATATTAATTAACTTGGGGCTTTTGTCTGTTATATAGGTAAGCAATTCATTGGATGCGTGGCTTCTTGTCAACTGGTGCAACGTGAACACACTGGACGAGTGCAGCATTTACAATATGTGATTTTGAAGTGGAAGTCCAGCTTAAGTGATTAAACAATGGAATTATTATAAGCACATCTGTACCAATTATAACTGTACATTATTCAGAGTGTTTTAATAAACGACACGTAAAGAAAAACTGCATCATTTAATTTAGAACTCTACCCTATAACTTCCATTTCCCAATTAAATCCCAAATTTCTGCCTCTGCGTTGATTAGTTCCATCTTCGATTCACTCTCCGAAGACGATACTTAGTGCCACCTCTTTCGCTATCATGTTCTCCTGATACATCGCTCCAAAATCTGGCCAAAATTTTCAAACCGCTCTAAATTGAGCTTCGTAACAGGAGAACATGACGTTGAAAGAGGTGGCACCAAATATCTTCTTCGGAGAAAGAATCTGAGACGGAGAACCATTCAACGTAGAGGCGCAGAGTTTTCGAAAGTCCTTCGACGCTGAAATTTAGGATACCTCCTTTCGCTTCATGTTCTCCTGATACATCGCTCCAAAATCTGGTCAAAATTTTCTGAACGCTCTAAATTGAGCTTCGTAACAGGAGAACATGATAGCGAAAGAGGTGGCACTAAGTATCTTCTTCGGAGAAAGAATCTGAGACGGAGAACCATTCAACGTAGAGGCGCAGAGTTTTCGAAAGTCCTTCGATGCTGAAATTTAGGATACCTCCTTTCGCTTCATGTTCTCCTGATACATCGCTCCAAAATCTGGTCAAAATTTTCTGAACGCTCTAAATTGAGCTTCGTAACAGGAGAACATGATAGCGAAAGAGGTGGCACTAAGTATCTTCTTCGGAGAAAGAATCTGAGACGGAGAACCATTCAACGTAGAGGCGCAGAGTTTTCGACAATCCTTTGACGCTGAAATTTAGGATACCTCCTTTCGCATCATGTTCTCCTGATACATCGCTCCAAAATCTGGTCAAAATTTTCTGAACGCTCTAAATTGAGCTTCGTAACAGGAGAACATGATAGCGAAAGAGGTGGCACTAAGTATCTTCTTCGGAGAAAGAATCTGAGACGGAGAACCATTCAACGTAGAGGCGCAGAGTTTTTGAAAGTCCTTCGATGCTGAAATTTAGGATACCTCCTTTCGCTTCATGTTCTCCTGATACATCGCTCCAAAATCTGGTCAAAATTTTCTGAACGCTCTAAATTGAGCTTCGTAACAGGAGAACATGATAGCGAAAGAGGTGGCACTAAGTATCTTCTTCGGAGAAAGAATCTGAGACGGAGAACCATTCAACGTAGAGGCACAGAGTTTTCGACAATCCTTTGACGCTGAAATTTAGGATACCTCCTTTCGCATCATGTTCTCCTGATACATCGCTCCAAAATCTGGTCAAAATTTTCTGAACGCTCTAAATTGAGCTTCGTAACAGGAGAACATGATAGCGAAAGAGGTGGCACTAAGTATCTTCTTCGGAGAAAGAATCTGAGACGGAGAACCATTCAACGTAGAGGCGCAGAGTTTTTGAAAGTCCTTCGATGCTGAAATTTAGGATACCTCCTTTCGCTTCATGTTCTCCTGATACATCGCTCCAAAATCTGGTCAAAATTTTCTGAACGCTCTAAATTGAGCTTCGTAACAGGAGAACATGATAGCGAAAGAGGTGGCACTAAGTATCTTCTTCGGAGAAAGAATCTGAGACGGAGAACCATTCAACGTAGAGGCGCAGAGTTTTCGACAATCCTTTGACGCTGAAATTTAGGATACCTCCTTTCGCTTCATGTTCTCCGGATACATCGCTCCAAAATCTGGTCAGAATTTTCTGAACGCTCTAAATTGAGCTTCGTAACAGGAGAACATGATAGCGAAAGAGGTGGCACTAAGTATCTTCTTCGGAGAAAGAATCTGAGACGGAGAACCATTCAACGTAGAGGCGCAGAGTTTTTGAAAGTCCTTCGACGCTGAAATTTAGGATACCTCCTTTCGCTTCATGTTCTCCTGATACATCGCTCCAAAATCTGGTCAAAATTTTCTGAACGCCCTAAATTGAGCTTCGTAACAGGAGAACATGATAGCGAAAGAGGTGGCACTAAGTATCTTCTTCGGAGAAAGAATCTGAGACGGAGAACCATTCAACGTAGAGGCGCAGAGTTTTCGACAGTCCTTCGACGCTGAAATTTAGGATACCTCCTTTCGCTTCATGTTCTCCTGATACATCGCTCCAAAATCTGGTCAAAATTTTCTGAACGCTCTAAATTGAGCTTCGTAACAGGAGAACATGATAGCGAAAGAGGTGGCACTAAGTATCTTCTTCGGAGAAAGAATCTGAGACGGAGAACCATTCAACGTAGAGGCGCAGAGTTTTCGAAAGTCCTTCGATGCTGAAATTTAGGATACCTCCTTTCGCTTCATGTTCTCCTGATACATCGCTCCAAAATCTGGTCAAAATTTTCTGAACGCTCTAAATTGAGCTTCGTAACAGGAGAACATGATAGCGAAAGAGGTGGCACTAAGTATCTTCTTCGGAGAAAGAATCTGAGACGGAGAACCATTCAACGTAGAGGCGCAGAGTTTTCGACAATCCTTTGACGCTGAAATTTAGGATACCTCCTTTCGCTTCATGTTCTCCTGATACATCGCTCCAAAATCTGGTCAGAATTTTCTGAACGCTCTAAATTGAGCTTCATAACAGGAGAACATGATAGCGAAAGAGGTGGCACTAAGTATCTTCTTCGGAGAAAGAATCTGAGACGGAGAACCATTCAACGTAGAGGCGCAGAGTTTTCGAAAGTCCTTCGACGCTGAAATTTAGGATACCTCCTTTCGCTTCATGTTCTCCTGATACATCGCTCCAAAATCTGGTCAAAATTTTCTGAACGCCCTAAATTGAGCTTCGTAACAGGAGAACATGATAGCGAAAGAGGTGGCACTAAGTATCTTCTTCGGAGAAAGAATCTGAGACGGAGAACCATTCAACGTAGAGGCGCAGAGTTTTCGACAGTCTTTCGACGCTGAAATTTAGGATACCTCCTTTCGCTTCATGTTCTCCTGATACATCGCTCCAAAATCTGGTCAAAATTTTCTGAACGCTCTAAATTGAGCTTCGTAACAGGAGAACATGATAGCGAAAGAGGTGGCACTAAGTATCTTCTTCGGAGAAAGAATCTGAGACGGAGAACCATTCAACGTAGAGGCGCAGAGTTTTCGAAAGTCCTTCGACGCTGAAATTTAGGATACCTCCTTTCGCTTCATGTTCTCCTGATACATCGCTCCAAAATCTGGTCAAAATTTTCTGAACGCTCTAAATTGAGCTTCGTAACAGGAGAACATGATAGCGAAAGAGGTGGCACTAAGTATCGTCTTCGGAGAGTGAATCGAAGATGGAACTAATCAACGCAGAGGCAGAAATTTGGGATTTAACTAGGAAATGGAAGTTATAGGGTAGAGTTCTAAATTAAATGATGCAGTTTTTCTTTACGTGTCGTTTATTAAAACACTCTGAATAATGTACAGTTATAATTGGTACAGATGTGCTTATAATAATTCCATTGTTTAATCACTTAAGCTGGACTTCCACTTCAAAATCACATATTGTAAATGCTGCACTCGTCCAGTGTGTTCACGTTGCACCAGTTGACAAGAAGCCACGCATCCAATGAATTGCTTACCTATATAACAGACAAAAGCCCCAAGTTAATTAATATGTAATATAATTGCTACTTGAATACTAAATACACTAGATAGACAGTTCTTTCAAATTTATTGTTTAAATTAGATTCTGCGTGATCTACTACATATATGTATATATGTAGGCTATTGTAAATAGTGTGATAATAAATAAATAGATAATTATAAGAAATTCATTTATATTAATTTTTGACAGGTAGTTATTAATTATTCTGGTAAAATACAAAAAAAAATATTATTCATCCAATAATTGAGATAAAGTTTATATATATATGTATATTGATTTTTATATATATGTTTTTTTTGTAATGAAGGTATAATAATAAAAGATATACGATACACCTGCTGCACGAATAGAAATCGCCTTCTTCTATTTCCTATACTTCTGTTTTATATATCCTACGTAAAAGCACACACGTAAAGTGGCGTAATAGAATATTTCTATGAAGGATAATACACTAGCTCCCAGAAATAATCCAGCTGCTCCTCCAACGCTAGCTGAGATACAAATTTTTTCTTTATTAATTTAACCTTCGTCGGTTTATATGCGAAATTTTGCAAATAGTTACTTAGAAAGTCACTGAATCCGTACATCATCGACCGATAATATATAACTTGCGGAAAATTGATAATTAGGGTGGCAACAGAAGCACTTACGGGCGTATCGTCTCTGAAACCGATTAGTGTAAATGTTAGGCTATATTCTATGTTTATTTTATCGAGAACGGCTAATATCGATAAATACAATTCGCTCTTTTCGCTGCCCCGTATTTGGTACTTAATAACGTAGCAGTTTGGGTCGCAGCCGCAGAAAGGCGGTGGGTATTCATAGAGGAAGAGGTCGTTCGTTATATTACCGATGCAACGAAGCTGCATTGCGTTGCACACGTTTACACCTCCTACAAGGGTACGAATTGTTTAATCTACATCTCTGTCGACATAATTGCTACTTTTTTTCTTAAACCCCTTGACCTGTGATTCTGGCAAAGTGTGGTCGACACTTGCAACGTTCCTGTATCACCCGCATCCTGCACTCCTCCACGCACATGTTCCGTGTGTAGATCGGCCATATTTTCAAGCCACCATCGTTGAAGAATTTGCACTTCCTTTGATGAATCCGGAGCTCTTCGACCTTCGTTGCCGTCTTGATCGCGGACATCGACATGGTCGAACGTTGCAACACCTTCTGTCGTATCAACTTCATTTGGATGTCGTACGACAATATATCAAAGGGATCGCATAAGCCAAGCTATATCGATGGAATAAAAATTTGTATTATTAATAGCGCCCTGTATACTGTGCAACTGCAACTGGATACAAACGCGATTATTACATAGGCAGAAGTGTCTACAGAGATCGAATCCTGCGATTTATCGTCATTGTGGTCGTAGTACGGTATTTCGTTGGGTATCGGAATAACAGTCAAGTTATTGCTCGTCCAGTACCTCGAAAGACCAAGGAAGATGAGAATTTACTCAGCGCTTATCGCAAAATAACGTCAACTTTCCACAATACTGTTGAGAATGAAAAAATACTGACTCGTAGGTAGCATAGACCGCGACGACACTCCTCGACACTAGGCACACGCCCCTCTCCGTCGTTACCCAGGTCTCGTAAGGGTCGTCCTCCTTCAAAACATTTGGTGGAATATCCTTTCGTAGGTTGTAAAGAATTTCCAACCATTTACCTGGCGGCACTTTGTCAAACAGGGGTGTAGTCGACATTTTCTCGTAATCGACATTAGCGAGAAAAGTGAAAAACTGTTCTACGTCTGGCGCGCGTTCGATACCATGTCTACGAAAGTGGCAGATGAGAGTTTCGAGGGAAGAGTCCACATATGCAACGTTACGCCTTACCTTTCGAACACGTCTGAAATTCTCTCTTCCTCTATGTTCGGATACGGACAAATATATACAGCTGGTTTGGCTATTTTGAATCGGTCTCGATCGTTGTCCACCACGATCACTGTAGCGCTGTTCTGATAGCGATCCCAAAAGAGGACCGACAAGGAGATCAGGCACAGAAGGGCTCCGACGATGAACAGGATCGTCAGCAACCTGTATTATTCGCAAATTATTCCTCCTACAGCGTTAACCCGTCAGAGGCTATTTACTTTTCGACGGGGTGTCTATTGGGAGCGACCAAATGATTTAGGCCGTGTATACTCGAGGCACTAGCGAACTCCACCCAGTATTTCCCTGCGTTCGACTTAGGATTGATGGTTTGCATGCCAACGTGATTTGGAACGTCCTCTGGCACGGACTTGATTTCCTGCAGGATAGCTTTCTGCCGAGCCTGAAGGTCCGGCATTATTTCCTTGTCGTAAAACGAATTGACGCCGATTTCCCTCGGCGGCAAGTTCACCGATATCTTCGGCATGGTCCCCGCTCTGCTTCCGCCTATGGTTGCACTGGTCACTTTCCGTACTGATAAGTGCGGCAATACGGACCCGCGGACTGATTGAAATCATCGCACGCGAGACTATTAATTATAAATGTAGATTTGAACGACAAGGTCCTGGAAAAGAGCAACTGGAAAGTGGAATGGATCGATGGAAGAGATTACGCGGCCGTTCGAATCGCCCTGTAATCTGCGCAGCTGAGTCATACAATAGAGTACAAAGGAGACTGTGAAATTATTCAGCGTGTTCAACGCCTGCTCTGACACTGGACTCGGAACAAGAGAAACCTGCGATCCATGGTTTCTCCAAGCAGTATGTAATGTAATGCGTCAGATCGGCGGTTTCCCTACGGGCACATTTTTCTACCTTTTTATCGTCCATTGCATTGGGTAGTTTCGTTTGATAGGAGGGGAAACCCGATCGGTGTAATCGAATTTATTATGAACGGAGGTGAACCTGGCTTCACAAGGTTCCGGGCTGTCCGGGATGTTCAGCAGTCCGCGTTCAACCGAAGATTCTGACGACGTCGCGACGATGGCACGGTACCCGATGGAAATGGTTAGGTTACGGGACAGTTTCAGCTCGGCCGTGCGGATAATCTGTGCATAATTGTTTCAGAAAAGGGAGAACTGCTACATGCCGCAGATGTGCGAGAGAGAGAAGCACGCCAGCGAGCACCATTCCTTTCGCGGTTCGACTCGCCCCGATTACGAGTTCGCGTACGAGCATGCGCGAGCCAAGCTCCAGCAACACGAGTTGGATAAAAGGCGAAGGAGGAGGGCGAAGATGCAGCTGCAACATTGCCCCTCTTGCAACTGCATGCCGGAACCAGCGATGCATCTGGCTGGAAGAACCAAGTAACGTTCAGTCTTCGCGCGCGACTCGACTGCGATGGATTTCACGCGGAATCAGCGGCACTGTTTCGCCCCAGGTACTCGGAGAATGTGGAGGACGTTTTGGAGAATTACGAGCACTATCTGACAAATCCGATAAACGAGAGCAACCGGTGCTCGTGCAGTCACGCGATGCCAAGCGCGTACCATCAGCCGCGGAAGGGGTCGGCGAGCGATCACCGACATCCGCGCCGAAACGAGCCCGATCACACGTTCTTGTCCGCGCTGGAGACTATCGGCAATTCCGAGGCAGTCGACAGCGTCGAGACTGGCTGCGGGCACGTGACGTCCACGAAGAACGGTTTCAAGAAGGGCAATCACTGGAGGGGTTGCCAAGTAGCTACTATTTCTAGCCGTCCCCGAGTACGGCGAAACTATTTAAAAATCGCGCGCACAGGTGCGGACAGAGCTGTGCGAGAACTTTGATCGGGGCAGGGATACTCTGGCCAAGTCCCCGCAGCATGGGAGAGATCGCGTTCCGAGATCGGAGCCTCGGACCTCGAGGCAACTGACTGAACAGACGAGCAAGCTAGTTCTGAACGGTGTGCCTTTGGGAAACGTCGAGGACGATCGGGAGGAAGCGGTGAAAAGGAATCCTAACGCTTTGCTGTCTGCCGCTGTTAACACGGCGCGACCGAGCCCGACGAGGAGATCCGATTTGCAGGCTTCTTTGAAGTGCAACACCGATGACGTGGTAAACCTTTGCGCCTGCTGGTCCTACTCGTTTATGCTTTTTATCCTCGCTTCTCTCGCAGTCCAAGTTCAACGCGCTGCCCATCAACCCGGACGATGGTCAGAAGCAAACGGAAGGCACGCGGTTCTACAAGACGCGCAAGCCGTCCACCATTCTACGGAGTTCCGCTTGCAGACCGAACGACGAGTTTCCGATTATCAGGGAAGAGATCCAGGAAGACACGCATTGCGAGATAATCGTTAAGGATAATGATCAGGGGGCTACCGTCAGGAAAAACGTTTACGCTGGGGGAGATCTCGATCTTCACGCTAGCAAGAATCACATCCTCGGTCTGATCGATCGAGCTCTTAGCAACGAGTTCGGCACCTCGATGGATCATCAAGGGGTAAGGAGTAACGTATTCTGTTTTTACTTATCTACGTACGACGAGATCCGCGCGTTCACGGATATATCTTGCAGAACCCGAGTCGAGAGACGCAACGAGAAATCTGCATCGAGATAACGCGAGCTATGCAGGGCGACTGTTGCCAATCGCTCGCGGAGGATTTGTTCAGCCATCGCGGGCCGAACGCTGATTTCATCAAAAAGTTGCAGATCTTTCGATGGGAGCACATGAACCACATTCAGGACGAGGTCCGGAAGCTGTGCCACCTCCAGCAGTTCCTGGACACCTACTCGTCGGAGCAACCGTTGCCCGCGGTGCAGCCGCATCTGGGTGCAGTGGAGCAGCGACCGGAGGAACGGCAGCAACAGCAACACGACGAGAAACAGAGTCCTTGAAAGCTCCCGAGTTTCGAGCGCGTCGAACCATTGCAAATATTCTCGTTCCTGTTCCTGACCACGTATCGAGCTGCATTAGGCTCGATTCTGCAGCAACGCGGATCCCTTTATAGCGATATATTTTTTATTACTATGTATATTCGATCGACTTATACATCGCTTAAAGTATTCGAGATTTTAATAAAAGGAATATGGTATAGAGAATAAAATAAATATATTTCTGTATACCTATAAGCGAATAAATACTTTTAAAGCATTGGTGCGTTTTGAATTTAATGCCCGTCGTATTCCCTAAATTCTTATCACCTATCAGCAGTCTCTAAAGAAACAACCATTGCTTAACTACTTACTCCTTGGTCATACGAATATCTTTCTATTAATCTCCCGTTCGAACAATTTGCTCGAAATGCCAACATCGATGAAACCACGCCTGTATCAGCATCACTTTGGTCGTCGTGCGGGGTGAATTGATAGGATCGATCAATTGCTACAATGTGATTACAGAGTCTTTGCGAATCTACCAAACCCGTTGGCGATTGCATATTTTCGCACAGTCACTCCGAGACGTGCACATCTCTTTACAAAGCAGCACGGAAACGCGTCGGTTTCGCTAATGGAATGACGTTAATGCAAAAGGGCCGATACGTACTGGATTAAAATCAGAATCTCGTGTTGTCGGGCATTTTCACGAAATACGCGACCTTGTCCTCCGCCACCCTGTAATTGTGAATCCACCTGGAGCCCTTTCTAAGGCTACCGTCGATTCCATCCCTCCACACTCCCGCGGGCAAATAGACTTCCCTCTGCCTGCTGCCGGAATAGAGAACCGGCGCGACTATCAGCTCCTCCCCCACGGAAAACTCGTCTACGACCACGTGGCACGCTGGATCCCCCGGATCCAGCATCCACAATGGCCTGATGATGGGCAGGCCGGTGTCGAGGGTCTCCTTGGCGTACTTTTTCAGCAACGGCGTCACCGTTTTCTGCCTCAGCGTCGTCAGCCTCTTGGCTATTTCCAGCACAGACTCGTCCGAGTATTTGCTGGGCAGGTGGGTGAACCGTATCACCGGCAGAAACGTGGACAGTTGCAGCCATCTGATGTACAGCTCCTTGTCCGGCAGGCTCACCTCGAAGTCATTGTCGGGGTTGTTGTCGGACATGGGCAGAGCCACGTCTCCGCCAACAGCGCCTGGCATGATGAACGGGTAGCCTACCATTCCGTAAGTGAGAACGGTTGGAATGACAGTCTTAATCGCCTTCCACGAGGAGGAGAACGCAGGAAGAGACACGAAGACCGGCGCCCGGGGCCTGGAAATCGCGCCCGAGACACCGATCACTGGCAGCAATCCCAGAATCGCTCTTGTGAACAACGTTTTGTAATGATCCGGGTTCGTCAGCGGCTGCTCGCACTTGTAGTAGTGAGGCATGTCCTGCGCGGTGCCCAGGTCCAGGTAGAATGAGTTTACGTGGTACTTCATGATGAAGCTCTCGAGCTTCGACTGCAGCCAGGGTAGAGTCTTGTTGTTCGTGATGTCCAGAACGCCGACGCTGTTGCTCTGTTTGTATCTGCGTGTGGAATATCAAGTTTTCGCCTTGATGCGGATGTTAGGGAACTAGGCGGCTGAGTGCCGAGAAACTTTTGAAAGAGACTGTCCTACCTGGTTAACGCTGGAATTCTTGGATCACTTCCCCGCTCGGAGATCAGCAGCCTGTTCGAAACCGCGTCCTTGAAGTTCATAGACTCCGTGGATATGAACGGCTGGATGGTGAACACGATCCTGAAGCCTCGACGATGGATGATGTTGATAGTCTCCTCCATGGAGGGGAATCGTTCCTTGTCCAGCACGAAATCGCCAATGCTGGGCTGCCACTCCTCGCTCAGCAGGACGTGGCCTTGCCGTAGGAATCCTAGAGCGATTACGTCCTCGGTGTAATTGTAAATGGCGGCTTCGTTGGTGGGTGAGATTTGCCAAACCGGCTCGGAGAGCAGCGAGTGCACCGCGTGGAGCTCGTCCGGCTTTAGCCCGTCCCACAGAGACTTCTCCGCCATGGAGGAGTGCAGGTTCTTCATGTTGTCCGTCGCGCAGATCGTGTAGTTCAATTGGGGGAGAGGTGTCAGCCGATTGATATAAGCGAAAGCGTCAAAGTTCGCTTGCAGGCAGAAGTCGTTGCTCCTGTTGGCGTTGATGGAGACGTAGAGTGGCGTCTCTGGGTCGACCAGTATCGTTGCGCCCTTCGAGTTCAAGAAGTACCTCTTCAGCACGTTTCCGAAAGGGTGCTTGCCGATGTCGCCGGTGACGAAGGGGCTCAAGTCGAGGCGCCCTCGTTCGAGGGGATAGGGCATGTTCTGGACCTGGCCGGCGCCGTACCAGTGGCCCCTCTTCGAGGACCAATCGAAGCAATCGGTGGGATTGTAGGACGGACTGAGACTTTGCCAGGTGACGTGGTAACAGTGCATGTCCTCGTGCATCGTATGGGCAAGATACAATCGCGTCTGCTGGAGCCACTCCAGGCAAACCGTGTCCTGCTTCTGATGATGAGGCAGGCACGGGAACACTCCCGTGTCGGGCGGGATCCCTACACCCAGGCGAGCCGCGATCACCTCGGCCCCGGTGCTGCTGTACACGTGCATCACCCTCTCGTTCTTATTGAACCTGGAAACCACGCGGGATCGTTGGTGAACTAGCGCAAAGATTTTCGACGCATGTACGTCCGTGACGGCACGCTCACCTAAATTTGTCAAAGTATGCTCGCTGCAGCACGTGTTGAGTGTAATAAATGTGCGCGAATCCTACGAGAAAAACGACGCAGAGAAAGAGTATTCCCACGAACGCTCGAAGTCTGCAAAAGATTACGCGAATTGGGGCTTGACAGTTGGAACTTTCAGTTAAGTGTTTCCGGCTTACCGATAGTCAGCGTTCTGTCTCTTCTTGCTGCTACGCAGAGCTTGCGGCAGGGACAGCTGCAGCTTCTCCTTCAGCAAACTGCTAATGCTGTTGACGCTGGTAATCGTAGAATTGGCGCTCTGAGCACCGGGAAGCTCCATCGGATCGTTTCCCAGCTTCTGATTTATCATCGGCGACACAGCCCTGCTCTTCCTTCGCGGAGGAGCTTGCAGCGGCACTCTGCAAAATTCATACCAATTACGAACGAAGGAGAAATGAATCGTAGCGCGATCTCGCTTTCGTGTACCTTTGCAGCGATACAGCACTGCCAACGTCGTATCTCGGGATCATCGCGTTATCTTATGCTCCACAAGCGTAATCAAATTTCCTCTTTCCGAATCATCGGGAATATATTACCGCGCTAATGAATCGAGTGCCTAACTATCGGACGAATTCGACGCGAGACACTGTGGCACGTAGCACAGACAAATCTGTCGAACAGTAAAAGATCAGAGCTGAACGCACGCTGTTACAAAAATACAAGCAATCTTTAATGACCGAGCGCCGAGACTGGCCGGACGAGTCTGAGAGTCTCGGAGCGGGCTCGTAGTGCGATAACCCTCAGGCGATATAAAGAAGGTCGAATCCGAAGATGATCCTCCTTCGACACCGCTCTTTAAACAGATGAATACTGGTTTCATCTGGTCAGGAAAAACATTCACACGCAGACACTTTGGCATTAACGTCAGAGCTCGTTTGTATACTCTTTTAATCTGCACCGTTGGGCAAGAGCTTTCGAGGCGCGAACAATTCTGCCGCGAGATACATTGGCTACCAGAAACACTTGGTACACGCGATCTAACTAAACCCGTCTACGGCCGTAATGTTCTGCTTTTGCAGGAGACAAGGAATACAGTGAATACACTCACTTGGCCAACTCTTCGTCGTTCGCTTCCTCCTCTGTCTCGGACCCAAGCGGACTTCCATTTGGCGTGGAGCCGCTGTTGCTGAACGTCACGCTGCTGCTGTCGTCGCTCTCCGATCTCGTGAACTTTGAGGTGGTTCCCTGCGGAATTTCAGTCACCAATTGATCCAGACACTTCCTCCAGCTCTTAAATACGGACTTTGGAAAGTACTACGGAACAGCAATGGGAACCGAGACCGATCACCGCGAGCGGCATTCGACAACTGCTCTCGCAGACACCTGGAGCGGCTCGACTAATGCACAGGTTGGCCACGGGTAAACATTACGCAATCGCTCGGAAATCCAGCACTTTTGTGCGTGGAAAACCAAACGATTCACCTACCTCGTAGCGGTGTATATTAAAGATGAGGGGCTATCAGGCATAGTCGCGAAATTAAAGGATATTCTGCGTAATTAGCGAAAAGAAACACTTCCTCGTAAACGAACCTCCTCTATCACTTCCAACTTGGATTTTCCAGCATCGGCGAATGCCTTTTCCAGCGAATAGATCGAGCTGTATCTATGGTCCTTGGCATCCTTCTGGTTCGTGGACAGCAGCGGACGCGTTTCCTCCTGGTCTCTCATGTGACGAACTTTCACGCGTTACTCTCTGCCTCGAAAGCTTATCAAACGCCGCGGTATTCGGCGACGCGATGAAACGCATGGATAGTCGAAATCGCGCAAGCGAGACACATCGACCGGAGTAGAGCTCGCCACTAGGGAAAACGCTGTGCTTTCGGCTGCAAATTTCTTTTCTCCGCTTTGGGTAAACACGAGCTGATAATTAAGCGTACCTCGTAATCCCCTGACTAGGCGTGGACTGCTGGCGGTAATTATCCACGGTCAGGGATAGATACGATGTCGTTGTCGTTCGATTTGCCAACAGGCACGCGCAGAAAGGGAACATGTAAATATTTTTGTGCGAGCATTCGTACTCTCCGAGGAAAAAGCCTTTCCATTGGCTCCTCGAGCAAATTCTTCACCCGCTATTGCAGGATTTAAGAACGCGCGATGCAAGTTTCTTGCCATGATACACAATTCTTTTCGTCTGTTCAATTATAAAGCTTTGACACCGCTGCTTGGACTCACCTTGTGCCTTACGATTCGCAGATTCTCCATCTCGTCCAGATTACTCGGCATCGACACACTCGTTTTGCGTATACTTGTCGCACCAAGCCCCGTCGCTGTTTCAGGGCGAAGGAATCGCTCTCCCGTTTCGTATTTTACTGGTTCCACTGCTTTCCTCGTTTCTGCTATATCCTCGTTACGTCCCGTCGCCTTTGGACAGTCTGGAAACGCGTAAACATTCTGTCGTAACTCGGTTTCGTTACAATTAATGCTTATTACACGCATACATGTACTCTTGGCTATGCAGCGGAATTTGAACTCGCCTCGTTGACGGTACTTTGTTTCTAACGACGTTCCGTCGATCGGCTCGTCTATAACCTCGACGAAGCGGAAAATGAAAAGTACCCAATTAATAAACGGGAGTGAAAAGTACCAAGGTTGCTGAGTCTCGCGACAATGTGCGACTGCCCGGCGGATAAGAAAAAAGCTGATGGTGATCAGAGTGCGCCGGAAACGGTGACTCTGTTCAAAAAATGTTCGAAATCCCATCACCCACCGAAAGACGCAAAAAGCTGCGACGCGGTTTCGGACAAGGATGCTTGGGTCCCGGTGGATTCCTCGCAATCTGATATTGGGTACACGATTTGCGACGGGGTCCATGCATCGCTGGCAAGCTCGACCTGCTCTTCAAGCTCCTCCAGAACGGTACTCGCTTCGCGAACCTCTTTTCCAAGAGCAGATAATAATATGCTTGTCTGACACTGGATAGTACAAGTTTGTCTGCGCGCGAGAGTGCGAGTGTCTCGGCGAAGCTGAAGAGTCGCCGTGGCATCCTCCAGTGATCTATCACGTGCCTTGCACGGACGAAGAGGAAGCGGAGGAGAGACCTGAAATCGAGTGCACCTTGGCGATCATAAAGCCAGAGGCGGTGATCCACAGGAAGCAGATCGAGCGACGTATATTCGAAGAAGGCTTCGAGATTTATCAGACGCGCTGGCTGCAGCTCACGCCGGAGCAGGTCTCCGAGTTCTACTCTGACAAGTATGGACAGCTACATTTCGCACACCTGATCGCCTACATGTCGTCTGGCCCCGTAGTCGTTCACGTTCTGGCGAAACGTCGCGCCGTGGACCACTGGAAGCTGCTTATAGGGCCGACCAAAGTAATTTCTGGACACCTTGTCGCCTTCGTGTACTCGTAGCCAGTGGCAGTATTAAATGTTACAGGTGACGGAAGCTCGGGTGTATTACCCTGACAGTATAAGAGCGAGATTCGGCAGAAGGGGCGAAGATTTCAAGAACGCGATACATGGAAGCTGTAGCCGAGAGGAGGCTGAAAGAGAGATTCACTTTTTCTTCCCCGAATGTAATAAAAGACTATAGAATTGTGCGTTCCTACGGTATAGTTAAGGATCACGATGCTTATGTCACAGTTATACTCGAACCTCTGCTGAAGAACGAGCCAGCAGCTGACTACTTGTGGCAGACGATCAACCCTGTTCTCGTGGAAGCTCTATCTTTGGTAAAAGGAACAACTTCTCACGATCTCTCCCCAGCCTGTATTTTGCTAATGACAACCGACGAGTATTTTCTGCTACAGTGTTGCAAGTTCAAACCCGCTGATCCTGTGCTGTGGCTCGCCAATTGGCTCATCTTGAACAACCCTAACAAGCCCAAACTGCCGCAAGACCTTGCCATAATTCCGACATGAATCTCGAACCTTTTCACTGTTGTATTCGTCATTTTGCATGCAAACGGGCACTCTGTGCTCGTTTTTATCAGAAATAAAGAAACTACGTCTCTACAGTCTCACCTACTGTGTCCATTTCCTTCGGAGACTCGCGCCGTCCACATGGCGATCTTCTGCTTATCCTTCGATGCGTGCCAGGCAAGATGGGACTATACCTTACAGCACAACATGCACGCTGTGTTAATAAACGATAAAAGAAGCCGCATGGTTAATGATCAGCGCGCTGTCGTTGCTATTCGCATTCTCCTACTAAATAGAGCAGAGTTCTCTGGCGATAAATAGCTACCTGGACGTGACCAAATTCTGCACAACGTTCACCAGCTCCTTGTCCTCGAAAGATCCGCGACTAACAATCTCTGTCTCTCCTTTGATCGGCTTGGAACAGTCGCTTTCTTTCGAGTCGTCCTCCACCGCAGCACTCTCCACGGTCGTTCGTGTCCGCTTGTCTTTTTCGCGCGTCGGAGAATTACACGCCAAGTGACTCACGCTAGGCAAATGGATCGTTCTCGACTGGTAGAGATGGCCCTTCTCGTCCAGGCGATCTGCTTCTAGCGGCGACCCCCAAGTAGAGCTTCTGCGTGAAAGAAATAACAGGTGAGCAAACTATTTGGAAGTTTACGGGGAAAGAGATCGAGCGCGATCGAGATTGTAGCACTACCTGGGCCGTTCCTCGCTCTCGAAACGCACTCTCGCGACTGCTCCAGTTCTATGATCATGATCGAGATCATCCCGCGTGATTTCCTGCGTCGCGCCGATTAATCCATTGTCGTCCGGAATTGTCTGATCGTTCCGGAGGCCGTAGCTTCTTCTCGAGTTCCTCGCCTCGCTCTGTTGACCCTTCTTTTTCGTTAATTTCTGCGGCGTTTCCGTTGGACTTGGCTGCGCCGCGGCTGGTGACCTTTGTTGCATAGAAAGGAACGTCCTCGGTATTATTCGATCGATCGATCGAGTTTAATTGTAAAATTGTAAGAATCGCGAGAGGTGTTTGAGGCGCGATTAACCGAAACGACGCGGTTTACCTGCTCGGGGAGTGCCAAGGATCCACCCAGGTGGGCTCGGGGGATCTGGTGTACGCGGGTCTGTACCAGGGCGATGGGATTCGGACCGTTCTACCCGGAGACAGGCGTTCCTGCGCGGTATTTCCGTTCTGATGAGGCGGTAAGATCGACAAAGAAACGCCTCGACGCTCCGCCAAGCCGACCGGGTCGACACTGGCCAGACTCACGTCCCAGGGATCGACGATGGAGAGCAATACTTTCTGCGCAAAGAGAATAAGGATGGAGAGAGCGTAGCAGAGGGAAGAGGGGCGATCATGAGGGACCACCGTCGCTGGGAGCTGGCTAGTTAAGGTTGATTAAAGTTACGCGTGGTACAGTCAGTTCGACTCAAGTGGGACGGGAAGGATCGTCTTGGGAAGTTGCATGTAGGTATAGTAGAACTCGAGGTAGGAAGCCGTCAAATGACCTTGAGCCACGAACTTTGCCCTATTTTTAAATCCAAAGTGGTTCGAACGCATCGAAATAATCTCAAGTAGGTGGAGAACGCGATGCAGGCGATGAATCATTCCCCTTGGGCACGATTACACTCTTCAACGGGCTCATTAGCGGGGTATCGGATTATAGTATTTGCGATCAATTAATCATTGGAAGCAGCATCCAGCCGACAGCTTTACGCGTGCAGGACCATTCTAATTACGTAAGGAAAATTAATAATGCCTTGCCTGTCGCGCGTGCTATCATATTTTCCCTTTTCACAGCGCCACATTAATGTCAATCTCAAGGATGAAACCGTTTCATAGTCACGAGGCCTCCGACGCCTCGTAAAACAAGAGAAGCTTAAGATTCCAATTGCTGTCCTGTTTGATAGGAATAAATAAGTACATTCAGTCGTCCGATTGGTGATTTGCAGCTTGCACTTATTTGCGACGACTCTACTTAGTCTATATTTGCCAAGCGCGCGATCGGTGGAAACAGGCATTATCGAGAGACCCCTATCTTGTTTACGCTCGGCGGAGCAACGAACAGAATTTCAAACACGCGGGACAATAAAGCGATTAAAGTGACGCGCAAACGCCGCGCGGTTTAAATCTCGCGATTAACAAACGAACCGTTTTCCTAGCTGGCCTTTTTGTTGATGTACGATAACGCGGAGATTATCTCGGAGAAGGAAAATCCTTCCGAACGGCTTTGTATCTCATGGATGTTAATCGTCAAGCCGGAGAAGTCCCTTAACGAGCTTCGCGCGGCGTCAATGGCTCGGCACCCACGCAGGATACTTTATTTCAAAACGATTGTTCCTCTGCTACCATTCTCTGGCTTCCATTCGCCAAAGAAAAGCCTCCTGTGAAGTACAATCGGAATGATTATCTTAAAAGCGTGAAAGGTTTGCGCGTGAAGAGCGTTCGGACTCGCTGCGCGGACGCCATTGTATCGTATCCAAGGAGCCGTTCGGATCCTAGGAATTCTGAGGCTTCGCAGCAAAGGAAACAAGGAGGAAAATTCTCGACGATGACCTCACATGTGTGGCCAATTCGTTTGCACGCAACAGACACGAGCTTTTCCGTGAAATTAGGTTAATAGCCGTAGAAACAGCAAGATGACTTTCGACCTCGAGTGAAAGACCGAGTCGACTTCGATGCGACTTGTAGTCGTTCGCCGAGTGTCTCTCGAATTTCCACTTGCGCCACAATTTGACTCCACTCTAATTACCAACATTTTTACTATCCATTTCCGCGCTTCTTCCGCTGGGAAGTTCGTTATAATTTACGTAACACGCCGATGTCTATCTCGCGCGCGAGTAACTTTAATCATATTCCGACGAATTGCCGCCCATCGCTTCGGCACCTCTCCGTAGCTTTAGATCCTCGTAATTGTCGTTTCAACAAAGATTAATACACGGAACACACGCGCCGACAACTAAGGAAGGACGAATCCACTCTTTGTCGAACTTCTCGTTGACAAGCTTCACTAGCGATAAGTAGACAGGCACGACCGTGGCCTGGATTACTGTATAAAATTTCGTTTGCTCAGCCTTAAGCAGGTCTCGAGCAAACAGCATAATTTCTCTCGAGGACATACGCCGCCGAAAAGCGCAGACCCGGAGCTAATTCGAGCGCCTAACAGAAAGACAAACAGTAGTCGATAGCCTCATAAATCGGACGGACCGGCTACGGTGAAGCGGAACGCGGCACAGCCACTTCTCGGCGAACCCGTTCCCTTAAAACTTCTAAACCACTATAATCCTACATTTCATTGTCGGTCGTTATGATAATCTCTATGATCGGTACGTGTATCCCGATTCCAGGAAAATGGGAAAACGGAAAAAGCAACGTAACTGCTCCGACGCCAAACTGGTTAGATCTCCGAAAGAAACGTGATTTATGCTAAATACTCTTAATCAATTTTCCTTGCACACTGCTCACTGTACGAAGAGCTCCGCGAGGTGTTAAAAAGAGTCGATCTATGGAGGCTATGGCAGCCCTGTCGCTCTCAACGACTGATATTTTTAAATAGACCGAGAACGGTGCAAATCAATACGTCAATTGTCAAACGGTGTCTCTTTACGTAACACTGTGGTTTGTCCGTACAAAGAATTGTCACAGAATCCTGCCTGTTTAAGGAATCAAGTAGAGACCTCGAATGTTCGCGCCAGCAATTTCAGCTTCAACTAAAAGCCGACGGAAAAAGAAAGAAGACACAATAGATGGATCAAAGTTCGCGGCTTTTCGAACGACTCTTATCGCACCGAAGGCTTCTCTTGCAGCTTTGTTAAAAAAAAAACTTGCAACTCGTTAAAGTTTTATCGATCACGCGGTTGTGCCAGGGCTAAGGTAGAACAGAAGAAACGCTTCACCCACCTTCTGGCTGTCGGTCCTCTTCCGTTTCCTTTTGAACGCGTCCATTATTCTGGCTCGATCTGTCCAAGTGCCTTTCAGGCAATTAGCGATGGGCGATTTTCAGGCCCTCGAGAGTGGATTTCACCGTGGATAGATTCGATTAGGCGAGAGAACCTCCACCTTCGAAGACAGGTGGTTTTAGACTGATCTTCCGTTCCTTATATCGGCAACCACTTAGCGATATCTTCCGAGACCGCGTTCAATGTATCGGTAACGCGTTCGCACGAGCGCGTCATGTACACACAACCAACGATTTGCACGCGGTTACTCAGACAGTGAAACTGAGACCGCATACTTGTATACGTACAAGATATCGTCCCTCTTGCCGCCCACGGACTACCGATATCGATAAAACCCGTGAGTGACCAAATCAGAGCGCGTGACTACTCTGTTTACGCTGTCACCGATCTTCAGCGGATACCGCTGCGGTTCGTCGGGAGAGGAGGAACAGGAAGGAGAAGGAGGAGGTTCGTGCTCTGAAATGAAAAGCCTTGGAAAATATGCTTAACGGTCCCGAAGGGGCTTCTAGGCGCATCTTGTATCGCAGGCGACGCTGCGTTCTTCTTCTATCGTACGGGGGGGATGTGCTCTCCAACAGGATGGCTCAATGGTTCTGAAGGATCAAGTTCCTGGCGTCGAAGGAGACGGTTCGCGATATCGAAGGAGGTACTCTTCTTCTTGGAGAGGATGCTCGATCTTGGAGGACGTTCTTTGTCTTGGAAAGGAATGTTGTTACAATTAGCTGAGAGAGAGAGAGAGAGAGGACATTCTTGCAGTTTGCGATGTTGGTATTTCTAAGAAAAAACCCTTTACGCTCAGAGGAAACGGTTCGTAGTCCTGGTGGTACCGATCGAAGTGCAACCAGGATCGATACGTTAAAAAGATAGAAATCTGACTCGGTGCTGGACATGTGGAAATGCTCGAGTCGCGACAGGAGCTCGTTACACAATGCGCAAAATCACGGCAGAATTTATTATGTAAGCGACATCGTGCACCGCGCGAAATCAGTATGAAATCAGTAAAATTATAGAGGAGAAACAATTCCGCGAGTATCGTAAAACTATACCCGCTCGTCAGCTCGGCTGCGGAAAAAAAACTGAACGCAACGAGGATTCTCTATTCGAGGCTACGTAGCGTCCGTAGGAGAGAAATAAGACGGGCGAAGCTGCGTTCTCTGCACTTGTTTTATTTTTCCCCCGACTCTTAATAAGATGATTTGGAAAACAACTCGAATAATACCGTCGCTAATCCGAAATACCAGTTTTTACAGTAAACGTCGCGAACTGATATTACGTGACAAATTGGAGCATTTCTTATTACCGGCTACGATTATACGCAATAGTTTAATTAACGCCTAAGGAGATTAACTGTAATGATATGGTCTTACCGTAACAATAATTAAATTATACTACCTAATTCGTCATCCAATTCGACAGACTTGTTTAACGTGTTAATTAATGAAGTAATTAATAATTAATCGTGCTGTCGCCTAATTCCGGGGCTGGTTAAACCAAAGAAAGGGTGCACGCTGCCTTCTCCACCGTTAGAAATACGCAATTGGACGACAATGAGTAGTTAACGTTCACGCGTCGATCAAATCAACCGCCGAATTTTGCGAGCGATACGTTCGCAACGAATATACTAGATATAATATACTATTTAAATAAATACACGCGATAACAAACGATAAAATTTATCGAAAAATGAAAAGATTTCCTTCCGTACGCCGTTCAACGTGAGAAAGTTTCGGCACGTCTCGAGCAATACACACAACTTGGACGTATTTCTTTTCTATCGTTCGCGCTAATTTCCACCGAAAAATATTCTACTAGTCATCGATAATCTAGTTAGCCGTACGTATAACGATGCGTAACTTGGACAGAAATGTTATTGCCGCGCACATAACTATCGCGCTCTACCGATGAGACTTCGCGAGCCACATAGTAATTAATTATGTAATTACTTCATCGATTAATGGAATAATACATCACAAGAAGTCACGAAAATCTTACGGCTATTTCTCTCTGCCAAATCGATAATGCGACCTCCGGCTAGAACGTGTTCCGTTCTATTTTAATACTTGCTCGATACTTGCTGCTAATTACTGATAAATCCTTTAAGAACAAAGTGACTGTTAACGGAAACTGAGACTCCAACGAAGGGATAAAACGAACATTGTCCCGGTAAATCGTATTGGCGAAGATACGAACCATTGTTCCATTCCAATGGATCTATCGAATCTAAGCTGACTCCGAAGCATGGTGAATGCATCGTTTTGCACTGTTCCCGCGACAGGCATCGCTTAACAAAAGATTCGTGAAAACTTCCATGATTTCATCCATCGCGAATACCGCATGCTTCCGTGTCACAATTAACGCCTCTAATTCGATCGAACGTCTAATTGTAAGTTGTAACATGTCGTTCGGAACTCGGGTCCAGGCTAGCAATGTCTTTAGAGACTTTATTCACAGAACTCTAGTAACTTATCCCTTTAACGCTATGAACATCATTTGTTACCACCATCTTCGCCATTCGGCATCTGCTGCCACAAACATCACGACGCACGATTCATTCTGAATAAAGTTTAAAAACATTAACGATAGTTATACATCTATCTCTATAATTATTATCTGCTGAGGCTTCTCTCGTTGCTAGGCGGGCAAACTCTGTGGAGCTGGGAAAGTATGACGCAAGAATAGAAAAGAAGGGAAAGGAACGTGAAGGGGTGGATTGATCGTAATAAATGCGGAAGAAATCTCGTTCCAAAGAATTTGCCCGTTGACCCGTGCACCGCGACGAGCAGGCCAAGATATACATACTTTAAAAGTTCATCAATGTTCTCAACGATATTGAAGACGCTAAAATTAACAGTGTCACTGAGTATTATTATTATTACTATTATTATAATTATTATTATTATTATTTCCTTTCTTCATTATGGCGATCTTTCTGGTGTCTTTCATTGACGTGTTCTTCTTTTAAGTCTTATATTCGCACGATCTTAACGTTCTCCTCCCCCCATCGAATCCCTATTTACCGCCGTTTCCTTCGCAGACGTAGCGAATTCAACGGCAAGGGAGTAGCACGATAAGGTTTCGACTAAGCAAAGCTATGGTTTTCTCCTCTTTTTAAGTTAAATCACGTTACAACCCCCTTTAGATCGCGAATAATTTATACCTCTGCTTCCTTGTGTAATAGTAAAAATATAGTCTCGGAGATAAGTAATAATTCGTGCTATCCTTCGAGTCTCCGTTGCACGTGCTCCCACACGAATGATAAAGGTGAACTGGAAAAGCGCGTCTTTAATAATCGTGCACAGCGGTCGGTGTGAAAGGAAAGTAATGGGACTTAAACGTTACCGTTAATACTTCTTGCTTAAGTTTATTCGCTCGCGCGGACTCGACGAACGAAAGTCTGCAACATCTATTAGGCTAGTAGAGAGGAACGTCTCGTAATGTAATGTGATTCTCATGTCCGAGATCGAATTACGCGCCACGCGTAATGAATGCGATAGGCCAAAGGATAGATCCGTATAGGCTGATGTTCAGCGTGATATTGCAACAATGTCTTACCTCGGAGACTAATGCGATTCTCTTATATCGATTCTCTTATACGAGGAGCAGATGGAACTGAAGTACCATGGATCTCCTATGTTAGAAGTGTTACCTACATCTACTCGCAGCTGGCGTTGGTGTTGGTGTTCAACTATTATATCTTCTGGCGTTTCGTTCGAAAGGGAAACCTTTCGTTTCGTTTCGTTTCGTTTCGCCGTGCCATGCACCGTGTGGCGATGATTCCGACGCGGGATAGGATCGCGAAGCTAATCAAGCGAGAGTCTAACATGCTTCCGGGTGATTCGGGCTCTGCGATCGTTTTAGAAAAGTAATCCTAAACGAAAAGTTCTGGCTACCAAGACAAGTGAAACGATCGATGGAACTGTATGGTCTGTACGTCCCTCGGTATTATGCACCAAACGTGTCCTTAATGTCGGACGTTACGTCATTCGCCCGGATCGTCCCACCTCGCCTCTTCGGCTATTCGATCGAAACAATCCGACAGGAACGTGTACTGTGAACAAAACGGTAATCGTTGTTCGAGACGGGCACTTTGCAGACAATTTTCTTTTTTCAAAGAGAATCCGAATTGGATGCTTACGTAAGGCGTGAAGACCTTAAGCCAACGCGGCGGCCGATTGTCCTGACGCGTGTACTGGAAGCAGAACGCCATTCCTTCCTCATCTACCTCCCACCGGGTGATGGTGTTCCATTGAAATTCAACGACCTGAGATTCCAGAGTGCCGTCCTCCTTCGCAGCGTGTAATTTAAACGCTGCCGCTCCCACGGCGGCGACCACGTGTCCTTCCTTCCTAGAGTCGCACGGACAGTGAGGTAACACCACGTCACCGTAACCGCTCAACTCTCGCGCCAGATTTAGATACTGTAGACAGGGGAAACGTTCGAATAGAAAACCAGCCCGATCACGCTAAACCAATCGGGCTACTCGAGCCTATCTCCGCTATCGGCCTCCCCCCCTTACTTCGTCCTTTCTCGACGCATCCTGCAAAGCTTTCAGCTGGTACAGCCGCTCGCCAGCCGTGATGTGGCCCCTGTTCACCTCGTCCACTGTCTGCCAGAAGATCCAAGTTAGCGCGTGCTCGCCGAGCGGTCTATTTACATTGAAAAGCCACCTTCTTATCGCGAGGCAAGTCGCGCTGGCGGTCGAATAGTTCTGGATGTACAAAGTGTGGGGGTGCTCGTGGGGTTGCAACTTCCGTTCTAGAAAGAAGAGAGCCACATTACCGTAGTAAACGTAACCCCTGTCGCTGATCGATCGACCAGCCTCGAAACACTTACCGAAATTGTACTCTACGATCTCGAAGAGATAAAAGTATTTGGCCGTTTCCGCGTCCAAGCCAACTCTGCTGCAAACCGCGTCGTACACATCCTTGACGGAAGCTGCTTTGGCCACGGTGACGGTGACGACCTCGCGATCTGGCAAGAGTACTTTCAGATTCACGGCTGGTCCTTGATCCCCGTCCTCCTCGAGCCTGTCGGTCAAGAAATCTTGCATCGCGTCGCTCTCCGCGATCACTCGCACCGCGCAGACCTTCTCCAGATACTGCTCCAGACCGCGTCTCCGCGCGTCCAACTGCTGCTCGCTCAACCTGCAAGGGATTCGTGCGATTGTTAATAGGAGTTAATTTCCTTGCCACTAAGCCGTAGCTCGTGGTCGCAACTGATACGCAGAACATACTGGAATGGCCATTTTCCCGGCAGTTTGGGAAAGTTGAAGCCGATGAATTCCTTCTTGAGAGCAACGTGCAGAGCAACGAACTCCCGATAACGCCGGGAGCACAAGTGTCTGCCGGCCATGTGGACGTTGAAGACCACATAGCGCTCGTGCTTTCTCTCGCGGACGTGATAATCCGGCACGCTGATAGGCAAAGACCGCTTCTCGCTGTAGTCCACCGATGCATAACTGACGATAAAAGGAAAGCGCATCGAGTGAATAAAGATACGCCGAGCCGATAGAAATCGGCTGAATAACTAATGACAATTCGAATTCAGTGTCCGTACCTGAGGTCTTCGAACGGCTCGAGCCTTTCAGCTTCCTGCGGCGTAACGGAGATGACGGTCAACGTGAGCACGTCGCCTCCGGACTTGATCAAGTCGACCACCTGCTTGTGGGTGGCTCCCTCGACGTTCACGTTGTTCCTGCAACAGACGAGACGGGCATTATCCTCCGATTTCGACTGCGGGCCGTTCAGCGGATCCTTTACCCGCCGGCGATCGCCTTGAGGCGCGAGTCGAGGATCGATCCGCGGCGACCGCTGCGATTTTCCAACCACTCGCATTGCACAGCTGTCACGTAACACGTCAGCATCTCGGACAACTGTCGGCGCGGCGTTTATCGTCAAGACTCGACCAACGCCGAGCCTCGATGGTCACTAAACCACCAGGATCGATCGGAAACAAAATGTCGGGAAAATAGCCTGCTTGGTGCAGTCGGTTTCGACTTTCACGAAAGAAACGAGTGGGGGATAGACGATCGCCTTGCACGTGTTTGGAATTCTCAGGGTGAAAGGACGAGTGTTATTGGCCCCCGAGCGGAGGCCCGACTTGGAATAAAATCGCGATCTGCGCTCCGAGTGCACATGGACTGTGCACTTTATACTTTTGCCTATCACCGCGCGACCCCTCTCCCCCGCCGCCTCCCCCGACACGTCTCTATTATCTTTGATTTTGCGGTGAACCGGGTTGACCAGTTAACACCGAGAGAATCTCGATAGGTATCTCAGCTGATACCTACTCCTCTGCGTGTCTCTCTTCCCCTTTCTTAGGCGATCTGTGCAGAGGACGAGTGGTTCTTTCGGAGTTGTCGAACTTCAAAAGAATAGATAGCTTTCCGTTGGCTAATAAATGAACGCGACTGCGCCGTTCCCTCGCGAAACTTTCCACCTAATTTCCCCGGAATTCCAGGGGAAGAAAGCTTCCTTCCTAATCCCACCCTCGCAGGATCCTGGCAAAGTCCACGAGAACAATCCACATATTCTTAACGCGAGCTCCTATTTTTACGGCGAACCTTCTCGGGTTCCCTGCATTTGGCCTGGATGACTATCGATGCAACGAGAGAATCGCCCCGGTTCCTCCTACCTGCACCTATGCCACGCGGTTCGACTCGCACACCGTAACGAAACTAACCGAAGGAAGCGCCGGCGACTACTGCTGGGTATCGATCGAAAACAGAAATAGAATTATCGAAACGCGAGTCGCTAATCGCCAGAAATCCCGCGGACGTTGATGCGGCACATGCGGACGAGGTGCGCCTCGGAAAAGTTTCTCGAATTTCCGCGCGAATCCTCGACGGAAGCAGGTCGATTGATCGCGAGAGGCGATAAATATGTCAGTTCCGATAACGAAAGTTTGTCGCCTCGCGGCTTTTTATCGGGGCGTTGCCAATCGAGAAACGCTTAAAAATCGCGTAGAAGTGGTGGCACTGTTCGAACTCTTTTTCTCTCGAAATCTTTTACAAGCCGATCCGCTCCAGTTCCGTCCACTTCTCTGGGAGCATTAGACCGACGAGGCTTTAATCATCAAAGTCGCGAGAAGCGTAATTGAAGAGAAAGCTGAGCGAGCGGACCCGCGATAAATTCGCTGAATGAACGTTAACGTCTCGGAGCGACGGAATCGATCGTTCTAAGCATAGATAGTCCGTGCTCCATAGCTGCGTAACATCGCTACCGCTAGCTGTGCAATCTTATTCCTCCTCCACTCTCTCAACGGTATCGATATCTTCACCACTTTCCAGAGTTTCGAGTACGAGCCTCCACAATTACCTTATCATCGCGTATTTTTACAGAGAAACACCTCGCGCGATTCGCGCGATAAACATCGAGAGGAGCGCGGGTAGGATAGAAAACAGGTCACGTACACTTATCTAGCATGAATCCGCGTGTATTTACATTCATCGATAGTCCATCGACGCGTCTCCAGCCAACTGCTGCGGAGTAATCTGTTTTCCCGGCTGGAAAGGGACCGCTATCGATTAATAAATAAATTGTTCGCTTCTACGCCAGAAAAATATAATCCCAGCGACCCGCGCGATCTTTCCCAGTCGATTAAGAGGAACTCGGCCGAGACCCGAGGCAATCATTTAGGTGTCTTATGTCAGAGAGAAAGCGATAAGCGATAAGCGATAACACAAAATAACTGCGAAGCGAAATCTAAATCAGCGAATCGACTGGACTAAGTAGGTAGGTAGTCGTTCCAGACTAACCGCCGCGTCGTTTGGAAAGGTCGTAAAATCAAGCTCCGAAGCAGCTGACGTACAAATAAACCGTTCGGGGTTTACGGACCCTGCGAATTCCCTTGTGACTTAACAAAAGCTGATGAGACAATGATTCGGGCGCCGTGCCGCGCGCCGCATGCAAAGCGGGCCGTGGTGCTTTTCCTCCCAGCCATTCATTCGCGTAATTACCCAGTTGATCCAATGAGATTAACCCAGCTGCGATTAGTGGAGCTAATTACAGTTGTAAATAGCGCGCAGGTGAACCGGTGGCAACGGTTGCAGGAGAGTGCTACTTTTTAGGCTTCCCTCCAGTTAACCAAGTACCTCCGAGCGTTAGCAGATTTTTAACGCGTGGCGCGATTCTCCTAACAGATGCCAACAGGAACAAACACCAGGCTGATTCGCGCTAAATAATTCGCAACCGCGTATCTTCGCGCTATTCTTAACGTCGCACTTAATCTGCCGTTATTTGTTTTTCCCAGGCACGACTGCGAAATCGGGGAATCGGGGAATCGTGCAATTACAGCCGTGTTATTTCCTCTTGCTTTTCCAGCATGAGCGCGCCGTCGATGAAATACCTGTTTCGCTCTAATTTAATATCGTGCCCTTGGGGGCTAAAAAATCCATCGGCGAGATTGCCGTGCATATGTGTAACCACTTGTTAGAAGCCGCACAAGCGACAAACCTTTCAGAAACATCGGTGCACGGTAAAAGTACCTACTTCGCCAGGGAGGAGGATCGAGCCTTAAAGGTCGTCGCCTAAGGTCGATCAATTAACCCTTAATGCGAATGCTAATGCCCTGTCTCGCCACCGGCGTGCTCTTCTTAATTTCCATCCCGATTCTACGCCTCCCTGCAGGTATAATTCTTCTCGCGAGTTATAAATATTCAGTGGGAAGCGTGCAAGTCCATTGACTAGCTAAAAACCTGATTCCAGGCAGTTTAACGAAGCAACATCACTTATCGAACTCTTCCAAAGCTGCGAATCCCAGTTGAAGTTTCTAATTTACACTGCGGAGACTCAGCTTGGCATTTGGCAGGATTTCTGTTTGTGTCTCGATGCCCCATGCCTCGCCAGCAGAAATCTCTACCGAATTGTTCTCTCGTACGGAGAATTTTCGCGGTGACGATCGAAACTCGCCGTTTCTCGAGTCCTTTCCTCCCGTTTGCCTTCGATGCAGCTCGATGCGAACAATATTAACAAGCCGAACGAGAACCCGTGATATACCGTTACGCGATGGGCAGAATAGTTGGAACGCGTGTCTCTCTGTTCTTTTATCTTTATCTTTTCTTTGCCGCCGTATCATTTCCTATCGCTTATTACAAAGCGACAGTGGCAGGGAAACGTCGCCTGATAAATTATCGATACAGATTGATTTATGACGAGCAAGAACAGATAATTGGAGCAGTCCAACTTCCTCCTCGCAAGAACTGGAAATAGTACGACTGAGGCAGGATTTTGTTTATGCCATTTACTACTCATCGCCGTTTGTTTGTGGCCATCGATTCTAAACGTACAATGATACCCTATGGAATGGGGCGTTCAATGGGCGTATACTTCCCCGTCAACTTCATTTAGTTCGGTTAGTGTGTCGGTTAGTGTTTAGGTACTAAATTTATCGAATAATAAATAGTACCGTCGAACGCAAGGATTCTAGAGTCTAGAAGTTCTACTAAAAGAATCCGGATGATTGTTCGTTTTCCCGCGTACATCCTATCGGTATCGTCGCATTCATCATTCTCGGAAATAATTACCTTCGATGAACCGATAGCGGCAGGCGTAATTTCACGATAGATTACCCATTTAATTACCGTCTTCGGATCGAATTAACATAATAGTCGACTACCTAGGACTTAAGTCGCGCTATACCGGATTTAAACTTTTTCCATATCGCAAAAAATGGAGAAGTGGATCAACGCGACTGAAGAATCGAGAAATAAAGTTGTTCGGTTTGAAAAATTCGCCATCGCTTGCATCAAAATCACAGAACAAACAGACCGCGACGACAGACAGTGTCGTATTTCACTGGCGATAGAAACATGTGACAATGGAACGTTTCTCAGACCTTCTAATTTCGGCGCAGCTATAGTGGTACACAATGATACACGGTCGTGAATAACAATCCGCGGTCGAAACCGGTTGCAAATGAAGCACGAGACACGCGTACGAAAGACGTGCCTAGGCCCCAGATTTTCGCTCCCGAATAACGCGAATTTTCCGGCACGTAATTCTCTGAAAAACTGACCAGGATTTCCGTGGACGGATACTCGTGAATCAAGCACGTTTCGCGGCCAGCGCGGGCCAGCATTGTACACTAGTTTACGCGCAATTAATCTCGCCAGTGAAAAAACGAGTGCCGCCGAGTCAGAAATGCGAAGAGGAGGAAACACACGAGGGAACAGGGACTCGGTGGTAGCTCGAGAACGGACAGGTAGGTAGAAGGTAGAAGGTAGAACGCGATCTGTGCCAACGATCTATCATTTCCACCGCGGTAAACAGCACCACGTCTCTACAACCAGGCGAATCGATTGAAGCGAGCACCACGCTGCTATTCGCGATGGTACCGATACGCGGCTTAAAACTCGGGATGGAATGAAAGAACACTACGGAGATGACAGGTTCGGCTGCGTCAGCTCGCAGGATCTCGCGAAAAGGAAAGGCACGCTTCGATCGTGTGCCTCGATCTTTCTAACGTCGCGCACTTCCGACACGGAAGATTCTCACCGTGGACACTGCGAGAAGGTAGCCGGTATGACAGGTAGACGCGCACAGTGGTCGAGACGAGAGGAGAAGGATGAGGCGTTGGAGATTTAAGATAAGACAAAGAAATAGCAGAAGCACGAGCGAGGCGTGGAAAAAAAAAGGGGGAAACGGTGGTACTCACACTTCGAGTATGCGATCGCCTTTTCGTACGCCGGCCTTCTCGGCGGCACCTCTGGGTAACACGGCGCTGACATGCTGAAGCGGCGCGTACAGTTCCCCGTTGATGCTTCTCAGTTGTCCACCCTCGCTGACCTGGCCGCGTACGTTGAACCCGAAGCCAGTCTCGGTCTTGTAAATGGTGACGCACCTCGGCCCTTGCCCGATCGGGTTCGTCTGGTTCACTGGGTGCTGGGGCACGCGTCCGTTGTTGATCATCGTCACGCTCGTGCTCCTCGTTACGTCCTCGTTCGCGGCTGGCAACCGCTCCACCTCCGACTCGCAGTCCGCCATCTTACTTTCTGACCGCCCATTGATGTTCCGCTCGTATGGGAATCCACCGCGAGACTGCGCCTCCGTCGAGCCGCGTCGCTTCCCTCTCTTTTCCTCTTTCGACACCGACCCCTCTCCGTAGAAATCTCCAAGCGCTCTACCCGACCAATAAATCTATCCCGCGTCATCCTTCTCAATCCCACCGCTATGCCGCTATCCCTCATTTCACTGCTGGCCGCTAGAGGCCCACCGTTCAAATCTGGTCTTACCATCTAGCTTATATTTCTTTCTGCAACAATTAGGTAATTAACGTTACTTTCGCAGGATCGTTACTGTGGCAAACTAAACGGTATGTAAGCCTAAGGCGAGTGTGATATATGTGCGTGTGTTGTTTGTCGTTAGTCGTTACATGTACCGTGATTCGTGAACGATGAGAATGAAAGCGTGAATGTTCGAGCGATTCTTTTAAAAAGCCGCAAGTTGTCGCGCGGGGCATTGGCTGCATCGCGCGTGCGCCGTGTTTCAGTCCTGCAACAAACTACAGGTCAGTATATTATGTTTAAATTTCAGATTGTTCAAGCACACATTTCAAAGTGCTGCTCTTTCTAAGTTATAGGCTTTTCTACTCTTGCTACTTTCAGAACGAAAATGGGGCATAATTGTGGGAGACGGAAGACGATGAAAACGCACGGATTAATGCCATTTATATCTGCAATATATTAAATAATTATTAGATACATTTATGTGCGATAGTCGTTTCAAAGTCATGTCATTCGTATGTACAATTTCTTTCTTTCCTCCTTAATTAAAATTTCTGCTTTTTTTTTCTTCTTCATAACATCTCAGCGCGTTTCACTTTTCCAACGTTCAAATCAATCGATTAAACGACAAGGATTGCGTGTGTTTAATTTACACGAAAAATATTTCTTTTTTGATATTCTCTTCTGCGGTCACAATTCTTTTCTCCACCATCTTTTACGTCCATCTTTTTCTATAATGTAAAAAAGTTAATGGTCGGGTATCGGTCTTACGAATCGGTACTTCGAAGAGACGGCGTGACATCGACGAGACTTTTTAAATTCAAAACGGACCGACTACGAGAACAAAATGAGTTATCGGCGAGGGCGACGATCGAAATGCTAAAGCTTAACGTTCCTTTCGCCAGCGGAATGAAGGTATAAGCGGGCGAAGAGCAGAGTGAGAACAGAAACAAGGATGATCTAGGATCTACAGCATCTTAAAATACGTAATTCGATCCGAACCACGTATTTCGGGACATTCTGTACGAATCAATGAATCGTAATACTGTTGGATCGATTACTTTAAGCTATCCACCCTCAGCTTTCATTACCACGCGCGGAAAATTACTTCGCAGGGGTCTAGGTTACAACACGTTATTCGTTCGAGTGTCTTACAAAACCTTTGGTACCTGCTCCGGTGTTTTTTTTTTTCAGATTCACGCAACCTCCCTCCCCTTGATACTCGCCTGAAGATATTATACGAGATAGGACACACACAAAATTGCTATAAAATCACACGTTACATTCACACTTAACAGTTAGGGACAGAAGTGGCCGAGACATCGAATCGGATTTCCCTTTCGTTTCAATGAAAATCGGAGCCACGGTGAAACCTCTATACTCGCAGGTTACACGTTCGATTACCAAATGAAATATCAAGGAAATGCAGCGAACCCGTGTAATTAAGAGTTTCATGCTTCTCTTGACTCAATAAATCCTTTCAACCCCAGCATTGTGTAACTCTCTTTCCCTTCTCCCCCTTTTCCTCTCTTTTTTTTTGTACCATCGGCAAGTTCTTTGAAAGTGAAATCCTGAGAGTACGGAGGTCTAAACAAACCTTAAGATTCCGTGACAATATGTGCGCAATATGTACATCGTACGAATATTTTAAGATAAACGTTTTTTTTTTAATAAATATATAGATAATATATAAAAGGGCATCGTGAACTAATTACAAACGTTAGAGAAATAATAATAATAATAATAGTAATAATAATAGTAATAATAATATAATAATAATAATAATAAACGTGATTGTACCGATAACATGCCCTTTGTAAGGTAACCCAAGAATAGGAGGAACGTGCATACATCGAGGTTGTTCGAAGTTATTTAAGTTTGACTAAGCATTTAGTTACAACAGCGCTTCTCTCTTCTTATATAAAATTCGAAGATATACCTCTAACAAACAGTGTTCCCACTATCGATAGACCGTGTTGCATATCGATCGAAGTGAGAGGCTAAAATTTTGCGCGCAAATATACACAGACTCTGTACAGAAAAAAAGAAACACGTGCTGGGTTCCGGGCAAACTGTCTCTCGCATCCAATGAGTTCCTTGGCGTCGCGTCGCCTCACGCATTTATGGCAAATTGAATTTAATAAATTATCGAGTAGAGTCGTATGGTAACGCTAGATTATGAAATGTATATAATGGCAACGTTCGAACGAACGAAAATTACGAATCAAGTGCAGGGAACTCTAACAGCTATCACATACTCATACATCGCGTTACTAATTTCGCATTTTATGTCTCGAATTAAGACTCAAAGATCGTATGATACATCGAGGTACATCACGACGCAAGAAATACACTGCGACACTATATCGTCTTTTGTAACAACGATCTAGCAGTTACGATTCTCTTGCAACTATCCAATATACATTTCACGAACAGACGGTTAGACAGCGGTGGCTAGAAATCGGACAATTTAAACGCGGCTCAACATTCATTCTTCGGTTTATAAGAAACACTGAGGTGACACTTCTGTGCAAACGCTGCTTCAAACGAAATGTTTAAAAGAGCATTCACACCCGTAAATATAGCTGTACGTACTCAGCTCGTGTATTTACCTCAAAATACATATTGTTACGGATCAGTAGAACTAGGTTTTTCTTTTGCTTCCGTTTTAAGGGAAAAAGCTTTCGACATAAATCGTCCGAGACCAAGAGTACAGATTTCATGGATGTTCCCGACATTGTCAACACAAAAACTGTTCGCTTTTTAAAGGCCTAAATTATAAATCACATTGTCTTCTTTTCCTCATTCCTGTGTACGTGTCTGTCTGTGCTTCTGTGTAGGAGTGTGTGTGTACGTGTGTGTGTGTATATATATATATATAATATATACGAAGGCTTTCATGGAAGAGCATTTCATGAAGTCGTGATCAATCTTTCCGCGCTAAGAACTTTAAAAAAATTCTATCTTCGTCGTAAAACGAAGCGATAGATTTGATACTTGAGGTAAACTAGTAATATAATTTACTCGACTCGTTTAAAAGTTATAACACTGTATAATCTCACTAATTTCCTTAATGTTTATAATCGAATCGGAAGTAGTGTCATCTTTTTAATCTATACGGTGATCCCTGATCAGCAATCCCTATAAAGGAATCATCTCTTTCGCGAATCATTAGCCAATTTCTTTCTATGCGACCGAGTTGCGGTATTCTGAGATGGTTATAGGAGATAATCTTTGGTTATCCGAAAAAATGTCTATTAACGTCGTAACACGTTACGAATTATAATATATCTGTCGATCTTAGAAACTTGGATGTATCTGTGACTATCCCTTGGCCATTCGTTAAATCACATTTTAATTCGTGATTTCACGTAACATTTGTATCTCTTTGAAACCTCTGTTTTTTAAAAAGTTATTCATATTTAGGTCTTGATTCTCAATAAGGTTGTACCAATTTAACCCTCTCATATAAAGATTCTATAACAATGTATCTTTGCCGAGTCTGGACTGTTACTTGGTAATTTAAGTTATTACAAGCTTGACGCGGGAGGAAGGAAGCGGCTAACCGAATTGATCAAGTTATTTAAAATTTTAAAAGTCCTCGAAAGATCGTAAAAATGCACGCGTAATCGTAATAAACTAAGATGTTTGAAGAGAGAAAAAAAGAAACACCGCTAATACCTATCACCGTACCTATATCTAATAAATAATGCTTTTTAACGATTGCTTCGAATGTTGTTGAATTTAATAATACTCACTGTTTAAAGCTATGAAGTAGGGTAATTCGCGCTTGTACGTACATATATTTAATTTAATTGACATAGTAATCGTTCTCAACTGGAATGTTTGCAACACGCGTTCGCGCGTTTTATAGTTGTAGCAAGTTATTGCTACCTTTCAGAATGTACAATAAAATTTACATATGAGAGGGTTAAAATAGAATGGGCGCTCGGGCGATCCGATTGTGCCGCGTATCCCGTTATTACTCGAACAGCCATATTTTAAAACCGATTACATACCTGTGCACCGTTCCATTACAACGGACTTTCTCACAGAGCAAAATATCGAGGAACAGAAGTCTCGATTTCCTGTTCGCGCATTTGGCCTTGAAAAAACTAGTTACTTAGATATTCCCTAAATGTGTAGCCTAACGTAAGAGTAGAAATCTGAAATATTACATCGATGGAGATGATAGCAAAAAATAACTTTCAGTTATTTAAGCTAGAAATAGGCTATGTAAGGAGATTATTTATGCATACTCGGGAAGAACATCAATCTCTGGTACATGATAATAGAGTTTATACTCTAATCGGAATCTTCTTCTGTGGTTGGAGGTAACATAGCAAGATGTTGCGGACTAAGCATCCCCCTGGACAGCGCGTACTCTGCCAGAGCACGATGGCAGAAGACATATTGGTCTGGCATTTGAATACTGTAGGCCCTCTGTGCTCGGATTTTCTCCACCGTTCCACGGATATCCACGGTTCCGGTGTCCTCTAACCGCGATATGCAAATGTCTAATGTGCAAAACGTCCCTAAAAACCCATTTCAAACCATACACTTTTTACCGTTCACGGGCATCCCTTAGAAATCTGCCACTCGTCTACCGTACGAAGCACTTGACATACCTGTCCTCCCTATCCCGGCACTGCAATGCACGACTATGGGAGGCCCTCGCGGATGTCCGGCCCATGTGTCGCCTCTGTACGCGAGTAACTTATTTTGCTGCTGTCTCACTAAGGCTAGAAACTGCAGCAAAGCCCTGGCAGATTGTGGAACACCGTAATCCGGCCACGCTGTGTACACCATATGGCAAACCTCTCTTGCCTCGTCAGTCTGAAACGAAAGCACGTTACGGTGATGCGTCACGCGTTTAATTCTTTACAAACATGGGAGTGAATCAGTAGGCTCTTTTACCAGTGCCATTTCGTACCTTGTTGTTTGTAAGGAGAAGCATGGATATCGTGTAATCGGGATTGGTTTCAACTTCGAGAGTAGTTACAGTGAAACCACCCGCTTGTACTTCGTCGCCTGGTTCCGGACCCCAATACTGTGCACACTTTGTCCGTCCTCGTTCTACCACTCTGAAAAATTGTATGGCATCCACGTGAGACCGGTCGGTCGATCGATATTGCAATCTGCCTGGTCTAACCAGCTGTGCGCTACTTACCTAGTAGTCATAACGATCACGAGCGTTTGCTGTTCCCAGATCATCCTCCAAAAATCGCCGCATGTCTTCGGGAGAGGGCCCTGAGTACTAATAAACGCGTTCTTCTGTTTGTAACCGTCCACAAAATTGGCATTTATGTAGTCGGACGTGGCGTCCCCGTCTATTTGCGACAGGCATACTCTGCTGTGATCGTAGCACAGAACGTCCGTGTACCGATTCTTCGACTGGTTTGCTCTCAACCTGGAAGAACATATCGCAACGTATCACGTTGGAGACAAGATTTAGGCGCCACGTGCGAGACAACGTTCCGGGAGCAATAATCGCATACTTTGCGTTGTTGAAGGAACCATCTGGCGGTCGTTGCCTGATTTCCGCGTACTCGGCTATGAGGCCCGCGCGACCTCGCGAATGTATATCTTCGATAAGTTGCTCCATGGTGACGGCTTGAAGACCAAGATCGCCGTGGAGGCTATCGTCGTCGCTGAAGCCTGAGCTAGCCGAGGACGGAGGCTGAATCGGTGAAGGCGCCTCATCGGTTCCCATCCAGACATCGCCGTTCGTGATCTCGATGTCCCCGATATTCGAGATACCATTCTTCGCTTTGCTCTTATCGATTATAGGACTAGTCGAGCTACTAACCGTAGTTGCATTGGGATTCTGATGAGCCGTGTGACTTTTCGTTGTGGGCGATAGAGGACTACCCACTCTGGGGGTAACCTGTAGGCGTATAAATTATGTAGCGTTGGTTCGACGATCCACCGGTACGGCCATCGTTCCGCGTATTCGGCACAACTCACCTCGCAAAGTTCACCCCCGCCTCTGTTTGTCATGGATTTAAGACAGTGGAGCAGCCATGCTTCATGCTGTACCTCCAACGTGCCTCCCAAACGATGTGGCAATGATTCTCGCGGAATATGTAACGTCAGCTGAGGAATGGATACCGTGAACACTCTGTCCCTCAATTTTTCACGAACGAACAGCCGAAGAATCTTAAACGGCGCCTTGAACCACAATGGCGCTGTCACTATCAACACTTTTTTCAATTTGGCTGGATAACCACCCTGGAAACGTGAGAAATGAGTGAGTTAAGACAATGCAGAGGTGGCGATGTAGCGTGGCGTGAAAAATATTAACTAATATATCATTTAACGCGCGGAGGATTCGAAGAAAGTAGTAAAAAAGCTATCACCGATTCAGCTGACTGCATAATTTATTTTCGAAACGGTGCGACTTTGAAATTCGACCTTTAGAAGACGGCGCAATAATAGAACGGTGTATAAACCGAGAGAGCACGGTTTAGTGCCAACTGCCAGCACCTTCGAATATATCTTTGAATGTGCGAGGAAAGGTTTCGTTACGGAGAAATGGCAGGCAGGTAGCGCGAGTTTCGATCCAATTTGCCGGAAAACTTATACTCTCTCGTAAGCCACTTGCGCGTTACGTTTTAAACGAAGGCTTTCGTTCACTGGAATCAGAGCAAACGACTTGTACAACGAGGTCGTCGAACGAATCGAGGATTCGGGGTCGATGGAAACGTACAATCCGCGAAAAGTGCTTCTCTGTTCGGTGTGGGGGAAAAGTAGAGAAGAAGCAGGGACGGAGCAGGGAAGGAGCAGGGAAAATGCTGGAAACACGGTAACTTAACCCTCTGGTGTACCCTCTGTGGTGTATGTAGAGGGCGGAAGTGCCGTAACGGCGACCGACGTCAGCAGTACCACTACATCTTCGCAATCTTAGGCACGCAAGCCCCATCGTCGCATCGAAATCCCGCGAAACGATAAGGAAATACCAAGCCACGGTTTCGATCGTGTCCAAGCGATTTCGAGGAACCTGCCTGCTGATTATCGCGAGGCTCGCGGAACACCGTAGCTATCTACCTACCTATATACGAGAGATCGGAATCCGGATTTTAAGCAACATCTTTGGGGTGCATTAGGTCACTCCGATAGATAGCACACGCTCGGCCGGTCAATCGATAGATTAGAATGTTTCATTTACCGCAAGCCGTGGAGAGGTGCATCGTAAGCGAATAGTTTATCGGGCGTCGATGACATGGACTGATTTCGACGATTAAGCCGTCGAACGCTGCTCAGGATCTCGGGTGGAGGAGAAAGAGCTGCGATGCGGCGATAAATCGAGCACTCTCGATCGCTTGCAGAATCTGATTAATCCTCGGGGCATAGATGGGGGATCGGGGGATATCACTGCCGGCACTCGGTCAGTCTGAATCGATAGCGCGAAGAAATTAGTAGGTATAACCGCGTTTGCACGGTTTGCACGCTTCACACGGATCGAACCAGCACGCCGATGCGTATTAAACCGAGGCGAAACACCAACTGGGGACGCGACGTTCGATTAAATTTCGCTGGCGCTCGAAACGCGTAAACACTTCGGCCGGAAAGAAAGCTTCTTCTTCACTCGCTCGATCGACTCGCCGAATCAGCTTGCAACGTCTCCCCGATCTCTGCACGATAATGCCGCAAAGGGGTCACGATGATTACTGACCGCCAGCGTCCCGACGTTATCCCGCGTACACGCGCATGCGCGCCAACGACCCCTTCTTTTTACCACCGCTCCGCTCCAACATCCCTTACGCGAATTTCTTTTTCCCCCCCGTACACCGGCGCACCGACACACCGACAACACCGACAACACCAAGGTGCAATCCTACGTGCGGTGGTGACGTATCGCTCCAGTGCCTCTCAACTTACGGATTGGCAAATCCAACGACAAACGGAGCAATACCCCCCTCGCGAGCGCAGCTTCAAATTCCAGGGGATGCGAATAATCTAAACAGACTGCTCGATATTCGGGCTTCCCAACCAGCTATTTTTAAAGGAAGAAGACGGCTCTTTTGCGATTACGCTGCTGTAATAATGATGAAAGCGCGATTGATTGCAATTTGTCCGGAGAAGCTTGAGCCGTTCGCAGGAAAGAGAGATTGCGGCGCTATAAATATGAACAATAGAGCGGAAAGTTCGCGCCCCGCCGCGATGTGTTTCCCTTTCATGCGGTAATAATCGTCGGTTCCTGGTTCCTCGGTTTTTGGTAAACGCAGAAGCGTATTTTTATCTGGCATACGGCGTCGACGTGAAAACCTTGTTATAAATAGTTTCGTAAGCACCCTATAATTGCGTCATTCCGGCGAAAGCTTTGAAACTCCCTTGGCTCTGCCCCATAGCGCGCGGTTCACTGAGCAATTGTAAGTGGGTTTTCGTGAAGCGTGAACAACCCCCCTTAAGCTTTCCTGTTCTTTCAGATGCACCCCTCCATGTACGAGACGCTCCGGAATCACTTTATGTACGCTACCCTCTATTATGTAATCGGGATCGTGCGCCACGTACTTATCCGCATCGCCATCACGCGCACAGAAACCAAAGTATTTTTCCAAACGTCAACGTTGGTACTTGTACACGCGTCGCGGTTTCGTTCCCGCTAAGAATACAAGCTAAAGATGTTGATTAAATTTCCTGTGCAAAGATAATAAGGCCTATATTTGGAACGATCAATTGGCACGGACAAAGCCTCTCCTCGTTTCGCGGAGCTCCAACGAATCGACGCGCAAAAATTCTTTGGAAACCACGGCGGCGAGAATAACGTACACGTTTATCTCCAAGTTGAACAGTTTGTGGGAGACTTACCTTCAGGAGGGTGAGAATCTTTTGGGAGAGGTCATAGTCGAAATTCTGGTATTTGCTGTCCGACATATCGTAAATGAAAACAAGACCATGCTTTTGAGTGTCCGCGCTCTCGAGGGCTGCATCCAATTGGTACACAACACCCTGTAACACGGCGAGGAATGTTTGATCGCTCGATAGAGCATAAGACACGGTAGGTGCAGACCGGTGGTACTCACTTGCAATGTCGTTTGGTGCGTTGTATTCTGCGGAAGGTGCAAGTGCGCTGTGAAAATAGCTATGGCTGCCCCTGTACCATCCCGAGAAGGCTGAAATATCGTTACCAATGTGTCATTAGAGTTACGCCCGAGCTACATAAAAGGTTTCACCGGATCCTGCATCGAGTTGCACAAGATCCTTACTAAAACTGTGAATTTTCCTGTGCGTAGTTCACTGAGCAAGGGTTCCTGGCTTGGGTATAAAACTGCTAAACCTTCCCTCCGCCTGGTGGCTTCGTGCTGCTCGTACAGAGCCAAAGCCCTTGCGACTTCAAACTTTCGTGCTGTTAGAAACTTGACCGCCGTGCTCCATGACACTGGACCTGCTCTTCTACCGGCTCGGCATTTGTTCACTGCTTCTATAAATTCTTTCGTGGCCTGGAAATTGAAAGGACCGCGAGGAGTATTAATCTCGGGGATGCGGCCGTGTCGAAATTAATCGAAAATAAATGAGCGCGCGTAAGCGTTCAGAATAATCGCGGTCAGGCTGCGTCTCGGCGCGTTTCTACACTTTCGAAACGTACGAGCAGTCATTCGTCAATGATTTGTGTACATGCTCTGAGTACCGATATAACTTCCGGTGCCCGACTACCTCCCCACCGACCACTTCCGCCATAGTACGATCGCCGGGGCCGGCACGGGTAAATGGATAGGTTCGCTCCAGGGTCAAGAAGAAATTTAATATCGAGAATCGATAGCTTTATACGTAAACGCCCGTAAACGCTGGCTTCCCTAGCCCCTTTTCGCTTTAATATCGACGCGACGGCGACCTGTTTAAAAAAAGTCAGACGTCCGCGAATACGGCGCGCGTATCGATTTCGTTGCATTTTTAATACGACCGCCGTTGAAACGCAGCAAGAATCGACTCTATACTCCTTTCTCTTTCTCGCGTGCACCGTGTTTATAGAACGGAAAAGAGGTTCCATTCATCAACCGCGTGCTATTTCACGATTAATTTATCGTACTACGAGGCCGTTTTCTCTAGCCGTACCAGGCCGAATAAAGTAACGCGCCATCCGCTGGCGAGCATCGACGAGGCGATCGCGTATTATCCCCGCGATGACAGTATCTGGTTGACCAAACATCGGCGGATTAAAGTTCGACAGGAATGCATGCGTATCTGTTGGTCGCGCGCGATCCACAGTAGAATGAGTAACCGGAAAAATCATCGCGAGACACTCTATACTTGGCGAAAGTGATTATTAATAACACCGGTTCGACCGTGTGCCGCGATTTCCGTTAAAATTCGACGGGGAAAAATTCAAAGAAGCCAGAGGAAGTGGGAGGGCAGTGTTTATATTATGCGCTGGTAAACAAGTCGCGAGTCGCGACGCAGACACCGTATCCGAAAATATCGACCGGGAGGATCGTCTGGCGGCCAGCGACTGGTCGAAATGTTGCGTTGCACGAGGCGGAGGATTGATGATCGCTTACCTGCTCCTGCTCGACAGTTAACGCGGCTGCCATTTTGACTTAACGCACACTGACATAACCGAACGGCCACGGCACTAGAACGTACTTATTTTCGACTGTAGCCTCGCGATCCTCTGTCTGTTGCGAGTGCACATTTTGCTCTACGCGTCTAAACGCACCACACGATCCATACACGATTGCATGGCTGCACCGAGCAGCGCCGAGTCACCGCGAAAACAAGTAGATCGGTCCGGCGCGGTCGTTCATTGCCCGACGCTCGACGCATCTATACAAGCAGGCCTGTCGGAGGAGGCTCGTTCAGACGCTCGATCGTCTTTCTCTCCGCAGGTTGAGCGCCATCTTGGGCTGGCAGCACGACCATGTAGGCGACACTGTACCACGCGCTACAGGCTCTTCCATAACGAGCGTAAAAAAATTTGACAATTTGCGCCAGGGACGATACCACGACACGTAACGATAGAGCGCCCGACACTAATTTACGTCCCGTTCTCAAGTATTCGCGTAATCGAGACCTTCCTCGCGAATAGTACATCTCTATATATATATATATTGAACGCTCGTTGTGAAATATGTACCTTGTCTAGGCCAGAGATGTAAATTTTTAATTACACTTAAGGCGAGGAACCACGTCCCGAGATGTTTCACCTTTTCATCCGATGAATGATACTCGAAATAATGTTATTTCGAAAGCGGTCAGGCTGCGTCATCGCGCGCCACGCACCATTAACCAGAGATTTGTAGCATAATTTTATCGGCCGTCTGTCCTTCTCGCGCCGGATATGTGCTATCGTCAGCCGAGTAGCCGAGTATAGGCACCGCCAAAAGCCTCGCCGAGTTCTCAAGTCCTATGAGATATTTCGTGCAAATCAACGCCGGAAACAAGGCACGTGGGTTCTGTAACGGAAAGAGGATCGTTGTTAGTGTATTATTATAATCCGAACACGTATCGATACGTGTTTCATTTACGATACGGTCGGAAAGCCAGACATGTTTGATACCGTTTTAGCTTATCACGATCAAGATACGTAAAGCTTCGCGAAACGACGAGGCATCGCACAGCATTTAAATCCTCGCGACGCGTTCAGCTTTGGGCGTTGTACAAATACACTTCTCAAAATTTCGCGACGAAACTTACGCGAATCTGAAAACGCTGTAACCACCAATGAATGAGAAACGAGGTCTTCATTCATTCTTACCTCAGCCACTCCCATTCGGTCAGCTGATTTTTCCTCAGGCTTTCCCTCCACCTCCTCTTCTATTCTTCCCTCTTCGCTTTTCTTCGATATCTTCGTCATCACTTGCAGCAGACTTCTCGCGAACAGATCTCTTAACATTTTCGCTATCGAAGTAGGCAAGAAATTGCTATTGAATCTTTGCCAACGTGCAACAAGTTAGCGCGTTGTCGAGATGCAACAAGTCTTCTAACGAGATTAAGCTTCGGACTCTGTACGCACGCTCGCGTCTTGTGTCTTCGCGAAGATCCCATTTGTCAGTGTGTCGATGACAGCGTATACACCGCCGCTCAAAAGTTTAGGATCGCCTAGAATCGATCTGTGAGGTGTTAAGAGGAGTAATCTAATTATCTAGTATTCGCAACGAAACGAAACTAATAAAATAGAGTGCTGCAAGTACTTGTCGTTGAAGACTCAAGTTTCGTCGTCGGGATGTGTACTCGCCGCGCTTGCTGCAATGAAGATATACGAAATTGTTTTTTTTTTGTAATATAAACATTTTTCTTATTCAAACGTATGTTCTTACATTTACACAGTACAAAAAATTATACTCAGACCTGCCGGCCCGCGGTTCATAATTGCTATGACTGGGGGCGGCCGGTGGTGGGGTGGTGCGGGACTTTTTGGGGGTGGATAGAAGATTTCGTAGGAGTTTTTTTTTAAGGGCTGTACAATATGTCTCATCATCCGTTCCACTCCGCCCCCAATACACGGCCCCTTGTTCTCTCTCGCGAATCCTTTCGGAAGTCGCTCAAAAAAACCAACACACACGCGCGCAAAACACATCACGCACAGATGCACGCACACACACACACCAGACGCAAACAATCGTTCTATCCCATTTATACAACACACAACACACACACATGCACGATTCACGTACTCGTGCTTCTTTTTCGCCGCGTACTCAGCAACATTTAAATATCGGTATTCCTCCGTAATAATTAATCGTAATAATGATAATTAATAATTAATTAATTAATAATTAATAATGTTATAATAAACTATCTATCTACGTGTGTAAAGTGTATCAATTTTTTGTCCATGTTCTCTCGTGGAGTGTGTGTATCCCTTAATCCTAAGTTTCTTCGTATTTATATATGTATACATATATGTATGTATAAATGTATGTACATACACGTAGCGGGGAAAACAGCAGCTTTGCCTGCAGCAATAATACACAGAGTATGCTTCACTTTTCTCTCTAAAACTTTATACATCCTCGTCTCAGCATCGTCGCTCGTGTGAATTAATAAAGGGGGGTACTTCTTTCATGCTGTTCCGTTACTTATCATTCCCGTAATATTAAACGTTACTTCTTACCTCGACACTAAGATATTTAAAAATTTACTCGTTTAAATATTATTTAATCAAGTCGTTGTATGCTAGACAAATGTTGAGATCAAAGAAATTGCGGTTTCCAGGATTCCAGTGATTTGTTCTCTCGTTTGTTTCCTTTTTTTTCTCTCTTCCATTTTACACGTCGGTCTCACGATTACCAGCTGTAGAGAACACGCATGACGATCGATAAAGCGCGCGGCGAGTCGCCAAATCAGATGCGTCTGCCCTCAAAAGCCACCGGCCATCCTCCTCTTCTTCTCCTTCCTTCCCCCACCATCTTCTTATTATTCAAGCCACTGAACCGCGAATATATGTTACGTGGATTTAAAGAGACATCACACGTTGGACCACGATAGATGAACCAAGTCGGCCGATGGCTTTTGAATTCAGACGTGGCGCGATGATGTATACCGCGAAGGGCAGCGAAAATGTTGAATGATAGGAACTCGGCCTCTCATCTGCGGACTTTTCATGACTAATCTCTTTCTTTCTCATTCCTTTCTTCCTTTCTACCTACGCGCACACGATACACAACCTGCAGAAACAAACACGCGAGAATGTCCACGTCGTTCAAAACATTGGCACTTCTAAAGTCGCTTTACACGCTTTACTCTCGCTTTGAATAACGCGCTGTTAACCGTTAGTTATCGATATTAATTACAATACAATTAGAATATCGCTGTTCTATCGGATAGACGGTTCTTCCTTCCGTGATTTGACAAAAATAACAGGTTTTTTCCTCGTTTTCCGTTTACTCTTTGTTACTGGGTCATCACTGGGCCACAACGTCAATCCAATCTATAAAAACACTGAATTCGATAGATAGAGTCTATACATCTCGTCGAAACTTGCGTCTCTTGGCAAATTATTTTAGTCTTCAGTTTTCCTTTCTTTGTTATTTTTGTTCCGATGCCTTTGTTAAAACACGACAGTGGCAAAACAAATCTTCCAGATAGGCTTTGCTCGGTATAGCCGATATATCTTTCGAAGGAAAAAAACGAATCGATGTGTGGACACGTAGAATCTCCGAGAAAGCCAAACTGCAACGAGATTTGTTCTCTCTTCCTCTCTCCCTCCCTCTCTCTCTCTCTCTTTCATTCTATCATCCTTTTAATTGGACTGATGACACGAACAACAGATTTAGGCAGTGTTATCGTTCTTGTGTCCTTTATCGCGCCGAACACAAGAATCTAGCGAGAAATATATATCGGCCATTTGGCAAAGCGTTTGCTTTTACTCCTCCTCCCTTGTCTTTGAATCGATACCAAAAGCACCAGATCACGAGAGCACGCGTAACGGGGATCGACAATTATCACGGATCCAGCTAACAAATTCAATCGACAACATCTAATTGCACAAAAAGGTACCTCTAGACAATCCTCTCTCGTAGTTGCGCTATAGTAAGAATTCATTACACAGTAAATCGATTATCTACATTTATATAATATAGACAGTATGTATTGAATACAGGCACAATATAAGTAATTACAAATAATGTATGATCCAAAGTCCTCTCCTCCCGGTATCACAATGGTAAATGGAGGCGCGGCGCGCTGGTGTCGCCGACTCCATACATTTTCTCAATGAAAATACTCCGCGGGGACTTCATGTCCGCCAGCACGCATCTCGTTTACTCGAGAAAGGAAAACTACACGTAAAAAGGAAATTCTCAAACGAAACAACGTATAATCTCCCATTGGCTCAGCCAATACCGAAAAATCAAACTTTCGAGTTACTCGTCAAATATCACAACAAATTCTTGCACCTCGGTACAGGTTATTCGGAGCATCTCTTACGTTACGGATCCTCCCGGCCATTCCGGTGTCCGATCATCGTAAACACCGCGTTCGAAGGAGCGCAGAGGGCCGGCAACAGGTTCCACTCACTGATTACAGTGAGATTTTTCATTCAAACAACGATCAAATAACGGTTCTTTCGACCGCGACAGGGGGCCTAGGGCTACGTCTCCTCTTTCTTCGTCTCGTTGCTCGCCTTCAGCTTGGCGACAGTCTCATCCTTCACGTTCGCTAGAACGGTCAAGGAATCCTTCACCGCGTGATAGATTATGTTCTTAATCTGAAGCTTGTCCTCGTGATTGGTGTGAGTGTCCGATAACGCGCGGAACTCTTGAGTAAGATGGAAGCAATGCGAGACATTCTCCGGCGATACAAAGTCTTCGGCTACTTTTATACAGTTGTGAAGGTTACGGACTTGGTGCGGCGCGCCAGCTGGCACGAACACTGCGTCGCCCAGGCATTGCACGATAGCGTATCTGCAACGCGAAACAACAAAAAAAATCGTTTTCATTTCCCTGCACCCTCGGCGACGTAGCGACAAGAGAAAAAGCAAGCAAATCGAATATTTACCCTTCGACGCCGTACTCGCGATACAAGCGTTCTCGCAATGGTCCGTCGAGATAGCAGCTCTGATCGTGTATGGGATCGTGATGCGGTTCTAACCGTGCACCGCGTTCCAACGCTACCGCGTTCAATAGATCTCGAATCTTGTCGGCGTCACGGGCTGCGTAAATGTGCCATAGCGCACCGGGTGCCTCGCCGCGTTCGCGTACGCGTCGCCGTGTCAGGATATCACAGCCTGCTTCGTCTATCGCCCTCAGTGCTTCTGCGGTGATTAAAAGTTTCCTTATTATTATTATTATTCTGCTCGAGCAGCTGTTGCATGCTCGGCGAAATACAATGAAAGCTAACGATAAATACCTTTGATGTGTTCGTCGTTGTCGGCATCCTTCGGGATCCCCACGTAAACCATTACGTTCACCGCGTCGGAAATGTCTAGGTGAAGATTGGTCGTGCCTTTGTTAGGGTGGAGAGCCGAGCCGTAAGCATTGTACATTTTCGGTCCCAAATCGGGCCTGACGAAGCAGTCGGGCAGCCGACTCGCCAGGTTCAATCTTCCATTTCGGTGCGTGTACTCGGACAACGGCAGAACTTTCATCAGATCGGCGAACCTCGATGGCAACAGTTCCGCAAAGTCCTCACCGGGAGGCCAGTCCTTCAGTTTCAGCAGCATCGGATTCCCTCTCTCGTCCTTCAGCCTTTTCGAGAAGTTCTCGAATCCTTCCCAGAACTTACGCATGGGTTGATTCGGCACCAGGTTCCCCGTCATACAGTTGACAAGATCGTTCTTCTCGTCGCCAAAGTCCCTGGCGAACGAGTCCGGATGCCACAGATTTATGTCCAGAGACTTCGAGACGTCCGACACGATCACCGGTTGTCCTCGTTTCCACTGGTCTTGAAATATTCTATAATTGTTCGGGTTGTTCGGATCGTTTAACCTGAGCAGCTTCCCGTCGCACAGCCAAGAGTGCGGCACATTCGGATAGAGGCTTTTGCTTTCGGTGAGCGTCATGATCCTGATGGGCAACGGTTCCCTTCCTTTCTGCGTCCACTTGTATCTTCTCACGAAATGCTTGAGTTCCCTCGGTTTCTCGTCGTCCATCCCACTTTCCCTCTCCTTTTTCACGCTGTGCTCTATCACGCTGGATATCACCTCGTCCAGCGTGTCCATCTTCGACTTCTTTCCAGACTTGGTCACATTGTTCTGCATGTTATTCCCGGACGTGACGTTCGCGTTACCGCTATTGTTCGTCGGTGAATTTGATCTGGAACCGCTGCCGTTCGATTTGTGAGACGGCCGTATAAGTAACTCCCTGAGGGTGGAGTAATTACCGTCGCGATCCTCGTCGGAATCCGAGCTCGAGGCGCTCTCGTTTTTGTCCTGATTCTGCAACGCCACGTCCGCCAGCCAATTCAGGGGCGAGTTCTTGTCTTCCCCGTTGGTTTTGTTCTCCGACGATCCATTCGACTCGTTCACCTTCTTCTCCTCTTTCACTTCCTGTTTCACGTTCCCGTTCAGAACCGGCGCCGAATCGCCTTTTATCATATTTCTCAGATGCTCGTTCGGAGAGGTCTGAACGACGAGGGAGCAACCACAGTGTTGGGGTATTCCCCACTCTCCTCGACACTCGTGTAACCGCTGTCCGAGGCGTACCAAGCTATCACCGGCAATAATCTGCGTGAGCATCAGCCGCTCGGGTTCGTGTACTTGTCTGTTGGTGCACAGAAGCCACGAGAAGTCGTCCCTGTCCTTTCCGCTTTCACCCCAGATCTTGATCGTTCCATTCTTGCGTCCCTAATAATATTCGTATACTTTGCTTAAATCGTTGCTCTTCCAATAGCAAGTTCTCGCGTTTAAGATAGATATAATATATCAGTGTTAAAAAGCTCGATATTACGTAGTTGTATATCACGGGTTTTCAAGGAATAATCTGTCATCACGTTAACGCGCGTTAAGAATAACGCGAAGGAGAATAAATTCGCAAGAATCACGTATTCTTACCTTGTAACAATCGATGCAGACGACGAAGCCGCATTTACCACAGGCCCAATGATAGTTGAAAAGGGTCGTCTCGCAAACGTCGCACATCTCTCGAACACCTTGGACCACTCTCTTCCACGCCACCGTTCCGTCTATAAGTCCCGAATTCGCTGTCATAATAAAGAAACAATGGATATGCAAAGCGTTAAATCATGCGAACAAAGGAAATTGTAAAAGCGAATGTAAGTGTAGCTATATGATATGTTTAGTTACATGCGTAAAACAAGGATCCCGGATTGAATTTATTCAGCGCCGAAACACGATACACCATATAGAATGTAAAGTAAAAATATTAATCGGAAAGGATGGGTTTTCGTTTCGCGTTTGTCATAAAATAGGTACTTCAACAGTACGGCACTATCAAACATGCAAAAAGTATATAGATATCGATGTACATTCCCGGTGGCATGAGCTTACGATACGATCTTATCTGAACAGTGTAGATTTACCTTCTGCCATGTGCTGTTGGAGGGCATCTTTCTCTTGATGCAGGAGATCGCAAAACTGGTCTCCAACTTGACGAAGTAATCTATGAGCCATCTCCAAGTCTAAATCCTCTTTGTTGTCCCCTTTCTCTTTGTCATTCTTATCGGACTTGTCGTCTTTTTTCGCGTCCAAATTGTCTTTGCCTGGTAACCATAACCGAAGATCTATCTGTAACACCAATGCCACTTGGTTATTCCCTTTACTCTTTACTCTTGCGAAGCAAATGTAAAAAAAAGAAAAAGAAAAAAAAGGAAAGCACTAGAGTTCTATGAACTTACCTCAGAAGCATCCTTGTGCGGATCGCTAAATCCTGCTATAGCCAATTGTCCATTTTTGGTGTACCGTAATCTACGGAATGCATAAAATCTGCAGAAAATATTTTGCGGAAGATTTTTGGAGCGCTGGTGCGGTGTCCATCTGCACTCACGACATTTAGCCAATTTCGGGGCGACTTCGAAGCAAGCACCGTCTTGCAACCAGCTGTCACCAGTTTTCTTTAGTTGGGATATCGGAGGTCTACGAAAGGGATCTCCCCTTCCCCCGCTTCCACCCGGCCCACTGTTACCACCGCTCGCACTGTCGTCCCTACGTTCTTTCTTTTGTCGAGGCTGCTGATCTTCCCCTCCTAATTCGTTACCTTTCGTAGTCTTTGGTCTTCTACCTCGTTTCCTGGGTTCCTTATTATTTCCTATCGAACAAAGCACGCGATCTATTTGAACGGTGTTAAGGAGCATTCGTCTATAGCTACTTTACATAAATGATACATAATTCAGTGTTAAAAAGCTCGTGATATTACTCATCATGGATATCAATCTTTTATTATCATCATTTTAGCAATTATAGTGGAATAAGGACGAGCAAACTTTATTTTAATAAAACAGGGTAAGTGTGCGAGAAACAGGATGTTAAAAAGGTTTCGAAAGCTTGGCGAACCTAAAGAATGCCAGGATGTTAAACACCGTCGATAGACGTAGAAAGATTTGAATTTGAATTTAAATTTACATCTAAAAACAACGTTTGAACTTCAAATAGACAAATGAAAATTAATAAATAGGCATCTCCCCTCGAGAGGTTACTCCTGAATTTCTTGAGTTTCCGCACAGCTCTATAGAGAGGAATAATCGTATGACCATGGAACGCGGATCACTTACCCTGCAAGTGAATAGTAAGTTCACCTGATGGGAAGTCCGTTTACAAGAAGCTACGTCACTAACCGTTTCCCGAGGAGTTGTTGGAATTAGCCGTGGTATGCCGCACCCTGGACGTCGGTTGAATGGAACCCAATTGCTCGCTGGTATCGCTGGCGGAACCAGCCTCGCTCTCGTTGCTAGACTCGCTGCCTACACCGGCCACTCCGCTTTGCTTTTCTTCCTTTCGCCTCCGCTGATCTTCCGCGGTCGTTTGCTGCCTTCGTGCGGCGCCCTTCTTTCGTTTTACCTACCACAGGGCACAGATTATTAAGTAGTCAGGAAGTTCATGCTCTTGCCGAAACTACTGCCAACAACTACGGACTTGAGTCTTCTGCGCTAGTATCACCATGGGTGTTTTACACTACTACAAGCAAATCCAGAATTCAGACGAATTTTACGACCAACTTATTGCACATGCACCAACCTAAATTCGCGACTACGCGATATCACATTGATTTTTCGGAAAATCTACGATTATTTTACGAAAGATCATTGATCTCTATAACGTTCAACGACGATCGGTGTGAGAACTCGAGTTAAATAACTATCTAAACGATCTTTGAAAGTGACTGTGTCTCGTGAAAGTAGAGTGAGGTTATGACCACTTATAGGAACGGAATATATTGAATGAAAAGTATTTAATATTTTACCATATTTATCAGTGGATTGTGGCTCACTTTATGCAACTTATAGCGCCGAATAAGGCCGACAAATATGCGTCGGAACTGAGGAATTTTATAGAAAATGCACCGGTACGCAGCAGCGTAACCGCCTTTCTACTTGTGGCTTGTGTATTAAAATGGCGTCAAGTGAAGCGGCAAATTCAAATACAGAACGAAGCTGCAACACGATACGTAATACGCATTACGCGATACGCGATACGCGATACGGGATAATCTGCGATAAATGAACTTTAAGAAGAAAAATGATATTGCAAAGTTCGCGTTTGCTCTGTATCTAGAGTATATAGAGTGAATATATATTCACAGGAACTAGTTATCGAGGATATGGTACGAACTATTTGCACATGCGACAACAATATAACACGTGCATCAGCGAAATTATCCATTTTCTCCATCTAAACGTTTAACTTTAGAAAATGAAGATTAATATACAGGGTACTGTTTCCAGACGAGCGTAAAAATACTGTAAGGGGGCAGGGTAGGTAGGTTACCATAAATAACCTTAAAACAGGCCTTTTTTTTTAATCGCAATTTGTAAATTGATAAATAACAGTGGAGAGAACGTTTGTTTTCTGGTTTTAACAGTTATTTCACGAGCTTTAACACAAAAAAGAAAAGTCCAATTATCTCTATGGACATAAAAGTTTGATGATGAACATAAAATCTGGAAAACCGCTCCTACGATTTGGATGGAAATATAATGAGAGATACAGAAAACCATTCCCTACGATGCGTTGGGAGCAGATTTTCGAAAAAAAAAGACAGTACACTTTTTATGTTGAAAAATACGATTTGATCGATTTCTTGTATGAAAAAGATTATTTATCTATTGTTTTTAAGAATTTATCTGGAAAATCTGTTCCCGACAAAGAACTTTTATGCACATAGAGATATTTAGACTTTTCTTTTTTTTGTGTTTGGAATAACGATTAAGGTAAAGGCACCAGTAGTTGACCAGTTAAGAGAAATCCTTCACGTAAACAATAGCAACTATTTGCTCTGTCATCAAATAGCGAGAGTCGAAGGCTGAAGACACTCTTTAAGTCTTCTAGATTATGTAATAAGGCCACATTTTAAAAAAAAGTTTACTTATACAAATTTAAAAAACATATTTAAAAATTCAGTAATTGCTTCAGTAGTTGACCACTCTTAAAAATGAAAAATCTAGTAATTAACCTTCTGTTCGTTAGTAGTTGACCACTTATACTAGAAAGAGGGTTAAAGCAATAATGTTGGGAATCATTTTAGTATGATTTAGTTTGAATAAGAAATAAAATAAGAAATAAAACAAATCAATTCCATAAAAAGTTCAATTCAGGACAGAGTAGACGTTGCGAGTTCTGCTCACCTTGGTGTAAATAAACGTTCGCCAACACTATTCATATTGTACTTCAAACTTGAGGGTTTTAGATTTTAGTTGGTAGATGTCAGGGTAAGTCAACTGCACTTTTTTCAAATGATCGTCACTTCTAAAAACCTTATTTTTCATGTTTTTCTGAAAAGTGGTCAATTACTGATACATGGTCAACTACTGGTACCTTTACCTTAAAATTAGAAAAGAAATGTTCTGTTTGAAAAAAGGCAACCTATCCCGCCGTTAATCTCGCGTTGTATGAATTTGTTGTCAGCAATGAATTGCTCGAGCTCTTTACACTCGCCAGGAAACATCCTGTAGATATGATCCATATAGATACCTTGGGTGGCTTTCGTTTCGGCGGCGACTTCCTTTCCGGGTCGCTGCTGGACGAGTCCTCTTGCAAGCTTTTCGAGTCCGTGGCGTGTCCATTGAGTGACTCTTTGTTCGTCACTTTGCGACTGCTCTTTGCGGTTACTTTACTTTTATTGATACTGTTGACCGCCATGCTACCGATATTGTGAATAGAGTTGACGGCACTGGGCAAACACGTGGTGGTGGTGGTTGTGGTGGTAGTGGTAGTGGTGGTGTTACTGGTAACGTTCGAGGACGACGAGTCGCGCTCCTTGTTGTTGAGCGGCTGCGAGGGTGCCTGGGAGATGTTGAGAGGTAAGGTGACGCAAGAACCGCTACCCACCACTCCGATGGTGTCTTCCGTGCCATCCTCGCCGGAATGCCTCTGCAGCCAGGCCTTCTTCAACTTGTGAACGGGATAGCTGGTACTGCTAGGTGGCCTGGGCGCCGGGCTGTTGGATTTCTCGCTGTCGACCGTGCTGGGGTTAGCTTTGGCTGGGGTGCCGGGTGCACTGGGCGCTGGACTGGGCGCCGTGGAGGGTGCAGGGCTGGGTATAGGTGCCGGACTCGGGGCTGCACTGATCGTGGGATTGAAGGAGCTGACGCTGCCGGTGCTGGCGGGCCTGACGGAGCCGTCTCCGCTGGCTGTCCTTGGCGCTGGACTGACCGCGGTGACGATTCGCTCCTGCGAGCTCTGGCTGATCGGTTGGGCCAGCAGAGCCGCCGTGTTGACCACGGTGGTGATCGACGTGGCGGCCGAGGCTATCAGCGGACTCGGCTCGCTGACTCTGGACAGAACCGGCGGGCCGACGCATTGCAGGGACAACGGCTGCGGTTCCTCGGTTCTGCGTTTCTTGCAGACCTCGAGGGACACCGGTTGCCCTGGATTCTCGGTCAACGATGGTGTCGGCGCCTTCCTCTTCGGCGAGCCGGACCTCTCGACGCCGAGATCGAGCGGCTGAGTCTGGAAGGCGGTGTTGATCTGAGGTTGCGCGTGCTGCACCGTCTGACCGGGTTGCTGATGGGGGCTGGTGTGTCGAGCGGGATGCGCGATGGGCCTGGAGAGAGGCGCAGAGGCGGCGGTCGGTGGGGAACCGTGGAGAGGATGTGGCGGTAGCTTGGCGGCCGGCATCGAGCCGGTGAAGCCTCTGGGGTCGTAGACGGATCTGCTGTGCGCGGGCGGTGGCAGAGGTGGAGGCGGTGCCCCGTGATGATGAGGCACTTGCTGGTAAGGCGAGCTGCCGCCGACTTTCGACGTGAGAGGTATCGGGGCAGCGACCGCAGGCTCCGAGGCTCTGCAGACCGGCGTGCCGGTCATGATACCGGAATTCGGTTTGCCGTAGAAGTGAGGCGGCGCTGGACTGCTGACTTTCGGCTTGGAGCCGGCCGGCGGCGCGGCGTAGTGCGAGGTCGGCGAGGCGGTGGGCGGATGCGGATGTGGATACGGATACGAGGACTTGGCGGTAGCGTAAGGTAGCCCGGGTTCCGGCCTGAGATAGCGCGGTTCGGGCGGCGACGGATGCGGTGGTTGATGAGGATGCTGAGCGTGAGGCGACTGTCGATTGTGCGAGTGAGGTGGATGCCCGTGCGGGCTGGGTAATTGGGTGGTGGTGGTGGGCCCGCTGCTGCTTCTGTGGTGGCCCTGAGATATGCTCTTCGCCTGCAGACCACTGTCCAGGTGGTGTAGGTGATGGGGACTTTGGGTGGGACTCCTGTACTCGTACGGCTTGTGTTGCGGTGCCACCGATTGGACGTTCAGATAGGGCATCATCTTCGGGCTTGGCGAGTGTTGCTGGGAGACCGGCACCTTGGGCAGCTCGCGGCCCTCGTTCTTCACTATCACCGAGCTCTTGTGATCCGGTAGCAGAGACGAGGGATTCTGCAAAACATCCCTTCCGTGATGGTCCCTCTCGAGACCGCTGCCGGCCAAGCTGCTCTTGCCCTGCAGAGACTTGTGCGGTTGCCCCACGTCGCTCTTTACCTTCATGTCGGACATGTACGAGGGCTGCGGCTGATACGTCGAGTAGCTAAACAGACCCACGTTCGGCTCGACCTTCGGCAGAGAACTGTGCGACGGGCCAACCACGCTCGGTGGTTTCTCGTGAAGGCTACCGACTGGAAGCGACGACTTGGACGTTCTCGAGTGCGCCGGTGGCGGTGGGTAATCGACTTTGCCAGGTACGCTCGAAGGCCGAGACACCTGCACCGAGGCAACAACGGAGAATTAGAGATGAAGAACAATAGATAGTCGACACTATCGAAGTGCTTAAGGAGATATGGCTAGTCAGCTTTTCAAAAAGAACACGATTTTCGGGAATTTTTTCTGCAATATCTATTCTATATTTTGTTTACAACTATTCGTTTATTTTAAAATTACATATATGGAGAAACTTTCTTTGTTGATAAAGCTTCCCGACAATAGACAGTGTAATCGATTCGATAGTTTTTCTAATCGTCCACGTACCTGTTGAGTCGGTGGTGCGGTGGCCGCGTAATAGGCGGCCCTCTGCTGAGCAGCAACGTGATCCCTGGCCTCAGCCTGCCTGTGCAGTCTCTCGGCCGCCACCAGGTGTTCCCTGATCCCCATGTTTTCGGTCTCCCGTTGCCTCTGCTCCCTCGCATCCCGCTCCCTGGCCTCGCGTTCCCGCTCCCGTTCCCTCTCCTCTCGCTCCCGTTGTTGTTGCTGCTGTTGCTGCTGCTGCTGCTGCTGCTGTTGCTGCGCCACAGTGACCGAATGCGCGCTGCCCGCTCCAGGCCCCGGATGGTGATGGCCCACGTGAGCGGTCATCCCCGAATGCGGAGCGGCGTGCGTCCTGCTTCCTGGGGGCGGCAGCGGGATGAACGTGTTCCATGCCATCGAGGTCGACTGCATGTTTCTCTGCGGAACATAAGACACCTACTTCACTAAATACTGCCAATCGGTTTCGCGGTTCGACGCGCAGCTTTCGTCACGCCCGTTCGATGTTTCCTGCCGGACATTTATCTCGACCGTCAACAGCCGAAACGCACCTACTGCTTGCTATTTTCGCGCCAGCTCGTCACCGTCCTGCGCGGAAATGCGTCCCGACGATACACCGACAACACGGAGGAGAAAGTACTCGGCGCTGACGCGAGCATTTCGCGAGGTTCGATGGCAAAATGTGTTTATTTTAAGCCCGCTTATTTTTGACCCTTCCGCGGCCAGCAGCCAGTGCAACGGCTCCGACGTTCATCCCGTTCTATAGTTGCCTGGCTAACCCTAAATTCTACGCTCGGGCATCTTTCATTGTTCGCAATTCCGCGAAATCGATAAGAACCGTCTGCGTGGGCCGCCTTTCCACGTGTGGCGACCAGACGTTCTAATCCCCTAAGTATTATAGAAACGGAACATCTTCGTCAGATTTTCGCAGTATCGTTTGCTGAACCATCAATTTCTAATCATTTGATCCGCCAAAGCTGCTGACTGCAGGGCCAATCACTGCAACAGTTCACCGATAACACGATCGCACGATGTAGGTGGTATCGATGTTATTGCAGGCCTGTCGCTTTCAAGGGAATCGGATAATCTGTTATCCGTCGCAAGTGTGTCCTGAGAGCCGTCTAGCTTGGCAGTGGTATCAAAGTATCGCGAACCCAAGTACCGAGTCATCGGGCACCCTTACCGAGATCGAGAATACGAGAAGCAAACAGGCGCGGGAGACGCGGGAGGGGGAAAAAATTTGATCCATCGCGTTATCGCGGCACAAAACCTTGGTGTCGATAAAACGATTCGCAAACAGCACCGGTGACTCACTCACTCACCAGTGGCACGCATCGTCCACTTGGATAACGTAACTGTCGTAACTCGAGTTCTCCTGCTCGAGTTTCAGCTTTTCGCGGGCTCGGAAGACGAGCGATGACGTAAAGGAATATTTTCCCCTCGGCTCTGTGCACCGATCGCTATTCCCTGCACGCTTCGGCTTGCGAGATCGCGAGGAAAAAGGACACGTCGCGCGGTGTTTTCCCCGGGAGGACTGTGTCAAGGTTGGGCTGCCGCCGAGTCACCAGATAAAATCCATCAACGACGACCAACAGAACAAGGAGCAGGAGGGAGAATTAACGGTGCGCGTACAGAGAAAGAGGAGACCGCGAATCTAATTATAGTCCCGTCCGAGAAGAAGGTTTACTATGCTAATCGAGCCGAGCGAGTAAATGTCAACCCACGTGTTCCGTTTACTCTGGTGGTGTTCGCGTCATCGTTCCACGCAGGACGCGCGTCCTCTTTGTATTCCCCACGTGTGTCGCGATGCACGCTCTTCTTCGCCACCGTCAACTCGGAAGCAACCGTCTGGGAAATCCGTGTCGCGGAGAAGCAGTTTCAATTCGAATACGTCACAGCGTTGAATAAAAAAAAGAAAAGCTGCTCGCGTCTCGTAGAGGGCAAATCACGAGCGATATTCAATGGGCCTGCTTGCTGGCGCTAATCTAAAGGCAAGAAAGCTGCTTGATAACTCTCTCGTTGCTGAAACGAAAAAGACCAACTTCTCCGATGGTATTCTTTTCATCGCGAGATGCGCGTTGCAGGCGAGCGAGCCAGCAACGAGCCTGTCTGTCCTATGTATCAGCCGTGATTGCACACGTGTTTTGTCCGCGCACAGCATTATACGCGCGAGCGGGTTTTGTGCGCGTATTGCATTCCCGACAAAAGGTGCAGAGAGCGAGAGGAGGCCGGGACAAAAGCTCGTAAAACGCTCGTTAAAAGCGCGAGAGACACGCGGCGGGGCGGCGGGCGGCGCGGCACGACCCACCGCGAGTAGAAAGAGAGATAGCCGGGGCCGAATCTGAGCGATTGCGCGTAATAAAAGCCAGAACACGGTATTCAGGCTCAATCAGGGGCTGGCTGCCATTGGTTCGTTGACTTTCTCTTCCTCAACTCTTAACCCGTGACGCTTAATCTGCTTTTTGTTCTGAGCCTGGCCTGGCCGCGTCGTGGCGCGGCCGATGCGATTCGCGATTCGCTCGACCTTTCAAACGCGTGTCTGCTTCTTTTCCTTCGGTCATATTCTTTTCCAACGATGCACCGACGCACCATGCAACGCTTGCAACTCATCCTTGAGCCGATCCACGAATCGCTTCGAGCGGCAAGCGTATCTCTCTTCCGCGAGGAGAATACTTCTCGTCCCAGACGCATCGTTTCACCCATCCGTTGCGTCACAGCGATAGAAACTATGATAAATTTCAGCTGATGTGGGTGTCGCGGGACACCCAGGGTATGTATCCGCCGACTCTGCCGGTAGCTTGGCGTCACGCTTTTTAAACGTGCATCAATTTGCCCGTGTTTCGCAAGAAGCGAACACGGCTGGATCGCGGGCACCGTGAACGTCCTAACGAGCGCGCAACGATTCGTGCTGTGCGAACGCATCTAGCCAGCTTGAGTCATCGCGCGAGCAAAGCTTCTTGTCGGACGGTGCGATCGAAACGAGCTAGTGCGTATCGCCCTAGAAGCATCGGTGTGCACCATGTTTCTGTAACACCACTGTTACGAGACAACAGGCAAAAGAGCCGGAGGGGAATCGATCGGGGCCTCGAATCCCATTAGCGATTAGCGCGGGACAGGCACAATGAATCATCATCGGAGGGGGGATCGTCACGAGATCGGAGTGTTTAAAACAAATGAAAAGCGAAGGACCAACGCGGAATATTCCGCTTATAACGCGCGACGAAAATATCCAGACATCTCGCTGCTCCCGTTTCTCTTCTCTCTCTCTCTCTCTCTCTCTCTCTCTCTCTCTCTCTCTCTCTCTCTCTCTCTCTCTCTCTCTCTATATATATATATATATATATATATGTATGTACATATAGAATAAGGATAGGATTTCTGGAAGAGTTCAACGCGAGAATCGTCAAAACATCCGTTCACGAGTCGCAGAAGAGAAAGTAAAGTAAAACGTGAGATATGTAAATCTCGGGCGTTCCACCCGCTAGACTAATTAAGAAAAAGTTGACGACGAGCGACCACTCGGTATCTTAGAATAATTATGTAATATGGCATGGCTGCGCGATGGTAAGTTGCAGGAACGCAGCGTATGCGGTTACATATGCGCCACTCGAACGTGAACGCGTTCCTATCGATTATCTCCCGATCGCGAATCCCCCAGATTCCGTTTCCATTTCAATCGCATCCAGGCTGAACGCCCGTACCATCGCTCTGCTCCTATTTTCGAACGTTTAATTAAAATTGCGCGGTGCGCGCGTCGCTGATCGATCCAACGCCCTTTCCGAACCAAGCCCAAGACTTGATTCAATCAAACATGAAAATGAACGATAAATCTCTGTCTCTCTCTCTCTCTCTCGCGTCTGTAAATAATTACCCAGCTAACGGGTTAAACAATTGACCCGTTAGCTTGCCATCCCCCGTTTCTCCTTCTTCTCGTGCTGGCACACCCTTCGCGATATTCCACTACGGTGGTACGATAATATTCGGGGGCATTCGTTATTTACCGAGCTGGGAGCTGCGTGAAAGGGGAACGTATTAATGCGGGGGTGACTCTAACAAAAGAGGGACTCGCGTTGCTGCCCCGGGACCGAGTAAATCATCCCCCGCTGCCGACTCACCCTCGTTCCCTTCAATTAATCTGTTCGCCCGCTCCCTCTCGCGCCACCGCAAACCAGCTCTCTCTGTCCCCGAGCCCATTTAAATTTTAACGGGTCGAATTCTCGGCCTGTCTACTCCTCCGCGTTTCGCAAATTACGGCGCGGATAATAATAGCGATACATTATTGGCGACCGTCACGGCGATTCCACGACAATTAATGCGCGTCTGCGTATTATGCAAAACGTCCATCGCCATCGGTCATCGAACGACCTTAACGAAACTCGACAAACATCTGTCATTCCCGATAGCTGATCGGATACCTACTATCGAAACAAGTAAGGCCACACGCTATCGCGCAGATTTACGACCGTTTTGTTGTGAAAAACCGGCAATAACTCTCTGGACACGCGGCAAGTGTCGTCGTGGCATTTTTAACCTAACCACTAGGAAATACGAGAGCGACCACTAGTCTCGATGACGAGACGATGGTAATCGGACACGATGCCAGACAAGAGTGGTTAATCGCGCGACGAAAGCGCAAATTTCAGCAGGAAAATACCTACGTGGATCCCTTGTACAGCCGAGACTGTTCCCATTCGCGCTATCCACCGGTTCAACAAAACGTTTCAAGAGAAGATCACGATAAGATAGCACTGACGGAGCATCGTCGAGAATATCTCGCATAAAGAAAATCCAGATCGTATCTGCGACGAAAGAGGCGTATCTGTGCGCGAGGCTTGTGAAAAGTGCATCGGAAGGAAATTTGGAGGAAAAATTTTCTCCGCGAGGCGGCAATACGATGCGTCGCGTCGCCTCGGAACGATGCTCGAGGGATCGAATTCGAAGCCACATTGGTCGTTTGCGAATAATATAGCGAAACGTTATCTTATCGCGGCAGACGGCGCGAGAAACGTATTTATACTTCCAGTAAACAGATAGCCGGTGAGATAATGCGCGATAAGAGAGGAGGAACCGGAGCCTCAGGTATCTTTTTACACCTATGACCAACACACTCCCGACAGCTGATAACGGCACTCGCGTAGCTATCTTACAGCCTGCCCCTGCCCCTGCCCCCGGATTAATTCACTAATGAATAACTTGCCGCTAATCGCGACGACAACACTCGACAGCCGTGAATTCATGAATCCGTTCGATCGGCTGCGAAAGTTTCGGCGAGACGCGCAATTTCGTTTGGCCGAACCCTTTGCCCTCGACCCAGTTCCCGAGACTCCGCCAAGTTTAGTCGCGCCCTGTTGCTATCGGAAGCCAATCGCCGATGTTTTCGAGCGGGAAAGGAAGGTGCGAGCGAGGAGAATGCAAAGAGAAACTTCTTGCAAAGCGTTGGCCGCCATCGGATCGAGGCACAGGCGAGGAATGAGGAAGAGGGTTCGAGGAGAAGTTGGAGGAACGCCGGCTGAATTAAGCATTAGATCGAAAGACGGGAATATTCGAGGCCAGAGCCCTGCATGCTTATGGGAGTGGTGAATGGCGATGCATCGGTATCCATTGCGCGGTGAATTTGGTCGGGACAATCGATAGCCTCGAGTCGAATCTATGAGTGATTGCGAGCCGAGCCAAGGAAACGAGGTTGCTAATTCTGGCTGAAGGGTGGCGGTCGACTACAAACGCGAGACATACTAGTTCCCCGAGTGACAGAGGGGCGCATTCAATTTCAGACGAGCAACGGCAAACGACTATAAGAGAGCCAGGATAGAAGTTGCTGACGTGGATGCTGCGCGGGGAGAAACTACTCTGGAGGTTTCCTGTGTACGTGCCCGGTCAGCAGACGATGGGACTCGCTTCTTGCTGACTGCTCGCATTTCTGTCCCTCCCCCGAACACGTCGCGTCGGCGTAACCGCGTTTCGCTCCGTCCAATTGAAAGGTAACGCTCGGAAAACAAAGTGGCTGGAGATGGGCGGAGGACCACGACGTTCCCGTAATTTTCAAATTCCTTCCTCCGGCTTCCCAGCCAAGTTTTATCGTCGCCGGTACCCGGCGCAACAACGAGAATTGCAAATTGCATTCCCTTTCTCGACGGAGGGGCTAGGGTCTTTTTCTCAACCATACCGAGCCAACTGTTTCGTCCCTTTCTCACCCTTCTCCGCGGTGACTCGCGTCAGGCTGAAAAATCAATTGCGTTTCGAAGGTAAAAAGTCTAACGGTGTCTTGACCATTCGTGCTCGCAGCGAACCTTGTTCTGTTCCTTGATCCCTGCTCGGTAAGAGGGTCATTCACCTTATCTCCCTGCGCAGTGTCCCTCCTCGCTCGCGTTTCTCGCACGATGATCGAGCAGCGAGCGCTAGGGCGGACTAGCTAGGAAACCAACCAGCCCCGCGACCGGTCAATAAAACGATGGCCGAAATGACGCGCAGGTGAATCCATCCTCGCTGGCCGGATAACCCATCCGAGTGTTCGCGTTCGCGCGCGTTTATCCTTTCATGAATTATTTATTCGAGGCCGTGCACGCGGCCCGCTCTCTCGCATTCCCCGCCGTTTCGACGTCTGTTATTACTTGCACCAGAGCCGGAGCGACCGGGCGAGCGAGCGAGCGAAGGGTGTGCTTTTAGAAACGAGATCATTCCGAGCCGATGGCGAATACGTGCGTGCCAGGATTTATTCCCCAATTATGAGGAACCGGCGCGGCGGGGGACAGGCTGCTGAGAGCCAGCAGCCAGACACAAAAGGATGCAACCGAAGGGATCCAGGGGATCTCGAGTGGGTTGGGGCCAACGGTCCCTCGCGCGATACGCTTTCAAAAGAGTGGCCGGAATCAAAGTGTACGGATCTCCTTGGGCGAATCGTTTCGAACGAGGAACGTTCGCCGAGGCGAGGACCTTTCTGGGAAATGGGGCTCGCCGTTCCTGGCTCTCTCTCTCTCTCTCTCTCTCGTTCACGGCGCCAAGTTGCCTCGAATCGTTCGCGAATACCCACTACGAGCTGCGAGCATCAAACAAGTAACTGTACCGGGATCGGAGACTCGCGGTCTATCGTGTTCGCGGAGGGATGCACACGCGTACACGGAGGGACAGACAGGATTTATGTGCGCACGGTATCTCTGCCCCTCTCCCCAGAGAGGAATATACTGTGAAAGGCATTTCCACGGGGCCAGGACGCGGTAATTAACTTTGCACGGGATTAGAAGGCGTGGGTACCGAGCGAATTTACGGGCGAACGAACGGAGCAGCCTCTTCTGCGAGGCGGGGGGGATTCGAGGAGGAAGTCGGCTTCCAGCTAGCAGGAGCAGCAGCTTCGAGTGTCTGAGACGAGGCTGGCCGCCCTCGCCTCGACTTCGCGTCGCGCGCGTTAATTTCTCCGATTCCCTGCCACCGGGGACGCTTTGGGACGCGTTGTCTCGCGTAACGAGGTAAACACGGTCTTTTTCCCGTCCCGATGCTCCTGCCTCTTTGATTAGCCCGGGGACTGGGATCACTAGGCCCCGAAGAGCTGCGTCTGAATTTCAGGGGCATCGGCGAGCAACGGAACCTGGGATACTCGTGCGAGAGAAGCAGCGCGAAAGAAAGACAGGTGGAACGCGGGGCATTCCTTTGGAAGGGAAAAAAACCGGCTCGTGTGTCAACCGCAGCATACTGCTCCGATCCGACCTCGCGAATTTTCATTTGGTCGACTTCCTGGTCGATTCAGGAGCTTGTTACCGGACGCGACCGAGTTTCTCGCGATCTAGATAATCGTTCCTCTTTGCCTTGACGCTGGATCGATGCGGGGTACTCCTGAGACTGTTCTAAGAGCAGATGGAGTCGCGATCGCGCAAGGGCGGTGAATATCATTGGGCACGCGTTCCCTCCGTTCCATCCACGCCCCGTTTCTCCACGATTTTTCGTAGCTATGCAGCATCGGGTGGCGTGACAAGTGCACGTAGCACTTATTACTCAGCTAATTACCACCGCGGTAACCCTCGGCTAATTAGCCCGCGTAATTTACGAGTAGGTGCGTTCGGGTTTATCGTGCGTTTATAAATAATACGTTCCAATTAGAAGTTTCGTTTCTGCTGGCGCTGCCGTACGCTAGGCAATGCCGTAACGGGCGAGATCAACAGCCGAGCACGTGAACCAGAAGTTATGGCTGCAGGCGCGACTAAATGTGTCTCGTTACCTCGCAGATCTAAATCGAAGTAATCGATCAGATCGGGAGACTGATGAACCAGCGAAGAATGCTCGAAAGCGGGCACAGTTGGATAAAAAAAAAAAGAAAAAAGAGCGCGTTTGGAAGGACAGCGTCAGCTTTAATCCGCTTTAAGCCCATCGACAAGGAAACGACATCGAGGGAGGCAGGGTGTCGTGGCTCGAAGCGAAACACCGTCCAGCTCTATTGTTGCGTACCGTGGAGTGCATAATTAATGACCTTCGTGCCGGTGGAGTTTTGCATTGCAAATGCCGGTTGGAAACGCTCGCCAACTCGCTCTGGCGCACGCGGCCTCCCGTCACATAAATAAACGTGCGCCGCCGCGTGCATGTGCGCCGCCGCGTGCATGTGCGCCGCTAGCCCGTTCCACGCCGTTACAATAAACACCTCGAAACTTTTTGGATCGAGGAACGCGACCCGCAATCCGTCCGCTATGCGCTAACGAGGACCCTGATCCCACGATATTTCTGAATCCCCGAAATTCCCAACGATTGAAATGGAAGAATCTATCTATCGACCTCGGAATAAAAGTCGCTAAAACGATTAAACCTGGAAAAAAGTTTCCGAGATCGCGGATCTAGGGGATTTACGATTGAAGCGGGCAAGATGAAAAGCGGCTACAGACCTTGGAGCAGCTTCAGATCCTAAATCCAAGGTGCTGGTGGCCTCCATGCACGTTCACAGTGGCACGAATCGACGACTGGCACATTATTGCGTCACGATCGTCCGCAGGGCACGTTGGAAGTGGACGGCAATGGAATAATCGCGTCACTCGAGCTAAACCGCTCGAGTTTTTCTCGAAGATTCGAAATCGCTGGCCGGGAGAGACACACGCTTGATAGTCGACGTTTATCTGAGCCGTGAAATGGAAAACACTCGGCCGATAAGCGGCTATCGGGCATTATCTACGTCGCTGCGACGAGCACGAGCACGAGGACGAGACGCCACGGGAGAGAATTTGAAGGGGACGATTCACAGGCACTTCCGAGCAGGGCGAAAGCTCGCCAAGGACTGGCAGGAGTGGCAGGACATTTTCGTAGGGTGGAAGGGCAGGTAGGCCCTTCTCGAGGCCCTGCGTGAAAGGATCCTCTCTGGTTTATGCACCCATACGAGTTCGCAACGTGTCCACAGCGGCTCTCAACTTGCCAGACGCCCCTGGAAACACGGATCGCGCAGATCTTTCATTCTCCGCGCGGAGGCTTTTGAATAGATCGAACGGAACTGCCGGGCGCTGATAGACGCCGCTAATTGGCTCGCTCGAAATATGGGAGACAGGAAGGGATTGTGCAACGGCCGATCAACAGATACCTATACACGTGTACGTAGTACGTGTCCCACGTTCGCGATAACGCTCGCTTACAGAACTTTCGTGCCGGCGATTATCTCCATTGCGTAATGTCCCACGTGGAAAAGCCTAACGTCATTCATCTTCGATTCCCACGAATCACGATATCCCCGGTTGACTGGATGCCAAGCACTCCAGAAACCTGAACGAAATACTCCGGGGAATAGGAGCGAGGTCTGATGTCGGGGAGCGATCGTGGCAGGGGAAGATGAGAGACCCTGAGGGCCAGCCAGTCAGAGCAGAGTACACAGAGGTGCGGGGCAGGGCAGGTTTTGGGTGACTGTCAGGGCTGTAACACGCACAAAAGGCAGGTGCTGGAATGCATTGATTGCCTCTGCCCCCTCTCCTCGCAGCATCCCGTGTCCCTACCCGTATCTGCCCTGGGAACCACCCTTCTCTCCCAGGGAAACGCACGAGACCCTGAAGCCCCGGGAGAACGCCGCCCGCTCCTCTCCTGCCTCCTCTCCTTTCGGATTATCCCTCTTTTCTCGGTACGAGGGTGGCCTCCACGATCCCACAGCTTCATCTCCTCCGTGTGTTCTCCCTTGCTCCCGCCTCTCGCCTCCCAGTGTTTCACGCGACAGACCTCCTCCCGAAATAAGCCGCTACTTTATTTCACGGGCATTTCGCATCTCGAACGCGATTATGTCGCTTCGATTTCGTGAAATTACTTGGCGGAATTATACCGAGGCTCGTTAAACCCTTGGTATTCGGAGGGCTGCGCGAACGGAATTTCGTTGAATTTTACGAGCTGCATTAAAGGGACACGGTTTCAGCTTCGGAAAATTCCTCGGTCTCGACGGTGCGCAAAGTTCGCCCGGCGTTCGCTCCGCGGAATTTCGAGCCGAATGCTCGCTTCTGACCAACCAGCTGCATATTACACGGAGAAACTTGCGAAACTAAATGACGAGGAATAAAAGATCTCCCCCGTCGCGCGACCTTAATCGAATCGCTCGCGCTCCACCCCAAGACAATTTCTCGGAAAACTCGCTCGTGGGATAAGGATTGAAAAGCAACTATCGTTGGGGTGGAAGGCTAGGGTGGTGGCTTTCCCCCTGGGGCTTCCTCGTTATTAATCCCCTTGCACGGTGCCCGAGAAAGGTACCTCGTAATGCATTTCGCGACAATCAAATCCGTTTCCCTTTCTCCACGGGCTTCGAACAACGCGACGGCGATACGTCTGTCTTCGAACTGTATAGCTTACCGATGACGATTGAACCCTCCTAATCGACTGGTTACCGCCCTCGTTGTCTTTCGGGATACTCGCGAACGAAAGTAGGAAAGCTTTTAGAGGTTAGTAGGTAGCGGGGTTATCGTTTGCGAGCCCTAAAGAAGCGAAATTGCCGGCAATCGTTCGATCTGCGTAGGAATGGTGCGGAGAAAAAAAGGGAATAGTGGAGCGGCTCTGGACGGCAGCGGGTCGTCGGTTTAAAGGCGCGCATAATGCTCGGAATTTCTAGTCGAGCATCTGTTAGACAGGCCTCTCCGTTGCGGCGTAGAGGCCGGAGGTCATTAAAAACACGCGCGCGGCGGAGAAAAACAGGCAGTAAAGGCTGACTAACCTTTTGTTGCGCCAGCCTGAGGGACTCCTCGAAGTGCTTGTGAACTGCCTGCTCGGCGGCCCTTTGCTTCTCGAGCCTCTCCCTTTCCATCTTGGCCTCCCTTTTCTCGCGGTCACGTTCCCGCTCCCTGCAACACACAGAAAACTTCCAAGGTTAGGCACCATCTTCGATACGGTACATTCGGGCGCGCTTTTTAATTTTACAGCGCAACCTTCTGCGCTCGGACTCTGAATGGCCAACAGATTTGCTGCCACTTCCAGGCAACCTTCGCCGACACCCTGCAGAACTCGAGGCTCGAATTTCACGCGACGGGAATAAGAAACGTGCTCCGGACCATCCAGCTCCGATTGCAATGCTTCTAATTGTTGCCCGACGACAAACCGAGCGAAAAACTTATCAACGGTTTTATTTTCACGAACGTGGTGGTTGATGGAAACGAAGATTCGACACGCGCGTAAATTTATCTCACCGCTTTCATATTCATGCCTCTGATCGATTTATCGTGGCCACTCTGCTAATCGATTCCCCTCCACAGGCAGCGCGAAAATGTGTAGGCGTGGAAATGGCCCCGATATATCGCACGTAACGAGATCGTTCAAGTATTATTATTACCGACGCTACAATTACTGGTACCTACTCTCTTTCCAGTTTCCATCAGGCCACTGTTCCTCCGAGCGCAGCGCTTCAGATCGCAAGGCGTTAACTACGGTTTCCGTTGCGTTTCGTGCTGCTTATTGCAGGCTGCAATTTTAATCTGCTTTAATTTCAAATTCCCCGAGGATTCCAGCAACGAAAATTCTACGCCGAGAGACTTCCACGCGAGGAAAGTTCTACACGAAGAATTCTTAGGCGGGAGAGTCTATGGAGCAGGGGTTCTACTTGGAAGAATCCTACGCGAGACAAGTCAGACGGAAAGTCCTAGGGAAAGAAAGTTTTCTGTAGTAATGCTCTGGCACAAGCAAAGTTTTACCGTAGTACAGTATTGCAGGGGAAGCACAGAATGCAGGCCAATTCCTATCTACGAGTACTCGGCGCGTTTACGACACGTGCAGGGGAGGAACGCAATAAAAGACGGTTCTGCGTAAAAGAAGCTCCCAAAGGTCAGCCTGTTGACCATCGAGGAGGCGGCCGAGCGTGCACAGAAGACGCGTGATCTCGCGGGTAGGTATCGAAGGAGCTGCGATAATACATATAACGTGGACGGTGGCTGGCGTGTATATCGTGACTTTTTAACGGACTCGTCCAGATAAGCGCATTCATTAATGCTTGCGCAAGTTATTTATACTGTTACGTGCGCAACGCGCGTGTTTATCTCGGTTCTCGGTCGGCGGACTTTACAATGCACCGGTCGGATCCACGCGATAAACGCGTGTACTCGCGTTCGAGTTCCGTGCGCGTCTGCCGTGCCTTGCGAGCAAAAAGTCCAGTGCTTTCGATTGCTCGAGTGAGGAGCCGAGGAGCTGAGGAGCAGGTGGAAAATGTAATCCTCCTGCGCCGCTCGTGGATCTGCTGCTATTGCCATTTCAAGCGCGGGGTTATCTTTTATCGTAACGCAATCGTTGCTCGCGGAAAGCTGTGTCCCGCTCCGCACGCCAATTAATATAGCCACTGGCCCTTATCGATTAACGCGCGCCCTCGGCTTCTCAGAGCTATTCGGCTCCGCAGAGTGGTGAATTAATGCGCGTGCAACGTGTGCATAATGCATGCGAGCGTATCGTTTTCCACGAGGTTCGAGCCACGGGTTAGGCTGGGGAGAGGAGACCCGCGCCGCGTACCCGTTCCGACGACCAGCAGAACGTATTATTACGCTACGATGTACCGGAAAACCAGTTTCTGCATCCGAGCGATTTGCATCTCTGAAACGAGGCTGACTTCTTATTCGGTCAGGCCGTGCCGCATAAATCGGCCCGTGTCTCGCAACGTTTACCGCAAATAATAGCCTGCTCTCGGAATCGGGCATACTTCGGTGAAAGCGTCGCTATCGTCCGTTCAAGAAGATAGCTGACGTCTCCGACTACTAGAGTTTGCGAACGCAGAGTCGCATAAAAGAACGCGCTCGACTAGACTGCCCGCTGCTATGCATAAATCAAGAGGAACAACTTCCCTCGACCCGTAAGTCTCTAGTTGCCGGCCCGCAGTCCAGCTTTTCAGAGTTGAATCGCGGATTCGCTCGTTGGCCAACTTTTAATATTATGGGCAAAGTTTGGCGGCGCAGCGTGGCGCGGTCGGTAGTTTCAAACTCTGGCCGCCGCGCGCCGACAGGAAAGTAAAAGGAACACGTGTCACGGAGAAATTGCAGGATGTTAATTTAAACATGCCACTTGAGCGTTTATTAACATCCTTGCGAAACTGGAGGACCTACTTTCCATATAAATGCGTATAAAGTTGAAAGAGCTCAACTACGAGCCAAGCTAATCAGCCACGATCGACGAGCGATCGTTCAGCATTCGAGGAGCCGAGAATTCTAATTCCGACGAGCGGCTGGCTGAAATTATTCGTTGCCCGAGAGAGGAGGTTAATCGACATCGCGAGGAGAGGAGCGAAGGCCGACAGGGCAAGATAGAAATTCCTGCTGCCTGGTTCGCGTCTCTTTTTCCTCGGCGTTGCTCAGAAATCGAGCGGAGCGGAGAGCAGAGGAGAGCAGAGGAGTGGAGAGGAGAGGAGGCAGTTGCCGGTCGATAAACCAGTCCGGTATGGGAAGAGGACAGGTTCGGGGGCTGCGGGTAACCTTTGAAAAATCCGGTCGCTCGGAACTGGCCTGACCAGAACAGACCAACCGGCTCTGCCGAAGAGCGCGCAACATACAGAGCGAATATCACCAAAAAAGGCCTTACGCATCCTTGCCTCGCGGCCTCTTTTGTTTTGCTCGTTTCAGACTACGGGCTACCACGGCGCGCCTTCTGCTCCTCGCGCTCGATCACGGGTCATCATCACCACCACCACGAACCCACTTTTCGTCAAACCGTACAACGATCGATTCCACGTGTCCATGTTTTGCGCGCCTTCTTTCCAGTTGGCGAATAAATGAATTAATGGGCCAAGTTCATTGGAAACGCAACGGAGAAACCGGGTTCCAAGGAACGCTCCTCGGTGTTGCACACCCTGCGCACAATCCCCCTTTGTTCCCGATTCACGGCAGGCAACCTCCTAGGCGGTTATTACAGAATACTTAGGAACGTTTGAATGCTCGTGTTCTAACTCGACGAGATCGCCTCCAAGATTTTCCTCCGCAACGTCGAAACACCACTGTAAACTTCACAGTCGATGAACACGCTTCCGAAGTTTAAGCAACCGACTCCAAGAACATCTCGGGAAACACGAGTCCCGCCGACTACTTATAAACACCGTAAACACCGTAAACACCGACGGAACACGAGCGGCTACCTTTGTAATCGGCCTTCGATACTCCAGAATGGCGACTCGCGATTCCCCAGAAAAGGGGAAGAACGGAGGATGATACTCGATGCGGCGTGGTCGACGGCAATTCGTACACAGAGGATCGAACCCAAAACGCGTCCGAGGACTCGTCGCTCGCTCTGGTCTATATATTTCTGCCTCGACCTTTGCCGCTTTCCCTTTCCTCTCCCAAACAAGAAATTTATTTTCATGTAGCATGTATTTACAAAGCGCGAGCGCGAGTGCGAGCGTCAGAGGTAGACAGCGCGGATGATCCCGACGTAGTGTGGTAGCGTGTCAGGAAAGCAGACGAGGAGACGAATTTCCTGGAGGGGCCATTGATCGGTCGACGACGCTGTTTACAAATCGTGACCCGAGTACATAACACGCAGCGGCGCGGCGATAAGCTTGCCGGGAAGAAAGCGTGCACGCGCGCTCCTACCGTTCTATGTGTACCTACACAGATACGTAGCCAAGGCCGTTACTGCACAAAGGGACGTCGCGATGCTTAGTTTTTACCGACAAATTTGAATGCACGCAGGCGGCACGGAATGCACCCGATGCCGACTCAACGGAAACGAGGGATAATGGTATCGGCCGGTGAGAAAAACGATATTTCACTCTTATCCGGGCAGAAGCGATTCGATTGTAGCGGAGGCTCGAATTTTACGGCTCATGAATTTTCTAGGATGCGCTGAATACCGCTTTCTTCGTTCGACCGCCTTGTTCGACCTTAAGAATAAGCCTGACATTCTGAAGGCGCACGAGACGCCACCAACATGGCGTCCAGACACCTGTCTGTCTACGTTCTTCCTCGATCCTCTTTCTTTTTTTTTCTTTACCTGGCCTGTTCGCCGCGGCGTGCAGGCTACACGTTTTCTCTGCCCACCGACTAGGAACACGCCTTGCCCCTCGATTTTTCCTTTCATTTCATACGAGCCATCCACTCGGCCATCTTCCCACCCAAGCGACGCGAGACGTTACGCGACTGACCTGGGGCCTGCTCCAAGCGCAACGAGCGAGCTCCGCCCGCGATAGAATTTTATTCGGTATAGAAAATCACGAGAAGAGGCACGCGCTCCTGACGCTCCTTTTCTTCGTCGTAGACGCGCCTCGGCTTTGTATATACACGCTCGTATGTGCATCGCACGGCAAATTAGCGCTTGCATTCCTACGCTTTCTGCACCCACCGTCTGTGATTACCATGATTTCTACGTGACGTAATTCTACCGCGGCAGACAGAACGCATCGCCGACGGATGAATAAAAGCCGAGTCATGAGCGGGGAATGGCGCGGCTTGGAGAAGAGGGGAGAGACGAAACGAGTTTTCGTAGTCCACACGTGCTAGTGTCTGAGAGAGCTTGTCTCCTTCACGGACAGCCGGCACACACACACACATGCGCGCACCTATACGACAGCCAATGCATCATTTGGACAGGTAGGTTGGCCACACGGACGACGGACACGTCCACCCGTATATAGGTAGGTACGAGGTTGGATGTAACGGGTACGCATATACCTGGTGAGACTTGCTTCGTCGTCTCGGGACTTGAACTCGCCGTCTCCGCGGGTGACAATACCTACGTATGTACTTCTTTTACTATTTCCAACGTGTAGGGTAAACACACCAATAAATGAACACTCAAGGCTAATGAATGAACACTTTTATAAAATTATGTTTGCAGCGCGATTGATTCCACGTGTTGCAACAATTCTTTGGACATGAAGCAAGAAACTAGAAGTCTCAAATTATTAATTAGTTGCTTATTTTAATAACTTATGCTGGTAGGTATGGTTTTATAAGAAAAAGGGGTTTTGTAATTCCTATGTGTGCTCTCCTCTTACCAATGTCGCCAAACTCGACCCTCCGAGGTCTCTTATTCCTGATTTCACAGTTTCGCTCGCGTCACGTTTCTACGTTTAGCATTAATTGCTGATGCAGCGCGGATTTAATTACTCGCAGTGGTCTCCTCCGCTGGTTTATCGCTGGTCATCACTTTCTTGTCGCGTGTAAACATTTCCTCGAACATCCACGTCACGTTCGACTTGAAATAGCCGGGGCTGTAGCGAGAGATCTCGTCGAGACGGGCCAGACTGCGTAAATGGATTCTTCTTCAACTGAATATGGATGCCAGTTCGAGTTCTTGTTCTCGCGACAAGACTCGAATTCGCGAGATGACTGTGCAAGGTTGACGTTGCGCTTTTGCGCCTAAGAAAAAGCCTAACCCAAATCGCGAAACTGGGTTAATAGCGTGAGCGATGGAAATCATAAAAGAGCTCAGGGTTCGAGTCGTAGCCCCGAAGTCGGAATAAAGGCTCTTATTGGGACTTGCGGGAAAGTGTCGTTTTCGAAACTTTTGTCCGAACGGAACTGCATTTACGACCGTGCGGGGAACCGACGGTTTCCCTGCCGTCCGTCGATTCGCCCGCAGTCTATAGAAAGCCTACTAAAGCGACTCGGTAAATGTCACTAACCTTGCAAAAGCCAGGCTACCGGCTGCCACGGTTTACTCGGAAGCCATTAATATATCTAGAGGCAACGGCGCGGCGGAGAGAAACAGAGACGGTTGCAGCACGCAACCGCGATCGTCGTTAATAATACGAATCAGATTTAGTTTCTGCGTCGGGGTGGGAGCGGGAGCGGGAGCGAGCGACCGCCAGCTCGGCCTGAGTCGGCGTTTTATTGCGGGAACGTAATTGAGACTCGTCACGTTAATGTTGCGCGGGATTAACCTGTTGACTCGGCAGCGAATTGCTTCTCGTTCCGTGCCCGACGAGCCACGAATACCCCCCGTAAAATACACACTCGGATATTCCAAGGATCGCGGGTGCCCTGCGCTCTCGCACGCGTGTGTGCACAGTTGCCCCCGGGAGGTCAAGGAAAAGCCACGCTCCCTCGAATCCCAATTTCAATATGAAAAAAGTGAGCGCGCAGCTAAGAATAAGATGAGTTAAAGAGCAGAGGATCCTCCTAGCCGCTAGAAGCTTATCAGAGTGTTGACTTCGCTGTCAGCCCTGGCACAGAAGCGCGGGTCTGATTATTTATGAAGAGCGTAAATATGCCGCGCTATCTATAATTGCTGGCGCGGCGCTATCTTTAGAGATGAAACCCGAGTTTAAACATTCCCGGCACAATACACGCAGAGCGGAGGCGTAGAGCGTGGAAAAACGATGTCTGGCGAGGAGATGAGTTCGAACGGTTGTTGGCTGCGTCGGCAGCCGGAATACGCGCAACGCTGGGATCCGCTTAAGCTTTGACGAGTGGCCGACGCGTGTAAAATTGGTCCCGGTGCCGATGATGGGAAGCCGGCGTGCCAAAACGTCTTACTACCGCCGCTCTATTTTCGCCACGGACGAACGGGGACGAACGGGGGAACGCTCGTTTGGCTCGAGAGCCTGGGAAAACGGGAGACTCCCGCGCCTGGATATTTTCCGATCTGCAAAATCACCCCACCCGCGAGATTCAACTTTGCTCCCAATCTTTCTCCTCGCGCGTTCGTTCCGTGCTCCCTTTTCGCCGTCGCCGCACTTTAGACCCCCCCCCCCCCCCCATTTCGTTAGGGAACAAAACGAAAACAGGAACGCGTCCGATTTTATTGCCGGCAGGATTTCCGTTGCTCAATTCGTTGCGTCACAAAACGTGCGATTCGCGCGTATCGAGCCGATGGCATCGCGATTTTTACTGCTTTCACTTCGATGCAAATCGGCCAACGATGGTTTATGCATCAGGCCTCATTACAATTTCATACCGGTCGGATTACCATGCGTGCCTCGCGGTCGCTATAGAAATAACTTTTTCCTAGTGCCTCGGTCGGGCCGGTTGCATAAACGGGACGAGTAATCGATTATAAATACGCGTTTTACAGGACACGTAATTGATACGCGAGCTAATGACGTTGAAAACGGCTGATTCAGTGGCCGTTAAATATTCATAAGCGCGAATTATCGTCGCGAGCAACCCGCGAGCCACCGATACAGCTGTGAAATCGCGCCGGAAATTATCGCTGCGCGCTTATTATTCCACCGCCATGGCTATTTTTACAACTTAATCTTAGGAGTACGTTCATTCAACCGTTACCGACGTGAAGAAATAAAGGCTGGGGCTCGCTACTGTGAATCACCGTGCGCTCCGAAACGCTCCGAAACGCTCCGAAACGTTGCGAAGCAAACCGTGACTACGCTCGCAATCGGTTCGGACACGGAATAAATGTTTTCCTGGTGTCTGAATACCATTCAGGGGAAGGACTGGGGGATGAAGAACGAGGCAGGGGCAGTTTCGCTGCGCGACGTAGATACTCCACGCGAAAGCTCGAGAACGATCAATAAATCCGACGAAACGCGGCATAAAAGGTCGAACGGTTGCGCGAGGGTGGGTTCCAAGGGTTGATACGGTTGATCGATCGGAGGAGGGTGATTTCATAGGGAAGCTTGGATGGCCGGGGCTTGAATGGAGACTGGAAACGACGTAAAATCGAATAATGACAGGGTTCGAGGGGACGAGGTCGGCTTTCTCGACACCCATACGCTTCTAATCGACCATCGGGGCTTTACCGACCAAGCAGGCGAGGTGAAAAAAAGTACCTACGTCGCTATTTAATCCTTTGAGAAGATGAACTTGAAAAAAGAAAAGAAAACTGATTCTTTAACATCGGCAACTGAACCACCATCGGTACATATATATTCTTTTATTCTCCCACGTTGCTACTCCCAGCAACTTTTTCGCGATGAATCAAAATTTGGGGCAATGCCAAAGTCCCACTAACGATCAGCACGTAATGGACGAATTACGAGCTCGGATTGTGGAATCGAGTTTGACCTAGTTAATCGAGCACCGGTTCCATGACCAGCGTGTTTTTGCTAAGTCAGAAGAGCGTGCGTGGAGGTTGGACGAAACAATTAGATTAGCTTCGCGCGCCACGGTCCACTGGCACCCGTTCACAATTCCTCAACTAATGTATTCCCATTCTGGGTTGGACCTACGCCAACTACATGTTTACGGAAATCTCGAGCCGAAGGGAGCGAGCTAAGAAGCACCAGCAGAAGGTCCAGGGAAACGCAAAAGAGACTCTCCACGACTAAAGCGTAAATGGCGGCTGCTCTGGCTTATGGAAACGCGATACGCGTAACATTTAAAAAGCAGCGGTCGACGCGAATTTCGTGGGATGGCGCCGTCACTAAATTTGCCCCGGGACTCGCTCGAACAGCCGCCAATGTTTCCGGCCTTTTTTCCCATGGCCTCGGCTCCTCCGGATAGGAGATACCGGTTTATTTAGTGGCCACTTCTTTCCGCGTGAAATCGAACAACGGAGCCGGTTCCAAGCGCGTAAAAACTGCTGCACTGTGGCCCGTAAAAAGCGTTCCGAGCGTGACTCGGTTTTTCGAACGTTTCAACGAGAGGTCTGTGGGCGAATCGAGCGGAGCCAGGTTTTTTGCTGGGTCGCAAGCCTGTGGTGCGCCTTGGATCGTCTTGCTTCCCGGAAACGATTCTCGTTCCACGAGATTTCGCGAAACGAAGCCTCGTCAGCCAGTCAGCTCGACTACTATTTATAAAGGTTAGCCCGAATCCGAATATATTCGTTTCCAGCGCGAAAATGGCTGCTCTGTTGATTGTGATCGCGGCACGAGTTCGGTAACCCAACGACACGTTCCTCGCTCCCCTTGATCTTTACTCGCGCCGAGTGATTTACCGCTCCATTGCTTCTTCGCTGCGTCTAATTATATTCCGGTAGCGAGAAAGAATGCTTTGGTCGCTTCCCAGTGGGCCGCACGGTCCATTTAACCCGCGGCTCCGTGTACCAGCAATTATTTCTTCGAGGGCCGACGCGCTTTTAAACTTAAACTGTGTCGATTTCCACAAACTTCTCCCGTTGAATTTCCGAAGAAGATTTCAAGTCCGATTTATCAGACACCTCGTGCGGCGCGCATAGTTGGACTGGTGCGCGGGAGCTAACGACACTTGCGTAAGCGCGAGCGACTCGAAAATAGAGCGAGATATATGTTCGCGCGGAATAGCCGAGGAAGGTCAGCAGGTTGTTGAACGTACACCGTTGATCAAAGAGTTGGCGTATCGAAACGAACAGCAGCCTTTGACCTGCCGCGGTAATGTCGTTTCGCAGAGTGCAGCAATTTTATTGCCGAGCGACACTGACACGAGGAATAAAATGCAGAATAGTCGCTCGGCTCGGCTCGGTTCGGCTTGGCTCGCTTCTACCGAAGGTCAATTGCTTAACGAGAAATCAAGGCGATCTGGAAACTGGACCGACGTTTCTTTGCTCGTTCCCCTCCTTTTCCCCCTTTACATATTAAAATTCTCGCGTGGTCGGTGATTTAAAGCTCTCGGAAGAGCTGGAAGATGACACGTAAGAGACACGTAAGCGACACGGTCCAGAGATAATTCTGACACTTGTGCAAGGAGTGAGAAACAATTACGGTACAACTCGCTTTCCTGCCAACACCGTTGTTCCATTTTCAGCGAAACGAGTGGGACAATTTTATCCTTTAGAACATAAACAAGCGGTCTTCCCACCGAAATATAGGAACCGCTGAAATAACGCCGTTCAGAAATAATCCATTGGAGTAGCGGAATTTGGAACTCGTGCCACTCGCTGTCCACCTCTCTGATAATCCAAATGCGAAATCATTTCGCCCCCGCTTATTCACAAGCAGCCAGCTGGGAGCGGAGCCAACCAAGAAGTCCCTCTTTCATCCTCTTCCTCGAATTCCGCGCAATCCGATCCTAACGAACGCACTTCTCTGCTCGCAATTACCCCAGAGAGCGCGTCTCGGCGTGTATCAGCGTCCAGAATAGATCGCTCTCGGTTTTTCGAGCGGAGGCATCATTAAACAGCAAGATAGTTCGACGCGATACTGTCCTTCTTTTCGCCAACTAACGAGGGCGACGTAACCACAGAATTTAAATCACGGGCAAAGTGGCCTGCGTCCGCGTCTGCGTTTACATTGTGCCGCTCTACGTAGGTTGGCGCGCGCGTGGAAGCGAGGCAACAAGTGCCTCCGCTTGGATTATTTTCTGGCCGGAGTAATTTTTTCAGTCTTCTGCACACTTGCTGCATCTTCTTGCTTATTCCAATTCCGGGCGCTGTCTACGGCTGCGAACAGTTCACCAATATCTTCCGACCGGAATGCAGATAGCGCCGATGAAATGTTTACAGAGGGAGAAAGAGGGGTGAGCTCCCGATACGATAGCAAGCCATTTCCACGAGGAAGCTTCGATCTCGGGGAACAAATGGAAAATGATTCACCCGAACGGGTGAACGGAAGCGAGCGAACAAGCTTCCGTTGCAGCGGAAGTGGCTATCCGCGACACAAGCGCGACGAGTCTCTGATAAACAGCGAACCTTGCGACTCTCCACATTGTCAGAACCCATTCTTTCCCATCGCGGAAATACTAAAAACAACTTCGCGAGCAAAGTCACCGCGATTTCCACATTACTTCGCCAAATCGGGCTTCGATATTGCGTGTATTTGTAAACTGCGCTCGTCGAATTTCCTCAACTCGACACTGGCACGAGGATCTGTTTTAATAATCAACGCGCGCGTCGCGTCGCGTCGTCCCGGACTCGCAACCAATATTTACGTCACCTCGTCCACCGAGTCGGTGTTTTACGTTCCGACGAGTTCGGGAACGCAAAACAGCGTCGATAATTTCGCAACGCTCGTAGTGACGCGATGCATCCACGAGAATTTTCGCGATCGCGCGACGATAAAGCCCGTTGCTAACGCCAAGATAAAACCAGAAGCAGACAACGCTGATTTCAAGACGACAAATAAACACCGCGCGGAGATAAGCGCCTCGGCGTAGAAGCAATCGATCAGGGGGCACTAAAAACAACGGCTGATGGATCGATTAGAGCGATCGGTGAAAATATCGCGGCTCGGTTTGTCAATGCTTGTTTATCCCCGAGTATTTGCCTGCATCGCCTTTGCATTCCATTACAGTTCGCGTAGACTGGTAATCGACGATGCAGAATGTTGCAAAACACTGATAGCACTGGCTAAATGAAAACAGCAGGAATTGAGTCAGCTACGATTAATTCGCGGCCCCGGACATGAAAACACTTGGAAATCGCAGCTGCGGACGCGCGAAAAGTCCCGAGTCAGCAAACGTCGACGCTTGCGAGGATTCAGGGGCTGATATATGGGGCGGAGATACAGCCTCCGACACTGATAACAGAAACGACGCGCGTAACGTCGATAAGATAAGCCGGTGTTGGCGACATGCTCCCGGCACTATTTAGTGATTTTTGCCCACGAGGATGGTCGAACGGATAAGGCAGAATAATGCGAAGTGTGTATGAAAATCTCGCAATAGAGGCTCGCTCGTGCGGTGGAGATACGCGGTTGTTACGCTATATTTGGTACATATGTAGTGTAAGGGGTATGACTGGCTTGTCGGCGACCTTCGGACTCGAGTCATAAGGTTGACAATGCTCGAAGAAACTTGAGAGATACGGAAGCGTGAGATAACGGCTGCGCCGATACACACGTTATGCGACGTTCCACTTACGATACCGAGAGTTTATCGGCCCCCTAAATCACGCCCGTATCACAGAAGTTGTGTTAATTAGTGGGAATCGATACCAACTACTTACTTATTGTTAGTTAACATTACAAGCGCAACTGCGGCTAATTCCATAGAGTCTGAAAGGTGTCCCGCACAGAAATAAGCCAACGATGGATAAATAATGCCGTCTCGAAATACGAACGAGGCGACGAAATTAAACTGACCGAACCGCGCGAGGAATGGCGATAAAAGGAGAAAAGTCGACCTTTCGGTTAACCTAGATCGTGGCCTCGATTGGACCCAATTGGATCGAAGTGCAGCGCGATTCCGAGCGACACATGGACTCGTCGGGGGCTCTCCTAGCAACGACATCGTTTCACACGGCGACGCTTCTCTTTCGGCGAACCACGAGCAACCGGCAGAGTCAGTTACCGGAGAAGGATATTTGCGGTTGTGATTCAGCGCTGCGCCCGGCAGAACCTCTTTGCGAACGAGCGAACGCAAGCCCGTGGAGAGAAAGGGGAGCGCGGTTGGGTAGAAAATGGAGAAAGAAGACCGACGACCGCAACGATTCGCCGGATATACATAACTGAAGAAGTCATTGCGGGACCAAGTCCCAGCGACTGACAGAAACTTGGATGGCGTTTCGAGCACAGATTCTGAGCAGCTGCTTCTTCCTCGTTGGGCAACATCTTATGGATATACATAGTACTGGCTACTATAACAGTATTGTCGGCAAGTTCAGTTCGCGAAGAAGACGATAGATCCAACTTGGAGAAGGATTCGCCACGGATTTCTCTTTCCGTTCGCGACCCGTGAGAAGCGAGGCGAAACAGTTTCTTACGGGCGAACAAAAATAACAGCGCGGCGATACTTTTAAGCCGGGACGACGACGCGATGCCGTCGTTTCTTTAAGAACCAACGGCGCAGTAATATATTAAAGTGCCGTGCCAAAATTAGGCGTTCCACGGTTCGTGGGACCGTGTTCCCTCTTCTATTTTATCGTCGATTCAATCCGTTCACGGATCTCGCGCGTGTTCCCCAAAAGAGAATCGAGCCAGCGGGGAAAAAATAAAATAGAAAGGCGCAAGGTAGAACGAGTCCAAGCAGCGCGCCTTCTATTTTCATTCATCGAAGGTCAACGCAGCGTACTACGCGGGTTAAACTTAGCGGGGCCAGAATTCACGTTACTCTCGGCAGGAATTCAACTATGCGACGCTATGAATGATTCGCGGAAAGTGCAATCACCGTTACGCAACTCGAGGATCTCCCGGCTTGTTTTTCCACTGCCAAGCGAAACCGAACCAAACGAAACGAAACGAAACGAAGAAGGATGGCGACTCGATTACTCGTCAACGATCCCACCGATAGCGCGATTATCGTTGATCAGATAGTATCCCGTAGTGGTGCGGTTCGACCTCGAGTGACCTCAAGGTATACACGCGTGCATCGTACATCGCGCATCGGACATCTTCCCGATCCCTCCTTCTCTCTATCTATCCTCTGATATTTTTTCCCCGCGGAGCGTTACATTGTTCGCGAGCCACGGTCGAGAAGGGCAGGTAGAAACCCTCGGGATAACAAAAGGACCAGTCGTGCCTTTGTGTATTTCCATAGAATGCGGCAGACTTTCGTGATTTCTCTCTACCTGAGGCCAACCCCGCTAACAAAGGGAGCAATGCCTGGCGTCTCGAAATTTTTTCCCTCCCTCACCCCCTCGCGGCTCTCACTTCTATCCTCATCTCTTCTCTTCTCTTCTCTTCACTCCGCCTGGTCCTGGTCCTCGCCCTCGTCCTCCCCGTTGGCCCTTAGGTAGGAGCCAGGCGCCCGATTAACCGCATTGTTACGTTTTCCCAGAGCCCATTATAGCGCCCAGTTTATGGCACTGTTCTCTCTCCCTCTCTCTCTAGCCCGGGGACAAAACGGGGCCTTTGCGAAAATCGTCTGCGAGTCTGACGAGATGGAACCGGAATTCCTCCTTTCACGAAACCGAAACAGAGAACTCTGACCGCTTCTGTTTTCAGTCCCAGGAATGCAGAGATACGCACCCAAGTAGGATCCCGCATCGCTATTCTCGAGCTGAGAACGATAACTAATTTGCCGGTGATTCCAGTTCCCAACCAAAGAAATAGCCAAGTGCATGCATTTAAATCGACCGGCTCCTGCAATATTTCAACGAGGTCTCGAGGGAACTTTCCGCTGCGGCAGATGCTCGGGAAATGTAAAACACGACCCTTGAAATCTGTCTGCTGTACAAATATCCGCGAGGATTTATCGATTATACAGCAGAGTGTACCTACACTGTACGCGAAGCATTTCAATTAACCATCCGAGGGCGTTCAACGGAATGCATGCATATGGTATATACCTCTGCGGCTAGGTAAACGAGCGACCCTCTCTCTCAAAGCTATTTAATTTCTGCATGGATTATGCACCGGGAGCCCGGAAAATTCGATAAATCCGTCGATACGCGAGAAATAAAAGGCTTGGCCAGCGTCAACTTAATAACTCGATGGCTCGAAAACGAAAGGCGGCTGGCTGGCTAATTAACCGTGCTCGGCTGAACCAGTCCTGGTTTCACTCGATTACTCGACCGTCAAACGTTTTCTCCGTGTTCCGGTTCAGGGTTGAGTCGATCGAGAGAGGCTCGTTCCGATCGATTACTACCCAGATTCTTTCCGCGGGGATTACGACTACGCGCCGCGCAGAACCTCGTCGATCGGAAATTCCGCTGCGGCATGCTCGAATAAATAAAGATCGGAAATTCATGGAAATGCATCTCTAGGAAGAGAGCACTCCGCGGCACAATTGGCCAGCATCTACATCCATTTTCTGTGCGAATAAAGTGCCGCGACGTTGCCAAAGCACAAAAAGAAGATGCGCTGTGATATGTGCCACAGATTGTACAGCAGTCGATACTATAACAGGCTATACTCGGACATGAATATTTCAAATCGATGAGTGGCTTACATTAGAAGTGAAAGGAAGACAATGCAAGGAAGAGCATACAGGTTTCGTCTCGGGTACCGTACATACACATACATAGCTCGAAAGGGATCTCGTTCGAGCGTCACACTGACGCGACGAAACGAATTCCAATTAATTACGCGCAATGACGCGAGTCGAATAGCATGGATTACAAATCAGGCTCGCGTTGTACCGGACATTACGCAACGTCGTCGACATTGCGAGTGAAACCAGTTTGCAAACGCGCACGTAGTCTTTCGTTGGTTCATTTGCCCGCGGATTTACATTTGAAATCCGTGAGCCGATAGTCGACAAGTGTTTGGAGCCGATCTACCGTTATTCGGTTCATCGGCAAAGGGGAGGGCGTCGGATCGAAACCGCTGTGCGCGATCACGGTCGACGGGAAAAGTGAATATTCAACGATCCAAATGCCAGGAGAGAAAAGAAAGAGGGAGGCCAAAAGCATAGAGGATTCGAAACTCTTTCCTTGTGGAATAACTTAGGATCGACCTTGACTCGAGCAATGCTTTTCGGAATATTTGGTCGAGCGGTGGTTTCGAGGCGATTCACGGTTCAGCAAGCGAAAGTTGTGTTAAAACTGCTCTCCGGAGAAATAAAGCGCCGCTTCCGCACCACTTTCGAATTTACGTGGCACAGTTAGCCGCGCGACTATTTTGGCCGTTCGGGCGCCCGAAAGTCTCGCGCGTTTCGTATTCCAATAGCCAACTCTAATTTTATCCATTTACGATGGCCATAAAACGCGAATCCCGGTTCCGGTGAACGTGACTGGCTTGGCTGCCGATTAAAACGATTCCGAGAACTTGTGCCCGATTACGCCTCGATTCTTTCCACGCGTATAATCGCCGTGCCTGCTATCAGCGTGCATACTTCCCAGAAAGCTTACGATTCCTGGCATGCAACGAGCTATGTACTCTGCAAACACGTTTTTATCGCCGAAACTTTGCGAGGCGCTACCCCGGACCCGAAAGATGTAACGGTGTTCCCATAAACAGCGAGAGTATTTATATTCAGCGTGCAATATCTCGGAAGATCCTTCGAGCTGCGTAAAACTTGGAGGCGAAATAGCAGCGGATCGTAATTCACGCGAAACTTGGGCCGAATACAAAGCTTCCATTATCTGTTCTCCCGCCTCGCCCCGTCTCCGGTAACGCGATCTCCACGAGTCCGAGAGCCACTCAAGTTTGTACTGGGAGTTGCCAGGTAAAGGGAGAATTTCGAAGCAGATCGTTCACGAGAGGCTCGTCGAGTTTCCATGGCCTGCCGGGAGAACCCAGTCAACCTGAACGTCGATTGCACCTGCACCGGTCAACACACCCTGCCCACCAGCTTCGTTCCGTACAATTCGCTGGTTTAAAACCTCACGACTCGCTCGATACGCCGCGCCGCGCCGCGCCGCGCCGCCCCTCTCACTAATCCCTCTAATTACCGTGCGGTCGCGTAGGGTCGTTCCAGACGCAACGTCGCGTCGCCTCTTATACATATTACGCACGCTATGTACAAACAGCTCGAGAGATTTGTCAACAACTCGAAGAAGGGCATCGCTTTTGCAATATGTATCTCTCGACCTTGAGAGTTTACCGACCTACGCTGAATACGCGTATCGCGTCGAGTAGACAATGGGCGACGAGCGTGGAAAAATTGAACGAAACAATATCGGAGCCGTGTTTTCGAAGGTCGTCGCGTTGGCGATAAGGAAAGGTCGAGAAGGGTGATGGACTTACAGGGCGAGCGTGGTGGCGGCGTTAGCGACGTCTCCCGGCAGGAAGTTGCTCTGCTGGCTGGGAGATTGCTGATGGTGGTGGAGGTGGTGATGATGCTGCTGTTGATGTTGGTGGTGTTGTTGTTGTTGTTGTTGCTGCTGTTGCGGTGGCGGCTGCTGCTGCTGTTGCTGCTGATGATGAGGATGGGGATGAGGATGAGGATGATGCTGAAAGGCCGTTGTTTGGTGGGAGGGTGAGCCGGCCGGCGGCATCAAATTATACGGCTGATAGAGCAGCTGCGGCTGGGCCTGCGTGGCTGCGCCGGCGGCCGCGAGTAGAACTTGCGTTTGTCCCTGGTGGACGTGGTGATTATGATGGTGGTGCGGGTTACCCTGCGTGGCCGTCTGCGGGCTTACCGGAAGGACCGCCATTGCCGCGCCTCCTAGCACCGGTGGCATGCTTCTATCTTCGTCCTCGCTGCGTTCTCGATCACCGACACACTCGTTCTCTTCATCGTACGAGCCGCACTCTCTGTTGCGGTGCGGCTCATCTCTCGGGACGGGCGAGACCGTCACGAGGAACTCTGCTTCGTTCAGGTGCTTTCAAAAGGCACGGCCCACGGGTAGAGAGGAGACGGAGGGAACGACGAAGCACCCAAGTACTTTGCTGAGAGATAGCGGCGCGCACAATAACGTGTGTAATCCACACCGAGCCGGGCCGTAGGAAATGGTATCCGATAATCAGCGAGGAAAACAAGAAACACCGCGAACGGACTTCTCTTTTCGTGCAGACTGAGAGCACCCTGCCGCGCACTGCGTGCGCACGATGAGATCACTCGTCGCGCGAGAGAGAACCATACGAGCCACGGGACACGATCGGTCACGAAGCTTGCCGAACGGCCACGAAGTGCTCGCAACAGACGTTGATCGACCGACGGAACAATGGTCGCGAGATCCGTTTTCTTTTCTCTCCCTTTTCGTGCTTTCGCGCGATGGTCGATGCACAACTTTGCATTCACCGTAGTCGTTGCATCTCGGGCAGCTCTTCCTCGACTGCGCTTCCTCGGTTATATGAAGAGGTCACAGGAGAGAGAGAGAGAGAGAGGGAGAGACACGCGCACAGAGAAAAAGAGAGAGAGAGAGAGAGAAGCAGAGGCCTCGCAAGGTTGGAAGAAGCGAACGAGACGCGAGTCACGATCGAAATCAAGTAGCACTTTGCTGCGAACCAGCACGATGCACCATTGCTCTCGTGACCTCCGCGAACAATGGCGCGACGCCGCGTTCGCCCAGTCGCCCGGTCGAACGACCGCCGTGATATTCCGCTTTTCACACTCTCCGAGAGAAACGGGTGGCGCCGGTTTCTCTGCGCCCTGGTGCCGCTGCTCTTTAAACAGCCCCGCACACGTCTCACACTGCACACTGTATTATATCCAAGCTCCGTGGGGAAGACGATACGTTGAGTCTCGGCACACAATTGCTCGATTAATCCTTGGATGAGAGCCTCGCACTGATCACTGTGTCGCTCATAGGACGCACTCGCGTAGCGGCAACAGAAATCCTTGATCAACGCGACAAGGATATGGAAGAAAAGGGGGACTAAATCCGAGGGGAAGAGAAAATGGCCTGCGTAACACGTTCACACATGGACACACACACAAAGTTGACACATGCAGAAGAACGCGACGCGGACGGAGATCAGATCGCGTCGAAGGCCGCTACTCTACTGCGGCAGCGAGGAAAGCTCGCCCCCCACCACGCCCTCGGCTAGCAGACTTCCCCCAGCCGTTCCCGCTGCTCCTCTCTCGCTCTCCCGCTCCCTCGCTCTTTCTCTATCTCTCACCCATACCGTCGACACCCACGGTTCCACCTAACGTCGCTTCACCCCCTTACCTTTCTAGCCCCGAACCATAACTCCCTCGCGCGTTCTCTCTCGGTCCCTCTTTCCCGGCCGCTTTCTCTCTCTTTCTCTCTCTCTCTCTCTCTCTCTCTCTCTCTCTCTCTCTTGCCCGCTCGATGCTGCTTTCCGTCGAGCTGCGTTTCTCTTTCTATGTGTGTGACCGAAGGAAGGCGACCGACCGAGAGCGCGCGGCCAACTCAACCACGACTGCACTCCGCGCCGCTGACTCTGCCGCAAAAAATATTCCGCGTGCATTCACGCACACGTGCTCGCGCGAGCGTGTGGCTGCAGAATGCACTCGCGCGCTCTCCCCCGGTTTTTTGCGTGTAGTCGCCGAGTCGAGTCGAGCCGAGCGAAATGACGTTCGTGGCTCGCGACGCCACTAACTTCCCTGGCCAGGAGCTTGGACACTTTTCAACTAATGAGGAGAGGTCGTGTAGCAGCGGAACCGATTCGACCATCTGTGCAAATGCACATAGAATCGACGGAGGATCCGAGGTTAAAAATAAAGTTTTCCCAACTCCACTCTTGCCTGCTCCTCCCCTCTACCAGCCATTCTTTTCCACCTCAGAATCTACTCCATTATTATGCAAAGTCGTCCGCGACGCGGAGCGATGACCGTGTAACGTTCCAATGCACATGTGCGGGGCCGGGGCGTCCTCGAAATGGACGCTGCCCTGTTAATTTAGACACGAAAATTACTCTCTGCGATCCCCCCCCCCCCCTCTCTCTCTCTCTAACTGTACGACAGTACCATTCGACACTGGCTGCATCGATGCGTTCCACCGCACGTTATGCAGGAGTGTCCTTGCCCGACTATAGACAAGGAGAAACCGTGCACCATCCACGCATGCCACGCATCTCTCGTCTGCATTTGCATCGCGCGTTTCCGTCTGCTCTTTCTCTCTTTATCCTTCGGCGTTCACGCCCGTTACGTAAAGCGAAGTTATCTTCCACCGACGGTACTTTAAAGAGGTATCGCGCAAATTATCGAGACGCGCCAAGTGATTTTATCGTTACGGAGAAACGTGGGAGTTACACACGAGGGGTAAATCGTGCGACTGGATCTGCAGACTTTCCTACCGAAGCAAGGAAAGCAAATCGTGACACTTGGAAATCGCCGGGGACGTCTCTAATTCTCCACGCTGTTTAATCCACCTCTATTTCCTGGTTAATCAGAGGACGCGCGGAGAAGTCTTGGCTCGAACGCTGCTAAAGATAAGATGCGTTCGCTTATCGGAAGCTAAAACGACAAAGCTATTTACATGCCGGTTTCGAACGGGATATCTCTGTGTGCCAACGTCGCGTGTGTATCGACGACGCTCCGCGTGAAAAGCGCCAGCGCGTGCGCCGAGTTTCTTAATGGCGCGAGTTTACGTGCGTTTTTTACGCCACGACCTCGCGAAAGAATTTTTCTTATCTGGCTGGCGTGCTTCGACCCGGCGATTTATCGTTATGCGCTGGTAACGCGGCTCGTTACGTCGGTCCTGGCCGCAATTTCCGCCACCTTGGCAAATAAATATCCCTGACACAACGGCGGAATTACTGGATACATCTAGATGTAATACAATTCTCATATGATCTCACGTTCTTTCTAATCGCCAGATATACCTACGCGGAATGAAATGGTACTCGTCCCTGCGGTGGGTATAGCAGTATGCGCGTTTCGCGTGCAGTTGACGACCCTTGATTGTACCTATGAACCGTAGGAGGAATCGACACGCTGGTATAGTCGTTACTGCCGGATGACTAATGTTTCGTACCCATTAGTCACTCGAGCGCGCCGACGCGCGTATACCGGTGATGGTCGAAAGGAAAGTTTAAAATTGATGGTTCCATTGAAATCGCCGACACTCCGACGGTGTTACTTATTGCGTTGGGATCACTGATTGTGAGCGTCTAGCCTCGCGACGGCCAGGGTCCGCGGCAAGCGTTTTGCATACAACTGAATTCACATGCGGTGTGCACAGCGGATGCTCGAAAAGTCACAAACACCAGCTGAAATGTATTCCAAGACAACAAAATGCCGTCTGTTGTCGCGACAATTACTTGGATTGCGTAATTCCGAAATAGTTTACCGGGAAAAAGAGTTGGGAACGGTTGGGCCACGAAGGTGCTCGGCTCGACGCTCCTATCTAAAATCGTTTGACCTCCATACGCGCGCTGGATGCAGGCGAGAGGCCCTGCCTCATGTTTCTTCCATCCGAGAGCGTGTATCGCGCTATGAATAAATGGATCTCTATGAATTTCAAATGCAGCGTCAGCCAACACGAATATCCTCGCGATCGGCGTGTCGCGTTCTGTCGAGGGGCACGTCCCGCGAGCAAATCTTAGAGACTGATAAGCAATAATTAAGCACGCCGATCCATGAAAATCGACTGTTTCCCTCCGAACGATGCCATTCGCTCAAAGGTCGCTATATCCACCGATTAATAAATGCAAATGAGAGCGACGGTGTCGCGTAACTAGAGACACGTCGAGGGACTCCAATTAATCGCGAACGAAGAACGGGAAAGATCCATGCCCTGTTCCAGCAGACCTATTTAATCGGAGGAACAAACAAGATCTGCACGCTGCCGGTAAATAATGGCAGACGGGAAACCGGTGGAATAGCCGTGTTTGCGCGTGTGCGTGTGTGTGTACGAGTCCAGTGTGCTTTGCAGCAAGTGGTCGGGCTTGGCGAGAGGAACTCGCTGCTGGTTTATGTAACACGCCCGAAGAGGGACATTAATGCCCGTTTCGAGTGTGTCTGTTGTCTCCCGCATTCCCGGCAGCTGCCTGCATTTTGCATGTACGTGTGCACGCGCGTGCGCTGCATCGCTCCACGGCATGCACACGCGTCCACGAGTGCACGCAATTCGCGTGTATGCGCTCAAGGACAGAGTGCCCGCAGCAGCGTGCTACCGCGATCATCTTTCCAGTCTCGAAATTCGATTCGATTTGACTCTTCAAATTCTTTCGCCATCAGTCACGTTTGTACCCAAATATGGAACATATTTGCACGTTCCACCGATTAAGCGATTCGCATTACCAAAGCCGCGTTTCCCTCACGAGCTTGATTTCTTTTTCAATTACACGCACCTACGTCTAATTGTTCTGGGAACGACGGCTGACTTTTACGGTACTCTGGGATACTGTAATTATTTCCTCATTCAATCACAAGTGTTTCTCGTGTCTCTGGAACCGTGACTTTGAACGACTGCTGTTTTCCTCCTTTCATTTGCCTACACGACCACGGACAGAAAAACCAGGGATCGAAAAAGTTCTGAAACTTTTCAATAGGTTCCGTTTAAAATAATGGACCGCGAAAGTTTTTTTTAAAAATGTTCTCACATTATAAATTCCCTGGAGAATTGATCAAATAAAAGTTCTTGAGAATAAAGGTTCTAGTTTGAATGGAACTTATAAAATATACAAATAAAAAATTTCTCTACAACAGGAACAGATATTTTGGTCATCAATATTAAAGACGTTCTCAATCGTTGTAACAAATACTGAATACTATTCAATGGATAGTGCTACAACAATATTAAATAATTCTTACAGTTAAATTGATATTCTCAATGTATTATTTATTTATAATACTCGCCTACGTATCGTATGAAGATACGATATTATATTGTTAAACAAAACTAGGTACCTAATAGTTTAGTACTTTTCTTTATCTTATGATAACTTTTTTAATAAGCGTTCTAATGTAACTTGTTTCCGCGGAACTTTTATTACTTCTATAGGTTCTAAATTATCTGTTCCATGAGGACACTTTTTAACGAAGTTCCAGAAGGTAAGATTTTGTCAATAAAAATTCCACAGGAACAGATAGTTTTTTAAACGAAATATAAAAGTTCTAACAGAGTTTTTTTAAAAGCCAGAGTTCGAGAACTTTTTCGATCCCTGGAAAAACGTGGTGTTCCACGTGATACTTAATCGAGCGAGGAAATAAATGATTTGGTAATTGGGAAACTTTCGAACAGGAGACGAAATCGGGGAGCTTGTGTCTCCTCCTCGATTGGTACCATTCAACTACGCACCGGGTCACGTACAATCGCTTATCAGCGGAATGTGCTACACTGGCACTTTTCTGCTGGTGTGGCGGCTGACCTTGTCGCTTCAGCTATATCAGCACTGCACGCACACACGCATGCGAGCCCTTAGAATTCCGGTTGGCTATAATTGCCAGCGGGACCAGGGATCGATAAGCTGCTCGTGTCCCCTGACACTCCGCGAGGAAGCAACCAGTCAGGCTCTGTTGAGCGCCGTTAGCGAGGAACAACTCGTACATTGCTTAGCAGGCGAGTGTTATTCGAAATTAATTACCGAACGGCGAAGAGAATCGACTATCAAATGAAACGCGGCTCGAATGAGAGACGTCGCGCGTTTAACAGAGTGGTGGCGGTGAGCAGGTGAAACTGCCACGGATAAGTAAATTGGAAACAGCTGGAATTCGTCGCAATAAACGACAAATGGCCTTGATCGAGGTTGAGCCACACGAATACGGCGAGCACGTGTAAGCCGTTCCGCACACACGCGTTTCGCGAGCTCACGTGTGCCGGGGCACGCACAAAAGCCCTTTGTATGGCTGTTCGGACCGGTGACTATCGATTCTATCTAATGTCGGGGCTTCTGTGGGTGTCCATGGACGCACCACTCTCGGGGCTGTGTCTCTGCGCTTCTTCCCCCCCCCCCCCCCCGCCTACGTTTAATACTGTATTCCTCCCCGATTTCCGCAGAAGCAGAAGTTATTCTTCGCGAAATACACACGGTTCAGCGGGACAAGTGTCGCGTAACGCCCTGCGCACTGCGTTAATGCGTTTCGTAACGAGATTTACGTAATCGGAGGCCGTAGCGCCAGACAGAGTTGCACCGATCGATTACCCACGCCGACCCGTCATAAGCGCTTCGGCATTCGAGAGGTGGCGGTGTCGCAAAGTTGCTTCCCCGATTTATATCCGATGCGCGTTACCACGTAAGTACGTAAGTGCTGAGCGTATAGAGCCGAGGTTCTCAGAGCCGGTGACGTGTTCTAACGCGAATGGGGCGAGCGATGGAAAAATATCGCGTCGCCAGAACAGCCGGTCGCGCGCCCGTAAGATTAACTTCTACAACCTTCGCGGTAATTGTAGAGTTGACAAACGTCTGGGGCCACCGCGAGTACTATCAGCACCAGCCGCATGATCGCTTATGCATGAGGAGAGTTAGTCTCTTGGTTGGTCGATCGATGGCCTAGCACGCTACCAATCCCAACTTTCCCGCTTCCCCGTGGAAAATGAAATACTTCTGGAACGACCGCGGTAAGTGGAACGAGTTTTTAAGTTTCACTCGTTGCCGCGTATGTAATCGACTTTCGTTGCCAGCCAACTCGGTCCCGGTGGGAGTACGCCGAGAAACGTATAGGATTTTTCCAAGTGGCGGGCCAAAGTTCGCAAGGCTGGATTGTTCAAGGCGAGAAAGGTCGTCGGTAAAAAGTGGCGTACGATTTGTTCAGCGTTGCTGGAGAAGCTCCGCTCCGTCCACTGCGCAAGTTTTGCCATCGAAGAGGAGTACGTACATATCTCGTCTCCATCCTCCCGAACGTAATAAGGCGGGAAAGCCGATGGAATTCGAGGAATCGAATATTCTCGCGGGATCGTTAGTCCGGGCTGAAAGTTACGGAGCTCGTTAACGCGCTTCTAATATCCTGCAGGAGTTCTCGGCTCTGCGCCTTGGACATTCCAGGGGCCTTGGAATCCTCTGGAACCACGGCCCCTACGGTCGATTCGCGAGGCTAAAGTTCCATAAAAGTTCTGCAAAGCGGACCCAACCCCCCTTTGGCTTTCGCTACTCAGAGGTGCGTTGTTCAAATCTCCCAGAACGTACCGATCGACAGGATCTGCGGAGTATCTCCAGTGGAAGAGCATCGGGCAGGGCAGATGCACGGATCGTTACTTGCAAGATGGCCGTCGACCCACTCGCTACACGAGCTCGGTGCGTGTGTGCCCGGTTGCTCGCAGCGTACGAGCGATTTCTGTGCGACTGTGCGAGAGATCGGCTCGGTTTTCTTGCCCCTTCTACGCGGCCACGCACTCGTGGCCGATTATCTAGACTCTATAAACCGCTGCCTCGTAGAATTCACGCGACCAGACTGCCTGTGTTCCAAGAGAAACGCGGCAGAAAAGCGAGTTGGAACGGACGCGTTATCTGCTGCTCGCGGTTACGAAGGAAGACGGAAGACAACTGCCCAAATCGTCCCTCGCGAGAAGCTCACCGTTCTCCCTATCGGATTCTAGGGCTACGGCTGACAGACTTATCGTTTCGTAACTCGAGAGTCGCAATTTGCGCGGATTCCTCGCAGAAAATTCCCATAACCATCTGTACGACTTGGTCTGCCGGGGCAGCAGTATCGCGTGGGACTCCGTCTCACCCATTGTGTCCCGCTGGGATACCAACTTGCGCCGGTTGCACAATTTCGACTGCGTGCCGATGGAATTTTTCTCGCAAGGTGCGCGACGAGGTAAGAATCCGAGAGCGACGGAAGCAAAGCCGAGGAGGAATAATCGCGGAGAGTTAGTTGGTCTGGCCGCAGAAAAAGCCAGCCCGAAAAGTTTGCCCATTAAGCAGCCCCGCAGCATTTCCGCGCGAGGAGCTGTCGACGGTGGGGCAGCGACCGAGGGAAAAAAAGCTCGCTCCGTGAGCTGCGGCGGGCGAGTGTGCGCCAACAGCAGCCTCTCACGCACACGCTTCCTGCATTGTTACTTGGTATGGATCGCCAGGGAACGAGCCCCTTTTATTATTACCATTTGTTGCCGCGTACGTGTTTCCTGCTACGTCGGTAACACGAACGCACGCTCGAGCGCATAAAGCTCTTCTCTCCGCTCTCTCGTCCTCGTCCTCGTCCTCGTCCGCGTCCCGTCCTCTTTCATGCGGCCTTCCTTCTTGCCACTCTTCTCCCTTTTCTCCCCCTTTCCCCCCGTTCCAGCCAGCCCTGCTGCTTTTCACCGACGTATGCGCGGCGTCACCCATACGAAATGACCCATATATTCCAGCGGAATGTTTCGGAGAAATAACGCGGACGTGCGTTACGGTTATTTGCCGCGCCAGGGGAGGCTCTTTCGTTCGTCTGGTCTGCCGCCTCCCTACCGTCCCAGCAATCTTCGTACGACTCCTCGGGAGTAGCGGCGACAGATGAAAATTCGTTACCCTCGAGTTTCCGTAATGGATGATCGCGGAGCACAATCGGTTGGGAAGCTTTGAGGGCGTTTCGAGTAGCAGATGCAAGCATATACGAATGATGCATTCGAGTGACTGTCAAAGCTTTTGCAAAGAAAGAGTTGCGAAGACTCGGGGCTATATTCCCCCGTGGATAGCTGCGCGTCGCCCTGCACGTTTATCAGGCAAATTACTTTCATGGATGGAGGTCGGTGCATAGCAAGAAGAAAATCAATGTTCCACGGCCGTTCTCCGCATGACTTTTCCCCGACAGCCTGTGGGAAACGGCGCGGCGTTTCAAGAGTCCGAGGGGGACGGTACGGTTACGTGGCAGACAGGTTTGTTGCAACGCGATCAATTAGCTCCTTTTCCCCGCGCGTTTTTCTGGTTTCCGTGTGAATGCACCGGCGCGACGCGACGGGACGCGGTGTCTCTCCACCACGAGCGCGGCTTCCAATCGATAAGCCCGTCGGAGCTGTACGCGGCTCCTGTCCCGAGATTACATAATAACGAGGCTGACAATGAATGACGGAACAAAAGAATTCCTTCGCGCGCACTCGCCGATTCTGCTGGCCAGGAAGAAGAAAGCGGAGGAAACATTGCTGGCTGGTCGACGTCCTCTGTTTCACGAACGCGAACACGTTTTCTGGGAGCGACCGGTTGCGGCAGGTTGGACGGATCGAAGACCGGCCGTTCGCGTCTATATTCCTGTCACCTTTCGAAACTCGAGAAGTCTTTCAGGACCTCTGCCAAAGTGGATCGATCTCGAGTTTCAACGGGGAGGGTTTTTAATGGGGTGCATTAGTGGAGACTGGCGAGGGGCTGGCGAGGGGAGGTGAAACTAGCGGATTTCGGAGGGATCGCTCAAGGCTACGCCGGTGACGATGACGGTTTCGTGAGTCGGCAGCGACTCGCAGCAGACCTTTTCGGGGAGTACTCTGCCGGCTGAAAGACAGGTCGGCGGCTTGTACCTGGGAGAATAGATAACGAGCAGGCGCGCCAGATTACGCGATACAGACGAGCAGGTGTATCTCTGCTGGCCCTGAAAAGAGTCACGCTGCTCGTACGTGGCAACCGTACGTGTCCTGATAACGATTAGCGCGCCGGTATCGCGAGAGTGGCAAGCTATTCTTTTTTCCAAGGGTACCGGCGAACAAAAGACGAGGTAGGTGCAACGGCGTCGGTCCTCTCGGTGGTCTGCTGGTTCGAGAAACTCGGCAGTCCGAGCGGAGGTGTGTCGCGCGGAGGAACGGCAAACTGCGAAGCTTCGTCGTCGCCGTCGCCTACAGGAAGAAAGCGCGACGTGGAGGCGTCTGGAACGCGGGCGGAGGGCTGGCGGGGAAGGATGAGGACGAGAATGAAGCGGAGAAGGTGAAGGAAGAGGAGAAGGTGGAGGAAAAAAGCGGCTCGTTAAGGCATGACCTTTAGCGGCGGGAACGTGGGAGGTTATAATACACTTAGTGCACGGTTTCGTTTATCGTCGAGAGAGCCGTGGAGGTTTTGTTGCGCGATGAATGCAGGTCGTAGCGGGCTGCACGCTCGACTCTTGCATAGCGGGTTGGCAGGGGAACAGCCGACGAAGGATGTGCGGGCCAAGGGACGCGGAAACGAGACGAGCAGACGGCAGAATGGAAAGGGTCGATGATGGTGGGGAACGCTCGCACATGCACACAGGGTAGATCCGAACCAAAGAGGTACTGGTTTTGGGTCCGGCAGAGCAGACATTCGCGGATTAGTCGATTCCATTAATATTGCGTAAAAAGCTGCGCTAAACGAAGATGGGAAATTATTTCTCCGAGCAGCCAAAATTCCTAGTTCATCGTATGCTACATGGCTGGCGTTTTGTTTGGAGACACCGTGTATAAGAAGCGTGTATTCGTTGATCGAACGAAAGAGAGGAGCAGCGACGATAAACTGCCACCACGTCGCACTGTGCTATACACGACGATGAGAGACCGACGAGTACAGAGATAGAGAGAAAGGGACGCGGCTAGGTTAAGGAGTGAGCAGAAGGATGCACGAGAAACCGAGACGAGAATATAGAGGGTGGACAAGCGAGCAGGAGAGAGAGGAACGGAGAGAGAGAGAAGCGGGAGGTCAAAGGCCTCCGCGCAGCGCCAATGTGCCATGAGTAACCACCGGCTGAGCCACTCTACACACAGCATTGCCACCACTACTACTTCGCGAGCCGTTCCCTCTTCCTCCTGTTCGACAAGAACGTGTTCCTCTGACACACACGGACACAGAACAGCGTGCACACGCTGCACGCATCGGCACACGAGAAACCAGTCAAACACATAGCGATGGATCTACTTAATTCGACCATCGTCTTCAGAGTCCCCCAGCGACGTAACTTGACGTATGATTCATTAAAGTTATTTCAGATGGCAGTTTTTAATGAATTACCCCCCCCCCCCCCCCTCCCCCTCCCCTGTGCGCAAGACAGATTGACTTTCTCCCACATGCCCGAGTACAATCATCGTTAGCGCGAAAGATTAGCCTTTGGAATTAAGCGAAGGCGTGTTTAGTTAACGGATTCCTGTTCCCCCGATGCGTCTCGGTGCGTTCTACAACGGTACACGGGCGATTCGCGGGACCACCGTGCCAAGTATGAATTACTTTTGCCAAACTGTCGAGGATACGGTTTGACCGCCATCGCTAGCTGCAACAACGAGCCAGGGGCAGAGAGGAGAGGAGAGCAGAGAGAGAGAGAGAGAGGAGCACGCATGCGCGTTTGCACGCTCGAGAGCGCATTTAAGCGCTCTCCCCGGGACTCGCACCCGCCGCGATGCATGTGTGCACGGGCACGCGAGCGCGTTTATGAAAGCTCGTACGGCACTCAGCCGTGTCACAGTGGGGTATGCAGAGGCAAAGCTCAGCGAACGGAGGGAGAAAATAATGCGTGCCCCGACCCAGCGAGCAAGAATGAAGGCAAGAGTGTTTTTTTTTCTGGAGAAGGTCAACGGTACGGGGCCACGAAAGAGATGCGCCTGCCGATGGGAGAATGGAAGAACGGAGTAAGGGAGTAATGGAGTAATGGCGAGCGAAGGTCGGGGGAGGCTAGCGACTCCTCGAACGGCCATGGAAGACCGTGCTGTTGGGTGGTTGAGGAGACCACCCGACCTACTTAGTTCTCTTTGTGCGATGTATTATACACGATGGCAATCGATGGTAAGTGACGTTCTTGAACGACAGCTGCGAACGAGTCGCGGCCTGCGCCAGTGTTGGAGTAACGATCAGCGGGAAGAAGTCGGGTCGGATCGGGTCGTCGCGCGCGAATGCTGGAGCAAAAGCGTTCGGCGTCCGGGCGGTGGAACAATTTCCACGAAGGTCCGCTGATCGATCTGTGCGGAACGCTGCGAAGCGGAGGTAGTCGCGCGAGGGCACGCAGGTGAATTTAAACGAGATTGGTAGCAAACGGCCCGGCCCGTCATTTAAATATCTTCCTTTTCCACATTTGCAAACAAACGCGACCACGTCCGTGGTCTCCAGCGCCGACATAAATTATTCAGCCGGCTATATCTGTCCCCCGGTCGTTAGATAGGAATCGTTGGAGAGACGGCAGAATCTCGTTTCTTGCTCCGAGTTTCCTTTCCCTCGGCACGTATAGGTACAAGTACACGCGCGTCCATCGGCCATCGATGAATCGTTCCGAACGGACACGAGTGCAGCCCGGAGAAGGCGTTTGTTCCCAAGGCGAGCGATCTCTGTGTATTGGTATCAAGTGGCACGCATCAACGACGGCCCCTGTGCGCGTACGTACCTACACGGAGGCGAGGCAACAGCCCGTCCTCTCCCGTAGCTTCTCTCGTATATACCGTTAGGATAACAGGCAACGACCCAGATCCTCCCAGAGGACCGGCGCCTTCAACCCAGGGCTCTTTTTCACCCGAGCACGGCAAACCACACGCGCGCGCGCGCGCGCACACACACACATCCAGCAAGCGTAGCTGGGTGAAAGCATAATATTCGAGTAGCCCGAGAGATATAGGTTTTATCGGCTCCAAGCAGAGGGGCTGGAGCGAGGATGCGAAAAGAAGCTCCCACTTTTACCCGTGAACCTTTTCTCGTTGATCGAGTGGCTGCCGCCCACCCACCTTATACGGATTTTCCTCTTCCACCCTAGCCGCCTAGCCTCGTCTCCGCGAGTTTTCACGGTCTTCCATACACGTTTGGGATTTCCGCGGACTCGGGCGCGTTTCCCTTCCCTCGATCGCGATATAAAGCCTTGGAATCCGATCGATCAGATCCCCGGCGAGCCTGAGGGCGATGACGGAAAATTACGAGCCCGCGTGAAAACCAGTAAGACCTGTCATCGACGGCGACTGGACGAGGAACGGGTTCTCCACGAGTCCTGGCACCAGAACCAGTTCCACTGGTTCGGCCAGTGAAAAACGGCCTCGCGCTTTTTTCCATCCAACAGGTTCAATTTGAATACCTATCCCGTGAACCGATTATCCCGCGGATGCTGTCGCCGGTCGTCGCGCGCGGCAGCGCAGGGAAAACCAACGGAGGAAGAGGCTGGTAACTGTAACCGCTCCGTGGAAACGTGTTACAGAGTCGTGGGGGCTTGAATGAAACTCGATTCGAGCCGACCCTCCCTCGTCTAGAGACGCAGATGCGAGAGCATGCACGATAATGGCGCAATTTATCGAGCTGTTAAAGGGTAATACTCGCTGTGTTATGCGCCCGTCAACCACTCGCACCGTATCGTTTAATCGAACAGAGTTACGCAACCAGCAAAACAATTACCCAACCAGCGCCGTTCCGAACTCCCGAGGAACATGTACCTGTCGTATTATAATTATACGATCACCGAGCTCCTAGGTGTCACCATCGTGACCGGGTTCGATCGTTAAAATCACGCTGCACCTAATAGGAAAATGGGCTCGCAAAATCCAAAGTTCGTCCCAGACGAGTGGTTCGATATATTATAATTGAAGCGATATGTCTGGCGAGGCTAAATGGAACTGAGCGCGTAATTGAAGGGGTATCGATCGATGTTTGGCGGCAGAAATTTCGCAGGCTATCGCGTGTGTCTGCTGGACAGAGAGAGTATCGCAGTGCCCTTTGCCCGGATTGCCGGCCGATTTGTTCGCCATCCATCCACGTCGTCTTTCATTATCTCTAATCACAACACGCTCGTACGACAGCAAACTGTGTCGCCAGAACGCCGATAATCGACTGAAGCAGCGCGGCGGTCGATCGTTTGCTTTCCGTCCAGCCGCCTAAAAAGAAGCTGTGACCTCGTCCGTAATTCTAAATAAAAGGGTTATCGAGCACGGTCCAGCATCCATCGATTGCGTGTCGAAGAGGGGGCGAGTTCCAAGTTCAATTCGGCTAAGTAAATCCTCGGAATGCATAGTTGGTGATCTGTTTGGGGGCGAGAGTGTGGGAGTTGTCAACGATCGTCGGAAGATTCGTTCCACTTTTCGTATTATCGTGGCCAAGCTCGCGCGACCTTTGGCCCACATCCTGTCGCCTTAATCAGCGCCAAGAGAGGAAAAAATTGTTTTCTCAGAAGCGGAGATAACTGGCGAACCGTATCACGTACGGTGAACGAAACGATGATGCTGGCGCCCGTATGAGCTGTCAGCGGTGCATTCGCGGTGCCGATTAATCGGGCGCATAGTGATTTCGGCCGGCTGCACGCGACCACTAAATTAACCATGCGAAACGCGATAGTGATTCCGGGGAAGACAGATTTCGCGGTGCATAGACGAACGGAAGCTAGGGTCGGGAAAGAGCTTTCGCTCGTAATGGTTATCTCGGGGCTTACCGCGCGTCTAAAAATAAACGATGCATTTTAATACCAAGGACGAGGGTTTTCATTACGAGCGATGCACGATAAAAGAAGAGGTAAAAGCAGGAAGCCGTTGGTCGGAGCCTCGGCATACATAGCCGCGCGACCAGCTGTAAAGTTACGTTAAAGGCCGGCTGTAAAGCTCGCGGAAGGCACGCCGGCACGCCGGCACGACCCGTTCTTTCTGTCATTATCGACGTCGTATATCGAGTGGCGCGAGACATTCCAAAGTATACGCCCGATAACGGCAGCTGTTTCCGCAACCAGACACCAGCGCCGATAAACCAGTGAAAACGACGAGCCTTATAAAACAACTCGGGAATCTCGGGGCACGGAGGCCCGTTTCAGCATCTCTCCAATTTCGACACTTTCCGTCTCCCGGCAACGCTTCTTCTCGAATCGATCCACAGAATGGAGACCTTTAATCCCTCCGGTATCTCCGGCGCGTTATTAAAAAAGAAGCACGAGGCCAGTGTCCCCCGAGGGGGAGGAAAAAATTAAATGTCCCCTCGCGCGAGTATCGGAGTAACGCGACACTGTTAAAATTGCTCGCGATAGCGGCACACGGACCAGCTGTGCCGGCTGCGACGACGAAGAAGCTGGGTACACAATGGGACAACGAAGGGTGCCGGGACACGATGCCTGGAACCTGGGGGTGCAGACAAGCACGGAGGGGACGGAGGTTTCAGAGCCCCAACGTGTTTGACGGGATCGCGAGATATGTACATTCCTGGGACGAGGGTGGAGAGACCTACCCACGTTCCTTCTCCCTTCGCCCCTCTCAACACACCCCCGTGCAACTTCCTTCGTTGACGGTCACGACTACCTGCTACCCTCAACAGATGCGTCTGGGAACCTGATCTGGGCTTCTTCATCTCCCTTGTTTCGCACGACTGAGAATCGGGTAACGCGACCGACACCCTGAATCTGTCCGTCAGCGGATCGGTTACGAAAAGTCCATTCGAAAGATTATGCCAGACTGTCTCCAATGTGGAGCATCTCCGCCTATTGGGAATGTTTCATTGATCGATGACGGTTAGAGGAAGAGACGACGGGTGCACGTTTTTTACGCTATTCCTAGCGCACGGGCAGACAGAAATGGCTAGCAAATGAGTTTTTACGAGCGCCAGCGATCGGACCCTCTGGTCGTTGATGCTTTCTGGGAGCAGTTTATGCGATTCTATTATAGAACGAGATTTGTGTGCGCCAGCGGGGTGGATAGCGGCGGCGGTTAGTTGCGCAAGCAACGTTCGGAGCGGAACAGCAACACACGCACGCAACATTTACAAGCTGCGGTTCGCTTCTACCTTTCTCTCTGTCTCGATCCGCGATCCAGCAGCTTCCTCTCCGTCCCTGTTTGCCCGCCGCGCCGTGTGCCAGGCTCGGTGACTCAGGACCAGTTTTTTATCGTGGTCGTCTCTCGGTATCTTTGGACCGTGAGCGTCTATTTCGAAGCGAAACGAGAGACGAGAGACGAGAGACGAGAGACGAGAGATCCTCCACATGCGTGCAGCGACACGCACGGGCGGAGAGGACCGCTGAAAAACTTTCCTCCTCTCACAGCAGGGTCAACTTGAACGCGAGGCAACTGCTCCGAAATCAAATGGACCGAGTGAATAAAGTTCGCGACGACCTTGAAACTTCCTTGCCGCCGAGCAGCGAGCAACTTATCCCCGCCGTGAACTGGGTCCCGCCTCGCGGGGACCTCGAGCAGAACATGCTCCTCGAAGAAGAAAGCTCTGCAGAAACACCCTCGTAATTATCTCACGAGATGGATCCTCTGGCACCCTTTATCGTTTCCCCAGGGAATCGGCGGCGCGAGGCGACGGGCCGATAAATCAGGGAGACAGGGAATGCTAATGGAAGGAACGGTTCATCGATAGGGTAATCGACCCGGGGCGGCGGTCTCCAGTACTTGGGACCATAAACTGACCTTTGCGGGGAAACGAGGCCAGGTCACCACAGCCCCCACCGTAAATCTCGGAGGGTGGCCTTCGATTAAGTAGCTACACCGTCGCAGATTACCCTGCCCGTTAAATTAACGAGATCGCGCCAAGTATGTACGTATCGACTCCGGGATGACGCCTGGAAAGTGGTTCCCTGGGAATCTGGCCGGTCTTCTCCTAAAGGGGTCAGCGGATCGCGTTTATTTCGACCGTAAATCACGCGACCGGCCAAGCTGCCTCGAGTTTATCGCGAACGAATCGTGCTAGGTTCAGACGGAAATCTGTGAACCATTAGCCTGATGATCAGGCAGACGAGATTAAAGCCTCCTTGCCGGGAATGCGTTAACGAACGAGCGGCGAATCGATTCCACGCATCAACGTCATTCCCATTTCCCGTGCCGAACCGCCAGTGCAGGTACACACATACCTATACACACGCGTAGATAAACGAAAAGAAGGGAAACCGAATCGAACAGTTGACACACGACACCGCCGTGTTAATTAACCCGCGCTTGGAATCCCGATTCCAATTACCGCCGGGGTATTTCCCCCGCGTAATTAAATTCGCTCGCCCGATGCCGTTTGCCATGTCGGATCATCGAATCGCTAGAAAAACTGGCGGACCAGCGAATTGTCCGAATGCGAGAACCGGGAAGAAAAGCCGAGCCAAATGCTTTTGCTGAGCACCAAGTGCTGCGGGCAGACTACGAGTGATTCGAAAGGAGTAGCGGTAGGAGGTGTCTGGTACGGAACAGAGAGGGAGAGAGAGAGAAGAAAAGGGGAAAGACGAGGGTCTGTCACGGTCAACGGCCAGAACAATAGAAACGGCTGAAAGAGACTCGAGGATCACGAGCACAAGCTCGTGTGGCGTTCGAGTAACTAGCATGGAATTCGACACAGCCACGGCGACGGCATCCAGTGAAATTCCTCTGGAATATTGGCGACGTAAACACGTTGTCCGGCTATCGAAATCGCCTTCTTCCTCCACGAAGTGTAGATTCCAGATGGCCGAGCGCGGCGATTAAAATCGACGTGTAAACAGTGGGACGTTTCGTTGCGTTTGGCCGTTGGCGTCCGCTCGCAGAACCTGGTGTTGTAACGAGAGCCCCTCCTCACGGCGACACGTATCGTACGATGCTTGTTAAGAGCAGGACGATAAGGGTCTGACACGGTATTGCCGGTGCCCCGAGGCTCGCGTGATCGGTGGCTCCGAGGGAAGCCAGCAACGAGCACATAATTGCATCTTTTCGGTCGCCCTGCTTCGTCCGCCGTTCGTGCGCTTTTCACGCGTTCAGGAACTTGGCGAATGGACGCATAGAGATCGATGTCGGTCACGCTGCTTGGCTTCCATCGAGCAGAGGTGAAAGAGGAAGAACCACGAAATCCGAACAACGGTCGGCGGCGGAGGCTCGAGGGACCAGAGGGAAGCAGAGGGAGCGAAGCAGCGAGAAAGGGTTGAAGGCGGACGGAGACGGAAGGACGAATGAGGAGCGTTGGTGCACAAAGGAGAGGAAACGTCGTAGGACGGCACACGTGCACGCAAGTTTTGCACGCTTTGTTCGCTTTCAGAGTGTGCGCGTGCATTTGTAAGCGGAAAAGGGGGTCGACGAGCAAGCTGCACGGGGCACAAGAAGAACGGAGGCCTCAGGGGCGACGGATTTCTTCCAGCAAGGTAGAGAAACTGGAAGTCGAAGTGGGAGTGGAAGTGGAAGCTCGGTCAGTGAACATGATGGACTAATTCTATCATGCTCCACGATAACTTTACTCTACCCGATCTATAATACATACGATAAATGTAGGGCGCACACCCGCGCGTAATTACCCAAAATGCGAGTCCCTTTAAACTTTAAATGATCGACGCCGACCCAGACGGGGAATCGAAGCTGGAAGCTCTCTGTTAGCTAACGGGAGCGACATAGAATAGGATTACGGGGTATATACCTATAATCGAAATTTACAGGGTCTTTATGCGCTGCCGGCTGGTCGGGAGCTGTCAAACGCACCGAACTACCTGTAGAAAGTTACTCGGACAGGTGGGGCAATTAACGCGAGGCAAGAGGGAAACGGCGTTAATCCGCCCCGGCTGCCCCTCCATATTTTCTCACGTAATAGCAGTTTCACTTCTATTACACGTTTCCCCCGCTGTACGCGCGAGCAATGTAATTCGCGATGAGTCACGCCGACTTTTATACGCGATACCATATCGAGTTTACCAGTGATCTGGGTCTGCCTGGAGGTCAACGATATTTCACGTGATTAGACGAAACTCGTTTACCTAGTTGGTCTCGCTCCGAGACCGCCAATCAATTGCATCGCCAGCCTACAGCCAGTCTGGGATGTTCCTAATGCCTCTGAGGAGATAGAAGTATCGTGCGAGGAGATCGGGAGATCGCCCAAATTACAGGCAATATCCTCGAAATTTCCCGAGACTGACGTCAGGTTTGTGCATAATAATCCGAGGAGATCCCTCTGATCACTCGCAGTCTCCCGTGCCTCCTGCCTGTTCCCAGGTCAGACAGAGGGGGAAACGTAACAGCCAGAGATGTCTCGGACCTGCTGCAACTCATGACGAACGTCTCAAGCCAGTTGGACCGGTTGAAAAAAAGTAATAACCTGTTCGTTATCACGGTGCCGGCATCGGTAGATGCAAGCATCGCGTGTGAATGCCGTACGGATTTAGCTGTGACGACTGAGAGTAGGTACGTATGCACGTACTCGTGCATGGTATAAGTGGGACAGATGTTACGCTAGGTAACTGACGCGATACTCTTCTTTTCCACGGAGAGACCATTCCAATTTACAAGGGGACTGGCCCTGACCTGCCCTTGTAGGGACGCGTAGAGCTCCGAAATGCGAAAGATTGGATTTCTCAAAGCTGGTAGGTGGTCCAAAACGATTGGGAGCCGTCGGGGTGAGTCTAGACTGCGAGCTTGAAACGGGGAGCATCGAGTGGCCATCGCCAGCAGCGCACCGTGGGTAGAGGCTGATGGTCGATGCCGATGGCGATGGTCTATCGCGGAGAGGAGGCGGCACCACGGAAGGTGGAGGGAAGACCAGCGGGTACGTACGGTCTGTCGAGGTAAAACAAGAAGACGAAAAAGACGAAGAAGAAGAAGAAGAAGAAGAAAAAAAAGGTGCAGGAGGAGGCGGAGAAGGGAAACCGGTTCGACAGGTTCGGCTCCCATTTACCCGACCATGTAGCGCCTACCTACGTTCGGACATTATGTATTATGCAGCCTGGCTGTATGTGTAACGCATAACTACGCCGTGTATCCGCCGGCCAAGGAAGGAAAAGAGGCGGAGGAGACCAGGACTGAGAGAAAGGAAAGGAAAGAAAAGGAAGAGAGGCCAGACCGCAAAGGTTCGTGCCGCGCGATGAAAGCGGACCGTGCCTGACCTCCGGGGCCCGATCTTCACTCTCGCCCGGCAACGCTCGATTCTCCGACGCGCTCCGAGAATCGCGCACGTTCCCGCGCGGAAATCTACCGTTCCAGATTCCAGGAAATATCATCGCTATTCATCCTACCATTTCAGCCACCCAACCAAGATACAGCTCGTCGATTAATCGCCTCTAAATGCATGTTTACGCATATCCTCCGAGAATTTCCTCGATCGATATTGTTCAGCAGCCTCGAATCCGCGAACATTTGCAATGATAATTTCACACGGCAATCAGTGCGTGTTATTATCTGACACATGGTCGACGGGATCTGCGACTGATCGCCATAAGTCGTATGGAAACAGATCGTAACAGCGGATCGTAGGTATCTTTCCACAGATAACGCGTGCGAAACGATAGGTGGCGTAAATTCTAAGAATGATACGAGCGCCATTAAGAGTTTCGGATGTCGTCGATCAGCCACCGTTCGTTCATCGAAATCGAAACCGTGCTTCGAAGCATCAGGCCTACTTTCCCGCGTAAAATCGTTTCCTCGCCAGCGAAAGATGAGGCGTCGCGATAAAGCGCCGTTATGTTAATTGGCCCGGGACGTTACACGACTGGAGATTAATTTACCCCAGAAAGATAGCATCGGCGCACCAATTACCGTATCCAGAGGCCGTAATTCGTTGCGGTAGAGGCGCGCAACCTCGGCGAGGTCTTAGGAGAGCCGTCCACGCTCGCCCCTATGCTCTGCTGGGTCATCGATGACTCACGGTAGTTTCTTGCCAACTTTTGCCAAGAGAAACCGGATCCCATCGAACCTGTCCTCTCCGTCAACGATTACCCAACCGAAACTTCCACCTTGAACGCAACCGTGCTGCTTCCCAGGCCCAGGTACACATTTCGGACGTCCTGAAAATCTGCAGCGCTGCCAGAGAATCGAGAGACGCGAGAAAATCGATTGGAAGGAAAAAGGAAAAGATCTCGTTCGCCCTGACAATTTTGGTGATCGCGCTATCCTGCTTTAACGTGAGCAGGTCCCGCGAAAGGCGACGCGATCCCCAGGACGCGCCACTTGGTATTCCGCAGGGCGAAGACGAAGCGGCCCGGCTCGGCCCGGCCCGGCGCTCGCGCAGGCATTCCGCTGGAACGTGCTAGGCATCGACCTCCGTCCCCGTCAACTCGACACGTTTGTGCGAACGAATTCTGGATTCTGAACGCGCGTTCCCTGAAAGGGGAGGGCAAGGGATCTCGAGGACGGCCGGATGAGCCAGCTTCTCGGGCAACTTCCGTCAGCTTTCCAGCCATCCGCGCGCTTCTGTGAATTCTGCATTCGCTCCACCTCCTCCTTGCCACCCGTTTCCCTCGACTGTGGTATCGCCGCGAGGAACGGCCGTGCCGCGCGAATAATTATGTCGACCGGCGAGCTTTACGGCGACAACGGGGAACTTTACGAATGGAGCGGGCGAGCACCTCGCGCCGCGCGTCTCTGTAACCCAGAATACATACCCACTCATCGAGTTCCAGTCACGACGCGGCTAGCATTCGAGCAAAGAACAGGGGGAAGGAGGAAAGTCTGCAGAGACCAGTCCCAGTCCCAGTCGAGTTGAGTCGAGCCGAGTCGAATAACTGGTTGTTCCAGTTTCTGACGTTACGTTTAACGCCGGATGCCCCGAGCTTCTCTAACCGCGCCGGTTTCACAGACCGGTGTTTGTATCGGCGTGGATATTCCGCGCGTCACGGAGCCTCTTTAATGAACGGACCAGTAGGTGTACTCAAAGTACTCGGTAAGAGCGTTTCTAGTCCAGTGAAATTAGACGAAAATCTGCCCAATCTACGGACTAATTCCCAGCAAGCTGAATTTTGGCATGAGCCTTTATTTGGTCGTTTTAAACAATATGTCAAAAGTCGTGGTAACCCGACATACATGAAAATGGCTACTCAGCTATGTATACCGACTGTTCATAATACCGACCATAATACGACCAAATAAAAGCCCATGCCAAAATTCAGCTTGGTGGGAATTAGTCCGAAGACAGATCCTAATGTCACTGGACTATTCCGTCGCTAGGCGAACATCCAGAGTCATTCCACCTGGCTTTTTGGCCGCGAAAGGTAAACAACCGTCTCGCATCAGCGATCTCGAAACGGAGTCGAATGGCGTGCAGTTTATCTCGCCTCCCTGTTTTTTCTCTGCAACCCTGACACGCTTCGAGAGTTCTCGCCCGTTTTTGCCGAGTTGACGCGGTTCAGCGATGACAGTCACGACCCGGTTAAGCCGCGAATCGATTCTCATTTCGTCGCGATCACGATTCATCGCGGTCAGCGGTGATTCCCACTCGTCTGTAATTGACCGTCTAATCTGCGAGCGGAGTGCTGCTCTCTCCAACGTCGTTCTTGCGGAGGACTTGATGGATAAAGCGGATAGAGAGGGGGGTTTCCCAGACCCTCGACCGATATCCACCGACTATTTTTATCAGCAGTTGCGCGAAGAATCGGTCGCACCGATAACGATTTCCTCGAGTCAGACGATTGACGGGAATTTCATGGGAATATCGCTTGGCGAAGACGCTTTGCCCACCCTCCTCTGCCCGGCCGGCTTCATGCGTGACTAACTGCTTCCAGTCTCAGCGTTTTATCCCCTGCGACGACTGTTCGATCGGCCCCGTTCGTCCGTGACGACCTCGATGCTGAGCTACGGTGTATTTTTAGAGGCGGCGTTCTAGCGAAAAAGTTTGATCATCTTGCCACGATTCCGGGGCTGAAAGGAGGTTACGGTCAGACCGACCTCGCGTTCGTAAACGCGGCACGTATCGCGGGGCACGGGGACGTATATGGGACGCGATGAAATTCAGAGGATTCGGGGGATCCTTGGCTTCGGAAAATTTCAAACGCGAAGCAAGACACGTTGATGTTACGAGCCAGTGTTTCGGGGTATAATTCATACGATCTTACTCTTTATGAATTAAAGAACGCGCTGCCAGACGGGTTTAACACCCGCTGAAAAGAAATAATCCCGACGCGCGACGGCTCCGTGGTCGAGAAATTCCTGAAAGTCCAGAGTCCCTCGGGTCGTAAAGCGGGTCGCTGTTGAACAACGTTTCGCGTCCTCTGACACGATCGTTTCGTTAACTTTGCCCGGGGAACGCGTGCGGACAGCACAGGGCCGACCACGATCAGGAAGTTTGTTGCAAAGTTTATGCGATTTCGGGGCGGGGCCTGAAGAGAGATGGAATTGCGGCCGCACGGTTTTATGGGCCGTTCCGTTTTACTTTCGTCGTAAAAAATCCTCGCGTCGTCGTCGCCGTTGTCGTTACTCTGTTTCGCTGAGGCGGAACGAAGAGTGGAGGCGCGACGATTCGCGATAGGCGAGCGTGACGGTACCTGCCCTTTAATCGATCTCGCGTCGATAATCGGTCAATCAATCACGGACACTGAGGCGATCCGAGGCTTGGAAAGTTGCAGTGCGTTATAACTTGGGAATTCTCTGATAGTTTGGAGGAAAAATACATACGCGCCAGATGACGAAAGCTGTGGGCGACGCGGCGCTTGGAACACATGTGGCGATATTTTTAAACAAAAGCGGCAGCGGCAGCAATGCCGCAATTTATGGCCCGTTTTAAAATTAATCTATCATTGTCGAGCCGTGACGGTGCGCAAAATATTGCCGTGTAGGATTCGCTAGAATATTTAAAAGAAAAACGTATTGCTGCGTTCGGTTTAGTTTTGGATAACGGTTATCGCGATATATGTATCGAACTGGTAACGGGCCGCGATATTTTAACGCGAAACCAGTCCCCTCGATCCGTATTTGCTTTTTCGTCGCACAATGGCTCGAAATGTTTAAAACACGGATCGCCGTATGAGCGACACGCATCCCGGCGAATATTGGACGGCACGCGTTCCGCGTTGATAAATATTTATACGCCTTTGTTAGGCGGATCCTGGGGCTCGTGTAAAAAGGCCAATAAAAGCGGCTATAAATGCGAGAACGCGCGGCGAGGCGGCGTCCTTCGGCCAGCGCCGACGGAACTCGCTGGGACGAGCATAAAAATGTCGAGCAGATGCCCCGCTTTCGGTTCGACAACCTCGAGTAGAATCACGCGCAGGAGGGAACGATCGCCATTCGCGCTGGGCCGAGGTCGAGATTCCGAGATTTCGAGATTTCGAGTGATGGGTTGAAAATGGGACCCTTTCTGCTCCCAAAGACTAATAGCCGCGGTAGAGAAAGGGGACGCGTCGTTTCTAAATATAATTCATCAGACACACGCTGGCCAGCCGGGTGTTTTCAGGCGACACGCACCTGCCGTGTCGCGTCACGTGCAGTAGCAGGAGAAGTCGTCTTTGTCGTCTTCGTCGGCGTCGTCGACGGCGACGCAACCTGCGACAACGATCGCGTGCGCCACGCAGCCCATGGCGGGTAAGCGATGGGCGATAGTCGCGCGAACCAGATGACGTGATTTTTCGAGCGAAACGACCAACTTGAATTCACTTTAAGCGCTTACGAGGCACCCACGCGAGGACCTAGACGAGTTGCTACAGCTCTTCCGCGGAAGCTGAGGATGGATCTCGATTACACGCGCACACACACGCGCGCACACGCACACCTCGTCGCCGTTGTTTCAGCGGCCTAATTGAAACGGCTTCGTCTCGTCTACGCCATTGCCGAGGATCGCTCCGAATACACGGAGACAGAGGGAGAGAGAAGAGCGGAGGTTAGCATGGTCCTCGCTAGTATAATTATTAACCCGCAGTGACTCACTAGGTTGAGGACCTTTATGATCCACGCTAATGGGCCCAGCACTTGAACCACTCCGTACTCGACACGAACCTGTGCAGTGTGCACGCACGCGTGCACCACGTACGTGTGCGTGACGCGCTTTATAGCTCTCGACCACGCAAATCTCGTTTCGCGTTCTTCCACTCGTGAAAAGCCTCTCTTCTCTCTTCCATCTCGGCGAGCAGGGGAAAGAGTCGGGAGGTGCGCTCATCTTACCGATGCGATGGCCTCTCAGGAAATAGAAGCGACCACTTGGCGTCCCCCTTCGTGGCTCGATGACTTGCTGCGACCTTTTCACAAACGGGTTTGGCGGCTGTTGGGTCACAGGTGGATCGCCAGCAGCTCGGGCAACGGCCAAACTTTCAATGGATTTCCGTGAAAATGAAATTACTCTTATCTTCCAGCATTTTTCCAGCTTTTCCCCATTTTCCACAATCCCGCGCCACCATCCTTCATTGTTAATTTCATACGTTCCTAATTAATCAATTAATTACCAACCCACCCAACTAACTAATTAATTAATTCGTTAAGATCAAGCAGGTGAGATGGGTGGAGAATTCTTAATTGCTCTGTCGCACGCTTCGGAGCCCCGAGACGAGGGAACGTTGCGGAATCAAATATTTATGTCTGATACGATAGGATCGCGCGCCGCTGCTGGAACGTCGCGTCGTTTCCATTATAGCAGGAGAGAGTTATATCTCGCGCATTATTATACGCCGTGGGCTATTTGTGTACGCGATTTCGAGCCGAGAATACAGCAGTCTCGGGGCTGGATTCCACTCGTTAAGTCAGTGACCCGAATAAAGCCGGCACACGTAGGAGGAAACAGGAAGCGGTTGACGCAACGTAGATTTTTCTGCCGACGCGGGAGAGCTGAATGGAGCGAAACGAAGACCTTTCCAATTGTTTACACGCGCGTTCGGCTTGTTAAATCGGCGATAAGCTTTTCCCAAGATCCGCGCGAGCACCGTCGCGTGGCGTCGCGTCGCCACGGACCGTTTCCCCGCTAGATACCTAATTAATAACGCCGATATCCTCGCAAACTTTCTTCCCCCGGGTAAAAGGTTAATTCTTCTTCGGAACAGCGATAAGAAAGTTTTTAATCGCTCGAAGCTAATCGAAAGTTCTGCCGTACGGCTTTACTCTTTCCCATGGATCTCGTTGCTGAAGCGCAATTTCAGGCGACCGGTAGCTGGAGACGCGGAGACCGCTTAAATTATTCTACTGGGGAAATGGTTGGGTATTACGTAAGAGTAACGATCCGTGTCGTCGATTCGAAGAATATTCCACGGCGACCGCAGACGCACTCGGCGAACTCGGCCACTGTGCACCGTGTGCACTGTGCGCTCTGCTTTCACGGTGGCGTGTAATCCGTTGCAGCGGATTTGGAACGCGGTACAAACCGCCGATAGGTAATTACGGGTGGAGAGAAAGGAGCGAGGGGGGACACCGAGAGCAGACGGATTTTGCACGCATGTGCGTGACGAGCGTGTAAACTGTCGGGAATGATGGACGTGTGCCACGTGAACCGCATAATGAGCGGTGATCATTCGCTGCGTGTTCGCCCACACGGCCTTTGAACGCGTCCCCCGTGAGTCGTGAGACGATGACGCGACAACCTCGAGATAAACTGGTCATCCGCGGTGTTCAATGGCACCTCGACCCGAACCAACGAAAGAAGAAAGTGCGCGTGCGGTGGCTGCCAATTTCGTTGCGCAACGTGCCCGCACGAAATGTCACGGAGGTAAAAGAACGGAGACTAGGCCAGCCAAGGGGCCACTCAATGAACCCCCCCCTGGTCGCAAACAATGCTCAGCCGAGCTCTGCGTCGGGAACCACAGAGAAAGAGAGAGAGAGAGAGAGAGAGAGAGACAAAGGAGGGGGGTAATTTAGGAAAAACTGCGAGCGGCCAGTAGCCAGACCATATTTCTATGCAGATGCGGTCCTTGACGAGGCTGCCGGCTCGCCAGCAGGGGGAGCGCGGCTCTCTTTCTTGCTAGTCAGCCGACTACGCGTATTTTTATAGCTTCCTGCCGAGCATTCCTGGCCGTCCTTTCCCTCCCGGTTTGCGTACCGGTTTGCGAACGGTCTCGGACGAGGTCTTCCAACCGAGCAACAAGAACAGCCAGAAGAAGCAGAAGGAGAGGACGGGCGACGGGGGAGGTGAAAAAGATGCTGGAGCCTGACCTTGTGCCCAAATGCCAGTTTCTGTTGCCACAGTCGCCGATTACCTCTCTGTCTCTCTGAGCACGAGCGCGCGCGGAAAGGTCGACCGGGGACTGAGGCTTGCATAAGCGTTAAATCGCTCTCGTTACGCCAAGAGGCCAGAGGTAATTGGACGTATTTGGAGCAGAATAACAGCGCGGCACCGCGAGCTTCTCTTCCTTGGAGGGAAAAATCCCCGAAATCGCGGGCTCCTCCACCCGAGGAATCTTTGGTCGATCGGGACACGCGCGCAGCCCACTTGGCGCGGTGCTGCAACTGCGCCCCGAATCGCTTTCAAACGTGGATGGATTCGGGCCGAACAGACGGAAGCTCGTTACAGAAACTCGCGTCAGGCCAAACGGGTCGAGGGTCGAGGGTCACGGAAATGGATGAATTAGGTGACACAGTTTGATCGTAACAGATTTAGGAGACCCGGGAGAAGCTATTTTCTATAAACCCCGGTGATCGATGGATCTGCAACCGTTCGACGCCTAGGTCCCTCCTGCATGTACTTAAGCCGAGCGAGCACCACAATCGTAATAGACCGTGCACCACAGACCTCTAATTAGGCGCTTCATAGAGCCGGATAGCGTTGAATAGAACCCTTTGCCGCACAGGCGGCTAGGTTTCAAGGAATCTCGCGGATTTCACGCTCGCATCCAGCAGGCTCTAAGCGGGGCTTTATTGATCGTCTGCTGGCGATAAAGATCGAGGCGCGGAGGTTTCGCGGTGGTCCGCGCGTGATCTATGATGCACGAAAAGCAACGAGACCGCGAGGAAAGTATACGGTTGGAAGCGGTGCGTTCCGAATATCTGCCGGCTAATGAAGATTTCGCGTGACATCGGAAAATACGGCCCGCAATCGGCCGGGATCTATGGCTCGCTCGCGCGGTCGATCAATCCTGGATAGCTACGTGTTTCGGCGATCTCGTTGGAAAAATTATTCAAGGATAAGGCACGAGCACCGCCGTTCAATTAACGTTGCTACCGTGTAACACGAAGCCCATTTTACTGGGACAAAAAGTTCCATGGAAGCGATCGGTGTTGCAACTGGCAACTCGGCCTGGCGTGCGAAACACTGATTCACCGAGAGAACGAAACCGGGCCGGGTCGTGTCGGGTCGATCGATCAGCTTCCCGAGAAAAAACAAGAGGGATCGCTATCGAACCTTGACATCGAAAACGCGGAGGATGGCTCCAGCCACGAGCCGGAGCCCACGTGTCGCTCTGATAGCCTGGAATTACTAGAACCTATGCGAGCCGACCACTGTGCAATTTACCGGCCACGATGGTCGTCATTAAGCGAATGATAGGCGGCGAAAAAGAGCGTGTGCGTGGGATGGGCGACACGGTTTCCATGATGAAACGAATTTACGGCAGCTACCGCCTCGCCTCGACCAGACTGCCCCGCGTCTCGCCGCGAATCAAACCAGCTCGTCGTCCTCGACTCCGTTTTACGGAACGTTCGGCATGTTCGCGGGGATAAATAAACGACGAGAAAGCGGGCCATGAGATGGACGAGGCCGATTTATTTTCGCTCAGGCTACCGCGGGCAAACAAACCGCGCGAAGGGGGCTGTTTAATGCCCACGTCGCGAAGGAGCTGCGTAATCGAGACGCCGCGGCGCATGCAGACACAACCACCCTCGGTCACAGTTTTTCGCCTTCTCGCGTTCCCGCTCGTGATAAAACGATCATTCACGAGTCGGCGACGGCCGTCAAAATAAATACTGGCTGTCGTAAAGTTACTTCACCGGCAGATATTTTAGGAAGCCCGGATTCTTTGTCTTCCAGGGCGGTTCCACCGCTCCGCGACGTGGGAGGACGTTTCGTTGCAAAAAAATACACGTCTTCAGTTTCTTTTTTTTTTCCGAGTCGTTAGCTTTCCCTCCCAGTGGCCGCCACTCTTTTTTCGCGCGTCGCTGAAACTTGAACGACCGTCCTTCGACGAGGTCAACCCCGCGGCAAGTTCACCGACACTCGAGTGAGTCGGCGTTCTAGGTGGATCGACTTATTTATATCGCGAAGCAGCGAGTTTCGGGTCATCGGTTGGATCGCCAACGCCAGGTCTGGTATATCGCAATAATGCAACGGAAGTTACGAATGATTCGCAGCTGGGGCCCGGAAACGCGCGCGGGTACACGCGAGATCGAACAATGGAGGCTCGAAAGGCTAAAGAGTCGCGCAAGAAACGCTGCCCGCAGCTGGCAGACACGCTACGCTCACTTCCCTGATGGCATTCCGTTCCTTGAGCGGAACGAAGCGAGGTGCGCGCAAGGTGCAAAAACTTGGGGGCCATGGGGTTCGAGCAGGGGCGATGCGAGAGATTCGATCTCCTAGACACGAAACCGAACCTAATACCGACGAATTTCACGGCACGGGACAAATAACTCGCGCCAATGCTAATTGCGAAAATTTGAAGAGGTAGGGGAGAGTAGCGCAAAGCGGAACGGGTGTGTAAAACGGAACATCAATGGTTCTCTATATCTTCGATATTTCTGCGAATTTCGGCCCCAAACTTTCACGAAACATTCATTACATATCAAACTCTGGAAATATGTATAAATTTTTTTTTTTTTTTTTTCATTAATTTATTACCCTTCAACTGATGATGGAATCGCGCAGATTTTTTTATATAGGTAGATCGAAGGTGTACGTTACAGAAGTCACAAAAATGTAAATTAAAGATGCTCCCAAAAACTGGTCTGACCTTGGAAAATCAACAAAGGTGGAACAGGGGAAAGAAGAAAAATGAGAGAAAGAGAATGACAAGACCGTTTGTTGAAATTTATTTATCTCTATTATATGAAAATACATTATAGTAAATGAATGATAATAGATTAATGATAGATAACAATTTGTTTTAAACCTTCTTGTCCATAAGATTATCATAAATGTAATGGTTAATTACCCACTGTTGTGATTTCAACAGTGTTATCATTAATTTTTTCTAATTGTTATCTATCATTAATCTATTATCATTCATTTACTATAATGTATTTTCATATAATAGAGATAAATAAATTTCAACAAACGGTTTTGTCATTCTCTTTCTCTCATTTTCTTCTTTTCCCTGTTCCACCGTTGTTGATTGTTCAAGGTCAGACCAGCTTTTGGGAGCATCTTTAATTTACATTTTTGTGACCTCTGTAACGTATACCTTCGATCTACCTATATAAAAAAATCTGCGCGATTCCATCATCAGTTGAATAGTGTTCCTTGTTAGTGGACACGTTAGAATTCGGTTAACAGTGTTCAAAAAATTTTACCACTTTTCGTAACATGGATTTCGAAAATTTACAACTATAAGAATATCGTTGGATTCTATAGTTCTTACATTTTCCAAACTAATCCTTCTAGCTTCTCAAAATACACTGAAAACAAATTTTCCTTTGTTGCCAAATATTTTTCTTAACAAAGTCTTTGATTTTCTTATATTCCACTTAAGACTTAAGACCTTCGGATTTTCTGTTATCACTCTCCAAAGTTAAGCGTTCCATTTTACCCTACTTTCCCCTACACGATTCAGAGGACTAACCTCTGAGACACGTATACATATATCTGCTGGCCATCGAGTATAGAGCATGGAAAATTAGATGCAGGAAGAGTGACTCACCGAAGGATCCGCTCCCTCTCGATCAGCTCTTCTGGATTGGGCTGGGCGGGTCCAAGGAGCGCGTGCGATAGCGGCGGGTACCTGGGCGATCTCCAGAGCATCTCGGAGGCAACCGCTGGGTGATGATGTCCTGGTGGTGCTGGACTCTGGTAGCCGACGGGGGGCGCGGTGGCAGTGGCGGCTGCGGAACTTGGTCCGGCGGTGGGCGGGGGTGGCTGGGGGTGCGCCATTAATAGAGACGTGTGCTGGACGCTTTGCACGTGCCAGATCCTGGCCGGCGTGGCGGCTGCGGCCGGGGTCGAGGAGATGATGGTCTCGTCGACGCTGAGCGCGGAGCTCCTGCTGCCGCTCCTTTCGTCTCCAGAACCAGCGCTCCTCAGGGAGCTTACCCCGCTATCGGAACCGCTGTCGCCATAAGTACCGGTGGCGGAGGCGCTGCCAGCCGCGGCTCCGACCCCTCGGATGCCCACCGCTGCTGACACACCGGAGAGGACACCAGTTCCAGGTATACCCGCCCCGGCCTCCACTTCCATGAGGCCGGCCTCATCGCCGACCCTCGATGTGTGAGACTGTTGTTGCACCTCGAGGAGGCTCGATGGGGCCAGCTGATGATGATGCTGGTGGTGTTGGTGTTGGTGTGGGTGTACGCTACTCGCTACTTGATGCTGCTGCTGCTGCTGCTGCTGCTGATGGTGATGATGATGAAGTTGCTGCTGCTGTTGCTGCTGTTGAGCCTGTTGCTGCTGCTGTTGGCTGTGATGGTGTATTACTGGGCTACTAGTGGCGTAGCGTTGCTGTTGATGGTGGTGGTGTTGATGCTGGTGCGGTAGCTGCTGCTGCTGCTGTTGGTGATGCTGGTGCTGGTGATATTGATGCTGGAGGTGGTGGTGATGATGACCAGCGACCGGCGGTGGCGGCTTGTTTAGTCTCTCGGCTAGGATGACGGGGCTCTCGTTGTGCCGGTTTCGTTCCTGCTCCCGCTGCTGCTCGAGGAGCAGGCTCTGCCTGCCAGAGCCGCCGCCGCCGCTGCTACTCAGCGGACTCAGCCTCTCCAGCACGGAGCCTGAGTCCTGACTGCTCGACTCCAGCAGCTCGACGACCGATTCGACGCTCGCAGCCCTGGCGCCGCTTACGCTGCCTACGCTATCCTCCGTGCCTAGCTCGGTGGTCAGCTCGGTTCTTCGCGAGCCTCGGTCCTCCTCCTCCTCTTCCTCCTCCTCCCCCTCCCTCTCCTCCTCTTCCTCCTCGTCCTGCTCTTCCGCTTCCTCCTCTTCCTCCCCCTCGTCCGCCTCCCTGTCCTCCTGTTCTTCCTCCTCGACGCCCTCTGCCTTTGGTGGCTTGACCGCAGACTTTAGCGGCGCGGCCCCGGCATCGAGGAGGATGCTCGCTTTGTCATCGACAAGCGAGCCATTCACCAGCACCTGGTTCTTACTCTTCCTCCGCTCTTCCGCTCCAACCTTCTTCCCCTGGTTTAGCCTGATCTGTTGCCGTTCGGAGGCTGTGTCGCCTCCTGGGTCTACCTTCTTCGGAGGTGGAGGCTCCGGTTCCCTGTCCCGTTCTCTCGACTGACTTTCCTCGTCTTCCTCGAGCTTCTCCGCCTCTCCTTCAGCCCCTCCACGCTGCTTTCTTTCCTCTTCTTCCGTTTCCTCCTGATCCGACGCGGTTTCTTTCCCTTTCCTGTCGGACCGGAGCTTTCTGCTCACCGGACTTGTCCTGAGCCTCTTGGTCAGAGGGTCGCAATGTTCCTGCTCCTCTTCGTCCTCTCCCTCCGATCTGCTACCCAGACGCTCCTCCTTCTCGCAAGCTTTCGCCGCGTCCGTCGAATGATCGAGATCCTCCGACTCTGCTTTCACTTCCTGGCCGCCAGGCCTAGGTCTTCGTCGCACCGGTCTCTGCGACGGACTCTCCACCGGACTCTTCACCGCGGTACCGCGTTTTCGTAGCTTCGAGGCAGTGCTGGACGCGCTATTGGCCTCCTCCAACACCGTTCGTGCTATTCGATTGCCGGGCTTGCCCGACGGTGGCCCCTTGTTCTCGCGATCCTCTTGCCTCGTCGACAGACCAGTCTCTGTATCTTTCTCTAGTCTCTCGCGACTAGCACCCTCGCTCACGCGCCTTCGCCGACTGTTGCGCGCAGTGTTCTTCTCTGAAACAAAAGTGAATAGGCGGGTTAGACACCTGACCGGTTCAAACGTTGCAGGGAAGGGAAATTCAATAGCTGGGTTCGTCAGACAAGTCGATCTTTTCTTCGGGATGAAGACAACGTCGGAGAGCGAACACCGAGCTCGCTGTCTAATCGTAGATAGGTATCGATCGCGGCGTAGACGCATTCGTGTCCACGAGAGTCTGTGCACTAACTAGGAGTCTATGGACGTAGCCTTGTCCAACCTTGTCGATTAAGGTCGATCGATTAGACCGAGCCGTCGCGCCGGTCGCCGCACCGGCATCGGCCGTCTATCGCGAGATGCAATTATAGAGGGGATTCGGTAATCTCTTTGACACACGCGTGCAACGTGCATCGTGCCGCGTAATCCGACAACCTTTGAAAAAGCTGCCCCGCTCGGGCACCCTCCTGGCACGGATACCCGTGAAACTATGCGGGTGACAAACTACGCGTCGCTTTCGCAATGGGAATTCCAGCTGGCCTTAATTTCCATGCTCGCATGGAAATTGCCGCGGACTCGTCGGGAGCGTGATTCATCCACGATTCGACAAATATTCCGACCACGGCCTATCTTTAACCGGAGGGGTTCGCCGCGGCCGATTCGAGTAAATTGCCCGTTCATGGCCTCGTGTGCTTTGTCAAAGCGTCGCGCAAGAGATGCTCGGTTTTCGGGTAAATTAGGCGGTCGTTGGGCGGCTTGGCATGGGGCCTGTCAGTCTCGGAAGAAGAATAAGAAGACCGGGAAGGAGGTCTCTGGCGGACGGCCAACGCTTTTATTTTTATACCCAGTCCCCGGTGTCGTTTTCTCGCCGTCTTTCATCCCGCTCCGTGATCGCCATTTTCCCCCGCTTTCGCACGAAAATCTCCCAACATCCCGGCGTTGGAAATAAGTTTATCAACAAACGACGCGCGGGAGATCCTCGGCCGTTGCAGGGTGCCCCAGCAGAAATAGAGCGGGTCTAAAATAACCGTGCAAGACGAGTGGCTCTCGAGCATTTTTCCACCTCTCCGCTCTCTCTCTCTCTGCCTTCCCGGTCCTTTCGTCCCGTTGCCTTCGGATCGAGTCTACTATCGTTTCGCACTCGGACGATCTCCGGACCTCTGCGTCAGAGTGTTTAGCTGGTGGCTGCTTGGAGTAAAATTTGCCGAAAGTAAAAAGGACAACAGAGTAACCGATGCAAAGGGCGTGAGGAGTGGTACTGTCAACCAGATAGGAGTATCTACCACGAGCTCCACTTGCATGACGTTTAGATTCTAACAAAGCGTTTAAATGCCCGCCAGACTCAGCCTGCCGTGTCTAATTCGATCCCTGCGAGACCTGGGTCAGGGCAAATCGATATCCATCGGGGCAAAGGCTGCTTTCTTTGTTCGCCCTAACAAAGGAGGATCTATACAGTTGCTTTTCCGAGCTGCACCCTTCTGAAAGGGCAACTGCTCGAAGGTCTCTAGCGTTCTGCGTGGAACGAGTAAACAGGCTTACGGAAAACAGGTGACAGTCCCGAGATTTGACAAAGAGCGTCGAAGGATTCCTAGAGAATTAACAAACCGAGCCGCGATACGATACTCTCTGCGTGTCAGCCAGCGCGGGGCCTGCCTTTTATCGAGTTGTTTCGCGAATGCGAATTTTCCTACTCCAAATTGTCCGTTAAACGTTGAAAGTAAATTCCACTTGCAACCGTCGCGTGGCGGGCTCCACTCTGAATTGTAAAAACTCCCAGGTGAAACGAGAATCCACGCCGGGCAAACTCGAAACGCAAATAAAAATTTCAGCAGCGTGGACATTCGTGCGCTGCCCGTGCAGCGTATTTTATCCAGAACGTGGAATCCCTCGCGTTTCAATGTCCCGACACGTGGACGCCCCCAGAAATAATCTTATCTACCCCGGAAAGATTACATAGTTATAATACGCCGAAATCTGTTTGCGCTGGAATATTGGGAATGGAGTTGTCGAGTCGAAGCGCTTGAAACCGAATGGAAGAATATACATCGTCCCCCTCGAAATGTATCGCTATTCTGGCCCGGAGCGATATCCGAGGCCCTCTATCTTTCACCTCAAGCCACACACAATAATCGTCTGCACTTTGTTTCGCGCGTGGTCGGCACTTTTGCCCGCGTCGCATCCCCGGGAATAATGGGGAAGCGAATTAAAATGTAAAGCAAAGCACGTTGACGCCGTTCAATTACGCGGGGCGTAATCGGCATGCGGACCAGGGCAGGAGAGGAGGACAAACCGCAGTCGCTAGGAAACGCCGTGCCGTGCCGTGCCGTGCCGCGCCGGAGCGTCGAGCGTGGAGTTTGCTTGTGAAGGCGGGCATCAGCGCGCGCGTTACATGCGTCTATGTGCCTATATTCTGGGTATATAGAGAGGCGAGCGAGGAAATGGGGAAACGGGCGGGCGGGCGGACGAGTTCCGCGCATCGGATAAACGCACCCCACGTATGCAACGCCGTTGCTCGCTCGAGTGCTTCTCCCCCTCTGGGTAATAACAGTAAATCCTGAGTAATAAATCCCTATCCCCTCTGCCTCTCCGCCTCTCCTATCCTGTCTCTCTGCCTCCTCCACCTGTCCGTTCTTTCATTCCTCCATTCCACCATTGCTCCCTCCACTCCGCCAGCCACCTTTCCCTTTGCCCCCTCCCCCTCTCGACGAGTTTCCGCGAGCCTCTTACAAGCCTAACCTTACGATCATTTATTTATACGCGAGCCCATCGGAATCATGTCAAGTCGAGCCCAGTACCCTTTACAGCTCCCAGATTACAGCAATTAACGTCTACTCGATCGAGAGATTCTTCGGTTACTTTCTCCCTGGCTCCTAAATACCTAATCGGGTATGTACGGCGCGCGGAAGGGGTCGGCAGAAATTGAACGTTCGTCAGAGAGGAACAGTAACGAGGGTAAAAATAAAGCGTGACGAGGATCGGATCGACCTCGTGGATGCGCCGCGTCGCCTCGGCCGGCGACGCTCGAATTAAAGTGGAACGCGTTTTATAAAGAGATCGGCGATCGACTGCAGAAACCAACTGGGTTAACCCGAGCGGGGCGAGTTCGATTTCTTTCGCCTGCTACTCGAATGGCTGCCGCGCGCCTGGTTAGACTCGAGAAGAGGCTGGAGGGATCCAGCGCTACCGATCGCGGGGCTCGACACGACTTCCGGTGTCTCGCTGAGCGACACATTTTTCTCGTTCACCCGAACGACGGGACGCCCCACAGGATTTGCGGAAAAAATCTCATAACTTCGGTGTTTCACAATATTTTTTAGTACTTTTTTTTTATATTATTTGTTAATAGCCAACGGTTATATGGAGAGAAACATTAATAAAATTGAAGCATCTTTAACAAATGAAACCATATATGATAATTATGTACTAACAAGTATGTAAACATAAACAATGAATTAATTAGCTTCAGATAAATTTTTATTTGCAATTAACACGAATATGACATATCCGTCATGTAGGTTAGATACGATGGTCCATTGGCTATCAGGATACAGCGATGGATACATATACAAAAATACAAGTTTCATTTTAAGAGTTTTTTCCTCTCCAGCCCGACTGTGCGCCCCGTGGACGAGACGCGATGCTGAGAAGTTACGAGAGCGACAAGAGGTCTGCCCCCAAAGAAAGGGAAAGAAAAAATGAGAAGCTCGCTCGTATGGGCAACACGTGACGAATTCCAGCCACTCCGTCAGGGGAGAGCGTGTCTCATTTTTCCCTCCTCTCTTTTTCCACTCCCTCGCGACAACACTGTTTCGCGTGGTCGCTTTTGTTTCCCCCCGGGTCGAGGCAAAAAAGCCGAGACGACCCGGCACGACGAAAATACGCGGCCACGTGTCACGCTACGCCGAGCATCGCGAGCCGCCACGGAGGAAAAAGCGGAGTAACGACCAGGACGCATCGGCCTGGTAAAAAGAGGAAAAACCAGGGACGTTCAATTATGTCATCGCGGGCCGCTGTTTAATCCGTTAAAAAGTTCCTTAACGGGGTTAACGGCACCGCGCGGATTTTCGGCTGGCGGGCAGGTGGCGTCGCACGTCCCCCCATTGTTTCTGAATTATTTATTGGCCGTAGCGCCTCGGATCAGGACGATTGAATGGTCAGTGACCGGATGTGACGTGGCCGTGGGCCAAGATGGCCGTCCACGATAATTACTCGCGTGTTTACGACCGATAAAGCCTGAATGCCCCACCTCCTACACGGGCCACGGGGTGCACCTATATCCAGCAATGCACCTACACGCCCACGCGCGCGGAAAGCTGGACAGAGGCTTCGTGCGTGTATTTGCCAGGTACACAAAATGTCACGAGCACGGCCCTCGACATGGGTTCTGCAGAGGGGGGTGCTGCTGCCTCCACGCGATTCCACGGCTTTGTCACCGGTTATTGCCAGATTTTCGCGAGCCCGCGCACCTCGCGACGGGATCTTGGTATTTCGACTTTACTGCATTCCGATTCCGACTGGCACCGGTGGGAAAATGATGGGAGGCGCTAAAAGGCCTGGCTTAATTCCGCCTTTATTTATAGGCCGACTAGCTAGCGTCGCGAGCCGTCGGCCTTGAAAGCGTAACAGTACAAATGAATTTGCCTACGGTCACGCTACAACCACGTCGGAATCTTCGCGCCGAAATCACCAAGCGGAACGAGTTTCGTACGCGTCGCGAATCAAAACTGCCCCCTCTTGCAAAGTGTTATCTGGCCGATTCGATCTGCGCCACGCTGACAAATGCGTGTTTAACCGTGAAGCACGCGTCATTGGGATACTATTCGCGCTTGATAGAGCCTCTCGCCGACTAGCGGGCAGAGTAATATTCCATTAATAAATTACCGTTGCCGAGACTCCTTTTTATCGAGCACCGACACGGTAATATATCTCGAATGATAATTACCGGTCGAAGGGGAGCCAGGTGGCTTTTCTGTTAACCGTTGCTCGTAACAGAGCAATAAATATCCGCTCGTTTGAACGTGCGGCGTGCAATTTGAAAGGATAAGGCTCGGTTACACGTGCGGGTAAATTGCTGTTAGGCAAACAGGGAGGAAAGACTACGGGCGGATGGTACTACATCCGATTCGCGATTTCAATCGTGAAATCTCAATTCATTCAAGTGGACGAGAATGGAGCAAGTATCGCTGTCGTTATCAACGGCGAGACGTTCGAGAGATCGGAACCGCTGCGCCGCCGGTCTCATTAGTAGCCCTGCCTCGGCTTTATGGGGCGCCGTAAACGCGGAAATGGCGTGGCCAGGGCGCCCCAGACCCAGGCTACGTACCTGTACAGGCTGACCTAACCCCTGGCGAATAGCTCCCTCCGGGGCTCGGTCGAATCGATCTACAGGGTGTCCTCGACTTTATCGTTTCCTGCCGCCGCGCCGTCGAGCCCGGTGCACCATAATAGGCGAGCGACACGGTGCCTCTAATAGCCCTCTGTCGATCGATAATCACGCCTCGGTGCCTCCTTATCTACCAATGATATCTCCAGAGATTCGGATCGCCAGCTTCTGTCGCGAAAAACACAGAGTATAGATGCTCGTCTCCACGAGCGCCCCGCCTCTCTTCCGTAGAAGAAAGTAAGAGGAGCAGAGAGCGTGATATACAAGCGTTCCACGAACCACAGTCATCGAACAGCGATCCTGTGTGGGCGCTCGGATCAGCGATTCCAGGAACCCATTCATCTCGCCAGACTGCACCCAGGACAAATACAGCTGTCTCCACGTCGAAGGAGTCATTAACGAGCGCAAATGAGCAGCAAGTATGCGAGAAACGCTGATGATACACGATCACCCGTCTGCTCCGACCTATTCGACGCGCAAATACGAACCAACACTCGCGGAGCAGCGGGAACTTTGAGAGGATTCGTCGATGTATCGGCTTCTTACGGGCCTGGGACTGCCTCTGGAGAGCTAGCAGGAGATTCTGGACGGGTTCTGTCGGTCCATGTTTAGAGAATCATCGATCGCTGACGGTCACCAGTCAAACAGAGGGGGAGAGATGAGTCTACGAGCAAGCTATTCCGTTATCAGGATGATTGCTATCGGGCAAATCGAATCCGGGGATGCTGGCTGTGCGCTTTGGAGAATCTCTCCCAAGAAAAAGGGGGTCGATCTGCAAGTAAATTAGGCTTTTCCACCGTGAGTAAGGGGAGGGCTAGTCAGTTTCCCTCCAATAGAAGGGAGGAGACGTTGCAGAGCCGAGATGAAGGAACGGAAGGAGAGAAGCAGGGTGGTGAGCGATGAAGGGGCAACGGGGAGCAGGGTCTAAACGGCGTCTTGTTCGGGTCACGAACCGGTCGCATGTTTTGCTTAGGCTGGCTCGACTATTATATTTTATTGTGTTGCGCCAGTGACGTCACGACCAATTGACCTCCCTTGAGGCCACTCCGTGAGTTTAACGCGATCCAATGGCTTCGGGGGTCGGCGTGTATGTACGCGGCGGTCGTTATTCCTGGACGAGACGGTTTCTGATGCGCTGCTCTCCAAACGAGGGGCAGAAAGAGACGGAGAGAGAGGGAGGTGTGTGTGTGTGGGGGGGGGGGGGGGGCAGAGTCATGGGCCACTTTAATGTGGCGTCTCGACGCCGGAAAGTCTCCCTTGTTTTTTCTGGAACTGCGCCGACGTGACTCTGTCGGCCGAGAGAGCAGAAGATAGCAGAAGCGACCGACCAGTCGTTAGGTTCAAAGGCTTTTCTCGGTATCGGACGCAAGCAAACGGTCGGGGCAGAGCGTAGCTTTTGGCAGCGGCCCTGGGCTGCGTGGAAACGGACATCCAACAGCGGTAATACGTTTTTTACTACCGCTTCGACCCAGCCCCTCCTCTGGTCGATAGATACGCTGGGATTCGTTTCTCGATACTTCCGTTCCCTGTATTTTATAGACGCCATTTCGATATCGGCACGACTTGGACTTTCAACCAGCAGCTCTTCTCATCTCCCCCCACGGTTCCCTTACTATGCATGTATCCACCGTGTGCGTCTTCCATTTCTTGGCAAGATTAATTCGATGCACAGCGAACGAGGCAACACGTTCGCGGTCGTGATTGGCAACGAACGTGACTGAACTGCTGTCCCTCCTTCGAGGCCTGACCCATTTCGAGCGCGTTCAAGTTTAACGAGCGCTCCATTCCCGTCGATCCGCTCCATTTTTATGCGCAACGCCCGTATTGACATAACCAGCGATACAACGCCGCGATAGGGGACTTATCGTATCGGTTGCCGCCCGAATAAAATGCACGCTTATCGGGTACACACCCACATCGATGGAACGAACGGACTGGTGCATGCTGCAACGGTGTCTCTAATCTAAAAATCCTGTCCAGGGTCGATTGCTCGACCGCATTCTCTCCGCTTACTTTTATAACGTTCGCTGCGTTATCGGTGGATCGATCTGACATCGCGATATTTGAAAAATCTTTGTCCACTCTGCCCACGATCGCGCTACGTTCCACGAAAGATACGTTCGCTATCCACAGCTGAAATGCAGCCTGGCGTGCATCGAGATCGGAGGAGATGGGATGTGTTGCAAGCGACGATAGAGAGGAGAGAAAAGATCACCGATATTATAAAGAGAACGCAGACTCGAAGAAGCGGAAAAGGTGTCGGGGGAAAAGGATTCGCGCTGGCATCGCGGAAGGATCGTGTGGGCGTTGTGGAGCAATTCGTGGAGTGCTCGCGACTCTGCCTACGCCCCATGTAGAGGGGCTAATTGATTCGGCTACTAAACGTCAACGCGGATTCGAATGGAACAGGTGGCAGACGATGTATGTGCCCGCACGGAGAAATAATTGCGTTAGGTTGGCACCGGAGAGCCGCGAGGCGCGCTTCATTCGCAAGGCAGAAAGTTGTTCCTATTAAAAACAGTCATTACGTGGCGGCCGTGCGCACGCGTTTACTCATTAACGGGCAAAATAACGTTCGCCAATCTTTCTGGCTGAGCCAGCAATTAGAGCAAACAGCGAGATGAAAGTTTCCACCGATAACATTGTATGCACGCTCATACGCCGACCGCTTTCCAATGCCTTTATAACGCGAAACACAACGCCACCCTCGCCGCATTCGCAAATATCTATGTACATATTTTGTGGACACTGCGTCCCCGTTAACGACGTTGTTAATTAAAGGATAGAATTGATAATTAGCAAGTCTAGAGATTCCCGATTAACCGGGGAACCTGGGAGTGCAGAAAGGACTAATTACCGTGGAAATTAATCTCGGTACATGGATAGCATTTTGTACGGCAAACACCGAATAAAAGCTGCATCTGCGACCAGGCGAGCTGTAGGATTTTCCTTGTTAACGGCGACATTTACAGGGCACTTGGGTTCCACTTAATTCACAAAATAATACCGCGCCAAATTCTGCTTGGATTCGCCTTGAGACTGACCCAGTAGGGTCGAGGAGTAGTGGGTCAGGAGCCAGGCCGCGACGCGGCGAACGCGGGGATCGACGTTGTCTCGCTCGCATCCCCGCGGGGGAATAAAGAGCGAGGTAGAGTTAGGGAGGTGCCCCGGCGAGTTTTTTATCGCGACGAGACTATCAAACAGGGGCGGATACGACGACCCCCACACACCTCCCCCGCCCTCGCACCATTATTCTCGACCCAGTGGTCGTGGGTGTACTCTCGGTTAAGGGGATTTCACGCAGACATAGACCTAGGCGTGTGGAGCGTGGACACAGCGAGGAGGCAAGGTTACACGGCCGGGCAGACGAGTGCAGGAGTCACTGGCGGCGATCTGTGTCTGATCGTCAGATATGCAGTCCGACAGAGAGAAGGGGAAGCGGCTGAAGAAGAGCGAGAACGAGCGAGAGAAGATGATGGGTCGGTCGATATCTCTGTTCCGCCAGCTCTCAGGGATCCCTCGGACGGGAACGATCGCAGAGGGACGAGAGGACTCGACGTGGCAAACGGAGAACCAGCTGAACCGGTTCCACGGACCTCGACTGGTTTCATTAAACCCCGGTTGTAACCTCCTCCGTTACCTCCTCCTCCTCCTCCTCCAGATCCAGCTCCAGCTTCAGCCCCGGCCGCCTCTCTTTCCAAAGCCAGCCGTCCGTGGCTCGTTTCGTTCTCGACCTGAGACTCTGGTCGAGTCGAATCCAAACCATTTGCCTCTCCACGCTGCTGCACACCCAGACAAGAAGCAGCGGAGAAGCGAGACGTGTGGGACGAGAAAGGGGCAAGGTGCAAAAGGAAAGTCCCGGATAATTGCCGTGGTCCCGTAATGCCCACACACCGCTACAGCCTCGCCATTCCCGCGCTTCAGGGCCGCGCGCTGATTGCACATTGCAGATTACATACTGCAGATTGCAGATTACAGATTGCGACACACACTCGTGCTCCCTCCTCGCTCTTTTCCCCTGCTTTGTTTCACTCCATAGCCAGAGACCGTGCGACGATTCCGAATTTTCGTTTCGTTTCGTTTCATTTTCGTTCTTTGGCGAGGTACCGTAAACTGATAACATTGGTCACATCTACGTAACATATGTTAAAAAGGAAAAAGGAAACAGATTTTATGCATTTTCACACTTGTAGTACAATCACAAACGATGCAATGTTATAATAGAATACCGAAACCAAATTTAAGAATGTTAATTAAAAAAATAAAAAAATTGAGACAATATCAAGTAGAGTGCGTTGAACATAAAAAGAAACAAGTTTAAGCGTTAATATAATTTCAGATGTGGTAAAACGTTCACTTTTTAGTGCTATTGTTACCCGGTTAGGGGTAATATTTAACATGTATTAAAGCAGGTTAGGGACAAAAATTTTACGCATTTGGACACTTGTAGTGCATTCACAAAAGATGCAATGTTATGACGGGATACTTAAAGCAAATGTAAAAATGTTCGTTTTGATATTATATAGCAAAATGTTCCAAAAACATGTCAATGTTCCCCCAGTTTACGGTAAACGGCGGTTTCGCGTAAATCGCGTGTCGCAACAGGTTTGCACCGCTAAGAAATTTCTCCCGCTTGAAATTTCGGGACCCATGCCTGCACCGGTGCCCAGGTCATGTTCCAATTTCCACAAGCAAAAGAGAGAAACCGACCGTCCTCTAAACTTTTCTAATCCTTCTTTCCCAATGATGCAGCAACAGGAAGGACAGTTACGCATCATTTTCGTCACTCGACGCAGCCCAAAATGGAGAGGAATGTCCTCGGTTGCGCCAGTCAGTTGCTGACTCGTTGCTCCGTGGCCTTTTTTCTCCCTGACTCGGAACGAAAGGGTGGTCTGTGAGAGCGGAGGCAGAACCAGAGGGTTGCTCGGAACGAGGGATTCTGCGAATCGTGGGACTGCGAGCCGTCGCGTCGGATCAATACGCCGTCGAGTAATTGCGGTGTAACGTCCGTGGGCAGAGCCATCGCATCGGAGGGAGCGAACAGGAGTCCCTCCTGGCCCTTCGATCCCCTTGCCGGCGGAAAACACGTCGATATGCACGCAGATATCGCGCGCGGATGATTCAGACGCGATGCTTCAATCGAGATAGCGATTTCATTTCTCCTCTCGCGCGCACCTACGCAGGCAGACATGCAACGCTACCCGAGGTCGTTCCCCGAGTTTCCGCTAACGTCCAGGGAAAACTGTTTCAACAACGCCCTTTTGACCCCGCCCGGAACTGAAATTCCTCGCGTGTATCCCTGGTCGAATTATTTCAACCTCACCGTTTTCCCTGATAGATGTCCAACTTCCAGATTCCTTAAATTCCACTACCGACCGACGGCTAGGATAATGGGAAGACAGTGGGACGATGGAGCTCCGACCATCGCCCTTCGCGGAATTAGTAAATTGCGCGCCAGTTAAGCGTAATCGTTACCAGGGAAACAATCTGGCCCCTGCCCGAGGGCCCTATTGCCTTCAAATACCTCCCTTCTGTTTAAAACAATCCCCCCCCCCTCCCCTCCAATTAGAAACACCGACCCTCTTTTACGAGAGGAGGAAGTATCTCCGAGACTGATCTATTTAGTTTGAGAAAGACCGAGGCGTGCAGGGTCACGCGAAGCCTTGTCTAGTTGATTTGTTTGAGAATTCGCGTTGTTTAAAAACCGCGAGGAGGTTGTCGAATTTAGGTTACAGGTCTGCGACGAGAGAAAAGCCCGTGGAAGCTCGGGAAAAGGGAGAGAGAGAGGAGGAGATACACCAGCAGGCAGGCGCATATACTCGTACATACGTATGTACGTATAAATAGACGCGGAGTCGGTGGAAGACCAAGCCGACGGAAAATCTTGGCCGTTGGCCAGACGTCGCGAGATAAATAATTTATCACTATCGCGTAAACGTGAGGAGCCAGGCCAGCTGGTTTGTTCGTCCGCGTCGCACAACTACTTATTCGTCATTGTCCACTTTCTCCTTCTCCCGTTTTCCTTTCGACCTCTCCCCCCACCTCGCGCAGCAGCATTGTGCGATGCCAAAGCAATCTTGGGAATGCCGCTATTACTGGAACATTTCTCTCCGCGGATATTTCTCGGGCTTTTTCCTCTTCCGACGCGCGTCACCCTATGAATGACGATCGCATAAAACCGTCGTCGTAAAAATCCCGTCGTTTCAGCGCGTCCTCGCCGCGATAATTTACGTATCTGCCCATCAGCTGGTCGGGGGGTCTGGGGGACCACTACCGTTCGACGAGTCCGCGCGCTCGTTTCAGACATTCGACTTTCCGTTTTTCAATTATTCCTGGCCATCGAAAACGATCGCTCGCAGAAGCTCTATTAACCCCTCTATTTTTAGTTGAACACACTTAAAGGCTCGCTGATGGATAAATAAAGCCGATGGTCGGTTTCAGCAGCCACGTTTCCACGGACTCGCGCGAAATCCCTCCGCGCGTTTATTTACGCTGCTCGCAGTTTCAAAGTGGGCCTTAATGGTTCGAACCGACCAAGAATTCCAGCGATTCAGCGGCGTACACGAAGCTGGCTGCTATCGGCTTGGCCAAGTATTCTCTATGTCGCAGGGCTAGGGAATCTGGGTTAAGTGTCGTTACATACACGGAATTTGGCGTAAGTCAATATTGACTCAGCTTTCGGCGGAGCTGCTTGGAATCTGGAACTCGGGCAAGAAAGAAGGAAGAAGCTCGAGCTGGAGCACGTGTAACGTGTAACCCGTTCTCCTGGGCGATAATTAAAATATCCCGGTCGCGATCGCGGCAGAGATAAGCGGCGCGTTAAGATGCAAATAACTTGGACAGATTTATCGCGCGGATAATCCTGTTATTTAAATTCTCCCCACCGGAGGATCTGTTGGAGATTAAGCGCCTCGACTCCGAATACATCCGTCTCGTCCATTGAGACGCGAGCCGACTCTCCTTTTATCTGGATTTGATTAATCCGCGGAATTACAGCTGACACAAGTTGCAGCGAACGTGTTGCACAGCCCCCGACCAACATGACCCGGTTTAAAGTGGTAAACTTTTAACCACTGCTGCCTCACGCAAACTTCTTATCGGAAGCTCGTAAAACGAAAGCGAAAAATTATTATGAGAGCGGAGTCGCAGCGCCGCGCCGACTTAAAGGATTGCCCTGAGATGGTAATTAAGATTGCGAGGCAAAGTCCGAAACAGGTTCTGCTTTTAATTACGATGCGATCGCGTGGATCGGGTCCTCGCGATACTCTGAATTAAGATTCCTCCCGACGCTCACGCCAGATGGATGCTTTTCCAACGCAACGCCCAATTCGAAAGTAAAACGCTCTGGCAAACTTTTACTCTGTCTCCGAGGCGCGCCTAACTAACCCTTTCAATTGAGAAACTCGAATAGGTAGAAAGGAATTCCGCGGGGACAGGAGGTGCGCGAAGGAATTATAAAACTGTCGCGTCGCGTCGCGTCGCGTCGCGTCGCGTCGCGTCGCGTTGGGGAGTCCGATTAGCAGGATTTCCTAGGAAACACGTGACAGAGTCCGCGTGGAGAGCGCACGAAATCGCGTTCCCCGGTTAATCTTACGCTTACGAAGAAAGAACGGTATCGAGAAACGTGGCACGCTATCGCGTTCCGCCGTGATAACCGAAACTGTTATCGCGCTCGTTGCTTCCTGGACGCTCCGGCTATAGCCTTAGCGAAGCGATTCTTTCCGCGGGCAAAACAGAAAGAGAGAAAGAGAGCGTGAAAAAGAGGGGGCGACGATGTAGAACGACAGCTTCTATACGGTTTCGCTTTACACGGACTTTGCGAGCGTAATCGGATAGGCTTGCACTTCACAGAAATTCAAGGTGTTTCTGTTAAACTGAAGCTTGGCAAAGCCCACAAAGAGAACTCACCGAAACGCAGTCTTTGTCAGTATCTGCAGGGAATCGTCAAAAAGAGAGTTCTCTCTCCTTACCTGCAACAAAAAGAAAATATTTGTTAGCGATCGCGCAATGCGTAGAACGTGGATTACTCCAGCTTAGCAACGAGAAGCATCCCAGACGAACAGGGAGAGAGGGATAGAGGCAGATTTGTCGGGGACGAAGGAAATTTATTAAAGGGATAAGTTGGGTGGGCGTAGTTCGATAAGTACATCGACTGATCGACAGATGAATTGGTGGAAGGCCGAGGGGAATGGAAATGGTGAGAAGCCGAGGGAGAGAGAGAGCGATGGTAACAGAACCGCCACAGAAAGCCATTAACAAGTTCGACACGAAAGTCGGAAAGTTAGCGAAACTACCACGAATTGGTCGTCGGTGTTGGTGTATCGCCAGTTTATAGCAAAAGTTCCGCTAGCTACTGTGACGGTGTGCGAGGCGGGGAAGCGTGCACGGCGGAAAACTTCATGAAAACTCCTCGACTCCCGGCGTGGCGAAACTTTTTAATTGATTTTATTTAGTCATCTCTCGCCTCTCTCTCTCTCTCTCTCTCTCCCCCCGCGGTGCTCGCCGCTGTGTCGCGCGAGATTTATACAGCCCTCTTGCATTTTCACCGTGCCAGAAATTGCCCCGGGAACCCCTCGGTTCTGCCCCCAGCCAGCGATTATCATGCCCCAGAAAGCCTTTCTACGAGAAAAGCCGAGGATTTCAACTATCGGCACAAAACGTCAGCCTGCTTTTATTCCTCTTTCGTTCATCGCGGAGGCAACTGCCAAGGACAATCGTCGGACGTCTTCTTCTCCCGACGAAACAATTTCCATGAAAGTGGAAGGCGAGCAGAAAGAAGTTTGCGCGACAGCGGACCGAATACCTTACCTACGTACACGGCAACTGAATTGCCGGAGATCTGAATTTCAACGAGTCGGCGGAGATTGATATACGCGAGATTGCCAGAGTTGCGGGAATTCGCGGCGGGAACGTGACCAATTGGAAAAGTTGCGGGAAAGTTTCGGCAGAACGCGACCGGTCGCGTGGAATTGTGTCTGTCCGACGCGAAACTGGCACGTAACTTCTCGGGAGTAGTCTGCTCGTGTTTCGCGCAACGAAAAACACGCTGCTCCTCTTCCGGTAATCTGGCGCGACCGCGACGACTATACCATGTCACCACTCTCCGCTTTATCTGTGAACTTCAAACTTTCCAGTCCTTTGGAGCGCTGCAAACTTTGCAATGCTATCTTCCGCGCTCCGGGGCTCGCCATTTCTGCCCGTTTTATCGGCAAATTTCTCCGCGATGAATCGCAGGGGCTTGAGAGGTGGGCTGAATAATGGGGGAGGAGCAGGATCTATGTCTGTCGCGGAACTGGCTCGCGCTTCTGGCTTTTCCAGCTCGGTCACGTGGAAAGTTGAAACAACAACGGGCACGCGGAGTGTGAGCACAAATGGTTCCGTGCACGTGCACGTGTCTCTGTGGAGGGACATCACCGGTGAATCCCTTCTACTCCCTTTAGCCGAGCAGGACGAAGAGGAGGCGGCCGTCGACGACGCACAAATAGTCGAGCGGCGAGCCGGTTGAGCGTGTAACGGGCGTACGTGTGCGTGCGTGTACGTATCCCTGACTACATGGAGCTCCTCTCCGCCGGTCTCCGGCATGGGTCTATGTGCCCATATAGATACAAGCCCGGTTCCGAGTAGCGTGTCTGGCATCTTCGTATATAGCGTGCTGTGGCGTGGGCTCGCGGCTGGCATGCATTATGCACGAACCAGTCACAAGCTGAACCCGCTCTCCCAGCTTCAACCCGATCCGCCAGTAACTCTGCGCGCACCTACCTACCTACCTACCTACCTACCTACCTACCTACCTCCACCTTCCCGGCTGCCGGCTGGCGCACGAATCTGCTACAATGGGAGGATAGAGGAGATTGTCAGATTGAGCGTTCGCGGATCGAGCGAGTTACGTCCTTCCTTCAGCCACGGTCACGAGACTCTTTTCCGCAACCGCAAATTCCACGCCGCGCACCCGCTCTTTTAGGCTCCGGCGAGCCTCGCCCGCGGCTATGGAAATTATTTCCGGCTCTAATCCCTCGGTAATGATCTCCCTGAATCATTTCACGCGCGCCACTCGTTCAACTGCCAATTGTAATTGCCGCGAGTTTTTGCCACGCGTTCGAGGAACCGGTGAATTAACCTTCAACGAGATTAAAAACTCTGACGCAACGTGTGTTTGTGCCCATTATGCGTCGTCGACCTTTCGCCGGCGCACAGAGGAACAGAGAGGAGCTTGTTACACGATCGTTGACTTAATTACGCTAATGAGAACGTTTCGACCGGTTACTCGTTATCAACGATCCCACGGGCGAGCCCCTTCGCCCTCGTCAAATTAGTCGAGCTTTTTGCACGGGCCTGGTCGAGAGAAGGGCATGCGATTCACGCCAAGCGGTTACAACGTTACGTGTAACCATCACGATCCACGTAAAATCACCACCGCAGGGAACGCGTTAATGAACGTGGAACGAGACTATCGAGCAGCTGTATTATCTTATCGACACGAGTCAATATTACTAGTCGATAACGGGGCGAATTATTTTATATCTCCCCCCCCCCCCCCCACACACACACACTCTGTCGCTTCTCCCACTCCTCCCCTGTTTGTTCTTTGTGTTTCACGCGTATTTACACAGTTGTACACCCGGTTCTATCTAACCGTAAACTTTCTGGGAACTCTCCTATCGAACACGTCGGTCGGTTAAACACGAGCGTGTACAATTATTACATAAGACGGTATTTTTCTTTATCTACGCCGCAGGGCCTCGTAATCGGGCCGATTGCTGCGAGAGGCGAAGAAAAAACCAACGAGTTCCGAGCAATTCCAAACACGATATATTGCGCAGTCCATTAATAGCGCCGCTACGTTTGATAAGCTGTCCGCTGCTATCCGCTGTCGGCTTCCGAGCTCGGGAATCCTGAAATAACGAGACGCTCGGAAAATGGAAGGTCGGGCGTCGGGTTTCCAGGACGCACGTCCGAGAGGAAGAAGAAAGTCCCGAGGCATTTGGTTACGCAAGGTGAAAGTCGCCGCTGCGAAACGAACGAGAGGAAAAGAAACGGCAACGAAACAGAAACGCGAGTCTGTTTTCTGAGTCCCTCCGGTGTCCCTCGCCATCTTCTCTTCCACAACTCGGTCGACCCATAATCGAGACGGTCCCAACGAGGAGAAAGGGAGAGAAACAGAGACGAAGGCGAACCGGTTCCGCCAGGTCCGTGGCGTGTCTAATCACGGCGCTACACGAGCGTTACGATGCGCCTTGGCCGCGCATGAAAACACGCGGTTGCGTGCGGCTACGGGTCCTGTACGTGCATCATCTCCTGAACCCACACGCGTGCGAGGCCCGCTGCTATCGCCCGCTGCTGCGTACCGCACCGTACTGGAATCGTGACCAGAATCGTCTTTACCGCGGGAATACGTTCCAATTGTTATCGAGCGAGGAACCCTGCTCGACTTTCGTGTCGTCATATACATACTTGCATATGCATATTAGGTAGGATGTATTCGACGGTGAGTGACGCGGAGCGCGCAACGCATCGCGTGTTTCGCCGCTTAGCCTAGCGCGCACAGGTATTCTCGTGCTGGAATTTAATTAAAAGCCGGCGCGTGCAAGTGTATGGGTACACGGCTATCAGAAAGTGTGCAGCACGCTGGTTTACTTTCTGCACGATAAGCTAAGTGTGACTCACTGTCGGAGCGCGAGTTCTAACGCCTTGGAAAATCTGCCTCGGCTAATCTTTCGCCGGATGCTTTCGCCGACGCGGCGGATCGTCTCCGTTACTCCGCGCTCCGGTTCGAAAGGGAGCATGGCAACGAGCCAGCCAGAGTTTCATTTAATTAGCAAAGGTAAACGTTTACCGCGGATTTACCTGGCCGCGCCATTGTTATTTCTCCCATCCACACGGCTTTCCCGAGGATCGACCGTGAAACAGCTTTCTGTTTGCAGAATGTGAGCGCGCGGGGGCGGCTCTCCGCGTGCACGCCAGCATGGAAAACCCTAAAGCCATCTTTCTCTCTACGTGTGCCTACCACCGCCCGTCGAACAAACTAATTCGCCAGGGTTTAGCATCGATTCTCGTCGGCTTACGGGAGTGTACTTTCTCTCCTCGAAGATCGGCAGACGAACCCACGCCACTAGGTGCAGCAAACACCTAGTCTGTCGTTCGATGGTGCGAGAAGATTCGATGCTACGAGGTGGCTTTCAATACCCGAGCGGCAATAACGAAGTGCACGCGTGCATTACATATTCATGCAGTTGCACGACTGCGTTGCGCAAGCCTTGATTCCAAAAGGAAAGTATAAACGTTTTACGATGTTTGTTCCCATCGGAGAGCGTTGCACAAAGGGGGCACGTACGAGCAAGAACAACACGGTGTCTGTTGCGTTGTATCCGGCTGATATGCAAGTCCCGTGTCCTTGAAACGAGCCTTTCGAGTTCAAGGCTTGGCTTCCCCGTGCCGAGGCGCGCCAAATCGTTTCAAGTTCGATAAAAAGCACTTTCGAAAACCACCTCGAGCCGAGCAACGCGTTCAAAGTCCAGACCTCTCGGCGGTGAAACGACCACTTATCAGCGAGGCGACACGTTCCGTGGAAACCGAACATGTCCCCCGATTTCGCAACTTCTGCTAGAAGTTATTGCCGCGACGATTCGAGACCCAGTTCCTAGGGAATAAATCGTGGAGCGTCGGCGCTCGGTACTTGGAGGGTATGGGATTGCCGCATGGACGACATAAACAAATAAATTTCCCGAGGAAACGGCTGGAAAATGCCGGAATTTTGGCAGCTGTTTTTAAGCGAAACGCTCACATTCCGGAGTGAAAGAAAATACGACTGCCGCGCGTGGCGGCGAGAGGAAAGAGAGAAATAAAATCCACCTTGCTCGTCCGTTCCCTAAAAATAATCTACCGCGTCTAAAAAACACGAAGTGGTCTAACTTGGGAGCTTTCCAAACTTTTCAACGTGCAAACCTCTACTTCTAAATGGCACTTGGCCTCGGAACTTTCCGCCTCGCTTGAGTACACGATTAAGCGCATACTTGCCGAAAGCATCAGTTCCCTTTGGAAGCCTCGATCCCATTACCTCCGACTTGCGTCTATCGAACAACAATTTGTCCTCGCCAAGAGTCCTGGTATAAAACCACTCGTCGTCCGATACCAATGGCTTTCCCACTCTGGTTCTACCTACCACAATTTAACCCTAATCCACCAAACATCAATAGCGCACCCCGAGGGAGAGCCAACAGGCCCTGGCACCCCCGATTCAAGAGCTTTGTTAAAAGAAAAAGAAAATGTTTTGTATTCTATAAATAAATTTTATATCATCACTTAACGAATGTTATTGAATTTTTTACGACTTCACATTGGACTGACCCCTTAATAATCTTTTTCGCGAACGATGAAGGGGATAGTGGTGGCGAAGCTGCAATTGTAGCCCCTTACTACTGGAGAAGAAACGATAGAGGTGAAATTGATGTTGGAAGAGGCGCCACTCTAAATAGAGAGTAACGGCTATGCCGGACTCGTGGCTCTTCTTCCTTTAAACCCGTCCGCTACCTATCCTTTCCAGCGAACCTGTACCTAACCGAACGCCGCATAAGGATTCAGACCAAGCCTGGCCATAAATCGAGGATAACGACTGCACGGTGTACGCGCTGCGAATACCGCCATTAAATGGCGGGAGAACGCGCGAGAGCTGGCTCGTGTTCCGCAATTATTTCGTCGAAGGACGACCGCTTCTGGGTTCCCTGGGGGTCCTCTCTCCCTCCACATCCTCCCCTATGTACTCGCCCGTGGATGTGTGATGCGAGGACGTGCAGGATTTCGAGTTCCCGGTCCGAGAGGAAAAAAAGCTAAACGCGCCACGAACGCCTAACCGAACTCGCTTCCAGAGAGAGAGAGAGAGAGAGGGGGGGGGGGGGAGGGAGAGAGTTAATGTCTTCATAAGAAAACGGTCGTTGACGAACGACGCGACAGGACGCTGGGGTAATTGGTTCTACGACTCGGGCGAACCTGTCCCCCAGCCAGCTCGACTTACACGCTTAATTGACTCGATGGGTATCTCCGCTTTGGTGCAGAACAACGATCGAGATGTCCGTACGTGGCCGAAACGACCAAAGCCCAGTTTCACCTCTCCATCGACTAGCATTGCAACGGTTGGGAATGGAAAACCGATATGATCGCGGGATCGAGTGATTTACATGTTAATCCCGTTTCGCGTCGGGGATCCAGTCGGGGAAAGGCCGCGGCCGGTTTAAAGGGCGCCTAACGCCGCTCCGACGTGTATTTAAATTTCAAGCTACACCTGCTGCTTGCTTTTCCCTACCCACACGCGCTCCCACCTGGATGGCTCGTATTAACGCCTTTATAAAAGAACGCGTCCGTTTATGAATAACAAAGCCGCCGGAAGAATTGGTTTCATCTATTCCCGGGGAATATGAATACCTACATTTTATGGCCTCGCCATCCGATCTCCAACATTTAATACCGTCCAGCAAAATTGCTCGTTATTCGGACACATTTTCATATAGATTGTAGCCGGGATGAAATTTTTCCGCGTTATTTAGAGAACAGAACGAATCTCTCTGCGAACCGAACTCTAGGCTAAATTCGTTTTCAAATATTTCTGCCGAGAAGCGTCTTGTATTAAAAATTCCTTCTACGCCCTTGGAATTTGAGCAGCGCCACTTAAAACGACAGGCATCCTGGCCGTGTTTAAATTCCAAACACCACCTGCTGCTTTTCCCGTTTCTTTGCAGGTGGGTAGGGGACGGAATGGGGATGGGGCAAGGTGAAGTGTGGGTTGATCTCACTCGCCTAGCCCCTCCAGGGGTATTTTCATTTCGTGCTTTACCGAGCACGTACACTTATTAACTCGAGGTCGAACCTCGGCGGGTTAATTCGGTTAACGATCGGGAGTCGATCGCGTAAACGATTCTGAATCGAGTATTGCTCGTGGTGAAATGCGAGCCACGATTAATGCCGTTATTCTATACGCGCACACGCGATAAAACGTTACGCGAAATCAGAAATCAGAAATCAATCATGGCGGACGGATTTTTCGCGGGAACTGCCGAAACGACAGCAGCTTGTCACCTGTTCCACGGCTGCCGTCCCTTCGAGGGCTTCGCGTAGACTTTAATCGGATCGACGAATGGCATTAAGAGTTTGTGCAGCACATTACCTATGAATCCAGGCTAGGTTTTCAGCCGAAGGTAATCCCTCTCAGTCGCAGTAATCGTCACGTCAGAAAGTACGGTCGCTTCCATTTAGCACAGCAATCCCGGCTACATTGACGCGTGTTCCAGGCTGATTCCCGCGACATTTGCCCGAGCACACCGGTTGTAGCACGATATATGGCTAGGATTCACCGATCAGCAACGATAATCGAAAAGTTTTCACCCGCGAAACCACTTTAAACGCGACGAAATTACGTTAAAACCGGACGGGACTGCCGCACGCACGCACCACGCGATTCCACTTTTCGAGAAACTGCAGACGCAACGTTCGCGCGTGGCGAGTCTGCCCGAAGAGTTCCGAGGCCTCGCGAAGGCGCGCGACGGTCACCGACCGACTCCGAAGGAACACGTACCTAGCGTCTCGCGACGCTACGGACTACATTTCAATTTCCTATATTTCATCGAGTCTCGCAACCATTCCTGACACGATATTTCATCGTTCCGTTTATGTTCCGCGCCTGCCTCTCATTGTCCCGATCCCCTGCATCCGTCTCTCTGTTATGCCGGCCAGAATACCGTGGTATTCGAACAATCGACAAAGCATTTCACTGTAACGGAACGAAGCCAAATGGTTCGATGGCGAGTAACAGTTTGTTGGTCGTTTATCCGTCTTTATATTATTAAGAATACACGGGAAAACTCGATAGTTCGCTGCCATCGATAGTCGTGCACAACGTACCACGCACAATTCAACCTCCGGCCTTACTTTTACCGCGATAAAAACGAGAAATCGCCGTGACGATCTGAAACCGTGCGACGCGACTCCCGGCGAGAGACTCACTAGGCAAAATTCGCGCGACCGTAGAGGTTAACGATCCCTGCAGATGGCGCGTCCACGGTTGGCGGACTATTCGAAACGATGCCACGGAAAGAAAGTGCTACATAGACTAAAACGCCCGCGGTGATTTGCACTGTGAACTGAAAGCGGTCAGACTGTCGGCGCAAGGTTCAGTGCACGGGAAAAGCGAACACAAACGTCTATGTGGACGATCTTTCGCGTACGGCATTTCCTCAATTTTTAAACGATTTTTACTTAGCTTCTATCCTCTGTATGTTCGGTGTTTGTTTGCTTGGCGTATGTTTCAAATCTGGCATCTCAATTTTTACCCACTTCCACCAGTCCAGTTGTCATGAAACTTTGTAGGCGTGCGTGGGTGTGATGACAATACATTTTTTTTATAAAAAAAATCAAAAATAAAAAATAAAAACTAGAAAATAATAATTTTCTTTTACTATAATTTCGATGGTGTTTTCTCACTTTACATAAAATCGTGATGCTGTATTAAACTGATTCATATTCCGTTATGAAATATCCCGCGCCACGATTTTATTTAAAATGAGAAAACAACATCGAAATTGTAGTAAAAGAAAACAAATATTTGTTAGTTTTTAGTGCATTTTTAGTAAAATCGTTTACCTTAAATTTTTTTATATGTAACTTTTTATTTTTCCGGCGATTGCGATTAAAACTCGCTCGTATCGGTTGGCGACGCAGCAACAAGTCGAAAATGGTCGGTAAAAATACGGTCGAGATTATTTCGCGCGGGAAACAGTAGGAATTTCGGTAGAATTGTTATGAAACGTTCCACTGAGCAAATCGCAGGCCCCGCGGGGCTGCTTGACCGGGGCCTCCCGCGTAATTGCCATTCCTAATTGAACCGCATGCCAGTTTCGCGATATCCGACGCGGCTGCGGACGTTTCGTATACCAACGAGCCGATACCGTAAGCTTTACGAGTCAGGCTGGAACGAGATACGCTCGTTTGCGCGGCACGGGTGGTCGGATAAGGGGTATCCGTTATCGCGTTTCTTACGGATTAAGCTTTACGCCCAGACACTGATAGCACGAGGGATCTTCCATTAAACGAGATATTGCACTTTCTGGACCCCAGGCCTCTTTGGGTCAGCCCTATCATCTCAAAAGATCCTGCCCCGAGATTGCGGCTTGTAACGTGTAACGTGTAACGTGTAAGAAGAGGCGAAAGATTGCGCGCGGCACAGTGCCGCGCGAACCTAACAGATTTTCATTATAGCCGGGAGAAATGGGCGGCCTCTTGTACCCTTCACTTTTTACCCCGGCCGATATGGATTACCCGCTTTAATTAAATTTTAGTCGCGATTGTCCTTTTGCGCGAAATAGCCTGCAAGTGTTTTATGGGACGTAACCGAGAGGGCAAAGGAAAATCTCTACTGTGCAAAATCGGCCCTGCAAATACTAAATTACTGCTCGTATGCTGTAAAGGCGTCTACGAGGCGTCCCTGGAGATTGCGTTTATCTGAATAATAGCAGCATGGAAATGCGCGTCCGCGGTCATAATTTTTGGGGATTATCGTGGGTGGAGCGTGCGTGCATCTACAATCGTATGATTGCGATACCAAGATGATATACCAAGGTGCATAAACTCCTTTGAAATACGTTGCAGAGAAGTGGGTGAAGATGCGTGGCGCGTACACGCCTGACTGGGGCTCTCCCGGAGCCTCGAACAGCTACAGAATCGCGTACGAGGGAAAACAGAATGAAAAGGAATAAGAGACAGCGAGAACTTATACCGGTGATTACTTGCACGCATTACGCAACCCAGGGAATTAACCTCGTTTTCGTGAAACGGTCGGTACTCTCGCCTCGGCATCATCAACAGCAGCGGCAACAGGCGGAAAAAGAGCACGGGGAACTCAACAGCATCTCCATCGTTGGCGTTAACGACTCGTAATGGCCGGGGAGGGGTGGAGGGGTAGGGTACGGCACACGAAGAACCCAGTCAATTTTTTCCCCCCGGAGCTTCGTGACTCGACATCACGGATGCATTTGTTCTGCTTGTTTTTTTCCGCTAGCAGGTACACGACCCAGCCCAGCGCGCGCTCCTCGCAAGCATCGTCCGCGTGTTTCAGCCGCGCGTACAACCGGTCTTTTCGCGGTTGCTCCAGGCAGCCAGACCCGTTTTCGGCGAATCTGACCACAGCGTGTTCCCCCTCGCTCCGATCCAGACCGCCCACGATCCGATCGATCGTGATTCCGCGAGTGGGCTGCGAACCATCCAGTTCAAGATCCACAGATCCCAGAGGAAGAGAGCAACAACACGCTGCCCGGCTCGGTTAGCCCGTCTCCCGTCCATGGGGAGCTTTAACGACCGTGGCTCGAATCGACCTTGTTCTCTCCCTCTCCATCTGCCTCTGTTATTTCCACCGCTGCGCCGACCAGAAACCTTCTCACGTATTCACACTGGCCGGAGCGAACAGTGTGCATTCGTTGAAACTGCGACGGAATTGGAGACTGGAACGCCGATATTCGAGGTGTTGGGAAAAAAGCCACCCTTTCGGATTGATAGCTCGACGATAGCGCCGCGAATTCGCTGGAATATTCTCGTGGTCGGTGCCGCCATTACGTTACGCTCTTCAAGGTTGCGCGAGCACGAGATCTAATCTTCGCAGCGGCAGGCTGTGGGGATTAGGTGTACACGCGCTCCCCGTGGCAGGGGCTGAGCGTAAAGGGTAACCGAGTCAAAATGGAGCGAGGGTCTTCTCTCGATGGGAGCAGATAACAGATGAACCGTGGCATCTAAAAACGCATTCATCACTATAACGAGCGAGCAATGTGTAACAACGGGAGCGATGCTATCACGCGGGGCAGAGAATCACTGAAACTCCCGTTGCGGAGTTTTCAACTTCCAACACATCCAAAGATGCGCTCGGTCTCAAACACTACGGCGCGGTCGAAACAATGGGCCCAGCAAGGGTAGATATTCGCTGCGATCTCGAGGGGCCCGTTTGAATCTCCCCCTTCGTTTCCATCAACAGAGAGATAGACAGAGAGAGAGAGAGAGAGAGTTGGGAGAGGTAATTCTAGACCCTCCTCGGTCAGTGGAGTCGACAGAGCTCCTCAAGGTTAACTCCCATTCCGTCTTGAAATTCCATCCACGGCAAAATAGATCCGCGTGCACTCGACCAGCCACCGGAGAGAACGAGAGAGCGGAAGACCGAGAGAATTGAGTAAGAGAGAGAGAGAGAGCGCCGTGGGTGGGAGAGAACGAGATGGCGTTCCTTCCTACGTCCTCGTGCCCCAGGAATTCTGGGTTAATGGCACCGCATTACGATCGCGTGACTTTAGTCAGATATCCGTGCTCGCGATCTGGATAGCAGTTTGCTATCTGGGATGGGGGCAGGAGACAGGGGAAACGAATGGAGGGAGAGAAAAATGACCGAGTCGTGGGCTCGATCGATCGTAAATATAATGCAGGCGCGGCAGAATGTCTCCATGAGAGCGTTACGCGAGCTAGGGTTCGATCGGTCGATTATGCCTCGGCTGCAAGCATAATGCCATCCGCGAGCGATTGAAACTGGCGCTCGCTTTTACGGTGCAGCGAGACGAGAACTGAAAACGCGAGATATTTGACGGTGACGGTGGTAAATGAAGAGTAGCACGTGGAAAACGGCTCCTCTCCGACGAGAGTGCGGGGCATGTTACACATTCGATTTATCCAATCAATTTTAATTACCAGCGAGTCAGCTATAACTTCATTGTGAATCTTTACTTCTATTTTCGCTGCCTCTATTAACGTAGTTGGCGGCGTAATATCTACCATATCCCAGCGACCCGAGCGTCGTCGTTGCGAATTCACGAGCGACGATAATTTCATCCTCCATTCGCAATGGTATTTCGGCGCTGCCGGCGGAACGGAGATATGAAAATTCAGACCCGATTGGACAACAAATCCGTTCCCGGGGAATTAACGATGACACGTCGGACAACGGGAACGGAAATCGACGCTGAAACGCCAGGGGAGCCGACAGAGACGGCGGATGACGGAATGACGAGGCTGGAACGAGGTCAACCGCCGATTAATTATCTATTTCTTGCGGTGTGGATCGACGGTATCGATCGAACGAGCATCGACGAACACCGCGCGCTCGAGTGCTGTCCGGACAACATTTCAGAATAGATCGTTTCGAGTGACGGTTCGCGAGTCGTCCCGACGTTCACCAACACTGGATTCGCGTCTACTCTCTAGGTACAGCAGCGAAATTAGCGAGCCGCGATATTTCCCACCGTTCGAAATTTCACGATTTAATATTTAGACTGGAAATTTGTGGCGAGATTTCGAGGACGATGATGAACGATGCGAGAATAGAAAATGTGTACGTATTCTGGGTAGCACTCGTGAGAGGCGTAGTGACCCACTCAGGAGGCTCGTTTAACAGCTACGCTGATATATTCGCTGAAAATTCGCGAGCGGATTGCCAGGAAAGTCGCGTCGCTAGTTCGTTTATCGATCGCTCGACAGTCTCGACACCGTTTCCGGCGTTATTTGAGGCACTCGAGGGGAACCATGCTTCTCCATCAAACGCGGCCGTAGTATTGATGGTAATCAAAATAACCGGGAGCACAAGTGGAAATCGACAATGCAACGTGACGCGAACAGATAATAACCGCATGTGTCAGCCGTCTGGTGCATCCTTAACGCGTCCCTCCTGCATTTCAATGCACTCCACGTCCACGTCCACGTCCACGTCCACGTCCCCTCGTCGCTTCGCGGGGAATATCGCTCCCTTTCTACGGGCAAGGACATTCGAGCTGGCTCGAGTTGCCCCCGAATTCCCTTTCTCGCACGTGTGTACCAAACACGACCGAGAAACGTGCAACTGCACTTTGTCACCGGCATTAGCCAAGGGGGGTAGAAAGATACGAAGAGGAGCCCATGTGTCTTGCCTCCTGTGCGAGACTGGCTGCACCGAGCAATTCTCAGCGGAAAGGCTCGTTGCGAAACGAAGCTAGCAGATAGACTGTGGGTACGGTGGCGCGATGGCACGGTCTGGCTATTCGCGGAAGAACAACAAACTCCTCTTTCCCTTACAAACACGCAGAAACGCGTGCGATTCTGTTTCTCCTTTTCCTCGTTAGCCTGCCAGCGTGCCGTGTACCGCGTTTCGTCGCGTGGAAGATGGCATAATAAACGGGGAAGCGAGAAAATAACGCTGGTTATTGGCGCCGTGGTGTGCCAATCTCCTGACGAGCGTGTGGTTTAAAAGAAACGGAGCGATACTTTTTATCGATAGTAATTAAGCGCAGGAGACCGTTATAATTACTCTGCTCCTAAAAATTCAGCCCGACCAGCTAGTTCCTATCGGCATCGTCCACATTACCATACGGCAAGGAACTGGTTCCCCTCGGGCAGAGCACTGTGAGCTACGAGACTTGTCTCTATCATCAAGCGTGTTCCAATGATCCAGAGCCGGTCGTACGTTGAAATTACTGGGTTCCAGCGTGTATCCGACGTCCTCGCGTCCGACGCGAGTCCATCCATCAAAACGTTCCCAATACCCGATAGGCGGAGGGGAAGGACAACGGCACCGGGGCGCATTTAATGGCCCCCGACCAGTTACGCATCGGCCAGAAATCCTCCGGTATTCCTCCAGTTCCATGCACAGGGAGGGCTAGGTAATTACCCATTTAAAAACCTGCTTTCATCGTTTGACCAGCCGCCCGGCGTGGCGCGGCGCGACGCCACTAGAAGACGGTGGCGAGATCCTCGGGGAGCCGCCCCGAAATGGCAGTTCTGCTCACGCGAACCGTAGACTAGGAGGAATCTGGAGGAAATTGCCCGCCGGAATGTTGCAGTACCTTGGCCACGATTACGAAATATCCGAGGAATCAAACGGCTATAAATTAAGCTACAGCGAGGAGTCTCGTTTGCTTAACGACGTCGAGTGGAAATAATCTGCCGAGTCGTTTTTCAGACAGCCCGAGGCCGCGGCTCGTTCCACGGATTTTCCATGCTTTTTTCCGCTCGGTTCGTGCCGAAGCACGGGGGGCACGGGGGGGACACGGCCGCGGCGGTAGGAAGGGAGGCGTTTGACTTGCAAATCGCTTCGCGTTCCCCCCGTTTCACAGCGCTCCGCTGTTTTCCTCCTTCGCCCACGTTCTTCTACGCGGAATGCAATTACCCTAATTGCCGGCACTCGAAGCACTGTGTGCGCGCGCGTTGCGTAAGGGTGGTCGTTATCGGCCACCGCGAATTACATCGTTAAGCAGCCTTCGCGACTGAAACCAGCCGCGAGAAAACGCGCACGGTGGATCCCTCCCCGCTTCTTTCTTTTCCCATTGTGCAATCCCGCCCGTCGAGCTCTCATCCCCCCCGCGCCCCGCGCCCCCGCCCAGAGATTCTCAAAGGCGGGACGCCCCCGTTTGCATATTCCCTTCACGCGTTAATTTGAATTTATGGCCCCGGCCGGTGATACATTTATGCATGCGCACGCGAATTAATGGAGGCGATGGGGACGCGAGGTCTGGCAACGATCGCCTTCTGCGCCGTTACTTTCATTGCTTTCGGCGCGTCGCTGCTCGTCCACGAACAACAGAAATCAATCGACGGGTCAATGAATATCGTTTGCCCCTCGTCGAGTAGGGAATAGCCGTCTACCATCTACGGCGGCCGCGGAACGAGCTGACGGAAGCGGCTCGGATTCCCTGATCCAGCTTTATCTCGAACGTTCGTATCGCGGCTGGAGGGGAATCTTAAAGAGGGATCAACTGGCCGCGACACCGCCAAGGTCGTCGGCTCGTCAAGCCTCATCGGGCCAAGCGATAAAAACGAGCTGTTTATGAGAGGGCCCGGTGCCGGCGAAGCCGCGATGAAGATTAACAGGCCGCCAGATAGCTGGGGTCGTTAAAGAAACGAAGGGGAGGAAGGAAAGCCGGGAGAGGCGACGGAGGGCGGACGAGAGAGAAAGAGAGGCATTAGTCGCAGACGTATTACGGAGCCGGGCAAGGTGCCAGCCATTTAAGAGGGCCGAAACCTGTTTCCGGCTGCATTGTGAAATTCTGAACGCCTCTTCTTTCGCCTCTTCTTTCGCCGGCCTGCACGCCACTGGTTTCTTTGCAGCGGGACGAGAACTCCAAGATAGGGGATCCCCCGGGCCAAACACGCTAGTCGAATACAATTACCGAAATTGCTCAGGCTCGCGTGGTGCTTGCGATCCTTTACTGCGAAATCTCCCTTTCTTTCGAAACGGTTGAATACCGTTTCCTCTTTCTCCTTTCAACGGGCACAGATCTAATCTGTCTCACTGCCATTCCTAAAGTACTCCACCAATCGCATTACTCGCCGCAATGAAACTTAAAATCGACGAGTTCAAGGGAACTTGAGCGCGCGACAGAATTACACGGCCTGGCGTGCTCATTAAACATTCAATGCCCGTAATGCAATTTTAATTCAAGTCGGATGATATCCCTCCGATATGAAATTACACAGGCGACGCTCGAAATACATTTATTGGGAGCTTCCGTGCCCAATATATTAATAGTCTCTCGGGCTGCAAAAATACAGCGATGCAAAGAATAATCGAATGCGCACGGTCTGTGCGATGACGGGCGTGTCTACTTGGAATCGAACCATCCAGCAGGATCAACGACTGAACCGCTCGCTAAAGAAACAAGCGGTCTTTGTCGAGTACCTGCCACGGAGAACAGGTTCCCCTGTGCATTGACCTTTCCCTCCGGCTGGTACCCGAGGGAATAAAGGGCTGGATGCTGGTGGAGGATCGAAGAAGGCGGGACGCGTTCTGCGAGCGCTCCGTCAGCCGCCAAACCTGTCCCGGACCTGCCCTCATCGCGCCAACCCAGCATCTGCTCCGAACAATTTTCGAGCAAAGAACGCAGAGTTGGGGGGTGGGGGCTGTCGATCGTCCGCGCGTAATTATGCAAAAGTTTCATTATTATTAAGCCCGGAGTGATCGTTATCCGGTTTCGTTCGCCCACGAACGAGCCTCGATGGCTGGAATAACGGCGAACAAGCTGGTTCCACGCAAAAGGTCCTCGTTGCAGGCACGATTCCACATATCCTTGGGACTCCACACGTCCGACAAGCTCCCCGATTTTTATTGCTCGAAGAAGTTACGAGGTACGCGGTTACTCAACTCGCACTTTAAACAATGACGAACGACATGTCTGGGTAAGAAGATAAATGGAACGGCTCGGAATTAGAATGGCAGATAAGCGGAATGGCAGGGACACGTGGATGCTCGATCATGTAGGTGAAAGTCAACGTTGCAGCGATAGGGGGCAGGAAACAGATAGCCCGATAACGCCGTGGATTATGCTGCAGCGCAAAGACGCTGGCCGATAATGGGATCGAGGTCGCGGAGGAAAATTTTTCATCGATACGTAGTTATGACACGCGGCTCGACAGAAACGGCGCGCAGCCGAGAGTTTTGCAGCGGGATCGCGTCCAGCCATCGCGTTACCCGGAAATCGACGATTTCGTTGCAAACTCGCCCTCCAGCCGATAACCCCTGGGGCGCGCGCTATTTAAGGGGAGAAAGGCAGGGTTATCGCGACGATACGTTAGGTTCATCGTACCCCATAACCTTGTCGAGTCCGCGGCAGCTTGGGGAAAAATGTGATGCAACGGTTTTCTGTTTATGCGCCGATCCGCTCGCTGGCCACGCGGTCATCAATCGCCGCGAAATATTCCGCCGGGCGATTGTTACGCCGGTATCAATTGCTTATCGTTAGCGGTTGCCTCGGTGCCTGCTGCTCTTCCCCGCAATTACGCAGAGTTGACTGAATATACACGTAATTTGTTTGACAGTGAGGAATGCTTACGGCGCGAAATCAATTAGTTCTTAGAACCGACCGAGATTGCGCGCAAGTTAGAAAGTGTTTTACTTTATTCGTGAAAGGTGAAGAAGAAGAAGATGAAGATGAAAGAATTTTTCTGGTGCAGGAGCCACGAGGCTTCGCGTACGATTTAAAGTTTTCTGCGGCGAGGCTCGCCTCATTAAGCTCCCTCCGCTTTATAAATAAACGTCGTTTAATGTGCCTATCGATGATACTCGACGGGACGGGTTATCGGCACTGGACTTTGGATGGATATATCCTCGGTGCTTTCTACGTTTAACGAGCTCGTTGACGAAACGAGGACGTACGCGATGTGATTGCCGACTTTATGAATCGTCGCGGCGATAAGATTGAGAATTACGAGGCGGCTAAGCGCGATGCCGATAAGCCTTCCGGACAACGATTCGCGGTAGAAGCGAAAAACCGATTGACGGGCGGAAAAATTCAGCAGCGAGCGATCCGACTCGTGCGTCGAGGAAAATTATAAGTGAAAATAACGAGAGGAACAATAGGTTACTATTGGTCGAATGGGGAGGGACTCTGCTCGTCAACATTCGTGACGGAAAGTTCCAATCAACAGGGAGAAATTGGTGCGTGCAACTTACCCACCCTAGGAGAATCGCACGACCCTGAGGGATATTTACCTGGAACAAAAGCCTCGCGTTACTATCCCGGCCTGGATGCAAACAGGGCCGGATTCAATCGAAAGGGCTGACAAATGCGGACGGACACAATGGTCGGTCAAATAATTCCTGCCGTACAAAAGCGTCTGTAATTAGATACTTGGATCTGACCTCGATCGCGGATCAACCGAGCCGGGACTTAACCCTCTGATCGCTACCCGCGCTCGTGCCTTCGATCGAAACGCGTGCTTTCGAGTCGCTGTGGACGCTCGAGAGGACTCTTCGAGGACAAGGGGACTGTGAAAAGTGCAAACTACAGGTTTCGCGTCTGCAATTTCTTGCCCGCAAGATACCGCGGGGGACGGCAAAGAAGCAGCCAAATTGGCCAAGCGATTACGAGTGAAAGTGGCCGGCTGAAAATTTCTGCACAGTTTTTTAGCCTTCCTTTGAGTGCATCCAGCATGCCTGGCACGAAAGCTCGCCCGCCGCCAGCTGCGCCTTTTCAGAGCGACAGGAAACCATTTGCGAGCGGACCGGTGCCCCTCGCTCTTCAAGGACTCCGCCTTTCCTCTGCCCCTTTGCCCCTATCCTCGTCTGCTCGCTGCAGTGGGATCGCCAGAATCCTGCGTCCCGTTGACGCTTTAATCACTTCTTAGGTAATCCAAGGGGACGCGGGCTCTCGAGGGAAGCAATTAAGAGGATCGATACGTGGGATTCTTATCGCCAAGTAATTTGCACCGGGTGTTACGCAAGGAATAATCTGCTCAAGGTTAGCCGTGAGTCACAGGAGGTGTTCCGGGCGCAGAGCGTCGCGAGAGCTCAGACGTTCTAATTAATGCAAGTAACCTCTGTGTGCAGTCATTTTTCAAGCGATGCACGCATCAAAGTTTACGGGAACGCTCGTGTTGGCATTTCGTCTTAAAGGCAAGGTACATACAGTTCCACGTTGCCATAGGAATACGAGGAACAGATAACGAGCGAGCTTGTTGAAACGCGGTCAAGGCTTCGCACACGCGCACGTATCGCGGATCGGGTACACGAATGCCAAGAATACCTCGATAAGTAAGAGTTTCAGAGTGTAAACGGTTCGAGGCAAGAGGTAACAGATGTTTAAACACCTGTCGTCCCCGTCCCCGTCCACGTCCACGCTCAACCACTACTTCTGTCCATGAATCGAGTGGCTTTTCGGCCAATGGGATCGTTAATGAATTTCCAATCGACCGCATCGACGCCAATTAATGGCCCGTGTACCGGCGCAGGCCACAGTGTCCGTTAACGTCAATTTCCACTCGCGTATATTGTTAATTAGACGGAGTTAAGTGGCACCGTCTGAGACAGGACCACAGAAACCGTCTACGATGCCCCACTTCGCTGTTTATCGTGCCCTGCTCAGTGGGATCGGTAGAAACCGAGCGAGAGGCGAATACAAACGTCGCCCGACCCCCCTCCCTTATTTTCCCACGGTTGTTTTTAGAGCCGTTGTCTCGACGCTCGAGCGTGTTTACTTGAAAGCCCCACTGAGCTCGCGGCCTTGCCAATTTCGTTGACCATGCACGTGCGAGTGGAAGAGAAAAAGGGAAGTGGGTGAAACCAGGTCGGGAGATATAGTAAGCAAGTTAGAGCGTCGAGACAATCGAGTGGAAAAAAAAATCGTGGGAAAAATTGAAACCTGATCCTCGCCTCGATTGGGGTCTCCGACGCTCTCTCTCTCCCTGTCGCTCGAGCCCCGTTAGTTTCATCGTAGGATGCATGGGGAACCTTAAAGCAGAATTCCTTCTTTAAGTTCTGTCGTCTGTCGATACGGTAGTTCGTCCCTGTAGTCCGATTGTTTTTACGACTTTGCTGCATCCAGCACGAAAGCGCCCAACACTCTGGGAATAACCGAGATGGCCTTGGGGACAGCCAGCCACTTATCGAGCCATTATTTTCGCTTGTAATTTACACTCGGGCTGCCGTCGCCGGCGAGTCAACAGGTTCTCGTCGTCTCATGCATCGGCGGCAGACAACTGCGACTCGGTTGTCACGCGCAGCACGGGAACGACCAGTCCAGTCCGACAGAAGAGAAGAAAGTCAAAGGGTCAGTTGGATTTTCGCCAGCAATGGGATTCTCGAGTGGCTGAAGATTCTGCAGAGGAACGGGAAACGACTCGACAGGGTTTAACGGTGGTGCTGCTCAATATGCGCCAACCAGAGACCACTGATTGTGAGGAGACCCTGTTTCTTGTTGGCTCGCCGTCCCCGATGCCGTCCTGTCCTCTCTCTTCATCCACCTCTGCGCTATCGTCCGATTTCTTTTGCCCCGGCTCCCCCGACAGCGCTCGGCATTCCCCAGGCTATCTCGTTTACTCGTGCAACGCGTCATTATCGAACCGGTTGCTGGCGCAGCTTGCAGCTGCAACATCGTGCCGCTCGGCTATCTCACGCTCTCCACCTTACCTTCTCCTCGCTCTCCCGGCACGTCCCATTCAGCGGAGGCTCGACGCTTTGGAAATCGATGGTCGTGACTGGATTCGGAAGGCTTCGGAACACGGCGCCCGACAGTTTCGCGGTAGCTGTCAAGTCCCGAGGATATTTGGACCTAGGAACGTCTGGCTTTTCAGGGCTTTCCTTTCGAGCCGTTAATCATCGGCAGACTCGCAAGGTACTTTATTAGCCGAGTTGCCGCTCGGTGAAAAGTGATCGCCGCCATCGCCGGTAACGCGGCCAATTATAAATTTTCCTTCTGCCAGAGGCAACGAGGAGGAACGTCGCGCGAGTTAATTGCACGCATCCTCCGAGATCGTGTCCTCGAAAAAGGGACGAAATAGAACGATCGTATCGCGCACCACCAACAATTTTATCGCCGTGCGCTCCTCCAGTTCTGCCGCGATTCATTACGGCATCGTGGCACACGCAATTAGAACGACCGAACGGAAGCGGATAACAAGGTGATTAAGACGGCGAACGTGTTCGGCGAGAAAAGGGGAAAGCTTGCAGCGATCGCACCGACTCGCCTCGCAAGCTCCTGCGAACTCGCGCAAAAATATTCGTCGACGATGGGCGTGGGCGTGGGCGCGCGAAATAACGCGAATCTCTTTGAATTCTTTCCAAGGCGCGTCAGCTTCAGATATAAAGAGGAGGCTGCGAAACGTTGCGAGTCCGAGATGTCTCGATTCCCTGCTGGCAAGGTCAAAGGACGCGTCTGAAATTTCCCAACTTCCCTGCCACGGCTGCTAAGAGGCAGAGCTGCCCCAGACACAGAAATTTCAACTTGATAATTGAAGAAGAGCAGCATAAATCAGCAGCCGCGGTTTTTCTAAGCCAGCGAGCAGAGACAAAGAGGAACTCCTCGACGGAGCTGTCAGCGTATCGGCCAACGGGCGGAGGAAAGAGAAGATAAAACGGAGGAGTAGGTATGGCTGACCACCAGGATGATATGAATGTGTAGAGTGAACAGAAACCGTTTGTCGATTGGGAAGGAAATGGAAAACGACGCGGAGACCAACAAACGAGAGAGAAAAAGGAAACAGGTTTAAATATTTGGCGACAAATGTTTGCGGAGCGTGCCGCGCCGATATTCACGGAGATTCTCGGCCACTTTGCCCGTTTTTATCGACGAACGGTGTTGCAGCCTTGCCCTTTATTTAGCGTCACGTAACGCACGTATGCAAATGGAAGTTGTTGGAGTTTGTTCGACACGAGGCAATCGAAATGACCCGAGCAGAGGCAGAAAAGAGCCAAAGGGGCCCGAAAGGGGAGGATACAAGGACGCGATGGTACGCGCGACAGGTTGATCCTGCCCGCCGGTTGTTTGCATTCCACGACGCTGGGATCCGGTTTCGATTTTATGCCTCCACATCGGGAAGGCAATATTTCGTCTTTTACGACTAACCCCGCGGTTTCCATGTCCCCCTTTGACTCGCCCCGAGCCCTCGACGCAATATCCAGAAGCAGAAACGTGCGACGCCGCGCCGGTTTATTTCGTCGAGCCCGTTTCTCCACGACGGTGGAATCAGGGGGAACTGGAAAATCCGTGGAATCGGCGTGGTTCAATGATCGCTCGTTAACGCAGACACGACCGACAAAGTTACCTGCTCGTCGCAATCAGAGGGCTGCCGCGGAGGCTCGGGCGCAAGAGAAGCCGATTACACGCGAGCAGAGAAATTGGATAGAGGGAAGAGGGCCTGGGGAAGGATCTAAACTCGATTTGCGGCCGAATAAGTCCACCTGGCCGCAGCATTTCGAAGCCGATCGAGAAGCGGTGCAAGATTGGCGGTCAACCGCGGACGCTGAACCGACGGCTTCGATAATCCGCCGTTTACACCGTAATTTTCCTCCGATCGAGCACGAATTTAGCCACCAATTCCCCCCGACGAGCACTCTCCGGAAGCGCTGGCCTAGTGACTGATGAAACCAATGGGGGTTGGAGCCAAGCAAAAAGGGAGAGGGAGAGGGAGAAGCAATGAACGTGGAATGGCGCAGCTACGCTTCGCCATTCGAGCGAGTCGATCGAGTGCATGGATGCGGCATGCGTTCCAGCAGGCGGCCACGAACACCAATTACGATAACATAACGCGTTTAACCCAACTTTCAGCCAGCAGCGGCCAATTCGGCTTGAATTTCCGGGGAACAAGCTCGCCCAGCGAGCGCAGGCCCCTAATTCGATCATGACAAGTTGAAAAGTGTCCCGCTGGAGCCCACCACCGCGGAATTTTATCGCGACCAAACTCCATAACGATATTTCCGCCACACGACCGAGCACCTAAAATAAGAATCAACGGGCCGGAGGAGAGGAGAGAGGGTGGAGCGTTTGAAAGTGTTTGTCGGGTCGCCAGCAACCCCTTTCGATAAACACAGCGCCCACTCTGCCTGAGCATTCCCCTCCCCTCTCTCATCCCTCTTCCCTCACTCCTCATCATCCCTTTGCAGCCACGCGTGGCAAGGCTGTGCGGTAGTTTGAATGCACGGGAGGGGTTGTGTTTCGAGACGGCATTATCGACCCGTTGTCCCAACCCCGTGGCTGCCTTAAAGGGGAACTCTCCTTGCAAATACGACGGCAATTTTCGCGTATCGCGTTATTTAGGGCGAACAGGCTTCTCAAAACTGCCCAATCAAATGTTCTTTTGCGAGACAAACGACTGTGAGAGCAGCCAATTTATTAATAGTTGGCCGCGCTATCGCGAATGATGTTTTAATTTTAAACACGGAGCGAGAATACTCTCTCCCTCTCTCTGGTTTCCTAACAATGCGCACTGCTGCGCCCTGTTATTGGTTAATTAATTTGTTCCCTTTGTACGGCTCGCGCCGCGTATCCGCGCGGAAAGAATAAAATTCCAAGCGGCGCGAGGCGAAGCGAGGCCGTAATTCATAAATGGAATTACACACAATGGAACATTTCTTTATTTATTGTTGCCATCGGGCCGCGGGATAAATGCATATTTAACTCGTCGGGTCGCCAACACCCGTTGCGCAACGATTCTTTGGCACCCGTCTCGGAATCGCTCCTTCATCTTCCCGAACGAACAATGAACCGTTTGTGACGCTTTTGTTCGTCGGTCTCACGAGATAGCGCGCGTCTGGAACTGGAATTTCGAGGTTCCGCGGACGGGAGAAAAACTGGCCTGCTCTTCCCAAATACGAGGCTCGACCGCAACTTCTCGGCTCTCAATTAACCAGCACTTTCACTGGGTCTATTATTAACTTTGACACGGGCGGGGAGCGTGCTCGAGCGTCAGAAACACACCGCGCACAATACGGATGGAGTTGCAGCCAAATGACTGTGCTCAATGTTCCCTTTCATCGGGGCAAGTCGCAACTTTCCCTCGTTGGAAATTCTACGAGTTGCCACTGCCAACGGTCTGCCTCCAAGGCCAGGCGAATCAAAGTGCTCGATTGTCGGCTGCAACCCACGATTCGCTGATTCATAGTTTATGACTCTTGGACTCCTTCGATCATCGACTTCCTACGCCGAGTTTCCAGTGCCCCGGCCGGCATAGAGTCCGCGTTCGACTTCCTCCGCTCGTCTCTCGTTTGCCCGTGCCTTTCGCTTATCCTCGGAAGGAAAAGGATGCTCTATCGGTCTATCGGGAACAATCTGCAACAATGGGCTGACTCACGCAGATCTCGGCAATTAGGACAGCTTCCTCTGTGCCCCGTCTAAGCTTCCTATCACGAGTCGTCTGGCTGAGACGACGCATCCTACACAATGCATTTCTATCTTTTGCGCTTTCCCCCTTCCTCGCTCTTTCACCGAACTGGACGGGCTTGCTTGCTACTACGGTAGGACGGAGATTTCAAGAGCTTCCTACTCCCCACTTACGTTTCTTCGCGAATTCCACTATCGGAATAATTTTGTCCCGTATAGCAGGTGGAAAAGTGTTGCAAAAATAGATCGCAGGCACAAGAGGGAGAAAGGGAAGATGAGAGCGTGGGATGCGAACCAAATGCAACCAGCATTCAATTATAGCGAGAATACTGAATTAATTACCTAAGCGCTATTTACACCAGTAGCGCTATTTACCCTCTCAGTCGATCCTACGGCGAACGTAGCTTGAAGATTCAACATCTTTCGCAGATAGGTGATAGATGAATAGCAAAGCTCTAGAGATGAGCGAAACTATTAAACTTTTTCGCCAGAGATGCTATTTTTTTGTCGGGTTTTTGTGGCTAGACATCCGTCAACGCTGGAATTGATACAAATCTGTGATTCAAGCGGCGCTGGCCTGTCGCCTGGCTTTCATTCAAGACCGAATATTTTTTTTGCCATTTCTTTTTTCAATTCTGCGTCGGTTTGTCGACGGTGCGGGGCGAACCTCTTTCTTCCCATTCTTTTTCCCGCCAACCGTCCACTCGATCCTCGCGAGAATGCAATTTCGTTCGGCTATCATCTAAACCGCACGCGGCTGGATAAACGAGAGATATTTTTTTCCCCCGGTCGAGGGTGGAATCTCGATGGGCAGGCCGGAAATGAAACGAGCTTCCCGTGGAAACCGAAACCGAAACGCGAACGGCGAAATAGAGGGAAAGAAAAAGCGACTTAATTAACGAGGGCTCATCGTCGAGCCGACGAAATGCAGCATCGCGTCGAAAAAATCCTACTACTTGGGTATTCACCGAAAAATATCAACATCAAACTTCAACACTTCTGTCCATGGCACTTTGGACTCTACTTACTCTTACTTCTGGAATCTACTTACTCTACTTCTGCGTGTCTCTAATATTTCAAGATATGTACCTGCACGATTCGGGACAGAGCGGGCGGGGCTCGAGTGCCACTCGACCAGGCCTGCAGGAATTTTCGGGCCGCTTAAAAGGCCATGAACGAAAGATGAGTGTGGATCCCAGGCAGAGGTGGGCCCTGGATGCGAGACGAGTGGAAGCGCGAAAACGGTGGGCGTGCCAGGCTCGCGTCGTCGCGGTCGCCCGGCAACGCATGCATGCATAATCCCGCGAAAGCGTGCGGCGCAGCTGCGAGACACGCGCGTGCAGATGCATTTAACCGACCACCGACCGCCAACTGATCAGCCGATCAGCCGCCCTTTAATGAGCTGCGATCGCGGCCCGCTCGCTCGTCTTTCACCCTGGATCACCGTTATCGAGCCGTTATCCGCCGCGCGCTCCAATTAAACGCTCACCGTCCAGCTCGCCTCGTCATTGATCCCCGAAAATTTTACGTCTAAAAACTACGTAGCTACTAAAATATTTCACGAAACTGCTAGAACGGAGCGAATGAAAACTGGGGCCGAGAATCTTGCGCGTTCTCATCATTTAACGACGCCTCGTTGAGCGTTTCGCTCGTTCCGCCCGTCTTCCTACCGCGACACGTCGTAAAATATCCAGCGCATGATTCTACGAGCGGCGCACTTCGCTTCCGCGGGAATTTTTAGTGCCAGTGCACAAGCTTCTTTGAAGAGATATACTGTAGGGTACTGCATTGTCGAAGTGGATTCGAGGAATTGCACAAGCTACGAGCGGATGAAATCGTTGCCTATAATGTTGGGCAGGGTGAAAGGCCCGGAACTAGCCGGTGGTTCGCGCTTGCCGCGTTCAATTAACGGCACGCGGGGAGAGAAAAATCGGGCGCGCGTGTACGCGTCCGCGGGAAAGCCGATAAATCCCGGCCGAAATGTGGCCATCTATAAGAATAAAGCGACACTCGGGCAGAGGGGGCGAGAAAGAGAGAGGCTATCGCCGCGATATATCCGTCGGAGCGAGACCCGGATGTACGGGAATAGCGGGTCGCGCGAAATCCGGATCGTGTCTGCGTGCATGCGTGCGTGCGTGCGTGAGCCCAATAAAACCGAGCAGGGGAAAAGTTGGCGGCCCGCCAGCCGGAACGAAGCTAATCTCACTTTCGGTTTTGTGCCACCAACCCTCTCCAACCTTCTCCGTACCTCTCCATACCTAGCTGCAGCCGTCGCCGTCTCTGGCCACCTGTGCAAATTGCGATTCGATCGTCGCCATCGATTTTCCCGCTCGCTGCCCCCGCCGCGTTTTTCACACCGGCGCATCAACGATCAAATTGAGACGTGAATACTTTAACGGTCGGATTAATGTCGCGCACCGCGAGACCTTTTGTCGGCGGACAGCTGACAGCGCGGTTAGAAATCGTACAGTGGTAGTAGACTAAACAGTTCGCTCAAAGAGTCAGCAATCTGGAGACCTCGAAAGAGACGGAGAAATCGGCAGAGATCCCTGGACCAACTCTCATCGATACCTGTCCATACACCACCTGCCACAACCATCGCCAGATTGCACCTGCGTGCGGCTCAACCCCTGCCAACGTGCACGCAGACGGAAGGTGCGCATCCGCTGGAATTCAACGATCAACAGCTGCTGCCCAGGGACCGGCTTCGGCTCGTTCCCCGATTATGCAACCACCAGGGGAACCGTGGAGCGCGGAGGGGAACGAACCTGTGCACAGATGCCATTTAAACAGGGCCCCGAGTACCGCTGCGTTCAGGTGCTCCGTGCACGTGGACGTTGATGCATCGCCAGACCTCCACGCATTTTTGATAGCTCGCAGGGTTCGAGGTCGTTAAGCAAGGTCGCGGAGGGTCTAGCCACCCTTCATCCCCAAATCTTCCCTCCGTTTTCACAAAACTGCTCCGCAAAGCTCTTCCTAGCCCTCATCCGTTACTCGCGCGGACCACTCTTACCCAGCCCCAGATTTCCTTTGAGAACCTTTTGCCGACCATGTGGAAATATGGGGAATAGACACTCGGTCGAGAGCGAGAGAGAGAGAACGTTTTCTCAGAAGGGACGCGTATTCTTCCAGCCTCTCGACCGATCGATCTACGAGGCGGAGGATTGATCGCAGCGCCATTCGTCTTGCGAGTCGTAACGTCGCTTAAATGAGAAAGGAGGATCAAGGCCACCGGCGGAGGTCTCCTCGAGGTAGGTATCATCTTTTTCCTCGTCCCCTTTGGAGATCTTATTACGCCGCGGGAAACAGGGCAAACGAAGTGGCTGGGGAAAAGACGCTGTCCAATTTCTCCGCGTACGTCTCCACCCCCGTCAGGGACAGTAATTCCTCGAGGGAGGGGTAAGAACGTAACGAGGGCTATAACTCTGCCTCGGGGAAACTGTAATCACCGCAGGATTAGATGTTTGGGAAGCTTGGAGGCGCGGGCAACTTTACTTCGGAGGAATTTGATCTGTGTTCTCGTCGGATCGCGATGTAGGACAAGAGATAACAAGAAGATTCCACCCCCGAATCTCGCCTGAACCGAGCAGCAGTTCCAGCCGACTACTAATCGTTAGAATAAAGCAGGCACGAGTCAGCAGACGAAAGCAACAGTGGAAACTTAACGTCGCAAGTGATCGAAACTGCGCGCTGAGTATCCGAAAGTTCCCTGCAAATGGTACACACACACACACACACGCATACCCACGCTCGCACACGCTCGCGTCACCGAACTTGGAGTTCTTAATGCACAAACTTCCGACCAAATAGCTGCAGACAGAGAGAAAATACACCGAGCTGCATTCCTCAAGGACCTACGTTGAAAGGGCAGACACGCGCGGAAAGAGGCAAGCTGCCGAAGCTGTGCGTTAGCGATGGGAACGATGTCCTGGCAAATACGGTATCGACAGTTTCGCAGCACTGATTATATTTAAAAGTACCAAAATGTGCTCGTAAATTCCATCAATTTTGTTGCTTTGGTCTAAAGAAATCCACTTTTCAAAGATATTAGAATTCTCGATCTGCCCACTTCTTCGAAAACAATTTATTTCTCAAATAATCGCAGGTAGTAGCAGAAAAGGGCGTTATTTTCATAAAGCACAAAGTTTTGTTAAGTATTTCTTAAAAAGTCGGTTGAAATAAAATTTTCATTTTCGGAACTAAGAAGTTTTCTAATGATCAGTAAAGTCATAAGCCTTAACACAATAATGGTTAATAAAATGAGCCAAGATTAATAAATATGCTTAAGGTCTGAATAAAAAAAAAAGAAAGTAACTCTACCACGTATGAGTTCCAAGTGACGCTTCAAGTACCTAAGTAGTAGGTACTCAGCTTCCAGGTGAAGATGGTAACTAACTCCATAGACAACGACGGTAACCTAGCAACCATAACCAAACGCGATTCCTGAGCATCTTGATGCAAATATTAGATGATAAATATCGCTCTGCAAAATAATTGATTTTCCAATTTTTGTCCACGTAACAACGCACCGCGGTGGTCGGTGGAATCGACCCCATCGCTAGTCGACGTGGCCGAGGGGGAAGAATGTTTCATAAGAGTGGAGGAAAGTTAGCGCTGCACATTCCACGATCTCCAGACAGAGGAAGAAACTACTCGGGTAAACTTTGCCAAGAAGTTCTGTGCGTCGTGCGAGGATCAAGCTTTCGTAACTACCCCCAGGAAATTCCCACCCCCTTAGCGTGCCCTGGGGATCTGGAAGTCGTAACCTACGGATTCCCCGGGCAGAGGTCCTTTAAAAACCCTCCTCTTTCGTCTGCGGAGTTTTCCTCTCGACCAGCGGCGGAACTTGAATTGTTTCCCTGAATGTACGTGGCTGGAAACGCGAATCGAATACGTTCCTTTACTCCGAGCATTCCACTAAAAGATTCGACAACGATGGTCCTGGACAGGTTGGGAGGAGCGGCATGCCGAAGAGCTCGTCGATTTCGAAACTTATCCAGGTGTGGTTCCTGCTGAAACTGTCTCGAGACGCGGACGTCATCGATATTCGAAACGCGACGGTACTCCCTGATCGTTCGCGATAAAATTCTCGTGGCGGAGGACAGAATGCCCGAAGCTTTTTACGAGCCTTTAAAAGCAGCGGTTTCAAAGATCAAGGGATCTCGCGACGGCTCGTAAAATCCGCAAGATCGATGGCCGTATTTTGTTCAGTCGGGGCAAACTGGTTCCAGGACCATCGACGAACCAGGCGATTAATCTGGGAGGGGCGTGCGTTCATTAATCGTGCGACCAAGATTTCAATTGGAATCGTTCGGATCGTGGTTAGCCCCAACGTTTGCAGAGCCACCGGTCGCGGACACGCGCGCAACGAATTCGCGAGAATTCCAGCTGGTGATGGCGGAGGTAGGTAATATCGCGCATACACGAGACGAAGGGAAAGCCGGTAGGCAGAGGTTGCGAGGGAGAATCGAGCAAACTCAAAGTTAGTTCGCAATAATAATTATCCGAGTTCTGCAACTAGTGGGAGAAACGCGCTTGCCGAGCTTGAACCGTAACGAATGTAGCTGCCTAATTACCTAGGGACCACCATCCATCTACCTACAAACAAATTCGCAGTCGGCGCGCGTTTTATCGCCGCGCCAGGAATTTCGTGTCAATTTCCTGGCCTGGCGGGACCAAGGAGCAGGCAACGAAGGCCACGGGTAAACGTGAATTTCCAATGACGAAGATAGTTTGATCGAGTTTATAGCCTGTGAAAACGATCCTTCACTTTTTACCAATGAAATAAACGTTTTCGATTTAGTCGCATCTCGCGGGGGATCTTAGCGCAACTATAAGCAATTTATCGCGCCCCTCCCAGAGACGGGAACTTATTGCCGGAGCGTCCTGCTTCGGTATCGCGGTTAACTAAATTTCCTCTGGGAGTGTTGTATAGGATACACAGCTTCCACCGAGGGAAAAGAATTTCCGACCGATCGATTAATTAATCCAATGGCGAAAAAGATTGGCGGCGTGGCAAATGAAACGCGAAAACCGCGCGCGGTGCTCGTTCATCTCGCGGATCGATAGTCGATACTCGATCTAGAATCGGGGTAGTATTTCTGCGGGAAAGAGCGAGCGAGCGAGTGCAGTCTCTTGGCTAATTAGTGTGGCCAGTATCGTATCGGGTGGAAAGAGCGGCGTATTCCGAGCAGACAGCGACAGAAACTTTTTTTTCCCAAGTCATTTACGAGCTACACGTCGCGGCGTTCAATGTCCGCCAGATGCGCGTGTGTCGACATGTGGTTCGCTTGCAATTCGCGCATACGTTGCATACGCGCCTAATGTTGAATGCATATATTACGGGACACGACAGCTCGCCCACGTGCCGTTGCAGCTCGACGACCACCCCCTTCACCCTTCGTGGAGCAAACTTTCGGATCGGTTGCTCGCTAAACCGACGAATCGCCAGGAACTCGTGGCACGCGATTCCAATGGATGCATAATGGGGGGACTGGTGAAACGAGAAGAATATGAATGCATTATTTCAGCCCCGCCATGTTTTCGCGAAAAGTCTGGGAAGCATTGGCTGGCAGGCTGTGTTGCGCGTCGCTAGGGGAATGTAACGCGAGCATGGAGAGCCTCAGCCTCGGGCTCTCGCTGATCCGATTTCCAATAAATCGCGATTTACTATTCCCCCGCGAGTCGCTCGCGGTTCTCACGGTGAGCTGCCGTGCTGCTGGAAGACTTATAGCGAGCGAGCGGGCATGCTCTCGGGCAGCAACTCTCTTGGCCGCGGCTCGACTTTGAAAAGTTGGCAGACAGAGGAAAGAGAGGAGAGGAACAAGTGTCGACGACTCGCAAGCTGGATTGGTAGGCTGCCAGGCAACCCGTACACAGCCAGTAACCGCTATCAATCTCGTTTCCGTGCAATCTCCGTTCGCTCCTTCCAACTATCGCCCTTTCTCTTCCCCACCTCAGCCTCTTTCACTGCTATTTAAGCATCGTTGCACTTGCGCCGCTTCTCTTTCGTTTTTCACTGCCGCCTCCCGGCTGGTGTCTTGCAACAATGTCGCCCCGGTTGCTGGGTGGAACCACGCTAGACTGTAATTACGCGGCCAGACCAGCGGCGACTTTTCCAATTACCAGCAGCCGCGGGAAAACTATGGACACGCGTTTCCCTAATTAACGCGTAACATTTTCAAGCAGCGTCCATTTAACTCCGTCCCTATCTCTGGCTGGAATATATTTACGCGGCGAGGTCCCGCCCTCCCCGTTCAAATAGAAAAGAATTCCTTGCCGGCGCCCCTCTGGCTTTCCACTCGTAATTACTACGAAATATCATCGGCCGGAGCGGCGCGGAGAGAGCGCGCTCGCTCTCCCGCTTGTATTTTCAGCAACGTGTCATCCGGTTCACGTTTTACGCGGCGCGTTTATTTTCGGAGGGAGAGGTGCACGAGACCGAAAGAGAGAGGGGAGAGGGGAGAGGGGAGAGGGAGGCAAAAGGGCAGAAAAGAGAGGAACGGCGAACCGAGGAATTACAGCGACGCAGACCCACTTCAAAGGAGTCCTCGTTACTTTATTAGCGCGTGCCTGCACCTCGTAGCTCGCAGAAAGAAAAATCGCGGCTTTGAATCTTTGCTCGCGAAACGCTGGACAAGTTCCCGGAACGACGGCATAAATTTCTTCGCTTTCCTCGAGGATATCGGGGAACGATTCCGCTCCCTCGAGAGCTTTCCCGTTGCTCCAGTCAAGGGGAATTATCGTCGTGCAAGTTTCTCTGTGCTGCGCTTCCACAGGAATCGAGAGCACTCGTAACCGTGAACGTTTTCTCGTGGATCACGTGCACGCAGATTTAGGAGAATAGAAACGGCGAATGGTGGGGACTCGAGGACGATCTTATTACGCGCGGCCAAGTACGCCACCCCCGACTGCATCGGTTGTATTTGCTCGGTGACGTAACTTTTGCGACTCGGGCAAGAGAGGGAAAGACACCCAGTCACGGTTTCTAACTCGGACTCGGAGGAGTGGCTGTTCGACGATGACGAACGCGAGAGGAGGCGTTTGTCGTTCGTTGCACTCTCGTTTCTGAGAAAACGCGACAGAAAAGAGCCTAGGACATGCCCGCGATCTCACGGATGCTCGAGCCTATATCATTGGGGACGTAGACGATCAAAAAGCAATACAGATTCGGTCGCTGCCGAGCGTAAAAATACGTCCAACCGACGTGTTCAATTAATCCTGCCAATTAGCGCCAAACGAGGAATTATCCGAAGAGGAAGCGGCTGGAAATAACGTTCTCCGATAACGGCTTTACCGTAAGAGCGTCGAGAATAGGCCGGGGCAGCTGGGTCACGTGGATGTCTTTTATTAATTTCGTGTCGCGAGAGGAAATTTCTGCCAGTAAAGAAGAGAATCTTGGAGCTGTCTCAGATTGGAGGTGTCTGGATTGGGAACAAAGTCGGATTACCGAGTGAAATTCCGTTTGAATTCGACGTTGCTAATCCGAGGACAGTGGTAATTAACCGAAACTGAGCGATCCGTGAACGCCCCAGTATTGTTCGACTACTTTTCACCAACCCAAGACACTTGGTCCGAATGTGCTCGAAATAGAAATCTTAATGTCACGCTCGAGCGAATAAATGTCAGGAAGGAAGCAAGGGGAGAGGAAGTTGCGGACCCTAGGAATTCGACTAACCCAGAGAAGAGGGAGAAAAGTAGCGACAATGGGAGGAGGCAGAAAAACATGGAGCAGGAACGCTGGTCCATGTGATTAAGAAGCGTTCGTGTCCCGGGGACAAAGACTTGAGAGTCCCGCAGCCCGTTTCATCAACATCGGCACACCCTCTTCCCTCCCGAGTCAGCACTTCCTTCCTGGCTGAAATCCCTCCCCCTTCAAGCAGCGATTCAGCCAGACCTGGCAACGAGTCTTTTGTTTGTGGACCGGTTCTCCTCGGTTCTGCTCGGTTCCTCGAATCATTTATTCCCCTTGGCGCGTCTCTCGCCGTCCCCACTACCCACCGATACCTTTCTTTGCCCTTTCCCCCTGTTCTTTTTATACCCTGCCTCCGGAGAACAGTGTTCGTCCCCGGAGGCGATGCATTTTCAGGCGGCCCTAATTCCACGCGATCCCCCGGATCGGCTTCGTCAATGAACGCGCCACCCTCTCGCCCGAAAGCTCCTTCTCTGACCTTCGAGAGGATCGATCGTGGCTTCGCCGCGGCGACGACCCCTCTTGACCTCGCTTCATCGACCATGCGGAAGACTTGAACATGCTCGACACGCCGGATCGAGGACTACGTTCTTTTCTACCCCTTTTAGTTCTTCCTTCAACGATCAACTAAGGTTACTAAGGTGAACGTTGTCAGAGACGAAGCGGAGCGACTGTCAGCCCCAGCGATAGGTACATCGCGAGACGCGCAACTTCGTTGCGTACGTCGATTTCTCGGATCGATAACGGTTAATGGGTAAAGATGAGGTAACGAGAGTCAATCGCGCTACAAAGGGGCCGTGAACCGTGCAGCATCGATAATTCTGACGCACCGTTCTGAAAGGATTTTATCTTTTACCTGAACGCGCTACCTTGCGACCCCTTTACCGTGAAAGCAGCAGGTCGTTAAAATTCAATAGAGACCGCATGCATACCGAAGCTAACGTGAATTTCAGCTTGGACGCCACCTTGGCAGGGGTTGCTTCACATTTTAACACATTGCACATCAACTTATTCGCTCCGCTGTCTGGCACAGATCTTTTCCCGGTCGCTATGCTTAGCGCAATAAATACAGAAGCTTTGAACATTTGAGAATCAATAGTCCATTTATTTCTACGAAGCACGAATTTAAAGTTTGCTGTGTCTGAGAGGCGTGTGCACTTGCACTTGCAGTGCAAAGGGTTAGACGTGGAAACCGCCTACGCTGAACATGGAAACTTCGTCGAGTACGAGACTCACCTTTTTCCAGATGCTGCGAGATGGGGCTCTGTATCCTGGGCGTAGTCTGCAACTGTGTGGCGGTCCCAGGGCGTCCTCGGGGCCTCCTTCCAGGTCGCGGCTGAAATATAAACGAAATACATTTACTTTTCGGGCTGCTGATCCAGAAACACCGCGCGATCCGCGTTCGAGTGGGCATTGTTCTTTGCACAGGGTTGATTTATAGCGCCAAGGAAACCGCAACTTTCATTCCGTAGCGTTGCAAAAGGAACGAGATTGCATACGTGCTGCGAGCGCGCTCTACCTTGTCGACTAACAGTTTCTCGGATCGAGCGCCGCATCGATTCACAGTGGATTTCCTCGACCAGCCATGTCGCGAGACGTAAATGTAGCTCGCAGGAGGCTACGTGTAGCATTTAGCCACGACTCTTTATCTACTTAACCGAGCCTCCGTCGAGGTATCGAGAGTCTGCTCACGAATCGTGGTAAAGTGCAGCGACGCCGTCAGGCATAATCTCCTGGCCGTGTAGCTACATCTTTTTCCACTTTGGGAGCTGGATCGTGACGAACGGACGCTCCAGTCTCCCCAAGACTACGGTGGATCTTCTCCGAGCTACGGAGCCACCGATGATAAAGCGAGTTTAGAGGGTGAAATTATCTCGCGAAAGTCGATAGCCCTGAAGCAGAATGCAGGCCGAACGCGTTTCGCTCGATTTGACCGATTCAACGACGATCCTTCGCAACGTCTACGTACAAGCACTATTTCGTAGTCGGTCGTAAAGTCGCGCCACTGGATGGCAGAGGCCAACCAGACGGCGTTGTGGAGAAAACGGGGGGCGAGCGGTCCGCGTCTTTGTTGAACCGACGCATTTATTACCGTAGATAAACGCGACAGCGCGGACGGCGCTAGAGATAAACGTGGCGCAGCGTTTCGCGTACAGGGTGACCCAGCAGCAGTGTAAACCGTTTTCGTATCGTCGAAAAGGGGCGGCGTCACCGGGAGCGGTGCTTCGGGGATCCAGCGACCCTCTCCGAGGTTCGTTGAAATCAATATTCGCGGGTTTATCGAGGTGGTAGCCTAGCCTCCTGGACCGCCCTGACGCAACGAACGCGTAAACGGGCCACCGGGTACGCGGCAAGATGCGCAGCGAGCGAAGGAGACGAGAAAGAAGATGGGGGACGTGCGCGAATTTACGAGCGTGGATTATCGGTCGGTGAATATTCTCGAGGAACAAGCTCCGGAGGAGGAGGATCCCAGGCCGCCTCGGGAGAAATTAAAGGTCGGTATCGGTCGTGAATATTCGAAAAGGCGATGGGGAATTACCTCCGAGGAGATTCCGCTGATAAGAAGCTTGGGGGGGGGGGGGGGGGAGCGTATCCTCCGTTCTACACGAATGGTGGACAATTAATGCGATTCGTCCGTTCCTAAGGTGTACCACCCCTTTGTTGCACCGTGGTGGTCCAGGTCGCGACCTCCCCCAGACAGAGTGCCAGGAAAGAAGATTCCAGGCTGTTTTATTGGGAATCGAGGTTAAAGTATCTGGCACGGGACCAGGCATTTCACCTAGGCCGTCGCATTCCGGGGGATGCACATGGCCACGCACATTATGTGGCCCTTATGTAGCCTCGTGCGCCTTCCTCGCATACCGACCACTTCCCCTTATGTACTCGTGCCCGCTGATGTACGAGCCGTGTACACACGAGCGTGTATGCACGCGCGCCAACGACCGACCGCCACTGAAAGGGGAGACCATCGCCGACGTCTATACGGGGGAAGCCCATGAAATAAATAGTTTGCGTCGCCGCTCTCGGCTTTGTGTCGCCCTTGTTGCTGCTTTCGATACTCGGCAACTTCTGCCGCCCCCGGTGCACAAGGAATGCGGAATAAGTGGGGCGAGCAAAGAATCCCGGAGGACGAAATTACTAATGTTTCGTCGCGGGGAGGCTCGCGAAGCGAAGATGATCGCCCGCTTGCACGCGAAAGGGTGGTAATCGACTCGGCCCGAGTGGTAGTACCTAGTGCCTACTTACAATCGGGGCCGTGCTACTGGTTTACGATTACGATTTACGAGCGTCTTTGGCCGTGGAGGGCGAACTTTACGCGACCACACTTTTTCAGCGCGAGTGCTATGATAAAGTACTCTGGATGTTTCGCGCGCGACTACCTGTAATAAGATAGGACAGAGGAGATGGATCGGGGACGATAATGCAGCGGAGGTTGTAGTCGCACACGGATGATCCCATAATGCCATTAACGCGCCGAGCGAGCTGCGCTGGTAGTGGTGTATCGTCGCCACAGGCGGATATAAGCGGATAGCTGCTTTTTCCGGCATATGCTAATCTAATTAATGGCTACACGGACAGTGGATGCGGCGCGACGCGACGCGCGCGTGGATAGAGGCAGCCGAGTCTCACTTAAGTGGTTACCTGTGTAACTGGAAAAGATCAGCGACCAGATGTGCGGCGGCGTAGCCAACGGGGACAGACAGTGTGTCGCGTTAACGAGTAACAGGAATCAGCCCCGATAACGAGAGACAGCGATTTTCTAAGTCTTGCGAAGCGCGGCAAATCCTATCGCGTCGCAACTTCTAGGAAAGGTGACGGTCGCTCGTCAAGTTGCAAACTTCTAGTTTTCGAGGAAACGGTCACACCTCCAACAGCCAAGAAGAGGAATAGCGCAGTCGGGATGAGAAGTTGCCGACGCGCAAACTTTCCGGTAGCCCGGTCGCGGGCCGAATTTGAAGAAATTCTACAATCTACTTCCTACTTCCTCGAGGCGCTCGACCGTTCACGTAACCACTTGGCGACCTTTCCAGTCTAAATTGGCCGCTCGAGTCGGCAGACCGCAAAACGACTCAAGTTTATCGCGGTATAAGAACGCAATGCGTCGTAAATGCGACTCGTTATCGCTTTCAGGCCATTCTCCCGCGTTACGAGCCTCGTTGCAGGGCAAAGAGTCGGCTAATTTGCCAACTCACAACTCGGATGATAAATCAAGGGAAAAAGCCGGAGGCGAAGCTAATGCGCTGCAGTTCCGCGTGCATTAAGCTAGATTATCGCAAACACGATTGCTCGGGGAATGACGATATTATTATAGTTACGCGGATTACAGATTAATCTACCTGTCGACGCAAGAAGCTATTTTTCAAGCAATCGAGCTAACGCGCTGTCCTGTATACCTACGCGTCGTTTGCAACTTTGCCACTAAAGGGACGTGAATCCTGACAGCGGCGCGTACAGCACCGCACACCACGCGTGTATCCCGACCCGTGCGCTATCAGAGAGAAGCGACTAGCCGGGAGACTAAACTTTTCATCGATGGCGACGCGAGGGTTCGTGGCGATAAAGCCGGCCAGCTCGCTTGTTTACCGATTTTTCCCGTCTACCTTCGCGGCCAACCAGTTCTCCGGGTACCGGTTGCTCTTTCCTGCCTGCAAACTGGTCCACCCATGCACTCTGGTCACCCCCCTTTGGCCAGAGCATCGCCGCCATTTCACCAGCTGCCCAGAACCGCCGACAAATTTTTTCCCCCGGCCCCTCTTTGTTTCCAGCACGCTCTCTCCTACTAATTGGATTCTCTCGGTTTTTCCATTGAGCGGTACCTACGTTTCAGAGGGCAGTTGTCCTCGGGTCGCGAGTGCTCGCAAGTAGGAGAGTTGGAAGGTGGGTAGGTAGTCCGGCCGAGAGGCCATCATGGGTCGTGAACGAATTCGCTTAGGTAACTGGTGTGTATGATTCCCGCGTCTTCGACATGCGACAACAGGCACCGCGACGGAGATACGGTCGACGTGACTCGTTTTATCTATGCGCATACTTGACACCTATACAAGTCAAGTATCAGCAGGAATCTGTCTGTTCCGTTCGGTTCGGTTCGTTTCGTTTCGGTACGAGTCGGTTAGCGTGTAGGTACCTTGTCGCGCGATAACTGACGGCTACTGATAACAGCTATTTATTCACGCTCATTAGCACCCAGTTTGCCATCGGAGCCTCGGCCGATCAGGCCTTCGAGGATTCGATTTACGTACGCACAGGCTTTGATGAAACGAGTACGACTCTTGCAGCGTTTTATTTTTCAGAATTCTCGCCCATTCCTCGTGCTGTTAATGCGTCTCGGGATCTCGACTAGCAGCCCCGGCAGACGTGATTGGATTACACGTGTTCCAGGGAAGTCGGAGCGACGAGCTTTTCATAATTCCGCCTCTCGGGGCGAATTTTCCGTTTATGAATAATTGTCGAGCAAGCTGGGCAACCTGTCTGAAGAGGGGACGACCTGGGAATACGACCGACAGACGGGCAAAAGCGGTCGATTAAATATGACTGAACATTGCTATTCGCGGCAGGACGAGCTCGGAAGAGCCGAGGTTCGAAGGGGCGGCGACGAACACTGAATTCGCGAGTCAAGGAACAGAAGTGATCGGTGTCCCTCTGTTCCGTCCAAGAAGCTCGCGCGGATGAATGCTGACCAGGAATAATTGGACGGTGAATGGAATTGGAGAAGAAAAAGAAGAGACCAGGAGAAGAAATACTTGACAAAGCTGCGGGTAAAAGTTCCGTTTCCGCGGTTAGTTGTAAAGTGCCGTTGTCGCAGCTAAATCGAGCCACCCTGTATACGCATTCATGCATAGTACATGCGTTCCCGTCGTTCGCAAAGAGTCGCAGACGCGTTTATGTAGACGCATCCATACATATGTAGGCGCGCGCCCGCTCGCGCGGCCGGCCGGCCGGCACATGGCCGATCATGTTCTATATATAAACACGTTTCTATGTACAGCCGGTGTGTGTATGTAACGCCAACGGACCGGCAGATATTCCGATCGATCGTACCCGGGTTATCTGACTGCCAACGAGAATTCATTTTCCCTTCCAATTCGTCCCTCCTTCTCGCTCCTTCGACCTCCCTCCCGCCCTATGTATCACTCCTTCTCTCTCTCTCTCTCTCTCTCTCTCTCTCTCTCTCTCTCTCTGCTGCTGCTCTCCCGCGCACCAATACCACACACCCACTCTTCCTCTCTCCCAGCCATGCTCGCCCACTCTTTCCCTCTGTCTCTTTCGTTTCGCTTCTCTGCCTCCTCCACCCCCACCTCCTCCACCTCCTCTGTGGCTCTCTATTCCCCTTTGCTTGCTCCGTGTCTCACTCTCCTTCCTACACGCGTGTATATACCTAATGGATCCCCGCTCACGTACACTACCGCTCAAAAGTTCGGTCACGCATGTCGATGAGAAAAGGGTTCTTGAATTTTTGCCCGCAGCGAAAGATTGATGGCCCTCCTCTACGCGCCGTTTCGAAAATAAACGTTGTTTATTGAACGGCGTCTGCGGACCGGGCCGGACGGGAGCGTACCGTACCTACTCTACCGAAGCGTTCGCTTTTATCGCGATAGCTATGATCGCGATCGCGATGATACTTTATGGAACATGGCCCGATTGATACGTTTCCCCATCTACGGCACAAATAACGGCAAACAACTCCGTCAATGGCTCACACTAATTTATCCCCGAGTAATTCAATGAAACTGCAATTGATTGTCGTGAAAAACGATTCGCGATTCTTCGCGATCAATCACTTTACGATGGCCCGACCTCATTGTTTCTTACGGGAACGAAAGCTAACCTAACTTTTTTCGGGTCCTGTATTCTCTCAACATTTTTGCGATCGAGTGAAATAAAAAAAGGATTTGAGAGAAGAAGGTGTAGGAGACAACAATCGAATTTTTCGCGTGAATCGATCGGTGTAACTTGAGATTCCTATTAACGTTTAGAGCGAACGATTTTTTCTGATTCCTATCAAAGAACGGCAATACCGCGGTGCTTAACGGATACGGAATTTTCAGAGAGAATTGGATTTCAAAGGATCAAGTTTGGATTTCAAGTTTCATGAAATTTCGAAACGACCGACGCAAATCGCACGTTCGATCGCGTCAACTGCCCATCAATTTTCCTCGGGTGATATAATGGCAGCGCAACTAATTGCGAATTTCCATTCTTTAACGATCGAGGGGTTGGAGGGGATGAAAAGTCTGCGTGAGCTTTGTGCATCGTTCAGCGCGAGCTATATTTTAATGCTACCGGTATAATTGGCACGAGAGAACGATCGCTACGACGATAATTCCGTTTCACGTCTACGTTCGCGCGAGCACACTCTGTTAATCGTAAAAGTTTTTAGCTCGCTTCATAAGCATAATGCTGTTTTCTGCTGCTAGCCTTTGCAGCTCAAGGAATGAGCTGTAACCAATAAAATGCCGCGTATGCGTAAATGGCTGAGTGAGCCATGTTTGCAACACCGGACCTTGCTCTGCTGCTACTAATTCGAAATTCTGCGATCGCGTTCAATGTTCCGCGAAGCTTGATAAGGAAATAGCATTAAATCCTTCATTAAACGCGGAGGTGTGAATGAGAGAGGGAATCTGATTGGCAGTGGAATACTTACACGTCGTGGCGATGGAGCGGTAGGATTGAAACCAGTTCGAGCCGGTCACGGTGGTGCACGGTGATTTTATCCCATGAAAAATGGCCGCGGCGTCCGTCGCGCTTGACTTTCACTTACTTGACACACCACAAAATAATCATTGGCCGAGCCGCCGGTTTAAATGCGGATACATCGCGCGCGCGGGCGCGACGCCCCACAAAAACCGATAATACCGATAGTCTGTCGTAAATTTTCCTCCGCTTTAATCAGAATAACCCTCCGGTCTCCCGCGTTCCCTCACTGCAACAATCATTCCCGATGTCCACTGGGCCTCCCGAAGCGGACCGTTGTCGAGGTCGATTCAACGATTCTCGCGGCGATCGCGGTATCGATACGCGCCCATCTTCACGCGATTTATTACCATGGCAATTCAGACGTAACGTCTGGTAGCGACTTTATAGCTTCAACGCACGATAAACCCGACTTGTTGGCACCTTTCCCCGGATGCTTGCCAATGCGACGCGCAGCGAATTCCCATGAAATTTCACTGACGACGATCTAACGCGTGAACACGGTCGGCCCGGCGCGAATAACCTCAAACTCTAGCGCGACACTCGAGAGCCTTCGCGTGAAACATACCCGGCTGCTTGACCTCGCGCGCTCAGAACAGACACAACTGTGTCAAACTCGATACGAGGAACGGCTAGGTTAAAGCTGGATGCCGGAGCGAGATTCCGGCCCCCGCCCATCCACGTCTTGCGTCTAAGGGGAACCGGCGAATTTGAACGAGCTCTCTCGGCGGGCTACTTCACGTGCCAGGGTCGTCGCGTGGCAAACTTCACGACGAAGCGCGACCGCGATCGTCGAGAACTCGAGAATCGTCTGTCTTTCCTCGGGTCCGGCTTCGGACATAGCTTTCACAACAATCACCTTCATCCAGCAGTTCGTGCAGCCTCCTCGTGTTCCCGGGAGCGGATGAAACAGAGCACTGGCGATCCCCGAACTTGCGCAAAAAACCCACGGGAGCCACGAACGAAGGGAAGCCGGCACGAAGCGTCACTACTCGTACGCCGCGGATACGACACGACGACGATGGCAACAATAGAAGATCTTCACCGCGGGTGGGGTGAGAGTCGCGAGGGTGGGGGCACCTTCACCCTCGGCGACGACGACGACGACGACGACGACGACGACAACGAGTCGACAAGCATAGGAGACGAAAACGCGCTGACGATCAGACACCAACTGCGATACGCGCGACCCGCAGTGCTGCCGTCTACTGGTGCTCCGCGAGCTTCGTGGAATCGCCTCCCCCACCGCCCAACTCCTTCCCTTCCACTCTGCCGCCAGCGTCGAGCAGCGGAGCAACATCTCTCCCCCCTCGCTGCCTCCGTCGCCGGACCGTCCCTTCCCTACCCCTCGCCCACCCACTGCCACCCTGCCCTACCTCCTGCCGCTGCTACCCCTTTCTCTCCACCCCGTTGCTCCCAACAACCTTATCCGTTGCCACGATCCCTGCATCTCGAGACCCTAGGCAACGAGCAACCGCCTTCGAAAGCTGGCAGCGTCACGCGACCCACGATAATGCTGCAAACGTACCTCTCGTTCATGCATGCCCGATAAACTCTCCAGCTTTCTTTCTCGCCAGTTCCCTTTCCCGGTTACCTTATGATTCCCGAGCGTGATTCGAGCTGGAAATCTTTCACGACACCGTTCCAACGAATTCCCAAAACTTCTCGATAGTAGTACATACCTATAGAAACGACGCCGGCTTGTTTACCACTCCCCTCGCAGAATTTCCGCGGACGATCAGAAATCGAATTCAATGGCGGCATTTGATAGTATAATTTCCCGCGTTGCGGAACCGCCGCGCTCGTTTGCATAACACTGCGTTCACAGCGGAATCGGACCGAAGATTGATTAAACCCTCATTCTTCGCGGAGGAGAAAAGAATGGGAGGATCTTTTGTGCTTGGCTCGGCGCGATCTCACGGACCGATGGTATCTGGAGCAAGTTCGCATCGCATCGCATCGGTCTCCTTTCGCGTCCACCGTCTGCGAGAGTGCCTTTGCTAATTTCACCGTCGCGTGTACGTGAACGGGAGCCGACATTGTACACGGAAACCCATTGTGAGTCGACGAACCGTGAACGAAATGGCTACCTTCACGCTTTACCGGCTACGGGCACGCGGAATTTATTGGCAATCAATAGCGAGCAGGAGCCCGGCCGCTTTCAGGCGACGACGATCACCGCTTTGCGCGCCCCTGGATCCCGTCCAGATCATTCTTACCGTCCTCGAGGAGATCTAATTGTAAGTAGTCGATGCGCCGGGCCAACCGCCCAACTGCCACAGTCGCTCGTGAAAAGTTTGCGGTCGAACGCCTAGCGAACGCGCGTCCCTTGCTCGGAAATGCCTGCACGAGCACCGACAGGGGATGCATCGATCAGACTCCGGGATGATAGGTATATAAAACGGGAAATTGTCGGGGCAACGACGCGAGAGAAGGGGTTGCTTGTACAGGCGATGAAGCACGGAAGGTAGGGCGAGCAAGTCGCGGAGCGTGGCGGCTTTATTTATGCGGCTTACGAAGTATCGATCCGGCACGTCATTCGGGAGTAGTTCGGCCAGCCGGGAACTTTGTTGTTGGGAACTGAAAGTTTCCGCGCGGGGAAACTCCACGGCACAAACAGGTGGAACGGGCGATGAAGGCCTTCTGGCGCCAGCCAATACTATGTGCTCCCCTGTGTGTGCGTGTGGCACGTTAGCCACGCGTACGTACGCGGATGCATACATGCGCGAGCGGTCGGTGGCTGCACGAGAAACACGGACGGGGTACGTATATACACGTGCAACACGCTACCCTCCGCGCGTCAACAATATTGAGAGAGTCGGCGCGAGGGAGGGGCCGCAAACAACCCTCCGCCGCGAGAGATTCAAGGAGAAATTGCCAGGGTCAACCCCTTCCACCGGGAGATGCTGCGAAATAAATGATCCTGCGCCCCGCAATATCAGCCTCCGCTATTCGCGAATAACGCTGGATTCGCGGAAAAGGGAGGAGAAGTTTCCGAGCTACGACTCGACCGTTCGATGTTCCCACGGGGCGAATTTCTGCCAGAGATTCTGCTTGCGTAATCTTCCAGGCGACGACGGGCAATTGAAATGGACCTTCCGGCACGCGCCTCGAGAACAAGGGAACAACCTCTGTACCTACACCTATAGCTCTGTATACCTACACACGCCCTGGCTATAACGGCGAGCTGACTATTAATCAAAGCCGCCGGGAAAATGATACTTGAGCTGGAATAATTTATTCTCGAACGCGTGCTGCGATGCTGGCAAGCGGGAGGAACGGAGGGACGGAGGGAGCCAAGAGAGTTTGTGCGGCGGAGCGTAGGTATCGCAATTAATTTACATGCCACTTTCCACCACGCATTTCCCCTGGTCGCTTCTTTTTCTTGCCCTCGTATCGGGGAATTTAATGAATCGCCATCTTCTCCCCCACCCGCCCAGCCTAATAGTTGGATCTTAATAGGAATCGAGTCTTCCGGGCCCGTCGCGATTAAACTTTCATGAAACTTCTGATGCAAATTTAATTACCGCGAAATTGAGTCGCGCACAAAGGGACGAAGGAGCAGCAGCGGCAGCGGCAGCGGCAGCAGAAGCATCCTCGTTCGTTTGATCGATTCGGGGAATTCCGGAGCCCGAGTAGCGCGCACGTTCGACTTTCTCTAGAACGATAATTGGCGTCTAAAACTGTCGAACGCGATAGTCTCCTCCATGGGCTTCGCAGACAAATCGATACGATCCTCCGGCGAGTAATCCAGCCATCTGGGCGCCCTCCGCCCCAGCAGACTGTAACGCGCTATTAATAAGCGCAAGTATTTCCGTCGATACGGAATAAATGGGAAGGCCGGCTGGTTCCTGGACAGCGTCGTTAACGATTCACCACCCCCAGACTGTGCCGGGTTGTTCGCGTGTACGTGTACGTGTGCCCGCGATCGTCGCACCCTCAGGTAAACAGAACAAAACGGGAGAAAGGGGTATGCGTTGCATCGGCGGTTAAAAAGCGGGCCAACATCGAGGACGTGCGGCAAGGGGCGCGAGTGTAGACTGGCAAGGCGGAACTCGTAGAAATTCCAGCTAGTTCGGCAACGAAATTAACCAATTCGCTGGCTGATGTTTTGCGTTAGCTCCGGCCGGGCAGGGATGTGTTTCGCGCCAACCACCAGCCACCCCCACTATCCGCGCCCCCCCACCAGCGTGACCTGCCCGAGAATCAATACAGCTACCGACCGCCGCCCCAACCCTATCCACCCAGCCACCCCTGCCCCACCTATTTTCCACGCTACGCACCCCCTTTCGCCATTCTCGAGTGCCGATTCCCATTCTGGGTTCGCAGCTTCAGCCCCTATCTCCCCCTGGCGCCCTGCACGTTTCTCTTTCTGCCATTCTAACCCCCAGGCCTGCATTCTCCCCTCTCGCCGTAGCCACCCTCCCGTTTTATTCCGTTCCAGCTTCGCCGGTCTTTCCCTCGACTCTTTCCCTCCCCCCCCCCCCTCCACCACTCCCGGGCCTCGCCGCTCCACCCAGCCCACCCTCGCCGTCCTCCCACGTGCCACGAGGGCCCGGTCGTTTTCTTTCCTGCTCCTGCTGCAGACTCGGCCAACCACCCCTATTGGCTGAACGACCCTCTAAAGCGGCTAGATATCCAGGCAAGTATAAAGATGAGACGAGGCCGACGGAAGCGGCAGGGGGAGAGGGCTGCAGAGACTGGTAGGGATAACGTGGAGACATGAGGAAGTTTACGAGTCGAACATTCCGGGTGAACTTGAGCGAGTCCCGGCGAGATTGGCGGCGAGCCAGCCCCCTCGCCGGCCCGGGGTGTTTGCCCGATATTTCCCATTTCGGATGAATCGGCCTGTCCGCGGACGGTATTTCCAGCTTCGGCTCGATTGTTAATCAACCTAGGCACGCGCGCTAACGGTAAACCGGTACTTTTCCATGATTTATTTCGCGCGACCAAATCGCCACCGCGAGTCTGCAAACGGAAGATATTCCAAGGACGAGCGTTTGTTCGCCGAGCAGCCTTTAAAGTGGCCATAATGGTCGTTTCCAAGAAGCGTCTCGAAACTGCAGAGCAAGTTCCATTACGAGCGGAGCGGTCGCTGGTTTAATCCCTTTCGGCGAGTTTTCGAACTCGTCTAAGCCAGCTCGAAACTTGCCGACTTAGGGCCTTCGGGCCAAGCAGTATCCTCCGAGTCACGAATTCCGCCAACTTTCCGCCCAGCCTTTCGACAGACTCCGCTGCAGCACGCGCTGGAAAAATTTCAACGGGGAAGACGATCCTCTCGGAGTTTCTCCAGCCAAGATTTCTCGACGTGCGCGAAACACGCGTTCCCTTTTGCCGCGTGAAACGTGAGCCTCGACCGTTGGGGCTTCCAGGCCGTGGTTGGTTTCATGTTAACCGGTGGCGAAACGCAAACGTCTGCATGCCGAAGGTCACGGAAGAGAGTAATTTTCGGGCTTGGTTCCAGTCGATCCCTGGGTTAGGTAATCGCAGCCTGGCCGGAAACTGGATTCCACGCGAAGAAAATGATTTGTAGAACAGTCGGGTGGGCAGGCTGGAAGGTTTCTCTCGTATTAACGAGATTGTAAGGTCGACGGGATGAAGAGAATCCAGAGTTCTTCGGGATGGAAGTTTCGTCCGGGGGCAGGAAGAAATTTCAAAGGGGGAATAACTCTTGCTGCAGACGTCGGTAACCCCGGCCGCGTCGGAATCGAAACTTTCGGAGAATTGCTCGCTAACGATAGAAAGTTTCCAGTCGTCGAAACGTCAGGGACCAAGGGGCAAGCAGGTTCAACGGCTCGGTCATGTAACTTTGGAAGATGCCTTCGGATTATCATTTTCCCAATCGCGAGCGCGATCGAATGCACAGATTTCTTAGAGTCGCGAGTCCACCGAAATTGCGGCACTGTCGATGACGACGATCGTCCCGCTCCAAGAGGCTGTCTGGCGTGTTCGATTAGCCAGGAAGTCTGGCCAGGAAATCGAGCGAAGAAGACACGAAGAAGGTGGGGCAATCGTGTTCAGGAGGAACGGAAGTCGGGCTCTATTCCCGATTCCTGAAAGCTCGAGGGTGCCGCAAACACGACTTTATTGATTCGCCGCATTAAAGGGAAGCAGCCGATTCACGCGCGGACGTGTTTCTTCTCTGCCCCTTCCGTCTTTCGTTTTTCGCTTATTCCCATAGTCCAGCGATTAATCTCTCTCTCTCTCTCTCTCTCTCTTACCTCGAAGACTGGACAAAGACTCATAACTTCTGAAATGATCAGTTTTCGACCTACATATTCTAGTACTTTTTTAAAGAGAATATAAAGATGCATCGATTGGCATATAATAAAATATACAGTTTCATTAAAAACATTTAGGTGATCTTGATTTTTTAACGAATAAAAAGTTTTTTATCAATATTTACTTTCGCAATTTCTTGTCAACTGAATACTGACTAACTTTTGTTCGAAACATTTTTTATAAAAATAATATATTTTATATATTATTTAATATAAAATATATTTTAAATATATTATAATCTTTCCTCGAATCGTTGTCAATCATTTCCGGACACTCTTTTATATTTAAAACTACCAAACTGTGGTCATAAATTCCATCAATTTTTTTGTTTTGGTCTAAAGAAACCCACTTTTCAAAGATATTAGATCTGCACACTTGTTTCTAAAAAAATTTATTTCACAAATAATCGCAGGTAGCAGCAGATAAGGGGGTCATTTCCATAAAGTACAAAGTTAGGGGAACCAAATATAACAAAAACACGGATACGTTTCGTTACGTATTTTTTAAAAAGTCGGTTGAAATAAAATTTCCATTCGCGGGACTAAGCCTAAACAATAATTCCTGATTCCTGAACATCTTGATGTAAATATTAGATGATGAAAATATTTGATTTTGCAAAATATTTGATTTTTCAATTTTTGTCCATGTATCAACGCACTGTGCAGCGGCCCGAGTTCACGGCAACGAACGATAAGGTGATAACACGCGGCCCGATACGTCGAAAGTTGCTCTGCTCGTTATCTCGCAGGTGCGAATGTTTCGTCACCCAAGGACGAAAGAGTTTTCAGGCCACGGGACGGACTCGTTCGTTCGTACTCTTTTAAAATTAAACCGAGGATACGTAGGCCGGAGTAAAGACTGTCTATGGCAAACTTGGCGAACGGAAATATTAATGAGACGACCACTGTGACATAGAATTCTATTCTAGAGCCAGCAGAGGGAGGAGAGGGGGCGGGGGCAGCGACCGTTTGTCCGTTTCTTTAGGAGCTATTCGCTGAAATCTCCTTCGACGCGAGTGCAAAGACACGGCTGACGGGCATCGCTAAATAATCGAATAAACCGTGCTTAAAGCGAGCCAAGCGGCCCTATCTCTGCTCGAGTTACGCGTTTACTTGGACGGGGCCGGATCGTGCAGAGAGGCACAATTCTCGATTCGTGACTCAGAGCGATGGAAATTGCGAAAGGCGACGTCACGAACTTGGACAGGCATTAATCAAGCTAACGGTCCGCTGCAAGCCATCAGCGGAAACTTGTTCGTTCCTTTCGATACTGCCAACTTTCTGTCTGCTGGCGTTTTCGCAAAACCTTTGCTATTCCACAGCCACTAACCAGTGGAAAACGTCTGTGTCTGCTTTGCTACCCGCGGAACCGAATACTCTACATATGTAAGTGGCACTGCATAGTCGATTGAGTTGCCATCAGAACGCGCACGAGTTTCCACGGTTGGGCTTAAACATAGTGCAGGAGAGAACGAAAAGTGCCGCGTGACACACTGCTGCCAGCCACTTATTATCGTAAACTACATAGCGATTTAATAATAGAACGGAATTGAATTTCACTCACCACAACGAGCGCGTGCGTCAGAGCAGTCGATGACCTCGACCTCCTCGGTGTCATGCCGACGACCTCGCCTCTCATGATACTCTCCACGACTGCGGAAAACAAAGGATTTCTCTTTTTTATTCAGACATAGGTGTACTCTTTTGTTTCGATTGTCGAGCTAGCGAAATCTGCCGTCTTTTCGGCTGAAGCGATCAAATCATCAAATAGACGGACTCACCTCCGTCGCCAATCAGCCGCATTTGTACTAAGCTGGGGTCTTCGTTGTGATCCTCGAGAACCGTGTCGTCGGTGACGGTCAGGTCCTGTAATTGCATCGCACCCGCTATCAGTCAGCACTAGAGGGATCCGAATCGCTCGCGTTCCATTCAATTATTTATCAACGTTTCCGCGATTCTGACGCGTCGAGAGGCGGCCGGTGACAGAAAAGGGATCTTTGATTTTCACGTGGCTGCTGAATTGAAACATCAAGCTATGCACTCGCGAACGGCGATAAATCTTTTTCACGAGCAATTTATGCCTGCCAATGGAGGAACCTGACAATCTCTTGTCGCCGAGCGCGGCGTGTCTGCCAATTTACGGGGGTCAAAGATCGTCCCAGTCGATGGACTGGCTGCTCGTTAAGGCGTATCACGATCCCAGCCGCCTCTGTCGTGTGTCTCCGTGCCTGACCGATCGACGATCGCGGGGACCTTGCCGCCTGATCGGGCCCTTTCTCTCGCGCCAAGTGAAAGTCTCTCGCAATGTTTGCTTCGGGATACGAATGATCTACGCTCTAATTGTAAGAATCACGGAGCCTAGAGCGATAGGAAGCGAAAAGGGCATTGGCGGAGTAAGTCTCACCTTGGTGGACTCGTTGTAACCGACAATGACAGCAGTGTACCATTGTGTGGTTCCCTCGGCCCGATAAACCTCGACCCTGAAGCCAACCAGGACGCTCGGCGTGGTCAGCAGGATCCTCTGCCCGTCCTGCATCTCGGCCCATCGCCTTACGGCGCTCGACCAGGGCACCGAGCCCTTCGTCAGCTCCCAGTCCTGCTGCAAAAACGACAACCGGTTGAAGCCTCGTTTATGAGCCTTCGTCGAGAAACGCTAGAAGAAAAAAACCGATGGTAACGATGGCTTCCTGTACTTTTTCCCGGGGAGAATTTATTGCAGCAAGAAACTGATTCGATTCAGTCGTTAGATTTCTAAAGAAGGCCACGTACATCGAGGTGGGGAATTAATTCGCTTCGCGCGGCTTCGACGGTCGATCGTGGCCAACTCGGCTGGGGGGACAAAAAAAGAACGTTCGTTGTCCTTCGCGGAGGAAGAGGATGCGACGGAGGAGGCCGAGCCATTGATCACTCTCTACCTATAATACCAACCACGAGGAAATACTTGCACGAGGCGGTATCTGATAGTTGGCGTGGTAATTGGGTGATCAATTCTTCTCTGGCGTCGCGCCGCGTCGCCTCGTTTCATTAAGCGTCTACGGCTCGCCGCCAAAGTGAATCTTATCTCCGGCCGCGGCCAGCCGATTCTTTCTCCTTTTATTAAAACCGATAAGCCACGCCGATCGTGTAGGGTCACTGGGTAACAGCGTCTACACTCTATACACGATCTCGTGTTTCTGCTGTTCAATGTGGAGCGTGTACCCCAGCACGATCTCAGTTGTGCAAGTAAGTTGTCTCGGGCGATGCTTTCCCATCGGCAGCGTGTACACTGTAGGTGAATGCAAGCACGATCGTTGCGTCAGCGTCTCGTTACGTCATCATCGCGCCGTTACGTCAGATGCGTTGTGCAATCACGGTGCCAAGCATGACGGCGCTGCGCGATAATGGCAGTAATGGGTATAACGGCAATTATAACGCTATTACCGAAGCGTCGGGAGCACTTAACGGCTCGACCGCTGCGACGCGACGCACGCCGACGATTTGCCTGACGTCGCGCGTAGGCCTGACATCAGCGTCGAGCGACGGAATCAATTTCTCACGCCTGCACGCGCGGCTCCCATTATTCCAACGGTGAATGCTGCATGTACCGCTTCTCGTTCTCGGAACTGTCCTAAAATTGGGGACCTCGGTGTGCTAGCGATCAAGGGGAAAACAGACGATCCTCTCTACTTAGGCGGTTCTACTTATTGTCAGACGTTCTCGGTGATCTTTAAGGCATAAAGGCCGTGTCGCGACGGTTGCGCGGCCAAGGACCGTTAGGCAGAACGGGAATATGTTGGCGCCTCGCGTTGGCCGCTCTCCAACGCGTTCGGGGCGATGTTGGTGGACGCGCGGTCCCGGACACGAGTCACCAAACCGGCAGAGGCAGCTGCCAGGGAAACACGAGCAAATCGGCCCCGCGGTGAAGCTCCGCGGTGGATATCCGCGAACGAATCCCCACGTGTTCGTTTCTTTCCGGGGCGTACGTGTCGTCGCGGCGCGGAGTGGCGCGGAGTGGCGCGGAGTGGCGCATCCACGCGGCCCCCTCGGTATGCGTGCAGCTAGGTATGCGCCCCGAGCCCGAGGAACAGCCGGCAGAAAGAACCCGTTGCATTTATAGTTCAGGGTCAGCAGACTCGTCGCTCTTCTGCGCCGCGGCCGACCAATTCCGAGATACCTTCTCGAGCTCCTTCCTCCACACCTACGATCATCTTTCTTCTCCTTTCTACCGCCCTCTTCTTTCTTCCGCCAAACCATTCTGCCTACTTTCCTCTCCTTCGCGCTTTCGCTCCAGCTTATTCCTATTCGTCTTTTCCTCTCTTTTCGTTAGGCTCCGCGCATTCCTCTGCCCCTTCCTTGTTCTTTCCCCTCGAGTATCGTTGGACATTTCTTCTCCTCCACCGTTGCTCTCTCATTTTCTCGCTTCGCCTCGTCCCCTTTACTTGAAATTCTTTCTGCTCCTTTTCGTCGCATCGAGGCAGAGAGAAAGTGCGGCCGCAGCTATCGGAAATCGATTGGCGGGCGTGCGGCGGCCAGGCATCAGCGATTTCCGGCGAGCCGAAGATGTCGTCGGGAACTAATTCGGACCGCAAAAGCTTTACATTTGCGACGCGTTCGCAGCGGTTGAGATTTGAACGGGTGGGCCAGGGCTGAACGAGAACACGCCGCGTCGCGGCGTTCGCTCCGTCGAGTGGAACTAATTCCACGGCGATCGTGTTTAATACGTAACCAGCGAGGATCGGGTGCACGAAACTCCGTTGCAGCTGATCCTGACCGGGGTCTCGGCGAAACTTCTCGCCGCACGTGAACCACTTACAGTCCCCGCGAACCTGGGCAAACTTTTAACGGTAAAAGTTCCGCTAGTTTAATTACTTGGAAACAATTCCCCGCATCCACGGCCGCGAGCTCCGACGTAAAAACTTTTTCGAGCACGTTCGGCCGCCCCACCCACCGGTCGGCGAGGATTCACTGATCGATTTATCGTTGCTGATAGACGGCCGGCTATTTACCGTTTCTGCTCGAGGGGCGAACGTCGAGTTCGATTGTTGGGAAACACGATTGTTTGGCTCGTGGGATCAGCCAACTCGTCGAGAGCCTCGGCTCCTCGAGTACCTACTTCCATTTCGAGCGCAATAATTCATCGAAATACCACGCGTCACTGCTAACCCGTCAGCCAGCTCTGGTTGACCTAATCGCGAGGTTCGGCTGCCGCCTAGGATCATCGCCCCCCGAAAGATTACACGCAGACGCAGCAACGATTCCCCGGAGCCTTTCGGATAGGTCAACAGCCTCGGAACTTGTTCCCAAGTTTCCTCTCCTCCCTAACGAAGTAACTTGCCAGTTGTGAAGTGGCTTGGCCGCCCGAGCAAACTCGCCTGGCTATTAATCGGCCAGGAACCCTATCGTGCCTAATCAGCGAGAAGCCCCGTTTTAGAATACTCGAGACTGGTCCGCTTGCTCGACGTCGATCCTTGCGGCGACAGAGTGGAAAACCTACCCGAGTACCTACTACTTAATCCTTGCCCGCGACACGACGAATTCGACAAGCTGGGAGGGGCGGTGGGGAATAGTGGTAGGCATGATGATACTCACGGTGAACTGTTTCAGCTTGGAGTAGTCGACGAAGTCCAATCTCCGATCCTGCATAAACTCGAGGGGCATCGCGTCTTCCGGTAGCTCGGCACGCGCCACCAGGGGGTAGAATGTCTGCAAGTGGATTCCAGTTGACCGACAATTAGAGCACGCTCGTTCTTCGCTCGCTGTTCGATTCGATTAGTCGCCGACCCGCGACGGGCAATGAAAATTTCCGGCTAATTACGATTAAGAGTCGGGTGGACAGAACAGGGGACCTACAGCAGCCGCGCCAGCAAGATTGCGCAGGCTTTGTATGGAAATCGCGGGACATTTAATTGCAATTTTCCGAACCCGCTAATCGATAAGGCGAACTTGGAAGAAGCTGCAAGGGCAGACTTACGAGAGCTGGCCAGGCGACCGTGTTCGCGACAGCGGTGGCACCCCTCAGGGGTTTACCGTTCACGCGGTGATGGTGGTGGTTGTTATTCGCGTGGTTGTGGTGATCGATGGCGATGAGGCTGGCATGCCTTGGGTCTGGTCGCTCGGCCCAGTAGAGACCTTTTTCCACCAGGAACAACGAAAACACTGCGTCCCTGTGCGGCGACAGCCATTCTCTTCTCTGCCACTCTACGTCGTCGTATTCCACGAGGATCTGTAACAAACACCACCGTTAAAGTCACGAATGCTTTGAACGTCACGGTTCGATGGCTCCGCGCGTCTACTTAGGTAGGTACCTACATATACAGATATGTATTGGCATTTCAATCGTCTTTCCCCCTCTCCGCCAAACAACCGTTCAACTTCGACCTTATTCCTACTGGCAGCGACAGAGACATTTCTATTCCCGAGGCCGGTAACCAGCGACTGGGATTCATCTTTGACCTACAATCTACATTAAAGCCCCTTTCTATTTAGGGGCGAAGTGCGACCGCGCGCGCTCGAACGTGAAAAGGGGATCGATAATGCGATACCTGCTTTGATCGTAAAACGACGCGACGGGAAAAACAGGAAAGCGGAGGCAAGGAACGGAAGCTCGACGTTGCCCGATTAATGATATCCATTATTCATAAACCGCGAGCGGGGACGACGTTAAAGGGCTGATCGAGGATGGAACGGCGAATTCTCACGGTCGGTTTACTCTGGGGCTTCGTTAACGCGATAAATTCGACGCCAGGGAACAAGTAGCGACGAGCGATCGCTAATTGAAGGTCGGCCCGCGCGCCGACTATTAAACGCGATCATCGTGTCAAGCATCCCGATGAAACTGACCAGCTTCGTAGGCCAGCAGGTACCTATTTCCGCCCTCGTTACGGCCAGCAACACCCGACTATCTGTTAGCAGTTAGGTACTATCTACAATTGCCGGTAGAAATGCGACAGTGAAGTGTCCAGAAAAAGTTTCAGGGGAGGAGCGGTGGAAAGTGAATGAGACGCGACACCACGCGACCCGGGCTTATTTTCCCACGGCTTTTCCCAGCCGGTTGTCTCGTAGTTGGAAATTTCCTTACCTCCACACCTGGCTGAGCTGACCCACTTGCGAATTTCGCTGACCGTGCATGCAGCGCGGGTGGAAGAGAAATAGGGAAGCGGGTCAAACGCAGCCAGGCGTTAAAGTAAACACGTTAACGCGTTTAGAGCATCCAAACGTGGGAATACGAAGACTCGAGGTCCCTCTATTTCTACCGACGGCCCATCCAACCGGAAATAGGTACATGCACTCCCACGCAGCTGAGCGTTTGAGTTTTCAAAGGCACACGCGTGATCCGGCGCGGCGGCGGTCAATTAAACGATAAATCAACATTAATAGGCGCTACTATTAGGTAGGTACTTAGGTCCTCGAGGCCGGCGCGGCGCGGCGCTTCTACCTAATACGAACGCTTAAGTGCCGTTTGCGCGAGCCCTTTACAAAGAGCATTTCGGGCTCCACGCGATTATTCATTCATCTTGTTATTCTTCTTTCGACGACCTTTCGGAAGGCCTGACGCGGCCTGAGTAATTGCGCCCACAACGCACGCAGATGGCGCAGCTAATTAGCGTACAAACTTCCGAGCTAATTAGGATAGACCTACGCGCTGCTGGCCGATTATTGCGCGGCGATAACATCGGTATTTTCGTTACTGACGGAATTCCGCTCGCCGCAGCGATGCAGATGCGTGACTAATCGGGCGGAACCGGTCCATTTGCATTTTCGAATAAATGTTTGCCGAAGGATGCGTCTCTTGCATCAAACGGTCCATTTATAGTGGCCGAGTTGAAAGTATAAGTGCACTGCTATTGACGCTGGTGTCTCGCACATTCACCGTTTGGGTTATTCTTGGAAAATGAAAGGTCGACGCTGGGAGCAGTTTTTCCTCGAATGGTGTTGGCTTTATCCAAGTCCGTGAAAAGCGCGGGGAAAATGAGGCTCCTGTGGTTGAAGGTTTGCCCGCCAGGCGGCGATACTTGTCGGAGTGGGGATCAGTAATGGCCGCCAAGGCGGAAAAGTTCCGCCCCCTCGGACTTTGTGGCGCCGCCCAATCCGTTGCCAAGGCGACCGATCGTCGTCCATTTTGGTCTCGCGACCTACCACAACCTTCTCCTACTGGGGACGCGAACCTTCCCCCACACTAGGGACACCACCTTCGACCACGATTTATCTCCCCTGATCCCCTACCCTACGCGCGCCGTCGCGGTCCGTCTCCCGTTTCACGTTTCGCGTTTCGCGTTTCGCGTTTCCCTCGTCTCGTCTCGTCTCGTCTCGCACAACAGACGGCAATTGAAAGGGAACGGTGCGCGCGTGCCATTGTTCCCTCCACCGTTCACTATACTGTAGATATACAGTATAGGTACACTGTTCGGGGCCCTTTTCTACGCTCCTCAATCACCTGTAAATATTTAAACCGTGTCCAAGAAAACCACTGGCCGAGCCAACCGAAGCTTCCGTGACGTTAATCGCCACCGTTCCAACCTTCCGTCCGCCTAACGACCGGAGGCATGGAAAAGAGCCGCGTTGCCCCAAAGATTCTAGAGCGGAGATAGCCGCCATGCGTTGGTCGTTGTTGCTTTAACGGTTTAACCGGTGCTGGGATCTTTCGATTCTTTATCGATCGCGTTGTAGGTACCCATGTTATTTGGACATCCGAAAACATTTCGGATAGAGCTTCAAGTAGGTACGTAGGGTCGCAAAGGCGCGAACAATTTATTTCCACGAGGGAGAAGTATCGAGTGCTTCGAGATTGCAATCAAATCCAGCCGAGTCGAATCGAATCGAACGACCGTTGGACGACGTCGCGTTGCGCAACGAGTCATTAAGAATTACGTTAGAGGCAGCTCTCGAGTTTCTCGCTCACGTTCACTTTTACGATGCCCTTTCGCGACTCCCGAGGTTCCTCCGGATTTTGCGGAACACCCTCGATAATTAAGGGTACGGGCAACAAGTCGGCGATTGCGGTAAAGCGAACTTTCGGCGAAGGAAGCGTTGCGATGCCATCTCGAAGCGTATATTTCTAAAGATCCTGCGGAACTTGCCACATTTAAATGCTCCAATCCTCAATCGAGGAGGCACGGAAAGGGAGGAAGAAAGAAAGAAAAAAAGAAAGAAAGAAGTCCTCCTCGAGCGACATTCAACCGGTTGCCTGGAGGATGGAAAAAGTAGAATCACCTCCGCGACAAGTGTTCCACAATGAAAGAATCCCCCCCCTGGAATCGTTCGATGCGATCGCGAGCTAAACTTGCCGAAGAGCTGCAAGTTTCCGAACGGGAAAATGGGGCGAAAGAGGGGAAGAATGGGGCGGCGTTCACCGGAAAATAGGGACACAGGGAAAGTTGGCTCGCTGCGACAAACAGGCCGGCATTCCATTCGCGTGGAAAGCGGCTTCAAAGGGTGGTTTGCGTCACCGCGACGTCTGTCGATCGAATATTGGATCGACTCGCGTGAAATGCTCGAAACCAGAGCACTGGAACAACGGAAGGCTCGGGGCTCCGCGAAGAAAATGAACGCGATTATCAATATCCTTGACAGTGCCATCCAAGTGGGATATGTTTACGGGCGCGGACAGACGGAAATGTGTTTTCCCCCCGCTCATCGTCCCGAAATATCTCTGACACTTGGACTTTCCGCGCGCTGTTCGGCAAATTCGAAGAAAAATGAAGCGCGTCGCTGTCAGTCCAGCCTCGGTTGCGACTCCAGCGAGCGAAAGAAAGAAAACGCGGCCGCATTGTTTCGTGTTCTCGCCGCGTTAAAAACGTCCCCCGCGAGAAGGTAGAACGGGATGGGAGCCGGAAGTGCGCGGGAGCCAGGGAAAAGTCACGGCTGGCCATTCTTCCCCGGTTTCCCGGCTTTATTTCGCGCCGTGGCTGTCCCGAATCCCTCAGTGTGTCATTAGTTTCGCCTTTATTCGTCGCACGTGCTCGCGGCTGCGTTCCGTGCCGCTACACAATGCCTTGAAACGCGCTGGGAACTGGCAACTGGCAACTGGCAACTGGCAACTGACAACCGGGAACGCGGGCACGTCGTCGCGGAGGACAGGTAGACGGGGACAATGCGAGCCGAGCTCTCTTTGCATCTCGATATTGCTCGACCCGGCTCCCGCGCGGTGAGTTCAACGCTGCCGCACTTTCGTCACAGTATATTCTGATCATTTGAATAGAGACAGGCCCGTGAACGCTGACTCTTCCTCTCGAGCATGAGTTTAAGCATTCGAAAATGGAAAAGGGGACAGCTTGGCACCGTTCGATTGCAGGAAGCGTCGCGTCCCCGTTAAAATCTCGCAACCCAAGTACTTGCATACGTAGCCAGGTGCTCCGCGAGATCGACCATCTAACCCGCGGTGGCGACGCGAGGGAAGCCCCGAGTATGGAAAACACGGACACGCGGAGCGAGGAGAAAAAGATCGGGTAAGTGGATGTGTACGTGGACGAGCTCTCGTCGAAACGTGAACCCTACTTCCCCGGGAATTACGAGTGGGCACGGGGGTAGTTACACGAGGGAGGCGCGCACTTCTCGACAAAAGATCTTTTTTCCATTCCTCGTGGCGTCGTTAGGTCCTATCTGCATCTCCCTCTGCCTCCCTCTTCCCTCCGGCCGCTGTTTCTCTCGGTCTCCTCTTTGTCCCTGTTTCGCCGCAGCGCGCGCTTTTCATACGGGGGAGGGGGCTCGTGTATTTTCGCGAAAATAGGCCGCGTGGAGAGGACGAAGAGCTGTGGCGGCGGCGGCGGCTGGTTGCCGGTGACCTCTTTTTCTAGCCACCTAGCGTTGGCTGGCAAGCCGATCGAACGAAGGCGACCGCCCGGCAGGTGTTACGAACGTCTACTTCACCACCTGTACCCCTGGCGCTATTCGGCTACAAACGAAATCGGTATCGACACGATAATCGCGATAATCTCCGCTCTCCCACCGGGCGCCCCAAATAGCTACCAATAATCGATGGAAACAGGGCCACCGAGAGACTAGCGGTGATTTTTCTCGTCACCCGATTCCCAACCAGATCTAATCCTTCACAGATCAAATAGGTATACCTACTACCCATCTAGCCTGTCTAACCTGCCAAATAAATTCGCAGCAGCCGATGTAACCGCGGGCAAACATCACCGCTTCCGTTTCCCGCGAAACGGAAAGTCAGCCCCGTGGCGAAAATTCAATCGGTTTTCCAATTTCAGCGAATCGTTTCCAATTAAACGGATAACTCCGGGGCCGGTGTTCCGCGAGAATTATGCTCGAAAAGTGACCGCGAAACGCGATCATCGGCGGCGCGACGCGTTCGAGCTATTCGAAAATCGCTAGGTGGACTCTATCCTCGGCCACGTGATCCCTCGTAAATGTTAAGCGCTCCAGGTGCGTTGGCATGCAACGAGGTGCATTCTTTCCCGCATCGTCGACACTTGGACAGGCCTGCTGACGCAAAGAGAAAGGAAGACGAGCCGGCCGAGCGAATCTTTCATAGATCGTTCATAGAGCAGAGCGCCGGCCCTTCGTCAATGCCTCCTCCGAGGAGCCACGACCGAATCGGAAAGCAGGGGAACAGGAGAGAAGTTGGAACAAAGAGAGCTGCACAGATCTCTAGGAAGCGAGGAGAGAGCCAGGAGAATCACCAACACTGGTAGGGGGAAGGATACTCGACGAAAAAGGAGAAGCAGAAGAAGGTGGATGCGAAGTAGGAGACGGGGGTGTGGGTGTAGCGGAGGAGGGGCCCCCCTTTATGTCTGCGTGCGTATGATGCGTCTATGTGTGAGAATACCACCACCGGAAGTTGGAGGCCACCGCCTGACCTTGCAGCGGTCGCTCGGTTTCAACTCCGGCTAGCAGCCCCGTTCAACACTCGATTCTATACCGGGTGTCTCATGAATTTCGATGAACCCGAGCCGCCGAGCAGCGAGGCAAACTTGAGGAATGTAGTTTGCTTGGAACCGCCAGATACGGATTTTCTGTGCTCAGCTGCCTTGTGATTTTAGTTGGGGTTTTCTCGACGGCAACTGATACAGGGAAGAGTGTACGAGTTATTGGAGTTTCTACAATCCTAAGACATCCGGTACACGCGGACGTTAGTGGGTATCGATCATTTGCCACTACGTGCAGCTGGATGTCCATAAAATATCAAGGTTCTTATAAACTTTGCCGAATGCACTCTCTCTCTCTCTCTATTGCGCTTTAGCAAACAATTTATGTATAAAGACTAATTCTAGCTACCTCCTTATCGACGTTCTCACAAGTATTACTTAATTATAAATTACGGACGTTCCCCGAAGGCGCCTCGATGGGTATTCGCTTCCTCGTTGGCTGCGATTCGTTTTCTGTTGATCGTCGCGCGATCAACAGAAAATTCTCCTCGACCCGACACAGTCAATAGCGTTCCTTTGATCGACCAGCGAGGCGACGACAAAACATAGCCAGCCACGGGGGATCGGATATGGACCCCTTTAACAGATTGAAACTGTAATATGGGCCATTCAAGCCGATAGCACAATATTTCTCCGCCGCGCCGCGCCGCGCCGTTCGTACGATCGAATCTCAGAGTGCGTATTCCGCGTGCATCGGCGCCGAAAGCGTATCCTGACTGATGCTGGGACGACTGTCAGCAACGAGTGCTTCGGTCACTCCAAATTAATGGATCCACACTTTTCTGTACTAACTCACTTCCGCGGAGTGAGCTGATCTCGACCAGAGAAGATTAAGGCGGCAAACATTGCTGCCGCAGCTTTGACGGAGATACATAAAAAAATCTATTGGAAAGCGTTTGCACGTGCAATCGATATAACCGCAGGCATATAAGCGGCGCTACGGCATTCGGCTGTTCAACAGGGTCCGTAGGGCGTAGACACAGCTGTTTACACTTGACGCAGAAAAGGGGCCGAAAGAGATGGTGGTAGATTGGTGGTCGTGTTGCGCAAAGGGGGGGTGTAAGATGACGATTCGAAAAAGTGTCGCTGTCAGAATTAATTCCAACTGATGGCGGATTGTCTTCGATATCTTCGATACTATCGACTTGCCGAGATTATGACGACGATAAGAGGATTGAGAAAGTATCAGAGACTTATGTAATCACAGTTCTTTGAAAGCACATGACTCTAGCGTGGAATAGATATGCATACACGCGCTTAATTTTCAGTCGTACCACTCGATGGTTTTACTTTTGAAATGTAGGTACAGCCACGGTGGCTCGTTCGATGATCAATCTTCAAGCAAAATGCTCCGGGACGAGCGTAAACACGTGCGCGCTTTTCGGGTGCAGAACTTCGAATACGATGGTGGTTCGATAAATCATCCACGACGGAATTCAATCGCCATATCTTCATTGTGTCTTAGCCTCTATCTTATCTTAGACTCTATCAATCTATTTGCCACGTGACGATTCACACTAATATTTCGTAGTACCCGCAACGGGTAACTGCTTGTCCCCGCCGTCCGACGACTCGCGAGCTGTCTTCAACGCGCGACACCTCCGTTAGAGCCGAAATAATAAGTGTCTGGGAGATCGTTAACCCCTGCGCCATCGTTTCCTTCTTCCCCGCCACATGCTCGCGGAGGGTGAAGGATTCACACGCCTAGCAAGTATATTTCATAACTAGCGTATATATCATACATTCTCGCGATAGGGATCGTCAGGGGTGAGCGAATGGGCGATCTGGTATTTGCGGGGGATAGAGAGGGGGGAGCGGCCTTAAAGGGGATGGAACGCTATATCTCGGCCCTTGATCGTTTATTTCGTTGCTAGAATATCGCTAAAATAGCACCTGACGCCCCGTTTGCCGCACGTCGCGCCGCGGCGCGTCCATCATCTTTTTCGCCGAACGGTCCTTTCGCAGAAGCAGCCTTGACTTTTCGGCCCCGACCGAAAAACCGGCGACCGTGCACGCACGCCTGCTGAATAGCAATGCCCATATGAGTCACATTCTGAGGCCCGACGATGAGACGATGATCAGAAGTAACGGGCTTGTTTACTACAGCAGCGACCCTGTTCCTCTGTCCTCTTCGCCGACATGCGAGGCCCACTAACCGAGCTTCTGCAACGACAGTGGTACCGTTCCCTGGTCCGAGCCGTTTCCGAATTTCTCCGTATCGAGTGTTTTTCGTGCCGCAGAATCGTTGCTCGCGAGACAGGCCCGGGATGGGTGCTCGTCCCAGCTAGACAGGAAAAAAAAACGTGGGGCAAGGGTGTCCAAGAATAGTCGAGTAAGTACTTGAAGGGAAGACGGAGGGGTGGTGGGCGGAGGGTAGGAACGAAGGGGTTGCCGCACGTGCGCTGTCCAGCTCTATTTTTATGTGTAACTCTTCCGAGATGGCCCTCCTCGAGCTACGTGGGAGTCCCTGCACTTTTCCCACGTACTCCGTCTGGTCGGCATCGCTCGCCAGAAAAATATCACCGCGCGCCGGAAAAATCAGGTCCAACTTGGACCAGTTTCGCAACAGATTAATCGAATATTTAAAGCGGATACGAGAAGAAGGATGTTTGGGCTAACCCATTATTGGAATTCAATGGCTATCGGTGGCAATTCATGGGGACGAATTTTCCTGCATTTTCCGCACTTCCGAATCCAATTGGCACACGACACAGACCGAGGTGCAATTGAATTTCACGTCTGAAACATCTGCGTCACTCGTTCTATCAGCGAGGACTTGAATTAGGTAGCTACACCTATGACAGTGGGTTTCGTAAGAGCCGGACAGCCACGTTCTCGCGTGTCGCTTTTCTCGTCCAACGTTTGGACGAAAAGTGTCTCGTGTCTCGTGTCACGCAGGCCTTACCTTCGTTATAGGCACCGATTTTAAATAGGTGCGGCCAAGCTTGGAGCGGCAGAAGGAAAACTGTCGCGGAATCAAATTGATTTGACAGAATTCCATCTTCCAGACTCCTCCGGAGGACGATCCTTTCGGGTTTCCTTCAATTTGAAAAATAGTTTCCGCTCGAACCTACAGTTGGACGGCTAGAGGTGTGGCAGGGCTCGAGGAAGAAGCTATTTTCCGGCTGATGGTGGCTTCTGGGTAACAAAGTCGACGGCTAAAGGGGACTTGATCCCTTAGCGTCTGATCGGTGCCTTTGATGGTCGCCATGGCAACTTGGCTCTCATCATCCTCGTCTTCGTCTTCGTCGTCTGCTTTATCGAGGTCCTTGCCTGGAGGGCAGCCAAACGTTGGTTGGAAGCTCGTGAATTTTCACGGACGCTCGCGACAAACCAGCCCTTTTTCAAATTGGCCTACTTGGGTCTCCGTAATGCTTTCTGGCGGTACAGGCAGTACCCAAGTATGGGTCCGCAGACGAGTGACGATTCCGACGAGAAACTCCACGAAATTAATTCATCCAGGACAGAGAATCCTGATCCCGTGGTTGGGCAAATATAGTTTCTCGGACGACGAAGACCCTCCTTGAGCCCGTTTAGCAGAGAAACGTGGCGCGGTGGAATTTTCACGAAATCAGCCAGTGTTTGCCGCGCGGAAAGCAAGAGTTGCGACGGGAATTCTGGCGATATCGGGCGAACCGTGGAAAGAGGAAGGTGGCGGAAAAAGCGTGGCAAGCCTGTCGGAGGGAGCGAGGGAAGCACGTGCGTGGTGGTCGCTGGTCGGGGAACGGTGAAAGCGAGTCACAGTCAGCTGAGCGAGAATTAAACGAAAGAACTTCGGCCCGGTCTCGCGGCTGGAGGTAACTTTTCTGCTGTGTGTTGCGGCTAGCCTAGTTGCCCGTGGAAGAAAGTGAAGCCAGACAAAGAGGCAGCGCGACACAATGGCGCGAAGAGGGAAGGGAAAAGAGGAGAGAGGGGAAGGTGGTCGGATCGAAGACGGGCAGCTGAGACTGGAGATCGTCCCGTGAGCCTCGTTCTTCCACGATGCTTTCCTTCTCACGATGAATAATTGATCCAGCAGTTCTTATGGACTGGTCGGAAGACGAAGACGACGACCAAGGGATCGAGCGCAGGGTGGTCGCGAAACGTACTATGGCCAAACGGGTCGAGTTTCCAGCTGGAAGAAGAGCGATCGCATCGGCAACAAGCTTTCCACACTTTCATCCCCCGGGTTTCTACGTCGCGATGGATCTGAAATAATTATCGAGCTCCCCGGTCAGCCCGATTTCCATGGTAGACGGAGATTCAGCCGTCTCGGGACCGGCTTGGTAGGCCCACGATTCAGGACAGCATGGTTGAACTCGGGGGCGAGAGGAATTTATTGATCTCGGCACAGCCCTTTGGCCTACATACGAAACGGTATCTCTCGTTTCGCTCTTCATTCTCTTTCTCTTCCCTGGACTTTTTGTCCGTGTACACATCTTCTCCCGGTCCCCTTTCTTTGTCGTCGTTCTTGCATGCATCACGAGCCCCCGTTCTCCGCCACTCTCGCGAGCTATTATCTCGTCGCGAAGCTTTTTATACTTCCATAACGATCTCCTCTCCTCTGTCCTTCTTCCGAGCTCGCTTTCCTGGCCCGCTTTCTGCCATCCACGCCCCACCCCTTTTGTCCGAGAGTCTTATTCACCTATGGGCAAGACGACGATGCAGTTGGAGCCATCGCAGACAGACCCTTCGTAATTCCCTTTAATATTTACGGCTAGTGTGTATTTACGGCCAGTCCCTTCGCGAGCAAACTCCTTCGACTCCGGCAATTGTAGGACGGAGCGAAGGCAAGATGCGAAAATGCACAACGACGATAGGTACCTATACGTATATGAAGGGGGTTCGATACGATTCATCGCAGGATCATCTGGAGAATAATTCAGAGGCTTTCGGAACGAGTAAAAACCACCTGTCACACGAACCGTGACTCACACGCCCTGACACTTTCATCAACACCTTCGTCCGCTGAAATAAGCGAAAGTGACTAGCACGCCGTAGGTTTCTACGCTGGCTTAATATTAAGCCGATATTGCGTAATGGACGCCTGCTACCGGCGATGAATGATAGTTGGACGCGCGCAAGTTTCATCGATCATAGTAAAGCAGATTTATAGAAAACGGAAATTGGCCGGTGATATTTTGGCAGCTGCGAGTTCGAAAGAAGGAGGTTTTCCTCTTGCAGCGACGAGTAGGCGCAGAGATTCCGCGAAACCTGCATCGGTTCGAGAGGGACCAACCGAGCGTGCAGCGAGTCTCTGAATTGCAAATGATCGCAAAAGCGAACAACTAATGAGCAGCGCGCCGCAGAGGCGCTCGCTCCAACGTCCTCCAGTTGACTGCTGTTCTCGTACGGTCGTTCCGATCTCGCGAGCACGGCAAATAAGACGTTCCGTCCGGTTTGATGGAAGCGGGCGGTTTTTCGTCACGCGGGACGCGCATTCCTCGCGCGTATGAGGCCCCCATCTGAAACGAGCCGTTTGAAAGCCGCGAAAAAAGCCCAGAAAACGCGGCGGTAGAAACTGGAGCGTGCACTTTTAACACGCGGCCACTTCGGACATTCCGTTTTTGCTCCAGCAGAAGCGTGCCTCTCTGGAAGCATTAGCTACCTCGCACAGACGCACCACTATTCTCCTGGCCCTATCGAGATCTTTTTCAAAGGATCCTGCAGTGTTCCAGCGGAAACGCTGCTTCGGTAATTTCCAAATATCATACATATGAAAAAACTCGCGCAGAGGCAAATTCCTCGGGTGATCGGGGGCGTGCGCAGAAACTCGAAGCGCGGCATTAGCATACCTAAACCGAGAAGCGTAGCTGCACGGGGCAGGATGCGTTGCAAGTTTTATCGGTGTTACGGTGACCGATGCGAGAATGGAAATTGGAGGGTCGTCGGCACGCTCCGTGCACACGTCAGTGTCACTGACCTCGATCCTCGAGGCGGCGCGCTCGCTCGCTCCCGTACATAGGTACACACGCACAGGCGGTCACGGTGTGACATAATACAGGCAAGTTGCACACGTGCACACCGTTCGAACTGCATCCCCCCCGAGCTGTGCCAACCCCCGCGACAAAAAACAGGTAACTCTGTCCACGCGCAGCCAGTCTCCCGTTTCTATAAGGTATAAAGGATCTGTTGCCTGGCGAGCCAGCCAGCCAGCCAACCGCGTTCCGGGGAAAAGAACGGGGACGCGTTCTCGTTTCCGCGCGGCGAAAAACTCGCGATCCATTAGAGCGAGCCGTGTAATTCGGAGGCTGCGCCCTGCACGATGCGGGGGTTCAAGTGGCCGACGTGCGGAGGCACGCGACTTGGAATGCACCGAGAACTGCATTCTTTCGCCGTATACCTCTCTTCAGCCTGCTTTCCCCTCCGCCACTTCTCCTTCTTCCGCTTGGACGGTGGTCAACGAGCGCGCTGTCCCCTCGGCGCAAGCCAATAAATACCGCGCGTCGGCGTGACGTTTTTATTTTTTAACGTTATCCAGACAAGGTCGACTAACTGTACACCCTGGATATCTCCAGGTGTTTCCTCGTGCGTTAGGTGCACCGAGATAAACCTACATACTCGTACTCCTCGTCCGCCAGCCGTGGAATTTTCGTCGTTTCCCTCGACCTCGTTCAGCAAATAACCTAGCTACAAGCAGCCGCGCGATCGGGAGGTCGAGGGTGGATCATAAAACGGGAACGCGTGGCATCCTCGATTTTCGGCAGCGCGAGAGGCGGGAGACATGTCTGTCCCATGGACGGCGAGAAGACCGAGAGAAGTCGACTGGAACGGGAGAGGGCAAAGAGGTCGTCGAGATAAGTTAAGCAATTGGCGCGATAAGTTATCGTTATCGTGGCAGGTCGGTGCGGTATGTGGCACGCGTTCAGAGATATACACAGACAAATGAAAACGAGAAACCCTTGCCGAGGAAGCGCCGCGAGAAATCCCGAGACACCCGTTAACGCTACCGCTAATCCACCGGTCTAGAGCCAATAAGTCTGTAGAGTGTAGATAAAGAAAGTGTGGCGTTAAAGCGGACCCGATTCCCCCGAAAATAAGATCGTTCCTCACCCGATTGGTTAGCTGGTCCGTCACCGTGTCGTTTGCTCGCAAGAATATGCCACGGTATAATTAGATGGACAATAAATCTATAGTGGTGGAGTGGAGCGCATGCACCGCGCCACGGACATGCCGCAATTATAGAACAATACAACAACATCCCCGTGCCGCTTCGCTCGTGCAGGCGTGTTACCCTCCGCGTGCAGCGAACGCGGAGCGTAACACGCTCAGGTCGTGAACGATAGTAAAGGTCTCAAGTCGTGGCCAAATGTCACGAGAGAATCGATCAAACGTCATTCGCCCTCGTGAAGAAATTTCCAGCGGACTCGAGAGCCGCTGAAAAGGCGATTTAAAGTACGCGCGCCGATAAAGTCGCGAAAATAGCTGAACGCGTTGATTAATTCGCTTGTTAATCTAGAGAGAGATGGAAATTATGTTTTCCTGACTACGCGTGAAAATAGACGAAGACGAGGGATCGCCGGCAACCTTGAGCGGTCTTCGCCTGTCCCCCTATTCCCTCGGTTTGTCCGGCACACGAACAAGGACCGCTAATGTCTATCGAACGATCGTCAAGTGCACGCACGCGATCGCTGGATTATTTGCAATTAGGAAGAAGAGAAGAACGGTCGGACCTGGGGTTGCGCAACAAGAGAGCGCGACGGTCAGAGGAATTTCCTTCGAGTTAGCACGCGTAATCTGGAGAAGGGTTAGGAATTTGTCCAACGAATAGCCGTCGAATCGATAAACCAGCGAAATCGCCGACGTTTCTCCAGCCGTTCGAGAGTCGAGACACACCGGGCCGTCTGAGCTCCAGGGTCAAAGCAGGGACCCCAACAGGGAGCCTGACCTCGTACGTCAGAATGTCGGAGGGTTCGCCAACGGAGGGCGCGGGGGAGCCTCAGAGGCAGACAAACGAAAAGGTGCCGGGAACGCGAAGCTGAGGCAAGGAGAGGTCCGACAGTGTTTGGCTGTTTGTAGAATCTGGGTGAGTGACCTGGGTCCCTGGCGGTTAGTCGCCTGGTCTGCCAGGAACCTGTTCTCCCGACCGTTCCTTCTCCCCGCCTCTCTCCGCTCGCCGGACCATCCTCCTCTCTTTCCTTCGGCCGCTGTTGGCCAGGGAACAACGCGGCTGAAAACTGTGCAAGCTGAACCTTGGGCGAGCTTTCCGCGGCGCATTGTCTCGGCCGCGGACGTGAGGTCCAGACCAGACACGGCTTCGCGGATGCAGATTCCGGCATCGGCATCGACCGACAGAGAAAAGACGGGTTGTACCCGTTAGAGGGACACGATCATCTGGGTCGTGACGATCCGGGTGAAAGTGCTGAGCTAACGGGAACGGCTTGGCTTGGCTTGGCTTCTTCCCTGCTAGACAATACCGATAGAACGCGAACAACCGTCGAGTACCTACGCCGCCGCCTCTTTCTCCGGATTACTCCTCTCTGGCCTACATCGTCTCGCGCCGCTGCCTGCTCGAGGCATCCTTCACGTGACAACGCATCATCCCTAATCGCGAGAATGATGAGCGAACCACGGCGAAACGGGTAATAATGGTTCCTGCAGCGTTCGAAGCGACCACGAAGAGGACGCACGAAACACTTGGGCGACGTGGGTGTCCTGTACAGGTGTAAGAGTCGCCCATAGTCGTGAGGCCGGCACACGAACCACGAACGCGAGCCTGCATCTTGCATATGTAGGTATGTATACACCGGGCTCGGATTATGCAAGCAAGTCCGCTTTCTACGTGGGCTTAGAATCTGGGTCGGACACGAAGTCATTGTTTACAACGAGTCGGCGTTGAATAGGTGGGCCGAAGCTAGGTAACGGAGCGCAGAGTCTGCACGCCGCTGTCAAGCGGAATCACCGGCGATACCTTCGAATCCCTTCGGAACCCTCCGTCCCTTTGTCCCGCTAATTAAAGGGACGAGTCAAACAATTGGCGCGTACGCTTTGTTCCCCACTTAAACAATCGTTCGGGAACGACGGGATTTCGAGTTTCCATTCGACAACAATATACCCCTCGCGTTACGGGATAAGATCAACAGCGAATTGCCCTGTCCGCGTAACGTCATCTGGCTAAGAATCGGCTCTTTCTCTACGCGAGATAACCGGCCAGATTCAATATCCAATCCTTGCGGGACACCCCGAGCTCGTTTAAAAGTTCATTAAAACGGGGCAAAAGTGCGGCGGATCGCGCGGAATTGTCCAGCGCGGCTCTGTCCCATCGGGGACCAAGTACTCGGGAAACTGCATCCACCGAACGGAATCGTTTCGCGGGAGAAAAACGAGGAAAATCTGACCGAGGCATTACCAACGCGAGAATTCCTCACAATTTTCCGTGGCGGAATTTTCGCCGACCCACCGATCGGAAGTCCCGTCGACCCTGTGCGCACCTATTTCCGGAATCCTAGTGGTTCGGTCCCTCGAACTAGCCACGGCTGCGGTTTACACGCGATAGAAAGCGGCGCGTGGGTGCCGAAGCTTGCGTAACGCACGATATCGACGAGCAAACAGACCGAAATATTTCTATTGGGCGGAGGGGTGGTTGTCCTGTAGGGTGCCCATCGAACCGCGTCATCTTCTAGCCGTAGCTGTCGCGGCCGTTGCACCCGGATTTTAATGTTAGAACGCTTCCCCATAATGACAGAGTCATGGAAATAACGTCCCCCGATCGGTTCCGAGGTCCATTTCTATGGCCCGGATATACCTATTCGCACCACGAAATTGACACTCTCCTCCGGGGGACGTGACGCGGGATTTCGCGCGCGATTCCGACCGGTGCACGGTGGTTCGATCCAAGTCAATGAACCCGTGCTCTCGCGGATAGGCGCGTTTCGAACTCGATCGACGGACAAATTGTCCGCGAATAGGCACCTAGGTAAGGACTTTGAGCCTAAGATTAGAAGTTCCAAGACCAACGGACGCTCGAATCCTGCAGAGAATAATTATCCTCGAGTACTCGCGCATCGGGCTCGGTTATCTAATGTCACGCTCGCTGTCAAGGGTCTCGGTTTTTTCGACACAGCCTTTTATCGCCGCTAATTTCTGCCACATGACCGATTATCGCCCCCAAAGCGGCCAGGAGAGCTGATGCGACGTAACGATCGTGACGCCGTGCGACTTCCGACCCACGGAGGATTGAATAACGTGTCGGATAGAGCTGACGCGGGAGATGATGATCGATCCGGATGTCCCGGGCGGGAATATCGCTGATAACCAAATTAGGGGAGAAAGTTTGGGGATCCAAGTGCCTACAGGGTGGCGCGGAAATGGCACGAAATTAAACATCTGTAGGTCCTTGACTCTTGCGATTAGTCCGAACGAGCAATGAAATATCTATCCATTGGAAGCAATGCCTAACCCATTTAGCTGGCGGTACATACCTACAGCTACGTTGCTTAACTATTTTGGCCAATTAACCGTTTTAGTCGGTTAACCGCTTCATTCGTTTAAGTGGCGAAATCCGTTACCCTTGTTGGTCGGGCAGATCTAGTAGCGACTTTGGTTCCCCTGAATCGCCAAAGTGGTTTCAACTCGAGAGCATCTCATTTAGGTACCTATGTCCTTTACGAAAATTTCTAGCAGCGCTACGAGATGTCAAGCCCTTTTCTTCCTGCTTGCCAAATAAAGCTGGTTAACTGGAGTCAGTGGAATGGATGGGCGATCATTTCAAACGAGCCGAGCGGACCACGGCAGTGTCCACGTTGTTGCTTTCTCGCCCACAGTTTCGGAATCGCTCGGTTGAGTCGGTCCTCGAAGCAACAGAGTGTGGGGGGCAGAGACAATTTGAAGCCCCAGAACCACTGTTTCCGAGCTTCGTACCTAATCACAGAGATCTTTCAGTCTCAATTACACAATATTAATTATATCTCTTCCCCGTCGTCTCTATCCGAGATAGAAGCACCTCGACCAGCAGAACGTTTCCCAGCGAGTTGCTTTTTATTTTTATCCGCTACAAGAGTGGATCAGCGCCGCGACTATTTCACGCGTGGATCGACGCACAGTCGGTCTCCGCTCCCCGTTCTATTGCGCCTTAAGGTGAATGGAATTCATCCATACAGAGAGGAGCAGACAGAGAGGTCCAAGGAAATCTCGGTCTCTCCAAGGAGGCAGGATTCTCCGAGCTTTCCTTCGGATTCCTCTTAGCAAATGGAGCATAAATTACGAAAGACCTCGACGGCATCCTATTATTTTTTTTTTTTTCACAACGAGGACATAATTGTCGTAGCGCGGTCGCGAATCTCGCGTCTTGCGTGATATCGCGCGACACACGTGGTAGCTTACCATTCAGCCTTTTTGTACGCCGCAAGGGATATCAGAGCCTGATCGAGGACGAATGTCAACGTCCCATCAATCGAAAATAGGTCGAAACGGCGACTCCCCTCGCGTTTTTTCGCGTCGGACGTGGAGCAAGACCGCCTTTTTCGTGCACCTGCCGTGTTCGCGAGGAAGCACCGTTACGCAGCGCAGTGCGGAGCGCATCGCCGCGTACGGCTCCTCGTGAAAAAGCGCTCGAGAGGGAGAGAGGTCGGGAAAGGCGGTACCCCCGAAATTATTGCCAACTACGGACCCCGAAATTTGCGGTCGGCAAGTTGCGTACTGGGCCCGGCGAACCTAACACTTTCGCGTAATTTCCTGCCGTTGGCTGTTTTGTTGCCGCGAGAATGCCGGGGTCAGCTGCCTCGAACGCTGCGAAACGAAATCCTCGAAATCACCGGTGCGTGGGAAGCGATCTCGCGCGCTCCTTCGATGATGTAACTCTAGATGACCGGAAATTTTGAGCGCGAGAGGTCGCATAAGCATAGAGAATTCACTGCGAAGGCCAGCGCAAGGATAGCGCAATGGTGAATCGCGTCTCTAGCGACCTATTTGAAAACTATAAATAAATGCAAATGGTCAGGCTTTATTGAGAAATTTCGCCTCTGCATGCCAGCGCTCGACGAGCAATCGAAGCGCACCATATCGCGCTCGCGCGGCAAACAGCACGTGAAATTAGCGATTTAATTAGATTCTAATCACGTTGCAGGACTCTGCCAAAGGATTCTCTCCGCTCGCGCCGAGAGCAGTGATAGCGCGCGCTTCCTAAATACGGATCCAGAATGCATTCGCTCGCGATCGACACCTGTGCAACTCGGATCAAAAGCTATTCTTTATTCGAGGGGGACTGCGGGAAATCGTAACATTTTCGAGGAAGGAGAAAGCGAACGAACGCGCGAGGAGGCGGCTCCCATTCAACGACCTCGGAACACGTTCGATGCCCGCCGCGCCGCTCCGCAGCGAATGACCTCCGGCCGGCAAATAGTAAGCAGATGTCAACTAAATTCATTCGGGAGACGAACGATTCCCGCTGGCGCCACCGCGAATTCGCTGACGAACCCGACCACGTTCAACGGACGCGGCTGTAGTCTGGTCGGAAAAGGAATCGACGTGTCCGATTAACGGCGAACCTCCAGGATCGACAAATAATTCTGTTAACCGTTCTGGAAGCCAAATTTACACCGACTCGCGACTCGTGTGTTCTTTTAGCGATTTCGACCGAATTCTCATCGTCAGACCTCTACTGAACTGAAATGCTCGAATGTTCAAATGATTCGATGCAAACGAACAAAACGATTTCAAATGTGTCGCATAATTTCCACCCGCTACGTAGATGCCGCCTGGCTTCCCGGTCAGAATGGAATATTAATGTTCGCGTTATAATATCATAAATATTGACGGTTAATATTAAAATTTCCATCGGAATTTTGCGACTGCGCGCTCCCATCGGAGAGCATTTATTCTTCGGCAAGCTGACGGTGGCATTCCATTAAGGATGTAGACGATGAAACGCGAAACTTTGGACAGAGCGATTCCGCCGAGTGTTGCTAAACAAAAAGACAGGCTGAACGAGGAACTTTGTACTTTTAACCACGCACAGATACCATCCACTGAATTATTCATTATGTACGAAATTCCACGATAACAGAAAAAGAATACCATTTCATGGATAATCGTGATAAATTTTTTACTATAATCAGCGCTACGCGCGGAGGAACGTGAATGCCGAAGCGTTATCATCGTGGAAATAATGAAATGTACCTGCTGGCTGGCGCGTCATTGCCAGTTATTGTTCTTGCATAATGGAAGAATTATTGAAGACTGAAACTATGTATTATGGAAGACCTGGGCATCCTGAAGGCTGGAGAGGGTCAGACAGTTGGAAACTCGGGTACAAAGATTGTCGGTCGACCTGAACCATAAGTGTTCTCCGAAAGAACTGGAAACAAGTGAAACTCGTGGCCCCTCTGCATAATGGGGCAGTTCGATCTGTTAATATTCTATCAGTCGCATCTGGAGTGGCACGATCACGGCCTTTGGCCGCATTCTGTATATGATATAATTGACAAATACCGATGGCGCAACGCTAGAGCCGCGTGCGATTCGCGACCTACGTACGCGTGCTAGCATAGCAGCGTCCTCGAAAACTGAAATAGTTATGACTTGACGTCGCGATAAAGGAAAAAAAGAAGCTCTCAGGTAAGCAGCTCGCGCGATAGCTTATGTAATCCAGCAGAAGTCTGCCTCTGCCTCTGCTAGCTTCTTCAAACTCCGCTTTGCCCCACTTTGCGTTTTGGCACGGTCTCTGCGGCCGTTTAACCTTGCTTATCGTCGATCAAGTTCGACCAGCGGCTCCTCAATGGATCGCGAACTTAAGGTGCCGCGTTAAACGATATCTGGCCACCTTAAATCCTCGCGACGCAGGTCACGTAACGATTCCGTGTCCTCGGAAATCCCGGAAAGTTCTATTGAATCCCGCTTGTCGCGTTACGGTTCAGAATCTGTTCTTAATTTCGTCGAGTGACCGGCGACCGCGGTTATTAACATACAAAAACATTTTATAGCCCTGTATCGACGACCAGTGGATTCATGGATTGCACGACCCGCTAACCTTGCCTCGAGGCGTACGCTCGCTTAAAACACGCGAATAATCTCCGAAAGAAGGGGACCCGCTGAAATTCGTCGCCAGCTATCGACGAGCCCTCCGATCACCAGAGAAGAAAAATATTTACAGAGTCCGCGAGAGAGATCGCGATATATTTCCAAAGGTTACATGCGGCTTGATACTTGGCGCGCAAATAAATTGTTTCTGCTTTTCGAGCGAGCGAACCGCGACCTCTTCTCAAGTGGAAAGTATTTTCACTGGACTCTCGATCTTCCTCGGACTTGCAGCGCACGTGTCGCCTCGAGCACGTATACCGCCGATAACCAGAGTTCTCTGCTCGTGGGTCGGGGAAAAGTATTTTCCACTCCGCAATGGCACGGGTTCGAAAGAAATATTTGATTACGAATCAGTCTGCGCGGTTAGGCTCCACGCGAACCGCACAATTGCAAATTTTTGCGACCACGTTTTCGTTTTAAATTTAACCATTCGCCAAGGCTCCGATGTCCTCGAATTATTTTTACCTAACAGTTGAAATTTCGGCTTCGTTCGTTTTATCTTTACCGCGAGACAACGTTTCCGATGGGAACCGATGGGCACACGCTGTTTATTACCAAAATACTAGCAATTAACACGCAACCGAGCGGCTACGAAATTTCTCCCAACATTTGAATAACAAACAATATGTCAGAGCGCGAGTGAATATTAATATTAATGCCGCTGGAGTCGGTTCTTTGCATGTTCCAAGTAAACATGCATTTAGAGTGTGCGCGCGCCCGCGCCCGTTGCGAAAATACGCGATTTTCACTAACCATGTTATTCGACTGGAAATAACAAAGGCCTAACACGATAGATGATCGGGTTCGATTACCTATTTGTTATAGACAGGGCACCATCTGATCTTCTGAATACCCAGATCGAGCTCATGTTTCGGATCGAAATCGCAACGGTTTTCAGATAAGGTAATGGAAATTTCGAAAAGTTGGAAACGGTGATGGGAAATAACGATTGATATGCCTCGTTTTTTTTTAACGCATTAGGTACCTGCGAAGGTGGAATATTCGAAAGGTTGGTCGGTAATGTAAACAGAAACGGAGCGGGCGGCGTGTCGCGCGCGCAATGCCAGATAGACCGCATGCATCGAAGCAGTTATTGCATGCCGTACGCTCCGTACGGTATACATATAAAGAACGGAGACGCGTGTCTGGACTTTGCTCGCGAGAAGGATGTTGAAAATTGGCGGTACTCACCTGAAGATCATGACAACCGTTATCCCTGTGACTGGCAGCACGAATCACCCCTGCGCGCCACCCCCACTCGCTGATCTTATTCACCTTTAGCTTGGTGAAACCACTCACCGAGAGAAACCTCTTTCCCACGATCTCTTCGCGAAACTTGTACGCCATATTATGGATCGGCAACCCGCGGCGTGTCGAATCCGCAAATTCGGATCGCCAGCCGGGTCTTCCAATCACCCTTTCCTTTCCCTCTTGCTCTATCTATCTAGATACGCCTCCTCCTCTACTTCGCTACCTCCCTCTGTCGCCCTATCTCTTTCTCTCGCGCTCTACCTCTGTCTATCTCTTCCACTATTCCGATCCTCCGGCGAGCGTGCCTCTCCCCCAAAAAAGAAAACCCCACGTAGCACTGAACCGCCGAGTGACGAACAACCCGAGAGCACCGATCACCACTTGGTTATTTTCCACCAAAACACCAAACAACAGCACGCTCACGCTCGGAAATCCCTTCTGCTCGTGATCGGGACGGGGCCAACAAACAACAGGGCCATGAGGCGCGCACGATCCTCCTCCTTTCTCTCCTACTATCTCTCTCTTTCTTCTATCTTCTTTCGACAGTCGGCCAGCACCAGCAGCACCAGCAGCACCAGCAGCACGGCCACTCAGCCACTCCTTGCTCCTTGCTGCTACATACACAGGTCTGAACAGAACACCGAAAACGGCGAAAACTCTCCACCGTTTCGATGCACTTGGCGAGCGTCTTCTCCTTTTTTTCCGTTTCCTCGGTCGCGCTCCTTTTACAGTCCGCTCCACCTGTCCGCCCGCCGTCTCCCCGACGATGATGATGATGACGACGACGCCGACGACGACGACGACCACCACCACCACCACCACCACCACCACCAACACCACCACCACCACCACCACCACCACGATGATCCCGGCACCGAGCACACAGGATTTCGCCTGCTGCTCGATCGCCACGTCCAGGACACCGAATCAACACGGAGGACAACACTTTCGAAACTTCCGGCCGCACACCGTCTATACTGGGCACACACTAGTCGGTTGACGGTAACGGCGGCAGCGCGGTAACCAAGCACTCCGAACGGTACCAATGTGAACGTGAGAGTGACGCACACATGACCGGCTAGTGATATCGCGTAGCGCGCACTGCGGGCGGACGGCAGGGAGGCACGACTCCTTCCCGCGGCTCGTGTCCCCTCCCCCGCCGCCAACAACTCCACTCCGATCTCCTCTCACAACCCCTGCACCCCCGAGCCCCCGCGCCGAACCAACCGACCAAGCAAGCAGTGTGCCTCGTAACGCCGCACCGCGCCGCCACCGATACTACTCCCACCCACTCTCCTTTCTAGCCACACATCTGTTCCCTTTTCTTCGTTTCCCTTCGTTTCTCCGCTCTTCTACTCCTCTGTTCTACCGTCGCGTTTTCTCTTCTCCCGGCGCCTCCGTGTTGCTCGCCACGGCGGCGTCTCAGCGACCGTTCTCTTCTATCGCTGCCACCCATCGAAACCGACTACGGAGAACGTACGGTGAGAAAGTCCTAGGGCCGTAGCAGCGACCGCGAGCTAGGCGCAGAAAGTCGGGTGCAATGTACAGGCTCGCGTTGCGAGGGCGGGCGAGGGGGCGAGAACACCTCTTCCACTGTCGCCGCTGGCGATGGCTATTTCGAATCTCTTTCCCCACAGCTTTCCAACCATTCGACTATTTATTACTCGAATAGTACAGGCGGTTCGCCAAGCCGTCCGCGAGTAATCGTACCGATGAAAAAATACAGCATGTTATTGGGACAAACGAATTCCTTCTCGAATTGAATTTCGTCTACGCGCAGCCAGCCACTTTCATCGAATTAAATCACCCGATGGCCCAGCGCCGAAGGCTACCCAACATTTTCACGGCCCTGTAGTCACGTGACGAAAACACGACGTGACGTCACACGCGCAGCAGCAGCCAGCTGCCAGTCCAACATGGTTGACCTGTGAGCAGCGGTGCTACGAACGGCCGTCCGCATTAATCGCTCGTTTCTTCCGATCGCGCGCGCCCCGTTATTAGTGGAACATCGTTAACATGATATCCTCCATCGTCTCGCGGCTCGTTATGTGAGTATCAGAATGCTGTGCGACTCAACAGCCGGTGAAACAGTGCCGGAGAAAAGCGGTCAGCTGCGCCTGTATTCTGGCCGTCGTTGACCCAGGGTTGTTCGATGCTACTTGTCAACTTACGGTTCGTTTTACTCCTACTTCTCTCTCCCGCGGGCGGCTCCGTCGTCTACGAACGCCTCTCGCTCGGTTTCACTAGCCCCGAGCCGTTCTACAGCTCGCCCGTTCCAAATGTCTCGCGCAGCCCTCTCCTTTTTCTTTGGCCCCCCTTGCTCGACAAAGAAAGGGCAAAGGGTGGCTCGTCGACGTTGTCGTGCGACGCGAATCGGATCTCCAGTGCAGTGTTCGCAGTGAAATGTTAAACAATCAGTCATAAATCGCCGCTGGTTCGACGCCGAAAAAATTATGTCACCGCGTCGTCGCAGCGCACCTCGACGAAACATTTCCATGTTTGGTTACGAGTTCCACGACAACGTCTGGCCGTTGCACAGCAAGCCCATTTGAAAATAGTAACGGTCGCTCGAGCGGGAGGTATCGTTTCTTTCGTTCGTGTTGGTGAAACCTATGGGCTATCAGTGACAGTGCAGCGATTCTCCCGTGACGAGGCGTTAATCGAGGTTAACGGAGGTAAGAGGGAATCTTTCGTGCGCGTATCCATATTAGGAGAAGGAACGGTAAACAAGGAGATTCGAGGTCCTAACGAGGACGCGCGAAGTTACGTAGCACGTATGTACATACGTTCGCGACCAAGCGACTTCGCAGGGAAAGGAGAAGCGTAGTTCGCTTCGGTGCATTCGCGTGAAAGATTAGCGAAACACGGTGACGTTCGTTGTTCAGTGAAAGTACAGAATCATCGCATAATATCCGCATCGTTTATGCATACATACATACTCGTGAACCTCGGCGATCCGAACCTAACCTAACTGCTAACTTTTGTGTCTCGACACCAGGCGCCCACCCCACCATTACGGACGTATGCTCGTGTTACGACGCCTTGCGCATATCCCGGACTATTGCTGTCACTCGGCACACTGTCCACTATCGAATTTCTATATACCCAGTATTTTTCTAATTGGAAATCGGCTGGCTTAGCATGCGCGTAGTAGTAATTAATGTCGTTTGGACATGTTCCATGCTCTGGATTTGGCACAGCCGCGTTCTCTCGGTCTTTATTCTTTGTACCCATTTTCTACACACACGGCATACCGAGAACGTTTAAAAATAGCGGGGCACACTGTAACGAGGACGAAACGCGGTCTCTTTGGTTCGAGAACCAACAATCGTAGCTCGAGGTCTTTTGTTTTCGCACTAATCGGTACCGTCAGCTGATCGAACGTACACCGACCAGTCGCAGACGGATACCAGTGTTTACACGTTTATCTTATCTACCCAGAACCGTGGTTCGTTGGCCGTTTCTTAGTTATCTGCTGCAGGGGAGCGAGCATTCTGTATTACTCTCTTTTCCGCGCATATTTTCTTCAGAGGAGCAGAATCGAAAATTTCGTTTGCCACGCAGGCTTGCTGACCAAATAGCCAAGCGATAGAATCGAACTGGAATCGATATTGGCGTCACCTGCGATCTCCGGTTCGCAGTATTACATGTTCTTATGGACAAAGGGTTCAGTCGCATGGTTGAAGAGCACTGGCAGGCGGGAAATCGAAGCTCGGTAAATCTGAGCCGAACGGCTCGTGCCGAGAATCAGCTGATTGGAAGCTACGTCACAACGATGGGGAGTAGTCGCGTCGTGGCGTCGCGCCTTCTCCTCTCCTCGTCAAGCACGTTTCGTCGACGGCGTGCTGCGTCTCTGACAAACTCGCACCGGCGATAATGCACGCGTCCACATTAGCAATGTTGCCCGATAGTGACTCACGCCCGTTGCACTTGACAATAAACTGGAACGAGGCGGAGAAACGCTGATTCCAGATCGAGCACAAGGCAACCCCCGCGTTAAAGATACCTTGGCAAAATTCGTTGACCTAGTTCTTTCCAAATATCTGGTTTTTTCGACCAAAGGCCTGTCCAAGAACGGCTACTCCACTTTGTCTCTGTTGCCGGGGGGGTAGTAACTCCCCATGCGTGCAAGGATTGGGTAAACGATTGCTTCCGCGGAAATTTATATAGCTACTTCTTTCTTAACGAGGGCGTGCAAAGGAGGTGGAAAAAAGCGGAGAGGGTCACAAGCGCTGGAACATGCAAATGTGAATCGATACGGTGATTACGAGGGTGTTTGGACCTACCTGACCTACCCTAAGTAGTATTGCTTCGGTAATTGCATAAGTACAGGATGCATAGAATTTGCTCGCAAACAAGTAGTGTTTCCTCGCTGAAATCACCGCAGTATATTTGTCCGAGGCTTTTTAATCGAATTACTCGCACTCGCAAACGATCCGCACACGAGGGATTCCCTGTAGAGAGAAAGGCTAGGCCGGCGGTCTAAGTCGCGAAAAAAGATTCGGAGTGATTGCGAAATACGACCTTGTTGGTTTGCACGCTCCCCCCCCCCCCTCCCTCGGGACACGCTGCTTCCTTTCGTTTCCTGTGCATTCGTGCAGGGTACGCGACACGACTCTGATAGAAATAAGAAATTGCCCGATTCCACTTGTGGTGATAAATAAAATGAATTTCTTGAATTCTTGACGCTCCTTTGTTACAGCAATCAGTGTCTCGATAACGTTCGTCTTTCTGTCGCGATAGCTGAGGAGACTTTGATAACTAACCGAGATAGCGATATCAATGGAAACGTTTATAAACACGAATGATACTATTAATTGGTATTGAATTACATCATCGTGTCTCGTAATACACAGGGTGTCCCTTTAGCCGTGACTAGCCTAAATATCTCCGTAATGCAGGTTTCTTTCTGATCCGTGCTGGAATTGACAATGAAACGGAAGGGGAATCGTGGATGGGCTTCCACGGCTGCGACATTCCTCGACCAACGTTTTGCCTTTCAATAACGTGGTAGAACGTTATCTCGCTGTTACTATAGTGTCCACAAGACGTGTGACTCACGCCTGTTGTGACAGTCTTCTTTGTGCTCCGCGAACATTGTCTTGCGCTCAAGATAGACACGCGAGTCCTTTTTCCTTTCACCTCGTCGTCCTCAGGCTCTATCGCGCGCACGTGGGAACGTTTAAAGGGGCGCCATTTTTCATTTCCCGGCGACGGAAAATGAAAAGTCGTCGCGACGACTGCCCCGTTCATATTTTAGGGATACGGTGAACGAATTTGGATTGTCAGCACGGTGGAAGAAAGGAAACCGGCCACTCGGGGGGATGGTTTCTTGCTAGAGCAGAGGAACGTGGTCGGTGGTTGGATCGATGCCCGGTTGGCAACAGGAGGGTGGTTCTCTCGGTGGTGCCCCCTTTCTCCGCCCTTTCTTTTTTCTTCTCTCCCCTTCTCTCTTCTCTTCTGGTTCTCTCGTTACAGCTGTACAAGGGTGGCACGGTTCTGTACGAGTTGCTTCGCCGTGAATCGATACCCCGTTTCAGCAGAGATCTCGCGGTAAGCTCTCTCACGTGCAGCTACGCGCCACGGTGGCGGGCGGGCAGTTGCTTGGCTGCTTTTCCCTCTAGCCCCGCGAATGGCAATGGGAACCGTGCTGTCGTGGGCAGTCGGGAAAACGCTGAAACAGTAGCGAATGATTCATTATACTCGATCGATTGACTGTCCAGCCGTTTGCGAAGCATTTCTACTTTCATTTACCCCCCAAGCAGGGCACGAAAAGCAGCTGTTGGCGGAATGTGAAATTCTTTCGGAAGGTACACGCGCGGTGATTAATTTTGCAAATGCTACGGCAACCGGGTCGAGATAAAACCTATCGACGCTTTTCTCTTTCGCCTCTACACTCGACGCTATTTGCCTAGCTATCACCTATATATCCGCCGCTGCTGAAAGGTATCTCATTTTCTATGGATGCAGTGGTTTCTTTCTGTGTCGCGGTCGGTCGAAAAAGCAAGCTTCTGCCAGTTTGTTTCGTCATTAGGGCGGATGGAGAATGCAAGATTGTGTTCCTTTGCGATTGATCGATGGATTTTCCACGGTTCGGGCACGATCGTTTCTCCGTGCGTCTGGCGTAGTTGACACACGACACGCGGCGGGGGCCTCGTCGAGGAGAAACCCGCGTAAAGAGGCCTCGAGTATTTCAAAAGGCTGCCAGCGACTGAAGGAAAAAAGAGAAAAGCTGGCACGGTGGCTGGCAGGAAGGAAGGAAGGAAAGGGGGAGAGGGTGGGAGAGAGAAAGAAGTTGCGTCGGTGTTGCGGTAATATGGCTGAGTACTTAGGATCCTCGACCTCGTGACGTCATTGCCCTCATTAGAATAATTAAGAATGCCGCTCGCTAATTACGATGCGGCTCGCTCGCCGTACTTTTTCATCCTGCTGTGCCCGTCTGACATGAAATTTCCAGGTGACTGGCGACTATTGTCAAAGGCGTTTATTGTTTATCGCGTGTCCATTCAACCGGCTAATCAAATTGCGAAATAAGAAACGGGAGAAACTCGTCGAGTAGAATGGAAAGTGGAGGGGGGCCGCGAGGCCTTATCGCTTGAGCCCGCGAAAACGATCCCTCGGAGGATCGAAGGAAATATCGAGCCTCAGGCTGCAGATAACAAGTTGCTCGTGTTTCTCTCGTTGCGGAGGCTCCGCTTGTGCCTTCGATTCGCCCCGAGAGCCGCCGTTTTGATTTACACCCTCCTTTTTCCCGCCCTCGTATATAATTACGCCATTTTCTCGCAGGCCGGCCCATATTTCTTGGTCCCTGGAGACGCGCCAGGGAGCAAAAGTGCACGTCACGAGGGTGTGGTAAAGAGCAGGAGGCTCGTGGAGCGAGGAGGGTGGCGGCTCGGCGCGCCGAGCCGCGCCGAGCCAGGCTGATGACCCTTTGGGCGTACCCCAAGACCTTACGCTCCTGGTATCGCCACGATCCTCTTTTCTTACCAACCTCCTCCCTCGCTTTCTGCCACTTTTCTTTCTCCTTTTCGGTCCCCGTCTCTCCCCTTTTTATCCATTTTGCGGGTGGGTGGTGGTCGAGGATCGACGCGGCTAGATCACCGAAGGGAAAAAGCTTTCGACTCGATGGCCAAGGGACACGCGAGAGGATTTGCAACTTCGACTCGCTAGGTACTTGTTTTTCTTCCGCTGCCTTCTTCTCGCGGCGGTTGTTTTATGGCAATGGGTTCGACACTCGAGGAAACCGGGGTCAGGGTTGAGTTAGCTCGAGTCGCCGATGGAAACTGTATCCTATGGAACATGCTGTGGATAACTGTTTTTTCAGAAGGGCTCGTACAGCCCGTTCTTAAATCTTTCCACGGGACGCGCATTCGTGAATCCTTTGATTCATGGATCCTTTCTATGTAGCACCGATTTCCCAACATTCCTCGTCGGGGAATGGAAACGCAGCCGTTTGTTCAACCCTTACTCGCACCCTGACTTTAGGCAAAGGATAGGCACTCCCATCGTCCAAGCTCTCCGGTCCTTTAAAGTTCCCCCACTTAGTTCAGAAGCTCTCCGGCCTCTTGTTCTGGAAGCCTTGAATCGCAGATTCTGGAACTGGCGCACGTTTCTTCTGGCGAACGATGCTTCTTCTTCTTTAAATACCACGAAAATAAATCAGCCTCACAGCCGTGTATTTCTCCCCGACTGTTTTCGTTCCGCGCGCAGCGAAATCCTTTTCCCCCGTGGTTGCTCCTTTCAGCTCCGTCTTTCTTTCTCTCCGAACAAGGAGGACGCGTGAACGCGGCGGTCGTAGTCGGCGGCCACGCTCCGCTGTTTAAATATAAACCCAAGCGCAGAAGTGGCCAGCTTCCAGTTCGGGCGTCGCGACGCTCGTGGAAGATACAGCCGACGAAATACTCGATCCTACGAGACTTGACACTCCGCTGCGGTTACTCCTCGCGCTCGATAGATCGCGTGGATCATCGTCTTCTCTCTTCTCTGATCACCTTGGATCCATGGTCGGAAGCTGCGGGGGCTGCGGGGGCCACGCTGCTCGTCTATAGTTTCGCCTCGAGAAGCTGGCCAGCAAGTTCGTCGACCAACGAGTCGGCCGACTCGGCCGCTCAAGACGTTCAACGAGATAGAGTTACGCGAATCCCCAGTGAACCTCAGTGCTTTTATCTCGCGTTATCTGCAGCTTCGCCGGACAATAGGATTGAAAGCCGACCACCCGTCGTCGGTGTGAGAAGGAACGACCAGAATAACAGGGGAGCAGAATATTTCAACTGGAACCGGTGGAAATCCTCGAAATCTCTGAATTCAGAGAGTTTAATTAGGATCAGGAGTTTTTAATGTTCGAAACGGGGCTCGGCGAGAGAGCGGAGGAGTAGTATCGAGCGAGCGTTCAGCGGAATTTTCAATCGGCTTCCAGAGCTCCTCGAGTCCCAAACATTCGGAAAACTTTTCAAAATTCCTCCGGGGGAGGTGCTGCTGCCGAGCAACTCCGCAAGGTCCGCCGTGTCAGAAGAGTCGCCTGATTGTCGCCCGCGCCCAAGTGCTGCGTCTAAAAGGAATCTTATTCCGCGACCGGGGCTGGCCATTCTCCTAGAAGCTCCCCGAAATTCCACGGTGTCGGCTGATTAATTCGTTGGCGAGAAGTCCCTGTCCCTGGCATTCGTCTTTGTCAAGAGGAGGGACGAGGTCCCGAAGGAGCCAACGGGCGGAGAAAAATCGTCGGAAAGGGAACGTTAGTTGAATCAGTTGGCTGGTCGTTGCACCGGTCGTCGTTGGTCGACGTGACAATAAAGGGAGCTTGGTCGGGAGAAAGCGCAACCTGTCCCGAAAGCTCTGTCGCTAGGAGCTTGGATATCAGCGAGAGCGGATTTTCCGGACACTTTCCCAGGGGATGCACTTTCTAATCTATCGATCAGCAGTCATCCAGTTACACAGTTGGACGATCAGCTGGCAAACGGCTGGCGAGTGATTCAGGCCTGCCGAGGATTAGTTCCGGAACTTTACGAGCGACACCGAGTTGGTGGATTTCCCTGGCCGCGATGACTTGTCCTTTGCCTTCGAAGAGCGCGGCACCGGTGGTGGTGCCCGCGGTGGCCAGCTACTATTCGCGAAACTTTCATCTGCCGATTTTCAAACACGTGACCATCGTCAACACCGTTTCCGTGGTCTTCCTGCCCTCCCCTCTCAAGATCGTCGCGAACACGTGATAAACACTTTCCCTTCTCGGACCCTAGCAGTCATTGTTCGCGAGCGTTTGTTGCGACGAAAGGCAAAGCCGGTCGGCGAATATTCGCGGCGGCTAGTAATTTTAGAAAACTCAATTGCGTAACGTCCGAGTCAATGTGTCAGCGTGACAGTTGTAAAATCACGGAAGGCTGAGTCGCAGCGACGCGATTTAATTTCGCTAAAAATAATGCACTGCGCTCTGTTAATCAGCTCAACAATTGTATCGAGTTGCGCAATGCGTGCTCAAACTGCACGGTGTAGGAAGCTAAGCAGCAATGGAGTCTCGCATCTTATTAAGAGCGGAGAATTTTCAAACGCTTGAAACATGATTATAAAAGCACCGAGAAGAATAAATCGATGAAACGAACCGGCGAAGATTTTGATTGTTATCCTTGGATCCCCCATTCGGCGTTGTTCTCGTCGTGTCGTCCATCGTTATGGATCACCCGCACGGTTATCTATGTCTTTAGTCGCGTACATTAATCTTCGTAATCAGGCGAGCGTAAAAGTCATTAAGCGTTTTTCGTCGGCAAGTGCCCGACAGAATGCGCGAGCAATGTCCCCAGAAGATTTCAAGCCTGTAATCTGTCGTTTCTCTCGGGTTTCCACGAGCGTTCAGGCGCCCCTCTGGAACCTTTCCAAATTCGCAAAGTGTCTTTCGGCCGAGTCGTTACACCGGGGGCTGCCAGCTCATCGTCCTTCAAGTCGATGACAAAGCGCAGCGGAAAAGTGAGAAAAACCAACTGGCTGGGATTCGATTGTTTGTTCGAACGGCGCGTCGGCTGCTTCTCTTTCTCTCCATTAATACTTTCCATTGGCGGGAGTAGAAGGCTGTTTGTTGTTGCTGCTGTTCTAGTTGGCAGAGTTGAATGTCGGACGATACCGCGCCGAATGCAGCTGAAATTCGTCTCCCCTCGACGCGAGTCCCACGTGACATGGGAACGCGTCACGCGACTCTACGGTTTATCTGTCCGTTCCCAGCTTCGTCTAGGATCTATTTACCTGCACGTATAGGGATTGGCGCGCAACTTGTTCTACAGCAGCCTGGTTGCGAGATGCACCTATGTATCGGGTTGATGCTCCTTGTCCCCGTCCCGAAATAACCGGACGCGCCCTCGTTACGACGTTTTCGTCGGTCTCTTGCTCATTAGTGCTCTAAATGAATCGGTCTGGCTCGCCAGTCACCACCGTGCCTTGCCACTCGGCCCGCTGAATAACGATACCGGTCGCTCGAATCGCGCCAGTCGGATGCGTTTCTGCGAGGCGGCCGGGGGACTAGCAGAGATGATCGTGATTCCTCGTACCTGTCCGAGTTTTAATTAATGGGCAAGAGACAATAAAGAGGGACTCGGGGAAAATTGTGGCTGGAGAAGGGCCATGATTAAAATAGGAAACTGGGTCGACGAGAAGTTATCTCGCCGCGTAACTGTTACCGAAACCGTGAGAATTTTTCCAACCAGTTGGGTAGGTATTCATAGTTAGTTGGCTCGGCGTAGAAGCCCGGTCAACTTCTGACTTGGCGGATTTTTACAATAAAAGGGCTGACCAGCGGATCGAGTTTCCTCATTTTTTAATTCACCTTGCGCACAATGGTCAGCGGCCTCGCGTCGGGACCTGCTGCTGGAATACAATGGCGAAGTAAATTTTCTTTCGACAATATAAGACAATAAGCATTCTACCGGAGGCTACGCAGCGAGCCTTTACAGTTCATTGAGAAGGTCGCGCGGCGCGGGTCCAGTTTCCACTCGTCCGGAGAGGACCGTCCGAAGTCAGATGTCAGAGGATCCGCGGGGGGAACGTGACAGAATCCAGGCTGCGCGTCAACGAACGACAATGATCTTGACCTCGTACGAATAAATATGTACGTCGCCGTAGATCGACGAGGTCGCGTCGCCTCTGCGTTTCCGCTTACGAGCGCTAGCGAGCACGTGCACGCGGTTGCGTGGCTGCATTAATAAACATGAAAGCAGCAGCTCGCTAACAATTGCCGCGGCCTCGCCACGCGCGAATTCTTCAATTTCCAGCGATTTTATCGACCGTGACTAACGCGCACGGGTGTTGAGATTTTTCACCCTTCCGGCCAATTATTCTGGCCTTTTAAATGGGGCATACGCTGTAGCTTGCTTAATATTTACAAACATAACTGTAGGTTTTACCGATCACAGTTGACCTGGTATGTATTGAAATTTTGTCCCCAAGTGACGGCCGTCGGCTAACACGTGCGAGTGTCGAAGCGCAAGTTAGTCTCGTGACGGAGTGGCAGGGTAAATCGTGATCGTGTGGAACAAGAACGAAGTGATAATCGTCTGTTGAACACGCATGGGCCAGGTCAGACTTGAGGAATTTAATTTCAAGCTATACGATCGCTCGGTATAGTAGATCGGATTCTTGCCTATGTTTAAAAACGTTTTTCGATCTATTCTCAGATCGAGGCCTCCGCGACTTAGCAGGGTCGATTCGGTTGTATTGCTAGCGAAAGGAAAAAAGCGGCAGTGCGGTTGTTCGTGCTCGCTAGCGCGCGAATAATATCCACGCGTTGCATACAAAGGACGCCCTGTTACGCAATCTGCTCGCGACATTGGTGACAATCATCGAATTACCTGCGAAGCGCAATCGACCGCAGTTTCGCGCGATTCTCGCTGGAGGAACCTCGTTCCGCGAGTCCTACTCTTTGCTCGTTAGTCGTTCGTGAAATGCTGAACGGAGCCGAGGTCGGATAAAGCCAGCTACTCGTTGATCCTCGGTTCTATCTCGCGCGGCCTCCAACACCTGCTTGCACCCGGTCGACTGGTTCCCGGACTTGTGTGACGTTTCGCTTAAAAAGCCCCGTTCCCAACATGGGGAAGAGCAGTGAAATTATCCCTATCGGCTCCAGCTCGCCTGAGGCTGCTCGCGCGACAGCGGCTTAAGGCGCGAAAATAGAGTCGGTGGACCGTCAGTGGAGCCGACGCGAAGCCGCCAGAACGCGACTACGCATTTAGTCTTTAACTGGAAGCATCCGGGAACGGAAGCAGCCGCGAGGCACACGCCACGAGTCCTCCGAGTGTTCCGCGATCGACGGTCAAAACACCCAACACCCAACACCCGGGTGGATCGGGTGCTCGTTTCGCCGGGAACGGTGTTACTGTCGTTGCGGAACGACGATGTGAGCTATCCACGCCGGGGGATGCAACAAGTGCGTCGTTCTGCAGCACAGATCGCGCGGGGGGTCGGGTCGCCATGTAGAAGCTACCCGCGCCGTGATTCGATCGCGACGATCAAAGTGTTTCCATGCGGAAAGCTTGGTCCATCGGGTCCGTACGTCTGACCAGGTACCTACTCGCGTCAGCGACGATTTCCTCTAAATTGTATCGACTAGCCGGTCCTCTCTGACACTTGGGTCCCTCGATCGACTCTGTAAGCGTTCTTGTAGGAATTGCACGGAGAGTCGGGCCGAAATTGCTGCGATTTTCTAGCGATTTGCGCTTCGATGTTGCAGTTGGGTGCGTCGAAAAGCGTTCGGAGGGGCTCGATATAGAGGATATCGGGAGAGTAGTCGCGCGAATCCAGCAAGACGTGGGAGAGAGAAGTAGCGGGAGTGGAATGGATGCCAAGGGAATCGAACGTCCGCCAGGCACTCTCGAGGAAAATCTGTTTGTCTGGATGCTCTGTAGGGCGAGCGTGCCTCAGATATTGGTGAAAAGTATCCTCGATTGCGCCCAGTACTTGCTGGACAAAGTCCCAAAGAGGATGACCCTGGGTTGCCTTCGAATCCTGGCTGCGCTGCTGGTAATCGTTGTGCCGCGGCCCGTCACTTATGTTCTGCTGTATCCGATTTTCAGATTAGTGTTCGGCAATTTGTACCCGGCCTACGCTTCGTACAAAGCGGTGAGGACGAAGAATGTGAAAGAATACGTAAGTATACTCGATAGACTGCCACTTCCATTAGAAGCGATTATGTTTGACGATCCTAATTAATGGGGCTGGCTCTCGAGCACGCCGCGAGGAACGAGCAGAGTTTCGCGCAACTTTGCTTCGCAAATTTAGTTTATCGTCGGGGCCATTTTCTTTTCGGCCTCCTCGATTAAAAGATCCAGAACGTACGTATCTTGGAAGAATCTGTAGGTCGGTAGCTGCTCGGTGGACTTCCATGTCCGATATCGATATCCATCCATGTCTTGCCGTCGGAAATTCCAAGAATAACGTTCGTGTTTACGAGAACCGAAGCGAGGTAGGTACAAGTTCTTCCAAGATGGGTGCACGTTCTCCAAGAATAGAGGTTTCGTTATTTTGGCGCCCAGAGCTCTGCTCGGCTGATTTGAATCGTCCCTTCGATTTCCTTGTACGTCACGAACGTCCTGTATCGATAGTGGTAAGCATTGGTTTTTTCGTTTGCAGGTGAAATGGATGATGTATTGGATCGTGTTCGCGCTGTTCACGTGCGCGGAAACCTTCACCGATGTCTTTTTTAGCTTCTGGTGAGACTCTCATAATTGTTAATATTCGGGCGGACCTGGGCATTGGGCAAGGAAGAGAGACGAAAGGCGATCCACTCCCTTCTCTAACTTGTTGAATCGAGGAGTCCCTGGAACGAAATGGCGGGCGCACGGATCGCATCGAAAGAAAGCACGACCCTCTTTTCGCCGGAAGCGAGTAAAGTTCGAGCGAGTCTGGGGCCAATAAACCGGCGTGAACCAACCGCGTGGTCCGAGGCTCGCCACCGGGAATTCCGAAAGTCTAATTTCGGCCGAGATGGATATTAGCTTACATGCACTTCTGAGGGTTCCACCGGCGTGTCTCGTCTTCCGTCTCTGTTTCTGTTTCTGGTGTTCCTCCCTGCTGTGCCAGATCTCCTCCCTTCATACTCGGATTACAACCAAAAAGGAGAGCCCCGTGTATTTCTGGCATGGAACACACTCGCGCCCACCTCCTCCCCTTTCGTATCGTATCCTGAACGCTTCGACAACACTACCGTAATGCATGCAACTTTTTTCCCCCTTTCCATCCCTCTATCGTCGCTCGCAGCTATATAGTGCCCTCTCTCTCTCTCTCTCTCTCTCTCGAATGCTTGGACACTGCACGGGGAATCGTTCGCGTCTCCCGTCTGTAACACTGGTTTTTCAATCTTTCCGATCCAGGTTCCCCTTTTACTATGAAATTAAGACTATCCTGGTGGTCTGGCTGCTCAGCCCAGCCACCAAGGGCTCGAGTATCCTTTATCGGCGCTTCGTTCACCCAGCTTTAATCCGCCGCGAGGCTGAAATCGACGAAGCTCTAGCACGCGCCACGGAGCAAGGATACACGGCGGTCTTGCACCTCGGCTCCAAGGGTGTGAATTATGCCACCACGGTTCTCATGCAGACCGCCATCAAGGTAAGTCTCGGACAGTCGTAAACACTCACACAGCGAAGCTGGAACGATGAAAACCTGGTCCTGGTCGTCCTGTCCGCGGTGGGATCGGAGGCATCCGATCATTATCTTGGCGTCGATGGAATTTGTTCAGAGCTCCCTGCCGCGACAGGGCGACCGGGAATTCGTTTTACTCAGAATTCACTCAGAACCGTAATCCCGCTTCAGCAACCGCTTCGACGTGCAACCACCACTCGCCAGCTACCTAATCGTGCGATAATTTTTTTCTTGATTTTATGTTTTCGTTCTCCCGCACGCCTATCCTGCACGCCGTGTCACCTCGGCCTCTAATAAAAATACCACCAACGTCGACCATCACCGTCAATCACCACACATCTTTAACAAACCATCGTCGTCTAAATAAAAAAATAAACCAAACACCGTGCCGTAACATTGTAACAAAATCTCGATAACCGAAAAATCAAACGCGCGATCAGCGTTTGCTGAGCCCAGACCCGACCGCGTTGCGCCAACTCTCAGCCAGCCAATCAGACTCGGCGCTTTCTAGCTCAGCCAAGCGTCCGGCAGCATCGACTCCCCAGTCGGAGGTGATCCAGGAAAACGACCATCCGACGACAAGTCGGACGTCGTCGAGCCCAAGCCTTAGCTTGGACGAGTTTGTCCCCGTGGAAGAGGTTCCTAGCATACACGCGGGCATGAATACGGACAACGACCTGTATCTCGATGCCGAACCGGCTAGCTTCAGGGTACCGCAGCCAAAGAAGACCAAGAGGAGCCAAAAGACCAAGCGGGAACGAGTGGAGCCGTCGAGGAAGCTGAGGTCCAACACTCAGGAGGACCTCTATCCCAATTACGGGTACAGCGACGATGACATTTAGCTGCCTTCGACGGCCATCAACCGTCTCCTGCGAGAACACCGACGCGCCTTGCCTCCAAACATTAGCTTTTTTACCATTTTTAACTTGAGCGCGCTAGGTCCTGGTACGCGGGAGAGTAGGTCAGGCAAGCTCGGCGGCTAGCCTCGTTAACGGGCTGAGGACTATCAAAGGATTCGAAAGATTTATGAAAAAACGCTTCCGATCGCGTGAAAAATTCCTTTCTTACGACTGACTCTTGCGTTGCCAATGAGTAAAGACTATTAGGTAGTTATTTGTATCCGATGCACGAGGGCCCACGGTGGACCAGGCTCGCTGTCAACGTTTCTCGATTCAACATCGCTCCAAGTTTTATCGAGGGAGTGTTGGTCCACTTTGGTCGTGAAACCCTCCGGTAGTGTGTTTAGGTAAGAGTTTTCGAGATAGTGCTGTGTGTCTTTCCGTAAATTTATATACTTGGTTGTATCAGTAGGACTTAAGCTATCCTTTCCACGCTCTCCATCTCGACTCGTGATAACCATACCGTGCCTTAGAGATACCCCAAGTTTTTTTTTGTACGCTTCAAGGAAGAAACAGTCTCGCGAGCAAACGGAATTCCTGGACACGCGAAGAGATTCTGTTGTTGTACAACAGCTTGACGAATCTTAGTTTATCCTAAGTTTAAGTACTTGTACGAATCAGAGGTTGCATCCTGATTTTTCAATCGCGTTTTACGATCACCAACTTATCGATGCGTTTGCAGAGCCTGCGAGCTTATTCAATCGTGATTTTGTTAAATCGTACCTGCTGTTGATGAAAAAGTACGCGAAATGCCAAGTAACTCGAGAAACCGAAGAATTTCTCCTCGCCGTATTCCTCGTCCCTCCCGTTTCTAATAAAAATTGTAGTCGCAAAACGAAGAGAGCTGCTCTAAATCCCCGAGTACTTTTGCATCAACCTGCAGCAGGATTCAAGGCGAATCCTATCGGTGCGCACATGTTGTGGAACACTTAGAGATTAAGACTTTTTATACCCGATCCCAAAGATTTTACGCAAAACTCATGTGGTATATGGTATATTCCCTTTTTTTTCTCGAATAAACTTGTTCTATCGACAAGGATGATGGTGATGCTGCTGTTTGGTTGCGTTCTCTCTTTATATGCACAATTGGCGAGTGAAAAGGCACGCGTAACGCGATTACCAAAGTCGATTGATTGGTCCTCCTGTTGGTGCCGAGCGAATCCCGTCCAACGAGTTGGTCCAGTTAATCACGGGAGAACCCGCTTCTTCTGTCGGTGGACACGCGGACACGCTTGCCGTTAACCCGTGCCAGAATGCAAGCCAGAAAGAAACGCATCCGGATAGGCAAGAGACCAGCCTTTGCGTCGCCGAACCCGGCCTAGATCGATCTCTAGACACCTAGGACCGTTCGTTCGTATCCGTGCTCCGGTGACGGCAGATAACACATTAACACCTTTCTTTCCGGGTTGGTAAGACTTTTATTTTTCTGTTCCGTTTTTTCTGTTTTTTTTCTTCTTCCTTTTCGTTCTCGCTGCTCTTTTTCTGGCACCCTTCTCTATCGCCGAGCCGGTCGATTTTCATTTCTCTGCGCTGATACCTAACAAGCAACTTTCCGACACTTTGCGACCGTCGCGTCGATTGCCCAGCAGGCTGAAAATCGAGAATTGATCTTTCAGGGAGGCGGCGGATTGGTGCAGCAACTGAAGAAGAGCTACAGCCTGAGCGACCTGACCGGCGAGAACGGGGACGAGAATAGAAACACGTCGCACATGCACGACGAGACGGACATGGAAGGTTGCTGGCCGATTATAGCACCTTTGTAGCTAAGTAGTAAAAGTCTCGAGTTCGATCGATCCCCAATGTTGCTGGGAGTAGTGTTCCTTCCGAACGTTTCGAAACAAGTAGATCGGTATGCGACGCGACTTGGCGGATATCATCGAGAGTTGTCAGCCGTGTTTGTTACTGTTCGCAGTTGAACCTCGTCGAAGGGAGCACGTCGGAAGGAGGGGCTATAGTCCTCGTCGGACTCAGTCGAGTAGCAATCGAGTAGAAATGTACTTCTCGGAGGTGGACGTGGACGTGAGAGAACCACGTTCCCGGGAACCCACGGCTAGCTTAACGTGCGTATACCGTGTTCTCTTTTAAATAAGCATTTCGGGCGCTGGAATTTCCAGAGTCTGCTGGACACCCGTTGTCTGTTGGATCCGTTACAGATCGCCCCACGCTTTTATAATATTTTATAATCTCGCCACTTTCGTTGCAGTAATATTAGATCCTCGGACGACATATCCAGCGGATACAGCAGCGGAGAAGCGCTGCAATCTACCCGCTCGTCTCAGGGCGATCCGTTAGTTAGAACATCGAGTGTCGGCGCAAGGACACGCGCAAAGCCACGCTCGGCCACGAAAAAGACGCCCGAGGTACTGAATCCCAACATTCGCGAGCCTCTGCAGCAACGCAGATGAAGGCTTTAGTCCCAATATTTGATCGCTCGACGGAAATTACGTCGTATCGTTGGCCATCTGATTCTATAATGGATCCATTTTTTTTTGTGGTATTTGAAGGACGCAGGAGAGGATTTCGACATCAACCACCCCTCTCCCTCCACTCAAAACATCTCACTTCCGACACCTTTGAGTCTCGTGACCCCTGAGCAAGCTCTTGAGATCCTGCTTCTGCTCTCGCAAAACAGTAATGTTGCTGATTATATCCAACTCGATCGTAAATCCTTTCTAGCGGGTAACGATGATCTAGTCGAAAACACCAGTCAATCAGGCCCCAAACCGGAGAGTTGCGAATCGAAGCCGACAGAGTCGAATAGCGACTCGTTGGACCCTCCTCTGACTGCAGAGGTTCAAATCATTCAGAGTATAGAACAGAAGACTGTCGTGGAGGATTCCAGTGGCGCGATTATTAATCCATCGCAAGCACAGCAAATCCAGGGTATCCAAGGAGGAGCTGCTGAAGGCGCAGCAGTTCCTGTTGGAGAAGTCGAGCGCACGATAACCGACGAGCTTTGCCAAAACAAATTCGATGAGCTCAAGCTACTTTTGAGCGAGGCTCACAAGGCTGTTAATAACATTGTCTACACGCAAGAGAAACTGAGGCTCAGCGACGCTAGTATCACCGAGACGTTGTCCCAAAAAGACATCTTGCTCGACCACGAGGCTAAGATGGTAGAAGCCGGCGAGAACTTACAGAAAGACTCCGCAGTACCGCCTAGGGAGGCTGAAGTAGCAAAAAACATGGCAGCTAATGTTACAGCAAAGTTTCACTCGGAAAATGAGACTGCCGCGTCTTTGGATGTCTGGTCCACTCGAAATTTGTCGCGAAGCAACTCTGATAGCATTAACCGCGCAGGGAGGTACAACAAAATGCCAGCACCGAAAGTACCCGTCGCTACAAGCGAGGAGGACTTGAACGATGACTCTCAGAACGCGTTGAAAGCTACCTTGGTCATCAAGACTGGAACCTTGAAGACGTTCTCCAGCGCCACCAGCGCCTCCAAAGACGTATTCATCGCTCACGCTGCGGAGAAGGGTAAAAGAAAAAAGTCCAAGAGGCAGAGGACCAAGGAAGGGTTCTCTAAATTGTTGACGATCCCGAAGAACATCTTCCACAGTGCCTTTTCCAAGGAGCACAAGGGCTCGGCGAAGGGAGAGGACTCGGCCTCGGACATTAGCGCTGCCGAGTCGAGATCGAACAGCATCGAGCCGCAGGAAACGATCATAGAGCTCGCGCCGAAGCTGTCGATCACGAGCCAAGAGAGAGGCGATGATAAGAGCGACAACGACACTTCCAGCAGCTCGGATACTTATGTGCTTGCCGGTGCGGAGAATGGAAATGAGACGGTGAAAGAGAATAACACTGAAATTACCGATGCAGGCAACGTTGAAACTGTGATCTCCGAGTCAGAAATTCCTCAAATCCGTGAGATGCCCCATTCGCCCAAAGTCGGCAAGAAATTAGAGTCAGACATTTACTGAGAGCTTCTACTTGAAAAAAAATATACCTACATACATACATACATACATACATACGTGATATAAGAATGAAGAATTAGAGGGGTCTCTTTGACTGGTTTTCACGAAGCAAAATAAAGGCACTGTTTGTCACCTATCCTTCCCCATCCTCCTCACTATAAAGTGTTTACTTTACCGTACTGGAAATCTGCAGAGGAGAAACGGATTAATTCGTTCAGATCGTATGGAAATGGTTTCTAAACTGTGTTTTCTCATTCGTAACTCCATAGATCACTAATCATTTAGCAAGTGTTACTTCTTGTTGTGCATGTTGTTCATTTCTGTTAACTTCGAAGCGGCACTACTGCCACGTAACGATTAACTATTGCTTCAAGGAGTGTGTGAATTCGGAATAAATTTTACTGTACGTTGATTGTTGCCCCAGTGTCGAAGCAACGTAGTTGCAGACAGTGTGACGTTTATTTTCCTCTTTATTTCATCGATATTGAAAGTATTGAAAACAGTGAAATTCACGCTCGGTTTTATTTGATGATTGAGCCTTGCCCCAAATCCACCCACCCAGCCCGTTACACCCTCGCTGATACCCGACCGTGTGCTTCTGCATTGCAGATAACAAGCTCCGCTACACTCCCCCGCAGCAAGAAGACAAGTAAGAAGAAGGTGGCATGAAACTTGGGGACTGCTGCTGATCGCATCAAGGAATAAGAAGCACTTGCTGCCGACTATAGGTTCGATTCTGGATCAGCAGCGGTTGTCACTGTACTCGTGAAATGACGTTGGGTCTTAGCACTAGCGTTCCTCCATTCGTTTCTACATAGTTCTGCTGTGTAGCGAACGAGATTTTTACCAGGTTATTTTATTTTGCAGCATTCGGCTAAGAATAAGTGTCAGTCGATCAATTTCTATGAGCAAAGTAAAAGCAAGATAGAGCATTGGTTGATGATGACAGGTCCTAATAACACCGTTGCTCACGGTCATCCGAAAGATTTTTAGATTTATATTCCTGCCCTAAGACTCACGCGTTACTCGTTACGTCATTTAAGTCAGCTGTTTTTATATATGAACGTTAAAGGATAGCAAAGAAGAATTCTTAACGTGCTTGCTGCACTCACGATCAAGCGTAGATTTCATTGAAAGAGACGCGCGATGCATGTCGCATGTGCCCGACGTTCAGCAGGATTCCGTGGAATTCCGTGGAATTTCGTTTCTAAGCTTTTCTAAACCTCTGGTAGCTCTGGTATTTTTTCAAACGGTCCGTGTGCCGCGACAAACGGGTTGCGTATTGAAAGAAAAGAGAAATGAATTCTAGTCAAGCAACGAGACATGCTCGGGCAAAACTCACTTTCTATAATTCGTCTATGGGCGGACATATTTGGCGATTATTTGGAGACGCGCGGACTGCGGTGGTGAGTCCGTAAATTACTGTACGAATCGAGTCATCCATCCCTCGTTTCGTTCGCGACTAACGACTTGTCTCCGATCCCTAGACACTCGCTTTCATTCGGACAGTTTAAAACTGAAACGATCGAGCGAGAATGTATCTTCATCGACACGGTCGAACTTGGTTCGTTTCAGTGTTGAACCGTTCGTTTCCTAAAGAAAGAAGGAGAACGATGATGAATTGATCAGAATGGAAACTGGAGATCTAGTGCATGTTACTTATCTTTTGGTTGCGAGTTTTTCAGCTCTCATCTTATCTCGTTTACGTTCTCTTTCTCTTTTGTAACGCGCACGATTGTACCGTGCAGATTTTACGCACAAGTGTTACGACTACTGCGAACGGGAGAGGCGGCAAGATTACAGATGTTAAAGAATTCGTGTATATAGTTTATCGTGCACTAGCGGTCATTGTAAATGTAAAGTCGGGCCTGCCCTTGCCAATACTCCGTTCCCCATAGTGCACGGATGCTAATGCTTTCAGACATCGTGTACTTTGCCGAGGGGGCTGCCCAGCAGGCGAGGGAAAGAGGAGCGTCTCGTCAAGTACTTTGTACACGAGACGTAGTATTATCGATCAGTTAAGGATCTGTTATATTATATGAGTATAGTTGTTGATTTTACCATGCACGTTCTATGCGATGATCACGGCCAAGTGGTCGGACGAAAATGCAGCTGATGCGACATATACATACGTGTTTATATTTTCCGGAACATGACAGTAGTACGTAGCGAATGTAGTGACTAAAGATAAATATAATATGTCGCGTCGTAACGCTGAATTGCGCTTTAGCTTGAAAAATTTCCGTGCGTCGGTATCGGCATTCGCTGCATTTTATCTGCAACAGCTCGAAACTCGAAGCTCGAAGCTCGTCAGAGACAAAGCTAATCATCATTACAATTTATATGGTATCGGTAATCCTTAGCTACCTTGATATCTGTGTATGGACGTATGTGCGGATGTGTGCGAGAGAGAGAGAGAGAGAGAGAGAAGATGCTCAATTAAGAATCTTTGCCTGTACTCGAAAGGGGGGAAGAAAAACTCCTAGACACTTTACAGTACCTCGATATCATTCGAGCTTTGTTCTTTGTAATCATTAAGCCTTTTCGGCGCGGCCACTGCGCGCCGCCAACTACATATATGGTGCTGCGAACTTTCTAATTCGTTTTATAGTTACGTACCCCGGCAGCATGAGGAAAGAACGTGTTCCAAGTGTAGAGATTATTGGAAACTTTATGGAGGATGTGGATAGATCGGTTAACAGTATTTCAGTTTAACTATGTCTGTAGTGAATAAAGTGATATTAAAACATTACGAATGGATTTTTCTTTCGTAAAGTAGCAGGCTGGAGCTTGGAAGATCGAAATAAAATAATTCGTGTAAACCCACCGAAGAAATGCATGAAATCAATGATATGGTTGCATTTGAAAAAAGGATTGTTAAACAGTTGAAAATACTTCACTTGGAACGGAGCTATAAAGGCCGTTATTCATAGTCGCTACTTATTCTTAAGCATTATGCCGCATACTTAAGCATTTGCTTAAGAATAAGTAGCGACTATATTGAACGGAATATATTCATACGACGATTTTTAAATCGTTACTCTAAGGGGAACATTTGTAAATCGCGGGCTTCGACTCAGAGGTGCAAGATGCGAAGATTTCCGACTGCATCGCCGCCTGCGGTGGAGTAAGGAATCTTCGCATCTTGCACCTCTGCTTCGACTCTCAAAAAATAACCTAGTTTTACCCGTGCTGAATTCTAATTCCTACCACGCGTAGCGTTACAATCTGCTTCGAGACTTCACCGGTAACGTTGCATGTGACACTAAAATGGCAAGGGGGTCCTAGAACCCTCCAAACCGGTGACAGAAAAATACATTGGTTTATAGCTCTATTCCATACCTCGTCTGCGGTTAAATTAGTGTAACTGTACATATAAGTACTTGTTTTCAAAGATTTTCTTTCTACGGGAACAATGTTATTTTAAATAATCTTAAGTGACACTTTAGTGGAACAATATTTGCAAGATTATTTTGCTTATACTTTTTAAAGTTGTAACAGTATAAAAAAAATGTTACAGCAACGTGGATTACCAAGGGATAGAGTACTATTTCGTATTTTAAAAAATAAAAGTGCAACTGCTGGCAACATATGTGAAAAACTGGTAATTATTAATGTATAAAAGTTAGGCTTTTTCTTGTTACAATACATATATAGATAACCCTTGTTCAAAGGGGTATGTATCTTTTGAAACGAACTTTTCAGAACCAAGGTTTCATTCAATATTTTGACACAAATCTATTGACAATATGTTGCTGTTTCAGAATTACAATGTGAAAAACGTTGTTGTACTATCGGAAGATGAACTCTGCGAGCTATGGCAACATACGAAGAGCATATTATCAGAAGCTCAAAAGTTATGTACCCAAGCAATAACAAATAACAAAGATAGATATGGGAAGGTAAGAACATTTACATAAGTATGGGAACTCCTTTTGTTAGCTTATAGTTCCTCCATGATCGTTACAGGAGCACAGCCTTATGATTAAACTAATACGCACAATAACTGCGATGGCTCTGGAAACAATTTTGCACAGAGCATTTATACCTAACACTCTGTTGCAAAATGTAATGTCATTGCATTCTGTTGTATTACCCAATATAAAAGATAAACAGGTTGGCATGTTATTACGATCTATGCATCTTTAATACATATTTACTTCTTCTTAACACACTTGCCATCAAAACATGTTCAAGACTACGGACGAAATATCACACCTATTGGAAAGCTGGTGGAAGTCAAACATGATATGGAGGGAAAAGGTGATAGCGAATGCAGTAAAGTATCTCATCCAGAGTTGCAAAGCATCATTGGTAATAGATACATAGACCATGTAAGTGAACCTGCGCGATCCATAGCCGAATCATTCATTCGTATTTCACTTTTAGCAACATGTAAAACGCTTGTACGAGATGAGATCTACTATCAACCTATTGAAATGCGAAGATGCACAAGAACTGATTAAACTCGTCAGAGAAGAGGCTGTGATGTCAGTCAGAGAAGGCAGACTATTGATGTTGCACTTGTTCACGCTTGAGGAGCAATACATATTGGTATAATTCACAGTACCACGTTTGAACGACATAATGCTAACATCGATATCATTTCAGGGTGTTCATAATAACGTGAAGGTAGTCTTACAAACTGCAGGACATAATTGCGTTGCTGGATACGCAGACTTGTATGTGACAGCATGGTCGAGCGCGACGGTGCCATTGAAAAAGTTTATCGTTGAGAATTGCTTGCAGGACATTGTTTTCCATTGCTTTCGCGCGCACAGAGATTCCACAGGAAGAGGAAAGCTTGGTAGAAATCTGTTGACCTTCCTTGCTGCCATTCATGACAGTAATAATGAAGCTGCAAAATTGATGATTCACAACCAATGTAAACCATTACTTTGGAAACACTTGAAGGTATTGGTAGAAAGAAGTAGCATTACATTCACGCGCGTATCTTTTGATTAATAAGGAGTACAACTTTGTTCGCAGGCTCCCGGTTCTTATATCAGATGCAACGCGATAGAGATCCTTTTTATGACAAGTTCTGTGTGCTACAAGTCCGCTGGAAAGGAACGTAACAGCGCGTATCTTCAAAAATTCTATAAGATAATAGGCGATCTCTTGAAAGACTCCGATCATCAAGTGTGCAATGTTGCTATGAACGTAAGCCAATGCGTATCCGCATCCGCAATTCGATTTCCATCGATTCGCTAATATTCTAGAATTTTAAACATTGCCAGGGCCTGTTTAAACTATTAGACAACCACTGGAAGCACATTCCAAAGAATATTATTCGCGACTGGTTAAACGTCTTGCTGCATTGTACTAAAAGTTCGAGTAATTCCGAAACGAGGGCTAACGTTTTTATTGGTTTTAAGAAGATACTAACGAAGGAACGATCTCATAGAATAATTAAGGATTTTCTGCCAAACTTTGCGAACAGCATTTACGACGAGGATAGCGCTGTATTGGAAGCGTTAATCAAACTTCTTTGGCATGCACAAAATCAAGTTGGCGTGCCGTTTTGGGATGTCGTGCCACTCACTTACATTCTCGATCGCTTAGAGGTAGAAGCACGTAACGCGCAAGCCTTTATATTTTACGTAAATTACAATGAATATCGTATTTCAGACTACCGAAGATACATTTCTGTTACAAGAGTTGATAAAACTTGTTTGGCTGCGTATATCTTCAAACTGCGCAGAGAGCCATGAAATGGCGGAAGAAATGGTCTACATAGGAATAAACAATATAAACGCAATTAGGAGGTTTTGCTTTCACTCTAAATTTGCCATAAACTGGGATGTATCTGTAAAACTTGTTGAAACTGTTGTATCTGTAATAAAAGAGGAAATTGAGTGTTTACCCTCGACGAAGGTGGCGAAGAAAACCTGCAGTAAAAGGGCTAAACTCGGCAACGAAGAGAATGGTAATTATGGTTGCGGTAGACATACAGATCAGACAAGTGACGAACCAATCGTTATTCTTACCTCAGACACCTCGGAGGATACGAATCGTCGAGAAGAGCAGGATCTCGATAGTTACAGAGATGTGCAAATATATATCGACGTTATTGCTATGTTGTTAGTGGCAAATGTGAAGAATCTAGACCAAGAAAATTGTAATAGAAGGGACATAGATATCGAGCAAGTAATTGCAAATATTCTGCCAGAATTTCTCAGATACTTTAAGGTAACTTTTCTACAATTAATTTTGGAAATGCAAAATTTCTTCACGATTTCTTCACGATTTCTCTCACCAGGGTACTTCGGTCAATGAATCAGTAATATTTCTATTCTCTCTGATACCGTCCAAGCGTTTCCTCAATAAACTCGAAGTGATAGAAATGCTAGTGCAGCAATTATGCGATCCCAACGCCTCTGATGATGCACTTCTTACTGTTATATACGTTCTCATGAAATGGGACGAGGGGCAAACAATTTTGTTTGCATTGGCAAATCTTTTCGAGGAATCATTGGACATAAGCGTACAGAACAATCAGGTACGAGTATCGTTTAAAAAGTACATTTCATTTGTAGCGATAGATTGCGATGCCAACAAGTTATCGTTCCAGGGCTTTTCCTGTGGCGGTTCAGATGTCCTGAAAGTTAATGAGAAGGGATTAGAATTAAGTCTACGTATTTTAAAACACTTACTGCACGTTGAACACCGGTCAGTCTTAATGAATAAGTATCATCAAGATATGCTTAAATTTTGGGAGACTTTACGTATCTGGAGAAGTTTCATAGAGAAAGAACTGGAGGGCAAATGCAGCACAACTAGCCCGACATCCCAAGACATAATTGTAAATTTTTACCACGAATACGTATCGATGATCCCTTTGCTACATAACAGGGGCGTGTTTAATGCATCGGAACATTTCTCGGAGATTTTATTATGGGTTAAAAAGTAAGTATGTGAATTAATAATTAATTGCATGTCTTTGACGATACTCGTGGAGCGTTTTGCCGTTACATTACATTTCTACTACAGGGCACTAGTACCGCACATACCACAAATGGACGTGGATATCGGCGGCCATCAAGTTTGCACACGTTTGATAAAATGTACTTTTGATATCTCAAATGTACTGCTGAAAGAATACAACAGTACTCCGAAGCTGTGTTGTGATATCGTACTTTTATATTGCAGCTGCCTATCTCCGACAGGAGGCGTAGCCTTCTTGACTAACGCTTTCGATGCAATAATGAAATTGTTAGATTTTAGCAAAATGGCTTACGAAAACAAAGAAGCAAATTTATTAGATATCGTTGTACCAAACCTTGTGTGCGTTACAATGGTTACTTTAACCAGATATAGTAAAGATGTTTTATCTAAGCACACAAATGTGAGTACTTACGGAATTATTTCGATAGAAAAGTATCTGCAATGAATTATTTTCTGTGTTAATTGTTGCAGAATTTAAAAGTTCTGCATGAATTGACGCAAAAGTATTTCTCCGTTATTAAGGGTACCTTTAACGACCAGAAAATGTGCCTCCCATACATAACAATTATGTTCAATACCGCAATTAACAGTACAAGCACAGAAATGACTCGTGTGCTTCAGAATTCATCTATTGCGAAGAAAGATATTCTAATTACAAAATTCCCTTACTTGGCAAACAAAATATTAACAATCATCTTGAACACAAAGAGATACCAAAACCTAAGCGTTCAGGTGTTATCGAAAACGATAACGAGTTACACAAAAGTGCGTATGTTGTACTGTTTAACAGATATTGCAAATTCGTGTATAAAATTTACCGCAAATATGCATAATAATGGTGTTGTTCCTTTTCAGATTGACACGCTTTCCGCTCTAGTAATAATACACAAAATGCTTCAATCATCTGATAAGACAGTGATTAACAGGCTTAAAAACGTAACATTGGCAACCAAAGCACACAACCACAAACAGTCTTACGATACCCCCGCGGATAGGTATAACAAATCTCCACTCTTTTCTCACCAATGAACATAACGAACAAGACGAATAATCTTACTCTTTCAGATCCATAAACGATGCAATGAACATTCTTATAGACGCAATACTGCAGCACTAGCAACTATGAGTGGCTAAAACATTGTATTAGACGTAGAAATTTCACTGTGACTAGTGATCGGAATTTTTTATGCAGTTGCCTGTTTTTGTTAAACAAGACTATTTTACTTAGTTATATATAGTTATATATATTCATATAAAATCAATGAATATTTTTCTACAAGTGCGAGAAGTACAAAAGTAGGATTTCATCGTAGGATTATCATTCCCACTCTGGGTTATCACGCATAGCTGTTAAAGTGTGAATTATAAACAGATATGTAATAATTTTTTTTATACACGAAACATATCGATTCCTGATCGATTATATTTTACATTAAATCTCGTCATACAAGAAATGTAAATAAATCACTGACTTATAATTAAGGAAACAACAGGGTTTTTTTTTCATATACATTTTACCTTTATACGCCGATCAGCCGAAGGACGTTATATTTCGCATCTGTCTAACAGCAGCCACGACCCTGGCGTTACATCCGGAACTGCCGTTTTGGTAATCTTCCGCTGATAATCTCAATAAAAGGGACATGTGTTGCAGATTTTCGGACAAGGATAAGCCAAGTTCCTCCAACACATTGCCAAGGTAATCTGTAACATACATTACGTAAGTCAAAGAATTAAGTACAGCTTTTATGTTTAAGTTAAATGCTACACCGACCTATGTCGGTGGCTAGTTGTTTACAGGCCGCCGAGCTCAACTGACAAATTCCTAAAGTTTGGTCCAGAAACATTTGGCACGTTCCCTTAGCAACGATGTCCAACAAAATACCGGTGAATCCAGATTCGGTGGAACCTTGCGCGTACTGCGGATCCGCTGCTTTCAATGCTTCGGTCAGAGTTGGATTCTCTCGGAGCAAGAACGGTTCTAAATGCTGTGGCAATGTCATTAAATATTGTCCAACTTGCGTTATGTACTCTTGAGGTGCGAAACTATAATCAGGCAGATCTGCACTTAATTGAGTAATTTTATTTAACTCTAATGACCATGCAGGTGCCTTCTGCACTAATAACAGCTGTGTAAAAATCGGTGCAAAAATCACTTCGTATGTCGCGTGATGCAAATCCGAGCAGAGTTTATGGATAGATTTTATTATCGAATCGAGAATAGTTTTTTCCTCTGGAAAAGAAAAAACAGCATTTACGAAAACATCAAGTAGTAACTCCACTCTCAGCCAGATGCCCGTTACCTTTCTGAAACGATGCAACCAAGTTCTCCAGTTCAGTTTGGCTCGATGCATTTAATAGTAACTTTTTGTGCTGCTTAAAAACGCTGCCCGCTATACTTTGCAATTTGTTGTTAGCTTCAATTATATCGATTACCAAGGACTTTTCGAGTTGCTGAATTTGCCCCAAAAGATCGCCTAAATTAATCGTAGCATAGAAATGATTTTATTTCAATTTGCAGATGTCAGCCCAGGATACAAATGCTGCGTCATACCTATAGTCTGCATTAATGTGAGACACATCTGGAACAAATTCCAGTCCTCGTGCTTTACTTTTTTACGCTCCAATTGCAATACAGCTGATTGGTATCTTTCGAGGTATTTGTTAAAGTAGCTCTACAAAAGCAAGGAATATCATTCTATGTATCTGTTCGTGCTTCATTGGAACGCGCGTTTATAGATAAGTCTAAGCAACGTACATTTAAAGATTTTAATAATCCGGGGTACCCACAACCATCTGTAAAGAGCTTGCATCTTTTATTGGCCTCATTTGCGTACTGCATTATTCTGGAAATACTGAGAGAAAGGGTATTGATCGTTTCGCTTAAATCATTCTGCGCGCAAACGATAGACTGGAGCTGATGTTCGAGTTGTGCTGTCTCGTAAACATTATACTTTACGACGTAAGGAACATAAGGTGCATATATTGCCTGCGCTAACAACAGCAATTTTTCGTTCTGCAACTTTCCAAGCGACGATGTTTCAATCGCACCGCTCAGATTTACTGCAAAGTGTCTGGTGATCTGCTTAAGTTCAAGCAACAAAGACAATTGCATAGCATACGAGTGTTGTTTTAGAATTGCTTCTATGCATTCGGGAATGCCTGGATCTAAGCTTCTTAGAAGATCGGCGTATACTTGGATCAAAATATGGATCGAAGTATTTGGAAATACTTGATGACACCATTTCACCTTTATCGAGATCATACTGCTTTAGCGATGAACCTGCGTCGAATGTTCCAACACAGTGACACGCGTGCAAATAAAACATCTATTTACCTGATCGTGCCAACTGGACAATAATCTGTCGTAATAAGTGTGTAGCCAATATGTCACATTTTCGTCCTGTGCTAGCTCAATAGTTCGGCGCCATTCTTGACCCAATGATACTTTCAAACAGTTGTGATAATACTTGAGAAGTTGAGGTAGACGTTCCATTTTGTTAAAGATATCCACATAAATTTTCGATTGTTCTAAAGATTTCACGACGCAAATATTAGCGTGCAAACTGGACCGTGCGGGGAAATATGTTTCACAAGTAATATAGTTTACCTAAATTTGCCGCAGTAAATGCTTGAACTAACTTCGGACTAGCCATTGCTTCCAATCGATTTTTTAAACCTTCTAACTGTAATTTCTTATCTTCATAATCAACGACATTCACAAGCATCGTTAGCGACTTTTGCATGCTGAACAACTTATTTGCAATAGCTTCCACATCTCCAGACTCGAAGACCTGCAACATTCACAGCGACTTGAAGTAAAATCTTACGAGCTCCCGTTTCCTTCGGTCTATCGTATACCTCTTCGACGTCATTGGCTAGCACGGTCCAATTATCAGCCTCGTGTAAGCCCTGCTTCGCAATCTGCAAATCCGTTTTTATCCTGTCTATTCTTTCTAACGATGCCATTGACGAAGCGCTGTTCTTCTCCACCTGTTTAATAAATTTCATCCGAATGAAAGAATAGTTGCGCGATCGTTCGTTACCAAGGGATTAAAAGTGAGACCTGTTGGATCTCTTGCTTCACAGCAACCATCTTTTCTTTCAGAGCTAAGGCTTCTTGCTGCAGCAGCTGCGTGTCCCTCAGAACCCTTGGAAGACTCGAAAGGACAGACTGACTAGTCTCCTCCAGAGCACCATTTACTTGTTGCACGTACAGTTGTAACTTCATCACCAAGGATGAAACGAACGCCTAATTGCACAATTTTATTTTGATGAATTAGAATTAGTTTCAAAACAATGTCTACCACTTTTATCGACACATTTGTCAAATACGTTCGCGAATAATTTCGATCGGAAATTCGAGCGCAATGACAATGTCACGATCGGGATTCGGGCGGAACATCGATCAACAGATTCGTAAATATGTTTGATCGTTGAATGATCAAAGCACCATCATTAGCGACATGGTAAAAGAAAAGGGACAGCTCGCAAAAATGCACTCGGTGTCATTGACCGCGATGCAATGGAAGCCATCAGTTTAGCGACCGACTGCACCAGTGCAGTTGAAATAGAAAAACTGTGTCGAGGGACGAGAAGAGTATCGGCGCGATCGGGACCATCGTAAACAGTACACGACTCACATCTTTGTTTTCTTGTGCCTCGGCGGACTTGAATGTTTTGTTAATCCAGTCCTTGACGTCGAAATTATCTTCGGAAAACGCAGACACATCCTGGAAGCATTCGATTAAGGTTAGGAACTATTCGATTCCCAGTTTCGAAAAAATACTCGGTTTTCGATCAAGTACGATACGATTTCGATCAAGTACATTACGATGTCCTTCAAACAAGTACATACGAGCTTAGAAAAATGAACGATATAAAAAAGGTTAAGAGAGCCACTGGCGTATCGTAACGCGCTGCTTACCATCATCAAATTGGATATTACGACGAATTTGTCGTTTTATATCTTTTCGTCGTAAAATCGAGAGTTAGAACAATTCGTCGCGATCAGCTATATGTCCATAACAATATCAACTCGAAATCAGTTCTTTTTAAGTTCCGTTACTTTTTCTTTATCGCCGCATAGCGCAGAAGTGCTTCGTCGCGGGGATCACTTTGCACTTTGCGCGTTACTTGGTGACGCCAGGATCCGGAAGGACTCGTCACCTTATCACACACCCGATTACGAGAAATTCAAAGCGTTCGCGACATTTACGTGGCATGCAGCCTGAGAAATTATATAGGTAGTGTCGAGGACGCAAGGGCGGATCGATCGCTCCAATTACGTGCAACATTTATCCCTTGGTAACGGTTCGCGGTGCTAGGGTTATCGTATGTACGTACATATTTCGTTCGTACGACCGAGGAATACGAAGAGAATCGCGAAGAAGTTTGGTAGAGCGAGTTCGGTGTGCAGCAGTAGTTACGTGTGTGGTTAGACCAGAGACGATTTACGATAGAATGGAAAACCGTTGAAAGTAAGACAAGTGATTGCGCTTTTAAACGATAGTTGTGATAAGCGGACTTCTGTATCTCGGATTCCAGGCGAGGATTCTACGACGGCAGAGGCCATTCTGGGAAACGGCGCCTATCACCCTTTCACCCCTTCGCGATCATCGGCTTCTGTTGTTTTCCTGTGACACAGTCCGCGTCCCTGGACTCGGACGAACTGCCTACCAGGAGGCGGTAAATCGAAGGGGAAAAGGGAGAGAAAATGGAGAACAGCATGTTATCGGCCGCTTCCGGGCCCTTTGTTACTCGCCACGCCCCCGAAACTGCGTTTGCGCGTGACGATTTGCGCAACAGTTGGAAGTTGGTTGGAATTTCGCCTCCTCGAAATTGCCTTGGCCGCGACGAAAATAAGGAGAGCTAGCTGAGCGAAACCGCGATGTCTGTTCTGTACTTTGCCCTTTCCCTTGCGAGCGTTGAACGCATCGAGCAAGGCTGCTACACACCACTGCTACCTCCCAGTTTCTCTCGCACACACGCGTACGTTTCGTTTCTGTGTGCACGTTACCATACCATACCATACCATACCATACCATGGACTTACTATATGCGTCATACAGATTATTCGAAACATTCGCGGCGTTGAGTTTGATTGTGCCTTGTTTATGCCACACTCTGATGCATCATTAAGTTATGACATGTTTTATCTTGTTATAGATTTCGAACGAGACTTGGAACATTCATATTCATATGTATGCTCGCGACGGGAACAATAATCTTTCGCGCAAAGCTGGACTTTATTGCGGATGGCAATCAGGTTCAATCACTACAGCGTATTAGAAGCGTATGCATTTAATGTCGCGCATAAAGTGCGTCGATCGGAAGTCCAATTTTCTAATCTCGACGTGCATACGAATGCGTGCCGTCGACGGATCGCCCTTCAATTCGACCAGACCGGAACGTTTCGAAAACCGCAATTCCACTCGGTCGTTTTTTCTTCCTTTTCCAACAAAGAAAGCACACTGTCATCTGTTGTAACATTGTTTGATCGTTTTCTGCGCATAGTGATGTCAAAAAGTGACCAATTATCGCCACATGTTCTGGCACAAGTATAATCTAATATTTATCGTCATGGTATTGGTTTCATTATCTTGCCACGACACAGCGCGTCCTAAAATTCTTTAGTCAAAGTGGCAAAATTATGGAACCGTCACCCCTATACGGAGAGACCATTGTACCCGAGTCCCAGGTCGACTATGCTATACGAGGGCCCGTAGGAAGGGCAAGGGGTGTCCTCGGCCTTGAGACCAAAACCAGCCAATCCCAAGCCTTTGATTGCTCTTAGAGGCCACGGGATTGGCTAAACGTTCTCCGTGATACTAACTACTTCCGGTTGGAAGGACAGACCGATTCCACACAGAGAGAGCAGAGGCCTCGGTGAGTTGAGAGAGAGAGAGAGAGAGAAAGAGAGGGAGAGAAAGAGAGAGAGAGAGAGAGAGAGAGAGAGAGAGAGAGAGAGAGAGACAGAGCAGGTAACGTCGATTTTCTGCTGCCTTTTATTCTGCGCTCCTGCCAAGCACTATTCTCCCGAATGCACTGTCGACAAAAGAAGCGTAGAAAAACTGCAAGCGGTTATCAATGTGCGATAACGAGCCGGCCAACAACGAGTTCGGCCTAATCTCCCTTCCCGCGGGAAGGTGTAATTCGCATCCCAAAATGGTTCGCCGCGTGGCTCCGATTACGCATTGCCTAACCCTGCGATGAATAAAGGCTCTCCCGAAACCAACGCGAATATTCACGGCGCGGAGCGGATCGCACGAGGCTGCCCATAAGCCGCCACGTATAAAAAAAACTGCTGAACCGCGGCGGATCCGCCGTCGCGAATATTCGCGTTGATTTCGGGGGAGCTCGCGCCGCTGGTGGCTGTGTAACACGGGGAGACGCAAGTGACTCACTCTCTACTGATACTCGCTACTGCCAACGATTGGCTTTAAACGCTCATTCCCGTGAGACGCAGTCTGCCTACCAAAACTATTTAATTTTTTATATTACGTCCGGCTGTGATACGTTACATTGGTCCAGCCAATTTTTCGCTCTGGTTTTTACAGCACACAACACGCTTCCGACCTATCCAAGCTTCTATATCCTCGCACCGGCGTGCCAAGCCGACGAACCCTCAGACAATTACTCATAGGATTCAGGGCGAGTACTTGTGCTTAGGGTGAACGACTCCCTAATGCACGAAAATCGTCACCGGCACCTCCCGCATAACGACAGCCTCCTGAAAATCGCTCTGTGTGCTGCTAGTGAAGCGACAGTGGCCGCAGCCACTTTTATTTTGGCTTGGTGCGCGCTGCTCCCTTTGTTTTATCGCGAGTTTCTACGGGAATCGCCGGAATAGAAATACTAGAACAGATCCTTTCGCCGCGCATAGAAGCGAAATACGCCCCGTTTGCCTGCAATACGATCGACCGTGCCAAGGTAACAGGTCCTTAACCTGTCTTCTTGGAGCTTCGAGAACCATAGACGATCGTTGGATCGAAAAATGGCCCGCCGAGAGCGGACGCTGTAAAATTTCAAATCCTACTATAACGGCAGCAGAAGCGGCTATTTATCTTAATAATCGTTGAACGAGATGCAGGGGTCCAGCGTCGTTGACACATACATTATTGGTTCATCGCGCCCGAGTGAGTGTGCAAGCTTATCTCTGGGCGTATGCGAGGAGGAAATTATTCAGCCGGTTACGGCAGAGACTGTACCACCGAGTCCACGCTACGCTTCTGAGAAAATAAACTCTCCCGCGCTTCTTCGATGCTCGTGGCCCCGCGCGCCCGCGGTACCCACTTCCTCCATGAATTCTCTTCCTTGAAGATCGAGTTGATTCGAGTAGCCAACGCTTCCCCCTTGGCGAGACCGTAGACTGCGCGATCCCGCGTTGCAGAAAAAACCGTAGAGACGGCGAAAAAGGTAAAAAGGAACGGGTGGCGAACGGGATATCGAACTTTTTTTGCAGCCCCTCCTCTTGCTTCGTGCATATATTGATTTTTAGAAATTCCTCGCGAGACGGACGACCGAGCGAGCCCGTGTTACTCACGGGCCCGATCAAGGAAACCGCGTGCAGAAACAGAAGGGCCCGGGAAAAGGAACGTCGTGCCTGGAGCCATCGCGCTGCGAGGACGATGTAAATGTAACACCGTTTTGCGAACCCCTTTCTGCGGGCAATGCCTGATACATATACATATTGAGAATTTTTTGCCAAGGTATCGTTAGTAGATGTTTCTTTTCGTATGTTCGTCCAACGATATATAGGTATTACTTGCTTCAAATACCATTGATCAGCGTCGGTGAAATAAGACGTTGCGCCTCCCTTACCTCTTGGAAATCTCCAGTAAAAGATTTGGATTGAAATCAAGGATTCCCAACTGGATGACCATCTTCCATTAAATGGCAAATAAATCGATTGATACTTCGGGGGGCGCTACGATCAAGTTGGGAACCCCTGATTTAGATAGTGCATGGCGGTTTACGTGCACGGAATTTCTGTGTGGCATCGAATGTTTTGTGCAACAATGGGAGAGCAAGTTGGAACAGAAGGAGAGAAATTTATTTTCCTTTCGCGAACAATAGCGCGATGTCTAATAGGAACGTAGGGAACTTTCTCTTGGAACGGATCGTTTATAAGCTCGGTCGTATGAAAAGCCGTGAAAATAATGGCGAGAGGGTGGTGTTGCGCGAGCTGGAAAGCATATATTCGTATGAATGTTTGCGGCATTTGTTTTTCTAACAGCGGGAAAATTCCTACCCACGTTAGACATAACGCGAGACGGCCCTGCTCATAGTCGAAAGCTATCGAAGGCAGTCGAAGTTGTCCGAGGACAGTGGAAAATAGTGGGACGTTTCCCCCCCGTTCTCGCTTCTAACCGACCCTCTGCCCCCACTATTGGCCGCGCATCCCTTCCTTGCCGGTCGATGTCGCTCTCTCTGTTTCTCCCGTCGCTGCTGTCAGTTCTCTCAGTCGCTTCCTCCTCCCTCTCTGTCTCTCTCCGACACGCTGTCCCCCTCCCTCTTGGCCGCAATCTTCATCGGTCTCTGTCTCTCCTTCTTGCTCGTTCGGCTCGTTCTTAACGTCAAACCACTTAGGGCCGCGGACCTCGGCAGTCAGTCGATCTTTCCTAGCAGCAGCATTCCGGCATTTTCCACCTGATCGCGCGCGGGCGGTCCGGCAAACGCCATTTTGTTCGGTCACATCTTCGTTACTCCCGTGAGAGCAGAGAGTCCTCGTGCGTAAAAACGTTCGTATGTGCCGCGCACCCTTCCACGCCCCGTGGAACACCTGCGTTTCCCGAAAACACAACAAACGAAAGAGACGCACTTTGTAACACGCGCGCGCGCGCGCGCATTGTTGTTGTCGTTATCGTTGCGTGGTCGTGGTCGTGGTCGTGGTCGACGTGGTCGTGGTGGTGGTGTAGTGTACCGGTGATTTTTGACTTGGAACGATTCGTTCCACCGTGTCGAGAAAGGGGCAAATCGTGAACGCGGAAAAGGACGCCGGGACGAGCTGTTTTGTCCGTCGACGAGAGAGACCCGCACGGAACGGAGTGCGTGACCCCGCGCGTGGTGTTCTGCTCCGCACGTTTTTCCCTTGATTCAGCCACGTTCAGGACGACGCAGGGAACATAATACACCGAACAACGTGAGTACGCACCCAAATTACATTCCATGTTCGCGGGTATCTTCACTGTCTCTCCGTCTGTCGCACATTCGAACGTTAGATCTTGTTTTTTTTCTGCCTGCATGGCATCGTCTGCCATGTTAGACCGGCGTCTCTTTTTCTTTGTCCCTCTTTCTCTTTTGCGCGCGCTCTCCCTCCCTCTCTCTCTTTCTCTCCCTCCCTCCCTCCCTCCCTCCCTCCCTCCCTCTCCCTCTCCTGCGCGCTCTCGCTCGCTCATATCTCCCCTCTACGTTCTCATCCGTTCCCGCTTGTAAACGCGCTCTTCCCTACCTCTCGCGTCTTTCGACAGGAGCGTCGACACGATTTTTCCGGTCGCAAATTTTAAATGATAATACGCGGACCACATGCAATGATGACGATGACAGCGTCAATGGGCAACCGATGAGGATGCCACCACTCCAGCCGACCTTTCTCTCGCCTTCTCGTTCACGCTGCTACGCCTATATTGTGCTTTCCTCTGCGTAATAATTTCTATGAGAGTACATAATAGCCATCGCGACATGAAATGTGAGAGCTTCGTCGCAGACCAAGCAGAGACAGAGCGGGGCAAGGGAGAAAGACAGAACGAGAAGACGTTGGTAGGATCGGACGCGAATGAAAACGAAACCTTCTTTCTGGTCCCCGCGATTCTACGCGAATGCGCGTGGACGATTTCTTCCGACGTTTTTCTTTTTCGCCTCTTTTCGGAACGATACACTTTTCGTGGAAGCCGTGCTGTACGCGCGCCCGCGCGCACCCTCCCGTTCTTTTAAAGCAAACATAACCTTAAACGATAGCAATTACGAGTATCTCTGGCCTGTTTGCGCCTACGTTGGAACACAGAGAGGCGCGGTTCTTGACATTTGGACGTTACCGACCGATGCGCACAGCACACGTGCATAGCGCAATAAATTCTAACGGACTCGAAATAATTAGAGGTCTGTTTGTTTGCCGTAAATTTTCATGAAAGCATCGCGCAGGGAGGGGAGTGGTTACAAGGCTTCTGTATAGACGCGTAATAGTTGATGGAAGGCACGTGCTCGAAAAATGTTTCGCACGAAACGTGAATTGCGCCTTCCCAGTTGCGAAATTTTTGAATCGAAATGGTTTCGTGGTGACTCATCGTTGTGAATCAGATTAACGAGGGAGCTTTCCATGAATTACCGCCGCGCAGTAAACCGAAGATGATTGTTAGACCCTTGACTCTTATCTTGACGCGGAAATTTTTCGTTTCTAGGAATACCTGTAACCACTCTCCCCGTTTTTGCGAATCGACTAGCGACAACTTTGAAAAGTGATGCAATAAAACCTTAAAACCCTTTCCTTCGCGCTCATCTACGAATATTCAAAAGAAGAGTGTTCTCAGCTGAAATTCAGCTGATTTTTCACCCTTTCGTTCTCTATTTGTCTTCTTCGTGCTTTCTTCTCGCGCATTTTCTTCTTCTCTTATCTCGCTCGGCGATGGTGTATCGCGTCATAGTTTGGTCGATGATGCGTCATCGTGAATTATTAAAATATTCGAAAAAGAGCGCGACTATAGTTGACGTCAGTGCAGCAGACCACCTGCCTTGAACGCAATTTTCTCCAACACGTGGATCGGGCCGCGTTAGTCGTCGCCCGTCGTTGTGCTAATTTATGTACATCGGCTCTGCGGCGCGGCGACGGGTTTTTCCAAAAATAAAAATACGACCGAACGCGTCGATCGGGCGGCTGAGCTCGCGACACATCGGAAAATTACCGATTGACATCACGCGAGACGGCTCATGTTTTTTAAGGCATTTTCGAGGCGGTGCCACGGGAAATCTCGTTCGGTCGCTTTTCTCGGCATCATGAATTTTCATGGATCCCCTTTTTCTTGCAAAAAAAAAAAAGAAAAAAAACTGTAAAATAAGACGTGCATCTAGAGTGAGAAGAAACCGCATCTGCGATCATTCTGGTGGCTCCAAAGATCCTCGATTACGCAATCTCGGCGTCGCGAGTGTCGAGCCTGAAATTTTCCAAGTTAAAATATATAGGTAGAATCCGACGAGTGTTTGTTTTGCGATCGGGTGGCAATGAAATGTCCTGATTTCGTCGCACGGTCGATACCTCGTTAGGTGCACTTGTCTGCGATATCAGCCTCGGGAACGAGAATATCGACAACTCTGGTATTTTTCATTTCATCCGTTTACGGCGTTGTCCGTTTCCGTTTGTTAAGGGGAATACTCGACTGGCAGTCGCGAACCTCTGGCACGAAATTGAAGAATAGAAGTCTATTTGCATTAGAATCGCTTGGCTGCTCGGTCCTCGATAAAGCAGCATTGCTCGCGACCTATTTTTTATCCTCTTTCTCCACTTCGATACCTCCTCCATGAATTTGCATTAATAATACGGAGCAGAATGCGTAAAAAGAGCGCGTCGAAAACAGTGTTATTTCCGGCGGGGTGCACGCGGCGCGAAACGTGCGTGGAAAGGAAAGGGAAGCAGAGGCGGGACGGTAATCAGTGGCTAATGATAATCGATACGCTGACGACGGAGAGATATATCTTTCGGCGGGAGCGCGCAGCGGATGATCGCGAAAAAATACGAGGATGCGGAGATTGCCGGGGACTCGCGCAGCCATGCGGTTCCGGAGCACGCCGCGTTGTCACGGTGCGAATGACCTCTGCGCGCTACGCGCCGCGCGCCTCCAGAAAACGGCGTCGCAGTTAACGACGTCATCTTAGGACCCGCGAAAATTCAGCGACGGTGATCGTTGCGCAACGGCTTTGCCGGTGTAAGGCGGTCCCGATCGACGTACCTACATGCGCGCGCGAGATCGGCATACGAAATCGTTCACCGGGCTTCATTTCCCGCCGCCGCGAATAACAAATTGCGTATTTATCGCGGGGGCCCCTGAAATACCAGCGAAGCGGAGGAGCAGTAACCACCACCACCACCACCACCACCACCGATGCAACGGCGACGCCGAGGACGCGCCTGGTGGGGGATTGGAGTCAATATCGAAGATAACCGTGCGAACGTCTTGACTCGTCTCGGCCCCGTTCAATCTTTTTCCGTGCCCGCTCGAAAAATTGCGCGCGCTCTTCCCCTCTCGCGGCCGCGGCTTTCCACGCTACTAGTAAGTAGGTATTTGTGTAACGCGGGATAGTGACCTGACGCGTAAAACGCACTCGAAAACGCCTTGATATTTGCTGCTTTTCCCATTGTTGCGAACACCACGCGGCCCTCCCCCACACTCGGCGATAATTACAGCTCTGTGTAGATCGTTTCTGTTATCGTTTTTATTCCCCGCCAGCGCACGCTGGGTTCACGGCATTGTTCGCGCGTAAATACCGGGTGTCTTGTGGAAATCCTGATGCATTCACTTAAGGAAATGTAATTAGCAGCTGAAGGACTACTTGAAAAGGTGAAGCCTGGAACTTCTGCCGGCTTACTGGAGCGCTTAAAGAAGATTACACAGGACACCCTGTGTGTACTCGGAGAATCGTAGCGATAAACTTGGTGCGTCCGTTTAGGGATTTTTCATACTTGGCTCCCGTAGACGCCTGCGAAATTAATTCCGCGGCTTTTTCTTTCTCTCTGCCTCTCTCTCTCTCTCTCTCTCGCTTTGCGTTTTTCTGGCTGTGTACATACAGGACACTCAGCGACAAACCTTTATCTTGCGTCACTATTTTTTCCACACCTCTAATCCCGACGCTCGCGAGAGTGATTTATATTATCATCGTTACTAGCATCTTTTTCCTAGTAAACATTGATAGGTCGAGACGAACGCCAGTTCCCTGTTTTGTCTCTATGGCCGTGACGAGCTTGGAAGCTTTTTTCCTCGGCGTGGCTTAGTTTTTTATTTACGCGAAATTGTCTGTTTCGTCGAAACGATGCGGATTCAGCGTAGTGCCGTACCGTGACGCCATTCAAGTCCGTGGGAGCTTTCGAACTGTTTCAAAAGGTCCGTTATTCGTTACATCAGAATGTTTAATTGAGTAACGGCTGTTTATTAAATTCGAATCAACTTTGTAGACGGCGTAGCCATTAATTGTTCGGCCAGTACCTAGCGCAGTTGAACTTTTCTGAGCTTTTTTATTCGGTGCGATAAAATATTCTGGATCAGAAAAGGGTCTAAGGGCCTAAGAGTCCTCGTACAGAATGCAGAGGGTTTTTCGCCTGGGAGGCGAGGCCGTAAATCGTCGGGGTGATGAAATCGAGCGAAGTAGATCGAATTTCAAAACACAGCCACCGTCTGTCGCTGAACGTTGGCTTTCTCTCCCTCGTGCCGCGTTCTGACAAAAACTTCAAATTCCGCGGCGGGATAATGCCGCGGGCGAAATCCCCCGGTATGATTAATGCCGACCGACGCAAAACTAACGCTCCTCCGTCTAGCCACCTATGGAAAACTCGATAAGCGACAAAAAATAGGCACCAGTGGAATGAAAACAAGTGCCGCAAGCCGCTCATCAATTTATGTGCGCGTGAAAGTCACTTGCGTGCCGCGCAATCACTTTTTCATCCGCGCAGCATCTCTCAAACGATTTTCAACTTTATTCGTGGACACCTCCGCGACTAATTTCAAAGCATATCCGCGGATGCGGGAATAGCTGTTTAAGATTGGAGGAAAGCCCAAGTCCTTTTCATACAGCGATCTCTATATTTTCCACAAAATTACCCGCGGCGTTCGCGGAGCTTTCCCACGTGCCCCGCAAGAATTCTACCTTCGCACGGTGTAATTTCGCGAAATGATACTCGCGCGCGTGTTCCGCATGTAGGAGAGCGCGGAGACAATTAAACGCGTCAATAAGAGCACACGGTGCGGGCGTAGAACGAGGTGTCAAAGAGTCCAACGGGGCGGGGGACGCGGCTAATCGCCGGGAAGGAGGAAGGAAGAGAACGCTCGGGTTGTTGCATGCTCGAGGATGGATGCCGCGGAGAAATCTCTTGTTCATTTTCACACGTTGCCGCCGAAACAGTAGGTAGGTATTGAAGCGACGATCGCACGTCGCGGTCGCAAACCAAATTGATTCGCCCCCTCCCGTTTTTTTGCCAATTCACTGTTTCGTGTTTCGAGGGAAGAGAAACGTTGGAAATCCGGGAAATCCGGGAATGGTTGGGAGCGTGAGAGGCGCTTTTCAGTCTTCGCTGATGCCTGCCCATAAAATCACGGGATCGTGGTAGATTATTTTACCTCGGGCAGTAGAAGAAGTGGAAGCTCTGCTTTCAGCTTGCCGATTCTACGGGTGTCAGAGGAGGAGGCCACTTTGGAATATAAAGCCCGCCTCGCGAGAAGAATAATCGTTCTATGTTACCCATGGCGCGCGCCATAAAGCGAGCCGAGTTACGTTGCTTGTTTTACGCGCTCGCGAGCTGCCTTTCTGCAGAGCCGAGCGAAAAATCCTTTTCGAAGAAGCGGGGAGGGGGGTTGGGGGGGGGGGGGCTCGCCTTGCTGGAAAATAAGCAAGGATCGCGAGGAAAAAAGGGGGGTAAAAGCGTCGTTAGTTATTCCGTAGCATTGTTGGATTCGCCGAAGCACGAGGCAAAGAAGAAGAATCTTCTCCTTGCGAGTCCAGAAATTTCGCCGAGGAATAAATTCGCATGGAAAGTTCCTCTGAGGGAACCTTTTCCTGCCGTACCTCGCCTCTCGGAGTATCAGTTTCCGGAATTTCGATCTCCACGATCGCGATAAAGTATAGGTAGGGTAGGTACGCTCTCCAAGGGTTAAGTTGGAACTTTTAAGAAGCAAGGAAGAGAGGCCCGCTACGCTGATGCATGGAAAAATGTACGGTCTGCTGCGAGTATCTACATACTTCGGAATAGTTTCTCCGTACACGGGCGAATCAGGTTGCGTAGCCCGTAGGAACGCTTATTAGCAACCCCCAGGAATCCCCTGTTCTTAAAATTTCTCCCTTCTTTTCCGAACGAGGAGGTAGACTGTAGAGAATTGGTCGCGACTCTCACAATTCCCCGGCAGCCACCCTCCGGCACAAAAAGGTGTTCTCCCTGAAAGTATCCAAGCACTCTAGTCGGTCTGTCGGACCGTAAAAGCAGGAAAAACCACGGGTAGTGGGTACGTGTCCTCGCGAGCCAGCGAAACTCTGCTATCGAAAGGAGGCACGAGAAGCTTCTCAGCGTCTTTCAGAAAAAGAGTAACGATTCTGCCCCCTCCGTCGCGCTGGCTCGTAAAACGAAAGGAAGTGTTCGCCGTGGCGCGGAGGTGGCCAGCAGAAGAGAGCTAGGCGAGGAGCGGGAGGGGGGATTATCGATCGAGCCAGAAACCTTTTTCCAATTCGCCGTGGCTCCTACTCTTCGGTAGGTATAGGAGCGTAGGGTATAGGCCTTTGGAAATTGACTCGATTCGCTACCTCGCGTCCGTTTGCTCGTTAGAACGTTTGACGACATAATTACGAACGATCGATAATAAGAAACGCAGCCGGCTTCCTGTCGTGAGTCGGGTCGGGTAGGGTCGCCTTTGCACCGAGATGCCACGCTGGATTAAACGGAGGAGAAGGAACTTGTGTCGCGCCATTAAACAGAAGCGGAAGATCCTAGTAGCGTACGGGGGATCGGTTTTTCCGCGTAAAGTACCGTTCATAATGGAACAGATCTTGAACGGGTTATCGTACACCTTCTTGCACGGCAGACTTCCTGCCTTCGTTCAAGATTCAGCCGAGCTCTCTGCTGCCCTGTCCCCCCCCCCCCCCCCCCCCCCGCCTCTGTCTAAAACCTCCTTTGCTGGCTTGATTTATCTCTTAAACGGCTACACGCCTTTTCGGTTGAAACCGCACGACGCAACCGAATTGATTTCCCGGAAGGGAAACCCCCGCTACCTCCGCCGACCTCCCTTCGCCCCCTCTAACTGCCGAAAGCAAAAAAAAAAAATAAATAAAAACCGCGGCTTCTGAATATTTCAACGAGCCGCTCGAGTCGCAGTCGATAGAAACGTCCATCGAGCGTGTTCCGCCTTAATTAAACCGCACGATGGACGCGCGTCGGTGTTTCGCGGTATCGTGTCGTTGTAAACGCGTGTATCGCGACTTTTATCGCGAGTCGAAATTGAAACGATCACCGCGCGCGATTATACGGGGTAAATTGAATCCCCCGATTCCTGGGATTTTTCGAAAACGGACGCGGAATCGACAGGTGCTCGCATTCCCTGTAAACGAATTCCGGGGACGCCCAATGATTTCGCGGCCCGTTTTCTTTATCTATTTATCTGCAGCACAAACTGTGGGTAGGTATGTATTGTAGTTTGACGAAATACCTAGGTACTTCTGTACACCGTCTTGCATTTCCCCTCACGGCCAAGAGACGCTTCGCTGCATTTAGATAGCCGGCATTCGCCTTTAAGCGATATCGACAGTCGGACGTAGAAATTTTCTTCGTTTTTTTTCCGCCTGGAAGCAGATCTGGCTGGGTAAAAGCAAAAGTTTTCCCATTTAACCGGTGCTACCTAGGTATCACTGGCTCGCGAGAGCAACGCAGTGCCGTAAGATTTATGGAAAAGCCTGTCGGGGTTGATTTTCTTTTTTTACATACCTTCTGTTGACGACTTTCTCTTCCGCGGGAACAATGTGATAAACTCCTTTAGATGGTAGCATTTCTAATTAGAGCGATAATTACTTGGTTCGAAAATCCCCGCTGAGCCCGCCCCTAGCACACCGAAACGAGACAAAAGTCTCGGCGGCCGGCGTCGGCGGCTATTAGAACGACACAGCGGGAAGGAGCTGTCGCGAAATAACTTTCATTACAGAATCAAGTATGGAGAAACTTGGTAATCCCGGGTAAACAGAGGGTTAAGGGTCGCGCTTCATACACACAGAGAAGAAGGGTAGAGGAGGAGAAAGGGAGGAGAAAGGGAGCACGTAGGCGAGTGTTTGTGCGTGCAGGAGAGAAAGCCAAGCCGCGGAGGGGGTGGTAGGGAAGACAGGGGGGTTGCATAGGCTTCGATGGCCAAGGGAGGTATACAAAAGTATGATAAAGGGGCTGGCTGGAGGGGTGGATCGCGGAAGGGGTGTTCTCGGTGACTCGTCGGAGGAAGCGGTGGGGGTAGCGTCAGCGTCGGGGGTGGCTGGTGGAGGTGGTAGGCGGTGGAAGCGGAGAAAAGGGTTTGTTTGAGAGCATCGACGACCAGACGGGGCCACTTGCCTCCGTTCGACACCCTCTTACGCGCCTATCGCCCCGCTCCGGCTGACGTCACGGACCAGCACACTTTTAAACGAATAATGCAAATTGATTTTGCGATTGTCGTCGCCATCAACGCGCGTAGATGGCGACCGCCGAAGCTTCTGCCGCGTTCAGGGACCACCTTTTATTCCAGACACCCGCGGCCAACTGTCTTTCTTTATCAATGCTGATCCCCGCCTAGCGGACACGCGAGATGCGCCAACTTTTACGAATGTTACGTGCCTTTGAAGCTTGAATCGAATAAACGACATTTCCATCGTCTATAGAATTACCACGGAGCCCAGTGCACCAATCGAGTGCAGCGACAAGTGGAAAATTGTTAGGTTTTGAGACACGCTCGCGTCCAGAGTAAATAGAGGTCCAATAATAGGCCATGTTTTTCACGTTTTTCACGTTTTTCACGTTTTTTCGAGTAACAAATTTAGGTACAAAGACGTCGATAAGTTTTCACTTTTTTTTTTAATACATCCCTCGATGTGTCGTTTATGGTCGAGCCGGTGCTGTCTGTTTTCATTGCGGTCCCTCGAGATTCCGGTAGTTTCTCCTCGCGTATTTGTCAGCGGACACTATCAAGCAGCGTAGTAAAGTTTATTTGGTAGTTTAAGAGAGCGGACTTTCTACCGTCATTTTTTTTTCTGTTTGGGTTTCCCAATCCACTGGCTCTCGCGAATTAATCGAGGTTGCCGGGCGCGGAGCAGGAAAAACACGTGGCAGGGTGAAGGAACTTGGGCGACGACGATATTTTTCGACGAAATTCGAACGAACGCCTTTGGGCCTTGATCGCGGTGTCCCGCGAGTTTCCTGTTTTTCAGGAATTTTTCATGCACGGGGCTCGTGTTCGGCTCGCACGACCTTCGATCCGCTCCTCGACATGGCAGCAAGAGCAAAGTCGGAGAGGCTCGGCCAAAAGATGCCACCATCGCCTCGACGAAGATCTGCTCGCAAAGAGATTTATTTTTAATTAGCCCAAGTAACGTGGGCCGACTGCGGGAAATGAAACGACCGCGATCGCTGATTAGCGAGACTGAACTGCATACTAATTATCGAGAATGGAGTTGCGGATGACTGGAGCGCGGTTATTTAAAAACCGTATCATTGGAACATCGAAGTGGTTTTAAACCTATACCTACCCACAGTTCTCCGACGAACGTCACTTCGACACGTCTTTGTTAACACGACGTGCAAACCGGTTCATCGTCGCGTTGATTAATTAATTGATTGCGAGAAGACAGCGACGATCAGGCTCCAGAAATAGCGATTCGATAAAACATTCGGCTCGATCGACGAACCGGATGGCCGATTAATCGAGAGCACCGTGACCGCCACACGTCGTCACAGGATAAAAGGACGTATGCCGGCGAGTGAATCGTTCCTGCCAATTTCCATTCTAAAAGCATGTTGATTTCAAGATTAGGGATCCGACGGTGCTGCCCGCCTCTCGATTGCTCGATCGCAACGCATGCGTAATACCGAGTGATGCAACTGTCGTTAGATTCGAGTTTAAAGATCAGGCGAAACTGGTCCGCTCTCAAGTTCGCTGAAAATATATCCCCTTGCAATCGTTACACCACGGTGTCTCCTGTTTCTGGCTCTTGTCAAACATTCATTTCGCAATTCCGCGGACCCGGCTGGCACGCTCACGGTTTCCTCGGCCCTTTCGGAATTTCAAGTACGCAATAATTTAATCCTTCGTCTTTCCTTTATGCCCGGCGCATGGCAGAGTAGAAAGGTTAAATAGATTAATTGCTTAGGTCGGATCGATCGAGTATGACAGGGTGGCTCTCTGTCCCTCCCTCTTCCCCTCCCCCTTCACCGCGCCCCTCTCCGTCAACCCCCCTCCCCCTCGCCGCTACTTTATTCCTTTTTTCCTGCGCCTGGAAATTGCTATCGCTTTGAGAATTAAACCTGGACTCGGTTCACTCGCTGCGAACGGAACAAAAGGGTGGTGGTGGGGGGGGGGGGCTGAAAGGTTGGAAGAAACGGTGGTGGGGAGGAGTGGGGGGGTAGAAAGGGGTGGGGGCGGTAGGGGGCGCCATAACGATGATGCTCGTTATTCGAAAAAGAAAGAAGAAAATATATCGCTGCCGAGGACTGTGATGAACGAGAAAGCAGAAGGCCGCCTGATATCGTTTTTTCGCTTTAATAAATCCCTCCCGTCTCGCCGTACACTTTTTACTGCTACGATTTTATTCCCGATGACTCTCGAACGTCGGGGCGCCTCGTTTCTTCCTCTCCTACGGCCGACACACGAGTCGCGTTACATAGCCGCCGTAAGAAAGGAGCTGCCTCCTAATCAAAATTCCTTTCCGTAACGCGATAAGATACGCCGCGTGTCGTTTGGTAAACGCGTCCTACCGACGAAACGGAACACTGGTCGCAGTGTCGCGTCTTGTTTTATCCGGAGCTCCCGAAAGAATCTGCTTGCCGGGTTGCTCGCTTGCCGATCACCCTAGTCTCTTTGGCCAATTTCCATTGGACTGCCTCAGGTGGTCTGCGAGTCACCGTCAAATCCGTTTCAGCGCGAGTACGTATACCTACAGCGTACGGACCCGCTGATAAGAAACAAGCCCTTAAATCGATCGCGGCCCCGATGGCTACACCGTTCGCGTAGTTTCACTTTCCCTTCCTGTAGGGCTTCGAGTTCACGCACCAAAGGGTCGGAAGGAAAGGTGGGGGCGGCGGCTTACAACGATCCACCGCGACGAAATATAATCCGAAGGAGAGGAGCTTCTTGCCTGCACTTCCGTCCGGACGTTGGACGAGCACACCGGGAACAGGATACGGGCGACGCGACCCGGGTTCCTTCAACCCTGTTGAAGGCTGTTTTTGCGCTGGTCGCATGGAAAATAATTAAATACATTCTTATTCGCTGGTAGGTATAGCTACCTTATGAAATACCTATCGCTGGAAGAGAAAAATGAAGTGTGCTGGTCGCGCGTGGTGGTTTGGCACAAAGTGTAACGTTACAGGCCAGAGTGCAGAGTTACAGGGCCCGCGCGCAACCCGTACGGATCGGGCGCGCGCAAATTCATCGTGTAGGTAACACGAAACCGCGAATTTCTCCGCGAGGGGGGAAGCGATTAATCGGCCCCGATGCCACACCTACTACCTATCGATGATTAACGACCGGGCAATTAGTCTATCGTTTCCTTGTTTATGACCCGAAATTAGTTGCACGCGTCTTATCGTCGTGTTCCGTCAGGGATTCGGCAATTACCGAGCAGGCTCGCGGTATCATCCTTCTAGCTTACCGCCCCCCCCCCCCCCCCCCGTCGCCGCTGCAGTCCTCTCGACGAAACGAAGAATCGATCCGGCGTGTTCGCGTCTCTGGGTTCGCTCCCCCTGAAAAAAAGGAGAGGCAGAAGAATCGAAGAAAAAAAAAAGAAAAATGAAAGAGAAAGAGAGGCACAGGCGGCGGAGGAGTAGGAGGACGAGCCGAGCCGCGCCGGGACACGCGGTGGGGAGAAGGTGGCGAGAGAGGAGGGTATGGATGGAAGGGTGAGGGGGCGAGCGAGAAGGCGGTACGTACTCCTTCTCGAGTCAGCGCAAGATGGATTTCCGCGAACTTCGAGCGGGCCTTAACTCGCGAAAAATGTCAAAGCGAGTAGAAGAATAGGTGGTTGGTTGAAGCGGAGGGGGGGGGGGGTTGAGAACGGAGGGAGAATGAAAAGGGTAACTGGGGTGGGTGAGGCAAAGGGGTGCAAGACGAAGCGTCGTTGTTGTCGACGCCGCCGCCACATCTACGTGCCCCGCGTATACGTGTATATCCGCGTACTTAAGAACCGAAAAGCTCGGCGAGGGGGTCCGATGGGAGGAAGCAGCCTCGCGGGGAAGGAGGCTGAAAATGGGTGCGGGGAGAGAAGAAATCGCATGACGGAGGGGCGGTGTTGTTGGAGGGGATGATTGTCAAAACAGGGCTGCAAGACGCTACGAAAAATGTTCGTATTTATGGCACTATTTCCGCCGTTTCGAGCCCCAACCACCGCCCCACTGGACCACCCACCCCCGCTCCGGCTTGTCTCGCCTCGCCTCGCCTCGCCTCGCGAACACCCTCTTCCCCCCCCCCCCCCCGTTTCTTTTTTACTTCCTCCCTCCTGCCGGCGTCGTTTTCCAGAGTGCGCGCGGCCACCCGCCCGCCCGCACGCCGTTCTTACTTTTCTTGCTTTTCTCTTCTCCTCTTTCCTCGCGCCCCGAAACACCCCTCCATTCTGTCGTCTTCCCGCGCCTCGTTTCCCTCTCCACCGTTATATATCGTGCACTCTACCCTACCTTCGGCCACGATCCCCACTTCCAGCGGCTGACTCTCCCCACTAGCGAACCATCGCCGGCGGGAGTTCCTGCCCCCCTTCCACCTCCGCGGCGCCACTTTAATGTTACATTAATAAAAAGCAACAATCAATATCTTCCCCGTAAAAAATTTTAATCTATAACAGAGAGAATTCCGCCGACCCCTCCTCGCGACTCCTACCACCGCCCGCTCGGCGGTCTGTCCCACGCGTTCTTGCTCGCTCTCCATCGTCTGCCTCGTCTGCCTCGTCTGCCTCCCACCCTCTTGAGGAAGCGCCGCTGCGAACCGTGCCGAGCCAAGCCCTCAGTATCGTATCTAGGCTCTACGTGTACCCCGACCTCTCGGAGCCAACGACGCGCGAACTGCGTGTTGTCATTTCACTTTTCACACCGTCGGGTACGCGGCCACGCGAGCGAACTAGCGAACGAGCGAACGAGCCACCGGCCCTTCGCCGTGTTGTTACACGTGCCCTTTTCTCGCGCCCTTCCGACCACGTTCCCTCTGCGCATCATCCGTTCCGTTCCGTCCCGTCCCGTCCCGTCCCGTCCCGTCCCGTCCCGTCCCTTCCGCCCCTCCGTAGCGTCGCCTAGCCTCGTGTCTTTCTTTTTTCGCCGCTCGGAAGTTGGACCCGTCTCTTTGTGTTTTGTTATTGGCTCTCTCCCTTCCTCTCGCGCTCTCTGTCGCTCTGTCTTTCTTCCTCTTGGACGTCGGTGACAGACGGACGCGTGATTATTCGGTGCCGGGAACGGCTTGCGCGTACGCGTGCACAAACGATATACACGGAAGTCGAAAATGTGATAGACTGGCTGGAGGGTTAGAGGGGTGGGGTGTGCGTGCCGAGAAAAACGTGGTCGGAGTGATCTCTTTCGTATTCGGGCGCGACCTCGCCTGGTGCGCAAAAATACGCAAAAAACGGAATGAATAGCGGTCATTGTTGATACAGTTTCGTGTGTTGAACTCCGCGGCGGAGTTTGTATCGGAAACGGAGGGCCGATGTTAAGTATGTATGTAAAACATATACGGCAAATGGAGTTTCGGCCGAGCTCCCGCTTCAATTGCAACGGAACGAGAAGGAGAGGGAATCGCGGTTCGCGGTCGCGTAACGAGCGCTGACCTTTGTTATCGGATTCGTCGAATTGTTTTTCCGCAAAAGTTCAGAACGAGTGTTTATCTGGCGCGATTGACCGAGCGAACGATCCACGTAGAAAGAGGCACGAGCGATCGGAGTTACGGTTGTAATACCACGCGATCGGGTCTCGCTAGAGCGATTTTACGTCGGCGTACCACGGCTGAGGCCACGAGAGATCTCGACCTGCGTGCTTCTTCCCGGACAAAAGGGTACGGGAGTAGCGGTGCACAAGCGAGAGAAGACGCGCCGAGCGAAAAGGGGGAAGAGAAAGACCGAGAGCCAGAGAGTAGACGGAGAAAGAGAATATATGAGCGTCGGCGAGAGAGGGAGGGAGAAAAACGGGGGTCTCGCGCGCATCTCTGCGCGCGACGAAGTCAACCGAGCTTCTTCGGACCTCAAGAGACTATAGTCTACTATTTTAACTTACACGCTATGTTTTATAGCGTATCTTTCCGCTAACTCGCGACGCCGACGGTGAAATTCTGTGTCGTTATCTTCCCCCTTTCACGTGCTTCCTTCGCGTTAGAGATTCGTCGACGCCGTTTCCGGAAATCGTTCTTTCAACGCTATCTTGACTCGAGAGTGGCTTTGTGCGTACCATGAAAGCAACCCATTCGGACAGTTTGAACGCGAACGAGATCGAGAACAGTCGAATGTCGCCGTTCGATCCGCGAATCCGACTCGCGAGTAGTGACTCGAGTATCGGTTTTTTTACGCGCGTGCTTTCGTAGAAAGTTCGCAAGTTGTGCCAAGTGTGCCGAAACGGACCGGCCTGCAGAGTTCCAATGAAATTTGTGCCGCGTGACACTAGCATGGCGACCAAGTGATGATTCAGGGCCGAGGAGCGTGAGTCGTCTTCTGTTCATCCTCGTGGAGGCGTCATCGTACCCTTTCCGCGAACCAATCTACGTGAGTGCGTATTTCTTTGCCCCTTCCGTTAAAGAGAACAGGCAACAGGCAACAGGCAACAGGCAACAGGCAACAGTGGAGAAACGTGGTGGATCCGTGTGACGTATCGGCAATAAGGAGAGCGAGCGACGGTCAAAGTTCCCGATATTCCGGCGTTCGATATCGAAAGGATCTGCAAGCTCCGCGACCGGATGACATTGCATCTCGGAATCCGTCGCCCCTGGCCGTGCCACGCGTAGGCCAGGTTAGAAACCTGTGCGAACGTTTCCGCGACGCATGTTGCGGAAAGAGCGCGTGAGAGACAGGGATAGCCTGCGAACGAGTGATCGCGCGAGAGGGTCGAGCATAGGCGCGCGTTAGAGAGAAAGAGAATGGGAAGGATGCGAGGGATAGAGAGCAGGCGGCGTGTTCCGTAGCGTGGTAGCGTTCGAGTTCGTACGGGTGACTGAATGGAATGAGTCTTCTGTGGGAACGCGGGGTGGGGTAAGGGCCAGACCAATAGAGTCGGGAGTTTTGTCAGGGGCGTGAAGGAAGGGGGCCAACGACGGCGGAAGGGGAGAGTTGACGGACTTACACACGTGCGATTGAACCTACGCTACGCGTACGCGCGTTGCGTTCACGCAGAACACTGCATGGTCACATTCAGCTCAGTCATTGGCTCCCGCGCAGCGATGGGCCAATGATTTCTAATCGTTCTCTTTAATCACCACCTCTGCTTATCTATCATTTCACAGCGTAGAGTAGACGAGTCGTTGATTTCGATTCGAATAAATAACGATACAACTCATTCAGGGACCTTCCCCTTGAAAAACTCATTTTGTCGATAGGTAGTGCTCGCGAGAGTATCATTCCCATCGCTAATAGCTACTGCGAGTCGTGGCTCACGAGTCACGCGCGTACGCACGCACACACGTGTGGACTTGTTTATTCTGCCTGTCCCCCCGCCGCGTGTATGTGCACGACGTGGAAAACCAGCTGTGCGAATCGATCGGGCGACGATTCGATTTTTCTCCACTCCGTCGATGCTACGGGTTGATAAGTGCGTCACGTGACGACGGTTATTCAGGGACTCGTATGGAGCATAGAGTAGCCAGAATATTCAAGTAGAATGCTGAATTGAACGATGAATTTCCTTCGGCTATCTTCCTCTCGTCATAAATTTGCATCATCTAAGAGTTTCTAAGAAAATAGGTTACCGGCCAGGTTCACTGGACATAAGTTGCCATTTAATAAGCTTAACGATGCGTATCAATAATTGATTGCACACGTACCTGCATATACGGCCATGACAGTCCATGAGTACTAGTAATACTTGGGTTGCGTATTTTTCTCTTTTTCAGTGTACAATCAGGCCTCGCGGATTGATAAAAGGATAGGAGGTGCTCTCTAGAAAAAAGAAACTGTGTTGAAACACATGCGCGCTGCTCTAATGGTCGTAATTTTTTCTGATGCGTATCTACGCTGATCGACTTTCTTGCTTAGGAAAATCGAACAATGCCTGTTATTACGATCGTTCGAGTCGGTCTGCGCGCAGAAACGTTCGGTCATCGTATTTTTCGTGCGATCACGGCGAATAGCAGCGAAAATCGATTATCGATTGCATGGAATACGTTTCTTCAGCAACGATACCCCGAAAATGGCGCCACATAGAACGAGCTCCTCGAAAGGCAGGAAGCGTCGGTTAACTGGAAGCCTTCTACCCCGGGATAGCGTTTCACTGCGATCATTCTTATCCTCGTTAAACTCGGCGAACTTGCGGTAGAAGCGTTAAAAGCCACGGGTCATCCCGAAGCCTGCGAGAAGGGCGATCCTGTGATCTAGAGAGGAATGCTCCGCCAGATCGGGAACTCGAATCCGTCCGTCCCGTCTCGAAAACCTGTTGCATTTTAACGGCGCGTTAACCGATTCTTTGGAAATCCTGTTGGCCGCGCTCTCCAACGAGGAAAAACTGTTTTCCAACCTTCGTCGTTACATTGACGTCAGGGATCGCTCAATCATCTGTCGTTTTTATCCATTTAAACGATTATATTCTCTACTAATGAATATGCGATTAAGTCTCGCGAGACGAATGCACAAGATTATAAATATTCCTTGCGGGATCATTTGGTGCGACATTGCTGCCGCTCCGTTTCTTAACCATATGCGAATATGATGTTGCATTGATTAGATTACAATAGAAAAGTGCGAAGACGTAGTCCGCTATCGAGCGGTCAGTAGGCAGGAATCGTGGTTTTTCCGATAGCTGCCTCCTCCCCTCCCAGCCTCGAATTAGCCGCGGGAATATTCTACTAAGGCGAAAGGAATCGTTTGCACGCAGATATGCATATAAGACAGAGGGGCATTGGGGAGTGGATCGATCTCGGAGAGTTCATCCGACAACTATAGTCACCGAACTGCTTGCAGCAGCATGCTCGCACAGATGGTTGACACGAATAATGCGCCAAGGATACGGCGCAACGCGCTCCATGATTCATAAAATATTAAGCGGAATTCGAACGAGGGTCGGTGTTTTTTTTTTTGCCCCGCGATCATCATCGTCCACCGTTACATAGGTATTACACACACGCGTTTCCGCGTTTCGGTTCGCGGAATCTTTCTGGATCGATAGACTCGGCGAAACAAGGAAGAGGGGGGCTGGTTTCTCGGCGCATAAACAAAACGCTTATGCATGCTTGTTAAATAATTCTGGATGCGCACGCGACGTAATTTACGGGGCGATTTAAAAAACGCTCCCTCAACGCCGAGCCATGTAATAACGAAAGCCGCCGCCACCGCCGCCTCGCCTCCTTATTTATAACGTGTCAATAGCGTATCGCGTTACTTCCGGTTGTTAACACCGATCAATACTGTGTCTTATTTTCTCAAGGAACGCGCCCGTGCCCCGCATGCACTTAGCGTCGAGTCGGTCGATCGGACCGCGCGCATTTTTCACTCTTTTTTTCTCTCCTTTTTCCTGCCCCGTCCGAAAAGCTGATTGTGAGCCGAGCAGGCCCTCGAAGCACGAGCATCGCGAGACAGAATCGTCGGGCAACGATCTCGTTCGATTCGATCGCCCCGAGTCGCGCTGAAAAACTCCAAAGCACACTTCCGCCTCTAATTCTACCGGCCATTAAGAGCGAGTCTCGAATCCGGCCAGCCTCGAACTTCGTAGCTACGGAATGTCCGACTCGCTGGATCGTTCCACCGGAAGTTCCCGCACTCTTTCGCGCTCTCGAGCTTTGAACTCGCGCCGCCACGATGGGCGAGCCAGCAAAGAGAGGAGGGGGTCGCTTGGTACGCGATACCCGCGATACCCGCGATAGTCTGGAAGGCACGACTCGCTTCGATTGAGAGACGCGGTCTAATCCGTGCTCCCATTGTCGGTACACGGAAGAAAGGCAACGTATTTTTACGACACCACGGGTCATTTATATTTGGCTCGGGCCACCCCTCTTGGCCCTGCACATCATTGAAATCGTAATCAAGTTCACGCGGATATATGTCTATTCGACACACCTCTGTTTCCCAGCAGTCTGCTCCGCGTCCTTGCTATTCCGTTTCCCTCCCTGTGTCGACGCTAGGAGGGTGTGTGTGTACTGTGTAGTCGCGATATATGGAGTATAGAAGTTACTAGAGTGTGTAGTTCTCGACCAGGCTTCATTTCGGAGCAGCCACCACGCTGATGTATCTACAGAGGAACGACCGATCTCGAATCTGAGAAATTACCAAACTCGCTCTTTCACGAAACCCAAGGACATTTCTTTTTATTACCCAATTTTTAGAAGATTGCGGATTAGTTCTGATGCTTGCGTGGACCAATAAGTCCAGGGAGGTTTACCCATCTATACTTGACGAGGGATGCCCGGCTTGTAGACCGATTCCGAGTGCAACTTTGCAGCTACCTGAGAAACTTTGAAGGGGGCTAAAATTGTGTTACCAAATCCGACTGTTCTCAACTGATTTGGAGTCGGGAAAGTTTGCCCGTTTCGAGGAAAGTGTCTGCACGGAGAGATCAGACGAACGATGGACGATGACTGGTGCTCTCGGGGCCCGCGAGCTCCTTACCGCTGCACTTGGTGATGCACTTACGGTCGGTGCACACATCCTGTACGACGTATATCCAGCAAAACAGCACAGGAAAGCCAGGACAACCAAGTGTTAGAACGACGAGGAGCCGGAGAAGGAGGAGAAGGACAGAGGCGAACGATGGTGGTGGCAGTGGAGGATGGGAGATTTTACAAAAAGCCAGGCAGAGCGGCCCCTTTCGTCGCGCGGACGCGAGGGGCCGCGGGGGTGGGGAGGAACGCGGGGGCTTGGGGAGAGGGCGGACGACCTCGACGATGATACGACAAAAAATCAGATGCACGGCCATTGGCTGTTCTCAATTCGAATTATTGGCTTCCCCGGTCGCCGTTCGTCAGAGCCTCCCCGACCTTCTCTCTCTCTCTCTCTCTCTCTCTCTCTTCTCCCTGTTCCCCCTGTTCTCTGTTCCTCCGGCTTCTCCTACCACCACTTTCCCTCCGCCACCGCCATCTCCTCCGTCGAGCCTCCACCTCCTCGCCCCCTTCGGGAATGGGCGCCGGCGAGAAGGGCCGAAAAAACTTGGAAAAAAAAATCCAATTTCGTTGCCATGGTGACCGGCGTGCGTTGACTTTGATAAAGATCCCCCGAACGAGCCACCTCCGCTTCGCTCTGGCCTCCGCCGCCTCTTTATCCTCCAGCTCCGCCACCTCCTCCACCTCCTGCTGCTCCTCCTGGCTAGCCCTGCTAGGTATATACCCTCCGCCGCACCGCGACGCCGTCGCTTTCGCAGTTTCTCCGATTGTACGCACGCCCGTCCTCCCTCGCTCCTCTACACGTGTACACGAACGTGGGTGTATTGTTCGTCGCGAGCAGAGGGCCGTGCGAGGGGCTGAGGGTGAAGCGGTTTTGGTTGACCCATATCAAAGGGGAGAGGTGGCTCCGGACGTTCCGGCGGCCGGACTCGTTGAGTGGTTTGTTTGTTTCGAGCATCGGCTATTGGGGAAAAAATTTTATTTACAAGGAAAGAGAAACGTTGTTTCGGCCGGGAAGACGCGGCGCGTCGGCTGCTCGCGAAGGATAAACGGCAATTCACTTCGGGGAGAGACGTCTGGGGCCCGCTTGCCATTGCAGTCTCGTCGTCGGTCCATGGATTGCGACGCCAATGTCCAACCGCGCGACGCCACATTCCGAGATAATATAAATCGTACATACGATATGCATTATAGAGGATAGGGGGGTATTCAGACGGTCCGGGATCCGAAACGCCCTCCAGACGTCTAGCGTCTGCTCAACCTCCTACTTGGTGTCTCCAAGCGAGCGATGCATCTCCGCAACTCCCGCGTGCCTCCACGCCTATGCAGAGCGTTGTAATAGGCGGCACTTGGAAATCAAATTCGTACAGATTTCTCGTCCGTTCTTTCTAATAGTACCTACGATTCCCCGTGAATGCAGCGCGAACCGCCCGAGTGTGTATAGTCTTCTTGAGCGTGCGTGGGTGTACGTGAGGGGGCCGCGAGACTGCTCCCTCCCCTATGCGGACGAGTCTGATTTTTATTTCGAAAAACTTTTTTAATAAAAAAGTTACCCGCTCCACCCCACGGCACACACGCGCATACACAGACAGGCACGGTTATACGGCCAGGTGTATTCTATATAGGCGGCGGAGGGGAGCGAGAAAGGGAGAAGAAGAGGACGGGGCAAACCAAGCCAGCGGACCTCGCATTAAAAGTTTCACGGCGCTCACGATATTTCATAACTTTCCTGTATTTCGAAAAACGTGCAGTCAACCACGGGTCGGATCCAGACAAGCATCGGAATTTGTGTGCACACAAATGGGAGGCCGTGTATCGCTATCCATACATTTAACAGAGAGACTGTTATTCTGGCATCTCCTAGCTCCTATATAGCTTCTTCCCCTAGCCACGATTCACATCCTTCTCGCGTCTCGGCACGATCCCCTTCGTCGTTCCTCTCTCTCTCTCTCTCTCTCTCTCTCTCTCTCTCTCTCTCTCTCTCTCTCTCTTCATCTCCTCCTGCTCTGCCCTTATATTCCGTTCCCTTTACTTCTGGCCAGCGTGTTTCTTGCGTTTTCATTACGCTCGCTAAGGATGCTGGCTTAAAGTGGCCGGCGCTCGTTGTGCAGTGGCATTTCAATCGATCGCGCGGAAACGTGTGGGGAATCTCGTTTACGATCGCAATACTAATCGTAAATCCGCTTTTCACGACCCTCTGGCGAATATATAAGAATATAAAGATATAGGTATCCACGATTCTTGGGAATTATTTTTTTGCCCCATCGTTCTCTCCTCCGCCACTGTCGTGCATATAAATCGCGCGACGCGCCGAGATACTGCGCGATACTTGGTAACCAATATTCGCGATGGCCCTACTGGTTAATGTGTCTCGCCCGAGTACAGTCCCCGCTACGAATCGTGTCCGCTTCTGTCTCGGGTATAATGAAACGATGCACCGCAACTGCCACCGCGCTATACACACCGAGCGCAGTGACACAGCTGCACACAGCTAGCCTCGTATTCTCATCAGTCTCTGTGTTAAGATGCTCTTAACATTGATGGTTCTCGTGTTCGCGAGCTTCTGCCCGGTCATTCCCATTCGCGTAGCAGGGAAATAAATTGCCCGGCCGTTTGGTACAGGGTCCTCAGCGTGTGTAGGGTAAACTGTACAATTACAATTTAATTAATTGATTGGCACCCTAAGCGGAAGTCACAATTCGAATGTCTATATTTTTTTTGTCAATTTTTTACACGGGCTTAACTTTCAGTTATTAAAATTTCAGGTCATATAGAAAGACATGTGCAGTTAAAAAGCAAGTTTCAAGTGTCTAAACAGACTATTTCATTCACTATTAAATGCCTACAACACTTGGTAATATAGATACTTGCCTACCCCTTGTCAAATTTTTAAGAAAACTCCCAACACTCAGTCTATTGTTCCACTGTGTGTTGTTGCCAGATGTAAAATGTCTATAGTTCAACTACCGGGCTTTGCAGTGGTTGTAGTGAAAGAAACATAAGAAATTGTAAAAAATGCTTTTTCAATCAATAGGTAGTGTCAATGTGATTAGTGCAGTTCAGCCTACTTATTTCTGCCACTTATCAAAAAACTATTATTAACTATATATATGCAAACCCTTGTTATTCTTATGTCTCGCCACTGTGCAGCAGACATATGGCATTGTTAATGGTAGAGCTCCTTTCCGCGCGGGGAGCGGGGGTGGCGGTGGGTCGCCGACGAGCACCACGACCTCACGGTCTCAGCTTAACCTGACTGCGCGCATTTCACGACCGAGTCTCACCCCTCTCGATTTCGATGCGTCTACCTGCGCCCTGCCCTCTTCTTTCCCCTTTTTTGCAATACCCTTGGCGGAGTCACCGGGAGCACTCGCACCAAGTGCGACGCCCTTCCTCACCCAACAGCGCTCAGGAATTTGGCCGAGCAAAAAACCGGCTAGCCTCTCCCCGGGCTTGGGAAAATCGGACGTTCCTCGTCGGCGGCAACCCGGCAACTGGATTTCGAGCTATCGCCGATCTGGGCTCCATTTCGATCGGCTCTCGAGCCCAGCCTTTCCTTCTTCGAGCAAAAGTGTACGACAACGATTCGGCCGTGCCGGGATCGTTGTCGGGTTACATGTCATTTAAGCCTGATTTACAGTGGCGGGTTATTCGGTATAGACCACTGCTCGTATCCGCGTCGTAACCAGATTACCAGCGCGAACGTTCAACGTTGGCAACATTATTGCGGGAAGACGAATTAGTAAGCAGCAGCGGCGTAGGATGCAAGACATCCTAAGCATGTAGCTGGCATAGTATGTAGAGGCTGACCTAAATCGGGCATTATCGTGGTGCGAATTATTTGGTTCCCAGAGCCCGGAGCAGCGGCAAAATCGAGCAACGGTTCTACTTGCTTTCGCACGATAAGCCTGCACGGCAATGAAAATGTAACCTGGTAGGAATGAAAAAATGTAAAACCGTGCCATGTCGACCGCGGGAAAATGGGAAGTAAAAAGCTCTCTCTCTCTCTCTTTCTCTCTTCCGTTGCTTTTACTTGGCGCGTTAGGAAGCTAACGGAAGTTTTTCTGGCCGGCCGTGTTGCGTATGAGTAACGGTGAAGTTGTAACGCGTCCCCTTATCGTAACAGATTTATCGATTCAGCGTTTACGTACCGATCAGTTTTTGCCCCGCTGTCGGAAACGTTAACCTGCCCGGTGAATTTACAATCGGTGGCCGCGTTACTTATGCAAACTTCAATTTGTTCAAGGTATTACAATCACGGATCGGTAATTATAATCGACGGCATGCGTGATCTGTAATTATGTTGATGGGGCTAATTTGCACACTACATTTATGTCCTGCATCTTCATCCAGCTAATTATGTGGAGCAAGCTTGTTAAACGATATTATTGCTCGTCGGTCTCGCTGCCGTGACTTCTCCCCCCTTTTCAAGAATTCATGAAGCAATAATCACGTTACAAGCGGCTCAGTTTCTGTATTACCGAAGAGGTGTGTGACACGCGCTTGCGCGCTCACTTAACATGTTCGAGAAGCACTTAGGCGCGTGGCGCGGTCTACTCGTTAAACGCGGAGCCTGACCATTAACGCGCGCTCCAAAACCGTGTCACCGGTCATCCGTTTTCTGTAACAGAAGCAGAACTTTTGTCCAGCGATTAGCTGGCGCCCTCTCGTTTCGCATTCAAATAGAGCACGGAGAGAACGAAGACACAATTATAAAGGATTCAGTGACGATCGATAAAAGACTAAACCTAGAACTGTACATTGGGGTCAGTTATATCCGAGCAAGTTGCTTCGCGTCCGTGTAGGGTAAGAACATCTGGGGGGAGGACAGAAACGAGTCCTCGGTGTACGGGAGGTAGTGTAACGTCCGTTAAAAAATACGGCCCCGGTGCCGATGGTGGGGAAGGCGACGGTGAAGAAACCAGGCCCGGAGAGGACGGTAGCAGCCCAGCCGTGCACGGTACGATCCGTTCAGTTAGGACAGGTCATGTCACGGCACGGCACCGCACGCTCGAGGATTCATGCCTCCTTTGGGCGAGTTACCGCTCGCTCTCCAAGCGGATCTCGCTCCAGTGTCCCGCGAGACAAAGAGGCGCGCATCTTCTTGCGTCCTTTGTCTCTTTCTCGTCAGTCTCGTTCTTCTTCTCTGCTTGGCCCTTTTTCCCCGCGGCGGGACGGCCAGCGTGTTCCGGCGGGCAACGGAAGGAACGAAAGAGAAAGGCATTCGTGAGAATAGAGGAGGAATTCGACGGGGAGCACCGTATGTCATTCTGTCCGACGCGTCTCCTCTCGTGAGAAGGAGGATAATAGGCACGCTCTTGATCTCGAGCACGAAAGCTGCAAGAATCTGGGCAAAGAACGGAGAGCGGGTGAATTTTGGAAACTCGACGAAAACAAAGGGAACTCGAAATCTCCTCTTCCCTACGACCTAGGAACGCCTCGGGTGAAGCAGAGAACGCGCGTGTCTGTGTCTCGGGGCGAGATGTTCAGATAACGCATTAAACACCGTTCCTCCTCGAAAGCAATAGCAAACGGGAGGAAGAGGAGAGAGAGAGAGGGAGAGAGGAGGAGTGTAATACCCTTACTCGTGCTCGTATCGTTACCACGATGTAACGCGCGACGAAGAACGAGCGGTCGTTCACGTCGTCGCCGGCGTGGTTGTTGTTACACGCGCGCGTACGGCCGCGCGGCGCTCTGTGTGGTGGTGCTCGGCAAATGACAAGAGAGGATGCAGGAAGGAAGGGGAACGCGCAAAACTCGGCTGTGTGCGTGTAGACGCGAGCGCGCGTGCTCGCTCGCAACTCTGCGGGGAGGGTTGGGGAGAGGGTGAAGTCGGCCGACGGGCAAGAGAAGCCGTGGAGAAGCGAGGAACGGGCAGGGGAAGAAGGGTGAATCATGGTGGGGTGCTCTCGAAAGGGTGGAGTGGGCGCACGGGGGTGTCTCTTTTGAGCCGCTGAACTTTGCCAAGTTCGAAACCGTCCGAGGCCGTGTGGCGACTCACCCTCTGACGTGCATTCGGCTTCCACCCTCCTTCTTCCTCCCCTTCTTCCAGCCTATCTCCTCTCCGTCCGCCTTTCCTCCCCTCTCGGCTAGGTGTACGTGTCTCTCCTCCCCTCTGTCTCTCGCTGGCTGCGCTTCTCCTTCTCGCCGTCCCCCTACCCGTGGCCTAGCCGCGCGCTTCGCCCGTACCCTCTCAACCGTCGTGGTATTATGGAAATTTTGAACCAATTCGAAAATCAATAGTCCCTGCCAGGAAGCCTCGAGGCGGCCTACGTTGCAGCGACGCTCTTCCTAGAATATATTCAGGACCGCGGCGTGTTTTATGATCGAGCGTTGTCAGCCTCTCGCGCGTTTCCCTCGAGCGGGCAGGTGCCCGACATTTTGGTACCCGCACGCAGGGCCCTCACTGTGACTTTTTTCGGCCGACCGCGGATGCAAGGAAAGTCTCGTATCCGCCGTGGACGGTTGAAACTGAGAACCACCGTGGGTCAAAATCTTGGCAACGTTGGAGGCTTTTTCATTTGATGTGCATCGGATTCCGGGGCGCTTGGAATCGCTTCGGTTCCCATGAGCCTCCGCGGCAGGCCGAGTAAAGGGATAGAGCAGGAGCGAGGTGGGGCGTCCACAGGCCTGACAGTGGGGAGAGCTTTTTTCGTTTTACAAACTGGTTCAATTTTTTCTCAAAAAGCGGGTGAACACCGCGGAAACCGGTTGTGTCTACGCCGACTCGGGACACGACTGGCCGAAGAGGAGGCGTCGGAGGGGAATGCTCTTCTCTTCTCTGCTATATTCTCTTCTGTTCCCTTCGAGAGCTCCCAGGTTCGTGTAGACTGCTCTCCGTAGCCCCGCTTCAACGAGTATCCTTCTTCTTAATTGAACCAACCGAGCCCATTGTGTTCGCTGCGAGAGAGCCGTGCGGCTCCGAGCCGAAAATCCAATTCCCCGAAAATCCACCTCCCAAACTTTCTCCTAAATGTCTGCCGACGTCTTGGCCAGCGAAGCTCTAATCACTCGGATTTTTCCGCGTTTCTTCATCGACTCTGAACCTTTCGCGAACCCTCTTCTAAAATTCAAACGTTTCATCCTCTCTTCTTCCTTTGGAGCTCTCCAAATCGCTGAAACGATCGCTGGAATTTCGCGCACTGTCTGACATCATTATGATAATAGTGGCGAGGCTTTAAGACGATTTGGAAAAGGCTTTTGTGCATGACACACTTTTCCCTTTCGCGAAACCTACTCCGGAGAAGCCAACGCGAAGTAGGTTTCCATTAGCAACGACGTATTATTATTTACCAGGCACGCTCCGAGAATCCAGAAGTCTCTTTTCAGCGGCGTAAGCCTCGCGTCATGGGCCTGCGGATGTCAAAGACGAACTCAACGGAGATTCCATCAGCCCGAGACCCAGTTCTCACACAATGACGTTCCGCACGGAACTTTATTTTCGTAATTGTTCCCTGGACGATCGATTCGAACGGTTCGGTTCGTTCGATCATATCCACCCAAGAACGTACCTTTCAGTTGCTCCTAGTACCTACTAAATTCCGACACGTGCAACAAATGTTGCATCAGAAACTGCATCCCACGATACAGTTCTTCCCTTCTGTGCATTCCTCTTGACACCAATTTCCCCCACCTTTCACCAGAATTCACGCTGCATTCGCTTCAGCGAATCGCATTTCGCGTCCCAGCTAGACACACGAATCGCGTCTAAAAGTCGAGTCCCCTAAAAAAGGCCAAGGCTCATTTTTTCGCTCTCCGTCTGTGTTGCCTTCTGCATTCTCTTTTTTACCTTACGTCAGAAAGGTCCCTATAGGTGTGCATTTCGTTTCGAGAATCTCTCTCTCTCTCTCTCTCTCTCTCTCTCTCTCTCTCTCGAGGGAGGGGTTCGAATACAACCGGACGAAAAAAAAAACTGTTTCCCGGTAAAATTTCCCGTTTCGAAGGTGGCGTGTTTTGTTTTTAGAAGCCCCGTGGTCGCGTGTGTCCGGGGGTGGGGGGCAAAGGGAGCAAAGGGAGCAAAAAGAACCCCTCGAATGCACGAACGCGCCTGGCAACGGTCCGGGCAGACCTGGCGTTGGGCGACTTTCCTTCGTGCCCTTTGGAGGTCGCATTCTCTAATTGATACTAAATCATTGAATTGTACCGCGAAATCGAGTGCCACCGGGGGCACACCGGAAATATCTGCTGCTCTTTTAGAAATCCGGGGCAAGAGAGGACGCGATACCTACGTGCTTCTGAAAATAAAAATTGTGAAATCGGCTGAAATTGATTTTGCTTCGGTTTAAAGAAGCACAACCCTCGATAGGGATTGGATTTTGATGAAATTAGTTTGGTCGCTTGGTGATGGACTGAAAGTCACCTTGAAAGCACGTAAAAAAAGACCTTTTCTCACAGATAGCAGAGAATAGCTGGGACAGATGAGTGGACTGAATTTGGCAATGGTTTGGTCGTGTCGATCGGGCGGTTGATCACCGTCCAGGAACCGGAAGTGACAGCCACGTCCGGCGAAGAAATTCGAGGAAGGGGCCGTCGTGGTCGAGGACGGTTTCTCATCGGAGAAAGGGGTTGATTATCGCCATCTCGTGAACGAGGAGCTTCGGTTTGGTAACACTGTAAACCTTAGGTAAGGCCTTTTGCCCGAAAAAAATCATCAGCCACCCGTCTGCCACGAATTCCATGACGGCAGAGGAACCACTTGTAGCTTCTGCGGGATCCCTCGTGTCGCACAGTCGAGATGCTCGACGGACAATGATTTCCGAAAACGGCAAATGTTGATTTCTCAAGGGCTGGCGCTGTCGACGGGCGCGCTATGCAACCCGCATACATCGACAACGGCCTAGAACGGAAGAAGAAGGAAGACCCACTTGCGAGCCGTTCCACGAGCCTCTGGATTGTTCTTCTCGAGCGTGTTTCGCACGTGCCAGTCCCCTGGTATACGCGCGGCATTCTCCGTTGGACTTGAGCATTGCTTCCAGTCGCGTATCGTCGTCTTATCGACAAGCTTTCTTCCTATCGGGCTAAGAGCCACGCGGTCGAGAAATTTCCAAGGACGCGCGAGCATTTTCTGGAAAACTGTGATGCCGCGAGAACGACAGGCCGAAGTTCCGCGCTAAAGGTTATCGATGCTGTTGCGCGTGTGTAGGTACTTGTTGGTCAGTGGGGAGTCGCGTGATAAGGCCTACTTGTACAATTCCCATCCTTTGGAAAATACGATTCGAAACATTCGGATTTCTCGGGTGGCACGTTACCTCGACGTTTCCGGTTACGTGGAAAAAGCTAATAATCGGGGAAAAAGGAGGCGGAAAAATCGGGGCCGTGGTCCGCGTATGTTCCTGGCGCGACGAAGGGGCTGCACCGACACCGTCTCATTGCATAGGATCGCATCGCATCCTATCGCATCGCATCGTATCGTGTCGTATCGTGTCGTATCGTATCGCAAGAAAAGTGGTGGGGGCGGTGGTGGTTGGTGAAGGCCAGCCAGCCGTGGAGGGGAGGCAGTCGGCCTAAGAAGGGGGCTGCCCAGGGGAGGAAAAAGCCAAAAGGAGAAGGGATACGCGTGGAACGGACGGAGGTAAAGGAGGTAGTGGCGGCTGGTGGCTGGGGGTGGGCGAGACGACGGGGGAGGCCAGAAGAGACACAGGACGGTTCCGTGGCATTTGTAGCATTGTAGGTCGTTGCGTTTTATAACGCGACTCCTTAATTTCCGCGACTCCGCTGTTCGTGCCGCGGCGCGGCGGCGAGAAACCACTGCTCGCGCGCGACTCCGCTCGTCCCGCGCGCCATCCCGTCACCGCCACCGCATCTATTGTCAGCGGGTTGCTAAGGCGGTCGTTGCCTTTGCGAACAGCGAGCCTCCTTAAGCGGCGATGAAGCGTCTACGTCTACGAGGACGCGGCTGGTACCCTTAATGGAACCAGGAGACCTTTTTGCTCGTCGCGGCTCCTTCGTTTGCCACGGTTTCTGACTCGATCGCGGATACCACGCTAGCGGGACAGACAAAGAGCAGCGGGTAATTACGTGTTGCTTGTGTGTGCGCGCGTACTGTTGTTTTTCCACAGCTGCGATGCTTGTGTTTGCGCGAGTGCTCTGCTCGTCTGGACGTGGGCGCCGCGCCGGGGTGCTCGTCGGACCCGGCTCATCCCCCTCGAACGTGTTCGCGCCCGCATCACGGCAATCGCTGGTCTCGTTCAAAGCATTCTGACGTAGCTTTCCATGCACCGAGGCCCGAGGGAGAGAGTAATTATTCTGCAATGAACGCTCCGTTATTACCTTACGTATTCGTAACAGGTGCCGATTATTCCTTCTGCCAGCGCGCAAACAGTTGCTGCCGGTCCCGTTGTTGGTTAAGGCGTTAAGGACAAAAGTTCCAACAGTTTTCACGATTTACAAAGAATTCGGAAACTTTCTGACCATTCAGGGGATATCCTCCTGATTGCAACGCAATTTTTCTTTGCTGCCCAAAGTCACTCGAAGCAGGTGAAATTAACCCCTGAAAAGATTATTTTACAGTTTACGAGTTATAATACACAATCGGAAAATAACCGGATTTTCAAGGGTCAGTTACACCCCCTTGGAGTGATTTTGGGCAGCAAACAAAAATTGCGTTGCAATAAGGAGGAAATCCCTTACATATTCACAAAGTTGTAGAATTTTTTGAATTTCCGGCTTCGGGATCTTCTCTTGTTAGTCAGTTGCTCGATACGACGTCCGAGTACTTCCGGCCCGTACGTGACCGCGCACTCCCCGTCCTCCTCGCTTCCTTTCGTGCCCGCTGTCTTCGAGCGATAAAGGCTGGGAGGAAGTTGCGGGCCGCAGGTAACTCGACCGCACGCTAAAGTCACACTTGCGCCGAAACGCAACTGTTCCCCATTCTTTCTGACACACATTCGCTAATGTCGGGCGGCATCCAAATGCACCGATTACGCGATGCAGGGAGAAGAGGATCCGATCGTTCGGTATGCTGGACCGGCATTCCACCCCGATGCATAGCATTTAACAATCGACCGTGGGCGTTATTGGTAGCAAGACTTCCCAGCTTTGCATACGTACCCCGTGCGCGGCAAATCCTTCGCCTCGGCTTGTTAATTGTTCTCGTCCAGCGCGTTCGCTGCACGTGCCACCACGTTCACTTACTGAAAACCGACTATAGAGCAGCAAATGGCATTTCGGGCAGATTTTTTTGCCACCTATGCGAATAGTAAGTTGTCCATCCGCTTCCGGGCACTTTTTCGGCCGTTTCAACGTGATCATAAACTAGAGCGATTGCGGCGCGTAGAAACGAGTTCGCGCGCGTAATTATACCTACTCCCCTTTGATGTTGGCGCGTTCGACGCGCCCGACGGGAATACAATGGAGATAAAAAAGGGGGGAGGGGAGAAAGAGAGGAGGAGTAGCTGGCTAAAGGGTAGGCTCGTTCAAGTTTACGCCCGTTTTTTTCGAAAAAGATGAAATCGCGTTTTTCCTCTCTGCTCCCTTCTGCCTTGCTGCGAGAAATATCGCGTAATAAAGCAAAAAGCTGACCTCATTGCGAATTTATCTTACGCTTCTCCCTTTTTTCTCTCCCTTGTCGAAAGTTTACGACCGCGCCGCGGAAATTTTGTTTCTATGTAAGGGGTAATTTCGAGAATTTACTTTCCCCGATGGACCAAGTTTTTTTAGCGCTACTGGTAACGTGGAAGAAATAAATTAGGCACACCGTGGGATACGGTGAATACGTTTCGGCGCAGCGTATTCGATTTCACGAGACTGCCCAATGAAGATCGCAGCACGAGTTTTCCGAAACGTCCAGGGCGAAATTCCATGCACGTACCTCGGGCTGTAAACACAGTCGACACCCCGTGAACGACACGGTTCGGGTAACTGGCGATCTTCAATTTCCACGCGCGTTCGCGCGTTTCTTTTCGAACCAATGCTCCGGCTCGACGTGTTTCGCCGCCACTTGTTGTGCCGCGTTTCCACACGGGGATCAATAGAATCCGCGAAACGGACCGATCTTCTCGCAGCTAGGAGTGTGATTCCCCGGCTCGCCCAATTATCGCCCACCCCCCTCCTCTGATCTGTTCTCCATAGAACGACAGAGGCCTGTGCGGTGCGTGGCGGCACGTGCGTGCACCAGGGAAAACCAACCGGCGAATACGCCCCCTCGTGCGTGCACGAGAGAGGATCAGCGAGAGGGAAGGAGAAACCGAACGGCCACTGCGCAGCGAAGGTTTATCTTGGAGCTGACGCGATAAAGCCACTATCGTGGCTCTCGCTGCGCGACCGGAAAAATATCCTTCGAGATTTCTGTCGCAACGTTCTCCCCGTCCGGACTGTTTTGGTTTTCACCAAACGTCGACGACGCTTCGAACTGGAGCGCGCACCGATGTCTTTCGCGGCTCAAGGCTAAACAGCCCGTTTCTCCTTTTTCGGGAAAATAAGCGGATCGCTCCGAAGGAGGCGAGCCCCCTTTCGCGCATCCTGTCCTCCCGCGGAACCGTTAAGTCCGTCCAAGTATCGTCACACACACACGCGCGCGCGCGTATGCCGGAGCTTCCTTGTGGCTGTGGAGACGGTGGGAAGAAGGGGGAGCGGGATCACGATAGGAAAAGCCGCGTGGAGCCGATAAAGAGGGCGTCGAACCTGTTACGCTCGATACTTACGCTACAATTGTAAATTTTCCGAAAATTTTCATAATCAGCTGATGGATGCTGTTCTGCGTGACCTTTGACAACCGGTCTGTTCCGAGGCCAGCCTTCCTCGGCTCCTTTTCATATCTTTCTCAGCGGAGTTCTTTTATCGAGGAACGTGATACCTAATCGGCTACAGGACTTGCCCGAATTATTCGCAGTTGCCCACAGTTAATTGCAGCGTTGGAAGTTCTCATGGCTTTCCGTCTACAGAACTTTCAACTTGGAGCGATTGTCGTTGGCCCGAGGCTAATCAGAAGTATCCCGAGGTTATTTTCAATTGTTGCCAGCCAAGTTCCGACAGCCTTCTATTTTTCTTTTCACTCGAAATTCAGATCCGCCGCATCTTTTTGTGCAAGACGTTTAAGGTTAATTAAACTCGACTCGTCCCTGCCGGGCCGAGCCATTGTCTTAACTTTTCGAAAGGCTTCTTGCCCGTTTCGGGGTGGAAAGTTTTTTTCCTTCGCGGGGGATGGTGCAACGCCAAGTTGTCGGCGGCGTTTGTAAATTTCCCTGCGGGAACTTTACCATCGATCACGCCCCGCCGCGCCACTTTCCGTTTCACTGCTGTCAATGTCGACTCTTCTCTGATTTTCACGCCCTCTCCTTCTTTTCCCAAACGATCGAGGCGTTGAACTTGACTTATCTCGAGTTATCTACGGTCGCAGCGCATTTATATTGTAGCCTTTTTTATCTTCGAGTAGCTGCTCCAGGACGCAGCCATTCAGCCACTTGTTCTCCCAAGTCTTTGCTGTCGCTCGAGCCCTTGCATCCAACGAGAGAGAGAGAGAGAGAGAGAGAGAGAGAGAGAGAGACTGCACAGGGATCGTTTCAACGTCGTTCGAAGGCACGATGCTTGTCGCGAGTTAGGTAATCTTCCGCGTAATTTTAAGTTGCAGTTGGAATTTTAGGAGACACGTCGACCCTCCGAAATAACCATCGTTCTTCCGTCTATTAATTCCGTATCGGCTTAAAAAGAACTTTGAAATTAATGCGCCTTTGATTTAAAACGCGCTCCTGGAAGAAATTGAAACGGGGAGCGACTTTGTACGGGCCGGTTTCAATCCTTTCTTTATTAATTCAGAGACCGAGTGGTTTCAGAGGAAGCATAATTAAAATCGAGCTCCTCGCTCTTTTTTCTCCTTTTGATATTCTCCGCGCTTTTCTTTCGATTTGGGATTTTCTGTTTTAATTATACCTCCGGCTGAAGAAGGGGGTGGGGGGTGGGGGGTGGTTTCTCTTTCTACTTAGCGAACTATGTTACGACATTCGGTAGTTTTAATTAAATCTACGTCGGTGAACAATTAACTGGCGACGTCTCGTTCCGCGCACACGAGCCTGTTATATCTGAGGTGAAATCGAGCGGGTACCCCATCGACGGAGGGTTAACCCGGTTTCCCAATTTCAACTGGATTCCCAAAAGGTCACCGTGTGTGCGGCTTTCTTCCGCGTCCCGAACAGTCGGGCATTTTCTCAACGGGAAAAGGTACTCTAATCCGATCCGTAAACACAATAGAAAGTATCCAGGGGAATCTAGGCTACCGAACGAGCCGTGTCCGCTCTCGCGCGCGCGCGCGCACGCGCACGCGCGTGTACCGAGGCTACCGAGACCTAAATACCAACAACTACCCTCTCGGCCTCGAGAAAATTCTTCGACATCCGGTTACTCGGCGGAGAACGAATTTTCGTCGCGTCATTGACATTTTTTCGAAGGCAAATTCCCACGATGGGAGAGGCGCAAGGGACGGGTAGAGTTGGAATTAAGCGGATAATGAAAGGGGATCGGAATTGTGGGAGGAAAAGGCGGTAATAGGAAAATAGATGAAATAGTGAAGGAAAAAATGAGACGTCGACGTCGGAGAAGAATTTGATGGAGAGTAGCAAGGTTGAAAAGGGTTCGAAGGGAGGGTGGGGCAAAAACGACCGAGAGGACGAAATTAGGAAGACGATGAAAGAGGTTGGTGGGTGGGTGGGTTTACCGTACTTTGGCGTGAATTCGCGCCTTGTCGATTTCCGCGTATTGTACCCTCAGCATTTTCCGATACGCGGAATTTATTAATTCCCACGATCCAGCGACGAGTTCCAGGGAGGACCTCGCTTGGAGGGGAATTTTAAAACCGCAGTCGAGCGTGTGGCCCTAAACTCTGCCTGAGATATTGACTTTCCGTCCTCGATAAGAGATGTCGGCTGGTTAAGAATCTGCTGGCGTCCCTTGATAATTCAGAGGATCAATTGTCACGCGTGCTGCCTCTTGTACGCCGCGAATTCGCACGCGATATCAGCGACGCGGCGCCATTAAAAGTTAAACGGCCGATTTACGTGGTAAACGAGATTACACCGCGCGTCGCCCTTCATTTGAAAATAACGACCCCGGTAACCAGACGTCACCGGTTTAGACAGAGATCCGCCAAATCAGCTTTCCGATTCGCCCTTAATGAAACCTCATCAGTGATCGGTGCCGGCCAATGAAACTTGAATGCCGATGTTTGAGTTTCACGATTTTATTACCGAGTCACCGCCGATAATTATGCTGATAGATACCTACAAGCGGCTCGCGTTAATCGTTTCCAGATAATGCAATGAGAACTTGTTTCTCCGTGAGTTTGCACGGAACTTTCTTTCTTCCGCCCGCGGTCCGCCGCGTTACCTCGAACCCGATCCCGCCTGCCCGGCAATCTCTGGAAAACTTGGGGTCCAGTATCGGACAAGATCTTGCTCATCTATCGTTCGTTTATGAAATATTTAACTGCGCTAGTACTTGAAAGTTCTCGGTCACCTTCTGCCGCGTTCCCTGAATGACAAACAGCTGGGACGATCGATAGCGGGTAGTCGATCTAATTACCAGTAATTACCAGCTTTCGCTCGCGTTACAAAGTACAAACCCCGTCAGCGGAACTTGGTGTTTCCTTGCCGACGTCTGTACTTTACTTACTACTTAACCGTCCAGTCAAGTCATAGGCGAGTAAGCATCGCAGCAAATTGCTCGATAAAAAGTAGCCGACTTCCGTCCAGCGATCGTTGGATCTTCTTGAGAACTGCTTGTTGACTGGCTCGAATCGAAAGCAATCCAACTGGATGAAACTCAATCTAATCCAAGTTGCTAGAAATGGATAATCCTGACTGAAACTAACTTGAAGCTTGAACCTACCTAATATAATCTAAAAGCACCCACCTTCTGGTTGCTTCAGAGTTGATTTACCTATATCGAATCGAGTACCGTCGAAAACAACAGTTCGGGATCAACTTGAGCAATTATTCTTTATCCCGATACACGTTCACTGACCAACTCTTCTGTCGCATGTTTCAGAGGAAGCACTTGAAGCGCAGCAGATCCAAGATGCACCGCGCATAGATGCTTCGTGCCGTTCCTTAGAAGTATTCGTCCGATCGTCAGAGGCCCGAGGCCCGAGGCCCGAGGCGGTTTGACTTGGAGAACGAGAGCCCGGCAATCGACTTCGCATCGAGCAACACACGTAAGGGGGCTTTCTGTGGTTAAAAAATTTCTCCGGGAGTAGTCGCGTAGTGGCGGGCTTAAAACTGTAGAATGCAGTCGTTCAAGTGTTCCGGAAATCGATGGAACGTAGTAGCTTAACAGGAAACGTAAATTACCGTGTCTCCTCGAACCGGTCGCAGTTTTCGAACGTAGGTAATTTCCGCGCGAATAATGAGCGAGTCGAAAGATAATTGATTAGCTCGAGGTTCGAGTATCGTGAGAACCTGCGAGGTATCAGCATGTGAATGGGCTGAATGTTGAAGCGGTGTCTCTCGCAACAACGACCCCACCACGGTGAGGGTCGCGTCGGGCAATTAAGATCGCCTCCTATCGAGGACTCTTCCTCGATGTTGTTCCGTTCATACGAACCTAACGTTGCAGAGTCCAAGGGACAGGAGGAAGGTGGTGGAACATCACGGTGAACCACAGCAACGTATCCAGGCGGCAACGAGGCGTTTCAGCAACGACACCACTCGCAACGTCATCGGCCAACATGTTCCCCCAACAGTATTGTCTACGATGGAAGTACCATCACAGCAACCTACAGACCATGTTCTCACAGCTGCTCGAGCGGCAGGCGTACTGCGACGTCACCCTGGCCTGCGAAGGCAAGACTTTGAGAGCGCACAAGGTAAATAGATACATATGTCCAAGCGGCTGATTAGAATTCTGCAACATTCAGCAGGCGAGCTTGCTAATTTAATCGGCTGTTTTCACGAACAAACGGAGGGCAGCAAACATTTAAATACGCCCTCGCTCCGTGTACACCGGTGCTCGAGCAGTTGAACAAATACTATACGCTCAGCGTAGAGTAGAAAGCACAGGTTGACAGTGTCCACGGTGGCGGCGGTGGTCAGCATTGAAAACGCACCCTTTCAATTGTACACGTCAGTTTGGCTTGAATCTCCGTCGGTGTTAAGCCGAAAGAGTAATTGCAACGGCCGGCCGCTGACCCTTGAACAGCAGCAGCGCGAGCGACTGCCCTTCCGCCGGTCTCGGTAGTTTCCTATTCGCTTTAAAATCCCTTTCGCTCGCGCACATGCCCGCGGTTTTTTTTCAGCTGTGCCGTGCTTTGAAAATTTTTTCACAGGCGCTTAACGCGTTACAGGCGCCCGGCCGGTGCTCCATTTTTATTTTCCCTAGATTGGACACGCGTCTCGTCGTGTTGTTTTTCCATCAGAATTGTACCAGTTTTATTGCCCCCAGGGGGTGCCACAGCTTTTAGACCTTTGTTCGCTCCCAACACGTCACTTTTGCCCCTAACAATGCAGTCTAATGGTCTGGCGAGTGGTGATCGCTAAAAGTGTGGCCGTTAGATAGCACGAACGTGTGCGCGCAGCAATCCCGCAAAGACTTGGCCGTTTTACGGAAGAATCGCGGCTCGATAAACGCGTTTCTCCGTAATTAAACTTGATCCCCCGTGAGAAAAAAAAGCCAACCGGGCAGACGACAACAGACGACGAAGGCAATCTCGTCCAGCTTCCATTCACTTGTCCATCCCTCCTACGCCCCGTTTTTTTCTTGTACACGTGTCTCTCTATCACTCCGCGCCCAGCCCTGCTTGCCCACCCCCACATTTCGCGGCCGCGTCGCGGTGCCTGCCGGGCGGAGAATTTCCTCGCTCCGTCTTATTGCACGTCGCTGGGCAGAGGGACAGAGAGGAAAATGCAGACGGGTGGAGGGGGAACACCCTCGCCTGCCCCGGGGAACGTAAAACTTAACAAACGATCAATTTTCTTTTCTTTGTTTCTTAGCAGGCTGGAACTACGGTATTTCGCCACTCTCGCCTCCTCCGCGCCGCTCTTCTCCTTCGCCACAGCCGGCCGAGTCGACCCCTCTTTCATCCCCCGTTCCTTCCTTCTTTTCTTCTTTTCTTCTTTTCTTTCTTCCTTCCTTTATTCCATCGCCTCTATCCCTCCACGTCCACCATCTCTCTGCGCGCCCCTTGCCCCCTTCACTTTCCCTGGCAATCGCTATCTTCTTCTTTTCTTCCCTCCCACTCTGTCCGCGGGGCTGTTTCATCCCTCCGTCGGCGCGACCATGCCCCGCCAGCCACCCCTCCATGTTTCCCTTTTTGTATCTCCGTCTCGGCCGTGCGTCGAAACGAGCCGCGCAGAGGAGAGGCACTCTATCAAAGTAGAGTACGTTTGGCTTGGTTTATTTTTTACTTTGGGAGGGGTCCAAATTGTAAAATCAATACTTGCTCCTAAATTTAGAATGCCGACACCGCCACCGACGCGCGCGCGGCCTTTTTCCACGCTCCTTTTCGGCCTTCGCCTGCCTGCTCGAGCTCGCGTCGCGACGCCGCCGCCGCCGCCGCCGCGGTAAACCGTACGTTGTGAGGATCGCGTCATCGCGCCGGAAAACAAAAGCCGAGTCGCACGGCTACCCGCGGCCCACGGCACCGACCAAACACCGGAAATGCGCGCCGCATCCTAAATGGACCACCCCTCGGACTGCCCGCCAGACGCCAGCTTCCTCCACAGCGAGTTTCGATTGCGCCTGGTCGATACACGAATGAATGTAATTTAATGAATGTAATATGTACTCCCGTGAAAGTAGTAATACGAGCTTGATCATTCTCGAGGATGACGTAGGTGGTAGGAAATGAATCGAGTCAACAGGTTCGCGGAGCTACTTGGTCTTTTTATGCGAAGCTTGAAAATTCAAAGCGGTGGAATGGAAGTGGTAGCTCTCGATCCCGCTGCTCGCAGGGCGAGGTATTACAGACAGCTGCATCCACCGCCACCTGGATACTGGATACAGGTGGCGGTGAATACGATCGTAGATGCGATCGTTCCACGAAAAAGGGGAAAAACCGAAATGCTTTTTTGGCCTGCTGTTTGCCCAACAGCTGAGAAGCATTCTTCTCCCATCGTGATAAAGCCAGCGTGGCAGGCAGACAACGGACTTTGTAAGAAACTTGCTACTAAGCAAGTTTAACGCGAGGTTGATATCCTCTAAACTGCTTCTGCCTAGGCAACTAGACTCGTCTGAAAAGATATACATATGTATGCGAACGAACACGTACTTACTAGGTGGAAATACATATTCGTTCGGATCGAAATCTAATCGAGCGACGCGTTGGCGCGATCAAAATGCAGCGCGTCAGTCTTCGCGCCACAATGTTGCGACTTGTTTTATGACGCTGTTGCGTTTCAATTTTCGTTGTTCGTTTTCGCGATCGTCCCCGGCGAAAGGTTAAATATCGATTGCTGGTCGATGTTAATGCTCGGTGGGCTTGTTCCGTGGCAGTTGGAGCGGTCTTTTCCGTGGAAATAAATCGAATGGCGCTGGAGAGCTCTAACTCGTTTATAGGGTAACTCGATGTCGTAACGAAGCAAACACATTAATCGCTCTACTGTTGCTTCGAACAAGTCTTCAGAAATATTGCACAGAGGAAGAAAGCCTGGAGGTGCTGGTGGTGGTGGGTGGGGGGACCCCTAGCTTCGAAAGTAACAAGAAGACGCATTAGTCGACGTCGCGGTGCAGCGGGAAAATAGAAATACTCGTCTTGGCGGCGAATTTCTTGCCTTCTTTTCTTCGGGGCCGATACCGAGTGCGCCCAGCCAGCCATCTGTCGCGGGTGCAAACAGTGCGATAAGAAGAGGAAATTTCTCCACGTCCGTGGAAATCCCCTTGACCCTTGCCACTCATTCGCAAAGTCGCCAAATAAACGTTAAATTAGAATTTATGAATCGTTCAGCGATGGAGCGAAGAACATGTTTGACCGTCCACTCGCGAGCGAGCTTTCGAATCTGGGATCCGTCAGAGACGCCAGAAAATCAACTTGCTCTTAATCTCGCGTGCCATGGCGTAAGGAGCGATAAGGAGCGATAAGGAGCAATTTCTCTTTCGCCAGGCGTTTGAAAAACTCGAGTGGTCGGAGAAGCCAAAGGGGCCGAGGCACAGAGGAACCTGTACCTGCAGTAGATATAGGCGTATCCCTGCAAAACGCATAGAGCGAGTTTGGTTCGCGTTTCTTCTTCTCGTGAAACTTTCATGCTGAAATTGAGCAGCGAACGACGCACGCTCAAGGGCGGCTGTGTCGACTAACCGCGCAGCGACCTATTTTTTCAAAAGCACTTTTCAACTATGGATCGGATTCTATGTAGGTACATTCCGCGCTAGATAGTGGCTAGTTTCTAGGCCGAATTCATTTTTCATTTACGTGCGAGCGTTCCTCCGTTCGATGAATTTCACCCGCCACCCTTGCTCCAGCTGTTCCTCGACTCTTGATTCGACTAGAGCTGTGGGATCCGGGGACACGATTAAATGCAGCTTGCTCGTCGGAATGAATTTGGGTCGGTCCCACCTCGGCGTGAACCCCGCCGGGGTCGCGGGTTCTCCCTGTCGGGGATCGAGAAAGGTTAACAACCGAGCATTATTAATCGCTCTATCTGGGAATCGAGCCCGCCCCCTGTGTTACGCTATTTTTCGATCCGTGCCCAGTATGTAAACCGACGATCGGGGTCACTCTATCGATCCATGCGCGCCTCGAACAGGCGAAGAAAACGACAGTGGGATTCCTCGCGTTCTGCGACCGTGACGATGATATCCAGGCGCGTTCTCAGGTTCCCTGCCGCGGCTGGGCGCCGCGCCGCCACACCGTGTGTGCCTCGCGGGTAATTATATGCCGCGGCAGAAGGGTTGCCAGGTGCCAGCAGGGTCGTTAAACCCGGACATCCTGTGTTCTAAAAAACACGACGCGCCGTTCCCTAACTGTATAAATAATAACACGCGCTTTTATTCCGCGAGAGGCTGTAGCTCGGCGAAATCCACGCGCCCGTTCGATCTACCTACCGCCCGGTCTGCCAACTTTTTACCCCCTCGTTAAATCCCCTTTATCTTTCCAAAGGGGATTCGACGTTTCGGCAGAAAGAACGGTTGCCGGTTTAAAAATCCAGTGACAATGCGTGAAAAAGTGAAACCGCAGGCACAGGACAGGACGCGACACGCGGGGAAAATCGACGCGCGTCGCTGATTCTTCAAAAGCCGAGGTGGAAAATGCGCGCTCGAAATTTCCCCCGACGACGTGGCAAGGGTTGGGGGTGCTACAGAGGGAGGGAGAGGGAGGGAGAGGACGAGTGCTCTCGCACGTGTTAATGGGATTTTACGAGCGACGCGTGGCGAAGGAAAAGCCGTTTCGCGAAATTAACACCCGCCGAAGCGAGTGAACTCGTAAAAAAGTATAATCGATATTTTCGTACGGGCGTAAGTACTTTTTTTCCCCTCTGTTCCTCCACCCTCGCCCACCCCTTTTCCCGTCGCCTTCGTTCACACTGAGTCACGCTTCTCTTCCCTCGAAGCCCACGAAGCGGCACGCGTGCACTCGCACACGCCCGCGAGTGATTCTCCCGCGACACAGACACAGTGGCGTAGAAGATTAATTTGTTTTACTCGTATCTCGGGGCTTAATATTTTTCATTAGGCAGCGTCTCGCCCCCTCCTTCTCTGGCCCCTACCGGGGGGGCTGCATTTACATTGTCCCAGGCGTGTCTGAATAGTGAATGGCTGGCTCGCGACGCGTCCCATTCACGGGCAAAAATTCACGAGGCGAGCTCGTAAGCCTCTAATAAAACGTTGTTAGGAGTTCGGGCGGAGGAGGGGTTGGTGTAATGAGCAATCGAAGAAGGCTTGCAAGCGGTGTCCTCCAGGTAGCAGTCTATCTAAAAACAACACTTTGGAAAGCTTGCAATCTCGCTGCAAGGTCGCCTCATCGTCGAATGTCGCGTTTAATTGAATCTCAGTGGGCTCCTCTTACATTATTCACATCTCTCCTCCGAGCTCGAAATATATTTCAAGCCATCAGATCCTTACTCCCTTTACCCTTCGGCCCTCCTCCCTGTACCTACACATTACACATACCTATTTAAACTACCTATAGTAGAATATTTATACTCGGTGTAGCGGCAGCGCGACTTCGTGCAGACGCTAGCTTGCGTAATTAGCGAGATAAGACGAGGAACTGGGAAGAAACGGGGACAGGATAACATCGTACTAATTAATTGCGGGAATTGGCGAGGAAGAAAAAGTGGGAAAATTCCTTGCGAATCCAACGCAGACGTTGGATTCAGAAGCGGCGGCCGGAGCGGATAGTGTGCCCGTTCATTAGAACGCGTTAGCAGCGAGTTACGTGTAACTCGATTTACAAAAGGAGCGCGACAAAGCGACGCGCCCAAGATTAATCTCTGGTAGATGAAGCGATTATCGAAGAACGTGCATGCGCCGCTCTGCGCGCGCGATGGTAGTCGTTAAAGCCAATAATTTCCGAGTTCAAGAAGTCGGTGACGCGGCGGATTAATCGTCGAAACGCAAGATACTTGGCGCATCGCGACGTTATATTCGCCCGCCACAAAGGCGTGGCCACGGTTGCCTACGGAAGGAGCGAGCCCGAGCACGCAGCGCCACGTGAACCCTATAGCCTAACTCTATAGCCGTGGTTTTTCTTCGAATCCAGGAGACCCCTTCGCTTTCGTGTCGGCCGGATTTTCGAAAAAACTTTCGAAATCGGCCCGCTCGGCCGCCCGTTTCCACGCTTGTTCACCGGACGGTCGGTCACGATTACAGATCAATTACCGCGTGACTACGATCCAATTTGCCAACCGGGCGAGTGGTTCCTTACGCCACTGCGATCGCGGGGACACGCAAGTCCCATGTGCACGACTGCATGTGCAAGAGCAGTCGGACAATTGCGTTTTTTCCCTCCATTCTCCTCCTCTATTTCCCTCTTTGTCCTCCGCTCCCCAGTCAGATTACATTATTCAGTGCGACAAAGCGGGGTGGAGATCGAAAATTCGGAAATCTCGCCGCTCGTTTTATCACGGCCCTGGCCTTGACGCTCGGCTGCTTTCCCAGAATTTCTTTTCGCTCGCGCCAATTACACTCCCTTCCTCCGTAACTAGGTGTAACGCGTTATGCCACCAGTTGGCCCCCCTGGTCACAGCTGGTAGCGGGCGAACTTGTAGGTACCTACCTACCTAACGCCGCTCGCTGACACTGCAACAGCATAGCTCGGAGAGCTGTCACTCTCCGAGACTCTCTCTCCATTCTGTTGTCGAACGTTGAAATTGCTAATGCGCTGTTGAACGCTTTGACCGCTTTGCAGGCTCGCTTCGACTTTGTTGCCCAACCGTTGCGTAATCTAATGCAGCGCGCAAGTTCCCAACTATCAAACCCGAAGGCAACTTTCCTCCGGCAGCAAAAACTTGGCTAACGACCGCTATGCGCATAGCTGCGGGGACGCGTGGATCCTTTGCGACTCTCTAAGAATCCCTAAGAATCCCTGAGAGTCGCGTCGTGGTCGTGTTTTCATTAATTTCGGCGCTCCATTCAAGCCCGCGCCGCGGTGCAACGAACTCACCGGACGACACAGCCAGCCTCTGAAATGCAAATCGTGCACACCAATGCATTATTTATGGGAATTACGTAAGGTGATTTTTTCGGGACCAGAATTTCTTCCACTCCAGACAGCTTTTTCGCAAATGTAAACGGCCACTCTGTGCCGCCACGGGAGTGTCGTCGACCTCTCCCACCGATCACACGCAACGTCTGAACCGGCTCGGAGCCTAGATCCGCGCACTTTGCCACTTCCTCGGACCAGTTCCGCTTCTTCCCGTGGAAAGTCTCGCGAATCTCGAGACGCTGCGAGCTCGTCAACTCGTGACGAGTTGCCGCGACGGCCAAGAGGAACGAAAGCGGGGAGAAGAGAAGGGAAAGGCGAAATCGAATTTAATTTCACCTTCTGGGGAATTTTCATTTTTCTTGCTCGGTAACGAAATAATCCAGCGTCGATTCAATTTTTCGCCGCTGGTCCCTTTTCAAGGCCGCTGCTCCGCGTCAAGAATTTCTTCCGCCCTTCCTTCCTCCTTCTTCCCTCTGCTTCTCCTCGTCTGGTCGCCAGAAACGGGAAACGCCTCAACTATCGATCGAATTACGTAACTGCTGGCGGAGAGGCCGGTAATCTCGTTTTTCTAACGAACTTCGTAGCGAGCGAGTGTCTATAAACTTGGACGGCGGATGAAAAGTACGCTCTCCGTGGGAGCAGACCGTGTCGCTGGTCCTTGGACGGTCGCCCTGCCCTACGCTAGTCCAGATCCTAGCCGAGTTTCTTGGCCAGTGGGTCGTCGGTTTATCGCGAATACTAGGTCTTACCGGTTCTCGGACCATCGTTCGCTACCTACTTTGCCAAAATCTCAACTTGACTCTCGAGATTGCCTGCCTTCGCCTCGAGTATAGCATTGACCTTTTGCCGTGGTATAGTTACGTAGTCGTAGCATGCACGTAGATCGGCTTTTTCACGGATCCTCGCGAGGGACTCGTTCGATAGTCAAGAGTCGTCGGCTACATTTTCCCACGTGCTTTCAGCCGTACGCGAAAAGTAGAAAACTCGGCCGCTGCGGTTTCTCAGGCGTTAAGCGGGAATGATATGGATTACACGGCGAAGCGGCGCTCGCCTCCTATTTAGTAATCTCGTTGCATCGGTAATGACAATGAACAGGAGTCGCTGAGGCGAGCTGCCGCCGCCGCCGCCGCCGCCGCCACCGTCGACTGCAACCTCGCGTTGTCTAAAACGGTTGGCCAATTTCCGCTGAAAAGCCGCGGAGAGATGCGGTCGAAGGCGTGTCTTCCGGCGGAAGCTTGGAAAAATGAAAATTAAAAGTCAACGGAGGGCGAGAAGCGGGGAGGAGCAGGAGCTTCGTATCCGAGGGCAAGCGAGCTGGGCCGGCCGGCCGGCCGCCTGCCCGCCTATCAATAAATAACCGTAAGGCAGCGTTAACAACAACAACAACAACAACAACAACGATACGTCGCCTATCATTCCGTGCTTCTTTACCATCCCCCTCGGTCGCGCCACCGCCTACCCCTTTCCCTGCACCCCTCGGTCGACGGAGGAGGGGGTGGTGCACACGTAGGTACAATCGATTGCGTCTGCCAAGCTTTTACGCCGGGGAGAGAAAACCGGCGAATCGACAAATTCGACGCGGCGCACCCCCGTCTCCGAGGAGGGGTCGTCCATTTATATCTTCCTTCGCCCCCTTCGACCCCTTCGACCCCTTCGACCCCCTCCCTTCTCCTCCTACGCCTCCGAGTTGCCCTCTTCTTTTTTTCTCTCCCTCCATCTTTCCCTCTTTCTCCTCCGCCCCTGCCCGTCCTCCACCTTCGCTTTTTTTTATTACTATTTTTTTTTATTCCCGGCGAAAGACGAAGCACCCCGTTATGCGCGATAAAAAGTTTAATGTCAGAGAAGACGTCGCGGGCGACGGGAGGGGGTGGGTGGGCCAGGGGCGACGACGGTGGCCGTGGGTGGTGGTGGGCTCGCGAGGGGTGGATAGGCGCGGGTTCGACGGGGCTGCGGAGAAGGAGGAGACGAAGGAGGTGGAGGGAAGAGGCGGAGAGAGGGGGGTTGGGGGCGAAAGTGCCCGGGGATCGTAATGACTCGATATGAAACCCGGGCAGTGCAATTTCTTTCTTCTTCTGCCCTTTCCTTCCTCCCCCCGCCCGTCTCGGCGGCCGTCTTCCTCTTTTTTCATCGCAGTATTTCCCCATAAAAGCGGCCCGGCATAATAAAAAGCGTTATATAGCTGGCACTGAAAAGTAACGCGCGTCGCTCCGTCTCGGTTCCTCCCGTTTCTGTGTTGCGCGGGCGAGCGGTCGCCTACACACGCGTGCACCGGAGGAGCGACAGAGAGAGAGAGAGAGACGCGACGGCGTGTAAGGTCTTTTTACGGCCTTATTTGCGGAGACGTAAAAATCGCGAAAATCAATACCCACGGAACTTCTAACATTAAATATTCAGGCTATTGACTGGGCGGGGCCGAGAGCCAGGCACACTCTTTCGTACCTGGGAGTTCCTCCGATCCCTCCATGCGATCGCGATACTCATTTTTCTTCTATGTACGCAGCCACTGCCTGTTAGAAAAGTCGCGAGCGGAGCATGAAATAAGATTGAATTTCGGGGCTCGCTGTGCAGGGTATTCGACGCTCGGTCTAATTAATCAACCATTTCCATGCATACTGTGATCAGCCTCGCAGCGAAATCCTCGGCGCAGCGGAACCGTGATGCTGGTGGCTCCTTTTGACGGCAAACTGTTTGATATGTGAAACGATTAACGCTTTAACAGTTTAACCGAGCAATTATTTCCAGGGAAAAGCGCAATATCCAACGTTCTTTCTGTGTAACCGACAATCAAATTCGACGCTCGCAGTCGGTTGAATTGTTTCCGGGGCACGTTCGCGAAAAATCGAACAGTTCGATGGGGTGGGCTCTTCAACAACGCTCCCTACGATACATACGTACATATTGTTCTAACGATAAACGCGTGGCCCAAAGTCTCCAACCTCCAACATTCTGTGAGGGGAAATTAACTGTTGCGCTGCTTTGACCAAAGGGTTAAGGAATAAATGATTCGCGACGAAAACGAAACGGGCATTTTGCGACCTAACACAATGCCGGCGTTTCGAATTAATGTGCATTCAGTTGCTTCATTTTACTTGCATGCAAAATTCCATTGTTGTTCCGTGGAATAATTTTCAAGGAATTACGCGAACTGCGAACGCGGCGGCTGTAGCCTGGGTGGTGGTGTGCGAGTCGATAGAAACCTGGGGCGAAAAAAGAGAAAGGGAAGGTGGTGGGGGGACAGAGAAAGAATCGTAAAAAAAACTGGCATGAAGTAGAAAAAGGCTTGATTTATATTTCGCGAAATAAAATGCAAATTTGAAGAGAGTATCGCGCGGACCTGCCCCTCCCACCCTCCTCCTCACTTCGGATTACAATTAGAGGTTGCGCGACGCGAAACAACAGCTTTGTTCGTCGTCAGTTTAAAGTAATTCCTTTCCCTCGTGTTTCGTCGCGTACCTATCCCGAATTCCATAAAAGTCATTCCTCGGCGATTGATTTCATTTTGAGCGGAATCTCGGAAAAAATGGAACAATAAGCTTTGGTAGAGCCGTGCAACTCGAACAAGGGGGTCTTCCGTCGCCCTTGGATAATTTCGTTCCCAGCATAAGCTTTTATTGGCCGGGAGTCCAAGTTAAATCTCGAATCAAGTAGAGTGGCGCGGTTTTACGACATTTTCTAATAGAGTTTCTCGAACGGCCAGCATCGGCGAGTCTCGGAATTCCTCGGCATCGCGCGGCAGTAAATATTACCTCGCCGTATTTCGTTGTTTTTGTCGGCGAGAAAAGCCAAGAGAGATCCCGGCAAAATGGACTCTAGTCGATGACCGAGGGAAATTACAAGGATAATCGAAGGAAATGTATTCCCTTGACGCGTCGCTTGCTCCTTCAAGGACGGTTTCGTTCGATTCGAATTCTGCGAGCGGGAAGAATGGTACTCCTTGACGAGGAGGAAAGTCATTTTCACGCCTACGGGCGTTGTCCGTGCGCGCTAAACGCGCCGAACGTGCCGCGGTCTGTCGATAATCGCTGACAAATCTGGACTGAGCTGCGCTGATTTACGATACCGAACGCGGAACGGCTGTGCTCGAAACAAACAAGCTAATAAACGAACGAAACGTAGTAAATCTGACGGAGATTCCGTCCAATTTATATACTATGTAATCGCGATATCAGTATTTTTCCAGCTAATCACTTCGTAGCACCGAACGTATTTCACCTCTCGCGCTTTGCTGATTCATGTGTCGAGCTCTTCGGAGATTCCGAAGAGACTTTCGAGGCTCGTTTACATACGGAGTGACGCGCGAAATGAATTAAAAAAAAAAAAAAATAATATACAGCAAGATCGTCGCTGGAGCGTGAATCAAAGCACTTCCTCCGTTCTCCGTTTCACGGTAACCAGATTAACGGACAAATAAGGGGACCTCGCTGTAACCCATTCAAGCATAATCGCGGCGAATGACGCCGTCCCCTTAGAATTACAAATCTATTTCTCTCGATACGAGGCGATAGTCTGACGGCGCCAAGTCGCGGCAAGTGTGTAACTGGCTTTAACCGCGGTGAAAAAATCGAAACGGTCGGGGAACGAGAGAGTAGCTAGCCAGGTTCGTCGAGTGCTTCATTGACTTTCATGACAGATTTGCACGCGGTAGCTGGCTGAGGCGTCGAGGCGGAAATACATATTTTATCGGCGCCATTCGGAAGCGTCGTTTAAGAATTCGATCCTCCTCGCGATTCAACGATCTGCATTGACAGTGACTGACAGCGCGCGCCCCGCCAGCCCTCGTTGCATTCTAATTTCGGGGATAATTAATTAACGATCGCGTGCCAGTTTTCGTAACCTCTGAACGCCCGTGTCCCTTGACCCTCGGTTATTTTTCAAGGTAAACCAGTAGTCCCGCTAAAGTCTAATGGTTCATTTATAAGCTTGGAAATTTCTGTTTACCTTTGCAGGTGGTCTTGTCAGCGTGCAGCACGTACTTCGACACGATCCTGTCCCAATACGAGGAGAAGGATCCCATCGTCATAATGCGTGACGTGAAATTCTCAGACATCAAAGTCCTGGTGGAGTTCATGTACAAGGGAGAGATTAACATCGATCACGTGAGTGTTTTATAACGTCCCCTTCAACGGAATTTCGTAGCCAAACCACGGGAGGTCGAACGTTTTTCCCGGGAAATTTCAATGAGCCGGCGATATCCATCCGTCGCGTTTCATTTCCATCGGAAAGCGCGTTTTCCGCCGGTTTCCACTGAAATTACTTTTGACACGGGTCTTGCGCGCAAAGCAAGTTCGACGCGGTCTGAGGAACGCTGTTTCCCGCTCTTCTCGAGTGGCGAAATTAAAACTGATTAAAGAAATAAAGTCCGCGGAACGTGCTTCTCCTCTCCTCACCTCTGGCCCCTTTTCAGACTCGATAGGCGAGCGACTTATTTACATCGCGGACATTACGAGGGCACTCGTGCCCCGCCGACAGGAGGAAAAAGTGTCGCGGGGGGATGCGGCCTGGCCTCAATTTATTAATAATTGAAGACTCGTGCTGTTTCGAGCCTCGAATCTGGCGTACTTCAAAGCGACCCGTACTTCCCATTAATCCCCTGGCGAAAATCCTCGCGAAGATGCAATTTCTTTTGCGCCACGTCCACGGGGGGCAATCAGCTCTTTCTTCTTGCTTCGTTGCCAAGGAGGAGCGAGACGAGCGCTTTGTCGGCGGCGGAGACGATCGCGTGGAAAATCGAATCGATGGATGGTGGCTAGTTAGCGATTCACGCAAAGCGGCAAGTTCGTTGTTTCAAGTCTATTGCACGATAAGCAGAGATCAGGGAGCTTTTCTGCCATTACGTCTGGGGACTTCTCTGTTCTTTCTGTCTCTGGCTCGATCCAGAATCATCCCAGCTTCGTCGCGAGTCGCGCGATCCGACCTCGGGTCAGCCATGGAGCCTTCGATTCGTACAGGTGCGCAACTAGCTCGAGCTATCACCGGCGGGGGGCAAAGAAACGCGGCAGCTGGAACCGTAATGGCCTGCATCGCTCATTCTTGCGCCACGGAGAAAAAAAAAAGATAAATTACGGTCGGCCAATGAGCGCCGGTTAATTAACTGATAATGATCCCGCACAATCGATAAACCAGCCGCGTACCTACACCGAGGAATGGGTGTTTCGTACTGGAGAATCTCATTCGAGGATCCTGGTGCACTTTCGATGCAGAGATATGTACGCCCAGAGCATATTCAGCGCGGCATGCTAGTTTCTATTTGTACTCCCCGGCAGCCCCCTTTGTCTGCGAGCGAATAGGCCATGAAATAAATTTATTTCGCAACGCCAGCTATCCACCATAATGCGAAAAAATGCGCGTATATCCGAGATCCATCTCCTCGAAGCATTTCGCGGCGTTGACGCGCGCTCAGCGCTTACCTGCATCGCCCATGTAAACGTTAGGAATCGAATTCAGGCTACGGAGAGGAGGACCGTATAGAACAGCACGGCTTCTCGTTCTTCCGGATTTCTACTCGTGATCGGGCGGCTAGGTTCGCGAACTTTCTCCGGCCACGTTTTGCCCGCGAAAAATGCGCAACAACGCTGCGCTCCCCGTCGCAGTTATTCTACGTTCGCGGCGAGCGAGAAGGATCTGTTAGAAAGGGGGGTGGGGGCTGTGCCATCGAAATCCCCCATGCTGCAAATTGCCTGAAATTATGGAAGTGCCTTAGGCTTTTTTTTTCCTTAGGAAGTAGAGGTGGTATTCGAAAAGGTACCCTTATAGACCACTGTGCGAGTTTCTACGATGTTTTGAAGTTAAAAAAAGTGGGATAGATTCGATTTTTGCAGTTAAGGGGGAATTCTAGTGTGCGGGCTCAAAAACATTGATTTTTTTGCATTTTCTCTAAGTATATATTGTAGAAAATGTGTGGGTAAAAGGATTTTCTGCAATTCGTAAAAATGACAGAGTTATAGCGGTTAGAAGAGATGCGTATACATATGGCATTACTCTGTGTAAAACTTTAAACGCGTTTTTCTCGAAACCATGTTTTCGGAAGCGGTGACCATGATATCTTGAAATCGACTTGACCGATTAAGCCCAATTTGTACATACATATTCAGTAGACGTGTGGCTATCGTCCCTACCACGGTCATGTAAAACTATTTTTTTCTTTCCATTTTACATACGTTTAAAAGTATAAAAAATCTACTAAAATCACAACCTTATCTTCAAAATGTCGCTATTTTTTCGTCATTCTGGTACCTGCGACAGCCGGTGGTATACTAATTTCGAATCTTTTTTCTTTTTTTGTGTCAGATAAGCACAATCAGCAAAATCATGATCACCGTGCGCAGACTTTTTTTTTCATGGAACACTTCAACGCCAAATATTGCAGCCAATTTTAATTTTTTTTTATGCTGAAAAATTTGTAAATACTCGGTAAGTGCTGATACATATGTTGGCAAAACCCGGATTCAATAACTTTAGCGAGTTTTTTGTAAGAAATTCTACAAAAACGCAAAAAATAACGGCGTTTACACTAGAATACCCCCTTAATAAAAGATATTAAATACTTATATTCGGCTGATTAATAAAAACTTTCTAAAAATGTAATCCAAGCCCGGCCGTTGTAAATTCTGTCGCCCGAGGGATGCTTTATATTGCATTTTTGTACGGCGATTATTTGTTTCAAATGGTTTGCTCATTATACATTATACTGTATTGTGTCAGTAAGGTAGGGAACGATTAGATTAAAATGGTAAATGGTAAAAAATCATTTTCTCAATCGCCGGAATTCCTTCTCGCAAACATTATTTCTATGCAAAGTGAAACTAGGTATTTATACAATTTCAGCCGAATCGGAGAATAGACGTTTTTGGAAGTTTAGCCAAAAAGACTCAACTTAGAAATTTTAGTCGTGTCCGTAAAAAATATTGCCCTCGACGATTCTGAGGTAAGCGCTACGCTGTTCTTCACAGTCCTCTTACCGGAAGGCACCGCCTGTCCCACGCCGTGGGCAAGTCCTCAAGGAACAATGTTGCTATTCTTTCATTAGCAAGACGACGCCGGGTGGCCTGTCATACTTTGACTTTTTATCGGACGCAAACTAAGTATCGTCTGACACCCGATAGCGAAACGACTTGGAGTCGCCAGCCATTGGCAGAGGACCACCCCGTAGCAAACTGTGAAGACCCTAAGTAGTCATTCTTTGTCCCCGCTACACGTTTAGAGGACTAAATATTCCAGGTTAATTGATTCGCTGGAGCTTTGCCTCTATCGGATTTGCTTCATAGCAGAGGGCCACATCGCCTTTTCCGCCTGCACGGCGAGAAACGAAAGCGGCTGAAGCGGTTTCTGAAATACACATTATTTCCGATCGCACCGCCATCATCACCACCAGCACCAGCACCACCGCCGCCGCCGCCGCCGCCGCCGCCGCCGCCGCTGGAGACGCTGACCCACATAAGCATTTTTCCAATTCCGTTCGTGGCCGATAGAAAGCCAGCCGCGCCGCCGTTTGTAGAAAGTTCTCATATTATTTAGCATTCTCTCGGTCGCGCCGGCATTATCGCCGGTGAAAATTGGCAAATAATAATTGGACGTATCCCACGAATGCGTGGCCAGCTGCCGTTCCCTTCGGCCCGATATCGACTTTTGCCTTCTGCCTCCTCTTTCACAACGATCCGATTTATTATTCGCTTCCCTGGATCCTGGAAATCCGGTCCCACGAGCTTGCCTGTGCAAATTGAACCGGCCAGGATTAATGGAATTACTAATTTTTACTTTTCCCGCGCGATCGCTTTTTCACTAAAGGGCTAATTAGATTCGCACGGCCGCCACGCCCAACGGTGCGGGATATTTCTTACGATCCACCCGGTTACAGTGCCGAAGAAATCCGGACATTTGTCGTGAGAAATGTCGCGGGGGGCAGAGGCTCGTGCCAAGAACGCTGAAATCACCGTATATTATTCCATTTATGCCCGGCCCGTCCAATCACCCGGGCGAGTCAATATCTACTGCTTTCAATAAAGCAGCCCGCTTGAAAATGTTGCTGCCTCGCATTTTCTGACTCTTGCCAGAAGCAGTTGAGCTACTGGAGCCGATGGCTGCCGAAAAAGAAGCAACTCGGTACTTGGCTTGATTAGTGGGAAGATGTCTCGAATGGTCAGTGGTTCGTCAAAGTGTCTCAGCGTTCGAGTCTTTGCAATCCAACCGTGTATCTGCTGATATCTAAATATAGAGAAGTCATACGAACCATTTGGAGTGGTGAATTGATTGGTTAGATCGAGACAGATGGAGCTTAAAGAAGTGGTTATGTAGGAAATATGTTAGGGCGTTCTGCTTTAAGGCTCCACTCAAACTAACGGGGCCTGAGCGAGAGAGAGAGAGAGAGAGAGAGAGAGAGGGGGGGGGGGACGTCCTTAAGGCCCTAATTCTGCCTCGGCTCCTTATTTTCCCACGTTTTTTACAACGTCGTCCTTGCACGGACGCGCGGAGCGTGTTTACTTTAACGCCTGGATGCGTTTGACCCACTTCCCTATTTCTCTTCCACTCGCGCTACATGCATGGTCAGCGAAATTGGCAAGGCCGCGAGCTCAGTGAAGCGTTAAAGTAAACACGCTTCAGCGCCGGGACATCGGCTCGAAAACAACCGTGGGAAAATAAGGGTGGCTCGCGTGGAGATCACCTCTCATTCAGTTTCCACCGATCCCATTGTTCAATGGGATCAGACTCTTCGGTCTGAGGAAACGGTGAAATAAGTCGACACATAAGTCGCTATTACCACCGGGTATACTCTCCCCCGGATCTCAAGGATCGGAGGGAATAATGGATGTGGATGACGTTGCTTTCGCGGGGTTGAATCCGGTAGCAACTCGATCTCCAAAGATACGATCGTGTTCCCTGGCGTGTGTGATTAAAGTGGACGCCTTTCGATGTTGCAGACGAGACTGTCCTCCCTGCTGAAAACCGCGGAGGATTTGCACATCAAGGGCCTGGCCGAGGTGAGCTGGCGCAGTGATTCCACACAGAACGACCTGGGCAACAGCGGTCACAGTCCCGGCGCTGCGCCTCCCGGTGTCGAGACGGTCCTCAGGGAAGGGGACGCCGACGAACCGCCACCACCGAAGCAGAGACGCCGGGGGCGCCCGCCCCTGGACGATCCGCCCTCAGCCCACGATGTGTTCACGCCGAAAATCACCTGTATCACCGGAAATGTACGTCTGAGATTCCCTATGCCTCCTACTTGCAATTACTCACCGTGACTATTTAATTGACACACACCGCCTGACCTCTATTCTCTACCCTATACGCGCCACATTCAATTCGACCCCGATCGCCTCTAATGCATCTGTTCGAACGATTTCCCAGGAGGAAATGATGAGCGAGGGCGGCGACCACGAGAGCTGGGACGACGAGATGATGATGAACGAGAATAACGAGACGCCGCTGCCGGTGGTAAGAGAGACATTCGCTTAATCCGCGATTTTTTTGCTACGCAGAGAAAGTGTTACGTTAACGCTTGCTGCATTGTGTTTTTGCAGCTTTCGTACATGTCCAAGGATGACAACGCATCCGATCAGGAGAAGAAAGGTGGGTGCGAGGAATCGTTAGTTTTGGCTAACGAGCATTCGACGAGCAATCGACGGGATTTCTCGATGCCGAGCGTGTATATGTGCATGTGCATGTGCGTGCGTGCGTGCGTGCGTGTTGAATAGGTTTGAAGAATGTAACGTCGTTTGATTTTGCCGCAGCGCCTACCACTCCCTCGAATTCCAACGCCACGAACCTATCGATCCCCGAGCAATTCCGAGACGTCGTGAAGATGAACGATTACCTGACGACGGGACGCCGCCAAGAGTTCTGGGAGGAGCCGTTCACGCGACGCCTTATGGATGCCATTAAGAGCAAAGAACTGGAAATGAAGACTGCCGCCGAGATACTTGGCGTCTCCTACGGAACCCTCTACGGCAGATATCGCGACAGTTATGGTTGCCTTAAACATCCGTATAGGTAATGGGAAGACGCTTCACGGTTCCACACATGTACCCGATCGCCTTTGTCGCGATCTTTCTCGTTAATGCCTTCGTTCGCGTTTTACGAGCGGATCTTTCCTACCCGTCACTTCCAACTCCAACGATCTCGGGGGATATCGGGACGCCGCTACCGGGCCAATTACAGCACGTATTATTAAGACGAAAGCCGGACTTGGAGAATACACGCCAATCTAATGTCCCTATCGAAAAAGTCACACCCGAGCTCGAGACAAAGAAATTTTCCTGGGAATATATTTTACACGTGGACGGTGAAATCGAGACCATTAACCCGCTTTCTTCGGCTTCGTTTTCACAGTGTTAATCGCACGGTCTTCCTAACGCTACCCGTGTCCTATAATGTGCCGTCTACGTCGCTCGTTCACGTTGCCCCCATTTACCCAGCCTTGGCATGGTAGTAACGACACCACTACGAAAGAAAAATGCGTCTGCTCACAGAGTAAGGGACTTCTGGTCCGACCCGGGGCCAGCGGAGGTGCTGGCCAAGCTACGAAGGAAAGAGATCACGCTGTTCCGTGCCGCCGAGTTCCTTAATGTCACCGTCCATACGTTGGCGACCTACCTGTCGACGCTGCAGGGCCCGGACAGGATCTCCCTGGCCGGCGACCTGAGCGTCGCGTCCGGCGCCGTCGACGGGAACAACGAGGCGCCGGAGAACAGCGACACGATGAATGACATCCTGCAGAAGATCAACGCCAACGCGGCCACCTCCACCCCGATCAAGCGGGAGGGGGGTGGTTACATAGAGGTGCCGACGGCGGTACCGAAGGCGGCGACCTCCGTCCTCGAGAACAACCCGGACATCACGATCGTCAAGACAGAGAACATGCCACGCAAGCGGGACTACTCGAAAGTGTCCAACACGGAGAACAACAACGCGAAGCTGATGAGCGGCGGCGCCGTCAGCGAGGTAACGCAGCCACAGCCGTCGCAGCAGCAGCAGCAGCAACAGCAACAGCAACAGCAGCAGCAGCAGCAGAACATCACCGACCAGCTGTCGTTAAACAACGACAACAGCAAACCCTAACTATTCAGGCCTTACCTGCAACCGGCGAATCCCCGTGCACCGAGTGCTAGCTACAGATCCGAGCTGTGCCCGCGCAGATTTTATTCGAACGTGTTTACTCGCTTTCTCACCAATTTTCATTTGAAGTAGTAAAGGAGGGACGCGTGTCTGTCGTTGGTCCCGTGTAATCACATAATCTATCGTCGTCGCCGTTGCCGACGACGGTGGCGACGCGGCGTTCTCGTCGCCCTGCCTTCTCCTCCAAATTCGTTAACGCTCCGCGCACGCCAGCTGACACAAGCTTTTAGACAATCTCGCGTGTACGATCGTCTAGGCGGCGGAGGCTCGGTGTCGCATCGACAGGACAGAACAGTAGAGAGTCGGAGGATTCGCAAGGCTGACACCTCGAGACACCGCGACAAAGAAGCGAGTCGATCGAACCGCTCGCTTCCTTCGGCACGTGCCTTCGGCTCTGCCCGGATCATCCCTCTCCCTGATCTCGCGGACGCGACACCAGCCCGAATCGCGCATATTTTCCGAGTAAAAAGAAGAACAAAACAGAGTACGTCGTACTAGAGAGCGATTCCTTCGTAATATTAGTAATAGGCAATATATCATATATAACACACACGGTTCTTCGTTAACTTGAACATTGGTTCTCTTTAACCCAACGTCGATAGCCGATTTCATGTTTGGCCTTGTTGGCGAGAAGGAAGGAAAACCAGATGGAGGGGAAACAGAAAAAAAGGAGGGAGAAACGTGTAATATCGAAGTTCCTTTTGAATAACGATGCGTAAGGTGTATCGCGAAAATGAATGCCTAGACTATTTTCTGCCGCATGCGTCTGTATGGTAGCACGTAAAGAGCGACAATATTATTCAGCCTGTCCCCACGCAGACCCGCCAGAGTATAAGGTAATTCCAGTGTGTGGCAGTCCTGCGAGAGGATATAGACGCTTCTCGCGTGATCGGCTCTTGTAATTAGCGATGGAGCATGCACTTCTGCATACGGGAACCGATTGTTGAGCCGGGATTCTACGCGCGAAATTGAGAAAGGTACAATTCTATTTTCTTTTCTCCTCGCTCTCCCCCCCCCCCTCTCTCTCTCTCTCTCTCTCTCTCTCTCTGTCTGTCTTTACAACAGTATGTAGAATTTATCGCAGGTAGTGATGGTATATTTTAGAGGCCGCCGTTTAAGTACACGCGCGAACTTTCTTTCCTTTTCCCTCCTTTCTTTTATATAGGTATGTATATTATATATCGTAGGGATTTTAAGTAGCTTTTATTTAAGCGATGATTGCCGATCGACGAGATCACAAGCGATTTATCATTTGGAAAGAAGATACCTATATACGCACGCGTAAACGTCCATTGTAAATATCGGTGCAATAACGAGACCTAAAATTAATCTTATCGTTTATGGCACGCGGTGCGCGCGCGCTCTGTGCTCTTTCCTTTTTTTTTGTACAAGGAAAATGGAATTCGAAAGAGAGGAAACATGCCGGTTTTTCTTTCTGTCTTTCTTTTGTTTTAGCGTCGTGTAATCGCGTTCGGATCTTTGCTCGTGAAAGTGAAATGGTGAATACGAAACGGGGAGAAGGAGTAGGAGAAAAAGAAAATTGGGGTATTGACGCGACGATTCGATGCCTGATCGATCGATGATGCCTTGGTTGGTGCGCGCCAACTCTCGCGATATATTCGTTTAAGTTTATTCTTCCGGTAAAGAAGCTCCGAGGCGTTGCTCTCGCATCCATGCTCGAGGATGAGACGCGAGGCGAGATATGTATAACCGTACTGTCTGCGAGGCGTATCGACTGGAGATGATACAAGTATTCCTGTTCGCTAAAGTTGTGACAAAACGAAACAAAAGGGAAAAAAAGAAGATCGCTAAGTACGAACTAATAGTATATAGAGTAGAGGTATTCTCGATATACATATGATATTTTTCGACGATATAAGACTTAGGTTGCGTCTTGGAAGGACTCGCGCAGGAGGAGGGTACTTGTAAAGTAATCCGAGGAATCTTGTGTAACTAGCGACGAGAACACAGGACGAGTAGTGTTGCTGAATATTGTTCGAGGTATAACGAGGAGAGATGGAAACAAAAACGCGTTACTGTGAGGTGTGTTGTACATACAGAATGTAGGTTTATGTAGAGAGCGGTGGAATGGATGAGGAACGTGAGAGGAACATTACAGTCACACAGACACACACGCACACACGCGCGCGCGCACGCGCGCGCGCGCATACACACGGTCACACAGCGTATACACTAACACAAGACACAGACGTACATATATACATATATAGACAACTATCCCCCTTTTCTCTAGAGAAAAATTCTAAAAATCGACTGACTATTAATTGATAAAGGTGACGTATAAATGCTATATCGCTCTGTGAGCCCGAAGGGAATAGAGCGTGACGAGCAACAGAGTTGTATTTTCCGAGACATGAGACAACTGTTTTATATTGTTTATTTCCATTGCATTTTTCCTTACATTGGACATATCGTTTTGTCTGCCGGGGCTGAGTTTGCAAAATGAAGAGCAAAAAAGAGAAAAGCCGAGATCTTTTGATTGCTTTACGAGTGCTCTGAATCCGAACCATTTTACTGTGTCTAAGTATCATCATTTTATACGATATAACTTTGCATCGATTCGATATTTTATTCGTGAACTATTGAACACCATCGAAGATATAGATCTGTTCATTCTTTTCTTTCGCTCATTAATTTAACTTGTCGTCAAATAATCATTGGATCTCTCATACGAACGCTTGTATATTGACTCTAACAGTTTCCTTCTGTCTCTCGTTCGTTATCATCATCATCATCATCATCATCATCCGTTATTATTATTATTATTATTACTATTATTACTATTATTATTATTACTATTATTACTATTACTATTATTATTATTATAATCATCATCATCATCATCATCATTATTAATTATTATTTTCTTTTTTATGTAAAATAAGACTAAGACATACCAAATGAGAAATTTAAGGACAAGTTTTGTTAGGTTATAGTACTAATATCGCATATCAAGAACGCGAAGAATACATGCGCTGAAAGCACTCTGTATTTGCCTATACACGTCCCGGTGAAAGTACTAGTAATCGGGGCGCACAAGACCACTTTTACTCTAGCAAGAGTATACGACTAGAAGTATTAATATTTAATATTAATAATGAACGCGGATTGTCCAGAATGGATGGTCATGTTTTTGAGGATCAACGTCGAGCCACTGGAACAAATCCGAGCAAGTACGAAACAAAAAAAAAAGGAACAAAGAGGATGTATTCGATTTTTAATTTTCGGCGATCCATCGTTGTTTCGCTTTTCTATGCTCTTTTTATCGGCCATTGATCCTTGGAAAATTTTCCTACTTTCTTGCCGTCCATACCACGGACACCAAGTGAACAACTTATTAGCCTTCTCCCTTTTCTTCTTTTACGATGCCTCTCTGTTTTTATCCGGAGACCCGATCACTACTGCGAGTCTTCATTGCGGAGTACAAATTACGAGTACTCGTTAAGCCTATCGGGTGCTGCGACTTCTTCGGGGCCCGTACAAGCCCCACGGGCGCCCCTCGATGCGTGCCCCATAGCAGATGCAACCCGTTTAACCCCCACTGTCACGCCGAAAGGGTTTAACGATGATTATCTTAAGACGACTTAAACGAGACGCGCCTTTTGTTTCCTTTGCCCCTGTCTATTCTGTTTTGTATGTTCTTTTTTTCTTTCTCGTTTTTAAAAATAAACGAAGAGATCGCGCATGCGTATGCAACTGGTATGCTAAACAGTACAACTCAAAGACTGATGGCCATTCATTTGGAGGTTCTTGTAATAATGGTAATCTCAAGTTGCGCGCGATCTTGCGGCCGAGGCAAGATCGCCGGGAGTATGTACATCGATATTGTACGAGAAGACAGGACAAGACTATAGCCTATTATTGGCGAACGATGCGCCGAGCCGTCGTGTGCATCGTACCATGAGACTAAAAAAAAATCGATATCATAATTATGTGTCGTTTGATATAAACGAATAATGAATTAGTATGTATCATCGTTTTATACACAACCTAATTGTATCTACGTACACTATTGTACATTCCTAGTATACACTAATGTCACTGTCACATACACACGTACACATATACACATACACGCGTTGTAATACAGGCACTCGTACGAGAGAAACAGAATACTTGAAACAAACGCATGGACCTACTCTATACGTGTACGCGCGTGTGCATACACACACACACACACACACAGAGGGAATGTATGCATGGACGCGAACGCAGAGACACATTTACACGTATGAATATATTTATAATAATTATATATATACATATATAATATATATGTATGTATGTATGTATATACACATACATACATACATATATATTATATATGTATGTATAGATATTCCAGAACGGACCACCGCGACATCGACATATACGAAGATCATTGAATTAATGCGAACGGGGAAGAAAAAAAGTGTATTAAGAACTCCTCATTGCCGAATGTACGTGCGTAATTAATAATTAACGAGATCGTGGGTTGAATTAACCGAGCGTTAAATTTCGTTGTTAAGAGAGCAGCAGCAGCAGCAGCAGCAGCAGCAGCAGCAGCAGCAACAACAACAACAGCAACAACAACAGCAACAACAGCGCCGTTGCCAGTGTCTCATGTATAACAAAACACGCAATCGAGTCTCTGTCAATTTTCATATATACACGGGAAATCCTCTGTGTGTAATACGTATACAAAAGAAGGAGAAGTAGAGAAAAAAAGCATTGTAATAAAATGATGAAACGCGCATGTATAGCAAGAAGGTTGTTACACTTGAGCACAATAGAGAGAGAACAAAGTATATGAGTATAGTTTTACACGAAGGCTTTATCGCCCGTTTAGTTTTATACCTGAGACACGAAGAAAAGGCTGAAACGGTTAGACGATAAAGAAAACAGTTCGAAACCACCCCTAACACCTTCCCACCCCGCCCACCTCAGTCCCGTCCTCGCTGTCTGCGTTCTCGTTCTTTCTCTCCATTCTCTGCTGCTCGCAACAAATCTAATTGTCCCTTGCTCCCGCTACATACAAATGTACAACAACTTCCTCCACCCCACGGTTATTTTCCACGCCGGCTGCATAGAACCTTGGTACCCATTTCGTTTAAACTCTGGACAGTAGTGTACGGCGTACATGCAATTGTACCTACCTATATCGCGCATCGACGCACGTCGCGAAACATTGTTTCTTATTTGGCCAAAGTTTAGGATTTTGTGTTTATTATTCTAGTTCTTCCTTCCTTCGCGATCTACGTGCCCTTTCTTTCTTCCTCCCTACCTCCGTCCCACTTCCCGCTATCCCCGGTCATCTCTCTTTCTCTTTCACACTCATACTACACACAGCAGACACAGAACATATATGTTTGACATATTATTATATTTACAATTATTTTAATTATAATTTCCCAGAAGTATATATTATCTTTAATAATCGTGGTAATTTTTAGACTAGAAGAACAATATATTAGCGGATAGAGATTAAAGTATACATAAACAAAATGAAGCGGATATATATATTGATAAAATATTGAGATGATAATTAGAAATTGGGTCGAGAGCATACAATGCTGAAAGACGATAACGATATTTACGCGTAAGAACGTTAAAAAAAGAAAAGGTTCGAGCAGATGGGATAAAAGCGGACTTGACCGACGCCGTCAAGCTGCTCGCAGAGAATAATTCAATGATTAAAAACAAAAAGGAGATCAGTAAATGTAAATGTTTGTAAACAAATTATGAAACATTATTTGTTCAGTGCCTACATATTTACACAGTAACAATAAAGATGAAGATTAGTGAATATCATCCCCCGACTTTGATATATTCATCCATATCCACGTTTCACGATCACTTTTGCCCCGAAATTACCAATTACCTGCGTTCAAAATTGATGCGACAATTATTGTGGCAACTTATTACAAGCCTGTACTTTTAAAGATAGCTGCAAAGCTGCATGAAATAAAGCTCGAATTTAAATTGCGCTTAATTAAGCGGCCTGCACCATCGAGAGAACACCAACGACATTTATAATACAAATTCTTACGTATCATGATGATACTATCATCCCCCTATTGTTACTGAAAACACAGGCGAGGTATAGAATAGACCGGTCACCTTATGGGATTGCGTGTCACCGCCCAAACTGTATTACCAACCCATAATTTGAGGACTGAATTTAGCGACCTCTGTTCATGAACAGCATCCAACTCCAGAACTACTCTGAAATGTGTTGAAATACTGAAAGATGTGTGCGTGCTTGTATACGTGCGACTTGGTTAGAGGGAGAATTTAACATAGAAGGCGGGCTTTCGCTAAGCTACGCTTTAGCTTGATTTGTCAACGACTCACGTCGGATTTCTCTCTGAAAATCTATTTCGGGGATCAGGACCCTATATGGCGCTCAAATATGGCACTTCTTGAGAGCTTATACAAGCCATAAATTGCAAGCCGTAATTGATTGTTAGTATTTTACATGTATTGGAACATTCAACTAATATTTTCACGTGTTGTACGCTGAAAAATATTGAAAAATGGCGGTATTACTGACATTCCCGCAAATCTCTGCACTTCGCGCGTGTCCAAATAGACGGTGCCCATCCTACGACACGTAAAAATTATTGTAAATAATGAATTGAAACGTTTTTGTAATATTTATATTCGTTGCTTTTTGGACCCGAGGCCCCTAAATCCTTACGTTTCATTACAAATTCATTGGGTCTGTCCTTATTAACTATTGAATGGATTTAAAAATTATAAAAAACATCTACGATGTAAGTACACGAGCGTAGGTATCGCTTACGTTAAGATCTGGGCACACATATCAGTTCCGTCCCTAGTAGTATTTCTGGTTGGCCAACGGAAATTGTCAAAAACCCAACAGTTCCAGTATCTCGCTGAAATATTCCAACTTGCACTTACCCTTCTATCTTAACACTATACTCGTGTTCTGGGATCCTGTAGGAACCAACGAACAAACATTTCAAGTTATTATATTTTATTCTTACATTCTACCATAGTATTGCAAGTTAAAGAAATTCTTATATATAATTAGAATATTTGACAAACGCAACTATCGGCTCGGTTCTCACCGATTACCAGGTCCCACCACGAGGAGGTTGCTGCGTTCCGAGACCCGTAGAGAGATAGATGGAATCGAAGTTCCATCGATCTCCCTGTACATGAAACCCTTAGCCTACTAAACCAAAGAGATAGGCGGAAACAAAGTTCCATCGATCTCTTCGGTTTAGATATAGAATCTACCTCCTCATCGGAGATAGGAAGGCAACAAAAGAGCAACAAAGCTAATTCAGTGACTACTGCAGGCCTGCACAGCAAGGCTGTGGCGGGCAAGAGCGCTCTCGATTGCACGTGAGCAAAGCGAAGAGCGACGCCACCCTGTGGCCAATAGCTGTCGTAGCATGCTTGTAAAGTGCAAGGTGTATTGCTGACGTTCAGCGGCACACTTCACTCACAAACACTCCCCACCACGACACTGTTGCTCATGAAGGCATGGCTTAGTGCTTTTCGATAATCTTGCCGCACGTGCTCGAAAATTTTTGCCCGGCGGGCATTCAGCTGTGCACGCCTGGACTACTGGGTAATCCGCCAGGTCTAACCGCGAGGAGGTTGCCACAAAAGTGGCCCATCCCGAAAAAAAAAACTCCAATCCCATCCACTCTCCATTATAATCAACTCATCTTGCCTCGCATTACAAGCAATGACACACGCGACAATCTCACTCTACTATTTAAAAAAAAAATCCGCGGACGTGAAGGAGATTGCCTATACATATAGGTCTCTTACTTAAATCTAAACGCGCGCATCCCTCGGCGACTCCCAAATGATTCCCGGAAAAGCTACTGTATTCTTTCAAAAGATTTTAATTTAAAGTCCATAGGATTAATATGCGTATACACGCCGCGGGGTATATGTATAGGGGTGGCTCTAATTCGACAAAAGGAGCAGCAACTTTTGGCCCTCTTGTATTTTAAACGCGCCATTTCAATTATTTCACATTCCTCGGCAATTGGCAGGTTTTTGAAACATTTTGTTATATAATGTAAAAATTAACATTGTTCACATTTGCTTTAAGTATACTATCATAACATTGCATCTATTGTGATCGTAGGGTAAACTCGGGTAAATCCGTGATACAGGTTATTCCGTGATGCTTTTTCATTTATCTGTAACTCGAAATTTCGAGTATTATATGTGCTGTAGAAGATAAATGGAAAGTTCAAACTGCAGGTAAGTGATGGTAAAATGACACTTTAACAAGTCTTACTCTTGAAATTATCATACAACTAGCCCACCCGTTACCCGGTTTCACCCGGAAATTATTTATGATGAAATAAAACAGCCTAAAAGAAAAAATAAATAGCTTATCATCTAATCTAGGGCGTATATAATATATATTCAAAATTTCATTGAAATCCGTTCAGCCGTTTAGACGTGAAAGGGGGACAAACAAACAGACAACGTTTCACTTTTATATATTAATAGGGATAAGGCATCGGTGTTATTTTTGCTTATGAAATTGACTAAATTCTTATTTTTCGTGCGCCTGATACTGTGTTTCTGATCACGCTGTTTGAGAAATTCCGATGGTCAATGCCAGAAACGATGTTTCCTTACGTCTCACAATCAGACATCTAACGATCGTGAAACAATTGATTATGCACAAAGTAACAATAATATATAACAATATGAAATAATATAAAATAATGTAAAAGCATGTAAAATCATGTAAAATAATATAAACAAGTAGCTGGTGAACATATTATATAGGGCCAGCGAGTACTATCACGGAGTAACCAGAGTATGTCATGACAACTTAATTTTCTATATTTTCAATTAAATATACTTGGTAAATTTCTGTTAACCTATTATTTGTTTGTCCGATGTCTGACCTATCATTATATGATAGACTCACTTTCAGAATATGTAACTATTAGCAGTTATTCGACAAATTCTAAAACTATCACGGATTTACCCGAATTTACCCTACTAAAAGTGTGAAAATGCATAAAATTTCTGTCCTTTCCATCTTTAATACATGTTAAAAACGGTAGTGTACCGGGGTAACATTGGCATATCATGTATATATGTAGATAGCCCATTAACGGGTTAAGTTTTACTAATCTGAGGTCAGTAAACTTAAATTTCTTTATATTATTTTCTTTTTTACATCTTAACTTCTTAGTTAAGATGTAAATTAGCCAACTCGTAACCTTGGCACATGATATAAATATCATTAACAGTTTAAGTTTTACTAATCTGACGTAAAACAATGTAAATCCGGCGTATGCCAATGTTCCCCCGGTTTACAGTACCCAGGACTACAAGGTACTCGTGTCTACATAACAAGTCGCATGCAAGTACAGAATATTATTCACCGGTCGGCGAATATGGTCCATCCTGTCATCCTTGCCAGCTTCCAAGCTTTGGGCCCTCTCTAGGGCCTCTGTAGGGTCTCCCTTTGGGCCCTCTCTAGGGCCTATGCTAGGCCCTCTGTAGGGTCTCCCTTTGAGCCCTCTCTAGGGCCTACGCGCTAGGCCCTGTATAGGGTCCATTTGTTGGGCCTTCACCAGGGTCCACGAGCTAGGCCCTTTTTCGGGCCTAGAATCTCCTTGGTGAGTCTAAGCTGAAAATTGAAGCTAACCGAAAATTTGACTCTACTTCCGCGATAAAAAAACAATTAGAGCACCGGTACTCTGGACGAACTTTTTATGCGCAAAAATTGCCTCTACTTTCGCGGTAATACTACTCTAAGTAAGAGCCGCGGTGCTCTGCAAAATATATAGTTGAACGCGAAAAAAACTGAGACTCTACGATCGCGTTACGCGCGATCACAAAGGATCTTGCTAGACTGCAAGATTGCTAGGAAGATTGATTCCACTTGGAACCTTTTCAGATTTTTACCCGGTGACTCCCGGTGATTATTTTACGAATTATTAATCGGAATTGCAAAAATCGCGAGCAACTTTTGTATTGATTTAATTTTCTGGCCCTTTCCAGGGCCCGCAGGTTTAAGCTGAAAATTGAAGCTAAGCGAAACTTTGACTCTACTTCCGCGATAAAAAGCAATTAGAGCACCGGTGCTCTGGACAAATCTTAGATACGCAAAAATTTGACTCCAAATTCGCGGTAATACTACTCTAATTAAGAGCCGCGGTGCTCTGCAAAATATGTAGATGGACGCGCGAAAACAACGGGGACCTTGCTAGACTGCAAGATTGCTAGGAAGTCTGGTTCCACCTTCCACTGGAACCTTTTCAAATTTTTCGCGTTGACTCTACTCGACTCGATCGATTTGATTGTTTTACGAATTATTAAACGGTATTATAAAAATCGCGAGCAACTGTTGTATTGATTTAATTTTCTGATTTTAAGACAGACACATGCATGTCACTATCTACGAGTACCTTGTGTGGTCAGCTCATTGGATACTGCTCTTTCCAATACATGCGCGGCAGTTAGTGGTCCATTTCCTGTAATTGGCATTCGCTTTAGGAACATTTCTGCGATATTTCGTGAATATGGTTTAGAAAAGAGCCACGTCACGAGGCTACTGCCTGGACGCCCTAGTCCATATTCGCAAAATATTGCACAAGTGTTCCCGAAACGAATACCGACCATGTGAAATGGGCCCCTGCATGTCGCGTATTTCTATTGGAACGGCTAGAATCGAAAGAGCTAGCTATTCTACGTGTTTTACAGAAACCATTTTGTTCTATTGCGTGCACTCATATTCAAAGAAATATAAAGTGACTTGCCGTTCGCTGTCATCGAGAGTACTGCATCTCTGCAAACTCGTAATTCCTGACCAGCAGCCCTGGGACAAGCACTCCTTAGCTCAGCACCCCTTTAGTCCTCAACACAGCAGCTTCAGTTGGACTCGTGCATGACTCTACTTTCGCGGTGAAAAGGCTATTAGAGCACCGCAGCTCTCGACTAGTTTTACTTGCGCAAAAACACTGACTTTAAGATCGCATTACGGGCGATCACAAACCCTACTACTGAAACACACAATTTGTATTTAAACAAGCGACACAATAATTCCTTTAAATTCCAGACAGCCGCATGGAGCGCCACGCAATTCGGACATTCAGAAACATTTCGAGCGGCCGCATTGGGCGCTTAATGATTCTCAAGATTGACAGAAAAAAGGAGTGGCCCCTTTGGACGCATAATACTTTTCAATTTTAATGAGAAAAGAAACGGCAGCCTCTATGGGCGCTCAACGATGCCTAATCACAAGCCGGAAGAACAGCAGCCTCTTTGGGCGCATAATAATTCCGAATTGTAATTCGCATAATCTATTGCAAATATGCACTTGCGTAACTTTCGCGGAATATGCGAAAGCTAAGAATCTCTCGATTGAGATTGCAAAAGAGACTGAACGACTAAAGGACCGAAAGACGCGGCGCAACATTCACCCTCGATGCACCGAATTTTCGTTTCTACATGACGTGCTCCGTATCACGACTTTCCACAGTCATCGTCTAACAATGGTCCTCTGTGTAAAGCCGTAATAAGTTGTACCCAGCACAGCCGGCCTATGAAGGGCGAGCACACCATGCGCGAAATCGAAATTAGTGATCGAAGGCGAATTTTATTTCTGGAAGAGTTCGTTTGGCACTCTCATTTAAAAAGAACGAGACGGAAAAAAGCTTATCGTTCGAAGTACAGAAGTGCATTTTTTAATAGATGTCCAGACCGAACCAAACTCACAGAATTTATGTTTTGCTCGATCTGGACCCTTAAACTAGATCGTAGGCTTTAGTTTTGATTCCGTTTCGCAAGTCGCAATGCTTGGGAAACGTTACCAAGTCCGGGCACACCAGCGGGAAGGTACCTACGAAAGTGACCCATTTCTACGAAATATTTCTGATCCATGTTCGACCAACGTGCTTCGTGCACTTTGAAAAATTTGGAAAAAGTCTTACGACTAAAGGTCTTAAACTAACAACTTATTGCTAGGCTGAATTTAATATTGTAAGGAGAGAGAAAACTAGAAATAGCGAGCACAGTGACCAAGTAGCACCAACTTCAACTTGTATAATTGAGAATCATGAATAAATTAACGCTTTATATTCTCGTTTTAATTATTAAGAGAATATAATGGCTCGAATGTAATTAAACTTGTAAAGTGTAACCCTCATTCAAAGCTTCTGCTTTGATTATAAAATTCAAGAAAAATAATTCGGAATATTTAAAACGCGTTATTTGAACTTTAACCTCGAATTTGAAATTTATTTATTGCTTTTGTCTGTATTAAACATTTGGAAGCACGCGCGTTAATGTGACTGTTCACGAGTACTAAGTATGTATTCTTGGTCATTGTGCTCGCTATAGCAATCATTTGTTCAATAGCACGCAGAAAAATTGAAAAAATTAAAATGTACTCACTGCTATCCATGCAGACAGGCAGCCACATCGGCAGGTTCACAGACAGACAGACCAAGGGCAGCAAAACCGAATAGAATTTATCACACACACAAATATGTCACTTTAACTTCACGATCAAAAAGCAATTTGAGCACCGGTGCTTAGTCTTAAATAGTTCAAGATGCGTAAAATCACTGACTCTGCACTCGCGTCGACACTACTAACACGCACAACCATCTCGTGATTTTAAACACAAAGCACTGCACGTTTTTAAGTGTCCCTAAGCAGTGGGGACCCTTGATAGGACTCGAGAAACGTGTTGCCCAAAAAGTCTCCTAGATACTGGGTGAATTGTAGTAGAATCTTGTTAAGCGACTTCCCACATGGCACAGTAATCGATCAAATTAATACAAGAATCGAAATGTCGCGGAATAATATGCTCACGCGTTCACTGAGGTCCGACCACTAACGCAGACAAAGCTGAACAGGCAGGCCATTGTTCGGCGACGGTACGACTTTGGTAGAGGTTGTTGACGTTCTGTCTCTCTCCAACGTCTTCCAGCTCGAGCGTCGCGTAAACACGTACGCGGTGTATTCGCGAACGCGATGTTACGGCGTTTTAATACGTAGACACGATGTTCCCTTCCAACCAGCTAATAGTTTCGGTCGTATCCAACGCCGGGCAGAAAGTAATAAATACAGAACGCTTATGCTATTCAAGAATAACACAATTTATTATTTTCTTCATGTCTCAACTAATATTTTGTCCCTTTCAATTGCATGTAATTATTGTGGAATTAATGATACAATTATTCTTTTTTAAGTTGAAATAAAGCACTTTTTTACCAACATTTTGTGACCAAGGCGTTGCTCGAATTATGATTCCAACCTCTGAAATAAATTCCTTTTTATTTTTGGATGTCGTGGGCAGTGGTGGGCAGAGGCAGAGGTGCAAGATGCGAAGATTTCCAACTGCATCGCCGCCTGCGGTGGAGTAAGGAATCTCAGCTTGTGACATCTCCGCTCTATAGAATAATATTCTCTGGTAGTTTCGTGCTATGTAAATTGCATAGCACGAAAGAGTGTTGGAGGTGTTTAGAGGACAATAGTGTGTAGAAGATGTATAAGGTTTTGAGAAATAATAACAGCTATCTAGAGACGCGGTAGCGTCTCGACGCCAAGTACATGAAAAACACCCTATATATATATGTCGAACTGTCGCTGCCGTGTACCTTTACTCGTCGCGGAGGCATTCCAACCTAATTCTGACATTTATTACATTATATCTCATCACGCCTGCAATATTTTCTAAATTTAAAGGCATTTTTCTCATGTAAACCGCATATCGGCTTTCGAATAAGACCAATTTCAATAAAATCGGTCCACGCATGACAGAGATATCGTAATATCGTCTCATGGATTAGTCGGAAATGGTAAGATTCTTCTTCTTCTTCGTCAAGGAATTTTTCGTCAAGGAATTTTTCGTCAACATAATACGTATACGCGTTATTATACGCACACCTTCAGCCAAAACGAACTAATACATGTTTCGTTCATCAATTCCTATCTTCACTAGGCAAATTTCGTTCATCAATTCCTATCTTCAATATGTGCAATCTATTCCAAATTTTGACAGCTTACAGTCAGGTTATATACAAAATTTGAGATGCCACGTGTTTTTACAAATATATATTATCGTTGTACCATTGAATTGGAATCAAAATGCAGTCTCACATACAATTCCATGAACCTGGAAACACGTACAATTCCATGAATCTGAAAACACGAAAATTCGTGCTAAATCTAGCGATAACCCCTTTAAGCACAGAAATCTGTAAACATGAAAATGAAAATTGATACTAAAATCAATTAGAGTCTAATAAAACGCATGAATTTAGCAAACATAAACAAATTAATTTAAAAAATACTATTCCATGAAATATACTCAGAAAATGACGTTATGAATGGAAATTTTAATTTTTTAACCACGAAAAACATTTCTCGATTTGATAAAACAATTCATGAAATTGTGCGTGCTTTCAGTTTCATGGAATTGTACGTGCTTTCAGATTCAAGGAATTGTACGTGCTTTCAGATTCATCGAATTGTAAATTTCAACAGCTGATAATTATTATGCTGTAATTGTATAAAAAAAGTAAACAAATTACGTCAAGTACATGATACAAATAAATCACAAAATATAGAAAGTAATAATAATCACAAAAAATAGAAGATAATAATATCTTTGTAAAAAGAAGTGAGATCCCCATAAAAAACTTCAAAAAAGTAAAAAATACGCCAAGTACATGAAAACATGAAAATCACAAAAAATAGAAGATAATAATCATTACAAAATTAAAAAAAGATGTGAAATCAAAATGAGCTGCTAGTACATAAAGATGCTTTCCAACTGCGCTTTAGATGACACAACTACATATGCACAGCTAAAATTCCATTACTCATAATGGCTATTTATACAGAGAAAAAATGTATTAAATAATAATATGCAGATATATTTTTATACAAATAAATATTTTAATACGAATAAATATTTGATTCAAAATACTTGGCGCTGCGCAACCGAAAAAATGTTATTTGCCTTAGTATTAATAATTTACAACTCCATTACAATATAAAAAACATATACATACACATACTAGAAACACAGTCAGATTTATTCTACATATATTTAATTCTAATGCCATACGTAGCATATGCACACGCATGCACGCACGCATGCACGTACAAGAAAGAAAGAAGAGGATTAATGCAATTTATACATATTTATTGAGGTTAGCAACACCAATTCGGGGCGCAGCGCCAAGTATTTTGAATCAAATATTTATTCGTATTAAAATATTTATTTGTATAAAAATATATCTGCATATTATTATTTAATACATTTTTTCTCTGTATAAATAGCCATTATGAGTAATGGAATTTTAGCTGTGCATATGTAGTTGTGTCATCTAAAGCGCAGTTGGAAAGCATCTTTATGTACTAGCAGCTCATTTTGATTTCACATCTTTTTTTAATTTTGTAATGATTATTATCTTCTATTTTTTGTGATTTTCATGTTTTCATGTACTTGGCGTATTTTTTACTTTTTTGAATGTCATTAACAATCATGTTTATTATAGGAAAAAATAAGATATATATATTACATTATATTTTTGGATATAATATATACAAGAATTTAATTATTATAACAATTAAATACACAAAGCAAGTTCTTTGTAGAGTATTTTCATATTTTCGCATAAGTTTCATTGAAAAGAACTGTCTATCTAGTGTATTTAGTATTCAAGTAGCAATTATATTACATATTAATTAACTTGGGGCTTTTGTCTGTTATATACGTAAGCAATTCATTGGATGCGTGGCTTCGTGTCAACTGATGCAACGTAAACACACTGAACGAGTGCAGCATTTACAATATGTGATTTTTAAGTGGAAGTTCAGCTTAAGTAATTAATCAATGGAATTATTATAAGCACATCTGTACCAATTATAACTGTACATTATTCAGAGTGTTTTAATAAACGACATGTAAAGAAAAACCGCATCATTTAATTTAGAACTCTACCCTATAACTTCCATTTCCTAATTAAATCGCAAATTTCTGCCTCTGCGTTGATTAGTTCCATCTTCGATTCACTCTCCGAAGAAGATATTTGGTGGCACCTCTTTCGCTATCATGTTCTCCTGTTACGAAGCTCAATTTAGAGCGTTCTGAAAATTTTGACCAGATTTTGGAGCGATGTGTCAGGAGAACATGAAGCGAAAGGAGGTATCCTAAATTTCAGCGTCGAAGGACTTTCGAAAACTCTGCGCCTCTACGTTGAATGGTTCTCCGTCTCAGATTCTTTCTCCGAAGAAGATATTTGGTGGCACCTCTTTCGCTATCATGTTCTCCTGTTACGAAGCTCAATTTAGAGCATTCTGAAAATTTTGACCAGATTTTGGAGCGATGTGTCAGAAGAACATGAAGCGAAAGGAGGTATCCTAAATTTCCTAAATTTGTTTGGATCAATTTTGAATAAGTTATACGATTTTAAGAGTCTCCAAACACTCAAATAACCACCACTGTAAATAGTAAATTATAAATGTGAATTGAGTAAATTTGAAATGAAAATCAATATAAATAAGTAGAAAATAAAACCCTGATAATCTAAAAATAAAGTTTATAAAAAAAATCAAAAATGTGTAAAAATTGTGCAAAATATGTGTTCCGTGTACGAAGAAATATAGTTATTGGCATGGTCAAGACAGTAATTGTCCAATCAATCGGTTCGACAGTGATTGGCCGCTATTTCACCAAATAATATAAAATTATTCAATAAAAATGGATATATTTTATTATGCATGGATTTGTTGTGTTTGTTTTTGTTTTTAGCAGAGGGCTAACTATTGTTTCACCAGTAACCAAAAAAAAATACTACAACAGATAGGTATTAGTTATACCGTAATCGAAACAAATTCTTGTCATCGATAATGGTTATTCGCAACCAAAAAAGAATTCTCGTCATTGATAATGGTTATTCGTAACAGAATGGTTATTCGTCAATAATGATTATTAGTGACCAAAAATATTTCCGTTGACAATAATGGTTATTGTCATTTGGTCATGACCAAAACAGGTACCTAAATCGTAAATATTTTTTCACTTCTCACTTCATTTTTCGAAAAATTTCTGTAGCATTTAATGACGATTGTCTTCCGTTCGAATAAAAATTAACTTTTTTCTTAATGATTTTCTCCGAACATACTTTAATAATTGTTATTATTAAATCAGTTATTACTTTAATAACTGTTATTTCGGATCTCTGGTAAATATAATGCGGCAGAGGCAAACGAGTTGCATTCTGCTTGGTATTTTCATGATGAACTTACGGATATTATTGTACGTGCTCTCAGCTCATCATCCTTTTTCACTCGTACCTGTAGCATGTAAACGAGCCACTCGGTTCTATCGCCTAATTAGAAAGCAGACAGCGCGTTTAACGTAAAAATTCGATCGTGTTGCATTTATGGAGAATGGAAAATTCAACTCGTCATTCAGGAACATAGATGTGCGTACTAAATTTCAATGGCAGTAGCTATTATTTTACGAAAATATAATGAGTTTCACAAACTATGTACATTTACTTCTGACAATAAGTGGTAGTCTGGTGAAAATCTGAATACTGAAACCTGTATCTACAACGTGTGATTGCCGAGCTGCAATCTGTAATCAATATCGCTTTGGATCTACGATATACCTGTACTATATAGTACCTATATACGAGGAGACGGGCGATTTGAATTGTGCGTGAGAATGAATATTCAGTTACTGGGAGACTATTACAAATTTGCAACGAGCAAAAAGCATGATAATAATCTTCAACACGAAACTGCAATAATTCTATTTAACTTGCAGGATTATTCGCACGTAGAAGTTGGTGCCTAAGTAGTATGAACTTTCTGAATTCAATTGATAGAATGAATTGCCATCATTTAACGGGGTTTACACCAATAGGTACGGCATTCGAATTCGGTGTGAATGAAAGTTGCTGTTGAGCAGAAAAAGAAAACGGCGAGAGCTGTTTCTTTAAGGAGATGAGAGCTCGGCTGGTGGTGCCTAATAACTCTGTTTGATAGTAAGGAATTGGAAGGAAACGGAAGGAAATCCGTCTGGACGATTAAGTATGGGGTGTTGGGCGACAAGTCGCCTGTAGGGGAAACAAGGTAAATAAGGATCTTGGTTCGGTGCAGCCTGCGGCTTTCCTTCGTGGCATTCGAAGCCCGGGGAAGACGATAAGACGTGGTGGGGTAGTCAATAGTCATCTGCTGGAGTTCCCTCGAGCGACATGCCCTTGTTGTTCAACTTCCGCTGATATCAATATTTTTTATTTTATCTCTGGCATTTCACGCTCCCCCCCCCCCCTCTCCCTCTCTCTCTCTCTCTCTCTCTCTCTCTCTGCGTTTATCAACTAAATCGAATAATTTACTCGCCGTCTTTAACTTGCATACACAAATACATAGATGTGAAAAGGAGCGAACAAGACCAGAGACGCGCCTTTAACGGTTGAATTCGAAGGAAACACGCTATGCTACAATTTTATTTTATTCTCATTCATTCACGTTCTTAATCTCATGATTAACATGGCTAGGTACTTTCGATCCCCTCATAATGAACGAGCGAGAATCCCGTTTCTTTTACATTTGCAGTGCAAAACGAACGAATGAAAGTTGTAGAGTTGAAATTATGCTACGAAAGAATCGAGGAAAGCGCAACCACTAGCCCCCGGGGTGCATTTTCCTTCTTAGAGAACGGTAACGATGCGCGACCATGGTAAATCGACCGTGTAATTAACGCCGATTTTTCTCCGATACCTATACACTGCCTACTTGGTAAATGTTCTTTTCTTTTCTTTTTGCTGGAGTAACCTACTACAGGTACTAGGGTACCTAACATCTAATACCACCAAATTAATCAGAGTCTAGGAAACTTTACTGGTAAGGTTTACTTAGTTTCGGAAAGAGGAAACGATTGGGTTTTATTTCAACATGTTCGTTTAAAGAGCGTTAATGTGATACCCGTGTTTGAAATCGTGGAAAGCATCTGTTTCTGTAAGCACGAGTGACGAGGCCATCTATGTACCTATGTATCTATTGGACAGTATTTCCATTTCGGGCAACAACATTATCTCCTTTCGATAGGTACTCGAATGCATGTCCTGCGGTATCTAACCGTATGTTTCTTAACCGTGCTTAATAAAAGCTGCACTCGTATTTTTATTCCCTGCCAAAAGCATTTGGTGGAACGTACCTAGTTACGTGTAGGTAATTCAAAGCAAGCCATTCGATCGAACGTATGATACTCGTACTACCTATTCGGAGTTTGCGTCGTTGTTTAATATTCAGTTGTGTATAACTTTGAGAGCATCTCCACTGTATATGATAAACTGATATGAATATTCATTACAACTGCATTACACGATTAACAACGTTAATCGTGTGCACTGTGCACCGAACATGTGTACATTAGGGCGGTTCCCATTTACTCTTGGTGAAATTTTTTTCTAGATTTTCTTCGCGGCACCCCCCGAAAATAGTTCCAAATAATACCAAAAAAATCTCCAAAGTTTGAGCCTGATCGGATAATGGGAAAAGCTTGGACATTTAAATAGTTATTTAACAGCACACGAAATCGAGTTTATACAATATCCCCCAAGTTATTGATTACATCGAAAAATGTGCCAAACAAAAGTTGTTGATCCAGACAAGGCGCGTCTTTTATGTTCTATTGCTTTTTCTCGTGCGACAAACGGTTTTCGAAACAAGTCCGAAAAACTTAAAAAAAAAAAATTATTTAAACACTCAAGACGGAGTAAGTATATATCGAGATATGCAAAAAAGATAAAATTTATTTTTCCTTATTTTCAGTGTTTGATATGTCATGAATGTTTCCTGAAAGTTGAAGATAAAAAATTCACATTTCTTTTAGTCTTCATAAATTCGAAATGTTCGACATATGTTTGAATTTTCAAAATTTAAAAAATCGGACATGAAATCGTGCATTTTTTAGGCAATAAAAAAGAAACTAGGAATCAAATAATAAACCCGCGCTGTGAAAAACTGAGTAATAGTGTATAATATAGTCGTGCAAAATTTGAAGTAGTAAATCTATCGAATACTTTTTAAGTAACCGTGGGTAAGGTGATTGAGAATCATGATTTCGGGAAAATGCATTCGAAGGCATGACTCCCTGAATTTTCAGGAAACATTCGTGACATATCAAATTTTTTTTATCTCCGGCATATCCCGGAATATGCTCCGCCTTAAATGTTTGAAAAATAGTCCTCAAAAATAAAAATTACAATTATTTTCTTCGCCTTCATACCTAAATAAAAAGTGTTCGAGTAGGATTTAAACTTTAGACATTAATAGAACCGTTTGTCGCGCGTGAAAATGTAATAAAACGTAATAAAACGTAAAAGATAACTTGGAGGCTATTATATAAAATCGGCTTGTGAGCTGTTAAATAATTGGTTAAATGTCCAAGGGCTCAGGGGCAGCCCTTCCCGTTATCCGATCGGGATCAAACTGTACACAGATTTTTCTTTTATTGTTTGGAACTATTCTGAGGGGTGCCTAGTATACATAATACATATACGATACGTTTCGTGGTAGTGCATTCACGATGTTATCCGTATTAATAATCTTTAAGTCGGGTTACCTTTACCTCATCGACATTCATTTCACCGACATTGTTTTCATCGACACGATTTCACCGACACCGAGTTCACCGACAATGTTTATTTACCGACACCTTGAATTCACCGACACTCAGTTCATCGACATCAACCCCGACTTCTGTTGTTGTTTATAAGGCTTATCGTTCTTTCAGTCAGTATACGCTTCGCTTTCTTACGTGCAGTAGTTGTTTAATAATTTTGGCATAATTGTTATCATTCACCCCTTTATTTTTTTATGCTCGAAAATAAATGTGTAGATAAGTTGCATTTACAACGATAACAAATGACGGTAAGTGTAATAATTTTCGTCCAAAATCGATGTCGATGAACTGAGTGTCGGTGATTTCAAGGTGTCGGTAAATAAACATTGTCGGTGAACTCTGTGTCGGTGAAATCGTGTCGATGAAAACAATGTCGGTGAATGATACCCTATCAATCATGGTTTACATTAATTTGTATCTCTAGGGCAGCTTCTCGGCTGGATAAACCGTTAACAAGCAGACAGGCGGAAAAAGCTGCCGCAAGCTTTAGCTGACCCTGTAGTCTGTACAGTAGGTATAAGGTAGGTGGTACGATATCATGCTATAGTACCACTTCATAATATTAAGTGGAATTAATATTAATATTGATATTATTAAGTGAAGGTATTGTGAATGGTGACGGAGAAAAGAGAAAGGAATGATCTTTTCATCTTTCGTTTAACAATAGGGCCTAATCTAAGGTATTCACGACGGAGCGATTCGGTTAGATTTTTGTCCCCGACGACAGTGGTGCAAGCTCCGTTCTCTCATTGGCCCTTCCGATCTGTGACGTCACTATGCCGGCCTACGTATAAGGTGAAGCACGCGGAGCGTCAGTTCGTCGTTGTCCGTCACCTCGAGCAGGGCTTGCTTTTAAATCGCCCTCTGTTCTGTGAACCAACGAGACGAATCTTCGTTTACTACCTCTTAGTCTGCTTCGCGAGCACTTTCGTATCCACCTAAAAACTCAAGGTAGGAGATGCACATATCCATACATTTATTCGTACAGCCCGTAACCAGCAACTTCCCAACTGACCATCAACTCATTCTTTGTGCTGTTTTTAAATTTTAATATGTCACTCATTTAGTACCTATTTTTAATTTTTTAATGCCTTAATGTTTGCCACGCGCTCTGCTGTAGAAGGTGGCGGTCTCGCGTTCGAATCCCTTGGAGCAATTTCCAAAAAGGAGAAATAACTCTTTTCTTTTTCATCTTATTACGTATTCTCTTCGTGTGGTCTCCCATAAACCCGCCTGTTCGAGCCTGTTAGGTTGGATTTCGCTACAGAACCCTTTAACCTGTGCAGCACGGAATTGTCACGCAGTTGTCTTGTGGAACGCAAAACTTTGCCTCGTATTGTCTATAAAATGTGCACCGGATGTGAATTCAGTGAAAGCGTTTATTAACCTTTCATCTGGTTTACAGCTGTGTGCATTATGGTGCTTTACCAGCAGACAGCTGATAGGTGATAGAAAAGTAGTTAAGGGTGGCTGTGTCCGTTCTTCGGCACGGTTGGGACACCCTGTCGAATATTGAACAACAGTTCTTACATCCTGCTATTCTCTCCTGTTTTTCATTTTTCCTTCTGTTTAGCCGTCCATTCTTCTCTTGGATTTGTATGCGAGTATTCATCTAAAAAGCTAGAACGACCTCGATAACGAATCGCCTGGGACGTTTATTGGCGGGCAGATATGTAGGTATACACTGTATACCTACGTATGCATACACGTGTTCCGGTTCATCTCTTGCGCCTGTTCTTTCCAGGCGTCGGCGTCGACAATAACTCCTTTTTCTAGCAAATTATTCTGGTGGCGCAGATGTTTGTATCCCTTTCGTTGATACAACCCCTCGAATACGACACCATCACCTTTGTATCGATATCGTTCAATAACTCTGTTTCGAGTTTATTCGGTGAAATGTAACGATTCAACAACGCGACATACCTACAAGAATTAGAGCCGGTGACAGTCATACGTAAGGTAGTTGACCCAGTCGTCGATCATTTGTAGTAATATTGAGATTTTATAAGGTTTTTTAACAATATTGTGTATAGGACAAAATTGCAAGTTAATATTTAAGAGTCTTTACCTACATATATCATCACAATATTGTTGAAAAAGCTTATAAAATCTCAAACCGATCGGCGACTGGGTCAACTACCTTATCTACAAACGTATGAACGTATAATTCGACAAAGTCGATAATTATCCGATATGGCGCGGCGCGTCACGGCGCGGCCCCACAGACCAAGATTTAATTAAAACTTTTCCCGGTTATCCGTTGTATGTAGGTACATAAGTTGCACGTATACCGCGATACAGTTGTGAAAAGTTCTTGTAAAACGTTGATTGTAACGACGAGGCCGTTTCACTTAATTATCAACATCTCTGAAATTGAACGCCCACCTTGTACATGTGAAGGTTTATTAAATCTATTTTAGCTGAGAAGAAGGTGCAAGCGAATGTTTACGGCTCGACATAGTGTCGCACCGTTTATACCGTTTACCGTTACACGCGTGGCACGGTTGGGCTGGCTGGCTGATCATGTGTCAAGCTGTACTACTTACTTATAACTTGTATCTTCCACTAGCAACGTTTTCTCCCGAGAAGGTCTACTATTACGTTTCGTAGTTCGTACTACATACAGAACGTATCTTTTGCGCTTCCGGTCCAGCCTATTACCATCAACTAGAACAAGAGAAAGAACCAATCGTATCGTGTGCGCTAGTTGCGAACAATACAGCAAGTACGCAGAGGAAGCGTGGCTGTTATTTCTTCCCTTTAAACTAACCTCTTTCCATTCGAACAAAGAGTGCGGCTCTTGAAATGCTGCAGCGCGTTATCACAAGGATTATTAAAACAAAACGAAACATTGTACTTGGGTAGGCGCTCGCGTCGAGATACAATAAAATTCTCACTAATAATTTGAACCGTTTGTTTGGTGTTGCTGCGTGCTACCTACCTACCACTTGCCACTTGCCAACTCTCATTCATACTTTTTCTTTTGTATGCACTAAACGAAGATTAGTCTCAAGATATAAGAAATAGGCTTGATGATTGAAGGAATTTAGGTAATATGTGCCCATCGGAATCCGATCGGATATGAAGCGGTTATGGACGGTCGTGTGTTTTTACAATTAAAATTCAGAATACCAATGTAGATCGGGATAAGGAAGGAAGAAAAAGATACATGTAACGTTATTCGCTGATCAAAGGCAGGAAGTGAGATAACCTGCGGATAAAGAAGGTATGTACATCTAGAAAAGAATAAATACGATTGAAAATCGTACGGCGTAAGGTCACTTTAATACATACCTATATATTATAGTAGGTAAACTAAACGCCGCGTTTAAGATCTCTGGCGTCGATAGCGGTGCAACTATGAATTTTAGACGGCTTGTTTTCTACGCTGTACTAAAGTCTGTTACAGTTACAGGTTAGCGTGCGGTCGCGGTGGTCTATATGTATGTGAAACGAATTAATTTACATAGCTATCTCATTATTAGTAGCCGTATGCGTAGAGTAGATGACACAGTAGGAAGAAATGGGGAACAGAAATAATGAAAATTCAAGTCAAGGGCTGGGAGCGTGTAACAATACGAAGAGTTTCTAGTGTTTGTAGTGTTTCTACTGGTCGCAAGTTAAATGAAATGTATCAGTCTGTTTAGATAGAAAGTTACGCGAGAAATCGCCGCTTAGCTGGTCTGATCATTGTCAGGGGAATGCAATCTCGAAGAACCCCCAACCCTGTAAGCAGCGACTTTTCTCATTGGGGGATAGCTTTTTGCTAATCCGTTGGTAATTGGATACCGATCCGTTACGATTAGTATCATAGGGACACGATAAAAAAGTTTTCGCGATTTCATTTGGAATGGCTGAAAAGTTACACAATGCCTACCTAGGGGAGGCCAGGGCAAAATCGGGACGGTTAGGATAAGGATAAAAGCTTATAACTTTAACATTATTAATGTAAAAAAGAATTTTTATGATAAAGTTTTTCATAAAAGAACAAATAGATGGAAAAAAGTAACGATAGGTATTAGATACTGGCTCTAGCACCTATTGGCAACGAAACTCACCCAATTCTTCAGTCCCCCAACCAGTTAGAACAAGCTGTAAACTGCACCCAACTTTCGTTCGATTTCAATGCACCGTTCTCCCCACCGCTGTTATCATTATCCCTCGGTATTTTGTTTAACTTTGTGCTTCTCTTTCTCTTTAGCTGTAGTACTCTTTTTCGTTTCTTTGTTATACACATTTTGTCCAAAACCGGCTACCCGGTTTTGCGCCAGCATACAATTTTGTAAATATTACGAATTATCAACAATACCATGGCGAAGGAAAAACAAACCTTTTTAATTATTTACACATTAATATGCAACAAGTAACATAATTCGCACCAAAAACTATCTGCCTCAGCATTGTCGAAAGTGTTTGAAGTTTCTTAATGATCGAAAATTAAATCAGAGTCTTCAAAAACACAAAAGACTACTGTTACATCAACCGTAGTAAGCACGCTTGTCACACGATTATCATTTGTTGATGAAATAATGCAAATCGCGACAATATGTCGCTGCAACGACGCGGGAAAATTTAAGGCAGTTTAAAAAATAATAGCACGTCCCGGTGGTCCGAATGTTGTTCGCAAACGTAGAGTCCTATCGAAAGGCCTATCGAGCATTACTCGAGAAATGTGATGAAACGCGTAAAATTCAAATACCTAAATAGGATTTACTGCCGACTTTGGTTTCGGCAAAAAGTTGTTCTCGCAAAGCAAGCAAGCAGGCAAATACATAGGTAGATCGGTGAATAGTTCCCCGACAAATGGAACCGAGAAATCCTTCGTAGGAAGATTTCACGGATTAACGATGAACGGAAATAGGAGTTGTTTCCTTTCGTAATCGTAAACACCAAATGATAGTACTAGGCGAGAAATATCTGCAAGCATCTTCATAACGTTCATAATATATGTACCTATTTCAACCCCCCCGCTATAGGTAAACGTGTTTCGCAAAGCCGTTAGGTTTAAATTAATTTCTATTGGGTATAGGTATGTATGTGGTCGGATTGTTTCTCGAGAGGAAGAATCGTTTGACTTTCTAGCGGAATACCATAAACTATACATAGATACATATTTGTGCGTAAGGTTTAACACACTGATTCCGGACTTGTCCAGCGAACGCCCAACACTTTGTGTTTGTATGTACCTATCGACATCCTCGCGACTTTTTATTGGTAGAAAAAATCAATTTGGGTCAGTTTTTTACTCGTAAAATCAAGTTTCCTCTACAAATGAAACCAAGCGCAATCACAAGCGCCGACCCGCTGCGGCTTTGAAAAATTAACGATCATATTGAAATACCTAGCTTTTTAACGAAAGAATCCATCATTGAAGGTTGCAAAGCAATTTACAACTATAATGCACGTCTTAAACCGTAAAGAGGTCTATTCCCCGTTACGTATTCATACCTACATAGGTAGTACATACTTACTGCGGCGCGCGATCCACTGCCGCTCCTGCGTAACACAATTGCTGAACGCGCCTGACTACCACCGTCGGCGTCGCACGTTTTGCCAAACTACCTAGGGACTCTCCACTTCTGTTCAGATTTTCTCCTAGACCCATAATTTTGGAAATAAATTGAAAGATATCTGCATTCTGCAAAAATGGTTACATTTCGGTTGTTATTCTCCCCTTGATCGTTGCTTAAACATATTTAAATGTCCATAATACACTACTTAATAACTTGTATCGTTGTATTCGGGAGGGTTCATAGAATAATTTGACGGAACAAGCAACCGAATGACTATCACTTTTTCCACACGAAATAAGTTGAAACTTGAAAATTTGCAGTTCTTTTTCAAAGTCGAATTTCTCAAAAACTGAGGGTGATGACGATAAACGGTTTGTGGATTCGTTTTCACAGCTTGAAAACCTATAAGAAATTACATTTTTTTATCCGTGGTACGCCCGCCGCGCCGGCACGCGACACAGTATCGTGAAGAATTAACACTAACTCGCACATGGCTTCGTGAAACTCTATTGTCTTCCTTAACTGTAAGGGAAAAGTTAGTTTACCGTAAATCCGTATTGCAGCAAATACCTACCGTGTAACAAATACTTATTATCGAAACAAATGAAGAAAATGTCAGGCTGCGTAAGATGTGTTGTACGCTGTACGGTGTACGTCATGCGAGGGCGACTCGATATAGCAGTGCATACATACATCTAAAGGTGCCTACTATACAATGTAGGTACGTACACGATTGAGCAGGCTGATAACGAGGAATGCACGCAACCCGGACCGCGAGTGGCGGGAAACCATACATCATAATCTTTTCCACCAACTTGTGACAAACAAATTTGGAGACACTGATAACAATGGTGCTAGGTCCGTGACTGTTGAAAAATGCCGATGTTACAGAGATCAGAGATAAATCGGGTAACGAACTCGCGCGTGTCGACGCGACGTGACGTCTGACAGTGCTCCCAAATCGCTAAAATCCGGCAAACCCCCCGGGGGTTTTTGGGGTCGCTGATTACGAATCTGAAGGCAAAATTGCAAGGAAAAACCAAATGGCGGATCTAATATCACTGGTATCGACCTGTTGTTTTCAAGTTAATTTTTGTGAAAACTGATTAGTTTTAATATGCCGACGTTAATTTCAAAACATTTTTAAAAATTATTTTCAACATCTTATTTTTTTCCGATTCTAGTGAAGGAACTCAACATTCCTGCGATAATTATAGAAGAAAAACAATGGGTTCTAAGTGTCGATTGAAATAACGAATGCTGTATTATTCATAAGTAGGTATACCTACTAAATACGCTTGGCACTTTAAATTTAAATATCATAAAAAAAACGGTAAATTGTCTGAATTGGATGTGATAGTTGACATGCTACTTTATATGAAGAAACTCGTTACACGCGTTTTCCTTCCATTTTATTTAAACATGACTTGGAATTACGACACATGGAGAAGAGAATTACACGGGGAAATTCAAAGATATTTTACTCTGCTTCTGTGGAAAGTTTAAGCTTACAACACCTACTTTAATGGTAAACTGTTTCACATATGGATCTTTTCAGATAAACTTTCTCTGACACATTAAGGAGCATGAAATTACGTCACCTTGACGGTCTATATCTCAATAACCAATCCCAATGTGGGATATGTATTTAAGAAATTCAAGCGACATTTAACGCATTGAATGTTGGCCAGCTTTTAGCGATTTGGGGCCACTGTGCGTCTTTACGTCGTAAGAGGATACAATTGCAAGCTCTGATAGCGAGATACGTAGCACGCACCACTTTCTACGTATGCAAATACGGCGCCAGGGAGCCTGGCGTGTCGATGGTCCTTTCGGCCACTATTGCCAATAGGTGATAGCTTTAAATATGTATAAAGTATCCTTTATTCTTCGTCTAACTGCCCTGCCGCGAGAGTATCCAAAGGTCGTGCCTTTAAGCTGTTTAACTTGCTTCGTTATTTAAAGCGCGTCGCACTAGTGAGCGAGTTTACTACTCATTACAATTAAGAATGATGTTTCCTTTGCCCAATGCTACGAATAGAGCGTGCGCTTTTACGTATAGGTACCTACTATTCGGTATTCAGCGAGGGAACTTGGAAAAACTTGAACAGTTTTCACTGATTCTGACATGTGTGAAACGTTTCTCCCATTTGGGTATTCACCTCTTGGACGCAGGCAAGACGACAGGTTATTACCGTATTCGGTGTCGCAGTTGATATCGCATCTCAGTGATAAATTGCACGAGCAGCAAGGCAGGAGGAAGCGATTGGAATATTATCCAGATAGCCAGTTAAACGAAGAATAATGGGGCAACCGCGAGATTTGATTAAAATTTTCTATTTTACCAACAATTCCAGTCAGTTTGAACAGTTAGTTCTATATTACGTATCAGCTGATCGTTTATCACTCTATCACCTACACTCTACAGTAAGAATGTATCGTACTTGTAGCTTGCAGCGCTCTTGTTGAACGTAGGTAGGTATACCTATAGGTATCCGGACAGAGAAAGTGGAGAGAAAGAATTTTTATTAAAAGCCGCGCAATCGGTCATCTGGCTTAGCATCACGCGCAATTACCATGCTGACAATGAGAATACCCGTACTGTCCGTACGCCCGGAGAGATTTCAAGATTATACAACCCTCCGTGGCTGGAGGCTAGGAGCAGCAATCACTATAAACTAAATCACGTCGCAACCTTCTTAACAGAATTGTTCGACATCCCGGCAAATACGAGCGCGGTCCTTCCCAAGGTCGTTTCGTCGTTTCGTCGTTTCGTCGTTTCCTCGTGAACGCAAATGTACTACTACTTACAATTAGATACATATACCTAGCGCGTTGGTTAAAGAATCGCAGGTTCCAATGACTTGGCCGAAATATTAACGGACATTTCGATGACCCTGGATGAATGGCTTCCCGAATATTCAACAACGATCCAATTTTCAATGCGGTGGGATCCTGCTTTGAAATCACAGAATCCTGTGACGGCGTACCTATGGCACGATACGCGACACGCGACACGGGACACGCGATACGACAGTGGCATCCGAATGCCGGTTAATGAGGAAACCCGTTGCACGCAGAGCACCCGTGCCCGACAGACCGTTGGAAAAACTTTTGCGCTGTGAAGCACGTAGGAGACTGTGGCCTACGGTGTCACCCGTCAACAATTCGATACCCCATCGAGCATTGGACGAACCCACAACATGAGATTCCACAGTCCACATTCATCATCCGTGCCGGCTTGAATTACTCGATGAAATTATTAGAAACATTAATCTCACTATTCGGAACGCGATGCGTAATTAGTACCTGCCGTTCTAATTGAAGCAATTCCAATTCCCCTTATTTTTAGGTCGTTGATTTATACCTACATATCTATATAGTAGTACCAATAAGCCCCGACATTGCGACTGGTGAGCCAGATCAGGTATGAAAGACGGAGAACCAACAAGCCGCGATAATTAATAATTAATACCCAGAGTAATTACGCGTTCGAATGCCACGCATGTACACGATACTCTGATAGCTCCACCTGCACAATGAGTAGGTACTGTATAGAGTGTGGACTGTAGAGTAATTATGATGATACAATAAACATGAAAAATGAACGAATTCAAAGTGTAAAAGTTTGATTGTGTGTGAAAACGATACCAGTACCGCTAAACTGGAATCGACAAGGCATCGTTCCGACAACTTGTTCGTCTCAACATTTCTTTGCGATTAAAGGTTTTAGGTGGCATGGAAATCCCGTGGGGCGTAAAATTCGAGAATTTCCAAACATAGGTAGGTACCTAGGTATGAAAACTGCACTCGGCTCGAACTTTCGTTTCTCTATAAAGAATTGCTGTTGACATTTTTATCGCAGCGTAAGCGTAAAGTCTTTACGTGAAATTGTGGTAAATAGTTGGTATGCACTATGCACTATGCATAAGCGTTACCTCGTTCCCCGTTATTATTTAAAAGGCTCTCAGTATGTACGTAAAAGCAGCTTTTTCAAAACTCTCAGCTGATCGATTTATCTTCTCACTTCGTGTCGTTCTTTCCTCGGTTTCTCATTGAGATACTAAATGTATCACCCTATCGAACTCGTACTCGTACCTACTCGTACGTTCTTGTTGTAGAATGAAACGTTTGCGTATGGTATCTCGTGTGAGAATAGATGCAATAGGTAATAGGTAGATGTTGCACGTACATAAACGAAAAAACAGCTCAAGTAGGTAAACTTTTCCCAGTGGCTCGTCCAAGTAATTACCCTCCTGTAATCTTTCGAGCATCGCCGACGGAAGGCGGCAAGGTAATCGAGTAGCCGGTCACTTAACACTAGAAGAAGCACGATTTAACAAACACCGAAGCAATCGCGCCCGGCACGATTTAAGCCGGTGGCTTTGCAATTTACTACGCAATTTCTCGGTCACTCGATTAGCTTGGTTGTTACCTGGCCAGAGGCCATTTCCTTACAACCAACGTTGCAACACCAGAGCGTCTCACTTTTAATTTTCAGCCAGCCGCCCAACCGTAGAGACGAAGATACGCGGAATATACATTTAATTCAACAACTACTATTTGTTATGTAGGTAAATGATTTTTCTACCAAATTCGACAGCAGGATCGTGCCTCTTTTCCTTGACAAAGCAACGCCGGTCACCGTCGCCGTCGACAGGATCAGATGTTCAGAATTTCTCCAAACAATCCATATACATATAATGTGAAACACGTGGAAGAATAAGGAGTTAAAGTAGATTCTCCCTGTTGGATTTCCCAACAGCTACTCGCAAAGCCCCAAGTAGTAGCTATACTGGGGGGTAGTTTTCAATTGTTCTAGACATTCGTCCGTTTCGTAAGATCTGCTGCTCTCCTATGCGATTCAGCCGTAGTTGGAAGAACGGCGGTCACACCTACATGTATTTGTTGTGTATCGGAAAAGCTCGCCCACTCGTACTTCCCGGGATACCATGCAGGACTCGCAAACTCCTGAGTGTACGTTACGTTATAACGAAATCCAATACGCGTATCCCCCTTCACTGTACAGCTAATATTCGAAGCATTTTTATAAAGCGTCAGCGGCGGTCCGGCCTCTCCACGGGGAGGATAGACGAGCACTTTCTCCGTGCTGGTTTTATTAGAATCTTCAGGTTTTACCACTCTTACGTTCGCGATATTAATTGACGGTCCCTTGGAACCTTTCGATTCGTCCTGCATCCATAACTTTTCGAGCCTACCTTTTCGTTCGAGTGGAGACGAACAATGATTTTCGTGGCAACAACGATATACGTTGCGATTGCGATTGCTTTGCCGCGAGGACTCAGTTAAATACCACTTACAATTAGAGGAATCAAAGCATGCCCGTTCGTCGCTGCGACCTTTATCGGGATCACGGTCTGGGAATAAACAGCAACAGGTTACATTTGATTCTCTTCTGATCGCGGGCTCGGGTTTTCTTATTCGACGGGGCGCGGGCGGCTCGATGCAGGAACACGAATCATGTGTTTTGCATTGGACCGGGCGAACCTTCTTCACTTCTTCCTGCTTCCGACTGCGCTCCTTGGCGATACTGCACTACGATCGAGCAGAACTTTCTAGTTTATCGCACGACATTATATTATTATTAGTTGACTCGATTAATGGCCGTATGGTGTATAGCCGATTCAAGCCGCCAACGAATTTACCATCGCGTTCGTATTTCTCGCGGACGCATCCATCACCTTCTTCGCGATTCTGCTGGAATATATCAACTGCTGTGCGACAGCCATTCGTCTCGCTCGCGCCGTCGTCATTCTTCACAGAAGCAACACCGTGTCCGGAAAGAGAGATCTCGAGACGGTGGCTAGTATCGGCGTATTCAGGGCAAAGACAATACTCGGAACGGTGTTGGAGCGTCGTCTCTTGCGTGTCCGGCGTGGTTTCGTAGAAGCAACTGAAGCGTTTTCCACCTCGGCAAGTGTTTACCAGTTTGCACAACTCCTCTACTTGTTCCGTCGCTTCCTCCTCATTCCTCCGCTTGTAGCACGCAATCGCATTGTTTTTCCAAGTTACAATACTTGTACGTTCGTCCGACAAAAGTGTTTATCTCGTCGTTATTCCGACCGAGGCGCTTTCGGTTGTTTCTCCTCTTCGGTTGATAATTATAATCTCCCTTCCATGCAGGAGAATAGATACCAGGATAAAACTCGCGCGTCTTGTAATCTTTTACACTTTTTTTGTACGCCAAACTCTTCTCGTTCTTCTCTCTCTCTTCTCTTTCGTGTTTTAATAATTCTTCACAGTGTAAAATGTCCGAATGGTTTAGGTCGTCCCCGACTAGAAATTGTACGGTTGGTCCCGGTATGATTCTTCTCAAAGCACATTTCGATGTAGAAATTGATGGTGAATCGAATATGTCCGTTAGGCATTTACGGTTCGAATATGTGCAGGCACGCACAGAAGCGACCCTTTCTGTGATAAACAATGGTACCGACGAACCGGTACTAGTCGTTCCATCGCCATAATTCCCACCCTCGTTGTTTCTTAACTTTTCCACATTTCCTTCCGACCAGCTGTCGCCGATTCCAAAGCCTCTTGCTCTCCGGATGTTGGACCATTTGTCAGCATTCTGTCTACGGCACTGTCGAAAAGTCTTTGAATTAGAATCCCGGTTCCATATCGATGAAACGCGATCGACCGATTTCCAGGCTTTGTCGCAACATTCTTTCACGATCTGACGACGCTTGCGGGACGAACGATCTTTGAAAGAATCACAGGCTTCGCGGAACTCGTTGGACGGTTTACTAGGTCCCCTTTCGTTTCGTATCCGCAGCAATGATGGCGACGGCGACGGCGACGGCGACGGCGACGGCGACGGCGACGGCGGCGACGACGACTCAACGACGCCCCTGGTCCATCTTCCTTTTGCGTCGCCCTTTGATAAGAATCGCTCTAAATCGGTACAAATACTTTTACAATCTTCATCTCCGCCACTGGTCTCACGCTGAAACTCTCTCCCGAGTCTCTTGAAATAATTCAACAGGTGCGTTCTTTGCAAAACTTTACCACGACCTATCCCCTTGCCCGTGCCTCGCGTCCACTCATTCATACCACATAGGCCACATAGGGGATCACTCCTTTCAATGCACGTATGGTATTACTTGGTTGGTGAGGTTATAACTGCACTCGGGAGAGAATTATTATCGAATCGATCGTCGACGCTAAAGAGAAACCGTGCTTATTTTATCAAAGTATGCCAGCGTTAAGAGATTGACAACGGAATCCTACGATTCAAACTAACTTGATATCTTTTACGGAGCATTTCTCAGTCTCGCTGAGCTTACTCTAAACGAACAAACTATGCATTAGAATGCATACGGGACGACGCCCATGACACCGACCGGTTTGATCGCTGGAACACTTGCGAACCTAGCCGAACTTGCCGCGATCGATAGTTGAATCAGCACTGCGATGTGCCCATGTTAAAAAAATAATACACCAAATAAATAGGTATACCCACACAACGAAATCTTTTCGAGTCGCGTCGCACAATTACTATATAGGAGGTAATAATAATTACGGTAATCTTTGCGACGCAGCATGTCTGATCGTTCAAGAGATCGCGTTATCGACGACACTATCGAGAAACTCGACGACCTCAGAGAAGATATTCAAACATTTATCGAGACACGTCCGATCGAAATCGCAACGATTCTCGCTGTTTGCGGTCTTTTCTACTGGATTCGACAGTACGTTTCTACGTGAGTGTACGCAAACGGGAAAAAGGAAGGATGGTATTCACATTTGAGCAAAGTTTCAAGTAGGGACGATAAACAGAATAAAGCAAATTTAGCCCTATGCTAGCAATCGGCAATCCTTTACTTCAATTTAGTTTTTTTTTTTTTACTGTCCGACCCTCGTGACTCGTGTCATTTCTGAAACGAACGTTTCTTAATGCGAAACCTTTTGCTCCCTTTGAACAGCCACCTTTCCACGCAAACACCTGAAGCAAGTCGAACAAATTATCTCAACTTAAATACACGCAATCGTGCACATGGATGGATTGCCAGCAGTACCAGCTACCTATGTCCGACTTTTCTGGAAAAGTGGCAGTTACAGGGAAGAATGAACGTATTCCTTAACTTACAATGTATTATCCTACGAAACCCGTATTTGTTCTACTAGGTAGAACCATGAAATCCGAAATAAGACAACCACAAGTGCAGGATACAACCGTTGACATTAACGATTATGAAATCGGGAAACTCACCAATCGACGAGCTTGCAGCTTTGCAAATTCGTTCGATTATCGATAGTTTCAAAGGTCATTGGAAATTTCAATTTGCTTTCAGGCCTTCCCCAGATACAATTAGCAAGGTCGTATTAAAGCGAATTATTGGTATGTTTATTATGCCGAACTGTAGTGTTATTCAGTGCGTGTCATATTTTTTTCGAGGCAGCAGTGCAGTATGTACCGTTGGCGGCTGGGCATTATTAAACGAAACTACCACCCCCGTTTGTACGTTCGGCAGAAAAATATATCATCTTAGAGTAATATTATAGGTAGTCGTTAAAAGCAAAAGTGTTTTATTTAATAATTCAGGTAATTCCGTCTGTTCCAGTGGCGAGAAACAGCTCTCACTAGGTAGTCTAAGGTATTTTTCCTTTTTCATCTGCAACGCTCCAATGGTTTATTTTGTTGATCGATCGCATATCCGCGGGGTATAAAATTGGAAAGCGTACTTGACTTGGTCTAACCACCGACATTTACGTACCTACAAGTTCTCGGACGTGTAATGTTGAAGGTAAAGGTAAACGTACAGGTAAAGAGGTAAACGATAATGACAGTTGTAATGATAATAGTAAAGGTGATTCTTGGGGGTTTCGTAACTACACACGTGCTAGGGCGTAACGTAACAGATGGATTGCTATTACAAGGAAGAAACGTAACGATTCGGAACTATTGCGGAGTGCCTCTTGCACCATCTCTCACACATCCCTGTCTAACCACTCCGAGATCGCGACCAGCATGGTAGTGCGCAGGGTGCCATAACACGCATCGCTGCTGTCCCCTTAAAGATATTTCCACGTGCAAATAGCATTACTAGCGACAAACAAGCCTGTAGAAATGAATTCATCTGTTCCAAGGCGACTATGACAGAAATGTAAAACAGAACGTTGCATACATATTATATGTAGGTAGTTGGGTACTCCTCCAGTAAGGGAGCGATTAATGAACCGGGCACATTACCTTTGACCCGCTTAGAAAAAAGTTTGCCAGATGCGGATCATTGATTTTGAGGGAAAATACGGAGTGGAGGGAGCGAACTCGTTTCCAACGATTACACGTCTGACCGATCCGTGAAGAAAAGCTGGCTAACCGTAGAATCTATACGACACCACCTGGAGCAACCTTGCTGCTCTCCCTTGTCTTCCCGCCACCCGAAACCCCGATCCCCGCCAGTCCATCCTTTTTCTCTCCTCCTATCGGTCTCTTTATCGGTTCAGTCGGGGAATCCTCGCTCCGTTTACTCCACGTCAGTCAACGAGCTGACCTCGACGGTTCGCAACAGCGACCTCTTAATACGTGCCTTTTACCGGTCAGTTCGAAACCACATCGGCACTACACGTGTACATATACCTACTATACGTGTATGCAAGTACACCGACGCGTCGTGAAAGTCATCGGAAAGTAGGTACATAGGTAGGTAATACAGTCACGTGCTGAAAAGTAAACACGTTTCGGCTGCTGAGACAGTTGGCTAGGGTCGTATACAGTGCGTATGTCACCTCTCCATTCACGATCAGTCGTTCCCCCTCCCATTAAGTGCTCCCCATTGAAGATTGTAGGCATGTACGGAAGCCTAAGTGCCGCGCCGGCGCGGGTCGGCTGCTCTATCGCTGGCAATAGGCCAAAACGGAGGTTCAGATCGACTTGAGATTTTCGAGATTTTCAGAAAAAAAGTCTCGAATAAAAAATCTCGAATTTTTACGGACTCCAAGAGAAAAAAAGATTCTTTTTAGCTGCCGAATCTAGAATTATATTCAGAAAAAAATAGGTAGTACTTTCGGAAAATGTAATAAAAAAAAGACAATCGATTTTTCGACTGCCTAGTCCCCTTAACGGAACGGAGAGCCGCAAGCACGAGGTCGAGGATGAGACGTTTTAATTAAGCCATACGGTCGTGGTTTACCACGTCGTTTAAACTCCCAAAGCGATACCTATCTGGATTGACGCGGTACGCTGGCCAGCAGGATGGCGAAATCATTCGCATCTACGCACGCCACATTTCAATTTCAAGCTTTATAGGTACTAAATGTTTGCTTCTCGAATACCAAGTAGCTTTGACTTTCTTCAGTTGCACTGTACAGTTTCTAGAAAGGAAAGAATATTTTTGTTCTTTTAACCGTGCCTTACGCAATGACTAACGCACTTTTTGGCCCTTCACACGCGTACGTGCCTGTTTCTCAACAAGTCAAACTGTATTAGCAGTCTCGACTCTCGACACCTGAACGGGGATACAGGTCATAGTATACCCATAGGTACTATCACGTTCAAACATACCTAAACGAGGTAGGACCTATGATCGCTGATAAAGATATATAATGGTGGGAAAAAGAAAGGTGTAGGTATCTGTTTGTTGCAGTATGATCGTCCATTGGAGTTTGTTGTTGGTTGTGACGACTGTGATGATAGCGCGTGCTCAAGATTCGTCGTCGAGCAATGTTCGTTCTGGCAAACGAGGCCCTGTAGGCTTTCAAGGGATGCGCGGGAAAAAGGATTTGGCATCCTCGGAACGTGATGAATTTTCAAAACGATCACCCATGGGCTTTCAGGTGAAGCAAGTAAAAACGATACTAATTCTACTCCACCCATCTTATGTATACAGTTGTACACTATATGTATGTACATAGGTGCCTACATATACATAGGTATAGCTACGTACACCGTAATTGTCACGATTGTCTCTGCGTTGTCCACGTAGGGTATGCGTGGAAAGAAAGCTTCGATAACGGCTCCCGTCGAAAACCAGCTTCTGCCGAAAGACACTAACAACAGGCGTGCTTCTACGGATAAAAAGGATAATCTGATGCCCGGCTTGGAGAATTCTTACTTTTCCGGCGACGAGTACGAGAAGAGCTTTCCGCCGACGGCCTTCCAGAGAATTAGAGGGAAAAAGGCCCCGGCAGAGGATGAATATTACAAACGTGCTCCGATGGGATTTCAAGGCATGAGAGGCAAAAAGTCTGTTGAAGAGGTAAGTACCACTACGGGCTTTCATCGTTTTGCAACAGTCGAATATAATAAATCACATAAATGAATATATCGATGACAAACAGATCTTGGACGAGATTGAGAAAAGGGCTACGATGGGATTGGCAGGTGCGAAAGGTGCGAAAGGTGCCGTGGGCAAGGATACGTACTCGTTCGACTATTCAGAAGATTATCGCGGTGCGCGCGATAGAAATGAGGAAATCCTAAGAGAATTTGAAAAGCGGGCCCCCATGGGGTTTCAAGGTATGAGAGGGAAGAAGGCGATTCTTCACGCGATAGAAGAACTTGAGAAACGAGCTATTATGGGCTTTCACGTGAGTAGCCATCTGTGCTATCTACTTGGCCATCTGCAGAAAAAATATTCCGATTACATAATATTTAGAGTTGACAGATATTCCATTCTGCATACCTATGTGTAACATCATTTTCATGTCGCGGGCGCGATAAAACATGTGTGAAAATTCGGCAGGGGATGCGAGGTAAAAAGGATACGTTCGACAATTACGTCGATTACTCGATCGATCCGTCCGATTACGAGAAAGGGGGTACGGATTTTCAAGATCCGGAAGGCAGCGAAACGTTTAAAAGGTCTCGAATAGGTTTTCACGGGATGAGAGGTAAAAGGGACGCAAACATTGCGAGAACGACCATCTCGGGCTATCAAGGTAAATCGTATTGCATAGGTAATGCGATTTAATGGGCTAATGGTGAAAGAGACTATCTAACTGATCAATTGATCGATCTATTGAATCCGCAGGGGCGGCCAAGCCAGAGAACCAGCTGACGGCGTACGAAATCGGGAAACGATCGCCCTTCAGATATCTCGCAGCTCGAGGTAAAAAGAATCCGCGGTGGGAGTTTCGAGGAAAGTTTGTAGGGGTGAGAGGTAAAAAATCATCATTTACGCAAGGGCGAGCCGTCTTTTAATGTATCCGGGCGAGGGGATAACATCGAAAGGGTGCGCATGGATGGAAATTTGTTGACGTCATTAGGTAATTACCAAATTAGGTAACTAGGTGTAGGTACCTAGCTACTTAATATGTTTCATGTTAATTCAGATAAAGGTAAAAATGCTGTCTTTCGTTCCAGATACATTCGGCGGCGGTACTGCAGCCAACAACAGCAACAGATCAATCTATGAGGCTAGCTTTTCTCTCTAAACACGTTAATACGTTTAAAATAACTGATCCGGTTAGTCAATATCAATGTGAAAACAGGGTGCGTCGATCTTATCGCCAAACTACTATTGGTTATCATGATCGTCACGATTCAAACGTTTCATTTCAATCCATACATCAACATATAAGTACTACGCACCAAGTACAAGGAGCGCGCGACAATTACCATGTTAATACTACATCCTACGACTCAAACTATAAAAGTTACTCAAGAAAGCCAGCTACCTGATTTACACAAGTGTAATGCCAGTTATAGAACGAGATTGCCCTCTTTTCGTTCGTTTTTACTTAAATCCTCCATCGATCAGCGGCAAGCGCGATGCCTGCGAATATCATTTCGTCTAGGGGGTGATACACAACTTGGTGCAAGCAAATTGCGTGAGCTAAGAGTAAATGGCATCACGTTAGCTAGGAATTCTATTTTTCTCTGTATGCTAAACCATTAATATGTATATAAGATGAAAATATATTAAGCAGCCAATGTTGCGATCATTCGTTCAAGAATCAATCGAATCTTGCGCCATTGCACAGTTGAGCTAAATATAATGAGTAAGGAAAGAAGGAAGTGTGTGATATAGAAATGTGTTTGCGAATTAGAGGATTTATCCTAAGTACGTATACATCGTATGCTATTTAGTAGATACAGTGTATGTCTATGTACCTACATACAACTAAATAAATACATATCAATGAACACCGCTGCATTATGCCACCAATCGATTAAACCGATCCTTACAAACGGTAGAAAGCAAACTTCCTCGAGTAAATTAGACCAAACAGGCCAAATTAATCAAGTCGGAATTAAATAGTATCTTTTTAAATATAATTTGATCGAACCTGTGCGCCGAAATCAAATAATCATGTTAAAATTACGGCAATAATAGATGGAAAAGTGCCCCCAAACCAAATTGAACTTGGTGTACGGCAATCGTTAGGTTCCTCAATGAAAACTATTTCTGCCAAGCTTCGACCCGATAGCCCTACTACTGCCTAGTAAGTATTCTTACAGGGCAATTTACAGTTTAAACTGAATTCTCAGTGGCAAAGCCGAATTTTAAAAAATTAAAAATCATTAAAAATGACAATTTCAATTGGTATGTAATTTGTTCAGAATTTTCCAAGGGATGGAACGCAGTCGCCAAAATTAAAGACTGATATTCATTAAATCCGTGTTATACGCACTTTTAAATACCTTCTCAGGTGTTAAACGAGTCGATGAAATTAATCTGACAGCATTTTACCGCTGATAAGGGTGAATTTTTACCTAATTGCGTGTGTAAGTGATGTCAGTACATGATAATTGTCACCTCGACCGTTCTTGCTAGATTCTTGAATTCACTTCCTACAAATATCGTGATATAATAGGTTATCATTATCAGATCCTCGTCGCTATCATCATTTATTACAGGATTTACCTGTTCGGTATGAAATATTTTGCTAAGTACACATCTCTGCGGGCCTTATAATTTGTGCAAGATACCGAGCATACGATACGAAAATTCGAGGTTAGAAACTAGAAACCTTGGTCGTTCCGGTCGTCTATCACAGTCAATACTCAATCATCGTCAATAAGGGCAAATGATGGCAAACACTCTGTGCCCTGTGGCTGATTCTATGATTAGATTACTGTAGTAGGCCTCGTTTATATAAAATGAAGAAATCACAACAAGCACAACAAGCACAACAACAACAACAATGCACGCGATGTCCAATGCTTGCACACATATGTACCTACATGTACAGTGAATAACGAAAATATTTGGGCGGTTTTTGAAATCACATAACTTTTTTCAAATTAATCCAAACGACTTGAGTTTTTTTTCAGAAGCTAGAAGGATTAGTTTGCTAAGTAACGTGTTTCGTCGTTTCGAGAAAACAAATGTACTTGATCGTTTTTTTAATCTTTTTTGGCGAGCCTGTAATGAAATTTGGAAAAAAACCGTTGCTAGATTGAAGTAAGTTGTATACACAGGCCTAAAATTTCATGAACATCAGTTGATGATGGAATCGCGCAGATTTTCTTATTCTCTTTCCCCTGTTTCACCTTTGTTGATTTTTCAAGGTCAGACCAGCTTTCGGGAGCATCTTTAATTTACATTTTTGTGACCGTTGCAACATATACCTACTTTCGATCTGTATAAAAAAAATCTGCGCGATTCCATCGTCAACTGAATAGTGCTCCTATACCCAGATAGCACAACGTCTGGTAAAGTCTTAAAAACGTCCAAAAGGCGTTTTAAAGACGTCTTACAGACGTCTTGTTACAAATCAAGACGTTCAGACCTAAAATGGACATAAACTAGACGTCTCTAAGACGAGGTGTGCTATCTGGGTATAGTCAGTTACGGCCGATTTCTTCACCTTCAGTAATCTTCCAGTTAAAGTTATGTTCCAGATAACTGCCAAATGATAGAATTCTACTGGCTTAGAGCATATAAATGCTCAAAGCCAATTGGTCGTTCACTGACCGGAAGATTACTGAAGGTGAAGAAATCGGCCGATAAACGCTTAAAGATCGCAGAATAAGGTCGAAAATTGCGAAATTCACGAAATCGGGAATAAGTATTATAGCGAATTCGGGATCTCGCACTGACTCTGCACTGGTGCTAAAAAATAATTTGGATTGTTGATTTTTATAGTGCTATCTTCGTTTCTATCAGAAACAAAGAATCCAAGTCATTTTCTGGCACCAGTGCAGAGTCAGTGCGAGGTACCGAATTCGCTATTAGTCCCACCATATCCGCGAAACATTGTATGGGATGGGTGCTAAATAGCGCATTCGGCAGGCACGCACAGGCACTGCACTGGTGCCAGACCAGAAAATAACTTGGATTGGTTGTTTCTGATAGAAACGAAGAAGCCGAATAAGAATTAACCAATCCAAGTTATTTTCTGGCACAAATGCGAACCGTGTGAACTGTGCACCTGTTCGCCGTGCGTTTCTGCATTTCTGGTAGTTTTGTGGTTTTGTGCAACGATCTTTCTCACTTCTCAGCGGTGCGTACCTAACCCAAACTGTTTAACTAGCTTGTAATTCCCGTTGGGTAAGTTATTTTTTCTTTTGCAACGCACCTAATTCTTTGATTATGCGCCGCGTGTCATAGATAACACATATCCCTGTATGTATGCATGTACTTATATAGGAGTATCCAAATGATGTAATGGGTTCGGTCATCCAAATATTTATTTACATATTATGATACATCCCTTGATGTATTTCGTGTTCTTTAAATTCTTTGCCCATTTTTCTTTGCAATTCTTTGCACATTTAAATAATAATTAAACAATAATAGTATACACTAATTTTTCTGAAATCTTTCACTGTCGACAAAAATGGGATTTGTACACATGCGTATGTTGGAGAGCGTCGATGTGGAGATTTAATTAACTTGGGACAGCTCGTAAAGAATACATAATAATTTTACGTAGCATAAATACATAATAGTGGCTGCTACCGCACCAAGTAAAACTGAAGCAATAATGGTATCTTTGATGGGAATCGACTGTGTTTTCATTAGTAATACGAATACATATTACGATTGCTAATACGCCAGTGGTGTTTCTTATATTTTAGCATATCTTTCTGTCGTAAGTAAATCTATTATTCCTTTTGTCTTGTGATTTTTTTACATTATCTATATATCTATATATTGTTTATGGAAGAAAATCCAACAGACATGTATCTTAAAATTCAGCAGAAAAGAACTCTACCCTGTAAACATGTATCGTGTGTTGTACCCATACAATGTATACACACAGCGTAGAGCCGGCACAAGAAATCAATATAACGTCTAAAATGCGAGATCGACAAATAGACAAACGTATGAGATTTTTAGTGAAATTAAACGTTGGATGAATCTGTCCAATTTAACAGCGGTTCGTTTCAACATTGACTGGAAAATAGCTGATTGGAGTAATCTCCCAAAAGTTTTTATTAACCACCCCAAAAAAAGTAGGGTCTTTTTCCTGGTAAGACTATCGCGTAATATTCACTCTCGAAACCAAAACGATATTTTTTCAAACTTCCTTTTTTACCCCACGAACTGGATGCTGCATTCTGGACCTGTGCATCTTCCGCTCTCTTGTCAGGCATTGACATTAACCTGCAATAGCGGATGAAATATAATAATCAATGTATGAAAAGAGGGAACAGTAATGGAACGAGACTACATTAGGACAAGCAAAGTATGAAAATGAATTTTCATGATATGTGTAAATATAAGTCCCAATCTCTTTGATTCTCGTTTTCACGTTCACTCATTCATTCTGCTTCTTTTACTGGTTTATTACAGCACATGTATATGCATGTAAGCTATAGAATATAATTCTTGCTAAAGTTTCTCGAACGTAAACTTCAGATCAATTCATCAACAGCGATACGTGGTACATACAAGTTATCCCGTTAACACGGTAGTAACGCTGATATTACAGACCGATTGTCTTCGTCGTCGTCGTCGTCGTCGTCGTCGTCGTTGTTGTTGGCAATCTCTCCTTCCGTGATGTAATCTTGTTCCGTCGTACGGTTGGTTACGTGTAGGGGGAATCGATATGGGAAATAGTTGCGTTTATTATCCCATTTATCGAGCACCTGCTTCCTATCACCCTCCTGTCCAAACTCTCCGCCTTTGGCAAATTTAACTGGGAAACAACAAGCATTCGATGATCAGTTCGAGTTAGATACTTTAGAAATAAATTTCGCGTAATTTCACGTCCTCCTGACGTAGATACATAATGTCACTGACCTTTAGCGGCACCAAATACAGTCGGCGCATCATTGTTAGGATTGGAAGACCCCGTTATTAGCACGAGTTGTTGCCGATCGGGTCCTGCCCTTTTTCCTCTGTTATTATGCAACAGAGCTTTCCGTCCGATTTTCTTAAACTCCACTTCCCCTCTGATACCGTATACATCTAAATACGTGCTCTGATCATCCATCCGTTTTGATTCAACTTGGACATTCGAGCGAGAAAAGTCTTTTCCTCGTTTGCCGCCCCAGCTGTTGAATGGCACGCGAATCGGCCGGTGAATGCTAGGGCTCGACCCGTATAGGCTTATTCTTTTGTCTCCCCACCAATAAATCCAAGGATCCTTTTTGTCGTCAGCAGGATTCTGAATACCCTACGGTCATCCGAATTTGACGAATCATCAATGTTCAATCGAAATGTAAACGCACGCATTTACAATTGTAACTGTCTTTCCATCTCACCTTGCCTTTTGCTTGCGAATCATGCCACGGTCCTACACTTTCTCTTCTCTTTGTAACGATTTTCGCGTTCGAACCGATCCCTCGAGCGTGTCGATAATTGTGACGATTTTCCTTGTTACCGAGGTGCTCGCTTCCTCTCCTAGGCCCGGCTAGAATTAGCACGCATTAGCCTGCTGCTATATCCTACTCCGGTGTATGCAGGCACTTTTGCTCCTTAAGGACACCAATCGGGAAAACGATATAAAACACTTAACCTAACCCACACCTGCCATAATATCAGTCGGGTCGGTTTGCTTTCTGTCCCCAAGCGTTGAAAACGGTTCTTCCCTCTGCCAATCTTTCGAACCGTCGATCGTAGATTTCCGGGCCCGATTGTCCAGCGTATTGTTGCCTTCATTTTCCAGCCGTATCGCATTCGAGATGGTGCCGCCAGTTTCGGGATATCCCAGAATCACGCGCATTAGAAGGGAAACGATGGGAAGAAACACCCACATGCCTGAGAGGAATCAAATCGTATTGCATAGCCATGCACATATGTTAATTAACAGAACGGGGAAGGTTAAAGCCAGTTTAGCCAATAAAGTTCGCGATTCGTAAAATGGTGGTTGAAATGGAATGAGAGTCGCATAGGTGTATTATCCACTACCTACCACCTAGGTATATTAAGGGTTAAGGAGGGAAAATGCAAACTTACGTTTTTTTATCCAAAAGAAACGACAGCTATTCGTCTAGTTGGGTTCAATTAGAATTCGTATGGATACGATAGCAACAGCGAGGTACTGTCCCTCTATTTCTCGTGCTTTGACCGATTGTTCGTTTTCATTTGTCGGAACAGAAGATTTGTCTTGTTAGAAATTTGCATTTGAACTTGTGCTACATATGTACGCGATAATTAGTAGATATGGTATTTCACAAAGTACTGCTTGAATTTTATATATAATTGACCAAGGATAAAAACCAAGGACATTACTTCTCTCGAGGAAATATGAAGAGTGAGGCGAGTATCGAATCCGCAAGGAAAGAAGCTAATTTCAGAGTAAAGAATCGAAGAAACTGAAACATACTTAAAACATTACATTTTTTGTTTATTTTTGTGCTTCATTTTGTGATTTCATTTTATTTAAGCCATGTATAATAGAAAGGCGTAACTAAGTAAGTAAACAAAATTATATTTAAATAACTAAATAAAGAAGCAATTTTTTACGAATTTACCATATTTACGGAAAAAGGGCATTTAAAACATTTGTTTGAAACTTATAAATAAAGACACATATCATTTTCAAATCATGACTTCAGTTTCCAGAACATTTGAAAGGTACGGTACTAAATCCTTAAAAAAATGGATTTAATTGCATTACTTTTTATCAAATTATACTATAATGAAAACTTTGAAATCGATTTTCTTGAAATGGCATTTTGGCGTATGTGCTCTTTTTTCCATTAAATGCCTTAATTGTATGTTGTATGTAGTTACTTTTAATACATGTCTAGCTGCTTAATACGTTTCCTGCCACATGCTTTCATCAAAGGGAAGAAATCAAGCAGAGGAAAAGGAAGCTAAGACCAGGAGGACAACTTCAACACAACTTGAACTTTCCTATAATTGAATATGATAATCCAAGATTTTAATCAGTTTTTAAGGTCCTACTAAGAATCTTAAATTCTTAAATGAAAATATATTTATGTATGTGTGCCGTTATGTAGAATAATAAATGATCCCCTTTCGAAAACCAGTAATATGTACGTATCTATCTAATACATATGCGTAAGATTTAATGCAAAAACAGCAGAGACATTATCTGCAAAGCCTTTATGGGGAGGTAGCGTGAGCACTGAGCACTCTGCATTCTTCAATCTTCTCTGCGAGAAATAATCTGCTAATTGTGTGCTTCTATTAAAGTCGCACTAACCGTATCCCTAATAATTTAGTACTCGTGTCGTACAAACGTCACAATCATGCACGATATACTCGTCTGTGTGTAGGTACACACTAGGGTGGCTCTTATTTACTCTTGGTAAAATTTTTTTTCAACATTTTCTTCGGGGCACCCTCCAGAATCGTTTCAAATAATAAAAAGAAATGTGTGTAAAGTTTGAGCCCGATCGGATAACGGGAAAAGGTGCCACTGGGCCCTTAAACATTTAAATAATTATTTAACAGCTCACAAAGTCGATTTTATATGATATCCTCCAAGTTATTGATTAAGGGGGTATAACCGGTTGAAATTGTCAAAAATCGGATTTTTTCGTTTTACATATTTTCATAGATTGATGTTTTAGAAATAGTATAAAACAGGTCTGATGTAAAAATTCGGAAAATTGACGAAGTTATAGGCATTTGCGTGAAACATCCCAGGAAGCAGGGAGCGGCGCGACGCGGCGGCCGACCGATCGCAGCAAAACTATATTTTTCATTACGGTGGCCCTAAAAACTCGCGCTACGTTCAACCAATTCACTTCCAATTTTGCATGCAGAATCATAATAAGATTCCACATCGTCCAACGAAGGCTTTTTTTATTCCGACCCCCCGTTTATTATTTATAAAGAAAAAAGGTGGATTTTTCTCTTAGATAAATCTAACTTTACCTTTGATCTCTCACCATTTCTTTCTTGTTCAAAATTTTCCAAATCGGCTTCGTTGGACGATAGCTATTGACATACTTTATAAGAAAATTTTAATGTTTTTGATTTCAGACACTACATACAGTTGTTTTCAGGGCCACCGTTTAGCCGTCTAAAATCGAAAGACTTTCGGATGTGTATGCATAACTTCCCAAAAACAATATATTTTTAACTGAAACTTTTTTTTGAGTAGTTCATAATACTATGTAAAGATAGTAAAAAAAAAGGGAAATCTGCATCAAACCGTTGACTTGTAAAAAAATCCACAAAATGTACACATTTTCCAAGGGTTCAAACGGGTATACCCCCTTAAATAAAAAAATATGTCAGCCAAAAGTTGTAGATCCGGATAAGGAGCACCTTTTATGTTCTATTCCTTTGTCGCGTGCGACAAACGGTTTTCGAAAAGAAAAAATCTGAAAACTAAAAAAACTTTTTCTCAAATTTTGAAACTGCAAATGCTTCTCGAACACCTTTTGTTTGCGACGGCGAACAAAAAAAAATGGAATTTTTATTTTCGAGGATTATTTTTTCAACACGTAAGGAGGGGGGAGGGGGTGGTGGTGGCATATACCGAAATATGCCAAAAAGATAAAAATATCCCATATTTTCAGTGTTTGATATGTCACGAATGTTTCCTGAAAATTTGGGGCCGCAATTCGCAAGAATATCGAAGATATAGACATCAGAAGTGAGGTATTCAAATGCATTTTTCTCGAAATCATGATGAATGCTTACTTATTGTCTTAACATCTGCAACTGCAGAGTTGGCAAGAGACGGCTAAGATTTTTTTCTAGGAAAAGGAAAAATGACACTCGGATCGTTCTACACATATGAGAGAAAGAACGCGTCTAATGCGTCTTTTTTTCTCATCCACCGGTGCTTTTACAATGATGGTTGAACGAACGATGGCACTCTGTACGGGCGACCAAGTGCACTTTCGTCGGCATACGTGTTGAAACTTGGTTAGCGAACGCTTTCAAACCTGTCATCCAAGTACTTGATTGTTTTCACAAGTCATTTGTGTCTACCTAGTACTTTATTCGGTAATAGAGGTTTTTTCTTTCGGCAGGCGTATCTTTTCACTTGTACAATCTCGCGCATAATGCGCTGAGGAAAACCCTAATCCACCACGCAACACATGCTAGGTGTACTACTTGTGTTAAATTAAACTATTCCCTTGACACGGAAATTCTACCGTTACCCGAGAAAATTCGAATGTCTACAGACACCCTAGACGAGACACGATTACCTAGAAAGAATTACGCTCGGAAGAATTTCAGGTCGCAACAGTTGCATTCGCTTTTCAGTATCTTATAATCCGATATCTATAATCCTACTTAATAAATGGTCCTTTGATTTTCGTCTTCAGAACGGGTCGAACGGATTAGAATGCTTTGAATTAGGTATGCTTATCACAGAAGTTAGTAATTGTTAATAAAACCGGTCCGGAGCATTCACGGCAAGCAAAACTCTGTAAGTGGTACAGAGTTGTTATCGCCAACAATAGTCAAACCATTCCGTTTATTTTCGAATTTACGATGATAAAATAACTCGATGAATGTTATTTATTGGCACTCACCTTTGAAACTGTCTTTCCTCGGTATCGAAACGGTGTTTCTGTCTATTCTCCGCGCGTAACAACTATTTTTTTATACAACTAAACTAATAGTTTGGACAGAAAAGATTCCGCATCCACTTGTTACTTTGCTACGCAAGTAGGGTTGACGATGATACGCGTGGCGCGGGAGGCACCTGTGGGCTCTCCAGTAAGATGAGATGTACTACAGTGGCCAGTAACGATACGCGCCGCTCTTCTTATACCCGCCACGTGCTTCTCCAGCGCACTCTCCGATTCGTCCAAAAAATCAACCCCGGCATTTTACCCCCTCTCTTTCGCTCTTGTTATTATCCTTCGCGCTTAGTGCATACATACCTACCTATGTACATAGGTACGATATATTCTCTCTCGCTTGCTCTCATTTAGTTTCTCATCTTCGTTTCGTATCGTTTCGTTCCTTTTTTTCCCCGTCTTCACCATCTACTCAAACAGTTTTCCATTTAAGTAGGATTATAAAAGTCTTGTTTGCTCTACTGTTTTGACAGACGCCATCACAAGTGTCAATGGATTTCTCTTCTATATAGCTCGACGGCGCGACGGTGATATGTTTACTAAACGAGAATGACGGATATTTTTTCCCGACACGGTTCGTGTGCTTGATACTAGGCGAAAACGCTCGGAAACAGACAATTTGGAGGCATAGCTTTTAGCCGTTTTACAAATCTGTCGAGTGGACAAACGTTTATGTTATGAGTGAAAGTTGTTGTGTAGTTTCGAAGTGAAAATTAAAATTGGGGGGGGGGGGGGGCGTTGGTTATTCCGGAGGAACAAACCCCACCAGATGCAACGAGCTTTCATAAAAATGGCAAACTAAAGTCCTGTAAAGGTCGTAATTAGATCGTAAATATACATATGTATCGATAATGCCGAGCTACATTATGTACATATGCAGGTAGAGCTATGTAGGCCTGTTTCGTTCGCATCGATAACCGGATGTTAATCACTCCCTTTTTAAGCTTTCAATAATATCCTACACGAATAGCCGGGAGCTAGACTACTTTACATACCGAGTAATGTACGATATTTAATCAGCATTGAATAATTTGCTTTTTACTACTTTGCATAAAAGTAGGTATACCTAATGGAGAGAAATTAGGATGTCAGTCCGTTCAGAGTTGATCGATTGCTGTTATTCCTATCATTTCTGTTTTTCTAACGTTGATATATTTACAGGATAAAAGAACTTGACAGATGTTGAGAGTTGTTTGTGCCATAGAATAATTGTCGGTAGGTACTACAATCGCTGCGCGGCGCGCGATACGTTGGAGAAATTTCGTTGCTCGGTGAAAAACGATGGCATTTTGAAAATACAAAGACAAATTGAATATGCGGTAAACATAGGGGTAGCATATGCGCCTAACGGTTAAAAATGTGTTACTCTGCGCCCCTAAGAGATTATATCGCGCGTTATCATCGTAAATGTCCGTCTTGCGCAACATAACGTTTGCCAGTGTGATACTGAACAAGAACCTTACCGTAATATGTAATATGTAATATGGAACTGCATACTTGCATATTTGCATATTTTTATTTCCTCTGGCATGTAACCATCGCATATTATCACATAGGTACATATGGAAAATGACGCCACATTTTGCAAGCCATAATGATAGTGCCAGATATTATCTAGTTACATATATCTAAAATACCTAGCGCAGAGTGTACCTCCGGAAGCTCGCCGCTCTTTAAGGGGAGGTTCTGGTCTAAAAGTGGATTTTTTTTTAATTTATTTTTTCAAATGTTCAACCTTTTAGGAATACGTGTGTAAAAGGATTTGTTGAAATTCGTAAAATTCCCGAGGTTATAGACATTTGAGTAGCGGCAAATGCATTGGTAACACCCGGTTACTCGATACTCACGTAAATCTTTAAACGCGTTTTTCACAAAACAGTGTTCTCAAAACGGTGGGACCTGTATCTCCAAAAGTTATTATCCGATTTGACTGAAACTTTTTTTATTTTGAAGAATATACTTCTGGCTAGGGGGGGGGGGGGGACTAAAAAAAATTACAAAAAGTTGAAAAATTATAATTTTCAAAGGCGATGAAAGGACGAAAAATACAGGAAAAAGTGATTTCAAAGTTGAAGTGTCGTTATTTTCTAAAAAATAATGTCATTTTTGTAATTGTTTTTAGTCCCCCCCCCCCTGGACAGAGGAATAATCTTCAAAATAAAAAAAGGTTTCAGTCGAATCAGATAATAACTTTTGGAGATACAGGGCCCACCGATTTGGATCAATTTTTTGACGCCTTGACTTTAACGACTCCCCAGGGCCGTCTACAATGATTAATTATAAAACAAAAAAATATATTTCTATAATTGAAGACATCCTTAATACAATGCAAAAGGTCCCATTAAATTATATATAGTAGTTTTCCTTTAATTAATTCCTAAGGATCACCTATTTTGGGGCGGCTCTAGACCAGAACCTCCCCTTAAATACGAGGCGAGCATTTAGCGACGAGCAGACGGACGTTACGTTTCTTATCGCTGCAAAGTGAGCAAGCGAGTAGATGAGCAAGGAGGGAACGCGAGGTTCTCTAGGGAGAGAACTCTTCTGTTTACGCCAAGATTTTTCATTCTAATCAACGATTGAAACTTTAGTCGTGTCGCAATGTCGGTATAACTTTGAAGGTTTCTTCGTTAAAATGCACCAGGTATCCAAGTGTTACCTACGCATATCGTACCTACTCGTACGATACATACCTACTTAGGTATGTGACCCATAATAACCTCGTCAACATTTCGTGCTCCTTATCACGGAGCGGATCGCTTCTACACATACATACAGTTAGTAAAAAAAATGTATTTGCACAGAGCATCGACTTTGATATTTATTCACAGAGCTACTATTAAAAAGAATTAAGCGAAACTTAACTATAACAAAATGGAAGTTTAAACAGCTTAGAATTTATATCTACTGTATGGACAAAATATAAACCTTAATTTTACATTCAGAAAATCATGAATCTTTGTCAAGTGTAGTAATGAGGACCGGGTTAGTCGAGTGGGTTTGAGCAGATGGGAAGTGGCATCATTCGGATCAAGATTCAATAAAGCCCTGAGCAAGCATTTGCGAACGAAATGAAGAAAAAGATACACGTCCATTATTCATTTTGTATGATGCATGGACATTAAGTACTGAATTGCACGACTGTAGCTCGTATAATGAATAGTAAAAGCAAAAAATACAAAAACAAATCCAGAAATAATACAAAAATCCTCCCCCCTCAAAAAAAAAAAACAAAAAAAAGAGCTACAAAACTTTTTACCTCCACGTCGTTAGCTCTGAGTAACGCAAAAGGAAAGATTTATATATGAATGTAACTGCTGTTATTCATTTAGGCTTGTTTAGGTTGGCAAAACTGTTTCCGTGTAAAATTTCGATACTCTGACCTTAGAATCGTGATTAGCGATATCAAAAACCCTTTGGACCACTAAATGCCACATCGTTCGCGGTCGGGCTGGCCACTGTAGTGGCCACGTCAAAATTTTGGACACTGCGCCGAAAATGTTGGTGGTGTATATATATATGCATAAATTTTAAGTAAATAAAATTTACAATTTCAATGAAAAAATCCCGGCCCCCTAAAGGTTAATTTTCAAGACCCATTTAAATGAATGCCAGTTGGCGAAATGAGGTACCTACACGATTCTTCCTTCTGCATCACAACATACATAATCGTAAGAGCGTTATGGCGTGTGTCAGAATGCAGAAACACGCTTTAATATGATGATGCGTTGTGCAATCGAGTCAAGTAAGAGCTGGCCAAGTGCGCCAAACTGTGTTTGATGCCATTCGTCCAACCGAATCGTCTAAACGACCACGATTAAGAAATTATTCCATGTACTAAGGAACGGAGTTTGTGTACTGGACAAATGTAAGAGATCGCTACTATGAGAAGGTGCTACGTATTATACATACCTACATCTATTTTATTCGTGCAGCGACAGCTGTACATAAGTAGGTACATAGGGGAGAGTGGGGTAAAATGGAACGCTTAACTTTGGAGGGTGATAACATAAAATCGGAAGCGAAAAAAAGTATACGGGACTTCAACAGGAGTCTTAAGTGGACTGTAAACGATAAGAAAACCAAAGACTTTGTTAAGAAAAATATTTGGGAACGAAGGAAAACTGGAATTTATCGCCTCGCTCAAGTGGTAGGGTAAAGTGGGAAACCCATTTGAACACCACGGAAACGTACAAAATCTTTATTTTGATCATTTAAAAGCATTCATTTATGTAAAAAACTATAAAGCACGATCTGGCGCGTGGCGCGTGGCTAGCGTCAATTAACTGGAGACGAACAGCTGAAAATCTTATAAGTTCGAGGGGTGGTTTCACCCCTCAAACATGCAAACAGGTTCAAATAAAGAAAAACACCCGTTTCTTATTTTTCTGTCCTCTAAAACATATCCAAAAACCAAAGCAATCGGAGGCGCACACCTGGGATACTCTCCTTGTAAGAGAAACATTGATGTTCCGTTTTACCCTACTACAAATGCGAATAAATTTCTAATCTATCTACAATGATTTATCTTTTAACCACGGTTGCCGCTCTCAATAGACGCTCTCAATACACCGTGCACCTACACAATTTTATATTTAAACAATTGCTTTATCATTTCTCGTTGAAACATTTGATTTGTCATTTAAACATTTGTTTTTTACTTTTCAGACAAGGAATTCATTTGCCGTATACGCTGGACAGAATCACCATCGAAAATGGTATATGTAGCAAATTGTCCTCAACCTTTCAAATTCACATTATAATAATAATAATAATAATAATAATAATAATAATAATAATAATAATAATAATAATAATAATAATAATAATAACAATAATAATAATAATAATAATAATAATAATAATAATAATAATAATAATAATAATAATAACAATAATAATAATACATGGTTAACAAAAGGCAACATATACGGCGAAACAGAAGGATTCATGATAGCAATACAGGATCAAATAATCAATACCAAGTACTACAGCAAGCATATCATAAAAGACCCAAACACAACAACTGACAAATGCAGACTATGCAAACAACAAATAGAAACAATAGATCACGTCATAGGGGGATGCACAATTCTAGCAAACACAGAATACACCAGAAGACACAATAATGTTGCAAAGATCATCCACCAACAACTAGCTATACAATATAAACTTATACAAAATCATACACCCACATATAAATACATACCACACAGCGTATTAGAGAACGACAAGCACAAACTATATTGGAATAGAAGCATTACAACAGACAAAACAATACCACACAATAAGCCAGACATCACAATTACCCACAAAGAAAACAAAAAAACACAACTAATCGAAATATCCATACCCAACACAACAAACATACAAAAAAAAACAGGAGAGAAAATTGAGAAATACATCAACCTAGCTGAGGAAATTAAAGACATGTGGCATCAAGACAAAGTAGAAATAATACCAATAATAATATCAAATACAGGAGTCATACCACACAACATTCACCAATACACCCGCGCATTACAACTCCCTGCAAACACGTACATACAGCTACAAAAATCAATAATTATCGATACATGTACAATCGCCCGAAAATTCTTAAATGCAACATAAATTAATTACAGATATAAAGAAAGCACGCTTGACCGAGGTCCGCGTGCTCTCTATGATCGACCAGACACAAGTCTGAGAAAAAAGGGGATAATAATAATAATAATAATAATAATAAATAATAATAATAAGAATAATACTAAATGCCTTTTTAAGCTTAAACCTTTTGAAGAATGTACGCGTTAATGGATAGTATAAAACGTATTAAAACGATGGCTACTTGTTTTTTCTTGTTCGTAGAAATTCAGATTTCTAGGTGACGGAGACTGTCCCGATTGGCTTCTAGCGGAAATCAACACGTTATCGCGCATGGTATGGGTTTCGAGTTTCATAGAGACTTGTATATCTACCTCATCAGCTTTATTCTCTTCTTTCGATGCGACTTGAAACTATATCATACACTCGGCTATTCCTTATCCATGGCAACATGTAAATTTCTGATTTTTGATTTCTGATTTCTGATTTCTTTTTCGTTATCAAAAATAGATGTATGAGTTCGATTAAATTTCATTTGTCCAACGACGATTTTATTACAGCTCTCTGTTTTCACAGACATCTATCAAGATTAGAATGTTGGGGCAAACAGTTGCAAAGTATCTTACAGAAGGCGAACTGGAAGTAAGTGGAACTTTATTTGTCACCTATCACGATCAGAATATGATAATGCAATTGACTCACAATACGATCGAAACTATCCAACACATGTACATTTCAAATGCTGCAACTCATCTTGAACTGAATTCTTTAATGGTAGCATGCGTTAACGCCTATCTAAACAAATGCAATTTTTGAAACCTCGCATCTTTCATTATATCCACATTGGTGACGATTGTTGCTTTCTCTTGTGTTCCTTACTTTCAGGAAGAAAAAGTTAAGAAGATTACCCAAGATGCTAAAATAGGTAAGCGTAACTTTATTACAATACCTTCAAATAAATTATCCGATAGAGTGCAAAATTTTAAGGGGTGGGTGATTCTACGTGGCAAAGTGAGATTAAAATCAAGAATTACGAAATTCTGTTTCAGGCTTCGTATTCGAGTTTCAATAATCGTTGAAACAGCGTCCGACGCGAGGGACTTGATACCATATCTGACCTGGCTAACGCGCCCGACAGTACTTAAATAGTCCAAGTCCCTGGCGTCAGACGAGTTTTACATACGGGTACCTTAAACTTTCTGACACCTTGTCGCACCCAAACACCTTATATATGTACATGTCATATCTATATGAGTACACATGTACATAAGTGCACAAGTACAAGTAGCAAATAATTTCACTGATAGGTACATATATTAGGTAGGTAGGTACATAATGTATGGACCGCACGATCCCATTTTATGTAGCCCTCTGTCGCGAAAGTACAGGTCTGGGTTAGGTATAAAGAAAAGTCTGCAATTGCGTACTTTTATTATTTTGCTTGTATGATTCTTCTCCAAGAGCTGAACGACACAAGGGCTATGGTAGCCGCCCTCGAATTGATCTTTACATCGTCAGCTCGATATGGAGTATCCGCCACCGATTTAAGTAGCGAACTGCAACAACTTGGTCTCCCTCGAGAGCATAGTGCAGCAATTGCCAGACTGCATACAGAATATTCTTCTCAAATCACAGTTGCTCTGTCTTCGCAGTCTTTGAGAGGTAGGATCAGAATGAAAGTCAGTCGCATATTAATTACTTAACGTCATACTCTTTCACCTCCCACATACGTATGTTTATATGTATGTATAATGTCGATGAGATAACACAGTCCAACAAAATGAAACTTTTTTTCTGTTCCACAATATCCACTGGGTGATTCTGGTAGAGTTTTTCGCCCTGAACACGAATCCGCAAACCGTTTGTCACCATCACCCTCAGTTTTTGAAAAATTCGATTTTGAAGAAACTGCAAATTTTCGACTTTGAACATCTTTTGCGTCGAACCGATAATAGTTTCTTTGATTTCTCTCTGCGTCGAATTATTCTATGAACCCTCCTGAATACAACGCTGTAAGTTATTATTGCATTATGAACATTTAAATATGTTTAAACAACGATCAAAGGGAAAATGACACCCGAAATGCACCCATTTTTGAAGATATCTTTCAGTTTATTTTCAAAATTAAGGGTCTAGGAGAAAATCTGACCATTCTACGCGATGCAGCAGACATTTTTCCTTCGGAAATCATCAACAAAAGTGGTAAGTCACGTTTTGTTTTCAATTCAGAAGCGAAATAGTTTGCCAAAACGCACGGTGTCAACAGTGGTAGTCAACGGCGGCGCGCGATCCACTGCCGCTCAGCGTAACACAATCGCTTACCGCGCGTGACTACCACTGTCGACACCGCACGTTTTGCAAAACTATTTCGCTTCTGTATTGAAAACAAAACGAGACTTACCACTTCTGTTGATGCTGTCCGAAGGAAAAATGTCTGCTGCATCGCGTGGAATGGTCAGATTTTCTCCTAGACCCTTGATTTTGGATATAAATTGAAAGATATCTTCAAAAATGGGCGCATTTCGGGTATCATTTTCCTCTTGATCGTTTTTTAAATATATTTAAATGTTTATAATGCCATAATAACTTATATCGTTGTATTCGGGAGGGTTCATAGAATAATTTGACGTAAAGAGCAGCAGAATAACTATTAGCGTTTCGACACAAGAGATGCTCAAAGTTGAAAATTTGCAGTTTTTTCAAAATCGATTTTCTCAAAAACTGAAGGTGATAGAGCAATTCTGCTTGCGGATTTGTGTTCAGGGCGAAAAATTCTACAAGAGTCATCCAGCGGTCAGTGCGGACCAAAAATCGTGTTGGCCAGTGTAATCGTATAATTTATCTTGTAAGTTTGAGAAACTTTAACATATCAGAGCTAGAAAGACGCGTTGTCTAACAAACCATGTACAGCCTAAAAAACTCATATTTACCTATTCATCTTGTTATGCACTGATACTACTTATAATTAGTCGCATAATTGTCAGCCAATCTACGTATATACCTAGGTATGTTATTTGCGAGGTATTAAAAAATAAATTTTGGCAGTCAGTCAACTGTCGTCGATCCAAGTCTTGCCTTGCGATGATTCGTCACCATTTTCCACCATCTCTCTCAAGTTGAAGAAATTAGGCGGCAGCGGAGAAAATTCGACCATTAATATCTCTAAGGAGGACGCACAAGTTCTACTAATGGGTGAGCAGCATGGGCAGCTGAATTGAAGCATGTAAAAACTAGGTACCTACCTACCTATCGTAATCATATCCATTTGTTTTTATCTCTCTTAAAGAGTTGCGGAGAGCAAAGTCATTAATGGAGACCCTTTGAAAACTGCTACAATCAACAGGAAGGAGTCTATCAACTTAAAGAACAGTGTATCTATGTGTTTTACGACGTTACAATGTACTACTTTATTCAAAATGTACTGTATTTTCTTCCCTACCGAGAATACACTTGTCAAGTATAACAAATACAAAAATGTGTTATTATTGCTGATAGTTACCAAATAATTACCAAAGCGTTTTCTAACCTCGAGTACCTCCATATTAGGAAATTTATTCCCGGACGTGTCTTTTCATTGCGAATCAAACACAAAATAAACATGTACCGCAACATGCAGGGTAGGTACGAATAGATACATGCATACCTACATTGTATGCGACATCTAAACAATATATTTATTGTTTAGATGTCGTAACAAGAATTGGCAGTAATTTCACGTTTTAAGGTATAATGTATATTTATTATATCATCATTTTTGTCATATAGCATAACATTGTTATTCCTATGTTAATAATAATATTAATAATAATAATAATAATTATAATGATAATAATCGCAATAATCGTAATAATCTTAATAATCATAATCATCATCATCATCATCATCATCATCATCATCATCATCATCATCATAGCACCATGAACACTCCACAGTAAGTTTTTTTAATTCGTTAGTCGAACAGCGCGACGCGCCGGAGCGCTTCAAAGGGTGAGAACCACGATTTTTAGGATGGAGTCGTGAAATATTACAATCGCCCCTGTTCGTGGTGCAATGTTCGTTAAGGACAATAGACCCGTTTGTGAATGACTAGATGATTTTAACATTAGTAAACGAGACTTTCTGACTAGAACCTTAACCAGTTGTAACTTTTGCACGGAGTACATATACTTACATGTACCTACTACCCTTCGATCACATCGATCAATGCTTTGAAATATCGATTGCTTCCTTTAAAGGACTTTTCTTGTCTCTGTGTTACAACCGAACGAAAGTTTTTGATTCACCGCCTGTTTGCATTTCCTGATACGTCGATGATTGAAAAAAAACTTTGGCCGACTTTCCCAAGTTGATTTTTAAATGAAATCGTATGACTGTTCTCACACCCGTTAAGCACCACGGTTTAGGGATTCGTACAGGTGTTGGGGCTCTTTCTTTTCACATAATTCAACTTGCTTCTATTTCCTTTGCCTTTGCATTACACGCATAGGTATACTATGTATATTTGCGCGCGTGCGTAATAATATTTTTTCTCTTGCCATCATATTTGTTCTGAACTGTGTTAATCAAAGTTCGTGCTTAAAATTTATATCCTTTCCTTTTCCCATCGAAATTCGTTCCTATCCTTTTAGTCTACTACTTGTTCTTCTCATAAACTCGTTGGCGTGTATCTATCCTTAACCGTTCATCTTGTTTTATCACTCGACAATAGCTTCATTATGTATATTCATTTATTTTATTTTCGTTAATTTCAATTTCATAAATTTAACATCCTACCTAAATAGCTGGTCTTTATAACTTGTCAATAAATAATAGATACATAAATACATAGGTACATGCTTCATCGCCATCATTTGTATACGTTCTTATCTTTGAATTTACAACGATCAATGATAACGAAAACGACGATAATAATGACGATAGTTGTGGAACCAACAACTATAAAGAACAATGATAGTACCAGCGGCAGTGGTAGTAACGCTAATAATATGTAGTATTAAGAAAAGTAATAACGTTAACGATGAGGGTACCACCAGCGGTAGTAGTGACAGCAATAGTATATGCACAAAGGTTATTATTCGATTGACTATGCGCACTTTAGATTCAAATAGGTGTACATGTAACACCGTTAATGCCCTCGCGCGCGTGTGTATACGTCTTTATTCTTATAGTAGTTTAACAGTTTTTTTTTGCAAAGTATTATCTAGAAATCACGTTTATTATATTATCCAATAACGATCCCGATCATGTTCCTATTCATGGTTATCGTCATCGTTATCGCCATCATTATTGTGATCATTTTCACTGTCATTGCCGTTTCCATTTCTATTGTCATCATCGTCAACCATCGCCGTCATCGTCGTCATCGTCGTCATCGCCGGTCATTGTCATCATCATTCAAGTTGCAACATGTAGTCATCGACTGTTGTTGCTCGGGTACAATTAGTCTCATATCGCGTCACTGTAAGGAAATTTTTTACCTATTCAAGAGACAAGTAAGTACAAAAAACTCAACAGATTACAGTTTCTCCACGATGAGGAGACTGAATGATCGAGAACATCGTTTCCTTTTAAAATCAAGTCTATCGCGAAATAACAGCAATGGATGGAGTGCTTGCTACGATTTCCTCTGGAGATAATATCAGAACCAGGGTATGTTTTGAGATTCGAGAGGAGTAGGGTTATTCATTGACCATTATCATTTGGTCTAATTGTGAGCTGAAAGTGGTGCGCCTATTAAATTCATAGTTCTTCCTGTACCTCAGAGGTGGCGCACATATATTTCACTTGTTTCAAATGTAATATTGCGCGGCTGAAAACATCCTACAAACGGGTTTGTGGTAGAGGCGGTCAACTCTGTAGCTTGCCGCATTGAACGGACTAGGTATTTAGGTAGCCATATACTGTTTGCATCGGGAGGTTTAAAGAGCCTTTCGCACCAATTAAATTATCAAACGTGGACGTTGCCCATTGGATGGATGTTGCTGTAACTTCTCGCCATCTCGATTTGACTCTCGACACTTTCCTGTCTTGACCGTGACAAAGGGAATGAATCCCTTTGGCAGATTACAACATTTCATTTATTTCTTCACCTGTCGCGACTCGAAAAAGACTTCGAAAAAGACTTCGAAAAAACTTTTCGAAATGGAGTATTCACATTCGCATTCTGTAGTATTTAGCATGCCACTCTAGGCTTTTTCCGTCTAATCTAATCGACTTGCGACGGTCATCGAAGCTCGTACTTGATTCTTTGGAACCCACGGTTTTGTATCTCTATTCTCTATGCGACACGGATACTTCCTACCTAGCACCATCCGATGTATGTATGTATGTATGTATGCACGAATGTATATTATCGTTTATCTATGCACGAGTAGATACATGTACCTACATATGTCGAGAAATGTTGACCATTAATTGCAACAATAACGCATTATTGTTGAATGCGAGTCAGATGTTTCAAGCTCAAATTGACACCTACATACCTACGTATGTATTGGCATGCCGGAGATTCGAAACGTAGACAAAGTCCTTTTCCTCCCCTCTTTTTCTCTCTGTTTCTTTGTCGGATCGCCGACGACGAGTTACGGTGATAACTCGGAGATCCTACGGTTTCGATATTTCTGCCCTCTGTTCCTAAAGATCTTTCGGAAAATCCGTCACCGTCGCCGTCATGTATCGCGAGACGAAACAGAACAGTGAGAAAGAGGAGCGAGGATAGAGACGCAGCTCTCGATTAGCTCTAAACAGATATCTCTCAAGTGGAGGATAATTATTGTTTTACCCCGCACAAGCCAAGTCGAAGCTCAGACATCAAGATGAATTCTAAATGAATTCGACCTACATGTATGTACGCAGCTCCTCTTTAGGGACCTTCGAAGTTGCAGGAGTCGGGTTAGTAGGGACGGTTACGCCTGTGTCGTGTGGAAATGAGCCCGAAAACGAAGCAATGGTGAATAATATTCTGAACTCCGCTCAGAACTCGACTATTACGGCTGAGCAGGCCGCCAATCCCTAGAATTCGAGTCTATAGGCACTGCAGCTTGTCTCGTGGTCCTGAAGATTGATGGTACATCGGGATGCTGAAGGTGAGAGGTCGATGTGATTCGCAGCGAGAGCCTCTTCGTTATCGGCCACCCAATAGCCCAAAGTGTCCGTGTCGTAAGTTGGTATCATAGTTACCTCTAAACAATAAAGAGTGAACCGCTTAGAAACTATGTTAGTTAATTAATTATTCGGACGGAATAGAAGAGAACGTACCGAGATCCTTGTCTTCCCAAGTTCTCTTGGCTTCTAGCAATGCGTCGTATACTTCTCGGCTCGGCTCGGTACCACTGAATACGTAATATCTAGCCCGAATTCGTTTGAAAAATTCCAACGATGTGTAATATGAGTTTCCGTGATGGGGAACGTATGTCAGATCCATATACACCGGTTGGATCTTATTCCGGGAGTCTTTCATCTTTTTCTCATTCTTTCCTGGACTCTCCGAGCGTTTCTTGTTCTTAAGATTCTCGGACAAAATCTTTCGCGCTTGTTTCTTCTCTTTTTTCGGCGTTCCCGGAGTCCCTTTGTTTGAAATTTCATTGGTCGTAGGTGCTGGCGAAGGTAGCCTGAGCGGTTCGCCCCAGTCTTTGGTGGGATCGAAATGTTGTCGTCTTACATCGTTGTCCAACGTTGCCCCGAGATCGGATGACTGTATCGCCGCCGCGCACTTTAAGTTAAATTTGTGCGGTGGTTTAGGCGACGGAAGACCTAACGGAGTTCCCCAACCGTCCAGTGGATCCTTCTTCGAGTCGGCTGTCGTATCCTCGCTACTCTCGCCGGTTCTGCTATCGGGCATTTCTTGCCGTACACTTCCATTTGTGTATCTCGGCGACATCCCTCTACCGAGAGTTTCAGGCGGCTCTTTCATTTCTTTACGTTCCATCAGAGCTTTCTCAAAGTCCAGATCGGCTTCGTCAACGTACCTCTTTGCGTCAGCTTTCTCTTCGTAACCACCAGCATACTCCTTCTCCACCGTAAATCTTTTAAACGTATAATCAGCCTGTATCGGAATAGGATCACTACTTTTACGCATACTATCTACGTCCTCTTGGAATGTCTTCATGGCACTGATTTGAGGCGGAACAGCGGGTAACTCGCCATAAAAGCTGCTGCTCATGGCAGCTGCGGAGAATCCCACCGATATTTCTCCTTTTCCGATGCTCTGCTCGAGTTGCCGACTCGTCCCAGCTGACTGTTGAGCGTGCGTCGTTGAAGAGGCTGATCGTCCTACGCCAACGCCACCATCGCCGGAATCTCTTTGTTGTTCCTTCCCGCTACCATGCAGCCCACCCTCGGTAGTATTTGTTTTCTTTCGCGCATTATCGCCCTCTAACTCGGACGACTTTATACTATCGATAATGCTACTGATCGCTGATTCGGCCGCATCTCTACTAGGCAAATATTCATCTACTTTCACGTCCACTTTTTCCGCCAACACCACTGTCTCGCCTTTCTCGTTGGTTGTTTCAGTAACTTCTCGGGTTGTTGTCACAATCTCGCCATCGTCCGAGACGGTTTTCGTCGTCGTGATGATCGTTCTTATTATCTCGCCCGATCGAAAACCTTCCGGTGTTCCTGTCAAGGATCTGCTTTCCGGTTTTCTGTCGGGCGTAGACCTTCCCGATGGGTGTAGTTGAACGCTGCTGCTACTGTCACAAGTAATATCGCGTACAAGAGGGGACGCTGGGCGTTTATCCTTTTGTGCAGGTATATCCTTCCCATCTCTTTCCACTGTCTTCTTCTCGGTCTCGCTATCCTCATCCGCTCGGCGATGCGACGCAATCATCGATTCTCCAAACACTTGACCCTCTTTCAAACTGCCCCCCGGCTGCCCCTGTTTCGTCGGTATTTCCCTTGACCCCTCTGATTCGACCACCGTTCTTATTGGCTTCGGTGTCTCGGTTCTTATAGTTTCAATCATTTTCGGATCTTCCTCTCTACCCTCGACTTCTGTTGGTGACTCCACTCTTTCCGCATCGTCCGGTGCAATGGCATCACGCTCGATTACGTTTCTCGTTACAACTGGTTCGCGTTGCTCGATAATTTCCCGCTTTATAATCTTTCGAACGGTGGTTTCGGGGCCGCCTTCATCCGAAATTCTCTGTTTCGTGACTGTTTCCGTGACCATTTCGGGCTCTTGTTGCTCCACCATTTCTCGCTTTATAATCTTTTTAACCACTACCACTTTATCTCTAGACGCGTCGTCGGACGACTGATCATCGTATTTAATAATACCCGCTGCCGCTGCCGCCGCCTCGGATTCCAATACATCCGCAACTCCCGAGCGGCCAATTTTGCTTTCCTTCAACAATGCGTCAACTGTTTGTCTTTCACTCTCTGTAGCGTGCATGGCAACAGAAGATGATACAGCTGTGTCCGGCGAAACGTGCGTGTCGGCTTCTTTACCACCAATGTATTTATCTTCTATTCTTTCAACGGTGGTGGATGCTGTGGGCTCTGAGCTTGAGTCCGGCGTCCCGTCACGTGTCATATCTGGCGTGGATTTTCCCGAGAGCGTCGTAATATGAGTCGTCCGTATCTCTGTTATTCCACATACGAACGCCTTGTGAAACTGGCTCTCGTAATTTATCGGATAATCGGAAATCGTTGCTTCGGCTCCGGCGGATACTTTCGTATCGGGGTAATCGTATCGAGCTTTCTCATAACTCTCATCCGCCGGCTCGTCTTCCTGATATATCTCTACGCCCATAACCGAATCTCTTGAAAGCTGCTTCTTCAGGATTATTTCTTCGATTATTTCCAAAATTATGTACCGAGGTAGAAACGTTCTGACGATAATCTCCTCCAAAACTTGGTCCGTAATCTTCTTTGCTTTCCTAATGTATTCACCCTCTACGATACCTTCCACTTCTGTCCTCTTTTCTTCCGATATTGATATTTCTTCGTCAATGCGCGGCTCGGATCGAGCCGGACTATCTTGGGTAGATTTGTCGGAAGCGATTGGCTCCGAACATAAACTGGGACTTGTTGAACCTCCGCTTGCATCTTTCGCGTCTCTATACTCATGTACATGCATAACGGAAGATGATTTCAGAGAATCGTCCGTCTTTCCGCTCTCTGCTACACCAATCCCCGGGAACTCAATTCCGCCAGCACTTTTCGATGGCACTGATATCTGGCGCTTTGGTCCATCCTCAGCCTTTTCTGCGTACGTCCCCATTATCATAATTCTCTCGAGATTATTCTTTACAATGATCTCATCGACTATGGTGTTGAGAAGGGGCCGCGGTACTTGATTCATTGCCGAGATCTCATCGAGAACGATCGGCGTAATTTCCTTACGTTTAGCCACATATTCGTCCATTATGTACTTTTCGATCCCCACTCTCTTCTGTAATTCCAATGTAATCGTTTCTCTGGCTTCGACTGAACTCTTGCTTTTATAATCGAACAAATCTAAAATTGAATCGCTCCCCGTCTCGCCCTCGCCCCCACCTTCTCTGTCTCTCTCCCTCGCAAGAACGGTTTCTATTATGTCTATTACCACAAATTCAGGCACTGAATAAGTCATTACTATCTTTTCGATCATGATCGATGTAATTTTCCTCTTCTTGCATATATATTCCTCCAAGATATACTTTTCAATGTCTGCTTTCTTTTCAGCCGTCACTTTCACGATATCATCTTCTTGCTCATCCTCTTGTTGCTTAGTTCCCTCGCTAGCATCACCGGAACTAACCGCGTACGTTACTTTGCCTGTGCCCTCAATAATTCCCAGTACTTTATCAATTACTTTCGTAGTAGCGATACTGATGCTCGTACGATCGTCTGTCCTGCCTGATGACTCGGATGATTTCTCTTCATCCATACTAGGCGTCTTCTCTTCGTATACGCTTGCAGCCCTGGATCTAGTTGAAGTAGTCTTGTCACCAGTTTCGGCAACACTCTGAGGCCGAGATCCATCCTTGACTGCTCTTTCGCTGGCCGGTGAAGCAGCGCACGATAATTTATCATCCTCCTGTGGTCGATCGAATCTTTCCTTCTCCAAATCTAGTACTACTTTCTCACCCTTCTCCGCGAACCTTGACGCCGCAGTACTACTCGATCCTTCCGTTTCCACAACCGTCGCTGCCTCTCCACCAACCTTCGCAACTGTAACGCTGGATGCCGATACGCTATCGATAACCTTCTTCTCTCCAGCTGGGCTCAATGATTTCGACCGGTGGTCGGAGCCCTTAGGTTCTTCTGCAACGTCCGCCGCAAACTGTGCCACGGACTTGGCAACATCTTTCCGATCGTCTCCAACATCACCACCACTTGGTGACCTCGAACGGTCTGTTTCTTCTTTAAAATCGCCGCTAACCCTCGTTACGCTTTGTCGCGATCTAGCTTTGTCGTTGACATTTTCATCCATATCACTAGCGACGCTCGGTGACGGCGACAGTGCCACTGCACTTATCTCCCTTACATTAACATCATCGAAAATACTTGGTACACTCGGAGATGTCGATTCCGCCGCATCCACGTGCTTTATGTACGACGATTTTTCAGCTTCACCGGCAATTGACGATTTGTCAACTGACTTTAGATTCATCGTTTCCATAGACACTCTTTCAGTAATGCTGGTTACACTGGGCGATCTAGACCGGCTATCGGGGCCTTTCGATTCGACATCCTTTAAATGTGGCAACTCGCCGGCAATACTCGGCGATTTTGAACTTGTGGTACTAGGTGATCTAAATTTGTCAAGTGCCATTTTTCCCTCCATGTCCTTTACGCTCGGCGACTTCGAACCTTCCACCGCCACCGTTTCTGTAATTTCGCCAGGAGTTAAACTGGGCGATCTAGATTTAGCAGCAACCTTCGAATCGACTTCCTTTAAATCCGGGGACTTAAGGGATTCGCGACTAATGCTTGGGGATTTCGAACGGTCTACTTGCCCTTCAGATTCACCTGGAACGCTGGTTACGCTCGGTGATCTAGACTCATCCCTCGTTCCCTTTGCTTCCATGTCTTTCAAATCCGGCGATTCGTCGATAATACTCGAGGAACGGTCTGCTTGGCCTTTAGGTACGCCATTAACGCTAGTCACACTGGATGCTCTAGATTTATCAGTTGATATTGCTTGCGCGTCATTCGCATCTGCTGATTCTCCAGTAATGCTTGGAGATTTTGAAGGGTCTACCGGCTCTGTAAGTGCGCTATAAACGCTGGTTACAATTCCTTTTGCTTCCAAGTCTTTTGACTCGGACGATTCGCCAGGTGAAGTTGGTATACTGGCAGATCCAGATTTGACTCTAACCCTTGAATCAGCTTCGTGTATCTCGGGCGATTCACCACCGGCAATGCTCGGCGATTTTGAACGACCTACTTGGTCTATAGATGATTCGCCAGGAACGCTTGCCGCACTCAGTGATCTAGATTTATCAATCGCTTTTGCTTCCGCATCTTTAGGATCCGGCGATTCTCGAGCGACGCTGGGTGACTTGGAACGTTCCGCCGTTTCTGGAGATTCCCCAGCCGAGGTTGTCATACTGGGAGACACAGATTTATCGCTAACTTTTCTAACAGCAGCTTCTTTTAAATCCGACGATTCGGCAGCAATGCTTGAAGATTTTGAGCGGTCCACCGGGTCTGTAGTTGCGCTAGAAACGCTAGTTACACTAGCTGATCTAGATTTATCAATTGCCCTATCTTCAAGTGTTTCAACAGCAGTGCTTGGCGACTTTGAACGTTCCACCGCCAACGCTGCCGTTTCCTTAGATTCGCCAGGAGAGCTTGATATACTGGCCGATCTAGACTTTGAGTCGATGGCTTTGGAATCGGTTTCTTTCAAATCCGGCGTTTCACCGGCAGTGCTCGGGGATTTTGAACCGTCTACTTGGCCTTTGGGTTCACCAGAAATGCTGGTTATACTCGGTGATCTAGATCTGTCAATAGCCCTTGCCTCAAGGTGTTTCGGATCTGGCGATTGACCAACGACGAGAGGCGGTGGCTTCGAGTGATCCGCCGCCTCTTTGGATTCTTCGGGTAAAGTTGCTATACTGGACGATCTAGACTTTGAGTCGGTGGCTTTCGTGTCGACTTCTTTTAAATCCGGCGATTCATCGGCAATGCTCGGTGATTTTGAACGGTCTACTTGGCCTTTAGGTTCGCCGAAAATGCTGGTTACACTCGGTGATCTAGATTTGTCAATGGTCCTTGCCTCAAGCTCTTTTGGATCTGGCGATTCACAAGCGACACTCGGCGGTGCCTTTGAATCATCTGCCGCCTCTTTGGATTCTTCGGGTAAAGTTGCTATACTGTGTGATCTAGACTTTGAGTCGGTGGATTTCGTGTCGACTTCTTTTAAATCCGGCGATTCGTCGGCAATGCTCGGTGATTTTGAACGGTCCACTTGATCAGTAGGTGCGCCCGGGATAGGATAGCCGGTTACACTCGGTAATCCAGATTTGTCAATTACCCCTGCCTCAATGTCTTTTGGATCCGGTGATTTATCAGTTACACTCGGAGCCTTTGAACGTTCCGCCGTTTCTTTCGATTCGCTAGGAGAAGTTGCTATACTGGGCGATCTAGACTCATCGGTGGATTTTGAATCGGCTTCTTTTAAATCCGGCATATCACTGGCAACACTTGGGGATTTGGAACGGTCCAGTTGGTCTTTAGTTTCGCTTGGAACGCTGGCTACACTCGCAGATCTAGATTTATCCGTTACCCTTGCTTCCATGTCTTTTAAATCCGGCAATTCACCAGCAATACTCGGGGATTTCGAACGATCCACTTGGCCCTTTGGTTCGCCAGTAATGCCAGCTAAGCTGGCTGCTACAGATTTATCGATCGACTTACTTTCCACGTACTCGGTGTCTAGTGTTTCTCCAGCAATGCTTGAAGATTCCGAGTGGTCTACCGGTTCCGCAGCTGCACTAGGAACGCTGGCTACACTCGGTGACCCGGATTTATCGATTGCCTTTCCTTCAACGTCTATCGGACGTTGCGATTCACCATCCACGCTGGACGACTCGAAATGTTCAGCCCATTCTTTAGATTCACCAGTAGCAGTTGATATGACTTTTGAATCGATTTCTGTTTCTTTTAAATCCGGGCTTTCACCGGCAATGCCCGGGGATTTTGAACGGTCTGCTCGGTCTTCAGTTTCGATAGCAGCGTCTTCTATGCTGGATGATCTGGATCTATCAGCAATAGTGGCTCCGACCCCTTTCAAATCCACCATTCCTTTACATTCACCAACAGTGATATTTATACCGGGCGATCCAAGTGCATCAATCGCATTCGGATCGATCTTCTTCAGGTCCGCCGATTCACTTGCAACGCCGGGGGATTTAGAACGTTCTACCGATTCTTTCACTTCTTCTGGAACGCTGGCGCTGGTTACACTCGGTGATCTAGATTTGTCAACCAACAACTTTGTGTCAGCAATGTCTATTGAATCTGGCGATTCAACGACAGCAATGCTTGGAGACTTTGAACGTTCCATCGTGTCCTTGGTTTCGCCAGGTGAGCTTGATGTACTGGACGATATAGACTTCGAGCCGGTGGCTTTTGAATCGACGCCAACGCCGACAGCACGGGCGGATTCTGAACGGTGATGATCCACTTGTTCTTTCGCTTCGCTAGAAACACTTGGCACGCTCGGTGATCTAGACTTGTCAACAATCTTTGCATCGACGTCTTTCAAACCGGCTGATTTTGAATTATCACTCGTATCTGTTGCTGCCTCCGGAACGCTTGTTACACTAGGGGATCTAGATTTGTCAACTGTTGTTGCTTCGTCGTCATCTTTCGTATCGACAGATTCGCCTACAACGCTTGGCGATCTTGGAGGACCCATAGGTTCCTTGGATTCTTCGCTAACGCTTGTCACACTCGGCGATCTAGATTTCTCAACAGCTTTTGCTTCCACCTCTTTCAGATCCGGGGAGTCGCCTGCCACGCTTGGCGATTTTGATGGGCCTATCGTTTCCTTGGATTTTCCAGTCACGCTTGTCATACTCGTCACACTCGGCGATCTGGACTTGTCAACAACCTTGGCATCGATGTCTTTCAAATCGGCCGATTCACCACCACTGCTTGCTGATTTCGAATCATCTATCGCTTCTCTGGATGCCCCCGGAACACTTGTAACCGTTGTTGCTTCGTCGTCATCTTTCGAATCGACAGATTCGCCTACAACGCTTGGCGATTTTGAAGGGCCCATAGGTTCCTTGGATTCTTCGCTAACGCTTGTCACACTCGGCGATCTAGATTTCTCAACAGCTTTTGCTTCCACCTCTTTCAGATCCGGGGAGTCGCCTGCCACGCTTGGCGATTTTGATCGGCCTATCGTTTCCTTGGATTTTCCAGTCACGCTTGTCATACTCGTCACACTCGGCGATCTGGACTTGTCAACAACCTTGGCATCGATGTCTTTCAAATCGGCCGATTCACCACCACTGCTTGCTGATTTCGAATCATCTATCGCTTCTCTGGATGCCCCCGGAACACTTGTAACCGTTGTTGCTTCGTCGTCATCTTTCGAATCGACAGATTCGCCTACAACGCTTGGCGATTTTGAAGGGCCCATAGGTTCCTTGGATTCTTCGCTAACGCTTGTCACACTCGGCGATCTAGATTTCTCAACAGCTTTTGCTTCCACCTCTTTCAGATCCGGGGAGTCGCCTGCCACGCTTGGCGATTTTGATCGGCCTATCGTTTCCTTGGATTTTCCAGTCACGCTTGTCATACTCGTCACACTCGGCGATCTGGACTTGTCAACAACCTTGGCGTCGATGTCTTTCAAATCGGCCGATTCACCACCACTGCTTGCTGATTTCGAATCATCTATCGCTTCTCTGGATGCCCCCGGAACACTTGTAACCGTTGTTGCTTCGTCGTCATCTTTCGAATCGACAGATTCGCCTACAACGCTTGGCGATTTTGAAGGGCCCATAGGTTCCTTGGATTCTTCGCTAACGCTTGTCACACTCGGCGATCTAGATTTCTCCACAGTTTCTGCTTCCACCTTTTTCAGATCCGAAGATTCGCCCGCGATGCTTGGCGATTTCGAATGAGCGCTCGTCGTTTCGTTCAACTCCCCCGGAGCACTCGTTATACTCGGCGACTTAACCTCACCTGTAGATTCTTCGCTCGACTCTCTTACATCGTGTCTCTCACTTTCGGCGCTTGGCGATGACGAACGATCTATTGCTTCTTGCGATTCAGCGGTTGCAGACGTAACTTTTCTACCGACCAATTCCTTTTGAGGATCAGTAATATCTAGAGGCTTTGATTCGTCGGTTGTACTCACAGCACCGGAGGACTTGATTCTCTCGCTCCGAGATTCTTCCGTCAGTTGCAAACTGACTTCTTGATCCGCAGTGGTTGATTGTTGAACAATTTTTTCTTTCTCCGGTCGATCGACCAGGTCCTTCTCTTCCTCTGTATCGCTAACCGCAGTGGACGATTTCTGGAGAGTGGACAGTAGTGGCAGCACATCACCCGTATCCGACATTAAAGATCCTACAATCTCAGTTACTTTCCCTCTTCCTTCGTCCTTAAGAACATCCAAGGCTTTGTCGCCAGCTTCAACGAGCACTTCTGATTCTGTCCTTTTTAACTGGTCGCCATGGCCATCGCCCGCTACCTGCCCAGAGTTCTTTTCGTCTCTTTTATCCGTGGATGTATCGGGCGATTTCGAGCGAGCAGCGGACTCCTTGCTCTCAAGTTTCTCATTAGCGATGCTCGAAGGCTTCCCACTACCATCGGGTGATGATGACCCACTGTCCTTCGAATCACCTTTATCGCTGCCAATACTCGGGGAACGTAATTTTTTATCATCCACATCTCTTTCCGCCGTCTCGCCAACATCGATAGCGCCGTATTCACGGTCAATACTCGGTTCTTTGCCTTTGCCTTCCCCATCCACTTTGCTATCCTCAACTATCGTTCTGTCCACCGGTGTTGTATCGTGACATTTTTCACCCGATATACCAAGAATTTCCCGCTCATCTTCTTTATCACTTGAAGATTTCGCAGTAGACTTTTCTTCAATCTCCCGAATCGGCCCTTTCATTTCACTCGGGGTTGTTTCTCTCTCGAAAGCGTTGGACTTGGCAGCTTTTGTGCCGGTAGGACTTTTTGCAAGTTCCTGTTCCTTCGTAGGCGATTTCGAGATGGTATCGGTTTCTGCCGAAGGAACGTCTTCCGAACCAGCAGATTCAGGCGACTTTTTTGACACTGCTGCCGCCGCCTCCAGAGCCGGTTCAGAAATACCATTTATATCGATAAACAGTTCTTTGGTCAGCTTCACAGGGGATTCTTGTGTTTGTGCGATAGCATCTGGTAGCTTAGGTTGAATTTTTTCCGTCGCAAGCGAATCCGAACACGGTTCTTTCTCTGCTCCGTCTGCCTCGTGGGGAGGCTTTACCGTGCCAAGGGAACGAAGCTCTTCCGATCCTTGTGGGGACTTGGGTGTCGTCTTCTCTGAGCCGATGGAAGGCGAACGGCTGTCCACTTTTTTCGGCTCTTCCACACCTGCCTTTTCTAAACTATCTTCCAGATCCTGTGAATCGTGTCTGCCGATTGGTGACTTGTCTAAACTGTCTTCGGGTGTAGCCTTCCCGACCACATCTTTAATTTCTGCAGCTGATTTCTCGGAGATACTATCCTTTTCTGGACTACTCGTCCCGGAACGCAGCGAATCTTTATCAAGAAGTAAAGAATCCTTATCAGGTGTTGACTTTATAGACGCATCTTTCAGGGAATCATCCGGAGTAAGCGGAGTTTTTGTGAACGTAATGCTACCAGATGGACAAATTTCTGTTTCATGTCCACCATCTTCGCTGCTCGCCGTGACTAGCATACGCCGAACAGACCCTATGTCTTGGTCGACTTTCGATTTCTCTTCAACGGTAACTACTTTCACCTGCGCACAAGTCTCGTGCATAGGTTCGTCCTGTTGAACAACCGATCCTATTATATCCCTCGGAGGCATTTGCTCAGCTTTGGTGGTACTTTCAAGCTTGACAGTTTCGTGGCCAATAGCTACGGCCGATTCGTTAAAGCTCACATAATCTTCTCCAACCGCATCATCTTTCTGCTCTGCGGATTCTTGTGGCTTGGCATCCCTAATTAATTCCTCAGCCTTTGGTTCCACTGCTCTTCCCGTAGCATCCGCTAGCTTCACCTCCGGCTTAAGTGGCACTTGGACCTTGGGTTTCTCATCTGTCGTTCTGTCCATTACTTCTCGCTCAGATTCTTCTGCTAGTGCCGCCCCTGCAACTTGAGTGGATTCTTCAATCTTGTCGACTACTTGTTCGGCGACCACCTGTTCCATCTCCTTGCCAGCAGCACGTGTTGCCTTCACTTCCGTCTGCTTCGCTTCATCCTTGTCTGGCGTCTCTGATTTCGCTTCTTCCTTCATTGGCTGGAGTGCCTTGGGAACGTGTTCCGTCCCAGAGCTTTCTCGACTAATCGTCGACGACGGTACTTGGCTAGTGTCAGTTTCTTTCACTGGATCAAACGAACCCAGCTCCCCTCCATCAGGGTCGCTTGTTGCCGTTACCGCAGCAGACATGTCAGTAGCCGTCTCCTCGACTAACATAATTTTCGAGTCTACTTTTTCCTTGGCTTCGTCTAGATACTTTTCAACAGCGTCAAGAGCTTCCGAGACCTGCGTTAATTGTAACGTTGTATCGCGTTCTTTCGTATCATCAACTTTTGCCCCCTGTTTGTACAGTGTAACATCTATCGTGGTATCTACATCCAACTGTTCTTTGCCTATTTTTTCTTTCGTCTCGTGTACAAATTTCTCGTCCGCCTCGACCACATCACTTGCAGTATCTTCGACGGCTTCTTCGGCATAATCTTTCTCCTTGGTTTCAAGCAAGTTTTGTGGAACATCAGGTGAGATGTCATCGAAGGAAGTAACTGGCACGTCGCGCACTTTGTACTCCTGTTCGACAGCCTCAAAATCATCGATCGTTTCTTTCGAAACTTTTCTACCGATAGTGACGAAACCATCTTCTTCCAAATCTTCTTCTTCTTCTTCCTCGGCCGACCGGGAAACCGATTGCTCCCCAGAAACAACTGTCTGTATAGTTACCTCTACCTTTGCTGCCTCTGCCTCCTTTGCTTCCTTTGCTTCCTTTGCATCTATACGCGATATGTCCTCCTCCTCCTCCTCCTCCTCCTCTTCTTCCTCCTCCTCCCCCTCCTTCTGGGTAAATTCTTTCTCAGTTAGTCTCTCTTCGACTCGATGCAACTCTGCTGATTCTTCCTTTCCTCCTTTAGTTTCCGCATCTTCTGTTTGCAATTCCCACAGATCATCCGTAGACACGTCGATCGACATTTTCACCATAATGTCTTTAATAATTCGAATAATAATTGTTTTCGGGACTAGCATTTTAATAGAAAGTTCCTCGACTACCCGAACAGCGATGCGTTTTCCTTTCGTAACGTATTCATTGATAATATATTCCTCGAGTTCCAATCTCAACTGCGGCGTAATCGGTTCATCGAGCTTAAACATGTCAACGTTATCAACCACATCCTCCCTGGCAAGTGCTTTCCTCGCAATCAGCTCTTCGATAATGTAAATTACACGTTCCCTTGGTAGGCGTTTAATCGTTGTAATATATTCTATAATTTCGATCGTGATCTTTGTCTTGTTCGTTACAAGCTGTTGAATAATGTCCGCTGCCAGGCGGTCCACGTTGTCGACGATAGCTTTTATTTCAGCGGGCAATTTGATAGGAATCGCAGTTTCTTTACTTGCCAAAGTGCTCTCGTGTATTTTGTCTGCGACGAATTTGGGCGATGTTGGCGTAGAACCAGGCGAGACCATTACAATTTCAGCTTTGGCAGGAGAGACCTTTTGATGAAAACCTATGATCGGCACTTCTACCTCTTCTTCCCGAGCCTTTTCTTCGTCGGCTAAGCTTTTTGCAACTTCTTTCACGCATACATCTTCCAATCCAGCTTCGATTACGTCCTCCTTCCAACTTTCCACCTGTCGCGGTGCAACTTCTGTGCCAGATTTGCAAATCAAGTCTTGCTTCAAAATATCCTCGCATATTTCCTTAGCATCGCGAACGTCCGTTGGTTCATCTTTCGGAGATGAAATCGTATCTTTTTCAGTGGTTATTTTTACACAAGGCTCCTCGTTCACTTGCACGATACCGCGTTTGTCGGGCGATTTTAGAGCGATGAGTGCGGGGACCGGTGCTACTCGTGCGGTGACTTCGTCGACCGACAGCTCTCCGACTTGTTCTTGTTCTTGCTGCGGAGACTCTTGGGTAATGCCAGCTTTGGTCGGCATTGCGACAATTTTGCCCTCGCGTTTTCCCGATATCTCGTCCAATTTCACAGGCGTGTATTCGGATATCGGTGATTTTGGTGATATCGGTGATTCCGGTTTAGCTGCAGTTAACGAGAACGCAACTTCCTTCCTGTCCGCCGCTGTTGTTTCGCCGAGCAGCGTCTCGTCTGGAAGGAAATCGTCTCCTTTCAAAACTTGAGCAACCTTTCTCACAATCTCCGTAACATCATTCGCTTTGTCTTCGATGTTGATACCGGCCGTTCCCGCGAGAACTTCACCGACATCACGTACAGCTTCTTTAATATCCTTCACAGGACCTTCAACTGCCGCCGACTCTTCGTACTCCGCTTCGAATTCCTCGTCCTTTGGTATGTCAAATTTCACCTTTTCCGGTTCTCTGGTATCGGGCGATGCATTCTCCATTTGCGGCTTTATTCTCTCCAATCTCTCGACGACACCGTCCATCGTGTCTTTTACGGTATCCTTCACCGCTCCTATTTCGCCCGATAAATCCACACTTTCGTCTCCAATCTTTCCTTCCAAAGATTCCAACGAGTCCCTTAAACTGTCTTTCACTGTCTTAAATTTCTTCGAAGCTTCTTCGAGGAGTGCTTGTATTTCATCCGTTTCCTCCTCAACGGCTACAGCAATCATGTCTTCCCCTTCCTTTTCAGCTTGGCTATCCTCGGTGTCCTTGGCATCCTTGGCATCCTTGGCTAATTCATCCTTGCTCGTATCGAATTTATCCCCCGATGGGACAACGTCCACCGATACGTCTTGTGCAATTTCGTCTTTTACAGGCTCGGACTCGGGTCGATGATGTTGGACCATGGCTTTAGCTTCGAACGTGTCCTCTTTTATTATTTCTTCGTATCGCAAGGCTGCGGTACCATCCTTTACACGGTCAAGCTTCGGTTCCATCTCTTCGGAAGCTTCCGTTTTTTCGCTAGGCTTGCTCACTTTCAGAAACATTTTTTCCATATCGACATCTTCGAGGAGAGTTTTCTCTTGTACCTTTGCCTCCTTGGGCGAGCTAGACTTGGAAGAAGATTTCTCGTCGGTATCCCTATCATGCTCTTTCTTGGATTTTTTAGTCAACTTGTCGATACCCTTCTCAAATTTATCGGCAACCTTGCCAAAGAAGCTGAAGACACCTTTCTGTTCTTTAACCGGTGGAGTCGGGGGCTCCGTGACGTCTTGCGCTGATACCGGTACCGGTACCGGCGCGGTTGCTGGTGCCGGTGGCAGTGCTTTCTCTTCTTTATCCTTTTCGAAATCTTCCATCCTGTACAATTTAGGATCGACTTCTTCGTGGACAGGTAAATCGGCAACTTCGTCCGGAGTTTTCACGATATCGCGTTGCAAGCATTGCGCGGCTTGGCGAACATCGAACATTGGGACGTCAGGCTTGGCCGTGGCTGCTGGCGCGGCTCGCGGAACAGAAGTAACAGCTGTGCCGGTTGCGGTGGTGGCGGTGGTGGTGGTGGTGGCGGTGATGGCGGTGGTCGCGATGGTCGCGATGGTCGCCGTGGTCGTGACGACGCTGGCGGTGGTAGTGACAGTAATGGTGGCGGGAGTGGCAGCAAGCCCTTCTTTAACTTTCGACGACACATCTTTCTCCTTCACCTCGTCGAAAATATGTTTCTCATCGATGTCCTCCTTTATCTCGTCGAGAGGTATGCGTTCGTCCTCGGGAAGTGTCGGTGCCGTTGTCGTAGCACCGGACTCTATCGTTGAGATTCGTTCCTGCGATTCCTCCAATTTCTCTGGAGCCTGTTCTTTCTGATCAACCTCCGGCTTCAGATCGGTATCTGTGGTTTTCTTCTCGGACGAATCAAGCTTGTCCGGACTCAAGCTAGACGGCTCCTTCGTAATGTCATCGCTGTCCTTTTTGCCGGAATCATCCTTCTCCTCAGCTTTTTGCTTAGTTTCCGACGCAGAAGTAATTACATCTTTCACCTCCTCCTCCTCATCGAGTTGTTCTCGACGGTCCGGCGACAAATCGATCGGCTCCGCCCTCTCCTTCTCTGTTTTGGTCAATTTCGCTTCCACTTCCACTTCCGCTTCCGCTTCCGCTTCCGCTTCCACTTCCACTTCCGCTTCCGTTCGACCTGTCGACTCCTTCTCCGCGCTTTCATCCCTCTCTTTCTCCTCGATCCCTTCCTCCTCGCCTTTCTCCTTTACGAGTCCCAGGTCTTGAAATACTTTCGCCTTCTCGGACTCGGCCTCGTCCAGAATATGTTTCTGTTCACCTTCACCGCTCTGCACGGAATCTTCCGTGTACACTTCTTCCTTCTCGACGATCAGATATTCGTCCTCCTCCGTCAATTCCTGACTCCCTTTCCTCAAGCTGTCCTTCTTCGGCGCGTCCTCGATTTCGGCAGTGACATCCTCTTCCGTGATGTCCTCCTCCTGTTTCTTATCCGTAACTTCCGCTGTAATCTCGTCGTCTCCCTCGAAACGGTCGTCCTTTCTGGTCTCCTCGATTCTTTCGGCTTTCTGAAGGACTGCCTCGATCTCCTCCACCACTTCCCGCTCTTCCTTCAGGTCGGCAAGCACTTTGCTTTCAATGGAATCTAACGAGATGTCTTCCGACTTCTCGATCAGACTCTTCTCGGCGAGTCTCGCCGCGGTCTCTGGTTCGATCCCAGACGGAGTAGAGACCGTGGACGAATCGGTGGTGCCTTTGTCACCTTTCGGTTTTCGAATCACTCCATCTTTGTCGGATTTGACGGAAGTGGTTGGTGTGCTGCGAGTAGATTTCGCCGGGCTACTCGGCGCACGGGCTTTAATCGGACTAACCGGTTTCCCACGGCGCCCGATCGGCTTTCTGTCCATTGGCTTTGCTTTCACCGACACCTTCGCCATGCTGCCGACAGCCATACCGCCGGCGGCGGTCGTCTCTTTTATCGCCGACTTTTCGATATTCTTCTGCTCGACCACTTTCCTGTTGTTCGCATCTTTCGCACTCTTAGCCGGCAGTGCGGTCGTAGTTTTCTGAGCGGTAGCCAGTTTTCCTCTTTGCGCACTTGCCTTCGATATCTCGGTTTTCGTCGCGACACCGTTGACCGATTTTTTCGGCGTGGTCGGCGAGGATTTCACTCCCACTCCTGTCTCCTTTTTCTCCGCGTACGACTGCTGTTTTGCTTTCTTCTCGACTAGCTTCGGTTTACCAGAGGACACCGCTTCCAGTCTGCCAACTTTAATGCCACTAACTTTCGCGTCTCTCGCTTCTTTCGCCTCTCTCTTCTTCGACTCACCCTTCACTCTTGATTCTTTCGGGGGCACGATCATCATCTTCTCACCCTCCGATTTCACCGCCGCATCGCTCTTTCTCAGGCTCTCCTCTTCGCGTTTCTCGAACTTTTCTTCCGTCTTTTCCGGCTTCTCCGCAGTCTGTTTCTCCATTTTTGCAGCCTCCTTCTTCGTTACAGCCTCTTTCTTCGACACCTCCTTCAATTCCTTTTCAATCTTTTTACTCTCCTTCGCCTCCTTTACCTCCACCTCTATCCTTTTGTTTTCAGCAGCTTTCTTAGTTTTTACCTCGATTTTAGCTCCTTGTGGCTTGGTAGGTATGATCGGTGGTGTCCCCTGTGGTATACTTCTCGCCGTTGTTTCGTCGCCTCCGCCTCCGCCTCCGCCGCCGCCTTTCCCCACTTTTACCTCGGACGTTTCCCTCTTTTCTTTCTTTACGTCCGAGATCTTTCTCGACGACTCCTTCTCGATCAGACCCAACTTTTGCTTCGCCGGCTTATCCCGCAGAGTGGCCAAAGACGTAGACGGGGAGAGGCTCTTTGCCGAACAAACCGGATGCTTTAGGAACTCCAAGTGCTTGAGTCGCTCGAACCCTTCAAAGATCTTGTGTTGCGGCGTACTGCCTGGGAACAATATCCTCGTAATGGTGTCTTCGGGATTTGCCGGCTGCCAAACTAGAAGAGCGCATATCGACACGAGATTCTGAATCGGAAACGTTAAATTGTTGGAATCTTTCTTATGAGATCCAGTGAATAACTTGGAATCGGAAGCGTGCCATTTTATAACAAACTCCCTCACTTCGCGGCTGTCTTTGCTCGGGCTGAGAACATACATATCCAGCGTGCCATGTCCTACTTTGTGGTAGAGATTAATCGGGTCAGGGTCCCTGTAGCACGGATGCGCTCGTAAATTAATATGACGAAGATTCACAACCATCTCTTGACCGATGTCGGTCAGATTCAGGATCAGAGGATCGATATCTTTGTCTCCATCCGGTGAATTGGATTGTCTTCTTTCCTGTCACATATCAACGCAACATGGATCATTAGGCTAATCGGCCTCGAGTCGCGACGCGATGCCAAGTATAGACTTACCACTAGATTGCAGAAGAAATGGCCGATCTGAGGGTAAACGTGCATCTCTTTCTTCTTACGGAGAACACTGGACATCCCTCCAACATTACTGTTATTTATCCTAGTAACCAAGACCGCGTCAAGGCGGTCCAAATGCCTCGTAAAGTCCCAAAAACAGGCCTTTCTGGCGAAACCGCCATCAACGAGCATATTAAAGCCGTTTATCCCGAACAGGGCGGCGTCACCTTGTCCACCGGGGAAGACATATAAGGTTGGATGACTAAATCTAATGTTGCCAACTACGTCGGACGGCTCCATCAGTTGGTCCAGTGTCTGGGCCACCAAGTACTGTCCAATATAATTGCTGAAACTTGTGATAGCTGGCACCCCAGCGGTAAGAACGTCATCAGGATTTACCCTGACTCTGCAGGATCTGTAGAGTAATGCAACAAAACGCGCGTGTGTGTGTGTGTATGTGTGTACACGGAACAAATGGCTTACATATTTTTACATCATTCACGATCAAGCATCGGCACCTCACATACCTAGTGCAAGCTTCTTTCGACAGTCGATTTGTTGCCCAATCGCCGACACCCGCGCAATGAATGTCCACTGTCACGCTGTTCTCGTAGGCACGAAGAACTCGCTGTACTTCGTGTTCACTGAACGCATCCACAAAATCGGCAACGCTAAAGGTCCCATCCTAAAATAATACTTCATTCAGCACGATCGTCAATTCAAATCAACGAATAACACTGTCTACTTATATGTACTTAAGTAGTAGATGTACTTACATATCTACGTCAACTTTTTCCAATACAATGTCTTTCTACTACAATATGTATGTACATCCTATATGTAAAGAGGGTACAAGAGGAGGATACAAGAAACATGCGTACTTGCAGTATCCAGGAACCATTTCCACCGAAGGTATAGCCGGCCTGTATGATGTGTCGATGTTTCGTAAAACTCGCGAGAAGATTGCGGATACATTGTAATAATGTGTTGGTTTGCGGGTGAATGAGAACTTCCGTAACAAGATTCTCGGTAGCGTATTGGATCAGTCGTTCGCCTGAAATTTCATTCGTCTCGTCGAAAGAAAACAGCAGGACCACGTACGCGTAAGTATGTATGTATGTATGTATGTATGTACGTACGTACGTACTTAGTACGGAATACATTCGTTCGACCGTTCAATAAATAAAAATCGCGCGGACCCAACGGACGTAACAGTCAAGAGCAACTGTAAGCTGACAATCGATACACGCATACACACATACATGTACTATCTATGTATAATAAGATGTCATACAAGTATTAATACCATTTCTAGCTTCTTCTCCTTCGGGTGCTTGCGCTACCAACGCCAGTAGCTCTTTCTCTAAATCTACGTGACAACTATCCTTGTCCCATGACAGAAAACCTGAAACACAACATACCTATTACAAACCAAGAAAGAAGGAAATTTTTCGCGAGAAGTTACACTAGGTAGATAATACGTGTTTTGGGTCCCTTGTATTATAATTATATAGTCCTCCCAATGGCCTAATTCTAAGCCTATAATGTACATACTACAAGTACTTGTGTAATTAAGTAGTAGTTGTTTCCGTAGAGTTAGGTTACGGCAAAAGACAAACACGACTGTGTGTTTTGGTTACAATCTAATTATTATCACAACATAGGATGATGGTGGCAGGTGATCGGAAGGAATAGTGGGTCATAACCACGTGGTACGTGTACGTACGTACATACATACATACATATGTGTAACCACCCGAGAGGCTGCTGCACTAGGTTGGCTTCGTATAAAGCGAGGGTTGCTCGGGGTTGAATAATCTAAGGTTAAGGTTAAGAAAGCGAGAACCGTCCTTCCGACTTACCACATCAACCCAATTGACGAAGAAAACGAGTTACAATGCAACTTTGTCGCATAACAGACTTAGTTCTGATCGCAGAGCAACTCTGATAAACGTTTAAATCAGTCAATAATAAGAGTTTTCAAATTGTAGGTAAGTACCTATAGGTACCTCCCCGATCGACGAAGTGGATCGTCGTGGACAAAGTGGACACGTGTCTACACTCTACATAGGTACATGTATCAAACATGTCGCAAGCGTGTCGATCAGCGATCGAAAGTAAAATGATTGGAGGTTAATGGGAATAAGGGAAAGAGAAAAGTCGGAACGTTTCATGACGTCAGGAATACCGCACCCCATCACGTGGTCCCGCGGTAGCCAGCAATCGATCGTCGCACATCCTGCACCTACTCTCTTTCTCTCTACTTTCACAACTGCCATCATACTATGAAAAGATGGTCCGTGTGTGGTTGCACCTGTTTCACAACCAATCATTCGATGTCGATGTAGTGTTTTTGTAGTGTTTATTGATAACTGGATAATTTTTATTCCCCCCCGGGGTTATTATTTTTATTTTTTTTAAATACTATATTTCCATCTAAACTACGCACGCCTGCAAAGCTTCAAGACAATTGGATTGATGGAATTGGTTTAAATTTGAATTCTCATGTGCCGTTCCTGTCGAATCCACAAAATTTTACCTTTTCTCATTCACAGTAAAAAGCACCATGTACAATTATTCGCGCCACGTTAATGTATGTCTCGGAATAGTCACAGAATTACTAATTTCGCAGATAGAAATTCATGACGAGAGTTTCTTAGAACTGGGCATGCGAAGAGTGGGTGTATGCACGTATACGTGTACGTGCAACGTAAATCGAAACAAGTTATCCCAACATGGGCGTAACGGCCGTCCGACTATGAGTATTAAACCGTTTAAATTGTCCCATCGAGCCACACAACCAACAATCTCACTATGTCAAATTGATCGGAAGCCCTGAAGGCGATGGAAGAGAAGCCGTGCCACGTCGGGGGGTCGTCGTGACTTTTAATGCTCGACGGCCCCTGCACGGTGCACATTTCTGTTGCCAGAGGTATTCGATATATGTATGATACATAGTACATACATATACATACATACATACATACATACATACACCTACATACATACATACATACACCTACATACATACACATACATCTACGGTGCCAGTGTAGATCGCGCCAATCAGATTGGAGCTGGACAGACATTACTTATGCTACTGTATTTTCTTCATTACAGTAATGCGACACAATTACATAGGGACATCTCTAATACGTCTAGATATTCCCATTAGTCGTCCTAAGACCCAAGTAGTAAAGGGTTTCGAAAAACTGAGAGGTTTTCGCCGCGTCGTATTTATGCCTCCGACGCGCACAGTGCCTACTTCGAAAAACACTGTAGCTGAAGATACTGCGCTAAATATAGACAAAACCGTGAGTTTCTTCGTCGGAGCATTTTCGACCCCTCCCATAGACTGTCCTTCAGTAACACTCGCACTCGTTTCTATCGCATTTCTCAATTTGCATTGACATTGTTCCTTCCTTCCTTCCTTCCTTCCTTCATTCCCTCTTCCTACCCCTCTCTCCCTTTCTGTCTTCCTTCTTTTTCTTTTCTCTTTCCTTCTCTCGCTCGACGCCGAATACTGCGAACGTTCGGAGTTTGCGCCTCAACCATGTTTAGACATGGTTTCCCGTTGTCGCTGTCGTTCCTACAACTTGCCAACGATTCCCGAGATTTCGACATTTGTAACGTAAATTTAATTCACCAAACAAAAGCGACACCAATGCCAATAAATATTGGCGACAAAATTGCACACAATGTATGCATGACAGATGCAATGCATTAGTGTTTTCATGGTTAACGCCGCCAAGCGGGATTGCACGCGCGAATCTAATCTAAAAGCTATTACTCTACAACGGGGTCAATAAGTTTCTACGAAAACTGCTGACATCGTTCGTGATTGATCTCGCGAGGAAAAAACAGTGAACGAGGTCGATATCAAGCCGTGAGTGTGCATATGTACCTACCGTGGGTCTATGTAGAATTATTTGTCAAGCGAGAATATAGATTCAAAGGCAATCGGCTTGAAAAATGCTAACAATAAAACAAAAAATATTTCAAACAAAATTCGCTCGCTCGAACGAGGAAAATACGACTACATTGTAAAAGTGTCTACACTGGATGAATAAATTAGTAGTGTATGGTGCGTGAACGTGCGGTGCGCGATCTCGATAGAATAGTACAGGGGGATGATCGACCTAGCGCCGCCGTATCTATTTATATTTTCCAGGCAAGGGCGAAGACCCGATGCGACGAAACCTTGGCTCCATGTTCTCTCTAATCAGAATTCACTATTAAGTGGAACAACAACGAGTATATAATAGTTGTCAGTGATATTTGCTAAATAACGCCAAATTTCAACGTGATGTACCCATCTTCTACAATCAGCAAGAATCGATACCATATCGAAATCGACACAATCAGCTATAAAAGTGAAAAGGGTTAGACATGGCTTGCATTCTTTTGTAAAGCAGTCTCGGAACGCAGTTTACGGAACTGTGCACCGCAAAAAGAGCGCCTCCCCCCCCCATTGCCAGACGGTAATATCTATTAAGATGGCCAGAAAAAGTCATACGATATTATGTATACGATACAGGTACCTATGTATGTACTTATATATACCTATATAATTGTCCCTTCTTGCTTTTACGTAGTCAGTGTAAATGAATCGGTACAATTACTAACGACCATTGAGTAAATATGACGCGTGGATCAGTCCAAGGGTCAGGTTCAAGAACGAAGTAATTGTGGAACAGAGTTTCACGACGACTCGAGGAGCATCGTGAGCGAGAGAGAGCAAATCACTGGCGAGTGCCATGGTAAAATTAGACATATGTATCTCTACTATACTCACACTCTGTTGCACGTACTACCATGAATCTGTAACGGTGCCGTTGCGAACGTTTCCGAATGAAAGAATCCCCCTTAAATGTTTAAAAAATGGTCTTCGAAAATAAAAATTCAATCTTTTCGGTTCGCTTTCGTAAATAAAAAGTGTTGGAAAAGCTACGAGAACTTTCAAAATTAGAGAAGAAAAAAAAAGTTTTTTTTTAGTTTTCCGGACATTTTTCGAAACCCGTTTGTCGCACGAGAAAAAGTAATAGAACATAAAGGATGCTCCTTGCCCGGATGTATAACTTCTGTTTGACATATTTTTTTCTTAAATCAATAAATTGGAGGATATTATATAAAATCGACATTGCGAGCTGTTAAATAATTATTTAATTGTTTAAGGGCTCCTGGGCACCTTTTCCCGTTATCTGATCGGGCGCAAACTTTATACAGATTTTTTTTTATTATTTGGAACTATTCTGGAGGATGCCTCGAAGAAAATCTTGAAAAAATTTTTACCAAGAGTAAATAAGAGCCACCCTAATATGCATGCAGATGCCGTGCCGCGCCGCGCCGCGCCGCGCCGCGATTCAATTCAACGGATCCCTCTATGCGCGTCTTCTTCCGGATATTACAGGCATCGTGTAACTCCAACTTTCTCGATGCTCCCCAGCCCCACGTCCTCAATCATGATTCATGCTGACAAGCATGCCTTCCTATCTTGGGTATGTATCGACGATACCGGTGTACGCTATCTATGAATACATGTGCGCACACACACACCTCCACGCGCCTTATCCATCAATCTATTACCACAATATTAGGCACCTTACATTAACTGGTGCCGATGTTTCTGCACTTTTTCTTATTCAGTTACAGGATGTAGCAGTGTTTGTAAAATTTTGAACTTGCATTTCACAGTATATATATAATAAATGTTACAACACTGTTTAACAATTTTTTTCACGCTGCCCCCTAAAATTGCTCCATTGAGTAAGAATATTATTCCTGAAAAAGATGAAGTTGATCGGATAAGAGGAAGACGTGGAACATTGAACTTGAAAGTTTTTTATTTGTGTAAATCGTTTTTCACCATTCTAGTGTAATCGTTGGATTTGTCTTTTTACGCATTTGTCTGTAACAATATAGAATCAAAATATAAGATCACTTAAAAAAAATTCATGACCCCCAAAACTCTAAACTTAACCTTCAGAAAAAAATTCTTTCGTTGGCATCATAATTACCTCGTCAAACAGTACAACTTTCGTCTAAAATTTTTTTTCATATATTCGCAAATGACGAAGATAGTTTGATTTTACTTTTTAAACAATCCACTAGATATAATAAATATACTATGCTTTTTAGTGTAATACATAATACAGGAAAGTAGCTTTAAAACTGAAAAGGAATATTTAGAGGAATAAAAAATGAAAGTATTTTTTCGTTGAAATATTTTATACGTGTTTTAATAGCAAGTAACTGCTTTTTCACATCCGAAAACTGTTTCCTATGTTCGGAAACAATTTGCAATATACCTATATTGTCTTTTCCTCCTCATTTTTTGTCAATAATAGATTATATTTCTCCACAAGTTTAACACTATGGTCAGCAGTGTCAATAACCCTTTCGCGACAGCGATGCTAACTGTCAATATACATATTACACACACACACACACACGCGCGCGCGCGCGCGCGCGCGCGCCGGTCAGGTATAATAACAGCACATTGGCTGCACCTTGCCTTTTACCTTATTAATAAAGACGATTAATAATAATAATAATAATAATATACGACGATAGGTGCGAAAGGGGTAACCACTTTCAACCCTTGAACGATGTTCAATCCGTATTTAAAATCGTTCTCATCTTCCCCTAAATCGGGATATTTTTTAAAAATTCCATCGAAATTGCGAATCTTTCGATTTTTTTTTTAATCTTGAGAAATATCTAGACTGTTCAATTCCTCTTTCAATATACCTATGTAGTTTCCTACGTCATTTGGTGTAATTGTAAAATTTTTGCAAGATTTGTCGGCTTCAATATTAATCGCTTCATCCATTCGTAATTTTGTGCTCTTTCCCATAGCTTTATCGAAAAATGCTAACGCTGCCATTTCTGTGGATAAATACCATAAACGGTTGCTCCACATCGGCTGGTAGGGGAGAGCGGGGACAAACGTAACACTTTTTATATTTGACCTAGCTGCCAATTACCTCTTACAGATATAAAAACGAAAATTATGGCTTAAGATAGTGTGTTTCTTGGTCTATCATTTGACCACAAATGCAGCCTTCCATGATAAGTAGTCAAAGAGTTATGGCAATTTTCCGCAGTGACTGTCATTGTTACTTTTGTCCTGCAGGGGTAGGACGAAAGTAACATACCATGGGGACGAAAGTAACACTAATTATTTTGAGGAGAATCAAGTAAAGACACTTCTTCCAAAGCAACCTAGAAATTCTTATTACCAGAAACAATAGAAACAAACATTTAAATAAACATATTTTAGGTAGGGTAACGATAAAAAAGCAGCTTCAAACATTTCTTTGATACTGTGTATTTGATTTAATATGGAATCTCGTGTAAAGGACCTAAAAGTAACTAATATTTATCATCTTTTTTTTAAAAACTCTTGTTAATATTGGATTCAACTCTTTTTGGATATAGGGAGGCATATTTCAACGTATAGAAACCTTCGTCCCCGTAGTGACGTGTTACTTTTGTCCCCACCCATGTTTTTCAGCATAGAACTGTTATAACGTACAAACTATACAACACTTATTGAAATCAAATACAGGACCTTATAAAGACATTATCTAAGAACGCTCTAACAAATAATTGGATCAATGTCTATAGTTTAACTATGAAAATTAACAAAAACGAAACAACAGTGGAGACACTTATCCGAATGATCGAAATAACGATATCAGCTTGCCCCCGGTATACGAATCGTTGTATTGCTCAGCGTCTCTCCGCGAAAGAAAAGAAACACTAAACACGCGTAATTATGTAAAGCAAACGTTTTGAAAACTTTTGTGGAAGGCAGGAGAAGGCGTGTTACTTGAATGACGCCGTTACGTTTGTCCCCGCTCTCCCCTAGTTTAGTCGGTGTCGAAAGTTGTACCTATGTGATATTTCGGTGCTGGTACGGGGCAGTTAGACGGAAGTACAAGTATTTTGTAGAAATTAAACTTGAGTTTCAATGCACATATGGACAAAACTTGATATTAAATAAGTAAGGAATTATAATATTCCCCAAAATATAAAATATTTCATTGAAATTTTCAAAAACACGCTACTCTTTACATTTAGCGTGCAGTTACTCATATTTCAAAAGTTCGCATTCGCCTGCCACATCTTCCCGACGTTCAATCGATCTTAAATTTTTCACAAATTATTTTTTCATGAAATGGAACAACTTTAGGGGGCTGCGCGGCGTGATAAAAATTGTATGGTCGAAAAATAAGGTCCACCCCAATGTGCAATGTACACGCACGTACATGCAATCATTACTCAATTAACCACGCGAGAGGGTGATGATGAAATAATATCGTCATTTCGGCTTAGCGACAGTTTTCGCTACGAACCGAGTGGATTATTGATCGAAGGCCCGGAGACTGCGGGGATATGGCTGTAGGCTGATGGTACACATATACCTACTACTAACTTGCGCATGTCGCGCCAACCTATCGCTACACATTCTTTCTTCCGCCTATAATTTCTTCCTATTTGCTTCAACTCCTTCCTTTTTACCCTTTACCCATCACCTCCTCTGTTTCGTTAATCTTTTTCATTCCTTAATAATTTCTTTACCCTATATTTATATTTTCATTGGCGCCTTTCCTCATTGCACATACCTTTCTCGCCATGTATTTCTACCGTTGCTTTTAGAGATGCAACGGTTAAAACAACATCCACCGATCGAAAGTTTAAACACCTAGTCTATGTACCTATTTTACTCGCTTGTGATTCTCAAAGGGGCAGCTCAATCAAAGTCCAGTGTCCAACCGGATAGTAGGAATGATTAGAAAGGAAGCTCGGGTAATGAATGGCGCATCTTATCGTCGTGCGACTAATCGCATGGACATGGGTCTGAATGAGAACGGTACATTCCCCTGTGTAGTAGGACTTAATAACCCAGACACTCGTCATCACCTATATTTCATACTCATGTAGTACCTAAAGAGGATAAATCCTGCAGTGATCATCTCAACTCAAATGTATGTTCAACCGCGACGGTATATACCTATAGGTGTATCAATAATAACAAGCGTCCCCTAATACAAAAGTTATTTCATTCAGAAACAGTGAATCCTTTCTGATGTAAAGTAAAACAACTTTGCTAAAATTCTCCAACGCGACGAAAATATAGTTGTTACATATATTTGTAACTACATATAAGTACATATGTGGATAGTGGCACACTTTTCGTTCCTTAAAATTTCTTAGTATGCTACCGAAGTGGCGAATAAACGACTCACGTATTACCATCCGATTTTCTTACCAATCGAAGTCCACTTAAATGCCGCCTAGCAACAAGGGGGGGGGGGCCGCCTAGAACCGTTACCGCTTGGATTCACGTACGAACGTAAAATGTGATTACGATTGTAACGTGGCGAATGGCAGTCATTGTCGTAAAAGATTACGACATTAAGAAATTGCAAAATACGTGCAGAATACTATGTTTGCGATACATCGACGAAATACCGTTCGACAAAATTATTGTCTATTAGCGTATGTATAATATAGTTCACTTTACGCGAAGAAAAAACCTGCATTGCGTTAAATCAACCGTCGCGTTTAATGTTTAATTTAAGAATCAAGATAAAGCTACTAACTCATTCGAAAAGGGATAGAAAAGAACGAAAGGAAGAAAGAATAACGGAGACATAAAAAGATGACGATCATTGGTTCAGCAAAGCAGGTACTCACCTTTCGAGAGTCGGTTCAAGATGAGATCTTTATGTTGCGCGGTATGTGGCTCTGGAAGCACAACGAGAAGGTAACAACCACTTAGAGGCGACGGCGGTGGATGTTGTTGTTGAGAGCCCAGTGCTACCGCACTGCCGGACATCGGTGTAACCGGAGATGTATTTTGTTCAAAATTTGTCGATGGTATCGCAGTTGCTTCCCCTCCCCCTCCCCCTCCGCCCTCGCCAGCAGGATCTGTGGTACTCATTGCTAAAACAAGCAAAAATCTATCAAGTTTAACATTAAATTTCTTCTTACTCTATACATATATAGCATCGAGACAAGCTCTCCCCTTTACTAAACCAGATTCGTATAAAATCCACCATTCAAACTGACGTTTTAAAGAAACTTGTTCGCTTTAAACCATTAGATATAGTAAGAAAAAGCTTTGGTCCCGGAATCGATAACTACGACTCGAAGATGGATCATTACGAGTACGGTGACCGCACTATCGCACTGTTACGTCGCAACGTCTGACATATGACGACCTATTTCTACTAGTATCAAGTCCATACAAACAATTCGTTGGCGCATTCACTTTCCATTTTTTTTTAAAATAAATAGAATACGTGTACCGTAACAATGTAGAGCGTTAGGAGCACAGTAAGTTTGCACCAAGAAACAGACTCGTGAAATCAGTAATAATAAAATAGAGGTACATGTATGTACATATGTATGTATCGGTCTCCTCACACGAGACGTAGATCCACAGTACGCGAATAATATCTAGAACATAATCACCAATTTTTCACCTCCTTTCACATGGTTCAAATCAATGCTGTCCTCCCGTAATCAATTGCGAGCGATCATATTGGAAATGCCAGTCGCGTAAGTCGCAGGTTACGAAAGTGACTTGTGCAAAAAGGCCTTGTGTGTGTGCGCGCGCGCGCTACGTATCATGCAGCAATGCGACAGTTGAAGGGAATTCTAGAAATATATGTATGTATCCATGTATTTCGGAAGCTGACCGACGTTCAGCTAAATATACCTATAACAATTTCATGTACATATTATTCTTATTGCCAACAGCTTTCATACGAAACACGTTACACACGTAAACCATTTGATCCTGCACACCGACGTAGAGACGTACTTGTGCCGGTCTACTCGAACATCCAGTACTTTCTGTCATCGAATATTGGAATCTACTTGAAAACTAATAACTATACAATTCTGTAATGGAGCTTTTCATCCTCGAATCGTATAAACGTCAAAATAACATTATCATTCACAATTCCCGATGCGTAACTGTAGTAATAGTAAGCTAAACGTCGGTGAGAATCCTTGAAAATCTCGTCAAGTACCGCGCTCGCACCCATCGAAACTGCGTAAGAGGGCCAATAAGGGAATTTTTTAAAAATGATTACGTAACGACCGATACGAGTTCGGCAACCTTCGTGTGAACGGAAATTAAACGTACATGTACAACAGAATCTTACCGAGGCAAGACAATTTCGAAGAAATTCTATGAGAGAGTCACGGCGCTGTCACACCGCGACTTTATGCGGACAATGTTGGCGCTGGTTATTGCGCAGGATTTGTACGACCCTTTTTGCTGAAAAGCAGTAGGGCCATGTCCTATCGTCCAATGCGCAGGACCCGGGACTCGACGCACGGACTTAGATCATTGATCCAAATTCTGGCGAGCCGACTAGAAAACAGGACATCAGGAACTTCCTCTCTCTCTCTCTCTCTCTCTCTCTCTCTCTCTCTCTCTCTCTCTCTCTCTCTCTCTCTCTCTCTCTCTGTCTCGGGAAAAAATTACTTTCAATGAAAATCAATCCGCAGGTGAAATCTTCTGAACCTGAAAGTTGGACTGGAAACTCGCGGATTTAACCGCACGAACAAGAACGACAAATGTTTAAATCCCTCTCGTACCGCTTTATAGGGCCGAAAGGAAGGAAATACGACGATGTTACGAATCGTACGAAAAGCACGAGCAGGTACGCAAAGTCGAAGTAAAAGTGTCAAGCGGTCACCCCACCGAGTGCCGGCCCTGCAGTTTACCACTTAGTAACAACCCTTCCCCCTCTCTCTTCCTCCCACTCTCTATCCATCCATCCATCCATTCCACCATCCCTCCCACAGCTCACAAATTTGGCTCACGAATTCTATGCACATTGCGAGATAATCAATTCGTTACAAAACTCAAAAAGGAAAAACTTTGTCAAATACCGACCATACACGGTGCTTGAATTTTTCGTTTGTGTATACATCGAAACTTCTACTAAAAGATATCGCATTGTTCGCTTACCTCTTTACGTGGCACGTCCGCCCCCTCTGTTTTAGCTTTCGGATCTCTCGATATTGTATCCGAGACGGCCTCTCCTTCCACGAAAAGTACGATGCTGCGGCGAGAGCCGTATCTGTCGGAGAAAGTCCAAGTGCAAGTTGGAGACAGTCTGTCTCCCGGCAGTCTGCCTCCTCGTCTAATAAGCTTGGAGTCGCTCCACCCGAGTCGACTCAACTCGAACCAGCCCGACCTGACCCGACTCGACTCGACCCGACTCGACTCGACCCGACTCGACTCGACTCGACTCGACTCGACTCGATGCGACCCGCCTCGCCACACCTCACCACACCCCACCGCGCCTCGTCTCTGTCGTGTACAATCGCGCCGCGTACAAAAAAGAGAAGTGATAGCGTAGAAGGAGAGCGGCGGGTCGGGCAATGAAACGGGGGGAGGCCGGGTTACAGAAAGAGTGATGGGAGACTGTATTCACCGATGCAATGACGTAAGGGGGGTGCGAGAGAGGGTCGTTGAGCGGCCCGGCAGACACTGAAAACGTATGCGGAGACGTGCCTTTTCAACGTTAGAATATGCGACGACGGTCCCGCCGTAACGGGCAGGAGCCTGGTTACGATTCACGAGTGTTTCTTGTCTTTGCGTCTCGACGTGACGACAGAACTGAAATTTGGCAGCAACACTCGCGGTGCCAGCTGCCGGCTCTCTGTGTCAGACTTTGCGATATTCTGCGTTGCTGCCACACGGTGGCACCCCCTTCCTCAAGATCGTTCCAGTATCCCCACTGGCGATGCGCGTCGAGTCGACTGCTTCAACTCGCGCGCAGTCCAGGGTGCTCATGCTGTAGTCTCCCCGTCAGTCTCTATACAACACACCGCCGCATCATCGGAAACGCCGCAATGTACGTAGACACAGTTAGGTGTACGACAGCAGCGAGGGAGGAAGCATACATATACGCATACGTATTACGTATACATATACACTATGATAGGCGAGGTATCCAATACTACTCATGGAGTCGGCGCGGCGGAGGGTACGACCAATGTGCCCGTCTAGCTGGCTGCGTGACTGGCTGACACGGCACGGGCCGACCGAAGCCGGCCGGCGCGGCGTCAGAAATCGCCGGTATCGAGGGAAAAGACTTGCACCGGAAACTAGGGAAACTGACAGAAGATCGAGACTACCAAGCCACGATATTGGCCACCATACTGGCCATACATACTCCGCGCAGTACAGGGGCTCGGTCATTTAGGTAGAAAAGAATGTTACCTACGCAGTGATATATACAGACTTATAATGGTCGGCTATCAATAAGAAGTACCTACCTATTGTACGCTCTCCGGAAAGTTGTGAGGAGCAGAGCCTCTCGTTCGTTACTTTCCAAATACGACGTAATCACACGCTATCAGGTATAACCTATCGCGTTCGATAAACGTGACTAAAAAAAAATTATGGACGATGACGATGATGTTCAAATGTTGTGTATTTCAAGAAAAATTAATACAGATTGACAAAGACTCGCCTATGCAGGGCTATCCCCGCCATGGCAGAATTGCCTGTACAAAAAAGCGAGAAATGTACAGTGGCGGACGGAAGAAAGTTTACAGCTTTTAAAATCGCATAACTTTTTTAGAATTGGTCCAAACGACATGAGTTTCTTTTAGAAGCAAGACGGATTAGTTTGCTAAGTGACGTATTTCGTCGTTTTGGAAAAAAAATGTCTTTTTTAAACTTTTTTGTGAGCCTGCAATGAAAATTAAAAAAGAACCGTTTGCAGATTGAAGTAAGTTGTATACATTCCTAAAATTTCGTCAAAATCAATTAACATTGCTCTGAACTATAAACGGCTTAAAGATCTCAGAATAAGGTCGAAAATCGCGAAATTCACGAAATCAGCGATTCGGAAATCACGGTCTAGCAAAGGCGAAGGAACGTTTTATACAAATTATCCTATGCACCGACGCCGTGTACCTATAACTCGCGAAAGCTTGCGGAACGAATGCACAGTTTCCGTCTGTCTTGAGCGTTAATTACGTACGTTAAGTAGTATTAACCGCGCGCGCAGGCACACACCCACGTCCCATCTCTGTCGCGCTCTCTTTTTTTTATAGGTAGAGGAAACCTTTATACACATACACATTTTGTAACATTCGTTTACGCACATATTTATTTAACACTAAAACAGACAGCTCACTGAATACAAAATTATTAAGTATTTAACAGACGAATGTTTTTTACTTATTTCGATAGTTTCTCGGGAGGGACCACTCCGCCTTTTGAAGGGAGGGTGGGGGGAGGGGAAGCCCACCCGGCCCCCCAACTAGTTACGCAAATGTATCGCACCCTACCAATAGCGCCTTTTTATTCCAACGTTTTACGCGAGACTATGTATATCATGTCGTTCAGATGTTATTTCACTTTTCTTTCCACTTTTTGTTTGTTGATCATATTTTTTTTGTTTCCTATGGATATAACGTAAATCTTGTCCTGTACTTAATAAACGTAAAATTGTACGGCTTTCACGTGCCTAGGCCTGCAACACCATTTCTCATTTCGTAGCTGGCTTTCGTCTTTGTTCGTTTCTATATGTTTTTTTATCGCGGACCGTATAAGCATGGTCGGGGCCGAAAGCAGATTTTTTACGGCACTGGCCACAGTACGGGGCGCTAGTATTGACCGGCATATCCCTTACTAACCGTGTTAACAACATCAAAAACCAAAATATAACATCTTCTCGAATGGAGTATCTACACTACCTTGTATCATTGCGAAAACCGTGCCCCATATACAATCTGTATACCTGCGTACGTGCATACGTACGTAAGTACTACCCATACGTATGCGGGCAAGACGTCCGCGACGTGACGCGTAGGTATGGCGACGAGTCGTCCGGTAAACACGAAATCAGTAGGTAAACGTCAAAAGATCATTCAATCAATCAACATATAGTAACTCCTCTACGACGTTTCGCACTAATTGGCGTATTAATCAAAAACATTATTTATCAGATCCGCGAGTCACGATCCTCCACACACTGTGAACGGCATCCTTTTAAATTGGCTCGCAATCGCGTACGCTATATTGCCAAACGCGTACGCGATGTTAACTGTCGCCGAGAAACAATAACGGTCCTTTGGTCGAATGTCAAAAGTTCTAAGTGAAATGAAACGTATTAAAGGGGGATTGCGCCTTGTTGAGCCGAAAAATAGGTAATTCTTTCTGAATTTTTGTTACAAAAACAACGATTCGACAAATTAATTTGAGGTTTGGCAGGCTGTTTTATTGTAGCTTGAATTATTGTTCTGAATTGCTATGTGACAGATGGCCGTGGCGTTGACGAAAGGCTTATCCGAAACACAAAAAGGAAAAGAGATTCTTAAACTAAAGGAATGTGGCCATGGGTGGTGGTAGATTTATTGTCGTCTCTGTTACCGGTCATTTTTTATTTAAAGAAGCTTTCCCGATTTTCAGGCAAAACCTTTCTCAGACTCAGAACATTTTTTATTTTTCTTAATGCACCTACTACCATCCGTATCCACATTCATATAGTCTCTTTTCCTTTTTGTGTTTCGGATAACTCTTACAGTAGTTTTCGTCAACGCCACGACCAACCGATTACGCATTTTTCAACGCGCGCTCTCCCTCTCTCTCTCTCTCTCTCTCTCTCTCTCTGTATCTGCCAAGTTTTCTTTGTCACCGTCACAGAAAAATTTAGAACAATAGTTCAAGCTACAATAAAACAGCTTGCCAAAACTCAAATTAATTTGTTGAACCGATTTTGTACCAAAAATTCAGAAAGAATTGCCTATTTTTCGGCCTAACAAGGCGAAATCCTCCCTTAAGGGGGTAGAACCGTTTGAAAGTGTCAAAAATCGGATTTTTCTTTTTACATATTTTCATAGATTAATGTTTAAGGAATATTATGAATCAAGTGCGATGTAAAAATTCGGAAGACTGACAATGTTACAGGGATTTGAGTGGAACCACCCGGGTAGCACCGGGCGGCGATGCGCGGCGATTCGACCGATCGCAGCGGAACTACATTTTTCATTACGGTGGGCCTAAAAGCTCGCGCTACGTTCAACCAATTCACTTCCAATTTTGCATGCAGGATCGTAATAAGATTCCACAACGTCCACCGAGGGCTTTTTTTATTCCGATTCCCCGTTTATTATTTATAAAGGAAAAAAGGTGTCATTTTCTCTGAGAAAAATATAACATTACCTTTGATCTCTCGTCATTTCTTTATTTTTCAAAATTTTCAAAGTCGGCCTCCATGGACAATAGCTATTGACATACTTTATAAGAAGATTTGATTGTTTTTTTAATTCAGACACGACATACAGCTGTTTTTACGCCCACCGTTTAGCCGTCTAAAATCGAGAGACTTTCGGATATGTATCCATAACTACCGAAAAACAATAGTTTTTTAACTCAAACTTACAAACTTTTTTGTAAGTATGTAAACATAATAATATGTAAACATAGTAAAAAAAAAACGGGAAATCTTCATGAAGCCGTTGACTTGTAAAAAAATCCACAATATGTACACATCTTCCGATGGTTCAAACGGGTATACCCCATTAAGGAGTTATGCCTGGTCAGCTTTCGAAAAAGAACCGGATTTTCGGAAATTTTTTGAGGAATATCCACTGTATATTGTTTTACAACTATGCGCTTATATTAAAAGTACATATTTGTAGCAACTCTCCGTAATTTTGATACAGAAAAACATTAAAAAATGAACGAATAACAGCCATTCTCGCGGAAGCTGTGTTGATATCGATGAGTAAGATATTTCGGAAACCGCTGTATCGATTGGCCTAAACTTTTGCAGACTTCTTTTATATATCAAAGACTAGCAGATGAACGAAGGAATTTTCATTTTAACAAAAACTCTATCTTTAATTAACGAAAAACGAATAATTTAGACGTCGAAAAAAACACGTTTTTGCGTTAAACGGCCGCCATTTTGTAAAAAATCAATTTTTTGAGAAAACCTTCGTTCATCTACAGAATTCAACCATATACTAACAGAATGTTTTTGAATTTTTAATTTCAGATGATCCAGTTCAGAGAAAACTTGCTCACCCCACAGCGCCGCGAGAATGGCTGTTATTCGTTAATTTTTCAATGTTCTTCTATAACAATATCACGGCGAGTAGCAACTCTAGCAAGATATATATACTTTTAATATAAGCGAATAGTTGTAAAACAATATACAGTGGATATTCCTCAAAAAAATTGCCGAAAATCCAGTTCTTTTTCGAAAGCTGACTAGGCATAACCCCTTAATGTTCAATATAACCTCGGAAGGATAATGAAAAACAGATTTAAATGATTGCCAAGATTTTTCGGATACTATCCGCATTGCGGTATCAACTTAGTGTACCTACATACTTACCTACCTACGTTCCTGAACAGTGAAACCCGGGCGTCTAAACACATTTCACATTTTTATCGTTATTAGAGAATAGAAAGTGAACGGCGACAATTCTGTCAGGACCAGATTCCTCGTGACGTGACAATAAAACAATAAATTCGTTGAAACTCCAAGTATCAGTGTTTACCTTACAATACATTACAATACATATGTAGGTAGGGTACATGGGTACAAGAAACTAATGGCGCTTTCGGATCGTCGCACTGGGGCGCACTGAGTGCGACCGTTCGAAAGCGCCATACCTAAATGATAGAGGTACGTACGCGATACGTGAGAGGAGCAGCAACACACTTTTCTTACAGTGTCGTTCAAAATCGGAACCGCGCATTTGTTTACCTTTTCTGAATTTGAAATAAAATCTCTACAAACTTACGGCGTAACAACTACCTACCAGACTTTTATGCACAAGCATCGAAAGGAGGATGGCATCCTGTATGAATTTTAAAAGTAGTTTCCAAGACCCGTTGCAATTAAAATACTAATTAAAGAGTCCGTGACTGAATGCCTGGCGAAGCGTAGCGAGACACGAGGCTTTCCCATTCAGAACAGCCATTCAGAAACCGACCGGTAAGACGTAGCTATGTATGTAGCACGTACGCTTATGCTCATTATTAAGCACCTGAATATCTTGATCGGCATCGCGTTGTTACATCGTTGGAATTATTTTACACTCCGAGTCCACTTTACTTCCTGTTACACTGTGCACTGTCTAGTGACGCGATACTTTTCGTATCTAGGTACATACTATAACCGTCGTGGCCTTCTTCGAAAGATTTCAAATGCTTGTTCCGCGATAAAGCACGTTTACCCGTAAGTACCTCTTGCAACACCTGCATAACGATCGTTAAACGGATTATTTTCCGACCACCTACTTTTCATGTTCGACTCGGGCCCAATCAGAATGCACTATAAATGGGCAAATACCATATTGTTTCATTTCACAATCGTGCAATTAGATTTCGAACAGTAGAAAACTGTTGAAGCGGCCGAGAGCGTCCAGTGGATTGGTGCTGTCAACGATACGAAAGAAACATGCAAATATTGAATGAAAATATTGAAAGAAAAAACGCAAACAGTCCCAAAGTTGGACTTTTATCGAAGGGGGCAGAAGTTGGGCGTTTACGAGGCGCCACGACGACGGCGTCTCATCGATCTGACTAGCCGAATACCGCAGCCACTTACAATATACACCGACCGACTCTGTGTACACCTACCGGTGCCGAAGGAAATCCACATGACCGCAGAGAGAGAGAGAGAGAGAGAGAGATCTGCCAACCACTGCAAAAGGGCGTAGGTGTTTGTATGTGTAGGTACCTACTACGTTCGTTACTCGTACGTCTCCGTATTTAGTTGCTACCCCCAATCACTCGATCTACTGTCTCCTACCTATTCGCATAGCGTTGGAATATATTAGCTCAACTAACCCCGACGCTAATCATCGGTAAAACTTGTATTTGTAGCAATACATCAATCGATACCCGCTATATACATAAAGGTACACGTTAATCATTAAAACCTTTCATCTAACAAGACTCGACGTTTAGAAAACAAAAATAAATGGGCGACAGAGTATAAGTCATTCTATTACAATTAGTATCAAGCTTCTCTCATTTCATAATTACATGTACGCATGTAGGTACACATGCGGTATATTATCCCGATCTATGCAAATACCAATACCGAAGTAAGACTACACACACGCTGTACAGAGAGCGAATAACGAAAGAGCGACAGTTTACAGTAGAAATTTACAAATTACTTTCCCCTATACACCATATACCTAAGGGATAGGACGTTGGTCCAAATTAAAAGGCCTCTAGGAGACTCGTTCTTAGAAAAATTGGTCGTATACATTCAAGGGAACAAACACGAGTATTATTTTCGCGCATCATCGTTTATACAGAAATTCTTATTACGCTCTATAGGTATTGTACTGCAGCTTTTATTTTATAGAGGATGATGCTTCCACTTTCCATCAAACATGTTTCGAATTTCCCGAGATGGAACGACAACCGCGCTTAGCTTGATCACGTCGAAACTTTATATTAACGGAATAACATTGTTTACGATAAAGTACAACGTTTTTATCTACATTATTTTCCTTTTACAAATGACTATTTTGAACTTGAAATTTGTTACTAGAAATTGTAACAGACCAGGAATCCAAGTTTACGAAAGAATCATAATTAAAAAATCATTGGTGGTACGCTTGTGCTCTGCTACATATTGTGGCGCGTTCACTAGTGGTGCTTTCGGACGGTCGCATTGGGGCGCACTGAGTGCGAATTTTAGCCAATCGGAAGCGAGGAGTGTGAACTGTTTCGCTTCCGATTGGCTAAAATTCGCTCTCAGCGCGTCCCAGTGCGACTATCCGAAAGCGCCATATTGAATTGTTATGAGTTATTTTTTAAATTGACGAACGTTGCCAAACAGACGAAAGAATAGAATCTATGCACAACGATTCCTTTTTTTAAACGATTATTTCAAGTGCGACTCGACAGTGCGCGCTATTATCGGAACGTGACCAAAAGTGGCGCCCCCAATTGAACAAAATTACTACCAACACTTGCAAAATAAATTGAAATATTTGCCAAGGTATCGTCAAAGAGGAGATATAGGCTGTGTTCCGATTCACGCATTATGCGCATAGACTGCAGAGAAAACCGTTCCGCTTCAGTCTATGCGTGCATTGGTTGCGTTGGTGGCGCATAGCATTCCCTAGAATTCTCCACTTCTAGCGCATGAAGCGTGCAGTTCATGCGCGCATGCGTATTTGTCGCTTTACGTACGCTTTGAAAAACATGCACGAAATTATGTGGTCCGCTACTCGAAGTGACAGAAAATATAACCTACATATATGCTACATGGCAATAAATACTTATTGGATATTTCGTTCTTTTACGCTATATTTGTCACCTTTTTATAATTTAACATCCTTCCAAAATATTATTGTTTTCATTGATATGAAAATTCAATGTAGTGTATTACTATATTATTTCAACATGTGTTGTGAGGTAAGACCGGCCAAAATTGAGGGGTAATCGTAGCCAGCTTTTAACATTACTTTTTTTCTGGCTTAAATGCAACTGACATAAAAGAATTATGAATAAGGCAGAATGAAGCCAGGAATATTATTTTACACGCTTCCACATAAAAACTCAAAATGAAACAATTAAATTTTATGGGCATATAATAATATGAAGAATGTTCAGGATGGAATACAGTCAACCCTCCTATAACGCGATTAATTCGTACCGCGTTATATGGAAACCGTGTTATAAGAAACTTAGAATTACATAGCACAAATCATATTAATTCGTACCGCGTTATATAGAGACTGTGTACCGTGTTATATGGAAACCGCGTTTTAAGAAATTCATAATTAGTAGAAACCAGATTAATTCGTACCGCGTTATATGGAAACCGCGTTTTGAGAAAACCGCATTATAGGAGGGTTTACTCTACAAAAGGCAATAAATATATGGTTACATATTTCAAAACTAAAGGTGCGTCTACACGACGACACTTTTATGTCTAGATCAAGTATATACGACAATCAAAAAAAGTTCCGGAAGATTGGAAACTGCTTAGAGTCCGCGACACTGAATTTGACCTGTCGTTGCGGGAGTTGCAGCTAGAGCTAGACTGATAACACTGCAATAACTAGCCCTAGCTAAACACAAAAGACACTTGATCTAGACACAAAAGTGTCGTCGTGTAGACGCACCTTTAGTTTTGATAAAAAATAGCAATGCTGCATCATTTCGGCAATGGCAGGGGAATTCCCTGGCAAATGAAATTGAAAAATGTTGATGTACATGCATAAAATCAGGGGAATTGCCTATTAATTTCAACCGTAAAAGTGAATTAGAAAAATTCATGCTATAGGGAGACTGCTTAAGCTAATTAAGTTGTATTACTATAAAGAAACCGTGTTATAAGAGTACCGCGTTATATGGAAACCGCGTTATGAGAGTACCGCGTTATAGGAGGACTGTCGCAATTTTTGCTCCGCGTTATATGGAAACCGCGTTATGAAAGTACCGCGTTATAGGAGGGTTGACTGTACCCTGAAGAATACATTTGTGATTCATGTATATAGTAATTAATTTTAAAACATAAAAATAATATTTTTTTTATTAATTTTACAGTTTTCCCACTTCTTTTATAAAGAAAAATCATGGCCAGAATTACCCCACGTTAATTCTGTAATTCTATTCAAATGGACATTTTTATGTTATTGCTTAAATCTTTGTTACAACGTAAATTTTTACTTTCTCTGTTATAAGAATAAAAACTAATTAGACACTTCAAACTAGCAATTCATATAAAAAAACAGAATACAGAAGCACACGTAAAGCGACAAATACGCATGCGCGTAATATGCGCATTGACTGCCCATGCTTTTGGCTGTGTTTCAATTCACGCATACTGCGCATGAAATTGGTGGCATCTTATTGGTGGCATCGTACGATTCCCTAGAATTTCTCTCGCTTGCCACCAATACGATGCCACTTCCGGTGCAGCGAGCGTGCAGTGACTGCTTCTCCTCTGATTTTCTGCGATTGCTGCTCGCTCACTGCACCGGAAGTGGCATCGTATTGGCGGCAAGTGAGAGAAATTCTAGGGAATCATACGATGCCACCAATAAGATGCCATCAATTTCATGCGCAGTATGCGTGAATCGGAACACAACCTTTATTTTCTGCACTTGCTGCACGCATTATAAGCTAGAAATTGGAGGATTCTAGGGAATTCTACGAAATTGGTACTGCCATCTCTGCACTCGCTGTATGAATTGCAACCAACGTAACAGACTCAATTTCGAAGCGAACAACACATCCCTAGAAGGTTTTAGGCAGGGTCGAAACGAAAGTTGAGGAAGGAAGCAAATACGTAGCGCGCATTTCTATTTCTTAAAGGCTTTTACTGCTAAGTTTTTCGAGCGTGCTCTTATAATGCTAACTTTACAGCTATACTCTAATCCAGAAAACGTACGAGAGCCTGCGGTTCTATTCAATAGCCTTCAAAACCTTGAGTTTACCCCGGACGCGGATAATAAATAACTTCATTTTTCCATTACACATCTGTTTACCAAATTACGCTGGGTAAGCAGCAGTTCGTCCTGTAAAACTCATAAAATATGGTCTTCGCTTTCAATAATTATCGTTGTTCAAGAAGAATAGAAAAACTCGGGTTGAGAAAATCCAGCAATAAAGCCATCAAATTTCGTTAGGAGTCGGTCCCCGATCCTTAGGACGAAGTAACCGATGTAGTTAGGAAGCGTGCTTCGACCACCATTACATTGAATTTTACAGTAATCAATATTAGGAACAGTAAAATAAGGGTGATAGGCCGGTACTCATAGTCGCTACTTATTCTTAAGCAAATGCTTAAGCATGCGTCATCCTCTACTAACCTAGTAGCTAGGAAAGGATGCCGAATGTTTAAGCATTTGCTTAAGAATACGTAGCGACTATGAATACCGGCCTTACTCTTTGGTATCGTGTTTTCCATGACACTAATAAATGTAAGTATTTTATTACTAGAGTCGGCTGTGATTTTATACGTAGAATAGATTGGCAGAACCCGAACTCTAATTTAAGAACCCTAATTTAAATTTAATTAATGTCGATATCTCTATGTAGTGTTAAGTAAAGGTTATACTAAAGCCAGGTTCACGCGACAGCATAACAGGACAATGCTCCCGGCTACGTAAAGGGAAACGCGCACGAGTTGCAGAGAAACGTCAATGCGATCTATGTATGTACACACTCGCATCCTGAATGTGACAGATTGTATGTGCTAATGTACATACGTACATACGTATTACATACCTACCCAAGTTAATACTTCCGTACATACATACGCGACAGACGACAATAATTCAGAGTATTCAGACGCCTGTTTAATTGACGGCGTGTGATAACGGCGTTGGTTAACCTTAAAGATTTGATATCGGTGCGTATCGAGGAAACTAATGGGATGGGATCGCCTTCAAGTGAGAGAAACAGTACGATGTTCGATGCGTCCGAAGGTTTAAAATCTGACCAAGAGGTTGTAGAAGAGCTCACGAAGGATCTAGAAAGTTCGTGTATAAGAATAGGCGAGAGCTCTGTATCGAATGATAATACGAAATCCAAGATCCATTCTTACGAGCCTGTGGAACCAAACAGTCATGATGATAACGATATTAACAGTAAAACGGAGCGTGCACGCGACGCGAATGTTTCAAAAGATTTCGTGGACGAAGAGTCGTTGAAAGACAGGGAAGTTACTCTTTCCGAAAGTGAAAAACAAGTGTGTATTTGTTTATCGGGTTCAATATACATACCTGCGATCCTGACCAGTAAAACCATTTTGTTGTGTTTCTTTGACTTTCTAGACATTGAAAAGCGAAGCAGAAAAACTTAAGAACGATGGAAACGATCTGTTTAGAACTGGGGAGTACGCACAGGCTATATCTATGTACACACGGGGAATACAAACATGCCCGTTAGCTTACGCCAAAGAAAGATCTATTCTGTATGCCAACAGAGCAGCCGCAAAGTGGAAATGTTTGGTAATATACTGTTGTCGTCATTTAATAGAACAGATACATGAATATTTAAGGCAACACTAGTTGTACACGACATTACTCTCTCTATTAATTATATGATTCTACTCTAATAGGATAAAGAATCCGCGGTATCCGATTGTACAAAAGCCATAGAAATAAATTCATGTTACGCAAAAGCATACGTTAGGAGAGCACAGTTATACGAAGAGACGGAGAAGCTAGACGAGGCCTTGGAAGACTTCAAGAGGGTTCTGACATTCGATCCTGCCCACACAGAAGCTAATTACGCGGTTCGGGTAATTACAAACTATACTGTTTTTGGTATTCGTGAAACACAAAAATCTATTAAAAAGAAAAACAAAAAGCAAAAAAATTATTATGCTTTTTAACGCTTTTTGCAGAGATTACCCCCATTGATTCATGAAAGGAATGAAAAATTAAAAGTTGAAATGCTTGGAAAGCTTAAAGATTTGGGAAATATGGTGTTGAAACCATTTGGACTTTCTACAAATAATTTTGAATTGCAAAATGATCCCAACAGTGGTGGTTACTCGGTCAAGTTCCATCAGAAACCTACTTAATGTCAATAATTCATTTGGTGTACGTTGTACGAGCGTAAAGCTGGTACGAGTGGCACCAATCCTTATAAACATTGTATGTAAATTCTGCTGGGAAGCTCATGCTTCTTATCGCAATAAAGATGTAAACGTTACGAGGCAGAAATATTAATGGCGAATAGGATTCCAAAATTGTTTATTTACATAAAACTCGTTTTTTTCCATAACCTTCGACTAGTTCAAGCTTGAAAATTAAGCGGCGGCTTAGCAGCTTGGAGCGTCTCAGACCCGTACCACGTGAACCGCGCGTAACGTATTAGGGCACCATTGTATCAATAGCTTCTCACCATGGACATAGGAATTCGTAGTCGCTGCTTAAGCATGTGCCTAAGAATTTCTTGATGACAAAGTCGGCCTTATTCGAATAAGCTAAGCATGAAAATACTATAGAATACTGTATATGGAATACGTTGATTACGTCAAAAGTGTCACTTTCCTAACCCCAAAAAAGTGTTGCAAAGCGTGTGAAAGCGTGGTCTTAGTACTTTTAATACTAATACTTAGTACTTTAATACTTTTCACATTTGTCTGGGTTTTGTTTGTAAAAGCTAGGTATTGTTTAGCTTACACAATTTTTTAGATTCATATTGTGGGAATTCTAAAAATGTTTTAGATACCGAATTTTGTCCTTTTAATCGGGAGAATGCCAGGAATTGATCGATGTTACTTTCAGATCGATACGACGAAAAATAAAGAACTTTAATATCTGTAAAATTGGTGACACGCGGCGGGGCGACCGTAGAAACATCTCAGGACAGACGTCTTAAAGGCGTCTTAACACAGTCGTATAAAAGACATCCTGTTACAGACTGCTCGCAACACACTGATTCTCACTTCGTAGTCCGCCCGAACTTGTCGAGCCCGACTAGAGACACTATAATAAGAGTCTGGACACGAGTGACAGTCCGCCATGTTTGATCGAAATCCCACGAGAGAGAAAGAGATATACGCCATTTTACTCTTAACCACTCTTAACAACTCTTACGTTTATGGTAGCAAATCTATGGCAATGCATTGCGCATTTAAATAAGTATAATAAAAGAATATATATCAAATCGAACACAAGATTTAGTTTTTTACTTTATATCTTCATTATCTTGGTATAATGGACAGATTTAAAAATCAGCGGGAATATATGCAAAATGACGGGCCAATCAAAAACCCAAATGCACATTTTCTATGTAAAATACCGCCATAAACGTAACAGTTGTTAAGACTGGTTAAGAGTGAAATGGCGTATATCTCTTTCTCTCTCGTGGGATTTCGATCAAACATGGCGGACCAATCAAAAAGTGGCCTTCTCGTGTCCAGACTCTTATTATAGTGTCTCTAAGCCCGACTGTCGTGGCGAGCCATCTGGTGGCTCGTGAGAGAAATACCGGTGGCAATGGTACCACAGACGAGGTACGGACTTCTATACCTCGTCTGTGGTAAAACTAGGTCATTCAAAACCCGCGATTTACAAATGATTCTGTTGGACTAGGAATTGTAACTTGATATATTTCAATAAGGTGCTGAAGCAGAGAGGACTTTAAAAATTGTCAAAAACCCAACAGTTCCAGTATCTCGCTGAAATATTCCAACTTGCACTTACCCTTCTATCGTAACACTATACTCATGTTCTGGGATCCTGTAGGAACCAACGAACAAACATTTCAAGTTACTATATTTCAAATTATTATATTGTATTCTTACATTCTACCATAGTATTGCAAGTTAAAGAAATTCTTATATATAATTAGAATATTTGACAAACGCAACTATCAGCTCGGTTCTCACCGATTACCAGGTCCCACCACGAGGAGGTTGCTGCGTTCCGAGACCCGTAGAGAGATAGATGGAATCAAAGTTCCATCGATCTCCCTGTACATGAAACCCTTAGCCTACTAAACCAAAGAGATAGACGGAAACAAAGTTCCATCGATCCCTTCGGTTTAGATATAAAATCTACCTCCTCATCGGAGATGGGAAGGCAACAAAAGAGCAACAAAGCTAATTCAGTGACTACTGCAGGCCTGCACAGCAAGGCTGTGGCGGGCAAGAGCGCTCTCGATTGCACGTGAGCAAAGCGAAGAGCGACGCCACCCTGTGGCCAATAGCTGTCGTAGCATGCTTGTAAAGTGCAAGGTGTATTGCTGACGTTCAGCGGCACACTCCACTCACAAACACTCCCCACCACGACACTCACGGCACTGTTGCTCATGAAGGCATGGCTTAGTGCTTTTCTTTCGATAATCTTGCCGCACGTGCCCGAAAATTTTAGCCCGGCGGGCATTCAGCTGTGCACGCCTGGACTACTGGGTAATCCGCCAGGTCTAACCGCGAGGTGGTTGCCACAAAAGTGGCCCATCCCGAAAAAAAAACTCCAATCCCATCCACTCTCCATTATAATCAACTCATCTTGCCTCGCATTACAAGCAATGACACACGCGACAATCTCACTCTACTATTTAAAAAAAAAATCCGCGGACGTGAAGGAGATTGCCTATACATATAGGTCTCTTACTTAAATCTAAACGCGCGCATCCCTCGGCGACTCCCAAATGATTCCCGGAAAAGCTACTGTATTCTTTCAAAAGATTTTAATTTAAAGTCCATAGGATTAATATGCGTATACACGCCGCGGGGTATATGTATAGGGGTGGCTCTAATTCGACAAAAGGAGCAGCAACTTTTGGCCCTCTTGTATTTTAAACGCGCCATTTCAATTATTTCACATTCCTCGGCAATTGGCAGGTTTTTGAAACATTTTGTTATATAATGTAAAAATTAACATTGTTCACATTTGCTTTAAGTATACTATCATAACATTGCATCTATTGTGATCGTAGGGTAAACTCGGGTAAATCCGTGATACAGGTTATTCCGTGATGCTTTTTCATTTATCTGTAACTCGAAATTTCGAGTATTATATGTGCTGTAGAAGATAAATGGAAAGTTCAAACTGCAGGTAAGTGATGGTAAAATGACACTTTAACAAGTCTTACTCTTGAAATTATCATACAACTAGCCCACCCGTTACCCGGTTTCACCCGGCAATTATTTATGATGAAATAAAACAGCCTAAAAGAAAAAATAAATAGCTTATCATCTAATCTAGGGCGTATATAATATATATTCAAAATTTCATTGAAATCCGTTCAGCCGTTTAGACGTGAAAGGAGGACAAACAAACAGACAACGTTTCACTTTTATATATTAATAGGGATAAGGCATCGGTGTTATTTTTGCTTATGAAATTGACTAAATTCTTATTTTTCGTGCGCCTGATACTGTGTTTCTGATCACGCTGTTTGATAGCGAATTCGGGAGACCCGCACTGGCCGCACTGAGTGCGACTTTTAGCCAATTGGAAGCGAGGAAACTCGCACTCAGTGCGGCCAGTGCGGGTCTCCCGAATTCGCTATGAGAAATTCCGATGGTCAATGCCAGAAACGATGTTTCCTTACGTCTCACAATCAGACATCTAACGATCGTGAAACAATTGATTATGCACAAAATAACAATAATATATAACAATATGAAATAATATAAAATAATGTAAAAGCATGTAAAATCATGTAAAATAATATAAACAAGTAGCTGGTGAACATATTATATAGGGCCATCGAGTACTATCACGGAGTAACCAGAGTATGTCATGACAACTGAATTTTCTATATTTTCAATTAAATATACTTGGTAAATTTCTGTTAACCTATTATTTGTTTGTCCGATGTCTGACCTATCATTATATGATAGACTCACTTTCAGAATATGTAACTATTAGCAGTTATTCGACAAATTCTAAAACTATCACGGATTTACCCGAATTTACCCTACTAAAAGTGTGAAAATGCATAAAATTTCTGTCCTTTCCATCTTTAATACATGTTAAAAACGGTAGTGTACCGGGGTAACATTAGCATATCATGTATATATGTAGATAGCCCATTAACGGGTTAAGTTTTACTAATCTGAGGTCAGTAAACTTAAATTTCTTTATATTATTTTCTTTTTTACATCTTAACTTCTTAGTTAAGATGTAAATTAGCCAACTCGTAACCTTGGCACATGATATAAATATCATTAACAGTTTAAGTTTTACTAATCTGACGTAAAACAATGTAAATCCGGCGTATGCCAATGTTCTCCCAGTTTACGGTACTCAGGACTACAAGGTACTCGTGTCTACATAACAAGTCGCATGCAAGTACAGAATATTATTCACCGGTCGGCGAATATGGTCCATCCTGTCATCCTCGCCAGCTTCCAAGCTTTGGGCCCTCTCTAGGGCCTCTGTAGGGTCTCCCTTTGGGCCCTCTCTAGGGCCTATGCTAGGCCCTCTGTAGGGTCTCCCTTTGGGCCCTCTCTAGGGCCTACGCGCTAGGCCCTGTATAGGGTCCATTTGTTGGGCCTTCACCAGGGTCCATGAGCTAGGCCCTTTTTAGGGCCTAGAATCTCCTTGGTGAGTCTAAGCTGAAAATTGAAGCTAACCGAAAATTTGACTCTACTTCCGCGATAAAAAAACAATTAGAGCACCGGTACTCTGGACGAACTTTTTATGCGCAAAAATTGCCTCTACTTTCGCGGTAATACTACTCTAAGTAAGAGCCGCGGTGCTCTGCAAAATATATAGTTGAACGCGAAAAAAACTGAGACTCTACGATCGCGTTACGCGCGATCACAAAGGATCTTGCTAGACTGCAAGATTGCTAGGAAGACTGATTCCACTTGGAACCTTTTCAGATTTTTACCGGTGACTCCCGGTGATTATTTTACGAATTATTAATCGGAATTGCAAAAATCGCGAGCAACTTTTGTATTGATTTAATTTTCTGGCCCTTTCCAGGGCCCGCAGGTTTAAGCTGAAAATTGAAGCTAAGCGAAACTTTGACTCTACTTCCGCGATAAAAAGCAATTAGAGCACCGGTGCTCTGGACAAATCTTAGATACGCAAAAATTTGACTCCAAATTCGCGGTAATACTACTCTAATTAAGAGCCGCGGTGCTCTGCAAAATATGTAGATGGACGCGAAAACAACGGGGACCTTGCTAGACTGCAAGATTGCTAGGAAGTCTGGTTCCACCTTCCACTGGAACCTTTTCAAAATTTTCGCGGTGACTCTACTCGACTCGATCGATTTGATTGTTTTACGAATTATTAAACGGTATTATAGAAATCGCGAGCAACTGTTGTATTGATTTAATTTTCTGATTTTAAGACAGACACATGCATGTCACTATCTACGAGTACCTTGTGTGGTCAGCTCATTGGATACTGCTCTTTCCAATACATGCGCGGCAGTTAGTGGTCCATTTCCTGTAATTGGCATTCGCTTTAGGAACATTTCTGCGATATTTCGTGAATATGGTTTAGAAAAGAGCCACGTCACGAGGCTACTGCCTGGACGCCCTAGTCCATATTCGCAAAATATTGCACAAGTGTTCCCGAAACGAATACCGACCATGTGAAATGGGCCCCTGCATGTCGCGCATTTCTGTTGGAACGGCTAGAATCGAAAAAGCTCGCTATGCTACGTATTCTACAGAAACCATTTTGTTCTATTGCGTGCACTCATATTCAAAGCAATATAAAGTGACTTGCCGTTCGCTGTCATCGAGAGTACTGCATCTCTGCAAACTCGTAATTCCTGACCAGCAGCCCTGGGACAAGCACTCCTTAGCTCAGCATCCCTTTAGTCCTCAACACAGCAGCTTCAGTTGGACTCGTGCATGACTCTACTTTCGCGATGAAAAGGCTATTAGAGCACCGGAGCTCTCGACTAGTTTTACTTGCGCAAAAACACTGACTTTAAGATCGCATTACGGGCGATCACAAACCCTACTACTGAAACAGACAATTTGTATTTAAACAAGTGACGCAATAATTCCTTTAAATTCCAGGCAGTCGCATGGAGCGCCACGCAATTCGGACATTCAGAAACATTTCGAGCGGCCGCATTGGGCGCTTAATGATTCTCAAGATTGACAGAAAAAAGGAGTGGCCCCTTTGGACGCATAATACTTTTCAATTTTAATGAGAAAAGAAACGGCAGCCTCTGTGGGCGCTCAACGATGCCTAATCACAAGCCGGAAGAACAGCAGCCTCTTTGGGCGCATAATAATTCCGAATTGTAATTCGCATAATCTATTGCAAATATGCACTTGCGTAACTTTCGCGGAATATGCGAAAGCTAAGAATCTCTCGATTGAGATTGCAAAAGAGACTAAACGACTAAAGGACCGAAAGACGCGACGCGACATTCACCCTCGATGCACCGAATTTTCGTTTCTACATGGCGTGCTCCGTATCACGACTTTCCACAGTCATCGTCTAACAATGGTCCTCTGTGTAAAGCCGTAATAAGTTGTACCCAGCACAGCCGGCCTATGAAGGGCGAGCACACCATGCGCGAAATCGAAATTAGTGATCGAAGGCGAATTTTATTTCTGGAAGAGTTCGTTTGGTACTCTCATTTAAAAAGAACGAGACGGAAAAAAGCTTATCGTTCGAAGTACAGAAGTGCATTTTTTAATAGATGTCCAGACCGAACCAAACTCACCGAATTTATGTTTTGCTCGATCTGGACCCTTAAACTAGATCGTAGGCTTTAGTTTTGATTCCGTTTCGCAAGTCGCAATGCTTGGGAAACGTTACCAAGTCCAGGCACACCAGCGGGGAGGTACCTACGAAAGTGACCCATTTCTACGAAATATTTCTGATCCATGTTCGACCAATGTGCTTCGTCACTTTGAAAAATTTGGAAAAAGTCTTACGACTAAAGGTCTTAAAGTAACAACTTATTGCTAGGCTGAATTTAATACAGTAAGGAGAGAGAAAACTAGAAAAAGCGAGCACAGTGACCAAGTAGCACCAAGTTCAACTTGTATAATTGAGAATCCTGAATAAATTAATGCTTTATATTCTCGTTTTAATTATTAAGAGAATATAATGGCTCGAATGTAATTAAACTTGTAAAGTGTAACTCTCATTCAAAGCTTCTGCTTTGATTATAAAATTCAAGAAAAATAATTCGGAATATTTAAAACGCGTTATTAGAACTTTAACCTCGAATATGAAATTTATTTATTGCTTTTGTCTGTATTAAACATTTGGAAGCACGCGCGTTACTGTGACTATTCACGAGTACTAAGTATGTATTCTTGGTCATTGTGCTCGCTATAGCAATCATTTGTTCAATAGTACGCAGAAAAATTGAAAAAATTAAAATGTACTCACTGCTATCCATGCAGACAGGCAGCCACATCGGCAGGTTCACAGACAGACAGACCAAGGGCAGCAAAACCGAATAGAATTTATCACACACACAAATATGTCACTTTAACTTCACGATCAAAAAGCAATTTGAGCACCGGTGCTTAGTCTTAAATAGTTCAAGATGCGTAAAATCACTGACTCTGCACTCGCGTCGACACTACTAACACGCACAACCATCTCGTGATTTTAAACACAAAGCACTGCACGTTTTTAAGTGTCCCTAAGCAGTGGGGACCCTTGATAGGACTCGAGAAACGTGTTGCCCAAAAAGTCTCCCAGATACTGGGTGAATTGTAGTAGAATCTTGTTAAGCGACTTCCCACATGGCACAGTAATCGACCAAATTAATACAGGAATCGAAATGTCGCGGAATAATATGCTCACGCGTTCACCGAGGTCCGACCACTAACGCAGACAAAGCTGAACAGGCAGGCCATTGTTCGGCGACGGTACGACTTTGGTAGAGGTTGTTGACGTTCTGTCTCTCTCCAACGTCTTCCAGCTCGAGCGTCGCGTAAACACGTACGCGGTGTATTCGCGAACGCGATGTTACGGCGTTTTAATACGTAGACACGATGTTCCCTTCCAACCAGCTAATAGTTTCGGTCGTATCCAACGCCGGGCAGAAAGTAATAAATACAGAACGCTTATGCTATTCAAGAATAACACAATTTATTATTTTCATCATGTCTCAACTAATATTTTGTCCCTTTCAATTGCATGTAATTATTGTGGAATTAATGATACAATTATTCTTTTTTAAGTTGAAATAAAGCACTTTTTTACCCACATTTTGTGACCAAGGCGTTGCTCGAATTATGATTCCAACCTCTGAAATAAATTCCTTTTTATTTTTGGATGTCGTGGGCAGTGGTGGGCAGTGATGGGTAAAGACACGAAATTTCTGTTTTATACACGACTCGTGACTTATACGTCGTATAAGTATTAATATTTCAATCTTTTTGTGTACATTATATTTGTACGAAATGTTAATTTTAAATAAATTTTATTTTAATTCTGTGTAAAAATGTGTTATTAACGTTATTACCATGTTTTGTAATTTTAATTTTAACACACTAACTTTAAAAATTATTTTATGTAAGATTACAATTTTTAAAAATTTTATTATAATGCAAATAACTTCAGCCTTCATCAGTAGACAAATGTAACAGAGTCATCTAGTTTCAGTGAATCATAAAATCCCACTAATTTTGCCAATTTGAGGTCTTTTAACCGATTTCTCGTTTTACAACGAACCTATGCGCATTGAGAAAATAGCTAATCCATATGCAAGATAATGACTTTCGTTAAACGTTGCTGTAGCGTTATTTTGAAGTCACAACAGTTTTAATGCCAGCTATTGAATTTTTCCAACCATCAGTTAATAGTACTCCTTCTTGTGGTTCATCTTTCCTTATAGAATTAACAAGTTCTATTCTGTATCTAAAATTGTTGTGGATAATGTTTTCCTCGTACAAGCTTTAAACTGATGGATGATGGTCCAATTTATTGATAAACGCTTTAAAATGTGTTGATTCTACTATGTTAAGAAGTATATTGCAGCCAGAAATAAAATTGACTAGTAATTGATCCAATTTTCTTTTCCTACAATAAAAATAGTCTTCATTAACATTATTTTTAATTCAAACAAATTATATTTATTATTCTATATGCATTTCTTTTACTAACCTATCAATATCTATTTTTCGTCAGTGTAACTTAATTTAATTTAATTTTTTTAATCAGAATTATAATTATTAATAAATTGGCACTCTTAACAACCTATGCGAAAAATGTTTTATAGGTTAGTTATTTTTATTCCAGCGCTATACGACGTTCACGGCATACACGACATAAACGACGTATACGACGTATAAGTCACGAGTCGTGTATAAAACAGAAATTTCGTGTCTTTACCCATCACTGCCCACCACTGCCCACGACATCCAAAAATAAAAAGGAATTTATTTCAGAGGTTGGAATCATAATTCGAGCAACGCCTTGGTCACAAAATGTTGGTAAAAAAGTGCTTTATTTCAACTTAAAAAAGAATAATTGTATCATTAATTCCACAATAATTACATGCAATTGAAAGGGACAAAATATTAGTTGAGACATGATGAAAATAATAAATTGTGTTATTCTTGAATAGCATAAGCGTTCTGTATTTATTACTTTCTGCCCGGCGTTGGATACGACCGAAACTATTAGCTGGTTGGAAGGGAACATCGTGTCTACGTATTAAAACGCCGTAACATCGCGTTCGCGAATACACCGCGTACGTGTTTACGCGACGCTCGAGCTGGAAGACGTTGGAGAGAGACAGAACGTCAACAACCTCTACCAAAGTCGTACCGTCGCCGAACAATGGCCTGCCTGTTCAGCTTTGTCTGCGTTAGTGGTCGGACCTCGGTAAACGCGTGAGCATATTATTCCGCGACATTTCGATTCCTGTATTAATTTGATCGATTACTGTGCCATGTGGGAAGTCGCTTAACAAGATTCTACTACAATTCACCCAGTATCTGGGAGACTTTTTGGGCAACACGTTTCTCGAGTCCTATCAAGGGTCCCCACTGCTTAGGGACACTTAAAAACGTGCAGTGCTTTGTGTTTAAAATCACGAGATGGTTGTGCGTGTTAGTAGTGTCGACGCGAGTGCAGAGTCAGTGATTTTACGCATCTTGAACTATTTAAGACTAAGCACCGGTGCTCAAATTGCTTTTTGATCGTGAAGTTAAAGTGACATATTTGTGTGTGTGATAAATTCTATTCGGTTTTGCTGCCCTTGGTCTGTCTGTCTGTGAACCTGCCGATGTGGCTGCCTGTCTGCATGGATAGCAGTGAGTACATTTTAATTTTTTCAATTTTTCTGCGTGCTATTGAACAAATGATTGCTATAGCGAGCACAATGACCAAGAATACATACTTAGTACTCGTGAATAGTCACAGTAACGCGCGTGCTTCCAAATGTTTAATACAGACAAAAGCAATAAATAAATTTCATATTCGAGGTTAAAGTTCTAATAACGCGTTTTAAATATTCCGAATTATTTTTCTTGAATTTTATAATCAAAGCAGAAGCTTTGAATGAGAGTTACACTTTACAAGTTTAATTACATTCGAGCCATTATATTCTCTTAATAATTAAAACGAGAATATAAAGCATTAATTTATTCAGGATTCTCAATTATACAAGTTGAACTTGGTGCTACTTGGTCACTGTGCTCGCTTTTTCTAGTTTTCTCTCTCCTTACTGTATTAAATTCAGCCTAGCAATAAGTTGTTACTTTAAGACCTTTAGTCGTAAGACTTTTTCCAAATTTTTCAAAGTGACGAAGCACATTGGTCGAACATGGATCAGAAATATTTCGTAGAAATGGGTCACTTTCGTAGGTACCTCCCCGCTGGTGTGCCTGGACTTGGTAACGTTTCCCAAGCATTGCGACTTGCGAAACGGAATCAAAACTAAAGCCTACGATCTAGTTTAAGGGTCCAGATCGAGCAAAACATAAATTCGGTGAGTTTGGTTCGGTCTGGACATCTATTAAAAAATGCACTTCTGTACTTCGAACGATAAGCTTTTTTCCGTCTCGTTCTTTTTAAATGAGAGTACCAAACGAACTCTTCCAGAAATAAAATTCGCCTTCGATCACTAATTTCGATTTCGCGCATGGTGTGCTCGCCCTTCATAGGCCGGCTGTGCTGGGTACAACTTATTACGGCTTTACACAGAGGACCATTGTTAGACGATGACTGTGGAAAGTCGTGATACGGAGCACGCCATGTAGAAACGAAAATTCGGTGCATCGAGGGTGAATGTCGCGTCGCGTCTTTCGGTCCTTTAGTCGTTTAGTCTCTTTTGCAATCTCAATCGAGAGATTCTTAGCTTTCGCATATTCCGCGAAAGTTACGCAAGTGCATATTTGCAATAGATTATGCGAATTACAATTCGGAATTATTATGCGCCCAAAGAGGCTGCTGTTCTTCCGGCTTGTGATTAGGCATCGTTGAGCGCCCACAGAGGCTGCCGTTTCTTTTCTCATTAAAATTGAAAAGTATTATGCGTCCAAAGGGGCCACTCCTTTTTTCTGTCAATCTTGAGAATCATTAAGCGCCCAATGCGGCCGCTCGAAATGTTTCTGAATGTCCGAATTGCGTGGCGCTCCATGCGACTGCCTGGAATTTAAAGGAATTATTGCGTCACTTGTTTAAATACAAATTGTCTGTTTCAGTAGTAGGGTTTGTGATCGCCCGTAATGCGATCTTAAAGTCAGTGTTTTTGCGCAAGTAAAACTAGTCGAGAGCTCCGGTGCTCTAATAGCCTTTTCATCGCGAAAGTAGAGTCATGCACGAGTCCAACTGAAGCTGCTGTGTTGAGGACTAAAGGGATGCTGAGCTAAGGAGTGCTTGTCCCAGGGCTGCTGGTCAGGAATTACGAGTTTGCAGAGATGCAGTACTCTCGATGACAGCGAACGGCAAGTCACTTTATATTGCTTTGAATATGAGTGCACGCAATAGAACAAAATGGTTTCTGTAGAATACGTAGCATAGCGAGCTTTTTCGATTCTAGCCGTTCCAACAGAAATGCGCGACATGCAGGGGCCCATTTCACATGGTCGGTATTCGTTTCGGGAACACTTGTGCAATATTTTGCGAATATGGACTAGGGCGTCCAGGCAGTAGCCTCGTGACGTGGCTCTTTTCTAAACCATATTCACGAAATATCGCAGAAATGTTCCTAAAGCGAATGCCAAATACAGGAAATGGACCACTAACTGCCGCGCATGTATTGGAAAGAGCAGTATCCAATGAGCTGACCACACAAGGTACTCGTAGATAGTGACATGCATGTGTCTGTCTTAAAATCAGAAAATTAAATCAATACAACAGTTGCTCGCGATTTTTATAATACCGTTTAATAATTCGTAAAACAATCAAATCGATCGAGTCGAGTAGAGTCACCGCGAAAATTTTGAAAAGGTTCCAGTGGAAGGTGGAACCAGACTTCCTAGCAATCTTGCAGTCTAGCAAGGTCCCCGTTGTTTTCGCGTCCATCTACATATTTTGCAGAGCACCGCGGCTCTTAATTAGAGTAGTATTACCGCGAATTTGGAGTCAAATTTTTGCGTATCTAAGATTTGTCCAGAGCACCGGTGCTCTAATTGCTTTTTATCGCGGAAGTAGAGTCAAAGTTTCGCTTAGCTTCAATTTTCAGCTTAAACCTGCGGGCCCTGGAAAGGGCCAGAAAATTAAATCAATACAAAAGTTGCTCGCGATTTTTGCAATTCCGATTAATAATTCGTAAAATAATCACCGGGAGTCACCGGTAAAAATCTGAAAAGGTTCCAAGTGGAATCAGTCTTCCTAGCAATCTTGCAGTCTAGCAAGATCCTTTGTGATCGCGCGTAACGCGATCGTAGAGTCTCAGTTTTTTTCGCGTTCAACTATATATTTTGCAGAGCACCGCGGCTCTTACTTAGAGTAGTATTACCGCGAAAGTAGAGGCAATTTTTGCGCATAAAAAGTTCGTCCAGAGTACCGGTGCTCTAATTGTTTTTTTATCGCGGAAGTAGAGTCAAATTTTCGGTTAGCTTCAATTTTCAGCTTAGACTCACCAAGGAGATTCTAGGCCCTAAAAAGGGCCTAGCTCATGGACCCTGGTGAAGGCCCAACAAATGGATCCTATACAGGGCCTAGCGCGTAGGCCCTAGAGAGGGCCCAAAGGGAGACCCTACAGAGGGCCTAGCATAGGCCCTAGAGAGGGCCCAAAGGGAGACCCTACAGAGGCCCTAGAGAGGGCCCAAAGCTTGGAAGCTGGCGAGGATGACAGGATGGACCATATTCGCCGACCGGTGAATAATATTCTGTACTTGCATGCGACTTGTTATGTAGACACGAGTACCTTGTATTCCTGGGTAGTAATCTTTGTTATTATTATTATTATTATTTATTAACGGGAGAACCCTTTAGAGAACAAGATGATTAACAGAGTCATACAAAACGTATAGAGAAAAATATCGACATAAACATAAATAATAGATAAAGCATAAAATAATCTGAATAAAATAACAACAAAAGCAAAAACAGTCTTACACACATCAATTTTACACCATAATGATAAGTATTGTAATATGTATTGTAAGTTAAGTTAAGGAGTTAAGGAGGTGACAGACACCTAAGCACCAGGGCACGAAAGGATGCAAGGGAGGATAGAGATAAATCAATGTCTACAGGACATTGGTTTATCTCCTCCATAGCGCGATTTATAGGATCGTTACTATAATACCGAAACTTAGGGATTCGAGGTGCAAAAAGGGGTCTCGTTCGCAACGACCGTTGTGGAGCTTGAAAACTTATTTGCGCTACAAGTTCATGGCAGTTAATCTGTCCGTGGAAAACTTTATAAATGAAGAGTAGATCGGCGATAACCCGTCGGTCACTCAGAGTAGATAGACGCGTTACCTCTAAGGCAGGACCATAGTCATGGTCATCGATCCGCATAGGGCTACCCGACACTCTCATGGCAAGTCGTAGAAACTTATGTTGGACCGATTCTATTGAGCGGATAAATTGCTTATGCCTAGGACTCCAGATCACCGATGCATATTCGACCTGCGGCCTTACCAGAGCAACAAATAGTAACTTAAGTGTCCTACTCTGTCTAAAGTGTTTTCCGAATCGGGCGATAAACCCAAGGGTTTTCAACGCCTTGCACGTGATCTTACGATAATGGTTACGAAAGTCAAGACCTGGAGTGAACGTTACTCCCAGATCAAGGACCTCCGCAACCTCAGACAGAGTAGTACCATCTAAAGCATAGACCGAGGGAATACCTGAGATAGCCCTATGGGACCTAAGTAAAACGCATTTCCCCGCATTCAGCCGCATCCCATTGACGGTACACCACTGTTCAAACCTCGTGAGATCAGCCTGTACCAGTTCCACATCAGCAGAACACCCAATCGTTCGAAAAATTTTTAAATCGTCGGCGTACATGAGGAACCTGCTATGCAGAAAAACCTCCCTAAGATCATTAATAAAGATAAGGAACAAGAGAGGGCCCAGGTGTGATCCCTGCGGAACACCAGAGGTCACATTAACCGGATGAGATAATCCATCCTGCACCTTGATAACCTGCACTCGTCCCTGCAGGTAGCTAGCGATCCAAGCTAGAAGTGATCCACTAAACCCAGTTGAGGCTACCTTTAATAGCAGGATTGAATGGTTCACCGAGTCAAAGGCCTTACTGAAATCCGTATATACGGTATCAACCTGAAACCCTGCATCAAGTGCTGATGAGGCAAAACAGTGGTATACCGCCAGATTAGTTGTCGTCGAACGACCAGGCATAAATCCATGTTGTTCGTCGCAAATGACATTAGTGAGATAGGGCGTTATATGCTGTGTTATTAAATCCTCGAAGATCTTTGGCATGACCGATAACTTACAAATTGGACGATAGTTTCTGACGTCAGAGCGGTCGCCTGCTTTAAACACCGGGGTAACCAGAGAGGTTTTCCAGGCTTCTGGGAAAATCCCCTTAGCTAGAGATGTATTAAAAATATGCCAGAGAGGCCTTGCCAGTATGAATCTACATTCCCTTAAAAACAGGGGCGGGATACCGTCAAATCCAGGGCTCTTAGACGTATCGAGTGACTCGAGCTTGGTGTAAATTTGACCGATAGAGATGGAAATCATATGTAGGTTCACATCATTGCGCGAGACCGGAATAGGAGTAAAAGCAGGCGATCCTCCATTATTGGGGTTATATACAGATCCAAAGAACTCCGCGAAGAGATCAACACCTGACACATGTGACGAGGCAGAAACGCCGTCGAGATGTACAATATTGGGTACTCCCTGCACACCCCGCTTAGTGTTAACAAATTTCCAAAAGCTTGTTACATTGTTGCGCACAGCGGCCTCCACGCTGTCAATATAAGAACGGTGCTCCTGCGCCAATGCATACTTACACCTAGAACGTAGATTGGAGAAAATTACATAATCGCAGTATTCGCCAGAACGCTTAAAGATCCTGTGAGCGCCTTTCTTTTGACGGATCAGGGACTTTAGGCCTGGTGAGTACCACCGCGGAAACGAGGAACGAACAACCGCACGGACTGGAATATACGATTCAATTGCAAGGTTGATATGTTTATATAAATGACCTAGTGCAATACCAGGGTCGGTGTCCCCAGTCTCTCTATCCCAATCCACAGAGTTAAGATATTCTAACACTCTAGGGAAATCACCACACTTAAAGTCCCTGAATATTTGGTTTCCCATTGTGAGATTAGGGCTCAAGGTCAATCCGTTGAACATTGCATATAAGGGCGGATGGTAGGTGTCAGGTTCAATTAAGGCATCGATGACTCGGTCAACCGTACTATTAGGACAGTACTTTGTGCGTGTATTTTGCAAGTGTAAGCATCCTACTTAATTGCACGCAGTGCAGTTTGGTAGGATATGCATCCTACAAAATGCAATCAAAAAGACTTTGCCCAACGAGTTCATTCCGAGAGCAAGGAATGTGAAATAATTGAAATGGCGCGTTTAAAATACAAGAGGGCCAAAAGTTGCTGCTCCTTTTGTCGAATTAGAGCCACCCCTATATACCCCGCGGCGTGTATACGCATATTAACCCTTTGGACTTTAAATTAAAATCTTTTGAAAGTAGCCTTTTCCCTTTAATATTGCAAGTAAAGTTCAAAGGGTTAATATATTTTTGCGAGATATTCGGGGAATCATTTGGGAGTCGCTGAGGGATTCGTGCGTTTAGATTTAAGTAAGAGAATTGTAAAGACCTATGTACGTACAGGGAGATATCGAACCTACCGCCTATCTCCGATGAGCAGGTAGGTTCGATACCTAAACCGAAGGGATCGACGGAAATTTGTTTCCATCCATCTCTTCGGTTGAATAGGCTAAGGGTTTCATGTACAGGGAGATCGGTGGAACTTTGACTCCATCTATCTCTCTACGGGTCTCGGAACGCAGCAACCTCCTCGTGGTGAGACCTGGTAATCGGTGAGAACCGAGCCGATAGTTGCGATTGTCAAATATTCTAATTAGATATAAGAATTTCTTTAACTTGCAATGTTAATAGAATGTAAGAATAAAATATAATAACTTGAAATATTGTAACATGAACTCAGTATTTCAACACATTTCAGAGTAGTTCTTGAGTTGGACGCTGTTCATGAACAGAGGTCGCTAAATTCAGTCCTCAAATTATGGGTCGGTAACACAGTTTGTACGGTGACACGAAGTCCCATAAGGTGATAGGTCTATTCCATACCTCGTCTGTGGTTCCGATAAGATTTCGAGGCCCTTTTTAGGGCCTAGAATTTCCTTGGCAAGTCTAAGCTGAAAATTGAAGCTAAGCGAAAATTTGACTCTACTTCCGCGATAAAAAAGCAATTAGAACACCGGTGCTCTGGACGAACTTTTTATGCGCAAAAAATTGGCTCTACTTTCGCGAAGAAAATTCAACTGGAGCTTCGGTGCTCTGGACAAGTCTTAGATACGCAAAAATTTGACTCCAAATTCGCGGTAGTACTACTCTAATTAAGAGCCGCGGTGCTCTGCAAAATACGTAGATGAACGCGAAAAAAAACGGGGACACTACGATCGCATTACGCGCGATCACGAAGGATCTTGCTAGACTGCAAGATTGCTAGGAAGTCTGGTTCCACTTGGAACTTTTCCAAATTTTTCGCGGTGACTATACTCGTCACGATCGATTCCATTATTTTAGGAATTATTAATCGGAATTGCAAAAATCGCGAGCAAATGTTGTATCGATTTAATTTTTTGATTTTAAGACAGACACATGCATGTCACAATCTACGAGTACCTTGTATGGTCGGCTCATTGGATTCTGCTCTTTCCAACAAATATGCGCAGCGGTTAGTGGCCCACTTCATATAATTGGCATTCGTTTTAGGAACATTTATGCGATATTTCGTGAATATGGCTTAGAAAAGAACCACATCATGAGGCTACTGCCTAGACGCCCTAGACCATATTCGCGAAATATTGCATAAGTGTTCCCGAAACGAATACCGACCATGTGAAATGGGCCCCTGCATGTCGCGCATTTGTGTTGGAATGGCCAGAATCGAAGGAGCTAATACTACGCTCCATACTACGACTTTACACTGCCATGGCGTGTGTGGCCGAGAACGAGCAATCGAAGACATCAGAGCCGGTACGAGATGGACCGAAGCCCGGTATCGGCGGGATGACAAGAAAATCCGAGAGTCATGAACTGGCGCACAACATCGTCTAACAATGGTCCTCCGTGTAAAGCCGTAATAAGTTGTACCCAGCACAGCCGGCCTATGGCGGGCGAGCAAACCATGCGCGAATTCGAAATCAGTCATCGAAGGCGAATTGTATTTCTAGAAGAGCGCGTTCGGCACTCTTATATTTAAAAAGAACGAGACGGAACAGAAGCTTATCGCTCGAAATACGCAAGTGCATTTTTGAATAGATGTCTAGACCGAACCAAACTCGCCGAATATTAGTTTCGCTCGATCTGGACACTTAAACTAGATCGTAGGCTTCAGCTTGATTCCGTTTTGCAAGTCGCAATGCTTGGGAAACGTTACCAAGGCCAGGCCACACCAGCGGGGAGGTACCTACGAAAGTGATCCATTTCTACGGAATAATTCTGGTCCATATTTGACCAATGCTTTGCGCATTTTTGAAAATTTTGAAAAAGTCTTACGACTAAAGTTCTTAAACTAACACTTATTGATAGGCTGGCTTAAATATTGTAAGGAGAGAGAAAAGTTGAAGAAGCAAGCACACTGACCAAGTAGTACCAATATCAACTCTCATTCTCGCATATTAATATTTGTATGAGAAAGAACTTCAACTTATATAATTGAAAATCCTTAATAAATTAATGCTTTACGTCGTCGTTTTATTAAGAGAATCTAATGGCTCGAATGTAATTAAACTTGAGATGTGCAATTCGTATTCAAAGAATCAAGCTTAGATTATAAAATTCAAGAAAAATAATTCGGAATATTTAAAACGCGTTATTAGAACTTTGACCTCGAAGTTCAAATTTATTCATTGCTTTTGTCTGTATTAAACATTTTGAAGCACGCGCGTTAATGTTACTGTTCACGAGTACAAAGTATGTATTCTTGGTCACTGTGCTTGCTACAGCAATCATTTATTCAGTAGCATTCAGAAAAATTGAAAAAATTAAAATGTACCACTCACCGATCGTTGAATGCAGTCTCACCGCTATCCATGCAGTCAGGCAGCCATATTAGCAGGTTCACAAACCAAGGTCAGTAGTACCAAACAGAATGTATCACACACACACACACACACACACATACACACACACACACACACACACACACACACACACACACACACACGCACGCACGCACATATGTCACTTTAATTTCGCGATCAAAAAGTAATTTGAGCACCGGTGCTTAGTCTTAAATAGTTCAAGATGCGTAAAAACACTGACTCTACACTCGCGTTGACACTACTAACACGCACAACCATTTCATGATTTTAAACACAAAGCACTGCACATTTTTAAGTGTCCCTAAGCAGTGGGGACCGTTGATAGGACTCGAGAAATGTGTTGCCCAAGAAGTCTTCTAGATACTGGGTGAATTGTAGTAGAATCTTGTTAAGCGACTTCCCACATGGCCCAATAATCGATGAAATTAATCCAGGGAGCGAGATATCGCGAAATAATATGCTCACGCGTTCACTGAGGTTCGTTCACTGTCGCAGGCAAAGTTCAACTGCCAAGTACATTGTTCGGCGTTGGTTCGACTTTGCTAGAGGTTGTTGACGTTCCGTCTCGCCCCAACGACTCCCAACTCCTCGAGAAAAGTATTGCTTGCGAAGTCTTCTAGATACTTGGTGAATTGTTGTAAAATCTTGTTAAGCGACCTCCCACATGGTCCAGTAACCGATGAAATCAATCCAGGGAGCGAGATATCGCGAAATAATATGCTCACGCGTTCACTGAGGTTCGTTCACTGTCGCAGGCAAAGTTCAACTGCCAAGTACATTGTTCGGCGTTGGTTCGACTTTGCTAGAGGTTGTTGACGTTCCGTCTCGCCCCAACGACTCCCAACTCCTCGAGAAAAGTATTGCTTGCGAAGTCTTCTAGATACTTGGCGAATTGTTGTAGAATCTTGTTAAGCAACTTCCCACATGGTCCAGTAATCGATGAAATCAATCCAGGAATCAAGGTATCGCGAAGTAATATGCTCACGCATTCCCTGAGGTCCGATCACCATTGCGAGTAAAGTTAAACTGGCAGGTGCATTGTTCGGCGTTGGTTCGACTTTGCTAGAGGTTGTTGACGTTCCGTCCCGTTCCAACGACTCCCAGTTCTTCGAGAAAAGTATTGCTTGCGAAGTCTTCTAGATACTTGGTGAATTGTTGTAGAACTTGTTAAGCGACCTCCCACATGGTCCAGTAACCGATGAAATCAATCCAGGAATCAAGATATCGTGAAATAATATGCTCACGCGTTCACTGAGGTCCGTTCACTGTCGCAGGCAAAGTTAAACTGGCAGGTGCATTGTTCGGCGTTGGTTCGACTTTGCTAGAGGTTGTTGACGTTCCGTCTCGCTCCAACGACTCCCAGTTTTTCGAGAAAAGTATTGCTTGCGAAGTCTTCTAGATACTTGGTGAATTGTTGTAGAACTTGTTAAGCGACCTCCCACATGGTCCAGTAACCGATGAAATCAATCCAGGAATCAAGATATCGCGAAATAATATGCTCACGCGTTCACTGAGGTCCGATCACCATTGCGAGTAAAGTTGAACTGCCAAGTACATTGTTCAACAATGCATATTATTTCGCGATACCTTGATTCCTGGATTGATTTCATCGGTTACTGGACCATGTGGGAGGTCGCTTAACAAGATTCTACAACAATTCACCAAGTATCTAGAAGACTTCGCAAGCAATACTTTTCTCGAAGAACTGGGAGTCGTTGGAGCGAGACGGAACGTCAACAACCTCTAGCAAAGTCGAACCAACGCCGAACAATGCACCTGCCAGTTTAACTTTACTCGCAATGGTGATCGGACCTCAGGGAATGCGTGAGCATATTATTTCGCGATATCTTGATTCCTGGATTGATTTCATCGGTTACTGGACCATGTGGGAGGTCGCTTAACAAGTTCTACAACAATTCGCCAAGTATCTAGAAGACTTCTCAAGCAATACTTTTCTCGAGGAGCTGGAAGTCGTTGGAGCGAGACGGAACGTAAACAACCTCTAGCAAAGTCGAACCAACGCCGAACAATGCACCTGCCAGTTTAAGGGGGCCGTCTCACCGGGCCGCGAATGTGTGCGGACGCTCACACAAGCTAAGTTAAGCGTGTACGTATACGCGTGTAGTAAACAAACCGGTTCAACCGATTTTCGTCCTGGAATCGGCCAGAAGGAAGTTTTTGCGGGTACAGTTGCCTTCAGTAAACATCTGTGGGGGGTGGGACGGTGCGTTTGAACGCTAATAAGCACTGTATATTGAAGTAATAATGAATTTATACGTCACGCTGGTGCTACGTAGCTACAGTGCACCATTAGCGCCACCAACGGAGAAGCCTTGAAGCTTCATTCTGTCAGTTTTCGATTCATAAATTCATAAATATTTCAATGTACAATGCTTATTAGCGTTCAAACGCACCGTCCCACCCCCCACAGATGTTTACTGAAGGCAACTGTACCCGCAAAAACTTCCTTCTGGCCGATTCCAGGACGAAAATCGGTTGAACCGGTTTGTTTACTACACGCGTATACGTACACGCTTAACTTAGCTTGTGTGAGCGTCCGCACACATTCGCGGCCCGGTGAGACGGCCCCCTTAACTTTACTCGCAATGGTGATCGGACCTCAGGGAATGCGTGAGCATATTATTTCGCGATACCTTGATTCCTGGATTGATTTCATCGATTACTGGACCATGTGGGAAGTTGCTTAACAAGATTCTACAACAATTCGCCAAGTATCTAGAAGACTTCTCAAGCAATACTTTTCTCGAGGAGCTGGAAGTCGTTGGAGCGAGACGGAACGTAAACAACCTCTAGCAAAGTCGAACCAACGCCGAACAATGCACCTGCCAGTTTAACTTTACTCGCAATGGTGATCGGACATCAGGGAATGCGTGAGCATATTATTTCGCGATACCTTGATTCCTGGATTGATTTCATCGATTACTGGACCATGTGGGAAGTTGCTTAACAAGATTCTACAACAATTCGCCAAGTATCTAGAAGACTTCGCAAGCAATACTTTTCTCGAGGAGTTGGGAGTCGTTGGGGCGAGACGGAACGTCAACAACCTCTAGCAAAGTCGAACCAACGCCGAACAATGTACTTGGCACTTGAACATTGCCTGCGACAGTGAACGAACCTCAGTGAACGCGTGAGCATATTTTTCGCGATATCTCGCTCCCTGGATTGATTTCATCGGTTACTGGACCATGTGGGAGGTCGCTTAACAAGATTTTACAACAATTCACCAAGTATCTAGAAGACTTCGCAAGCAATACTTTTCTCGAGGAGTTGGGAGTCGTTGGGGCGAGACGGAACGTCGCACACACGCACGCACGTGCAAGAAAGAAAGAAAAGGATTAATGCAATTTATACATATTTATTGAGTTTAGCAACACCAATTCGGGGCGCAGCGCCAAGTATTTTGAATAAAATATTTATTCGTATTAAAATATTTATTTGTATAAAAATATATCTGCATATCTGCATATTATTATTTAATACATTTTTTCTTTGTATAAATAGCCATTATGAGTAATGGAATTTTAGCTGTGCATATGTAGTTGTGTCATCTAAAGCGCAGTTGGAAAGCATCTTTATGTACTGGCAGCTCATTTTGATTTCACATCTTTTTTTAATTTTGTAATTATTATATTATCTTCTATTTTTTGTGATTTTCATGTTTTCATGTACTTGGCGTATTTTTTTACTTTTTCGAAGTTTTTTTGTGGGTAAAAATATACTCATAGCAGAGTTAAGCCGGGAATCCACCGGGAAGCTAAGCTGAGCTATGCTATGCGATGCTATGTTTTAACTTATTTTTTGGTGGAAATGGTTCCATAAGAATGTATTGAAGCTAATTTGTTTTAATCTAGTATCGCATAGCCTAGCATCGCATAGCATAGCATAGCATAGCATAGCATAGCATAGCATAGCATAGCATAGCATCGCATCGCATAGCATAGCTTAGCTTCCCGGTGGATTTTTTGTTCGTCACTTTTATTCGTGGGAATTTATTTAATGTCATGAACAAAACTAACGATGTACATGTAACCTGCAACATTTTGAAAGTTTTGGATAGGCCTTTGCCTATGTCATTTACTTTTTTGGCTAATTGTTTTTCATTTTTGCAGAAGACAGAGTACGCCCAAAAGGAGGAGCTGCAAAAGGAGAACGCTATTTTGTATGGTAAGTTTTATATTATTTTTATAACGATTACAGATCGCGCAATATAACTTTGCCTCCGAGCGGCGACTGAGTTGGCCGTGACTCCACCGTGCGTGCGAGACAGTCAGACCGTCGAACGCTGGTCCCCGGCGGAGGCAAAGTTATATAGGGTAATTCCGGTTAGATTTTTGTCCTTTATAAAACTACTAAATTTACGGTGTGTTGATTTTTTTAAAAAGTGGGCCATCTCTCCCCGACTTACCCTATATTTCGCAATCTGTAACGATAAACTTACAGAAAAATTAAATTAAAATAATAATAATCAAATTTATTTTTCCAGATTCTGCTGATGACGATGTTTTTATGGCCGTTGACAATTGCAGCCAGACTAAAACCACGGCGTCAAGGATCCCGAGGGTGGCTCAACCGCCAGCACCGACCCCGGGCGCGGCTCAACCACCAGCACCGACCCCGGGGGCGGCCCAACCACCAGCACCGACCTCGGGGGCGGCTCAACCACCAGCACCGACCCCGGGGGCTCCACCACCAGCGGGGCAACGCCAGTGGGCTACATGTAAGTGTTTTTATACAAAAATAATCAATGATTTCTGTGAATTTTTAATTAATTAATATTCTTTTGAGTCTTTCTTTTTATATTATGTATTTGCTGGTATTCTTTTTCGTCTTCGACTTTTTTCTGTACTTGGCGTAATTTCTTTGCTTTTTTGAAGTTTTTTTATTGGATTATAACAGGCCTGGGATTTAAGTGAACGCAGCGGCCGATTTTCAGAGGCAACGCCTCCTTTCTCCCACCGCACGTCTTGACCCCCGCAGCGGCCAAAAAGCTTAGAGCGCCTCAGGCCCGTACCATATGAACCGAAGCCTCTGAAAATCGGCCGCTGCGTTCACTTAAATCCCAGGCCTGGATTATAATAATGAAATAAAAATATAATATTATTATAACTTTGTGGTTTAATCAATTTAACAATTATAATTATATTCACTTAATTTATCATTTCAGATAGAGGTACCAGAGCCGGGCGGGCAAGGCGCCAAAATGATTTTATGGGCTTTCTGATGAAGTTAAGTCAAGCGGAGTTCCACTGGGGGAGGAGGGGACGGGGGCGGGGCAAGAGAGGCCAATAAAAATGAACAATTTATATATATAATATATAATAAAAATTTAATTGAATGAATCTTTGTTTCTGTATGTCGTAATCATTAATTCCTTTTTTGCTTCTTTATCCTTATATGTATGTCGTAATTCATTTCTGGTTTCCTTATCCTTATATATATTTTACAATTACAGCATAATAATTATCAGCTGTTGAAATTTACAATTCCATGAATCTGAAAGCACGTACAATTCCGTGAATCTGAAAGCACGTACAATTCCATGAAACTGAAAGCATGCACAATGTCATGAATTGTTTTATCAAATCGAGAAATGTTTTTCGTGGTTAGAAAATTAAAATTTCCATTCATAACGTCATTTTCTGAGTATATTTCATGGAATAGTATTTTTTAAATTAATTTGTTTATGTTTACCAAATTCATGCGTTATATTAGACTCTAATTGATTTTAGTATCATTTTCATTTTCATGTTTACAGATTTCTGTGCTTAAAGAGGTTATCGCTAGATTTAGCACGAATTTTCGTGTTTTCATATTCATGGAATTGTACGTGTTTCCAGATTCATGGAATTGTATGTGAGACTGCATTTTGATTCCAATTCAATGGTACAACGATAATATATATTTGTAAAAACACGTGGCATCTCAAATTTTGTATATAACCTGACTGTAAGCTGTCAAAATTTGGAGTAAATTGCACATAGTGAAGATAGGAATTGATGAACGAAACATGTATTAGTTCGTTTTGGCTGAAGGTGTGCGTATAATAACGCGTATACGTATTATGTCGACAAAAATTTGAGATTGAAGAAGAATAAGAAGAAAAATCTACCGTTTTCGACAGATCCCTGAGACGATATTACGATATCTCTGTCATGCGTGGACCGATTTTATTGAAATTGGTCTTATTCGAAAGCCGATATGCGGTTTACATAAGAAAAATGCCTTTAAATTTAGAAAATATTGCAGGCGTGATGAGATATAATGTAATAAATGTCAGAATTAGGTTAGAGTGTCCCCGGGACGGGTAAAGGTACACGGCAGCGACATCGACATATATATATATAGGGTGTTCTTTTTTCATGTACTTGGCGTCGAGACGCTACCGCGTCTCTAGATATAGCAGATTAATAAATTTATATTAATTTATGACAATGTTTTTAAATGGGATTCTTTTTATGAGATTATATACTGGGCGCTCTTTTTTGTACCTTTTTTTAAAAAAGGTAATTTTGTGGAGATTTCACACATTTTATAGTGTACTTTATGGCTGTATAATTTTTTCACCCCCCTCGGGTGAATTATTAATATTAAGTGAAATATTATATTGCCATCTAAACTACGCACGCCTGCAAAGCTACCAGACAATTGGATCGGTGGAATTGGTTTAAATTTGAGTTTTCAGACACGAAGCAAACATACAGGAAGCAAACAGAGGATTGAAGCTGAATAAAATCGTTTAATTAATATAATACTATGTCACAATAAATTTTTTTCTCTAACGTAGATGATATGTAAATATATATGAAATCCACATTTTAGTTACAACTTAACGTAGAACATATAGAAATAGAGTGGCCCTTTGTTATAGAAAATGTAGAGACTACAAAATGTGCCCGAAGGAAGTGAGAGCGCAGAATGTCTTGTTGGAGGAAATTTAAATACTAATGGTAATTTATGGAGAATGAACAAAGAGATTCAATATTTTTAACACACAATTTATTGGTGCTGGAATAAAATTAAATTAGTATGTTTATTGGTGAATTGAAATATTGTTCATGGGAAACTAATCAAATTAACGAATAGCGTAGGAACTACTATGGATTTTAATAAAATATTATACTCATAATACTTGAGAGATTTCAAATCTTATGTGAAAATATGTTTCACAAAAGTTTGGAAAGTATCGAGGGAGATGCATATTGAGCGTACTTTCTTCACTAATGCGACTTACTCGACATTGCAAGCAGTACGCCATAATTTTCTTAACCCTTAACTGGTATACTGTTTTTTTGAAACGTAACTGGTATACTGGGGTCGTGGCAGACCCCAAATAAAAAAGGGCACAGAAACTTGTAAAGTCGACACTAGAAGAACCTCTATGAATATTTTGTTCTTAGGTAATATATAAAATAATAGAAACGTAGAAATTTAAAGTATTACTACAAAGTTAATTATAAATTCAGTTTACAAACTTAGACAACCAAAAGTTTCACAGCGAACTCTGCGTGCCGGGGGTAACGAGTGACCCCAGGATACCAGTTAAGAGTTAAATATCAATGCTACGCTAATTTGAAAAATTTTGTCGATTTACCTTATTTCTCTATCTAATAACCTCCTCCGGACAACCTCCAAGCCTGTGTATACCCTTCATTCCTGTCCAAGCCCGTGCGTCCCTTTCATTTTTATTCGAGCCTGTGCGTCTCCTTTATTTCTATCGAAGCCTATGGATCTCCTTCATTTCTACAAGTTTTACATAAAAACTCTAATGTAAAAATAGTCTGATGGTATGAAAAGAATATATTATTTTGTAGAAACTTGTGTCAAAGAAGACGCTAATCTGTCGAACCTTCTCCGGACTACTTCCAAGTCTATGCGTCCCCTCCGTTTCTATAAGCTGTATATAAATAGTCTATTAAAAAATTTGGGTGACTTACCTTGTTAATTGAGACAATAATTCGGTGTCCTATGTCGTGTAAAAAGGCGTGAGATTTCAAAAATGTTGACAATATCCTTATTTAACACTTCGCATGTTATGGTTCTTTAATATCTTTAATACTAGCTAGGTTACGTTTATATCTCTACAGACTAGGGTTGCCGATCTGAGATCGATTAATCGAAAGATCGATCTTTTGCCCCGCGGTAATACCTAGGTTATGCCTAGGCATAACCTAGGTTAGGGCTAGGTTAGGGCTAGGCAATACCTAGGCATAACGTAGGTATTACCTAGGTAAT